>CM039448.1:3705466-6205466 GCA_022388445.1 Zophobas atratus
GAACTGAAAAATTTGAAAGAATCTGGAGAATTCCTGATGCTCTTTGACAGAATCTTAAAAAATTTGATTGTAAAACAAACCGGAAACATCGAAAAGTATCCGGAATAATCAGAAAGATTAAAAAAAATCGAAAAAAACCTGAAAGAGAGAATCGAAAGAAAATGAAGAATTTGAAGCATTTGAAAGAATCTAAAGGGAAACCTGTGGGAATCTGTGAGAATCTCCAAAAATTTCTAGAAAAATTTGGAAGAATTTGGAAAAGTCTTCAGGGATCTGAAAGTATCTGCACGGTTTTAAAACGACCTGAATAGAATTCAAAAATTTGAAAGAATCGTGAGGATCCTGACGGTATCTTTGAAAAATGAAAAAATTTCGAAAAATGTGAAACAATCCGAATAACCGAGAAGAATCTTAGAAAGGAAGATCTAGAAGAAAAATCTGAATGGAAAATATGAGATCAAGGGATCGGAAAGAATCTCAGGAAATCTGGACGAATCTAGGTAAATCTGGCAGAATCTGAGACAATTTGAGAAAACTAGAAAAATGTAGAAAAAATTGGAAGAATCTGGAACAGTCTGCAATGACGCAATCTCAGGGATATTGAAAATTCTATTCCGAGAAACTTTCGCGATAATTTGTAAAATTGATATAAAATTATGGAAAATTTGATACTGATATTTTAGTTGAGATTATAAACGAATTGAAATAACGATAAACAGAAATTAACGCAAATTTTTTTCCAAAATTCAAGATATTAAAATTAATAAACACGAATTAGATTTCTGACATAGAAAAATTACCATTTTTGACATGCTTAATGTTTATAAAATTTCATTTTTTCCGTAAAACTTTCCATGTCAACTAAAAACTTTCGTGTAGTGTTGGTTGCATAAACATCAAATCACAATGAAAGGTTTATATTACATTATCAAGTCAAAAAATTTGGAACACAAAGTCGGATTCTAAGTATATAACATATTTAAATAAATTAAGAATACTTTTCTGCGATAATTTAAGTTACACGTCCCCCACGTCCAAATTAACCCCAACGCCGTAAAATTCCATCCACAATGAACCATTAACACCTAAGACCCAGCACTAAAACCCTCATTCAGTATTTAGTTCGCGCGTGACACAGCTCGCAGATAAGACCAAAATAAAACAGTATTTACTCAAGGCGACTTTATCACCCAATTATCACCGTCCAACGAACAGTTACTTTTGCGCCTTCACCATGTCCAACCCAATCTTCATCCACGAAGACCAAGTGAAACAATGTTGAACTGGGACAGCACCTTCGACGCAGTGGAAGCAGCCTTGGAGACGTGTACAAAAGCGGGCTGTTCAAAGTCCCCGAACTTTCACGCAATCAACAACATCGGAAACGTTGTTGTTAACCATGCCGGGACACTTAGATAACGAGCGTTTTCGGGGCATTAGGATGCAAATTGGTTACTGTTGCCCCTGATAATATTAATTTGAGCATCCTTTACCGACCATAAACGCGCAAATTTTGCTGTTTGAGGAAGCCACTGGAATTTTAAAGCGGTGAGTAGAATGAAACGAGCAATTGTAATTAGGATGTGAAGTGGGTTGCATAAGTTTGCAGCGGGGTGTATAATGTGTTGCATAGTCACATTTTCAGGTCGTTGGCGGTACTGAAATAACGAAGTGGCGCACGGCTGCCGCCTCCGCAGTCGCCACTAAACACCTCAAACCGAAGAACTTTGAAATTTTGGCGATATTGGGGGCCGGGGTCCAAGGACGGATTCACGCTATATGTTTCAATCACTTTTATGACTTCAAAGAGGTGTTTTTGTTGTTTTTTTTTAACAATTTTTGTTTAAATTCTCATTTGAAAGATACGTGTCTGGAACCATAATGTTCACAAAGCTGAAACTCTAGTGCAGGAGTTGAATCAAACCTACGATTGTCAAAAATTCAAGTGTTGCCAATCTAACGAAGAATGCGTTAGAGGTGCCGATGTTGTTGTGACGGCTACTTTTGCCAAAAGTCCGATTGTACAGAAGGAGTGGCTGAAAATGGGTTCATATTAACGGTATGATTCTTATTGTAAAAAAACGCATTAGAGACACTTTCTCCAATACGTTTTCGTGGACTAAGTGGAGAATAAAGTCGAGACAGGCCTGAATAAATCTTTTGAATAAATTCCAGCCGTCGGCGCCGGTCTCGTCCATCACAGCGAACTTTCCGAATCAATTTATCAGTCATCCCATGTGTATATAGACCATTGGGCTGGAGCCCAAACCGAGTTAGCCGGTTTGGGGAAACTGGGAGTCGAATTCAAGGGTGAAATCGGAGGGGTTATAACCGGAGACTTGTCGCCGCCCCCTCTCGATCAAGTTACCGTGTTCCAAGTTTAGGTAATAGTAATAAACGTCCTATTTTTACGCCGACTAATTTGATGCTTTTTAAATACTGAAAAAGGAAAGTAATAGGATAGGCAACCCATTATACACAAGAATTTTTTTATTGTAGGGATGGCGGCGGAGGATTGCGCTATGGCTCGTCTCATTTACGACCTTTTCATCAAGGAGTCAAACATGAACTAATTATACCTGTATACATATTCTTGGATTCAATAAATTAATAACGAATTAAAAAGTAATGCGTTTTTTTATTCCCACAAAGTCGACCCCACTTAAAATTTATTACAGAACTAGTGATAGAGTTACATTGAGTGCACACTAAACTCCAGCGGCGACCAGCACGAACAAGTGCTCCGAAGTGCTTTCCTGAGAGTTAGAGGCGTGCTCTCACATTACACGTCACGTGACTCACATCCGTACTGATCCAATCACGATGAAATTAGAGCAGCAAAATCAGACCACGTCGTAGGCGCGCCTACAATTACCCAATCGCTACTCGATTACATCGAATAAATCTTATTTAATAAATTCCAGTCGAGGCGCCGGCCTCGTCCACGTCGAGCTCCCCGAATCAATTTATTTACCGTCCCGTGTGTATAGAGACCATTGGCTTGCAACCCAAACCGAATTAGCCGGTGTGGGAGCCGAATTCGGGGGCGAAATTGGAGGTGTTCGGGCTGCCGCTTGCCAGTTTAACGACGGGTTTGGTATAATAGAAATTTAAACAATACGATACCGGGGGCGGCTTGTGCTATTACTTAATGCCTCAGCAAGGAATTTGTGCTGCGTTATTATTTTTATTATTTCTCACGAATACATTTTCGACCATTTTTTTTATTTTAAAAATAAATGTTATCTGAAATGATCTGTAAAAATTTTGAATGAATCTAAGAGAATTTATGAATGTGAGAAAATCCGAGAGAATTTGGAATAGTCTGCACGGATCTGAAAGGATTTGGTAGGATTACAAACAAAAATTTTAAAGAATCTTGAGGAGTTCGATTTAAAAGAAAGAGTCGTAAGAATTGGAAAGAATCTGGAGGAATCTAAGTGAATGTGAAGGAATATGAGAGAAGTTATGATTTTACAAGATTAATAGGGGCAAAATCAGTTTTATCTTGACAAGTACTAGGAACGCCAACCCGCCCTATATCTCGTCAGAGGGTAGTACTTGCTAAGATAAGTCTTATTTTGCAAAATGACATCCTCTGAGAAAACAGGGGCGGGTGGGCGGAGCTAGTACTTGCTCAGATAAGACTGATTTTGGCAGACGTCATACATTCTGAGAAAAGAACGGGCGGGTGGGCGGGGCTAGTACTTGCTTAGATAAGACTGATTTTGGGGCATCTTGTATAGAATTTGTTTGGCAAAATTTTGAGATAACGTCATCAGTTTTTTGGGAGGGGGTAAAAATTACATTTTGCTTAACGATTTACCATGATTACGGTAACCTTAAAACATTTACAAGATTTCCGAGCAATCGGCTTTGAAGATTCAAAATTATATCGTAAAATATTCTTATTCAGTTTTAAATTTTTTCTAAAAATTTTGGATGTCTATGGTGAAAATTCGACACGTATTCACATATCACAAGTACAAGAGTAACATATTTTATGAAATTAAAAAAACTTGTAATTATAAAGATCTAAGGTATTCTAAAAAAACTGGAAAAATTTGGAAGAATTTTGAAGAATCTGCAGGGACTGAAAGGATCTGTAAAGATCTAAAATCGTCTGAGTAAAACTAAAAAATTCCAAAGAATCTGAAATAATCTGGAAGAATAAAAAAAATCGAAAGAATCTGAAAGAGAGCATCAGCAAGAAAATGAAAGAATCTGAAGCAATTTGGAGGAATTTGAGATAATCTGAAAGAATTTGAGAGAAATTGGGAGATTCGGAACTAATCTAAAGGAATTTGAGAGACTCTGAAAGAATCTGAGGGAATCTGAAAGAAATTGGGAGATTCGGAAAGAATTGGAAAGGATCTGAGGGAAATTGTGACAATCTCAGAGAACTTTGAGGAATTTCGAAGAATTTAGAAAAATCTAAGAGATTCTAAAAAAACTGAAAGAATTTGGAAAAATTTGGAAGAATTTTGAAGAATCTGCAGGGATCTGAAAGGATCTGTAAGGATCTAAAATCGTCTGAGTAAAACTAAAAGATTCCAAAGAATCTGAAATAATCTGGAAGAATAAAAAAAAATCGAAAGAATTTGAAAGAGAGAATCATTAAGAAAATGAAAGAATCTGAAACAATCTGGAGGAATTTGAGAGAATCTGAGAAAATTTGAAAGAAATTGGGAGATACGGAAATAATCTAAAGGAATTTGAGAGAATCTGAAAGAACCTGAGGGAATCTGAAAGAAATTGGGGGATTCGGAAAGAATTGAAAGGGATCTATGACAATTTCAACGAATCTTGAAGAATTTCGAAGAATTTAGAAAAATCTAAGATATTCTAAAAAAACTGGAACAATTTGGAAAAATTTGGAAGAATTTTGAAGAATCTGAAGAATCTATAAGAATCTAAAATCGTCTGAGTAGAACTAAAAAATTCCAAAGAATCTGAAATAATCTGGAAGAATAAAAATATCGAAAGAATCTGAAAGAGAGAATCATCAAGAAAATGAAAGAATCTGAAACAATCTGGAGGAATTTGAGAGGATCTGAGAGAATTTGGAAGAAATTGGGTGATATGGAAATAATCTAAAGGAATTTGAGAGAATCTGCAAGAACCTGAGGGAATCATAAAAAATTGGGAGATTTGGAAAGAATTGAAAGGGATCTGAGGGAACTTGTGACAATCTCAGCGAATTTTGAGGCATTTCGAAGAATTTAGAAAAATGCAAGATATTATAAAAAAACTGGAAGAATTTGGAAAAATTTGTAAGAATTTTGAAGAATCTGCAGGGATCTGAAAGGATCTATAAGAATCTAAAATCGTCTGAGTAGAACTAAAAAATTCCAAAGAATATGAAATAATCTGGAAGAATAAAAATATCGAAAGAATCTGAAAGAGAGAATCAGCAAGAAAATGAAAGAATCTGAAGCAATCAGGAGGAATTTGAGAGAATCTTAGAGAATTTAAGGGAAATTGGGGGATTCGGAAATAATCTAAAGGAATTTGAGAGAATCAGAAAGAACCTGAGGGAATCTGAAAGAAATTGGGAGATTCGGAAAGAATTGAAAGGGATCTGAGGGAACTTGTGACCATCTCAGTGAATTTTGAGGAATTTCGAAGAATTTCGAAAAATCTAAGATTCTAAAAAAACTGGAAGAATTTCGAAAAATTTGGAAGAATTTTGAAGAATCTGCAGGGATCTGAAAGGATCTGTAAGGATCTAAAATCTCGTGTGAGTAGAACTAAAAAATTCCAAGGAATCTGAAATAATCTGGAAGAATAAAAAAAATTGAAAGAATCTGAAAGAGAGAATCAGCAAGACAAGGAAAGAATCTGAGACAATCTGGAGGAATTTGAGAGAATCTGAGAGAATTTGAGAGAAATTGGAAGATTTGGAAAGAATCGAAAGGAATTTGAGAGGATCTGAAAGAATCTGAGGGAAACTGAAAGAAATTGGGAGATTTGGAAAGAATTGGAAAGGGTCTGAGGGAACATGTGACAATTTCAGTGAATTTTGAGAAATTTAGAAGAATTTAGAAAAATCTAAGATATTCTAAAAACCTGGAAGAATTCGGAAAAATTTGGAAGAATTTTGAAGAATCTGCAGGGATCTGAAACGATCTATAAGGATTTAAAATCGTCTGAGTAGAACTGAAAAATTCCAAAGAATCTGAAATAATCTGGAATAATAAAAAAAATCAAAAGAATCTGAAAGAGAGAATCAGCAAGAAAATGAAAGAATCTGGAACAATATGGAGGAATTGGAGAGAATCTGAGAGAATTTGAGAGAAATTGGAAGATTTGGAACTAATCTAAAGGAATTTGAGAGAATCTGAAACAATCTGAGGAAATCTGAAAGAAATTGGGAGATTCGGAAAGAATTGAAAGGGATCTGAGGGAACATATGACAATTTCAACGAATTTTGAAGAATTTCGAAGAATTTAGAAAAATCTAAGGTATTCTAAAAAAACTGGAACAATTTGGAAAAATTTGGATTTGAAGAATCTGCAGGGATTTGAAAGGATCTGTAAGGATCTAAAATCGTCTGAGTAGAACTAAAAAATTCCAAAGAATCTGAAATAATCTGGACGAATAAAAATATCGAAAGAATCTGAAAGAGAGAATCATCAAGAAAATGAAAGAATCTGAAACAATCTGGAGGAATTTGAGAGAATCTGAGAGAATTTGAAAGACATTGGGAGATTCGGAAATAATCTAAAGGAATTTGAGAGAATCTGAAAGAACCTGAGGGAATCTGAAAGAAATTGGGAGATTCGGAAAGAATTGGAAGGGATCTGAGGGGACATGTGACAATTTCAGCGAATTTTGAGGAATTTCGAAGAATTTGGAAAAATCTAAGATATTCTAAAAAAAAAAGAATTTGGAAAAATTTGGGAGAATTTTGAGGAATCTACAGGGACCTGAAAGGATCTGTAAGGATCTAAAATCGTCTGAGTAGAACTGAAAAATTCCAAAGAATATGAAATAATCTGGAAGAATAAAAACAATCGAAAGAATCTGAAAGAGAGAATCAGCAAGCACATGAAAAAATCTGAAAGCAGATGAATGAAAGAATCTGGAGGAACTTGAGGGATTCTGAAAGAAATTGAGAGAAATTGGGAGATTCGGAAAAAATCCAAAGGAATTTGAAAGCATCAGAAAGGAAGCATTGAAAAAATTCCGGAATAATCTGAAAGAATAAAAAAAAAAAATCGAAAGAATCTGAAAGCATCTGAAAGAATCTGGGGGAATTTGAGAGAATCTGAGAGAATTTGAGGGAAATTGGGAGATTCGAACAGAATCTAAAGAAATTTGAGATAATTTGAAAGAATCTGAGAAAATCTGAAAGAAATTGGGAGATCTGGAAGAATTTAGAAGAATTTTAAAGAATCTACAGGGATTTGAAAGGATCTGAAATAATTTGAGTAGAACTGAAAATTATGAAAGAATCTTGAGGATTCCTGACTGTGTCTTTGAAAGGATCTGAAAAAATGCGAAAGAACCTGAAACAATCTGGAAGCATCGAAAGAATCCGGAATAATCAGAAAGAATTAAAAAAATCGAAAAAATCTGAAAGAGAGAATCATCAAGGAAATGAAATAATCTGAAAGAATCCAGAGGAATTTGGAAAAATCTGAAGGGATTTGAGGGAATCTGAGAGACTTTGGGAGAAATTGGGAGATTCGGAAAGAATTGGTAGAAATTTGAGGGAACTTGTGAGAATTTGAGCAGATTTTGAGGAATTTCGAAGAATTTAGAACAACGCAAGAGAAAATAAAAGAAAACTGGAAGAATTTGGAAGAATTTTGTAGAATCTGCAGGGATCTGAAAGGATCTGTGAGGATCTTAAATGATCTAAGTAGAACTGAAAAATTTGAAGGAATCTTAAGGACGCCTGACGATGTCCCTGAAAGCATCTGAAAAAAATTCCAAAGAATCTGACAAAACTGGAATAATTTGAAAGAATTTTGAGGAATCTGCAGGGATCTGAAATGATATCCAAGGATCTGAAATGATCTGAGTTGAACTGAAAAATTGGCAAGAATCTTGGGGATTGCTAACGATGTCCTTGAAAGCATCTGGGAAAAATTCGAAAAAATCTTAAACAATTTGGAAGCATCGAAAAGAATCCGGAATAAGCCGAAAGAATAAAAAAATCGAAAGAATCAGAAAGAGAGAATCGGTAAGAAAATAAAAGAATATGAAAGCATCTGAAAGAATCTGGAGGAATTTGAGAGAATCTGAAAGAATCTGAGGAAATCTTCAAGAAATTGGGAAATTTGGAATGAATTTAGACGAATTTTGAAGAATCTGCAGAGATCTGACAGGATCCGTAAGGATCTAAAATGATCTGGGTAGAACTGACAAATTTGAAAAAAAAAACATTACAATTGAGATAGGGCGGGTGGGCGGGGCTTATATTTTACCTTTTGTTCTTAATATGTATAGACTTATTTCGACAACAAGAAATTTAAAACATGTCTAAAAAGGTAAATTTGTGAAGCGAACTTTTGAGAAATTCCGAAGAATTCAGAAAAATCCAAGAGAATCTAAAAAAAACCTGGAAGAATATGGAAGAATTTTGAAAAATCTGTTGGGATTTGAAAGGATCTGTAAAGATCTGAATAGAATTGAAAAATTTGAAAGTATCTTGAGGATTCCTAACGGGTCTTTGAAAGCATCTGAAAAAACTCGCAAGGATCTGAAACAATCTGGAAGCATCGAAAAGCATCCGAAATAATCGGAAAGAGGGAACTTGTGACAGTCTAAAACAATTTAAAAAAAAAACTGGATGAATCTGGAACAGTCTGCAGGGATCTGAAAAGATCCAAATGGAAAAGTTTGACAGTATCTGAAACGATTTGTAAGGATCTCAAAATTTTGAAAAAATCTGAGGGAGTCTTGATAGATCTTTTGACATAGAAAAAATCACACATTTTTGAAGTTAACTAAACACGCAAGTACGACATTATAATTTTTTCAATATTTAAATATTGAGCATCAACTTCTCAACTCATGAACCGCCCCCACAGCAGTGCTAATAAATGCTGAACATAGACAAATTTGTATAAATTACAAAGAGGGTTAATCGGATAGGCAACACATTATACTCGACGACGCTCCACTCTCTTTTATTTAATCTTCTTATTGCAGAGGGCTGCGCTCGTTTACGACCTTTTCACCGAGGAATCAGACGCGAAGGAGTGGGCCCGGAATTATGATATTTTGTATCGCTGGAAATCTACTTTGAGCTAAATGAAACGCTTTTCTTCGAAACTTCTAATTTCGTTAAACGTGATCCTAAGTGCGTGGGGGACGTATTCCGGCATTCGCTTGAACTTTGTCTTTTCGATAATAAATTCAGTTAGAGCGAAATTTGAAAATTGGGGCTTGACGTTTTAACTAATACATGCTCGCGTAATGGAGAAAAATGTGTTTACTTACCTGGTCTTAATTGGAAAATGGATGCTCATAATTGTTTAATTTCGTCGACGCAATCGATTTGGCTTTTTCCGGCGTCGCAGCAGTCTTAAAATTTTAAATTTAATCCGGCGACCGCGATAACCTAATTAGCGCATCTTATGCAGTCCTGTAATTTATTTCCGTCTGAATTTCCGCTTAATCCAGAACTGTATCTCCGCGGTAATTAACCTCGCCCTTTTTATTTTATTCCAATCCCTTTGTTGCTTTGGCGCGACTCCTCGACAACCCATTTAAAGTCGTGGCTCGCTGCAAATGCAATCAAATAAAAGCAACAAATCTGAATCTACAAAGTGAAATAACTTTATTCTCGAACAGATCGGAAAAGAGAATCATAAACTCCAAGAGCGTTAAAAAGATCGATACATCTCTACATGGTCTACATAAAATTGACAAACATCCCTTGATTATCATATCTAAACATTTACGTATTGGTCCACAGAAAAGGACAAAGATTATAGGCCTACAACCGTATGGTAAATTTAGCCATCGGGCTTAAACCGATCGCTTATTTTTCATGCAAATCCACTCGGGGCTCAATTTAAAAATCGATGCGACTCCGGAGCTCGAAAATTGATAACGAGCCGAACTCGAGATCGGTTGTGCGTACGTGGAATTAATTGGTCTCGTTAAGGGTACAAAATGTAAATTGGGGCGACGTTATTAAAGTTATGAAAAGATCGGAGTGTGCAGAGGCCACACGGTGGAAATGAGGGTCGTTCAGGTTTAAAGTCCCTATTGTTTTTGGGATGTATTAGAGACGGCGTCTACATGGATCGAGTCGTATTGAATTGCCCGTTTTGTTCGAAGGCGAGCGCTGGAAATTGACGAAAAAACGTTTTCTAAACAAAAAAAAAAAAATTAAGTTTTATTGTGGTCGCAGCGAATTTTGGAAACTAATTGAAAATATGTTTCCGTGTCGCGGTTTAGATCAGATTACAAAAATAAATTCCTTCCTTCCAGGACCTCATCTTCATTACAGTACTTATGTCCTTGTTAATCCGATTATACTTCGTGCTCTAGCACGGCCTCGAGCGTACACGACATGGCAAAAAGAACTACAAGTATTACGCGAAGTTTTATCTGTGCTGGCTCAACTCTCCGCGGGGAATAAAGTGAAAACGATTTTTTATCAACGAAATCTCGAACGGCGCCGGAAAGAATTTTTAGTTTTATAAAATCTTTTATAAGTTGGCGCGCGCGGAGAAGGGTAGTCGGGGGACTTTATAATGAGGCCGAGTTGCTAAAGTGCTTGGAGAAGCGATTTGGTGCGAATTTTTTCAATTTTATTGACGCTAAAATAATTGTCTAACCTGACTCAGTTCAACACGAGTGCCCCAGTTGCCACTAAATTCCATTCGTAAATAAAAATTTCGATTAATACCGCGGCAATAATTCTTGTATGCGTTGCAGATTTCCAGGACGTGATTATTGGACGATACAAAGCATTGGGCAGCATAATTTATTGCTTGTTTTTTTGCTCTAAGTTGGCAACGTGTTAAGGTCGATTTATAAACTTGCCGCTGGCGTTGCTGTTCGCCGTTAACGTTGCGGTCTCAGTTTGCGGTAGTGTGCAGTGCTGCCAACTTGAAGGAACATCCCCTGAAGTAGGGGGACATTTCAAAGAAATTCTCATCTTTAAATTAGCTGCCATCATTTAAAACACGTTTAAAATGGTAAATTTTTGTAGGGAAGTATCGATTTTGCAATTAGGCTCCGCCCCTCGGTCTGACAACGAATGAAAAATTCATCACCAATGAGATCGAGACGGATGGGTGGGGCTTGTCTTTTTGAATTAATACATTTAGTTTTCTTTGTATAACATGATTACTTAAGAACAAATTTCACATGGTAATTTCTCGTAGAGAAATAAGGATTTTACAATTAAGCTCCGCCCATCGACTCACAACGAGTAAAAACATCGTCAGAATTGGGATAGGGCGGGTGGGCGGGGCTTATATTTAGTCTGGTTTTTTTTAATATACTTAGCCATCTTTTCACAACAAGAAACTTAAGACATGGTTAAAATAGTACATTTTTGCAAGGAACTATTTTTCCTTATAGAAATTTTCCATTTTAAACATGTTTTAAATTTCTTGTTGTGAAAAGAAAAAAAAAGTAGGCCCACCCACCCACCCTGTCTCAATTGTGATGATTTTTTTTATTCGCCGAGAACCAAGAGGGCGGAATTTAACTGCAAAATACTTATTTTCTTACAATAAATTAAAAACATGTTTAAAATTTCAACTCGAAAATTTGAAGAAATGAAAACATTTTAAATTCAATATTTGAAAAAGTGAAATTTTTTAAAAATTATTGTTATTACGTGTGTATTTAAAATGTCAACTAGAAAAATTGCAAATTCAAAACTCGTGAAAGTGCAAATTGAAAAATTGCCAAATTCATTTTTCGATATTTTAAATGTATTATATATATTTTTGGATTTCTCGATTTTTCAGTTTTTCAAGTTTCTATTATTATTACAATTTAATTTTTGGAATTTTCTAATTTCAGATTTTCCAATTTTTTGATGTTTGGAATTTTCAATCTTTTGATTTTTCGACTTTTCGATTTCTCGATTTTTCGGTTTTTGTGATTTTACAATGTTAGATTTTCGATCTTAAATTCTTAAATTTTTCAGTATTTCAAATTTTTGATTTTCGGATTTCCCGATTTTTCAATTTGCCGATATTTCAGTTTTACGTTTTTCAATTTTTGTTTTTAAAATTGCATTTTTTGATATCTCGATTAAGATTTTTCGATTTTTTGATGTCCCATTTCCCGATTTTTCGATTTTGCAGTTTTTCAAAGCCGCCCCTCGACTCACGACGAATAAAAAATCGTCAGAATCGGGATAGGGCGGGTGGGCGGGGCTTATATTTTACCTTTCGTTTTCTTAATATACATAGCCATCTTTTCACAACAAGAAACTTAAGACATGGTTAAAATAGTACATTTTTCCAAGGAACTATTTTTCCTTATACAAATTTTCCATTTTAAACATGTTTTAAATTTCTTGTTGTGAAAAGAAAAAAAAAGTAGGCCCATCCACCCGCCCTGCCTCAATTGTGATGATTTTTTTTATTCGCCGAGAACCAAGAGGGCGGAGTTTAACTGCAAAATACTTATTTCCTTACAATAAATTAAAAACATGTTTTTCAGTATCGTGTTGTTAAAAGAATACTAAGTAATTTAACAAAAAAGGGCAAAATATAAACCCCGCCCACCCGCCCCATCTCAATTGTGATTATTTTTTTATTCCTAGAAACCTAAAACACGTCTAATATGGCAAATTTTTGTAGGGAAATATGGATTTTTCAATTAGGCTCCACCCTCGGCTTACGACGAATAACAAAAAATCATCAGAAGTGAGATAGGGTGGGTGGGCGGGGTTTATATTTTGCCTTTATTTTCTTAATATACGTAGTCATCTTTTCAGAACAAGAAACTTAAAATATGGTAGAGGATAATTGCAAAATCGATATTTCCTTATACAAATTGTCCATTTTAAACATGATTCAAGTTTCTTGTTGTGAAAAGAAGTCTACAGATATTAAGACAAAAAGTCAAAAAGTAAGCCCGCCCACCCACCCTGTCTCAATTGTGATTATTTTTTTTATTCGCCGAGAACCAAGAGGGAGGAGCTTAACTGCAAAATACTTATTTCCTTACATAAAATTAAAACTTACTTTTGAGAAGTCTACACATGTTAAAACAAAAAAAAAAAAAAAATGTAATCCCACCCACCCACCCTGTCTCGATTGTGATGATTTTTTTTATTGGCCGAGAACCAAGAGGGCGGAGTTTAACTGCAAAATACTTATTTTCTTACAATAAATTACATGTTTTTCAGTATCGTGTTGTTCAAAGAACATAATTGCAATTACAAAAAAGGCAAAATATGAACCCCGCCCACCCACCCCATCTCAATTGTGATCATTTTTTTCCTAGAAATCTAAAACACGCTTAAAATGGCAAATTTTTGTACGGAAATAAGGATTTTTCAATTAGGCTCCGCCCCTCGGCTTACGACGAATAACAAAAAATCATCAGAAGTGAGAGGGGGTGGGTGGGCGGGGTTTATATTTTGCCTTTATTTTCTTAATATACGTAGTCATCTTTTCAGAACAAGAAACTTAAAATATGGTGGAGGATAATTGCAAAATCGATATTTCCTTATACAAATTGTCCATTTTAAACATGATTCAAGTTTCTTCTTGTGAAAAGAAGTCTACAGATATTAAGACAAAAAGTCAAAAAGTAAGCCCGCCCACCCACCCTGTCTCAATTGTGATGATTTTTTTTATTCGCCGAGAACCAAGAGGGAGGAGCTTAACTGCAAAATACTTATTTCCTTACAATAAATTAAAACTTATTTTTGAGAAGTCTACACATGTTAAAACAAAAAAAAGAAACAAAATGTAGGTCCACCCGCCCACCCTGTCTCAATTGTGATGATTTTTTTTATTCGCCGAGAACCAAGAGGGCGGAGTTTTAACTGCAAAATACTTATTTCCTTACAATAAATTACATGTTTTTCAGTATCGTGTTGTTCAAAGAATATGATTGCAATTAAAAAAAAGGCAAAATATGAACCTCGCCCACCCACCCCATCTCAATTGTGATTATTTTTTTCCTAGAAATCTAAAACACGTTTAAAATGGCAAATTTTTGTACGGAAATAAGGATTTTTCAATTAGGCTCCGCCCCTCGGCTTACGACGAATAACAAAAAATCATCAGAAGTGAGATAGGGTGGGTGGGCGGGGTTTACGTTTTGCCTTTATTTTCTTAATATACGTAGTCATCTTTTCAGAACAAGAAACTTAAAACATGGCGGAGGCTAATTGCAAAATCGATATTTCCTTATACAAATTGTCCATTTGAAACATGATTCAAGTTTCTTGTTGTGAAAAGAAGTCTACATATATTAAAACAAAAAGTCAAAATTTAAGCCCGCCCACCCACCCTGTCTCAATTGTGATGATTTTTTTTATTCGCCGAAAACCAAGAGGGAGGAGCTTAACTGCAAAATACTTATTTCCTTACAATAAATTAAAACCTATTTTTTGAGAAGTCTACACATGTTAAAACAAAAAAAAAAGAAACAAAATGTAGGCCCACCCACCCACCCTGTCTCAATTGTGATGATTTTTTTTATTCGCCGAGAACCAAGAGGGCGGAGTTTAACTGCAAAATACTTATTTCCTTACAATAAATTACATGTTTTTCAGTATCATGTTTTTCAAAGAATATAATTGCAATTAAAAAAAAGGCAAAATATGAACCCCGCCTACCCACCCCATCTCAATTGTGATTATTTTTTTCCTAGAAATCTAAAACACGCTTAAAATGGCAAATTTTTGTACGGAAATAAGGATTTTTCAATTAGGCTCCGCCCCTCGGCTTACGACGAATAACAAAAAATCATCAGAAGTGAGATAGGGTGGGTGGGCGGGGTTTACGTTTTGCCTTTATTTTCTTAATATACGTAGTCATCTTTTCAGAACAAGAAACTTAAAATATGGTGGAGGATAATTGCAAAATCGATATTTCTTTATACAAATCGTCCATTTTAAACATGTTTCAAGTTTCTTGTTGTGAAAAGAAGTCTATACATATTAAGACAAAAAGTCAAAATGTAAGCCCACCCACCCACTTTGTCTCAATTGTGCTGATTTTTTTTATTCGCCGATAACCAAGAGGGAGGAGCTTAACTGCAAAATACTTATTTCCTTACAATAAATTAAAACTTATTTTTGAGAAGTCTACACATGTTAAAACAAAAACAAAAAATGTAGGCCCACCCACCCACCCTCCCTGTTTCAATTGTGATGACTTTTTTTATTCGCCGAGAACCAAGAGGGCGGAGTTTAACTGCAAAATACTTATTTCCTTACAATAAATTACATGTTTTTCAGTATCGTGTTGTTCAAAGAATATAATTGCAATTAAAAAAAAAGGCAAAATATGAACCCCGCCCACCCACCCCATCTCAATTGTGATTATTTTTTTCCTAGAAATCTAAAACACGCTTAAAATGGCAAATTTTTGTACGGAAATAAGGATTTTTCAATTAGGCTCCGCCCCTCGGCTTACGACGAATAACAAAAAATCATCAGAAGTGAGATAGGGTGGGTGGTGGGGTTTATATTTTGCCTTTATTGTCCTAATATACGTAGTCATCTTTTCAGAACAAGAAACTTAAAATATGGTGGAGGATAATTGCAAAATCGATATTTCCTTATACAAATTGTCCATTTTAAACATGATTCAAGTTTCTTCTTGTGAAAAGAAGTCTACAGATATTAAGACAAAAAGTCAAAAAGTAAGCCCGCCCACCCACCCTGTCTCAATTGTGATGATTTTTTTTATTCGCCGAGAACCAAGAGGGAGGAGCTTAACTGCAAAATACTTATTTCCTTACAATAAATTAAAACTTATTTTTGAGAAGTCTACACATGTTAAAACAAAAAAAAGAAACAAAATGTAGGTCCACCCGCCCACCCTGTCTCAATTGTGATGATTTTTTTTATTCGCCGAGAACCAAGAGGGCGGAGTTTAACTGCAAAATACTTATTTTCTTACAATAAATTACATGTTTTTCAGTATCGTGTTGTTCAAAGAATATAATTGCAATTAAAAAAAAAAGGCAAAATATGAACCCCGCCCACCCACCCCATCTCAATTGTGATTATTTTTTTCCTAGAAATCTAAAACACGCTTAAAATGGCAAATTTTTGTAAGCAAATAAGAATTTTTCAATTAGGCCCCGCCCCTAGGCTTACGACGAATAAAAAAAAATCATCAGTATTGAGATAGGGTGGGTGGGCGGGGCTTATATTTTGCCTTTATTTTCTTAACATACGTAATCATCTTTTTAGAACAAGAAACTTAAAATATGGTGGAGGATAATTGCAAAATCGATATTTCCTTATACAAATTTTCCATTTTAAACATGTTTTAAGTTTCTTGTTCTGAAAAGATGGCTATGTATATTAAGAAACAAAGGCAAGATATATGCCCCGCCCACCCACCCTATCTCAATTGTGATGATTTTTTTTATTCGCCGAGAACTAAGAGGGCGGAGCTTAACTGCAAAATACTTCTTTACAAGAAATTAAAATAATGTTTTTGAGTATTGCGTGGTTCAAAGAAATACTACATATGTTAAGAGAAAAAGGCGAAATAAAAAATCCGCCCACCCACCGCATCTCAATTGGGACGATTTTTTTTGTTCTTAGAAATTTAAATGGTAATTTTTTTTAAGGAAATATGTAATGTATGCAATTAGGCTCCATCCATCGGCTTACGACGAATAAAAAAAATCATCAGTATTGAGATAGGGTGGGTGGGCGGGGCTTACATTTTGCCTTTGTTTCTTAGTATACATAACCATCTTTTCAGAACACGAAACTTAAAACATTGTTTAAATGATACATTTTTGCAAGGAAATATAAATTTTGCAATTATGGGGCGGAGCATGTTTTAATTTTCTTATTGTGACAAAAATTCTGCACATAATTAAACAACAAGGCAAAATCTCAGCCCGCCCACCCGCCCTATCTCAATTGTGACGATTTTTCTTATTCGCCGTGAATTAAGGGGGCGGAGCTTAACTGCAAAATACTTATTTCTTTACAAGAAATTAAAAACATGTTTTTGAGTAATGTGTTGCTCAAAGAATACTATGTATATTAAGAAACACAGGCTAAATATATAACCCGCCCACCCACCGCGTCCCAATTGTGAATATTTATTTATTCTTAGACACTTAATACACGTTTAAAATGGTAAATTTTTGTAAGGAAATGTGGATTTTGCAATTAGGCTCCGCCCCTAGCTCTGGCAACGAATGAAAACTTTATTAGTATTTTAGATCAGGGCAGGTATGGGTGGAGCTTAATCTTCTCTTAATCCTCAAAAACTACTACACCGAAGAATTTAAACATTGAAAAACAAAAAATCGAGTATCTTAAAAAACGAAAAAATTAAAGAATCGAAAAATGGAAAAACCAAAAATTGTGAAACAGAAAAATTAGAGAATCGTCAAAATTTTAAAATC
Source organism: Zophobas atratus (assembly GCA_022388445.1). Classification (NCBI taxonomy): domain Eukaryota; kingdom Metazoa; phylum Arthropoda; class Insecta; order Coleoptera; family Tenebrionidae; genus Zophobas; species Zophobas atratus. The sequence goes on from CM039448.1 coordinate 3,723,021, forward strand.
GTAAAACTGTATCATTGAAATATCGAGAAACTGAAAAATTAAAATCGAATAAACGAAAAAGTGAAAAATGTTAAAAATTATAATTATTAGATACTTATTAAAAGGAAAACTAGAAAAATCGCAAATCAAGAATTGAAGAACTGAGAAATTGAAAAATAGAAATGTTGAAACTGAAAATCGAAAAATTTCAAATCGAAAATTTGAAGAAATGAAAAAATTTTAAATTCAATATCTGGAAGTGTGAATTTTTTTTAAATTATTGTTATTACGTATTTAAAATGATAACTAAAAAAATTGTAAATTGAAAACTCGTGAAAGTGCAAATTGAAAAATTGCCAAATTAATTTTTCGATATTTTAAATGTATTATATTTTTGGATTTCTCGATTTTTCAGTTTTTCAATTTTCTATTATTATTAGAATTTAATTTTTAGAATTTTCTAATTTTAGATTTTCTAACTTTTTGATGTTTGGAATTCTTAATCTTTTGATTTTTCGATTTTTCGGATTTTGTGATTTTGCAATGTTAGATTTTCGATCTTAAATTTTCCAATTTTTCAGTATTTTAAATTTTAGATTTTTGGATTTCCCGATTTCTGAATTTTCTGATGTTTCAGTTTTACGTTTTTCAATTTTTGTTTTTAAAATTGCAATTTTTTGATATCTCGATTAATCGATTTTTCGATTTTTTGATGTCCCATTTCCCGCTTTTTCGATTTTTCAGTTACCAATTTTCCATTTTTTTTTATTTTTTCAATTTTCCATATTTTGACTTTTCGCTCTCTGGGTTTTTCAATTTATTATTTATTAATTTTTCGATGTTTCAGTCTTGACACTTTGTCAATTTTTGGACTTTTCGATTTTTTGAGGTGTTGATTTCTGGGTTTATGAATTCTTCAATTCTTGAATTGCCCAATATTTTAATTTTTCGATCTTTCAGTCCTTTTGTTCTTCAATTTTTCGATCTTGAATTTTTCAATTTTCGATTTCTGGTTTTAATGTTTTCTTAAGATCACAGTATTTTTTAAATAACACCATACTCAAAAACATTCTTACATGGTAATTTCTTGTAGAGAAATAATAAGGATTTTGCATTTAATTTCTGCTACTTTGGCTCGGACGATTAAAAAAGTCATCACAATTGAGACCGGGTGGGTGGGCGGGGCTTATATTTTGCATTTTTTCTTAACATACGTAGTTGCCTTTTCAGAACAAGAGCCACAAAACATATTTAAAATGGTAAATTCTTGTAGACAAATATGGATCTTGCAATTAAGCCCCGCCCCTCGATCTGCCAACGAATGAAAAATTCATCACAATTTTGAAAGGGTGGGTGGGCGGGGGTACATTTCGTCTTTTTTTCTTAACATGTGTAGACTTATTTCGACAATAAGAAAATTAAAATGGTAAATTTTTGTTGCAATCAACGGCAACTTGGCAACGTCAACGGAAACAGCAACTGCAACGACAACTTCTTTATTGTAAAACCGGCTTTAGTTGCAGAAAAAATGAGGTTATGTTGTCCTCATTGTTCGCTGCGGCGAAAGTAAAGCTCTTCAGCAGTCAAGAGTTGAACGGCAGCTAGAAACTTTTATTTGATTTATGTGTGCGCTTAAGTGATGGCAGTTTTATTTGCAATTTAATGTTTTATAGTTCCTTCGGTCGTAAAAGTTTTAATGGGTTTCCATAACGCTTTAAGTAAAAGTTGCTCATGGGAAGTTTACAGTGTTGCACGACGGAGTTTGTTATTAGTGAATTGAATTAAGTTTTCAGCTGTGTTTACCGATTCTACGACTGTTTTAATGATTAAAATTACGCGCCCTAGTTTTAGTAATTGAATTAATTGATCAAGTAATCATAATTTATTTATTTTTTAGTTACCGAGTGCAATTTTTTGTATTTTTGAGTACAATAGTCTGCAGCTGCTATTACTGTCTTTGTAAATAATTCTCCAAGTTGAGCAATGAAACGCGAGATTAAGACTTCACAGCAACAACTCCCTCATTTCCAAGTCGTAAAGTCGATAATTACGGTACGGTTTAAGCCGCCTTAAATTTACCACAAAGTATACAGTGGAGGAATTGCACCCCTCTATACATACATAGTCTATACATAAAACTACCCTAGAACTACCCTGGCAAATCTGCGTTACCGTGGTCATTTAGCTTAGTGTTTATTGGCACAGGATTGTAACCTTCAGTTTTATCACAAAGATTTTAAACTCACCCTCGAAAGCAACGGATCAGTCGATAAACAGTAATAACTCAGGAGCATGGCTTAACCTCTGCCAGAAGTGTCGAAGAACCGAAAACCCTCTGAATTTATTGTCGAGAAAGATGGATGAGTTCGAATTGTGTTGGCGCGTTTAGTATTTAGTTTTTACTGAGCAATTTAGATGAGTCGTTTGGACGGGGCGTCGAGGTTTGCCCGCCAAGCATCAGCGGAGAACCATAAAAGCCAAGTTTGACGATAAGTTGACGGAAAATTTCAGCGATGTCTCCGCTAAGTGAGTTGTTGCCTGTCGGACAAATCCCAGACGCCCGCTACACAGGAGGTCTAAAGGTTTCTACCTATACATAATTCTATACACTCAAAGTGGGGCAATTCATGCCGTAATGTAGTACTCTCTCCTCTGTATGCACTTTTCTCGCATTATGTAGCAAAGCGCTATGGTGATGAGGACTGCGATGGCGATTCCCATTCCTATGCTGACCCAAATAATCTCTTCGTTGATACCCTGGTACGAGCGGCCTGCAACAGCAAATAACAATAAAACGTGGGCGGTTTTCCCTTTAACGAAGCGAAGTGCCGGATTTTCGAGATTGATCGCATTGATTTCCGCCGAAAAGATTGAAAGGGAAATAGTCGCTCTAATCGAGGAAAGTTGCGAAAAACGGCTCCAGATGTGGCGCCGAGAATTTTTAACTGGCGAAGTTGGTAGATTTAATGAGGGGTGGCGATTTGCATTGGACCGGATTTATTCGGAATTTCCAACGTGTTGAATTTCAAAAGAGATTCTCAAGTTTCACACAGGACTTTATCCAAGTAAACTTGCCGAAAAATGACCCTTCCTGTCAAATCAACGCCCACTCCTCATTTGCAACCCTTTCAACGCCGTCTTCACCACCCCCCCCCGATTTACAATTAGCTGCTGCGTCCCTAATTTGCGGCGATCGCGTCCCGAATTTAAACGAAGTCGAAGAATACTGAAGCTGAAGATTCATCCCCCGCAATTCATTACTCTCTCACCATTGTATCCGTTGGAGATAATGCCGGTAACTTTCCCAGCTACTCTGCCCCCGACAGGCATCCTGCTGCAGTTCGGCGGCGGCGACCCTACGTTTATTTATGTTGGCCCTGGCCCATTCATCCTGAAAATAAATGTCGCTTCAGAGGACGTCTTGTGCTGTCCGAAATGCAGACGTACACAAATTTGCTTTTGTTGCGCTGCCGGAAAACTTGACGTTTCCAACTTTTTCCGGGGATTTGTGTAGTCCGGGAAGGGGTCGGGCGGCGGGCGGAGGCTCGATCTGCATGGGAACGGCGGTTTTCGGATTTTAGGAAGTTTTCAGGTGGTTCGGGCTGGTTTATAGGGGGTGGGTCGGCAGTGTTTTGTTTGTTTTGGAGGGATGTTCGGCGGAGTTTATTGGTGTTTTGGTTGTGTACGAGTCTTGGTAGAAGTTGACAAATTTAAAAAATTACTGCTTCTCTGGAAAATATAAAATTTGATTTTGGGGATTTTACTTTTTCGTTACAACCTTTTATGGAGTAAAAATAATATAGAAGGTACTAGTCACAAGGTTTCACATTCTTAAAAAAATGGACTCGATTATTATATTTACAGAATTTTGTGATGACGTCATCAACTTTTTTGCAAGGACACCTTGGATTGGGGTACTGTAATACTAAAATAACAGTACAGTATTCCCAAAATTTTCTGGGAAAATGGAGTGAAACGTTCCTGATTTAATCAACAAAAAAAACTGGCACATTCATTAATTTCTTTGAGCTACCTGAATAAGCAAATCTAAAAAATATAATTAACAAATCACAAGTAAAAACTCATCATGTTTTGCATTTAGGAATTTAACTCGTTACTATTAACAACTTTAAATTTCACAAATTTTTACAAGATTAATAGGGGCAAAATCAGTACTTGGGCCGCCTACCCGCACCCTATTTTCTTAGAGAATATGTCATTTGCCAAAACAAGACTTATGTTAGCAAGTACTAGCCCCGCCCACCCCCTTTATTTTCTCAGAGGGTAGTACTTGCTTAGTACTTGCTAAGATGAGGCTTATTTTGGCAGATGACATATCCTCTAAGAAAATAGGGGCGGGTGGGCGGGGCTAGTACTTGCTCAGATAAAACTGATTTTGGCAGACGTCATACACTCTGAGAAAAGAGCGGGCGGGTGGGTGGGGTTAGTACTTGCTAAGATAAGATAAGAAACTTTAAGATTATGTCACCAGTTTTTGGGAGGCGATAAAAAATAAATTTTGCTTAAAGTACTCCAAAAGCTATAAGGTTATATGACCATCATAAAATTATCCCATTGTGTCTAAGTTAAGTTGTTTACAATAGAAAAGGTTTTAAGGTCGTAAATAACGTGTCCACTGCAGCTCGACCGCTGCTGTTGGTTCGTTCAGGGTGGCGTTCACAAATATCTAACTACCTATTACTACTACCTACAGCCACAAAGTGTTCCGAAATAACCAGTCGCTTTGAAAGCCGGCCCTGTTAAATGTGAGCAAGAAATGTTTAGAAGACGATTTATTGCCAACCGTAAACTTAGTGCGAAGCACACAAAGGGGGTATTTATTTGCGGTCAACAACTTTTATGATGGTCATATAACCTTATAGCTTTTGGGCTACTATATATTCTTACTCAGTTTCAAATTTTTTCAAAAAATTCTGGATGTCGAGGGTGAAAATTCGACACAACTAAGAGAGTATCTTATTTGATAAAATTTAAATTTTGGAGATGACGTTATCAAATTGTTGGTGGGGATAGCAAACCAAATTTTGGTTAGTATTTAACCATCTACATGATACTTCTAACATATGTACAAATTTGACAACAATTGGCCCAGCAGTTTCGGAAATTACGTGTTTAAAAAAAATGGATACAGACAGACAGACAGACAGACAAACAGACAGACAGACAGACGGAACGCAACTGCCCGCTATTTTCTCAGAGGGAACGGCGTTTGCCAAAATCAGTCTTATCTGAGCAAGTACTAGTCCCGCCCACCCACCCTATTTTCTCAGAGTGTATGACGTCTGCCAAAATCAGTCTTTTCTGAGCAAGTACTAGCCCCCCCCCCTCCCGCTCTTTTCTCAGGGTGTATGACGTCTGCCAAAATCAGTCTTTCTGAGCAAGTAGTAGCCCACCCACCCCTTCTTCATTTCAGTGAATTCTCTTAATATTGTTCAGTCCAATCTTAGCAAGTGTTAGCCCCGCCACCACCTTTTTTTTTTCTTAAAGGATATGTCTTTTACCAAAATCAATCTTATCTTAACAAATACTATACTTGCCACCCGCCCCTATTTTCATAAGAGTATGTCATTTGCAAAATCAGTCTTATCTTACCATAGTACTAGCCCACCCACCCCCTTTATTATCTCAGAGGGTAGTACTTGCTAGTACTTGCTAAGATAGGCTTATTTTGGCAGATACATATCCTGTAAGAAAATAGGGCGGTGGGCGGGCTAGTACTTGCTCAGATAAGACTGATTTTTGGCAGACGTCATACACTCTGAGAAATAGGGGCGGTGGGCGGGTTAGTTCTTGCTAAAATATAGATAAGAAATTTAAGATAATGTCATCAGTTTTTTGGGAGGCGGTAAAAAATAAATTTGCTTAACGATTTACCATGATTACGATAAACTTACATATTTACAAGATTTGGCTGCAATCGGTTTTGTAGTTTCAAAGTTATATTGTAAGTATATTCTTATTCAGTTTTAAAATTTTTCTAAAAATTCTGGATGTCGAGGGTGAAAAAAATGGATACAGACAGACAGACAGACAGACAGACATACAAACAGACAGACAGACAAACAGACAGACAGACAAACGGAACGCACCGCCCGCTATTTTCTCAGAGGGAACGGCGTTTGCCAAAATCAGTCTTATCTGAGCAAGTACTAGCCCCGCCAACCCACCCCTATTTTCTCAGAGTGTATGACGTCTGCCAAAATCAGTCTTTTCTGAGCAAGTACTAGCCCCACCCACCCTCCCGCTCTTTTCTCAGGGTGTATGACGTCTGCCAAAATCAGTCTTATCTGAGCAAGTAGTAGCCCACCCACCCCTTCTTCATTTCAGTGAATTCTCTTAATATTGTTCAGTCCAATCTTAGCAAGTGTTAGCCCCGCCCACCCACCTTTTTTTTCTTAAAGGATATGTCTTTTACCAAAATCAATCTTATCTTAACAAATACTAGTACTGCCCACCCGCCCCCTATTTTCATAAAGAGTATGTCATTTGCCAAAATCAGTCTTATCTTACCAAGTACTAGCCCCACCCACCCCCTTTTATTATCTCAGAGGGTAGTACTTGCTAGTACTTGCTAAGATAGGGCTTATTTTGGCAGATGACATATCCTGTAAGAAAATAGGGGCGGGTGGGCGGGGCTAGTACTTGCTCAGATAAGACTGATTTTGGCAGACGTCATACACTCTGAGAAAATAGGGGCGGGTGGGCGGGTTAGTTCTTGCTAAAATAAGATAAGAAATTTAAGATGATGTCATCAGTTTTTTGGGAGGCGGTAAAAAATAAATTTTGCTTAACGATTTACCATGATTACGATAACTTACATATTTACAAGATTTCCGTGCAATCGGTTTTGTAGTTTCAAAGTTATATTGTAAGATATTCTTATTCAGTTTTAAATTTTTTCTAAAAATTCTGGATGTCGAGGGTGAAAAAAATGGATACAGACAGACAGACAGACAGACAGACATACAAACAGACAGACAGACAAACAGACAGACAGACAAACGGAACGCACCCGCCCGCTATTTTCTCAGAGGGAACGGCGTTTGCCAAAATCAGTCTTATCTGAGCAAGTACTAGCCCCGCCAACCCACCCCTATTTTCTCAGAGTGTATGACGTCTGCCAAAATCAGTCTTTTCTGAGCAAGTACTAGCCTCGCCCACCCTCCCGCTCTTTTCTCAGGGTGTATGACGTCTGCCAAAATCAGTCTTATCTGAGCAAGTAGTAGCCCACCCACCCCTTCTTCATTTCAGTGAATTCTCTTGATATTGTTCAGTCCAATCTTAGCAAGTTTTAGCCCCGCCCACCCACCCTTTTTTTTCTCAGAGAATAGTACTTGCTAGTACTTGCTAAGATAAGCTTATTTTGGCAGATGACATATCCTGTAAGAAAATAGGGGCGGGTGGGCGGGGCTAGTACTTGCTCAGATAAGACTGATTTTGGCAGACGTCATACACTCTGAGGAAAGAGCGGGTGGGTGGGTGGGGTTAGTACTTCCTAAGATAAGATACGAAATTTTAAGATGATGTCATCAGTTTTTTGGGAGGCGGTAAAAAATAAATTTTGCTTAACGATTTACCATGATTAAGATAACTTAATATTTACAAGATTTCCGAGCAATCGGTTTTGCAGTTTCAAAGTTATATTGTAAGATATTCTTATTCAGTTTTAAATTTTTTATAAAAATTCTGGATGTCGAGGGTGAAAAAAATGGATAGACAGACAGACAGACAGACAGACATACAAACAGACAGACAGACAAACAGACAGACAGACAGACGGAACGCACCCGCCAGCTATTTTCTTAGAGGGAACAGCGTTTGCCAAAATCAGTCTTATCTGAGCAAGTACTAGCCCCGCCCACCCCCCTCTTTTCTCAGGTGTATGACGTCTGCCAAAATCAGTCTTATCTGAGCAAGTAGTAGCCCACCCACCCCTTCTTCATTTCAGTGAATTCTCTTGATATTGTTTAGTCCATCTTAGCAAGTTTTAGCCCGTCCACCCACTTTTTTTTATTGTCTTACAAATCATTACAGTACTTGCCCGCCTAGTACTTGCTAAGATAAGGTTATTTTGGCAGATACATATCCTAAGAAAATAGGGCGGGTGGGCGGGCTAGTACTTGCTCAGATAAGACTGATTTTGGCAGATGTCATATCACTCTGAGAAAAGAGCAGGGGGGGGTGGGGGCTAGTACTTGCTCAGATAAATGATTTGTAGACTCATACACTCTGAAAAGAGCGGGGTGGGGGTAGTACTTCTAGATAAGATAAAATTTTAAGATGATGTCATTAGTTTTTTGGGAGGCGGTAAAAAATAAATTTTGCTTAACGATTTACCATGACTACGATAACCTTAATATACTTATTTACAAGATTTCCGTGCAATCGGCTTTGCAGTTTCAAAGTTATATTGTAAGATATTCTTATTCAGTTTTAAATTTTTTCTAAAAATTCTGGATGTCGAGGGTGAAATGCGACACGGATTCACACGCCACAACTAAAAGAGTATCTTATTTTATAAAATTTAAAAACTTTTAATGATAAATTTTGGAGATGACGTTATCAAATTGTTGGTGGAGTAATAAGCCAAATTTTGGTTAGTATTTAACCATTTACATGATATTTCTAACATATGTACAAAATTTGACAACAATCGGTCCAGCAGTTTCGGAGATCACGTGTTTTAAAAAAATGGATACAGACAGACAGACAAACAGACAGACGGAATGCACCCGCCCGCTATGTTCTCAGAGGAAATGGCGTTTGCCAAAATCAGTCTTATCTGAGCAAGTACTAGCCCCGCCCACCCGCCCGTTCTTTTGTCAGAGTGTATAGCGACTGCCAAAATCAGTCTTATCTGAGCAAGTACTAACCCGCCCACCCGCCCCAATTTTCTCAGAGTGTATGACGTCTGCCAAAATCAGTCATATCTGAGCAAGTACTAGCCCCGCCCACCCGCCCCTATTTTCTCGGGTGTATGACGTCTGCCAAAATCAGTCTTATCTGAGCCAGTAGTAGCCCACTCACCCCTTCTTCATTTCAGTGAATACTCGTAATATTGTTCAGTCCAATCTTAGCAAGTTTTAGCCCCCCCACCCACCCTTTTTTTCTTGGAGGATATGCCATTTGCTAAAATCAGTCTATCTTACCAAGTACTAACCCCACCGCCCGCCCCCTATTTTTTCAGAGGTTATGTCATTTGCCAAAATCAGTCTTATCTTACCAAGTACTAACCCCACCCGCCCGCTCCCTATTTTTTCAGAGGTTATGTCATTTGCCAATACAAGAAGAAATTTTGGAGATGACGTCATCAAATTGTTGGTGGGGATAATTAGAGAAATTTTGGTTAGTATTTAACCATCTACATGATATGTCTAGAACGGTTTCTCATAAAAAAAAAATGGTCGAAAGTCGTTTCGATAGAACTTCCCTTGCACTGAAAGTACAATGAAACATATCCAGCATTTTCGAGTTGAGCTTTTACTTTACAGAATTTTGCGTGCAGTGTAGTACTTGCTAAGACAGTTTTTGTTAAAATAAGATTAATTTTAGGAATTGACTGAACAATATTAAGAGTAATCAGTGGAATGAACAGGGGGTAGGTGGGAGGAAAAAGTTAAACTTAGCCCGCCCACCCACCCGTTCTCTCATTTTTTCTTCAGAAATAAGAAATAAATGTTATAGCAAATAAGTAGTATAAAAAAATACGATTAAAGCTTTTTTTAACAGCCAACGCTCTATTAGTTCCCATTCTTACTCTACGGACGAATTATACTTCACACCGCCCACCCTCCCCGTCGCTATTTCAGTGATTAATTTTGTCTAGTTAAGATAAAATTGATTTTGGTAAAAGACATCCTCTAAGAAAAAAGGGGGGTGGACGGGGCTAAAATTTGTTAAGATTGGACTGAACAATATTAAGAGTATTCACTGAAATGAAGAAGGGGTGGGTGGGCGTGGCTATTGCTTGTTCATAAACTTAGAAAAATGCCAAATTTAGCCCCGCCCACCTCCTTTCTCCATTTGATTGCCTGATTTTATTTACTGTAAAATACAAATTGCCCAAAATTTCCTGGAAAAATGGAGTGAGCAGTTCCGATTTAATCAATAAAATAAATTGAGTCATCCATTAATTTTTGTGAGTCACTTGTATTAGAAAATATAAAAAATATGAATGCAGTGGTAAACTACAAATATAGATTGATCATACATACTTATTTTGCACATTAAGGATTTATTCAGCAAAATTTTGAGATGACGTCATCAATTTTTTAGGAGGGATGAGCAAATACATTTTGATCAAAAACGCTTATGATAACCTTAAAATATCTCCAGGATTTCAAGCATTCGGTTTTGCAGATCCTGATTAAATCAATAAAATAAGCAAATCCAAAAAGTATGAATGGAATGATGAATCGAACTCATCATCTTTTGGACATTTTTTTGAGGGGATAAGAAATATGATTATTATTATTCTTATTTGATCATAATTAAATAAAGACGTGACAAATCCAGCTCTTTACAAAAATGACAAAGCTTGATTTATGATTTTCGTTTTAGAATAACCGCTGTAAAGTAAAAACCAGAGGCATAAATAACACACTTGTCCTTCAGCACTAGGTAACACCAAATCTGAAGCTCAAGTGTTTATTTATGTTTATACATCGGAAGAATATCACGTAGAAATTAGTTTGATTTGAGTGAGTTTGTCTTTTCGAACAAGCCAAAAACTATAAAACTTATATTCTCATATCATCCCATGCAAACGGTGCTACAATTGAAGAACACCAAACTGCGTTATTGATTTTACCTACGCGAGCGTTACTCTAAAAACAGTCGTGTTAACATTGCCACTAGAGCTTTGTATCCTATTACGCAGTTCTCCACATGCCTTGTTAAATACAAACAATCTTACAAAGTTGTTGTTTTTCCGTGCACTCGCTAATTGTGTTGAAATTCTATTGTCTAGTTACTAAATTTAATTTGAGTTTGTTATTTTTTTACAAAGTATGAACAGTCAACAGAGTTTCAAGTGCATTCACAATTTAAGTAAATAAACTGTTAGAATTTTAAGTTTGCAGACTTGCTGTGACCCGGCGCATCCACCACAATTGCGGACTTTCCATTTATGTGTAAATGTATTTTTGCATTTGGCTTGGTGTGATTTGGGTTTGTATTCTGATGCGTTACCTTCGACCTTAAATTTCAATATTTCCTATTTCAGGCGCGGGTTTTAATAGAGTCAGCGTTTTCAATTTTTTTCTTTTTTAATTTAAAAATGAAGCCGTCAACGTTATAATTGTGCAAGGGTTAATTTTAGGAAAACGCCGATTGTAATTTATTTTTAATCAAGTTCTAGCTATTAAAACTTGTCCACAGCTGCCACCACCATAAGTAACTTCCATAAAACCCCAACGACATCATGAATAGGCGAAGTCTTCATAAAAAATAACTCACAAAGTGATCATATCTACACAGGGTAGCTTCCGAAGAATGATTGATCATCAATCTCTCTTTAAAGTTAGAGCGACTCATAAAATCGTCACACGTAATATATGGCCTCGTACACAATAGTCAGAAAACGAAAGAGACGCGCCAGACGAGAATTTAAAAATTAAATTTTCATAGAGCAAGGAACCGACGGACCGGGAAGTTGGTAATTTTTTGCGCCCGTTTTTTATCGTCGACTTCCAGTATTTTATAATTAATTAAGACGAGAGATTCGTGTATTTTTTCACGTCCTACGAAATGGCGCAGTCGGTCGGATGGCACGAACAACGTCACACCTTTAATAAATCGCTTTAATCTCAACAATACATCGATCAATTCCCGTCGAATTAACCAACAAAAAGCGTTGCTTGGAATTCCATTAATTCGTATCCGCCTCAAAAACACATTCGAACTTTTCCAGGAAGAGACTTGACACTGCAATTCGAACTCTCGGACGGTCGCTCGCGAAAAACATTCATCATCCTGTTTTTCGCCACGACTTGGTGAAATCGTGATTGAAAAGCTTCTTTGACAAAACGTTTGTTACGTGACAGAAGACGAAAAGATGAGCAGGAGAAACCCGGCGAGTACTGAAAGCGCGACCATTATTGGCCTCGTGAAATTTTATTAGAAATAAATTCGCTGTTTCGATATGTTGTAAAATCTCGAGAGATAGGAACCGAAGTTTTATTAATACTTTCGTAAAGACGCTCGGAGGTCTTACGGTCATATTTTATGAAAACCCTCTTATTCGTGCTGGAACACTACAGAGTTTTAGAGACAAACCTTTGAAAATGTGGAGTGCGCAAGCGCGAATATTGTATTCAGACTTATGTGAGGCATCCGGACGTGGAAACTGGAAATTCTTATAGTAATAAAAAATCCAGCGAGGGACATAAAACACGCCTGCAAGTGTGGCCTTGAAGCTTCTAAAGCTCGATGTTGTTGCTACTAAATCAAGCCCAGGAAACACATTTGTGATGTTGACGTGACAGGTACGTACTCACAAAAGAACAATAAGTACATCGCATGATTATGTCTTAACGATATACCTGGAACGTAAGCTATATAACATCACAATGTACTCATGATATGTAACCAACACGTAATGTTGACTACATTTACTAGATATCGCATTATTATGTCGCAGCGCTATAGCTTGCATATAAGCATTTAAACATCACACTGTGGTACTCCTGTTATGTAACTAACACTTAATGTTAACTGCATTTACTAGATATCTCATTGTTGTGTCGCAGCGATATAGTTGGCAGGTAAGCCTTGTAACATCACAATGGAGTACTACGGTTATGTAACCAATAAGTAATGTTAAGTGTAGTTACTAGATATCTGGTTAATATATATATATATATACATGCTTCGGAATGTTTTATTTTTATTAGTTAATTATGTAAAGTGTTTCTCAGTTCATTTTACAAAATGGCATGTTAAATCGAAAATTAACGTTTCTGACAGGACAACAGCAAAAAACACTTAAAAACATACATATCGAGTATTATATAGCTCTATTTTATATTTATTATTTATGTTTGTGTTGTAAGTAAATAGTATATTCATAAACAAAAGATGGTGAGTCTTAAAAAAAGAAATTTCTTCCCTGTCTTAAATCTTGCACAAGCGAGATGACGCCAATAGTGAGTTGCTTTTAATTATTTTTTTTTCATATTATATTTCCCGTAATTACATTTATTTATACTTTTATTTTTATACGTCCATAACGACCTGCGCTTTATAAAACAGAACAAGAGACTTAATGCACATAGTTTATGATCAGAATTAAAAAATGTCCCATCTAACAGTTAATACGAATTAAGACTAGTAATGAGACATTATTTTTTAACGTCTGCCTATGCGTCACTGCCAAAAAGGAACAATTATACATATACAGAATTTTGAAATGAGCTCGAAAAATAAAATGATATATTTCATTATTTTATTAATTCTAATGCGAAATATGTTGATCGGCAACAAAAGCAACACAAAGAAAAAAATCGAAATTAAAAAACTAATCTATTTCAAGGTCAGCGATATAGTTCTTAAATAAAAATGAATTAAATAATTTCTTCACTTTGATCGTAAGGAAAATAAATAATAATTTGAATACGAAACAATAACACAGGCCTGCGAAATATAACTTTTAATTTCCCCTTTAAATAATATTTTTTTTTTTTAGGTATTTATGTATGCCGAATTAAAATATAACTCTAGTTTTTTTGTAGCACATCGAGATTTATTTTTATGTAGGCCTAAATATTAATAGTTTTTCAAAAAATTTTTATGAAAAAATAAAATATAAAGAATATAAAATTAAATATTTATTTATTAAATGAACTAAATTAGTTATAAACAAGACTTAAAAAAAAAATAATCAAGAAGCTTCTTTTTTTCTTTCTTCAAAGCTCTGATTTAAGCGTTTTGTCTTGTATTCACGATAGGATATGTTATTGCTGTTACATTTTTCGCATTATATCTTTTTATATTTGAACAGCAAAAATAACAATCGTATGTATGATATTGTGGCTCCATCCAAATCATTGCTGTCAGCAAACTTAAACATTTTTTTTTCCTTTTGACCATTTGCGAGGTGCATGAACACATTTTATGACGCACCCATTTTTTGTCTTGGTTTTTTATATTAACTTTAAAATAACTTTCGTATAGTTGTTCGATAAATTCAGAAATTATTTGTTGTTGTTTTTTGATTAAATAACTCCTACAAATGTAATAGAATTTATCTGAAGAATTAACCCATTTCCGAAAAGACATTAGTAATTTTTGTTTAAATTCAGGGTAGTAAGCGCATAGTCGACACAAATAACTCTTACTAAGCTAAACAGCAAATGAAATATCAACACCATTATCCATACATATTATTACCACAAAATCTAGAAGTTAATTTTTATGGTACTAAGAACAAAATTGAAAAAAATATTTTTTGCAGAAACTGTACGTGATAGAAATTTTTGCAATTTTTTTTTATACATCAGTATCTAAGACCTACTGAAATTACTACTTGATTTTGTTGGGGGAAAACCATCGCAGGCCTGTGTAATTGATCATCGAGTTTTGTGTATTGACTTTCGCACTTAGTTATAGGTATATCTGTTTAACATTAAATTTTCAAAAGTTTAGATTTTTCTAATGTAATCTTGGGCTCTAAAATAAACTGGTAATGTATAATGTATACCTAATTATAATTGAGTATTTTCGTGGGTGATCTTTAAATTATTATTTTCTCAAAAAATTCACTTAATTTCATATCCAATATGTAGCTAACTGAAAACTAATGATAAAGCAGCAGATATGACGAAATAGTGTAGACTTTTTTTAATGTCGGTAATAGAGTGTATGTATAATAACTAGAGAGCGGAAAATATGCAGCAAAATTTTGGGAAATATGATCATATGATATGCATCAAATTTATTCAAATATGCAATAACTTTCTTAATATATGCAGAGATATGCAGTTGCATATGGTCCAAAAATTAAAAAAAGCGTAATAACCGAACTAAATTTACTTACAAATTGCAAAAACACCTTACCTTTTATTACAAAAAATACATAAATCACATTGCAAAGTGTTTAATTAGATCTCACTGACAAATAAATGACATTTGTTAAGATAATATTCTTATACTAAAAAATAAATATAGGTAAACAGAACGAATTAAAAAATAATAGTAATCGACTATTTAATTACTATTTTGGTAACAATTTATTTTTAAATATTTTCCGAAATATTCTAACAAAAATTTTTCCGGTGATTCTAAAGTATGTATTTGTAAATAGAAAAACTGCGTACTGCGTCCACAGATGTAAAAGTACTTATCGGATTAGAGCAAGCACAACAAAACACAGTTCCTTCTTGAAGAATAAGTTCAGGAAAAGGTTTAATTCATAAATTAATTTGAGTTATCTACATTTTGACACACATCTCTATCGTTTTAAATACTTAAATGCAAAGTCATGATGAAAAATAATAAGATAACGTCCCTTCGACCACCATAAAACATACCATTACGAATGGCATTTTGTTTTTCAAAGTAGCACAAAAATTGATAAAAATGCAATATACGCAAATATGCATTTTTTTTATAGCTGTATTCATTTTTAATTAGCATGATTCGTTCACATATTAAATATCAAGACTTATATGCAAAAAATAACGGATATGCAAATTTCATAAAATCCGCTCTATTAATATAACCAATACATCGGGTATGTTTCTGTTTTTGTCTTCGTTCGACACCACTGTATTTACAGTATTTAGGAAGGTATACGTTTCCGTCCCTAAAGTCCCACGTACGGCATCCTTTGCCCACGTAAATACAGTATCTGGAATGAAGACAGAAACAAAATAGTTTTACAACACCTTATCAAAATTTAAAAAAACCGCTATGGTATTATTTGAAGTTTATTGTTAAAGATTATATGGTCAATTAGATGTGGGTCGTCGTATTCTTTAAAAAGTGACCTTCGTCAGTGAGTTCGTAATGCTTAATTAATAATTATATTCAGAGCGAAAAATACAACGGCTTTATTAGAAATACACCAAAGACAAGTTTTTTTCATTGTAATAATTTCTAAGAATTATTTCTGTAAACTTGTTCACTTGAAATGTTATTTTGTAAGTATCTGCTTGGCAAATTATAAATAGAACATCTGTAAGGTGACCAGATTTCAAAAGTCCGAAATCGGAACATTAGTTTCCATTTCCATCGTAATCTGATATATAACTGCTTTGAAAATTTTTAGTTGTAATATACTAACAGTACTGACATCTGCTGACATTTAAAACAGTGCTAACAACCGTATCGATACAAGTTTTGTTCCCAATTTTTCACAAAATAAAATTACAATTCATGAAAATTAGTGATTTATTCGAGGATTTATCTTTATTCTTATCAGATTTATAGAAATCGGAACATTCACGGAACGAATCTTTTAATCGGAACATTTATTGGACGAAATTTGAAATCGGAATTAGAGTACTGAAATCGGTATAGTTCCGATCAAATCGGAACGTCTGGTCACCTTAAACATCTGGGGAAGACCCAACGACACAAAGAAAGCCATAAAAATTCTTTGCCCATTGTCCCTGTAACGGGACAAGGTTTTGAAGAGTTCATTTGTCGAATTTTGATTTTATAAAGACGTTTATAAAGCGATGATGGGTAGCAAAAAATTAGAGAGTGGTTAATTTTGATTTTATTAAATTTATTTCATCTAATGAAAAAATAACGCTCAAATTCTGCATTTACTATCCACCAGATGTTTGGGGGGTGCAGTCGGACCTTTGTTGGTTTGGTTTGTCTGTGAGTCGGACGATCCCTTTTTTCCGTATTTATGGTTATTGCACTTCAGACTCACAGTGAAGCTGTCGAATTCCATTTGGCCATTTGGTTCACAACCACCGAACCTTTCTCGTGAATCCGTAACTCACCTCATTTTTAATGCAGTTTTGTGAAAATTGTGCCATTCGGTGTGGGTTGTATTTACACTAGGTAAGTTAATATAATTCTAATCAAGTAATCATTTTAATTTTTACATGCTTCTGTTGTTTTTGATAACTGTACGTAAATAACAGTTTTTTCAGATAAGCTGGAAATACCACCATTAATCACTGAAGATACTCCCGCTGATTTTGAAGAACTTACGGTGATTGTTTTTGAAAGTGAGGCGCTTTGCCATAACATGTTGCAAAGGTATGTTACTGCAATTTTTTATGAACTAGGTGCTAATGAACATAATTTTACTCTAGACTTGAAACAAATACAAAAAATATGTGCGAAATAAAAGAAATTCTAAAGGAACCGAGTGAACAAATCTCCAATATGAAAACGTCATCAAATGTGACAAATCAAAAAGAAAACAGTAATAGAAGATATGCCGCCAAGACCACAGGTAAACAAATTTTGAGTAATTAGAAGATTATCTCTGCCCACTACAACAAGCAGGTTTCTTTGTAAATTAAAAAAATACAAGAAATTTATATGTACAGGGTCATCAAATTGATTGAGAGAGTTGGTACCCCTTGTTTTTGTCGTGAAGTTTGTCAACTTTATGACAGATTTGTTTAAGGTTATATGGCAATGAATTCAGTGGCGTGACAAAAATTAGAAACTTCAAATCTGACAACTAATGTTTTTACCAAAAAAAAAGTCGAAAAAAGACGCCACTGAGTTTTGAAATTTCAAACTTGAAACTTCAAATCTGACAGCTAATATTTTTATACAACTTAATAAACCAAATTATTCAAGTTCAGGTTTACCAACTCTCTCAATCAATTTTGATGACTCTGTACTTACATATAACATAATTTTGGATATTATATACAGATAGATGCCTGTAATACTATAACACTTTTTAGGAACCTACTAAACATGACACATTTCGCTTAACACGTTACATACATAGTGGGTTGCAGAAAAGTCTTATAGTGAAGCACTCTGTATGTTATAGATCTAGTAGTACTTCCTAGATAAGACTAAACAATATTAAGACCCGATTTATAGAAAGCGAAGTTAAAGTTAATTCGCGATAAACTTTTAACTGAGGTCCGTTGCGAGGCAACGCGCATATTTTAACCAATCACGGGCTCATATTCCACATTTTAATTCTCTGTTAAACTAATCGAGGATTAAATATTTGACTCGCTGTTCTATAAACCGGCCCTAAGAGTAGTTACTAGATGGCGTCGTTTTACCTACTACTGAAATATTTCAAATTTCAGGATTATTTAAAAAAATGGTTTTCAAACCGAATATTTCGAAAATATTGTTTTGGAATAACAAAATCTTTAAATTTTCGGATTAGCACCTTGAGATTTACTTCCCCGAATGTTTTGTAGATTTTTTGTCAACTTCTCAAAAACTTCAACAATTTTCAATATTTTGATCATTTTTCAACCACCCTCGAACATTAGCTAAAGATTTTTTTTGTAATTCGACTCCCAGAAGTTATTATCGGCTCCCATTGAACAACACTGAAAAAAACTGAAGAATGGAATTGGAATTTCGAAAAATCGAATTGTAAAAAAATTGAAGTTTAAAACTGAAGAATGTAAAAATTGAAATATCGAAAATTCGAAAAATCAAAAGTGAAGAATCGAAAAATAGAAAGATTGAAAATTCGAGATCGAACATCGAAAATTCAAAAATACCAAAAATCGAAATTCTGAAAAATTGAATATTCGAGAATGTGAGAAAAATCAAAGAATCGAAAAACTAGAACAATGAGAAGTCCAAAAGGAAAGAAAATGAAAATTCGACGAATCAAATATTCAACATAAGCGAAAATCCGGGAAAACGGAAAACCTAAAATTGGGAAAACCGAAAAATCAAAGATTCGAAAATCAAGATGTCGATAAATGGAAAAATCTAAGAAAAAATCGAAAATTCTGAAACCGAAAATTATAAAATCGAAAAATCGAAATTTAAAAAATTCGAATCTCGAAAAATCGAAAATTCCAAATAGATTCGGAGAAAAAATCCTTTAATTGTCACACGGATTCAAAGTAATTAACTTGCTGCTCCAGTTTTAAGAAACAAATAGGGAACATCTAGTTAAATGTCAATGATGGGGCAATGATTTATTCAGTTTCCATTGTGACTAAATTTTTTCTTTGTTTTTGCTGTGTATTGCTTAGATGAAAACAAATAATGGCACTGAATGATGTGTAGATCTTGGTATTTTTTCCTCTGAATTAGGATTATATAAAAAAAATTATTTAAAATTTTCTCTACTTTATGATGTTGTGGTTTTATTTTTCGAACTTATTTCACAGTCATTCGGTATAAACACATAAAAATATACACTTTGTCTTATTTCAGGAACTGCTATTGTCCCAGATAGGTGGTAATGGGAAAAAGAACAATGTGGGGCGTGTATTAAAAAAAATATTTTTCACCGAATTTGCTGTAGCTCGTTCGTTCAGTAAGAAAATTCCAGAATGGCTGGGACAAAAACAATGAATATCATGAAAGGTATTATTTTACAATAAATATTATTATTACAGTTTTTATTTTTGAAGAAATTACAATGAAGACCCATTCCGCAATAGAAAAAGAGTGGCCACGACATTCTAGTCAACGCCCGAAGAAAGAAAAAACAACGACAGTTTATAGTTTCTGTGTCTTTTTTTAAGTGTAAATTATATTGTATTATTTTCGAATTAGGAAATCATATATATATATATCTATTTATTTATATTATGAATTTATATTAATTTTTGTATTTTATTACTTATTACATATTATATTTTTTCAAACATTGAATAAAATAATAATTTACTGTAAGCTCTAAATTTTACTCTCCATATCCATATCCCTAAATGATACATATAAATGGTAACTAGACTTTTTGAAATGCATATTCATATCGCATAGATCATGTTAATAAAATATACTGAGAGTCATATGTTTACGATGTTGCGATATATACGTAACGTCTATGTCCATTTAATACGTTAATATCTGGTTAACCGAGCTTCACTTGGCTCGTTTGGTAGTATTCGATCAGATTAGGACAGATAAATATGCGTATAGTATACATTTTGAAGTACACGCGCTACTTAAAAATACACATTAAAAAAGAAATTCCATAAGCAGTCTTTGCTTTAAATACTGATGAGTGACATGTAGAGATTAAAGAATAGAAAACTGGAATTATTGTTTGACAATTATTAAAATCTCATTTGTTATCTAAGTTCTCTCTATGTCGTTTTTTTCTTTTTCCTAGTTCTGTCTATCGACTCTAGAAAAAGGTCACAACCACATTCTTACTGCCAGAAGAGTTTCGCCTCTGGTGTGGTTAACATACTGAGTTACCGTGCTCTTTTGCGTTATTCCTAATTTCTCAATCTCAGCCTTGCTCCCGAAGATGCCATTTACGAAAGTGTGCGAAACGTTGAGCCCAAAAACTCAAATAACACGGTCCCATCCCGGAAAACGATCACATTTTGACTCCTACCGCTGAAATTAATGCTTGACAATAACCTCAATTCAACGCTCTTTCGTGTGCTTTTTATCCGCTCACTGTTTAGTTTTCCGTAAATTTTCTCACCTCAGAAGGAGAATTTTAACGTCCTCTATACAGTGGAGTATATTTCGGTACGTACAATTGAAGATAAAAAGGTACGTCAAACGTATTGTCAGACTGTCACCCAAACTTCTCTTATAAAACAGTCTCGTGTTCGTGTAGTGTCATCTGATGTTGCCTAGCAACAAAAATAATTCACTGCCTGAAAATTGCTGAAAATGTATGAAACTGTAATTTTCAGAAGTTAAAACTACGATCAATCGATTTCTTGACCCAAAAAACCCCCAACCTGTAAATTTCATCGAAATCGTTAGAGCCGTTTTCGAGAAACCCATTATATATATAGATATATATTTATATTTTTAGGAACCATACAAAGCTGATCCAAACATAGGAACTTGTACGCACAATCCTGAGCCATCGTTGCAATCCTGAGCCATATATATGGCTCAGGATTGTTTTTTAATAGAAATGGTTGAATTAAGTCCACCAGAGGGTGCTGTTAAAATTTTACGTTGGCTCAGTTTTGTATGATTTCTGATAAATTTAGTTCAGCAACTTTCCTTAAATTTGTAGGATGGCGCTGCCATCGATATACATGTATATCACACAAACCATACTATCCTAAGCCATTTGACGTGGCAACACTGGAGAGGTGTTTAAAGTGTATTTAATGTACTGTCTCCGCTACAAATGCACGTGGAATTGTGAATAGTTCAATTTTTTCCTAGATATATCCTAGAACTTTTTGTCTTAACTGCATTGTCATTTAAAATAATAATAATTATTATATATTTTTCCTCAATAGAATCCAATTGCAGGACAAATTTGAATTAGATTAACTTGAAATTTAAACCAGAGACGAGTCCTATTTAAATTAATGCAACAGGGCACATGAAAAAGTATTAAAAACGACATCGCTCAATGTGCACTAAAGTTTAAAAATAAAATGCCATTAAAATAAAAATTACTGCATAAAAAAATTAAATTTTGTACGAATTTATATCAACAACAGCGATGGAAAATTCGATAATATGTTGATAGGTTCTACAAAAATTAGTAATTATTCTGATATAAAAATCCTTCAGGAACCCGGAGAGCATCCTCAAATATATCCCACTACCTATTTCTAGTCAGGATAGTGTAGAGATGTAAGTAAATAGCAAGGTTCTGTGGTATTTCTTTTGACCGCCCTAATTATTATCGGTTGCAGTTAGTTAGTTATGAATTTAAATATTTCTTATTTGTCCAGCAATATTGAAAAAACTTCATTTGACACCCCCAATCAACAACAACCAATAGTTCCAATTGCAAAAATGTCAAGGAACTCCGGATGTTTATGATGACACAATAATGTGGATAAAAATCGTATAACGTATCTCGATTTAAAACTTATGTACTTAATTATACTGTTGTTGAAAATTGAAAAAGTTGGTCCAAAATTATGTGCATAAAATTTCCTTCGCCCCTGAAGCGTAATTAAACAATTCTTGGAAAAATAATAAAGTATAACATTAATAAATTAAAATAATCATATTTATGGTTGGCCTGTTAAACTACAGGGACAGAAACATGTTATTCGTTTTTTAATATCAGTATCAATTTGGACAAGTAACAACAACACCACAGTATTTTAAAAATGTGGTAAGCAACTATAAGCAATTCTGAAAAGTATAAATAACTGGTAAATTAGAACTGTAGGGTCCCTAATATTTTCCTTACGTTTAGATAAACTTTACTCAGCAAAATTTTGAAATGGACATCATAAAATTTTTGGATGGGTAGAAAACTTGAATTTTCATTATTGATTTACAATGCTTACGGTAACCTTAAAACGATTGTAATATTTCAGAGCATTCGGGTTTGCAGTTTCTAAGTTAAATTATAAAATTTGATTATTCTTCCAAAAATTCGGATATACAGAATAAAAAATTAAGGCGTATTCATAAACCACGTGTATAGGGAGAAGTGTCATTTTATAAAATTTAGGTAGTATTTTTTTGCAAAATTTTGAGATAACGTCACGTTGGTGGGGATGATCAGACACGTTTATTAAATTCTTTACTAATTTTACTACAAATGTCTGTTTGAAAATTTGATAAAACATTTAATAACTGGTATATCTATGTATGTTTGGATGAGCTACATAGAATGAGACATTATATTAGGAATGAAAAGATTCACAATATATTCATTGAAAAGATATTGAACGTTTAGCCCATATACTAGGAAGGAATCGCGAATCTTCGTCTATCCAAATGCCTACCAAAAAGATTCCTTAATTGAGTTTAACGACATTGGCTTAAAATTTTTCTGTAAGCCTGAAGACAACTCGTAACACCCCGGATGACAATTCGGACGTAATATAAAAGAATCGACCAACTAAGGTGACAATATAGCCCTTAGAAAATGTATTTCTAGGGGCTATAGGTGATAACTAGAATCTCCCTTTCTTTTGGGGGTCACCCTGCATAAGTAATGCTAAAAAATATAATACACTGATAAACCGCACGTATAAACATAAAATTTTACATATTTTATATCTTTGTGGTGTAGATTACAAAAAAAAGTTTAATTTCATAAAAGTAAAATTGGCAGCTAATGTGTGAATACCTTCGACGTACTTTCTGATTTCTTAGTATCGATGGTGACTAAAATCCACCTTTTACTTTTTTTAGGATAATGACCATAACAACCAGTAGTCATTAATCGTGTATTATTATTAATAACACAAGCTGTTATTTTTCAAAAAAAAATATAGAACATTTATAAATTATAAACAAAGACAAAACCAACAAAAGAAAAATCCATTAAAGCATAACCAACTAAACACTAGAGAAGATATTCAAAATTCCTGCCTTGTGCATATAAGTAAGCTCGTAATATTTCCAAATTTTGATCTTTTTTTGTAAAAGTTAGTCATCAGTACTTGCTAAGATAACATTGATTTTGGCAAATGAGCTACTCCCTAAGAAAAGAGAGGGTGGGAGGGTGGTTGCTACTAAAATAAGACCGATTTTGGCAAATGACATATTCTCTAAGAAAATAGAAGCCGGGCGGGTGAAGCTAGTACCTGCTAAGATAAGACTGATTTTAGCAAATGACATATCCTCCAAGAAATTTAGTTAAATTATTATAAGAAAAGACACTAGAGGCTCCAAAGCACTTTTAAATTCTTTCCAAACAGGAATACCTAGAACCTCAAGATTGTTTTAAATTTTTCAAAAAAAACGGGGTCCCAAAATGAACTTAAAAACAGGTCAGGTCAGGATTTTCCAATAATAGAATCCCAAAGTCCCCCTTTTAAATAATTTACAAAAAAATCTCCATGGGCTCCCAAAATAATACACCATGGGTACCAAACACTTCAGCACTCAAGACTTTTTCAAATTCGTAAAAAGTAAAACACTAAAAGCTCAAAAGATTTTCATTTTCATCGAGCAACAAAACACAAGATTTCTTTAAATTTATCCGAAAATAAAACACCAGGGGACCTAAAATTAACTGCGAACATTTTAAACGCAGGGTTTTGAAAACTTTGTCATTTTTGATACGTCAAACATCATTTAATTGCTTAGTCGATTTTCACTGATTTATACCTTCGCTTTATATCAGGCAAACATTGTCGTCAAATGGATTTTTATCAAATTTATATGTTACAAAAACACGACCAATCTTTTGTACACTCTAACTGAAATGGTAATTAAATATCGTCATGGGCGAGAGAAATATTAACTGAAAGTTTTATTACTAGTTATTGTGATAATGCATGTGTTGTTTAGTTGTTAAGCGTAGCTAAAGAACCAATTTTAAAATCATTATAAGTCTACCAAAATGTGAGAAGAATTTTTTTTACTATTTTTCTCCTATTTACCAGTTGATTGTTGGAGAAGTAATCCCCCATTTTCCAGACACCTGGTATAAGATTTTTTCGGCAAAATTTTGAGACGATGTGATAAATTTTTTGGGAGAGGATAAATGGATAAATTTTGACGATTTACCATACTTACGATAATTTTAAAAGGCTTGCAAGATTGCAAAACATTTGGTTGTGCAGTTTCAAATAAATTGTAAAACATTGCCATAAAATTTTGATTTTTACAAAAATCTGGATGTCTAGGGTAAAAACTAAACATGGATTCATAAACCACACGTCATGCCATTGTTGGTGGGGAGGATGAAGCAAATTTTTGTAGCTTTTTACCATCTAAACGATCTTCCGAACATGCATACAGAATTGAAAACAATCGATCCGGTATTTTCCAAAATTATTTGCCAAATGAAAGTCGACACAGACGACAGGTCGATAAAAACGGGGATCTGCTTTTTCGTATTTTAAGGGTCATAAAATGAGAAAACAGGAAAGTAGCCATTCGTCGGATAGATCCTATTACAATACTTCATTAGTTTACGTTCGAGAAGTAAAAAGAAAGATAACAGCAATTACTTTGTTTGACCATTACACGAAAGTCTCTCGCCTCTACCGATTTCAATCAACATAACCGAAAACCATTCGTCATTTGAAAGTCAAAAGCCTTCACTCTGTTATTATTACAGACTGTCGTGTTGTAACACGGCAACACTGCCCTGGCTCAGCTTGTAACAAACATGTGAATAAATCTGTATATTTTGGATCAGGTTTGCTAGAAAAATACGTATGGCTTAGGATAGTACTATTGAGAAAAATATTCGATGCGCACAACTTATTTATACTTAATTATTTCGAAATGTATATGACAAAATTCGTAATAATGGCGGGAAATAAGCTTATGTGGCATAAATTTACTCCAGTGGTAATAATACAAACCACTGGATTAGTATAGTATGTTCCAATGAGTGGATCAGGTTTGATAGAAAGATGTATATATATATATATATACAAACTTTGCTCGTTTAATAGTATAAGATATTGGCGTTTAAAATAAAACTTAACAGATACATCAAAATATAGAGAATCTAGCGACATACTAACACAACGTTATGATGATGTACCAGCGAGCACGTCCCTAGTCTGAAACAATGTGGATGTCACCAGTATGTTACAAACATGGGTCACTGTTGATTACATTACATAGCACAGGGAAAGCAAATGTACGCAGTTTGGGATGTAACAGCTAACAAGATCGTAGACAGAGTTAAGTGGCATTAACATCGCTACGACGTAACTGTGTTTACTGGGAGCTTGAACACTACATCAAGAGAATAATAAATTCTGGTCTCTATCTTCGCCGCAATCTTTCATCAATTCGGAAAATGAATTTTCTCTCAAACAAACTGACAATATTTTTACAACTTTTCGTCTTCGCACGTAACCTTGAACCGTTATCTCCTTTAATAAAAGCAAAATGAAATCGTTTCCGCCTCATATATTTCCACACAATAAGCTACAAAGTGTTTTCAGGTTGTTTCCAGCGCAACGACAGGTTCTTGCGTGATTCTTCTACGCCCTACTTTCAGAACAAAACATCACAAAATCCCCTCTAACCACTCCATAAGCACACAATAAAAGCAAGCATTCGTTTGTACGCTCCTCAATAAAGAAAACAGAATTCCTGCAGGAAAAATCTCACGTCAATCGAAATCGTCCACCTACAAAACCCAATTATGGCTTATTAATAAAGTTTCCGACAAACTCCTGGCAAAAACCTGGACAAACTTCAGAGAAACATTACGACCAAATGACGACTAATCCATTAATCTTGGCATTTTTCATTATTTAGATAGCAACTTTACGACTAGAAATAATAATCAAACCGTCAAGTGTGTAACATCTGGTGCTATGTAGGACAAGCGGCACGTGAATCTCGCGTCGCGTCTATCATGTAATAATGTCATCCCGGGCGTGCCGCTCTATGCAAATTACCTCATCAGCGCCCCCTGCAAAAATCCCCGAACTAAAAACACGCTGGTTGGCGGCCGCGATTTGCATTAATCCCTCGGATTAGTGCCACTTTCGGCTAATTCGTCGGATTGTCGCTTGCATTTTGTCCGGCCGTAAAACCACACTATATAAGTTTAACTCGAAGGAAATCTTCACGCACGAGTAATTTAATCCGGCAACATTGAAGTTTTATCGAGCTCAGCGAAATCGCGGCGAAAGTGAGCCGTTGAAAGCCATTATTTTACGAAAAAATCGACGTTGAACCGTCCTACGCGGCCTAATTAATATTTCGCAGTACGAAATTTCAAGAGCAGGTGTAATTACTTGGGAAAAAACAACAGGATTTAAGACGGGGGAAATACGCCGAAGGGGTTGCGGGAAATATGTGGCTGCGTTAATAATTGACGAGCTGCGGGAGGAAGAGGAAATCGTTTCCCGGCGCATCACTTTTTGCGTTTGTGTTTGGTTGCACTGAAGGTGGAATAAATCGTCGTTAGTTGAAACGATGAAAAATGCGATTTTTACGTTCGAGTTTCTTCAAGTTTGTTGCTAATGAAGATGTCGACGGAAAGCGATATTTATGAAGCCCGGGAATTGAAGCGGGATTCATGTCGGAGTTATTTATAGAAATGTCGATTTGAAGAGGTTATTTTTGCAGTCGCTAGGATTGCTTTTAAAGCCGGTTTAAACTTATTTAGGTTAGAATTGAATTTTCGTCGGATTAAGTGCAGGACGGAACGTTGAGATTCGTTGTAACAATTTATCGAAACAATTTATTTTTAATTTGTTGATTAAAAAGTAAGGAAAAGGACAGTCTGAATTCTCAACAGAGCGAGCGAAGCTCGCTACTCTCTCCATATACACACGCACCTTCAACAATTTATTTTTATTTTCTTTCCGTCTGTCTGTCCGTCTGTCCGTCTGTCTCTATCCATTTTTGATAGACACGTAATTTCCGAAACTGCTGGACCGATTGTTATCAAATTTTATACATATGTTAGAAATATCATGCAGATGGTTAACTTGTGATGTGTGAATCCGTGTCGAATTTTCAACCTAGACATCCAGAATTTTTAGAAAAAATTTAAACTGAATAAGAATATTTTGTAATATAACTTTGAAACCGCAAAGCCGATTGCTCGGAAATCTTGTAAATACTTTAAGGTTATCGTAATCATGGCAAATCGTTAAGCAAAATTTATTTTTACCGCCTCCCAAAAAACTGATGACATCATCTTAAAATTTCTTATCTCAGCAAGTACTAACCCCGCCCACCCGCCTGCTCTTTTCTCAGAGTGTATGACGTCTGCCAAAATCAGTCTTATCTGAGCAAGTACTAGCCCCGCCCACCCACCCGCTCTTTTTTCAGACTATATGACGTCTGCCAAAATCAGTCTTATCTGAGCAAGTACTAGCCCCACCCACCCGCCCGTATTTTCTAAGAGGATATGTCAACTGCCAAAATAAGCCTTATCTTAGCAAGTACTAGCAAGTACTACCCTCTGAGAAAATAAAGGGGGGTGGGCGGGGCTAGTACTTGCCAACTAAGTCTAATAAGTAGATGGATATTAGCTGTTTTCAAAAATTCAGAAGAATATAGAAGAATCTGAAAGAGTCTGCAGGGATCTGATATGATCTGGGAAAATTTGAAAGAATCTGAAACAATATGAAAAATTCTGAGAGAATCTGAGGATATCGAAAAAATCTGATAGAATTTAAGATTTTTTCAAATTCTTTAATTTTCTTTACGACTCTTCTTTTCGAATTCTTTGGATTTCTCGGATTCTCTCTTTCGCATTTTTCGGTTTCTTTCGAACTTTTTCAGATTCCTTTGAACTTTTCAGACACCCATCAGAAATCCTCAACATACTTTAAAATTTTTTAGTTCTGTTCAGATTGTTTCAGATCCTTACAAATCCTTTCAGATTTCTGCAGACTTTTTCAGATTTTTCTAGATTCTTTTAGATTTTGCTAGATTCCTCGCGATTTTCTTATTTTCCCTGGAGGAATCTGAGGGAATCTCGAAAGATTTAGAAGAATCTTGAAGAATCTGAACGATTTTGCAGGACTTTGAAGTAATGTGGGAAAATTTGAAGGCAAATACTATTATTATTATTATTTTTATTAAAATCCAGAGAATCCTAGAGAGTCTGAGGGAATCTAACCGAATTTGAGAGATTCGTAAAGAAAACCGAAGGAATTTGAAGCATTTCGAAAGAATCTGAGGGAACCTGTGAGAAACAGAAAATTTTGAAGAATTTCGAAAAATCAAATAGAAAACTGGACGAATCTGAAAGAATTAGGAAAATTTTGAAAGGATCTGCAACGATCGGAATAGAACTGAAAATTTTGATAGAAACTTCCTGACGGTCTTTGATACAATCTTAAAAAACTTCCGAAAAGCATCCGGAATAATCAGAAAGATTAAAAAAAATCGAAAAAATTTGAAAGAGAGAATCAGAAAAAAAAAGATAATGTCTGAATGCATTTGACAAAATCTGAAGGAATTTGAAGGAATCTGAGAGAAATTGCGAGTTTGGAAACAATCTGAGAGATCAGGAAATTACTTGAAGTAATCTGAGGAAACCTGTGGGAATCTGTGAGAATCTCGAAGAATCTAGAAAAATCTGGAAGAATTTGGAAAAATCTGCAAGGATCTGATAGTATCTGCACGGTTTTAAAACAACTTGAATTGAATTAAAAAATTTGAAAGAATCATGAGGATTCCTAACGCTGTCTTTGAAACAATCTGAAAAAATTCGAAATAATGTGAAACAATCCGCGAGAATCCGAAAAGGAGAGCCTTAAAAAAAAAGGAAAAATCTGGAAGAATCTGGGGGAATATGATACTAAAAATCGGAAAGAATCAGAAAAAATCAGGGGGGCTCGGAAAGAATCTTAGCAAATCTAGACGAATCTAGGTAAATCTGGCAGAATCAAATAGAAAACTGGAGGAATCTGGAAGAATTTGGAAAATTCTGAAAGATCTGAAACGATCTGAACAGAACTGAAAATTTTGAAAGATTCTTGAGTTTTGTTGATGGTCTTTGATACAATATTAGAAAATTGGATTGAAAAGAAACCGGAAGCATCGAAAAGCATCCGGAATAATCACAAAGATTAAAAAAATCGAAAAAATCTGAAAGAGAGACAAAAGGAATTTGGGGGAATCTGAGAGAAATTGCGAGTTTGAAAAGCATCTGAGAGATTCGGAAAGTATTTAAAGAAATCTGAGGAAACATAAAAGAATTTTTAGAAAAAAATTTAAACTGAATAAGAATATTATGCAATATAACCTTGAAACTGCAAAGCGGATTGCTCGGAAATCTTGTAAATATTTTAAGATTATCGTAATCATGGTAAATCGTTAAGCACAATTTATTCTTTACCCCCTCCCAAAAAACTGATGACATCATCTTAAAATTTCTTATCTTATCTTAGCAAGTACTAACCCCGTCCACCCGCCCGCTCTTTTCTCAGAGTGTATGACGTCTGCCAAAATCAGTCTTATCTGAGCAAGTACTAGCCCCGCCCACCCGCCCCTATTTTCTTAGAGGATATGTCATCTGCCAAAATAAGCCTTATCTTAGCAAGTACTAGCAAGTACTACCCTCTGAGAAAATAAAGGGGGGTGGACGGGGCTAGTACTTGCCAACATAAGTCTAATAAGTAGATGGATATTAGCTGTTTTGAAAAATTCAGAAGAACATAGAAGAATCTGAAAAAGTCTGCAGGGATCTGATATGATCTGGGAAAATTTGAAAGAATCTGAAACAATATATGTTTCCATCAGGTGCGAAAACTATTTACTAATATGTGGCGCAGTTTACATTCCTCCGAATTCTAGTATCGATACTTATCTTCAAAACATAGCCTCCATTGATTGTATTCAAACATCTTTTCCTGATGCTTTACTTTGCATAGCTGGAGACTATAACTTACCAAACCTTGTTTATTCATCTACTATAGAAAACCTTATAACAGGAACTAGTGATAAAGATAAAATTATTTGTGACAGCTTCTCTTCACTAGATTTAATTCAATACAATCGCGTAGCTAATAACAACGACGTTATCCTCGATTTAATACTTAGTTCAATACCAAATACCTTTGTAAAAAAGTTATCTCAAGGTTTAGTTCCAATCGATTCCCACCATCCGCCGCTTTTGACGCTTATTAATTTTCCATATTCTACACCCTCTATTGCTCCATTGGCAAGTTGGCGTTATAATTTTAAAAATGCCAACTATAGCGAATTAAACGATTACTTTTTTTCACTTAATTGGAATTCCCTACTAGATTATAACGATATAAACTCAGCAACTGACTCTTTTTATTCTATTATATTTTCTGCTATCGATATATGTATTCCTAAATCTAGACTACATAATTGTCATTTTCCAGGATGGTACAAGCCTGACACTATCAAACTTATTAATAAAAAACGTAAAACTTTAGCCCTCTATAGAAAAACTTCAAATGAAAGTCATTACAATTCTTATAGACATCTTCGTAGCCTTTCTAAAACGGCTATCAAAAATGATTACAAAAAATACTTAACGTATATACAAACCAATTTAAATCATAATACCAAGATCTTCTACAGTTTTATCAACTCCAAAAGTCAAAACTCCAAATCTTATTTTCCCAAATGTATGAATTTTGGTGACACCTGCTCTTCAAAACCTAAAGACATTGCCAATATGTTTGCCAATTTTTTCAAGTCTGTTTTTAATCAGGATGTTATCGACCCTAATATGACACTAGGCCTTTCAAGCGTCAACAACAATATCGATTTACACGACATAGATATCAGCATCGATGAAGTAAAAAATAAATTACTGTCCCTTAAATCTAGTTTTAATCCTGGACCAGATGGTATTCCTTCATTCTTCTTAACGCAGTGTGCTTCCAGTCTTGCCTGGCCAATCTGGATTTTATATAGTAAGTCTTTGACATCTGGTACATGCCCAGACATCTGGAAACAATCTTATGTCATACCTTTGTACAAATCAGGTGACAAAAAAGATGTTACAAACTATCGTCCTATTTCGATTATAGCAGCTTTATGCAAGGGTCTCGAAGCAATCATCAGTGATACATTAACTAGATCTTTTGCAAAGGTTTTGACACCTCATCAGCATGGATTTCTGCCAGGAAAAAGCACAGTAACAAATCTCGCCATCTACAATGAATATATCATTGATGCTTTAGAGGAGGCAGCTCAAGTCGACGCTGTATATCTAGATTTCTGTAAAGCTTTCGACAGAGTCAACCATGCCCTTCTTTTAAAGAAATTAAAGATTTATGGCATACGAGGTTCTCTTCACCGCTGGTTAGCTTCTTACCTATTAAATCGTACCCAAAAAATCTCAGTGAAAGGCTTTTTATCAGATGCTATTTCTATTCCCTCGGGAGTCCCACAAGGCAGTCACATCGGTCCTATTTTATTTTTAATATTCATAAATGACCTGGCACTATCACTTAATTTTGTTAGATTTTTATTCTTTGCGGACGATCTTAAAATATTCATTAAAGTTAACGACCTTGCAGATTGTCAAGCTATGCAATATACTCTTATAAAAATAACCAACTGGTGTAGTGAAAATAGCATGCAATTAAATAACAAAAAGTGTAAACAAATAACATTCTCCAGGAAAAAATACACTATAAAATTTTCATATAGCATTGACAACCAAATCCTGGAGGCTGTTAGCGAAATTAGGGACTTGGGGATCATTTTTAATTCGACTTTAAGTTTTGTTAAGCATATAGATTTTGTAATCGATAAGGCTTTTCGAGTTAGTGGTTTCATAAGAAGAATGACTGCAGATTTCCATAGCATCATAGCAATTCGTAAGCTCTTTATTACCATGGTTAGACCAATTTTAGAATATGGCATTCTTATATGGTTTCCTTCATATGCAATTCACGAAACTCGCCTCGAAAGGGTACAAAGAAAGTTCTGTAATTATTTAATGTTTAAAATGGGTCTCAATAAATCTAATTACAATTATAATCAAAGACTTGCTATAACAGAACTGGAGACTCTTACACAGCGTAAGTTAAAATTTGAGCTTAAGTTTGCATATAAACTGTTCAATAATCAAATTGATAGTGCCGAATTCTTATCCTTATTTAATTTTAGAGTACCTTTGGTACATACTAGGAACCAGGACACAATCTTATGTTCGTTTAAAAGAACAAATCTCGGTTACAACACTTCTGTAGTAAATAGAATAGGATTGGCGGTTAATAACTTAGTAGATATAGACATCTTCAGTTGCTCGCAACATATGTTTAACAATTATTTAAGACGTTTGTAGTTATAAGGACATCTTATTTCATATTTTGTTTTTTTTAAAAACTATTGTCTATTTTGGAACTTTGTTCTGTTAGTCAATAAAATTTATTTATTTATTTATTTAAATATGAAAAATTTTGAGAGAATCTGAGAGTATCGAAAAAATCTGAGAGAATTTAAAATTTTTTCAAATTCGTTAATTTTCTTTACGACTCTTCTTTTCGAATTTTTTGGATTTTTCTGATTCTTTCTTTCACATTTTTCGGTTTTTTTGGAAGTTTTTCAGATTCCTTTGAACTTCTCAGATTCTTTCAAAGACACCCATCAGAAATCCTCAAGATTCTTTAAAATGTTTTAGTTCTGTTCAGATTGTTTCAGATCCTTACAAATCGTTTCAGATTCCTGCAAACTCGTTCAGATTTTTCTAGATTCTTTTAGATTTTGCCAGATTCTTCGAGATTTTCTTATTTTCCCTGGAGGAATCTGAGGGAATCTCGAAAAATCTAGAAGAATTTTAAGGATCTGAATGATTTTGCAGGACTTTGAAGCAATGTGTGGGAATTTTAAAGCAAATATTATTATTATTATTAAAATCCAGAGAATCCTAGAGAGTCTGAGGGAATCTAATAGAATTTGCGAGATTCGTAAAAAAACTGAAGGAATTTGAAGCAATTTGAAAGAATCTGAAGGAACCTGTGAGAAATTGAGAGAATTTTGAAGAATTTCGAAAAATCAAATAGAAAACTGGAGGAACTTGGAAGAATTAGGAAAAATTTGAAAGGATCTGCAACGATCGGAATAGAACTGAAAATTTTGGAAGAATCTGAATGCATTTGACAAAATCTGAAGGAATTTGAAGGAATCTGAGAGAAAGTGCGAGTTTGGAAAAAATCTGAGAGATTAGGAAAATACTTGAAGGAATCTGAGGAAACCTGTGGGAATCTGTGAGAATCTCGAAAAACCTAGAAAAATCTGGAAGAATTTTAAAAAGTCTGCAGGGACCTGAGAGTATCTGCACGGTTTTAAAACGACTTGAATAGAATTCAAAAATTTCAAAGAATCATGAGGATTCCTAACGCTGTCTTTGAAAGAATCTAAAAATTCGAAAATAATGTGAAACAATCCGTGAGAATCCGAAAAGAAGAGTCTTAAAAAAAAAGGAAAAATCTGGAAGTATCTGGGGGAATATGATACTAAAAATCAGAAAGAATCAGAAAAAATCAGAGGGGCTCGGAAAGAATCTTAGCAAATCTAGACGAATCTAGGTAAATCTGGCAGAATCAAATAGAAAACTGGAGGAATCTGGAAGAATTTGGAAAATTCTGAAAGATATGAAACGATCTAAACAGAAAGATTCTTGAGTTTTCTTGATGGTCTTTGATACAATATTAAAAAATTGGATTGGAAATAAACCGGAAGCATCGAAAAGCATCCGGAATAATCACAAAGATTAAAAAATCAAAAAATCTGAAAGAGAGACAAAAGGAATTTGGGGGAATCTGAGAGAAATTGCGAGTTTGAAAAGGATCTGAGAGATTCGGAAAGTATTTAAAGGAATCTGAGGAAAGATAAAAGAATTTTTAGAAAAAAATTTAAACTGAATAAGAATATTTTGCAATATAACCTTGAAACTGCAAAGCGGATTGCTCGGAAATCTTGTAAATATTTTAAGATTATCGTAATCATGGTGAATCGTTAAGCAAAATTTATTCTTTACCCCCTCCCAAAAAACTGATGACATCATCTTAAAATTTCTTATCTTATCTTAGCAAGTACTAACCCCGCCCACCCGCCCGCTGTTTTTTCAGAGTGTATAACGTCTGCCAAAATCAGTTTTATCTGAGGAAGTACTAGCCCCGCCCACCCACCCCTATTTTCTTAGAGGATGTCATCTGCTAAAATAAGTCTTATCTTAGCAAGTACTAGCAGGTACTGCCCTCTAAGAAAATAAAGGGCGGGTGGGCGGGGCTAGTACTTGCCCAGATAAGACTGATTTTGGCAGACGTCATACACACTGAGAAAACAGCGGGCGGGTGGGCGGGGCTAGTACTTGCTCAGATAAGACTGATTTTGGCAGACGTCATACACCCTGAAAAAGAACGGGCGGGTGGGCGGTGCTAGTACTTTCTCAGATAAGACTGATTTTGGCAAATGACCAAGGGCGACTTGTCTTATGAGAGAGGTGAGGCAATGCCTTAGCAATGAATTTGCGCCTTGTTATTATTTATACTATTTCTGCCCAATAGATTTTTTTTTCTAATATTTTAAAAATAGACGTGAAAAATTATTGTTAATCTTATCTTAGTAGATGGATATTAGCTGTTTCGAAGAATTCAGAAGAATCTAGAAGAATCTGAAAGAGTATGCAGGGATCTTATGTGATATGGGAAAATTTGAAAGAATCTGAAGCGATATGAAGGCGAAAAATTCTGAGAGAATCTGAGAGTATCGAAAAAATCTAGAATTTAAGATTTTTTCAAATTCTTGAATTTTCTTTACGACTCTTCTTTTCGAATTCTTTGGATTTTTCTGATCCTTTCTTTCGCATTTTTCAGTTTCTTTGGAACTTTTTCAAATTCCTTTGAACCTCTCAGATTCTTTCAAAGACACCCATCAGAAATCCTCAAGATACTTTAAAATTTTTTATTTCTGTTCAGATTGTTTCAGATCCTTACAAAACCTTTCAGATTCCTGCAGACTCTTTCAGATTTGTCTAGATTCTTTTAGATTTTGCTAGATTCCTCGAGATTTTCTCATGTTCCCTGGAGGAATCTGAGGGAATCTCGAAAAATCTAGAAGGATCTTGAAGAATCTGAACGATTTTGCAGTACTTGAAGCAATGTGGGAAAATTTGAAAGCAAATATTATTATTATTAAAATCCAGAAAATCCTAGAGAGTCTGAGGGAATCTACCAGAATTTGGCAGATTCGTAAAAAAACTGAAGGAATTTGAACCAATTTGAAAGAATCTGAGGGAACATGTGAGAAACTGGCAGAATTTTAAGAATTTCAAAAAATCAAATAGAAAACTGGAGGAATTTGGAAGAATTTGGAAGAATCTGAAAGGATTTGGAACGATCTAAATAGAACTGAAAATTTTGAAAGATTTCTGATGGTCTTTGATAGAATCGTAAAAAATTTGATTGGAAACAGACCGGAAACATCGAAAAACATCCGGAATAATCCGAAAGTTTAAAAAAAAGGAAAAATCCGGAAGAGAGAATCAGAAAGAAAATGAAAGAATCTGAAGGAATTTGAGAGAATCAGAGAGAAATTGCGAATTTGGAAAGAATCTAAGAGATTCGGAAAGTATTTGAAGGGATCTGAGGAAAGCTGTGGGAATCTGTGAGAATCTTGAAGAATCTAGAAAAATCTAGAGGATCTGAAAGTATCTGCACGGTTTTAAAACAACCTAAATAGAATTAAAAAATTCGAAAGAATCGTGAGGATTCCTGACGGTGTCTTTGAAAGGATATGAAAAAATTCGAAAGAATGTGAAAGAATCCGAAAGAATTCGAAAAGAAAAATCTTAAAAAAAGGAAAGAATCTGGAAGAATCTCAGTGAATCCAAGAAAATCTGAGGGAAAATGATACTAAGAATCGGAGAGAATTCGAAAGAATCAGACGGGATTGGAAAGAAACTCAGGAGCTCTAGACGAATCTAGGTAAATCTGGCAGAATCTGAGAGAATTTAGGAGAATCTAGAAAAATGTAGAAAAAACTAGAAGAATCTGGAACAGTCTGCAGGGATCTGCAAGGATCCAAAGCGATCTTGAAAAATTCAGAGGAAATCTGAGGGAATCTTCAGGGATCTTGGAGAATTTGAAAGAATACAAAAATCGGTAACAAAGTGTATTTTTTATAGAAACCTTCGCATTAATTTTCCCGCATATTGATCACTAAAATTTATGGAAAACTTGATATTGATATTTTACGTTGAGACGTTATATACGACCTGAAATCAATGTTTAACAGAAATTAATGGAAATTTTTTTCGAAATTCAAGATACTAAAATTAATCAAATACCAATTAGATTTTCTGACATAGAAAACTTAGACATTTTTGACGTACTTAATGGTTCTAAAATTCCATTTGTTCCGAAAAACTTTCCATGTCAATAAAAAACGCAAGCACGACAATATAAAGTGAAACCTTCTCGGGGACCCCAAGTATCTTTTTTTAAGAATATTAAATCTTTTCGGGACTTCCAGCTGTCTTTTTAAGACGGTGAAACCTTCTTTTTTTTCGATTACACTGTGACTAGTTGCTTCTATATTGTTTATGCTCCATAAAAGTTATCACGAAAAAGTAAAATCCCGCAAAAGCAAATGTTATAATTTTTCATATTTTTTACAATCTTTCAGTATCTGAGGAAGTTGTTCATGATTTGAGACGTATCGTGAGTGCTTGGGCATTTAGTAAAGTCCAAAACTGCGAGGCGGCACGTTTCCATGACCTACTTCGACCCTATAATCATTTATA
Source organism: Zophobas atratus (assembly GCA_022388445.1). Lineage (NCBI taxonomy): Eukaryota > Metazoa > Arthropoda > Insecta > Coleoptera > Tenebrionidae > Zophobas > Zophobas atratus. The sequence continues at coordinate 3,760,240 of CM039448.1, forward strand.
GAAACCCGGTAAAAGACTAAATGTATACCGTTCAGGATGTTTTTAGACAAAGGTGGACCATGTAAATCTAGTAATTTCAAAAAAATCGAATATTATACAGGACGATAAAGGGAAATTAACTTCTCGATAGTTAAAGGAACCCTTTATCGTGTTATATAATAAATAACTATCATTTAATACCCAATTCGGACAATATTGATTCAATAAATGCCACCCACGTCACGGTAATGTGGCCGACGTCCTCACAAAACACAATCTGCTCGCGATATTATCACTCCGATTCGTCTCTGTGCTCATTCTACCTTGTGCTCTGTAACAATATTATCTCTACTGAATGCAAATTAGTCCCCAGAGTTTTTCTTCCGCTCTCATTTGTCATTCAATCCCGCGAAATAAAAAAGTCGCCGTTTTACCCTATCGAGCGCAGTCCTGCCGCCACAAACACCACATTTATAAAACCCTCGTAATTTATTTTATCGCGATGGGGTTACCTAGAACGTAAAAGTACCTCACGAAGTATCCTCGACTATTTGTTCTTGCAACCCCGGATTTTTAACGGCGTGTTTTTGTCAACTCAACTTTAAAAAAAAATTAAAGTTCTTTCGTTCTTTCTACACTGGCGATTATGTTAACGGTCCGTGTGAACGCCCATTCTTTGTTGTTCGCAACGTAGCGTTAACTGCGCCCCTTCCTTGAACGTTTTTGCCAAACGACCCAAATTAATAACACAGTCTTGGTATTTTATTCGTACGAGTTAGACGAGCGTTCATTTATGAAACATGATGGAGGATCCCGAAGTACCGATAACCTTTTCTCGATATTCCGTTGACGTTCAGTCTTGTGTGCTTTATTCGCCATTACGGAACTTCTGTGAATTCACACATGGCTTGGTCGTAGGGAAATTTGTTAGAGAAGCTCGGATTTAATGAAGTGACTTGCGAGCGAATTTCCCGTCAAGGTAAACAGAAATGGCAGTCGTGTGTCGGCCCTATATCCTCTTCCGCTAAGTGCGCCCCTAAAGCATCCCCTTTGGTCTTGTTATCTGAGGCGATGTCGAGTTTACGAGGTTTGATTACCGTTGTTGCTAATATTCGCAGCGCCGGGATAATTGCCAAGTGGGGGGTGCGGGCGTAAATATGAATCAGTATCTCAGTTAACTTGTCGTTAAACTTAGCTTTTCCATTTCGTGTCGTTCGAACAGTGAAATATAGCTCGTTCCAAGTGCACTTACCGTCCCGAAATACGCCACAAATTTTACTAGCCATCAAACCAAAAACCAAATTTATACGTAATTCCGCCCCAAACAGTTATTGATCGCGTTAGTTATTTTGATTTATTTCCATTTCCGTGCAACACGTCCCATTTATCACCAAAGCGCACTCACATAGACGCCATTAAGCGTCATTAACCCCCTGTTTACCCACCCCGGCGCAATTTTCCTTGACCAAATCGCAATTCGGCGCCACTAACCCTCATTGAAAAGATCTTCCGACGCTCGACGCCAGAATTGCGCCCCTTTTCTGCGGCTCGTTCTTAAATATTTATTAGATCGCGGTTAGCCATGTCTCTTGTAAATGTCAAAAGTGGCAGTTCAGTAGGGGGTGATAGGGGTTGATCCGGGGTCGGGGATTAGCGGCGCAAACCACGCGCAAAACGAACCGTCCGAGATCAATTAACGGCTTTTCCTAAATTCGTTAAATTCGTTACGCGCTCGAGAAAATGGCGTACAAAATGGCGGCAGGCATGTTTTATTCATCCGAGCGTGCTTTAATTGTGCGGGATCGCTGACGCATTGTCAGAGGGCATTTTTATCGGTGAAAGTTGGTGTTTTACAGTTGGCGCTTTGAAGTTGGGGTGGGATCATGGGGGTGGCAAGGCGACACAAAGCTAAAGAGGTGATGGAATTGTGAAATCAGAAAATGGGAAAAATTACAGTTAATTCGTTTCTCGCTTTTATTTCCTGAGTGCCTGGACGACTGGCTAGTTTTATGTTTTCTCGACGTTTCATGACCCCTATAATACGAAACGAACGATTATGGTCAATTTTTTGTGTGTATTAGGAATATCGTGTAGATGGTCTAACGCCAATCAAAATTTAGATAAACATCCCCACCAACAATAGGATCACGTCATCTCCAAAATTTACTTTAGCGAATATTATTTCAATTAAATAAAATAAAATACTCCTTCACATGTGGTTTATGAATCCGTTTTAATTTCTAATTAATTTTGAAACTGCAAACCCGAATGTTCTAAAATCTTGCAAACGTTTTTTGAAAAATCTAGTTTTATGTACCTACTAATTTTTTGTATTACAATTTTCGGTTTTCCTTTTTTTGGATTTTACAATTTTTTGATATCAGAACTTCTCGTTTTTTCACTTTCTTTAATTTTATATCAGTTTTTCCATTTTTCAATGTTTTATATTTTTTCGATTATTCAAATTTCCAAATTTTCAGTTATTAATATTTCAATGCCTGGGTTTTACGATTTTTTAATTTTTCAATTTTGCAATTTTTGGATTTCTCAATTATCCGATTTTCCGATTTCTTTAATTTCCAATATTTCGTCTTTTCGATTTTGTAGTTTTTGTTTTTAATTTTTCCAATTTTCAATTTTTCCTTTCTTCAATTTTACAAGTTCTTGATTTCCAATGTTTAGATTTTAAGTTTTCATTTTATACTTTTTCGTTTTTCATATTTGATTTTTCAGTTTTTACAATTTTGCAATTTTTCCATTTTATTGATTCGAGAAGTTGAAAAATTGAAAAAATGGAAAATCGAAAAATTGCAAATCGAAGAACATAGGAAACGAAAAATTGAAACATTGAAATACTAAAAATCAAGAAACTTAAAAATCGAAAAAATTAATGAATCGAAAAATTGGAAAAACGCAAAAATTATAAAATCGTAAAATCATAGAATCATCAAAATTTTAAATTCGAAAATCTGTAACATTGAAAGATCGAAAATTGAAGAATTGAATATCGAGTAATTCAATAATTTTAACAATCGAAAAAGTGAAAAATTTTAAAAATTATAATTATTATTAGCCAAAAAAAAAAGAAAAACTGAGAAATAGCAATTGGAAAATTTGAAGAAACGAAAATTTTAAAACACTGAAAATGAAAAAACAAAAAAATTAAAAAATGAAAAATTGAAGAGTTGCATGTCGTAGAATTGAAGAAAACAAAAAAAAAATAAAATTGAAAAATCGAAAAATTAAAAATTGAAAACTCGTAAAATTGCAATAAAAAAATTCAAAACTAAAAATTAAAACTTCTAAAAGTTGGGAAATCAAAGAACTGAAAAATTTAAAAATGCAAACTCGAAGAATTGCATGTCGTAAAATTGAGGAAAACAAAAAAATGAAAAATTGAAAAATTGCAATTCGGAAAATTGAAGATAAGAAAATTTGAAAACACTGAAAATGAAAAATCAATAAAATTAAAAAATGAAAAATCGAATAGTTGCCTGTCGTAAAATTGAAGAAAACAAAAAAAGAATTGAAAAATCGAAAAACTAAAAAATTAAAAATTGAAAACTGAAATTGCAATTAAAAAATTTCAAAACCCGAAAATTGAAACTTCCAAAAGTTGGAAAATCTAAGAACTGAAAAATTTTAGAATGAAAACTCGAGGAGTTGCATGTCGTAAAATTGAGGAAACAAAAAAAATGAGGAATTGCTGCAAAATTGCTATTCGAAAAATTGAAGAAACGAAAATTTGAAAACATTGCAATTGAAAAAACGAAAAAATTAAAAAATGAAAAATCGAAGGAAACAAAAAGAATTGAAACATTGAAAAACTAAAAAATTAAAAATTGAAGACTCCTGAAATTGCAATTAAAAAATTTCAAAACCCAAAAATTGAAACTTTCAAAAGTTGACAAATTTAAAAATGAAAACTCGAAGAATTGCATGTCGTAAAATTGAAAAAACAAGAAAATGAAAAATTGAAAAATTACAATTTGAAAAATTGAAGATACGAAAATTTGAAAACACTGAAAATGAAAAAATAATAAAATTAAAAAATAAAAAATCGAATAGTTGCGTGTCGTAAAATTGAAGAAAACAAAAAAAAAATGAAAAATCGAAAAACCAAAAACTTAAAAATTGAAAATCCCTGAAATTGCAATTAAGAAATTTCAAAACCCAAAAATTGAAACTTCCAAAAGTTGGAAAATCTAAGAACCGAAAAATTTTAAGATGAAAAATCGAAAAATTGTAAAAAAATTAAATAAAAAACCGACACGAAAAATTGCAAATTGAAAATCTGAAGAAATTAAAAATTAACGAATCGAAAAGTTGAAAATTTAAAAATAAAAAACTCGAGAAATTTTAAATCGAAAAATCGCGGAATCTAAAAATAAAGTGACAAGAAAAATGACAACTTGAAAAATGGTCGTAACTGAAGAAACGAAACACTAAAAAAATAATAAAATATAAAATGGAATCATTGAAAAATCGAATAATTGAAAAATAAAGAAAAAAAAAACCTAAACGAAAAACTCCAAATCGAAAAATTAAAGGAATGAAAAATTGAAAAATCGAAAAACTGAATAATCAAAAATTGAGAACTCGTGAAATTGAAATCGAAAAATTTCAAAATCTAAAAATTGAAACTTCCCAAAGTTGAGAAGAAAAATGGCAAATTGAAAAACTAAAATTGAAAACTGGTAAAATTGCAATAAAGAATTTCAAAACTTAAAAATTTAAACTTCCAAAAGTTGGGAAATCAAAGAACTGAAACTGAAAAATTTGAAGATGAAAACTCGAGGAGTTGCATGTCGTAAAATTGAGGAAACAAAAAAAATGAGGAATTGCTGCAATTCGAAAAATTGAAGATACGAAAATTTGAAAACATTGCAATTGAAAAAACAAAAAAATTAAAAAATGAAAAATCGAAGTTGCATATCGTAAAATTGAGGAAAAAAAAATTGAAGCATTGAAAAACTAAAAAATTAAAAATTGAAGACTCCTGAAATTGCAATTAAAAAATTTCAAAACCCAAAAATTCAAACTTTCAAAAGTTGGAAAATTTAAAAATGAAAACGAAGAATTGCATGTCGTAAAATTGAAGAAACAAAAAAATGGAAAATCGAAAAATTATTATTATTAGACAAAAAAAATGAAAAACTGAGAAATAGCAATTGGAAAAATTGAAGAAACGAAGATATTAAAACACTGAAAATGAAAAAAAAAAAAATATGAAATGAAAATTCGAAGAGTTGCATGTCGTAGAATTGAAGAAAACAAAAAAAAAATTAAAATTGAAAAATTGAAAAGTTAAAAATTGAAAAATCATAAAATTGCAATAAAAAATTTCAAAACCTAAAAATTAAAACTTCCAAAAGTTTAAGTTTTTCAGTTCCAAAGAACTTAAAAATTTAAAAATGAAAACTCGAGGAGTTGCATGTCGTAAAATTGAGGAAACAAAAAAAAAATGAAGAATTGCTGCAAAATTGCAATTTGAAAAATCGAAGAAAAATTAAAAATTGAAGACTCCTGAAATTGCAATTAAAAAATTTCAAAACCGAAAAATTGAAACTTTCAAAAGTTGGAAAGTTTAAAAATGGAAACTCGAAGAATTGCATGTCGTAAAATTGAAGAAACAAAAAAATGAAAAATTGAAAAATTGCAATTCGAAAAATTGAAGAAACGAAAATGAAAAAACAATAAAATAAAAAAATGAAAAATCGAATAGTTGCGTGTCGTAAAATTGAAGAAAACAAAAAATATTGGAAAAACGAAAAACTAAAATGAAAACTCCTGAAATTGCAATTAAAAAATTTCAAAATCCAAAAATTGAAACTTCCAAAAGTTGGAAAATCTAAGAACTGAAAAATTTAAAAATGAAAACTCGAGGAGTTGCATGTCGCAAAATTGAAGACGCAAAAAAAAAACAAAAGAGAAAAGTTGCAATTCGAAAATTTGAAGAAACAGAAATGAAAAAAGCCAAAAAAATTAAAAAGTAATTCGAAAAATTGTAAAAAAAATAAATAAAAAACCGACACGAAAAATTGCAAATTGAAAATTTGAAGAAATTAAAAATTAACGAATCGAAAAATTGAGAATTTAAAAATAAAAAACTCCAGAAATTGACAAATTTGAAAAATCGTAAAACGATAAACTGAAGAAATGAAACACTAAAAAAATAATAAAATATAAAATGGAATCTTTGAAAAATCGAATAACTAAAAAAAAAGAAAATAAAAAACCTAAACGAAAAACCCCAAATCGAAAAAAAAAAAATTGAAACATCGAAAACTCAATAATCAAAAATTGAAAACTCGTAAAATTGCAATCGAAAAATTTCAAAATCTAAAAATTGAAACTTCCAAAAGTTGGGAAATCAAAAAACTGAAAAATAAAAACTCGAGGAGTTGCATGTCTTAAAATTGAGGAAACAAAAAAAAATGAAGATTTGCTGCAAAATTGCAATTCGAATAATTGAAGAAACGAAAATTTGAACACGTTGCAATTGAAAAAACAAAAAAATTAAAAAATGGAAAATCGAAGTTGCATGTCGTAAAATTGAAGAAAACAAAAAAAAAATGAAAAATAAAAAAACTAAAAATTTAAAAATTGAAAACTCCTGAAATTGCAATTAAAAAATTTCAAAACCCAAAAATTGAAACTTCCAAAATTTGGAAAATCTAAGAATTGAAAAATTTTAAAATGAAAACTCGAGAAGTTGCATGTCGAAAAATTGAAGAAACAAAAAAAAACAAAATCGAATAATTGCAATTCGAAAATTGAAGAAACAGAAAATTGAAAACATTCAAAAAAGCCAGAAAAATTAAAAAATGAAAAATCGAAAAATTGTAAAAAAAATTAAATAAAAAACCGACACGAAAAATTGCAAATTGAAAATTTGAAGAAATTAAAAATTAACGAATCGAAAAATTGAAAATTTTAAAATAAAAAACTCGAGAAATTTTAAATCTAAAAATAAAGTGACAAGAAAAATGACAAATTGAAAAATCGCAAAACGTTAAACTGAAGAAACGAAACACTAAAAACGTAATAAAATATAGAATGGAATAATTGAAAAATCGAAAATTTGAAAAAATAAAGAAAATAAAAAACCTAAACGAAAAACTCCAAATCGAAAAATTAAAAGAATGAAAAATTGAAAAATCGAAAAACTGAATAATCAAAAATTGAGAACTCGTGAAATTGCAATCGTAAAATTTCAAAATCTAAAAATTGAAACTTCCCAAAGTTGGGAAATCGAAGAACTGAAAAATTTAAAAATGAAAACTCGAAGAAGTGTAAAAAAAATAAAATCAAAAACCGAAACGAAAAATGGCAAACTGAAAAATTAAAAATTGAAAACTCGAAAAATTTTAAAACGGAAAATTGCGAAATCTAAAAATTAAAGTAACAAGAAAAACGAAAATTGAAAAATCGCAAAACGATAAACTGAAGAAACAAAACACTAAAAAAATAATAAAATATAAAATGGAATAATTGAAAAATCGAATAATTGAAAAAATCGAAAAACTGAATAATCAAAAATTGAGAACTCGTGAAATTCCAATCGAAAAAGTTCAAAATCTAAAAATTTAAACCTCCCAAAGTTGGGAAATCGAGGAACTGAAAAATTTAAAAATTAAAACTCGAAGAATTGTAAAAAAATAAAATAAAAAACCGGAACGAAAAATGGCAAATTGAAAAATTAAAAATTGAAAACTCGAAAAATTTTAAAACGGAAAATTGCGAAATCTAAAAATTGAAGTAACAAGAAAAACGAAAATTGAAAAATCGCAAAACGATAAACTGAAGAAACGAAACACTAAAAAAATAATAAAATATAAAATGGAAAATTGAAAAATCGAATAATTGAAAAAATAAAGAAAACAAAAAATAAAAAACCTAAACGAAAAACTCCAAATCGAAAAATTAAAAAAATGAAAAACTGAAAAATCGAAAAACTGAATAATCAAAGATTGAGAACTCGTGAAATAGCAATCGAAAAATTTCAAAATCTAAAAATTGAAACTTCTCAAAGTTGGGAAATCGAAGGAGTGAGAAATTTAAAAGTGCAAACTCGAAGAATTGTAAAAAAAAAATAAAATAAAAAACCGAAACGAAAAATGGCAAACTGAAAAATTAAAAATTGAAAACTCGAAAAATTTTAAAACGGAAAGTTGCGAAATCTAAAAATTAAAGTAGCAAGAAAAACGAAAATTGAAAAATCGCAAAACGAGAAACTGAAGAAACGAAACACTAAAAAAATAATAAAATATAAAACGGAATCATTGAAAAATCGAATAATTGAAAAAATAAAGAAAATAAAAAACCTGAACGAAAAACTAGAAATCGAAAAACTGAGTAATCAAAAATTGAGAACTCGTGAAATTGCAATCGAAAAATTTCAAAATCTAAAAATTGAAACTTCCCAAAGTTGGAAAATCGAAGAACTGAAAAATTTAAAAATGAAAACTCGAAGAACTGTAAAAAAAAATAAAACAAAAAACCGAAACGAAAAACGGTAAACTGAAAAATTAAAAATTGAAAACTCGAAAAATTTTAAAACGAAAAGTTGCGGAATCTAAAAATTAAAGTAACAAGAAAAACGAAAATTGAAAAATGGCAAAACGATAAACTAAAGAAACGAAACACCAAAAAAATAATATAATATAAAATGGAATAATTGAAAAATCGAATAATTGAAAAAATAAAGAAAATAAAAAACCTAAACGAAAAACTCCAAATCGAAAAATTAAAGGAATGAAAAACGAAAAATGGCATATCGAAAACTCGTGAAACTCAAATCGAAAAATTGTGAAATCTAAAAATTGAAAAATTCAAGTTGGAAAGCCAAAAAACAAAAAATTTATACTTGAAAACTGGGAAAATTGCAAATCTAAATGCTGAAGAAACAAAAAAATATGAAATTTTTTTACAATTTTTCAATAAAGCGAGATTTGTTAAGCTTCACGTCAGAGGCAAGAAAAGCTCTGTCGAAATAAGCTTCACCAATTTTTTTCAGTAAAAATTAGCCATTCCCAATTTTGTCAGACGCTGCCTGCGATGCAAATTAAGTAATAAAGCTCGCACGAGATATCTCGACCTCATTAAAACTTTACATGGATTTATCGCGGAAACTAAAGCTCAAAGGAAAAACGATCCACCTCAAAAAATTCACCCACAATTTATACAGCCATCACGTTCTTAACCCACTTATCCGCCATAAAACCGTCTCTTTCATCCCCGACTAATTAAAACATTACACGAAAACAAACTCCCTGGAAACTTAGCCAAACGAAATACATTATCCATTTCAAAACATACATAACGTTCCTCGTTTTGCCGACGATATCCAACGTTCCATGACATCTCTTTTTGCTCTTTGCCAACTTCCCCAATGCAGAACGTCGTTATTTGCTCTAACAGTCCCAAACTAAACCTCTCCCTGGAAACTTATTGTTTGGGTGCTCGCCAACCCGAATTTGAATTTTTACAGGCAAGAAATTGTTTTAAAGCTTGCTCTCGTTGTACAAATATTTGCCCCTTTTGATCGATACCAAGCACCGCCATCAAAATTTAGCATTATTATTATTATTATTACTAAGGAAAGCGGAGTTTAATCTAGTAGACTCCTCGGAGACGAAGCCATCAGCTGTCACCCAAGACAGACTGCATTTGGCCGCCACGTCACGTAATTTTGTGCAAGAAGTCGCCTGAATGTCGAGCGAGCGAAGTTTGATGCCTTAGGCATGAGGACGCCGGATGGGATAACAAGGAGGAATCGTACGATCACGCAAATGTGCGCCAAAGGCAAGGTTTAGTGTTTTCGGTGCAATAAAACTATATTTTGTGGAGATTTTTCGGCCCGAGGCAGATAAATTAGAGTCGAATGGGTGTGGAAACAGACGACGATTACGGCGAAATTATGCAGAGGTTTTTGCGGAAATTGTCGAATTGTGGGAAAATTGTCGGAGCGGTGTCGGATTTATGGGACATGTTCGAGGAATGTTTAAATCGCGGATTTGGACACTTTTACGTGGTGGGAACCGGAGAAAATTTGTACACACATCGGTAATCGCGATTTTGTGTGAAATGTAAATCGATGTAAATGTGTCGAGTTTGAAATATTCACGTGAATTAGTGTCGTCTGGGTGGATTGCGAATTTACATAGTTTGGGCATTTAGCACTATCTATGTTAATGTCAGTCGTAAAGTTTTAATATTAATCAGACTTAAATTTTCATAGCGCTAACTTAATGAATTATTGTGAGTATCACAGTTATTAAAAATAGAATTAAATAAACCGTACATTAAATTAATTGAAGATCTATCTAGAGCATTAGTTCTAGCAGAGTTAACATAAAAAGAAATACCTTGGCGAGTATTTAGTCGTGGTGCAAGAAAATTAATTTTACCCGAGAGCACAGAACAGTCAGTTCTATTATGAAGAAGATTATATAAAAAGCGAATCAAGAGCATATTTCCCCGAGCATGCAGTGATGTAAAATTAAACCTCTTCAAAAGATCTGGATGATCTACACCACGTGGGGGGTAAACACCGTCTTCTAAGAAGGCTAAGAATTTTTAAAATTTTCTTTGTATAGCCTCAATCTCCTTGCGATGGATTGCGTAGATGGGGTACCAAATAACTGCTCTGGTCTGCCGTTTCCGTCTGTCTGTCTGCCTGTCTGTCTCTCTGTCTCTCTGTCTGTATCTATTTTAATTAGACACGTAATCACCGAAACTGCTGAACCGATTGTTGTCAAATTCTGTACATATGTTAAAAATATCATGTAGATGGTTAAATACTAACCAAAATTTATAATTAAAAGTTTTTTAAATTTTATAAAATATCATACTCTTTTACTTGTGGTGTGTGAATCCGTGTCGAATTTTCACCCATTCAGAATTTTTAGAAAAAAATTAAACCTGAATAAGAAGAGGGGGTCTCTGTTTTCTCAGCGGACATGGCATTTGCCAAAATCAGTCTTATCTTAGCAAGTACTAGCCCCGCCCGCCCACCCTCTGTTTTTTCAGAGGATATGGTGTCTGCCAAAATCAGTCTTATCTGAGCAAGTAGTAGCCCCACGCATTCGCTCTCTATTTTTTCAAAGGGCTTGGCATTTGTCGAAATCAGTCTTATCTTAGTACTAGCCCCGCCCACCCGCCCCTATTTTCTCAAAGGATATGTGATTTGCCAAAATTAGACTTATCTTAGCAAGTACTAGCAAGTACTACTCTCTGAGGAAATAACGGGTGGGTGGGCGGGACTAGTACTTGGTAAGATGAGACTAATTTTGGCTTGTCCTATGGAGCGGCTTGTCCTATGAGGCAGATGAGGCAATGCCTCAGTAAAAAATTTATGCCGTGTTATTATTTATAACTACTATTTCTGACCGATATATGTCGAACCAACAGAATATTTTTTTGTACTGTTTTAAAAATAAACGTGAAAAATTATTGTTATTCTTGCCTTAGTAGACGGATATTAGCTGTTTCGAAGAATTCAGAAGAATGTAGAAGAATCTGAAAAAGTCTGCAGGGATCTGATATGATCTGGGAAGATTTGAAAGAATATGAAACGATATGAAGGTGAAAAATTCTGAGAGAATCTGGGAGAATTTAAGATTTTTTCAAATTCTTTAATTTTTTTTACGACTCTTCTTTTCGAATTCTTTGGATTTTTTCTGATTCTCTCTTTCGCTTTTTTCGGTTTCTTTCGAACTTTTTCAGATCCCTTTGAACTTTTCAGATTCTTTCAGACACCCATCAGAAATCCTCAAGATTCCTTAAAATTTTTTAGTTCTGTTCAGATTGTTTCAGATCCTTACAAATCCTTTCAGATTCCTGCAGAATCTTTTAGATTTTTCTAGATTCTTCTAAATTTTGCTAAATTTTTGGAGATTTTCTCATTTTCCCTGGAGAAATCTGAAAGAATCTCGAAAAATATAGAAGAATCTTGAAGAATCTGAACGATTTTGCTGGATTTTGAAGCAATGTGAGAAAATTTGAGAGCAAATATTATTATTATTAAAATCCAGAGAATCCTAGAGAGTCTGAGGAAATCTAACAGAATTTGAGAGATTCGTAAAGAAACTGAAGGAATTTCAACCATTTTAAAAGAATCTGAGGGAACATGTGAGAAATCGAGAGAATTTCGAAGAATTTTGAAAAATAAAATAGAATCTAGAAAAAACTGGAAGAATCTGGAAGAATTTGGAAGAATCTGAAGGGATTTGACACGATCTGAATAGAAATGAAACATTTGAAAGAATCTTGAGGATTCCTGATGGTCTTTGATGGAACCTTAAAAAATTTGATTGGAAATAAACCGGAAGCATCGAAAAGCATCCAGAATAATCAGAAAGATTAAAAAAAAATCGAAAATATCTGAAAGAGAGATCAGAAAGAAAATGCATTTGAAAGAAAGTTTTTTTAATTTTATAAAATAAGATACTCTTGTACATGTGGTGTGTGAATCCGTGTCGAATTTTCACCCTAGACATAGAGAATTATTAGAAAAAATTTAAAAAACAAAATGTGCCAAAATCAGTCTTATCTTAGCAAGTACTAGCCCCGCCCACCCGCCCGCACTTTTCTCAGAGTGTATGACGTCTGCCAAAATCAGTCTTATCTGAGCAAGTACTAGCCCCGCCCACCCGCCCGTTCTTTTCTCAGAGTGTATAACGTCTGCCAAAATTAGTCTTATCTGAGCAAGTACTACTAAAAATTATTGCTATTCTTATCTTAGTAGATGGATATTAGCTGTTTCGAAGAATTCAGAAGAATCTAGAAGAATCTGAAAGAGTCTGCAGAGATCTGATATGATCTGGGAAAATTTGAAAGAATCTACAACGATATGAAGGTGAAAAATCCTGCGAGAATCTGAGAGTATGGAAAAAATCTGAAAGAATCTGAGAGAATTTAAGATTTTTTCAAATCATTTAATTTTCTATAAGACTCTCGAATTCTATGGATTTTTTTTTATTCTCTCTTTCGCATTTTTTCGAACATTTTCAGATTCCTTTGAACTTTTCAGATTATTTCAAAGACACCCATCAGAAATTCTCAAGATTCCTTAAAATTTTTTAGTTCTGCTAAGATTGTTTCAGAATTTTCTAGATTCTTTTAGATTTTGCTAAATTTTTCTAGATTTTCTCATTTTCCCTCGAGAAATCTGAGAGTATCTCAAAAAATCTAGAAGAATCTTTAAGAATCTGAACGATTTTGCAGGATTTTGAAGCAATGTGAGAAAATTTGATATCAAATATTATTATTATTAAAATCCAGAGAATCCTAGAGAGTCTGAGGGAATCTAACAGAATTTGAGAGATTCGTAAAGAAACTGAAGGAATTTCAACCATTTTCAAAGAATCTGAGGGAACCTGTGAGAAATTGAGAGAATTTTGAAGAATTTTGAAAAATAAAATGGAATCTAGAAAAAACTGGAAGAATCTGGAAGAATTTGGAAGAATCTGAAGGGATTTGACACGATCTGAATAGAAATGAAACATTTGAAAGAATCTTGAGGATTCCTGATGGTCTTTGATGGAATCTTAAAAAATTTGATTGGAAACAAACCGGAAGCATCGAAAAGCATACGGAATAATCAGAAAGATTAAAAAAAATCGAAAATATCTGAAAGAGAGAATCAGAAAGAAAATGCATTTGAAAGAAATTTTTTTAATTTTATAAAATAAGATACTCTTGTACATGTGGTGTGTGAATCCGTGTCGAATTTTTACCCTAGACATGCAGAATTTTTAGAAAAAATTTAAAAAACAATGTGCCAAAATCAGTCTTATCTGAGCAATTTCTAGCCCCACCCACCCGCCCGTTCTTTTCTCAGAGTGTATAACGTCTGCCAAAATCAGTCTTATCTGAGCAAGTACTAGTAAAAATTATTGTTATTCTTATCTTAGTAGATGGATATTAGCTGTTTCGAGGAATTCAGAAGAATCTAGAAGAATCTAGAAGAATCTAGAAGAATCTGAAAGAGTCTGCAGAGATCTGATATGATCTGGGAAAATTTGAAAGGATCTGCAACGATATGAAGGTGAAAAATCCTGCGAGAATCTGAGAGTATGGAAAAAATCTGAAAGAATCTGAGAGAATTTAAGATTTTTTCAAATTATTTAATTTTCTTTAAGACTCTCGAATTCTATGGATTTTTTTTTATTCTCTCTTTCGCATTTTTCGGATTTTTTCGAACATTTTCAGATTCCTTTGAACTTTTCAGATTATTTCAAAGACATCCATCAGAAATCCTCAAGATTTCTTAAAATTTTTTAGTTCTGCTCAGATTGTTTCAGATCCTTACAAATCCTTTTAGATCCCTGCAGACTCTTTCAGAATTTTCCAGATTCTTTAGATTTTGCTAGATTCCTCGAGATTTTCTTATTTTCCCTGGAAGAATCTAAGGGAATCTCGAAAAATCTAGAAGATTCTTGAAGGATCTGAACGATTTTGCAGGACTTTGAAGCAATGTGGGAAAATTTGAAAGCAAATATTATTATTATTAAAATCCAGAGAATCCTAGAGAGTCTGAGGGAATCTAACAGAATTTGAGAGATTCGTGTAGAAGCTGAAGGAATTTAAAGTAATTTGAAAGAATCTGAGGAAACCTGTACGAAACTGAGAAAATTTTGAAGAATTGCGAAAAATCAAATAGAACCTAAAAAAAAAACTGGAGGAATCTGGAAGAATCTGAATGCATTTGAAAGAATCTGAAGGAATTTGAGGGAATCTGAGAGAAATTGCGAGTTTGGAAAGAATTTAAGAGATTCGGAAAGTATAATTTACTAGAATTTTAGAAAAAAATTAAAACTGAATAAGAATATTTTGCAATGTAACTGTGAAACTGCAAAGCCGATTGCTCGGAAATCTTGTAAATATTTTAAGGTTATCGTAATCATGGTAAATCGTTAAGCAAAATTTATTCTTTACTCCTTACCAAAAACTGATGACGTCATCTCAAGATTTTGCCGAACAAATCCTATCCAAAATGTGCCAAAATAAGTTGTACTTATTTCTGAATTCTCTGCAATGTTGAATATTTAGAATTTAAAGAATTTTTAGAATTTCCTAATTCTCAAGAATCTCTAGAATCCTTAGAATCTTTAGAATTTTTAGAATCTCTAGAATATTTAACTCTTATCTCTGAAATATCTAGAAAGTCTAAAATCTATAGAATGTTTAGAATCTATAGACTTGCAGGGACCAGTGTACTCCAGAACTGTGAATTACTTTGAACCTCCAAACATTTAAAATCTCCACAATTTTTAAAAAGATTTCGAATGTTCCAAATATTCCAATTTTTTTTCCAAAAATCGAAAAAATCTGAAAGAGAAAATTAAAAAGACAATGAAAGAATCTGAAGGAATTTGAGGGAATCTGGGAGAAATTGCGTGTTTGGAAAGAATCTGAGAGATTCGGAAGGTATTTGAAGGAATCTGAGGAAACCTGTCGGAATCTGTGAGAATCTCGCAGAATCTAGAAAAATCTGGAAGAATTTGGAAAAGTCTGCAGGGATCTCAAAGTATCTGCACGCTTTTAAAACGACCTGAATAGAATTCGAAAATTTGTAGGAATCGTGAAGATTCCTGACGGTGTCTTTGAAAGAATCTGAAAAAATTCGAAATAATGTAAAGAAACAATCCGCGAGAATCCGAAAAGAAGAATCTTAAAAAAAAGGAAAGAATCTGGAAGAATCTGAGGGAATCCAAGTAAATCTGAGGGAATATGATACTAAGAATCCGAAAGAATTAGAAAGAATCAGAGGGGATCGGAAAGAATCTTAGGAAATCTAGACGAATCTAGGTTAATCTGGCAGAATCAAATAGAAAACTGGAGGAATTTTGAAGAATTTGTAAAAATCTGAACACAACTGAAAATTTTAAAAGAATATTAAGAATTCCTAATGGTCTGGAAGCATCGAAACGCATCCGGAATAATCAGAAAGATTAAAAAAATCGAAAAAATCTGAAAGAGAGGAGCAGAAAGAAAATGAAAGAATCTCAATGCATTTGATAAAATTTAAAGGAATTTGAGGGAATCAGAGAGAAATTGCGAGTTTGGAAAGAACCTAAGAGATTCGGAAAGTATAATTTAATAGAATTTTAGAAAAAATTTAAAACTGAATAATAATATTTTGCCATGTAACTTTGAAACTGCAAAGCCGATTGCTCGGAAATCTTGTAAATATTTTAAGCTTATCGTAATCATGGTAAATCGTTAAGCAAAATTTATTCTTTACCCCTTACCAAAAACTGATGACGTCATCTCAAAATTTTACCGAACAAATCCTATCCAAAATGTGCTAAAATCAGTTTTCTCTTAGCAAATACTAGCCCCGCCCACCCACCCGTTATTTTCTCAGAGAGCGTGGTATTTGCCAAAACCAGCCTTATCTTAGCAAATACTAGCCCGCCCACCCGCCCGCTTTTTTCTCAGAGGGTATGGCGTCTGCCAAAATCACTCTTATCTGAGCAAGGACTAGCCCCGCCCATCCGCCCCCATTTTCATTGAGGATATATCATTTTCCAAAATAACACTTACCTTAGCAAGTACTATCCTCTGAGGAAATTCAGGGCGGGTGGGCGGGGCTAGTTCTTGCTAACATAAGTCTTGTTTTGGGAAATGACATATCCTCAGAGAAAGTAGGGGGCGGGTGGGTGGGCATTTGCCAAAATTATTCTTATCTTAGCAAGTACTAGCCCCGCCCACCCACCCTCTGTTTTTTCAGAGGATATGGTGTCTGCCAAAATCAGTCGTATCTGAGCAAGTAGTAGCCCCGCCCACCCACCCCTATTTTCTCAGAGGATATGTCATTGACTAAAAGCAAGTACTAGCCAATGACATACTTATTCTCTGAGAAAATAAGTGGTGGGTGGGTGGGGCTAGTACTAGGTAAGATAAGACCGATTTTGGCAAATGATCAGGAGCGGGTTGTTCTAGAAGGCAGGGGAGGCTATGGCTCAACAATAAATTGGCCAACAGATTTTTTTTTAATATTTTAAAAATAAACGTGAAAAATTATTGTTATTCTTATCTCAGTAGATGAATATTAGCGGTTTCGAAGAATTCAGAAGAATCTAGAAGAATCTGAAAGAGTCTGCAGGGATCTGATATGATCTGGGAAAATTTAAAAGAATCTGAAACGATATGAAGGTGAAAAATTCTGAGAGAATTTAAGATTTTTTCAAATTCTTTAATTTTGTTTGCGATTAATTTTTTCGAATTCTTTGGATTTTTTTGATTCTCTCTTTCGCATTTTTCGGATTCTTTCGAATTTTTCCAGATTTCTTTGAACTTTTCAAATTCTTTCAAAGACACCCATCAGAAATAGTCAAGATTTTTTAAAAGTTTTTAGTTCTGTTCAAATTGTTTCAGATCCTTACAAATCCTTTCAGATTCCTGCAGATTCTTTCAGATTTTTCCAGATTCTTTTAGATTTTGCTAGATTCTTCGCGATTTTCTCATTTTCCCTGTAGGAATTTGAGGGAATTTCGAAAAATCTAGAAGAATTTTGAAGGATCTGAACGATTTTGCAGGACTTTGAAGCAATGTGGGAAAATTTGAAAGCAAGTATTATTATTATTATTAAAATCCAGAGAATTCTAGAGAGTATGAGGGAATCTAACAGAATTTGAGAGATTCGTAAAAAAACTAAAGGAATTTGAACCACTTTGAAAGAATCTGAGGGAACCTGTGAGAAACAGGAAGAATTTTGAAGAATTTTGAAAAGTCAAATAGAATCTAGAAAAAAACTGAAGGAATCTGGAAGAATTTTTAAGAATCTGAAAGGATTTGAAACGATCTGAATAGAAATGAAACATTCGAAAGAATCTTGAGGATTCCTGATGGTATTTGATAGAATCTTAAAAAATCTGATTGGAAGCAAACCGGAAGTATCGAAAAGCATCCGGAATAATCAGAAATATTAAAAAAAAATCGAAAAAATCTGAAAGAGGGAATCAGAAAGAAAATGAAAGAATTTGAATGCATTTGAAAGAATTTGAAGGAAACCTGTGGGAATCTGTGAGAATCTCGAAGAATCTAAAAAAATCTGAAAGAGTTTGCAGGGATCTGATATGATCTGGAAAAAATTTAGAAGAATCTCAAACGATATAAAGGTGAAAAATTCTGAACGAATCTGAGAGTAATGAAAAAATCTGAAAGAATTTAAAATTTTTTCAAATTCTTTAATTTTGTTTACGACTCTTCTTATCCAATTCTTTGGATTTTTTTCTGATTCTCTCTTTCGCATTTTTCGGTTTCTTTCGAACTTTTTCAGATTCCTCTGAACTTTTCAAATTCTTTCAAAGACACCCATCAGAAATCCTCAAGATTCCTTAAAATTTTTTAGTTCTGTTCAGATTGTTTCAGATCCTTACAAATCCTTTCGAATTCCTGCAGGCTCTTTCATATTTTTCTAGATTCTTTTAGATTTTGCTAGACTCCTTGAGATTTTCTCATTTTCCCTTGAGGAATCTGGGGAAATCTCGAAAAATCTAGAAGAATTTTGAAGGATCTGAACGATTTTGCAAGATTTTGAAGCAATGTGGGAAAATTTGAAAGCAAATATTATTATTATTAAGGTGCAGAGAATCCTACAGAGTCTGAGGGAATGTAACAGAATTTGAGAGATTCGTAAAGAAACTGAAAGAATCTGAAACAATTTGAAATAATCTGAGGGAACCTGTGAGAAACTGAGAGAATTTTGAAGAATTTTGAAAAATCAAATAGAATCTAAAAAAAACTGGAGGATTCTGGCAGAATTTGGAAGAATCTGAAAGGATTTGAAACGATTTGAATAGAACTGAAACATTCGAAAGAATCTTGAGGATTCCTGATGGTCTTCGATAGAATCTTAAAAAATTTGATTGGAAACAAATCGGAAGCATCGAAAAGCATCCGGAATAATCAGAAAGATTAAAAAAAAATCGAAAAAATCTGAAAGAGGGAATCAGAAAGAAAATGAAAGAATCTGAATGCATTTGAAAGAATCTGAAGGAAACCTGTGGGAATCTATGAGAATCTCGAAGAATCTAGAAAAATCTGAAAGAGTGTGCAGGGATCTGATATGATCTGGAAAAAATTAGAAGAATCTGAAACGATATGAAAGTGAAAAATTCTGAGCGTATCTGAGAGTAATGAAAAAATCTGAAAGAATCTGAAAGAATTTAAGATTATTTCAAATTCTTTAATTTTGTTTACGACTCTTCTTATCCAATTCTTTGGATTTTTTCTGGTCCCCTATTTCGCATTTCTCGATTTCTTTCGAACTTCTTCAGATTCCTTTGAACTTTTCAAATTCTTTCAGACACTCATCAGAAATCCTCAAGATTTCTTAAAATTTTTTAGTTCTGTTCAGATTGTTTCAGATCCTTACAAATCCTTTCGGATTCCTGCAGGCTCTTTCATATTTTGTAGATTCTTTTAGATTTTGCTAGATTCCTTGAGATTTTCTCATTCTCCCTGGAGGATTCTGAGGAAATCTCGAAAAATCTAGAAGAATTTTGAAGGATCTGAACGATTTTGCAAGATTTTGAAGCAATGTGGGAAAATTTGAAAGCAAATATTATTATTATTAAGGTCCAGAGAATCCTACAGAGTCTGAGGGAATGTAACAGAATTTGAGAGATTCGTAAAAAACTGAAGGAATTTGAACAATTTGAAAGAATCTGATGGAACCTGTGAGAAACTGAGAGAATTTTGAAGAATTTTGAAAAATCAAATAGAATCTAGAAAAAAACTGGAGGAATATGGAAGAATTTGGAAGAATCTGAAAAGATTTGAAACGATCTGAATAGGACTGAAACAATCGAAAGAATCTTGAGGATTCCTGATGGTCTTTGATAGAATCTTAAAAAATTTGATTGGAAACAAACCGGAAGTATCGAAAAGCATCCGGAATAAACAGAAAGATTAAAAAAAATCGAAAAAAATCTGAAAGAGGGAATCAGAAAGAAAATGAAAGAATCTGAATGCATTTGAAAGAATCTGAAGGAAACCTTCGGGAATCTGTGAGAATCTCGAAGAATCCAGCAAAATCTGAAAGAGTCTGCAGGGATCTGATATGATCTGGGAAAATTTAGAAGAATCTGAAACGATATGATTTAATTTTGTTTACGACTCTTCTTATCCAATTCTCTGAATTTTTTTCTGATCCTCTCTTTCGCAATTCTTGATTTCTTTCGAACTTTTTCAGATTCCTCTGAACTTTTCAAATTCTTTCAAGACACCCATCAGAAATCCTCAAGATTCTTTAAAATTTTTTAGTTCTGTTCAGATTGTTTCAGATCCTTACAAATCCTTTCAGATTCCTGCAGGCTCTTTCATATTTTCTAGATTCTTTTAGATTTTGCTAGATTCTTGAGATTTTCTCATTTTCCCTGGAGGAATCTGAGGAATTCGAAAAATCTAGAAGAATTTGAAGATCTGAACGATTTTGCAAGACTTTGAAGCAATGTGGGAAAATTTGAAAGCAAAATATTATTATTATTATTAAAATCCAGAGAATCCTAGAGAGTCTGAGGGAATGTAACAGAATTTGAGAGATTCGTAAAGAAACTGAAGGAATTTGAACATTTGAAAGAATCTGAGGGAACCTGTGAGAAACTGAGGAATTTGAAGAATTTTGAAAAATCAAATAGAATAAAAAAAAACTGGAGGAATCTGGCAGAATTTGGAAGAATCTGAAAGGATTTGAATACGATCTGAATAGAACTGAAAAATTCGAAAGAATCTTGAGGATTCCTGATGGTCTTTGATAAAAATCTATTGGAAAAAACTTGGAAGCATCGAAAAGCATCGGAATAATCAGAAAGATTAAAAAAAATCGAAAAAATCTGAAAGAGGAATCAGAAAAAAATGAAAAGAATCTGAATGCATTTGAAAGATCTGAAGGAACTTTGGGGAATCTGAGAGAAATTGCGAAGTTTAGAAAAAATCTAAAGATTGGAAGGATTGAAGAATCTGAGGAAATTTAGGAATCTGTGAAACCGAAAAATCTGAAAAATTCTGGAGAAACTGAGGATTTACGGATCTGAAAGAATCTTGAAAATTCTTTGAATGTTGAACCATCCAAATATCTGAAGTGAATCTTAAAATAATGAATGAATTCTGTGAGAATCTGAGAGAATTTGAGATGAAATCTAGAAATAATTGTAGATCAAAAACTTGGAAGAATCTGGAACAGTCTTGCATAGTTCTGCAAGATTCTTTAAGTCGATCTTGAAATTTTTATGTAAAACTGAGGAATCTTCAGGAATTGAAAAATTTGAGAGAATATAAAAGATCGGAACATAAGTTTATTTTTGAAGCAATTGCAAATTTAATGCAACATATAATTTTATGTCAGAAATTGAAGTTGAGAATGTACGATTGAGACGTTCGTAAACAACTGAAGAATTATAACAATTGAAGAATTGATTGGACTTGAAAATTAAGAATTTAAAAAATTTCAAAATCAAAAAATAAGAAATTAACAAATGAATCATTGAGAAATTTATACACTTGAAAGGATTTGAAATGATTAATAGGGCGAATACATGAAAATCTTGGACCTCATGTTTTAATACTAAAATTTATGGAAAATCCGATATCGAAACGCATCGATAAACAGCTAAAGATTTAAAAAAAATAAAAAATCTTAAAAAATAGAAAAGAATGAATGAATCTGATATGCTTTGAATCTGAAGGAATACTTAAATCTGGGAGAATCGTTGAAGTAGCAAATTAAAAATTTTTCTTTATAATCGCGAATTCAACGAAGTCTGAAACTGAATTATTAATTTCTTTTCAAGATGTCAATTCTCGGATTTATTTTATCCCCTTCGAATCAGTTTTTAACAAATTTTCATGATTTTGAATTTCAATTTTTCAGAGCAATATGAATCTCTAATTCAAATTTTTTAGTTTTTTAGATTGTTTCGATCTTAAAATCGTTATCGCGATTCCTCGATCATCATCTCTTTGCAAGTGATGTTCTAATCAAGTTTTAAAATATCGATTACATGAAGCGATGTTTGGCAAACAATCAAACTTCTAAATTCGAACGCTTGAAGAAACTAAATTTATGGAATAAACTTAACCAATATTAATTTGTGTTTTATTAAAACGAGCTTGGACAAATTCAACGAATTCACAAATTTGTTGAATGTCTAAAAACGAAATTATAATTTTAATGTAACAGTGTTTTCTACAACGCCGTCTGAAGAAACTCGATTTAACTTTTATTTTATTATAATATTTTCGTGCTAATAACGAAATTCTGCTTTGGAAGACATAATTTAATTCTCCAATGCACTCGAAACAATTGAAAGAATCTTGAGGATTCCTGATGGTTTTTGATAAATCTTAAAAAAACTTGGAAGCATCGAAAAGCATTCGGATAATCGAAGATTAAAAAATCGAAAAATCTGAAGGAGAATCAGAAAAAATGATGAATCTGATAATTTGATATAATCTGAAGGAATTGAGGAATCTGAGAGAAATGCGAGTTTGAAAGAATCTAACAGATTGGAAAGTTTTGAAAGAAATCTGAGGAAACTTGTGGAATCTGTGAGAATCTCGAAAAATCTAGAAAATCTGGAAATCGTGAGGATTCCTGACGGGTCTTGAAGAATCTGAAAAAGTTCGAATGTGTGAAACAATCGAAATAATTGAAAGAAGAATCTAAAAATGGAAAGAATAAGAATCTGAAAATTGAGAGAATTAGAAAGTGAAAATAAAATCGGACAGTCTGAAATCTGAAGAATCCAACGTCTTGAAATTTTGAGGAAACTGAGAATCTTCAGAGATATTAAAGAATTTGAAGATATAAAAATCGTAACAATTTATTTTCTAGAACCTTCGCATAATTTTCATCAAATTTTATGAAAACTTGATATTGAAATTACCGTTGAGACGTTTTAAACGAGTGAATGTATAAACTTAAGGCATTTTTCGAAATTCAGATATTAAAAAACTTTCAATGTCACGTAAGTAATTTCTCATCAATACTTTACTTAGTTTGTTCTATAAAAGATTATAGGGTAATGTCTAAAGTCTTCTTACATTTACTGCCTGGTACGAAAATCCAACTGAAGGCTTAAATATTTAAAAAAAAAAAAACTAATTCATTAAACAAATTTACTTCGGTTAAATTAATGTTTGCGGATGATTTGATTTTATTGCTTTAATCAACTGATAGGGTAGATAGCTTTAATGATCTAGGGATAATCGTTGATAGTAGGCTAACTTTAATAATATTTTTCTTTATAAATCGCGAATAACAACACAGACTGCTCTGAATATTGTCTGAATTAAATTTTTCATTTCAAGATGTCGTAATGGTCGTCGGCATTTACAATTTTATGCCCACAATCTCGAAGCAACGTTTTAACCAAATTTTCTGCATTTGTAATGTGCACATTGTTTAACACAGTAGCAAATGTATGTGATTTTCTTCTACTATTCGAAATTTGTCTTAGTTTTTAGATTACAAGTTTAATCGATTTATAAATTCAGTATCGCGATTCTCCTCGAATCCATCATCTCTTTGCACAGTGCGATGTTCACTAATCAAAGTGGTTTAAAAGAATCGACTTAAAACAATAAGCCGACTGTCTTGGCAAGCTCCCAATCAACTTCTAAATTCCGAACGCTTGAAGCGAAACTAAATTTGATGGAATAAACTTCACCAATTATCGTAATCGGCCTCTCGTGTTTTATTTAAATAACGAAGCGTTGGACAAATTTCCCAAAATTTCCATAATTATGTTGAAGTCATAAACAACGAAATTATAATTTTAATGTATACGAGTGTTTTCTACATCCACGCCGTCCTGGAAGCCAAACTCGATTTTACTTTTACTTTTATTATAATATTTTCGTGCTTTAACGAAATTCTGCTTTGTGTAGACATAATTTAATTCTCCACAGTGGCAGCTCGAAACAGCATTTTCCGTCCTCGTCGAACTCGCCCCCCTTAACTAATCAAACCCGCTTAAAAGAATCGCCTTAAAACAATACAGCCGGCAAACTCCAATCAACTTCCAAATTCCGAACATTCGAAGCGAAACTAAACTTCATAGAATAAACTCGCTTAATTATCGTAATCCGGTGTTTTTCTCTAAATAACGTATCCGTGGTCGGATTTCCAAACAACCTGCATAATTAAGCCGCAACGGTGAAGAAACACATTGGGAAACAAATTTAGCCGAAAGCTAAGTAAAATCGGCTCTGTTTAGCTGATCGAATCAAACTCGTTACCTCTACCTGTAATGAGCGTTGCCTGGATACCGAACCGGGGTTAAATCGAGTTGTTTGCACATCTGGGGGAGTCAAATATACGTCACTTGCCATCTGACGCTTGTTAGCGTCATCAGACGCTGAAAAAACTCCGTCTGTTTGTGTGTCGATGGCAGAAACAACAAAAGTGAAAAAGTTGCGCGTTTATTTAGCCTGCACTCGAGAAGATCTCGTCTCGAAAGGCTCTTCAGTTTCATCGGCGTTTTATTCGAGTGTGCCGGTGAGGAATTACAAAGGAGACTAATTTGCGTTATTAAATTTCGAAGATGCGGGCAATAATTTATGAATTTCGCGACGTTTTATTTATTCACAGACGTATAAATTGATTGAAAGTTGGCGAAGAAATTGTTAAGGGAGTTGTTTATTCATGGTCTCGGTGGTAAAGTTTTAGAGTGATTACAGTGACGGAGACGTCTGAATAATAGATGATTGCTATAACAGCACGAGCGAGGAATCAAACACTAATTTAGTTTGATTATTTCTTTTAATAATAATAATCATCCGTGATTAGCTTTAAATTATTCAGGTCTGTAAACGCCGTCGGCGATGAGAACGTTTTCTCTATGATGTTGAGACCCAAAATTGACTCTTTTGATGATGGTGAGACGTTGCCTGGTTACCAGCTGGGGTTAAGCCGAACTGACTGAAGACATAGATATTTGAGTCTATTCAACGCACTGGGTATTGTCAAATTGTCGTTTATAACTTGACACTGAACGGCATCAAATAAATTTCAAACTTTGTATCTCCAGCTGAAAAATAAAAGCCGGAAGATGACAAAAGTTGCACTGGAAACGATCCTGTCTTAAAAGCCTTTTAAGTTTCATGGTGGTTTTATTCGAGGGCGGCCGTAAAGAACTACAAAGATCGACGAATCGAGGCGAAATTTCTTTATTGAATGTGGAACGCGACCGAAGGGGGAATTTTGCTTCCTGTGAATTAAATAAATTTGTTTTATAAATTTCAGGTAATTATGTTTAAACATAATTTTTATTAAAAAGTGTGTTTGTTTAAGTCCGTGCTTGCGTAGCGATTTTATCGTAAAAATGATAAAGAAAGGCATAATTTATTTAAAATTCTTGAAAGTAATTAAAATTAAAAAAAAAAAATGTTAGCCCGGCGCCTCCACCATTTTTATACTAAATATTAACATTGATTAAATGGTTACGGAAACGAGATTTTCCAATCATAAATTTTCTTAGGTTTAGAAATCTGTGTCAAGACTGTACTGAAAAAAGAATTCAAGTTGGTCAAATCGATTCCATAATTCATCGTTTCCGCGATGTTGTTATTTACCCAAAAAGTATAAATCGATCGAAAGTTTGCAAAGAAATTTGTAAAGGGATTATTTATTCATGATGTGTGTGGGCAAAGTTTTAGATTTATGGCAGTTGTGGAGTATTTTACGGAAACGACGGATATTTTTCTAGCAGAATTTGTTACCTAGAGAGCAGCAATTACTATTTGAAAGTGATATCGTTAAAAATGTTTTTCTATCTTGATTTTGTAACAGAGCTATTAAAGCACCCAAATGACGTCAAAGAGGTTCGTTAATAGCGAAAATGGGCTCTGAAATAGATCTGGTGTAGTTTAGATCGGTAAGGTTGGTAGCCATGACGAGAAATGTCAGTGGCAAATATCAAATTAAAATTTCCCGTATTTCCGGAGGAGTAAGGATTTCACTAACTGCTTCACAAGACATTTTAACCAATTTTAACTTTTATTCGAATTGCTTTGAGAAATTAAAAAAAAATGGAAAATCGAAAATTTAAAAATTGAAATATAGAAGCATTGAAAACTCGAGAAATCGAAAAACCTGAAAACTTAAAATATCGAAAAGTTGAAAAAATCAGAAATCGAAGTATAAAACAGTCGAAAAATTGAAAAATGTAAAGTTTAGAAAACGAAAAATTGAAAATCCAAAAGGTAAAAATTCGAGAAATCCGAAAGTCGTAATACTAAAAAATTCCAAAACTCAAATATCGAAAAATTGAAAAAGACGAGAAAAAATGAAGAGTCGAAAAACTGAAAAATCACAAAACTGAACGAAATATCCAAAAATTGGGAAATTAAAAAATTGAAAAATTGAAAAATCAAGTCGAGAAATGAGAAAATCAAAAAACAGATTAATTTAGAAATCGGAAAATCGAAAAAATCGAAAGTCGAAAAATCTAAAATTTAAAATTTTGAAAAATTAGAATACCGTAAAATTGAAAAATGGAAAAATCTACACATCAAAAAATCAAAAAAATAGAAATTCGAAAATCTAAAATTTAAAAATCGAAGAACCATAAAAACAACAACTGGAAAAATCAAAACGGGACAATTAAAATAGTTGGAAAATCGAAAAATCGGATAATTCAAAAAACGAAACATCGAAATATCGAAAAGCCGAAAAGTAAAAACCGAAAAAACCGACAAATCTAAACATTGAAATATTGATAAATTAAAAAACTGAGACATCGATAAATCGAAAAATCAAAAGAACGAAAAATCGAGGAGTCGAAAAGTTAAAACCGGAAAAATTGATAAATCGAGAAATTGATCATCGAAGCATCCGAATCTCGATAAATCGAGATCTGAAAATATTGAAAAATCTAAAATTTAAAAATTCGAAAAATTGAAAAATTAAAATATGGAAGAACTGAAAACTCGAGGAATCGAAAAATCTAGAATTGTAAAAATTGTTAAATTAAAATGTTGAAAAGTTGAAAATTGAGGAATCGAGCAGTCGAAAAATTGAAAAATGCAAAGTTTAAAAAACGAAAAACTGAAAATCCAAAAAATCGACAAAACCAGGGGTCTAAAGATCGTAAAGTCGAAGAAACGAGATACTGAAAAATCCCAAAACTGAAAGAAATATCTAAAAATTGAGAAATAAAAAAATTGGAAAACTGAAAACAGAAAAACGAAAAAACAAAGATATGAAGACATGAAAAATAGAAACTTAAAGAAGTCTAGAAATGAAAAATAATTGAGAAATCGGAAAACTGAAAATTTAGCGACGTCAAAATTGACAAAATTGAAAAATAGTAATATTGTACTGAAGAATAAAAAGTCAAAAAAGTCGAGAAATCGAAATATCTAAATTTAAACAATTGAACAATTAAAATAAATATTCGAAAATCTAAAATTTAAAAATCGAAAACTGAAAATCGACAAATTGAGAAATCGAAATTCCAGAATTTAAAAAATTGAAAAATTGAAAAATCGTATAACTGAAAAATCGAAACATCGGAAAACTGGAAAATCGAAAAATTGAAAAATCGAAAAACTTGAAAAAGAAAAAATTGGAAAGTCGAAAATTTAAATAGTCGAAAAATTGAAAAATCTAAATTTTACCGAAAAATCGAGAAGTTAAAAAATCCAGGTGTCCAAAAATGGAAAAGTCGAAAAATCGAGATAATGAAAAATCCCAAAAATGAAAGAAATCTCTAAAAAATGAGAAATTAAAAAATTGGAAAACTGAAAAACCAAAAAACAAAGATATGAAGACAAAAATAGAAACTTGAAGAAGTCGAGAAATGGCAAAATCTAAAATTTAAACAATTGAAATAATTGTACAATTAAATTATCGAGAAATCCAAATATCAAAAAATAAATATTCGAAAATCTAAAATTTAAAAATCGAAGATCTGAAAAATCGACAAATTGATTAAAAAATTGAAAAATTGAGAAATCGAATTATAAAATAGTCGAAAAATTGAATAATCCAAAGTTTACCGAAAAATTGAAAATCCTAAAAGTAAAAAATCGAGATATTGAAAAATCCCAAAACTAAAAGAAATATTTAAAAACTGAAAAATTAAAAATTTGGAAAACTGAGAAATCGAAAAACCAAAAAGCAAGAAGAATTGAACACATGAAAAATAGAAACTTGGAGAAGTCGAAAAATGGGAAAATCAAAAATAGATTGATTAGGAAATCGGAAAACTGAAAATTTAGTAACATCAAAATTTGAAAAATTGAAAAATGGTAATATTGAACAATTAAAATATCGCAAAATTGAGATATCGAAAAATGTAAACATCAAAAAATCAAAAAATAAAAATTCGAAAATCCAAAACTTAAAAATCAAAGAACTAAAAAATGGACAAATTGAGAAACCGAAACTCCGAAATTTAAAAAATTGAAAAATTGAAAAATCGGATAATTGAAAAATCAAAACATCGAGCAACTGGAAAATCTAAAACTTGAAAAGCCCAAAAATTAAAAATTGAAAACCCCAGAAATCCAAAATCGAAACACCTATAAATTCAAGAACTGAGACATAGAGAAGTCCAAAAATCAAAGGACCGAGAAATCGAAGTGTCGAAAGTCAAGAAGAAAAGTTAAAAATTGAAAAACTGATGAATCGAAACATGGAAACATCTGAATTCGATAAATCGAGAAATCAAAAAATTGAAAAAATCGAAAACCTTGAAAAAGAAAAATTGGAAAATCGAAAATTAAAATATTTGGAAAATTGATAAATTGAAAGATTAACGAAAAATTGAAAATCCAAAAAATAAAAAATCAAGAAATTAAAAAATCCAAGTGTCGAAAATTCGAAACCTAAAAACATGAAAAATTGAAGCTTTGAAGAAGCGACAAATCGAACCTTTAGAAATGGGAAAATGAAACGAAAATTATTTCAGAAATCGTAAAACTGAAAATGTGGAAACATCAAAATTTGAAAAATCGAAATATTTAACATTTGTTATTTTTATGGAAATGTTGAAGAAAATCAATTCAAACAATGACGAAAAAGGAAATGTTTCACCCATACAAAATCCATTTGGTACAAGAGCTAAACGAAGATAATTTTGATCGTTGAGTAGGATTTACCGAAATTATGTGAACAGAAAACAACAAGAAAATTGTATTCGTTTAGATCCGTCTTTACATACTTACTAAAGTCATTAAAAAAATAGTTATCCCGGCGCCTCCACCATTTTTATAGCAAATACTTATTTAGATGGATTAACTGCTTAAGAAATTGGATTTTCCAATTGTAAATTTCCTTAGATTTAGAAATCTGTGTGAAAAATGTTCTGTACATAAAAGAATTCAAGATTTATTACAGTTTTGCGGCAAGGATGGATATTTTTATAGCAATTATTATTTGAGAGTGACATCACAAAAAATGTTTTATTTATCTTATTCCTTTGATAGAGAGTAACTCCGTCTGAATAAACAAAATTATCACAAAAAATCAAGCAAAAAAACGAAAAAATAAAAAAAGGCTTGATACAAACGACCTGCCAATTAATTAATTGAAGCCAGGTCAAGCGCTCTAAGCTTGCAAAATTGAAAACTCAAATACCCCTACGAATTAATTAATTTGTAATTAATAAACCCTTGTCGGCCTGCTATTCTGCATGAAGAGCAGCAGGAAAATGAAAAAAGTTATATTGGAAAATGATCCTGTCATCGCGTTTTTATTCAAGTGTCCTGACGAGGAATTACAAAGATCGACGAATCGAATCGAAATTTCGTTAATGAATTTCGAATATAACCGATGTGGAAAATTTCCTGCTTCCTTTCATCTGACGGACTAAGAGAAACACAAATTATGCTTTTGTGCAAAGGATTCAAGTTGCCAAATCGATGCAACAATTTATCATTTTGGCGATGTTGTTATTTATACAAAAAAATCCAAATCGATTGAAAGTTTACGAAGAAATTTGTGGAGAGGTTATTTATTCATGATGTTTGTGGGCAAAGTTTAGATTTATCACAGTTGTGGAGATATTTTACGACCGGAAAGGATTTTTTTTGCAGAATTTCGTAGTATAAAACAGCAATTACTATTTGAAAGTGATATCGTCAAAAAGAAAAAATTCGAAAGCGTGCTCACGAATACAAAATATTCTGATACATTTCAATTAATTAATGGAATCCAGTTCAAGCACTCTAAAACATTAAAACTCGAACACGCCCAACCGGGTAAAATCGTTCCCAATTAATTAATTTGTAATTAATAAACTCTGGTTAGTTTCCTATTCTGCATGTTTCACCCACATACAATAATTAAATCGCAAACTCACGAACTCAACTCGGCAAACAATTTGCACAAACCGATAACGCTCCAACTATTCACAATACAACAAAAACAAAAATAAAATACACTCTCAGGTATTTGCTAAGTACACCGAAGAGACCCAATCTGGTAAGTACAATTCAGCTAAAACCTGTAGAACTGAGCTTAATAAAGCGCGAGCTCTGGTAGAAACGTTAACCTATTGTTTGCATAGTAGCTACTCGGCTAAATCCTAGAACACAATCAATAACGTAACAAATCCTGACACATAATGTAGTAAACTCTGTTTCTCGTACAGGTGAACCCAATTTGCCTACGACTCGCATCTGTCCCTCTTCCTCTTCGGGAACACCACGAGCATAACAATAGTATGAATAATCGATTGAAGATTGACGGCTCGTTGGAGTGCTTTAGGAAAGCTGGAGGGCTTTAAAGGGAAAAACAAGTTTTTCGTGGTGTAAAAAATATCGAGTGTTGGGGCGAAGAGGATATTTGACACTTTGAAACGGAAAGACAGCGTGTGGGAAGGATGATGTTGCGAGGTTTGATGATGGACTCGACAAGTTGCAAAATTACTGGGTTATGTCGGTGTAAAGTTTGCTTAATGGGTTTAACATGTTCGTCATGTGCTCGTGGTTGTTTGTGGAAAATAAGCGCGAAATGGTGAAAGTTAAACTTAAAACAAAAACCAATTTCCTTAAGTTTGAAATCATGTGAAATTTTTTGAAGGAACATGTTGGAAGCGGGAGCAAAAAATGGATCAATAAAACGGTTGATTTTAAAAACACGATGTTTTAAATGCCAAATTTAGATAAGGGACGCAAAAACATGGAAAAAGCGATCTACTATTCCCTAAAAAAAAACATCTATGCTGTCAACGTTGAGTTTTACGAAACGAAGAAAAGCGAAAACTAATTTTAATTAAACGCAACAAGTTAATTACTTTAATTAATCGTTCATACAAAGGGTAATTATTATTTCAGCGTTTATTAGGAAATGACGAAGGCGTCACGTGGGCCTTTTTATGAAAATGAAAACAAATACGGCAAGCGCTGTCGAAATATTTGGTATTGAAATTTATTCCGCAAATAATAAACGTGATCTGGTGGGAGTTCGTGTCTGATTAAGAGAACAAACCTGTCAGCGCAATTCCTACTAACGTCTAGCAACGTAATTCAGTTAAAAACTTTACCTTATTTCTCCTGACATGGCGTTCACATCCACGACCCCAGGAATAAAATCTCACCCGAGTTCACGCACCGAAGACCAGAACGGTCAAGGAACTACTCCGTCGTTACTGCTTTTTATTATAAAAAATTGGTCGAAAGTTAGTTCGATAGAACTTCAGTCGCTTCGGAAGTACGGTCCAACAAATACTGCTCCTGTGAAAAATTATAACATTTGATTTTGCGGGATTTTACTTTTTCGTGATAACCGCTATGGAGTAAAAACAATATAGAAGGTATTAGACACAGTGTAATAGAAAAAAACTTCCCTCGCACCTAAAGTGCAGTGAAACATATCCAGCATTATTGAGTTGAGTTTTTACTTTACAGAATTTTGTGTAAATCAGTTTTACCTTAACAAGTCCTTCACCGACACCGACACCGACACCAAGCTCGTAGCTGTAACACGACATTCCTATTCCGGCGCGTATACGTGTTCTATATTACGACAAGAAAGGAGTTTTTTTGTTGTTCTTTTGTTTTTCATAGCATAAACGCAAAGTATCGGTGGTGAAAAAAAGAGAGAATGAGTTTTACCATATCATGGCACAATTATAACAGATGGGCTGTATCTTACCAAGAACTAGCCCCACCCACCCGCTTTTTACTTCCTCAGACAGTAGTACATGCTAGTACTTGCTAAGGTAGGTCTTATTTTGGCAGATGACATATCCTCTGAGAAAATAGTGGGTGGGTGGGTGGGGCTAGTACTTGCTAACATAAGTTTTGTCTCTAAAAGCTTTCGAATCTTCAGATTGTCTAAGACTGCTGAAACCGTTAGGCTCTAAAACTTCTACAATCTCTAGAATCCCTAAATTCTCCACAATCTCTGGAATATTGGAATATTTGGAATATCTGGAATTTCTAAAATCTCTAAACTCTTCAAAATCTTTACAATCTTTAGAGTATCTAGAATTTTTAGAATCTCTAGAATGGCTAGAACCATTAGACTCCAAAGTTTGTACTAAATTAAAAATCTGTAAATACTCTACAATCTCTAGAACTAATAGAATCTTCGAAATCTTTGGAATCTTACAAATCTTTAAACCAATTTCGGAAATGTTTGGAATATTTGGAACATTCGAAATAGGGATTCCTGCAGTTCTAGAGATTCTAAAAATTCTAAAGGGTCTAAGGATTCTAGAGATGCTTATTATTCTGGGAATTCTACAGGTTTTAGAGATTCTAAATTTTAGAAGTTCTAGAGATTCTGGAGATGCTAAAGATTCTGAAGATTCTAAAGTTTCTAAAAACTACTATTTCCTTAGAATCTCCAAAATCTATAGAATCTCCAAATTCTCCGGAACCCCTAGAATTTCTAAAGCCTCTAGAATCTCTAGAAACGTTAGAACCACTAGAATTTAAAACTTTGGATTTTTGAAATTTTTAGAATCTCTAGAATATTTGGTATCTGCAGAATATTCAGAACCTCTAGAACATTTAGAATTTCGCGAATTTCTTGAACCTTAAGAATCTCCAAAATCTCTAGAATTTTTAGAATCTCTAGAATCTTTCGAATCTGTAGAATGTCTAGGACTTCTGAAACAGTTAGACCCCAAAATATTTACAATCTCTATAATCTCTAAATTCTGTACAATCTTTATGAATACTTGAATATTTAGAATATATGGAAATTCTAGAATCTCTATTCTCTCCAAAATCTCTACAATCTTTAGAGTATCTAGAATTTTTAGAATTTCTAGAATGGCTAGAACGCCTAGACTCCAAAGTTTGTACTAAATTAAAAATCTGTAAATACTCTACAATCTCTAGAACTAATAGAATCTTCGAAATCTTTGGAATCTTACAAATCTTTAAACCAATTTCGGAAATGTTTGGAATATTTGGAACATTCGAAATAGGGATTCCTGCAGTTCTAGAGATTCTAAAAATTCTAAAGGGTCTAAGGATTCTAGAGATGCTTATTATTCTGGGAATTCTACAGGTTTTAGAGATTCTAAATTTTAGAAGTTCTAGAGATTCTGGAGATGCTAAAGATTCTGAAGATTCTAAAGTTTCTAAAAACTACTATTTCCTTAGAATCTCCAAAATCTATAGAATCTCCAAATTCTCCGGAACCCCTAGAATTTCTAAAGCCTCTAGAATCTCTAGAAACGTTAGAACCACTAGAATTTAAAACTTTGGATTTCTTGAAATTTTTAGAATCTCTAGAATATTTGGTATCTGCAGAATATTCAGAACCTCTAGAACATTTAGAATTTCGCGAATTTCTTGAACCTTAAGAATCTCCAAAATCTCTAGAATTTTTAGAATCTCTAGAATCTTTCGAATCTGTAGAATGTCTAGGACTTCTGAAACAGTTAGACCCCAAAACATTTACAATCTCTATAATCTCTAAATTCTGTACAATCTTTATGAATACTTGAATATTTGGAATATATGGAAATGCTAGAATCTCTATTCTCTCCAAAATCTCTACAATCTTTAGAGTATCTAGAATTTTTAGAATTTCTAGAATGGCTAGAACGCCTAGACTCCAAAGTTTGTACTAAATTAAAAATCTGTAAATACTCTACAAGCTCTAGAACTAATAGAACCTTCGAAATCTCTGGATTCTTCCAAATCTTGAAACCAATTTCGGGAATATTTGCAACATTCGAAATAGCGGTTCCTGCAATTCTAGAGATTCTAAAAATTCCAAAGATTCTAAGAATTCTAGAGATTCTTATTATTCTGGGAATTGTAAGGGTTTTAGAGATTCTTGGAAATCAGGAGATTCTAAAGACTAATTCCAAAAATTTTAGAGTCCAGCGATTCCAGGAATTGTAAAGATTCTTAAGATTCTGGGTTTTCTAAAGGTTCTAGAGATTCTAAATTTTAGAGGTTCTAGAGATTCTGGAGATGCTAAAGATTCTGAAGATTCTAAAGTTTCTAAAACTACTATTTTTTAGAATCTCCAAAATCTGTAAAATCTCTAAAATCTCCAGAACCACTAGAATTTCGAAAGCCTCTAGAATCTCTAGAATCGCTAGACCTACTAGAATTTAAAACTTTGGATTTCTTGAAATTTTTAGAATCTCTGGAACCTCTAGAAACTTTAAAATTTTAAACATTTTCAGAATTTCTAGAACATTTAGATTTTCGCGAATTTCTTAAGAATCTCCAAAATCTCTAGAATCTGCAAAAAATCCAAATTTATGCATTCTTCGGATTTTTTGGAATTTTGAGTATCTTTAAAAACTCCAGAATGTTCAGAATCTCGAGAATATCTAAAACCTCTAGAATTTTTAGAATCTCTAGAATTTTTGGAATTTCATGGGTTTCTCAAATTTTTAAAATCTCTAGAATCTTTCGAATCTTGAGAATGTCTAAGACTTCTGAAACAGTTAGACTTCAAAACCTTTACAATCTCTAGAATCTCTAAATTCTCCACAATCTCTAGGAATATTGGAAATATCTGGAATTTCTAAAATCTCTAAACTCTTCAAAATCTTTACAATCTTTAGAGCATCTAGAAATTTTAGAATCTCTAGAATGGCTAGAACGCCTAGACTCCAAAATTTGTACTAAATTGAAAATTTGTAAATACTCTACAATCTCTAGAACTAATAGGATTTTCGAAATATCTGGAACCTTCCAAAACTTTAAATCAATTTCTGGAATATTTGGAATTTTTGGAACATTCGAAATAGCAATTCCTGCAATTCTAGAGGTTAAACATTCTAAAGAATCTAAGGATTCTAGAGATTGTTATTATTCTGAGGATTCTACAGGTTTTAGAGATTCTTGAAAATCAGGAGATTCTAAAGACTCATTCCAAAAATTCCAAAAATTTTAGAGTTTAACGATTCCAGGAATTGTAAAGATTCTTAAAACTAAACTTCTATTCTCTTAGAATCTCCAAAATCTGTAG
Organism: Zophobas atratus; assembly: GCA_022388445.1. NCBI lineage: Eukaryota > Metazoa > Arthropoda > Insecta > Coleoptera > Tenebrionidae > Zophobas > Zophobas atratus. The sequence goes on from CM039448.1 coordinate 3,795,635, forward strand.
AATCTCCAAAATCTCCGGAACCCCTAGAATTTCTAAAGCCTCTAAAATCTCTAGAATCGCTAGAACCAGTAGAAATTAAAACTTTGGATTTCTTGAAATTTTTAGAATATCTAGAATATTTGGCATCTGCAGAATATTCAGAACCTCTAGAATCTTTAAAATCCTAAACATTTCCAGAATCTCTAGAACATTTAGATTTTCGCGAATTTCTTGAACCTTAAGAATCTCCAAAATCTCTAGAATCTACAAAAAATCCAAATCTCTGCATTCTTCGGATTTTTTGGAATTTTGAGTATCTTTAAAAACTCCAGAATGTTCAGAATCTCGAGAATATCTAAAACCTCGAGAATTTTTGGAATCTGTAGAATTTTTGGAATTTCATGGGTTTCTCAAATTTTTAAAATCTCTAGAATCTTTCGAATCTTGAGAATGTCTAGGACTTCTGAAACAGTTAGACACCAAAACTTTTACAATCTCTAGAATCTTCAAAATCTTTACAATCTTTAGAGTATCTAGAATTTTTAGAATCTCTAGAATGGCTAGAACCACTAGACTCCAAAGTTTGTACTAAATTAAAAATCTGTAAATACTCTACAATCTCTAGAACTAATAGAATCTTCGAAATCTCTGGAATGTTCCAAATTTTTAAACCAATTTCTGGAATATTTGGAACATTCGAAATAGCGGTTCCTGCAATTTTAGAGATTCTAAAAATTCTAAAGATTCTAAGGATTCTAGAGATTCTTATTATTCTGGAATTCTACAGGTTTTAGAGATTCTTGAAAATCAGGAGATTCTAAAGACTCATTCCAAAAATTCTAAAAATTTTAGAGTCTAACGATTCCAGGAATTGTAAAGATTCTTAACATTCTGGGTTTTTTTAAAGGTTCTAGAGATTCTAAATTTTAGAGGTTCTAGAGATTCTGGAGATGCTAAAGATTCTGAAGATTCTAAAGTTTCTAGAAACTACTATTTCTTTAGAATCTCCAAAATCTGCGGAATCTCCAAAATCTCCGGAACCCCTAGAATTTCTAAAGCCTCTAAAATATCTAGAATCTCTAGAACCACTAGAATTTAAAACTTTGGATTTCTTGAAATTTTTAGAATCTCTAGAACCTCTAGAATCTTTAAAATCTTAAACATTTCCACAATCTCTAGAACATTTAGAATTTCGCGAATTTCTTGAACCTTAAGAATCTCCAAAATTTCTAGAATCTGCAAAAAATCCAAATCTCTGCATTCTTCGGATTTTTTGGAATTTTGAGTATCTTTAAAAACTCCAGAATGTTCAGAATCTCGAGAATATCTAAAACCTCTAGAATTTTTAGAATCTCTAGAATTTTTGGAATTTCTTGAGTTTCTCAAATTTTTAGAATCTCTAGAATCTTTCGAATCTTTCGAATCTTCAGAATGTCTAGGACTTCTGAAACAGTTAGACCCCAAAACATTTACAATCTCTATAATCTCTAAATTCTGTACAATCTTTATGAATACTTGAATATTTAGAATATATGGAAATTCTAGAATCTTTATACTCTCCAAAATCTTTACAATCTTAGAGTATCTAGAATTTTTAGAATTTCTAGAATGGATGGAACACCTAGACTCCAAAGTTTGTACTAAATTAAAAATCTGTAAATACTCTACAATCTCTAGAACTAATAGAAACTTCGAAATCTCTGGATTCTTCCAAATCTCGAAACCAATTTCGGGAATATTTGGAATATTTGGAACATTCGAAATAGCGGTTCCTGCAATTGTAGAGATTCTAAAAATTCTAAAGATTCTAAGGATTCTAGAGATTCTTATTGTTTTGGGAATTATACATGTTTTAGAGATTCTTGAAAATCAGGAGACTCTAAAGACTCATTCCAAAAATTTTAGAGTCTAACGATTCCAGGAATTGTAAAGATTCTGGGTTTTCTAAAGGTTCTAGAGATTATAAATTTTAGAGGTTCTAGAGATTCTGGAGATGCTAAAGATTCTGAAGATTCTAAAGTTTCTAAAAACTACTATTTCTTTAGAATCTCCAAAATCTGCAGAATCTCCAAAATCTCCGGAAACCTTAGAATTTCTAAAACCTCTAGAATCTCTAGAATCGCTAGAACCACTAGAATTTAAAACTTTGGATTTCTTGAAATTTTTAGTATCTCTAGAATATGGCATCTCTAGAATCTGCAAAAAATTCAAACCTCTGCATTCTTCGGACTTTTTGGAATTTTTAGTATCTCTAAATACTCCAGAATATTTAGAATCTCGAGAATATCTAAAACCTCTAGAATTTTTAGAATCTCTAGAATTTTTGGAATTTCTTGAGTTTCTCAAATTTTTAGAATCTCTAGAATCTTTCGAATCTTGAGAATGCCTAGGACTTCTGAAACAGTTAGACTCCAAAACTTTTACAACTTCTAGAATCTCTAAATTCTCCACAATCTCTGGAATATTGGAATATTTGAAATAAGTATATGGAATTTCTAAAATCTCTAAACTCTTCAAAATCTTTACAATCTTTAGAATATCTAGAATTTTTAGAATCTCTAGAATGGCTAGAACCACTAGACTCCAAAGTTTGTAGTAAATTAAAAATCTGTAAATACTCTACAATCTCTAGAATTAATAGAATCTTCGAAATCTCTGGAATCTTCCAAATATTTAAACCAATTTCGAGAATATTTGGAATATTTGGAACATTCGAAATAGCGGTTCCTGCAATTCTAGAGATTCTGAAAATTCTAAAGATTCTAGAGATTCTTATTATTCTGGGAATTCTAGAGATTCTGGAAAATCGGGAGATTCTAAAGACTCATTCCAAAAATTCCAAAAATTTTAGAGTCCAACGATTCCAGGAATTGTAAAGATTCTTAAGATTCTGGGGTTTTTAAAGGTTCTAGAGATTCTAAATTTTAGAGGTTCTAGAGATTCTGGAGATGCTAAAAATTCTGAAGATTCTAAAGTTTCTAAAAACTACTATTTCTTTAGAATCTCCAAAATCTGTAGAATCTCTAAAATCTCCGAAACCCCTAGAATTTCTGAAACCTCCAGAATCTCTAGAATCGCTAGAACCACTAGAATTTAAAACTTTGGATTTCTTGACATTTTTAGAATCTCTATAATATTAGGCATCTGCAGAATATTCAGAACATCTAGAATCTTTATAATCTTAAACATTTCCAGAATCTCTAGAACATTTAGAATTTCGCGAATTTCTTGATTACGATAACCTTAAAATATTTACAAGATTTCCGAGCAATCGGCTTTGCAGTTTCAAAGTTACATTGCAAAATATTCTTATTCAGTTTTAAATTTTTTCTAAAATTCTAGTAAATTATACTTTCCGAATCTCTTAGATTCTTTCCAAACTCGCAATTTCTCTCAGATTCCCTCAAATTCCTTCAGATTTTGTCAAATGCATTCACATTCTTTCATTTTCTTTTTGATTCTCTTTCAGATTTTTTCGGTTTTTGTAATCTTTCTGATTATTCCGAATGCTTTTCGATGTTTCCGGTTTGTTCTCAATCAAATTTTTTAAGATTGTATCAAAGACCATCAGGAATCCTCAAGATTCTTTCAAAATTTTCGGTTCTATTTCGATCGTTCCAGATCCTTTCAGATTTTTCCAAATTCCTCAAGTTTTCTATTTGATTTTTCGAAATTCTTCAAAATTCTCTCAGTTTCTCGCAGGTTTCCTCAGATTTTTTCAAATTGCTACACATTCCTTCAATTTCTTTACGAATCTCTCAGACTCTTTAGAATTCTCTGGATTTTAATAATAATAATAATAATAATAATAATATTTACTTTCAAATTTTACCACATTGCTTCAAAGTCCTGCAAAACGTTCCGAAAATGAGCAAATCTCCAAGAATCTAGAAAATCTAAAGAATCTGGAAAAATCTGAAAAAGTCTCAGGAATCTGAAAGGATTGTAAGATCTGAAACAATCTGACAGAACAAAAATCTTAAAGAATCTTGAGGATTTTTGATGGGTGTTTTTGAAAAATCTGAAAAGTTCAAAGGAATCTGAAAAAGTTCGAAAGAAACCGAAAAATGCGAAAGAGACAATCAGAAAAATCCAAAGAATTCGAAAAGAAGAGTCGTAAACAAAATTAAACAATTTGAAAAAATCTTAAATTCTCTTACATTCTTTCAGATTACTTGCTAAGATAAGTCTTATTTTGGCAGATGACATATCCTCTGAGAAAATAGGGGTGGGTGGGCGGGGCTAGTACTTGCTCAGATGAGACTGATTTTGGCAGACGCCATACGCTCTGAAAAAAACAGAGGGTGGGTGGGCGGGGCTAGATTCCTCCAGGGAAAATGGGAAAATCTCCAAGAATCTAGCAAAATCTAAAAGAATCTGAAAAAATATGAAAAATCCTGCAGCAATCTGAAAGGATTTTTATGGATCTGAAACAATCTGAACAGAACTAATTTTAAAGAATCTTGAGGATTTACTTTGAAAGAACCTGAAAAGTTTAAAAGAATCTGAAAAAGTTCGAAAGAAACCGAAAAATGCGAAGAGAGAATCGAAAAAATCCAAAGAATTCGAAAAGAAGAGTCTAAACAAATTACAGAATTTGAAAAATCTTAAATTCTCTCAGATTCTTTCAGATTTTTTCAAATATCTCAATTCTCTCAGAATTTTCATCTTCAAAATCGTTTCAGATTCTTCAAATTTTTCCCAGATCATATCAGACTCTTTCAGATTTTTCTAGATTCTCCTGAATTTCGAATCAGCTAATATTCCATCTACTAAGATAAGAATCAAATCAAACATTTGCCAAATTAGTCTTATCTTACCAATACTAGTCCCACCCACCCGCCCTTTATTTCCTCATAGGGCAGTACTTGCTAAGATAAGTCTTATTTTGGCAGATGACATATCCTCTGAGAAAATAGGGGTGGGTGGGCGGGGTTAGTACTTGCTCAGATAAGACTGATTTTGGCAGACGCCAAACCTCTGAAAAAACAGAGGGTGGGTGGGCGGGCTAGATTCCTCCAGGAAAATGAGAAAATCTCCAAGAATCTAGCAAAATTTAAAAGAATCTGAAAAATCTGAAAAATCCTGCAGGAATCTGAAAGGATTTGTAAGGATCTGAAACAATCTGAACAGAACAAAAAAATTTTAAATAATCTTGAGGATTTCTGATGGGTGTGTTTGAAAGAATCTGAAAGTTCCAAAGAATCTGAAAAAATCTGAAAAATCCTGCAGCAATCTGAAAGGATTTGTAATGATCTGAAACAATCTGAACAGAACTAAAAAATTGTAAAAATCTTGAGGATTTCTGATGGTGTCTTTGAAAGAATCTGAAAAGTTCAAAAGAATCTGAAAAGTTCGACAGAAACCGAAAATGCGAAAGAGAGAATCGGAAAAATCAAAGAATTCCAAAAAAGAACCGTAAACAAAATTAAAGAATTTGAAAAAATCTTAAATTCTCTCACATTCTTTCAGATTTTCTCGATACTCTCAGATTCTCTCAGATTTTTCACCTTCATATCGTTTCAGATTTTTCAAATTTTTCCAGATCATATCAGACTCTTCAGCTTCTTCTAGATTCTTCTGAATTTTTCGAATCAGCTAATATTCATCTACTAAGATAAGAATCAATCAAACATTTGCCAAAATTAGTATTATTTACCAAGTACTAGCCCCACCTATCCGCCCTTTATTTCCTCATAGGGTAGTATTTGCTAAGATAAGTCTTATTTGGCAGATGACATATTCTCTAAGAAAATAGGGGTGGGTGGGCGGGGCTAGTATTTGCTCAGATAATCTTATTTTGGCAGATCATATTCTCTAAAATAGGTGGGTGGCGGCTAGTATTTGCTCAGATAAGACTGATTTGCAAATGATTGATTTGATTCTTATCTTATTGGATGAATATTAATGGGAAATTAGCCAAATTTTGGTTGGTATTTGACCAGACAGACGAAACAGGACACACTTTTTCGTACTTTAAGGTCATGAAACTCGAGAAAATATAAAAGTGGCCATTCATCCGACAGATTCGTTACTCTCGGAAGTAAATGATTTATAGTTTTTGAATATATTTCAACTATTTCCATATTAAATTTGATTCGATTCCTAGTTTTGCAGTTTAATTGAACGATGCACTTTTATTTATTTCCATCGAAGACTGCCATTTCCGTTGCTGGAAACGTAACGGAAATTCTTCAAGGTTATTGCTAGTTTCATTCCAGTGACGATTCCAACTTCAATTTCATTGTACAATCGGGTATTCAGTACCATTACGATATGTCGTAAAAACGTGAATGCTCCGGGTTGGTTTTACTCAAAATTGAAACCCTTATATAATCGTAGAAAAAGATAAAAATTCGTCGTACAATAAACACAGCCAATTATAGATATTTTTTGCACTTTTTCAGCGTATTAATAACTCTTAATTCATTAACGCTTTCCACCGATTTTAACAACGACCTTTTGAATGAAAAATTAGCTAAAAAAACACACAGGAAATACTAACGCACACCTACTCTTCACCCATGATTGATTATTATCAGTCCCTCTAAAATTAGCTACGCATAAAATCGTCACATCCATAACTCATGAACCTTTTCGTAACAAAGTGAAGAGAAACTAAACGGATCCTGTTGACGAGAATTTTTAAATTAAAATTTAATGTATCCAGCAAAAACCTGCGCGATGGAAGTTAATAGCTTTTATGTCTATGTCTTGCTTTTATTGCCTTCTGATATAAAAAAACGCTACAAAGTACAGCTGCTCGATCGATTTCCGAAAGCTCGACATTCTCTCTATCAATTAAGCTAATAAAAATCGCCTCTTAGGCAGCAAAATCGAAATTGCCTTAAGGATTGTACGAAATGACATTAGTTGAGTTGAGTGAATTTCCGACCAAAGAGGTTCCAATATCTAACTTAGTTAGTTCTGTAAGCGTGAATTTGAAAAAAATACGTTTTGAGTTGAATATCCAATCTAGAAAACTCATTTAATAGAAAATACTTTTCACAATGGCACCCGTCCAAGTTTGGGACACTACGACAAGAGTAAATATGGAAAACGATCCCCAGCTCCATTTCTCGTGCCAACTTAATAACATAAAAATCTCCTCCGACAAGAACTTAAAGTTTCTAAACAACTCCTTAATTAACATCGTCAGAAGTTTTCTGAATACACGAGAACTTTTATCTATGTATAACAAAAACCAAAATATGCACACACGTGCACATTTCGCTCATGATTGATCATCAGCCCTTTGAAACTAAGCTACGCATAAAATCTGCACATAAATAATGCATCAAACCTCCTCTAACAAAGCAAAAAGACATCAAATACACCTTGTCGACTCGAATTTTAAAATTAAACTTTAATGCATCCCACAAAACCGCTCTTCTTGTTGACTTCCAGTTCTTTACAAAAAAACTGTCAACTTTTCCATTACCCCCACCAGCTCCCATTTAATCACATTTACCACCCTTCGAACGTCAACGTCGTCAACACCAACTGCCCCGGGCCTGTACGAAATGACGTTACTCGATCAAAGCAAACTTTCAATTAAAACGGCCTTCGGGACTAATTGGTCGGGTCGAAATGAACATATAGTGTGAACTCACCGGAGCGGTGCTCTTATGTGCGCTTTCCGGGCTCCCGGAAACCGGAGAAAAGTTGGCAAACTTTTTGCTCGACTTGTTCGGACGTTCGTGGTGCGTGCTTTCCCGGAGGAGGTCGAGAGCGTACTGGATGGGAAGGCGCCATCGCCGGGACGCTCGGCGTCTGTTTGCAGCGCAAGAATTCGGGCATTCGGGTGACGCCATGCATTCCGGGTCAGATTGCAGGTGGATGACTCTCCGGAAAATGGTGGCAGCGCCGGAATGCAGTTCATCGACACCGAAAAAAAATAAAAAAGTTGAAGTTTTATAGTATCTAAGAATTTAATGTAGTCGCTGGAAATTGTAAAGAGGATTAGGTATTTTACTACAACTTACAGGTGAAAAGGATTCATTTAGTTGCTGTAAAATTATTCCCTTTTTAATTAAAAGTACTTATTAAGTATTAAGTTCTACTTTCACGGACATCGAACATATACTTAATTAATGAAGTAAATGAGTGTCAAAAGAGAAGGAAAAATGGGATTAGCTCTACGTTTTTTGTCCAGATTTTCTTGTTTATTACTATTTGTTTATCACTTTTGTGCAATGGAATGAGTGATTAGGAGTTATCGAAGAAATGAAACCGGGAGTGACTTCTACGGCCCGAAATCTACAAGAAAATGTATATAGTGAAATTTCGAAAATTTCGTTGAAAATTAGTCGAAAATTGGACACCGGATTTTGAGACGCGGATCCGCGTGGTTTGCCCAGTGGATGAGTCCCATGGTACCATGGTGGGTCTTGGGCGCACGAAAAACGGCTGGTGGCACTGGAGGAGTTAAAAAATTTCGCTAAACCAAATTTTTCTACACCTGTTTTTGAAAATCTGAAATAGTTGAGAAGTTCTTTTTTATACTAAAGTGGTGCGATTTTTGAAATTTTGGGATGGTGAAAATCTCATAATTTTTTAAGTTTTCGGAAGTTTATAGAATTAATTAACCAATCTGGAAGCAATCTGAGATTTTTTTGTTTTCCAAAAAATTAATTTTTCGAAGGTTTCCCAAAGTTAGAGTATTTCTAGGATTTTAGATTTTAAAGTGGGATTTATAAACTTGCTGTTGACGTTGAAGTTCTCGCTGATAGTAACTTTGATGTTCAACTTTTGCCGTATTTAAAAGGGTTGTATAAAAAAAGTGGAGTATTTAAGTTGATTACAACAAAAAATTACCATTTTAGACATGTTTTAAGTTTCTTGTTAGCGAAAGAAGTCTACATATATTAAGAAAACAAGGCAAAATGTAGCCCCGCCCACCCACCCTATCTCCATTGTAATGATTTTTTTTATTCGTCGTGAGCCAAGAAGGCGGAGCTGAACTGCAAAATCTTTATTTCTCTACGAGAAACTAAAAACATGTTATCGTGTTCTTCAAAGAATAGTATGTATATTAAGTCAAAAATAAAGACAAAGATTAGGCCCCACCCATAACGGCCCCGAATTTATTTCACAATTGTGATGAATTTTTCATTAGTTGTCAGATGGAGGGTGGGGCTTAATTGCAAAATCCATATTTGCTTACACGAATTTACCATTTTAAACATGTTTTAAGTTCCTTGTTCTTAAAAAACGACTACGTACTTGTGAAGATAAGACTGATTTTGGCAGATGACATATCCTCTGAGAAAATAAAGGGTGGGTGGGTGGGACTAGTACTTGTTAAAATAAGACTTATTTTGGGAAATGATATATCCTCTAAGAAAATAAGGGTGGGTGGGCGGGGCTAGTACTTGCCGATATAAGATTGATTTTGGCAGACAACTTATTCTTCTAAAAAAGTAAAAATAAAAATAAAAAAACAAAAATCGACAAATTGAAAATCGGATAAATTAGAAATCGGAAAATTGTACAACTGTATAATCGGAAAATCAGAAATCAATTTTCATTTTTTTTTAGTTTTTAGATTGTTCAACTTTTGAATATTTCATTGGACGATTTGTGTGACGATTTTGCATTTTTTAAATCCAATCTTTTGATTTTTCAATTTTTAACTTTCCGATTTTGCATTTATTTTGATTTTTAATTTTTCAAGTTCTCAATTTAAAATTTTTCATTTTCACGATTTGTCATTCTTAGATTTTTTAACTACAAGCACAAATTTATTCGAACCGAAATTTTGAAAAATCGAAAAATAGAAAAATTCAAAATGTAACTGCAGAATCGAAAAATCGAAACGTCGAAACCTTGATAAATTCAGAAGTCGAAAAATTGAAAAATAAACAATTGAGAAATCGAAATTTCAAAAATCAAAAAAATTGAGAAATCGAAAGTTCAAAAATTAAAAAATTGAAGAATCGAAATGTTGAAAAATCCCAAAACTAAAATATAGAAAAATCGATAAATCGAAGAAAAATTGAAAGATCGAGAAATCGAAAGCCGAAAAATCGAAAAATAAAAAATGGAAAAATCGACAAATTGAAAAATCGGATAAATGAGAAATCGGAAAATTGTACAACTGTATAATCGGAAAATCAGAAATCGAAATATCGGAAAACTGAAAAAAAAATTTAAAGTTTTATGGTATCTAAGAATTTAATGTAGTCGCTGGAAATCGTAAAGAGGATTAGGTATTTTACTAAAACTTACAGGTGAGAAGGATTCATGCAGTTGCTGTAAAATTATTCCCTTTTTAATTGAAAGTACTTATTAATAAGTTCTACTTCCACGGACATCGAACATATACTTAATTAATGAAGTAAATGAGTGTCAAAAGAGAAGGAAAAATGGGATTAGCTCTACGTTTTTTGTCCAGATTTTCTTGTTTATTACTTTTTGTTTATCACTTTTGTGCAATGGAATGAGTGATTAGGAGGTAAACCGGTTGAATTTTTGTAAATCTAGTTCGCCATTTAACATAATAAAATTCAGTCTTCATCTAATAAAAAAAAAACAGTGAAATCCAAAACCTGGAAAAACCATTGGAGTTATCGAAGAAATGAAAGCGGGAGTGACTTCTACGGCCCGAAATCTACAAGAAAATATATATACTGAAATTTCGAAAATTTCGTTGAAAATTGGTCGAAAATTGGTCGTATTTAGCATAGATTTGTAATTTTCAAAGAACGATTCTGGAAAAATCATTGGAGTTATCGAAGAAAAGAAAGCGGGAGTGACTTCTCCGGCCCAAAATCTCCAAGAAAATGTATCTAGTGAAATTTCGAAAATTTCGTTAAAATTGGTCGAAAATTGGTCGTATTTTGCATAGATTTATAATTTTCAAAGGACGATTCTGGAAAAACCATTGGAGTTATCGAATAAATGAAAGCGCGAGTAACTTCTACGGTCCCAAATCTACAAGAAAATGTATTTAGTGAAATTTCGAAAATTTTATTGAAAACTGGTCGAAAATTGGTCGTATTTTGGATAGATTTGTAATTTTCAAAGGACGATTCTGGAAAAACTATTGGATTTATCGAAGAAATGAAAGCGGGAGTGACTTCTACGCCCGAAATCTATAAGAAAATGTATATAGTGAAATTTCAAAATTTCGTTGAAAATTGGTCGAAAACTGGTCGTATTTTGGATAGATTTGTAATTTTCAAAGGACGATTCTGGAAAAACCATTGGAGTTATCGAAGAAATGACAGCGGGAGTGGTTTCTGCGGCCCCAAATCTACAAGAAAATTAATTTAGTAAAATTTCGTTGAAAATTGGTCGAAAATTGGTCTTGCGTAAATTTGTACTTTTCAAAGGACGATTCTGGAAAAACCATTGGATTTATCGAAGAAATGAAAGCGGGAGTGACTTCTACGGTCCGAAATCTACAAGAAAATGTAAATATATTTCCGGAAGTGGGTGGGGTTAGTTTTGCCTTTCCGTCTAGATTCCAATGTTTATTAATATAAAACTCCCTTTTTGTCCAAAAAAATGAGTGATCAAGAGGAAAATCGGGTGGGTAGGCGGGGCCACTTTGAATTATTATAAATAGATTCGGTCACATGACATAATAAAATTCAATTTTCATCTAATCAAAAAAGCCAATGAAATTCAAAACCGAAGGTGGGTGGAGTTAGTTTTAGGTTTTTGTTTAGATTCCACTGTTGTTCAATATAAAATGCCCTTTTCGTCCAATCAAATGAGTGACCAACAAGAAAACCGGGTTGGTGGGCGGGGCCACTTTGAATTTTTTGTGCTTAATTCGCCACTTGACGTAGTAAAATCTAATAAAAAAAACAATAAAATTCAATAGCGGTGGTGGGTGGGATTAGTTTTACGTTTTTTGTCTAGATTTTCTTGTTAATCACTATTTGTTTATCACTTTTGTCCAATAGAATGAGTGATTAGGAGGAAAACAGGGTGGGTGGGCGGGGCCATTTAAAATTTTTGTAAATCTAGTTCGCCATTTGACATAGTACTTAATACTCAGTCATAATCTAATCAAATAAACCAATGAAATGCATAACCAGAGGTGGGTGGGGTTAGTTTTATCTTTTCGTCTACATTCCAATGTTAATCAATATAAAACTCCCTTTTTGTCCAAAATTTGTCCAAAAAAATGAGTTCGATCATGAGAAAAATCGGGTGGGTGGACGAGGTGGGGCCACTTTGAATTATTATAAATAAATTCGGTCACATGACATAATAAAATTCAATTTTCATCTAATCAAAAAAGCCAGTGAAATTCAAAGCCGAAGGTGGGTGGAGTTAGTTTTAGGTTTTTGTTTAGATTCGACTGTTGTTCAATATAAAATACCCTTTTCGTCCAATCAAATTAGTGACCAAAAAAAAGCGGGTGGGTGGGCGGGTCCACTTTGAATTTTTTATGCTTAATTCGCCACTTGACGTAGTAAAATCTAATAAAAAAAAAACAATAAAATTCAATAGCGGTGGTGTGTGGGATTAGTTTTAAATTTTTTGTCTAGATTTTCTTGTTAATCACTATTTGTTTATCACTTTTGTCCAATAGAATGAGTGATTAGGAGGAAAACAGGGTGGGTGGGCGGGGCCATTTAAAATTTTTGTAAATCTAGTTCGCCATTTGACATAGTACTTAATACTCAGTCATTATCTAATCAAAAAAACCAATGAAATTCATAACCGGAGGTGGGTGGGGTTAGTTTTATCTTTTCCTCTAGATTCCAATGTTGATCAATATAAAACTCCTTTTTTGTCCAAAATTTGTCCAAAAAAGTGAGTTCGATCATGAGAAAAATCGGGTGGGTGGACGAGGCGGGACCACTTTGAATTATTATAAATAGATTCGGTCACATGACATAATAAAATTCAATTTTCATCTAATCAAAAAAGCCAATGAAATTCAAAACCGAAGGTGGGTGGAGTTAGTTTTAGGTTTTTGATTAGATTCGACTGTTGTTCAATATAAAATATCCTTTTCGTCCAATCAAATTAGTGACCAAAAAGAAAACCGGGTGGTGGGCGGGGACACTTTGAATTTTTAAGCCTAATTCGTCATTTGACGTATAAGATCTAATAAATAAAAACAATGAAATTCAAAAGCGGTGGTGGGTGGGATTAGTTCTACATTTTTCTCTAGATTTTCTTGTTTATGTCCAAAAAAATGAGTGATCAAGAGGAAAATCGGGTGGGTGGGCGGGGCCACTTTGAATTATTATGAATAGATTCGGTCACATGACATAATAAAATTCAATTTTCATCTAATCAAAAAAGCCAATGAAATTCAAAACCGAAGGTGGGTGGAGTTAGTTTTAGGTTTTTGTTTAGATTCCACTGTTGTTCAATATAAAATACTCTTTTCGTCCAATCAAATGAGTGACCAAAAAGAAAACGGGGTGGATGGGCGGGGCCACTTTGAATGTTTTAAGTTTAATTCGTCACTTGACGTAGTAAGATCTAATAAAAAAAAAACAATGAAATTCAAAAGCGGTGGTGGGTGGGATTAGTTCTGCATTTTTTGTCTAGATTTTCTTGTTTATGACTATTTGTTTATCACTTTTGTCCAATAGAATGAGTGATTAGGAGGAAAACCGGATGGATGGGCGGGGTCACTCTGAATTTTTATAAATAGATTCGGCCACATCACAAAATAAAATTCAATTTCCATCTAATCGAAAAAGCCAATGAAATTCAAAACCGAAGGTGGATGGTGTTAGTTTTAGGTTTTTGTTTAGGCTCCACTGTTGTTCAATATAAAATGCACTTTTTATAAATAATTATAAATGTCTTATTAAATATATTTTTTTTTGGTTTATTTATTTATGAAAAATAATAACATTTTGTTTTATTTTGGGATTCCCAAAACCCCCGTACATAACGTACTGAAGAGTTAAGCTCTTCGGTAAAACTAATTTTCTAAAACTCGCCAACATATTTCCAATTAATTTAATGTGCGGTATTTAATTGTATTTCTAATAACTGTATTATTCATAATGATTCATTCATTCTGCAGGAGTTAATTTTTTAGTTCATTTAGTTTCCGTAACTGGAATTTCCTCCTGTTAAAATCAATAAATATTATTATTGCCTACGAAAACACAAATTAAAAAGCCAGACTGAACCATTTAAGCGGAGTGCGACGCAAAAAACCTCTTGAAAATTTTTATAGTCGCAAACACGCTTTTTGCGCCCCCAACCCTCGTTATCATCCACTAAAACTCACCTTGGACAAACTTCTTGCGCCGCTTTTTCTCCGCCGCCTTCCCTCATTAATACGCCCGTCTGAAAGTTGTCATTTTTTACCGTTTTTCTCGCAATTTTTTAAGGTCAACTTTTCATTTAGCCCGTGCTATACCCCATTACGCTCATCTCCAGCGAAACGCGCTCTCTTTCCGTCGCCCGCGCTATCCGCATCTGCGCTCTCCGTCCGTCACGGCGTGATCTACTACCCCTATATTTCTTGCTCCAATTCCGGTGTTTGTGAGTTGTGAGGGGCTCGGAGAGTCGTTCCGTCGATCCGTTCCATTCATCTTGCGGAAGGCTGGATGTGGCCACGAAGGGGAATTGTCGACCTTAATGCCGAGATTAATGATATCTTATAAATATTTTTGCGGCGACTAGAAACCGACAATTTAGTGGAAATGTAGAATTTTTCCAACCGAATATTTATAACAACGCTGTTTCATACTCATTGATTTTTGTCATGTTGTTACCCAACGCACTCCAAGGACTCGAACGTACTCCTTGGCCCCGCCCCAATCCTCTGCGCATATGTCAAATCGATTGACAATTGACATTTGCAAACAGTGATCGTCAGAGTCAGTGACTTGTGCTTTGTGCTACAAAATTTGAAAAACCCACAAAATGCCCATTGAAAACTTGGAAGACCAAGGCCTGGAGAAAAACCCAGACCTCGAACTAGCCCATTATAAATTTCTGTTAACTTTACCCGAATATCGAAATGACCGCTTCGTGCACCAAAAAATCACAGAAGCCATCAAAAAAGACGGTAAGACGAGAAAAAACAGACTTTTCCATTCACAAAACACTCAAAAACAATCATCCTGAGCCAAATTAGCCGAAAAACACAGTCTTTCTTGGTGACATTTACATAACCTCACTTTTTGTTTTGCTGAGTAATAACGTAATCGGCCGGCAAAAAAGACACAAATGGAAGTACAAACGTTTCATTGTTTTAATAGAAACCCCAAAGACACTTTTATTCTTGTAAATTCAGTAAAAAAAAACCCGTTTGTGACCAAATTCAATTGACATAACCTCACTTTTGTTTCGCGTAGACATGGCCCCCTGGTACGAGCTCATCATCAAAGACGCCGGCTGGAAAAAAGACGCCAACTTTCTGAAGACCATCCAGGCCAAGAACGCCGAAGAAATCAAGAAACTGGACGCCGCGATTGAAGACGCTGAGAAAAATCTAGGGGAGATGGAAGTGCGCGAAGCCTACTTAAAAAAAGCCGAGTATTATAGCAGGATCGGGGACAAAGAAAACGCTGTCACCACTTTCAGGCAGACGTACGACAAGACGGTGTCTTTGGGGCACCGTCTCGACATTATTTTCCACTTGATTAGGATTGGGTTGTTCTTCATGGATCATGATCTCATTACTAGAAACATAGAAAAGGCGAAAACGTACGTCAATGTCGTGTTTGAACTGTAATTAACAAAATTGTTGCAGTTTGATCGAGGAAGGTGGCGATTGGGACAGGCGAAACAGGTTGAAGGTCTATCAAGGTGCTTATTGCATGGCGGTCCGTGATTTTAAAACTGCCGCGAATTTGTTTCTGGATACCGTGAGCACGTTTACGTCTTATGAGTTGATGGATTATAAAGCGTTCGTGCGCTATACTGTATACACCTCAATAATCAGCCTCCCTAGGAATCAACTAAGAGATAAAGTAACTTAAGTTATTTTTACAAAACAAGTGTGTTAATTGTGTTTTCATAGGTTGTCAAAGGGTCTGAAATTTTGGAAGTCCTTCACTCTGAACCCTTTGTCAAAGACTACCTTTTCTCTCTATACAACTGCCAATACTCTGAGTTTTTCAATAACCTAGCTGAAGTGGAGACAATTCTGCGGAAAGACTACTTCCTGAACCCCCATTATCGCTACTACATCCGTGAAATGAAGATTTCAGCGTACACGCAGTTACTCGAGTCTTACAGATCATTAACTTTGCAATATATGGCTGAAGCGTTCGGCGTGACGGTTGAATTTATTGACTCGTAAGTTCTACATAGCTCGAAGCACTAAAATCAATCATGTTTTTGCAGGGAATTATCGACTTTTATTGCCGCCGGAAGATTGCATTGTAAAATTGATAGAGTTGGTGGAATTGTGGAAACAAATCGTCCTGACCTGAAAAATGCACAGTTTAATTCAGTCGTGAAACAAGGAGATCTACTGCTGACGCGCGTGCAGAAACTCTCGAGAGTCATTAATATATAAATTATTTTTCTATTGTTACGATAGGATTAATTAATATGGAACGATTAATTAGTGTTTTTTTTTTTTTAATAAATTTCCGTTACGGACGTGTACTTGATTGATTGTTTGAAGTGGGTGGGGTGTGGAGATTGAAGCGCTGTCACTTAGTTTGGTTTATTTCATGAGTAAATACATCTGGTACAAATATCGTTGCAATATCGTCAATCTTAATTAGGTCTGACAGTTAAAAACGGGCTAGTAAATTTTAGGATACATTAACACTAATGTAATATTGTTCCCTCTATCATGCAAGTAATTAAAGGTGGTTGGCAACCCTTACCGACAAGTCCCTGCGGGGAAATGTCAACAGAGTCAAGTACAACTAAATTATCTAACTAAATATGTACAGATTGAGCAATTGTTTTTAAGCGAAATTAGGGTAAAGAAAAATAGCTAGCGATAAACGATAATGCTGCAGCTTTAATCTAAAGTTTAGGCCGTTTTTAGCTTGTTTTTAACATGGTGTATTATTTACAAGAAATTCAAAGCTTTGGTCTCTCCATGTACACGTATTGACAAAAGTTTGGTAGATTCGAGGTCGATCTGGTGATTTATTAGTCCACAACGTTGGCAGTAATGAAAATCAGGTACTAGATCTACGAAAACGAATTAGATGAATTTCTTGCGTCGCATTTAACATGAGGTGCAAATTAAATTAAAATCGCCTTTGTTGTTTCAGTAATTTAGCTTGCACCCGGTGATATCCCTTTAGTCGTATTTTTATTAAACAGTATTAACATTTCCTTTTATATCTTTAAACATCTTTATATGAAATCAGTCTTAATACAAGCTTATTTACAAGATATCAATTCAATACCTAAGTGCTCTTTTCATAAAAATTACAAGACTGGTGGTAGCAGAAGACACTAAACACAGCATGCTAACTTGTAAGTGTTATGAAACGGGCTCGTACACCTCAAACGAAAATTTAGTTTAATTAGGCCTTTGATAAAGCGCGAACTCCATTTCTCGTCCTAGACACTCCCCTTGTCCGAAACCATTCAACTTTCATAAGAACGCAATTTGTCACCAGCGACAGGGGGTCTAGAATCGACTCTATCTTCGTGAAAAATGGATCAGATTGCGTCATTTTTCCTCGAAACAAGATTCAGCGCGGGTTGACGTACTACAACGCACTGAATCTTCGGAGTTCTTGTGTCCTCCGACAAGTTTACGAAACGACGTCTAGCGGCGGAAGGTGGCACCAAAATGTTTGTTCGGCCGGGTCAAGTGCGAAACTTGCCGGAGTTGGCGTCGAGGAGGGATGTTTTAGATCAGGTTGTGTAGAGAGGCACAGCACAGAAAGGCAGGCTGATATGATAGGTTCTACATTAAGTAGACGATTCTACAACATCTATAATTGCCGATAATTAAGCTTAGTGTTGTGTAGATCAAGCAAACTATGTCTAGACACTGTAAAAAAAATCGAAGGCTGCTTGATCCGAGGAAAACAAGTGTAATACTAGACATTCATCTCCAATTGTTGCTATCTATTAATTGACAATTGCAGTTTTGAGTGTACAAACCGCTTCGAACGGTTCGCACACCGGATTTTGAGACGCGGATCCGCGTGGTTTGCCCAGTGGATGAGTCCCATGGTACCATGGTGGGTCTTGGGCGCACGGAAAACGGCTGGTGGCACTGAAGGAGTTCCAAAATGTCCTGTTTTTGAAAACCTGAAATAGTTGGAAGTTTTTTTTATGCAAAAGTGGTGCGATTTTTGAAAGTTTGGGATGGTGAAAATTTCATCCTTTTTGAAGTTTTCGGAAGTTTGTTTAAAGTATTAATTAAACAATCTGGAGGCAATCTAAGACTTTTTTGTTTTCCAAAAAAATTAATTTTTCGGAACTTTGAAGGTTCTCCAAACTTAGAGTATTTCTAGGACTTTAGATTTTAAAGTGGGATTTATAAACTCGCTGTTGAAGTTGAAGTTTTTGTAAGTAATCAAAAAACTTGTTTTAAGTTTCTTGTTGTCGAAACAAGTCTACACATATTAAGAAAAAATGAGCAAAATGTAGCCCCGCCCACCCACCCTATCTCTATTGTGATGATTTTTTCTATTCGTCGTGAGCCAAGAAGGCGGAGCTTAACTGCAAAATCTTTATTTCTTTACGAGAAACTAAAAACATGTTTTTCGTTATCGTGTTGTTCAAAGAATACTATGTATATTAAGAAAAAAATAAAGCCAAAGATTAGTCTCCACCCATACCCGCCCCGATCTCAATTCACAATCGTGATGAATTTTTCATTCGTTGTCAGATCGAGGGGCGGGGCTTAATTGCAAGATCCATATTTGTCTACAAGAATTTACCATTTTAAACATGTTTTAAGTTTCTTGTACTGAAAAAAACGGCAACATATATTAAGAAAAAAAAAGGCAAAATATAAGCCCCGCCCACCCGCCCTATCTCAATTGTGATTATTTTTTTATTCGTCGTGAGCCAATGGGGCGGCGCTTAACTGCAAAATACTCATTTACTTACAAAAATTTACTATCTTAAATGTGTTTTAGGTTTCTAAGAGTAAAAAAATATCACAATTGGGATGGGGTGGGTGGGCGGGCTTACATTTTGCCTGTTGGTTTTAATATGTGTAGACTTCTTTACACAACAAAAAACTTAAAACATGTTTAAAATGAAAAATTTGTATTAGGAAATATAGATTTTGAAATTAGCCTCCGCGATGTTTCAAGTTTCTTGTTCCGAAAAGATGGCTATGTATATTAAGGAAAAAAAAAGACAAAATATAAGCCCCGCCCACCCGCCCTATCTCAATTCTGATGATTTTTTTTATTCGTCGTGAGCCAAGAAGGCAGAGTTTAACTGCAAAGTCCTTATTTCTCTACGAGAGATTAAAAACATGTTTTTCGTTATCGTGTTCTTCAAAGAATAGTACGTATATTAAGTCAAAAATAAAGACGAAGATTAGGCCCCACCCATAACCGCCCCGAATTCATTTCACAATTATGATGAATTTTTCATTCGTTGTCAAATGGAGGGGTTGGGCTTGATTGCAAAATCCATATTTGTCTACACGAATTTACTTATTTTAAACATGTTTTAAGTTCCTTGTTCTGAAAAAACGACTACGTACTTGTCAAGATAAGACTGATTTTGGCAGATGTGCCAGTCTTCTAAGAAAATAAAGGGTGGGTGGGTGGGACTAGTACTTGTCAAGATAAGACTAATTTTGGCAAATGATATATCCTCTAAGAAAATACGGGTGGGTGGGCGGGGCTAGTACTTGCCGATATAAGATTGATTTTGGCAAACAACTTATTCTTCTAAAAAAAATAAAAATAAAAAAACAAAAATCGACAAATTGAAAATCGGATAAATGAGAAATCGGAAAATTGTACAACTGTATAATCGGAAAATCAGAAATCAATTTTCATTTATTTTTTAGTTTTTAGATTGTTCAACTTTTGAATATTTCATTGGACAATTTGTCTGACAATTTTGTAGTTTTTAAATCCAGTCTTTTGATTTTTCATTTTTTAACTTTACGACTTTGCAATTTTTGATTTTTAATTTTTCAAGTTCGCAATTTAAAATTTTTCATTTTGACGATTTGTCATTCTTCGATTTTTTAACTAAAAGGACAAATTTATTCGAACCGAAATTTTGAAAAATCGGAAAATAGAAAAATTCAAAATGTAACTGCAAAATCGAAAAATCGAAACGTCGAAAGCTTGATAAATTCAGAAGTCGAAAAATTGAAAAATAAAAAATTGAAAAATCGAAATTTCAAAAATCAAAAAATTGAGAAATCGAAAAATAAAAAATAGAAAAATCGGATAAATGAGAAATCGGAAAATCGTACGATTGTATAATCGGAAAATCAGACATCGAAATATCGGAAAATTGAAAAAAACAAACAAATCTTATAAAATCGAATTCGAAATTCCAGTTTTCATTTTTTTTAGTTTTTAGAATATTCAACTTTTGAATATTTCATTAGCTTGACGATTTTGCATTTTTTAAATTCAATCTTTTGGTTTTTCATTTTTTAACTTTACGATTTTGCAATTTTTTGACTTTTAATTTTTCAAATTCTCAATTTAAAATGTTTCATTTTGACGGTTTGTCATTCTTGGATTTTTTAACTAAAAGAACAATTTATTCGAACCGAAATTTTGAAAAATTGAAAAATAGGAAAATTCAAAATGTAACTGCAAAATCGAAAAATCGAAAGTCTAGGCTTGATAAATTCAGAAGTCGAAAAATTGAAAAATAAAAAATTAAGATATCGAAATTTCAAAAATCAAAAATTGAGAAATCAAAATTTCAAAAATCAAAAAATGGAAGAATCGAAATGTTGAAAAATCCCAAAACTAAAATATGGAAAAATTGATAAATCGAAGAAAAATTGAAAGATCGAGAAATCGAAAAGCCGAAAAAAAGAAAAATAAAAAAATGGAAAAATCCACAAATTGAAAAATCGGATAAATGAGAAATCGGAAAATTGTACAACTGTATAATCGGAAAATCAGAAATCGAAATATCGGAAAATTGAAAAATTCAAAATGTAACTGCAAAATCGAAAAATCGAAAACGTCGAAAGCTTGATAAATTCAGAAATCGAAGAATTGAAAAATAAAAAATTGGGAAATTGAAATTTCAAAAATCAAAAAATCGAGAAATCGAAATTTCAAAAATCAAAAAATTGAAAGATCGAGAAATCGAAAAGCCAAAAAAAAGAAAAATAAAAAAATGGAAAAATCGACAAATTGAAAAATCGGATAAATGAGAAATCGGAAAATTGTACAACTGTATAATGGGAAAATCAGAAATCGAAATATCCGAAAATTGAAAAAAAAAAACAAACCTTATAAAATCGAAATCGAAATTCCACTTTTCATTTTTTTTTTTAGTTTTTAGATTTTTCAACTTTTGAATATTTTATTGGACAATTTGTTTGACAATTTTGTAGTTTTTAAATCCAATCTTTTGATTTTTCAATTTTTAACTTTAAAGATTTTGCAATTTCTGATTTTTAATTTTTAAGTTCTCAATTTAAAATTTTTCATTTTCACGATTTGCCATTCTTCGATTTTTTAACTAAAACAACAAATTTATTCGAACCGAAATTTTGAAAAATCGAAAAATAGGAAAATTCACAATGTAACTGCCAAATCGAAAAATCGAAACGTCGAAAGCCTAATAAATTCAGAAGTCGAAAAATTGAAAAAAAAAAATTGAAGAATCGAAATGTTGAAAAATCCCAAAACTAAAATATGGAAAAATTGAATATCGAGAAATCGAAAAATAAAAAATGGAAAAATCGACAAATTGAAAAATCGGATAAATGAGAAATCGGAAAATTGTACAATTGTATAATCGGAAAATCAGAAATCCAAGTATCGGAAAATTAAAAAAAAAAACAAATCTTATAAAATTGAATTCGTAATTCCAGTTTTCATTTTTTTTAGTTTTTAGATTTTTCAACTTTTGAATATTTCATTCGACAATTTGTTTGACGATTTTGCATTTTTTAAATCCAATCTTTTGATTTTTAATTTTTCAAGTTCTCAATTTAAAATTTTTCATTTTCACGATTTGTCCTTCGATTTTTTAACTAAAAGAACAAATTTATTGGAATCAAATTTTGAAAAATCGAAAAATAGAAAAATTCAAAATGTAGCTGCAAAATGGAAAAATCGAAACGTCGAAAGCTTGATAAATTCAGAAGTCGAAAAATTGAAAAATAAAAAATTGAGAAATCGAAATTTCAAAAATCAAAAATTGAAGAATCGAAATCTTGAAAAATCCCAAAACTAAAATGTGTAAAAATTGATAAATCGAAGAAAAATTGAAAGATCGGGAAATCGAAAAGCCGAAAAACCGAAAAATAAAAAAATGGAAAAATCGAAAAATTTTGCAAATCGACACATGGAAAGCTCGATAAATCCGAAAACCGAAAAATTGAAAAACCGAAAACTCTAAACCTTCGAAGTCGAAAAATAAAATCACCAAAATAGTATAAATGCAAAATATAAGCCCCGCCCACCCGCCTTATCTCAATTGTCATGATTTTTTTTTCTTATATAAATTTACAATTTTAAAGTGTTTAGTTTCTACAATAAAAAATCATCACAATTGAGTGGGGTGGGGGGCGGGCTTATATTTTGCCTTTTTTTGTTAATATACATAGTATTTTTGAACACGCGTACTCATTTTTAAGTGTTGTAAAGAAATAGTATTTTGCAGTTAAATCCACCCCTTTGTTCACGCGAATAAAAAATCATACAATTGAGATAGGGCGGTGGGCGGTTTAGATTTGCTTTTTTTTTTAATATGTGTAATGGAAAATTTGTATAAGAAATCCATTTAAATTTGGCTCCGCCCATAATTGCAAATCATATTTCTTGCAAAAATGCACCATTTTAATCATGTTTTAATTTTCTATTGCGAAAATGGCTTGTGTATAAAAAAAGAAATTAAGCCACCCACCACCCTGTTTAATTCTGATGATTTTTTATTCATCGTATCGAGGGGCGGGTAATTGCACAATCGATATTTCCCTATACAAATTTACCATTTAACCAAGTTGTAAGTTTCTTGTTGCGAAAGATGACTACAATATAAGAAAAAAAGAGCATCGCTGAGTTTTTATTCGTCGTGAGCCAAGGGGGTGGAGCTTAATTGCAAAATTCCTATTTCTCTACATGAAATAAAAAAGATGTTTTTGCCAAAAAACAAGCCAAAAATTAAGCCCCACCTATCTTCATCCCAAGCTCAACTGTGATGAAATTTTTCATTCGTTGTCAGACCGAGGGGAGGAGCTAATTGCAAAATCGATATTTTCCTACAAAATTTTCTTGTTGTGAAAGAATATCTCATGTTAAGGAAAAAATGGCAAAATCTAAGCCCTTGTAGTTATAAACGACGCATAACTTTGCGCATAGCTTGCAACGGCTACGTCAACGCAGTTTATAAATCGACCTTTAAATTTTGGGAATTTTTGGAATTCTGCTGAGAGCTTTAAAATCTGTACGATTGAAATTTTATTTCTGAACGGAAATTTTGTTTCGGTGTCCTTTCAGTGCTGCCACCACATTTCGCGCGCCCAAAACCCCACCATGGCCTTCGACCGTCCAGTTCGAAATAAACAGAAGGGAATTCACTTGTACAAATCCGTTTTGGCAATTGCAGTCTCGGAATACGAAATCATCAAAACAGAACAAACCGAATATACCTCAACCAAATCTTAAGCCGACTTTACACGATACATACAACACCGAGCGACACATCGATTTCCCTTGAAAAACCCGTGCATTTTATGTAAAACCATAAATCTCCACCGGCTCCAAGAACTCGAGGTCAGTACGAAAAAAAAAGGCCTAAGTCTAAAAGGCACCTTAATAAACACGGGGTGAAAGGTCAGAAGAATCAAAATCGGAACCCCTAATTGACAATTGACAACTTATAATTTCACATAAAACACATCGAGTGCGCCACCTCTGGGGCGGTCAACCGTTCAGCTCATGAGCACGCTCCCGTCCATCTGGTACGCGTAACCGTTCTCCATCTTGTGGAGCTCACACGGCTCGGTCTCCTTCTTGTCGCACAGAGCGTGGTGTCAGAGGTTGATGGAGTCGCCGTCGGAGGGCTCCACGAGCGGCCAGTCGCTCTCGGGGCTCGAGGGTCTGGAGGAGGTCGAGGACGACACGCTGACGATGCTGATGGGGATGTCCGGGCTGAGGGGGGGTTTCGGTGTTGGTCAGGCCACGGTGACGACGTGGCCCTCCGGGTCCGGCGACCAGCAGTTGTCGGACAGCCAGCACCCGATCACCACGGTCACCAGCCCGATGAGCAGGGCCAGCATGATGTACACCTCGGCGTTGCCTGCGCAACCAACCAAAATCTATACTTCTATATCTATACTTATATAATAAAGCTGAAGCTTTTGTTATTTGACACGTTAATCTCAGAACTATCCAACCCGCAGATGTTTTTGGTCATAACTGGTCGGCGACGTCATTCGCCCAAAAAACCACGTGAAAATGACGAGATTTTTATGACTTACTTCTGACGTCAATTAATGACGTCAAAAGGCCGTCCTTTCTTCGTCATTTTTTATAGATTATATGATCAATTAGATGTGGGTCGTCGTATTCTTTAAAAAGTGGCCTTCATAATGCTTGATTATATTTAGAGCAAAAAATACAACGGCTTAATTAGAAATACACCAAAGACAAGTTTTTTTCATTGTAATAATTTCTAATAAAATAATTATTTCTGAAAACTTGTTTACTCTGGAAGTGTTATTTTGTAAGTACTGCTACCTGCTTGGCAAATTATAAATAGAACATTTGGGGTTGAGCGAAAAGACCCAACGACAGAAACAAAGTCATAAAAATTCTTTGTCCATTGTCCCTAAAACGGGACAAGGTTTTGAAGAATTCCTTCGTCGAATTTTGATTTTATAAAGACGTTTATTTATAAAGTGATGACGGTTACCAAAAAAATTCGAGAGTGATTCATATTCAGTTTTATTAAATTTATCCTTATCCATATTTACTATACATCAAGATGTTTGGGGTGTGCATTCGGACTTTCCCTTTTTTCGGTATTTATGTTTATTGCACTTCACAGAGGATTCCAATATTTCCAGTTGGTTCTCAACCACCGAAACTTTCTCGTGTATCCGTTACTCACTTCAATTTTAACGCAGTTTTGTGCAAATTTATGCCATTCAGTGTGGGTTGTACTTATTTATAGTAGGTAAGTTAATATCAAATAAAGTAATCATTTTAATTTTTACGTGTTTCTGTTATTTTTGATAACTGTACGTAGATAACAAAAGCAGTTTTTTCAGATAAGCTGGAAGACCACCATTAATCACTGAAGATACTCCCACTGATTATGAAGAACTTACGGTGATTGTTTTTGAAAATGAGGCGCTATAAAATATTGCAAAGGTATGTTACTGCAATTTTTTACGAACTAATGCTAATGAACATAATTTTATTTTAGATTTAAAACAAATACAAAACACATGTGCCAAACGAAAGAAATGCTAAAGGAAACGAGTGAAAAAATCTCCAACATGGAAACGTCATCAAATCTGACAACTGAAAAAGAAAACAAAAACAGAAATTATGCCGCCAAAACCACACCTAAACAAATTTTGACGAAGTTAAAAAAATACAATGAATTCAGATATACATATATAACATTATATGGATATTATATAGGTAGATGCCTGTAATACTACGATACTTTTTGGTAACTTACTATTTACACATACACATTTCGCTTCATTGTAAAAAGTATTGACAACGAGATTTTCCTGATAGGCTGTACGTTTTTGTCAATGCAACAATTTTACGATTATCCGTTAGATTCAAGTAAATTTAGCATTTTTAAAATACAGAATTTGTCTTCTGCTTTAAGCTGTAATCCCTTAAATTTAATACTAGTCAAATGCTTGCTATTGCCCATAGATGAAAAAATGATTGCATTTCCATTAATCCATGCACTCTAACGGGTTTTTCTTTTCAGTGCAATAAATTGAGGCAAACTTAAAAAACTTAGGTTATAGATATGATTGTTAAAACAGAATTAATTCTTGACGGTACTGTTTGTGTGTTGGGGACAGTCAAGTCGTCGTGAATTAGATAGTTTTACATATACTGTGGTTTTACAGTGCATTTTCAATCAAGTAGCTTCAACAATGCGATCCAATTGTCTTTTGCCTTTATTCTATAGTTTTTTTTTATTTTTTGTAAATAGATTTGTTTGTGTTTTTAAGACTGATCTATCGTTTATTATAGTTTTTTTTTAATATTCTTTGTAACTAAATAGATTTCTTTGTGTTTTTAAAACTGATTTTTCTTTAAATAGCAAATTTTATTGCAACGTTTATTTTTGATTATATATTGTACAATATCCTTTTTTTTGTTTATACTAATTATACTCGTAATTACCTGCATGTAGATTTGTTTGTGTTCTTAGGAGTGGTTTATCTTTATTTGTTTAGTTGACATATTTTTTATTTGTTTATTGAAGTTCATTGTTGGTTGTACAAAATTGTAGTAAATTTAATTTTTTACACTAATTTGTTTTAACTTTAATTAAAATATACTTTGTTTTGGGCTTTACTTGGTGATTATAATGAATTATAATATTTTATTTAAGCTAAACAATATAAAAAAATAAAATTATTTCAGCGTTTTATTTATTGCATATTTTTTTATAAAAATCAAAATATAAAAAACGTCTTAAAATGGACAATAAATGCCGTCTCTAGGACGTCAGTAAATCACGTCAATAATTCGTTACAAAATGACGACTCTAGGACGTCAGTACATCACGTCAATAGTTCGTGAGAAAATGACGTCATCTAGACGAGACATTTGACCGTCATTGGTACGTCAATATCACGTGAAATCTTTGGTCACTATGACGGAAATGATGACCATTTATTCACGTGAAAAAGACATCATGTTGCCTGGGTAGTGGTTCAAATTCAAAAAATCTTTTTGTGTTGGATAGTCCATGTATCATATCTACATATAGGCTATACAACATCACGCTACGATCATTAGGAGCGAAGTAGCAATGAAAAATTCGGAAAAACGGGAAAATTATTCCTCCTTTGACAGCTTCCGTTGCTTACGCTGCTTAAACGGTTAAAGTTACGTAAAAATCATGTATAACGAAACTGTTTCCCTCTAAAAGTTCTAAAGAAAAGTCCGCGACAGCATATGTCTATCTTTTAAGGTCGAGTCAGTATAACCTTTTTTATGGTAATGAAATTTGTTCTAAAATAATAATGCATTATGTATAAAATTCTCGCGTCACAGTGTTTGTAACCGAACTTCTCCGAAATGGTTGACCGATTTGTATGAAATTTTTTATGTATATTCGGTAGGTCTGAGAATAGGTTGTAAACTATTTTTAAACCCCTAAGTGATAAGGGTGGCCTACCCTAAAAAAATTTTTGTCTATTTTTTGGACAAAATTTTTTATTTTTATTTTTTTAAGAACTGGCATCAAGAAATACATATAACCCTAAATTTTCACCTTTCTACCACCAACCCCCATTTTTTAATCGTCTATATAATAAAAATCAGTTGCTGTTCCTATTGGTCTCGCTAAGACTTAAAAACGGCTTGACCGATTTGAAGAATTTTTATATTACGGGGGTGGTTTATAAATAAAAAAATAAGGAAAACTTAAAAGAACAGTTAAAAAATAAAAAAATTCTAAAAATTTTGTATGGGAATCGCCACTTCGAATTAATTTCAATGTTGGCGTTTCTGACGGACAAGTCGTCTAACTGACGTGTCATACAAAACTAATTCTTCCGTGCAATTGTGAAAGGTATATTGGATTTCAAATCGTTCTTTGTTTTTTCGCAAATCTAAAAAATATGAATGCAATGATAAATTACGAAAATATAGTGATGATATTTTCCACATTTTAGATAGGATTTATTCGGCAAAATCTTGAGATGACGTCTTTAAGTTTTTAGGCTTGATAAACAGATATATTTTGATTGAAAACCTACCATGTCAAACAGTAACTTCAAAACCTCTGCAATATTTCAAAATTCAGTTTTGCAATTCTTGATTCAATCAATAAAATAAATTGACTCAGTGATTAATTTTTTTGAAACACCCCCTATAAGCAAAACTAAAAAAATGAATGGAATGATAAATCACAAGTATAGTCTCATCCTATTTTAGACATTTTAGATAGGATTCATTTGGCAAAATTTTGGGCTGGCGTCATCAATTTTTTGGAGGGGATAAGTAAATATATTTTGAATAAAAATTTATTATGCTTATCATATGTTTAAAACATCTGCAAGATTTCAAAGCATTCGATTTTGCAGATTCAAAATTGAATTGTAGGTGAAACGAAGTTCACGGGGTCAGCTAGTAATATAATAAACAAGAATCCACCGAATACCCGTAATTTTTCGTTTTTCGCCGTTGTTGCAGTGTCGAATTACGCTTTTACGAGCCGAAAGAAATAAATTCGGGCTGCATCAAATTTTGCGTTTCGACTGAATTTAGCGTGGGCGTTTCAAAGGTTAATAAAATGTCAAATCGTAATTTTCCTCCGTTTTCATTTATCTTATTCCCGAAAAGAGATTTTCTTCGCGCCCAAGGCGACCGGATGTCTTACATAAAAAAGATGAAACGATGAAGGAGACGGCGTCGGAGTCACGATTGAATGTTGAGCTTGTAATTGCTAATTGTGTAGTAAAAATCTGATGGTTTGCAGGTGTTTTCAAAACCTGTCGACGTGTGTCATCTTTTATGGTACTTGTTTACGGGAAAGGCCAGTTAAAGTACTGTTAAATCAGGTTTTCCCGTGGTAAATGCAGCAAGGTAAAATGTATATGTATTACATTAGTTGCATCCTCTCCCAGAATGTGTGTGCGTCAGAGGATAATTTCCTCATAAACAACATGAAAGTGGGAAACACTTTTATCCAAATACAAAAAGAAACACACACAAAAAAATAAAACAGGTAAAAAAATTACCAACAAATTAAGAATAAATATTATTATGTTATCTCTAAAAATGTGGAAAAAGGAGAACAATTTCGAAAACAAAATTCTATATCTGTAAAAAAGGCTACAAATAATTTATTTTAGCAAGTACTAGGACCGCCCACCCGCTCCTTATTTTCTCAAAGGATATGTTATTTGCCAAAATCAGTCTTATCTTATCAAGTACCAGGCCCACCCACCCGCCCCCTATTTTCTCAGAGGATATGTCATTTGCTAAAATCAATCTCATCTTGACAATTACTAGCCCCGCCCACCCGCCCTTCATTTTCTCAGAGGGTAGTACTTGCTAAGATAATCTTATTTTGGCAAATTACATATCATCTGAGAAAATAGGGGCGGGTGGGCGGGGCTACTAATTTCTCAGATAAGACTGATTTTGGCAGACGTCATACACAATAAGAAAATAGGGGCGGGTGGGCGGGGCTAGTACTTGCTCGGATAAGACTGATTTTGGCAAATGACATATCCTCTGAGAAAATAAGGGGCGGATGAGCCTTCCTAGTACTTGTTAAGAAGGAATTTTCAAAGAAATGAAACTGACAATAAATTCTGAAAAAGTCGATATTTTCATGAGGGAGGAGCATTTAAAATTTGAGCTTTCGGAAACATTGTCTAAAACTACGCGAAATAATTCTGGAATATGGTTCGAAATTTCTAGAGTGATAACGATCTCGGAACAAAATTTTAGAGATTTTCAACATCTATAGAAAAATCTGTAGGAAATTTTCGACGGTGGTCGAAAAAGGGTCCAAATTTTGACAAAGAAGAGTATTGAAAACTTGAGCTTTTGAAAATATTGTCCAAAAATCCAGAAAAAAATGTGCTATATAAATCTTGATGTAGCGATTCGAAAAATATAGTGTGTTCATGATATCGAAGCAAGATTTTCGAAATATTCGCTTTGAAACTGTTTTTTTTTTAATTCCCAATATTTCCATATTTGAGCAGGCGATTCTGAAAAAATGGAAGGAGTTTTCGAAGAAATCTAGAACAAATATTATTTAAGTAATTTTCAAAGAAGACCTAAAGAATTCGAAATTTTTATAAGTTAGGCGGACTAAGAAATTGAACTTTTGGAAAAATTGTCTGAAAGTGCACAAAAAATTCGGAATATGATTCTAAATTTCTAGAGCGATAATGGTCTCGGGGAAAAATTTTTGAATTTTCTAAAAAATCTGTAGGAAATTTTCAAAACTGGTCCAAGAAAGTTCGAAATTTGGCCAAAGAGGAATATTGAAAACTTGAGCGTTTGAAAATGTCCAAAAATTCAGAAAAAATTCTGCTATATAAATCTCGTGGTAGCGAATCGAAAAATATAGGGTGTTTATGATATCGAGGCAAGATTTTCGAAATATTCGCTTTGAAACTGTTTTTTTTAAATGCTCAATAATTCCATATTTGATCAAGCGATTCTGAAAAAGCGGAAGGAGTTTTCGGGGAAATCTAGAACAAATATTCTCTAGGTAATTTTCAAAGAAGACCAAAAGAATTCGAAATTTTTATAAGTCAGGCGGACTAAAAAATTGATCTTTTGGAAAAGTTGTCTGAAAGTGCACAAAAAATTCCGGAATAAGATTCGAAATTTCTAGAGTGATAATGGTCCAAAAAATTTCGAAATTTTGCCAAAAAGGAATATTGAAAACTTGAGCGTTTGAAAATGTGGTCCAAAAATTCAGAAAAGATTCTGCTACATAAAT
This sequence comes from Zophobas atratus, assembly GCA_022388445.1. Lineage (NCBI taxonomy): Eukaryota > Metazoa > Arthropoda > Insecta > Coleoptera > Tenebrionidae > Zophobas > Zophobas atratus. The sequence goes on from CM039448.1 coordinate 3,826,346, forward strand.
CTCGATGTAGCGATTCGAAAAATATAGGCTATTCATGATATCGAAGCAAGATTTTCGAAATATTCGCTTTGAAGCTGTTTTTTTTTAAATCCCCAATATTTCCATGTTTGATCAGGCGATTCTGATAAAATGGAAGGAGTTTTCGAAGAAATCTAAAACAAATATTATTTAAGTAATTTTCAAAGAAGACCTAAAGAATTCGAAATTTTTATAAGTTAGGCGGACTAAGAAATTGAACTTTTGGAAAAATTGTCTGCAAGTGCACAAAAAATTCGGAATATGATTCGAAATTTCTAGAGCGATAATGGTCTCGGAGAAAAAATTTTGGATTTTCTAAAAAATCTCTAGGAAATTTTCAAAGGTGGTCCAAAAAAGTTCTAAATTTTGCCAAAGAAAAACTTGAGCGTTTGAAAATGTTGTCACAAAATTCAGAAAAAATCTTGCTATATGTATACGAGTAAATCGCGTTGTAGCGATTCGAGAAATATGGGGCGTTCATGATATCGAGGCAAGATTTTCGAAATATTCGCTTTGAAACTGTTTTTTTTTAAATCCTCAATATTTCCATATTTGATCAGGCGATTTTGAAAAAATGGAAGGAGTTTTCGGGGAAATCTAGAACAAATATTCTCTAGGTAATTTTCAAAGAAGACCAAAAGAAATCGAAATTGTTGTCTGAAAGCCCACAAAAAATTCCGTAAAATGATTCGAAATTTCTAGAGCGATAATTGTCTCGAGCAAAAATTTTTGAATTTTCTAAAAAATCTGTAGGAAATTTTCAAAGGTGGTCCAAAAAAGTTCGAAAATGTTGTCCAAAAATTCAGAAAAAATTCTACTATATAAATCTCGTAGTAGCGAGTCGAAAAATATAGGGTGTTCATGATATCGAAGCAAGATATTCGAAATATTCGCTTTGAAACTGTTTTTTTTTTTAAATCCCCAATATTTCCATATTTGAGCAGGCGATTCTGAAAAAGCGGAAGGAGTTTTCGACGAAATCTAGAACAAATATTATTTAAGTAATTTTCAAAAAAGACCAAAAAAATTCGAAATTTTTATAAGTTAGGCGGACTAAAAAATTGAATTTTTGGGAAACTTATCTGAAAGTGCACAAAAAATTCCTGAATATGGTTCGAAATTTCTAGAGTGATAATGGTCTCGGAAAAAAATTTTTGAATTTTCTAAAAAATCTGTAGGAAATTTTCAAAGGTGGTCCAAAAAAGTTCGAAATTTTGCCAAAGAGAAATATTGAAAACTCGAGCGTTTGAAAATGTTGTCCAAAAATTCAGAAAAAATTCTGCTATATAAATCTCGGTGTAGCGAGTCGAAAAATATAGGGTGTTCATGATATCGAAGCAAGATTTTCGAAATATTCGCTTTGAAACTGTTTTTTTTTAATCCCCAATATTTCCATATTTGATCAGGCGATTCTGAAAAAATGGAAGGAGTTTTCGGGGAAATCTAAAACAAATATTCTTTTGGTAATTTTCAAACAAGACCAAAAGAATTCGAAATTTTTATAAGTTAGGCGGACTAAAAAATTGATCTTTTGGAAAAGTTGTCTGAAAGTGCACAAAAAATTCCGGAATATGATTTGAAATTTCTAGAGTAATAATGGTCTCGGAGAAATTTTTTTGAATTTTCTAAAAAATCTGTAGGAAATTTTCAAAGGTGGTCCAAAAAAAGTTCGAAATTTTGCCAAAGAGGAATTTTGAAAACTTGAGCGTTTGAAAATGTTGTCCAAAAATGCAGAACAAATTCTGCTATATAAATCTCGTAGTAGCGAGTCGAAAAATATAGAGTGTTCACGATATCGAAGCAAGATTTTCGAAATATTCGCTTTGAAACTGTTTTTTTTTTTAATTTACAATATTTCCATATTTGAGCAGGCGATTCTGAAAAAATGGAAGGAGTTTTCGAAGAAATATAGAACAAATATTATTTAAGTAATTTTCAAAGAAAACCTAAAGAATTCGAAATTTTTATAAGTTAGGCGGACTAAGAAATTGAACTTTTGGAAAAGTTGTCTTAAAGTGCACAAAAAATTCGGAATATGATTCGAAATTTCTAGAGCGATAATGGTTTCGGGGAAAGAGTTTTGAATTTTCTAAAAAATCTGTAGGAAATTTTCAAAGGTGGACCAAAAAAGTTCGAAATTTTGTCAAAGAGGAATATTGAAAACTTGAGCGTTTGAAAATGTTGTCCAAAAATTCAGTAAAAATATTGCTCTATAAATCTCAATGTGATGATTCGAAAAATATTGCGTGTTCATGATATGGGGGCAAGATTTTCGAATATTCGCTTTGAAGGTGTTTTTTTTTAATCCCAAATATTTCCATATTTCATTGGGCGATTCTGAAAAACTTTTGGAAAGTTGTCTAAAAATTAACAAAAAATTATGGAATATGATTCGAAATTTCTGGTGTGTTTATAGTTTCGGAGCAAAATTTTAGAAATATTCTGTATCTGCAAAAAAATCTCTAAATAATTTCGAAGGTGGTCGAGAAAAGTCAACATTTTCATACGGAGGAGTATTGTGAATTTGAGCTTTTGAAAAAGTTGTCAAAAAATTCAGAAAAAATCCTGGGATATAGATTTCTTTAGCATCTTTCTGCCCACCGAGCAAAATTTTCGAAATATTTCTTTTGAACCAATTTTAATCCCAAATATTGCCATATTTCATTGAGCGATTCAGAAAAAATGGAAAGAATTTTCGAAGAAATGAGACTGAAAATAACTTCTGGAGATCGAAATTTAGAAAACTATTTTAGATATTTTCCGAAGATCTAAAAAAGTCGAAATTTTCATGAGGAATGAGCACTGAAAAATTGAGCTTTTGGAAGCATTGTCTAAAAATACGCGAAATAATTCCGGAATGATTGGCAATTTCTAGAGTGATTATGGTCTTCGAGCAAAATTTTTGAATTTTCTACGTCTACAAAAAAATATGTAGGAAATTTTCGAAGGTGGTCTAAAAAAGTTCAAAACTTTGACAAAAAGGAGTATTGAAAACTTGAGCTTTTGAAAGTGTTCTCTAAAAATCCAGAAAAAATTCTGCGATATTAATCTCGATGTAGTGATTCGAAAAATAAAGCGTGTTCATGATACGGGAGCAAGATTTTCGAAATATTCGCTTTGAAAGTGTTTTCTTTTATTCCCAAATATTTCTATATGTTATTGGGTGATTCAGAAAAAATTGAAGGAGTTTTCGAAGAAATGTAAAACAAATACTCTTTAGGTAATTTTCAAAGTAAACCAAAAAAGTCGAAATTTTTATAAGTTAGGCGGACTGACAAATTGAAATTTTGGGAAAGTTATCTAAAATGCACAAAAAATTCTGGAATATGATTCGAAATTTCTGGTGTGTTTATAGTCTCGGAGCAAAAGTTTAGAAATATTCTGTATCTGCAAAAAAAAAATTATAAATAATTTTCGAAAGTGGTCGAACAATCGACATTTTCACACGTAGGAATATTGAAAAATTGAGAAACTGAAAAAGTTGTCCAGAAATTCCGAAAAAATTCTAGGACATAAATTTCAATGTAGCGATTCGAAAAATATTGCATGTTTATAGTCCTGGAGAAAAATTTTGGAAATATTCGTTTTGAAACTATTTTTTTTTAAATCCCAAATATAGCCATATTTCATTGGGAGATTCTGGAAAAATGAAAGGAATATGATTCGAAATTTCTATAGTGATAATGGTCTCGGAGAAAAATTTTTGAATTTTCTAAAAAATCTGTAGTAAATTTTCAAAAGTGGTTTAAAAAAGTTCGAAATTTTGAAAAAGAGAAGTATTGAAAACTTGAGCTTTTGAAAATGTTGTCGAAAAATTCTGAAAAATATTGCTCTATAAATCTCGATGTGGTGATTCGAAAAATATTGCGTGTTCATGATATGGGAGCAAGATTTTCGAAATAATCGCTTTGAAGGTGTTTTTTTTTAATCCCTAATATTTCCATATTTCATTGGGTGATTCTGAAAAACTTTTGGAGAGTTGTCTAAAAATGAACAAAAAGTTCTGGAATATGATTCGAAATTTCTAGTGTGTTTATGGTCTGGGAGTAAAGTTTTAGAAATATACTACATCTACAAAAACATCTCTAAATAATTTTCGAAAGTGGTCGAAAAAGTCGGCATTTTCACACGGAATAGTATTGAACACTTGAGAAATTGAAAAAGTTGTCCAAAAATTCCGAAAAAATTTTGAGACATAGATTTCAATGTTGTGATTCGAAAAATATAGCATGTTTATAGCCCCGGAGAAAAATTTTGGAAATGACCTTTTTGAGAATTTTTTTTTTTTAATCCCAAATATAGCCATATTTCATTGGGAGATTCTGGAAAAATGGAAGGAGTTTTCAAAGAAATGAAAAGGCAAATAACTTCTGCGGGTCGATGTCTAAAAAACTATTCTTTAGATAATTTTCGAAGGAGATCTAAAAAAAGTCGAAATTTTCATTAGGGAAGGGCTCGAAAAATTGAGCTTTGGGAAGCAGTGTCAAAAAATACACAAAAAATTCCGGAATATGATTCGAAATTTCTAGAGTGATAATAGTCTCGGAGAAAAATTTTTAATTTTCTAAAAAATCTGTAGTAAATTTTCAAAAGTAGTTTAAAAAAGTTCGAAATTTTGAAAAAGAAGAGCATTGAAAACTTGAGCTATTGAAAATGTTGTCCAAAAATTCTGAAAAAATATTGCGTGTTCATGATATGGGAGCAAGATTTTCGAATATTCGCTTTGAAGGTGTTTTTTTTTTAATCCCAAATATGTCCATATTTCATTGGGCGATTCTGAAAAACTTTTGGAAAGTTGTCTAAAAATGAACAAAAAACTCTGGAATATGATTCGAAATTTCTAGTGTGTTTATGGTCTGGGAGCAAAGTTTTAGAAATATACTATATCTACAGAAAAATCTACATAATTTTCGAAAGTGGTCGAAAAAGCCGACATTTTCATATGGAGGAGTATTGAAAACTTGAGAAACTGGAAAAGTTGTGCAAAAATTTCGAAAAAATTCTAGGACTTAGATTTCAATGTAGTGATTTGAAAAATATAGCATGTTTATAGCTCCGGAGAAAAAATTTGGAAATATTCGTTTTGAAACTATTTTTTTTATATCCCAAATACAACCATATTTCATTTGGAGATTTTGGAAAAATGGAAGGAGTTTTCAAAAAAATGAAACGGAAAATAACTTCTGCAGATCGATATCTAAAAAACTATTATTTAGATAATTTTCGAAGGAGACCTAAAAAAGTCGAAATTTTCATCAGGGAAGGGCTCGAAAAATTGAGCTTTGGGTGGCATTGTCTAAAAATACGCAAAAAATTTCGGAATATGATTCGAAATTTCTAAAGTGATAATGGTCTCCGAGAAAAATTTTTGGATTTTTCAAAAAAATCTGTAGGAAATTTTCAAAAGTAGTTTAAAAAAGTTCGAAATTTTGACAAAGAGGAGTATTGAAAACTGGTGTTTTTGAAAATGTTGTCCAAAAATTCATTTTTTTAGAATTCTGAAAAAATTCTAGGACTTAGATTTCAATGTACCTAATGATTCGAAAAATGTAGCATGTTTTTAACCCCGGAGAAAAAGTTTGGAAATATTCGTTTTGAAACTATTTTTTTTTTTAAATCGTAAATAGAAGTCATACTTCATTGAGAGAATCTGGAAAAATGAAAGGAGTTTTCAAAGAAATGAAACGGAAAATAACTTCCAACAGGTCGATATCTAAAAAACTATTCTTTAAATAATTTTCGAAGGAGATCTAAAAAAAGTCGAAATTTTCATAAAGGAAGGGCTCGAAAAATTGAATTTAAGGGAACATTGTCAAAAAATACGCGAAAAATTTTTGAATTTTCTAAAAAATCTGTAGGAAATTTTCAAAAGTAGTTTAAAAAGGTTCTAAATTTTGACAAAGAGGAGTACTGAAAACTTAAGTTTTTACAGGTGTTACGTGTAAGACTACGTTATTTTATACAATATAAAATCCATTTACTAAGTATAAATGTGAAGTGACGTCATCTCATTATTGGTGGGGATGAAAAAAATTATATAAAGGTAGGCGGTGAACTAAAACCAAGTAAAAATGGTGCCGGTACACGAATTTTTCAGCTGGCATTCTATGAGTACGTGTACAATTCCAAAAGAATCGGTCTCGTATTTCGGAAACTAAAGAAAAAGAAACTATAAACTTAGAATAGAGAACAACGAGTAAGTCATAATTGGAACAATGTGAGAACAGTTGTACAATAGTTTTGAAACAATTCGATCCCTTTGGTTGGGATTCCTTTGTACATTTGAATTTAATAACTCGCCGGAGACGAGTTCGCCTTTAGTCATAAATATTTTGAAACCGTTTATGAAAAAGCGTATAAAAGGAACACGAGATTACAAGCTCGGTAGATATTTACGCTATGACACGACGAGACATTTCTTTGCGAATAAAATTATGTGCAACAGCATGCAGACGTGTCTTCATAAACCCTAACGTGAAACGAAAACTTGTTATCTGATTGCTTTAAAATTTCGGCGTCGGTTTAAGGAAGTGACGTACCGAGGAAACATTAGCTCTTCCATTAAAGCAGCACGAACCCATCAAATCCGGCTTTTCTAATGTTTAATAAAAAACCGTAATTTCCTCAAGTTCCAATAATTCATAACCCGTCCCATGCACGCAAATATAAATATTAAACAGTAATGAATAAATTTCCAGCATCTCAAGCTCTCAAGATGGCGCCCGTCTGCCACCTCCTCATTTATTCAAATGCAAATCAATCCTCAGTCTTTATAAATAAATAAAACCCGCACATAAAACTCGTCCTGAATTCATCAGTTATTTTCATTGTGACCTAAAACAGACGCTCGATTATTTATAAAAGCCGTATTCGAGGAATGGAAAAGCACCGCCTAATGGGGACAGCCACAAAGAGATGTTTTTACAATCATTTGATTACACAATGCTTAAAGAATACAAAGGAATCTTGAGGAATTCGCGCGGAAAATGTCCTTAATGACGTCATAAATTTCGGCGTCCCTTTAGAGCCGCTGAAAGGACCTCGAACGCGTCATTAGCAATCGAAAAAAGCGGCTCGAGTATCATCACTTCGAATCAATTAGTGAGCGGTGAAGGAAAAGTTTTAATCCAATTTTTCAACGGCAATTAATAGCTCAACCCGGGTGCGAAATCTCGCGACAAAACTCTTAATTGCAGAGTCGGCTTTAATTAGTTCGGAATTTCAGGAATCCACCGTTTACTTACTTTGGGGCCGCACGGTTCATTACGCCGCCGGCGAGGGCAGGGAGTTTGACTTTGAGTTGGCGACACCGATTGTCTTCAGGCCAGAGCAAACAACAGGATTTCGCAACAACCGAATCGGAAAACGTGCCAAAAAAGAGCAAAAAAAAACACCCCCAGATCAAAATTTGCATAGACGTAGACGTGGCGGCGATCGCCTTTTCGGTGGTGTTTGAACAACCCAGTGCTACCAACCTAGCTGCTTCCTGATCCCGTTGCCCATCTTGCTGCGCCACAGGCTGTTGATGAGCGTCGGGTCGGCGCGTCTCCACTCCCTCCAGCCCGACAGCGTCCTCCGGATGCCCCCAACGCCGCCCCCTCCCCCCGGGAATAATATGCCCGGACTGGGGGTGCTCTGGTAGCCCGCTTGCGGCTGCACGTGGGCACTCCCTTGTGGAGACGGCAGTCCGGTCGCTGAAAACATCCACAAACATTACCACGCTCAAACACTCCTTCGCGAATTATTAACGGTGGCGGCGCGGCCGGGGGCGGCGGAAAATTCTGTCGAATCAATGTGTTTCGTGCACCGTGAATGCAACATTTAGCGGTCGAACGGCCGGAGGCGGTGGCATATTCATGAGTGTAAAAGTGAATATTTCAGCATGAAATACGCGCTTGTTTTTGAGCTGCGGGGGTAAACTCGGGGGCTGGAGGGGATTTGTAACGAAGCGGCTAACTGAGGGAAAGTTCAGCTATAAGTTACTTATGGTAGACGGCAAAAAATAAGTACGTGGATTTTTTCTTGCGGTTTTTACGCTGAGATGAAACTCTTGTGGATTGGACGGGAACGGCTCTCTTGAGTTGTGAGTTTGAACTAGGGTTTTAGCGTTGCAGGCTTGGATGGGGGCCATAATGCCGGGGAAACTAAAAGAAATAAAAAGACAGGTTGGAATGCATCCAATGGTATTTATTGGGGTTGTTGGGGCACGATAGTGGGAATGCGATAACGTAAAAGGGGTATTTAATGAAGCGCGATGTTTAAATAGTGGATGGAATCGATGTTGTCAACTAAATGGTTCGGAAGCGAGTGGAACGTGTGGTGAAGAATAAAAGTTTGGTGTCACGCGAGCCGGCAGCACGTTTTCGGGATGTTGGGTTTAGTAAATTGGTACGTTGTGGGAAAGAGGACACTTTGCGCATACATTTATCAAAAGGAACATCTTTTTTGCTTGTGATATACCTAATATATATTAATCGCAATTTCTGGCATTCATAAGTTTTTTACTGAAACCAATATCTGCCCGAATTTTAAATGAATTATCAGTATATATCCATTTGAATTTATAATTAACGCTACACTGCTATTTTACACAAGAGAATAAAGATTTACCCACATTTATTGTTATTTAGATAGAAATCATGTCATGAAGCTGAAAATTTCTGAATTTCATCAACAAAATTTTCAAATGCAGAACATTATTTTGTTACAACAAAAAATTTGTATAAAAAGGTGCTATCTGCAAATGAAAAAATTGGTCCAAAGTTATTTCGACAGAACTTCGCTCGCTTCTGAAGAACAGTCCAACAAATTCTGGATACTAGGACCGCCCACCCGCCCCCAAGATGCTTAATGTCAAAAAAAAATTATTGTCGTGCTTGCGTTTTTAGTTGATATGGAAAGTTTTTCGGAAAAAATGAAATTTTAGAAAGATTAAGCACGTCAAAAATGCCAGAAAATCTAATTCGTATTTGATTAATTTTAATATCTTGAATTTCGGAAAAAAATTGTTTTAATTTCTGTTTATCATTCATTTCACTTCGTTTATAACGTCTCAACGGTAAAATATCAATTTCAAATGTTCCATAAATTTTAGTATCAAAATGTTGAAAAATTAATGCGAAAGTTTCTAGAAAAAATACACTTTGTTACCGATTTTTTTATATTCTTTCAAATTCTCTAAATACCCTGAAGATTCCCTCAGATTTCCTCAGAATTTTTCAAGATCGCTTTGGATCCTTGCAGATCCCTGCAGACTGTTCCAGATTCTTTCAGTTTTTTGTATTTGTATATTTTTCTAGATTTTCTCAAATTCTCTCAAATTCTGCCAGATTTACCTAGATAGATCTGGATTTCCTGAGATTCTTTCCGATCCCCTCTGATTCTTTCAATTTTTTCCGATTTTTAGTATCATATTTCCTCAGATTTTCTTCGATTCCCTGAGATTCTTTCCTTTTTTTTAAGATTCTTTTTTCGGATTCTTTCGGATTGTTTCACATTCTTTCGAATTTTTCAGATTCTTTCAAAGACACCGTCAGGAATCTTCACGATTCTTACAAATTTTTGAATTCTATTTAGGTCGTTTTAAAACCGTGCGATACTTTCAGATGCCTGCAGACTTTTCCAAATTCTTCCAGATTTTTCTAGATTCTTCCAGATTCTCACAGATTCCCACAGATTTCCTCAGATTCCTTCAAATTCTTTCCAAACTCTCAATTTCTCTCAGATTCCCTCAAATTCCTTCAGATTCTTTCAAATGCATTTAGATTATTTCATTTTCTTCCTGATTCTCTTTCAGATTTTTTCAATTTTTTTAAATCTTTCTGATTATTCCGGATGCTGTTCGATGCTTCCGGTTTGTTTCCAATCGAATTTTTTAAGATTCTTTCAAATTTTTCAGATCGTTTCACATCCTGTCAGATTCTTCCAAATTCTTCCAGATTCCTCCAGTTTTTTAGATTCTATTTGACTTTTCGAAATTCTTCAAAATTCTATCAGTTTCTCACAAGTTCCCTCAGATTCTTTCAAATTACTTCAAATTCCTTCAGTTTCTTTACGAATCTCTCAAATTCTGTTAGATTCTCTCAGACTCTCTAGGATTCTCTGGATTTTAGTAATAATAATAATATTTGCTTTCAAATTTTCCCACATTGCTTCAAAGTCCTGCAAAATCATTTAGATCCTTCAAGTTTCTTCTAGATTTTTCGAGATTCCCTTAGATTCCTGCAAGGAAAATGAGAAAATCTCGAAGAATCTAGCAAAGTCTAAAAGAATCTAGAAAAATCTGTATGAGTCTGCAGGAATCTGAAATGATTTGTAAGGATCTGAAACAATCTGAACAGAACTAAAAAATTTTAAGGAATCTTGAGGATTTCTGATGGGTGTCTTTGAAAGAATCTAAAAAGTTCAAAGGAATCTGAAAAAGCTCGAAAGAATCCGAAAAATGCGAAAGAGAGAATAAAAAAAATCCAAACAAAAAATTCGAAAAGAAGAGTCGTAAACAAAATTAAAGAATTTGAAAAAGTCTTAACTTCTCTCAGATTCTTCCAGATTTCTCCATTTTTTTTAAGATTCTATTTGATTTTTCGAAATTCTTCAAAATTCTGTCAGTTTCTAACAGGTTCCCTCAGATTCTTTCAAATTACTTCAAATTCCTTCAGTTTCTTTACGAATCTCTCAAATTCTGTTATATTCCCTCAGACTCTCTAGGATTCTCTGGATTTTAGTAATAATAATAATATTTGCTTTCAAATTTTCCCACATTGCTTCAAAGTCCTGCAAAATCGTTCAGATCCTTCAAAATTCTTCTAGATTTTTCGAGCTTCCCTCAGATTCCTCCAAGGAAAATGAGAAAATCTCGAAGAATCTAGCAAAGTCTAAAAGAATCTAGAAAAATCTGTATGAGTCTGCAGGAATCTGAAATGATTTGTAAGGATCTGAAACAATCTGAACAGAACTAAAAAATTTTAAGGAATCTTGAGGATTTCTGATGGCTGTCTTTGAAAGAATCTGAAAAGTTTAAAGGAATCCGAAAAAATGCGAAAGAGAGAATCAGAAAAAATCCAAAGAATTCGAAAAAGAGTCGTAAACAAAATTAAAGAATTTGAAAAAGTCTTAACTTCTCTCTTCCAGATTTCTCCATTTTTTTTTAAGATTCTATTTGATTTTTCGAAATTCTTCAAAATTCTCTCAGTTTCTCACAGGTTCCCTCAGATTCTTTCAAATTACTTCAAATTCCTTCAGTTTCTTTACGAATCTCTCACATTTTGTTATATTCCCTCAGACTCTCTAGGATTCTCTGGATTTTAATAATAATAATATTTGCTTTCAAATTTTCCCACATTGCTTCAAAGTCCTGCAAAATCGTTCAGATTGTTCAAGATTCTTCTAGATTTTTCGAGATTTCCTTAGATTGCTCCAGGCAAAATGAGAAGATCTCGAGTAATCTAGTAAAATCTTAAAGAATCTAGAAAAATCTGAAAGAGTCTGCAGGAATCTAAAAGGATTTGTAAGGATCTGAAATAATCTGAACAGAATTAAAAAAATTTAAGGAATCTTGGGGATTTCTGATGGCTGCCTTTGAAAGAATCTGAAAAGTTCAAAGGAATCTGAAAAAGTTCGAAAGAAACCGGAAAATGCGAAAGAGAGAATCAGAAAAAATCCATAGAATTCGAAAAAGAGTCGTAAACAAAATTAAAGAATTTGAAAAAGTCTTAACTTCTCTCAGATTCTTTCAGATTTTTTCACCTTCATATCGTTTCAGATTCTTCTAGATTCTTTTGAATTCTTCGAAACAGCTAATATCCATCTACTAAGATAAGAATAACAATAATTTTTCACGTTTATTTAAATTAAAATATTAGAAAAAAAACCATTCTGTTGGGCAGAAATGTGTCAGCCAGAAATAGTATACGGACAAGCCAAAATCAATCTTATCTTATCAAGTACTAGCACCACCCACCCACCCGATATTTGCTCAGAGAGCATGGTATTTGCCAAAATCAGTCTTGTCTTAGTAGGTACTAGCCCGCCCACCCGCCCTGTATTTCCTCAGAGGATAGTACTTGCTAGTACTTGCTACAATAAGTCTTATTTTGGCAAATGACATATCCTCGAAGAAAACAGGCGCGGGTGGCGGGGGCTAGTTCTTGCTCAGATAAGAGTGATTTTGGCAGACGCTATACCCTCTGAGAAAATAGCGGGCGGGTGGGCGGGGCTAGTTCTTGCTCAGATAAGAGTGATTTTGGCAGACGCTATACCCTTTGAGAAAATAGCGGGCGGGTGGGCGGGGCTAGTACTTGCTAAGACAAGACTGATTTTGGCAAATACCATGCTCTCTGAGAAAATAACGGGTGGGCGGGCGGGGCTAGTATTTGCTAAGATAAGAAATGACATATCCTCAGAGAAAATGGGGGCGGGTGGGCGGGGCTAGTTCTTGCTCAGATAAGAGTGATTTTGGCAGACGCTATACCCTTTGAGAAAATAGCGGGCGGGTGGGCGGGGCTAGTACTTGCTAAGACAAGACTGATTTTGGCAAATACCATGCTCTCTGAGAAAATAACGGGTGGGCGGGCGGGGCTAGTATTTGCTAAGATAAGAAATGACATATCCTCAGAGAAAATGGGGGCGGGTGGGCGGGGCTAGTTCTTGCTCAGATAAGAGTGATTTTGGCAGACGCTATACCCTTTGAGAAAATAGCGGGCGGGTGGGCGGGGCTAGTACTTGCTAAGACAAGACTGATTTTGGCAAATACCATGCTCTCTGAGAAAATAACGGGTGGGCGGGCGGGGCTAGTATTTGCTAAGATAAGAAATGACATATCCTCAGAGAAAATGGGGGCGGGTGGACGGGGCTAGTTCTTGCTCAGATAAGAGTGATTTTGGCAGACGCCATACCCTCTGAGAAAATAGCGGGCGGGTGGGCGGGGTTAGTACTTGCTAAGATAAGACTGATTTTGGCACATATTGGATAGGATTTGTTCGGTAAAATTTTGAGATGACGTCATCAGTTTTTTAGGAGGGGGTAACGAATAAATTTTGTTTAACGATTTACCATGATTACGATAACTTTAAAATATTTACATTTTTCTGGGCAATCGGCTTTGCAGTTTCAAAGTTATATTGCAAAATATCATCAAATTGTTGGTGGGGATAATTAGCCAAATTTTGGTTAGTATTTAACCATCTACAGGATATTTGTAACATAAGTACAAAATTTGTGTATAACGTCTGCCAAAATCAGTCTTATCTGAGCAAGTAAATACTAGCCCCGCCCACCCGCCCGCTGTTTTCTCAGGGTGTATGACGTCTGCCAAAATCAGTCTAATCTGAGCAAGTAGTAGCCCCGCCCACCCGCCCCTATTTTCTCAGAGGATATGTAATTTGCCAAAATAAGATTTATCTTAGCAAGTACTGTCCTCTGAGGAAATAAAGGGCGGGTGGGCGGGGCTGGGGCTAATACTTTCCAACGTAAGCCTTGTTTTGGAAAATCATATATCTTCTCAGATAATAGGGGTTCCTATTACTTGTTAAGATAAAACTGATTTTTTAATCTTGTAAAAACTTGTGAAATTTAAAGGTGTTAAATTTCAAATTTTCATAGTAACGAACGAGGTACATTCCTAAATCTACCCGAAATGATTAAGCCCCACCCACCTGAACCTATCGCAATCGATGAATTTTTCATTGATTGTCAGTTCGAAGGACGGAGTTTACTTAAAAAATCCATATTTCTTTAGAAAAAATTGCCATTTTAAACATGTTTTAAGTTTCTTTTTGCGAAAAGATGACTATACGCATATTAAAGAAAAAGACCCTATATCAGCCCCGCCATTTCAGTTGTGATGAATTTTTTTATTAGTCGTGAGCCTGGGGGCGGAGCGTAATTGCAAAATCGATTTTGCCTATACAAATTTACCATTTTAAACTTGGAATAAAAGAAATCATCACAATTGGGATGGGGTGGGTGGGCGGGCTTTATATTTTGCTTGGTTTTCGTAAAATACATGGCATTTTTTTCAAGATATTCGAAAACATGTTTTTATTTCTTGTAAAGAAATAAGTATTTTGCAGATAAGATCCGCCCTCTTGATTCACGGCGAATAAAAAAATCATCACAATTGAGACAGGGTGGGTGGGCGGGCTTACATTTGGCCTTGTTGTGGAATGTAGAACATGTTTTAAGTATCGTGTTATTAAGAAAAGAAAGGCATGAATAGTAGATCTCCCGTTTGCGTCTGTCTGTCTGTCCGTTTGTTCGTCTGCCTGTCCGTCTGTCTGCCGTCCCGGATTTTAATTAAACAGATAATTTCTGGGCCGATTGTTGTCAAATTTTGTATTTGTATTAGGAATATCATGTAAACGGTAAAGCGTGAATTAAAAAACAACTTAACTTAAAGTGAAAAATTCCATTTTTCATTAGGGATATTTGCATATTGATTGCCAATCAAATTACTAGATTTACATGGCCTACCTTTGTCTAAAAATATCCTGAACGGGGTATAGTCACAAATTGTCGATAAATCACAACAAAGCCAGGTAATAAACTCTACTGTAAACAGCAATTATGGTATCCGATGATTGAAATTAATTGCACACTATTGTAATGTAAGCAACCAATGATTCATCAGCAAACAGACTAGGATGAGAAACATACACTGTTCCCAAATTGATTTGTTTTATTTATTAGGTAACAAAAAACAGACAATAAAACATGTTAAACACTCCATAACTGCAGCCGTTCAGAATGAAATTTTTATAAATAAATTGTCATTGATTATTGAGTCAGGTGACAACGGAAAATAACGAATTTAGCTCGACTTACTAAATTTAATATTAACTGCCAACAAAACACAAAATTTTATTATCCAGTCATTTATCAACGTTAACTGAATTGACAAATATTTTATAATCGAATTATACATAGCTCAGTAGATGATTATTCATATCGCATTCGACAAAAAAATCTGTATGCAGACATCGTCCAAAAATAAATTAATCACAATTGTTACAATTTTGCGATTTGGCAAGTTTAAATCCACATTAATTATTAACCAGTCGAAATAGTAAAAAATTCTCGAGAGCGCCGCTTGACAGTCACTTCGACGCTCAGTCAGTACGGTGCCGGCACCTCATGACAGTTTAATTACCCCCAGTTGTAAATCGATTACTCCCCTCCCCCCGCATTTTCTAAATTAATCTGTCACTTGAATAAAGAATGAACGTGCATCATTTAGGAGTCCCCGTTTGTAGCAACCGTAAGAGCTACCATGAACTCGCATTTCGCATTTCCACTTTGCAAGATTAAAAGACAACGAAAGAAAAGCGCAAGTGCTACCTTTCGAGCGAAAAATGATAAACGAGAAGCGACAACCCTCAATACGTACCCATTAGTGTGATAAGGGCTAGCAAGAGGACGAGGGTTAAAAGCCAGCCCATACTTGTAGGTCACCAGCTTCGAGGCGCAATGGAAGCACATGCAACCGGCATTCCAACCACCGTTCTTCGAGCTTCTAATTCCTGGCCAAGGCGGAGGTAATCTGCAAGACAAGAGCTCGAATTAAAAAGTTGGCGCGGTTTACGTCCCCTACATAAACTAGGAGCACTATAAATTCAAAGGTGTAGAGTTCGAAACTTTATGCACAATGCATGTGTTCGGGTCTTGGAGGGTTGGAAGTTGAAAGAGAGGACGGGACATAAAGGTACAATTGCAAATTGCTTGGCACTCTGTATGGCTGCTACGTCGAATTGAATATTGGAGGTTAGGGTCGAGCGGACGTTATTTTACGAAGAATTCACTGTTAGTGCATGCGACGGAATTGTTGTTTTATGGAAATCGGCAGTTTTGTGTTTAGGGAGGAAGAAAATTAAGTCTTTGTGATGAGCGGGGGCGGCGAAGGATGAGGGTGACAACGTTATTCTAGCACGAAGCGGATAACCATCTATTATTATTATACAGAGTGTCCCACTGCTTTCATATGCTATAAAAATTGATCGAAGATTACTTCCAGCTCATGCGAAAAATTAAAAGACTTGATTTTGCGAATTTTATTGTTTTTATGGCAACCATTATAAACTAAAGTAAAAATATTATGGATCTAATATTTGCGTAAAGGTAAATAAACGTGCTAACCGTTTGTTACAATAAAATAACGAAACAATTTAATCTCGTCTACCGTATGTAATAACAGAGGTGCGACTGAAGACTTACCTGAAAATCATTTATGGTACTCGTAATTTAAGACAAATAGCGAAAACACTTTTCCAACCTGTAAACGTGAGAGTTGTCTACGAGTTGTAATAACCGGATCACAATGCCGACGGTCCAGACTTTTTTATTGCTCTGACTTCCACTTATTGAATGAAACACTACATTTTATTTTGATTTTCGATGTTGTAATTCACATTTGGTTAATTATAACTTGTCTAGCTCTAGGGGAAGCTCAGCATTCCCTAGCCGCCCCCTAGCTACGTCCTTCTCTAGGGATTATGAGATATCAAGCAAATATGAAAGTACCAAATTGCCCGATGGACTCCGTTACTGTACGTCCTTAGGTTATCTTCGATAAGAAAATAACTTGAAAGTGTTTGTTTACACATCGGAAGAATGTCGCGTAGAAATTAATTTGATTTGAATGAGTGCGCCCCTCAAAACTGAGGATCAAAACTATTATTATAATTCTTATTAAATAAAGACGTCTGTATTTTCACATTTTCGGAAAAATGGGGTGACCCATTCTTAATTTGATCAATAAAAAAATTGTGATGACGTCATTAACATGGATAAAGTGGGCTTTATAAATTTGTTGTTGACGTTGCTTTTAAGGCTGAAAATTGTTATTTATAAACTCTGCTGCCAAGTTGCCGCCGATAATACCTTTGATGTTCAACTTTTGCCGTATTTACAGGGAAAGAAAAGTGGAGGGTTTAAATTGATTCCTACAAAAATTTAGCCTTTTAGATAATTTTAAGTTTCTTCAAATAAGTCTACACATATTAAGAGAAAAAGGCAGAATGTAGCCCAGCCCACCCGCCCTATGTCAATTGTGATGATATTTTTTATTTGTCATGAATCAAGAAGGCGGAGCTTAACTGCAAAATCCTTATTTCTCTACGAGAAATTAAAAACATGTTTTTCTAAATTTGTTCGAAATTTTTTAAAACTCGCTAAGATTCTCACAAGTTTCCTAAAATTCCTTCCAATTCCTTCCGATTGTTCCAATTTCTTTCAGATTCCCTGAGATTTTTTCACATTCTCCCAAATTCCTTTAGATTCTTTTCGAATTTCCGAATTTCTCTCAAATTCTCTACGATTCCCTCAAATTCCTCTCCATTCTTTCAGATGCTTTCAGATTTTTTTCATTTTCTTCTGAATGTCTTTCGATTTTTTTATTCTTTCGGATTATTCCGGATGTTGTCGATGCTTCCAGATTGTTCGGTTCGAATTTTTCATATCAATTTTTAGATTTAGGAGAATTCAGATCTTTGTGAGAGCTTGCAATAAATAGATATTTCAGTATTCTTACACGAATCTTGATACTCAGATTCTTATTAAAATCCTTCCAAATTCCTTCTATTTTTTTTTTAAAATCGTCATTTATTTTCAATTCTCAAAATTTAAAAACAGATTTCGATTTATTTTTTTAAGTTGACCATTTTAAATATTAAATTTTATGGATTAAATTTAACATAAGTAAAAAAAAGGCAAATCCCGTTCCCAAACCTCGAACATTTAAAACATGTTTTTAATTTTTTAAAATAGTATTTGCAGTTAATGTATCATATTGGACGGTAGTGGAGACAATGAAACCTTTTCCATCTTTGTATTTAATTGTATAGCTTCTTATAACCATAAACTTAAACGATTTTAAATTGTTAAATTTTATGGAATTCGATTTTGCAATTAGGCCCGACTTAGAATTGAAATTTCAATTTCCTGTTGCAAAATGTAAGTTTTATAAGTTTCTTGTCGTGAAAAAAGCTCACATCTACCGTCCTAAAAAAAAGGCAAATTATCCGTCCCTCCTAGCTTGAGTTCAAATTGAGATTTTTCATTCCGTGGACCAGAACGACGTACTGCTAAATCCTTATTTCCTAACGAAAAACTTAAAATGTGTTTTTCCAATTGAAATCGAAATCTTGAAATAATTTGATTGAAGATGCCCCCAAATTCTAAAAATCTTCAATTTCTTCTGAATCTCCAATTTCTTATTTCCTTTGATATTGGTTGCCCATCTTAATTCCTTTAGATTCTTACAAATTGTCATTTCTCGTAAATTCTTCGAATTTCTTCTGAACTTCTCTTCCATGTCTTTAGATGCTTTCTAAACTTTTTCATTTCTTCGAATGCTCTGTTTCAACCTTTCGATTTTTTTTTCTTATCGATTATTCCATGATGTTTCAATGTTCCTTCAATTCTTTTCGAAATTTTTCAGATTTTTCAAAAGATCACCGCCAGGAATTTCAAGATATTCATTTCAAATTCCCACCATCATTTCCATTCATTTAATCCGTATATTTTCCATTTTTTTCCCTTGGATTTTCTAAATTCTTCGAAATTCCTCAAAAGTTCGCATCAGATTCTCAAAGCTTACCATTTTTAGAGATGTTTTAAGTTTCCTAGTTGTCGAAATAAGTCCTACACATATTAAGTAACAAAAAAAGGCAAAATATAAGTTACCGGTTCCCACTCACCCTATTCAATTGTGATGATTTTTTTATTTCGTTCAGCCAAGAAGCGAACTTAACTGCAAATCCTTATTCCTCTACGAGAAATTAAAAACATTTTTTTCTAAATTGTTCGAAATTCCTTAAAACTCGTTTGGATTCTCATAAGTTTCCTAAATTCCTTCCAATTTCTTCGAATCTTCCAATTTTCTTTCAGATTCCCTGAGATTTTTCAATTCTCTCAAATTTTTTTAATTCATTTCGAATTTTCCGAATTTCTCATCTAAATTTTTCTCCGATTCCTTTCAATTCTCTCCATTTTTTTTTTCAGATGCTTTCAGATTTTTTTCATTTTCTTCTAAATTTCTTTCGATTTTTTTATTCTTTTCGTTCATTCCGAATGTTTCGATCTTCAGATTGTTTCAGATCTTTCAAAATTTTCACAACTTTCAGAAAATCTAAGATTCTTTCAAATTTTCAATTATATTCAGATCATTTCAGATTCTTAAGATCCTTTCAGATATTTGCAGATTCTTTTAAATTCCTCCAATTTCTAGGTTTTTTGCCCTTAGATTTTTCTAAATTTCTTCAAATTCCTCAAAAGTTCGCTCAGTTCTCACAACTTTACATTTAAAAGTTTTTAAAGTTTCTTTTTCGAATAGTCTACCTTAAAAAAAAGCAAATGTCCCTGCCACCCACCTTATCTTCAATTGTGATGATGTTATTTGAAATTAATTTCTTAAAGTTTTGTCGTGAAAAAATGGCTACGTACATTAGAAAAAAAAAAGGCAAAATATAAGTCCGCCCACCCACCTTGTCAATTGTGATGATTTTTTATTCATCGTAGCAAAAAGGCGGAACTTAACTGCAAAATCCTTATTTCCAGAAATTAAAAATGTTTTTTTTCGAAATTCCTTAAAACTCGCTGAGATTCTCACAAGTTTCCTCAAATTCCTTCCAATTTCTTCCGGAATCTCCCAATTTCTTTCAGATTCCCTGAGATTTTTCACATTCTCTCAAATTCCCTTTTGATTCTTTCGAATTTCCGAATTTCTCTCAAATTCTCTCCGATTCCCTCAAATTCCTCTCCATTCTTTCAGATGCTTTCAGATTTTTCCATTTTCTTCTGAATGTCTCTTTCAGACTCTTTCGATTTTTTTATTCTTTCGGATTATTCCAGATGTTTTCGATGCTTCCAGATTGTTTCAGATTCTTTCGAAATTTTTCAGATGATTTCAAAGACACCGCCAGGAATCCTCAAGATTCTTTCAAATTTTTCAAGTATATTCAGACCATTTCAGATTTTTACAGATCATTTCAGATTCTTTAAAATTCCTCCAAATTCCTCCAGTTTTTTTCCGTTAGATTTTTCTAAATTCTTCGAAATTCCTCAAAAGTTTTACCATTTTTATGTTGCCTTTTTGTTTTTAATAAACTTTGTATTCTTTGAACAACACGACACTCAAAACATGTTTTTAATTTTTTTTAAAGAAATTAGTATTTTGCAGTTAAGTTCATCACAATTGAGACAGGGCGGGTGGGCGGGCTGACACTTTTCCTTTTTATTTTACTATGCGTAGACTTCTTTTCGCAACATGAAACTTAAAACATGTTTAAAATGGTAAATTTGTATAAGGAAATATCAAAATCCATATTTACTTGCAAAAATGTAATTTAATAATGTTTTAAGTTTCTTGTTGTGAAAAAATGGCTATGTATATTAAGAAAAAAAAAGGGCAAAATATAAGCCCCGCCCACCCATCCTATCTCAATTCTGATGATTTTTTTATTCGTCGTAAGCCGAGGGATGGAGTGTAATTGCAGAATCGATATTTCCCGTTTCAAATTTACCATTTTAAATATGTTTTAATTTTCTTGTTGTGAAAAGATGACTACACAAATTAAGAAAAAAAAAAGAAAAAGTAAGCATCGTCCACCCGCCCTGTCTTAATTGTGATGACGTTTTTATTCGTTGTGAACCAAGGGGGCGGAGCTTAATTGCAAAATCCTTAGTTCTCTACAAGAAGTGAAAAACATGTTTCTGAGTATCGTGTTGTTCAAGGAATACTATGTATATTAAGAAAAAAACAGGCCAAAAATTAAGCCCCACCCACATCCATCCCAAGCTCAATTGTGATAAATTTTTCATTCGTTGTCAGGCCGAGGGGCGGAGCTTAATTGGAAAATCGATACTTTCCTAGAAAAATTTACCATTTTAAACATGTTTTACCTTTCTTAGTGTGACAAGAAAACAGCACTGCACATAGTAAGAAAAATAGGGCAAGGATCAATTTCGGCATCGAACCACAATCGCAATACTGCAGGTCGCCATTATCTCCGATACAACTGCGCCACGGAAACGTTCAAACCTTGTCGGGAATAAAACGTTATTATACCTTGCAAATGTTTGTGCGCAAATTTCGTACACTACAAGTATATGAGTGTATACCTTCATTGAAATGACGTCATTAAATTGTTGGTGGGGATATTAGCCAAATTTTGGTTAGCATTTAACCATCTACATGATATTTTTAATATACATACAAAATTTCACAACAATCGGAGAGACTACTTTTTTCGTACCGTCGGGATCATGAAACGTCGAGAAAACATAAAAGTGGTATTAAGACGAAAGAAGAAGCTCTCTTTTAAGCGTTAATTTTCACTTATCGCGTAGCTTGTAGGCCTCGTGTGGGCGAACTTATGAATGCGGAAAGTAATCAACTTCCGAACTTAAATTAATCCTATATTTACCCGATTGTGCGTAACGTTGTCGGCGCCCTCTCAAAAGGTTTCGTTTTCAAAAGGCCAACTTCCCCTGGCGCCTTTCACGGCTTCGCCGCCTTTCAGTTTCGGCAACTTAGTAATTCGTGCGTCCGAAGCCTGTTACTTAGCGCGTAGTCGGCCAAGATTTATCCTCGCCATTAAAATTCAACTTATCGGTTGGCTCGCCGTTAAGAATTCAAGCAAATTGCTCCGGTCCGTCCCTGAATTCGATATCTGCGGATGTATTTTTAAATCTACGATTTTGCGGCCACTAAGATTCAAAAGGTTACTACGCCGTGCAGTGTTCTTTTTACTGCCTCGAATAAAAGCTCGATTTTTATCTCCGACTTTATGCCTCTTCTCGATATCTCTCAAGTCGGAAGGCGCGAAATGACGAATAACAAATCACCAAAGGGCATCTGGACAAGCATAAATCCGCTTTTTACGGCCTCAAATTCCCGCGATAAGGAAATTGTGTTAGTGAGGGATTAAGTCAAATTACGCTTTCGTTATTGGGGGATTTCGGGTAAACAGTGTGCGTCGTAATGGCTGATTTATACGCCGTTTTAATATGAAAAAATATTGAAATAAAATTTGAATAACATCGAGGGTAAATCCTACGCGCTGTGGGTTCGCTTTAATTAATGGCGAACAGTTTGCTCTTTCCTCCATCTCCGATATTTCACTTCGTAAATGATAAATGAACTCGGAATTAAGCATTTTAGGGGTTTCTTTATAGATAAACACCTGCAGGGCGACACGGGGATCGATCCTAAACTAATAAAAAGAAAGGGACGCCTGGAAAAGGCATTCAGGCAACTCCCTCTCTCCATCCCCTTTCAGACTCACACAATTGCCTAGAATTTACTACGCGACTCCCTATTACAACATTTAAAACACAACTACACGCAGACAGACATCTTGCTGAAATCTTCATATCGACCGAGACGAATAATGAAAAATTCACCAGTGCGACTCCTTGTCGCCCTCCCGGCTACTCCACCGTTTTTTCGACCACGCAGCATCCCATTCGCGCAATTAAAACTTCGCTTATTGGAGTCGGAATTAGAACGAACTCATATTTCATAAGCGGTAGTCCTTCGGAAAGTTGAAAAGTTTGTCGGAGAAGTAGTTAACGTTTGCCTGTTACGGCACGCCGAAAAAAGAGCAACTTTTAAACGACTTGCGGGAATTATTGTAATTAAATAAGGGCGATTACGCTTTAATTAAGTCTAAATAGCACTTAATACCGGGATCTCTCTTCGTCGAGATGAATTCCACCGCAACACAAATTTCTTATATTTAATGCATTTCGTCGGGCGCGCTCTCTGGGGCTTCTAAATCTGTTATTGTTTTATTTTTCGAGGCACAACATATTCCGCTGTTCCGACTTTTCATAAAACTTCAAACAGGAGAGGAATAAACCGGAAACAATTTCGGTTGCGGGAGAAGGAGGATTAGGGCGGCGGAGAAGAGAAGAACTGTGCGAAAAGAAATGTGTAAACAAGAAAATGTTACACGTGCGGAGGTAATTGTCCGAAAAAATGGAACGAAATTGTGGTTTTATAAAGTTGTAGAGGAATTTAATATGAAGTTACTAGAGACGCGTTAATAAAAAAATTCTAATTATTTTTAAGGTATTCGTGAAATTGCTTGAAAGTTATTTCGACAGAATTATAAAATTTGATTTTCAGAGATTTTATTTTTTCGTGATAACCTCAATAGAGTTAAAACAATATATGAGGTACTAATCACACAGGATTTAATATTCTTAAAAAAGACAGTTGGGACCCCTAGAAGGTTTCACATTGTTAAAAAACAACATTGGCACCTCCCAGAAGGTTTTACGTTTTCAAAAAAGACTATTGGGACCTCCGAGAAGGTTTCAAATTAAAAGAAGACACCCCCCCATATTCCGTTTTTATAATTCATTCTTATTGGCCCTGAAGAAAGAATAATTTCACGAGATTTCAATTTTTAAGTATTCAATTTTTCGATTTTTCAATTTTAAAATTACAAAATAGAAAGCGATATTGAAAAAATAGAGAGATTGTAAAACGAAAAGATTGTGATATGAAATCGAGAAAATGAACAATGAGAATGAGAAATTGGAAAACTGTAATTGAAAGAAAAGGAAAAAACGAAAAACTGTGATATGGAAAATTTAAAGTCGAAGAAAAAGGAAAAATTCTAATACCAGACAATTGATCGAAGGTAAATAAATCCAGATTTTTCAAAAAATTATAAGATTTAATTTTACGAATTTTATGTCCAAAATATGATGAGTCTTAGTCTTAAAAAAATGCGTAATTTTTCGATGTCAGAAAATCTCATTCGTATTTGATTAATTTTAATATCTTGAATTTCGGAAAAAATTTGCCTTAATTTCTGTTCTCATTCATTTCACTTCGTTTATAACGTCTCAACGGTAAAATATCAATATCAAGTTTTCCATAAATTCTAGTATCAATATGTTGAAAAATTAATGCGGAAGTTTCTAGAAAAAATACACTTTGTTACCGTTTTTTTATATTCTTTCAAATTCTTTCAATATCCCTGAAGATTTCCTCAGATTTCCTCAGAATTTTTCAAGATCGCTTTGGACCGTTGCAGATCCCGGCAGACTGTTCCAAATTCTTCCAGTTTTTTCTACATTTTTCTAGATTCTCTCAAATTCTCTCAGATTCTGCCAGATTTACCTCGATTCGTCTAGATTTCCTGAGATTCTTTCCGATCCCCTCTAATTCTCTTGAATTCCCTCAAATTCTTCCAGATTCTTTCCTTTTTGTTTAAGATTCTTCTTTTCGGATTCTTTCGGATTGTTTCACGTTCTTTCGAATTTTTTTCAGATTCTTTCAGGAATCCTCACGATTGGCAAAATCTAAAAGAATCTAGAAAAATCTGAAAGAGTCTGCAGGAATCTGAAAGGATTTGTAAGGATCTGAAACAATCTGAACAGAACTAAAAAACCTTGAAGAATGTTGAGGATTTCTCATGGGTGTCTTTGAAAGAATCTAAAAAGTTCAAAGGAATCTGAAAGAGTTCGAAAGAATCCGAAAAATGCGAAAGAGAGAATCAGAAAAAATCCAAAGAATTCGAAAAGAAGAGTCGTAAACAAAACTAAAAAATTTGAAAAAAACTTAAATTCTCTCAGATTCTCTCAGATTTTTTCGATACTCTCAGATTGTCTCAGAATTTTTCACATTCATATGGTTTCAGATTCTTTCAAATTTTCCCAGATCATATCAGATCCCTGCAGACTGTTCCAGATTCATCCAGTTTTTTCTACATTTTTCTAGATTCTCGCAAATTCTCTCAGATTCTGCCAGATTTACCTAGATTCGTCTAGATTTAATGAGATTCTTTCCGATCCTCTCTAATTCTTTCTAATTCTTTCCGATTTTTAGTATCATGTTCCCTCGGATTATCTTGGATTCCCTCAGATTCTTCCAGATTCTTTCCTTTTTTTTTTTTCTTTCTTTTCGGATTGTTTCACATTCTTTTAAATTTTTCAGATTCTTTCAAAGACACCGTCAGGAATCCTCACGATTCTTTCATATTTTTGAATTCTATTCAGGTCGTTTTAAAACCGTGCAGATACTTTCAGATCCCTGCAGACTTTTCCAAATTCTTCCAGATTTTTCTAGATTCTTCGAGATTCTCACAGATTCACACAGGTTTCCTCAGATTCCTTCAATTACTTTCCGAATCCCTCAGATTCTTTCCAAACTCGCAATTTCTCCCAGATTTCCTCAAATTTCTTCAGATTCTTTCAAATGCATTCAGATTCTTCCATTGTCTTTTTAATTCTCTCTTTCAGATTTTTTCGTTTTTTTTTAGATTCTAAATTTTTCGAAATTCTTTAAAATTCTCTCGCAGGTTCCGTCAGATTCTTTCAAATTGCTTCAAATTCCTTCAGTTTCTTTACGAATCTCTCAAATTCTGTTAGATTCCCTCAGAATCTCTAGGATTCTCTGGATTTTAGTAATAATAATAATATTTGCTTTCAAATTTTCCCACATTGCTTCAAAGTCCTGCAAAATCATTCAGGTCCTTCAAGTTTCTTCTAGATTTTTCCTTCGGATTTCTCCAGGGAAAATGGGAAAATCTCGAAAAATTTAACAAAACCTAAAAGAATCTACAAAAATCTGAAGGAGTCTGCAGAAATCTGAAAGGATTTGTAAGGATCTGAAACAATCTGAACACAACTAAAAAATTTTAAGGAATCTTGACGATTTCTGATGGATGTCTTTGAAAGAATCTGAAAATTTCAAAGGAATCTGAAACAGTTCGAAAGAAACCGAAAAATGCGAAAGAGACAATCAGAAAAAATCCAAAGAATTCGAAAATAAGAGTCGTAAACAAAATTAAAGAATATGAAAAAATTTTAACTTCTCTCAGATTCTTTCAGATTTTTTCGATACTCTCAGATTCTCTCAGAATTTTTCACTTTCATATCGTTTCCGATTCTTTCAAATTTTCTCAGATCATATCAGATCCCTGCAGACTCTTTCAGATTTTTCTAGATTCTTTTAGATTTTGCTAGATTCGTCTTTTAAGGTTATCGTCATCATGGTAAATCGTTAAGCAAAATTTATTCTTTACCCCCTCCCAAAAAACTGATGATGTCATCATAAATTTTTGCCAAACAAATCCTATACAAAATGTGCCAAAATCAGTCTTATCTGAGCAAGTACTAGCCCCGCCCACCCGCCCGTTCTTTTCTCAGAGTATATGACATCTGCCAAAATCAGTCTTATCTGAGCAAGTACTAGCCCCGCCCACTCGCCCGTTCTTTTTCAGGGTGTGTGACGTCTGCCAAAATCAGTCTTATCTGAGCAAGTACTAGTCCGCCCCCTATTTTCTCAGAGGATATGTCATTAGCCAAAACAAGGTTTATGTTAGCAAGGACTAGCCCCGGCCACCCGCCCGTTATTTCCTCAGAGGGTAGTACTTGCTAGTACTTGCTACGATAAGTCTCATTTTGGCAAATGACATATCCTCTGAGAAAACAAGGGCGGGTGGGCGGGGCTAGTACTTGCTCAGATAAGACTGATTTTGGCAGACGTCATACATTCTGAGAAAAGAACGGGCGGGTGGGCGGTGCTAGTAGGTACTTGCTAAGATAAGACTGATTTTGGCACATTTTGGATAGGATTTGTTCGCTAAAATTTTGAGATGACGTCATCAGTTTTTTGGGAGGGGTTAAAGAATAAATTTTGCCTAACGATTTAGAGTGAATGACATCTGCCAAAATCAGTCTTATCTGAGCAAGTACTAGTCCGCCCCCTATTTTCTCAGAGGATATGTCATTAGCCAAAACAAGGTTTATGTTACCAAGGACTAGCCCCGGCCACCCGCCCGTTATTTCCTCAGAGGGTAGTACTTGCTAGTACTTGCTACGATAAGTCTCATTTTGCCAAATGACATATCCTCTGAGAAAACAAGGGCGGGTGGGCGGGGCTAGTACTTGCTCAGATAAGACTGATTTTGGCAGACGTCATACATTCTGAGAAAAGAACGGGCGGGTGGGCGGTGCTAGTAGGTACTTGCTAAGATAAGACTGATTTTGGCACATTTTGGATAGGATTTGTTCGCTAAAATTTTGAGATGACGTCATCAGTTTTTTGGGAGGGGTTAAAGAATAAATTTTGCCTAACGATTTAGAGTGAATGACATCTGCCAAAATCAGTCTTATCTGAGCAAGTACTAGCCCCGCCCACCCACCCGTTCTTTTGTCAGGGTGTATGACGTCTGCCAAAATCAGTTTTATCTGAGCAAGTACTAGCCCCGGCCACCCTCCCGTTATTTCCTCAGAGGGTAGTACTTGCTAGTACTTGATACGATAAGTCTCATTTTGGCAAATGACATATCCTCTGAGAAAACAAGGGCGGGTGGGCGGGGCTAGTACTTGCTCAGATAAGACTGATTTTGGCACATTTTGTATAGGATTTGTTAGGCAAACATTTATGATGACGTCATCAGTTTCTTGGGAGGGGGTAAAGAATAAATTTTGCTTAACGATTTACCATGATTACGATAACCTTAAAAGAGGAATCTAGAAAAATCTGAAAGAGATTTGTAAAGATCTGAAACAATTTGAACACAACTAAAAAATTCTAAAGAATCTTGAGGATTTCTGATGGGTGTCTTTGAAAAAATCTGAAAAGTTCAAAGGAATCTGAAAAAGTTCGAAAGAAACCGAAAAATGCGAAAGAGAGAATCAGAAAAAATCCAAAGAATTTGAAAAGAAGAGTCGTAAATAAAATGAAAGGATATGAAAAAACCTTAAACTCTCTCAGATTCTTTCAGAATTTTTTACCTTCGTATCGTGTCGGATTGTTTCAAATTTTCCCAGATCATATCAGGTCCCTGCAGACTCTTCATCTACTAAGACAAGAATAACAATAATTTTTTACGTTCATTTTTAAAATATTACAAAAAAAATCGTTGTGTTGGCCAGAAAATTGTGTAACGAGAAACTCAACTCGAAAATGCTGGATAATTGTTCATTGTACTTTAGGTGCGAGGGAACTTCAATCGAACAACTTTCAACCAATTTTTTTATTAGTTGACGATAACCACAGTCAACACGAAAACTGTTAACTCGTTGAAACAAAGTGATAAAAAATTCGCCCGGAAAACGTTTTTCCCACATTTGTAACCACACGTTCGAATTAAAAACACGTCGTTTTTCTAACCTCTAGTGACAGTTCAGTAATCAATTGTGAGAACTTCCACAAGCCCTCCTCGTGATAAATGACGCCACCTAGAAGTGATTCCTAACTAATTAACCAACTAGAAACAAGAGTAAAAGCAACAAGTCTATCATTATCATTCCTCCAATTACTCTTCCAACAGATTTTACGCCCCTTCACGACCCCACAGCTCGAAATGCGATCCACATTCCCTAATAACAACACACATTTCTCCCTAATCATTTCAACCCTCTGGCAATCAACAAAACCGAACTTGTTATTACAGCATAAACAACAACACTCATCCTTGCGCAAACTTCGACAATCATCGAAAAACGCTTGTCTAAAAAAAATAGGACACATTTTTCACGTTTAGACTGTAAACTAGTACGTTGTTAGGGGTTAAGTACATTCAACAACCACAACACGGCCCCCGCAATCGAAAACGAGCCAACCCCGCTAATGGAAAACCCGCAGAATTCGCCCCACGCCTAAAACCGTCATCGTTCGATGGCCCTATGGATAAGTTATTCGCCTAAGAGGAAAATGGATCCCTTGGGCTTCCCCTAATAATTCCTCCTTGTCTCCTTAGACGTAAACAAATCTCCCATACGTTCCCCACACGCTAACGATATTCGCATCGAATTAAATCTCTCTCGTCGTAAATTCTGGCACGAACGATGTTTTTTCGGGTTTCGGCCGAGCCGCAGACGTGGAAAGTTTTTAAGAAGGAAGTTTGGTAATTATGAAAATGCGGTTATTAAATTTGTATTGGGCTGAGTTAGGGCCCGGGGAGCGATTAGAGGTATTAAGGGGGAGCTGAGACGGAAACGCTGTTGAGGTTATGAAGTTGGTGGGGTTGTAAATAAGGAAGTTTGGGAATTTGGTGGATAGTAATGTGGGGCCTTCTAATTACGTAAAGTCGTCTTGATGAAGTGCGTTTAAGCTGCGAATTTCGACGATAACGTCTGAGATGTTTCAAAATTGGCGCGTAAAGTGTGACGTCAGGGTTATTGTAATCGTACTCGGCGGCTTAGCGGGAAATACGAACCGCAACATAACTATCAACGATTCCTCGAAATGTCGAACTTTCCTAATTATAAAAACACCCCCGATACACCCCCTGCGGCTGCCACAGACCGTGCGTCGTCCCGAAAACTCTAATAAATAAGGAACTTTTCCAATCCACGCCAAACACTGGCCGCCGATTTTCGCTAAGCAGAAAAAATATAAAATAACAGCGAGAGGAGGAATTATGGCCTGCGGGTCTCATATACAATCGTCCAAATGACTTTTATATAGTCCCATATAAGTTATTCTTTTATTTAGGGTCGCCTTTCCTGTCTAATAATTCGCGCTTTGGATAAAGCACATCTCCGTTATTATGGCCTTCCGGACTGGATATACGCCGTACGTTATTGACGGCCACGTGGGGGCTGGAGCAACCAGACGGACCCATTTGAATGGAATCGGTAATCGACTTCTGGTGTAAACGTCGCGGCGCGGTTGGCAACGCTCATTTCTCATCGTCCGAAAAGTCAGGCGCTCGACACGAATGACACCCGTGACCTTGATGCATCTTTTTAGCAGTCGCTGCAGTTTCTGGACGCTTTGGGTCGAAGCCAGATGCACACTCGTCACAATCACGACCTTATTCCCAAAGATATGATTTGTCTGGAAGTGTCAGTCGGCCTGCACGAACGTTTCATTCTTTGAAACGTCGGTTTCCTGTCAGCGATAAAACATGGTCGTAGTTTTATTTTTCCAATTTTCGACGGGATGGATTCGTTCGCAGCTACAATGCCGGCAAACTCCAAACAATGACGTCGCTCTTTGCTGAGGTCGGGACCGAATCGAGATGGAAAATTATGTTTTGGGAAAACTGTACCTGATCTGACGTAGACTTTGAACACGATGACGGGGATTAGATTAAGAGGTCGGTTTCTTGGCTGCGGGGCGGATGGGGGCTTTGTCTCGGCGGTGGCGCTTGGGGTTGCGGCAGGATTTCGAAAAGCAAAGCCGGAACAAGTTTCAGGAAGATGCGATAAAGTGGTAATTATTGCGTCGGTTAACAAACGACGAAGTTGTAGATTTTTTGGCCATGATGGATGGGAACACTGCGCGAATTATTTACTAACCGTTTAACTTAACTCCCGCAGCTTTTATGACTTGAATTTTTCACTTTTTGTTCAATTTTTCACTTTTTTCGATTTGCAAACATTCAAGTTTAACTTTTGAATTTTTCGGTTTTTCGACTTGCAATTTTTCGTTTCGGCTTTTAATTTTAATTATTTTTTCAGTTATTCCATTTTTCAATGTTTCGATTTTCCAACTTTTGAATGTTTCAATTTTCAGAATTTGCTATTTTTTTATTCGTTGTTTTACGAGTTTGCAATTTTCCCTTTCGGTCTTTTGAATTTATATATCCTCTAAGAAAATAGACGGGGGGCGGGCGGGGCTAGTACTTGTCAAGATAAGATTGAATAATATTAGGAGTAGTCACTGGAATGAAGAAAGGATTGGTGTGCGGGGCTACTGTTTGTTTATAAAACTCTTTAGAGAAACCTAAACTCAGCTCCGCCCACTAGTATTTGCTAAGACAAGAATAATTTTGGCAAAAGAGCCTCCGTAAGAGAATAGAGGGCGGGTGGGCGGGGCTAGTACTTGCTAAGATAAGACTGAACAATATTATGAGTAGTCATTGAAATGAAGAGGAGTAGGTGGACGGGGCTACTGCTTGCTTATAAGACTCGTTAGAAAAAAGCTAAATTCAGCCCCGCCTACCTCTTTCCTATATTTCACTGACTTATTGACAACTTGTAGAATCTAAGATTTAAAATAAAGTGAAAAGTGGCCCGCCCACCTACCCCTACTTCATTTCCATCATTCATTCTTATTAGCTCTGAGGAACGGAAGTTGGATTTTATATTGATAAATAATAGAATCTAGGACAACATTTTTTTAATACAATTTAATTTTTACTAAATTCTTTGAATTTTTCTATTAGCAATTTCACGAGTTCTCAATTTTTAATTTTTCAGTTTTTCATTTCTTCCATTTTTTGATTTGCAATTTTCAGTTTTTCATTTTTTGTTAGAACTTGCTAAGATAAGACTGATTTCGGCAAATCACAAAGCCTCTAGAAAAATAGAGGGCGGGTGGGCGGGCTGACTATTTGCTAAGATAAAACTGAACAATATTAAGAGTAGTCATTGAAATGGAGAAGGGGTAAGTGGGTGGGGCTACTGCTTGCTTATAAGACCGTTTAGAAAAAAGCTAATTTGAGCCCGCCCACCTCTTTTCTCTTTTCACCGACCTATTTTATTTACCGTAAAATGTGAATTGAATTCTATTTTAACAAGCGGTAGAATCTACGATTTAAAACAAAGTGAAAAGGGGCCTCACCCACCCTCCCTGATTCCATTTTCATCATTCATTCTTATTGGCTTTGAAGAAAGAATTTCACGAGTATTCAATTTTTAGATTTTTCATTTTTAAAATGATCATTTTCTTTCATCAATTTTTCGAATTGCACTTTTCCGTTTTCCTTTTTTTGTTTTTTCAATTTTACCATATGCAATTCATTTTTAAATGATTCAGTTTTTCGATTTTCCAACTTTTGAATGTTTCAATTTTCAGAATTTGCTATTTTTTATCGATTCGCTGTTTTACAAGTTTGCAATTTTCCCTTTCGGTCTTTTGAATTTATATTTTTTTCTTCCTTCAATTTTTTTATTTTTCAACTAATTTTGGCAAATCACATATCCTCTAAGAAAATTGACGGTGGGCGGGCGGGGCTAGTACTTGTCAAGTTAAGATTGAATAATATTAAGAGTAGTCACTGGAATGAAGAGAGGATCGGTGGGCGGGGCTACTGTTTGTTTATAAAACTCTTTAAAGAAACCTAAACTCAGCTCCGCCCACTAGTATTTGCTAAGACAAGAATAATTTTGGCAAATGAGCCGTCGTAAGAAAATAGAGGGCGGGTGGGCGGGTCTAGTACTTGCTAAGATAAGACTGAACAATATTATGAGTAGTCATTGAAACGAAGAGGAGTAGGTGGGCGGGGCTACTGCTTGCTTATAAGACTCGTTAGAAAAAAGCTAAATTCAGCCCCGCCTACCTCGTTCCTCCATTTCACTGACTTATTTCGCCATTTTGCAGAATCTAAGATTTAAAACAAAGTTTCCATCATCCATTCTTATTAACTCTGAAGAACGGAAGTTAAAGTCTAAATAGTAGAATAGATTACATTTTTTTAATACAATTTAATTTTTACTAAATTCTTTGAATTTTTCGATCAGGAATTTCACGAGTTCTCAATTTTTAATTTTTCAGTTTTTCATTTTTTGTTACTCCTTGCTAAGATAAGACTGATTTTGGCAAATCACAAAGCCTCTAGAAAAACAGAGGGCGGGTGGGCGGGCTGAGTATTTGCTAAGATAAGACTGAACAATAATAAGAGTAGTCATTGAAATGAAGAAGGGGTAAGTGGGTGGGGCTACTGCTTGCTTATAAGACCCTTTAGAAAAAAGCTAATTTGAGCCCGCCCACCTCTTTTCTCTTTTCACCGACCTACTTTATTTACTGTAAAATGTGAATTGAATTCTATTTTAACAAGCGGTAGAATCTACGATTTAAAACAAAGTGAAAAGGGGCCTCTCCCACCCTCCCTTATTCCATTTTCATCATTCATTCTTATTGGCTTTGAAGAAAGTATTTCACGAGTAGGTATTCAATTTCAAATTATTCAATTTTTAGATTTTTCTTTTTTTAAATGATAAAATCGAGAAAATAAAAATCAAAAAATCGGGAACAAAAAAAACAAAAATCAAGAACTTGAAATATTTCTTTCTTCAATTTTTCGAATTGCACTTTTTCAGTTTTCCTCTTTTTGTTTCTTCAATTTTACCATATGCAATTCATCTTTAAATGATTCACTTTTTCGATTTTCCAATTTTTGAATGTTTCAATTTTCAGAATTTGTTATTTTTCGATTCGTAGTTTTACAAGTTTGCAATTTTCCCTTTCGGCCTTTTGAATTTATATTTTTTTCTCCTTCAATTTTTTTATTTTTCAACTAATTTTGGCAAATCACATATCCTCTAAGAAAATAGACGGTGGCCGGACAGGGCTAGTACTTGTCAAGATAAGATTGAATAATATTAAGAGTAGTCACTGGAATGAAGAGAGGATCGCTGGGCGGGGCTACTGTTTGTTTATAAAACCCTTTAAAGAAACCTAAACTCAGCTCCGCCCACTTGTATTTGCTAAGACAAGAATAATTTTGGCAAGTGAGCCTCCGTAAGAAAATAGAGGCGGTGGGCGGGCTAGTACTTGCTAAGATAAGACTGAACAATATTATGATAGTCATTTAATGAAGAGGGTAGTGGGCGGGCTACTGCTTGCTTATAAGACTCGTTAGAAAAAAGCTAAATTCACCCGCCTACCTCGTTCCTCCATTTCACTGACTTATTTCGCATTTTGCAGAGTCTAAGATTTAAAACAAAGTTTCCATCATCCATTCTTATTAACTCTGAAGAACGGAAGTTAAAGTCTAAATAGTAGAATAGATTACATTTTTTTAATACAATTTAATTTTTACTAAATTCTTTGAATTTTTCGATCAGGAATTCACGAGTTCTCAATTTTTAATTTTTCAGTTTTCATTTTTGTTCCTCCTTGCTAAGATAAGACTGATTTGGCAAATCACAAAGCCTGTACAAAAAAGAGGGCGGGTGGGCGGCTGAGTATTTGCTAAGATAAGACTGAACAATAATAAGATCGTCATTGAAATGGAGAAGGGGTGGGTGGGCTACTGTTTACTTATAAGACCCTTAGAAAAAAGCTAATTTGAGCCCGCCCACCTCTTTCTCTTTTCACCGACCTACTTTATTTACTGTAAAATGTGAATTGAATTCTATTTTAACAAGCGGTAGAATCTACGATTTAAAACAAAGTGAAAAGGGGCCTCTCCCACCCTCCTTATTCCATTTTCATCATTCATTCTTATTGGCTTTGAAGAAAGTATTTCACGAGTATTCAATTTCAAATTATTCAATTTTAGATTTTTCTTTTTTTAAATGATAAAATCGAGAAAATAAAAATCAAAAAATCGGGAACAGAAAAAACAAAAATCAAGAACTGAAATATTTCTTTCTTCAATTTTTCGAATTGCACTTTTTCAGTTTTCCTCTTTCTGTTTCTCAATTTTACCATATGCAATTCATCTTTAAATGATTCAGTTTTTCGATTTTCCAATTTTGAATGTTTCAATTTTCAGAATTTGTTATTTTTCGATTCGTAGTTTTACAAGTTTGCAATTTTCCCTTTCGGTCTTTTGAATTCATTTTTTTTTT
This sequence comes from Zophobas atratus, assembly GCA_022388445.1. Taxonomy (NCBI): domain Eukaryota; kingdom Metazoa; phylum Arthropoda; class Insecta; order Coleoptera; family Tenebrionidae; genus Zophobas; species Zophobas atratus. The sequence continues at coordinate 3,860,849 of CM039448.1, forward strand.
TCATCAGTTTTTCTATTTTTCAACTAATTTTGGCAAATCACATATCCTCTAAGAAAATAGACGGTGGCCGGACAGGCCAGTACTTGTCAAGATAAGATTGAATAATATTAAGAGTAGTCACTGGAATGAAGAGAGGATCGCTGGGCGGGGCTACTGTTTGTTTATAAAACCCTTTAAAGAAACCTAAACTCAGCTCCGCCCACTTGTATTTGCTAAGACAAGAATAATTTTGGCAAGTGAGCCTCCGTAAGAAAATAGAGGGCGGGTGGCGGGGCTAGTACTTGCTAAGATAAGACTGAACAATATTATGATAGTCATTTAAATGAAGAGGGGTAGGTGGGCGGGGCTTACTGCTTGCTTATAAGACTCGTTAGAAAAAAGCTAAATTCCAGCCCCGCCTACCTCGTTCCTCCATTTCACTGACTTATTTCGCCATTTTGCAGAATCTAAGATTTAAAACAAAGTTTCCATCATCCATTCTTATTAACTCTGAAGAACGGAAGTTAAAGTCTAAATAGTAGAATAGATTACATTTTTTTAATACAATTTAATTTTTACTAAATTCTTTGAATTTTTCGATCAGGAATTTCACGAGTTCTCAATTTTTAATTTTTCAGTTTTTCATTTTTTGTTACTCCTTGCTAAGATAAGACTGATTTTGGCAAATCACAAAGCCTCTAGAAAAACAGAGGGCGGGTGGGCGGGCTGAGTATTTGCTAAGATAAGACTGAACAATAATAAGAGTATCATTGAAATGAAGAAGGGTTAAGTGGGTGGGGCTACTGCTTGCTTATAAGACCCTTTAGAAAAAAGCTAATTTGAGCCCGCCACCTCTTTTCTCTTTTCACCGACCTACTTTATTTACTGTAAAAATGTGAATTGAATTCTATTTTAACAAGCGGTAGAATCTACGATTTAAAACAAAGTGAAAAGGGGCCTCTCCCACCCTCCCTTATTCCATTTTCATCATTCATTCTTATTGGCTTTGAAGAAAGTATTTCACGAGTAGGTATTCAATTTCAAATTATTCAATTTTTAGATTTTTCTTTTTTTAAATGATAAAATCGAGAAAATAAAAATCAAAAAATCGGGAACAAAAAAAACAAAAATCAAGAACTTGAAATATTTCTTTCTTCAATTTTTCGAATTGCACTTTTTCAGTTTTCCTCTTTTTGTTTCTTCAATTTTACCATATGCAATTCATCTTTAAATGATTCACTTTTTCGATTTTCCAATTTTTGAATGTTTCAATTTTCAGAATTTGTTATTTTTCGATTCGTAGTTTTACAAGTTTGCAATTTTCCCTTTCGGCCTTTTGAATTTATATTTTTTTCTCCTTCAATTTTTTTATTTTTCAACTAATTTTGGCAAATCACATATCCTCTAAGAAAATAGACGGTGGCCGGACAGGGCTAGTACTTGTCAAGATAAGATTGAATAATATTAAGAGTAGTCACTGGAATGAAGAGAGGATCGCTGGGCGGGGCTACTGTTTGTTTATAAAACCCTTTAAAGAAACCTAAACTCAGCTCCGCCCACTTGTATTTGCTAAGACAAGAATAATTTTGGCAAGTGAGCCTCCGTAAGAAAATAGAGGGCGGGTGGGCGGGGCTAGTACTTGCTAAGATAAGACTGAACAATATTATGAGTAGTCATTTAAATGAAGAGGGGTAGGTGGGCGGGGCTACTGCTTGCTTATAAGACTCGTTAGAAAAAAGCTAAATTCAGCCCCGCCTACCTCGTTCCTCCATTTCACTGACTTATTTCGCCATTTTGCAGAGTCTAAGATTTAAAACAAAGTTTCCATCATCCATTCTTATTAACTCTGAAGAACGGAAGTTAAAGTCTAAATAGTAGAATAGATTACATTTTTTTTAATACAATTTAATTTTTACTAAATTCTTTGAATTTTTCGATCAGGAATTTCACGAGTTCTCAATTTTTAATTTTTCAGTTTTTCATTTTTTGTTACTCCTTGCTAAGATAAGACTGATTTTGGCAAATCACAAAGCCTGTACAAAAATAAGAGGGCGGGTGGGCGGGCTGAGTATTTGCTAAGATAAGACTGAACAATAATAAGAGTGTCATTGAAATGGAGAAGGGGTAGTGGGTGGGGCTACTGTTTACTTATAAGACCCTTTAGAAAAAAGCTAATTTGAGCCCGCCCACCTCTTTTCTCTTTTCACCGACCTACTTTATTTACTGTAAAATGTGAATTGAATTCTATTTTAACAAGCGGTAGAATCTACGATTTAAAACAAAGTGAAAAGGGGCCTCTCCCACCCTCCCTTATTCCATTTTCATCATTCATTCTTATTGGCTTTGAAGAAAGTATTTCACGAGTAGTTTCAATTTCAAATTATTCAATTTTTAGATTTTTCTTTTTTTAAATGATAAAATCGAGAAAATAAAAATCAAAAAATCGGGAACAAAAAAACAAAAATCAAGAACTTGAAATATTTCTTTCTTCAATTTTTCGAATTGCACTTTTTCAGTTTTCCTCTTTTGTTTCTTCAATTTTACCATATGCAATTCATCTTTAAATGATTCATTTTTCGATTTTCCAATTTTTGAATGTTTCAATTTTCAGAATTTGTTATTTTTCGATTCGTAGTTTTACAAGTTTGCAATTTTCCCTTTCGGCTTTTGAATTCTTTTTTTTTTTCTCCTTTTTTCTTATTTTTCAACTAATTTTGGCAAATCACATATCCTCTAAGAAAATAGACGGTGGCCGGACAGGGCTAGTACTTGTCAAGATAAGATTGAATAATATTAAGAGTAGTCACTGGAATGAAGAGAGGATCGCTGGGCGGGGCTACTGTTTGTTTATAAAACCCTTTAAAGAAACCTAAACTCAGCTCCGCCCACTTGTATTTGCTAAGACAAGAATAATTTTGGCAAGTGAGCCTCCGTAAGAAAATAGAGGGCGGGTGGGCGGGGCTAGTACTTGCTAAGATAAGACTGAACAATATTATGAGTAGTCATTTAAATGAAGAGGGGTAGGTGGGCGGGGCTACTGCTTGCTTATAAGACTCGTTAGAAAAAAGCTAAATTCAGCCCCGCCTACCTCGTTCCTCCATTTCACTGACTTATTTCGCCATTTTGCAGAATCTAAGATTTAAAACAAAGTTTCCATCATCCATTCTTATTAACTCTGAAGAACGGAAGTTAAAGTCTAAATAGTAGAATAGATTACATTTTTTTAATACAATTTAATTTTTACTAAATTCTTTGAATTTTTCGATCAGGAATTTCACGAGTTCTCAATTTTTAATTTTTCAGTTTTTCATTTTTTGTTACTCCTTGCTAAGATAAGACTGATTTTGGCAAATCACAAAGCCTGTACAAAAATAGAGGGCGGGTGGGCGGGCTGAGTATTTGCTAAGATAAGACTGAACAATAATAAGAGTCGTCATTGAAATGGAGAAGGGGTAGTGGGTGGGGCTACTGTTTACTTATAAGACCCTTTAGAAAAAAGCTAATTTGAGCCCGCCCACCTCTTTTCTCTTTTCACCGACCTACTTTATTTACTGTAAAATGTGAATTGAATTCTATTTTAACAAGCGGTAGAATCTACGATTTAAAACAAAGTGAAAAGGGGCCTCTCCCACCCTCCCTTATTCCATTTTCATCATTCATTCTTATTGGCTTTGAAGAAAGTACTTTCACGAGTATTCAGTTTTAAATTATTCAATTTTTCGATTTATTTTCATTTTTTTTAAAAAATTGATAAAATCGAGAAAATGAAAAATCAAAAAATCGGGAACAGAAAAAACAAATATCAAAAACTTGAAATATTTCTTTCTTCAATTTTTCGAATTGCACTTTTTCAGTTTTCCTCTTTTTGTTTCTTCAATTTTACCATATGCAATTCATTTTAAATGATTCAGTTTTTCGATTTTCCAACTTTTGAATGTTTCAATTTTCAGAATTTTATTTTTCGATTGTAATTTTACAAGTTTGCAATTTTCCCTTTCGGCCTTTTGAATTTATATTTTTTTTTCCTTCAATTTTTTATTTTTCAACTAATTTTGGAAATCACATATCCTCTAAGAAAATAGACGGGGCCGGCAGGGCAGTACTTGTCAAGTTAAGATCGAATAATATTAAGAGTAGTCACTGGAATGAAGAGAGGATCGTGGGCGGGGCTACTGTTTGTTTATAAAACCTTTAAAGAAACCTAAACTCAGCTCCGCCCACCATATTTGCTAAGACAAGAAAAATTTTGGCAAAAAAATGAGGCGGGTGGGCGGGGCTAGTACTTGCTAAGATAAGACTGAAACAATATTATGAGTAGTCATTTAAATGAAAGAGGGTAGGTGGGCGGGGCTACTGCTTGCTTATAAGACTCGTTAGAAAAAAGCTAAATTCAGCCCCGCCTACCTCGTTCCTCCATTTCACTGACTTATTTCGCCATTTTGCAGAATCTAAGATTTAAAACAAAGTTTCCATCATCCATTCTTATTAACTCTGAAGAACGGAAGTTAAAGTCTAAATAGTAGAATAGATTACATTTTTTAATACAATTTAATTTTTACTAAATTCTTTGAATTTTTCGATCAGGAATTTCACGAGTTCTCAATTTTTAATTTTTCAGTTTTTCATTTTTGTTACTCCTTGCTAAGATAAGACTGATTTTGGCAAATCACAAAGCCTGTACAAAAATAGAGGGCGGGTGGGCGGGCTGAGTATTTTTCTAAGATAAGACTGAACAATAATAAGAGTCGTCATTGAAATGGAGAAGGGGGTAGTGGGTGGGGCTACTGTTTACTTATAAGACCCTTTAGAAAAAAGCTAATTTGAGCCCGCCCACCTCTTTTCTCTTTTCACCGACCTACTTTATTTACTGTAAAATGTGAATTGAATTCTATTTTAACAAGCGGTAGAATCTACGATTTAAAACAAAGTGAAAAGGGGCCTCTCCCACCCTCCCTTATTCCATTTTCATCATTCATTCTTATTGGCTTTGAAGAAAGACTTTCACGAGTTTTCAGTTTTAGATTATTCAATTTTTCGATTTTTCATTTTCAAAATGATAAAATCGAAAGAAATATTGGAAAAAATAAAGAAATTGTAAAACGGAAAAATTGTGATATGAAATCGAGAAAATGAAAATCAAAAAATCGGGAACAGAAAAAAACAAATATCAAAAACTTGAAATATTTCTTTCTTCAATTTTTCGAATTGCACTTTTTCAGTTTTCCTCTTTTTGTTTCTTCAATTTTACCATATGCAATTCATTTTTAAATGATTCAGTTTTTCGATTTTCCAACTTTTGAATGTTTCAATTTTCAGAATTTCCTATTTTTCGATTAGTAATTTTACAAGTTTGCAATTTTCCCTTTCGGCCTTTTGAATTTATATTTTTTTCTCCTTCAATTTTTTTATTTTTCAACTAATTTTGGAAAATCACATATCCTCTAAGAAAATAGACGGAGGGCGGGCGGGGCTAGTACTTGTCAAGTTAAGATCGAATAATATTAAGAGTAGTCAGTGGAATGAAGAGAGGATCGGTGGGCGGGGCTACTGTTTGTTTATAAAACTCTTTAAAGAAACCTAAACTCAGCTCCGCCCACCAATATTTGCTAAGACAAGAAAAATTTTGGCAAATGAGCCTCCGTAAGAAAATAGAGGGCGGGTGGGCGGGGCTAGTACTTGCTAAGATAAGACTGAACAATATTATGAGTAGTCATTGAAATGAAGAGGAGTAGGTGGGCGAGGCTACTGCTTGCCTACAAGACTCGTTAGAAAAAAGCTAAGTTCAGCCCCGCCTACCTCTTTCCTCTATTTCACTGACTTATTTTGACAACTTGCATAATCTAAGATTTAAAATAAGTGAAAAGTGGCCCGCCCACCTACCCCTATTTCATTTCCATCATTCATTCTTATTAGCTCTGAGGAACGGAAGTTGGATTTTATATTGATAAATAATAGAATCTAGGACAACATTTTTTTAATACAATTTAATTTTTACTAAATTCTTTGAATTTTTCTATCAGCAATTTCACGAGTTCTCAATTTTTAATTTTTCAGTTTTTCATTTCTTCCATTTTTTGATTTGCAATTTTCAGTATTTCATTTTTTGTTAGAACTTGCTAAGATAAGACTGATTTCGGCAAATCACAAAGCCTCTAGAAAAATAGAGGGCGGGTGGGCGGGCTGACTATTTGCTAAGATAAAACTGAACAATATTAAGAGTAGTCATTGAAATGGAGAAGGGGTAAGTGGGTGGGGCTACTGCTTGCTTATAAGACCGTTTAGAAAAAAGCTAATTTGAGCCCGCCCACCTCTTTTCTGTTTTCACCGACCTATTTTATTTACCGTAAAATGTGAATTGAATTCTATTTTAACAAGCGGTAGAATCTACGATTTAAAACAAAGTGAAAAGGGGCCTCACCCACCCTCCCTGATTCCATTTTCATCATTCATTCTTATTGGCTTTGAAGAAAGAATTTCACGAGTATTCAATTTCAAATTATTCAATTTTTAGATTTTTCATTTTTAAAATGATCATTTTCTTTCATCAATTTTTCGAATTGCACTTTTCCGTTTTCCTTTTTTTGTTTTTTCAATTTTACCATATGCAATTCATTTTTAAATGATTCAGTTTTTCGATTTTCCAACTTTTGAATGTTTCAATTTTCAGAATTTGCTATTTTTCGATTCGTTGTTTTACAAGTTTGCAATTTTCCCTTTCGGTCTTTTGAATTTATATTTTTTTCTCCTTCAATTTTTTTATTTTTCAACTAATTTTGGCAAATCACATATCCTCTAAGAAAATTGACGGTGGGCGGGCGGGGCTAGTACTTGTCAAGTTAAGATTGAATAATATTAAGAGTAGTCACTGGAATGAAGAGAGGATCGGTGGGCGGGGCTACTGTTTGTTTATAAAACTCTTTAAAGAAACCTAAACTCAGCTCCGCCCACTAGTATTTGCTAAGACAAGAATAATTTTGGCAAATGAGCCGTCGTAAGAAAATAGAGGGCGGGTGGGCGGGGCTAGTACTTGCTAAGATAAGACTGAACAATATTATGAGTAGTCATTGAAACGAAGAGGAGTAGGTGGGCGGGGCTACTGCTTGCTTATAAGACTCGTTAGAAAAAAGCTAAATTCAGCCCCGCCTACCTCGTTCCTCCATTTCACTGACTTATTTCGCCATTTTGCAGAATCTAAGATTTAAAACAAAGTTTCCATCATCCATTCTTATTAACTCTGAAGAACGGAAGTTAAAGTCTTAATAGTAGAATAGATTACATTTTTTTAATACAATTTAATTTTTACTGAATTCTTTGAATTTTTCGATCAGGAATTTCACGAGTTCTCAATTTTTAATTTTTCAGTTTTTCATTTTTTGTTACTCCTTGCTAAGATAAGACTGATTTTGACAAATCACAAAGCCTGTACAAAAATAGAGGGCGGGTGGGCGGGCTGAGTATTTGCTAAGGTAAGACTGAACAATAATAAGAGTCGTCATTGAAATGGAGAAGGGGTAGTGGGTGAGGCTACTGTTTACTTATAAGACCCTTTAGAAAAAAGCTAATTTGAGCCCGCCCACCTCTTTTCTCTTTTCACCGACCTACTTTATTTACTGTAAAATGTGAATTGAATTCTATTTTAACAAGCGGTAGAATCTACGATTTAAAACAAAGTGAAAAGGGGCCTCTCCCACCCTCCCTTATTCCATTTTCCATCATTCATTCTTATTGGCTTTGAAGAAAGTATTTCACGAGTATTCAATTTCAAATATTCAATTTTTAGATTTTTCTTTTTTTAAATGATAAAATCGAGAAAATAAAAATCAAAAAATCGGGAACAGAAAAAACAAAAATCAAGAACTTGAAATATTTCTTTCTTCAATTTTTCGAATTGCACTTTTTCAGTTTTCCTCTTTTTGTTTCTTCAATTTTACCATATGCAATTCATCTTTAAATGATTCAGTTTTTCGATTTTCCAATTTTTGAATGTTTCAATTTTCAGAATTTGTTATTTTTCGATTCGTAGTTTTACAAGTTTGCAATTTTCCCTTTCGGTCTTTTGAATTCATATTTTTTTTTCATCAGTTTTTCTATTTTTCGACTAATTTTGGCAAATCACATATCCTCTAAGAAAATAGACGGTGGCCGGACAGGGCTAGTACTTGTCAAGATAAGATTGAATAATATTAAGAGTAGTCACTGGAATGAAGAGAGGATCGCTGGGCGGGGCTACTGTTTGTTTATAAAACTCTTTAAAGAAACCTAAACTCAGCTCCGCCCACTTGTATTTGCTAAGACAAGAATAATTTTGGCAAGTGAGCCTCCGTAAGAAAATAGAGGGCGGGTGGGCGGGGCTAGTACTTGCTAAGATAAGACTGAACAATATTATGAGTAGTCATTTAAATGAAGAGGGGTAGGTGGGCGGGGCTACTGCTTGCTTATAAGACTCGTTAGAAAAAAGCTAAATTCAGCCCCGCCTACCTCGTTCCTCCATTTCACTGACTTATTTCGCCATTTTGCAGAATCTAAGATTTAAAACAAAGTTTCCATCATCCATTCTTATTAACTCTGAAGAACGGAAGTTAAAGTCTAAATAGTAGAATAGATTACATTTTTTTAATACAATTTAATTTTTACTAAATTCTTTGAATTTTTCGATCAGGAATTTCACGAGTTCTCAATTTTTAATTTTTCAGTTTTTCATTTTTTGTTACTCCTTGCTAAGATAAGACTGATTTTGGCAAATCACAAAGCCTCTAGAAAAACAGAGGGCGGGTGGGCGGGCTGAGTATTTGCTAAGATAAGACTGAACAATAATAAGAGTAGTCATTGAAATGAAGAAGGGGTAAGTGGGTGGGGCTACTGCTTGCTTATAAGACCCTTTAGAAAAAAGCTAATTTGAGCCCGCCCACCTCTTTTCTCTTTTCACCGACCTACTTTATTTATTGTAAAATGTGAATTGAATTCTATTTTAACAAGCGGTAGAATCTACGATTTAAAACAAAGTGAAAAGGGGCCTCTCCCACCCTCCCTTATTCCATTTTCATCATTCATTCTTATTGGCTTTGAAGAAAGTATTTCACGAGTAGGTATTCAATTTCAAATTATTCAATTTTTAGATTTTTCTTTTTTTAAATGATAAAATCGAGAAAATAAAAATCAAAAAATCGGGAACAAAAAAAACAAAAATCAAGAACTTGAAATATTTCTTTCTTCAATTTTTCGAATTGCACTTTTTCAGTTTTCCTCTTTTTGTTTCTTCAATTTTACCATATGCAATTCATCTTTAAATGATTCACTTTTTCGATTTTCCAATTTTTGAATGTTTCAATTTTCAGAATTTGTTATTTTTCGATTCGTAGTTTTACAAGTTTGCAATTTTCCCTTTCGGTCTTTTGAAATCATATTTTTTTTTCATCAGTTTTTCTATTTTTCAACTAATTTTGGCAAATCACATATCCTCTAAGAAAATAGACGGTGGCCGGACAGGGCTAGTACTTGTCAAGATAAGATTGAATAATATTAAGAGTAGTCACTGGAATGAAGAGAGGATCGCTGGGCGGGGCTACTGTTTGTTTATAAAACCCTTTAAAGAAACCTAAACTCAGCTCCGCCCACTTGTATTTGCTAAGACAAGAATAATTTTGGCAAGTGAGCCTCCGTAAGAAAATAGAGGGCGGGTGGGCGGGGCTAGTACTTGCTAAGATAAGACTGAACAATATTATGAGTAGTCATTTAAATGAAGAGGGGTAGGTGGGCGGGGCTACTGCTTGCTTATAAGACTCGTTAGAAAAAAGCTAAATTCAGCCCCGCCTACCTCGTTCCTCCATTTCACTGACTTATTTCGCCATTTTGCAGAGTCTAAGATTTAAAACAAAGTTTCCATCATCCATTCTTATTAACTCTGAAGAACGGAAGTTAAAGTCTAAATAGTAGAATAGATTACATTTTTTTAATACAATTTAATTTTTACTAAATTCTTTGAATTTTTCGATCAGGAATTTCACGAGTTCTCAATTTTTAATTTTTCAGTTTTTCATTTTTTGTTACTCCTTGCTAAGATAAGACTGATTTTGGCAAATCACAAAGCCTGTACAAAAATAGAGGGCGGGTGGGCGGGCTGAGTATTTGCTAAGATAAGACTGAACAATAATAAGAGTCGTCATTGAAATGGAGAAGGGGTAGTGGGTGGGGCTACTGTTTACTTATAAGACCCTTTAGAAAAAAGCTAATTTGAGCCCGCCCACCTCTTTTCTCTTTTCACCGACCTACTTTATTTACTGTAAAATGTGAATTGAATTCTATTTTAACAAGCGGTAGAATCTACGATTTAAAACAAAGTGAAAAGGGGCCTCTCCCACCCTCCCTTATTCCATTTTCATCATTCATTCTTATTGGCTTTGAAGAAAGACTTTCACGAGTTTTCAGTTTTAGATTATTCAATTTTTCGATTTTTCATTTTCAAAATGATAAAATCGAAAGAAATATTGAAAAAATAAAGAAAAAAATTGTGATATGAAATCGAGAAAATGAAAATCAAAAAATCGGGAACAGAAAAAACAAATATCAAAAACTTGAAATATTTCTTTCTTCAATTTTTCGAATTGCACTTTTTCAGTTTTCCTCTTTTTGTTTTCTTCAATTTTACCATATGCAATTCATTTTTAAATGATTCAGTTTTTCGATTTTCTAACTTTTGAATGATCAATTTTCAGAATTTGCTATTTTTCGATTCGTAGTTTTACAAGTTTGCAATTTTCCCTTTCGGTCTTTTGAATTTGTATTTTTTTTCTTCAATTTTTTGATTTTTCAACTAATTTTGGTAAATCACATATCCTCTAAGAAAATAGACGGTGGTATTTGTTAATTTTTTGTCAATTTTCTAATTATTTTTTGTAGGTGTGTAATTGGGATTTCTTCCTGTTGAAATCAATAAATATTATTATTATGCTGAAAACCGGATGGCGGATTCTAAGACCGTTCTGGAGTTATGTTCCATTAAATTTGAATTTTTTGTCCATACTAAACGGAGTATCCGGTCTGAAAGTTTGTCTCGAAGAGTACAAAACTTATTAGAAAAATTACTGTGTCAATCTAAGAAAAGCGGTTTTTCGTGGTTAGCTACCTTTGACATTTTTTTTCAGTCCCAGGGTGATTTCATTCCTCTATGGTTGGCCACCATGGTGATTACCGTTGAATTAATAATTTGTAAAAGTAATCCCACCAAGTAATTAAACTCACGTAAACGGTAATTGAGTGAGTGGCAACATTACTATAATCCTCTGTTAAGTTAACGCAATAACTCTAGCGGCTTTGGAGGTGAAGATCTCCCAGCAGACATCTATCGAATTCACTCCTGCCAGCAAACCCGATTGCTTACAAAACTAATCGAAACTAAGCTCAAATATTGTTTCGCAAATTGAATAACGCCTCGAAGACGCTAAAGCAAACTTTGCGAAAAATCACGCCGTCTCATCCGTACGAGAAACAATACGTATAGAAAAATCTATATCAGCCGTCTGAAAATACATCTTTGATGCGAAAACGTCAAGCCATCACAGCTCTTGCAAGGTTGCTCCTCCGAGGGTGAAAAATAAAAAACCGCTTGACACCTCGCAGAAACTCGTTTCCTCGCAACGTAACAAAACCAACAAGTTTCTTACGGCTGGAATCAGAAACACCTCATTATTTCTCCCATCCAACTAGCTAATTTCCTCCATCTGTATCAATTACCCACTAACAACCTTCTCCTCCTCCCTAATAAATTATCATTTCTCCTCTACGCACGTAACCGTACGCCGGCATGCATCGGATTCCTGGCGACTTTCGAACGACAAATTATGCAAACTCTTACACTCAACAGGTTTCTCGGCGTATATTGATGTATCATATGTTGGAATTCGGCTCAAAGCTTTGCTGAATTTGAGCCTGAGAGCCCCCGAAAGTCGCGCCGCCGGCGGAATGGAGCCTGCATTGACCCAGACCGTGAATTTTTGATCTCCTGTCAAGTAAATAAGTAAAATTTAATTTCCTGCCATGTTGAAAAGTTACGTGGAGGAAGGGGAGAAAGATAAACAATGATAAGGAAGAAATGACATAAAGTTGGTAGTTTTTATCGGGAGAACTCGATTTAGGGGAGGAAAACAACGGAGATTTAGGGAAATGGGATGGCGACCTGGGGGAGGGCGGTGGGCAAAAAGTGTTTTTAAGATGATGCGATGTTATCGCTGAAATGGGTGTTTACGGTTACGTTACGGCTGCTTAAATAAGCAGAAACTTAACCGTGGCAAGTTTAACTACAACCGATGGTTTAAATAGTTAATAGTTTGTATGCCAGTTGAAGGGAACCGGTGGTCTAAAGTTTAAGAGGAAATCAGTTACTATGAAATTGCGCATATTTGGTGGTTCTTTGGGACCTACGTTCCCAAAAAAAGGAGGATCAACTAGTAACTAGAGGGTTTTTACTTCCCGAGGCTAAGGAAATTTAGTTACTTGACAATTTTTTCATTCTTCAGTGTTTCGGTTTCATGATTTTTCATTTTTGTAATTTCAATTTTTTCAACTTCCAAATTTTTCAATGTTTCGTTTCTTCAATTTTCCAAAATTACAATGTTTGATTTTTCGATTTTTCAGTTTCTCGCTTTTTAGTTTTTTCAATTTTTTGTTTCTTCAGTTTTTCAATTTATTATATTTCATTTGCCAGTTTTTTCCATTTTTTTAATTTTTCGATTCTTCAGTTTGTTTCAATTTTTCAAATTTAAATTTTTTCGTTTGTTCATTTTTCATTTTTTAATTTTCCAGTTTTGTAATTTTATTAATTCTAAAAGTTGAAAAATCGAAAAACTAGGAAATTTGAAAAATCAAAAAATCGAGAAACTGAAAAAACGAAAAGCAAAATCGAAGAAGTGGAAAATCGAAAAACTGCCAATCGAGAACTGAAGAAACGAAAAAGTGAAACATTGAAAAACTAAAAATCGTGAAAACGAAAATCAAACTAAATCAATGAATTGCGAAGAAGAAAAATTATAGAATAGTTAAAATTGTCGAAAAACTGTAACATTCAAAGAAAAATTGAATAATCGAATAAATTAATGAAAAATTTTAAAATCCAGTTATTGAAAAATGAAAAATTTCTAACATCGTAAAATTGAAAAAGTGTAAAAAAATGCTAGAAAAATTGCAGATCAGAAATTATAGAAACGAAAACTTGAAAAATCAAAAAACTGAAAAATCTAAAATGGACAAAAAGGAAAATTATAAAATCAGAACATTGAAAAACAGACAAATCGAAAATATAAAGAAAATAAAAAATCAAAACGATTAATTCAAAACTCGTGAAATTACAAATCGGAAAATTGCAAAGTCTAAAAATTGAAAATTTTAAAAGTTGCGTAATCGAAGAACTGAAAAATTTAAAAAAGAAAACTCGAAAAATTGCATGTCGTGAATTGAAGAGACGAAAATTTGAAAAAACTGAAACTGAAAAAACAAAATATTACAAAATCGGATCATGTAAAAATCGAAAAATTGTAAATCTAAATGTGTTTTCCAATTTTTAGATTTTTTAATTTTTAATTTTCTGCTTTTTCAATTGTAAAACTAAAAATCGAGACTCTTATAAATCGTAAAAATTAATGAATAAAAAAATCGAAAGAAAAAAAACGAATCGAATCGAAAAATTGGAAAACTCAAAAACTATAAATCGAAAAATTATAGAATCGTCAAAATTGTAATGTCGAAAAATTGTAACATTGAAAAATAGACAAACTGAAAAATTTGAACGTGATACCACGAAAACTGAAAAATATAAAAGCTGGAAAATAGAAAAATTAAAAATTGGAAAGCCAAAAACTGAAAAAAATTCACATTGAAAAAAGAAAAATTATAAAATCAGAACAATGAAAAACTGAAAATCTGAAAAATGAAGAACACAAAAAAAATTGAAAACTTCTGCAATTATAGATGGAAAAATTGCAAAATCTAAAAACTGAAACTTCCAAAGTTGGAAAATCGGAAAATTGAAAAATTTAAAACTCAAAACTCGAAGAGTTGCATGCCGTGGAATGGAAGAAACAACAAACTGAAAAATCTAAAAGTTGTAAAACTGAAGAAACCAAAAATTAAAAAAATTTAAATTGAACAAAGAAAAAATTTTAAAATCGGAACATTGAAAAATCGAAAAGTTGTAAAACTAAAAAACCAAAACGATTAATTAAAAACTCGTGAAATTACGAATCAAAAACTTGCAAAATCTAAAAATTGAAAGTTGTATAATCGAAAAACTGAAAAATTTAAAAATAAAAACTTGCAATTAAAAAAAAAAATTGAAGAAACGAAAAATTTAAAAATTAAAACTGAAAAACAAAATATTACAAAATCAGAACACTGAAAAATCGAAAAATTGTAAAACTAAGAAAAGACATAAAAACCCTCAATTTTTCAAGTTCTTGTTTTGTAATTTTTAGATTTTTCAATTTTTAGTTTTCTACTTTTTCGTTTTTAATTTTTGATTTTTTAATTTTACAATTTTTTTGGAAAAGTTGAAAAATCGAAAAACTGGAAAACTAAAAATCGAGCCTCTTATAAATCGAAAAAATTTATGAATCAGAAAATTGGAAAAAAAATGAATCGAATCAAAAAATATTGGACAACTCAAATACCATAAAATCGAAAAATTATAGAATCGTCAAAATTGTAATGTCAAAAAATTGTAACATTGAAAAATGGACAAACTGAAAAATCTGAAACTGAAAACACAAAAAATTTAAAAATATAAAAGCTGGAAAATAGAAAAGTTAAAAACCGAAGAAGTGCAAACCAAAAATTGAAAAATTTCACATTGAAAAAAAGAAAAATTATAAAATCAGAGTAACGAAAAACTGAAAAAATTAAGAACATAAAAACCAAAATGCAAATATACAAATCGAGAATTTGAACTAATGACAAATTGAAAACTTCTGAAATTATAGATGGAAAAATTGCAAAATGTAAAAACTGAAACTTCCAAAATTGGAAAATCGGAATTTTGAAAAATTTTAAAATGAAAACTCGAAGAGTTGCATGCCGGGGAATGGAAGGAACAAAAAACTGAAAAATCGATTAATTGCAAATGGAAAAAATTAAAAAAAAAATTATAAAACCAGAACTTTGAAAAACGGAAAAATTGAAAATATAAAAAAAATAAAAACCGAAACAATTAACTGAATACTCGTGAAATAGCAAATCGAAAAACTGCAAAATCTAAAAGTTGTAAAACTGAAGAAACCAAAAATTTAAAAAAATTTAAATTGAACAAAGAAAAAATTATAAAATCGGAACATTGAAAAATCGAAAAATTGTAAAACTAAAAAACCAAAACGATTAATTAAAAACTCGTGAAATTGCGAATCAAAAAGTTGCAATATCTAAAAATTGAAAGTTGTAAAATCGAAAAACTGAAAAATTTAAAAATAAAAACTTGCATGTCGTTAATTAAAGAAACGAAAGGTTGAAAAAATTAAAACTGAAATCAAAATATTACAAAATCAGAACACTGAAAAATTGAAAAATTGTAAAACTAAAAAAAGAAAATAAAAATCCTCAATTTTTCAAGTTCTTGCTTTCTAATTTTTAGATTTATCAATTTTTAATTTTTAAATATTTCAATTTTTTTCGAAAAGTTGAAAAATCGAAAAATTTAAAAACTAAAAATCGAGACACTTATAAATCGAAAAAATTAATGAAGCAAAAAATTGAAAAAAAAAAGAATCGAATCGAAAAATATTGGAAAACTCAAAATCTATAAAATCGAAAAAATTATAGAACCGTCAAAATTGTAATGTCGAAAAATTGTAACATTGAAAAATGGACAAACTGAAAAATCTGAAACTGAAAACACAAAAAATTTTAAAATCCAAAAGCTGGAAAATAGAAAAGTTAAAAACCGAGAAAGTGCAAACCAAAAATTGAAAATCAGAACAATGAAAAACTAAAGAAATTGAACAAATAACAAATTGAAAACTCCTGAAATTATAGATGGAAAAATTGCATAATCTAAAAACTGAAACTTCCAAAGTTGGAAAATCGGAAAATTGAAAAATTTTAAAATGAAAACTCGAAGAGTTGCATGTCTTGGAATGGAAGGAACAAAAAACTTAAAAATCGATAATTGCAAATCGAAAAAATTGTAAAATCAGAACATTGAAAAACGGAAAAATTGAAGATATAACGAAAATAAAAATCGAAAAATGTAAAAAAAATTTAAATTGGAAAAACAGAAAATTATAAAATCGAAAATTGTAAAACTAAAAAAAAAAAAAAAACCGAAACGGAGAAGAGATTTTTAAAAACTTGAAGAATTAAGTCCAATAAATGAAAAAGTTTTAAAATTCCATAATCAAAAATCGAAAAATTCTAAAATCCAAAAATTGAAAAAGTAAATTTTTTTTTAAATGTTATTACTAAAATTGTTGTTAAAAATTTTAAAAATCCAAGAGTTAATTTATAGAATATTTTAATTGAGATTAAGTTAATCACGCATTTATTTGGGCTTTTAGGGACGTCTGCGACGTTTAATCGCAATCGAATGTTTAATTGAGTTTCTATAAACCGGCCCTAAAAGTTGAAAATCGAAAATTGGAAAACCAAAAAATTGCAAATCGGAAAATTGAAAAATTCGAAAGCTGAAATATTTCACATTTAAAAAAAAAGAAATAAAATATATTTTTTTATATATTCAAAACAGAAACGAAAAATTGCAAATTGGACAACTGAAAAATTTTGAAATAAAAACTGGAAAAATTGCATGTCTAAAATTGAAAGAACCAAAAATGTAAAAAAATTGAAACTGGAAAACAGAAAATTATAAAATCGAAACATTAAAAAATCAAAAAAAAAATGTAAAATTAAAAAAAATAAAAACAAAACGAAAAATTGCAAATGGAAAATTTGAAAAATAAAAACTCAAAAAGACGAATAAACGAAAAAGTTTTAATATCCCATAATATAGACATGGAAAAAATTTAAAATCGTAAAATTGCAAAAATTTTAATATATGATCGTTTTCCGGGTTGGGACCGTGTCAATTAAGTTTTTAGGCTCAACGTTTCACACACTTCCATAAGTGGCATCTTCAGGAGCAGGATTGCCTTTTTTTCTTAATATACATAGTATTCTTTGAACAACACGATACTCAATTGTAAAGAAATAAGTATTTTGTAGTTAAGCTCCGCCCCCTTAATTCATGACGAATAAAAAAAAATCATCACAATTGAGGTGGGCGGGCCTAAATTTTGCCTTTTTGTTTTAATATGTGCAGACTTCTTTTCACAACATGAAACTTAAAATATGTTTAAACCGGAAAATTTGTACAATAACGAAATATCGATTTTGCGATTAGGCTCCGACCCATAATTGCAAAATCCATATTTCTTTGCACAAATGTGCCATTTTAACCATGTTTTAAGTTTATTGTTGTGAAAAGATGGCTATGTATATTAAAAAAAAAAAGCAAAATATAAGCCCCGCCATATCTTAATTCTGGTGATTTTTTGATTCGTCGTGAGCCAAGGGGGCGGGGCTTAACTGCAAAATACTCTTTCTTTACAAGAAATTATGAACATGATTTTAACAAAATTAATTGTTGTTCGTCAATTTTCACGCATTTACCATTGAAATACAAAGAACAAGAACCACATTTAAGAGATGGCACATTTGGGGTAACTGCCCATTACAAGTTTTGCAATAAACTGTCCATAAGCGATAATTTATCAACTTGTATCCGTAAACAGACAAAAACTTTCACTTCTTATTATTTTCCCCTACCTGACAGTCATCCGTCACCTCCCTCGCGTCCCCCAAATCTAACAATCTTAATATTTGGCCCTCGCCGTCGAAATTCTTGCGCACGAGTCTTCCTTTTGACCAATTAGTTTCAAAGCGGGCAAACTTTACCATCAGCACATGAACACATCCCGTAAGTAAGCCGAATCCTCTGGAGTGCAAAATCGAACCCGTCGAACCGAAAATACTCAATTGTGTTGGAAGAGTGACCTACCAGAACGACAAACTCGGCACCAATCTAGAGAAACCGACGTTTATAGATGACATACTCTTGAGGTTAGTTCAATTCGCCCACGCCCGCCGCCGCCGCATCGCTCAAATCCTTTTACGTCCTCGCCAAAGAAAAGTTTCGGTTTTATGTGTCTGCACGAGGATTAAAAGAAATCCTTTAATTACGTTTGTGGCCCGGAGCGGACGAAGTATGATACTTGCCGGATTCCTGATGCCACTAAAAATTTGCTCTCTTGTTCGAAACGGAAGGGACACATCGATCGGGGGCGGTTAGTTTCAATTAGGAAACAAGGGTTTGGGTACGTGGGACGGGGACTTCGGGTTTACATAAGACGGATTAGTGAGGACATAACGTCGAAATCCGGTGATTTTTAATTAAATCGTTTCATTTAAGAAGAAATTTTTCCAATTACCTGAAAAGCTAGCTTTCAGCAGTAATTGTTACGACTATTTTGTTTCTAAATTATAATTAAACTTTATTATCTCACACTTCCTAGGTTTTATATACTATTATTAAAAATGAAACTGTGTTCCGGTTAAGCTCACTCCGTTAGAAGAAAATACGAACCAACTTCGCTTCGGTGCTAAAAGCTATATGACCTTAAGCGAAAATGGCGGATGCGCCGGGCGACCAGATTAAAATATCGCTTTTCCAGACACATGTAGTGCAAAGGGTAGGTCAAAGGTTGTAAATTGCGAGAATCGAGCTTAACATAAATTCATTTACATTTTCCATCTCATATCTCGCAGATTAAAAAAGCAAAAGTGTTGCATAAAGTAATGAATTACTCGGCATGAAATTCATGTTTGCTCGAGTTTACAACGCGTCTGAGTATAATCTAATTGAACGGACGTAAACGGAATGAAACGTCCCATGATGCACGATTCCGACGAAATTTGATTTGTAAGGTAGCTCGCACAATTTCTTAAGTTTACAGCACTTTCTAGTGCTTGTTGATGTTTGCTCGTTCTCTCAAATGAGCAGTTTCTTGTCGGTCGGGAAACAACAGCCGAGATTTTGTGTTGGCATTAAGAGCGGTTGGTACAACTGAGGAAGCGTCGTTTACGTTATTGTTCTGTGTAGACGTTTTTGTTGCGAAATTCGAATTATAGCGTGGAAGAAAGGTTTTTAGTGCGTTCGAAGCCTAATTGAAACGAAAAGAACTTTTTTATGGTGTTATAACCGATACGGAGATAAATTTTATGGAGTTATTAATTTTTACTTGAGGAAGGAATTTTTAAAGAGGCTGAACATCCGTGTGCACAAATTTATAGCTTCAGATATGAATCGTAATGTTTCAATTTTGGCAATAAATCGGAAGTCTCGATGACGGATTCCAGAACGACCTCGATGGCGGGGTTCGCGAATTCTCTTTTTTCACGGTTAATTATCGCTGTAAATTTACCTGTCCGTTACAATTAAAAAAAAGTGGCCGTCAACTCAACTACCATTAGAGTTAAATGCTAATTAATTGTAGACACAGCACACGGGTTGTCAACTTCAAAGGCCTGCGGTAGACACAAAGCCATTTCCACACAAGTACGTAAATGATAGTTATTACGTACTTATCAAATAGTAATTTTTATTAGACAATAGCGAAGTAGATGGCACCTGACCCGGCGGCGGCGTGGCCGAAACCCTCTTTCCCCGAGTCAATTATTAACCTCCCTAATACATAGCGTTCACTTTTCGGTTACAAGAAATTTCCTGTGTGATTCGCGCGGATTCCTCCGAGTGCCATCCCCGAGCCCAATTTGGCCGAGCCGGTTTTTCTCTGCCAGTATTAGCGAGAGCGTTTTTTGCTAATTTGGGGGCAAACGCGTAAATTTGATTGATGGAGCGGTTGAATATTAAGAGGGCGCGAAACCCAATCCTGATGCCTAGTCATCTGGTAAATCTATTACCTCGTAATTAATCCGTTCGCCATAATACCTCGCAACGATTTTAAGCCGCTTTTATCGTCGCAAATTGAGCTTGATAATTGGCTTGTTTACACAAGAACGGTGACGTAACTTATCCGTGAAAAACGCAAACAAAGCTCGGTGTGTTTGAACGAAACCGTCGAAAGAAAGCCGCGATTTCGCGTTCTCATGATAACTGCTTAATCTAATTTCGGATGTTATTGTTTCTCGATTTCCAGCTCGCTGATGGGGGAGGTGTATTTACTTTATTCGGGGCAGCAATCTCGAGTTGGAATTCATTTTTCAGTATTTCGAATTAAAAGTTTGTTTGGGTTTTCTTTCGGATGCGTGAATGTGTTTTCGTAATTTGTCGAGCGGCTGGAATAATTTGTTTCATAGAGTCGGAAGTTTCTTGATTAGTATCGAAGTACTAGCAAGTACTGCCCTAGTACTTGTTAAGATAAAACTGTAAAAACTTGTGAAATTTAAAGGCAAAAGTTTTAGATAATATCATTAGTTTTTGAAAGGGGGAAAAGAATAAATTTTGCTTAACGATTTACCATGATTACAATAACCTTAAAATATTTACAAGATTTCCGAGCAATCGGCTTTGCAGTTTCAAACTTATATTGCAAAATATTCAATTTTAAATTGTTTCTAGAAATTCTGGATGTCTAGGGTGAAAATTTGACACGGATTCACACTTCACAAGTACAAGAGTATCTTATTCTATGAAATTAAAAAAACTTTTAATTATAAATTTTGGAGATGACGTCATCAAATTCTTGGTGGGGATAATTAGCCAAATTTTGGTTAACAGCCACATGAAATATCTAACATATGTACAAAAGACAGACAGACGGAAACGGGATACCACCTTTTTCGTATTCTAGAGGTCATGACACGTCGAGAAAACATGAAAGTGGCAATTCGGCCGATGGACTCGATTACTATACTATACTTCCTTAGTTTACGCTCGGGAACCCAATGATTAGGCCCCACCCACCCGCCCCTATAGCAATTGTGATGAATTTTTCATTTATTGTCAGTTCAAAGGGCGGAGCTTAATTACAAATTCCATATTTCTTTAGAAAAAAATATCATTTTAATTTCTCATTACGAAAAGATGACTATATGTATATTAAGGAAAAAAAGACTCAATATCAGCCAAGCCATTTCAGTTGTGATGAATTTTTTTATTAGTCGTGAGCCTGGGGGCGGAGCGTAATTGGAAAATCATTTTAAACTTGGTAAGAGTTTCTAAGAATTAAAGAAATCGTCACAATTGAGATGGGGTGGGTGGGCGGGGTTTATATTTGGCCTGTTTTTCTTTATACACATGGTATTATTAACAAGATACACAAAAACATTTTTTAATTTCTTGTAAAGAAATAAGTTCAACAACATTTTCCAATTGATACTCAGTTATTGGAAGCATGTTAAATCGTTAGTCAAAATTTATCCGTTGATGCCCCCAGAAGTTGATGATGTCATCTTATAGTTTTGTCGAATAAATGTAATTTAAATGTTAAAAAGTTCTCTTCAATTTTACGATTTTGCAATTTTTCAAATTTTCACGTCAGTAAATTCTCATTTTTCCGATTTCGGAACTAATCTTTTTTCCCATCTCTCGACTTCCCAAAGTTTCGATTTTTTACTTCTTCAATTCTTCAATTTTTCGATTTTTCAGGTTTTTGATTTTTCAATAGTTCGGTTTTTTAAGCTTACGATTTTCGACTTTTCTTTTCAGTTTTTCGATTTCTTAATTTTTACATTTTTTAATTTCTCAATTTTTTGGATATTTCTTTCAGTTTTGGGATTTTTTAATTTTTCGATTTTTCGACTTTGCGGTTTTTGGACTCCTGGATTTTTTGATTTCTCGATTTTTTACTTTTTGGATTTTCGATTTTTCGCTAAACTTTAGATTTCTCAATTTTTCGATTGTTTTATAGTTCGATTTCTCAATGTTTCAACTTGTCGATTTTTTAATTTTTCAATTTTTAAAATTCTAGGTTTTTGGATTTCTCTAGTTTTCAGTTCTTCTATATTTCAATTTTTTTGATTTATCGAATTCAGATGTTTCGATTTCCATTGTTCAATTTCTCGATTCATCAATTTTTCAATTTTTTACTTTTCTTTTGGGTTTTCGACTCGGCGATTTCTCGATCCTCTGATTTTTCAATTTCTCGATGTCTCAGTAAGTTTTTTAATTTTTCGATGTTTCGATATTTGGATCTCTTGGTTTTTCGATTTTTTACTTTTGAGCTTTTCAATTTTTCGAGGTTTCGATTTTTCAGGTTTTCCAATTTTCCAATTTTTTAAATTCTGAAGTTTCGATTTCTCGATTTGTCGATTTTTCAGTTTTTTGATTTTTAAATTTTAGATTTTCGAGTTTTTATTTTTTGATATTTAGATTTCTCGATTTTTGAATTTTGTGATATTTTGATTGTTCAATGTTTGAAATTTTAGATTTTTTTTTAGTCCTTTAAAATTCCTATTTTCAAATTTTCAAATTTTGACGTTTCTAAATTTTCAGTTTTCCGATTTCTCAATTAATCTATTTTTAATTATCCCATTTCTCGACTCCCCCAAATTTCGATTTTTCACTTCTTCAATTTTTCGATTTCTCAATTTTCCAATTTTTGCAGTTAAGATCCGCCCCCTTGGTTCACGGCAAATAAAAAAAAATCATCACAATTGAGACAGGGTGGGTGGGTGGGCTTACATTTTATCTTGTTGTGGAATGCAAAACATGTTTTAAGTACCGTGTTATTGAAAGAAAAATGTCTATATTTAGAAAAAATGGGGGCATGATTAAGCCCCACCCACCAGCCCGTACATGAAATGTGATGCATTTTTCATTCGTTGTCAGTTCGAGGGGTGGAGCTTAATTACAAAATCCATATTTCTTTAGAAAAAATTATCATTTTAAACATGTTTTAAGTTTCTCATTACGAAAAGATGACTACGTATATTAAGGAAAAAATGACTCAATATCAGCCCCGTCCTTTCAGTTGTTATGAATTTTTTTATTAGTCGTGAGCCTGGGGGCGGAGCGTAATTGGAAAATCATTTTAAACTTGGTAGAAGTTTCTAAGAATAAAATAAATCATCACAATTGAGATGGGGTGGGTGGGCGGGGTTTATATTTGGCCTGTTTTTCTTAATATACATGGTATTTTTAACAAGATACACAAAAACATGTTTTTAATTTCTTGTAAAGAAATAAGTATTTTGCAGTTAAGATCCGCTCCCTTGGTTCACGGCGAACAAAAAAAAATATCACAATTGAGACAGGGCAGGTGGGTGGGCTTACATTTTACCTTGTTGTGGAATACAAAACATGTTTTAAGTACCGTGTTATTGAAAGAAAAATGTCTATATTTAGAAAAAATGGGGGCATGATTAAGCCCCACCCACCCGCCCGTACATGAAACGTGATGCATTTTTCATTCGTTGTCCGTTCGAGGGGTGGAGCTTACTTACAAAATCCATTTCTTTAGAAAAAATTATCATTTTAAACATGTTTTAAGTTTCTCATTACGAAAAGATGATTACGTATATTAAGGAAAAAATGACTCGATATCAGCCCCGCCCTTTCAGTTGTGATGAATTTTTTTATTAGTCGTGAGCCTGGGGGCGGAGCGTAATTGGAAAATCATTTTAAACTTGGTAGAAGTTTCTAAGAATAAAAGAAATCATCACAATTGAGATGGGGTGGGTGGGCGGGGTTTACATTTGGAATGTTTTTCTTAATATACATGGTATTTTTAACAAGATACACAAAAACATGTTTTTAATTCCTTGTAAAGAAATAAGTATTTTGCAGTTAAGATTGGTTCACGACCAATAAAAAAAAATCATCACAATTGAGACAGGGCGGGAGGGTGGGCTTACATTTTACCTTGTTGTGGAATGCAAAACATGTTTTAAGTACCGTATTATTGAAAGAGAAATGTCTATATTTAGAAAAAATGGGAGCATGATTAAGCCCCACCCACCCGCCCGTACATGAAATGTGATGCATTTTTCATTCGATGTCAGTTCGAGGGGTGGAGCTTAATTACAAAATCCATTTCTTTAGAAAAAATTATCATTTTAAACATGTTTTAAGTTTCTCATTACGAAAAGATGACTACGTATATTAAGGAAAAAATGACTCAATATCAGCCCCGCCCTTTCAGTTGTGATGAATTTTTTATTAGTCGTGGGCCTGGGGGCGGAGCGTAATTGGAAAATCATTTTAAACTTGGTAGAAGTTTCTAAGAATAAAAGAAATCATCACAATTGAGATGGGGTGGGTGGGCGGGCTTTATATTTGGCCTGTTTTTCTTAATATACATGGTATTTTTAGCAAGATACACAAAAACATGTTTTTAATTTCTTGTAAAGAAATAAGTATTTTGCAGTTAAGATCCGCCTCCTTGGTTCACGACGAATAAAAAAAATTATCACAATTGAGACAGGGTGGGTGGGCGGGCTTACATTTTACCTTGTTGTGGAATGCGAAACATGTTTTAAGT
Organism: Zophobas atratus; assembly: GCA_022388445.1. NCBI lineage: Eukaryota > Metazoa > Arthropoda > Insecta > Coleoptera > Tenebrionidae > Zophobas > Zophobas atratus. Next base: position 3,885,301 of record CM039448.1, read on the forward strand.
ACCGTGTTATTGAAAGAAAAATGTCTATATTTAGAAAAAATGGGGGCACGATTAAGCCCCACCCGCCCGCCCGTACATGAAATGTGATGCATTTTTCATTCGTTGTCAGTTCGAGGGGTGGAGCTTAATTACAAAATCCATATTTCTTTAGAAAAAATTATCATTTTAAACATGTTTTAAGTTTCTCATTACGAAAAGATGACTACGTATATTAAGGAAAAAATGACTCAATATCAGCCCCGCCCTTTCAGTTGTGATGAATTTTTTTATTAGTCGTGAGCCTGGGGGCGGAGCGTAATTGGAAAATCATTTTAAACTTGGTAGAAGTTTCTAAGAATAAAAGAAATCATCACAATTGAGATGGGGTGGGTGGGCATGATAACTGCTTAATCTAATTTCGGGTGTTATTGTTTCTCGATTTCCAGCTCGCTGATGGGGGAGGTGTATTTACTTTATTCGGGGCAGCAATCTCGTGTTGGAATTCATTTTTCAGTATTTCAAATTAAAAGTTTGTTTGGGTTTTCTTTCGGATGCGTGAATGTATTTTCGTAATTTGTCGAGCGGCTGGAATAATTTGTTTCATAGAGTCGGAACTTTCTTGATTAGTATCGTTTCAATTTTCCTAGGTTACAAAAGATAACTTCGGCTTAATCCGACATCGGAGTGATGCAGACGCTTGGAAATCCGAAACTGATCGATGCTGATGCATACTGATTACATTGTAGCTTTGTTGTGACCGCTTTCTTTGAAAATGTGCTAAAGTTCACCGATTTTTCTTGTTTCTTTATCGGCAGGATATATGGCATAACGAGAAAATGGTGGATGCGCCGGGATAGTTGTGCAACACTTTTACTTTTTATTCGCCTTATCGCGTTTCCACCCCATTATTTCCAAACAGAAGTCGCGACTCATTAAAAAACAGTCAAGTCAAAAATTGAATGATGCTTCCGAAATCTTCGACTGCATTAAGAGCATCGGATAAACACGCCAAAACCGCCACTAAACCGCTTAATCTAACCCAACTCGGAGATGATGAACGCTTTTAATTAAAGTCTGAAACATTCATAACAAGTAGAACATGTCTTAAAATTAATATTTCAGACTATAAGTTAACATGGTTTTATATTCTCGCTGGTGGCGTCCACAAAAATTTGAAATTTTAATTTAGGGGTAATGGGGCGGAAATAGTCTACACGGGGGTGTACTTAAGGGTAACGTCTGTCGACCACTTTACTTCTGAAGCGGCCACTGACTCCATTACAGCTTAAAGTGCTTACGTAATCGAGCTTTTCACAGGAAAGCGTGACTTCTTTGCAGGTTAGAATTGTGGCCATTGTGTCTAATACGCTTTCTAGGAGGCGGCGATGTGATTGATCTTCGACGTTGCATTTTGTTTCGCGACCCGCCTCGCTACAAATATAAAAAACGTCTTCGACGTTTGACTTTTACGCGATTAGCGAGCAATTTGTCAAACTCAGCGGCTTCACCCACCCGTCTGGAGAATTCCTTTTCGAACCATTTGGCCCATTAACGGTCGTCTCGATTCAGATACTCGGGGGCGGGCGCCTAATTCGCGCGGAACTCGGGGGCGGCGCCGTAAAAATGTAAAATAAGTGTAAAGTGGCATTTATCTTTGTGAGGCACATACGTGCTCTCTACTTCATCTTTCTTATCTCGTATCGGGCCGCGAAGGGAAAAGTTTTTTGCGTGTCGTCGTTACGGCAATCCTTAACCCACGGTGACCGATAAATCATCTAACTTCGAACGTAATCACTGATGAGGGTGTCTTTACGCATGAAAACCACGTTCACCACGAGATCTGTGGGGGAGGATGGTATTGACCCACGTGATATGCAGAGGAGGGCGGTGTAACGTTTAGCGCTATTTTTATTAGTGTTTTACGCTATTTTTATAGGAGATGGAGCCGTTTTTTTTCAAGGCTGTGCGATGTGCGTTAATTTTATAAGGGTATTTTTATATCGGGCGGAAAAGTCGATTACGTGTTGGATTTAATGACGTGTCATAATTGAACCATAAAAATCTGTTGACGTTCGCGTGTTAATGTTTTCCTCGTTAACTGTTTAAAATGACGTAACTGGATTATGTAATTGAGAAAGTAAGTCCTTTCGTACACTCATTTGCTCATCTGTTTATTCAAGCACGAACACACCAATACCGATTTGATTGTGCTAGAAGAAACCTCTGAAACTCTGAAATTAGAAATCCGCTACAATACTCCCTTTTGAGGTCGCGCCTGGAATTAAATCCTAACCAGTTAATTAGTAACCAAACTGATATGCAATAATTCAAAACAATGGAATCAAAACTGTATACATAAAGTGAATGCGGAGTTTATTTTATCATTTTGTCCCTTTCACAACCGGCAGTCAACTCAAAGCTTTTCCATTATCTGTCATCCCCTCAAACGATCCACTGTTACATCATAATTAACCCGGATTAGTTTGCCTACCGGAGCCCGGAAACTAATCATTGCACGTTTAACGATTTGTCCTGGATGCGGTTAATTTTCATTAATAGAGCTCAACTAAGCCAGTCCGCTGCATGCATGAAAGTGGGGCATCGTAATAGAATTATTAATCACACATTAAACGATGATAAAAGCTGCGATAACAAAATCATAAATCTCGTACGTGCAAAATGGAAAGTGTGAAGGGAAAATTTTAGTACCGTTCGGGGTTAATTGACACACAAAAGAAACATGTGTCAATTAGCCAGTCAAAACGGCTTGACTTATAACCCACTCAAAGCTCGTCCAGTGAAAAATTTATTTTTCAATAGCGAAAGTGGTCGTTCATAAATACCGAGAAAACAGCCTGAACCAACAACTGCCTCACGATTTACAGCTTTATTTACAAGTCGCGAAGTGCCGTTCCGATCTCACGACTCGAGAAAATTTTTTGATAGTTTTATTGGGCGAACTTTTACCTGTAAATACTGATTGGCTTGAACTTCGCCGATAAACTAGGCGAGTTATTTAAAAGCCGAACTTCATCAACTCCAACTCGGAGGATTTGGGAAAGTTGACAGAAGCCCGATATTATTGTAGGCGCTTCCGGAAAATTGAAAAGCACGAAAAAATCCCTCGATCGGATTTTTGCGCTACGTGACGTAACACTAGTTGGGAATTCTTTGCCTAATCTTGTCGAGATGAAGGAAAAAACACGGGCGAATGTTTGCAGTGGAGGCGGCACTAATTGGATAAACAAACTGATAAAGAATAAATCGATAATTCAGGTTGGGCGCAGCTGCAGCGGGCCTACGGGAGATTAGATTTTTAATTGATTCTTATGAAAGCGGCTGATTAAAAACAAACTTTCAAAAATCAAGCAGGGGGAGGTGAAAGTTGGGTAAACAGTCGGAGTTAGATAAACACGGAGTTACAGGCTAGTAAGTTATAACAAAGTCCTGAAGATTATGATTTGAAATGTTCATGAAGGGCTCATTAAAATGCATAAAGTTTCGAAGCTTAGTTCGGCGCCACGGCGAGAGTAATTGCAACTTCTTTATTTTGTTGGGGATTGTTAACTTACCGCTTATAGCTGCGACTTCTTGATGCGAGCTGGATGTGCTTCTGCAAACAAAAAATATAGATTGTACAATCAGAAAAACAGACACAGATCGGGGACTAGACAACATTTTTACTTCCCGGTGTAAGCGACTTTTATGTTTTCTCGACCTTCATGACTCCTACAATGCAAACACATAGGTCTCGTGTTTCTGTCTGTCTGTCTGTCGTCAGTTACCTGTCCATCATTTTTACGCGTTAAACTACCAACTTTATAATCGCAATTTTTATTGCTGACTGTTGTTATCATCTCCACTATTCCAGAGTGATCAAGTTTGTCATGTGAAACCAACTCAACGTTGTCATTTTCAGGCTTTTTATTTCTACTTTAAGCTCGAGATATTGCAAAAATAGTTTCGGATATTCCATTTTCCATTTGCTTAAATTCCTTTGATGTTATTTCTATACGTGATAAAATCATATTCTTGATGTTCTAAATTTTGTTAAACGACTAGAAAGCTCAAACATTCAAAATACATATGCTCTGATCTGTGTATATTACAAACTTTATTCCGAATAAATATAGAAGAAAATGTTTTACTCCAAATACAATTCATAGTAACTCTCTTTCTATTGTGAAGTATTTTAATTCGACTGTACTGAGTGTTCTGCTCGCAAAAGCAACTGGTTTATCATCTCCGTTACAGAGTACAGCTCCTAATGCAATGGAAAAAACGTCAATTTTTTAAATAAAAGTGTTATTTTCTGCAAAAGTTGTATAGTGTGTAAAATTGGTGGTTTTATTAAAGCATTTTGGGCAATTCCACGAAAATGTCAAACTCAGCACATTTTTTTTGAAAATTGTTAAATTAATCTAAATCTTAAAATTAGTATTTCTAAAAACTTTAAATTTTACTGGAATATATTTGCTTTTACAATACCATAACACCCACAGTAAAAATTTCTTGTTATTGAGGAATAATAAAATTGTTCAAAGAAATGATAAATATTATATCTTCTTTAACATTGCTAGAAACAAAGTAAATATCTTGATTTACTTACAATCTAAAGCATGGTCGTAAAGAGTGCACCTTTATTGACAATAATGTCCAATCAATACTTATCCCAACATCATCTTTAAAAAAATATTACACTTCTTTCTTCTGATATATGTGATAAAAAAAGTTAAAATACCATGAAAATAAAAAGGAGAAAAGCTAGAAAAGACAAAATGAAAAACAAATGGAAATTTCAAATGGTGGTAATGTCATCAAGTAAATAAATTGTAAATTCGGTAAGTTTGAATATTTTTTCTTTTAGCACTTGATCCTTTTACTTTTGTAACATTACATACATTTGTTTATTTCAACTTACAGAGGTTTTCATAAAAAAATAAAATTTGCAAAATCAAATTTTATAATTCTCGAAAATGCTGGAAATGTTTCATTGTACTTCATGGACGAGGCAAGTTCTGTCTAAACAACTTTCGACCAACTTTTTCTTTTGTTTAAAACACGAATTTGCAATTTTTCTTACTTTCGTGGCAGCTAATATTCACAAGTTCGCGTAAGTAACGATGACATCGTGTAAGCAACCCAATTTTTTCTCTTTTCAGACATAATCAAAATTAAACTTCTTCTCGGTTTTTGAATGCCCGAAAATTATTTTTTTTTATCAACATGACTGTTTTTGTGTGATAATTCACAATTCCATAGAAAATAAAGAAAAGTTATCAATTCCAGAGAAGGCAGGTCCAAAGGTTTCGCGTAACGCAAAACTTTAATTAAATTTTGACTAAATTATAAATGACTTTAGTAATATCAAATTATTAAGAAAAAAGAGAAAACAAATCTCTACAATTAGGTTAAAAACGAAAGTGTAAAAACACTTATGAGGACCGTTTAAAATAAAAAATCCATACGATTTTAGCCTAAGCAACGGTGGAATTGCCCTTTTTCAATGTTTCAAAAGAGTTTTGAGATTCCACGTTCCAGTTAAATTAGACATTTTTCTTGCTTTAAAACCTATGTATTAATTTTGTAAAGTTTTATTTTTGAAAGCATTTTCTCTTCTTCGTTTCCAATTTTTTCTCAAAACAATACGATAATGCTTCAAACATGTTTCACTTCGTAATTTATTGTATAGAAATTTGGACTCCACCGGGACGAATAAAAAAAATTTGCCGAAAGCTGAGATAACAATGAGAAATCACAAGTAAAAACTCAAAATGTTTTGCATATTTCGGGTATATTTGGGAATTTAAATCGTCACTATGGAAATTACAATTTAACACCTTTAAATTTGGTTTTTACAAGATTAATAGGGGCAAAATCAGTTTTATCTTAACTACTACTAGGACCGCCCACCCGCCTGTTATTTCCTCAAAGGGTAGTACTTGCTAGTACTTGCCAAGATAACTCTTATTTTGGCAGATGACATATCCTCTGAGAAAACAGGGGTGGGTGGGCGGGGCTAGTACTTGCTCAGATAAGACGGATTTTGGCAAACACCACATCCTCTGAGAAAATAGCGGGCGGGTGGGCGGCGCTAGTAGTTGCTAAAATAAGACTGATTTTGGCAAATGCCATTCTCTCTGAGAAAATAGGGCTAGTAGTTGCTAATGTAAAACTTATTTTGGCACATTTTGTTCGGCAAAATTTTGAGATGATGTCATCAGTTTCTGGGAGCGGGTAAAGAATAAATTTTACTTAACGATTTACCATGATTACGATAACCTTAAGATATTTACAAGATTTCCGAGCAATCGGCGTTCCAGTTTCAAAGTTATATTGCAAAATATTCTTATTCAGTTTTAATTTTTTTCTAAAAATTCTGGATGTACACGAGTATCTTATTTTATAAAATTTTAAAAAACTTTAATTAAAAATTTTGGAGATGACGTCATCAAATTATTGGTGGGGAAAATAAGCCAAATTTTGGTTAGTATTTAACCATTGTTGGAAATTTCCATATGCAATCATCTTAAAGAGGTACCTGGGTTGTGAGAGGTGGGGGTGTGTCCCACCCACCCCATTTTAGTCGGTACCGGTACACACAATTTTGTAGTCTTAAGTTCTGGAATAAATCCCAAGCAAAACGGTCGCACTGTTATCACTTTGGTCCTTCGAAGCAATTTCTAAAATTTTACAACAATCGGTCCAGCAGTTTCGGAGACAACATGTCTAATAAAAATGAATACAGACAGACAGACAGACACAATTTTCTCAGAGGGCATGGCATTTGCTAAAATCAGTCTTATCTTAGCAAGTACTAGCCCCGCCCACCCGCCCGCTCCTTTGTTAGGGTGTATGACGTCTGCCAAAATCAGTCTTATCTGAGCAAGTAGTAGCCCCGCCCACCCGCCCCTATTTTCTCGGAATGTATGACGTCTGCCAAAATCAGTCGTATCTGAGCAAGTACTAGCCCCGCCCACCCGCCCGCTCTTTTCTCAGGGTGTATGACGTCTGCCAAAATAAGACTTATCTTAGCAAGTACTAGCAAGTACTGCCCTCTGAGGAAATAAAGGGTGGGAGGGTGGGGCCAGTACTTTCTAACATAAGCCTTGTTTTGGCAAATCACATGTCCTCTGAGAAAACAGGGGGCGGGTGGGTGGGGCTAGTACTTGATAAGATAAGACTGATTTTGGCAGACGTCATACACCTTGAGAAAAGAGCGGGCGGGTGGGCGGAGCTAGTACTTGCTCAGATACGACTGATTTTGGCAGACGTCATACATTCTGAGAAAATAGGGGCGGGTGGGCGGGGCTACTACTTGCTCAGATAAGACCTATTTTGGCAGACGTCATACACCCTAAGAAAGGAGCGGGCGGGTGTGCGAGGCTAGTACTTGCTAAGATAAGACTGATTTTAGCAAATGCCATGCCCTCTGAGAAAATTGTGTCTGTCTGTCTGTCTGTCTGTCTGTCTGTCTGTATTCATTTTTTTTAGACATGTTAACTCCGAAACTGCTGGACCGATTGTTGTAAAATTTTGTACATATATTAGAAATATCATGTAAAACGACATACCCTCTAAGAAAGTAAAGGGTGGGTGGGTGGGGCTAGTACTTGCTAAGATAAGACTTATTTCGGTAAATGACATCCTCTGAGAAAATAGGGGGCGGGTGGGTGGCCGTAGTACTTGTTAAGATAAAACTGTAAAAACTTGTGAAATTTAAAGGCAAAATTTTTAGATGACATCATCAGTTTTTGGAAGAGAGAGAATAAATTTTGCTTAACGATTTACCATGATAACAAAGTTATATTGCAAAATATTCTTATTCAGTTTTAAATTTTTTCTAAAAATTCTGGATGTCTAGGGTGAAAATTTGACACAAATTCACACATCACAAGTACAAGAGTTTCTTATTTTATGAAATTAAAAAAACTTTTAGTTATAAATTGGTTGGTGGGGATAATTATCCAAATTTTGGTTAGTATCCACATAATATTTCTAACATATGTACAAAATTTGACAACAATCGGTCCAGCAGTTAATGAGATTAAGTGTCTAATAAAATTGGATATAGATAGACAGACAGACAGACAGACGGAAACGGGGACCACCTTTTTCGTACTCTAGAGGTCATGACACGTCGAGAAAATATGACAGTGGCAATTCGATGGACTCGATTACTACACTATACTTCCTTACCAGTATCTCGGGAACCTAATGATTAAGCCCCACCCACCCGCCCCTATCGCAATTCTGATGAATTTTTCATTTATTCTCAGTTCGAAAGACGGAGCTTAATTACAAAATCGATATTTATTTAGAAAAAAATACCATTTTAAATACGTTTTAAGTTTCTTATTGCGAAAAGAGGACTATACGTATATTAAGGAAAAAAAGACTCAATATCAGCCCCGCCATTTCTGTTGTGATTTTTTATTAGTCGTGAGCCTGGCGGCGGGGCGTAATTGCAAAATCGATTTTTTCCTACACAAATTTACCATTTTAAACTTGGTAGAAGTTTCTAAGAATAAAAAAAAATCATCACAAATGAGATGGGGCGGGTGGGCGTTATCTATATTTTGCCTGTTTTTCTTAATAATATACATGGTATTTTTTACAAGATACTCAAAAACATGTTTCTAATTTCTTGTAAAGAAATAAGTGTTTTGCAGGTAAGATCCGCCCCCTTGGTTCACGGCGAATAAAAAAAATCATCACAATTGAGACAGGGTGGGTGGGCGGGCTTAGATTTTGCCTTGTTGTGGAATGCAAAATATGTTTTAATTATCGTGTTATCGAAAGAAAAGTGTCTATATTTGGAAAAGATGGGGGCATGATTAAGCCCCACCCACCCGCCCGTACGTGAAATGTGATGCATTTTTCATTCGTTGTCAGTTCTAGGGTGGAGCTTAATTACAAAATCCATATTCCTTTAGAAAAAATTATCATTTCAAACATGCTTTAAGTTTCTCATTACGAAAAGATGACTACGTATATTAAGGAAAAAATGTCTCAATATCAGCCCCGCCATTTCAGTTGTGATGAATTTTTTTATTAGTCGTGAGCCTGGGGGCGGAGCGTAATTGGAAAATCATTTTAAACTTGGTAGAAGCTTCTAAGAATAAAATAAATCATCACAATTGAGATGGGGTGGGTGGGCGGGGTTTATATTTGGCCTGTTTTTCTTAATATACATGGTATTTTTAACAAGATACACAAAAACATGTTTTTAATTTCTTGTAAAGAAATAAGTATTTTGCAGTTAAGATCCGCCCCCTTGGTTCACGGCGAATAAAAAAAAATCATCACAATTGAGACAGGGTGGGTGGGCGGGCTTACATTTTACCTTGTTGTGGAATGCAAAACATGTTTTAAGTACCGTGTTATTGAAAGAAAAATGTCTATATTTAGAAAAAATGGGGGCATGATTAAGCCCCACCCACCCGCCCGTACATGAAATGTAATGCACTTTTCATTCGTTTTCAGTTCGAGGGGTGGAGCTTAATTACAAAATCCATATTTCTTTAGAAAAAGTTATCATTTTAAACATGTTTTAAGTTTCTCATTACGAAAAAATGACTATATTGTATATTAAGGAAAAAAGACTCAATATCACCCCGCCATTTCAGTTGTGATGAATTCTTTTATTAGTCGTGAGCCTGGGGGCGGAGCGTAATTGGAAAGTCATTTTAAACTTGGTAGAAGTTTCTAAGAATAAAAGAAATCATCACAATTGAGATGGGGTGGGTGGGCGGGGTTTATATTTTGCCTGTTTTGCTTAATATACACGTATTTTTTACAAGATACTCAAAAACAAGTTTTTAATTTCTTGTAAAGAAATAAGTATTTTGCAGTTAAGATCCGCCCTATTGGTTCACGGCGAATAAAAAAAGTCATCACAATTGAGACAGGGTGGGTGGGCGGGCTTACATTTTGCCTTGTTGTGGAATGCAAAACATGTTTTAAGTATCGTGTTATTGAAAGAAAAGTGTCTATATTTAGAAAAGATGGGGGCATGATTAAGCCCCACCCACCCGCCCGTACATGAAATGTGATGAATTTTTCATTCGTTGTCAGTTCGAGGGGCAGAGTTTAATTGCAAAATCCATATTTGTCTAAAAAAATTTACCATTTTAAACATGTTTTAAGCTTCTTGTTGCGAAAAGATGACTATACGTATATTAAGAAAAAAAAAACTCAATGTTAGCTACGCCATTTCAATTGTGAGCAATTTTTTTTATTAGTCGTGAGCCTGGAGGCGGAGCTTAATTGCAAAATCCTTATTTTGCTACAAGCAATTACCATGTGAAATATGTGCATATTTTAAGAACAGGAACGCATAATTAAGCCCCACCCACCCGCCCTTATCTGAGTCATAGTGAATTTTTCATTCGTTGTCAGATTGCGGGACGGAGCTTAATTGTAATTGTAATTGGTAATTGGCCATTCCGGGCGTTCCACTAATTTATGACTTAGAATCAGGCAGCCACCTGCACAAAGAACTGCCGCCTGAGTTTTATACTATGCAGCACACTTTTGAAATTATTGCATTTGCAGTCATATTTTTTCAATTTGCTTATACAATGTGATGGAAAAAAAATAATGACAATTTATTGTATTGATTAAATTCAAGAACTGCAAAACCGAATGTCTTGAAATCTTGCAGACGTTTTGAAATTATTGCAGGCATGGTAAATTTTTAAACAAAATATATCTCTTCATCCCCCATAAAATTGATGACGTCATGTCATACTTTTGCCGAATAAATACTATCTAAATTGTGTAAAATATGATATATACTTGTGATTTATCACCTTCTCGGGAACCTCAAATGTTTTTTTTTTAAATGTGAAACCCAAATGTCTTTTTTAAGAATATGAGACCTTTTTTTTCTGTTACACTGTGATTAGTACCTTCTATATTGTTTTTATTCCATAGAGGTTATAACGAAAAAGTAAAATTCTGCAAAATCAAATTTCATCATTTTTCGGACTATTCAGACAGTATTTTCGACCAATTTTTTAAATTATTATCACTATTAATTAAACAATACTTTTAAAAATGACGCAAAAGTGACGTTTCGAGTTGTACTTTCATCGTTGCCAAACAGATGGCGCCACTGAAATCTCCGCCGCATAAACAAAACATATAGTGTCCAACAAAATCTACATTGCCCTGACGATGTTAACTTCACAATCGAAACACCTAGACCCTTGCAACTTGAAAATTTATTCTCAATTTGTACAACCAGTACCTCCCTCTTCGTCGCCTCTCCAACGCCTCTCCCGAATCCATGCAATCGTTGCAACACTCCCTGGCGTCAAGGGCTTCGATCTGCGATATTTTCGCATCGAAATCCTCTCCTCGACACGTTTAATTAGCGGAAACAATTCCTCCTAATGCGTGTCATTGTATGCTAACGGCTACCATTAACTCGACAATTCATGATGGTCATGTATATTCGATGAATGGGCCGAACTGGGTCAAGCGACCTCCAGCTCCGATTGCCACTGTCGTGCGGAAATGTCAAGATCGCTCATGTTCGAAGACAAGTACATACGCAATTCCTACCTGAAACCCTTCTAAATTCAAAGGACGCCTCTGGACAGTCCAGTGTAACGGCCCTCTAATGGGCCATCCGGACCCGCCGACAAGATTATGTCGAGCAAGTTAAAGTGCCATGGAATATGTGATAAACATCGTTTAGGTTTACAATGCGTAAAGCGCGAGCGGCGATTTATTGACGAGGGTTCGGGGGCGGAGGGATCGGTTGTGTCGTGTGGCGGCTAATTGTTATTGAAATTATTGTGCTGGGGGTTGCGGCGGCGTTTGCTTTGTAATTAACGCGTCTTTGTGGAGGTTTTAAGTTTGCGAAATGGAGTTTTGTTTAAATTGGTTTTGAAGGATGAGGGAGAGAATTCGTGTTATGTAGTTTGATTACCCACATTCTGTTTTCGGTGAAATTATGAAATCTTGTAAGTTCTTGGGTCGAATTTGTGACACCAGACATTGCCATTATTAAACAAAACATTTAAATGGAAGATCTTGACTCCACACCGCCGCAATGGAATCCTTTCAGAATGTTATTCGGAGCCTCTCCCTTTATTTGTCTCTCACATTACCAAAGTCTAGAACAACATTTTTACCATATCCCAGGTGCTCTTCCACCCCGCGCTACCCACGCCGAAAACCCCATAAAACCTTCCTGCATTTCCAGCTTTTAGTTAAGACAAAAAACCATTTTGCGTAAAGGAGACATTTCGCAGGAATTGCACGGATTCTTTGTTTGCATTCCCGACACGTCTCGACTTGGTTGCATGAAAATGAATTGTAAGAAGGTTAAAATGTTGAATTCTAGAGGAAATAATTCTGAAATTGCTCCGTACCTCGTTCCGTTCATAATTAATCAGAATCCTTGTTCTCGTTACCGAAATAAACGGATTTTACAACCTGCGGAAATTGTTTTTTTCTTAATTAGAGACATTCGGGTTATTAAATAATAAGAATAAAAGGGGTCGGAGCCGTGCTTCGCGTTTTTATTTGTTTCTTTTTTATGGGAATTTATTCGTCGTATTTAAAATTTATGAGGATGATGGAGCGACAATGTGAACGGGGACATAAAATACGATATCAAATCATAAGTAAAAGCTACTCGCGAGGTTAAAATGTGGAGGAACTGGGAAATGCTATTTTAAGAGTGGAGATTTACAAATGCGGTTCTTGTGTAAAGCAAACGCCAAAATGAAGGTCTTCGGTGTACCCGAACGAAAATGACAAAGGTCAGTGAACTACCGTTGAAAGAGCATCGATTACATCGGTCAGCAGAATTTTATAGATAAACTGTTATTTCAGAACCAAAATTTTATTGCACCGAGTAACAAGTCGATCAAGTTTTATTATTTTAAAATCGTAGGTCAGGTCATGACATTTGGTGTATTGGAAAATGCATCAACTTTATGAAAAAATCGGTTTATTACATCGAAATTGCGACCCACTGCAATCAATATTCCACAACTACAGGATTTTTATAAATAGTTTTATTGACGAAAATATGTTACACAATATTTCTGAAATTAAAAATAGAGTGAACATAAATCTTGAACAAAATGGTGAACATTTTCAATATGTATTATGATGTTTAACCGCAATAAGTTTATTTAACGAATTAGATTTACTTCTTATTAAGATATGCAGCATTTAAGCAATCAATTATACAGATGCGTGTGGTATTTATAGTGCCTATTGGGGATTTAGGAAAGGCCAAAACTGAGAGGCGGGACGTTCCCATGACGTACTACGACCCTATAATCATTTATAAAAACCCTGTATAAGGTGTTTTTAGACAAAGGTAGGCTATATAAATTTGGTAATTTCACTGGCAACCAGTATCGTATATGCAAAGATCCCTAATGAAAAACAGGGGTGTCTAGTCCTATTAAGCATTATTATTATGTTTATTATTTCTCACCGATACATTTCCGCCCAATAATTTTTTTTTCTAAAATTTTTAAAATAAATGTGTAAAATTATTGATTTTTTTATCTAGGTGGGTAAAGGTCAAGCAGTCTGCAGAGATCTGAAATGATCTGAAAAAATTTGAATAAATCTGAGAGAATTTAAGAGAATGTGAGAAAATTCGAGAGAATCTGAGGGATTCCGAAAGAATCTGGAAGAATTTAAGAGAATTTGCGAGAATCTCGCAGAATCCAGCAAAATTGAAAAAAATCTGGAAGAATTTGGAAGAGTCTGCAGGGATCTTAAAGTATTTGTAAAGATCTCAAACAATCTGAACAGAACTGAAAAATTTGAAACAATTTTGAAGATTTCGATTCAAAAAGAAGAGTCATAAAAAAATAAAAAAATCTGGAGAAATTTGAGGAAATCTGGGAGAATCTGAACCAGTTTGCAGGAATCTGAAGCGATGTCGAAAAATTTGAAACGATCTGGAAGGATCTGAAACGATTCGAAACGTGAAAAATTCTTGAGGAATCTGAAAGACTGGGAGAATTTAAGAAAATGTGAGAAAATGGAGAGAATCCGCGGAAATCTAAGAAAATCTGCAATAGAAATTGGAAGATTCGAAAAGAATCTGAAGGAATCTGGAAGAATCTGAGGAAACTTGTGAATCGCCGCCACGATATCTCGTCCAATAAACACGCAAAGTGAATTCAAAAATTCCAAAAATTTTCCAAAAAACTGGTTAAAATTGGTTTAATCGACCGAAAATTGGTGTCAAATTGTAGATAATCTTCCGCTAGTCACGATTCCGAAATCGCCGCCACGATATCTTATCCAATAAACACGCAAAGTGAATTCAAAATTTCCAAAAATTTTCCAAAAAAGTGGTAAAAAATGGCTTAATCGACCGAAAATTGGTGTCAAATTGTAGATAATCTTCCGCTCGTTACGAGTCAAAAATCGCCGCCAATATATCTGGTCCAATAAACACGGAAAGTGAATTCAAAATTACCAAAAATTTTCCAAAAAAGTGGTTAAAAATGGATTTATCCACCGAAAATTGGTGTCAAATTGTGGATAATCTTCCGCTAGTTATGATTCCAAAATCGCCGCTACGATATCTGGTCAAACAAACACGCAAAGTGAATTCAAAATTTCCAAAAATTTTCCAAAAAAGTGATTAACAATGGTTTAATCGACCGAAAATTGGTGTCAAATTGTAGAGAATCTCGTTATGATTCAAAAATCGCCGCCACGATATCTGGTCCAATAAACACGGAAAGTGAATTCAAAATTTCCAAAAATTTTCCAAAAAAGTGGTTAAAAATGGCTTAATCGACCGAAAATTGGTGTCAAATTGTGGAAAATCTACCGTTTGTTACGATTCCGAAATCGCCGCCTCGATATCTCTTTCAATAAACACGCAAAGTGAATTCAAAATTTCCAAAAATTTTCCAAAAAAGTGGTTAAAAATGGCTTAATCGTCCGAAAATTGGTGTCAAATTGTGGAAAATCTACCGTTTGTTACGATTCCGAAATGGCCACGACGATATCTGGTCCGATAAACACGCAAAGTGAATTCAAAATTTCCAAAAATTTTCCAAAAAAGTGGTTACAAATGGTTTAATCGACCGAAAATTGGTGTCAAATTGTAGACAATCTTCCGCTAGTTACGATTCCCAAATCGCCGCCAGGATATCTGCTCGAATAAACACGCAACGTGAATTCAAAATTTCCAAAAATTTTCCAAAAAAGTGGTTAAAAATGGTTTAATCGACCGAAAATTGGTGTCAAATTGTAGATAATATTCCACTAGTTACGATTCCCAAATCGCCGCCAGGATATCTGCTCGAATAAACACGCAAAGTGAATTCAAAATTTCCAAAAATTTTCCAAAAAAGTGGTTAAAAATGGTTTAATCGACCGAAAATTGGTGTCAAATTGTAGATAATCTTCCGCTTGTTACTATTCCGAAATCGCCCCCTACGATATCTGGTCCGAACAAACACGCAAAGTGAATTCAAAATTTCCAAAAATTTTCCAAAAAGAGTGGTTAAAAATGGCTTAATCGACCGAAAATTGGTGTCAAATTGTAGATAATCTTGCGCTTGTTACCATTCCGAAATCACCGCCACGATATCTGTCCAGTAAACACGCAAAGTGAATTCAAAATTTCCAAACATTTTCCAAAAAAGTGGTTAAAAATGGTTCAATCGACCGAAAATTGGTGTCAAATTGTAGATAATTTTCCGCTTAGTCACGATTCCAAATATCGCCATACGATATCTCCCATAAACACGCAAAGTGAATTCAAAATTTCCAAAAATTTTCCAAAAAAGTGGTTAAAAATGGCTTCAATCGACCGAAAATTGGTGTCAAATTGTAGATAATCTTCCGCTAGTTACGAATCAGAAATCGCCGCCACGATATCTGTCCAATAAAGCACGCAAAGTGAATTCAAAATTTCCAAAAATTGTTCCAAAAAAGTGGTTAAAAATGGTTTCATCGATCGAAAATTGGTGTCAAATTGTAGATAATCTTGCGCTAGTTACGATTCCGAAATCGTGCCACGATATCTCGTTCAATAAACACGCAAAGTGAATTCAAATTTCCAAAAATTTTCAAAAAAGTGGTTAAAAATGGTTTATCGCCGAAAATTGGTGTCAAATTGTGATAATCTTCCGCTAGTTACGAATCAGAAATCGCCGCCACGATATCTGGTCAATAAACACGCAAAGTGAATTCAAAATTTCCAAAAATTGTCCAAAAAAGTGGTTAAAAATGGTTTCATCGATCGAAAATTGGTGTCAAATTGTAGATAATCTTGCGCTAGTTACGATTCCGAAATCGTTGCCACGATATCTCGTTCAATAAACACGCAAAGTGAATTCAAATTTTCCAAAAATTTCCAAAAAAGTGGTTAAAAAAGGTTTATCGACCGAAAATTGGTGTCAAATTGTAGATAATCTTCCGCTAGTTACGATTCCAAAATCGCTGCCACGATATCTCGTCCAATAAACACGCAAAGTGAATTCAAAATTTCCAAAAATTTTCCAAAAAAGTGCTTAAAAATGGTTTAATCCACCGAAAATTGGTGTCAAATTGTAGATAATCTTCCGCTAGTTACGATTCAGAAATCGCCTGCCACGATTTCTGGTCCAATAAACACGCAAAGTGAATTCAAAATTTCCAAAAATTTTCCAAAAAAGTGGTAAAAAATTACTTAAGTGACCGAAAATTGGTGTAAATTGTACATAATCTTCCGCTAGTTACGATTCAGAAATCGCCGCCACGATTTCTGGTCCAATAAACACGCAAAGTGAATTCAAAATTTCCAAACATTTTCCAAAAAAGTGCTTAAAAATGGTTTAATCCACCGAAAATTGGTGTCAAATTGTAGATAATCTTCCGCTAGTTACGATTCAGAAATCGCCGCCACGATTTCTGGTCCAATAAACAGCAAAGTGAATTCAAAATTTCCAAAAATTTTCCAAAAAAGTGGTAAAAAATTACTTAAGTGACCGAAAATTGGTGTCAAATTGTAGATAATCTTCGCTAGTTACGATTCCGAAATCGTTGCCACGATATCTGTTCAATAAACACGCAAAGTGAATTCAAAATTTTCCAAAAATTTTCCAAAAAAGTGGTTAAAAAATGGCTTAATCGACCGAAAATTGGTGTAAATTGTAGATAATCTTCCGCTAGTTACGATTCAGAAATCGCTGCCAGGATATCTGGTCCAATAAACACGCAAAGTGAATTCAAAATTTCCAAAAATTTTCCAAAAAAGTGCTTAAAAATGGTTTAATCCACCGAAAATGGTGTCAAATTGTAGATAATCTTCCGCTAGTTACGATTCAGAAATCGCCAGTCGCTAAACACCACATTTCTTCTGGTTCCAATTAAACACCGACAAAGGTTGTATTCACAAAAATTTTCCAAAAATTTTTCAAATTCCAAAAAAGTGGTAAAAAATTACTTAAGTGACCGAAAATTGGTGTGAAATTGTACATAATCTTCCGCTAGTTACGATTCAGAAATCGCCGCCACGATTTCTGGTCCAATAAACACACAAAGTGAATTCAAAATTTCCAAACATTTTCCAAAAAAGTGGTTAAAAATGGTTTAATCGACCGAAAATTGGTGTCAAATTGTAGATAATTTTCAGCTAGTCACGAATGAGAAATCGCCGTCACGATATTTCGTCCAATAACACGCAAAGTGAATTCAAAATTTCCAAAAAAGTGGTTAAAAATGGTTTAATCCACCGAAAATTGGTGTCAAATTGTAGACAATCGTACGCTTGTTACGATTCCGAAATCGTTGCCACGATATCTCGTTCAATAAACACGCAAAGTGAATTCAAATTTTCCAAAAATTTTCAAAAAAGTGGTTAAAAATGGTTTAATCGGCCGAAAATTGGTGTCAAATTGTGGATAATCTTCCGCTAGTTACGAATCAGAAATCGCCGCCACGATATCTGGTCCAATAAACACGCAAAGTGAATTCAAAATTTCCAAAAATTTTCCAAAAAGTGCTTAAAAATGGTTTAATCAACCGAAAATTGGTGTCAGATTGTAGACAATCTTCCGGTAATTACGATTCCGAAATCGCCGCCACGATATCTGGTCCAACAAACACGCAAAGTCAATTCAAAATTTCAAAAAATTTTCCAAAAAAGTGGTTAAAAATTGCTTAATCGACCGAAAATTGGTGTGTCAAATTGTATATAATCTTCCACTAGTTACGATCCCGAAATGGCCGCCACGATATGTCGCTCAATAAATACGCAAAGCAAATTCAAAATTTCCAAAAATTTTCCAAAAATGTGGTAAAAAATGGTTTAATCGACCGAAAATTGGTGTCAAATTGTGGATAATCTTCCGCTAGTTACGATTCCAAAATCGCCGCTACGATATCTGGTCCAACAAACACGCAAAGTGAATTCAAAATTTCCAAAAATTTTCCAAAAAAGTGGTTAAAAATGGCTTAATCGACCGAAAATTGGTGTCAAATTATAGATACTCTTCCGCTAGTTATGATTCAGAAATCGCCGCCACGATATGCGGTCCAATAAACACGCAAAGCGAATTCAAAATTTCCAAAAATTTTCCAAAAAAATGGTTAAAAATGGTTTAATCGACCGAAAATTGGTGTCAAATTGTAGACAATCTTCCGTTAGTTACGAATCAGAAATCGCCGCCACGATATCTGGTCCAATAAACACGCAAAGTAAATTAGAATTTTCCAAAAATTTTCCAAAAAAGTGGTTAAAAATGGTTTAATCGACCGAAAATTGGTGTCAAATTGTGGATAGTCTTCCGATAGTTACGATTCCGAAATGGCCACCACGATATCTCGTTCAATAAACACGCAAGGCAAATTCAAAATTTCCAAAAATTTTCCAAAAAAGTGCTTAAAAATGGCTTAATTGACCGAAAATTGGTGTCAAATTGTAGATACTCTTCCGCTAGTTATGATTCAGAAATCACCCCCACGATATCCGGTCAAATAAACACGCAAAGTGAATTCAAAATTTCCAGAAATTTTCCAAAAAAGTGGTTAAAAATGGTTTAATCGACCGAAAATTGGTGTCAAATTGTAGATAATCTTCCACTAGTTACGATTCCCAAATCGCCGCCAGGATATCTGCTCGCATAAACACGCAAAGTGAATTCAAAATTTCCAAAAATTTTCCAAAAAAGTGCTTAAAAATGGTTTAATCGACCGAAAATTGGTGTCAAATTGTAGATAATCTTCCACTAGTTACGATTCCCAAATCGCCGCCAGGATATCTGCTCGAATAAACACGCAAAGTGAATTCAAAATTTCCAAAAATTTTCCAAAAAAATGGTTAAAAATGATTTAATCGAAAGAAAATTGGTGTCAAATTGTAGATAATCTTCCGCTAGTTACGAATCAGAAATCGCCGCCACGATATCTGGTCCAATAAACACGCAAAGTGAATTCAAAATTTCCAAAAATTTTCCAAAAAAGTGGTTAAAAATGGCTTAATCGACCGAAAATTGGTGTCAAATTATAGATAATCTTCCGCTAGTTATGATTCAGAAAACGCCGCCGCGATATCTGGTCCAATAAACACGCAAAGTGAATTCAAAATTTCGAAAAATTTTCCAAAAAAGTGGTTAAAAATGGCTTAATCGACCGAAAATTGGTGTCAAATTATAGATAATCTTCCGCTAGCTACGATTCAGAAAACGCCGCCACGATTTCTAGTCCAATAAACACGCAAAGTGAATTCAAAATTTCCAAAAAATTTCCAAAAAAGTGGTTAAAATGGGCTTAATTACCGACAATTGGTGTCAATTTGCAGATAATCTTCCGCTAGTTACGATTCCAAAATCGCTGCCACGATATCTCGTTTTATAAACACGAAAAGTGAATTCAAATTCAAAAGAACCTGAAAGCATCTGAAAGAATCTGAAGGAATTTGAGGGAATTTATGACAATCTGAGCGAATTTTCAAGAATTTCGAAAAATTTGGAAAAATCTAAGAGGATCAAAAAAATGGAAAGAATTAGGAGGAATTTTGAAGGATCTGAAATAAACTGAGTAGAACTGAAGAATTTGAAAGAATCTTGAAGTCTCCTCACGCTGTCCTTGAAAGCATCTGAAAAAATTCGAAAGAATAAAAAATATCGAAAGAATCTGAAAGAGAAAATCAGCAAGAAAATGAAAGACCCTGAAAGCATCTCAAAGAATCTGGAGGAATTTGAGGGAATCTGAGAGAACTTGAGACAAATTGGGAGATTCGGAAAAAATTTAAAGGAATCTGAGAGAATGTGAAAGAATCTAAAAAAATTGGGAGATTCGGAAAGGCTGGAAGGAATCTGAGGGAACTTCGAATTTCGAAGAATTAAGAAATATCTAAGAGAATCCAAAAAATGCAAGAATTTGGAAGAATTTTTAAGAATCTGCAGGGATCTGAAAGGATCTGTAAACATCTGAAATGATCTGAGTAGAACTGCAAAATTTTGAGGATTTCTGGCAGTGTCTTTGAAAGCATCTGAAACTGAGGGAATCTGAGAAAATTTGGAAATTTGGAAAGAATTTAAAGGAATTTGAGAGAATCTGAAAGAAATTGGGAGATTCGGACAGAATTGGAAAAATTCTGAGGAACTTGTGAGAATCTGAGCAATTTTGAGAATTTCGAAGAATTTGGAAAAATCTACGAGGATTTAAAAAGTGGAAGAATTTGGAAGAATTTGAAGGACCTACAGAGATTTGAAAAAAAATTAAGAAACTGAACGCTGCTCTCTAGAAACGCTTTTTTAATAAAATCAATAAAATTTGATGAATTTCATTAGCACATTGAAATTATGGTACAAGGGAAAATTTGCCCAACAATATTACGGATATCACTGCTCTACATCGATTTCTGCGACAGTTTTCTAAAACTCAGGTGTTCGATGTGCCTGCATCGACTCCTGCATCAAATCAAACCGTTTTAATGTCCCTAAAATCCGATATAACCCTTGTTCCTCCGAGTCCCCGCACGAACACAGAGCAGGTAGCTAATTTGGATAAAAGCGTTCTGTGCAGTGTTTTACGAGCCAGCCGGTCTCAAAAACGCTTTAAATATTTAAAAAAGCTCCGGGAGTAGTCTTGACCCCCGCGAAAAACCAGACAACACATGTCCGCATTTTTTCCGCCTACGAAAGCCGTCTAATGGGTTCAAACCCGCACGCCTCTTCGAAAACTTGGAAAAGTTCGCAGCTGTTAAACGTCGGCATACACAGATTGTTACTTGCTTTTATTGGACGATTCCATGATGAAACAAGTTTGAGAGCGCCCGGAACGAGAGGTCTTTATGACAAGTTGTTAAAGCAACATTGTGCTTAAAGTCTGCGACATTAACCGCAGATTTAATCAGCTCGCAACCGGGTGTAATTATGCTCCATTCAAGACAAGCGGAGCGCTTTGTCGCGACACGGTCACGTGGCCCAATCGCCGCGGCCGATTTTCGGTTGGTACGACCGTCGGCTCCCGCATGGCTGCCAATCGGTCCTTGATTGCTCCGAAAACGGCGTACAAACAGAACGCGGACGGATTATTTGTGGACGTCTCTTTTCTCGCCGATTCTAATTAACTAACTTGATGTTTGTACAATTGCGCGGGTTCACAGCTCGGCTGCGGCTCGGCGGCAGACAGGTAGCAAGATCGATAACCGGTACATCTGTCGGAGTCTACTCGACTTTAAAGGACCACAACGAGCGACATTAATATTAAGTAGTGGAGTAAGGGTCGTTGAGTTAATCATTAAATTTGCGTTCGGCCTATGTAAACAATGCTTTAAAAATTCAATGCACGACTTCGAGCCGGCCTACGAGGAAATCTTCAGCTACCGGTTAATTGGGAACGCAAAACAATTCTTATTTTTATGAGCCAGAACGAGGTTTTTTGAGGACGTTCTCACGTACCCAACAATCACAAGCGTTTTGATTCATTCTAAAAACCATCACGTTGACAATTATGTAGTTAATAATTTCTTAAATAAAAAGAACGGTATGTTGAGGTCAGTTCTAGTTAATGGACGCGAAACGTTCAACCAAATTACTTCAATTACATTTTGACATTTGTACGCCCACTTCGGCCCGGAAAATTCTTTTTTCCAGTCGTTCCGTCCTGCGAGAGTCGTAAACACACGTCTACTTAGCCATAATATCTCTAATAATATTGGATTTAACAACAATAGTGCCGACCTTGGTAACGTTTCTCAACTTCTAATCTCGTTTTTCTGCAACGGAAATAATTTTAATTGCTGACCCTCCGGCTTGGTAGCATACGCTCCAGCAAACACAGCCTCAGCCAGCCACATGAAGGGTATATTAAATTTTGTGCGGTTTAAATTAAATAATTAATATTCTGCTTAAATTTAATCTTGCGAATTTACGTTCGTGCCGCTCCAGGATTGATAGCAAGCTCGGTCATAAATTTTTACGATAAACGTAAAGTCGTCACGTGTGAATCCGGCTTCGGTGGAAAAACAACGAAAGTAAAATCCCCGTTTGCAGAAAGCAGCGTCGCGTTCTACTAAAACTTAAGGGGACGAGGTATAACATTTTTTTGGTTTTTGTATGAAAAAATTATATTAATATAGATGTATCAGACATCAAAATGCAGCTTTTTTCATATTCTAGAGCGCACAGACCAGTTCAATCACTTAAAAAGATATGGCTGAGAAATATCGTAAAAAAAGCACCATTGTATGCTTTCTTTTCAAGTTTTTTGAGTCATAACCTGCTAAGATAAAAGTGATTTTGGCAAATCACATACCTTCTAAAAAAGAGAAGGTGGGTGGACGGGGCTAGTACCTGCTAAGATAACACTAATATTGGCAAAATATGATGAGTTCTCTTCTTGTAATTTGTCATTCCATTCATATTTTTTGGATTCGGATATACAGGGTGACTCAAAAAATTTAATGAATGCGCAAATTTATTTTACTGATTTAATCAGGAACTACAAAACCGAATGCTTTGAAATCTAATGTGAAAAAAAAACATAATAGGCATGCAGTCGTCATGTTTCCGATAGCGAGGGAAGTACTGTCTAAATTCTTTAAACCGATTTTTGTGATTTTCCCATTTTTCCATTTCTCAATTTTTCAATGTTTCAGTTTGGGATTTTTTCACTGTCTCGATTCTTTAATTTTCTTTCCATTTTTAGGTTTTTCAAGATTTCAGCTTTGGAATTTTGCAATACTTCGTTTCTTCAATTTTTCAAATTTTTGATATTGTGTTTTCTTGGTTTTTAAATTTTTCGATATTTTAATTTTTCAGTTTTTAAAGTTTTAGGTTTTTAGATTTCTCACTATCTCGACTTTTCGATTTTTCAGTTCCATGATTTTTCAATTAGTCGAATTTTTAAATTTCAAATTTTTTGTTTTCTTTAATGTTTTGAGTTCTCGATCATTCGATTTTCTGAGTTTTCAGGCTTAGAATTTTTGTTGTTCAATTCTTGGATTTTAAAATTTTTGTTTTTTAAATTTTCCTATTTATCAGCTTACTGGGATTTCAATGTTTTGATTTTTTGATTGTTCAATTTCTCGATTTTTGAATTTTTAGTTTTTGATACGATTTTTTTTTCAAAAATTTTCAGTTTTTCAATTTATTTACTTTACGATACTTCAGTTTTGCTCGATTTCGATTTCTCAATTTTTCGACATATTACTGTTGGGATTTTTCAATTTATCGATTCTTCGATTTCTCGATTCTTCATATTTTCGGTTTCTCGAATTTCTTCATTTTTCGATTTCTCAATTTTCCGATGTTTCAGTTTTACGATTTTAATTTTTTTTATTTTTCATTTTCATTTTTGACGTTTTAATTGCTTTCTCAATTTTTGATTAACGATTTTTTTGTTTTCATTTTCATTTTGATTTTTCAATTCTTTTCAATTGTATTTTTCCTTTTCATTTTATTTTCAAGTTTCAGTTTTGGATTTTTTCACTTTTCGATTTTCAATTTTCTTTCCATTTTTCAGTTTTCAGATTTCATTTGAATTTTTTCGTTTTTCATTTTTCATTTTCCTTCCTTTTTCATTTTTCAGTATTTATTTGGCATTTTAAGTTAGGGTTCTTCAATTTTTCCTTTTTTGATGTTCGATTTCTCGTTTTTTCAATTTCGTAGTATTTTATTTTTCAATTTTTCTAGATTTTCGTTAATTTTTTGTTTTCCTTGATTTGTGATTTTCGTTATTCGATTTTTCAATTCTCGTTTAGATTTTTTGTTTTCAATTTTCGATTTTTAAATTTTTAATTTTTAATTGTTCAATTTCTCGATTTTCAGATTTTTCAATTTTTCGTTTACCGATTTTTTTTTCATTAAAATGTTTCAATTTTTCAATTATTATTTTTCGATTTTTCAATTTTTCTAATTTCATTTCTTAATTTTTTGATTTTTTGACTCCTTACTGTTGTGTTTTGATTTCTCGATTTTCAGTTTTTGAACATTCCGTTTTGTTTCGATTTTTCGATTTTTGGCTTTTCGAGTGTTCAATTTTTTGATTTTTGAATTTTAGATTTTTGTTGTTTTTTATTTTTTGTGTTTTCGATTTCCCAATTCATGATTTTCGATATTTTAATTTTTCTTTTTCAAGTTTTAGTTTTAATTAGTGAGTTCTCGACTTTTCGATTTTTCAGTTCCATGATTTTTCAATTTGTCGAATTTTTAAATTTCAATTTTTTGTTTTCTTTAATGTTTTGAGTTCTCGATCATTCGATTTTCTGAGTTTTCAGGCTTAATTTTTTTGATGTTCAATTTTGTATTTTCAATTTTTGTTTTTAAATTTTCCTATTTATCACTTACTGGATTTCAATGTTTTGATTTTTTGATTGTTCAATTTCTCGATGTTTGAATTTTTATTTTTGATACCATTTTTTTTTCAAAAATTTTCAGTTTTTCAATTTATTAACTTTACGATACTTCAGTTTTGCTCGATTTCGATTTCTCAGTTTTTCGACATATTACTGTTGCGATTTTTCAATTTATCGATTCTTCGATTTCTCGATTCTTCATATTTTCGGTTTATCGAATTTCTTCATTTTTCGAATTCTCAATTTTCCGATGGTTCAGTTTTACGATTTTTAAATTTTTTTATTTTTCAGTTTTCAATTTTAGACCTTTCTAAATTTTTCGATTTCTCAATTTTTCGATTAACTGATTTTTTTGTTTTCCCATTTCTCTATTTCTCAATGTTTCAGTTTTGGATTTTTTCACTTTTCCGATTCTTCAATTTTCTTTCCATTTTTCAGTTTTTCAAGATTTCAGTTTTGGATTTTTTCACTTTTTCAATTTTTCAATTTTCCTTCCATTTTTCAGTTTTTCAGTATTTCAGTTCTGGGATTTTGCAATGTTTCGGTTCTTCAATTTTTCCATTTTTTGATGTTTCGATTTCTCAGTTTTTCAATTTTTCGATAGGTTTTTTAATTTCTCAATTTTTAAGTCCTAGATTTTCCGTTAATTTTTTGTTTTCCTTGATGTTTTGATTTGTCGATTATTCGATTTTTCAAGTTCTCGGTTTAGATTTTTTGGTTTTTCCAATTCTTCGATTTTTAAATTGTATAATTTTTAGATTGTTCAATTTCCCGATTTTAGATTTTTCAATTTTTCGGTTTACCGATTTTTTTTTTCATTTAAAATGTTTCAATTTTTCAATTATTAATTTTTCGATTTTTCAATTTTGGTCTAATTTGATTTCTTAATTTTTTGATTTTTTGACTCCTCTACTGTTGATGTTTTGATTTCTCGATGTTTCAGTTCTTGAACATTCCGATGTTTCGATTTTTCGACTTTTCGACTTTTCAGTTCCATGATTTTTCAATTTGTAGAATTTTTAAATTTTCGATTTTTTTTTTCTTTAATGTTTTGAGTTCTCGATCATTCGATTTTATGAGTTTTCAGGCTTAGATTTTTTTTGTTGTTCAATTCTTGGATTTTTAAAATTTTTGTTTTTTAAATTTTCCTATTTATCAGCTTACTGGGATTTCAATGTTTTGATTTTTTTGATTGTTCCAATTTCTCGATTTTTGAATTTTTAGTTTTTGATACGATTTTTTTTTCAAAAATTTTCAGTTTTTCAATTTATTAACTTTACGATACTTCAGTTTTTGCTCGATTTCGATTTCTCAATTGTTCGACATATTACGGTTGGGATTTTTCAATTTATCGATTCTTCGATTACTCGATTCTTCATATTTTCGGTTTCTCGAATTTCTTCATTTTTCGATTTCTCAATTTTCCGATGTTTCAGTTTTACGATTTTTAAATTTTTTTATTTATTCAGTTTTCAATTTTTGACGTTTCTAAATTTTTCAATTAACTGATTTTTTTATTTTCCCATTTCTCTATGTCTCGATTTTTCAATGTTTCGGTTTTGGATTCTTTCACTTTTCCGATTCTTCAATTTTCTTTCCATTTTTCAGTTTTTCAAGATTTCAGTTTTGAATTTTTTCACTTTTTCGATTTTTCAATTTTCCTTCCATTTTTCAGTTTTTCAGTATTTCAGTTCTGGGATTTTGCAATGTTTCGGTTCTTCAATTTTTCCATTTTTTGATGTTTCGATTTCTCGGTTTTTCAATTTTTCGATAGGTATTTTAATTTTTCAATTTTTAAGTTCTAGATTTTCCGTTAATTTTTTGTTTTCCTTGATGTTTTGATTTGTCGATTATTCGATTTTTCAAGTTCTCGGTTTGTGTTCAATTTCTCGATTTTTAGATTTTTAGTTTTTGATACGATTTTTTTTTTCAAAAATTTTCAGTTTTTCAATTTATTAACTTTACGATACTTCAGTTTTGCTCGATTTTGATTTCTCAATTTTTCGACATATTACTGTTGGGATTTTTCAATTTATCGATTCTTCGATTTCTCGATTCTTCATATTTTCGGTTTCTCGAATTTCTTTATTTTTCGATTTCTCAATTTTCCGATGTTTCAGTTTTACGATTTTTAAATTTTTTTATTTTTCAGTTTTCAATTTTTGACGTTTCTAAATTGTTCGATTTCTCAATTTTTCGATTAACTGATTTTTTTATTTTCCCATTTCTCTATTTCTCGATTTTTCAATTTTTTCTTCAATTGTGATTTTTCAATTTTTCGATTTCTGAATTTTTCAATGTTTCAGTTTTGGAATTTTTCACTTTTTCGATTTTTCAATTTTCCTTCCATTTTTCAGTTTTTCAGTATTCAGTTCTGGGATTTTGCAATGTTTCGGTTCTTCAATTTTTCCACTTTTGATGTTTCGATTTCTCGTTTTTCAATTTTTCGATAAGTATTTTAATTTTTCAATTTTTAAGTTCTAGGTTTTCCGTAATTTTTTGTTTTCCTTGATGTTTGATTCGTCGATTATTCGATTTTTCAAGTTCTCGGTTTAGATTTTTTTTTTTCCAATTCTTCGATTTTAAATTGTTTAATTTTTAGATTGTTCAATTTCTCGATTTCTAGATTTTTCAATTTTTCGTTTATCGATTTTTTTTTATTAAAATGTTTCAATTTTTCGATTGTTCAATTTTGGTCTAATTTGATTTCTTAATTTTTTGATTTTTTGACTCCTCTACTGTTGATGTTTTGATTTCTCGATGTTTCAGTTTTTGAACATTCCGATGTTTCGATTTTTCGACTTTTTGGCTTTTCGAGTGTTCAATTTTTTGATTTTTGAATTTTAGATTTTTGTTGTTTTTTATTTTTTTGGTGTTTCGATTTCCCAATTCATGAGTTTTTCGATATTTTAATTTTTCAGTTTTTCAAGTTTTAGGTTTTTAGATTAGTGAGATATCTCGACTTTTCGATTTTTCAGTTCCATGATTTTTCAATTTGTCGAATTTTTAAATTTCAGATTTTTTGTTTTCTTTAATGTTTTGAGTTCTCGATCATTCGATTTTCTGAGGTTTCAGGATTAGATTTTTTTGTTGTTCAATTCTTAGATTTTTAAAATTTTTATTTTTAAAATTTTCCTATTTATCAGCTTACTGGGATTTCAATGTTTTGATTTTTTGATTGTTCAATTTCTCGATTTTTGAATTTTTAGTTTTTGATACGATTTTTTTTTTCAAAAATTTTCAGTTTTTCAATTTATTAACTTTACGATACTTCAGTTTTGCTCGATTTCGATTTCTCAATTTTTCGACATATTACTGTTGGGATTTTTCAATTTATCGATTCTTCGATTTCTCGATTCTTCATATTTTCGGTTTCTCGAATTTCTTCATTTTTCGATTTGTCAATTTTCCGATATTTCAGTTTTACGATTTTTAATTTTTTTTATCTTTCAGTTTTCAATTTTTGACGTTTCTAAATTTTTCGATTTCTCAATTTTTCGATTAACTGATTTTTTTATTTTCCCATTTCTCTATTTCTCGATTTTTCAATTCTTTCTTCAATTGTGATTTTTCAATTTTTCGATTTCTGAATTTTTCAATGTTTCAGTTTTGGATTTTTTCACTTTTCCGATTCTTCAATTTTCTTTCTATTTTTCAGTTTTTCAAGATTTCAGTTTTGGATTTTTTCACTTTTTCGATTTTTCAATGTTCCTTCCATCTTTCAGTTTCTCAGTGTTTCAGTTCTGGGATTTTGCAATGTTTCGGTTCTTCAATTTTTTCCATTTTTTGATGTTTCGATTTCTCGGTTTTTCAATTTTTCGATAGGTATTTTAATTTTTCAATTTTTAAGTTCTAGATTTTCCGTTAATTTTTTTGTTTTCCTTGATGTTTTGATTTGTCGATTATTCGATTTTTCAAGTTCTCGGTTTAGATTTTTTGGTTTTCCAATTCTTCGATTTTAAATTGTTTAATTTTTAGATTGTTCAATTTCCCGATTTTTAGATTTTTCAAATTTTCGGTTTACCGATTTTTTTTCATTTAAAATGTTTCAATTTTTCAATTATTAACTTTTCGATTTTTCAATTTTGGTCTAATTTGATTTCTTAATTATTTGATTTTTTGACTCCTCCACTGTTGATGTTTTGATTTCTCGATGTTTCAGTTTTTGAACATTCCGATGTTTCGATTTTTCGACTTTTTGGCTTTTCGAGTGTTGAATTATTTGATTTTTGAATTTTAGATTTTTGATTTTTTTTTTTTTGGTGTTTCGATTTCCCAATTCATCAAATTTTCGATATTTTAATTTTTCAGTTTTTAAAGTTTTAGGTTTTTAGATTAGTGAGATATCTCGACTTTTCGATTTTTCAGTTCCATGATTTTTCAATTTGTCGAATTTTTAAATTTTAGATTTTTTGTTTTCTTTAAAGTTTTGAGTTCTCGATCATTCGATTTTCTGAGTTTTCAGGCTTAGATTTTTTTTGTTGTTCAATTCTGGGATTTTTAAAATTTTTGTTTTTTAAATTTTCCTATTTATCAGCTTACTGGGATTTCAATGTTTTGATTTTTTGATTGTTCATTTTCTCGATTTTTGAATTTTAATTTTTGATACGATTTTTTTTTTCAAAAATTTTCAGTTTTTCAATTTATTAACTTTACGATACTTCAGTTTTGCTCGATTTCGATTTCTCAATTTTTCGACATATTACTGTTGGGATTTTTCAATTTATCGATTCTTCGATTTCTCGATTCTTCATATTTTCGGTTTCTCGAATTTCTTCATTTTTCGATTTCTCAATTTTCCGATGTTTCAGTTTTACGATTTTTAAATTTTTTTATTTTTCAGTTTTCAATTTTTGACGTTTCTAAATTTTTCGATTTCTCAATTTTTCGATTAACTGATTTTTTTATTTTCCCATTTTTCTATTTCTCGATTTTTCATTCTTTCTTCAATTGTGATTTTTCAATTTTTCGATTTCTGAATTTTTCAATGTTTCAGTTTTGGATTTTTTCACTTTTTCCGATTCTTCAATTTTCTTTCCATTTTTTCAGTTTTTCAAGATTTCAGTTTTGAATTTTTTCACTTTTTCGATTTTTCAATTTTCCTTCCATTTTTCAGTTTTTCAGTATTTCAGTTCTGGGATTTTGCAATGTTTCGGTTCTTCAATTTTTCCACTTTTTGGTGTTTCGATTTCTCGGTTTTTCAATTTTTCGATAGGTATTTTAATTTTTCAATTTTTAATTTCTAGATTTTCCGTTAATTTTTTGTTTTCCTTGATGTTTTGATTTGTCGATTATTCGATTTTTCAAGTTCTCGGTTTAGATTTTTTGGTTTTCCAATTCTTCGATTTTTAAATTGTTTAATTTTTAGATTGTTCAATTTCTCGATTTTTAGATTTTTCAATTTTTCGGTTTACCAATTTTTTTTCATTTAAAATGTTTCAATTTTTCAATTATTAACTTTTCGATTTTTCAATTTTGGTCTAATTTGATTCCTTAATTTTTTTATTTTTTGACTCCTCTACTGTTGATGTTTTGATTTCTCGATGTTTCAGTTTTTGAACATTCCGATGTTTCGATTTTTCGACTTTTTGGCTTTTCGACTGTTCAATTTTTTGATTTTTGAAATTTAGATTTTTGTTTTTTTTTTTTTTTTGGTGTTTCGATTTCCCAATTCATCAATTTTTCTAGCACGTAGGGTTCTTGCTAAGCATTCCTTATTTAACCGAACAGTTATTAATTTAACTAAGCAGCTATTATTTCACCAAGCATTTATTATTTTTACTGAGAATTTATTTTTTAACTGAGCATTTATTATATAACTTAGCATTTATCATTTTTACCGAGCAAAAATACAGAGCGTTTAAAAATAGAACTGTGCATTTAATTTGTTCCGTTGTCTAAATAACAAGAAAACGGTATTAATAATACATTTAGGCGAATAAAGTAATAGACGGGCTTGATAAGCCTTGTTTACTCTACAGTGTTTAAATTGTGTTTGAATAATATGATAATTATCTCGAATATTAAAATTAATATGTCAAAAGAATACGAGAAATGATTATTCTTCATTATCGACTTACGATGTTTTAATGACCCACGTCCGGTAGTCGTCAATCCCAGCGCGTCAGGTAGATTTAAAGAAGAATTGCTGGTTGCGTTTAAGACAACAAATGGTGCCCAATTCAAACTTGTCTCTCGTCTAGCGTTCCCCCTTAAGCGATAGTAAAAATAACTAATCGATTACGGTGCTCGGAGAGATTTCATCTTGTGTCAGTTGTGCCAACGTTAACACTGTCAAAGCGCTAGCGTTGGCGCAGGTATGTATATATAATAGCGTGCACAAACATATTTGCTTATAAACAAGCTGCAGTTCCATTAAATTAAACCAGACGTGAATAGAACACACAACATAATGGAACATTCCCAAATACAAAGCCATTATCAATCCCTTTCAACCCAAAAATACACTGAGCTCTTGGTATTATCGTGCCCATTATAACCTCACGCGATGGCCCATGCAATCACAAAAGCTTCCATTTTGTTTCATTCGCCATTTTCTGGTACGCCATAACAATATTTTATTGCAATTGCGGCCCCGTATTGGCTATATTTGTTCGGGGTTTTTTATTTCGTAATTTGGTAGGCCCGAATAAATTGCATTTCGTGAGTATACATTCCAAATGACAGGGATGATGTAGAACCCGGATTACACGCTATGAAATAGTACTTGTTACATGTAAACGGTTGTTTAAAAATCCATTAAGCCGAAATACTGGAATCAATCTATGTCAGAGGGGTTTATGATTTATCGGAGAGTTGTTTTTAATCATGTCGATGAGGGGTGGGAGTGCCGACGCAAATGTCTACATGATTTAAATTTATTAAGTGAGCGATAAGCAATTTGTATAAGGATGCTGCAGTGCTTTATTTTTAAACTAAGTTGGCAACGCGGGTTGTTGATGGTGGTGCCAACAGATTTTAGCTGTCAAATAATTCTCCCGGGAGTTTCCTGCTTAAAAATAGGGTGCGCACTGGACACAGATTGCAGAAGATAATGTACGACCGGACTAAACCGAAATTTACAATTGTCGCCGCCGCTACCAAGTTTACAATTGATAATAATTCTAGATGTAAGTGAGCACTCTGTATATCCGAAGGTGGCGTTAAAATTTCAAGATCCAGATGTCCCGGGAAGCCTTGTCGCTCCGACTTCGCGCGGACCTGTGGCACCACTTTCCTTCTCCCTCGTGCTGTCATTTCCATATTTCCTCCCCAAATTGAAAATGTACGACTATTACAACCCCCTGAAATATGTGGGATGTTAAGCAACACGCCGTAAAATAAATTTTGCATGAAGCTTAAAACGCTTCTTACGCAAGAAAGAAAACTACAATACATCTAAAAGCTTCCCCGACGTGTCGCTCGGCAAAAATTGAATCATCAGTGCCGCCAACCGAACTCGTGCCACCTTTTCCGGTCCAATCCGAAATTTTAATACGGCCAGATTTACAATTTCCCCAAGAACGGCGTCTCAAAGAAGCGAAATGCGAGAGGGATCAGCGGATATAACTCATGAAATAAATGTTGCATGAAACATAAAACGTCCCGAAAAAAATATACCATTGCCAGAAAGTTGTATAAAGGGAGTCTTCTTTAGTACAACGTTTAAAGAAGCTGTCGACGGATCACCGTAACGATGTCAGATTTAGAAGTCGTCTGTCATCATTATCGGGTATTCGGGGCGGGGTGGCGGCCGTCGCCTTGGGTTAAATGCCGCCAATGCTGGCGAAAAAGAAAGCAGAAACAATGCGGGGGCGAAAAGGGCGAGATATGGTTATTGACAAGTGTAGCGTACATTACAATTAAAAATTGGGAGTTGGAGGGAACTTTCGCGTTTGTTCTTAAATTATTAAGAAAAAGTTTCGGCGTTATCGAAGTTTTTTATTGCTTTTTGCTGCTCTTCGGGTGGTTCATTAAGAGAAAATTAGTAACATAATTTATAAGTCGTGATTTATCTTGCTTTTTACTAAAGGATATAAAAAAATACATCGGTTTTAAAAGATAACAGATTCGACTGCATATGGCGAAAAAAAGAAATGTAATAAATAATGGGATTAAATTTTTTACTACGTAAATAATATAAATGCAATCACTACTATGCTCGACAAACTAATCTGCAACGATTAGATTAAATTTACGATCTGATAAAGGTATTTAGAAACGATTTAGTTAAGATCCTGTCTATCATGGTGTGACAATTGTACTTAATGTGGAGGCCAAGTTTAATGAAAAGTAAACAACTGAATTTTTGGTGCGTTTATTTAATTCGATATCAAAATATGATGTACAGGGTGATTCAGTTTAACTGAATTCTTAAAAAAAAGACACTTGGGCCCCTCGAGAAGGTTTTGCCTGCTTTAAAAAATGACAGTGGAGACCCCCGAGAAGGTTTCGCATAAAAAAAAGACATTTGGGGCCCCCGAGAAGGTTTTCCATTAAAAAAACCAGTTGGGACCCGACAAGA
This sequence comes from Zophobas atratus, assembly GCA_022388445.1. NCBI lineage: Eukaryota > Metazoa > Arthropoda > Insecta > Coleoptera > Tenebrionidae > Zophobas > Zophobas atratus. The sequence continues at coordinate 3,918,600 of CM039448.1, forward strand.
TTTCACATTAAAAAAAGACATTAGGGGCCCCTAACAAGGTTTTACATTTTTGAAAAAGACAGTTGGGAGCCCCGAGAAGGTTTTACATTTTTAAAAAAAGACAGTTGGGACCCCCGAGTACAGTGAAACATATACAGCATTTCTGAGTAGAATTTTTACTTTAAAGAATTTTGTGATGACGTCATCAACATTTTTGCAAATACACCTTGGATTGGTGCACTGTAATCCTAAAAATAATAGTATTGTATTTCCAAAATTTTCTGGGAAAATGAGGTGAGCCGTTCTTGACTTAATCAATAAAATAAATTGACACATTCATTAATTTTTTTGAGCCACATGTATAAGCAAATCTAAAAAATGCAATGATAAACCACTAGTAAAAACTCATCATGTTTTGAACATTTCGGGTAGATTTAGGAATTTAACTCGTTACCACGGAAATCTGCAATTTAACATCTTTAAATTTGACAAGTTTGCAGTTTCATCTTTTCAAGTACTAAGATCCCCAACATTCCCCCTATTTTCTCAGAGGATATGTCATTTGCCGAAATAAATCTTATCTTAGTAAGTACTAGCCCCACCCACCCACCCGTTACTTTCTTAGAGGATGTGTCATTTGCCAAAATCAGTCTTATCTTACCAAGTACTAGCCCCACCCACCCGCCTCCTTTTTTCTCAGAGAATATGTCATTTGCCAAAATAAGACTCATGTTACTAAGTATTAGCCCCGCCCACCCACCCTTTATTTCCTCAGAGGGTAGTACTTGCTAGCACTTGTTAAGTTGAATCTTATTTTGGCAGATGATATATCCTCTGAGAGAATATGGGCGGGTGGGCGGGGCTAGTACTTGCTCAGATAAGACTGATTTTGGCAGACGTTATACACTCGGAGAAAAGAACGCGCGGGTGGGCGGGGCTAGTACTTGCTCAGATAAGACTGATTTTGGCAGATGTCATACACTCTGAGAAAGGAGCGGGCGGGTGGGCGGTGCTAGTACTTGCTAAGATAAGACTGATTTTGGACCATTTTGGATAGGATTTGTTCGGTCAAATTTTGAGATGACGTCATCAGTTTTTTGGGAGGGGTTAAAAAATAAATTTTGCTTAACGATTTAGAGTCTATGACATCTGCCAAAATCAGTCTTATCTGAGTAAGTACTAGCCCCGCCCAACCGCCCGTTCTTTTGTCAGGGTGTATGACGTCTGCCAAAATCAGTCTTATCTGAGAAGTACTGGCCCCGCCCACCCGCCCGCTCTTTTCTCAGGATGTATGACGTCTGGCAAAATCAGTCTTATCTGAGCAAGCACTAGCCCCGCCCACCCACCCGTTATTTCCTGAGAGGGTAGTACTTGCTAGTACTTGCTACGATAAGTCTCATTTTGGCAAATAACATATCCTCTGAGAAAACAAGGGCGGGTGGGCGGGGCTAGTACTTGCTCAGATAAGACTGATTTTGGCAGACGTCATACACCCTGACAAAAGAACGGGCGGGTGGGCGGTGCTAGTACTTGCTAAGATAAGACTGATTTTGGCACATTTTGGATAGGATTTGTTCGGTAAAATTTTGAGATGACGTCATCAGTTTTTTGGGAGGGGTTAAAGAATAAATTTTGCTTAACGATTTAGAGTGTATGACATCTGCCAAAATCAGTCTTATCTGAGCAAGTACTAGCCCCGCCCACCCGCCCGTTCTTTTATCAGGGTGTATGACGTCTGCCAAAATCAGTCTTATCTGAACAAGTACTAGCCCCGCCCACCCGCCCGTTATTTCCTGAGAGGGTAGTACCTGCTAGTACTTGCTACGATAAGTCTCATTTTGGCAAATAACATATCCTCTGAGAAAACAAGGGCGGGTGGGCGGGGCTAGTACTTGCTCTGAGAAGACTGATTCTGGCAGACGTTATACACTCGGAGAAAAGAACCGGCGGGTGCGCGGGGCTAGTACTTGCTCAGATAAGACTGATTTTGGCAGACGTCATACACTCTGAGAAAAGAGCGGGCGGGTGGGCGGGGCTAGTACTTGCTAAGATAACACTGATTTTGGCACATTTTGTATAGGATTTGTTAGGCAAAAAGTTATGATGACGTCATCAGTTTTTTGGGAGGGGGTAAAGAATAAATTTTGCTTAACGATTTACCATGATTACGATAAGCTTAAAATATCTACAAGATTTCCGAGCAATAGGCTTTGCAGTTTCAAAGTTATTTTGCAAAATATTCTTGTTCGGTTTTAAATTTTTTCTAAAAATTCTGGGTGTTTAGGGTGAAAATTCGATAGGGAATCACACACCACAAGTACAAGAGAATCTTATTTTATGGAACTAAAAAAACTTTTAATTATAAATTTTGGTGATGACGTATAATTACCCAAACTTTGGTTCAAGTTTGTCATGTGAAACCAACTCAACGTTGTCATTTTCAGGCTCTTTATTTCTACTTTAAGCTCGAGATATTGCAAAAATAGTTTCGGATATTCCATTTTCCATTTGTTTAAATTCCTTTGATGTTATTTCTATACGTGATAAAATCATATTCTTGAAGTTCTAAATTTTGTTAAACGACTAGAAAGATCACACATTCCAAATAAATATATTATGATCTGTGTATACAACAAACTTTATTCCGAATAAATATGGAAGACAATGCTTTCCTCCAAATAAAATTCATAGTAACTCTCTTTCTATCGCGAAGTATTTTAATTCGACTGTACTGAGTGTTCTGCTCGCAAAAGCAACTGTTTTATCATCTCCGTTACAAAGCACATTTCAATGTTTCAAAAGAGTTTTGAGATTCCACGTTCCAATTAAATTGGACATTTTTCTTGCTTAACTTATATAGGTATTAATTTTGTAAAGTTTTATTTTTGAAAGCATTTTCTCTTCTTCGTTCCCAATTTTTTCTCAAAACAATACGATAATGCTTCAAACATGTTTCACTCCGTAATTTCTTGTATAGAAATTTGGACTCCACCCCACCCTTCGGTCTCACGACGAATAAAAAGAATTGGCCAAAAACTGAGATAACAATGAGAAATCACAAGTAAAAACTTCAAAATGTTTTGCATATTTCGGGTATATTTGGAAATTTAAAACGTTACTATGGAAATTACAATTTAACACCTTTAAATTTCGTTTTTACAAGATTAATAGGGGCAAAATCAGTTTTATCTTAACTACTACTAGAACCGCCCACCCGCCCGTTATCTCCTCAGAGGGTAGTACTTGCTAGTACTTGCTAAGATAAGTCTTATTTTGGCAGATGACATATCCTCTGAGAAAACAGAGGTGGGTGGGCGGGGCTAGTACATGCTCAGATAAGACGTATCTTGGCAAACGCCATATCCTCTGAGAAAATAGAGGGAGGGTGGGTGGGGCTAGTAATTGCTAAAATAAGACTGATGTAAAACTTATTTTGGCACATTTGGTCGGCAAAATTTTGAGATGATGTCATCACTTTCTGGGAGGGGTTAAAGAATAAATTTTACTAAACGATTTACCATGATTACAATAACCTTAAGATATTTACAAGATTTCCGAGCAATCGGCGTCGCAGTTTCAAAATTATGTTGCAAAATAATCTTATTCAGTTTTAAAGTTTTTCTAAAAATTCTGGATGTACAAGAGTATTATATTGTATAAAATTTACAAAAATTTTAATTATAAATTTTGGAGATGACGTCATCAAATTGTTGGTGGGGAAAAAAGCTAAATGTTGGTCAGTATTTAACCATCTACATGATATTTCTAATATATGTACAAAATTTGACAACAATCGGTCCAGCAGTTTCGGAGACAACATGTCTAATAAAAATGAATACAGAGAGACAAACAGACAGACAGACCGAACGCCACCGCAGCCACTCTCAATTTTTTTAGAGGGCATGGCATTTGCTAAAATCAGTCTTATCTTAGCAAGTACTAGCCCCGCCCACCCACCCGCTCTTTTCTCAGGGTGTATGACGTCTGCCAAAATCAGTCTTATCTGAGCAAGTAGTATCCCCGCCCACCCGCCCCTGTTTTCTCAGAGCGTATGACGTCTGCCAAAATCAGTCTTATCTGGGCAAGTCCTAGCCCCGCCCACCCGCCCACTCTTTTCTCCGGGTATATGACGTCTGCCAAAATCAGTCTTATCTGAGCTAGTAGTATCCCCGCCCACCCGCCTTTATTTTCTCAGAGGACATGTAATTTGCCAAAATAAGACTTATCTTAGCAAGTACTAGCAAGTACTGCCCTCTGAGGAGATAAAGGGTGGGTGGGCGGGGCTAGTAATTTCTAATATAAGCCTTGTTTTGGCAATTCACATATCCTCTGAGAAAATAGGGGGCGAGTGGGTGGCCCTAGTATTTGTTAAGATAAAGCTGTAAAAACTTGTGAAATTCAAAGGCAAAATTTTTAGATGACATCATCAGTTTTTGGAAGGGGGAAAAATAAATAGTATTTGATAAGATAAAACTGATTTCGCACTTTTGACATTTTCAACTATTTTTCATTTATTTTCGAAAATTAGCGAAAAAAGTGACAAAAATTTTTCGTAATTTCCAGAAAATTTTTGTCTGAAACAGTTAAAAGACGACCTGATCCAACGGAAAATAGTTGGCTTATAGATAATTTTTCGCAGATTACGAATCTAAAATATTTTTCACGATTTGTCTTCAAATAACTGAGAAATGCGAGAAAAGGACTCCAAAAATTCCCAACATTTCCAGAAAATTTTAAACCGTTCCAAATGGATTTATTTGAGAGGAAAACATCGAGTTTCTAGTTTTAGAGTATTAATCGCAGATTTATCTTATGAAATACTAGCCCCAGCCACCCTTCCTCCCTCCCTCTCTTTTCTTGGAAGGTATTTCATTTGCCAAAAATTGTTTTATTTTAGCAAGTACTAGCCCCGCCCACCCACCCTCTCTTTCCTTGTAGGATAAGTCATTTGCCACAAACAGTCTTACCTTAGCAAGTACTGGCCCCGCCCACCCGCCCTCTATTTTCTATTAAATAATATTTAAATAGTACTTGCTAAGATTAAACTGATTTTGGCATATCACATACCTTCCAAGAAAACAGAGGGCGGGTGGGCGGGGCTAGATACTTGCTAAGATAAGACTGATTTTGGCAGATGACATATCCTCTGAGAAAATAGGGGCGGGTGGGCGGGGCTAGTACTTGGTAAGGTAAGACTGATTTTGACAAATGACATCCTCTGGGAAAATGAATGTGTCAATTTATTTAATTAATTAAATCAGGAATGGCGCACTCCATTTTCCCAGAAAATTTTGGGAATACAACAGGTAAATACTGGTAATTTTAATATTACACTGCACCAATCCAAGTCGATATACGTGTCCTTGCAAAAATGTTAATGATGTCATCGTAAAAATCTGAAAAGAAAAAACTCAACTCAAAAATGATGGATATATTAACGATTTACCATGATTAAAATAACCTTAAAATATTTACAAGATTTCCGAGCAATCGGCTTTGCAGTTTCAAAATTATATTGCAAAATATTCTTATTCAGTTTTAAATTGTTTCTAAAAATTCAGGATGTCTAGGTTGAAAATTTGACACGGATTCACACACCACAAGTAAAGAGTATCTTATTCTATAAAATTAAAAAAACTTTTAGTTATAAATTTTGGAGATAACGTCATCAAATTGTTGGTGAGGATACTTAGCCAAATTTTGGTTATTATCCACATAATATTTCTAACATATGTACAAAATTTGACAACAATCGGTCCAGCAGTTTCGGAGATTATGTCTCTAATAAAAATGGATACAGACAGACAGACAGACGGAAACGAGACACCACTTTTTTCGTACTCTAGAGGTCATGACCCGTCGATAAAATATGAAAGTGCGTACGCTCGGGAAGTAAAAAGACAATTAGGAGCCCCGAGAGGATGTAATATTCTTAAAAAAAGACACTTGGGACCCCGAGAAGGTTTCACATTAAAAAAAAAAGACATTAGGCGCCCCCGAGAAGGTTTTACATTTTTAAAAAAGACAGTGGAGACCCCTGAGAAGGTTTCACATTAAAAAAAAGACATTTGAGACCCCCGAAAAGGTTTTACATTTTAAAAAAAGGCATTTGATGTCCCCGAGAAGATTTTACATTTTTATAAAAGACAATTGTGACCCCCGAGAAGAAAAATATACATTTGGGGCCTGCGTAAAGGTTTTAATTTTTCAAAAAATCTTCATTGATAGTGGACATGTTAAAATTAAAATAGTATATAATACTGTAGGTAAGCCAAGAAAATTGTTGTTGCCTCGGTGGGAATCGAACCCCACGCCTCCCGCTTGTCGGGCAGGTATCCTGACCACTAGACGACGAAGCGACTTATCTTTCTCCGCTTACCGACGTGTCATTATCAACGGCAATAGTGGTATCTGAGCAATATGCGTAGTGTTTAAAATGTTGATATTTATACATCGGAAGAATGTCACGTAGACATTTGTTTGATTTGAATGAGTTTATCGCCCCAAAACAGATGACTAAAAATATTTATAAGCCTCAATTGAACAAAATATTCTTATCTTATCATTATTTTAATTGTAAAGACGATTTTCTCACGTTTTCTAGAAAATGGTGCAATTCGTTCTTAATTTGATGAATAATAAAATAACTGATTCATTAATTTTTTTAAGTCACCCTGTACAAGCAAATCTAAAAATATGAATGCAATAATATTGATTTATTGGTTAAAAAGTTACCGTGCTTACAATAACTTCAAAACGTGTGTAAGATTTCAAAGCAATCGGTTTTGCAGATTCAAATTTAAATTGCAAGATGTTGATTTTTGTTCTCAAGAATAGATAAAACGTAAAATTGATTCGATTTTTTCAACGATCCATGCAGATTTTAATACAATTATCCAAAAAACAAAATTTTGCAACGTCTTTAAACGTTCTTCAAGGGTTTATAACGTCAATTTTGTATTTTTGGATCAAACTGAAATATGTACGTATGAATTTAGTTAAAAAAAAGTTTGACACAAGCTACTACAAATGTTATTCGAAAAGACCATGCAGTATTATTTCCAATCATACCCATTGCAACACCCCGGTTTTAAGCAAGAACTCTCGTAAGAAATATCCGACAGCTAAAATTTGTTGGCACCGCCACAACAAGCCCAATACCGCCAACGTAAATGAAAATATTGCACTACAGCATTTTCAGACAAATTGTTTATCGATCACTTAATAAATTTAAGTCAACTAGACATTTATACTAGCACCCCCACGCCCCCATTCCGTCGCAAACTTGATTAAAAACAACTCCCCGATAAATTATAAACCTTAGAGAATTTAATTTTCCACCCAAGTAAAAAAAATCGAGAAAGAGTAATTTCTACATAGTACACCCTGTATATCAGATTCGTGTAATGAACAGTTTAGTAGCGTAAAATAACTGCTGGCGCTCGTAAGTGTGCCGCCAAAAAAAGCACCGACAATGCAGCAGCGAAGCGCGCAAGAATATGCTTATTGATAACCAGTAATGGAAACGTACAATTAAACACTTTTTCGACCCGTTGATTTTTTTTAATTTCAACGTTGGCACCATCCCGCGAGACCCAAATTCAATTAACCCACTAATGTAACACATACTGCACATTTTCACCTCCACGATGATTTATATCTCGAATCGAAAGCTCGAAATCCTGTTCGGTTTTAGCCAAGCAGTAAAAATTAAGCCGTGCAATAACAGCATGAAACCCTTAGCGAAGGGGACGAAACTACCAGTTGCGCTTCTACCCTCTACACAGGCAGAAAATATCTTGCTAAACTCGCCTCAGAAAAGCATTTTTACGTTGTGAACTGTACGCCACTTTATCTCTATTAAATAAGGGGGAGAATTTCAAGTAACTGAGCGTAGGGTGAAATTTTAATTGGTAACCTTTTAAAGGGCAAGGGGTAAAAGTCGAACAAAACCTTTTTCCAATCAACGAAGATAAAAATTATCCACTTGGAGTTAGTAATTGTAAAATTGCGCCACAAAAATTTCTCGGTTTTTCGGACAGCGAACTTACGTGATTTGTCTTTTCGATCGAGATCTTTTTCTAGATGCAGGACATCACGTTCCTCCCTTGACCGTGCGTAAGTACGGCGTCTACGGCAGCACGGATTCCCGGAATCGGCGAAGCACCGGAGAGCACTGGCCTACTCAGTTGGTCCGGGCGTTGTACCCGCGCATGATCTACCTACTTCCTCCCGGAGCGACCGGAGTCACCTCTCAACATCCACCAGGAGACTACATGAGTGCATTCCCGTGTAATTGCGCAGATGGGTTGGTCACTGGCATTTTCCTTCCGGATTTAACAACGGACTTCCGGACTAACAAACTGGCTTAAAGTTCGGCTCCGGCAGAACAAACAGACCCTGGCTCCGGGTCGCGGAGACGGATTAGGAAAAATTTCGTCGGTCGGGGAGTGTAAATATTGAATGTTGAATGTGAGGTTGAAGAGTAATTGGGAGCCTGAGAACGATACGGGGGGTTTATTTTGATCGGGGGTTCTTTATGATGTGGAGGGTTTGTTTGCCCGTCTTGAGAGTTTGTCGGGATATAGAAAGCAAATAAACAGTCGAGACGATCTGACAAGTCTAACAAAAGTGTCTTTGCTTTGTCGGGTGCGTGTTTGTTGTTTTTATCACGAATAGAAGAGGAGCTTGAGTTGTCGTAAATTTTATTGAGTTTAATGCAGGAGATATAATTTCAGATTTATGATGTGTCTTCTGAGCTTTAGATGGTAAATCGGAGAACGATCCCGGGATTTCGTGGACGACGAAAGAGACAATCTAACATTAGTCAAGACTTTTATATTACAAATTTAATTGTTCTAGGGCAAGTTAAGCAGGGTTATTTTTCAGGTGCAAATAGAATTAAAGCATTTATTTTAGCTTTATTACAACGAAGAAAAAAATTTGGTAAATTACACAACGTACATAAAACTCTAACTTTCTAATACTACTGACACAATTTAGTGCTATGTTTTAAGGTGTCAACACATAAAAATGCCACACATCGAATTATCACATCACAATATATAAAACAAATAAAATTCCAAAATAAATCCAAAACCCTCTTTCTTCAGTACTTCTGGTAGCTTTACATGAAGACAACGTAATATTGAAGGTCTTCGCCATGCTCTTGTTGAAAGAACAGTAACCGTCTGTGTACAAAATAATTCCATTATCCTCAATCCAGTGTTCAATAACTTGGAGACTTTCCCGGAGGCTTTTCTTATCCATCCCCTTACAACCAAAATAAAAAGTCTCCACTGTGCAATTCTGACTACAAAATTGCCGCGATATGTTTGTCAACGGGTTTTTGCTAATATCAACCACACTGAAACTGTGGTAGTCGAAAATTCCTTCAGGTAAACTGTCAAGCTTATTGTTTTGAAGATCCAGGCGAAGCTTCGTTGCAGTCATACCACCGAAAACGTCATTGTCTAGATAAACCAATTCGTTGCATTCAATGTTCAACCTAGACTTTTCTTTGCGAAAAACAATCAACGACTCTTTTTGCAACGATTTAATGTGATTGGAGCGCAAATTTAAAGTTCCAAAATTTTCTAAATTGACAAAAGCATCCGAGTTAAAAATTCGCAAGTTGTTGAACGACAAGTCTAAGTCCTTCAAGAGAGTAAGGTTGACAAAGGATCCGTCTTCGATAGTTTCGATTCGATTACATTTTAAGTCTATATACTGTACTTTCAAGTTTGTAAACGTCCCCCTTTTGATCGTTGTTATCTGGTTGTTAATGAGTGCGATTTTTGAAGTAACGTTGACCATTTTTCTAGAAAAGCATTCTTCTTCTATGTGTTCGATCATACAGGTGTCGAAAGTGATGAACGCTAGATCTGACGTCATATTAAAGATTTTGCAGTGCAATGTGGGGATATATTCGTTCTTAATTACGACTGAGGAAGTTTGATGGGACACTATTGCGATTTCTTCTGAGTTGTAGTTTTTTTTTACTCCATGTTCTACCGCCGTATAGATGATCCGAAAGTTGTAAGTTGAGCTTCGTTTTAGAAAAAAGAGAATAGAATTGCCACAGCCTTTGGAAACATGTTACTAACCGAATGAATTAGATGGCCTCCTTTCCACATAAGTTGCGTTGCGAAAGATCCATTAAGAGTTTCCAACTGAAAACGAGCAGCGTACTTAAAAGTATGAAAAAGTGTACTTTGGCAATAATGTGGATAAAAACAGGATTCATTTCGAAAAACAAAACCGATACTACATTAAACTTACTAAATTTTGAATCGAAAAGTAAAATATAAAATCACCAAAATTCCCAAGTAATTCCAAATAATTCACACATTTCATTAAATCCACATCACAATATACAAAGTTATGAAAATTTTGAAGTAAACCCAAAAATCAATTTCTTCAGTATTTTTGCCACCGCTGCACATCGCTGGCAATCTACGATCTCTGACGATTTTCGTATTATTCTTCTTAAAAGCGCAATAACCGTCTGTGAGTAAAGTAGTAACCTTATCACCCATCTCGTCAACCCAGTTTTCAATATTTTGGACGCTTTCACGAACACTTTCTTCAGACATACCCTTACAACCAAAACACAATGTTTCGACTGTGCAATTTCGACTGCAAAAATACTTCGATACTTTCGTCAGCGGATTTCTGCTAACATCTATTTGAATGAAATAGTGGTAATCAAAGATTCCTTCAGGTAAACTAACAAGCCTATTGTTGTAAAGATTTAGGTGCAATTTTGGTGCAGTCATGCCACCAAGGAAGTCTTTGTCTAGATAAGTCACTTCGTTGCATTTAATATTGAGCCTGGAATCTACTTCGCGAAAAAAGACCAACGATTCTTTTTGCAAAGATGTAATGCGATTGGACTCTAAAAGTAGAGTTCTAAAATTTAATAGATTCACAAAAGCTTTCGAGTTCAAGCTATACAAGCGGTTAAAAGACAAGTCTAATTCATCCAAAAGAGTGAGATTGTGAAAGGATTCATCTTCGATCATTTCGATTTGATTATTGTTTAATCTTATATATAGTACTTTCAAGTTACTAAATGTTCCGGTCTTGATTGATTTTAACTGATTGTTGGTGATTATGATCGTTGAAGAGATATTTTCAATTTTTTGAGAAAAACATTTTTCTTCTATTCGGTTTATCCCACAATTGTCAAATACGATGGATGACAAATCTGATTTCACATTAAAGAATTTGCAATACAATGTTGGAATATATTCATTCTTAATAACGGCTTGTCCGGATATGATGGGATAGGAAACAACTGTGATTTCTTCTACACAGTAATTTTTTGTTACGTCCCAGACTATAATTCTGTCGTCAAACGGAAAGTCGCAAGTTGTACTTGATTTTAAAAAGCAGATAAATAAAATTGGCAACACCTTCAAATTCATATTGTTAACCGAATGCCACCTTTTCAAGTTCTGTCGTGAGAGTTCCATTAAAAGTTTCCATTTGAAAAGTAATGGATTTTATTATTTGATAGCTACTTAATAGTAAGAAATTGTGAATTTCAATTTGTTGCACATAAGAAGTAGTATAAAAGAAATCAGTTAAAATTAAGTTGCTTTTTTGTTCTATGCTTTACTTCAATTTATTAACAAGAAAGTGGAACTTCGAAAACGTTACCCTCAACATCACGGTCAAAATAAAATCACCAAAATTCCCAAATAAATCCAACACCATGTTCCCTCGACTCCTCTAACACCATTGCATGTGGACCAACCAACATTAACAATCTGCGCACTAGTGTTAAAAGAACAGTAATCGTCTGTGTACAAATTTACGTGATTCTCTTCAACCCAGTTTCCAATGTTTTCAACAGTTTGCCCCATGCTTTCCACATCCATTCCCGCACAGTTAAAATTAAAATCTTGGACTGTGCAATTGCGGCTACAAAATTGCTTCGAAACATTCTTCAGCGGATTTTGTCCAACATCTATCACACTGAAACTGTGATGATCAAAGATGCCAGCCGGCAAACTGGAGAGCTTATTGTTGTGAAGTTCTAAGTAAAAATTTTCAGAAATCATGCCACCAAGAACGTTTTTGTCTATGTAGGTCAGTTCGTTGCATTTCATATCCAAACGAGAATGATCTTTGCGAAAAAAATACAAAGCGTTGCTTTCCAGAGATTCAATTCGATTCGACTGTAACATTAATGTTCCAAGATTTGGTACGTTCAAGAAAACCTTTGGGTTAAAAGTGCGCAGGTTGTTGATAGACAAATCTAAAAACATCAAGCTAGTGAGATTGACGAAGGATTCATTCTCGATCACTTCGATTAGGTTATTTTTTAGATCTATAGATAGCACTTTCAAGTTTGTGAATGTTCCTGATTTGATTGATGTTAACTTATTATTAATGATTGCGATTCGAGAAATGATGTGTTGCACTTTTTGAGAAAAACATTCTTCTTCTATGTGTTCGATCCAACAGTTAACAAAAATAATGTATTCCACGTCTAATTTCAGATTAAAAACTTCACAGCACAAGGTGGGAATATATTCATTTTCAATTGTGACTCCGAAAGTGTTATGAGAAGTAACCGTGATTTGTTTGACATCGTAATATTCATTCACTTCACGTTTACCGTGGACTGTAGTCGTATAGTCAAACCGAAAGTCACAAGTTGTACTTCGTTGTAAAAAACAGAGAACTAAAACCGCCACGGTCTTTAGATGCATGTTTTTAAATGAATGCCACTTTTCGACTGAAACCGTGCTCTAAAAATTCCATTAAAAGTTTCTAAATAAAAAGTAATATACCATGCCCACTTGAAAGTAAAAAATGTATTTCCAATTACTTGAGGCAAAAAAAAACAATAAAAAAAGGTGCGTTCGGTGCTTTACTTCAACTTCTTGATAGAAAAATAATGGACGTGTAAAAACGTCGAAAAAGTCTTCTTTGTCCAGCAGTTTTGCTAAACCCATAAAGTTGCATCACATCATATTATATAAAATTATGAAAATTTTCAAGTAAATCCAAAGATCAAAATTTTGGGAATTCGTGCTAGCGCTGCACGAAGGCCATTCAAAACTCAAGATCCTCGAATTATTCTTGTTGAAAGTGCAATAACCGTCTGTGTACAAAATAATCTGATTTTCGTCGATCCAATTCTGAATGTTTTGGACGGTTTCCTGAACGCTTTCCTCATCAACTCCCTGACAACTAAAACCAAACATATGCACCGTGCAATTCTTACTACAAAAAAATTTCGATACGTTCGTCAGCGGATTTTTGCCCACATTTATCTCTTTGAAATTGTGGTAATCAAAAATTCCTTCAGGTAAACTCACAAGGTTATTCTCGTCAAGATGTAGTTCAACATTGGTTGCATTCATGCCATCAAGAAAGTGTCTATTTATGTAAGTTAATTCGTTGCATTTGATATTCAATACAGAATGGTCTTTACGAAAAACAACCAACGATTCTTTTTGCAGAGATATAATGCGATTGGACTCTAAATTGAGTCTTCCAAAATTCAATAGATTGACGAAAGCTTCGGAGTTAAAGGTGTACAAGTGGTTAAAAGACAAGTTTAACTCCTCCAAGAGAGTCAGATTGAGAAACGATCTATCTTCGATCACTTCGATTGCATTACTTTTTAAACTGATAAATTGTACTTTCAAGTTTCTAAATGTGCCGGTTTTGATTGATCTTAACTGGTTGTTGATGATGTCAATTTGTAAAGTTATATTTTCAATTTTTTCAGAAAAACATTCTTCTTCAATGCGATTTATCCAACAATTATCGAATGAAATGAATCGAAGTTTGGACTTCACATTAAAAATTTTGCAACACAATGTAGGAATATATTCGTTTTTAATCATGACTCCTGCAGTTGTATGTGAAACAACTGTGATTTCTTCAGTATTGTAAATTCTCTTCATGTGTCCGTCTACAACTGTATAGTCAAACTGTAAGTAACAAGATGTACTTCGTTTTAAAAAGCAGCTAAATAAAATTGTCACGGTCTTTAGCAACATATTGGTGAGCAAATGATCTGGAGGCAACCTTTCCACGCAAGTTCTATTGTGACAGTTCCATTAAAAGTTTCTAATTGGAAACTTTATTATCTGATACTATTTAGAAGTAATAAAAAAGTGCTTTGTTTCCATTTACTGTGAATAATAAGGAGGAGTGCTTTTCTTTAATTTGTTAACAGAAAAATCGAACCTTGGAGCACTGGTCAGACAGGAACATTAAAGGAAACTTAAAATAAGTAAAAATTTTCATTACCCCAACATCGCAGTCTGCGTAGATCATATCATAAAATATAAAATCACCAAAATTTCCAAGTAAGTCCAAAACCATATTTCCTCAGTACTTCCGGTACTTTTGCATGTGGGCCACTCATCAGCTATAATCTTCTCACTAATATTGAAAGAACAGTCATCGTCTGTGTATAAATTAACGTTATTTGCTCGAACCCAGTTTTCAATATTTTGAACACTTTCCCTTATGCTTTCCATATTCAGGCCCCCACAGCCAAAATGAAACTCTTGGACTGTACAATTCTGACTACAAAAATGCTTCGATAAGTTCCGCAGGGGATTTTTTCCAACATGTATACTACTGAACCGGTGATGATCAAAAACACCTTCCGGCAAACTGACGAGCTTGTTGCCGTAGAGATTTAAGTCAAAATTTTCGGCAGCCATGCCATCAAGTGCGTTTTTATCTATGTAGGTCAAATTGTTGCACTTAATATCCAGGACAGAATAAACACTGCGAAAAAAATATAAAGAGTTGTTGTGCAGAGCTTTAATACGATTAGATTCTAAAATTAAGCTTCCAAAATGTGGCAGATTCACAAAAGCTTTTGAGTTTAAAATGTGCAGATTGTTAAAAGATAAATCTAAATTCATTAAGTTAGGAAGATTGAGAAAGGATTCTTCTTCGATCACTTCAATTAGATTATTTTCTAAGTGTATAATTCGTACTTTCAAGTTTCTAAATGTACCCGTTTTGATTGATGTCAACTTATCGTTGATGATTGCGATTTGAGTAGTGATGTTTTCCACTTTTTCAGAAAAACACTCTTCTTGTATTTGCTCCGTCCTACAATTATCAAAAATTATAAACCTCATATCATATTTCAGATTAAAAATTTTGCAACACAATGTGGGAATATGTTGGTTCTCAATGGTGGCTCCCCAAATTTCAGGCGATGTAATCGTGATTTCTTTCGCATCCTGATGTTTATTGTCTTGAAATTTACCAGCGATTTTAGTCACATAGTTAAACCGGAAGTCGCAAGTTATAATCAGTTGTAAAAAACAAAGAAATAAAACTGCTACGGTCTTTAGATACATGGTATCGAATGACCGAATTCGAATGGTATTTTCAGTTAAGAGTTTCGAAATGATAAGTAATATATTTATTACGCCAATCTACTTAACATTAAAAGTTTCTAACTGAAAACGAGTCGCGTACTACTAAAAGTATGAAAAAGTGTACTTTTGCAATAATGTAGATACAAAAGCAGCAATCATTTCGAAGAACAAAACCGTACTAAATTTTGAATTGAAAAATAAAATTCGTCACATTGTACAATATAAAATCAACAAAATTCTCAAATAATTCCAAATAATTCCGCCGGCGATTTTAGCACCTTTGCATGAGGACAGCAAAACATCGACAAGTTTCGCACTTGTGTTGAAAGAACAGTAATCGTCTGTGAATAACATAACACCATTCCCTTCAACCCAGTTTTCTTTGGTTTTAACACTTTCCCAAACAGTCTCCATATCCAGTCCCTTACAACCGAAATGAAAACTTCCGACAACAAAAATTTTGCGATACATTTCTCAGCGGATTTTCTCCAACATCTATCTTTATAAAGCTGTGATTGTCAAAAATGCCTTCTGGTAAACTGACAAGCTTATTGCTGTAAAGATCTATGGTAAAAGATTTCCAAGTCATCCCATCAAGAACATTTCTGTCGATATAATTCAACTCGTTGCATTTAATATCCAAATGAGAATAATCTCTGCGAAAAAAATATAAAGAATTTTTTTCTAGAGATTCGATGCTGTTAGATTGCAAAATTAAAACTCCAAAGTTTGGTGTATTCATCAAGGCTTCTGATTTTTAAAGTGCGCACTTTGTTAAAAGACAAGTCTAAATAGATTAACTCAGTAAGGTTGAGGAAAGAGTCATCTTCGATCACTTCGATTAGATTATTTTTTAAATATATGTCTTGCACTTTCAAGTTTCTAAATGTGTCCTTTTTGATTGATGTTAACTTATTATTGAAGATTTCAATATTTGTAGTGACGTTTGCCACTTTTTCAGAAAAGCACTCTTCTTGTATGTCCTCTATCAGACAATTATCGAAAGATATTGATTTGATGTCTGATTTCAGATTAAAGATTGCGCAACACAATGTGGGAATATATTGGTTCTCGACTATGACTTTGGGATTTTTATGCCAAGTAACCGTAATTTCCTCCATATTGTAATATTTATCTACTTCACGTAAGCTTTTAATCGTGTAATCAAATAGAAAGTCACAGGTTATACTTCGCCTTAAAAAAATAACAAAAAAATTGTCACAGTCCTTGGATGCATGTTATCAAATGAGTGAAATAGAATGCCACCTTAAAGTCATATTTCGACATGACCATTCAAAGGTTTTAAATGGAAAATAATTCACTCTATAATTCAATACATACTTAAAAGCAAAAAAAGGGTCGTTTAAATTATTATTGTTCGCAAAAAAACTATAAAAAACTGCGCTCCGTCTTGTGAAGAAAAAAGACGCAACGTCAGCGATAAGTATATAAATCGAGTTTAATAAAGAAAATCTTACCACATTTCATTAAATCCACATCACAATATACAAAATTATGAAAATTTTGAAGCAAACCCAAAAATCAATTTCTTCAGTATTTTTGCCACCGCTGCACATCGCTGGCAATCTACGATCTCTGACGATTTTCCTATTATTCTTCTTAAAAGAGCAATAACCGTCTGTGAGTAAAGTAGTAACCTTATCACCCATCTCGTCAACCCAGTTTTCAATATTTTGGACGCTTTCACGAACACTTTCTTCAGACATTCCCTCACAACCAAAACACAATGTTTCGACTGTGCAATTTCGACTGCAAAAATACTTCGACACTTTCGTCAGCGGATTTCTGCCAACATCTATTTCACTGAAATAGCGGTAATCAAAGATTCCTTCAGGTAAACTAACAAGTCTATTGTTGTAAAGATTTAGGTGAAATATTGGTGCAGTCATACCACCAAGGAAGTCTTTATCTAGATAAGTCACTTCGTTGCATTTAATATTGAACCTGGAATCTACTTCACGAAAAAAGACCAACGACTTTTTTTGCAAAGATGTAATGCGATTGGACTCTGAAAGTAGAGTTCTAAAATTTAATAGATTCACAAAAGCTTTCGAGTTCAAGGTATACAAGCGGTTAAAAGACAAGTCTAATTCATCCATTCGATTTCATTATTGTTTAAATTTATATATAGTACTTTCAAGTTACTAAATGTGCCGGTCTTGATTGATCTTAACTGATTGTTGGTGATTGTGATAGTTGAAGAGATATTTTCAATTTTCTGAGAAAAACATTTTTCTTCTATTCGGTTTATCCGACAATTGTCAAATATGATGTATGAAAAATCTGATTTCATATTGAACAATTTGGAACAAAGTGTTGGAATATATTCATTCTGAATAACGGCTCCTCCGGATGTGATAGGATGGGAAACAACTATGATTTCTTCTGCACTGTAATTTTTTGTTACGCTCAAGTCCACAATTCTGTAGTCAAACGTAAAATTGCAAGTTGTACTTCGTTTTAAAAAGCAGATAAATAAAATTGGCAACGCCTTCAGACTCATATTATTAACCGAATGCCACCTTTTCAAGTTCTGTCGTGAGAGTTTCATTAAAAGTATCCATTTGAAAAGTAATGGATTTTATTATTTGATAGCTACTTAATAGTAAAAAATTGAGTATTTCAATTTGTTGCACATAAGAAGTAGTATAAAAGAAATCAGTTAAAATTACGTTGCTTTTTTGTTCTATGCTTTACTTCAATTTATTAACAAGAAAGTGGAACTTCGAAAACGTTACCCTCAACATCACGGTCAAAATAAAATCACCAAAATTCCCAAATAAATCCAAAACCATGTTCCCTCGACTCCTCTAACACCATTGCATGTGGACCAACCAACATTAACCATCTGCGCACTAGTGTTAAAAGAACAGTAATCGTCTGTGTACAAATTTACGTGATTCTCTTCAACCCAGTTTCCAATGTTTTCAACAGTTTGCCCCATGCTTTCCATATCCATTCCCGCACAGTTAAAATTAAAATCTTGGACTGTGCAATTGCGGCTACAAAATTGCTTCGAAACATTCTTCAGCGGATTTTGTCCAACATCTATCACACTGAAACTGTGATGATCAAAGATGCCAGCCGGCAAACTGGAGAGCTTATTGTTGTGAAGTTCTAAGTAAAAATTTTCAGAAATCATGCCACCAAGAACGTTTTTGTCTATGTAGGTCAGTTCGTTGCATTTCATATCCAAACGAGAATGATCTTTGCGAAAAAAATACAAAGCGTTGCTTTCCAGAGATTCAATTCGATTCGACTGTAACATTAATGTTCCAAGATTTGGTACGTTCAAGAAAACCTTTGGGTTAAAAGTGCGCAGGTTGTTGAAAGACAAATCTAAAAATATCAAGCTAGTGAGATTGACGAAGGATTCATTCTCGATCACTTCGATTAGGTTATTTTTTAGATCTATAGATAGCACTTTCAAGTTTGTGAATGTTCCTGATTTGATTGATGTTAACTTATTATTAATGATTGCGATTCGAGAAGTGATGTGTTGCACTTTTTGAGAAAAACATTCTTCTTCTATGTGTTCGATCCAACAGTTATCAAAAATTATGTATTCCACGTCTAATTTCAGATTAAAAACTTCGCAGCACAAGGTGGGAATATATTCATTTTCAATTGTGACTCCGAAAGTGTTATAGAAAGTAATCGTGATTTGTTTGACATCGTAATATTCATTCACTTCACGTTTACCGTGGACTGTAGTCGTATAGTCAAACCGAAAGTCACAAGTTGTACATCGTTGTATAACACAGAGAACTAAAACCGCCACGGTGTTTAGATGCATGTTTCTAAATGAATGAATTAGAATGCCACTTTTCGACTGTAGCCGTAGTCTAAAAATTCCATTAAAAGTTTCTAAATAAAAAGTAATATACCGTGCCTACTTGAAAGCAAAAACAAGTATTTCCAATTACTCGAGACAAAAAAAAACAATAAAAAAGTGCGTTCGGTGTTTTACTTCAACCACTTGATAGAAAAATAATGGATATGCAACAACATCGAAAACATTTTCTTCGTCCACTACGACAGTCTTGGTAAATCCACAAAGCTGCATCACATCACATTATATAAAATTATGAAAATTTTCAAGTTAATCCAAAGATCAAAATTTTGGGAATTCGTGCTAGCGCTGCACGAAGGCCATTCAAAACCCAAGATCCTCGAATTATTCTTGTTGAAAGTGCAATAACCGTCTGTGTACAAAATAATCTGATTCTCGTCGATCCAATTTTCAATGTTTTGGACGGTTTCCTGAACGCTTTCCTCATCAACTCCCTCACAACTAAAACCAAACATATGCACCGTGCAATTCTTACTACAAAAAAATTTCGATACGTTCGTCAGCGGATTTTTGCCCACATTTATCTCTTTGAAATTGTGGTAATCAAAAATTCCTTCAGGTAAACTCATAAGGTTATTCTCGTCAAGATGTAGTTCAACATTGGTTGCATTCATGCCATCAAGAAAGTGTCTATTTATGTAAGTTAATTCGTTGTATTTGATGTTCAACACAGAATGGTCTTTACGAAAAACAACCAACGATCCTGTTTGCAGAGATGTAATGCGATTGGACTCTAAATTCAGTCTTCCAAAATTTAATAAATTGACAAAAGCTTCGGAATTAAAGGTATACAAGTGGTTAAAAGACAAGTTTAATTCCTCCAAGAGAGTCAGATTGAGAAACGATCTATCTTCGATCACTTCGATTGCATTACTTTTTAAACTGATAAATTGTACTTTCAAGTTTCTAAATGTGCCGGTTTTGATTGATCATAACTGGTTGTTGATGATGTCGATTTGTAAAGTTATATTTTCAATTTTTTCAGAAAAACATTCCTCTTCAATGCGATTTATCCAACAATTATCGAATGAAACGAATCGAATATTGGACTTCACATTAAAAATTTTGCAACACAATGTAGGAATATATTCGTTTTTAATCATGACTCCTGCAGTTGTACGCGAAACAACTGTGATTTCTTCGCTATTATAAATCCTCTTCATGTGTCCGTCTACAACTGTATAGTCAAACTGTAAGTAACAAGATGTACTTCGTTTTAAAAAGCAGCTAAATAAAATTGTCACGGTCTTTAGCAACATATTGGTGAGCAAATGAACTGGAGACCACCTTTCCACATAAGTTCTATTGTGAGAGTTCCATTAAAAGTTTCTAATTGGAAAGTAATAAACTTTATTATCTGATACTATTCAGAAGTAATAAAAAAGTCCTTTGTTTCCATTTACTGTGGATAATAAGGCAGCGTGTTTTTCCTTCATTTGTTAACAGAAAAATCGATCTGGTGAGCGCTGGGCACACAGGAACATTAAAGGAAACTTAAAATAAATAAAAATTTTCATTACCCAAACATCGTGGTTGCATAGATCATATCGCAAAATATAAAATCACCAAAATTTGCAAGCAATTCCAAATCCATATTTCCTCAGTACTTCCAGTACTTTTGCATGTGGGCCACTCATCAGCTATAATCTTCTCAGTAATATTGAAAGAACAATCATCGTCTGTGTATAAATTAACGTTATTCGCTCGAACCCAGTTTTCAATATTTTGAACACTTTCTCTAATGCTTTCCATATTCAGAGCCCCACAGCCAAAATGAAACTCTTGGACTGTACAATTCTGACTACAAAAATGCTTCGATAAGTTCCGCAAGGGATTTTTTCCAACATGTATACTACTGAACCGGTGATGATCAAAAACACCTTCCGGCAAACTGACGAGCTTGTTGCCGTAGAGATTTAAGTCAAAATTTTCAGCAGCCATGCCATCAAGTGCGTGTTTGTCTATGTAGGTCAAATTGTTGCACTTAATATCCAGGACAGAATAAACATTGCGAAAAAAATATAGAGAGTTGTTGTGCAGGGCTTTAATACGATTAGATTCTAAAATTAAGCTTCCAAAATGTGGCAGATTCACAAAAGCTTTTGAGTTTAAAATGTGCAGGTTGTTAAAAGATAAATCTAAATCCATTAAGTTAGGAAGATTGAGAAAAGCTTTATCTTCGATGACTTCAATTAAATTATTTTCTAAATGTATATTTTCTACTTTCAAGTTTCTAAATGTGCCCGTTTTGATTTGTGTTAACTTATTCTTGATGATTGTGATTTGAGAAGTGATGTTTTCCATTTTTTCAGAAAAACATTCTTCTTGTATTTGCTCTATCCCACAATTATCAAAAACTATAAACCTCATATCATATTTCAGATTAAAAATTTTGCAACACAATGTGGGAATATGTTCGTCCTTAATGGTGACTCCTGAAATTTCAGGCGATGTAAACGTGATTTCTTTCGCATTGTTATATTTATTGCTATGAAATTGACCAGCGATTTTAGTCTCATAATTAAACCAAAAGTCGCAAGTTGTACTTAGTTGTAAAAAACAAAGAAATAAAACTGCTAACGTCTTTAGATACATGGTATCAAGTGAACGAATTCGAATGTTACTTTCAGTTCTGAGTTTCGAAATGATAAGTAATATATTTATTACGCCACATCTACTTAACAGAACAAAAGTTTTATTACCAGAGACTATAAGCAACAATACAAGTATTAAAATAAAATCCAAGTTGGATTCCATTTTGTGAAGTAAAAAACCTCTTAACAGAAAAGTAATAGTTACGCAAAAACCTCAAACAAACATTCTACAGCTATTGTTTCTTTTTTGAAAATCAAAACCAAATTTTGAAACGAAAAGTAAAAATCTCACTAACCCCAACGTCACGATCTCCATTTATTACACCATACAATATAAAATCACAAAAATTTCCAAGTAAATCCAATACCATGTAACCTTGACACTTTCGGTACTTTTGCAAATGGACCATGGCTGAATTATCGGCTTCGCACTCTTCTTGAAGGAGCAGTAATCGTCTGTGTGTAAATTAACGTTATTCTGCTCAACCCAGATGCCAATATTCTGAACACGTTCCCCAATGCTTTCCAAATCCAACCCCGCACAGCCGAAATAAAACTCTTTGTACAATTCTGACTACAAAAATGCTTCGATAGATTCCTCAGCGGATTTCTTCTAACATCTATCCCACTGAAGCTGTGCTGATCAAAAATACCTTCCGGCAAACTGACGAGCATATTGCCGTAAAGATTCAACTCAAGATTTTCGACATTCAAGGCATCATGAGCATTTTTGTGTATGTATGCCAATTCGTTGCATTTCATATCCAATTGAGAATAATTTACGCGAATAAAAATATAAGATTCTGAACTGTCGCAGATTCATAAAAGCTCTCGAGTTCAAAGTATGAAAAAGTGTACTTTTGCAATTAGGTATGTAGATAAAAAAGCAGCAATCATTTCGAAAAACAAAACCGTACAAAATTTTTAATTGAAAAATAAAATTCGTCACATTGTTCAATATAAAGTCACCAAAATTCCCAAGTAATTCCAAATAATTCCGCCGGCGATTTTGGCACCTTTGCATGAGGACGACAAAACATCGACAAGTTTCGCACTTGTGTTGAAAGAACAGTAATCGTCTGTGAATAACATAACACCATTCTCTTCAACCCAGTTTTCTATGGTTTTAACACTTTCCCAAACAGTCTCCATATCCAGTCCCTTACAACCGAAATGAAAACTTCCGACTACAAAAATTTTGCGATACATTTCTCAGCGGATTTTCTCCAAAATCTATCTTTATGAAGCTGTGATTGTTAATAATTTCTTCTGGTAAACTGACGAGCTTATTGCTGTAAAGATCTATGGTAAAAGATTTCACAGTCATCCCATCAATAACATTTCTGTCGATATAATTCAACTCGTTGCATTTAATATCCAAATGAGAATAATCTCTGCGAAAAAAATATACAGATATTTTTTTCTAGAGATTCGATGCTGTTAGATTGCAAAATTAAAACTCCAAAGTTTGGTGTATTCATCAAGGCTTCTGAGTTTAAAGTGCGCAGTTGTTAAAAGACAAATCTAAATAGTTTAACTCAGTGAGGTTGAGGAAAGAGTCATCTTCGATCACTTCGATTAGATTATTTTTTAAATATATGTCTTGTACTTTCAAGTTTCTAAATGTGCCCTTTTTGATTGATGTTAACTTATTATTGAAGATTTCAATATTTGTAGTAACGTTTGCCACTTTTTCAGAAAAGCACTCTTCTTGTATGTCCTCTATCAGACAATTATCGAAAGATATTGTTTTGATGTCTGATTTCAGATTAAAGATTGCGCAACACAATGTGAGGATATATTGGTTCTCGACTATGACTTTGGGATTTTTATGCCAAGTAACCGAAATTTCCTCCATATTGTAATATTTATCTACTTCACGTAAGCTTTTAATCGTGTAGCCAAACAGAAAGTCACAAGTTATACTTCGCCTTAAAAAAATAACAGAAAAATTGTCACTGTCCTTGGATGCATGTTACCAAATGAGTGAAATAAAATGCCACTTTAAAGTCATATTTCGACACGTCCATTCAAAGGTTTTAAATGGAAAATAATTCACTCTATAATTCAATACATACTTAAAAGCGAAAAAAGGGTCGTTTCAATTATTATTGTTCGCAAAAAAACTATAAAAGCTGCGCTACGTCTTGTGAAGAAAAAAGACGCAACGTCAGCGACAAGTTTATAAATCGAGTTTAATAAAGAAAATCTTACCACATTTCATTAAATCCACATCACAATATACAAAATTATGAAAATTTTGAAGTAAACCCAAAAATCAATTTCTTCAGTGTTTTTGCCACCGCTGCACATCGATGGCGATCTAGGATCTCTGACGATTTTCGTATTATTCTCCTTAAAAGTGCAATAACCGTCTGTGAGTAAAGTAGTAACCTTATCACCCATCTCGTCAACCCAGTTTTCAATATTTTGGACACTTTCACGAACACTTTCTTCAGACATTCCCTCACAACCAAAAGACAATGTTTCGACTGTGCA
Source organism: Zophobas atratus (assembly GCA_022388445.1). Lineage (NCBI taxonomy): Eukaryota > Metazoa > Arthropoda > Insecta > Coleoptera > Tenebrionidae > Zophobas > Zophobas atratus. The sequence continues at coordinate 3,942,920 of CM039448.1, forward strand.
ATATCGACTGCAAAAATACTTCGATACTTTCGTCAGCGGATTTCTGCCAACATCTATTTGACCGAAAACGTGGTAATCAAAGATTCCTTCAGGTAAACTAACAAGCCTATTGTTGTAAAGATTTAGGTGCAATTTTGATGCAGTCATGCCACCAAGGAAGTCTTTGTCTAGATAAGTCACTTCATTGCATTTAATATTGAGCCTGGAATCTACTTCGCGAAAAAAGACCAACGACTTTTTTTGCAAAGATGTAATGCGATTGGACTCTAAAAGTAGAGTTCTAAAATTTAATAGATTCACAAAAGCTCTCGAGTTCAAGGTATACAAGCGGTTAAAAGACAAGTCTAATTCATCCAAAAGAGTGAGATTGTGAAAGGATTCATCTTCAATCATTTCGATTTCATTATTGTTTAAATTTATATATAGTACTTTCAAGTTACTAAATGTGCCGGTCTTGATTGATCTTAACTGATTGTTGGTGATTGTGATAGTTGAAGAGATATTTTCAATTTTCTGAGAAAAACATTTTTCTTCTATTCGGTTTATCCCACAATTGTCAAATACGATGGATGACAAATCTGATTTCACATTAAAGAATTTGCAATACAATGTTGGAATATATTCATTCTTAATAACGGCTTGTCCGGATATGATGGGATAGGAAACAACTGTGATTTCTTCTACACTGTAATTTTTTGTTACGTCCCAGACTATAATTCTGTCGTCAAACGTAAAGTCGCAAGTTGTACTTCGTTTTAAAAAGCAGATAAATAAAATTGGCAACACCTTCAAATTCATATTGTTAACCGAATGCCACCTTTTCAAGTTCTGTCGTGAGAGTTCCATTAAAAGTTTCCATTTGAAAAATAATGGATTTTATTATTTGATAGCTACTTAATAGTAAAAAATTGTGAATTTCAATTTGTTGCACATAAGGAGTAGTATAAAAGAAATCAGTTAAAATTACGTTGCTTTTTTGTTCTATGCTTTACTTCAATTTATTAACAAGAAAGTGGAACTTCGAAAACGTTACCCTCAACATCACGGTCAAAATAAAATCACCAAAATTCCCAAATAAATCCAAAACCATGTTCCCTCGACTCCTCTAACACCATTGCATGTGGACCAACCAACATTAACCAAGTGCGCACTAGTGTTAAAAGAACAGTAATCGTCTGTGTACAAATTTACGTGATTCTCTTCAACCCAGTTTCCAATGTTTTCAACAGTTTGCCCCATGCTTTCCATATCCATTCCCGCACAGTTAAAATTAAAATCTTGGACTGTGCAATTGCGGCTACAAAATTGCTTCGAAACATTCTTCAGCGGATTTTGTCCAACGTCTATCACACTGAAACTGTGATGATCAAAGATGCCAGCCGGCAAACTGGAGAGCTTATTGTTGTGAAGTTCTAAGTAAAAATTTTCAGAAATCATGCCACCAAGAACGTTTTTGTCTATGTAGGTCAGTTCGTTGCATTTCATATCCAAACGAGAATGATCTTTGCGAAAAAAATACAAAGCGTTGCTTTCCAGAGATTCAATTCGATTCGACTGTAACATTAATGTTCCAAGATTTGGTACGTTCAAGAAAACCTTTGGGTTAAAAGTGCGCAGGTTGTTGATAGACAAATCTAAAAACATCAAGCTAGTGAGATTGACGAAGGATTCATTCTCGATCACTTCGATTAGGTTATTTTTTAGATCTATAGATAGCACTTTCAAGTTTGTGAATGTTCCTGATTTGATTGATGTTAACTTATTATTAATGATTGCGATTCGAGAAGTGATGTGTTGCACTTTTTGAGAAAAACATTCTTCTTCTATGTGTTCGATCCAACAGTTATCAAAAATAATGTATTCCACGTCTAATTTCAGATTAAAAACTTCACAGCACAAGGTGGGAATATATTCATTTTCAATTGTGACTCCGAAAGTGTTATGAGAAGTAACCGTGATTTGTTTGACATCGTAATATTCATTCACTTCACGTTTACCGTGGACTGTAGTCGTATAGTCAAACCGAAAGTCACAAGTTGTACTTCGTTGTAAAAAACAGAGAACTAAAACCGCCACGGTCTTTAGATGCATGTTTTTAAATGAATGCCACTTTTCGACTGAAACCGTGCTCTAAAAATTCCATTAAAAGTTTCTAAATAAAAAGTAATATACCATGCCCACTTGAAAGTAAAAAACGTATTTCCAATTACTTGAGGCAAAAAAAAACAATAAAAAAAGGTGCGTTCGGTGCTTTACTTCAACTTCTTGATAGAAAAATAATGGACGTGTAAAAACGTCGAAAAAATCTTCATTGTCCAGCAGTTTTGCTAAACCCATAAAGTTGCATCACATCATATTATATAAAATTATGAAAATTTCCAAGTAGATCCAAAAATCAAAATTTTCGGAATTCGTGTTAGCGCTGCACGAAGACCATTCAAAACTCAAGATCCTCGAATTATTCTTGTTGAAAGTGCAATAACCGTCTGTGTACAAAATAATCTGATTCTCGTCGATCCAATTTTCAATGTTTTGGACGGTTTCCTGAACGCTTTCCTCATCAACTCCCTCACAACTAAAACCAAACATATGCACCGTGCAATTCTTACTACAAAAAAATTTCGATACGTTCGTCAGCGGATTTTTGCCCACATTTATCTCTTTGAAATTGTGGTAATCAAAAATTCCTTCAGGTAAACTCATAAGGTTATTCTCGTCAAGATGTAGTTCAACATTGGTTGCATTCATGCCATCAAGAAAGTGTTTATTTATGTAAGTTAATTCGTTGCATTTGATATTCAACACAGAATGGTCTTTACGAAAAACAACCAACGATTCCTTTTGCAGAGATGTAATGCGATTGGACTCTAAATTCAGACTTCCAAAATTTAATAGATTGATAAAAGCTTCGGAGTTGAAGGTGTACAAGTGGTTAAAAGACAAGTTTAACTCCTCCAAGAGAGTCAGATTGAGAAACGATTTATCTTCGATCACTTCGATTGCATTACTTTTTAAATTGATATATTGTACTTTCAAGTTTTTAAATGTGCCGGTTTTGATTGATCTTAGGTGCTGGTTGTTGATGATGTCGATTTGTAAAGTTATATTTTCAATTTTTTCTGAAAAACATTCTTCTTCAATGCGATTTATCCAACAATTATCGAATGAAATGAATCGAATATTGGACTTCACATTAAACATTTTGCAACACAATGTAGGAATATATTCGTTTTTAATCATGACTTCTGCAGTTGTATGTGAAACAACTGTGATTTCTTCAGTATTGTAAATTCTCTTCATGTGTCCGTCTACAACTGTATAGTCAAATTGTAAGTAACAAGATGTACTTCGTTTTAAAAAGCAGCTAAATAAAATTATCACGGTCTTTGGCAACATATTGGTGAGCAAATGAACTGGAGACCACCTTTCCACATAAGTTCTATTGTGAGAGTTCCATTAAAAGTTTCTAATTGGAAGTAATAAACTTTATTATCTGATACTATTCAGAAGTAATAAAAAAGTGCTTTGTTTCCATTTACTGTGGATAATAAGGCAGCGTGTTTTTCCTTAATTTCTTAACAGAAAAATCGATCTTGTGAGCACTGGGCACACAGGAACATTAAAGGAAACTTAAAATAAATAAAAATTTTCATTACCCGAACATCGTAGTTGCATAGAACACATCGTAAAATATAAAATCACCAAAATTTGCAAGTAATTCCAAATCCATATTTCCTCAGTACTTCCGGTACTTTTGCATGTAGGCCACTCATCAGCTGTAATCTTCTCACTAATATTGAAAGAACAGTCATCGTCTGTGTATAAAATAACCTTATTCGCTCGAACCCAGTTTTCAATATTTTGAACACTTTCCCTGATGCTTTCCATATTCAGGCCCCCACAGCCAAAATGAAACTCTTGGACTGTACAATTCTGACTACAAAAATGCTTCGATAAGTTCCGCAGGGGATTTTTTCCAACATGTATACTACTGAACCGGTGATGATCAAAAACACCTTCCGGCAAACTGACGAGCTTGTTGCCGTAGAGATTTGAGTCAAAATTTTCGGCAGCCATGCCATCAAGTGCGTTTTTATCTATGTAGGTCAAATTGTTGCACTTAATATCCAGGACAGAATAAACACTGCGAAAAAAATATAAAGAGTTGTTGTGCAGAGCTTTAATACGATTAGATTCTAAAATTAAGCTTCCAAAATGTGGCAGATTCACAAAAGCTTTTGAGTTTAAAATGTGCAGATTGTTAAAAGATAAATCTAAATTCATTAAGTTAGGAAGATTGAGAAAGGATTCTTCTTCGATCACTTCAATTAGATTATTTTCTAAGTGTATAATTCGTACTTTCAAGTTTCTAAATGTACCCGTTTTGATTGATGTCAACTTATCGTTGATGATTGCGATTTGAGTAGTGATGTTTTCCACTTTTTCAGAAAAACACTCTTCTTGTATTTGCTCTATCCCACAATTATCAAAAACTATAAACCTCATATCATATTTCAGATTAAAAATTTTGCAACACAATGTGGGAATATGTTCGTCCTTAATGGTGACTCCTGAAATTTCAGGCGATGTGACCGTGATTTCTTTCGCATCCTGATGTTTATTGTCTTGAAATTTACCAGCGATTTTAGTCACATAGTTAAACCGGAAGTCGCAAGTTATAATCAGTTGTAAAACACAAAGAAATAAAACTGCTACGGTCTTTAGATACATGGTATCGAATGACCGAATTCGAATGGTATTTTCAGTTCTGAGTTTCGAAATGATAAGTAATATATTTATTACGCCAATCTACTTAACATTAAAAGTTTCTAACGAAAACGAGTCGCGTACTACTAAAAGTATGAAAAAGTGTACTTTTGCAATAATGTAGATACAAAAGCAGTAATCATTTCGAAAAACAAAACCGTACTAAATTTTGAATCGAAAAATAAAATTCGTCCCATTGTACAATATAAAATCACCAAAATTCCCAAGTAATTCCAAATAATTCCGCCGGTGATTTTGGCACCTTTGCATGAGGACGGCAAAACATCGACAAGTTTTGCAATTGTGTTGAAAGAACAGTAATCGTCTGTGAATAACATAACACCATTCTCTTCAACCCAGTTTTCTATGGTTTTAACACTTTCCCAAACACCCTCCATATCCAGTCCCTTACAACCGAAATGAAAACTTCCGACAACAAAAATTTTGCGATACATTTCTCAGCGGATTTTCTCCAACATCTATCTTTATAAAGCTGTGATTGTCAAAAATGCCTTCTGGTAAACTGACGAGCTTATTGCTGTAAAGATATATGGTAAAAGATTTCCAAGTCATCCCATCAAGAACATTTCTGTCGATATAATTCAACTCGTTGCATTTAATATCCAAATGAGAATATTCTCTGCGAAAAAAATATAAAGAATTTTTTTCTAGAGATTCGATGCTGTTAGATTGCAAAATTAAAACTCCAAAGTTTGGTGTATTCATCAAGGCTTCTGATTTTTAAAGTGCGCACTTTGTTAAAAGACAAGTCTAATTAGATTAACTCAGTGAGGTTGAGGAAAGAGTCATCTTCGATCACTTCGATTAGATTATTTTTTAAATATATGTCTTGCACTTTCAAATTTCTAAATGTGTCCTTTTTGATTGATGTTAACTTATTATTGAAGATTTCAATATTTGTAGTAACGTTTGCCACTTTTTCAGAAAAGCACTCTTCTTGTATGTCCTCTATCAGACAATTATCGAAAGATATTGATTTGATGTCTGATTTCAGATTAAAGATTGCGCAACACAATGTGGGAATATATTGGTTCTCGACTATGACTTTGGGATTTTTATGCCAAGTAACCGAAATTTCCTCCATATTGTAATATTTATCTACTTCACGTAAGCTTTTAATCGTGTAGTCAAATAGAAAGTCACAAGTTATACCTCGTCTTAAAAAAAATAACAGCAAAACTGTCACAGTCTTTGGGTGCATGTTTTCAAATGAATGAATTAGAATGCCAGTCATACCCCAACACTTCCATTGAAAGGTTTTATATGGAAAATAATATACTTTATAATTCAATACATACTTAAAAGCAATTATTGTTCGCAAAAAAACTATAAAAACTGTGACCTTAATTACCAAAAACTTACCGAATTTCATTACATCCACATTATATACATAATCATGAAAATTTTGAAGTAAACCCAAAAATCAATTTCTTCAGTGTTTTTGCCACCGCTGCACATCGATGGCGATCTAGGATCTCTGACGATTTTCGTATTATTCTTCTTAAAAGCGCAATAACCGTCTGTGAGTAAAGTAGTAACCTTATCACCCATCTCGTCAACCCAGTTTTCAATATTTTGGACACTTTCACGAACACTTTCTTCAGACATTCCCTCACAACCAAAAGACAATGTTTCGACTGTGCAATTTCGACTGCAAAAATACTTCGATACTTTCGTCAGCGGATTTCTGCTAACATCTATTTGAATGAAATAGTGGTAATCAAAGATTCCTTCAGGTAAACTAACAAGCCTATTGTTGTAAAGATTTAGGTGCAATTTTGATGCAGTCATGCCACCAAGGAAGTCTTTGTCTAGATAAGTCACTTCATTGCATTTAATATTGAGCCTGGAATCTCCTTCGCGAAAAAAGACCAACGATTCTTTTTGCAAAGATGTAATGCGATTGGACTCTAAATGTAGAGTTCTGAAATTGAATAGATTCACAAAAGCTTTCGAGTCCAAGGTATACAAGCGGTTAAAAGACAAGTTTAATTCCTTCAAAAGCGTAAGATTGTGAAAGGATCCATCTTCGATCACTTCGATTTGATTATTGGTTAAACTTATATATAGTACTTTCAAGTTACTAAATGTGCGGGTCTTGATTGATCTTAACTGATTGTTGGTGATAATGATCATTGAAGTGATATTTTCTATTTTCTGAGAAAAACATTTTTCTTCAATTCGGTTTACCCCACAATTGTCAAATAAGATGTATGAAAAATATGATTTCATATTAAACAATTTGCAACACAATGTTGGAATATATTCATTCTGAATAACGGCTCCTCCGGATGTGATAGGATGGGAAACAACTATGATTTCTTTTGCACTGTAATTTTTTATTACGTTCCAGTCCACAATTCTGTAGTCAAACGTAAAATTGCAAGTTGTACTTCGTTTTAAAAAGCAGATAAATAAAATTGGCAACACCTTCAGACTCATATTATTAACCGAACGCCACCTTTTCAAGTTCTGTCGTGAGAGTTCCATTAAAAGTTTCCATTTGAAAAGTAATGGATTTTATTATTTGATAGCTACTTAAGAATAAAAAATTGTGTATTTCAATTTGTTGCACATAAAAAGTAGTATAAAAGAAATCAGTTAAAATTAAGTTGCTTTTTTGTTCTATGCTTTACTTCAATTTATTAACAAGAAAGTGGAACTTCGAAAACGTTACCCTCAACATCACGGTCAAAATAAAATCACCAAAATTCCCAAATAAATCCAAAACCATGTTCCCTCGACTCCTCTAACACCATTGCATGTGGACCAACCAACATTAACCATCTGCGCACTAGTGTTAAAAGAACAGTAATCGTCTGTGTACAAATTTACGTGATTCTCTTCAACCCAGTTTCCAATGTTTTCAACAGTTTGCCCCATGCTTTCCATATCCATTCCCGCACAGTTAAAATTAAAATCTTGGACTGTGCAATTGCGGCTACAAAATTGCTTCGAAACATTCTTCAGCGGATTTTGTCCAACATCTATCACACTGAAACTGTGATGATCAAAGATGCCAGCCGGCAAACTGGAGAGCTTATTGTTGTGAAGTTCTAAATAAAAATTTTCAGAAATCATGCCACCAAGAACGTTTTTGTCTATGTAGGTCAGTTCGTTGCATTTCATATCCAAACGAGAATGATCTTTGCGAAAAAAATACAAAGCGTTGCTTTCCAGAGATTCAATTCGATTCGACTGTAACATTAATGTTCCAAGATTTGGTACGTTCAAGAAAACCTTTGGGTTAAAAGTGCGCAGGTTGTTGAAAGACAAATCTAAAAATATCAAGCTAGTGAGATTGACGAAGGATTCATTCTCGATCACTTCGATTAGGTTATTTTTTAGATCTATAGATAGCACTTTCAAGTTTGTGAATGTTCCTGATTTGATTGATGTTAACTTATTATTAATGATTGCGATTCGAGAAGTGATGTGTTGCACTTTTTGAGAAAAACATTCTTCTTCTATGTGTTCGATCCAACAGTTATCAAAAATTATGTATTCCACGTCTAATTTCAGATTAAAAACTTCGCAGCACAAGGTGGGAATATATTCATTTTCAATTGTGACTCCGAAAGTGTTATGAGAAGTAATCGTGATTTGTTTGACATCGTAATATTCATTCACTTCACGTTTACCGTGGACTGTAGTCGTATAGTCAAACCGAAAGTCACAAGTTGTACATCGTTGTATAACACAGAGAACTAAAACCGCCACGGTGTTTAGATGCATGTTTCTAAATGAATGAATTAGAATGCCACTTTTCGACTGTAGCCGTAGTCTAAAAATTCCATTAAAAGTTTCTAAATAAAAAGTAATATACCGTGCCTACTTGAAAGCAAAAACAAGTATTTCCAATTACTCGAGAAAAAAAAAAAACAATAAAAAAGTGCGTTCGGTGTTTTACTTCAACCACTTGAAAAATAATGGATATGCAACAAAATCGAAAACATTTTCTTTGTCCACTACGACATTCTTGGTAAATCCACAAAGCTGCATCACATCACATTATATAAAATTATGAAAATTTTCAAGTAATTCCAAAGCTCAAAATTTTGGGAATTCGTGCTAGCGCTGCACGAAGGCCATTCAAAACCCAAGATCCTCGAATTATTCTTGTTGAAAGTGCAATAACCGTCTGTGTACAAAATAATCTGATTCTCGTCGATCCAATTTTCAATGTTTTGGACGGTTTCCTGAACGCTTTCCTCATCAACTCCCTGACAACTAAAACCAAACATATGCACCGTGCAATTCTTACTACAAAAAAATTTCGATACGTTCGTCAGCGGATTTTTGCCCACATTTATCTCTTTGAAATTGTGATAATCAAAAATTCCTTCAGGTAAACTCACAAGGTTATTCTCGTCAAGATGTAGTTCAACATTGGTTGCATTCATGCCATCAAGAAAGTGTCTATTTATATAAGTTAATTCGTTGCATTTGATATTCAACACAGAATGGTCTTTACGAAAAACAACCAACGATCCTGTTTGCAGAGATGTAATGCGATTGGACTCTAAATTGAGTCTTCCAAAATTTAATAGATTGACGAAAGCTTCGGAGTTAAAGGTGTACAAATGGTTAAAAGACAAATTTAACTCCTCCAAGAGAGTCAGATTGACAAACGATCTATCTTCGATCACTTCGATTGCATTACTTTTTAAATTGATAAATTGTACTTTCAAGTTTCTAAATGTGCCGGTTTTGATTGATCTTAACTGCTTGTTGATGATGTCGATTTGTAAAGTTATATTTTCAATTTTTTCAGAAAAACATTCCTCTTCAATGCGATTTATCCAACAATTATCGAATGAAACGAATCGAATATTGGACTTCACATTAAAAATTTTGCAACACAAAATAGGAATATATTCGTTTTTAATCATGACTCCTGCAGTTGTATGCGAAACAACTGTGATTTCTTCGCTATTATAAATCCTCTTCATGTGTCCGTCTACAACTGTATAGTCAAGCTGTAAGTAACAAGTTGTACTTCGTTTTAAAAAGCAGCTAAATAAAATTGTCACGGTCTTTAGCAACATATTGGTGAGCAAATGAACTGGAGACCACCTTTCCACATACGTTCTATTGTGAGAGTTCCATTAAAAGTTTCTAATTGGAAAGTAATAAACTTTATTATCTGATACTATTCAGAAGTAATAAAAAAGTGTTTTGTTTCCATTTACTGTGGATAATAAGGCAGCGTGTTTTTCCTTAATTTCTTAACAGAAAAATCGATCTCGTGAGCACTGGGCACACAGGAACATTAAAGGAAACTTAAAATAAATAAAAATTTTCATTACCCGAACATCGTAGTTGCATAGATCACATCGTAAAATATAAAATCACCAAAATTTGCAAGTAATTCCAAATCCATATTTCCTCAGTACTTCCGGTACTTTTGCATGTGGGCCACTCATCAGCTATAATCTTCTCACTAATATTGAAAGAACAGTTATCGTCTGTGTATAAATTAACGTTATTCGCTCGAACCCAGTTTTCAATATTTTGAACACTTTCCCTTATGCTTTCCATATTCAGGCCCCCACATCCAAAATGAAACTCTCGGACTGTACAATTCTGACTACAAAAATGCTTCGATAAGTTCCGCAGGGGATTTTTTCCAACATGTATGCTACTGAACCAGTGATGATCAAAAATACCTTCCGGAAAACTGACGAGCTTGTTGCCATAGAGATTTAAGTCAAAATTTTCAGCAGCCATGCCATCAAGTGCGTGTTTGTCTATGTAGGTCAAATTGTTGCACTTAATATCCAGGACAGAATAAACACTGCGAAAAAAATATAGAGAGTTGTTGTGCAGGGCTTTAATACGATTAGATTCTAAAACTAAGCTTCCAAAATGTGTCAGATTCACAAAAGCTTTTGAGTTTAAAATGTGCAGATTGTTAAAAGATAAATCTAAAAGCTCCAAGTTAGGAAGATTGAGGAAGGATTCTTCTTCGATCATTTCAATTAGATTATTTTCTAAGTGTATAATTCGTACTTTCAAGTTTCTAAATGTACCCGTTTTGATTGATGTCAACTTATCGTTGATGATTGCGATTTGAGTAGTGATGTTTTCCACTTTTTCAGAAAAACACTCTTCTTGTATTTGCTCCGTCCTACAATTATCAAAAATTATAAACCTCATTACATATTTCAGATTAAAAATTTTGCAACACAATGTGGGAATATGTTGGTTCTCAATGGTGGCTCCCCAAATTTCAGGCGATGTAATCGTGATTTCTTTCGCATCCTGATGTTTATTGTCTTGAAATTTACCAGCGATTTTAGTCACATAGTTAAACCGGAAGTCGCAAGTTATAATCAGTTGTAAAAAGCAAAGAAATAAAACTGCTACGGTCTTTAGATACATGGTATCGAATGACCGAATTCGAATGGTATTTTCAGTTCTTAGTTTCGAAATGATAAGTAATATATTTATTACGCCAATCTACTTAACATTAAAAGTTTCTAACTGAAAACGAGTCGCGTACTACTAAAAGTATGAAAAAGTGTACTTTTGCAATAATGTAGATACAAAAGCAGCAATCATTTCGAAGAACAAAACCGTACTAAATTTTGACTGGAAAAATAAAATTCGTCACATTGTACAATATAAAATCAACAAAATTCTCAAATAATTCCAAATAATTCCGCCGGCGATTTTAGCACCTTTGCATGAGGACAGCAAAACATCGACAAGTTTCGCACTTGTGTTGAAAGAACAGTAATCGTCTGTGAATAACATAACACCATTCTCTTCAACCCAGTTTTCTTTGGTTTTAACACTTTCCCAAACAGTCTCCATATCCAGTCCCTTACAACCGAAATGAAAACTTCCGACAACAAAAATTTTGCGATACATTTCTCAGCGGATTTTCTCCAACATCTATCTTTATAAAGCTGTGATTGTCAAAAATGCCTTCTGGTAAACTGACGAGCTTATTGCTGTAAAGATCTATGGTAAAAGATTTCCAAGTCATCCCATCAAGAACATTTCTGTCGATATAATTCAACTCGTTGCATTTAATATCCAAATGAGAATAATCTCTGCGAAAAAAATATAAAGAATTTTTTTCTAGAGATTCGATGCTGTTAGATTGCAAAATTAAAACTCCAAAGTTTGGTGTATTCATCAAGGCTTCTGATTTTTAAAGTGCGCACTTTGTTAAAAGACAAGTCTAAATAGATTAACTCAGTGAGGTTGAGGAAAGAGTCATCTTCGATCACTTCGATTAGATTATTTTTTAAATATATGTCTTGCACTTTCAAGTTTCTAAATGTGTCCTTTTTGATTGATGTTAACTTATTATTGAAGATTTCAATATTTGTAGTAACGTTTGCCACTTTTTCAGAAAAGCACTCTTCTTGTATGTCCTCTATCAGACAATTATCGAAAGATATTGATTTGATGTCTGATTTCAGATTAAAGATTGCGCAACACAATGTGGGAATATATTGGTTCTCGACTATGACTTTTGGGATTTTTATGCCAAGTAACCGAAATTTCCTCCATATTGTAATATTTATCTACTTCACGTAAGCTTTTAATCGTGTAGTCAAATAGAAAGTCACAAGTTATACCTCGTCTTAAAAAAAATAACAGCAAAACTGTCACAGTCTTTGGGTGCATGTTTTCAAATGAATGAATTTGAATGCCAGTCATACCCCAACACTTCCATTGAAAGGTTTTATATGGAAAATAATATACTTTATAATTCAATACATACTTAAAAGCAATTATTGTTCGCAAAAAAACTATAAAAACAGTGACCTTAATTACCAAAAACTTACCGAATTTCATTACATCCACATTATATACATAATCATGAAAATTTTGAAGTAAACCCAAAAATCAATTTCTTCAGTGTTTCTGCCACCGCTGCACATCGATGGCGATCTAGGATCTCTGACGATTTTCGTATTATTCTTCTTAAAAGCGCAATAACCGTCTGTGAGTAAAGTAGTAACCTTATCACCCATCTCGTCAACCCAGTTTTCAATATTTTGGACACTTTCACGAACACTTTCTTCAGACATTCCCTCACAACCAAAAGACAATGTTTCGACTGTGCAATTTCGACTGCAAAAATACTTCGATACTTTCGTCAGCGGATTTCTGCCAACATCTATTTGACCGAAAACGTGGTAATCAAAGATTCCTTCAGGTAAACTAACAAGCCTATTGTTGTAAAGATTTAGGTGCAATTTTGGTGCAGTCATGCCACCAAGGAAGTCTTTGTCTAGATAAGTCACTTCATTGCATTTAATATTGAGCCTGGAATCTCCTTCGCGAAAAAAGACCAACGATTTTTTTTGCAAAGATGTAATGCGATTGGACTCTAAATGTAGAGTTCTGAAATTGAATAGATTCACAAAAGCTTTCGAGTTCAAGGTATGCAAGCGGTTAAAAGACAAGTTTAATTCCTTCAAAAGCGTAAGATTGTGAAAGGATCCATCTTCGATCACTTCGATTTGATTATTGGTTAAACTTATGGATAGTACTTTCAAGTTACTAAATGTGCGGGTCTTGATTGATCTTAACTGATTGTTGGTGATTATGATCATTGAAGTGATATTTTCAATTTTCTGAGAAAAACATTTTTCTTCTATTCTGTTTATCCCACAATTGTCAAATGTGATGTATGAGACATCTGATTTCACATTAAAGATTTTGCAAGACAGTGTAGGAATATATTCATTCTTAATCATGACTGCTGCAGTTGTATGTGAAACAACTGTGATTTCTTCTGTATTGTAAATTTTTTTCGTGTGCCCATCTATGATTGTATAATCAAACCGAAAGTTATAAGTTATACTCCGTTTCAAAAAGCAGCTAAATAAAATTGTCACGGCCTTTAGCAACATGTTGTTGAGCAAGTGAACGGGAGGCCACCTTTCCACATAAGTTCTATTGTGAGATTTCCATTAAAAGTTTCTAATTGGAAAGTAATAAACTTTATTATCTGATACAATTTAGAAGTAATAAAAAAGTGCTTTGTTTCCATTTACTGTAGATAATAAGGCAGAGTGTTTTTCTTTAATCTGTTAACAGAAAAATCGAACCTTGGAACACTGGTTACACAGGAATATTAAAGGAAAGTTAAAATAAATAAAAATTTTCAGTACCCCAACATCGCATAGTCTGCGTAGATCATATAATAAAATATAAAATCACCACAATTTGCAAGTAATTCCAAAACCATATTTCCTCAGTACTTCCGGTATTTTTGCATGTGGGCCCACTCATCAACTAGTTTTCTCACTAATACTATAAGAACAGTCATCGTCTGTGTATAAATTAACGTTATTCGCTCAAACCCCGTTTTCAATGTTTTGAACACTTTCCTTAATGCTTTCCATATTCAGACCCCCACAGCCAAAATGAAACTCTTGGACCCTACAGTTCTGACTACAAAACTGCTTCGATGAATTCCGCAGGGGATTTTTTCCAACATTTAGCCTACTGAACCAGTGATGATCAAAAATACTTTCCGGTTGTTGAAAATAAAATATAGATGGTGACTTATAACCACGAATTTCTTGCTAGAGTAAAGGTATATTGATTGTCATTCTTTAAAGTACTTTTGACGGTTTTCAGGCTGCCCATTTGGTGTTCTCTGCGTGCATGTTTTTGTATCAAGTTACAAGCACAGGAAAATGAGGAATGTGCCACATACTTCTTTACAAGTCGTTACTACGAAAGCAAATATTTTGCCGCCTCTTGACAACACTGTTCCTAACTATTTAATCAAAATGTTAGCGTAGTGCTTTCCGCACTCACTATTTCAATCTTATTTCATAATTGTTACAGTTTATTCAAATAAACACAAAACCACAAATATTTTGTTTTTTTTTTTTAATATAAGTAATTTTTTCACTACAAGAGAATTAAAACATGTTTAAAATGGTAAATTTTTGCAGGGAAATGTGGATTTTGGAATTAAGCTCCGCCCCTCGGTGTGACAACGAATGAAAAATTCACCACAATTGAGATAGGGTGGGTGGGCGGGGCATATATTTTGAATTTCTTTTTCTTAATATATTACGGATTTCTAAATAAAAATTGCCCGAATTTTTCATGGGGGTTACTGAAAAATTGTACTTTTGAAAAAGTTGCCAAAAAATACTGAAAAAATTTTAGCATCTAGATTTTTTCAATATTTTGGAAAAATGGTTGCATATATGGAAGAAATGGGTCCTAAACTAAGTTCTGGAGGTCGAAATCTATAAGAAAGTCTTTAGTTAAATTTCGAAAATTGTCCAAAATTACCGGAAATTTCATAGGGGTTACTGAAAAATTTTCCTTTTGAAAAATTGCCAAAAACTTCCCAAAAATCTGGCATCTTTCGTCGTTCTAATTCCAAAAACATACCGTGTTTATGCTTTCGGTGAAACATTTAAAAATAATATGCCTGAAAATACTTCTTTTATCCAAAAATTTTCAATATTTCATTTGGCGAATCTGCAGCACATATTTTGTTGTTTTTTTTTTCTTAATGTAAGTTTTTAAAATAATTTTTGCAGGGAAATACGGATTTTGGAATTATGCTACGCCCCTCGGTGTGACAAGGAATGAAAAATTCAGCACAATTGAGACAGGGTGGGTGGGCGGGGAAAATATTTTATAATTTTTTTCTTAATATAAGTAGTTTTTGCACTACAAGAAACTTAAACCGTGTTTCAGATGGTTATTTCTTCTAGAAAAATAAGAATTTTGCAGTTAAGTTCCGCCCTACGGTGTAACAATGAATGAAAAATTAATCACAATTGAGATTGGGCGGGTGGGTGGGGCTTAATTTTTTTTTTATATATATAGAGTTTTCTTTCAACAACAGGATAATTAAACATGTTTTCAGTTTCTTGTTGGAAAGAGAAAACTTCGTGTATTAAGAAAAAAAGGACAAAATATTAGCCCCGCCCACCCACCCCTTCTCAATTGTGACGAATGTTTTATTCATCGTGAGCAGAAGGGCGGAGTTTAGTTGCAAAATCCTCATTTCTTTATAAGAAATTAGCATATGAAATTGAGATTGGGGCGGGTGGGTGGGGTTTAATTTTTGGCTTCATTTTTACTTGATAATTATAGTTTTCCTAGAACATAATTTTTTAAGAACGTGTTTCAGATGGTAATTTCTTACAGAAAAATATGTATTTTGCAGTTAAGCTCTGGCCTCCGGTGTGAGAACGAATGAAAAATTCATCACAATTGAGATAGGTTGGATGGGCGGGGCAAATATTTTGTTATTTTTTTCTTAATATAAGTACTTTTTTCACTACAAGAAACTTAAAACGTGTTTAAAATAACAAATTTTTGCACGGAAATGTGGATTTTGCAATTAAGCTCCGCCCTACGGTGTAACAATGAATGAAAAATTCATCACAATTGAGATCAGGGCGGGTGGGTGGGGCTTAATTTTTTTTTTATATATTTTGAGTTTTCTTTCAACAACAGGATAGTTAAGCATTTTGTCAGTTTCTTGTTGAGAAAAGAAAACTTCGTGTATTAAGAAAAAACGGACCAAATATAAGCCCCGCCCACCCACCCCTTCTCAATTCTGATGAATGTGAGCTGACGGGTGGAGTTTCGTTACAAAATCCTCATTTCTCTACAAGAAATTACCATGTGAAACTCATCACAATTGAGATAATTTTTGGTTTCCTTTTTACTTGTTAATTATAGTTTTGTTTGAACATAATTTTTAAGAACGTGTTTCAGATGGTAATTTCTTATAGAAAAATAAGAATTTTGCAGTTAAGCTCTGGCTCCTCCGTGTGAGACCGAATGAAAAATTCATCACAATTGAGACAGGGTGGGTGGGCGGGAAAATATTTTGTAATTTTTTTCTTAATATAAGTAGTTTTTGCACTACAAGAAACTTAAAACGTGTTTCAGATGGTTATTTCTTCTAGAAAACTAAGAATTTTGCAGTTAAGTTCCGCCCTACGGTGTAACAATGAATGAAAAATTAATCACAATTGAGATTGGGCGGGTGGGTGGGGCTTAATTTTTTTTTTTTAATATATAGAGTTTTCTTTCAACAACAGGATAATTAAACATGTTTTCAGTTTCTTGTTGGAAAGAGAAAACTTCGTGTATTAAGAAAAAAAGGACAAAATATTAGCCCCGCCCACCCACCCCTTCTCAATTGTGACGAATGTTTTATTCATCGTGAGCAGAAGGGCGGAGTTTAGTTGCAAAATCATCATTTCTTTATAAGAAATTAGCATATGAAATTGAGATTGGGGCGGGTGGGTGGGGTTTAATTTTTCGTTTCATTTTTACTTGATAATTATAGTTTTCCTAGAACATAATTTTTTAAGAACGTGTTTCAGATGGTAATTTCTTACAGAAAAATATGTATTTTGCAGTTAAGCTCTGGCCCCCCGGTGTGAGAACGAATGAAAAATTCATCACAACTGAGATAGGGTGGATGGGCGGGGCAAATATTTTGTTATTTTTTTCTTAATATAAGTACTTTTTTCACTACAAGAAACTTAAAACGTGTTTAAAATAACAAATTTTTGCACGGAAATGTGGATTTTGCAATTAAGCTCCGCCCTTCGGTGTAACAATGAATGAAAAAATCATCACAATTGAGATCAGGGCGGGTGGGTGGGGCTTAATTTTTTTTTTATATATTTTGAGTTTTCTTTCAACAACAGGATAGTTAAGCATTTTGTCAGTTTCTTGTTGAGAAAAGAAAACTTCGTGTATTAAGAAAAAACGGACCAAATATAAGCCCCGCCCACCCACCCCTTCTCAATTCTGATGAATGTGAGCTGACGGGTGGAGTTTCGTTACAAAATCCTCATTTCTCTACAAGAAATTCCCATATGAAACTCATCACAATTGAGATAATTTTTGGTTTCCTTTTTACTTGTTAATTATAGTTTTGTTTGAACATAATTTTTTAAGAACGTGTTTCAGATGGTAATTTCTTATAGAAAAATAAGAATTTTGCAGTTAAGCTCTGGCACCTCCGTGTGAGACCGAATGAAAAATTCATCACAATTGAGACAGGGTGGGTGGGCGGAGCAAATATTTTGTATTTGTTTTTCTTAATATAAGTAGTTTTTTCACTACAAGAAACTTAAAACGTGTTTAAAATGATAAATTTTGGAGGGAAATATGGATTTTGCAAATAATCTCCGCCCTTCGGTGTAACAATGAATGAAAAATTCATCGCAATTGATATTGGGGCGGTTGGTTGGTTTCTTAATCTTTGTTTTGTTTTTTAATATATACAGTTTTCTTACAACAACAGGAAAGTTAAACATGTTTTCAGTTTCTTGTTGGGAAAAGAAGACTTCGTATATTAAGAAAAAACGGAAAATTATATTATATTAATATTATTATCTATCTAAAAGCTGTAAGTTAGGAAGATTGAGGAAGGATTTTTCTTCGATCACTGCAACTAGATTATTTTCTAAATGTACAATTCGTACTTTCAAGTTTCTAAATGTACCCCTTTTGATTGATGTCAACTTATCGTTGATGATTGCGATTTGAGTAGTGATGTTTTCCACGTTTTCAGAAAAACATTCTTCTTGTATTTGCTCCGTCCCACAATTATCAAAAATTATAAATCTCATATCATATTTCAGATTAAAAATTTTGCAACACAATGTGGGAATTTGTTCGTCCTGAATGGTGACTCCTGAAATTTCAGGCGATGTAACCGTGATTTCTTTCGCATTGTTATGTTTATTGCTATGAATTTTACCAGCGATTTTAGTCTCATAATTGAACCAAAAGTCGCAAGTTATACTTAGTTGTAAAAAACAAAGAAATAAAACTGCTACCGTTTTTAGATACATCTTATCAAACGAACGAATTCGAATGTCACTTTCTGGATAAACCAGGACGTAACAATTCCTTTCTGAGTTTCGAAATGAAAAGTAAGGTATTTATTACGTCACACCTACTTAACGGAATTGTAGAAGTTTTATTACCAGTTCCTATACACAACAATACAAGTATTAAAAAAAATGCAAGTCGGATTCCATTTTGTGAAGTAAAAATAAATTATGCAAAGCTTGCATACTTCACTTTAACCTCTTGATAGGAAAATAATGGATATACAAGAACGTCGAAAAGGATAAGACTTCTGCTCGAACAAACATCCTTAGATAGCAGATATTTTCATCCAAAATATTAAAATCTTCCTTGTCCACTACACCAATCATGGTTAACACACAAAGTTGGTTGCATCACATCACATCATATAAAATTATGAAAATTCCCAAGTAAATCCAAAGATCAAAATTTTCGGAATTCGTGCTAGACTTGCACGAAAACCATTTAAAACTAAAGATCCTCGTGTTATTCTCGTTGAAAGTGCAAAAACCGTCTGTATACAAAATAATCTGATTCTCGTCGATCCAATTTTCAATGTTTTGGACGGTTTCCTGAACGCTTTCCTCATCAATTCCCTGACAAGTAAAGCAAAACGTATGCACAGCGCAGTTCTTACTACAAAAATGTTTCGATACGTTTGTCAACGGATTTTTGGCCACATTTAACTGACTGAAACTGTGATAATCAAAGATTCCGTCAGCTAAACTGACAAGATTATTGTTGTCAAGATCCAGTTGAAAATTGGTTGCATTCATACCATCAAGAAAGTGTTTATCTATATAAGTTAATTTGTTGCATTTAGCATTCAGCACTGAATGCTCTTTGCGAAAAACAGCCAACGATGCTCTTTGCAGAGATCTAACGCGATTGTACTCTAAATTTAGACTCCTAAAATTTAATAGATTCACAAAAGCTTTCGAGTTCAAGGCATGCAAGCGGTTAAAAGATAAGTCTAATTCATCCAAAAGAGTGAGATTGTGAAAGGATTCATCTTCGATCATTTCGATTTGATTATTGTTTAATCTTATATATAGTACTTTCAAGTTTCTAAATGTGCCGGTCTTGATTGATCTTAATTGATTGTTGATGATATCGATTTGTAAAGTTATATTTTCAACTTTTTCAGAAAAACATTCTTCTTCTATGCGACTTATCCAACAATTATCAAATGAAATGTATCCCACATTTGATTTCACATTAAAGATTTCGCAAGACAGTGTAGGCATATATTCATTTTTAATCATGACTCCTGTAATTGTATGTGAAACAACTGTGATTTCTTCTGCATTGTAAATTTTTTTCGGGTGCCCCTCTATAATTGTATAGTCAAACCGAGAGTTACAAGCTATACTTCGTTTTAAAAAGCAGCTAAATAAAATTGTCATGGGCTTTAGCAACATGTTGTTGAGCAAATGAACTGGAGGCCACCTTTCCACGTAAGCTCTATTGTGAGAGTTCCATTAAAAGTTTCTAATTGGAAACTTTATTATCTGATACTATTTAGAAGTAATAAAAAAGTGCTTTGTTTCCATTTAATGTGGATAATAAGGCAGAGTGTTTTTCTTTAATCTGTTAATAGAAAAATTTTCATTACCGCAACATCGCAGTTTGCGTATCATAGAATATAAAGGATGTAGATAGGGAAATCGGAAAAAGGGAAGCTGGTACAAAATTAGGAGAAAAAGGGGTGAAGGTACTGTTCTGGAATGTTCAAGGGTTGCGAAAAAAGGAAAAGGAGTTCTGGGATTACGTGGGAAAATTTGATGTTGTGGGGCTAGTAGAGACTTGGGTGCAAAGAGAAAACTGGGAGAAATTGGAAGAGACACTACCACAAGAATATGTGTGGGAGTGTCAAGGGGCGACAAAGGCAAAGAAAAAGGGGAGAGCAAGCGGGGGAATAGTAATGGGAATTCGAAAAGAACTGCAAGATTTGGAAAAAGGAAGTAATAATAAAAACGGACTAATGAAGAAAGTAATACAGCTGGATAACAATCGATGGGAAATAATAACCGTTTATAGCAAGAAAATGGAGGAAACCAAGATAAACATAGAAATGGAAACAAAAGAAAAAGGAAATGAAAAAATACTTATAGGAGGGGATTTTAAGGCAAGATTGGACGATAAGGGGACAAGAATAATAGATAAAGAAAAGGGAGAGAAAAGAGGATCAAAAGATAAAGCAAATAACAAAGAAGGGAAAATATAGTGGCAGATAATAGAAGAAATGGGATGGGAAATTTTGAATGGAAACAAGGAAGGAGATGAAGAAGGAGAATGGACGTACGTAGGGGCGACGGGAGAATCAGACCACATGCCTCTAGAAATAAAAATCAAAGGAAAAGAGCAAGAGTACGAAAAACAAGAGAGAAGACACGAAAGAAAAGAATTAGAAAAAAGAATATGGGATGAAGAGGGAATTCAAAGGTACAGAAGTAGACTAGAAAAAAAGAAATTCGAAGTAAAAGAAGATATAGATGGTGGAACTGAGCAACCTAATTGTAGAAGCTACGGAAAAAAGAAAGATATACATATGGCAAGGGAGGGACAATGGATGGAACGGAGAATGTAGTGAGTTGAAGAGAAAAGCAAGAGAAAAATTAAGAAAATGGAAGAATAACAAGGGAAGGAAAGAAGAGTACCTAAAAGCAAGAGAGAATTATAGGAGAAAATGGGAAGAAAGAAAAGAGAAAAACGAGAAGAAGAAGAGAAGACAATAAAGTCCCTGAAAACAGAAGAGCAAGTATGGAGATATATAAACAAGGAACGGAGAAGGAAGACTGAAATCAGCGGGAAAATCAAAATACATGAATGGAAAACACACTTTATGGAATTATTGGGAGGTTGTGAGAAAAGGAATTGGAAGTAAATGTGGAAAAAACAAAAATGGTGGTGTTTGGGAAGAAAGTAAGAAAGGAGAAGGAAGAGTGGGCATGGAGAAGGAAGAAGATTGAACAGGTGAAAGAATTCCAGTACTTAGGATATACATTAAAGAGCAATAACTCAGATAGAGCGCATATTCAAGAAATGGTCCAAAAAGCGAACAAAGTGGTAGGAATAGTATGGGGAATAGGAGAGAGAAAATTTGGACATGATTATAAGAGAAGAATAATGATGTTTGATAGTTTGGTCAAAAGTGTATTCATGTACGGAGCTGAGATTTGGGGATGGAGGGAATATGAAGAAATAGAGAGAGTGCAAGAAAAATACTTGAAATAGACATTGGGATTGGAAAAGTATACGCCGGGTATATAGTGAGAGAAGAAACAAAAAGGGAGAAAATGAGAGTGGAAGCGGGTAAAAAGGCGGTTGGATTTGAAGAGAAGTTCAGTGAGAGAGGTGATTGCAAGATATTGCAAGAATGTTGGAAAGAAATAAGAAAGGAAGGAGGAAAACATGTTTGGAACGAAAGGGACAAGTATTATGAAGGAAAGGGATATGCATGTGAAGAAATAGAGAGAATGAGAGGAATGGGAAGGAGTATGAAAGGAGAACTGAGTGTAAGAGATAAGGATATAGATAAGCAAGAACGTAGATCGAGAATATCGGAGTCTAGATATAATGCAGACTATAGAAAAATAGTAAAGGATGAAGTACCAAAGTACACAGAGAAAGAGAGAGTATAAAGGAGAAAAGAATGATGGCGAGATTTAGGTGTGGAAATGAAGAGAAAGAGAATAATTTCTGGATGGATGAAACTGACAGGTGTAGGATATGTTGGAGAGAGGGAGAAACAATAGAGCATATGCTGGAAGGATGTGAAGGATTGAGAGAATCGGAGGAAAGTAGGGAAGAAGTGCTAAATGAGGATGGAAGAAGACTGGACTGGATGAAAGAAGTATGGAAGATAAGGGAACTATGGCAAGGAGTGAACAAGCAGAAAGAATAGAAAATTTATTATATAACACTCGAATTTTTATTTTATTTTATTTATTTTATGTTACTGATTTATCTGAGGTAAATTAAGTTAATTTGTACCCCTACTGGGAGTATTATTAAGCCTGTAAGGCAAATAATAAATTAATACTACATAAAATATAAAATCACCACAATTTTCAACCAAGTCCAAAACCATATTTCCTCAGTACTTCCGGTATTTTTGCATGTGGACCACTCTTCAACTATAGTTTTCTCACTAATACTAAAAGAACAGTCATCGTCTGTGTATAAATCAACGTTATTCGCTCGAACCCAGTTTTCAATATTTTGAACACTTTCCTTAATGCTTTCCATATTCGGACCCCTACAGCCAAAATGAAACTCTTGGACACTACAGTTCACTGACTACAAAACTGCTTCAATAAGTTCCGCAGGGGATTTTTTCCAACATGTATACTACTGAACCGGTGATGATCAAAAACACCTTCCGGCAAACTGACGAGCTTGTTGCCGTAGAGATTTAAGTCAAAATTTTCAGCAGCCATGCCATTAAATGCGTGTTTGTCTATGTAGGTCAAAATGTTGCACTTAATATCCAGGACAGAATAAACACTGCGAAAAAAATATAGAGAGTTGTTGTGGAGGGCTTTAGTACGATTAGATTCTAAAATTAAGCTTCCAAAATGTGGCAGATTCACAAAAGCTTTTGAGTTTAAAATGTGCAGGTTGTTAAAAGATAAATCTAAATCCATTAAGTTAGAAAGATTGAGAAAGGCTTCATCTTCGATGACTTCAATTAAATTATTTTCTAAATGTATATTTTCTACTTTCAAGTTTCTAAATGTGCCCGTTTTGATTTGTGTTAACTTATTCTTGATGATTGTGATTTGAGAAGTGATGTTTTCCATTTTTTCAGAAAAACATTCTTCTTGTATTTGCTCTATCCCACAATTATCAAAAACTATAAACGTCATAGCATATTTCAGATTAAAAATTTTGCAACACAATGTGGGAATATGTTCGTCCTTAATGGTGACTCCTGAAATTTCAGGCGATGTAAACGTGATTTCTTTCGCATTGTTATATTTATTGTTATGAAATTGACCCGCGATTTTAGTCTCATAATTAAACCAAAAGTCGCAACTTATACTTAGTTGTAAAAAACAAAGAAATAAAACTGCTACCGTCTTTAGATACATGGTATCAAATGAACGAATCCGAATGTTATTTTCAGTTCTGAGTTTCGAAATGATAAGTAATATATTTATTACGCCACATCTACTTAACAGAACAAAAGTTTTATTACCAGAGACTATAAGCAACAATACAAGTATTACAATAAAATCCAAGTTGGATTCCATTTAGTGAAGTAAAAAACCTCTTAACAGAAAAATAATGAATACGCAAGAACCTCAAACAAACATTCCACAGCTATTGTTTTTTTTTGAAAATCAAAACCAAATTTTGAAACGAAAAATAAAATCTGACTAACTCCAACGTCACGATCTCCATAGATTATACCATACAGTATAAAATCACCAAAATTTCCAAGTAAGCCGAATACCATATATCCTTGACACTTCCGGTACTTTTGCAAATGGACCATGGCTGAATTATCGGCTTCGCACTCTCCTTGAAAGAGCAGTAATCGTCTGTGTGTAATTTAACGTTATTCTGCTCAACCCAGTCACCAATATTCTGAACACTTTCCCCAACGCTTTCCATATTCAACCCCGCACAGTTAAAGAAAAAGTGTTGGACTGTACAATTCTGACTACAAAAATGCTTCGATTGATTCCTCAGCGGATTTCGTCCAACATCTATCCCACTGAAGCTGTGCTGATCAAAAATCCCTTCCGGCAAACTGACGAGCTTATTTTCGTAAAGATTCAACTCAAAATTTTCGACAACCAAGCCATCAAGAGCATTTTTGTCTATGTATGTCAATTCGTTGCATTTCATATCCAATTGAGAATAATTTTTGCGAAAAAAATATAAAGCATTTCTTTGCAGAGTTCTAATGCGATTAGATTGTAACGTTAAGATTCCGAACTGTGGCAGATTCATAAAAGCTCTCGAATTTAAAGCGTGCAGGTTGTTAAACGACAAATTTAAAATCGTTAACGCAGTAAGATTGAGGAAGGATTCGTCTTCGATCACTTCGATTAGATTATTTTCTAAATTTATAGCTTCTAGTTTCAAGTTTCGAAATGTGCCCGCTTTGATTGAGGTTAACTTATTATTAGTGATTGCAATTTGATTCGTGAGATGTTCTATTTTTTGAGAAAAACATTCTTCTTCTATCTGCTGTATCAAGCAAGTGTCGAAAATGACGTACCTCACATCTGATTTCAGATTAAAAATGTTGCAACACAATCTGGGAATATTTTCGTTCTCGATGCTGACTCCATAAATGTTAGGCAAAGTAACAGTTATTTCTTTGACGGCGTAATGTTTCTTTAATACAGATGAACCACCAAATTTAGTCGAGTAGTCAAACTGAAAGTCGCAAGCTATACACGGTTTTAAAAAACAGAGAAATGCAACTGCCACAGTATTTTGATACATGTTATCCGTTGAATGAAGTAAAGTCACTTTTAAGCCAGGTCTGACCATTACAACTCCATTAAAAGTTCCAAAAACTTAATGTCAATCGACTTATCAGAAAAAGAAAGTGCTAAAAAACAGAAAACTAAAATCGTCACTCCATTAAAAGTTTCTAATTGAAAAAAAAATTGTTTGGCAACTACTTAAAAGTAATTAAAACAATATCTTCATTTTATAATTAAAGATTTAGGGGCACCATCTGTCTGCAAAACAGTCGAATTTAATTTTCGTCGTAGCTACTAGCAGCGCCATCCTACAAAACGATTAAATTACTCACGCAACGAATTATAAAATACATCACTGGAATTTTTATCCCGCAATAATCCACCATTTAAGTAAAATTAATACACAGTGCTTGCTCACGAAAATGATATTTATATTGGTCTATTTATCTACCTCTCTTATCTTAAGATAAACAATGCGTTAAAATTAATTTTAGAAATATCCAGCACGAATTGAGCCACCTACACACACATAATTTGAAACCACTAACCTTACACTAAACTGTTTGACTAACTATTACGAAGAAACTGACTCATTCTATTTTTTTATTATTTTAATAGTCATTCCAAGCGCACGTTTTCCTAATAGGGAAAAAGAACCAAAATGTGATTAATTTACACGTGTATTTTTCATTACCTTGACAATGTATTTAGCAAAGCCGAAAAAGTCCACTTTATCTCCTCGGGTTCAAAACGAATAAATGCATTTTAGGACAAAATCTCTAATTACATACAATTAAACTTTATGGTGGCGTATAAAAAAGTATATGAAAATATTTACACTCGGAGGAACATATAATTCACACAATGGACCTAGGAATAGTGTGCGAAGTGAGCTAGGCGATTAAAGACATAAAATAAAAAGGCACAAAACGAGTTGTTTTATAGCCGGTTTAGTTAAGTAGTGATACGTACTAGTAAAAGTAAGTAAGCACACTAAAGCTGGCTATTTTTTCTCAGAAATTATTAGCTTTACATCTACAACACTATAATACTTTTTTTCTCATACACATATTTTTCTGAATCCAATGATTATTATCACAAAAATTACTTGATTTTATTAAATTTATTAAATTCACTAAACAGTCAAAAATACGTTGTATAATTATTTTAAAGCCTATTATTATCTTCCAAATCCAATGTCAAACCTTGCGTATTTTAAATTTTGCTATGTAACGCAAAACTGAATGACTGCTACACTACGACGTAAAGAGCTTAACTCTATTTATTAGAGGATTATAAATTGATTACTTCTAATTATATCGAACAAAGCGTCTTATCTTTATAGATGCCGCCAAAGCGTACACTCCTCTTCACAAACAATTCCCCAAATAAATCTTCCAGTTTCCTGTTTTATGCCAATTTAAACCCAAAGTCTTTCCTATACAACTAAAGATCACACATCAGATAACAGCCCCAATAAAACAAACATTGACAAAGCAGACTTTTTACACCTTCCAAACACAGCCACCAAATATTTGTAGGAAAAAACCCATTGGGTTGTAAAATTTTCACAGCAACATGTCGGATCAGACACAGGAAGAAATCGTGGACAAGAACCGCGGAAAATGGAGCAACAGCATCGAGTTCCTCATGTCCTGTATCGCCATGAACGTGGGTTTGGGGAACATCTGGAGATTCCCCTTCGTGGCGTACGAGAACGGAGGCGGCGCCTTCCTGATCCCGTACCTCGCGGTCTTGATCCTCCTGGGACGTCCCATGTACTACCTAGAAATGTGCCTGGGGCAGTTTAGCAGTCGGGGCAACGTGAAGATGTTCGAGTCCATGGCGCAAGTCCTCAAAGGTCTGCCAAAAACCCTCTATGCGAAAATTTTTGACAACGTTGTTGTAGGTGTCGGGTTCGGGCAGCTGATTGGGACTTTCTCGGTAGCGACCTACTACTGCTCTTTAATGGCTTTGACTCTATACTACTTGATCCATTCCTTCAATTTCGAGCTCCCGTGGTCCCAGTGCGATAAGCGATGGGAAGAAACCAAGTGGCTACAGAATGTCACTTGTATACCGTCGAAGAGCACCGACATGGGGCAGGTTAATAACTCGATCAGTTCGGCAGAGGCATGGTTTAGAATCGAGGTACTAAGGGAGAAAACGGACATTTCTGACGGGATAGGGATACCCAACTGGGAATTGACGCTATGTTTGCTGTGTTCGTGGACCATCACCTTTTGTATTTGCGCAAAAGGGGTGCAAAGCTCCGGAAAAGCGTCGTACTTTCTGGCTATTTTCCCGTTCGTTATCTTGTTTGCTTTACTAATACGAGCGGCCACCCTCGAGGGTGCAGGCGTGGGCATTTTGTACTTTATAACGCCGGACTGGGAAAAGCTACTCAGCGCTAAGGTAAAACTAAAGTCTGTTTACTTCTTTCTTAGTATTTATTTACAGGTTTGGTATTCCGCAGTCACTCAGTGCTTTTTTTCTTTGAATATTGGCTTCGGCTCTGTGACTATGTATGCCTCCTATAACACGTTCCACCACAATGTCTTCAGGTGAGTACCCGGAACGACGTTCTCGATAAAAACATTTCGCCAAAAACAAAAAAACTATTTTAGGGACGCCATGGTCGTGACAACCCTAGACACCTTCACCTCGTGTCTCTCGGGTCTAATCATCTTCGGCATTTTGGGCAACCTAGCCCACAAGATGAACGTGGAGGTCCCAGATGTGGTCAAATCCGGCGGCACAGGTTTAGCGTTTATTTCGTACCCCGAAGCCATAGCCCGATTCGAGGACGTCCCATGGGTAAGCCTCCACTTTCCACACACTCAAATCTCATCGACACGTTTCAGCTCTTCGCTATTTTGTTCTTCTTCATGTTGTTCGTGCTAGGAGTCGGCAGTCTGATAGCCCTCAAAGGTTGCGCCTTCACGGTCATTCTGGATGCCTTTCCACACTTGAAAACATGGCACGTGTCTTTTTGTACCGCCGTGGTGGGGTTTCTGGTGGGGCTAGTGTACATTACACCCGTAAGTTCGTTTTTGTTGTCGAAGGAAGTTTCCGCGATTTAGATTGGGTTAATTTGTTTACGGGTTTTGGTAATGCGTTGCGTGGAATATGACACGGAAAGAAGTAATTATTGACGATAATTGAGGAGATGGGTGCTGGGGTGTAATTATTTTGAGGAGACGGAGATTAGGTCAAGGTGTCGTTAGAAAATGTAATGCAATGAAGATACCTGTGTATGTTTATTTACGGAATATTTTAGATCGTATCGCTTTATAAATTAATGTAAATTTATTTATTCGTTTTTAATTTATTATTATAAAATGTGGTTAACTTTGAATTTTAACGTAATAATATAAAGTAAATGAAACAACGCACACAACTGCCAAGAAGATGTGTCGTCAAAATTTTTGACACTAGCACATCTTTACATAGACATCATCGTTCACAAAGATTTCGCCACCTTTTTCGAAAGTTATATTGTCTTCAATAAAAGCATGATCCAACGTTATTTTTAACTTCCTAGATGGGGAAATTATTAGCTGAGGTTTGTGTTAGTTCCGAGGCTTCGACAAGAGCTGGTAAAACCCCGAATTTCTCAACACATTATGAAAACCCATGCAATTTAACCCGTTATAGCAAAATGTAGAATTTAATTCACAGTTACATAAACATAACAACCACAACCTTGAAAATCCACAAACAAATTAAAACCATCAATGTTGTTTACAGGGTGGTCAATTCATCTTCACCATGGTCGACTTCTTCGGCGGTACTTTCATCTTCTACGTGCTAACGATCATCGAAATCTTAGCCGTGATGTGGTGGTACGGGTTGAAGAACATCTGCCTCGACATCGAGTTCATGTCGAAGAGAAAACCAGGACCGTACTGGCGCATCTGCTGGGCCGTCATAATCCCCGCGGTACTCATCACCGTCTTCGTGTACTTCGTCGTAACTCTCGAGGAACTAACATACGAAGACCAGTCGTACCCGTTCCACGTGATAAGTACGACTTAAGTCTAAATTTAAGCTGTATCTACACCCTCGTTTTTCAGTATGGGGTTGGTTATTGTTCGGCGTGGGCATCCTCCAACCCATCCTCTGGTGGTCGATCGAAATCATCAAAAACCTTAGAAAAGAGCCGCTTTCCAAGGTACGACTTTTCCTTGAAACCGTACGCCATGTAATTAACTAATTGAGTATTTACATTTTCCCACACGACAATCGGACATCAACCGTAATTGAGTAAATAACAGACATTTCGTCTTCATTGTCCGTATTGACGAAAGTTGGTAACCGGTTCTCGATGGAATTCCACCGGTAAAACCAATAATAAAAATGCGTTAGTTCTTTCTGGATTTGGCTGGTTGCACAACTTCGAATCCAGTTTGTTTTGATTTAGTGTTGGAAGACAATACCTGACGCTAATCTTTAGTAGAAGCGTCAGACACATCTAATTCACAATTTATGCCCCTTTGAGATGACTCATCTCACACATTCATGCAGCAAGAGCCGACTTTGGTCTAAAATGCATAAGCTCTAGTGCAGACTTGGTAAATAAATGATTGTTTAACATGGTAATTTATGTTCGGCACATCCGTCGGGTTAATCGGATGCAGAAATCTTGGTCTTTCCACCTGTGGTCGTGATGCCTGCCAGGTAATTCCCTTAGCGAGAAATTATTTGTGGGAGAGTGCCACCAATCGCCCATTTCGCACTTTTTTAAAGTTAACGCTGTTAGTTTTATGGGTTGTTATTTGATCATAAATGCAAAGTTTAAGCAAATTCCTATTTCCAGGTAATAAACACAACAATTTCGACGAAAAACCCCAATTAATGTATAAACAACTGTGCGTGAGTCACGTTTCGGTCGAGGAAAATTTACAAAGAGAACACAAAAATCGAAATCCGGAGTAGAACCGAAAATCGTACTTACGTCACGATTTTTTAAACTGAGCCAATCTGAATCGAGCATTTCGTAGCGCGGGAAAACCGTCAAATTCAAGCTTCAAACGAAATGTATTGTTGTTTTTAACACTTTATCTGTGCCTCTTTAAGCTCAGTATTGTGAAACGACGCAAATATTTTAATCCTGTCGTTGTTTTTACGACTTCTAGAAAAACAAATAGCGTCAAAAGTGTCTCACTGGTTCATCAAAACGTGTTTATTTAATCTTTTAAGTTCCTGTTTTCTCCCAGATTTGCTTGTTGCAAAATATTTTTATCAAAAAATCAAGTTTAATGTCCCAATCAAAATACCTACTAATTGTACACCCATGAAACCCGGCCTGCTGCAACTTTCGCAAGACGTACAAAAATTTTAAATGCTTCCAGGTAGTTCGTTCTTTTTCTTTTGCCTTTCTGTTCCTCTCTCTTTGGAAGACCCTGGCACAAATACGACTTATCAGTTTGAAATAACGCTCTCATTCCGTCTAATCCTGCATGATTTTCCCTGTTATGAGTGTTGAAATGCAGACGTATTGTTTACATGAATGTATTTTTTTAATGTGGTTAGGAAAAAATAAACAGCGTCACGTTTCATTGCTTAAACAAATCCATAAAACGATATATCTTTTTTATCTTTAAATTCCTGTTTTCTCTCGAGTCGGACATGTTTTTCGTTTGCAAAATATTTTGTTTTTTAACGTGATTTTTGAGTTAGTTAGTAATCGATTGGAATAATATTGGGTCAGAGAATAAAAATAGCAGTTGAATAGTAAAATTCGTTACAATAACGGGATAATATTAACCGTGCGAAGTGCATCTGTTGGTCACAGTTCCATTAGGGCTTATTTATTATTGACAGCAATCGTAATCCGGGAAAAAGCAATATAAAGGTAGTAAATGAAAGCGGATTGATCGATGCTCATGCACACTAGGAGATTTGGAACCGCGAGACATTAATAATGAAAAATAATGATCACGTCAACATTTTCATTTATGTACTGGATCAATATATAAAATTCAGTTACAGTACACAAGAACTAAATAAACACAAACACACAACTGCCACGAAAATTCGTGGCCAAAATTTTTAGCACCACCACAAAATTGCGTAGGTCGTAACATGAAAGTCAGATTGTAGTGAGAACACCCACCTCCAATCAAATTCACTCCTTTTGCCTTTGCCCAATCAAGAACAAATTCGACGTCTTCCAAAGTTAGATAAGCGCAAGTGAACTCAAAATCTTGTATTGCACATTCTTGTCCACAAAAATTTCTTGAAATTTTCTTCAGAGGGTTAAAGCTTACATCGAATAATCTTACACTGTGGTTGTTAAAAATATCTTCTTCTAATGTTTCAATTCTATTCCCGTTGATGTTCAAGTCGAGAGTAACGTGTGAGGATAAATTATCGAACGCGCTTCTTTGAATTTGAAAAATTTCGTTACACACAAAAAACTGTAGCACTTTCTGTCGACAGAAAACTAAAAACTCCTGCTTGTAAAGTTGTAATACGGTTTTCGAAGAGGTGCAGACGTTCTAAGCGTGGTACCAACGTAAAAGCTTTGGAATTTATGATTTCAAAAGATTGTTGTTTAAATTTATCGAACGCAAATTGTCCAAATGAAGAAAAGCTTCGTCTTCTAACTCTTCAATTGAGTTATCATTTAAATTGATTTCTGTCACGACTAAGTTCTAAATGTGTGTTTCTGTATAATAGTATTTGATTTCCGGTGATCGCGATAAACGAACTAACGTTTTGTAGAGAGTCGGAAAAACAGTTTTCTTCCAATTTTCTAATAAAACAATTGTTGAACGTAATTCCGTCTAAAGTATTTCTGCAAGCTAAAATTTTGCAACACAATTCTGGAATGTAATTATCTTCAACGAAAACAGATTGATTGGCGTAACATTCACTGATTTCTTCCACGTCATAAAAATTTTGTACAACTCTCAGTTGTTCGAATATTTTGTAGTCGAAGGAATATGGCCGCAAGCCAACACGTGTTTGCAAAAAGCAACGATAATAACTAATACTTGTAGTGACGGCATTTTACAAAGGTGGGAAGTGACTAAGTTATGGAAACGACTTCCCCAAATATATTTTTCGAACGCAAAATGATCTCAAAAAAAAAAAATTAAAATGAATTTTCCCATTAAAACTTTAAGAACCTTAATAGCTAAAAGTAAGTTTTGAAATATCTAAAGACAATTTTTTTATAAAGAGGACTACTGTTTTAACTGTCTTTTTTAACAGCATATTATCGAAACCATTAGGGTTTATTTATTATTCACAGTATTCCAGAGAAAGCTATACAAAGTTTTAACTGAAATCGGAATATCGATACTGATGTGAACCAGCAGACATTTTTACAATGAAGGTCAGGTATTTGTAAAGAATTAAAAAAAAACTTATACAACTTTTTACTTCCCGAACGTAAGCGAAGGAAGTATTCTAATATCATCTAGATGGTAAACGCTAACCAAAATCTAATCATCCCCCACGAGTGACCTGATGACGTCACTTCAAAATTGTACATAGTAAATGGGTTTTAAATTGTATAAAATGACAAAGTCGAATATTATTGCTTTCATCTATGTGCTCTGAGCATTTTTTTTATTCGCATCGATTTTTGAAGTTTTTAAGATATTTTTATTTTTTGGTTTTTCAATTGTTGACTTTTTCGTTATCCGATTTTTTAATTTCGCTATTTTTTCAACATTTCGATTTTTTAATTTTAGTTTTTCGATGTTCATTTTGACATTTTTGGATTTTTATTTTAAATTTTTTGTGTTTTTCGATTTTTTAGTACCCAGATATTTTAATTTTTTGATTCTTCAACTTTGGAATTTTACAATTTGTCGATTTTTCTATTTCTAGAAAATTTTGTTTCCCTGTTCGGTTGTTCAATGTTTCTTTTTCGATTTTTCAGTTTTTAATTTTTTGATTTTTCAATTTTTTAGTTTTACAATTTTTCGAAGTTTTTTTGATTTTTAAAATTTCACTTTTAATAAATTTGTCCGTTTGTTGAAAAATTAAAAAAGGAAAAATTGAGAAAATGAAAAACTAAAGACAAAGTACTTCCAAGTATGTGATTCCAAGTTTTTTTTATTTTCTCAATTCGAGATTTTTAAATGTTTGGTTTTTTTAATCGTTAATTTTTCGATTTTTCGAATTTTTAGTTTTTCGATTTTCATTATGATTTTTATTTTTCAGTAAAATTTTTGTATTTTTCGATTTTTTAAGGTGTGGATATTTTAATTTTTCGATTTTCTATCTGTTGAATTTTACAATTTTTTCGTTTTTTTCGATTTTCCAATTCCTCGACTTTTAATTTATCACTTTTTCGAGTTTCAATATTACAAATTTTCGGTTTTACAATTTCTATCTTTTTCTCAGTTGTTCCATTTTTTAATTGCTTTTTTCGTTACCCAATTTTCAGTTTGCCAATTTTTTCGATTTCTCGATATTTCAGGTTTGGTTTTTCAATTTTTGATTTTCAATTTTTCCATTTCCATTTTTTTTTTTTCAAATTTACAATTTTGTAATTGTTTCATTTTTAAATTGGCCGATTATTAGGGTTTTTATTATTCAATTGTAAATTCTTCGCTTTTCCATTATCCGAGTTTTCAGTTTCTATATTTTTTCAATTCTTCGATTTCCCAACTTTGAAATTTTTCGGTTTCAGTGTTTCGTTTTTCCGATGTTACAATTTTTTAATTTTTTCATGTTTCGTTTTTACAATTTCTTAATTTATTAGTTTTCCGGTTTTCATTTTAAAATTTTTGGATTTTGAAATTAATTTTTGTTTATATTGTTGACTATTTAATTTATAGAAGTTTTTATTTTTCGTTTTTTCAATTTTTCACTTTCTCGATTTTTAATTAATCGGTGTTTTCAGGTTTCAATACTACAATTTTTCGATTTTTCAATTTTTCGATATTTTGAGTTTCCTTTTAAAATCTTTGGATTTTGAAAATACAAATCTTTGTATATTTGATTATTTAATTTATAGAAATTTTTGTTTTTCGTTTTTTAAACTTTTCAATTTCTCGATTTTTAATTAATCAGGGTTTTCAGATTTCTATATTACAGTTTTTCGATTTTTCAACTATTTTTTTCCATTATCCATTTGTTTAATTTCTCATTTTTTTCCTTTTTCGATTTTTCAATTTTAAAATTTTCGAGATGTCAAGTTTCATTTTTCAATTTTTGATTCTCATTTTTTCGGTTTTTTCAGTTTTTCTTTATTTTAACAATTCTTCGACTTCCCAATTTTAAATTTTTTGATTTTTCAATTATATAATTTTTAGACGTTTCAGTGTTACAATTTTCTGATTTTTTAATTGAAAAATTGCAAAATTGTTTCGTTTTTAGACTTTTTTATGTTTCAATTTCGGGATTTTTATTTTTTTCGTTTTCCCAATTTCTCAATTATCCGATTTTGCAGTTTTATTATTAATTTTTCCATGTTTTAACAATTTTTCAATTTTTCAATGTCTCGATTTTTCAGTTTTTCGATTTTCATTTTGAAATTTTTGGATTTTTCATTTTACAATTTTTGTATTCATCATTGTTTCAATAATACAATTTTCCGATTTTCCAATATTTTAGTGTGGATAGATTATATATATAAATATTAGTTCTTTTGCTGAAAAATAAAAAAACACTGAATGTTTAAAACTCAAAAAACTGTAAAATTGGAGAACTAAGAAAGCAAAAAATGGAATAATTAAAAAATCGTAAAATCGAAAACTGGCGAATCTGTAAAATTAAGAAATCGGTGCCGATTAAAAAAAATGCCTCCACACAATAATAAATATAAATTTTTCGGTTTTTCAGTGTTTCGTTTTTTCGATGTTACAATTTTTTAATTTTTCCATGTTTCGTTTTTACAATTTCTTAATTTTTTAGTTTTCCGGTTTTCATTTTAAAATTTTTGGATTTTGAAATTAATTTTTGTTTGTATTGTTGACTATTTGATTTATTAAAGTTTTTGTTTTTCGTTTTTTTCAATTTTTCACTTTCTCGATTTTTAATTAATCGGTGTTTTCAGGTTTCAATATTACAATTTTTCCATTTTTCAATTATCCAGTTCAATTTCTCAATTTTTTCATTTTTAAGGTTACAATTTTTCCTTTTCCAATTTTATTGTTGACCTCTTAATTATTCGATTTTGAGTTTCTTTATTTTTACAGTTCTTCGATTTTTCAGTTTTTAATTTTTTGATTTTTGAATTTTCTAGTTTTACAATTTTTCGATGTTTAAGTGTTACAATTTCCCGATTTTTTGATTTTTTAAAATTTCACTTTCAATAAGTTTGTCCGTTTGTTCAAAAATTAAAAAACGAAAAATTGAGAAAATGAAAAACTAAAAATAAAGTACTTCCAAGTATGTGATTCCCAGTTGTTTCGTTTCCTCAATTTTTTACTTTCTCAATTCGAGATTTTTAAATTTTTGGTTTTTTTAATTGTTAAGTTTGCGATTTCTCGAATTTTTAGTTCTTCGATTTTCATTATGATTTTTATTTTTCAGTAAAATTTTTGTATTTTTCGATTTTTTAATTTGTAGATATTTTAATTTTTCGATTTTCTATCTGTTGAATTTTACAATTTTTTCGTTTTTTCGATTTTTCAATTACTCGATTTTTAATTTCTCACTTTTTCGAGTTTCAATATTAGAAATTTTCGGTTTTACAGTTTCTATCTTTTTCTCAGTTGTTCCATTTTTTAGTTGCTTTTTTCGTTGCCCAATTTTCAGTTTGCCAATTTTTTCAATTTGTCGATATTTCAGGTTTGGTTTTTCAATTTTTGATTTTCAATTTTTCCATTTTCAATTTTTTTTTCAAATTTACAATTTTGTAATTGTTTCATTTTTAAATTGGCCGATTATTAGGGTTTTTATTATTCAATTGTACAATTCTTGGCTCTTCCATTATCCGAGTTTTCAATTTTCGATTTTTCAATTTTTCGATATTTTAAGTTTCATTTTAAAATCTTTGGATTTTGAAATTACACATTTTTGTATATTTGATTATTTAATTTATAGAAATTTTCGTTTTTCGTTTTTTCAACTTTTCAATTTCTCGATTTTTAATTAATCAGGGTTTTCAGATTTCTATATTACAATTTTTCGATTTTTCAATTGTTTTTTCCATTATCCGCTTGTTTAATTTCTCATTCTTTTTCATTTTTCGATGTTTCAATTTTAAAATTTTCGATATGTCAATTTTTGATTCTCATTTTTTCGGTTTTTTCAGTTTTTCTTTATTTTAATTTCTCAATCTTTAAATTTTTTGATTTTTTTATTTTATAATTTTTAGACGTTTCAGTGTTACAATTTTCTGATTTTTTAATTGTAAAATTGCAAAATTGTTTCGTTTTTCGATTTTTTATGTTTCAATTTCGGGATTTTAAATTTTTTCGTTTTCCCAATTTTTCAATTATCCGATTTTGCAGTTTTATTTTTAATTTTTCCATGCTTGTACGATTTTTCAATTTTTCGGTGTCTCGATTTTTTAGTTTTTAGATTTTCATTTTGAAATGTTTGGATTTTTCATTTTAAAATTTTTGTATTCTTCACAATTCTCCGATTTGCCAATATTTTAGTGTGGATAGATTCTATATATAAAATTAGTTCTTTTGCTGAAAAATAAAAAAACACTGAAAGTTTAAAGCTCAAAAAATTGTAAAATCGATGAACTAACAAAGCAAAAAATGGAATAATTAAAAAATCGTAAAATCGAAAACTGGAGAATCTGTAAAATTAACATTTCGGTGCCGATTAAAAAAATGCTCCCACGCAATAATAAATATAAATTTTTCGGTTTTTCAGTATGTCGTTTTTTCGATGTTACAATTTTTTAATTTTTCCATGTTTGGTTTTTACAATTTCTTAATTTTTTAGTTTTCCGGTTTACATTTTAAATTTTTCGATTTTGAAATAAATTTTTGTTTGTATTTTTGACTATTTAATTTATAAAAGTTTTTGTTTTTCGTTTTTTCCATTTTTCACTTTCTCGATTTTTAATTCATAGGGGTTTTCAGGTTATAATATTAAAATTTTTCGATTTTTCAATGTTTCGATATTTTAAGTTTCATTTTCAAATCTTTGGATTTTGAAATTAAATTTTTTTAACAATTCCTCAACTTTTCAATTTTTAAATTTTTTGACTTTTCAATTTTATAATTTTTGGACGTTTCAGTGTTAGAATTTTCTGATTTTTTAATTGAAAAATTGCAAAATTGTTTTGTTTTTCGATTTTTTGATGCTTCAATTTCGGGATTTTTATTTTTTTCGTTTTTCCAATTTTTCAATTATCCGATTTTGCAGTTTTGTTTTTAATTTTTAAATGCTTTTACGATTTTTCAATTTTTCAGGGTCTCGATTTTTTAGTGTTTCGATTTTCATTTTGAAATTTTTGGATTTTTCATTTTAAAATGTTTGTATTCTTCATTGTTTCGACGATACAATTTCCCGATTTTCCAATATTTTAGTGTGGATGGATTCTATATATCAATATTAGTTCTTTTGCTGGAAAATAAAAAAAACTGAAAATTTAAAACTCAAAAAATTGTAAAATCGGAGAACTAACAAGGAAAAAAATGGAATAATTAAAAAATCGTAAAATCGAAAACTGGGGAATCTGTAAAATTAACAAATCGGTGCCGATTAAAAAAATGCTCCCACACAATAATAAATATAAATTTTTCGGTTTTTCAGTGTTTCGTTTTTTCGATGTTACAATTTTTTAATTTTTCCAAGTTTCGTTTTCACAATTCCTTAATTTTTTAGTTTTCCGGTTTTCATTTTAAAATTTTTGGATTTTGAAATTAATTTTTGCTTGTATTTTTGACTATTTAATTTATAGAAGTTTTTGTTGTCCGTTTTTTCAATTTTTCACTTTCTCGATTTTTAATTCATCAGGGTTTTCAGGTTACAATATTACAATTTTTCGATTTTTCAATTTTTCGATATTTTAATTTTCTTTTTCAAATCTTTGGATTTTGAAATTAAATTTTTTTGTATTTTTGATTATTTAATTTATAGATTTTTGTTTTTCGTTTTTTCAACTTTTCAATTTCTCAACTTTTAATTAATCAGGGTTTTCAGATTTCTATATTACAATTTTTCGATTATTCAATTGTTTGTCCAATTATCGACTTGTTTAATTTTTCATTTTTCAATTTTTCAATTTTAAAATTTTCGATGTCAAGTTTCATTTTTCAATTTTTGATTCTCATTTTTTCTTTATTTTTTCAATTCTTCAACTTCTCAATTTTAAAATTTTGTGTTTCAATGTT
Organism: Zophobas atratus; assembly: GCA_022388445.1. Lineage (NCBI taxonomy): Eukaryota > Metazoa > Arthropoda > Insecta > Coleoptera > Tenebrionidae > Zophobas > Zophobas atratus. Next base: position 3,981,276 of record CM039448.1, read on the forward strand.
ACAATTTTCTTCTTATAAAATTTTTCAAAATCTCGGTTTGAATAAATTTGTCCTTTCGTTGAACAATTAAAAAATGAAAAATCGAGAAAATAAAGAATTAAAAATTGAGAATTAAAAAAATTTTATATCGAAAAACTGCAAAATTGTTTCTTTTTGTTGATTTTCTCAATTTCTCAATTTTTAATTATCTTTTTGTTGCTGTTTCAGTGTTACTATTTTTCGGTTTTTTAAAAGTTGGGTTTGAATAAATTTTTCCTTTTGTTGAACAATTAAAAAATGAAAAATCGAGAATTTGAAAAATTTCATATCAAAAAATTGCAGAATTGTTTCGTTTTGTCGATTTTTCAATTTCTCAATTTTTGTTCTTGCATTTTTCAATGTTTCGGTATTACAGTTATTCGATTTTGCAAAATTTCATTTTGATTAAAGTTGAAAATCAAGAACTTGAAAACTTAAAATTGAAAAATTGCAAAATTGTTTCGTTTTTCGATTTTTTCAGTTGTCCGATTTTGCAGTTTTATTTTTAATTTTTCCATATTTTACAATTTTTCAATTTTTCGGTGTCTCGACTTTTTAGTTTTTCGATTTTCGTTTTGAAATTTTTGGATTTTTCATTTCAAAATTTTTGCATTTTTCATTGTTTCACTGATGCAATTTTTCGATTTTCCAATATTTTAGTGTGGATAGATTCTATATATAAATATCTATTCTTTTGCTGAAAAAAAAAATACGAAAATGAAAAATTAAAAAACTGAAAGTTTAAAACTCAAAAAATTATAAAATCGGAGAACTAACAAAGCAAAAAATGGAATAATTGAAAAATCATAAAATTGAAAACTGGAGAAGATTAAAAAAATGCTCCCACACAATAATTAATATAAAAACAAATCGTATGGTTTTCCCTAGGTCTATGATATTGGAAATGAACATTTGAATACACATGATGAATAATATTTGAATTTGGCGTCAGTTTGAATTTTAACTTGTAACGGTTATCTTAAAAAATTAAATTCTAAAAATTTTGACGACGAATTTTCTTGGCAATTATATGTTTGGTTTTTTTAGTCGTTCTTTATGTACTATGAATGAAGTTCACGAGCAGGTGTTTTTTTTAACATTGATTTTCAAAGCTTGCTAGAGAACTTTTTTTTCTATTATATAGCATGTCCCAAATCGTCTTACATTAATATTGCTTTTTCAATAATAATAAATAAACCCCAATGCTTTCAATAAAATGTTGTTATTGAAAATAAATTGAAAAAGTAGCCCTTTTTGTAATAAATTTAATCGAAGAGTTAGAAGATGAAGCTTTCCGCAATCTGACAATCCGATTTCAATTACCAGCTGAGAAGCTTTCTCCAAAATTCTGTTACTGTGAATAATAAATAAACCCTAATGGTTTCAATAATATGTTGTTAATAAAAGTAAGTCAAAACAATATCCCTCCTTATAATAACTTCCTTAGTTAGGATAATAATGAAAATAAAAAGCGTATAATGTCGAATTCGGAACGTGTAAAAAATTGTTCTCGGAACATTTCAAAACTTACTTGAAGCTATTAAGGCTCTTAAGATTTTAATGCCAACGACTCGTATTAATTTTTTTCACAAGATCGCTTTTGCGTTCGAAAAATGTCATTTCCATAACTTAGTCAGACTTTCCATCTGACCGAAAACGTCCCTTACAATGTCTTTTCTGCAAATATTACTTATTTTCGTTACTTTTTACAAACACGTGTTGGCTTGTGGCTCGTATTCTTTCGACTACGACATCAGGGGACAAACCGGGTTTATAAAAAAAATTTCTAACGTAAAAGAAATCAGTGAATGTGGTTACGACAATCACTCTGTCTTCGTTGACGAGCACTACATTCCAGAATTGTGTTGTAAAATTTTCGCTTGCAAGAATATTTTGGAGGCAGTTACGTTTAACAGTTGTTTTATAAGAAAATTTGAAGAAAACTGCTTTTCCAACTTTTTACAAACTGTTCGTTCCTCTATCGCATTTACCAGAAACCACATAAGCACAATAAAAAAACATACATTTAAAGACTTAGTCGTGATACAGATTGATTTAAGTAACAATTTTATTGAAGAGTTAGAAGATGAAGCTTTTCACAATTTGAACAATTTATTGATTCTGCATTTAGATGGCAATCTTTTGACAGTCATAAATCCCAAAGCTTTTGCTTTGATTCCGCGTTTGGAAAGTTTGAGCTTGTACGAGAATCGTATTAGAACTTTACAACCGGGATTTTTTAGTTTTTTGTCGGCCAGGAATGTTGAGATTAATTTGGCATGCAATGAAATTTCTCAACTTAAAAAAAGTGCTTTCGATGGTTTGTCTTCGATCCTCGATTTGACTCTTAATGGAAATACGATCGAAATTTTGCCCGAAGATATTTTTAATAATCACAGTTGGCGATCGGTTGATCTATCCTACAATCCTCTGAAGACGATTTCGAGACATTTTTGCGACAAACAATGTATAATGCAAATTTTTGAGTTCGATTGCGTTTATCTAACTTGGGAAGACTTGGAATTTATTGTTGACTGGGCAGAGGCGAAAGAAGTGGACTTGTATGGGGGTGGATGTCTTCAGTACAATGTAACTGTTATGTTACCTACAAAACTATGTGGTGGTGCAACAAATTTCGAAGACATTTTTTCCTGGAAGTTCTATGCTGGTTTTTATTTGCTTCTTCTAAATTATATCTGAATGACCACAACTTGACTGAGTTTGGACTGCTTTTTACTTCGATTTCTACACTAAACACGATCAGTAAATTGTGAAATTAATATCTACCACGAATAAATATCTATTAAATCTGTATCTTTTTTTTTTCAAAAATATAATGTTTATGTTCAGAGGTCGTAACTATTTCAGACTGAAAGCTAGAAAGTTGTGTAAGTTTTTACCTCCCTAGCGTAAGCCAGCATGATGTAGATGATAAACGCTAACCAGAATTTGTCTAATCATCCCCACCACTAATGCGATGACGTCACTTCAAAATTGTACATAGTAAATAGGTTTCAAAGTGTATAAAATAACTAAATAGTTTATGACTCCGTGTTGAGTTTTTACCCGAAACATCCAGATTTTTGGAAAAAAATCAAAATTATAAAACAACATTTTGCAATTTAATTTTGGATCTGCAAAACCGGATGCTTTGAAATCTTGCAGGTGTTTTAAGGTTAAGATAACCATGAATAATTTTTAATCAAAATATATTGACTTGCCCCCTCCAAAAAATTCATGACGTCAGCTCAAAATTCTGCCCAATAAATTACTTTTACAGTTTTCGAAGTTTATTTTGATTTTTATTTTAAATTTTTTGTGTTTTTCGATTTTTTAGTATCTAGATATTTTGATTTTTCGATTCTTCAACTTTTGAATTTTACAATTTGTTGAATTTGTTGATTTTTCTATTTCTAGAAAATTTTGTTTTCCGTATTTTTCTATTTTTGGATTTTTAATTAATCAGATTTTCGATTTTACTGTTCCTTTTTCTCAACTTTTCAAATTTTCAGTTGTTTTTTCAATTATCGAAGTTTTCAGTTTCTCAAGTTTTAAGACTACCATTTTTAAATTTCTCGGTGTTTCAAGTTTCATTTTTTCTATATTTGATTTTCAATTTTACAATTGTTCGGTTTTTCTGTTTTTTAAATTTTCAGTTTTTTCATTTTTAAGGTTACAATTTTTCCTTTTCCAATTTTATTGTTGACCTCTTGTTGAGTTTCTTTATTTTTGCAGTTCTTCGATTTCTCAATTTTTAAATTGGCCGGTTTTTCAATGTTTCTTTTTGTATCTTTCAGTTTTTAAATTTTGATTTTTCAAATTTTTAGTTTTACAACTTTTCGATGTTTCAGTGTTACAATTTCCGGATTTTTTGATTTTCTAAAATTTCACTTTTAATAAGTTTGTCTTTTTGTTGAAAATTAAAAAACGAAAAATTGAGAAAATGAAAAATTAAAAATAAATTACTTCCAAGTATGTATATGATTTCAAGTTGTTTCGTTTATTCAATTTTTTATTTTCTCAATTAGAGATTTTTAAATTTTTGGTTTAGTTGTTAATTTTTCGATTTCTCGAATTTTTAGTTTTTCAATTTTCATTATGATTTTCATTTTTCAGTAAAATTTTTGTATTTTCGATTTTCTAATTCCTCGATTTTTAATTTATCACTTTTTTTTCGTTTTTTCGATGTTACAATTTTTTAATTTTTCCATGTTTCGCTTTTACAACTTCTTAATTTTTTAGTTTTCCGGTTTTCATTTTAAAATTTTTGGATTTTGAAATTAATTTTTGTTTTTTTGACTATTTAATTTAGAGAAGTTTCTGATTTTCGGTTTTTCAATTTTTAACTTTCTCGATTTTTAATTAATCAGGGTTTTCAGTTTACAATATTACAATTTTTCGATTTTTCAATTTTTCGATATTTTAAGTTTCATTTTCAAATCTTTGGATTTTGAAATTAACAATTTTTGTATTTTTGATTATTTAATTTATAGATTTTTGATTTTCGTTTTTTCAACTTTTCGATTTTTCGATTTTTAATTAATCAGGGTTTTCAGATTTCTATATTACAATTTTTCGATTATTTAATTGTTTGTTCAATTATCCACTTGTTTAATTTTTCATTTTTAAAATTTTCGATGTCAAGTTTCATTTTTCAATTTTTGATTCTCATTTTTTCGGTGTCTTTAATTTTTTCTTTATTTTTTCAATTCTTCAATATAAAATTGCGAAGTTGAAGAATTGAAAAAATAAAGATAAAATTAAAAACACCAAAAAAATGAGAATCAAAAATTGAAAAATGAAAAATTAAACAAGTGGATAATTGAAAAAACAATTGAACAATCGAAAAATTCTAATATAGAAATCTATAAATTAAAGAATCAAAAATACAAAAATTTTTAATTTCAAAATCCAGAGATTTGAAAATGAAACTTAAAATATCGAAAAATTGTAATATTGTAACCTGATTAATTAAAAATCGAGAAAGTGAAAAATTGAAAAAACGAGAAACAAAAACTTCTATAAATTAAATGGTAAAAATAGAAACAAGAATTAATTTCAAAATCCAAAAATTTTAAAATGAAAACCGGAAACCTAAAAAATTAAGAAATTGTAAAAACGAAACCTGGAAAAAGGAAAAAATTGTAAAATCGAAAAAACGAAACACTGAAAAACCAAAAAATGTGTGTTTATTATTGTGTGGGAGCAATTTTTTTAATCGGCACCGATTGGTTAATTTTACAGATTCTCCAGTTTTCGATTTTACGATTTTTTTATTATTCCATTTTTTGCTTTGTTAGTTCTCCGATTATACAATTTTTTGAGTTTTAAACTTTCAGTGTGTTTTTATTTGTCAGAAAAAGAACTAATATTTATATATAGAATCTATCCACACTAAAATATTGGAAAATTGTATCATTGAAACAATGAAGAATACAAAAATTTTAAATTGAAAAATCCAAAAATTTCAAAATGAAAATCGAAAAACTAAAAAATCGAGACACCGAAAAATCGAAAAATCGTATAAACATGGAAAAATTTAAAATAAAACTGCAAAATCGGATAATTGAAAAATTGGGAAAACGAAAAAATTAAAAATCCCTAAATTGAAACATAAAAAATCGAAAAAAACGAAATAATCTTGCAATTTTACAATTAAAAAATCAGAAAGTTGTAACACTGAAACGTCTAAGAATTATAAAATTGAAAAATCAAAAAAATTAAAAATTGAGAAGTTGAAGAATTGTTAAAATAAAGAAAAACTGAAAAAACCGAAAAAATGAGAATCAAAAATTGAAAAATGAAACTTGACATATCGAAAATTTTAAAACTGAAAAATCGAAAAATGAAAAAAAATGAGAAATTAAACAAGTGGATAATGGAAAAAACAATTGAAAAATCGAAAAATTGTAATATAGAAATCTGAAAACCCTGATTAATTAAAAATCGAGAAATTTGAAAGTTCAAAAAACAAAAATCAATAATTCGTAATTTCAAAATCCAAAGATTTTAAAATGAAACTTAAAATATCGAAAACTTGAAAAATCGAAAAATTGTAATATTGTAACCTGAAAACACATCGAGAATGTGAAAAATTTAAAAACCGAAAAACAAAAACTTCCATAAATTAAATAGTCAAAAATACAAACAAAAATCAATTCCAAAATCCAAAAATTTTGAAATGAAATCCGGAAAACTAAAAAATTAAGAAATTGTAAAAACGAAACACTGAAAAACCGAAAAATTTATATTTATTATTGTGTGGGAGCATTTTTTTTAATCGGCACCGATTTGTTAATTTTACAGATTCTCCGGTTTTCGATTTTACGATTTTTTAATTATTCCATTTTTTGCTTTGTTAGTTCTCCGATTTTACAATTTTTTGAGTTTTAAACTTTCAGTGTTTTTTATTTTCCAGCAAAAGAACTAATATTTCTATATAGAATCTATTCACACTAAAATATTGGAAAATCGGAAAATTGTATCATCGAAACAATGAAGATTGCAAAAATTAAAATGAAAAATCCGAAAATTTCAAAATGAAAATCGAAAAACTAAAAAATCGAGACATCGAAAAATTGAAAAATCGTAAAACATGGAAAAATTAAAAATAAAACTGAAAAATCGGATAATTGAAAAATTGGGAAAACGAAAAAATTCAAAATCCCGAAATTGAAACATAAAAAAATCGAAAAACGAAACAATTTTGCAATTTTTCAATCAAACAATCAGAAAATTGTAACACTGAAACGTCTAAAAATTATAAAATTGAAAAATCAAAAAATTTTAAATTGGGAAGTTGAAGAATTGTTAAAATAAAGAAAAACTGAAAAAACCGAAAAAATGAGAATCAAAAATTGAAAAATGAAACTTGACATATCGAAAATTTTAAAATTGAAAAATCGAAAAATGAAAAAAATGAGAAATTAAACAAGTGGATAAGGGAAAAACAATTGAAAAATCGAAAAATTATAATATAGAAATCTGAAAACCCTGATTAATTGAAAATCGAGAAATTGAAAAGTTGGAAAAACGAAAAACAAAAATCTATAAATTAAATAATCAAAAATACAATTTTTTAATTTCAAAATCCAAAGATTTAAAAATGAAACTTAAAATATCGAAACATTGAAAAATCGAAAAATTTTAATATTATAACCTGAAAAAAACGAAAAACAAAAACTTCTATAAATTAAATAGTCAAAAATACAAAAAATTTTAATTTCAAAATCCAAAAATTTGAAAATGAAAATCGCAAAACAAAAAATTCAAAAAACTGAAAAACGAAACATGGAAAAATAAAAAAATTGTAACGTCGAAAAAGCGAAACACTGAAAAACCGGAAAAATTAAAATTTGAGAAATCGAAGAACAGAAACTGAAAAATCGGATAATGGAAAAGCCAAGAATTGTACAATAAAAACCCTAATAATTATTTGAAGAAAGTGAAAAACTAAAAATCAGCAAATTTAAAAATGAAACAATTACAAAATTGTAACTTTGAAAAAAAAATGAAAAATTGAAAATCAAAAATTGAGAAACCAAACTTGAAATATGGAAAAATTGAAACAATTGGCAAACTGAAATTCGAGTAACGAAAAAAGCAATAAAAAAAACAAAAATTTAAAAATCTCGAATTGAAAAAATAAAAAATTAAAGAAACGAAACAACTTGGAAGTACTTTATTTTTGGTTTTCCATTTTCTCAATTTTTCGTTTTTTAATTTTTCAACAAACGGACAAACTTATTAAAGGTGAAATTTTAAAAAATCAAAAAATCGGGAAATTGTAACACTGAAACATCGAAAAATTGTAAAACTAAAAATTGAAAAATCAAAAAATTAAACACTGAAAAATCGAAAAAGAAACATTGAAAAACCGAACAATTTAAAAATTGAGAAATCGAAGAACTGCAAAAATAAAGAAACTCTAAATCGAATAATTAAGAGGCCAACAATAAAATTGGAAAAGGAAAAATTGTAACCTTAAAAATGAAAAAAAACTGAAAATTTAAAAAACAGAAAAATCGAACAATTGTAAAATTGAAAATCAAAAATAGAAAAACCGAAACTCGAAACACCGAGGAATTTAAAAATTATAATCTTAAAACTGGAGAAACTGAAAACTTCGATATTTGAAAAAACTGAAAAGTTGAAAAATTGAAAAAAAGGAACTGCAAAATCGAAAAACTGATTAATTAAAAATCCCGAAACAGAAAAATACGGGAAACAAAATTTTCTAGAAATAGAAAAATCAACAAATTGCAAAATTCCAAAGTTGAAGAATCGAAAAATTAAAATATCCAAGGACTAACAAATCGAAAAATATAAAAAAATTAAAATGAAAATCCAAAAATGTCAACTAAAATTAAAATCGAAAACTGAAAAATTGAAAAAAAAACGAAACATTGAACAATTAAAAAAAGTGAAATACCGAAATGTTGAAAAAATTGCGAAATTAAAAAATTGGATAACGAAAAAGTCAATAATTGAAAAATCAAAAAATAAAAATATCTTAAAATGGACAAATCGAAAAAACGAGAAATTGTAAAATTCAACAGATATAAAATAGATAAATTAAAATATCTACAAATTAAAAAATCGAAAAATACAAAAATTTTACTGAAAAATAAAAAGCATAATGAAAATATAAACTAAAAATTCGAGAAATCGAAAAATGAATAATTAAAAAAACCAAAAATTTAAAAATCTCGATTTGAAAAATAAAAAATCGAAGAAACGAAACAACTTGGAATCACATACTTGGAAGTACTTTATTTTTAATTTTTCATTTTCTCAATTTTTCGTTTTTTAATTTTTCAACAAACGGACAAACTTATAAAAGCGAAATTTTAAAAAATCAAAAAATCGGGAAATTGTAACACTGAAACATCGAAAAATTGTAAAACTAAAGAATTGAAAAATCAAAACATTAAAAACTGAAAAATCGAAAAAGAAACATTGCAAAATCGGACAATTTAAAAATTGAGAAATCAAAGAACTGCAAAAATAAAGAAACTCAACAAGAGGTTAACAATAAAATCGGAAAAGGAAAAATTGTAACCTTAAAAAGCTGAAAATTTGAAAAACAGAAGAATCGAATTGTAAAATTGAAAATCAAAAATAGAAAAAACGAAACTTGAAACACCGACAAATTTAAAAATTGTGATCTTAAAACTTCAGAAACTGAAAACTTCGATAATTGAAAAGACAACTGAAAATTTGAAAAATTAAAAAAAAGGAACTGTAAAATCGAAAAACTGGGTAATGAAAAATCCAGAAATAGAAAAATACGGAAAACAAAATTTTCTAGAAATAGAAAAATCGACAAATTGGAAAATTCGAAAGTTGAAGAATAGAAAAATTAAAATATCTAGGCACTAAAAAATCGAAAAACACAAAAAATTGAAAATAAAAATCCAAAAATGTCAAAATATACATCGAAAATCTGTTAAAGTAATTTATTGGGCAGAATTTTGAGCTGACGTCATCAATTTTTTGGAGGGGGTAAGTCAATATATTTTGATTAAAAATTATTCATGCTTATCTTAACCTTAAAACATCTGCAAGATTTCAAAGCATCCGGTTTTGCAGATCCAAAATTAAATTGCAAAATGTTGTTTTATAATTTTGATTTTTTTTTCCAAAAATCTGGATGTTTCGGGTAAAAACTCAACACGGAGTCATAAACTACATGTGGACTATGTTATTTTATACACTTTGAAACCTATTTACTATGTACAATTTTGAAATGACGTCATCGCATTAGTGGTGGGGATGATTAGACAAATTCTGGTTAGCGTTTACCATCTACATCATACTGGCTTACGCTAGGGAGGTAAAAACTTACACAACTTTCTAGCTTTCAGTCTGAAATAGTTACGACCTCTGAACATAAACATTATATTTTCGAAAAAAAAAAGATACAGATTTAATAGATTTTTATTCGTGGTAGATATTAATTTCACAATTTACTGATCGTGTTTAGTGTAGAAATCGAAGTAAAAAGCAGTCCAAACTCAGTCAAGTTGTGGTCATTCAGATATAGTTTAGAAGAAGTAAATAAAAACTTGCATAGAACTTCCAGGAAAAAAAGTCTTCGAAATTTGTTGCACCACCACATAGTTTTGTAGGTAACATAACAGTTACATTGTACTGAAGACATCCACCCCCATACAAGTCCACTTCTTTCGCCTCTGCCCAGTCAACAATAAATTCCACGTCCTCCCAAGTTAGAAAAACGCAATCGAATCAAAAATTTGCATTACACATTGTTTGTCGCAAAAATGTCTCGAAATCGTCTTCAGAGGATTGTAGGATAGATCAACTGATTGCCAACTGCGATTAGTAAAAATATCTTCGGGCAAAATTTCGATTTTATTACCATTAAGAGTCAAATCGAGGATAACACGCGAAGACAAACCATCGAAAGCACTTTTTTTAAGTTGAGAAATTTCATTACACGCCAAATTAACGTCAGAATTCCTTGCCGACAAAAAACTAAAAAATCCCGGTTGTAAAGTTCGAATACGATTCTCGTACAAGCTCAAACTTTCCAAACGCGGAATCAAAGCAAAAGCTTTGGGATTTATGACTGTCAAAAGATTGCCACCTAAATGAAGAATCAACAAGTTGTTCAAATTGAGGAAAGCTTCGTCTTCTAATTTTTCAATAAAATTGTTACTTAAATCAATCTGCATCACCACCAAGTCTCTAAATGTGTGTTTCTTTATTGTGGTTATATGGTTTCTGGTAACTCTGATAACAGAACGAACGTTTAGTACAGAGTTGGAAAAGCAGTTTTCCTCAAATTTTCTTATAAAACAATTGTTAAACGTAACTGCATCCAAAATATTCTTGCAAGCGAAAATTTTGCAACACAATTCTAGAATGTAATGCTGGTCAACAAAGACAGACTGATTGTCATTACCACATTCACTGATTTCTTCTACGTCAGAAATTTTTTTTATAAACCCGATTTGTCCCTGATTTCGTAGTCGAAAGAATACGAGCCACAAGCCAACACGTGTTTGTAAAAAGTAACGAAAATTAATAATGTTTGCAAAAAAGACATTGTAAGGGACGTTTTCGGTGAGGTGGAAAGTGTGACTAAGTTATGGAAATGACTTCCAAAATTATATTTTTCGAACGCAAAAGCGATCTTGTAAAAAAAAATTAATACGAGTCGTTCGCATTAAAATCTTAAGAGCCTTAATAGCTTCAAGTAAGTTTTGAAATGTTCCGAGAACAATTTTTTACACGTTCCGAATTCGACATTATAGGCTTTTTATTTTCATTATTAACCTAACTGAGGAAGTTATTATAAGCAGGATATTGTTTTGACTTACTTTTATTAACAACATATTATTGAACCATTAGGGTTTATTTATTATTCACAGTAACCGAATTTTGGAGAAAGCTGCACAGCTGGTAATTGAAATCGGTTTGTCAGATTACGGAAAGCTTCATCTTCTAACTCTTCGATTAAATTTATTACAAAAAGGGCTACTTTTCAACTTATTTTCAATAACAACATTTTATTGAAAGCATTGGGGTTTATTTATTATTATTGAAAAAGCAATATTAATGTAAGACGATTTGGGACATGCTATATAATAGAAAAAAAAAAGTTCTCCAGCAAGCTTTGAAAATCAATGTTAAAAAAAAAACCTGCTCGAGAGCTTCATTCATACTACATAAAGAACGACTAAACAAAACCAAACATATAATTGCCAAGAAAATTCGTCGTCAAAATTTTTAGAATTTAATTTTTTAATATGTATAACCGTTACAAGTTAAAATTCAAACTGACGCCAAATTCAAATATTATTCATCGTGTGTATTCAAATGTTCATTTCCAATATCATAGACCTTGGGAAAACCATACGATTTGTTTTTATATTAATTATTGTGTGGGAGCATTTTTTTAATCTTCTCCAGTTTTCAATTTTATGATTTTTCAATTATTCCATTTTTTGCTTTGTTAGTTCTCCGATTTTATAATTTTTTGAGTTTTAAACTTTCAGTTTTTTAATTTTTCAATTTCGTATTTTTTTTTCAGCAAAAGAATAGATATTTATATATAGAATCTATCCACACTAAAATATTGGAAAATCGGAAAAATTGTTTCATTGAAACAATGAAGAATACAAAAATTTTAAATGAAAAATCCAAAAATTTCAAAATGAAAATCGAAAAACTAAAAAAACGAGACACCGAAAAATTGAAAAATCGTAAAAACATGGAAAAATTAAAAATAAAACTGAAAAATCGGATATTGAAAATTGGAAACGAAAAATTAAAAATCCGAAATCGAAAATAGAAAATCGAAAACGAAACAATTTTGCAATTTTTCAATTAACAATCAGAAAATTGTACACTGAAACGTCTAAAAATTATAAAATGAAAATCAAAATTTAAAAATGAGAAATTAAACAGTGTATACGAAAAACAATTGATAATCGAAAAATTTTAATATAAAATCTGAAACCGATTAATTAAAATCGAGAAAGTGAAAAATGAAAAACGGAAAACAAAACTTTCTTAATTATAGTAAAAATACAAGCAAAATTATTCAAATCAAATTTTAAATGAACCGAAAACGAAAATAAGAAATTTAAACGAAACTGAAAATTAAAAAATGTAACATCGAAAAACGAAACACTGAAAACCGAAAAAATTTATATTTATTATTGTGTGGAGCAATTTCTTATCGACGATTGATAATTTACAGATTTTCCAGTTTTCGATTACGATTTTTTAATTATTCCATTTTTTGCTTTGTTTTCGATTTTACAATTTTTTGATTTAACTTTCAGTTTTTTTATTTTCAGCAAAAGAACTAATATTTATATATAGAATCTATCCACACTAAAATATTGGAAAATCGGAAAATTGTTTCATTGAAACAATGAAGAATACAAAAATTTACAATGAAAATCCAAAAATTTCAAAATGAAAATCGAAAAACTAAAAAATCGAGACACCGAAAAATTGAAAAATCGTAAAAACATGGAAAAATTAAAAATAAAACTGCAAAAATCGGATAATTGAAAAATTGGGAAAACGAAAAAATTAAAATCCCGAAATTGAAACATAAAAAAAATTTTACACTGAAGCGTCTAAAATTATAAAATTGAAAAATCAAAATTTAAAGATGAGAAATTGAAGAATTGTGAAGTAAGAAAACTGAAAAAACGAAAAAATGAATTAAAATTGAAAAAGAAACTTGAATATCGAAAATTTAAAATTGAAAAATCGAAAAATGAAAAAATGAGAAATTAGAGTGCATAATGGAAAACAATTGAAAAACGAAAAATTGTAACATAGAAATCTGAAAACCCTCATTAATTAAAAATCGAGAAATTGAAAAGTTGAAAAAACGAAAATCAAAATGTAATCAATACCAATTAAATGAACTAAAAATATCGAAAATGAAAAATCGAAAAATTTAATATTGTAACCTGAAAACGATAATTAAATCGAGAAAGCAAAAATTAATTTCAAAATCCAAAAATTTAAAATGAAAACCGGAAAACTAAAAAATTAAGAAATTGTAAAAACGAAACTGGAAAAATTAAAAAAATGTAACATCGAAAAAACGAAACACTGAGAAAACCGAAAAATTTATATTTATTATTGCGTGGGAGCATTTTTTCTAATCGGCACCGATTTGTTAATTTTACAGATTCTCCAGTTTTCGATTTACGATTTTTAATTATTCCATTTTTTGCTTTGTTAGTTCTCCAATTTTACAATTTTTTCAGTTTTAAACTTTCAGTGTTTTTTTATTTTTCAGCAAAAGAACTAATATTTATATATAGAATCCATCCACACTAAAATATTGGAAAATCGGGAAATTGTATCGTCGAAACAATGAAGAATACAAACATTTTAAAATAAAAAATCCAAAAAATTCAAAATGAAAATCGAAAAACTAAAAAATCGGGACACCGAAAAATTGAAAAATCGTAAAAACATGGAAAAATTAAAAATAAAACTGCAACATCGGATGATTGAAAAACTGGGAAAACGAAAAAATTAAAAATCCCGAAATTCAAAACATAAAAAAATCGAAAAACGAAACAATTTTGCAATTTTTCAATTAAAAAATCAGAAAATTGTAACACTGAAAAGTCTAAGAATTATAAAATTGAAAAATCAAAACATTTTAAAAATTGAGAAGTTGAAGAACTGTTAAAATAAAGACAAACTGAAAAAACCGAAAAAATGAGAATCAAAAATTGAAAAACGAAACTTGACATATCGAAAATTTTAAAACTGAAAAATCGAAAAATGAAAAAAATGAGAAATTAAATAAGTGGATAATGGAAAAAACAATTGAAAAATCGAAAAATTGTAATATAGAAATCTGAAAATCCTGATTAATTAAAAGTCGAGAAATTGAAAAGTTGAAAAAACGAAAAACAAAAATTTCTATAAATTAAATAATCAAATATACAAAAAATTGTAATTTCAAAATCTAAAGGTTTTAAAATTAAACTTAAAATATCGAAAAATTGTAAAAATCGAGAAAGTGGAAAATTAAAAAACGAAAAACAACAACTTCCATAAATTAAATAATCAAAAATATAAAAAAAAATTAATTTCAAAATCCAAAAATTTTGAAATGAAAACCGCTAACAAAAAATTTAAAAAACTTAAAAACTACACATGGAAAAATTAAAACATTGTAACATCGAAAAAACGAAACACTGAAAAACCGAAAAATTTTAAATTTGAGAAATCGAAGAACAGAAACTGAAAAATCGGATAATGAAAAAACCAAGAATTGTAGAATAAAAACCCTAATAATTATTTGAAAAAAGTGAAAAACTAAAAATCGGCAAATTTAAAAATGAAACAATTACAAAATTGTAAATTTGAAAAAAAATTCAAAATAGAAAAATTGAAGAAATGAAAAATTGAAAACCAAAAACTAAAAAACCAAACTTCAAATTTCGCAAAATTGAAAAAATTGGCAAACTGAAAATCGAGTAACGAAAAAAGCAATTAAAAAATGGATCAACTAAGAAAAAGATAGAAACTGTAAAATCGAAAATTTGTAATATTGAAACCTGAAAAAATGTTAAATTAAAAATCAAGGAATTGAAAAATCGAATTTTACTGAAAAATAAAAATCATATTGAAAATCGAAAACTAAAAATTCGAGAAATCGAAAAATTAAAAATTTAAATATTTCGAATTGAGAAAATAAAAAATCTAAGAAACGAAACAACTTGGAATCACATACTGGGAAGTACTTTATTTTTGATTTTTCATTTCTCAATTTTTCGTTTTTTAATTTTTCAACAAACGGACAAACTTATTAAAAGTGAAATTTTAAAAAATCAAAAATCGGGAAATTGTAACACTGAAACATCGAAAAATTGTAAAACTAAAAAATTGAAAAATCAAAAAATTAAACACTGAAAAATCGAAAAAGAAACATTGAAAAATCGAACAATTTAAAAATTGACAAATCGAAGAACTGCAAAAATAAAGAAACTCAAAATCGAATAATCAAGAGGTCAACAATAAAATTGGAAAAAGAAAAATTATAACCTTAAAAGTGAAAAAACTGAAAATTTAAAAAACAGAAAAATCGAACAAATGTAAAATTGAAAATCAAAAATAGAAAAAACGAAACTAGAAACACTGAGAAATTTAAAAATTGTAATCTTAAAACTTGGGAAACTGACAATTTCTATAATTGAAAAAACAACTGAAAAGTTGAAAAATTGAAAAAAAGGAACTGTAAAATCTAAAAACTGATTACTTAAAAATCCAGAAATAGAAAAATACCGGAAACAAAATTTTTTAGAAATAGAAAAATCGACAAATTGTACAATTCCAAAGTTGAAGAATCGAAAAATTAAAATATCTAGGCACTAAAAAATCGCAAAACACAAAAAATTAAAAAAGAATCCAAAACTGTCAAAATAAACATCGAAAAACTAAAATTAAAAATCGAAAATTGAAAAAAAAAACGAAACATTGAATAATTAAAAAAAGTGAAATACCGAAATGTTGAAAAAAATGCGAAATTAAAAAATCGGATAACGAAAAAGTCAACAACTGAAAAATCAAAAAATAAAAATATCTCAAAATGGACAAATCGAAAAACCGAAATACCGAAATGTTGAAAAAAATGCGAAATTAAAAAATCGGATAACGAAAAAGTCAACAACTGAAAAATCAAAAAATAAAAATATCTCAAAATGGACAAATCGAAAAACGAGAAATTGTAAAATTCAACAGATATAAAATAGATAAATTAAAATATCTACAAATTAAAAAAATCGAAAAACACAAAATTTGACTGAAAAATAAAAATCATAATAAAAATCGAAAAAATAAAAATTCGAGAAATCGAAAAATTAACAATTAAAAAACCAAAAATTTAAAAATCTCGAATTGAGAAAATAAAAAATTGAAGAAACGAAACAACTTGGAATCACATACTGGCAAGTACTTTATTTTTGATTTTTCATTTTCTCAATTTTTCGTTTTTTTAATTTTAATAAACGGACAAACTTATTAAAAGTGAAATTATAAAAAATCAAAAATCGAGAAATTGTAACACTGAAACATTGAAAAATTCTAAAACTAAAAAATTGAAAAATCAAAAAATTAAAAACTGGAAAATCGAAAAAGAAACATTGAAAAACAGAACAATTTAAAAATTGAGAAATGGAAGAACTGCAAAAATAAAGAAACTCAAAATCGAATAATTAAGAGGTCAACAATAAAATTGCAAAAAGAAAAATTGTAACCTTAAAAATGAAAAAACTGAAAATTTAAAAAACAGAAAAATCGAACAATTGTAAAATTGAAAATCAAAAATAGATAAAACGAAACTTGAAACACCGAGAAATTTAAAAATTGTAATCTTAAAACTAGAGAAACTGAAAACTTCGATAATTGAAAAACAACTGAAAAGTTGAAAAAAAAAAAGAACTGTAAAATCGAAAAACTGATTTATTAAAAATCCCGAAATAGAATAATACGGGAAACAAAATTTTCAAGAAATAGAAAAATCGACAAATTGTAAAATTCCAAAGTTGAAGAATCGAAAAACTAAAATACCTAGGTACTAAAAAATCGATAAACACAAAAAATTTTAAATAAAAATCCAAAAATGTCAAAATAAACATCGAAAAACTAAAATAAATCAAAAACTGAAAAATTGAAAAAACGAAACATAGAACAATTAAAAAAAGTGAAATGCCTATCGAAATGTGGAAACAATTGCGAAATTAAAAAATCGGATAACGAAAAAGTCAATAATTGAAAAATCAAAAAATCAAAATATCTTAAAATGTAAAAATCGAAAAAACGAGAAACTGTCAAATCTAAAAATTATAAAAATGAATCTTGAAAAAACTGACAAAATAAAAATCGAAAAACTGAGAAATCCTAAAACCGAAAAGCTAAAAATCTTAAAAACTTCAAAAATCGATGTGAATAAAAAAAAATGCTCAGACCACACAGATGAAAGCAATAATATTCGACTTTGGGCGAGTTTGAATTTAGCGCCGATGTATTTTGTTGTGATTGGTCGGCACGGGTGCGGAAATTAATGTATGCTGATGAGATCCCTCTAAGAAAACAGAGGGCGGGTGGGCGGTACTAATACCTGCTAAAATAAAACTGATTATGGCAAATTAGATACCCTCTAAGACAGTAAAGGGTGGGTGGTTGGGGCTGGTACCTGTTAAGATAAGACTGTTTTTAGCTAATAGACTTTCAAATTCTTTCCAAACAGTAATACCTGGAAGATTGTTTTAAATTTTTCAAAAAAACAAACAAGGTCCCAAAATTAATGATCAGAATTTTCCAAAAATTGAACACGAAAGTCCCCAAAATTGTTTTAAATAATAATAAAAAAAAATCCATGGGTATCCAAGAGTCTCCTGAACTAAAAAAAAAGTTCATCCAGCAACAAATCATATCATATTATCTACATGTTGTTTATTGGGCAAAATTTTGAACTGACGTCATTAATGTTTTGGGAGGATACGTAAATATACTTTGATTAAAAATTATTCATGCCTATCATAACCTTAAAACATCTGCAAGATTTCAAAACATTTTTATAATTTTGATTTTTTTCAAAAATCTGGACGTTTCGGATAAAAACTCAACACGGAGTCACAAACTACATGGGTAGGGCTATGTTATTTTATACAATTTAAAACCCATTTACTACGTACAATTTTGAAGTGACGTCATCGCATTAGTGGTGGGGATGATTACAGAAATTTTGGTTAGCGTTTTGCCATCTACATCATATTCGCTTACGCTTGGGAAGTAAAACAACTACATTATATTTTTGAAAAAAAAAGATTTAATAGATTTTTATTCGTGCTATACATTAATTTCACAATTTAGTGATCGTGTTCAGTATACAAATCGAAGACAAAAGCATTCCGTACACAGTTAGCTACTCAATCAAGTTGTGGTCCTTCAGATACAGTTTAGAAGAAATAAATAAAAACTAGTGTAGAACTGCCAAGACATAGTGTCGCCAAAATTTTTTGCACCAGTACATAGTTTTGTAGGTGACATGACACTTAGATTATTCTGAAGACATCCACCTCCACTCAACCTCACTTCATTCGCCTCTGCCCAGTCAACAATAAATTCGACGTCTTCCAACGTTAGATAAGTGCAATGGAATTCAAAAAATTGCACTACACACTGTTTGTCGCAAAAATGTCTCGAAATCTTCTTCAGAGGATTGTAGGCCAGATCAACTGATCCCCAACTGTGATTATTAAAAATATCATTGGGCAAAATTTCGATTTTATTTCCATCAAGAGTCAAATCGAGGATAACACGCGAAGACAAACTATCGAAGGCACTTTTATTAAGTTGAGAAATTTCATTACACGCCAAATTAACGTCAGAATTCCTTGCCGACAAAAAACTAAAAAATCCCGGTTGTAAAGTTCTAATACGATTTCCCAACAAGCCCAAACTTTGCAAGCGCGGTATCAACGCAAAAGCTTTGGAATTTATGACTGTCAAAAGATTGCGCTCTAAATGCAGAATCAACAAGTTGTTCAAATTGAGAAAAGCTTCATCTTCTAACTCTTCAATAAAATTGTTACTTAAATCGATCTGTATCACGTCTAAATCTCTAAATGTGTGTTTCTTTATTGTGGTTAGATGGTTTCTGGTAACTCTGATACAGGTGCGAACATTTTGTACGCAGTTGGAAAAGCAGTTTTCCTCAAATTTTCTAATAAAACAATTGTTAAACGTAATCGCTTCCAAAATATTCTTGCAAGCGAAAATTTTGCAACACAATTCTGGGATGTAATAATTCTCGACGAAGACAGAGTGATTGTCATAACATTCACTGATTTCTTCTACGTTATAAAAATGTTGGACAAACCTTTTTTGAGCCAATATTTCGTAGTCGAAAGAATACGAGTCACAAGCCAACACGTGTTTGTAAAAAGTAACGAAAATAAATAATGTTTGCAGAAAAGACATTGTAAGAGATGTTTTCGGTGAGGTGGAAAGTGTGACTACGTTTGGAAATTACATTTTTCGATCAGAAAAACCATCTTGTGAAAAAATTAAAAGGAGTCGTTCGCACTGAAATTTTAATAGCCTTAATAGCTTCAAATAAGTTTTGACGATTTTTTTTAAGTTTTTTTCATTATTATCCTATCCGAGAAAGTTATTAGAACGAGGGCTACTGTTTTAACTTACTTTTATTAACAACATATTATTGAAACTTGAAACCATTAGGGTTTATTTATTATTCACAGTAACCCTATTCCGGAGAAAGGTGTACCAAGCTGTAATTTAAATCGGATTATCGATACTCATACTCGACGATTTGGAACAAGCAGACATTAATAATAAAAATTTTCGATTTATGAGCACTTGGTTTTTTTTGATTTCTCGATCTTGGATTCTCAGTTTTTCGTTAAACTTTAGATTTTTCGATTTTTCAATTTCCCGATTTATCGAATTCAGATGTTTTCATGTTTCGATTATTCCATTTCTCGATTCATCAATTTTTCAATTTTTAACTTTCCTTCTCGGCTTTTGACGCCTCGATTTCTCGATCCTCTGATTTTTGGAACTCTCGATGTCTCTGTTTTTGAATTTTTCGATGTTTCGATTTTTTGATCTTTCGGCTTTTCGATTTTTTATTTTGAGCTTTTCAATTTTTCGATTTTTCGATGTTTCGATTTTTCAGTTATCTGATTTTTCAATTTCTGGATTTTTTAAACTGTGGAGTTTCGATTTCCCCATTTGTCGATTTTTCTGTTTTTCAATTTTTGAATTTTAAATTTTGGAATTTTCATTTTTTTTTGGTTTGGAGTGCTTGATTTTTCAATTTTGCGACATTAATTCTTCAATGTTTTAAATTTTACATTTTTCGATTTCTCTATTTTTTTTTCGGTTCTTCAGTATTACTATTCTTCAGTTTTTCAAATTTTCAATGTTCCGATTTCAAACTTAATCCATTTTGGATTTTCGCATTGCTCGACTTCTCCAATTTTTATTTTTCGTACTTCAATTTACGATTTTTCGACTTGCTTTTTCTTTTTCTGAAATCCCAATTTTCAGTTTTGTTTCCAATTTCTGAGATTTTTGCAGTTTAGGGATGTTCAATATTTCAGTATTCAGATATTTTCGATTTTTATTTTCTTTTTAAAATTTAGAATTTTATTTTTCAACTTAATATTTTAAGTCTCGGTCTCAGAATTTTGAATTTTCATGTTTCGATGTTTCGATTGTCGATTTTTTTGATTATTTACTTTTGGATTTTCGATTTTTAAAAAAATTTTGTGAATTGTCGAGATGTTTCAATTTCTCGATTAGTTTGATTTTTCAGTTTTTTCGATTTTTAAATTTTCAGATTTTAAATTTTTATTATTTGATATTGAATTTTCTCATTTTTCAATATTTCAAATTGTATCAATGTTTCAAATTGAGAATTTCGATTCTCGAATTTACCAATCTTTAATTTTAATTTTGGATACTTTTTCAGTTTGGT
Source organism: Zophobas atratus (assembly GCA_022388445.1). Classification (NCBI taxonomy): domain Eukaryota; kingdom Metazoa; phylum Arthropoda; class Insecta; order Coleoptera; family Tenebrionidae; genus Zophobas; species Zophobas atratus. The sequence continues at coordinate 4,002,316 of CM039448.1, forward strand.
ATTTTTCATATTTCCCATTTCTTGATTCTCGATTTTTCGACTTTGGATGTTTCGATTTTTCATTTTTTGAATTTCAGTTTTTGGTTTTTAACATTTCGATTTTTCAATTTTTCGATTTTATTTTTTTCGCTTTCGTCAAATTTCTCGATTTTTAATTTCCCCAATTTTTTTAAAATTTTTCGATTTTTCGATTTTCGATTCTCGTTCTTTTCATTTTTCAGTTTTTGAATTTTTCGATGTTTCGATTGTTCGATTTGTCGGTTTTTCGATTTTTTACTTTTCGGCTTTTTGATTTTTCGATTTTTTTATTTTCCAATATTTTAATTATCGAGTTTTCGATTTCCCGATTTGTTGATTTTTCAGTTTTTCGATTTTTAAATTTTTGAATTTCGAATTTTATTTTTTTTGGTATTTTGATGTTTAGATTTGTTCATTTTTCATTTTACGAAGTTTTTAAAAATTGATTTTTCGGCTTTTCGATTTTTCAGTTTTTCAATTATTTTTAATTTTTTCAAATTTTGACGATTCTGCATTTTCAGTTTCGATTCTCTATTATCATGTTTTGATTTTCCCATCTCTCGACTTCCCAAAGTTTCGATCTTTCAATTTTTCAATTTTTTAATTTTTCAAATTTTGATTTTCGATTTTTAGATTTTTTAAGTTTGCGATTTTTTGACTTTTCAGTTTTTCGATTTTTCGATTTTTTTAGTTTCCCAATTTTTGGTATTTCGTTCGATTTTGTGATTTTTCAGTTTTCGATTCTTCAATTTTTCTTGTATTTTTCAATTTTTCGATATTTGAGTTTTGGAATTTTTTTAGTTACTTCGACTTTTCGATTTTTCGAGTTTTGGATTTTCAATTTTCGACTTACTTTTGGATTTTCATATTTCGTTTCTTCGACATTTCGATTTTTGACTTCTGGACTTTTCGATTTTTCGATTTTTGTATTTTTTGTTTTTTAAACTTTAGATTTTTTTTCATTTTTCAACTTTTCGATTTTTAATTTTTCAATTTTTAAAATTTTTAGATTTTTCGACTCCTCGAGTTTTCAGTTCTTCTATATTTTAATTTTTCAATTTTCCGAATTTTTCTAATTTTTGAGATTTCGATATCCCAGTGTTTTGATTATTCAATGTGGCGATTTATCAATTTTCTCCATTTTTAATTTTTCGACTTTTCGACTCTCGATTTCTCCTTCTTTTGGTTTTTCGATTTCACGAAGTCTCACATTTTGATTTTTTTCGATGTTTCGATTATCGATTTGTCGTTTTTTTTGATTTTTTATTTTTCGATGTTTCGATTTTTAAATAATTAGTTTTCAATTTTTCGAATTTTTTAATTGTCCAGGTTTGAATTTGATGAATTTTCAGTTTTTTTCGATTTTTAAATTTTAGATTTTTGAACTTTTATTTTTGACTTTTTGATGTTTGATTTCTCAATTTTTCAATTTTGCGATATTTCAATTTGTTTAATGTTTTAACTTTTAGAATTTTCGATTTTCCCGATTTTCCAATTTTTTAATTTCTCAATTTTTGATATTTCTTTCAGTTTTTGGGTTTTTCATAATTCGTTTCTTTGACTTTTCGATTTCTCGATTTTTTTAATTTTTTGATTTTCATTTTTCGTTTTTAAACTTTAGATTTTTCAATTTCTTAAACTTTTCGATGTTTTATTTTTCAATTTTTAAAATTCTTGATTTGTCGATTCCTCGAGTTTTCAGTTCTCCTATATTTTAATTTTTCAATTTTCAAATTTTTAAACTTTCAATTTTTCAATATTTTGAGATCTCGATTTATCAATGCTTCCATTTTTAACTTTTCGACTTTTCGACATTTTATTTTTTTGATATTTTGATGTTTAGATTTCTCCATTTTTCAATTTTACGATATTTAAAATTTTAGATTTTTCGACTTTTCGATTTTTCAGTTTTTCAATGTTTTTTAATTTTTCAAATTTTGACGATTCTGCATTTTCAGTTTTCCGATCTCAATTAATCTATTTTTGATTTTCCCATTTCTCGACTTCCCAAAGTTTCGATCTTTAAATTTTTCAATTTTTGATTTTTCAAATTTTTGATTTTTAGATTTTTAGATTTTTTAAGTTTGCGATTTTTTGACTTTTCAGTTTTTCAATTTTTCGATTTTTTAATTTCCCAATTTTTGGATATTTCGTTCGATTTTGTGATTTTTCAGTTTTTCGATTCTTCAATTTTTCATGTATTTTTCAATTTTTCGGTATTTGAGTTTTTGGATTTTTTAGTATTTCGACTTTTCGATTTTTAAAGTTTTAGATTTTTCGATTTCTCGACTTTTTACTTCTTGTATTTTCAATTTTTCGTTTTTTAAACTTTACATTTTTCAATTTTTGACTGTTTTATAATTCGATTTCTCAATTTTTCAACTTTACGAATTTTAACTTTTCAGTTTTTAAAATTTTAGGTTTTTCGATTTCTCGAGTTTTCAGTTCTTCCATATTTTAATTTTTCCATTTTCCGAATTTTTTATTTTTTTTTTAATTTTTAGATTTTCCAATTTTTCGATGTTTCGATTTTTAAATTTTAAATTTTCCAATTTTTTTTTTTTTTCACGTTTGGATTTATCGATTTTACATTTCTTCGGTATTCGAATTTTTCAATGTTTTCAATTTTAGATTTTTCGATTTCTCGATTTTTCACTCCTTCAATATTTCTATTTTTTAATTTCGCCATCTTGGTTTTTCAATTTTTTAAATTTTTCGACTTTTCGCCTTTCAGATTTCCCGATTTTTCAAGATTTCGATTTCTCAATTTGTTCAACATTATCAGTTTTGGGAACTTTACAATTTCTGTTTTTTTTTCTCGATATTTTAATGTTTCGATTTTTCGTTTTTTCGATCACTGAGAGCTATTGCTAAAGTAAAAGTAAAAAATAACTACCAAAATTGTGATTAAAATGAGAATTAATTCTTAGTTATACAAAAAACAGTTGCATGTCAAAAACGAGTGAAACATGTGAGATGTGACATAAGTTTGTAAATAACAGCATCTAAATTATATCTATTTCCCACAGAAATTCTGAACGTTTAGAGTCGACATTGGCCTGAGCGCGCTCCGGTCTGTGAATCAAACAAGTCCTCACGCAACGATCTGAAATAGACGTTGTACTTTTAGGAAAAAAAAACTTTGTAACTTGTATTTATATTCTTAATATTTATTATTTTCAAAATTTTCTGACAGTGTAAAGATACAGATAAACGTCGACACTAACACGATCAACTGTCCAAGCTGTCGAGTTCCATTTATAGTACAAATAGAAGGACTAATAAAAACAAACATATAATTGCCAAGATAATGCAGCTTCAAAATTTTTAGCACCAGCGCAGTATTTTGTAGACCATGATTTTACAGATTGATTGTACTGAAGGCATCCACTTCCAGCCAAATCCACTTCATTTACCTTTGCCCAGTCAACAATAAACTCGATATCTTCGAATGTTAAAAAAGTGCAGTCGAACCGAAACCTTTCCATTACACATTGTTTTTCACAAAAATGTCTCGAAATCTTCTTCAGAGGATTGTAGCCTAGATCAAATAATCCGAAACTGTGGTTATTAAAAATATCTTCAGGTAAAGTTTCAATTCTATTCCCATTAAGATTGAAATTGACGGTAATGCGCGATGACAAACTATCGAAGGCAGTTTTTTTAAGTTGAACAATCTTATTGCATGCCAAATTAATGTTAGAATTCCTTGCCGGAAGAAAACTGAAAACTCCCACTTGTAAAGTGCTAATATGATTTCCGGTCAAGCTCAAATGTTCTAAACGCGGAACTAAAGTAAAAGCTTTAGGGTTTATGACTTTCAAACGATTATTCTCTAAAGATATCCCAAGCAAATTGTTCAAATGAAGAAAAGCTTCGTCTTCTAACTCTTCAATAAAATTGTTCCTTAAACTAATCTCTAGCACGACTAAGTCTCTAAACGTGTGTTTCTTTATTGTAGTTAAGTAATTGTAGCTAACTTCGATAAGAGAACGAACGTTTTGTACAGAGTTGGAAAAGCAGTTGTCTTCAATTTCTCTAATAAAAGAATTTTGAAATATAATTGATTTCAAGATATTTTTGCAAGCGAAGAATTTGCAACACAATTCTGGAATGTACTGATTGTCAACGACGACAAAGTAGTCGTCGTAGCATTCACTAATTTCCTCTGCGTTATAAATTTTTGTTTCGTACATTCTTACTGGTTGGAATATTTTGTAGTCGAAAGTAACTGAGCGACAAGACAAGACGTTTTCGTAAAAAGTAGCGAAAAAAACTAACGTTTGTACTGAAATCATTTTGAAAGATGCGTTTCTGCTGAGGCACAAAGTTCGATTATGTTTTGGAAATAACCTCCGAAAATAAGTTTTTCGAAAGCTAAAGCAATCTTGTGAAACATAATTAAGGCGAACTTTTCCCATCGAAACTTTGGGAACCGTAATGGCTCTAAGTGAGTTTTGAAATGTTAGAACAAAGTTTTTGTTTTATTTTTCGAATTAGCTTTTACAAAAATTTGATTACCAGGTTCTAATTGGGGAAATTATTTAACGAAATCAGCCATTTTAAGTTTATTTTATTAAAGACGTAGTGTTCAAACTATTATTGATTATTAATAGGATAGGACAATTTTAAATCTGAAATTTGGTTAAAATTTAATAAAAGCTTGACATCATTTACATAATTTGCAAAACTATCAACAGTTTCATACCAAATTTTTGATTCTCGTGGCCTGACAACTTGTTTGATCTGCAGACCAGAGCGCACTCAGGCCAATATCGACTCTAAACGATTTATCTACAAGCCCACTTTCGTTAGAACTGATCCACTACGACGACTTCGAATAAATGTTATCTGAATGTGGTTGTGGTTTATAAATACGGTTTTGAGATTTTTCGGCTTTTCGACTTCTCAATTTTTGTCCTCTTCAATTTTATGCTTTCTAGATATTTCGAATTTTCAATTTTTCAAATTTTGATGTTTCTCAGTTTTCAGTTTTCCCATTTCTCGACTCCCCAAAGCTTCGATTTTTTAGGTTTTTGATTCTTCAATTTTTTAATACGATTTTTCGACTTTGGTTTTTTGGACACCTGGACTTTTTGATTTGTCCATTTCTTACTTTTTGGTTTTTTAAATTTTTCGTTAAACTTTAGATTTTTCAGTATTTCAATTTTCCAATTTTTCTTTTTACAAATTTTTCGATTTTTCAACTTTTTGATTTCTCGATTTATCGAATTCAAATGTTTCGATCGTTCACTTTCTCGATTCATCAATTTTTCGATTTCTTACTTTTCTTCTTGACTTTCGACTGCTCGATTTCTCAATCCTCTGATTTTCCGATTTCTTGATGTCTCAGTTTTTAAATTTTTTTATGTTTCGATTTTTGCATCTCTCGGCTTTTCGATTTTTTACTTTTGGGACTTTCAATTTTTCGATTTGCCAGTTTTTCGATGGTTCGATTTTTCAGTTATCCGATTTTTCAATTTTTCAATTTCTTAAATTTTGGAGTTTCGATTTCCCCATTTGTCGATTTTTAAATTTTAAATTTTGGAATTTTAATTTTTTTGATTTTTTGATGTTTGGAGTCCTTGATTTTTCAATTTTGCGATATTTTAATTCTTCAATGTTTTGAATTTTAGATTTTTCGATTTCTCTGTTTTCGATTTTTCGGTTCTTCCGTATTACAATTTCTCAGTTTTTCAAATTTTGACGTTGTTAAATTTTTAGTGTTCCGATTTCTCAATTAATCTATTTTTCGAATGATCTAAGTTTCTATTTTTCAGTTCTTCAATTCTTCGATTTTTCGACTTTGCTTTTTTGGTTTTTCGCAATTTTCCAATTTTTTATTTCTGAATTTTTGGATTTTTCTTGCAGTTTTGCGATTCTTCAATATTTCGTTTCTTCGATCTTTTGACTTCTGGACTTTTCGACTTTCCGATTTTTTAGTTTTTGGATTTTCAGTTTTTCGTTTTTTAAACTTTAGATTATTGAATTTTTCAACTTTTCGATTTCAATTTCTCAATTTTTAAAATTCTAGATTTTTCGACTCCTCGAGTTCTCAATTCTTCCTTCTATATTTTAATTTTTCACTATTCCTAATTTTTTAATTTTCGTTTTTTCAATTTTTGAGATCTCGATTTATCAAAATTCGGATGTCTCAATGTTTTGATCTGGCGATTTATTAATTTTTTCATTTTTAATTTTTCGACTTCTCGACTTTTCGACCCCTCGATTTCTCGTTCTTTTGATTTTTCGATTTCTCGATGTCTCAGATTTTGAATTTTTCAATGTTTCGTTTTGTCGGTTTTTTATTTTTTACTTCTCGACTTTTCGATTTTTCGATGTTTCGATTTTTAAAATATCCCATTTTTCAGTTTTTCGATTTTTCAATTTCAGACTTTCGCATTTTTATTATTTGATTTTTTGATGTTTGGATTTCTCACTTTTTCAATTTTGCGATATTTCAATTGTTCAATGTTTTGAATTTTAAAATTTTCGATTTCTCGATTTTCCAATTTTTAATTTCTCAATTTTTGGATATTTCTTTCAGTTTTGGAATTTTTCAATATTTCTTTTTCTCGATTTTTCGACTTCTGGATTTTTTATTTTTGGATTTTCAGTTTTTCGTATTTAAACTTTAGATTTTTCAATATTTCAACTTTTTCATATTTCAATTTTTAAAATTCTAGATTTTTCGATTCCTCGAGTTTTCAGTTCTTCTAAATTTTCCATTTCTCAATTTTTTGAGATCTCGATTTATCAATTTTTCCATTTTTAACCTTTCGACTTCTCGAATTTTCGACTCCCCGATTTCTCGTTCTTTTCATTTTTACAGTTTTTGAGTTTTTCGATTTGTGGGTTTTTCGATTGTTTACTTTTCGGCTTTTTGATTTTTCCATTTTTTTATTTTCCAATATTTTTAATTGTCGAGTTTTCGATTTCTTGATTTGTTGATTTTTCAGTTTTTCCATTTTTAAATTTTACATTTTCGAATTTTTATTTTTTTGATATTTTGATGTGTAGATTTCTCCATTTTTCAATTTTACGATTTCCTAAATTTTAGATTTTTCGACTTTTCGATTTTTCAGTTTTTCAATATTTTTTAATTTTTCAAATTTTGACGATTCTGAATTTTCAGTTTTCCGATGTCACTTAATCTATTTTTTGATATTCCCATTTCTCGACTTCCCAAAGTTTCGATCTTTCAGTTTTCCAATTTTTTGATTTTTCAGATTCTTGATTTTTCAATTTTTCGATTTTCTAAGTTTGCGATTTTTCGACTTTGCTTTTTTGACTTTTCAGTTTTTCAATTTTTCGATTTTTTAATTTCCCAATTTTTGGATATTTCGTTCAATTTTGTGATTTTTCAGTTTTTCGAATCGACAATTTTTCTTGTGTTTATCAATTTTTCGCTATTTGAGTTTTGGGATTTTTTAGTGTTTCGACTTTTCGATTTTTCGACTTTTGGATTTTTCGATTTCTCGACTTTTACTTCTTGGATTTTCAATTTTTCGTTTTTTAAACTTAACATTTTTCAATTTTTCGACTGTTTTATGGTTCGATTTTTCAATTTTTCAAATTTTGATGTTTCTAAATATTCAGTTTTCCCATTTCTCGACTTCCCAAAGCTTCAATTTTTCGATTTTTTAGGTTGGTGATTCTTCAATTTTTTAATACGATTTTTCGACTTTGGTTTTTTGGTTTTTCGATTTCTCAATTTTCCAATTTTTTAATTTCTCAATTTTTGGATATTTCTTTCAGTTTTGGGCTTTTTCAATATGTATTTCGATTTTTCGACCTTCCGATTTTTGGACACCTGAACTTTTTGATTTGTCCATTTTTTACTTTTTGAATTTTAAATTTTTCGTTAAACTCTAGATTTTTCAATATTTCGATTTACCAATTTTTCTTTTGACAAATTTTTAGATTTTTCAACTTTTTGATTTCTCGATTTCTAGGTTTTTGAATTTTTCGATGTTCCGATTTTTGGATTTCTCAGCTTTTCGATTTTCCAATTTTTCGATGTTGCGATTTTTCAGTTATCCGATTTTTCAATTTTTTAAATTCTGGAGTTTCGATTTCCCCATTTGTGGATTTTTCAGTATTTCGATTTTTAAATTTTAAATTTTGGAATTTTCATTTTTTTGTTTTTTTTTATGTTTGGAGTCCTTGGTTGTCAATTTTGCAATACTTTAATTCTTCAATGTTTTAAATTTTAGATTTTTCGATTTCTCTATTTTTGATTTTTCGTTTCTGCAGTTTTACTATTTTTCAGTTTTTCAAATTTTGACGTTGCTAAATTTTCAGTGTTCCGATTTCTCAATTAATCTATTTTTGATTTTCCCATTTCTCGACTTCTCTAAATTCCTATTTTTCAGTTCTTCAATTCTTCGATTATTCGACTTTGCTTTTTTGGTTTTTTGATTTCTCAATTTTAAAATTTTTTAATTTGTCCATTTTTCAGTTTTGGGATTTTTCAATATTTCGTTTCTTCGACTTTTCGATCTTTCGACTTCTGGATTTTTCGATTCTTTGTTTTTCGGATTTTCAGTTTTGCGTTTTTTAAACTTTATGTTTTTCAATTTTCTGATTTTTTTAATTTTCGATTTTTCAATTTTTTGAGATCTCGATTATCAATATGTTTTGATTATTCAATCTGGCGATGTTTCTATTTTTAAAATATTCGATTTTTCAATTTTCCAATTTTTTAATTGTCGAGTTTTCGATTTGTTGAATTTTCAGTTTTTCGATTTTTAAAATTTAGATTTTGGAATTTTTATTTTTTGATTTTTTGATGTTTGGATTATTCAATTTTTCAATTTTGCGATATTTCAATTGTTTAATGTATTAAATTTTAGAATTTTCGATTTCTCGATTTTCCAATTTTCTAATTTCTCAATTTTTGGAGATTTCTTTCAGTTTTGGAATTTTTCAATATTTTTTTTCTCGATTTTTCAATTTTTCGACTTCTGCGTTTTTCGATTTTTTATTTTTTGGATTTTCAGTTTTTCGTATTTAAACTTTAGCTTTTTCAATTTTTCAACTGTTTCATATTTCGATTTCTCAAACTTTTCGATGTTTTGAAATTTTTCAATTTTTGAAATTCTAAATTTTTCGATTCCTCGAGATTTCAGATCTTCTAGATATATTTTAATTTTTCAATTTTCCGAATTTTTCAATTTTTTGAGAACTCGATTTATAAATTTTTCCATTTTTAACTTTTCGACTCCTCGATTTCTCGTTCTTTTCATTTTTCAGTTTTTGAATTTTTCGATTAGGCGGCTTTTTCGATTTTTTTCTTTTCGGCTTTTTGATTTTTTCCATTTTTATTATTTTCCAATATTTTTAATTCTCGAGTTTTCGATTTCTCGATTTGTTGATTTTTCAGTTTTTCGACATTTAAATTTTAGATTTTCGAATTTTTATTTTTTTGATATTTTGATATTAGAATTCTCCATTTTTCAATTTTACGATGTTTTAAAATTTTAGATGTTTTCGACTTTTCGAGTTTTCAGTTTTTCAATATTTTTTAATTTTTCAAATTTTGACGATTCTGAATTTTCAGTTTTCCGATTCTTCAATTTTTCTTATGTTTTTCAATTTTTCGCTCTTTGAGTTTCAAGATTTTTTAGTATTTCGACTTTTCGATTTTTTGATTTCTCGTCTTTTTACTTCTTAGATTTTCAATTTTTCGTTTTTTAAACTTTACATTTTTCAATTTTTCGACTGTTTTATACCTCGATTTCTCAATTTTTCAACTTTTTGATATTTTAACTTTTCAGTTTTTAAAATTTTAGGTTTTTCGATTTCTCGCGTTTTCAGTTCTTCCATAGGTATTTGAATTTTTCAATTTTCGGAATTTTTTGTTTTTTTTTTTTAATTTTTCGATTTTCGAGTTTTTCGATGTTTCGATTTTTAAATTTTCGATTATCCAATTTTAGTTTTTTTGATTTTTTCACGTTTGGATTCCTCGATTTTACAGTTTTTCGATATATGAATTTTTCAATGTTTTCAATTTTAGATTTTTCGATTTCCCGATTTTTCGCTGCTTCAATATTTCTATTTTTCAGTTTTACAATGTTTTAATTTAGCCATCTTGGTTTTTCGATTGTTAAAATTTTTCGACTTTTCGCCTTTTAGATTTTCCGACTTTTCAAGATTTCGATTTCTCAATTTTTTCAACATTATCAATTTAGGGAACTTTTTAGTATCAAACACAATTAAAGAATTAACTCTTAGTTAAACAAAAAATAGTGGCATGTCAAAATCGAGTGAAACATCTGAGATGTGATATATGTTTGTAAATAAAAGCATCTAGCAGAAATTCTGACCGCTTATTAGAGTCGACATTGGCTTGAGCACGCTCCGGTCTGTAGATCAAACAAGTTCTCAGGTGACAAAAAAAAATTGTAACTTGCATACATTTATATTCTTAATATAATTTATAGTACATATAGAAGGACTAAATATAAACAAACATATAACTGCCAAGAAAATGCGTCGCCAAAATCTTTAGCACCAGAGCAATATTTTTTCAGTTTTCCGATTTTTCAATCAATCTATTTTTTCATTTTACCATTTCTCGATTTCCCAACGTTTCGATCCTTCAATTCTTCCGTCCAATTTTTTGATTTTTCAGGTTTTTGATTTTTCAATTTTTCGATTTTTTTAGTTCGCAATTTTTCGACTTTGCTTTTTTGACATGTCGATTTTTCATTTTTTCAATTTTTTAATTTCCAATTTTTAGATATTTCATTCAATTTTGTGATTTTTCAGTTTTTCGATTCTTCAAAAACTCGACTTTTCAGATTTTGGCTTTTCAAGTTTTCGTTTTTTAAATTTACATTTTCTAATTTTTCGATTGTTTTATACTTCGATTTCTCAATTTCTCAACTTTTGATTTTTAATTTTTCAATTTTAAAATTCTAGATTTTTCGGTTCCTCGAGTATCCAGTTCCTCTATATTTTAAATTTCAATTTTCCGAATTTTTCAATTTTCGTTTTCTAATTTTTTGAGATCTCGATTTATCGAGATTCGGATGTTTCGATGTTCTGATTGTTCAATCTCTCGATTTATCAATTTTTCCGTTTTTAACTTTCCGACTCCTCGATTTCCCGTTCTTTTGATTTTTCGATTTCTCGATGTCTCAGTTTTCCAATTTTTTCAATTGTCGAGTTCCTATTTCTCGATTTTTTTTATTTTTTGAGTTTAGATTTCGCCATTTTTCAATTTTACGATATTTTAATTTTTCAATGTTTTAAATTTTAGATTCTTCGACTTTTCGATTTTTCAGTTCTTCAATTTTTCGATTTTTCAGGTTTTTGATTTTTCAATTTTTTAATTTCCCAATTTTCGGATATTTCGTTCAATTTTGTGAATTTTCAGTTTTTCGAGTTTTGGATTTTTCGATTTCTCGACTTCTTACTTTTTGGATTTTCAATTTTTCGTTTTTTAAACTTTACATTTTTCAATTTTTCCACTGTTTTTTAGTTCGATTTTTCAAATTTTCAACTTTTCATTTTTATTTTCAGATTTCCAATTTTTAGGTTTTTCGATTTTCGAGTTTTGAGTTCTTCCATATTTTAATTTTTCAATTTTGGGAATTTTTTAATTTTTCGATGTTTCATTTTTAAATTTTAGATTATCCAATTTTAGTTTTTTTGTTTTTTCACGTTTGGATTTCTCGATTTTACAGTTTTTCGATACATGAATTTTTCAATGTTTTTAGATTTTTAGATTTCCCGATTTTTCGCTCTTCAATATTTCTATTTTTCAATTTTTCGATTTTTTAATTTTGCCATTTTGGTTTTTCGATTTTTAAAATTTTTCGACTTTTAGATTTTCCGATTTTTAAGATTTCGATTTCTCAATTTTGTCAACATTATCAGCTTTGGGAACTTTTCAATTTCTGTTTAAAACTGTGATTAAAGCACTTTCCAGCAAAAAAAAATTTGCATGATTACAGTTTCACTATTATTTCAGTCGTTTTGTTAGTACGCAAACACAAAAGTTAAGTAAATAATAGTATTTCCAGCAGAAATTCTGAACGCTTAGAGTCGACATTGGCCTGAGCGCGCTCCGGTCTGTGGATCAAACAAGTTCTCAAGCGACGATCTGAAAAAGACGTGCTTTTGAAAAAAAAAATTGTAACTTGCATATGTATTATTTTAAAAATTTTCTGATCAATGTGAAGATACAGCTAAAATTCGGCACTACCACGATCAACTGTCCAAGTTGTCGAGTTTCATTTATAATAAAAATCGAAGAACTAAATAAAAACAAACATATAACTGGCAAGAAAATGCGTCGCCAAAATTTTTAGCACCAGAGCAATATTTTGCAGCCGTGCTTTGAAAGTTAGATTATACTGAGGACATCCACTTGCACCCAAATCCACTTCTTTCATCTTTGCCCAGCCAACAATAAATTCGACATCTTCCAATGTTAAAAAAGTGCAGTCGAACCAAAACCTTTCCATTACACATTGTTTTTCACAAAAATATCTCGAAATCTTCGTCAAAGGATTGTAGCCCAGATCAACTAATCCGAAACTGTGATTACTAAAAATATCTTCAGGTAAAGTTTCAATTCTATTCCCATTAAGGTTCAAAATGACGATAAAGCGCGATGACAAACCATCGAAGGCAATTTTTTTAAGTTGATCAATTTTATTGCATGCCAAAGTAATGTAAGAATTCCTTGCCGGAAGAAAACTAAAAACTCCAGCTTGTAAAGTTGTAATATGATTTGCGATCAAGCTCAAATGTTCTAACGCGGGACCAAAGTAAAAGCTTTAGGATTTATGACTTTCAAAAGATTATTGTTTAAAGATATCATACTCAAATTGTTTCAAATGTAGAAAAGCTTCGTCTTCTAATTTTTCAATAAAATTGTCATGTAAATGAATCTCTGTCACGACTAAATCTCTAAATGTGTGTTTCTTTATTGTAGTTATATAGTTGTAGGTAACTCCGATAACATAACGAACGTTTTGTACAGAGTTGGAAAAGCAGTTTTCTTCAATTTCTCTAATAAAGCAATTTTTAAATATAATTGATTCCAAGACATTTTTGCAAGCGACCAATTTGCAACACAATTCTGGAATGTACTGATTGTCAACGACGACTAAGTCATTATCGTCACATTCACTGATTTCGTCTACGTTATAAAATTTTGTTTCGTTCATTCCTAATGGTTTTGATATTTTGTAGTCAAAAACATCTGAGCGGCAAGACAACACGGTTTCGCACAAAATAACGAAAAAAACTAACGATTGTAACGAAATCATTTTGAAAGATACGTTTTCGCTGAGGTACAAAGTTGGATTGTGTTTTGGAAATAACCCCCGAAAATAAGTTTTTCGAAAGCTAAAGCGATCTTGTGAAACATAATTAAGGCGAACTTTCCCATCGAAACTTGAGAACCGTAAGTGAGTTTGAAGTGTTTTTTTTTGTTTTATTTTTCGAATTAGCTTTTACAAAAATTGTATTCCCAGGTTCTAATTGGGGAAATTATTTAAACAAATCAGCCATTATAAATTTATTTTATTAACGACATAGTGTTGAAACTATTAGTGTATTATTAATAGAATAGGACAATTTTAAATTGAAATTTAGTTAAAATTGGCATCATAATTTGCAAAACTACCAAGAGTTTCATACCAAATTTTTAAATATTCAAAACTTTTTAACATATTCAATTCTCTAGATTTACTTTTGCCAAACTTGGAAATTCTCGTCGCCTGAGAACTTGTTTGATCCCACAGACCAGAGCGCACTCAGGCCAATATCGACACGTCTATAAGCCGAGTTTCCTTAGAACTGATCTGATACACATCCACTACGACGACTAAACTATCTTAACAATTTAATACATAACGTTCTCGAATGACAAAATTTACATTTCAAATTGTATTATCAAATGGTTAAACGCTCACCAAAAATTTGTCACCAACAATCAAATGAGATAATTTTCAAATTTCACAATAGTAGATGTAATTTAAATTTTATATCCTCCTTTTATGGTTTATGAATCCGTGTTGAGTTTTTACCTTCGACGTCAAGATTTTGAGAAAAAATCAACAACCTTTTCCAATTTATAGTTTTTAAAAGCATATTAAATCGTTTTTTGAGTTCTCAATTTTTGTCCTCTTCAATTTCACGATTTCTAAATATTCGGATTTTGCAATTTTTCAAATTTTGATGTTTCTAAATTTTCAGTTTTCCCATTTTTCGACTTCCCGAAGCTTCGATTTTTTAGGTTTTTGATTTTTCAGTTTTTCGATTTTTTAAGCTTACAATTATTCGACTTTGATGTTTTAGTTTTTCGATTTCTCAATTTTCCAATTTTTTAATTTCTCCTTTTTTTAAATTTCTTTCAGTTTTGGGATTTTTCAATATTTCGACTTTTCGACCTATCGATTTTTGGACACCTGGACTTTCTTATTTATCCATTTTTTACTTTTTGGATTTTTAAATTTTTCGTTTAATTTTAGATTTTTCAATATTTCGATTTTCCAATTTTTCTTTTTACAAATTTTTCGATTTTTCAACTTTTTGATTTCTCGATTTCTCAATACTCTGATTTTTCGATTTTTCGGTTTTTGAATTTTTCGATGTTCCGATTTTTGGATTTCTCGGCTTTTCGATTTTCCAGTTTTTCGATGTTTCGATTTTTCTGTTATCCGATTTTTCAATTTTTTAAATTCTGGAATTTCGATTTCCCCATCTGTGGATTTTTCAGTATGTATTTCGATTTTTAAATTTTAAATTTTGGAGTTTTCATTTTTTGTTTTTTTGATGTTTGGAGTCCTTGATTTTCAATTTTGCGATATTTTAATTCTTCAAGTTTTAAATTTTAGATTTTTCGATTTCTCTATTTTTGATTTTTCGTTTCTTCAGTTTTACTATTTTTCAGTTTTTCAAATTTTGACGTTGCTAAATTTTCAGTGTTCCGATTTCTCAATTAATCTATTCTTGACTTTCAAATTTCTCGACTTGTCTAAGTTTCTATTTTTCAGTTCTTCAATTCTTCGATTATTCGACTTTGCTTTTTTGGTTTCTTGATTTCTTAATTTTCCAAATTTTCAATTTGTCCATTTTTCAGTTTTGGGATTTTTCAATATTTCGTTCCTTCGACTTTTCGATCTTTCCACTTCTGGATTTTCCGATTCTTTATTTTTCGGATTTTCAGTTTTGCGTTTTTTAAACTTCTATGTTTTTCAATTTTCTGAATGTTTTAATTTTCGATTTTTCAATTTTTTGAGATCTCGATGATCAAGATGTTTTGATTACTCAATCTGGCGATTTATCAGTTTTTCCATTCTTAATTTTTCGACTTCTCGACTTTTCGACTCCTCGATTTCTCCTTGTTTCGGTTTTTCGATTTCTCGATGTCTCAGATTTTGAATTTTTCGATGTTTCGATGTTTCGATTTGTCGGTTTTTTGATTTTTTACTTTTCGATGTTTCTATTTTAAAAATATTCGATTCTTTAATTTTCCAATTTTTTAATTGACGAGTTTTCGATTTGTTGAATTTTCAGTTTTTCGATTTTTAAATTTTAGATTTTGGAATTTTTATTTTTTGATTTTTTGATGATTGGATTATTCAATTTTTCAATTTTGCGATATTTCAATTGTTTAATGTATTAGATTTTAGAATTTTCGATTTCTCGATTTTCCAATTTTCTAATTTCTCAATTTTTGGATTTTTCTTTCAGTTTTGGAATTTTTCAATATTTCTTTATCTGGGTTTTTCGATTTTTTATTTTTTGGATTTTCAGTTTTTCGTATTTAAACTTTAGATTTTTCAATTTTTCAACTGTTTCATATTTCGATTTCTCAAACTTTTCGATGTTTTAAAATTTTTCAATTTTTAAAATTCTAAGTTTTTCGATTCCTCGAGTTTTCACTTCTTCTAGGTATATTTTAATTTTTCAATCTTCCGAATTTTTAAATTTTCGATTTTTCAATTTTTTGAGAACTCGATTTATAAATTTTTCCATTTTTAACTTTTCGACTCCTCGATTTCTCGTTGTTTTCATTTTTCAGTTTTAGAATTTTTCGATTTGTCGGTTTTTCGATTTTTCTCTTTTCGGCTTTTTGATTTTTCCATTTTTTTTATTTTCCAATATTTTTAATTCTCGAGTTTTCGATTTCTCGATTTGTTGATTTTTCAGTTTTTCGACATTTAAATTTTAGATTTTCGAATTTTTATTTTTTTGATATTTTGATGTTAAGAATTTTCCATTTTTTAATTTTACGATGTTTTAAATTTTAGATTTTTCGACTTTTCGATTTTTCAGTTTTTCAATGTTTTTTAATTTTTCAAATTTTGACGATTCTGAATTTTCAGTTTTCCGATCTCAATTAATCTATTTTGATGAGTTTCGATCTTTCAGTTTTTCAAGTTTTCGATTTTTTAATTTCCCAATTTTTTGATATTTCGTTCAATTTTTATGATTTTTCAGTTTTTCGATTCTTCAATTGTTCTTGTTTTTCAATTTTCGCTATTTGAGTTTTCGATTTTTCGATTTCTCGTCTTTTTACTTCTTGGATTTTCAATTTTTCGTTTTTTAAACTTTACATTTTTCAATTTTTCGACTGTTTTATACCTCGATTTCTCAACTTTTTCAACTTTTTGATATTTAACTTTTCAGTTTTTAAAATTTTAGGTTTTTCGATTTCTCGAGTTTTCAGTTCTTCCATAGGTATTTGAATTTTTCAATTTCCGGATTTTTTTGTTTTTTTTCTAATTTCGTTTCTTTTCGATGTTTCGATTTTTAAATTTTCGATTTTCCAATTTTAGTTTTTTTGATTTTTTCACGTTTGGATTCCTCGATTTTACAGTTTTTCGATATATAAATTTTTCAATGTTTTCAATTTTAGATTTTTTGATTTCCCGATTTTTCACTGCTTCAATATTTCTATTTTTCAATTTTTCGATGTTCTAATTTAGCCATCTTGGTTTTTCGATTTTTAAAATTTTTCGACTTTTCGCCTTTTAGATTTTCCGATTTTTCAAGATTTCGATTTCTCAATTTTTTCAACATTATCAATTTAGGGAACTTTTTAGTATCAACACAATTAAAGAATTAAATTTAGTTAAACAAAAAATAGTTGCTGTCAAAATCGAGTGAAACATCTGAGATGTGATTTTGTTTGTAAATAAAAGCATCTAGAAGAAATTCTGACCGCTTATTAGAGTCGACATTGGCTTGAGCACGCTCCGGTCTGTAGATCAAACAAGTTCTCAGCTGACAAAAAAAAATTGTAACTTGCATACATTTATATTCTTAATATAATTTATAGTACATATAGAAGGACTAAATGTAAACAAACATGTAACTGCCAAAAAAATGCGTCGCCAAATTTTGTAACACCAGCGCAATATTTTGCAGTCCATGGTTTTACAGACTGATTGTACTGGAGGCATCCACTTCCAGCCAAATCCACTTCTCTTACCTTTTTGAGCGACAAGACAACGCATTTTCGCACAAAATAACGAAAAAAACTAGCGATTGTACTGAAATCATTTTGAAAGATTCGTCTCCGCTGAGGTACAAAGTTCCACTATGCTTTGGAAATACCCCCGAAAAAAAGTTTTCCAAAACTAAAGCGATCTTGTGAAATATATCAATTAAAGCGAACTTTCCCATCGAAACGTTAAGAACCGTAATGGCTCTAAGTGAGAAACAAAATTAGGCTTTACAAAAAAAATCAGAGAAATTAGTCAAACAAAATTTTTCAGTGTTTTCCTAGTCTCTTGTGACTTACTTTGACCACTGGGATCGTTAACTAACAGGACTGATCGTAATCCGGGAAAAACCACTACAGATGTAATAACTTCACCCGGATTTATCTATACACATGCACGGTATATCGGAGACAAGCAGGCATTAATAATGGAAAACGAATCATTACGTCAACACTTTCATTTATGTACGTATTGAGGCAATTTTAAAACAGCGCACGAGTGTTTTAATGAATATTATTTATCCGTGCCAAATATCTAAAATTTGTAGCCTTCATTGCATTCGACAACAACATAATAATGATATTTATATTTATAAAAATGTCCAAAACTAGACAATTATATCAAGGTAATGATAACAAGACAGATATCCTTAATTTTTATGGCGATATTAGATTAGAATTTTGTTGAATGATGAAGCTAGTTTTAAAGAATTGCACGAATTGCGTTTTTTTGACCATAAACAAAGTGACAAAGAAAACCTTCAAACTATTTGACCATTTTTTGTCTTGAATCAATAGTTCTGTTACATTTTACTAATCGAAAGGTCAAGATCAAATTAAAAATCCGTAACGTGTTTTACTGAAATACACTTCCATTATTGTCCGCTAGTAATTATAATTGAATCACAGCTAATTGACAGCAAACAACGCAATATTCTGGATTAAATTTTTTGCTAGTGAAAACAACCAATTGGAATCGACGCTAAAGTTAATATTGATGTATGTATCAATTTTGGTTCAGCAAGAACCTTGTGTTCCATGTTGTAGTATATTTGCAACTTGCAGACCCGTCTAAAAACAAAATAATATAAATCTGCTCAACCATTTCTTCAACGGCTGCAACAAAACGTTTCGTTTTCCTCCTTGCTGCAACTTTCTATTAACCGTACTTTTTTACTTGTTATTCACTTTTGTTCAATGCTAATGCGTCGATTAGACTAATAAGCACATTAGCGTTTATCTCAGTCATTAGAAGCTATATTCTCGAAACACCTAATTTCGATCTCGTACCCTTCAATCGCGGAAACGAATATTAATCCAAAACTGGTTTAAACGAGATCGAATACCGCTTTGTGTGTTTAAATATCCACTTTTTATTTAAAAACAAATCCCACTTAAGCACGTTTTCTATTTACTCGGTTTGACAAAAGTTGGCTTTTTTCCTCATTAGGTGAACGTTCCTGGTTATTTTCCATGCAGGTTCCTTGAGTGCTCACTTTATAATAATAAAATCGTAAAACATAAAGAAGGTCAGCGGTGCGCAGCAGTCGGAAATGTGAAAAGTCCAAGTGCGACCAAACCAGTTTCAAATGCAGTTTTTTGGCATTATTTATCCTCATCGTCGCACCTACACTCCCGTCTTAACAATTCTACCTGCACCAAGGTCAACCCTTGCATTTCTTTCGGCGCCATAAATCCTCCAAAAACGCGAATCATCCTCGATAATTATAGCCTTCATCGCGCTAATCCGGCTTAATCTTCCCGAATCGTTCCAGGCCGTCCTCGCCACCTTCAAGCACGACGGCTGGAGACCCAAAGACGCCGCCATCTTCGACGACTGGACCCAGTTCAAGACCGACCAGACCCAAAAATCCATCGTCAAAGAGAACTGGTTCAAGAAAAAGTTGTACCTGCTAATCGCAAAGTAATACACCATCAGCCTCCACTTTGCCTTTCATTGCATTACCTCCATTCCGCGAACCGAGCGATTTGAATTTCAAAACAGCGACTCGGCCGCATCTCGTGCGTCAGAACCGGAGGAATGCGAGCGCGCTTTTTTGCGCGCCCGTACTTTCGGCGCGGAAAGACCGGGGCCCGGGGAGAGCCCTGCGGCGCGCTTTCCACCTTGGCGGCGGCCTCCACGGCGGCGGCGAGCACAGAAAGAGTGATCAGTGGTTGTGTGTTTTGGAAAACGTGCAGCGGCGCGAGCAGGTTATCGAGGAGTTACAATGAAATTGGAAATACGCGCGGCCCCCACCACTTTTCGCTAAATATCTTCGTAATTTTACCATAGTGCGAAATGCCTGGTTTAAATTCAGTTGTTATTGATGTGTGTCAGATAAAGCATCCTTCAGCATGAGCGGCGATAAGGTAAGAGGGGGGCTGCGGTGGTGTTTTGTGTACGTGTTGTGTGTTTTTTTGTTTTTTGGAAGGTACTACCGCGATTTGTGGAAGTGCGGCAACCGCGCGCCAATTATTCTCCGATTAACAAAGACAAGAATTCGGAGAAATTCCGGTGGTACCTTTTCCGAAAGCTTCGTCCAATCAATTCGTAATAGTGTTTCGAAAGTGCTTTTTTGTGATGAATTAGACACGCTACTGAAATATTAGTAATAATGTCGGTTTCGTAATCTTCGCGCTCATTATTTTACTTTTACAGAAATCGGGGCTAGACAATCCAGCGTTCGAGGCAGGGAGCGAAGTCTTCACGATCAAGACGAATGGCCAAGCCGATGATCCGGTACGTACCACTTCGGAACTCACAAATTTTGAACCAATCCGGCTTTATTGCACGGATTAGCTCGTGATTATAGTCTGAGCGATAAGATTAGTACGTCTGCGAAGACTTTTGCAACACTTAATTGCACTCGGACCTCGGGGTACTTCTTGCAGTTGCTTGACGCCTCAGACATGATTTAATCCCCGTTAAACCCGTAATCCACACGGATCGACAGGGTTTAGATAAACTAATCGTCGTTAAGTTCGTACTTTTACGAACCCAGTACCACGCATAAATAGATCGTTACGATAGCATACACGATACTATTGCCATTGTTTCGCTTTTAATCACACATAACCGAGTTTTACGACCCATTAAATTACCCACTTGTAGCTTGACCAACCCGAAGAAAAACAGAGAGCGACATGGGGCAACGGGATCGAATTCCTCATGTCCTGCGTGGCGATGTCCGTGGGACTGGGCAACATCTGGAGATTCCCGTTCACGGCGTACGAAAACGGGGGAGGCGCTTTCCTCATCCCTTACATCGTGGTACTGACCGTCATAGGCCGCCCTTTGTACTACCTAGAAATGTCTCTAGGACAATTCTCGAATCGGGGCAACGTGAAGTTCTTCAAATCGCTGTCTCCGTACCTCAAGGGTTCGTTTTACCCCGACTAACGACCCACTTACCCTGAAGGTTTTTGCAGGAGTAGGTTACGGACAAGTAGTCGGTTCCGTTTGTGTAGCCACCTACTACTGCTCCCTCATGGCCATCACCCTATTCTATCTCGTGAACTCCTTCACCGGTGATTTACCTTGGGGACAGTGTACCTCGGAGTGGGAACAAGAACTCAACGCGGACAACATCACGTGCGTGGACGCTACAGCAATAGGCAAAACCAACAACAGCGGTACCACCATAAGTTCCTCGGAACTCTTCTTCACGTAAGTTACTACGTCGCACCTCTGGCGTTGCTCTAATTTCATCGTAGTAAGGAAGTTCTAAAAGAAAGCACCGACTTGAGCACCGGCATCGGAAACCCCGAGTGGCGTCTCACTCTAGCTCTACTCGTCTCCTGGATAGTCACTTTCCTCATTTCCGCGAAAGGCGTCCAAAGCTCGGGAAAAGCTGCCTACTTCTTGGCCATCTTTCCCTACGTCATCATGATCACTCTCCTAATTCGGGCCGCCACTTTGGAAGGCTCCGCCAACGGAATGTACTACTTTATCAAAACCGACTGGGACAAGCTCGCCGACGCTGACGTACGTCCCGGAGATTTGTACTTCCCCCCGATTTAACTTTTTGTTGCTAGGTGTGGTATGCCGCGGTCACGCAATGTTTCTTCTCCTTGAACGTCGGCTTCGGTTCCATTATCATGTTTTCGTCGTACAACGACTTCGAACACAATATCAACAGGGACGCGTTGATTGTCACCACTTTGGACACCTTCACGTCGCTCCTGTCGGGGGTCACGATCTTCGGGATTCTCGGAAACTTGGCCCACAACCTTGGAGTGACCCCGGATGAAGTTATAAGCTCGGGAGGCGCAGGCCTCGCCTTCATCTCCTACCCCGACGCTATAGCAAAAATGGACGCCGTGCCTTGGCTCTTCGCCATCTTGTTCTTCTTCATGTTGTTCGTACTGGGAGTCGGGAGCTTGGTGGCCCTTCATGGTACCGCCAACACAGTCCTGGCAGACATCTTCCCCAAACTCAAAAGCTGGCACATTTCGGCAATCACAGCCTCGTCTATGTTTCTAATCGGGTTGATGTACGTAACACCTGTAAGTACCTCACTCCGCTATGTCACGACCTTCTAACTCATCTCTTCAGGGCGGCCAATTCATGCTAAACCTAGTAGACTACTACGGAGGGACGTTCATAATCTTCATCTTCGTCTTGTTCGAAGTGATTGGAGTGGCTTGGGTCTACGGTATAATAGTAACCCTTCCTAGAAATCCCAATTCTTATACTTGTGTCTAGGTTTGGAAAACTTCTGCCTAGACATCGAATTCATGTTGAAGAGGAAAGTCAGCGCGTACTGGCGCATAACCTGGGGGTCATCACCCCGCTGTTCCTCATCGTCATCTTCATCTACTTCTGCGTCAAGTTCCAACGACTGACGTACGCCGGGCATGATTACCCCGACGGAATTCTAGGTACTACGTCCCTTGCAACGAAATTCCTGCTTTCATTGTTGTTTTTTAGCGTTCGGGTGGGCAATCCTAGGCGTCTCCGTCGGACAGTTCGTGTTCTGGATTCTCTTCGACTTATACAAACACAGAAGTCTGGGTTTCGCCGAGGTAAATTACACTGACGTCACGTAGAGTGAATGACCGGGTTTCTTGCAGGCCTGCAAAAAGACGTTCGGTCACGAGAACTGGGGGCCTTCAGGTCGCGCGAGGTGCGAGAGCTGGAGGAAATACAAAGAAGACGCTTTACAAGCAAGTCGGCGAAAAAACAAAGGATTCTGTAGAAAATATATAGATATCTTAATCGGAAGAAGTTAGTTTAAATTGTACAAATCCATAATTATGACAGACCTTAGATGTTTCAGATGAGTGATGTCTGTGATACATTGTATTTAAGTTTTATCAGGCCTTGACTACATAATTTATCCCTAGTCATAAAAAATAATGCTTTTATACAATTATTATTTCTATTTGATAAGAACTAATAAACTATTCTAGAGTAAATGAGTCTTTTCTTCGGCGTGAGTCACGAGTATTTTCGGATGCATCGACACGTTTAACGACGTTTCTAATCAATAAATCAAACTATCAAAGCGTCACCTAGATGCATACATAATTCGCAGCCACTAGTTGGTGAAAGCATTCATAATTCTGTAGCGATTGTCGATGGGATTCCCGAAGCACGTCAAGTAATAAATTCGGAACCTCGTGTCAACCTGATTAATAACCAATCGAAGCGGGGATTTACGTCAGCTGACTTGCGTAACCATAACAACAGACGTCAGTCGGATGTGATTGGCAGGCGAGTGCCAATTTCTCCAATAACATAGTTCGTACGTCAGACATAACCTTAATAGCGAGAAGGGACTGTTGAAATTCAAATTTGCGCGCATCAGAAAAAAGAGAGAGCGTGGTTAGTTGGCTTATGAAACATGAAATTGGTTTGTTGTCGTATTGTCAAAATGGGTTTTTAAGGAGAGAGAAGGTACCACTTTTGGCAATTAGAATGTCACCACTTGTTAACAATATTTGAATTATTAAAACCACTCTCCTCGGTCTACTTATGTTCCGCTTTGGTTCACATCGTCTCACTGCGCCGTTTTTTTTTTTTTTTTTGGTACTACATGCACTTATTGGTACTAACTTGACGAATTTCTGCCGCGTTTTGTGTTAATGTTGGAAAACTGTAGGATTTCAACTATGTCATTTCAAGTTTTGTACCTATTGCTCGAAGTCCTGATTTCTATAAAACAAAAAATTGTTGGTAAACATTTGTATCATTATTCGAATTCATTTTAAAAGTGAAAACACCTAAAAAAAGCTGTACAAGAGATCGAAAACAGTCTTTTTTACTTTTTTGCTGTATTTTACTGGGCAAATTAGAACCAAAAGCTTCAGTTAAAAGAATTTAAAGAAAAATAAGTAACATGTGATGGTCTTATCGGTCGTCACACACGTGTTGACATTTTGGTCATAAAAAACAGTTAAACAATAACAATTTTTATGGTAATAATTATTATATATGCCATTATACAGTAGTGCCTATTGTCTTATTGTTTTCAAATACATAAACAAAAAAAACCGTATAGCAACGATATACGGTAGATAAGGATTTTAGTTTCGAATGCAGTAGCGCCATCTATTATGTTAAAGCAGGACTACAAATCGCTATCTTCTCTTAGAAGTGTACTCGAGTATTGTAGGCAACCCATTTTACAGAACAAAATCAAGTCAACCACTTCACCTAATATATGCAACCACCAATACATATGAACATTTATAGTGTAGACAGTTTTTAAGAAAATTCAAGTGTTAAAATCTATTTTAAAAACTTACATAATATTCTTTAAACAACACGGTACACAAAAACATGTTTTTTAATTCATGTAGAGAAATAAGGATTTTGCAATTAAGCTCCGCCCCCTTGGTTTACGACGAATAAAAAAAAAAACATCACAATTGAGTTCAGGCGGGTGGGCGGGCTTACATTTTGCCTTTTTGTTTTAATATGTGTAGGGAAATATCGATTTTGCAATTACGCTCCGCCCCTCGGTCTGACAACGAATGAAAAATTCATCACGATTGAGATCGAGACGGATGGGTGGGGCTTCTCTTTTACTTTTATTTTTTAATAAAAAAATTTAGTTTTCTTTGTATAACACGATTACTTAAGAACATATTTCACTTGCTAGAAAAATAAGGATTTTTCAATTAAACTCCGCCCCTCGGCTTAAGATGAATAAAAAAAATCATCAGAATTGAGATAGGGTGGGTGGGTGGGGCTTATTTTTTCTCAATTTATTAATTATATATAGCCATATTTTCACAAAAAGAAACTTAAAACATGGTTAAAATTCGAATTTCTAGAATTTTTTGAGCATCTAGAACTGCTGGAACTGCCAAACTCTGAACCCTTGAATTTATAGGAATTTTAAGTAACATCTATAGAACCACCAGAATCTTCGTAATGTCTAGAATCTCTAGAATTTTTGGAATTGCTAGAATTTCTCGAATCTTTAGAATTTCTAATCTTCATAATCTCTGAAACCTCTGAAATGTCTAGAACTTTTAGTAACTTTAAAATTTCTAGAATTTTTCAGATTTCTAAAATTTTTCAAAACTTTAGAATCTCTAATCCCTAGATTTACTGGAACCGCTCGAGTTAGATTTGTTGGATTCTTTAGAACCATTAGAATTTTCAGAATCTTCAGCATCTCTAGAATCTCCCAGAACCTCTAGAAGCTCTAAAACCACTAGAAACTCTAGAATTTCTGGAACCGGTGTACTCTCAAACTTTAGATTTTGTGGACTCTTTAGAATTTTTAATATCTTCAGAATCTCTAAAATTCCAACAAACTTTTGCTTCTCCATAATTTTCTCTAGAATTTCTAGAACCTCTAGAATCTTCAGAATCTTCAAAATTTCTTGAACTCTTAAACCATGAATCCTTAGAATTTCTAGAATTGCTGGAATCTTTATAATCTGCAGAAGTTTTAGCATTTCTAGAATTTCCAGAGCTTCTAGATTCTTCAAAACGTCTAGAGCGTCTAGAATCTTTAGAATCTCTAGAACTGCTGGAACCGCTGTGGATTTCTTGAAACTTTTACGATCTGTAGAATCTCTAGAATCTTCAGAATTTCAAGAATTTTCGGAATTTTTCGAATCTTTAGAATCTCTAATCTCTAGAATTGCTGGAACTGCTAAACTCTAAACCCTTAAATTTATTAGAATTTTTAGAATCTCCAGAATCTTCAACTAACATATACAGAATCACCAGAATCTTCATAATCTCTAGAAATTGTAGAAACTTTAAAATTTCTAGAATTTTTCGGTGTTCTAAAATTTTTCGAAGCTTTAGATTCTCTAATCCCTAGAATTACTGGAACCACTAGAGTTGGATTTCTTGGAGTCTTTAGAAACTCTAAAACTTTGAATTTCTTGAACTCTTTAGAATCTTTAACATCTTCAGAATCTAGAAAATTTTAAGAATTTCTAGCATCATTAAAGTCTCTCGAATTTTTGAAATTTTTGAAATTCTTGAATCCTTACAATCTCCTGAATCCTTAAAACCTCTAGAATCTTTAGAATCCAAAATCGTTTGTCTTTCCATAATTTTCTCTAAAATTTTCAGAATTCTTAAAACCTGTAAAATTTCTAGAATCTCTAGAATTTGCAAAATTCCTCGAATTTCTATAATCTACAGCCCTTTTAGCATTTCCAGACTTTCCAGAGCTTCTAGATTCTTTAAAACCTCTAGAGCTTCTACAATCTTTAGCATCTCTAGAATTGCTGGAACCGCTGTGGATTTCATGGAATTTTTAGGACCTGTAGTCTCTCTAGAATTTTTGGAATTCCTAGAACTTCCCGAATCTTTAAAATCTCTAGAATATTTAGAATCTGGAGAATTTTCAGTACCTAGAGAATCCCTAGAACCTCTACAATCTCTAAAACGTCAAGAATTCCTTGAATTTTTAGAATATCTAGAATTGCTGGAACTGCTTGAATTTATTGGAAGTTTTAGAATCTCCAGAATCTTTAAGTAACATCTAAAGAATCACCAGAATCTTCATAATCTCTAGAATATCTTGAACTTGTAACTTTAAAATTTCTAGAATTTTTCGGATTTCTAATATTTTTCAAAGCTTTAGAATCTCTAATCCCTAGATTTACTAGAACCGCTTGAGTTAGGTTTCTTGGAGTCTTTAGAACCATTAGAATTTTCAGAATCTTCAGCATCTCTAGAATCTCCCAGAACTTCTAGAAGCTCTAAAACTACTACAATATCTAGAATTTCTGGAACCGGTATAATATAAAACTTTAGATTTCTTGGACTCTTTAGAATCTTTCACATCTTCAGAATCTCGAAAATTCCAAGAATTTCTAGAATCTTTAGTTTCTCAAATTTTTGCAATTTTTAGAATCTCTTGAATCCTTAGAATCTATTGAATCCTTGGAACTTTTACAATCTTTAGAATTCAGAAACTTTTGTCTCTCCATAACTTTCTCTAGAATCTTCAGGATCTTCAAATTTAGAACTCTTATGATATGAATCCTTGGACTTTCTAGAATCTCTGGAATTTTTGGAATTTCTAAAATTTCTGGAATCTTTATAAACTGCAGAAGTTTTAGCATTTCCAGAATTTCCAGAGCTTCTAGATTCTTCAAACCGTCTAGAGAGTCTAGAATCTTTAGAAGCTCTAGAATTGCTGGAACCGCTGTGGATTACTTTGAACTTTTACGATCTGTAGAATCACTAGAATCTTTAGAATTTCTAGAATTTTCGGAATTTCTCGAATTTTTAGAATCTCTAATCTCTAAAATTGCTGAACTGCTAAACTGTAAACCCTTGAATTTATTGGAATTTTTAGAATCTCCAGAATCTTTAACTAACATCTACAGAATCACCAGAATCTTCATAATCTCTAGAAGCTCCAAAAATCTATAGAACTTGTAACTTTAACATTTCAAGAATTTTTCGGATTTCTAAAATTTTCCAAAGCTTTAGAATCTCTATCTCTAGATTTACTGGGACCGCTTGAGTTAGATTTATTGGGGTCTTTAGAACCATTTCAGAATCTTTAGCATCTCTAGAATCTCCCATAACCTCTAGAAGATCTAAAACTACTACAATATCTACATTTTCTGGAACCGGTATACTCTAAAACTTTAGATTTCTTGGACTCTTTAGAATTTTTAATATATCCAGAATCTAGAAAACTTTAAGAATTTCTAGCATCATTAGAGTCTCTAGAATTTTTAAAATATTTAGAATTTCTTGAATCCTTAGAATCTCTTGAATCCTTAGAACTTCTAGAACCTTTAGAATTCAGAAACTTTTGGCTCGCCATATTTTTCTCTAGAATGTCTAGAATCTTCAGAATCTTCAAAATTTCTAGAACTCTTAAAACATGAATCCTTAGAATTTTTAGAATCTATGGAATTTTTGGAATTTCTGGAATTCCTCGAATCTTTATAATCTGTAGAAGTTTTAGCATTTCCAGAATTTCCAGAGCTTCTGGATTCTTCAAAACCTCTAGAGCGTCTAGAATCTTTAGAATCTCTAAAATTGCTGGAACCGCTGTGGATTTCTTGAAACTTGATCTGTAGAATCTTAGAATCTTTAGAATTTCTAGAATTTTCGGAATTTCTCGAATTTTTAGAATCTCTATTCTCTAAAATTGCTGGAACTGCTGAACTCTAAACCCTTGAATTTATTCGAATTTTTAGAATCTCTAAAATTGCTCGAACCGCTGTGGATTTCTTGAAACTTGATCTGTAGAATCTTAGAATCTTTAGAATTTCTAGAATTTTCGGAATTTCTCGAATTTTTAGAATCTCTATTCTCTAAAATTGCTGGAACTGCTGAACTCTAAACCCTTGAATTTATTCGAATTTTTAGAATCTCTAAAATTGCTCGAACCGCTGTGGATTTCTTGGAACTTTTATGATCTGTAGAATCTCTAGAATCTTTAGAATTTCTAGAATTGTCGGAATTTCTCGAATTTTTAGAATCTCTATTCTCTAAAATTGCTGGAAATGCTAAACTCTAAACCCTTGAATTTATTGGAATTTTTAGAATCTCGAGAATCTTTAACTAACATCTACAGAGTCACCAGAATCTTTATAATCTCTAGAATCTCTAAAATCTCTAGAACTTGTAGAAGCTTTAAAATTTCTATAATTTTTCGGATTTCTAAAATTTTTCCAAGTTTTAGAATCTCCAATCCCTAGAATTACTGAAACCGCTTGAGTTGGATTTCTTGGAGTCCTTAGAACCATTAAACTATAAAACTTTGGATTTTTTGAACTCCTTAGAATGTTTAGTATCTTCAGAATCTAGAAAATTTTAATTTAATTTTCATTAAATCTCTCGAATTTTTGAAATCTTTAGAAATTCTTGAATCCTTAGAATCTGCTGAATCTTTAGAACCTCTAGAATCTTTAGAATCCTGAATCTTGTGCCTCTCCATAATTTTATCTAGAATTTTCAGAATTTCCAAAATTTCTAGAACCTTAAAACATGTAGAATTTCTAAAATCTCTAGAATTTCTAGAATTCCTCGAATTTCTATAATCTACAGAACTTTTAGCATTTCCAGACTTTCCAGAGCTTCTAGATTCTTTAAAACCTCTAGAGCTTCTAGAATCTTTAGCATCTCTAGAATTGCTGGAACCGCTGTGGATTTCATGGTATTTTTAGGCCCTGTAGAATCTCCAGAATTTTTGGAATTCCTAGAATGTCTCGAATCTTTAAAATCTCTAGAATATTTAGAATCTCCAGAATTTTCAGTACGTAGAGAATCCCCAGAACCTCTACAATCTCTAAAACGTCAAGAATTCCTTGAATTTTTAGAATATCTAGAATTGCTGGAACTGATAAACTCTAAACCCTTGAATTCCTTGAAATGTTTAGAACCTCCAAATCTTTAACACCTACAGAATCACCAGAAACTTCATAATCTCTAGAATCTCTAAAACCTCTAGAAACTTTAAAGGAAATATAGAGTTCGTAATTATGGGGCATTTTAAACATGTTTTAAGTCTCATGTTGTGAAAAGAAATCTACACATATTAAAATAAAAAGGCAAAATGTTAAACCCACCCACCCGCCCTGTCTCAACTGTGATGAATTTTTAATTCGCTGTGAACCAAGGGGGCGGAGCTTAAGTGCAAAATACTTATTTCTTTACAAGAAATTTAATTTTTTTCAATATACCTAGTATTCGTTGAATAACACGATATGTCTTATATGGTAAATTCTTGTACAGAAATAAAGAGGATTTTGCAATTAAATTCCGTACCTTTGGCTCAACACAATAAAAAAAATCATCACACTTGAGATAGGGTGGGTGGGTGGGGCTCATATTTTGCCTTTTTTCTTAATATACGTAGTCGTCTTTTCAGAACAAGAAACGTAAAACATGTTTAAAATGATAAATTCTTGTAGACAAATCCTAGAATTTGATCTTGCAATTAAGCCCCGCCCGTCGATCTGACAACGAATGAAAAATTCGTCACAATTGAGAATTGAGATCGGGGCGGGTATGGGTGGGGCCTAATCTTTGGCTTTATTTTTTTCTTAATATGAACAACACAATACTCAAAAACATGCTTTTAATTTCTCGCGGAGGAATAAGGATTTTGCAGTTAAGCTCCGCCTTCTTGACTCACGACGAATAAAAAAATATATCACAATTGAGATCGGGTGGGTGGGCGGGGCCACATTTTGCCCCTTTTTCTTAATATCTGTAGACTTATTTCGACAACACGAAACTTAAATCCTCCACTTTTCATATCCATAATGGGAGGGAGTTACGGTTAAACAATTAAATTAAATTAAATCTTGAGTAACAATGTTTCAAATTAAGACCCATAATCCAGATAATAATAAATAAACAATAAATAATCTGTTAATCTCACCATAACTTCTCTAATTGCTGTTTCATCCATATCAAACTTCGGTCAGATTAGCACACATTAAAACCACACAAAAACACCAACAATTACAAAATTAGCCCCGAAACGTGTGCAATTAGTCATTTTACGTTTATAAAACCGATTTAATCGTTCAAATTAGTTCCTTTTAAAAAAAATACGAACTCAAAGTTCTTCCGCCATTAAACACTGACGTCATGGATGTCGAAACAAGAATGAACTTGCGCAAGTCGCTCCGTACATCGAACGCATCGTCGAAAAAAAATCTTAATTATCAATTATCGTAGTATTAATAATTAGCACAAGGGCACAAACGTTAGCTAACCTTATTTAAACATATTTTATAATTTAAATCGAGAACGGGTATGTCTAAAGTCAAATAAAAAATTCATATCATAAAAGAAACCACGACCGCGCGACCGGAGACCCCAGAAACGTCAAACATCTTGTAACCTCCAATTTCAATATTTTTTCATTTTGGCTCAAAAATCTCGTTCGCACTCATTTCAGACCACCGTTGCGTCGTAAGTTTGCGTGTTTTGTGTTCCGTGAGTTTCAACAAATTTGCTTTTTTAGGTTAGAATCAACCACAGCCCCCATATCATGATTCTTTGCGTATTGAGACTTGCACACCAGTAACAAAACTAAAGTGACAAAATGTTTGCCCAGAACTTCTATCGGAAACTCTCAAAGGTGTACACCATCTCCAATTTCAACGTCAGTCGGTGGTCAGCTTTGGAAAAAATCTTCAACGCCAAACCTGGTTTGAATCTTGATATAGTGCCAAAAAATGTGGTAGGGTCGTGTTTCTTTCCATGTGCAGTCGCATTTTCACACTTTTTCTAGGGTTTATTCGGAGTGCCGCAACTTACAACGCACGAAGGCTTCTATAATGTCACTGAAAAATGTATTCGAAAAACGGATGACTTGGTACAGGAAGCCCTATCCCCGGACCGACAACGAAAAATGGTCGAAATTTTCGACGAACTGTCCGACTCTTTGTGTCAAGTGGCCGACTTGGCGGAATTTATCAGATTTGCCCACCCTGCGTCCGATTATAGTAGCGCAGCGGAACATACGTGTTTAGCGATAAGCAAATTAGTGGAAAAGCTGAACACAAACGTCGAAATGTACAAAGCTTTGAAGCTCGCCGTCGATAACTCGGATATTGTGCCAACTAGTAGGGTCGATCAGCTCGTGGGGCGGCTATTTCTGTTTGATTTCGAACAGTGTGGGATACATCTATGTGAGAAGAAACGCAATCTCGTGGTTGAGCTAAATAACCAGATTTTGTGTGCTGGGCAGCAGTTTTTGAGCGGAATCTCCAACCCCAAGGTTGTCAAACAAAGCGTGCTTCCGGAGAATGTGCGGGACGTGTAAGTATAATTTTATACAGGTTGAATGTGTCTTAATGTAGGTTTAGATTTTCCACCGACGGCGACAAAGTCGTGATTTCGGGTCTTTACGCCGACTCTTCCAACCCCCTCGTTCGAGAAATGGCCTACAAGATCTTCCTCTACCCGGATCAAAACCAGGAGTACCTACTCAATCAGTTGTTGTCGTCACGGGACGAACTTGCCAAAGCTTGTGGTTTCAGTACCTATAGCGAACGCGCTCTTCGTGGCAGCATTTTGAGTACCCCCCCGCACGTAATGGAACTCCTCGAAACCGTCTCGGACAACATCCGGTCCAAAGCTGCTTCCGATTTCTCAGATATAGCGCTCCTTAAACAAAAGGAAAACCCCCATTGTGGCCCCCTAGCTGTCTGGGACGTCCCGTACTTCACCCAAAAGGCGAAACGGGACAGATTCCAAGTCTCCACGAAGGAGTACTCGCCGTACTTCTCTCTAGGTGCCTGTATGGAAGGCCTCAACCTCATCTTCACAGCTCTATACGGGATTTCTTTAGTCAATTCAGAAATAGCTTCCGGTGAGACCTGGTCCAAAGACGTGTACAAGCTCGAGGTGGTCCACGAAAGCGAAGGGTTACTCGGATACATCTACTGCGACTTCTACGAGCGCAACTTCAAGCCCAACCAAGACTGCCATTTCACGATTCGCGGCGGCAAAGTCCTCCCCGACGGGTCGTACCAACTACCCATCGTCGTCCTCATGCTAAACTTCTCTCTACCGCGCTGGTCCAGCCCCACTTTGCTCTCTCCCAACATGGTCGACAACCTCTTCCACGAAATGGGTCATGCGATGCACTCCATGCTGGCACGAACCCGCTACCAGCACGTCTCGGGTACTCGCTGCAGTACCGACTTCGCCGAAGTGCCGTCAATCTTGATGGAGTACTTCGCGTCGGACCCGCGCGTCATCAAACTCTTCGCCAAGCACTTCCAAACCAAGGAACCCATCCCCGAGAAGATGCTCCAGAAGCTGTGCGCTTCGAAGAACCTGTTCGCGGCGAGCGAGACCCAGCTGCAGGTTTTCTACGCCGCGCTGGACCAGATTTACCACGGGAAGCACCCGCTGGAGGGGACGACCACGAATCATTTTGGCGCGGACGCAGAATGGGTTTTATGGGTTGCCGTACGTGGCGAGTACCACGTGGCAGTTGAGGTTTAGTCATTTGGTGGGGTATGGGGCGAAGTACTACTCGTATTTGGTGTCGAGAGCGTTGGCGTACTTGATTTGGAAGAGCTATTTCGAGAGGGATCCGCTGAGTCGGGGGGCGGGGGAGAAGTATAGGAAGGAGTGTCTGGCGCATGGAGGCGGGAAGAATCCCAAGGATCTGATTGGGGATTATTTGAAGGTGGTACCGAGTCCGCAGGTTTTGGCAGAGGCGCTAGCGAATGAGATCGAGGCGAGTCGGAAGCAAGTGGGGGAAGTGGAGAAGAGGACGGTGGGGTTTAGTGGAAGGGAGAAGTGAGGGAGGTGTATATATGTACATACGATTGTGTAATTATTCTTATTAAAATATATTTATTAGAACGTGGTCGAAGTTGGCGGTTTTTTTCCTTGTAAAATAAATATAAGAAGAATTTTTTCCTGAGAAATTTTAATAATGATTTCATCATTCTTAACAATAAATTGATATTAAAGAGTTCATTTATTAAAAAAAACGTTTCGTAATAACTAAAACAAACCATCGACTTAAATCCGACAGTTGGGACCCCCCGAGAAGGTTTCACATTAAAATAGAAATTTGGGGCCCCCGAGAAGGTTTTACAT
Source organism: Zophobas atratus (assembly GCA_022388445.1). NCBI lineage: Eukaryota > Metazoa > Arthropoda > Insecta > Coleoptera > Tenebrionidae > Zophobas > Zophobas atratus. The sequence continues at coordinate 4,035,831 of CM039448.1, forward strand.
TCTTAAATAAAGACATTTGGCGCCTCCGAGAAGGTTTTAATTTTTAGAAAAGACAGTTGAACCTCCGAGAAGGTTTTACATTCAAAAGAAGACAGTTAGGGCCCCCGAGAAGGTTTTACATTCTTATAAATATACATTTGCGACCCCTGAGAAGGTTTTACATTCAAAAGAAGACAGTTAGGGCCCCCGAGAAGGTTTTACATTCTTATAAATATACATTTGCGACCCCCGAGAAGGTTTTACATTTAAAAAAAGACAGTTGGGGCCCCCGAGAAGGTTTTACATTTTTAAAAAAGACTGTTGGGACCCCCGAGAAGATTTTACATTCTTAAAAAAGACATTTGGCGCCTCCGAGAAGGTTTTACATTTAAAATAGAAATTTGGGGCCCCCGAGAAGGTTTTACATTTTTAAAAAGACCGTTGGGACCCCCGAGAAGGTTTTACATTCTTAAAAAAGACATTTGGCGCCTCCGAGAAGGTTTTAATTTTCAGAAAAGACAGTTGAACCTCCGAGAAGGTTTTACATTTAAAAGAAGACAGTTGGGGCCCCCGAGAAGGTTTTACATTTTTATAAAAGACCGTTGGGACCCTGAGAAGGTTTTCCATTTACATTTAAAAAAGACAGTTGGGGTCCCGAGAAGGTTTTACATTTTTTAAAAAGACAGTTGGGGCCCCCCAGAAGGTTTTACATTCTTAAAAAAGACATTTGGCGCCTCCGGGAGGGTTTTAATTTTTATAAAAGACAGTTGAACCTCCGAGAAAGTTTTACATTTAAAAGAAGACAGTTGGGACCCCCGAGAAGGTTTTAGATTTTTAAAAATACCGTTTGGACCTCCAAGAAGGTTTCACATTGTTAAAAATACACATTTGCAACCCCAGAGAAGGTTTTACATTTAAAAAATACAGTTGGGGCCCCCGAGAAGGTTTTACATTTTTTAAAAAGACAGCTGGGACCCCCGAGAAGGTTTTACATTCTTGAAAAAGACATTTGGCGCCTCCGAGAAAGTTTTAAATTTTAGAAAAGACAGTTGAACCTCCGAGAAGGTTTTACATTTAAAAGAAGACAGTTGGGACCACCGAGAAGGTTTTACATTTTTAAAAAATACCGTTGGGACCTCCGAGAAGGTTTCACATTCTTAAAAATACACATTCGGGACCCCCGAGAAAGTTTTCCGTTTAAAAAAAGACAGTTTGGACCCCCGAGGAGGTTTTACATTTTTAAAAAAGACCGTTGGGACCCCCGAGAAGGTTTTACATTATTAAAAAAGACATTTGGCGCCTCCGGGAGGGTTTTAATTTTTAGAAAAGACAGTTGAATCTCCGAGAAACTTTTACATTTAAAAGAAGACAGTTGGGATCCTCGAGAATGTTTTACATTTTTAAAAAATACCATTGGGACCTACGAGAAGGTTTCACATTCTTAAAAATACACATTTGCGACCCCCGAGAAGGTTTTACACTTAAAAAAGACCGTTGGGACCCCGGAGAAGGTTTCACATTCTTAAAAAAAAAGACATTTGGCGCCTACGAGAGAGTTTTAATTTTAGAAAAGACAGTTGAACCCCCTAGAAGGTTTTACATTTTTAAAAAATACCGTTAGAACCTCCGAGAAGGTTTCACATAATTAAAAATACACATTTGCGACCCCCGAGAAGGTTTTACATTCTTAAAAAAGACATTTGGCGCCTACGAGAGAGTTTTAATTTTTAGAAAAGACAGTTGAAACCCCGAGAAGGTTTTACATTTTTAAAAAATACCGTTAGAACCTCCGAGAAGGTTTCACATTCTTAAAAATACACATTTGCGACCCCCGAGAAGATTTTACATTTAAAAAAAGAAAGTTGGGGCCCCCGAGAAGGTTTTACATTTTTAAAAAAGACAATTCGGACATCGGAGAAGGTTTCACATTGTTTAAAAAAGACAGTTGGAGCCCCGAGAAGGTTTTACGTTAAAAAAAAACAGTTGGGACCCCGAGAAGGTTTTACATTTTTTAAAAAGACAGTTGGGACCCCCGAGAAGGTTTTACATTCTTGAAAAAGACATTTGGCGCCTCCGAGAAGGTTTTAATTTTTAGAAAAGACAGTTGAATTTCCGAGAAGGTTTTACATTTAAAAGAAGACAGTTGGGCCCCCCGAGAAGGTTTTACATTTTTAAAAAATACCGTTGGGACCTCCGAGAAGATTTCACATTTAAAAGAAGACAGTTGGGACCCCCGAGAAAGTTTTACACTTTTTAAAAAAACAGTAGGGACCCCCGAGAAGGGTTTACATTTTTAAAAAATACCGTTGGGACCTCTGAAAAGGTTTCACAATCTTAAAAATACACATTTACAACCCCAGAGAAGGTTTTACATTTAAAAAATACAGTTGGGGCCCCCGAGAAGGTTTTACATTTTTTCAAAAGACGGTTGGGACCCCCGAGAAGGTTTTATACTTTTTAAAAAGACGGTTGGGACCCCCGAAAAGGTTTTACACTTTTTAAAAAGACGGTTGGGACCCCGGAGAAGGTTTGACATTCTTAAAAAAAAGACATTTGGCTCCCCCGAGAAGATTTTACATTAAAAAAAAAAACCGTTGGGACCTCCGAGAAGGTTTCACATTCTTAAAAATACACATTTGCGACTCCCGAGAAGGTTTTACATTTTTAAAAAAGACCGTTGGGGCCCCCGAGAAGGTTTTACATTTAAAAGAAGACAGTTGGGACCTCCGAGAAGGTTTTCCATTTAAAAAAAAGACCGTTGGGACCCCGGAGAAAGTTTCACATTCTTAAAAAAAAGACTTTTGGCGCCTCCGAGAAGGTTTTTATTTTTAAGAAAAGACAGTTGAACCTCCGAGAAGGTTTTACATTTAAAAGAAGACAGTTGGGACCCCCGAGAAGGTTTTATATTTTTGAAAAATACCGTTGGGACCTCCGAGAGGGTTTCACATTCTTAAAAATACAGATTTGCGACTCCCGAGAAGGTTTTACATTTAAAAAAAAGACCGTTGGGACCCCGGAGAGGGTTTTACATTTTTAAAAAATACCGTTGGGACCTGGCGCGGATGGGGGGGGCGCAATGCGTGCAGCAATTGCGACACACGACCGAGGTACTTTTTTATGACCAATTTGAAAATTTTGAAATCGTATTTCATTTTGTAAATACAGTACAACCTCTATAATCCAAATTCACGATTATCCAAACATCGAATAATCCGAACAGAGGCTATGTGAAGTCGATGCTTCTTTAATCCGAACAAAAAGTCTGCAATCCGAACTGAACTTGGAAACACGCACCTACTTGCAAAAATGACGCAAGATCTTTTTGCAAATGTTGTATGGAATATTTTGAAATTTTTTAAAATTGCATAATAGGTCTCTGACCTCTGCTCCATTTTTTCTAATAATAATAATAATAATATTTCAATGCACTGAATTAAATAACTAACTCTGGAAAAAAGGTTGAAGTTATCGAAGAAATGAGGCCCAAAATCTACAAGAAAAAGTATTTAGTTAAATTTCGAAAATCGTCGAAAATGGGTCGAAATTTGCATGAGGAAAATTTCATTTTTGCAAAATTTTCCTAAAAATTCTGACAAAATTTTAAGGGATATATGTACATCCCGACGTGCTGATTCCAAAAATATAGCATGTTAATGGTAACCGAGCAATATTTTTGGAAAATTCGGTGTGAAATTCGAATTTTTTGAAGTTTTTAAAAATTTCGATATTTCAACTGGACGACTCTGGCAAAATGGTTTAAGTTATCGAAGAAATGAAGCCAGAAATGACCTCGGAGGCCCAAAATCTACAAGAAAATGTATTTAGTTAAATTTCGAAAATCGTCGAGAATGGGTCGAAATTTGCATAATGGAAAATTTAATTTTTGAAAAATTCATTTAAAAATTCTGAAAAAACTCAGGCGTGTTGATTCCAAAAAGATAGCGTGTTTATGGTCACGGAGTAATATCTTTTAGAATGTATCCATTATCCATTGTTGCTTAAGAATTCTTTAATTTTGTTAATGACATTATGGTTTATTTCTTGAAGTTTGTTTTCAACTGTGTATGAAGTTGTTATTTAATTCCCTTTCAGATTTCACACCTTTTCCCAATTAATTCGGATTATCGAGTTTCTACACACTATACGTGTAACGAAAACAACCAAATGTTTTGTGAAATAGAGTATACTCGCTAAAATTTTATAATTTTTTTGTTTAGAACGAATTTCTGGGAGATAGGTAAAATCGCACAAAAAAAAATTAAATTGGACGAAGTCGTCTCTGGAGTGTATAATATGTAGCCTATGCAAAAATTGTCGGGCGTGAACAGATAACACGCACACCCTGTATAGTACTTGTAATTTAAGACAAATACGTGTCCAAGATTTCAAAGTATTCAGTCTTGCAATTCTTGATTTAATTGACTCAGTCATTAATTTTTTTTCAGACACCCCGTATAAGCAAATCTAAAAAATATGAATGCAGTGATAAATCACAAATACAAACTCGTCATGATTTAGGAATTTAACTCGTTACAATGGAAATTTGCAATTTAACACCTTTATACCGGGTGTCTGAAAAATGGTGGATTAACTCTCCACTACGCTCTTAACAATTAACTGGAGAAGTCTGGAAAAAATAGTAAAAAAAATCCTTCCCATATTTTGTTCGAGTTATAATAATTTTAAAATTGGTTCTTTTGTTTTCATTATTACAATAACTAGTAATAAAACTTTAAGTTAATATTTTTCTCGCCCATGACCATGTTTAATTACCATTTCAGTTAGAATGCGCGATGATATGGTTGTGTTGTTTTTGTAATAATTTGATAAGATTCCATTTGACAACAATATTTGCCTGATATGCCTGATATAAAGCGAAGGTGGATTTCAATCACCATTGTTACTAAGAAATCAAAAAGTAAACTAGAGGTAGGTATTCACGCATTAGGTGTATCCTGTGTTGCCAATTTTACTTTTATAAAATTACGTTTATTTTCGTAATATACATCACAAAGAACTTTTTTATTATTTTTTTGGGACTTCCGAAACCTCCGTATAAAACGCACTGAAGAGTTAATCCGCCATTTTCCAGACACCCGGTATTTCACAAGTTTTTACAAGATTAATACCTTTTCCAAATGGTTGATGTGATGACTTAGTTTTTATTAGAAATAGCAAAAATTTGAAATTTTGAAAGAGTAGGTATACAAACTAATCAAATAAATTTATTTTTTATAAATTTCGTTAAAGAATAGTATAAATCCCTGAAACACACAGCGGGGTGGGTGGGCGGGGCTAAGTTTAACTTTTCCTTAGAGAGTCTTTTATAAAGAAGCAATAGCCCCAAAACGGAGTAGGGGTGGGTGGGCGTTAGAAATTTTGAAACGATATATATTTTGTCATTTTTGCACACAATTGCAGTACTGTGCCATTGTTCGAAATCAAACGTAGCACACCAGCAGAAATAATTAAGAGTTGTGAGTATAAAATCCGTAATTAAACAACATTAGCGGTTTAAATGCACCAATTGAACCGTCTTCTGCTCTCTTACTTCCTCGCTACTTCCGCAGAAAAAACATTAATAACACTGTTGAGCGCTTCTACGACCCGTAAACACCCCCCACAACCTACCCATTATCAAAGAAAATTACACTCTAATTCCGACCCAGCCGGACCCGACCCGGATTCACCATCCATTTTAATTTTTCCCCGAATCCGCCGAAACCGAAATCTTCCATTTCACACCCTGATAACCAAAACACACACTCTTTCGTTTCACTAACTCCATTTCTCCCATCTGACTTGGTAATGGCAAATACACCTGCGCATTTAAATATTTAACTGACTGAGACTTGCAGCAACGCACGATAAATAAAATCACAGGCCGGAAAATTAAATAAAATTAAATAAGAGTATCGTTTCCAATATCGGACGTGCTTACATTTTTTAACCGGCTAACGAAATGCGTTTCCTGCTTCCACCGTAAAATTCCCCCGCCAGTGTTTGTTTTAAATAAGCACGTTTTACTTCTTTGGGAGCGCTAAATTCGCGATTTAGTACACTTCTTGCGCTCGACGAAGAGCAGTGATCTCGATTTTGGGTAAACGAGCTTCAAGGTCGGGCAAGGCCGAACGCTGAAGAATTTCGAACTGAAGAAGGGTAAAGGTGAGGAGGAATTTTTACTCAAAACTTTTTTTTTAATATCTGTACTCAAATGTCAAACATTTTTTTACAATTTTCTACACTGTTGCTTTTCAAATCTGTGCTAATCATTATTTTCCTTCTTGGAAAATGATACAAAGTCGTTTGCGGTGAAAATGAATCTCGTCGTACCTAGTTTCAAGTTTCCAGTTTAGGACCTGTGTCATTCTTATTTTTTATCAGTGATGCTAGGACTTGTAAGTGAAAGACTTCTACTAACACACGACCGAGTTCTTGCTCTTAACGTCTTAGTGAACTGTTTATTTACTATTTGTTACATAATTGGTGCAAATTAAATGACTTAAGGTACCAATGAGTCAAAATGTAAAACACTAACATTCCGAGTGAAAACGTATCCATTATGTACCATCGTCTTTAACAGTTATAACAGTATTGCGATTAAATATATAAATATTGCGCTTTGTTCTTTGCGGTTTAAGTAAAGATATTAATTGACCACCGTGTTTACATTTCGATTATTATTGGGACAATGATTTTCGGCTTTCCGTGTACCTAAACACACAGAGAAACCGTTCGGTAAATATTACTCCATTCAAGTAGATAAAGGCCTTGTAGGAATTATTATAAATGCAAAAGTTACCCACTTGGAATATCCAAACCAAGGTCTTTAACTCTTAACGGGTTGGACGTGAACATCATTTAAATTTAGACGACAAAGAATAAACGCAAAAATGTTTCATACTGTATATGGGTTAAATTTGAAGAGCGATGAGTAAATGCAGTATTAATTTGTACGTAAAAACTCGCTTCTGTAACTGTGTGACTTAATTACAGACACAGTTTAGTTTTTTCGTAGCTAGCGGAGATTTCAGATTTAATTACAGATAATTTTCGTGGAAAAAGTGTCACTTATTATCTTAATGGACAATAAAATAGAGAAATTCTGTTCTTCATAGAAGTGCAGTTTTCTAATTTTTGTTCTACTGAAAGTCCACCAGTATTCGGGTGTCTAAAAGACATTAACCTCACTCTACACCATCGAAACTCCACGTATCTACTTAAATAAATTATCTACCATGACATTTTTTACATAAAACGCTCCATAAGTAGTCCACTTGACCACTCAGCAATTTATCTGTCAACTTTTTACTCAATCCAGTTCCAATTCCTCCAATTAAGAACACTTTTCCCAACATCACCAGTGACTTGCACTTTGTTTACTTTATCACCTTGAAACTTCATTTCAATAAGGCGATAGTGTTTTAGTAGCCACTCCTGTATAAACTAATCGAGTCTATCGGATGACTACTTCTTTCATGTTTTCTCGACGTTTCATGACCTCTAGAGTACAAAAATGGGTCTGCCGTTTTCGTTCGTCTCTCCCTCTGTAGTCTGTCAATCTAGACAGAAAATGTCCGAAATTACTGGACCCATTGTTGTCCTGTCGGTGCACGATGGTAAAACGCTAATAAAAAAAGACAATAAGACGTCATCTCCAAATTTTACACATAGCACAGTTTCGATTTTTTTTTTTAATTTTTCAATTTTCCTTTTCTTCAGTTTTTCAGTTTTTGGCATCTCTAAATTTTGGATTTTTTTTTTATTGTCGATTAACCCATTTTTTGATTTTTCGACTTTTCGATTTTTAGATTTTTTAGGTTTTTGATTTGTTATTCGCTGTTTTAGTTTTGGGATTTTTTAATTTATTGATTCTTAAATTTTTCGATTTTTCGATTCATCAATTTTTCTATATTTGAATCTTGGGATTTTCAGTCTTTCAATTATTCGTTTTATTTTTTCGATTTTTTCGATTTTTAAAATTTTTCATTTTTCATTTTCTCGACTTCTCGTTTGTTGACTTCGCAGTTTTTCGATTTTTCCATTTATCGATTGTTTTACATTAAAATGTTTCAATTCTTCAATTTTTGATTCTTCGATTTTGAATTGTTTCGATTTTTCGATGTTTCAATTTTTTGATTTCTCGAATTCTCGGTTTTAAGATTTTTCGATTTATAGGTTTTTGCGACTTTTAAATTTTTCGTTTTGTCAATATTCCGATATTTCAGTTTTTCGATTTTTCAAATTTTCAATTTGTGTTCCTAAACTTCCAATTTTTTCATTTCTCGATTAATCAATTTTTCGATTTTTCGTCTTTCGACTTCTCTGTTGCAATTTTTCGATTCCTCAGGTTTTCATTGTTTCAGTTTTTGGATTTTTCAGTTTTTCGATCCTCCAATTTTTCGATTTTTCAACTTACCGATTTATCAAATTTTCGATATTTAAGCCTAGAGATTTTTAATTTTTTCAGTTGCTCAATTGTTTGATATTTTATTTTCGATTGTTTAAATTTTAAATCCTTCGATTTCTCCATTTCTCGGTTTTTTTTTATTTTCTAGTTCTCGATTTCTCATTTTTTTGATTTTTCAAATTTTCGATTTTTAAGTCTAGGGAATTTTTTGATATTTTAATTTTTCGATTTTTTAAATTTAAAAATTTTTCGATTTCTCGAGTTCCCGTTTTTTTTTTAATTTTGCTGTTTTCGATTTTTTCATTTTTTCAGTTTTTAAATTTTTCAATTTTTGTGATTTCGATTTTCAATTTTTCTATTTTTCGACTTGTAGGTTTTTCGATTTTACAATTTTTCGGTTTTCCAAATTTTCCATGTTTAGATTTTTCAAATTTTTTCCCAGTTTTCCGACATTTTGGTTTTGGCATTTTTCAGTTTTTCGAGTTTTTAATTTTTCTGTTCAATTTTTCGATTTCTCAATTTTTTGAATTTTAGATTTTTCTATTTCCCGATTTCTCAATTTTTTATTTTTCAGGTTTTCTTAGATTTTTTTTAAATTTCACGTTTTTAATTTTCCATTTTTTCGATTATAGGATATTTTGTATTTTCGATTTTCGAAGCTTTCCACTTCTCGAGATCTCGATTTTTATTATTGATTAATTATTATTGATTGTTTTGATTATTATTATTAAATAATTGGATTTCCAGATTTTTCAAATTTCCAATTTCTCAATCGTTCAACATTTCAATTTTGAGAATATTTCGCTATTTTAAATTTTCTATTTTTTAAATTTTAGATTTTTCAGTTTGTGGATTTCACCATTTTTAGACTTTTCGACTTTTATATTTTCCAATTTCTAGGGCTTTCAATTCTCAAAATTCTAAATTTTCGATTTTTTAGGTTTTTTGATTTTTCAATTTTCAAATTTTTCGATGTTTCAATTTTTTTATTTCCTGAGTTCTTGGTTTTTCGATTCGACTTTCGGTTTTTCGATGATTTAATTTTTCCGTTTTTCAATTTTTCCATGTTTAGATTTTTTATTTTATCCCAATTTTTTGACGTTTTTGGGATTTTTCAATTTTTCCATTTTTTAAATTTCACATTTTTTATTGTTGATTTTTCGATTTCACGATTTTTTAATTTTTCGATTTATTCGAAGTTTCCATTTTTCGACATCTCGATTTTTCGATTTAAAAAATTTTTGGTTTTCCAGATTTTTCAAATTTTTGATATTTGAATCCTAGAAATTTTTCAATTTTTCAATTGTTCAATTTTTTGATATTTTAATTTTTCGATTTATCGATTTCTCGTTTTTTTGATATTGCAGTTTTCGATTTTTTCATTTTTCAGTTTTTAAATTTTTCAATTTTTGTGATTTCGATGTTTCGATTTTTCAATTGTTTAATTTCTCGATTTATTGATTTTTTAAAATTCAATTTTTTTAATTTTTCGATGTTTCAACTTTTTGGTTTCTTCAGTTCTCGACTTGTAGGTTTTTCGATTTTTAAAGTTTTCCATGTTTGGATTTTTCAAATTTTGTCTCAGTTTTTCGACATTTCGGTCTTGTGATTTTTCAATTTCTCGATTTTTTGATTTTTCGATTCAATTTTTCGATTTTTGAATTTTTTGATTTTTTGAATTTCAGATTTTTCTATTTCTCGATTTCTCATTTTTTGAATTTTCAAGTTTTCTTTTACATTTTTGAATTATTTAAATTTCACAGTTTTGATTATTCATTTTTTCGATTTGAGGACTTTTTATATCTTCGATTATTCGACATCTCGATTTTTCGATTTAAAAAAATTTCGGATTTCCAGATTTTTCAAACTTCCGCTATTTGAGTCCTAGGGATTTTTCATTTTTTCAATTGTTCAATTTTTTGATATTTCAATTTTTCGATCATTTTAATTTAAAATTTTTCAATTTCTCGATTTCTCGTTTTTTTATTTTGCACTTTTCGATTATTCCATTTTTCAATTTTTAAATTTTTCAATTTTTGTGATTTCGATGTTTCGAATTTTCAATTTTTCTGTTTTTCGACTTGTAGATTTTTCGATTTTAAATTTTTCGGTTTTCCAGTTTTCCATGTTTAGATTTTTCAAATTTTGTCCCCGTTTTCCTACATTTTGGTTTTGGCATTTTTCAATTTTTCGATTTTTTAATTTTTCGGTTCAATTTTTTCGATTTCTCAATTTTTTTTAATTTTAGATTTTTCTATTCCCCGATTTCTCATTTTTTGATTTTTCAAGTTTTCTTAGATTGTTTTAAATTTCACGTTTTTAATTTTCCATTTTTTCGATTATAGGATATTTTATATTTTCGATTTTCGAAGCTTTCCACTTCTCGAGATCTCGATTTTTATTATTGATTAATTATTATTGATTGTTTTGATTATTATTATTAAATAATTGGATTTCCAGATTTTTCAAATTTCCAATTTCTCAATCGTTCAACATTTCAATTTTGAGAACATTTCGCTATTTTAATATTTCTATTTTTTAAATTTTAGATTTTTCAGTTTGTGGATTTCACCATTTTTAGACTTTTCGACTTTTATATTTTCCGATTTCTAGGGCTTTCAATTCTCAAAATTCTAAATTTTCGATTATTTAAGTTTTTTGATTTTTCAATTTTCAGATTTTTCGATGTTTCAATTTTTTATTTCCTGAGTTCTTTTTTTTTCGATTCGACCTTCGGTTTTTCGATGTTTTAATTTTTCCGTTTTTCAATTTTTCCATGTTTAGATTTTTTATTTTATCTCAATTTTTTGACGTTTATGGGATTTTTCAATTTTTCGATTTTTTTAAATTTCACATTTTTTATTGTTCATTTTTCGATTTCACGATTTTTTAATTTTTCGATTTATTCGAAGTTTCCATTTTTCGACATCTCGATTTTTCGATTTAAAAAATTTTTGGTTTTCCAGATTTTTCAAACTTTTGTATTTGAATCCTAGAAATTTTTCAATTTTTCAATTGTTCAATTTTTTGATATTTTAATTTTTCGATTTATCGATTTCTCGTTTTTTTGATATGGCAGTTTTCGATTTTTCCATTTTTCAGTTTTTAAATTTTTCAATTTTTGTGATTTCGATGTTTCGATTTTTCAATTGTTTGATTTCTCGATTTATTGATTTTTTTTAATTCAATTTTTTTAATTTTTCGATGTTTCAATTTTTTGGTTTCTTCAGTTCTCGACTTGTAGGTTTTTCGAATTTTAAAGTTTTCCATGTTTGGATTTTTCAAATTTTGTCCCAGTTTTTAGACATTTCGGTCTTGTTATTTTTCAATTTCTCGATTTTTTAATTTTTCGATTCAATTTTTCAATTTTTGAATTTTTTGATTTTTTTTAATTTCCGATTTTTCTATTTCTCGATTTCTCATTTTTTGATTTTTCAAGTTTTCTTTTACATTTTTGAATTATTTAAATCTCGATTTTTCGATTTAAAAAAATTTCGGATTTCCAGATTTTTCAAACTTCCGCTATTTGAGTCCTAGGGATTTTTCAATTTTTCAATTATTCAATTTTTTGATAATTCAATTTTTCGATCATTTTAATTTTTCGATCATTTTAATTTAAAATTTTTCAATTTCTCGATTTCTCGTTTTTTGATTTTGCACTGTTCGATTATTCCATTTTTCAGTTTTTAAATTTTTCAATTTTTATGATTTCGATGTTTCGAATTTTCGATTTTTCTATTTTTCGACTTGTAGATTTTTCGATTTTAAATTTTTCGGTTTTCCAAATTTTCCAAGTTTAGATTTTTCAAATTTTGTCCCCGTTTTCCTACATTTTGGTTTTGGCATTTTTCAGTTTTTCGATTTTTTAATTTTTCGGTTCAATTTTTCGATTTCTGATTTTTTTTAATTTTAGATTTTTCTATTCCCCGACCTCTCAATTTTTGATTTTTCAGGTTTTCTTAGATTTTTTTTTAATTGCACGTTTTTAATTTTCCATTTTTTCGATTTTACAATTTTTTATATTTTCGATTTTCGAAGCTTTCCACTTCTCGAGATCTCGATTTTTATTATTGATTATTGATTGTTTTGATTATTATTATTAAATAATTGGATTTCCAGATTTTTCAAATTTCCAATTTCTCAATCGTTCAACATTTCAATTTTGAGAACATTTCGCTATTTTAATTTTTCTATTTTTTAAATTTTAGATTTTTCAGTTTGTGGATTTCACCATTTTTAGACTTTTCGACTTTTATATTTTCCGATTTCTCGGGCTTTCAATTCTCAAAATTTTTCAATTGTTCAATTTTTTGATATTTTAATTTTTCGATTTATCGATTTCTCGTTTTTTTGATATTGCAGTTTTCGATTTTTCGATTTTTCAGTTTTTAAATTTTTCAATTTTTGTGATTTCGATGTTTCGATTTTTCAATTGTTGGATTTCTCGATTTATTGATTTTTTAAAATTCAATTTTTTTTAATTCTTCCATGTTTCAATTTTTTGGTTTCTTCAGTTCTCGACTTGTAGGTTTTTCGATTTTTAAAGTTTTCCATGTTTGGATTTTTCAAATTTTGTCCCAGTTTTTCGACATTTCGGTCTTGTGATTTTTCAATTTCTCGATTTTTTAATTTTTCGATTCAATTTTTCGATTTTTGAATTTTTTGATTTTTTGAATTTCAGATTTTTCTATTTTCTCGATTTCTCATTTTTTGATTGTTCAAGTTTTTTTTTACATTTTTAAATTATTTAAATTTCACAGTTTTGATTTTTCATTTTTTCGATTTGAGGACTTTTTATATTTTCAATTATTCGACATCTCGATTTTTCGATTTAAAAAAATTTCGGATTTCCAGATTTTTCAAACTTCCGCTATTTGAGTCCTAGGGATTTTTCAATTTTTCATTTGTTCAATTTTTTGATATTTCAATTTTTCGATTTTTTAAATTTAAAATTTTTCAATTTCTCGATTTCTCGTTTTTTTATTTTGCACTTTTCGATTATTCCATTTTTTAGTTTTTAAATTTTTCAATTTTTATGATTTCGATGTTTCGAATTTTCGATTTTTCTATTTTTCGACTTGTAAGTTTTTCGATTTTACAATTTTTCAGTTTTCCAAGTTTTCCATGTTTAGATTTTTCAAATTTTGTCTCAGTTTTCCGACATTTTGGTTTTGGCATTTTTCAGTTTTTCGATTTTTTAATTTTTCGGTTCAATTTTTCGATTTCTCAATGTTTTTAATTTTAGATTTTTCTATTTCCCGATTTCTAAATTTTTGATTTTTCAGGTTTTCTTAGATTTTTTTTTAATTTCACGTTTTTAATTTTCCATTTTCTCGGTTTTACGATTTTTTATATTTTCGATTATTCGAAGCTTTCTACTTCTCGAGATCTCGATTTTTATTATTGATTATCGATTGTTTTGATTATTGAATTATTGCATTTCCAGATTTTTCAAATTTCCAATTTCTCAAGTTTTCAACATTTCAATTTTGAGAATATTTCGCTATTTTAATTTCTCTATTTTTTAAATTTTAGATTTTTCGGTTTGTGGATTTCCCGATTTGTAGACTTTTCGACCTTTATATTTTCCGATTCATCGGGCTTTCAATTCCCAAAACTCTAAATTTTCGATTTTTTTTCGTAAGTAGTCCACTTGACCACTTGACCACTCAGCAATTTATCTGTCAACTTTTTATTCAATCCAGTTCCAATTCCTCCAATTAAGAACACTTTTCCCAACATCACCAGAGACTTGCAACTTTATCACCTTGAAACTTTTTTGTAGTCGAAAAACTTCATTTCAATAAGGCAATAGTGTTTTAGTAGCCACTCCTGTCGATTCCTAGTCGTTATTAGTTCCTCTACTCGACCAACCGCGGCGCTCCAATTCAACACAAAATAGTCACACAATAGTGTCACAAAACTCTAAAATGTCATAATTTTTTCAGATGTACACACTCTTCCTCCTCCTCACTCTGGCTTCCCTCGCCGCCTCCAAGACCCTCTCCCCGCTCTCCCCCTACTCCACGAACCCCTGCAGAACCCGCAGCTCCTTAGACTACTCCGGCTCTCAGTTCAACTACCCACTCGAAAGTCGAACCAACCCCCAACAGCAATCCTCCGACCCTTGCAGCTCCCCCGTGACCTACTTGAACATGCCGATGCAGACCCCCCCCATGTACACCTCGAGTATGCGCTACAACCTGCAGCCGCAGCTCACGATGCCTTCGTTCCACTCCCACACGATGTCTTCGTTCCACCCCCAGCCGGTAGATTTCTTGGGCAACGGGAAGCCGTCGACTATTTGGGTCGACCAGTGGGATTCAAGTAATGGGCTCTATAGGCCGACGAAGCCCCAAGAATTGTTTCAGGACGTGGTTCAAGGAAATCCGCAGCAAAAGCCACAGAGGGCGGAGTCTGTTGTGCATACCTTGCAGAAGCCGTATGTTTTTAATGGGAACCCGACGAAGATGTTTGTTTTGAACGATATAAATAGGGCTCTAGGTGCGAATGCTTTGGATAATTTTTATCCATGATGCCGAAGGAGTATTGTATTTATTGTTATTTAATTTATTATTTATTGTACTGTCAAGCTGTAAAGGGACTTAAATCGCAATATATATGTTAAAATTATACCGAGTTTGGTTTCATGTATGACCTGCTTTACTTCCAGAGTATAAACTAATCGAGTCTATCGGATGACTACTTCTTGCATGTTTTCTCGACGTTTCATGACCTCTAGAGTACAAAAAATGGGTCTGCCGTTTTCGTTCGTCTCTCCGTCTGTAAGCTGTCAATCTACACAGAAAATATCCGAAATTACTGGACCCATTGTTGTCCTGTCGGCGCACGATGGTAAAACGCTAATAAAAAAAGACAACAATGGAATGACGTCATCTCCAAATTTTACACATAGCAAATCTTATTTAAATTTTGTGAAATAACGTAGTCTTGTACTTGGTTTATGAACCGGTGTTGAATTTTGATACCAGAAAACGAGATTTTTAAGTCAAAATTATACAACTTTTCGTTTTCTCAAGTTTTCAAATTTTCGATTTTTCAGCTTTTCGATGTTTCGGTTTTGATGTTTTCAGTTCTTAATTTTTAAATTTTGCAATGTTTCAATTCTTGTTTTCTTAATTTTTTTATTTCACAATTGTCCAATATTTCAATTTTGGGATTTTTCAATTTTTCGATTTTTCAATTTCCCATTTTTTCAAATTTTCGATTTTTCGATTTCTCAATTTTCGGATATTTTAGTTTTAAAATTTTTCAGGTTTTCGATTTTTCAATTTTTCTTTTCATCAGTTTTTCAATTTTTGGCATCTCTAAATTTTTGATTTTTTTTTATTGTCGATTAACCCATTTTTTGATTTTTCGACTTTTCGATTTTTAGATTTTTTAGGTTTTTGATTTGTTATTCGCTGTTTTAGTTTTGGGACTTTTTAATTTTTTGATTCTTCAATTTTACGATTTTTCGATTCATCAATTTTTCTATATTTGAATCTTGGGATTTTCAGTCTTTCAATTATTCGTTTTATTTTTTCGATTTTTTCGAATTTTTCGATTTTTTAAATTTTTCATTTTTCATTTTCTCGACTTCTCGTTTGTTGACTTTGCAGTTTTTCGATTTTTCCATTTATCGATTGTTTTACATTAAAATGTTTCAATTCTTCAATTTTTGATTCTTCGATTTTGAATTGTTTCGATTTTTCGATGTTTCAATTTTTTGATTTCTCAAATTCTCGGTTTTACGATTTTTCGACTTATAGGTTTTTGCGACTTTTAAATTTTTCTGTTTTCCAATTTTTCGATGTTTCAGTTTTGGGATTTTTTACATTTTAGATTTTTAGATTTCTCGATTTTTTATTTTTCAGTTTTTGGATTTGTCATTTTTTCGATTTCTTAAATATCACATTTTTGATTTTTCATTTTTTCGATTATACAATTTTTTAATGTTTCGTTATTTAATTTTTTTTTAAATCCAGATTTTTCAGTTTGTCGATTTTTGGATTTATAAATTTTTCTAATTTTATATTTTAAGAGTTTTCAACTCTTCGATTTCTTGATTTTTTTTCATTTTTCGTTTTGTCAATATTCCGATATTTCAGTTTTTCGATTTTTCAAATTTTCAATTTTTGGTGTTCCTAAATTTTCAATTTTTTGATTTCTCGATTAATCAATTTTTCGATTTTTCGTCTTTCGAATTCTCTGTTGCAATTTTTCGATTCCTCAGGTTTTCATTGTTTCAGTTTTTGGATTTTTCAGTTTTTCGATTCTCAAATTTTTCGATTTTTCAATTTACCGATTTATCAAATTTTCGTTATTTAAGTTTAGAGATTTTACATTTTTTCAGTTGCTCAATTGTTTGATATTGTATTTTCGATTGTTTAAATTTTAAATCCTTCGATTCCTCCATTTCTCGTTTTTTTTTTTATTTTTCAGGTTTGTTTTTCATTTTTTTCGAATTTTTTAAATGTCACATTTTTGATTTTTCAAATTTTCGATATTTGAATCTAGGGAATTTTTGATATTTTAATTTTTCGATTTTTAAATTTAAAATTTTTCGATTTCTCGATTTCCCGTTTTTTTTTTAATTTTGCAGTTTTGGATTTTTTCATTTTTTAAATTTTTCAATTTTTGTGATTTCGATGTTTCGATTTTTAGATTGTTCGATTTCTCGATATTTCGAGTTTTCAGCTTTTCGATTTTTCGATTGATTGATTTTTTTAAAATTCAATTTTTAAAATTTTTCGATGTTTCGATTTTTTAGTTTCTTCAGTTTATGACTTGTAGGTTTTTCGATTTTTAAAGTTTTCCATGTTTAGGTTTTTCAAATTTTATCCCAGTTTTTCGACATTTCGGTTTTGTGATTTTTCAATTTCTCGATTTTTAATTTTTCGATTCAATTTTTCGATTTTTCAATTAGTTGATTTTTTGAATTTTAGATTTTTCCATTTCTCGATTTCTCATTTTTTGATTTTTCAGGTTTTCTTTTATATTTTTCGATTATTTAAATTTCACATTTTTGATTTCTTATTTTTTCGATTTTACGACTTTTTATATTTCTGATTATTCAAAGTTTCCATTTCTCGACATCTCGATTTTTCGATTTTAAAAGTTTTTGGATTTCCAGATTTTTCAAATTTTTGATGTTTGAGTCCTAGGAATTTTTCAATTTTTCAATTGTTCAATTTTTTGATATTTTAATTTTTCGATTTATCGATTTCTCGTTTTTCGATTTTGCAGTTTTCGATTTTTTCATTTTTCAGTTTTTAAATTTTTCAATTTTTGTGATTTCGATGTTTCGATTTTTCGATTGTTCGATTTCCCGATATTTCGATTTTTCAACTTTTCGATTTTTCGATTTATTGATTTTTTTAAAATTCAATTTTGAAAATTTTTCGATGTTTCAATTTTTTGGTTTCTTTAGTTCTCGATTTTTCTATTTTTCGACTTGTAGGATTTTCCTTTTTCCAAGTTTTCCATGTTTAGATTTTTCAAATTTTGTACCAATTTTTCGATTTTTAATTTTTCGATTTTTCAATTTTTTGAATTTTTGATTTTTCTATTTCTCGATTTCTCATTTTGTTATTTTTCAGGTTTTCTTTTATATTTTTGGATTATTTAAATTTCACATTCTTGATTTTTCATTTTTTATATTTTACGACTTTTTATATTTTCGATTATTCGAAGCTTCCATTTCTCGACATCTCGATTTTTCAATTTAAAAAATTTTCGGGTTTCCAGATTTTTCAAACTTCCGGTATTTGTGCCTTAGGGATTTTTCAATTTTTCAATTGTTCAATTTTTTGATATTTCGATTTTTCGATTTTTTAAATTTAAAATTTTTCAATTTCTCGATTTCTCGTTTTTTTTATTTTGCACTTTTCGATTATTCCATTTTTCAGTTTTTAAATTTTTCAATTTTTATGATTTCGATGTTTCGAATTTTCGATTTTTCTATTTTTCGACTTGTAGATTTTTCGATTTTAAATTTTGCGGTTTTCCAAGTTTTCCATGTTTAGATTTTTCAAATTTTGTCCCAGTTTTCCGACATTTTGGTTTTGGCATTTTTCAGTTTCTCGATTTTTTAATTTTTCGGTTCAATTTATCGATTTCTCAATTTTTTTAATTTTAGATTTTTCTATTTCCCGATTTCTCAATTTTTGATTGTTCAGGTTTTCTTAGATTTTTTTTAAATTTCACGTTTTTAATTTTCCATTTTTTCGATTTTACGATTTTTTATATTTTTGATTATTCGAAGCTTTCCACTTCTGGAGATCTCGATTTTTATTATTGATTATTGATTGTTTTGATTATTAAATTATTGTATTTCCAGATTTTTCAAATTTCCAATTTCTCAATTTTTCAACATTTCAATTTTGAGAATATTTCGCTATTTTAATTTCTCTATTTTTTAAATTTTAGATTTTTCGGTTTGTGGATTTCCCGATTTTTAGACTTTTCGACTTTTATATTTTTCGATTCATCGGACTTTCAATTTTCAAAATTCTAAATTTTCGATTTTTTTCGTAAGTAGTCCACTTGACCACTCAGCAATTTATCTGTCAACTTTTTACTCAATCCAGTTCCAATTCCTCCAATTAAGAACACTTTTCCCAACATCACCAGTGACTTGCAACTTTATCACCTTGAAACTTCTTTGTAGTCGAAAAACTTCATTTCAATAAGGCGATAGTGTTTTAGTAGCTACTCCTGTCGATTCCTAGTCGTTATTAGTTCCTCTACTCGACCAACCGCGGCGCTCCAATTCAACACAAAATTGTCACACAATAGTGTCACAAAACTCTAAAATGTCTTTGTTTTTTCAGATGTACACCCTCTTCCTCCTCCTCACTCTGGCTTCCCTCGCCGCCCCCAAGACCCTCTCCCCGTTCTCCCCCTACTCCATGCACCCCTGCAGAACCCGCCGCTCCTTAGACTACTTCGCCCCTCAGTACAACTACCCACTCGAAAGTCGAACCAACCCCCAACAGCAATCCTTCGACCCCTGCAACTCCCCCGTGACCTACTTGAACATGCCCATGCAGACCCCCCCCATGTACACCTCGAGTATGCGCTACAACCTGCAGCCGCAGCTCACGATGCCTTCGTTCCACTCCCACACGATGTCTTCGTTCCACCCCCAGCCGGTGGATTTCTTGGGCAACGGGAAGCCGTCGACTATTTGGGTCGACCAGTGGGATTCAAGTAATGGGCTCTATAGGCCGACGAAGCCCCAAGAATTGTTTCAGGACGTGGTTCAAGAGAAGCCGCAACAAACGCCACAGAGGACGGAGTCTGTTGTGCATACGTTGCAGAAGCCGTATGTTTTTAATGGGAAGCCGACGAAGATGTATGTTTTGAACGATTTGAATAGGGCTCTAGGTGTGAATGCTTTGGATAATTTTTATCCATGATGCCGAAGGAGTATTGTATTTATTATTATTTAATTTATTATTTATTGTACTGTCAAGCTGTAAGGGGACTTAAATCGCAATATATATGTTAAAATTATGCCGAGTTTGGTTTCATGTATAACCTGCTTTACTTCCAGAGTATAAACTAATCGAGTCTATCGGATGACTACTTCTTTCATGTTTTCTCGACGTTTCATGACCTATAGAGTACAAAAAATGGGTCTGCCGTTTTCGTTCGTCTCTCCGTCCGTAGACTGTCAATCTACACAGAAAATATCCGAAATTACTGGACCCATTGTTATCCTGTCGGTGCACGATGGTAAAACGCTAATAAAAAAAGACAACAATGGAATGACGTCATCTCCAAATTTTACACATAGTAAATCTTATTTAAATTTTGTGAAATAACGTAGTCTTGTACTTGGTTTAACCGGTGTTGAATTTTGATACCAGAAAACGAGATTTTTAAGTCAAAATTATACAACTTTTCGTTTTCTCAATTTTTCGAGTTTTCGATTTTTCAGCTTTTCGATGTTTCGCTTTTGATGTTTTCAGTTCTTAATTTTTAAATTTTGCAATGTTTCAATTCTTGTTTTTTTAATTTTTTTATTTCACAATTTTCCAATATTTCAATTTTGGGATTTTTCAATTTTTCGATTTTTCAATTTCCCATTTTTTCAAATTGTCGATTTTTCGATTTCTCAATTTTCGGATAATTTAGTTTTAAAATTTTTCAGGTTTTCGATTTTTCAATTTTTCGTTTCTTTAATTTTTCAATTTTTCTTTTCTTCAGTTTTTCAGTTTTTGACATCTCTAAATTTTTGAATTTTTTTTATTGTCGATTAACCCATTTTTTGGTTTTTCGACTTTTCGATTTTTAGATTTTTTAGGTTTTTGATTTGTTATTCGCTGTTTTCGTTTTGGCATTTTTTAATTTTTTGATTCTTCAATTTTTCGAATTTTCGATTCATCAATTTTTCTATATTTGAATCTTGGGATTTTCAGTCTTTCAATTATTCGTTTTATTTTTTCGAATTTTAAAATTTTTCATTTTTCATTTTCTCGACTTCTCGTTTGTTGACTTTGCAGTTTTTCGATTTTTCCATTTATCGATTGTTTTACATTAAAATGTTTCAATTCTTCAATTTTTGATTCTTCGATTTTGAATTGTTTCGATTTTTCGATGGTTCAATTTTTTGATTTCTCGAATTCTCGGTTTTACGATTTTTCGACTTATAGGTCGTCAATTTTTCGATGTTTCTATTTTGCAAATTTTGTCCCAATTTTTTGACATTTCAGTTTTGGGATTTTTTAAATTTTAGATTTTTAGATTTCTCGATTTTTGATTTTTCGGGTTTTGGATTTGTCATTTTTTCGATTTCTTAAAAATCACATTTTTGATTTTTCATTTTTTCGATTATACGATTTTTTAATGTTTCGATATTTAATTTTTTTTTTAAATTCAGATTTTTCAGTTTGTCGATTTTTGGATTTATAAATTTTTCTAATTTTATATTTTTAGATTTTTCAACTCTTCGATTTCTCGATTTTTTTCATTTTTCGTTTTGTCAATATTCCGATATTTCAGTTTTTCGATTTTTCAAACTTTCAATTTTTGGTGTTCCTAAACTTCCAATTTTTTGATTTCTCGATTAATCAATTTTTCGATTTTTCGTCTTTCGATTTCTCTGTTGCAATTTTTCGATACCTCAGTTTTTTATTGCTTCAGGTTTTGGATTTTTCAGTTCTTCGATCCTTCAATTTTCCGATTTTTCAGTTTACCGATTTACCAAATTTTCGATATTTGAGTTTAGGGATTTATAATTTTTTCAATTTTTTGATATTTTATTTTCGACTGTTTAAATTTTAAATTCTTCGATTCCTTGATTTCTCGTTTTTTGATTTTCTAGTGCTCGATTTCCCATTTTTTGATTTTTCAGGTTTGTTCTTCATTTTTTCGGTTTTTTTAAATATCACATTTTTGATTTTTAATTTTTTCAATTTTACGAGTTTTTATATTTTCGATTATTCGAAGTTTCCATTTCTCGACATCTCGATTTGTCAATTTAAAAAATTGTTGGTTTTTTCGATTTTTAAACTTTTCCATCTTTAGATTTTTCAAATTTTTTTTTTTCTATTTCTCGATTTCTCATTTTTTGATTTTTCAAGTTTTCTTTTACATTTATGGATTATTTGAATTTCACATTTTTGATTTTTTATTTTTTTTGATTTTAGGACCTTTTATATTTTCGATTATTCGAAGTTTCCATTTCTCGACATCCCGAATTTTCGATTTAAAAAATTTTTGGATTTCCAAATTTTTCAAATTTTCGATATTTGAGTCTTAGGAATTTTTCAGTTTTTCAATTGTTCAATTTTTTGATATTTTAATTTTTCGATTTATTAAATTTAAAATTTTTCGATTTCCCGATTTCTCTTTTTTTTTGATTTTGCAGTTTTCGATTTTTCCATTTTTCAGTTTTTAAATTTTTCAATTCTTGTGATTTCGATGTTTCGATTTTTAGATTTTTCGATTTCTCGATATTTCAATTTTTCAGTTTTTCGATTTTTCGATTTACTGATTTTTTTAAATTAAATTTTTGTAATTTTTCGATGTTTCGATTTTTTGTTTTCTTCAGTTCTCGACTTGTAGGTTTTTCGATTTTTAAAATTTCCCATGTTTGGATTTTTCAAATTTTGTCCCAGTTTTTCGACATTTTGGTTTTGTGATTTTTCAATTTCTCGATTTTTTAATTTTTCGATTTTTCAGTTTTTTGATTTTTTGAGTTTTAGATTTGTTTATTTCTCGATTTCTCATTTTTGTTTTTCAGGTTTTCTTTTATATTTTTGGATTATTTAAATTTCGCATTTTTGACTTTTGATTTTTTCAATTTTACGACTTTTTATGTTATCGATTATTCAAAGTTTCCATTTCTAGACCTCTCGATTTTTCGACTTAAAAAATTTTTGGTTTTCCAGATTTTTCAAATATTCGATATTTGAGTCCTATGAATTTTTCAAATTTTCAATTGTTCAATTGTTTTGAGATTTTAATTATTCGATTTATCGATTTCTCGTTTTTTTTTATTTTGCAGTTTTCGAGTTTCCCATTTTTCAGTATTTAAACTTTTCAATTTTTGTGATTTTGATATTTCGATTTTTTGATTGTTCGATTTCTAGATATTTCGATTTTTCGTTTTTTTGATTTTTCAACTAATTGACTTTTTTATATGATTTTTTTTTATTTTTCGGTGTTTCGATTTTTCGGTTTCTTCAGTTCTCGATTTTTCGACTTTTTTCGGTTTTCCAAGTTTTCCATGTTTAGAGTTTTCAAATTTTGTCCCAGTTTTTCGACATTTCGGTTTAGTGATTTTTCAATTTCTCGATTTCTTAATTTTTCAATTCAATTTTTCGATTTCTCATTTTTTGATTTTTCACGTTTATTTTATATTTTTGGAAGATTTAAATTTCACATTTTTGAGTTTTTATTTTTTCGATTTTACGACTTTTTATATTTTCGATTATTCGAAGTTTCCATTTCTCGATTCGATGCAAAAAAATTTTTGGATTTCCAGATTTTTCAAATTTTCGATATTTGAGTCTAGCGATTTTTCAATTTTTCAATTGTTCATTTTTTGATATTTAAATTTTTCGATTTTTTAATTTAAAAGTTTTCCATTTCTCGACTACACGTTTTTTGATTTTGCAGTTTTTCGATTTTTTTACATTAAAATGTTTCAATTCTTCAATTTTTGATTCTTCGATTTTGAGTTGTTTCGATTTCTCGATGTTTCAATTTTTTAATTTTACGATGTTTCAATTTTTTGATTTCTGGAGTTCTCGGTTTTTCGATTTTTCGACTTTTTAATTTTTCTGTTTTTCTTCGATACTCCAATTTTTCGATTTTTCAGTTTACCGATTTATCAAATTTTCGATATTTGAGTTTAGGGATTTATAATTTTTTTCAATTTTTTGAAATTTTATTTTCGACTGTTTAAATTTTAAATTCTTCGATTTCTTGATTTCTCATTCTTTGATTTTCTAGTTCTCGATTTCCCATTTTTTGATTTTTCAGGTTTGTTCTTCATTTTTTCGGTTTTTTTAAATATCACATTTCGGTTTTTTGATTTTTCAATTTTTATGATTTCGATGTTTCGAATTTTCGATTTTTGGTCACACAATAGTGTCACAAAACTCTAAAATGTCTTTGTTTTTTCAGATGTACACACTCTTCCTCCTCCTCACTCTGGCTTCCCTCGCCGCCTCCAAGACCCTCTCCCCGTTCTCCCCCTACGCCATGCACCCCTGCAGAACCCGTCGCTCCTTAGACTACTTCGCCCCTCAGTACAACTACCCACTCGAAAGTCGAACCAACCCCCAACAGCAATCCTTCGACCCCTGCAACTCCCCCGTGACCTACTTGAACATGCCCATGCAGACCCCCCCCATGTACACCTCGAGTTTGCGCTACAACCTGCAGCCGCAGCTCACGATGCCTTCGTTCCACCCCCACACGATGTCTTCGTTTCACCCCCAGCCGGTGGATTTCTTGGGCAACGGGAAGCCGTCGACTATTTGGGTCGACCAGTGGGATTCAAGTAATGGGCTCTATAGGCCGACGAAGCCCCAAGAATTGTTTCAGGACGTGTTTCAAGAGAAGCCGCAGCAAACGCCACAGAGGACGGAGTCTGTTGTGCATACGTTGCAGAAGCCATATGTTTTTAATGGGAAGCCGACGAAGATGTATGTTTTGAACGATTTGAATAGGGCTCTAGGTGTGAATGCTTTGGATAATTTTTATCCATGATGCCGAAGGAGTATTGTATTTATTGTTATTTAATTTATTATTTATTGTACTGTCAAGCTGTAAGGGGACTTAAATCGCAATATACAGGGTGTCCCAGAATTCGCGCCATTCCCGTGAATGACATGTTCCCTGTCCCGAACTGTGCCGTAATTCGCAAAAAGAATTGTCCAGGCTTTAACCGTGTGAGAACTGGAAGGCGATTAAGTTGACCAATAGAGAGGCTGCTTTTATATCCGAACGTTTCTATGTTCAAAGTTACCTATGCCAAGAACAAAAAATTGGGTAATACTAAAGTTGAATGAATTTTTTCCGAATCCCCCTCCGTCAACAAAAGGAAACAGAAGTGTGGTTATAAATTTAATCATTTTGACAATTGTTTGTCATAAACTGTCACGAAGTTCATCACTGACCTGAAGAGACGCTTCTGCGCCAAAGATGACTGATTAATGTACACAGAGACGTCAAGGTTTACTTTAAGGCCAGTAGCATGGGACAGAAGTTATTTCTGCGGCCATTCTAGTTAAATTGTGTTTAACTGGGCTGTACATGTCATAAGAGAAGCTGTTTCATTTCATCGTAGGGAAATAATACATTTATTAATATTCGACATAGTGTGGATACCGAAGAGCAGGTATTAGAAGTCATTTTCTTAGAGCCCCGTGAATAATGTGTTGTTCTTTTTAACGAAAATTAGTACATTTTCAGAATTCACTATGCATCATATCCCTGATATTAAGTTTATCGTTATTTCTAAAAAAGAGTACCACATGTCCATTCAAAGAACGTTATTAAGTGTACTAAAGAGAAGATGGATCTTTTCAGCCTAGTCGGAAAGGCCGTGCTGGGGCTCCACGGAATGTACGTGTAGGTGCTGAAGAGCAAGTGTTAGAAAACATGGAAGCGGATCCTAGGAGAAATGTCCGCTGCGTAGCGCAAATGAGTGGATGCTCAAGATCGACCACTCATCGTACCTATCCTACAAGAGAGAAGACTGCATCCTTACCATTACACGAGGGTGCAGCATCTGCGACTAGCCGACTACCCGCAACGAGTACATTTTGCGCAATGGTTACTGCGACAAAATGAACTAAATCCTGATTTTTCACGGCGCATTCTTTTCACCGACGAATGTTCATTTTCCCGAGAAGGAATGTTTAATGCACACAATTGGCATTTCTGGGCACACGAAAATCCACATCTCACTAGGGTGAGAGCATATCAGGAGCGATTTACTATTAATCTATGGGCTGGAATCATTGGTACTAGTGTGGTAAAAATTTTAATGCATCTGATAAAATTATCACTAAACTCCGTTCCTGTTTATTTCGGTGGGGCCGTTTGTGTTACCCGATTACCTTAATGGGGAGGTATATGCTAAGTTTCTACGACTAGAGCTTCCGACGTTGTTGGAAGACGTTCCTTTGAATGTACGGCGGAATATATGGTTTCAGCACAACTTTAAAAAAACTGTTTTAAATCATATGCAACATCAATATTATTCTTGAATAAGTCTCTGTTTTCATTATCTCCCCCACATGATTGACACCACAGCAGATACCTATGATCTCAATACACCAGAGAAGTGGAGTCTCGTCTATTTTTTCGTTGCTTAGATTAGGTATCAGCAACAAAGCTGTTCAGTAAAAATTGATACTGTTTATTGAAAATCATAAGCACCGATTAATCAAAAGCGATATTTATGTTTTAGTACACCTAATAACGTTCTTTGAATGGACGTGTGGTACTCTTTTTTAGAAATAACGATAAACTTAATATCAGGGATATGCTGCATAGTGAATTCTGAAAATGTACTAATTTTCGTTAAAAAGAACAACACATTATTCACGAGGCTCTAAGAAAATGACTTCTAATACCTGCTCTTCGGTATCTACACTATGTAGAATAGTAATAAATGTATTATTTGCCTACGATGAAATGAAACAGCTTCTCTTATGAAATGTACAGCCCAGTTAAACACAATTTAACTAGAATGGCAGCAGAAATAACTTCTGTCCCATGCTACTTGCCTTAAAGTAAACCTTGACGTCTCTGTGTACATTAATCAGTCATCTTTGGCGCAGAAGCGTCTCTTCAGGTCAGTGATGAACTTCGTGACAGTTTATGACAAACAATTGTCAAAATGATTAAATTTATAACCACACTTCTGTTTCCTTTTGTTGACGGAGGGGGATTCGGAAAAAATTCATTCAACTTTAGTATTACCCAATTTTTTGTTCTTGGCATAGGTAACTTTGAACATAGAAACGTTCGGATATAAAAGCAGCCTCTCTATTGGTCAACTTAATCGCCTTCCAGTTCTCACACGGTTAAAACCTGGACAATTCTTTTTGCGAATTACGGCACAGTTCGGGACAGGGAACATGTCATTCACGGGAATGGCGCGAATTCTGGGACACCCTGTATGTGTTAAAATTATGCCGAGTTTAATTTCATGTATGACTTGTAGTTCTTAGGAGAGGGTGGTTAAAGAAAGTGTTGTAATCGAGTCGGTCGGATGACTACTTCTTTCATGTTTTCTCGACGTTTCATGACCCCTAAAATGCGAAAAAATGAGTCTCTCGTCCGTCTGTCTGCCTGTCTATCTGTCTGTCTATTCGCCGTCTCTGTCAATTTTTATTACACAGGAAAATCATGTCGATGGTAATACATTATTCAAAATTTGTCTGATCTACACCAACATGGAATGACGCCATCTCCAAATTTTACAAATAGTAAATGTTGTTTAAATATCTCAGTCTTGAATTTTTATCATAAAAAAACGAAATTTTTTGAAAAAAATCAAAATTGTAGAACTTTTCGTTTTCTCAATTTTTCATTTTTGAGCTTTTCCATGTTTCAGTTGCTCTACTTTTCAAATTGTCGATTTCACGATTTTCAATTTTTTGCTTACTCAATTACTCGATATTTCAATGTTTCCATTTCTCGATTTTTCAACTTTTCCAATTTTTTGGTGTTTCTGAATTTTCGATTTGTGAGTTTTCGATTTATCAGTTTTTCGATATTCCAACTTTTCGATTTATCGATTTTTGAATTTCACGATTTAAAATTTTTTGATTACTCAATTTTTCGTATTTCAGTTTTACAATTTTTTTTTTTTTGGATTTTTCGAATTTTGGGTTTCTCGATTTCTCAGTTTACCAATATTTGCTTTACAATTTTTTTTAGATTTCTCAGTTTTTGATTTTGCAATTTTCGATTATTTGATTTTTTGATTAATCAGTTTTTCGATTTTTCGACTTTTCGATTTCCCAATTTTTCGACGTTTCGACTTTTAGATTTTTCAATATTTCAGGTTTTCAATTCTTCAATTCTTTGACTTTTCAGTTTTTCGATTTTTAGTCTTTTCAATTTTTCTTACAATTTTTCGTTCGATTCCTCAGTTTTTCGTTTTTTCAGTGCTGGGACTTTTCAGTTTTTCGATTTCAATTTTCGATATTTTCGTTTTGCGATTTTTTATAAGTTCAAATTTTTCGATTTTTCGATTTCTCGTTTTTTTGATTTTGCAGTTTTTCAATTTTTCAATTTTCAGTTTCAACATTTCTCAATTTATCGAGATTTCGATGTTTCGATTTTTCGATCTTCCGATTTTTCAGTTTTTCAATTTAGTGATTTTTTTAAATTAAAATTTTTCAGTTTTTCAATTTTTTATTTTTAACCTTTTAAAATTTCTTAATGTTTCAATTTTTTAATGTTTCATTGTTTCGATTTTTTGAATTCTCGGTTTTTCGTTTCTTCCGCTTTTAGGCAGTTCGATTTTTAAATTTTTCAGTTTTCATTTTTCGATGTTTGAATTTTTTAAATTTTGTTCCAATTTTCGACATTTCAGATTTGCGATTCTTCAATTTCTCGATTTTCAGTTTTTCGATTTTTCATTTTTTCGAATTTTTTAATTTTACATTTTTGAGTTTTCATTTTCTCGATTTTAGGATTTTTTAATTTATTCGAAGTTTCCATTTCCCGACATCTCAGTTTTTAAGGTTTTAAAAATGTTTACATTTTCCCATTTTTCAAATTTCCCATTTCTCAATATTTCAAGATTTCGATTTTGGGAATTTTTCCCTTCCTGGATTTCTTAATTTTTCGATATTTTCATTTTTCAGTTTTTTTAATTTTACATTTTTCGATATGTCAATTTTTTTATTAAAATCTTTCAATTTTTCAATTTTTTAATTTTTCGATGTTTAATTTTTTTTATTTCTTGAGTCCTCGACTTTTCGACTTTTAGGTTTCTCGATTGTTTAATTTTTCGGTTTTTCATTTTTTCGATGTTCCGATTTTTCAAATTTAGTCTCAATTTTTCGACATTTCAGTTTCGGGATTTTTGATTTCCCCACCTTTTAATTTTTCAATTTTTTAAATTTTAGATTTTTCGTTTTCCCGTTTTTTGATTTCTCAGGTTTTCGATTTTTTAAGTTTTACATTTTTGAATTTTATTTCTTCGATTTTAAGGTTTTTTCATTTTTTCTGATTATTCGAAATTCTAT
Organism: Zophobas atratus; assembly: GCA_022388445.1. Taxonomy (NCBI): domain Eukaryota; kingdom Metazoa; phylum Arthropoda; class Insecta; order Coleoptera; family Tenebrionidae; genus Zophobas; species Zophobas atratus. Next base: position 4,064,955 of record CM039448.1, read on the forward strand.
TTCTCGACATTTTGATTTTTCAATTTTTGATTTTTAATTTTTTCGATTTTACTATTTTTGATAGTTCAATTATAATATATTTATTTAAAATTTTTTTTTATTTCCAGGTTCTTCAATTTTTCGATTTCTCAATTTTTCAACATTTCAATTTTGAGAACTTTTCGACTTTTTGATGTTTCGGTTGCCTGATCTTTCGATATTTCTAATTCTCCGATTTTTCAATTTTTTTAAAATTTTAGATTTTCGAATTCCCGATTTCTCAGGTTAGCGCTTTTTGATTTTTTCGATTTTAAGGTTTTTTAATTTTTCGATTATTGGAAGTTTCCATTTCTCGACATCTCGGTTGTTCTGTTTTAAAAATTTTTCGATTTCCCGATTTTTCATATTTTCGGTTTCTCAATATTTCAACATTTCAATTTTGGGAATTTTTCCATTTCTGGATCTTTCAATTTTTCGATACATGTTTGATTTTTTTCTACTTTTTAAATTTAAAATTTTTCGGTTTGGCGATTTTTCGATTTTCCAATTTTTTTAATTTCAAATTTTTCTATTTTTTGAGGTTTCGATTGTCGGATCTTCCAATTTTTCTACTTTTCTGCTTTTTAATTCCGGTTTTCAATTTAGAAACTTTTTGAATTTTCGATTTTTTAAATTTTCAATTTTTCATTCTTTCAATGTATCTTTTACACATTTTCGATTCCTCAGTTTTTCGTTGTTTCAGTTTTGGGATTTTTCACATTTTGGATTCTTCAATTTTTCAATTTATCGATTTTTCAATTTTGCGATATTTGTCTTCGGATTTTTGAATTTTTCAGTTCTAGATTTTTCGACTTTCAGGTTTTCCGAATTTAAAATTTTTCGGTTTCCAGTTTTTCGAAGTTTCGATTTTTCAGACTTTGTTACAATTTTTCGACATTTCAATTTATAGGATATACTTGGTTTCTCGATTTTTTAATTTTTCAATTCAGTTTTTCGATTTTTCAATTTTTTGATTTTTAATATTTTAGATTTTCGAATTCCCGATTTCTCAGGTTAGCGCTTTTAGATTTTTTCGATTTTACTGTTTTTTAATTTTTCGATTTTTGGAAGTTTCCATTTCTCTGTTTTAAAAATTTTTCGATTTCCCGATTTTTCATATTTTCGGTTTCTCAATATTTCAACATTTCAATTTTGGGAGTTTTTCCATTTCTGGATCTTTCAATTTTTCGATTTTCCAATTTTTTTAATTTGAAATTTTTCGATTTTTTGAGGTTTCGATTGTCCGATCTCCAATTTTTCTACTTTCTGCTTTTCAATTCCGGTTTTCAATTTAAAAACTTTTGATTTTTCGATTTTTAAAATTCTCGATTTTTCATCTTTTCAATGTATCTTTTAAACATTTTCGATTCTTCAATTTTTCGATGTGTCAATTTTTCAATTTTTCGATATTTGTCTTCGGATTTTTGAATGTTCCAATTGTTCGATTTTTTGATATTGTATCTAACTTTTAGATTTTCCGAATTTTAGGTTTTTCGATTTCTTGATTTATTTTTCGATTTTGAGCTGCTTGAATTTCTCTATGTTTCAATTTTTTTATTTTTGATGTCTCGATTTTTCTATTTTGAAAATTCTTGGATTTCCAGGTTTCTCAATTTTTCAATTTTGGGAATGTTTCGACTTTTTGATGTTTCGATTGCCCGATCTTTCGATTTTTCTACTTTTCCGATTTTTCAATCTTTCGATTTAAAAAATTTTTGACTTTTCGATTTATCGATTTCAGTTTTACAATTTTTTTATTTTTCGATTCAATTTTTCGATTTTTCGAATTTTGGGTTTCTCGATTTCCCAGTTTTCCAATATTTCTGTTTTACAATTTTTGTTTAGATTTCTCAATTTTTGATTTTTCAGATTTTGTTATTTCTAAATTTTCGATTATTTGATTTTTTGATTAATCAGTTTTTCGATTTTTAGTCTTTTCATTTTCTCTTACAATTTTTCGTTTGATTTTTTTTTTTTTCGTTTTTTCAGTGCTGGGACTTTTCAGTTTTTCGATTTCAATTTGTGATATTTTAATTTTTTCGATTTTCAATTTTTCTCAATTTATCGAGATTTCGATATTCGATTTTTCAGTTTTTCAATTGATTTTTAAACTGTTAAAATTTCTCAACGTTTCAATTTTTTAATTTTTGATTGTTTCGAATTTTTGAATTCTCGGTTTTTCATTTCTTCGGATTTTGGGTGGTTCGATTTTTAAATTTTCCAGTTTTCATTTTTCGATGTTTGGATTTTTTAAATTTTGTCCCAATTTTCGACATTTCAGATTTTCGATTTTTCACTTTTTCGATTTCTTTAATTTTACATTTTTGAGTTTTCATTTTCTCGATTTTAGGATTTTTTAATTTGTTCGAAGTTTCCATTTCCCGACATCTCAGTTTTTCAGGTTTAAAAATTTTTACATTTTCCCATTTTTCAAATTTCCGATTTCTCAATTTTTGAACATTTCAATTTTGGGAATTTTTCCCTTTCTGGATTTTTCGATTGTTCGATTTCCCAATATTTTGATTTTTTGATATATCATTTTTTTTTATTAAAATTTTTCAATTTTTCAATTTTTGGTTTTTCGAATTAAAACTAAGTATTTCAATTTCCGATGTTTCAATTTTTAAATTTTTCGATGTTTGAATTTTTTTATTTCGACTTTTAGGTTTCTCGATTGTTTAATTTTTCTGTTTTTTAGTTTTTCGATGTTCCGATTTTTCAAATTTAGTCTCTATTTTTCGACATTTCAGTTTCGGGATTTTTTAATTTTTCGATTTTTTAAATTTTAGATTTTTCGATTTCCCGTTTTTGATTTCTCAGGTTTTCGATTTTTTAAGTTTTACATTTTTGAATTTTATTTCTTCGATTTTAAGATTTTTTATTTTTTCGATCATTCGAAGTTCCATTTCTTGACATCTCGGTTTTCCTGTTTTAAAAATTTTTCGAATTCCTGATTTTTCATATTTTCGGTTTCTCAATATTTCAACATTTCAATTTTGGGAATTTTTCCATTTCTGGATTTTCAAATTTTTCGATATTGGAATTAGTCTATTTTTTAAAATTTTAAATTTTTCGGTTTGTCGATTTTTCGATTTTCCGATTTTTTTTAATTTAGAATTTTCGATTTTTTGATGTTTCGATTTTTCGTCTACTAGATTTATCTTTTACAAATTTTCGATTCCTCAGTTTTTCGTTGTTTCAGTATTGGGATTTTTCACTTTTTCGATTTTTCGATATTTGTCTTCGGATTTTGAATTTTCCAATTTTAGATTTTTCGATTTATTGATTTATTTTTCGATTTTGATCTGTTTGAATTTCTGGATATTTCAATTTTGTAATTTTTCGGTGCCTGGATTTTTTTATTTCTCCAGTCTCGTTTTTCGATTTTTAAATGTTTCGGTTTTACAATTTTTCGATGTTTCAATTTTTCCAAAGTTTGTCCCAATTTTCCGACATTTCAGTTTTGGGATTTTTCAGTTTCTAGATTTTTTAATTTTTCGATTCAATTTTTTGATTTTTCAATTTTTAATTTTTAATATTTTCGATTTTACGATTTTTTATAGTTCAATTATAATATATTTGTTTTAAAAATTTTTTGATTTCCAGGTTGTTCAAATTTTCGGTTTCTCAATTTTTCAACATTTCAATTTTGGGGATTTTTCGACTTTTGCATGTTTCAGTTCCCTGATCTTTCGATTTTTCTACTTTTCCAATTTTTCAAATTTTCGATTTAAAAATTATTTGATTTTTCGATTCTTCAGGTTTTCAATTCTTCGATTCATCGATGTTTCAATTTTTCAATTTTTTAGGTTCTTGATGTTTCAATTTCTCGCTTTTTGAAATTTTCCATTTTTCGTCTTTTTGAGATCTCTTACAATTTTTTGATTCCTCAGTTTTTCGTTGTTTCAGTTTTGGGATTTTTCCCTTTTTCGATTCTTCAATTTTTTAGATTTCTTAAATTTTGGATTTTTCGTTTTTGCAGTTTTTTGATAATTCAATTTTTCAATTTTTCAGTTTTCCAGTTTTTCGATTTCGCGATTTTTCTATATTTCGATTTTTCAGTTTTTCGATTTTTTTGATTTCTCGAGTTCTCGGTTTCTCGGTTTTTCAACTTTTAGGTTTTCCGATTTTAAAATTTTTCGGATTTCCAATTTTTCGAAGTTTCGATTTTTCAGATTTTGTTCCAATTTTTCGACATTTCAATCTACAGGATATATTTGATTTCTCGATTTTTTTATTTTCCAATTCAGTTTTTCGATTCTTCAATTTTTTGAGTTCTAAAATTTTAGATTTTCGAATTCACGATTTCTCAGGTTATCGCTTTTCCATTTTTCAGATTTTTTAAATTTCACGTTTTTGATTTTCTATTTTCTCGATTTTATCCTTTTTTTAATTTTTCGATTATCCAAAGTTTCCATTTCTCGACATCTCGGTTTTTCTGGTTTAAAAATTTTTCAATTTCCCGATTTTTCATATTTTCGGTTTGTTAATATTACAAGATTTCAATTTTGGAAATTTTTCCATTTCTGAATTTTTCAATTCTTCGATACATATTTGGATTTTTCTATTTTTTAAATTTTAGATTTTTCGGTTGGTCGATTTCTCGATTTTCCGATTTTTTTAATTTCAGATTTTTCTATTTTTTTATTTTTCGATTGGCCGATCTTCCAATTTTTCTACTTTTCCGGTTTTCTTTTGCAGAATTTGAATTTTTTGATTTTTCAATTTTTAAAATTTTAGATTTTTCATCTTTTCCATTTATCTTTTACAAATTTTCAATTCCTCAGTTTTTCGTTGTTTCAGTTTTGGGATTTTTCACTTTTTCGATTCTTTAATTTTTCAATTTATTGATTTATCATTTTTTCGACATTTGTCTTCGGATTTTTGAATTTTCCGATTGTTCGATTTTTTTGATATCGTAATTTCTCGATTTTCCCAATTTTAGGTTTTACGATTTCATAACTTTTTTTCGATTTTGAGCTGTTTGAATTTCGCGATGTTTCAATTTTTTATTTCTCCAGTTCTCGTTTTTTCAATTTTTCGACTTGTAGGTTTTTCGATTTTTAAATTTTTCGGTTTTTCAATTTTTCTATGTTTCGATTTTTCAAAGTTTGTCCCATTTTTCCGACATTTCAGTTTTGGGATTTTTCAGTTTCTCGATTTCTTTATTTTTCCATTAAATTTCTGGATTTTTCAATTTTTTGATTTTTTAAATTTTAGATGCTTCAATTTTGGTAATTATCAACTTTTTGATGTTTCGAGTACCCGATCTTTAGATTTTCTATTTTATCCTTATACAAGTAAAATTGTAAATAATAAATATTAAAAATTAATCATAATTTATTTAGACAGAACTTTCCTTGCTCCTGGAGAACAAACAACAAACGACGAGCATTATTATTTCGAAAAATACATTTTTTAGACAAGGCTATTTTTTTTGAACTTTGAAGACTATTATAATTTGCAAAAAAGAATTTATTCCAAAAACTAGCTAAACCTCCAATACCGAAACAACACCAAAAATGCAACTTCTACAGTTACTCTCTTGTACGGTGTTCACACCTCGTTAAACTTTGTTCCGCTGAAATTTACAATTATTTAAATAAATTCGCACCTTGTGGGTAATTACAGTGCTACTTACTGAACTAAAAAAAAAAAAAAAAATACACGACACTTTGAGAAATCATCTCACCCAACACAAGCACCACGATAACGAATTATTCTCATTGTTGTAGCAAATTTTTCCGCACCACACACATCACAAATTAAATTACCTCACCACCACCGAAACACTTTAATCGGTGCATGACACACTTACAATCATGCTAATTAAATTGTTCCGCTTCTCTGAAATATAATTTATACTAAGTACGGCGATACGATGACGCTGTAAACTTTGACGTTTGAGTAGCCAATAGGAGAGAGTGCCCAAAATGACAAGCCAACTGTATACACAGTTCCATATTTTGATTTAATTAAGAAATAAGAAATCTCATGCGATAAAAGACAATAAAATCGCCGTTATGAGACCGAACGCGATAAAAGCCACATTAAAAAAAAGCCGCTACGACTTTCGTCATTAAAAACAATCCCATAATCTGGTTCAGATCTTCACAATAAGTGAGCAGAAGCTGGTGGTGTTTTTTTTTTAATAATTTATGTTGATTTGGAGAAATTCGTTCCAGTTTGTTAGTTTGAAAATGTTATCGTAGCGAACAAACAAACATACTTCAAAAGTTTATGAGGAAAGCTCTTACGAAAAGGACAGTATTATAGTTTTTTTGTGTTTTTAATTTTGACATTAATTTCAAAGTTGACGCGTCACAAACAGGAGGGAAGGAGTAATTACCACGTAAAGTAGGTAGTTAATGACATTTTAAACAAAGTTTCTTGGTGAAACTGACGTGTAATTAGTACGTTTTTACTCGAGGGAGTATAATTTAGAGGGTAATTACAAAATTGATGGCTAGGACGGTTTGTATTTTTGATGGGGTTTATGTAAATTTATTATAATGAGAAATACTTACATGTTAATATAATTTAAGAAATCGTACTTTTATTTGTGAGAATATAAATAAACAGGACATCGATTTTGAAGTTGGCGCGCATCTGTTGGAGCCAATCACGTTGCTGATGACGTAGCCACCACTATTCTACTACTACGCCAATCGTCAAAATAAGAAAATCGGGTAAAAAAAACTCTGTTTCAACCCTCAAAAATTTAATAAAAAGCTACAATAGTGTAAGTAAAACCCATACGAAAACGATTAGGCAAAATTTCCAAAAACAAAACAAACTTCACAACAAAATCACATATAACAAAACCGAGTCTTCTCAAGAGGTATACGTAAGTAAATTGACATTGGTCTGGTGCGCCCTTGTCCTCAGGCCCACCCAAAATTAATCCCCGTCATCTGATAAAACCTAATATTAAACGGCCTATAAAAATCCCTCAATCTCTGTACAATAATCGGGTCGATGTACGGATGATTCCTGCCCTTCGTCTTCCCCAGGCAGTGCGGAGTGCTGTGCCCTTCGCTCTTGAACAAACACGGAAACCCCTTCGTCGAGTTAAAATAGAAGTGCCTTTCCGACACCACCCGTTTCAACCCCAAGAAATCCTGCACCCTCTTCAGCTCCACCGCGGGGTCCACCACCAGCCGCTCCCCGCTGATAAACAAGAACTGCGACAACGGGAAGTACTTGAGCCACCTGGCCAGATAGCGCGAGTAAATCCCGAGTTTGACCGGCCCCCAGGACGTGTCCACGATGCTGCCGATGGAGCTGTTGAGGAAGATGAGCTGCTCGAAGGGCTTCATGTCGGGCTTCTTGGACACGGCTTGGGTGTAGTCGGAGATGGCGCGCGTGACGGGGTCGCGCACGACGACGAGGAGTTTAGTGGAGGGATTCATGTGCTGCACGCGGCGGGGCGCCTCCTTGGTGATGAAGTACGATGGGGTTTTTTCGATGGTGAGCTGGCCCTCGAGGGTGGGGGGCATGCGCTGGCGGTACCACTGGAAGCCGCGGGGGTAGTTCTTGTCGAAGAAGTGCACCTCGCTGCCGGCGGCGCGCACGTCGGGGTGGATGCGGATGAACTCGAGGAGGGCGCGAGTACCGCCCTTTTTTACACCTACGAAACAGTTTTTTTGTTGTTGTTTGTGTAGGGTTGGTAGCACTTACCTATAATTAAAGCACTTGGAAGTTGCCGCATGGGACGCAGACCCTGTTCGCGAAAAAACTTATATTTCGGCGATATGTCTGATTCGTTACCGTCAAGCAACGGAACTACACGAACAGAGGTCCTATAGCGAATTATGGAGTTTTCATTTGGTACTACCGGGTGATGGCGCCACTGAATCGAATTGTTATTTATTTAGTTGCCTTATTTCATAATAAACCGAAAATACTTACTTTGGGCCATGCTTTGGCTATGCTACTGACTAGACATGTGTTGAATGTATAGCTGATATAAAAAGATATGGCAGCCAAGGTAAGTAGAGCTAAAATAACTTTTCTCGAAATTAGTATTTCCATTGGAAATTACAGTCGCTGCAAGTGTACAGTATCATAATTAATCTGCAACAAAAAAAATTAAATTAATCTTAATAACAAAAAAATCCCTAACGGGGGATTTCTGCACGGAACGGACTATACACAACGCAATTGTATTTTTTTGATAACTTTGCTAAAAATAATTGGCACTCACTGAGAACGGACTGCCATGAAATAAAAACAACAACGAAAAAAATTCAAATTTTGTGTTGTGCGAGCACAATTAATAAATAAATTTTTATTCGTTGCATAACGTAAACTTACATGTCAGATGCCATTGTGTCCGCATTTCCTGAATTAAAGTCGTGCTGCTCATGTTGTTTTGGAGGTTTTCTGCAACACTGTTTTAATGTGTGATAATTTTGTATTCTTTTCCCATTTTTGTTGACCCTTGACGGCTCTTAACCTCAAAGAATTCGGGAAATGTCAACAACGCAGTTGTTGTCAACACGGAAGTGGCTGCGGTGACGGCGCGCATGACCGATATTGTCTTAAAATACCGGCGAAAAAATGTCCGAGACGCTCATATTTTAAATAGTGTCATCATTTTCTACACTGTAGCTTTCTATCAGTACTTTTGCATTGTTAAAGATAGTTCTCGATCAACAAGATTTATTGCTATTCGTCTCAAAAAAAAAAAACACATACAAAGGCTTACATTTTGCCCTTTTTTCTTAATATTTGTAGTGCGTATCGATTTTGCAATTAGGCTCCACCCCTCCCGTGAAACGAATGAAAAACCGTTACAATTGAGCTTGGGATGGATATGGGTGGTGCTTGTTTATTTTTAATGTACGTAGTTTTTAAACAACATACTCAAAAACATGTTTATTATTTCTTGTAAAGAAATTTTGCCTCTGTTTTCACTTAAAATGTGTGGACTATCTCTTTCAACAAAACTACATTTAAAATGGTAAATTTTTGTAAGAAATATGGATTTTGCAATTAAGCTCCCCCTTAGGCCTGCCAACAAAAAAATCATCACGATTGAGACAGGGTGGGTGGGCGGGGCTACATTTTGCCTTGTTTTCTTAAAATGTGTAGACTTCTTTTCACAAACACATTTAAAATGGTAAATTTTTGTAAGGAAATATGGATTTTACAATTAGGCTCCGCCCCTAGGCCTGCTAACGAATGAAAACTTCATTACTATATAGATCAGGGCAGGTATGGGTGGGGCTTAATCTTTGGCTTTAATTTTTTCTTAATATACATGGTTATCTTTGAATAACAATCTTCGAAATTTCCAAAATATCTAAACCTAAACTCTTGAATCTTTAAAATCTTGGAATTTTTGGAATTTCTAGAATTTCTCGAATCTTTAGAATCTCAATCTCTAGAATTGAGGAACTGCTAAACCTAAACTTTGATTTCTTAAAATCTTAGATCTTTAGAATCTTTAGAATCCGTAAAATTTTTGATTTTCTAGATTTTTAGAGGGCAAACTAAAACTGCCAAACTCTGAACCCTTGAATTTCATTGGAATTTTTGGAATCTCAGAATCTTTAAGTAACATCTAAAGGATCACCAGAATCTTCATAATCTCTAGAATCTCTAAAATCTTAGAATCTTGTAACTTTAAAATTTCTAGAATTTTTCGGATTTCTAAAATTTTTCAAAGCTTTAGAATCTCTAATCCTTAGATTTACTGGAACCGCTTGAGTTAGATTTCTTGGGAGAACCTTAGAACTCTCAAATCTCACATCTATAGAATTTCTAGGAATCAGAACTCTTACTAAAACAATGTTAGATTTCTTAGATGTTTTGAAATTTTTAACATCTTCAGAATCTCGAAAATTCCAAGAATTTCTAGAATCTTTGGTTTCTCGATTTTTTGCAATTTTTAGAATTTTTTGAATCCTTAGAATCTATGAATCCTTAGAACTTCTAGAATCTTTAGAATTCAGAAACTTTTGTCTCTCCATAATTTTCTCTAGAATGTGTAGAACTCTTAAAATATGAATCTTTGGAATTTCTAGAATCTCTGGAATTTTTGGAATTTCTAAAATTTCTGGAATCTTTATAAGCTGCAGCAGTTTTAGCATTTCCAGAATTTCCAGAGCTTCTAGATTCTTCAAACCCTCTAGAGCGTCTAGAATCTTTAGAATCTCTAGTATCGCTGGAACCGCTGTGGATTTCTTTGAACTTTTATGATCTGCAGAATCTCTAAAATTTTAGAATTTTTAGATTTTTCGGAATTTCTCGAATCTTTAGAATCTATAATCTCTAGAATTGCTGGAACTTCTAAACTCTAAACCCTTGATTTGCTTGAAATGTTTATAATCATCATAATCTCTAGTATCTCTAAAACATCTAGAACCTTTAGAAATTTCAAAATTTATAGAATTGATCGAACTGTTAGACTCTATAACTTTGGATTTCTTAAAATTTTTAGGATTTTTAGAATCTTCAAAATCTCTAAAACCTCTAGAATCTTTAGAATCCTAGAATTTTTGGACTTTCTGGAATCTCTAAAATTGCTTGGAACTGCTAAACTCTAAACCTTTGAATTTATTGCAGTTTGTAGAATCTCCAGAATCTTTAACTAACATCTACAGAATCACCAGAATCTTCATAATCTCTAGAATCTCTAAAATCTCTAGAACTTGTAACTTTAAAATTTCTAGAATTTTTCGGATTTCTAAAATTTTTCAAAGCTTTAGAATCTCTAATCCCTAGATTTACTGGAACCGCTTGAGTTGGATTTCTTGGGGTCTTTAGAAACATTAAACTCTTAAATTTTGAACTCTTTAGAATCTTGAACATCTTCAGAATCTAGAAAATTTTAAGAATTTCTAGCATCATTAGAGTCTCTCGAATTTTTGAAATCTTTAGAATTTCTTGTATCCTTAGAATCTCCTGAATCTTTAGAACCTCCAGAATCCAGAATCTTTTGCCTCTCCATTATTTTCTCTAGAATTTTCAGAATTTTCCAAAATTTCTAGAACCTTAAAACATGTAGAATTTCTAGAATCTCAAGAATTTCTAGAATTCGTCGAATTTCTATAATCTATAGAACATTATCATTTGATTCTTTAAAGCCTCTAGAGCATCTAGAATCTTTAGAATCTCTAAAATTGCTGGAATGGCTGTGGATTTCTTGGAACTTTTAGGATCTGTAGAATCTCTAACTAGAATCTTTGGAATTTCTATAATTTCTGGAATTTCTCGAATCTTTAGAATCTCTAATCTCTAAAATTAATGAAACAGCTAGACTCTAAAACTTTGGATTTCTTAAAATCTTAGGATCTTTAGAATCTTCAAAATTTCTAAAACCCCCAGAATCTCTAGAATCTGCTAAACTCTAAACCCTTGACTTTATTGGAATTTTTAGAATCTCCATAATCTTTAACTAACATCTACAGAATCACTAAGATATTCATAATCTCTAGAATTTCTAAAATCTCTAGAACTCGTAAAAACTTTAAAATTTCTAGAATTTTTCGGATTTCTAAAATGTTTCGAAGTTTTAGAACCTCTAATTCCTAGAATTACTAGAACCGCTTGAGTTGGAATTCTTGGAGTCTTTAGAACCATTAGAATTTCCTGAATATTTAGCATCTCTATAAGCTCCCAGAACCTCTAGAAGCTCTAAAACTTTAGAATCTCCTGGATATTTAGAACCTCTAGAATCTTTAGAATCCAGAATCTTTTGCCTCCCCATAATTTTCTCTAGAATTTTCAGAATCTCAAACTTTTCTAAAACCCTTAAACCAAGTAGAATTTGTAGAATTTCTATATAATTCCTCGAATTTCTATAACCTACAGAACTTCTAGCACTTCCAGACTTTCCAGAGCTTTTAGATTCTTTAAAACCTTTATAGCTTCTAGAATCTTTAGCATTTCTTGAAATTTTTAGGATCTGTAGAATCTCTAGTTTTTCTGGAACCGGTATACTCTAAAACTCTAGATTTCTTGGACTCTTTAGAATTTTTCGAAGAATTTCTAGAATCTTTAGAATTCAGAGACTTTTGCCTGTCCATAATTTTCTCTAGAATGTCTAGAACCTCTAGAATCTTCAGAATCTTCAAAATTTCTAGAACTCTTAAAATATGAATCCTTGGAATTTCTACAATCTCTGGAATTTTTGGAAGTTCTAGAATTCCTCGAATCTTTATAATCTGCAGACGTTTAAGCATTTCCAGACTTTCCAGAGCTTCTAGATTCTTCAAAACCTCTAGAGCGTCTAGAATCTTTAGAATCTCTAGAATTGCTGGAACCGCTGTGGATTTCTTGGAACTTTTATGATCTGTTGAAGTTTTAGAATTTTCGGAATTTCTCGAATTTCTAGGATCTAATCTCTAGAATTGCTGGAACTCCTAAAATCTAAACCCTTGAATTGGTTGGAATTTTTAGAAACTCCAGAATCTTTCGAATTTCTAGAATTTTTGGAATTTCTTGAATCCTTAGAATCTCTCCTGAATCCTTCGAACCTCTAGAATCTTTAGTATCTCCAAAATTTCTAGAAAGCTTAAAACATGTAGAATTTCTAGAATCTCTGGAATTTTTGGAATTTTTAGAATTTCTAGAATCTGCAAAATCTTCAGCATCTCCAAAACCTATAGAATTATTAAATCTCTAGAATTTTTAGAACATCTAGAATCTTTAACTAACATCTACAGAATCACTAGAAACTTCATAATCTCTAGGATCTCTAAAATCTCTAGAACTTCAGAAACTTTAAAATTTCTAGAATTACTAGAACCGCTTGAGTTGGATTTCTTGGAGTCTTTAGAACCATTCGAATTTTCGAAATATTTAGCATATCTAGAATCTCCCAGAACCTCTAGAAGCTCTAAAACCTTAGAATCTCCTGGATCTTTAGAACCTTTAGAATCTTTAGAATCCAGAATCTTTTGCCTTCCCATAATTTTCTCTAGAATTTTCAGAATCTCAAAAATTTCTAAAACCCTTAAAACAAGTAGAATTTGTAGAATATCTATGATTCCTCGAATTTCTATAACCAACAGAACTTCTAGCATTTCCAGAATTTCCAGAGCTTTTAGATTCTTTAAAACTGTGGATTTCTTGGAATTTTTAGGATCTGTAGAAATTCTAGAATTTTTGTAATTCCTAGAACTTCTCGAATCTTTAAAATCTCTAGAAAATTTAGAATCTCCAGAGTCTTCAGTACCTAGAGAATCCCCAGAACCTCTACAATCTCTAAAACGTCAAGAATTCCTGGAATTTTTAGAATATCTGGAATTGCTGGAACTGCTAAACTCTAAACCCTTGAATTCCTTGGAATGTTTAGAACCTCCAGAGTCTTTAACACCTACATAATCACCAGAAACTTCATAATCTCTAGAATCTTTAACTAAAAAACTTAAAACCTCTAGAAACTTTAAAAGAAATATGAATTTTGCAATTATAGGGCGGAGCCTAATTGCAAAATTCATAAGGAAATATGGATTTTGCAATTAGGCTCGTCCCCTCGATCTGACAACGAATGAAAAATTCATCACAATCGAGAATTGAGATCGGGGCTGGTATGGGTGGGGCCTAATCTTTGGCTTTATTTTTTTCTTAATATACGTAATAGTCTTTGAACGACACGATACTCAACAACGTGTTTTTAATTTCTCGTAGAGAAATAAGGAGTTTGCAGTTAAGCTCCGCCCCCTTGGCTCACGACGAATAAAGAAAATCATCACAATTGAGATAGGGTGGGTGGGCGGGGTTACATTTTGCTTTGTTTTTCTTAATATGTGTAGACTTAATAAAAAACCCAAAATAGGTTTAAAATTGTAAATTTTTGTAGTAAACAACTTAAGGTTGATTTTGCAAATTTCCTCATGAGAAACTTGGTACATCGTAGAGTAGACGTCAATCGTCGCATTAATTATACGCTCGTGGTAACATAAACATAACCTAAAAATGACTTCCGAAATCCGGCAACTGTGAGTACAATAAAATAAATATCTGTACACAAACTAAACAAAATTGTATATAGAGCCGAAAAATACATAAGCGACCACAACAACCCCATCACGAAAAAACTGGAATTATTTGGTTCAAAGCTATTTTTGTCGCCACTGACCGAAGATGAGGAACGCCGCAAAGACAAGTTCTTCAAAGATAAAGAAGACTATTTGAAGCACAACCGAGTTGACAGAAGGTTTGTTCCAATCTTGCCATACTTGGATTGAGTTTAATTCAATTAGGGTTGCCCGAGGCGTTGCTGAATGGCTACCACTCCAAAACCAGGCAAAAGTGACCAAAATCGTGGGCGCGTTGGCCAATTTCGGGGTCCAGAACAAAGACGGGAAATTCTTGAACGCAGAAGAGGCGCTGTTTCTCTTGGAAATAGTAATGTTGCCTAGCGTGTGTTCGAATGAGTGAAAACTGTTGGTTGTAGAATAAGTTGGAGTTGGTTTGTAACGACGTTCCTGTGGGGATTGAGGAGGCGTACAAGAATATTAGATGCTTGAAAAAATACTTGGCGTATAAGCAGCTGGCTTTGCATGGGTGTAAATTGAAGACTCCTGTGTTAAAAAATTCAAGACAGACAGAAGAAGTAGAGGAACAAGGACCTCCCACAAAAGTTGCAAAAATAGATGAAAATGTTGACCAAGCAACTGAAGTTTTGGAAAAATTGAGGCAAAATGCGCCAAAGACTTTTCAAGCAAGGGATAGTTTGAAAAAAGCGGCTGATTTTGACGTGAATATGCCGACTTGTCGCGAAAATTTAGAAAATTTTAATTTAATTGTGTGGTAAGTGGTAAGAAAATTGATAACACTTATTATTATTACTATTATTATTTTTAGTACAAGTGAAGATTATACAAGCAATATTGACGAAGACAATTTAAATGTTTTTGCTCTGAACTCGGACGGCGACGTCTCGTTTTATAAATTTTATAACACAAATATACCTATCTTGTAATTTTAACACTTTATAAAAATAAAAAGACAGCGCTGCGCAGTGACCGGACGCCGTAATTGACAGCCCGCGCCGACCTAACCTTGAATCCCCTCCTGCCGCTTCGTTATCGAAATCTGGAAATCCGCATGACGAAACACTTTCCCAGCTCCCGGCAGGTCACATTTTTCAGTTCAACAACATTTTCGAAGGTTTCCTTTGTGAGCACGTGCATATTTAATTTTTAACGTCAAAACAAACACAGTAAGTTACATACATACAGCGTCCCCTAACTTTAACTTTGTGTTGTCTCCCTCACCTAACGATGGGCTTATTCGCTTTTTTCAATACGATATATTGTCAAGTCTCGGCTGCTTTTTCCATCCTGCTCAGCAAGGTAATGGGCGTTTTTAATTCCAAGCTACCCATAGACATGACGGCGCCGAAAGCCCAACTGGTCAAGGACTTGATCAAAAGCGACACGGTTGTCATCTTCTCCAAGAGCTATTGCCCCTATTGTAGGTTAGCCAAGGAGGTGTTTGACAACTTGAAGCAGAAGTTTACCGCGATTGAGTTGGATCAGAGGGACGACTGCGACGAGATCCAGGCGATCCTGGGGGAGATCACCGGAGCCAAAACGGTAAGAACGAGCGCGGGGAGTAACCAAGGTTAGTGAGTGTGGTTTGTTTCAGGTGCCTAGGGTTTTCGTTAAAGGAGAATGTCTAGGAGGGGGTTCAGACGTCAAAGCCTTGTATGACAAAGGTGAACTACAAAAGTATTTTGCTTAAGGCCATATAATACTTAGGTTTATAACCACATGCAATACAGTCCTCGTTTTTACAAAAATTCTCGTATTGTAACAAATAATAATTAGAGTTCAATTGTATTCCAATGTTTCGCTTATTGTTTCAATAAATCTGATAGCGTTTATTGTATTCATCACATTGCACCTAACCTAAACTTTCAACTCCCGTTTTCTCCGGTTTTCGCCACTTTAGCAGCCACAGCCCCTTCCGACTCCTCGTGTTTTCTCTTCAAACTCGAATCTTCTTCACCAAAGACGAGATTTTTGAAAGCTTCGTACTTTTTCGCGTCACTCAGTAGCCCGATTTTCTCGGAAAATTCTTCGTTTTCGTTGTCTGGAATTTCCTTCGTACGAATTTTTTCTTCCCGTTCTGAGTGATAATTATTCAAGCGGGCGTTGGCGCTAGCTGAAGTGTCGGTTTTTAGAATCTCGCGTAGCACCATTGTGGCGTACGACGCTGAATCTAAATTGAATTCCAAGATTAGCGCTTTGTAGGCTCCACCTACAACACAAATCGACGACACGGTTGGTTAGCGAAGTTACGCCCACGTTGTTGTTGGTGTGATTGGTTGAACCCACCTGTGACGTCAACTGGCTCCTTTTCCCCTTTCAGTTCTTCAAAGTCGGACCGTATTAGGTTATAGTTGGGGTCGTTGTAGTGCATTATTTTCCAGGAGAGGTTCTGGGCTTGGCCCATGACCTTTCGGTATGCACCACTCAAGGAATATTCCCTATTATTACGCAACACTATTTATTCTAGTTTTTTTTGTTTAATAAATACTTACTTGACTTTTTGGCGGGTCATTTCAAGCGTCAAACCGTATTTTTCGAGCGTTTCTTTATAAAACTCCTCCAGATGTTTCGGATAAGTGACGTCAAACCCTGGCAGCGGCAAAACTATATCATATATGGTATATTTAGGGCACTCGTTTGAAGCGAGAGCTTTAACTTTTGGTCGCTTGGGGTCAGAGGTTTCCCCCTCCTCTAAATATACAAAAAAATCATTTATGAAAATCGACCAAATTAAACAATATACATATACCGTTATCGTCGCCATTTTGTTCTTCATTTTCGGCGTACACTAAATCACCTTCTACGACCTCAAGGCCGTATTTTTCTATTCTTTTGGAAACTACGCAATTCCAGACCAAGCTTTGGAACGAGTGGAGGTAAAGCAGTCTTGTGTTTCGTGGTATCTGAAGAAAAATAAAACTAATACATAATTATTACGAATTTTAAATATGGTAATAACGGAACTAATATAAATTTTTGTTACAAACATTTTCACTTCCCGAGCGTCACTTCATACTTGTACATTGTAAATACATGTAGTTTATGACTCCGTGTTGAGTTTTTACCAGGAACGTCCAGATTTTTGGAAAAAAAATCGGTTTTAAAATTTTTCTATTTCCAGAATTACTGATACATAATTATTATTAATTTTAAATGCGCTAATAACGTAACTAATATAAATTTTTGTTAAAAAGATTTTGGCTTCCCGAGCGTCACTTCAAACTTGTACGTAGTAAATACGTGTAGTTTATGACTCCGTGTTGAGTTTTTACCCGAAACGTCCAGATTTTTGGAAAAAAATCGGTTTTAAAATTTTTCTGTTTCCAGAATTTTTCAATTTTTCAGTTATTAACTTTGGGTTATTTCAATTTCCTAATTTTTCGAAAAAAAAAATTTGATATCACAATTTTCAATTTTTCGTTTCTTCAAATTTTCGAACTGCAATTAAAACTTGCTAAGAAAAGACTGATTTTGGCAGATGATAAATCTTTAAGAAAATAGAGGGTGGGTGGGCGGGGCTAATATTTGCTAAGATAAGGGACTGATTTTGGCAAATGACATTATCTAAAATATAATAATATTAATTTTTCTTTTTCGTCTTACTTTTCAATTTTTCGTTTCTTGAATTTCTCTTTTCAATGTCGTCCCTTATTTCAGACTTGATTTTAATTTCATTTCCATTTTTATTTCAATTTCTGATTTTACACAATTCTTGTTATTCAATTTTTTTTCAATTTTTCATTTGCAGTTTTGGATTTCTCAATTATGCGATTTTCCGATTTTTTAATTTTCAGTATTTCGATTTACAAAATTTCGCACTTTTTCTATTTTTAAATTGTCGTTTTTCAATTTTTAATTTTCGTTCAGTTTCTAAATTTCGTCCTATACTTTTTCGTTTTTCTTTATTTTTAATTTTACCAATTTTCACGTTTTTAATTTTTGTTGATTCCAAAAATTTTAGCTCTGATTTTCAATTTCTCGATTCTTAGAGTTTTCAATTTTCGTTCTTGCAGTTTTCGATTAACAATTTTTGAACATTTTCGTTTTTTCACTATTTTTCAAATTTCATTCTCGACTTTTCAAAATTTCAGTTTCGTTAAAATCAAATTTGCGATGGCAATTTTCCGATATTAAATTTTCATTTTCGATTTCCGTTTTCGTTCCTCATTTTTTTAAGTTTGATTGATTATATTCACAAATTTTAGTTCTATTTCTCGAATTTAGATCACAATTTTAATTATTTTTCAACTTCTTGGTTTGAATTTTAATTTACATTATAAATTAATTATTAAATAATTAATTATCAAATTTCTTTAAGCATGTTGACACTTGAAAACCCTTTACTTTCTTAGAGGTGTGTCAATTTGAGAAAAATTAGCCCTTTCTTATTAAGTACTAACCCGCCACCGCCCTTCATGCCTTAGAACGTAGTACTTGCTAAGATACAATTGATTTTGGCAAATGATAAACCCTTCTAAAAAAAGAGGGGGTGGGCGGGATAGTATTTGCAAGATAAGATGATTTGGCAAATGAAACCTAAAAAAATAGAGGGGGGTGAGTACTATTCTAAGATAAACACTGATTTTGCAAATAACATACCTTATAAGAAAATATAATCGGTTAATTTTTCAATTTTCCTCAATTTTGAAACTTAATTTCCAATTTTTTTCTAATTTTTCGATTTTCCAATTTTCATCATTTTTTATTCCTGTGTTTATTTTTATTTTATTTTTCGATTTTATATCACAATTCATCGTTTCTTCATTTTCTTTTGTTTTGCCAATGTTTACCTTCGATTTTGTAATTTTTCGTTTATTTCAATTTTTATTTTTCAATTTTACAATTCTTGAAATTTTTCAATTTTGCAGTTTTTGGATTTCTCATTATTCGATTTTCGATTTATTTAGTTCATTTTCAATTTTATTTTCGCACGTTTATCTATTTTTAAGTTTCTCAATTTTTAATCTTTCCATTTTTCAATTTGTGTTTTTTCCAATTTTCAAGTTGTTCATTTGAAATTTTCAGATTTCCAAAGTTTTCGTCTTATACTTTTTCGTTTTTCTTTTGTTTTTATTCATTTTAACAATATTGAAGTATTCTTTTTTAATTCGAAAATTCAATTGCTGATATTTTCAAAATTTTTCAATTATTCGTTTCTCAAATTTTCGAATGGCAAATTTCCGTATTACGATATTTCAAATTTCGATTTTCCATTTTCGATTCTCAAATTAAGAAGTATCATTGATTTATTTTTATTTTCCGATTTTAAAATCACAATTTTTTTTATTATTCAATGTTCTTTTGATTTATAATTTTTGTTTATTCATTATTTTCAAATTTCATCTGATTTTCAATCCTCGATTTTCCAATTTTTTAATTTTAATTTGCATTGACTAAATATTAACTTGATAATTAATAACAATTTGAAGTTCTTAGACATTTGACACTTTGAAAAATAAAAAATTCAATCTTCAATCTCACAATAAAAAATAACCAATGAAATTTAAAAGTGGAGGTGGGGGATATTTATTTATCAAACAAATCATTTTTCATCAATAAAATGAGTGATCAAAGAAAAACTGGCCAAGATAAAATTGATTTGGCAAATGAAAACCTTCAAGAAAATAGAGGGGGTGGTGGGCTAGTACTTGCAAGATTAAACTGATTTGCAATGAGATACCCTGCAAGAAAAAGAGAGCGGTGGCGTATATATTTCTTAAATAAGAAACTGGCAAATGATATCTTCTAGAAAATAGGAGGTGGGTGTGGCGGCTAGTATTTGTTTAAATAACTGATTTTAGCAAATACACATCCTCATAAAAATATAATAATAAAATAATTTTCAAAATTTTTCAGTTTCTCAACTTTCAAAATTTAATTTTTCGCTTTGAATTTTCCGATTTTGCGCCCTCAATTTTGAATCCTGATTTTTATCTTTAAAATAGTCAGATTGTTGATAGTTCTTTTCTCGATTTAATATCGCAACCTTCGTTCTATATTTCCTTAGTTTTTCAGTATTTACTTCAATTTTTTAATTTTCTTTTTTCAATTTTTGATTTTTTCAATTTTCGTTTTTAATTCTAATTTTCAATTTTTCATTTTTGGATTCATCAATTATTCGATTCTTAGATTTTTCAATTTTTCGACTTCTCAGTTTTTAATTATTCAATTTTTTTTTTCTTGCAGTTTTTCAATTTTTAAATTTTTCGATTTTTTGTTTCTCTAGTTTTAATTTGTCGATTTTTCAATTTTCAATTTTTTTATTTTTTTCCATTTCCCAGTTTTTCGATTTCTCAACTTTTACAAGATTCAATTTTTCGATCTTATAGTCTTCAATCTTTCGGTTTTCCGATTTTTAGTTTTCGATTTTTAATCTGTCGATTTTTCGATTCTTGGATTTACAATTTTTCGATATTTGAAATTATAGATTTTATAGTCTATCAGGAAAAATATTCTAAAATTTCCTTTTTTTGCAATTTTTCAAAATATTAGTTTTAATAAATTTGTTTTTGTAGAAAGGAAAAAATTGGAAAATTGTAAATCGGAAAACTAAAGAAATGAAAAATTGAAACACTGAAAAACTAAAAATCCAGAAACTTAAAAATCGGAAACAATTACTGCATTGAAAAATTGAAAAGAAAAAACAAATCGATTCGAAAAATTCGATAACCCAAAAATAGTAAAATCGAAAAATTATAGAATTGTCAGAATTTTAAAGTCGAAAAACATCGGAAGATAGAAAAATTGAAAAATAAAATATTGAGAAACTGAAAAAATGAAAACCGAAAAATTTACATGAAAAAGGTTTAAAATGCAATAATTAAATTCATTCTAATTAAGAAATCGAAAACCGAGAAATTACAAATCGAATAATTAAAGAATTCAAATTGATAAATTTCCTATTGAAAAAAAGAATAATTATAAAATCAGAATGTTGAAAAACCAAAAAATTGAAAGTACATTGAAAATAAAAAACCGAAACGAAAACTTGCAAATCGAAAATTTGGAGACATGAAAAACTGAAAAATCGAAAAAATTGGGAAATCAAAAAATTGAAACATCCAAAAGCTGGAAAATCGAAAAACTGAAAAATTTTAAAATGAAAACTCGAAGAGTTGTACATCGTTGAACTGAGGAAACAAATAAAAACCAAAAATTGGAAAATTGCAAATCATAAGACACGAAAAATTGACAAAATTGAAAAATCTAAAAATTGTAAAAATAAAGAAAATAAAAAGCCGAAACGAAAAACTGCAAATCGAAAATTTAGTGAAACGAAAAAATAAAGAATCGAAAAATTAAAAATTGAAATCTCCAGCAATTTTAGGTCGTCGAAAAATTGCAAAATCTAAAAATAAGAAACAAGAAAAATGAAAAACTGAAAAATCGCATATCGAAAAATTGAAGAAACGTAGAATTGAAAAAATTAAGAAGAAATTATAAAATCGAAACGTCAAAACCGATAATACGGAAAATAAAAAAAATTAAGAACTGAACGAAAAATTTCAAATCGAAAGTCACAAGAAACAAAAAAAAAATAAGATAAATTGAACAAAAAATGTTTATAAGGAAAGACCATCTAAACATTAGAAAATAGAAAAATTGAAAAGCTAAAAAGTCGAAAAATCGAGAAATCGAAACATCGAAAAATTGAAAAACTGAATCATAAAGAAACGAAATATTAAATCGAAAAGTCGAGAAGTCAAAAAGTCGAAGTAGCCCAAAATCGAAAAATTAAAAATTGACGAAGTGAATAATTCAAAATTGAAAAAAATCGTTAGATAAATCGAAAAATCGAAACATCAAACCTGAAAAATCTAAAAGTTAAAAATTCGAAAAACTGAGATATGGAAATAACGAAGAACTGAAAAAACGATAAATCGAAACACCAAAAAAAATCAAAAAATTGAAAAATCGAAACATCAAAAAATTGTTGATACGAAAATTTAGATTTGTCAAAAATTTTTGGACTGGTAAACAAGGAGATTTTGGATTATTGGTTTGAAAAATTGAAAAATCGTAAAACTGAAACATCGGAAAATTGAGGAACAGAAAAATGAGAAATCAAAAATTTTAAATATGGAAAAATTGAGTAGATAATAATCAGAAAACTGAATAAACATTGAAAAATAGAAAATCGAGTCATCAAAAAGTCAAAAAACTGAAGAATTTAATCTTCATCTCACAGTAAGACAATGAAACTCAACTTTTTAAATTTCTCAATTTTTCAACTTTGGGTTTTTTCAATTTTTTATTTCTTCAATTGTTCAAGTTCTTGATTTCCAATTATGTATTAGATTTTTCAAGGTTTTCATTTTTACTTTTAAGTTGAAAAATCGGAAAATGGAAAAATTAAAAATCGAAGAAAAAAATTGGAAAAGACGGGAAATTGCAAAATTGAAAAAATGGAAACTCGAAAAATTGCGTATCGAAGAACTGAAAAAACGAAAAATTGAAACACTGAAAAAGTAAAAATCGAAAAAACTAATGAATCAAAAAATTGGAAAGAAGAAAAAAATCATCGAATCGAAAAATTGGAAAACTCAAAAATTATAAAACCGGAAAATTAGAGAATCGACAAAATTGCAAAGTCGAAAAACTGTAACATTAAAAAAAGATTCTAAAATTCTAAAATGGTAAAAATGAAAAATGAAGAAACTGAAGAATCTAAAATTTCATATTAAAAAAAAATGTTCAAAATCAGGACACTGAAAAAAGAAATGTTGAAAATAAAGAAAATAAAAAAACTGAAACCAAAAACTACAAATCGAAAAATTGAAAAATTAAAAATTGAAAACTCGAGAAATTTTTAATCGAAAAATTGCAAGACATAAACTTTAAAAAGTTGGAAAATTGAAAAACTGAAAAATTTAAAGTAAAAAATTTGAAAAATTGCAAATCGAAAAACTGAAGAACCAAAAAAAAAAGAAAAACTGAAGAACTGAAAAATTCAAGTCAAAAAAGCTGCAGGAGGGTTAATTACGCCCCTGGTTTTAACTCTGTAGAGATTATCAGAAAACAAAAATCGAAAAAAAATATATAATTTTTCAAAAATAAGCCAATGAAATTCAAAAGTGGAGGTGGGTGGGAGTAGTTTTACATTTTTTGTTTAGATTCCACTATTTATCAACACAAATTCCATTTTTCATACAAAAAAAACGAGTGACCAAGAAGAAAACTTGCTAAGATAAAATTGATTTTGGCAGATGATAAACCTTCTAAGAAAACAGAGGGTGGGTGGGCGGGACTAGTATTTGCTAAGATAACGACAAAAATAGTGCATACTTACACTTGACAAGGCATTGACGTAGTCATTCGCGTGCCCCTTACTCAACCCCGACAACAACAAATACTCAATACTTGTCTTCCTGTTGTCATCAAACTCCTCCAGCGCTTTAGACGCGTCTCCCGTCTCCGCATACACTTTCTTGGCTTTCGTTATCGGAAAATCGGCCCTATCGGACTCCGTCGGTTTCAAGATAATCTCGCAAGCCTGAAACCAACAAACTCACAAACAAACCAACACCTTCCCACTACACAACCTCTTTCCAATTGCCTAGAAGCAACTGCACCCCGATAGCAAAAGTGGGCACTTCTTTATCGTTCCCAAACCTCTGCAACCCGTAATAATTAATAAACCCCTTCTCCTTGAGACCCTGCAGCGCCTGTTCAATCAACCCGTCATCCCCAGCCACGTTCCTCAACGCTATCCTAAATTTGTTCCCCTTGAGATCCCCGAGCTTCAACGGCTTATCCTTGAACGCGATATTGCCGATTTTGACGCCCCACAAAGACTTAGTTTTTATTATAAGCTTCCACGGTTCGACTTTCTTCACCGAAAACCACTGCGTCGTTTTTGCTCTTTTGTCTTTAACACCCGCATACGCGAAACTTGAAGCCGGGATTCTTAAACAACTCGCGATTTTTAAAGTCGCGTCTAACGTGTCTAGAGATTCTTTGTACACCAGAAAGTGCACGTACTCCCCCCTGTCTTTCGGCCAGTTGAACCCCCTGTCCCCCTTTCCGTCGAACTTCGTAAAAACCATCTTCTTCGCCTCGCCTTCGGTTACTGTAGTCCCCACGATTTTCCTCCCGAAAGCCTTTTTCAAACCCTCGTGAATTTCGGCTCTTTGCTCTTTGGCTAAGTTGGTGGCATCCAGTTCGACTTTAGTGGGTTCTGACGACTGAAGCATGGTTTTTATGTCGTCCCATGTGTTTTGCGGGATTTGGGGTAAAGGTGTCTCTGAAGGGGGTTCCGCTTGGGGTTTGGTGTCTTCGCAGTCTTTGGGTATTTGTTGGTTTGTCAATTTAGCGACGTCGCCGTTCGGGTCGATTTCGTTGACTTGGAAGTCGGAAAATCGGGCTTTAATCACGGCGGAGAAGCCGTCAAGGGGGCTTATGAACTGGGTGATACCCACGTCGCTTTCTTGCAGCTGGTTTTGGTGCTGGTACTCTTTACGGGGGGCCGGTTTTGCGTGGAAGCGACCGGGGGGCTTCTTGCCAGTGCGTGGTTTCGGCATTATCGTGGGGTGCACTGCATTAAGTTAATTGTCGGTTCTAACCACAAACACGTGTTCTAAGAAAGAAAAGAGAAAGTCGATTTTGGTGAAATAATGTGACAACTGACAAGTGACGTATGGTGGTGTGACAGATGTGGAACTTTTGCCACTTCCACGAAAATGGAAATAGTCGGATAGGCAACACTTAATACATCACTCATATAATATTAAGCGTTTAGTTAAGTTATTTAATTACCACTCAAGTAAACTGACATATTTTTCGAATAATAAGGTAATTTGACTTAAAACAAACCCAATGAATTAATTAATTAATTTTTTCTTTGTAGCTCCAGTTTGCACATAACCTCACTTTACAACAATGTTTGAACCTTTGGCAACAGAAACCCTACAACAACATTACCAATGCGCGTCAGAGATCCTACAACCCTACACCTGCAGACAGTGTTGTTTTCGCACCCAATTCAAAGTCTATTACCACAACCATGACCACAAAATACAAGCAATATCACCCATTCCCACTGAACACTTGTGTCGAAAGTGCAAGTTTCGTTCTCATTCCATTGTCGTCTTCACGAATCACGCCTACAAAAAGTGCACGAAAGACTACTCACCTGAAGATTCCGAAGCCAAAGTGAACAAGGTTCAAAACCAGAAGGTGGAACCGTCCAAACGGTTTGCTTGCAAGCAGTGTCCGTTTTTGGCAAATCGCCCCAATGGGTTAGCTATTCACGTCAAACACAAACACTTGGATGTTATACAGTGTGATAAGTGTGATTTTACCACTACTCAGAAAACTGTGTTGAATAAACATATGAAGGTGATGCATAAGGATATGGGGTTCATCAGGTGGCTGGATTGCAATATGTGCGATTTTAAGACGAAGTTGTCGCAGGAGTTTCAGGATCATGTTAAGAATGGACATCCGACAAATGCGTTGTCGAGGAGGTGTCACTTGTGTGGGTGCCAGACGAGGACTAACGAGAACTACACGTATCATAGACTTAGTCATCAAGTGTGATCAGTGGTGTATGTTAAATAATTGAATCATTTTTCGTTTATGACTATAGTTTTAAATAACTGAATAAAGAATATCTTTTTGTGATGTATGCAACCAACATTGCAATTATTAAAGATAAAACCACTTGAATCAGCATTGAAATAAATGTTATTCAAGATCCTATTGTATATTTTTATTTATCGAACATTTTGACAGGCGTAAGCTCCGTCCACTTGTCATTTACACACTGAAACACGCCTTTAGTTTAGTTCTCGACGATTAAAAAAAATCGTCACAATTGCGATAGGGCGGGTGGGCAGGGCTTACATTTTGTCTTTTTTGTCAAATCCTTATTTTTTTACGAGAAATTACCATGTGAAATATGTTCTTAACAATTGTGTTATACAAAATGTAAGCCCGCCCACTCGTCCTATCTGAATTGTGATGATTTTGTTATTCGTCGTGGACCAAGGAGGCGGAGCTTAACTGCAAAATATTTCTTTCTTGGCAAGAAATTAAAAACATGTTTAAAATGCATGGTATTCTTTGAATAACACAATACTCAAAAACATGTCTGGCTCTAGAATCTCTAAAATCGCTAAACTCTAAACCCCCTAAAACCAAAATCTTCATACTCTCTAGAATCTCTAAAATCTCTAGAACTTGTAGTAACTTTAAAATTTCTATAATTTTTCGGATTTCTAAAAATTTAGAATCTCTAGAATTACTGGAACCGCTAGATTTCTTGGAGTCTTTAGAACCATTGTAATTTCCAGAATCTTTAGCATCTCTAGAATTTCTGGAAAAGGTAAACTCTAAAATTGTTCATTTCTTGAACTCTTTTTTTCACATCTTCAGAATCTTGAATATTTTAAGAATTTCTAGAATCCTTAGCGTCTCGATTTTTTGGAATTTCTTGAATTCTTAGAATCTCCTGAATCCTTAGAACCTCTAGAATCTTTTGCCTCTCCATAATTTTTCTTGTCTAGAGCCTGTAGAATCTTCGAAATCCCCAAAATTTCTAGAGTCCTGAAAACATGTAGAATTTCTAGACTTGGTGGAACAGCTAGACTCTAAAACTTTGGATTAATTAAAATCTTAGGATCTTTAGAATCTTCAAAGTCTCTAAAACCTCCAGAATCTCTAGAATCTTTAGAATCTCTAAATTTTTTGGAATTTTTAGAATTTTTAGCATCTCTAAAATTGCTGGGACTGCTGAACTCTTAAACAGAATCACCAGAATCTTCATAATCTCTAGAATCTCTAAAATCTCTAGAACTTGTAGAAACTTTAAAATTTCTAGAATTTTATGAATTTCTAAAATTTTTAGAATCTCGAATCTCTAGAATTACTGGAACCGCTTGAGTTGGATTTCTTGGAGTCTTTAGAACCATTGTAATTTCCGGAATCTTTAGCATCTCTAGAATCTCCCAGAACCTTTAGAAGCTCTAAAACCACTAGCATCTGTAGAATTTTTAGATTATCTAGAATTTCTGGAACGGTGAACTCTAAAACTTTGGATTTCTTGGACTCTTTAGAATCTTTAACATCTTCAGAATTTCGAAAATTTTAAGAATTTATAGAATCTTTAGTCTCTCGAATTTTTGAAATTTTTAGAATTTCTTGAAACCTTAGAATCTCCTGAATCTTTTGCCTCTCCATAACCCTGTCTAGAATTTATAGAACCTCTAGGATTTTCGGAATTTCCAAAATTTCTAGAACCCTTAAAACATGTAGTATTTCTAAAATCTCCGGAATTTTTAGAATTTCTAGAATTCCTGGAATCTTTATAATCTGCCCCATTGTAAGCATTTCCGGACTTTCCAGAGCTTCTAGATTCTTTAAAATCTCTACAGCTTTTAGAATTTTTAAAATCTCTAGAATTGCTTGAAACGGTGTGGATTTCTTGGAACTTTTAGGAACTGTAGAATCTCTAGAATCTTTAGAATTTTTAGAATTTCCGGAATTGCTCGACTATTTGGAGTGTATAATTTCTAGAATTGATGGAACAGCTAGATTCTAAAACTTCTTAAAATCTTGGGATCTTTAGAATCTTCAAAATATCTAAAACCTCCAGAATCTCTAGACCCCTTGGAATCCCTAGAATTTTTGGAATTTTTAGAATTTTTAGAATTTTTAGAATCTCTAAAATTGCTAGAACTGTTAAACTCTAAACCCTTGAATGTATTGGAATGTTTAGAATCTCTTCATAATCTCTAGAATCTCTAAAATCTCCAGAACTTGTAGAAACGTTAAAATTTCTAGAATTTTTCGAAGCTTTAAAATCTCTAATCCCTAGAATTACTGGAACCGCTTGAGTTGGATTTCTTGGAATCTTTAGAACCATTAGAATTTTCGGAATCTTTAGCATCTCTAGAATCTCCCAGAACCTCTGGCAGCTCTAAAACCACTAGAATCTCTAGAATTTTTTGAATATCTAGAATTTCTGAAATCGGTAAACTCTAAAACTTTGGATTTCTTGGACCCTTTAGAACTTTTAATATCTTCAGAATCACCAAAATTTCAAGAATTTCTAGAATATTTAGAGCCTCTCGAATTTTTGCAATTTTTAGAATTTCTTGAATCCTTGGAATCTCGTGAATCCTAAGAATTTATAGAAACTTTTGCTTAATTTTCTCTAGAATCTCTAGAATCTTCAGAATCTCCTAAATTTCTAGAACACTTAAAACATGTAGAATTTCTAGAATTGTTGGCAATTCTAGACGTTCCAGAGCTTCTAGACGCTTTCCAGAGCTTCTAGAATTGCTGAAACCGCTGTGGATTTCTTGGAACTTTTGGGATCTGTAGAACCTCTAGAATCTTTAGAATTTATATAATTTTCGGAATTTCTCGAATCTTTAGAATTGACGGAATGGCTAAACTCGAAACCGTTGAATTTTTTGAAATTTTTAGAATCTCTTCATAATCTCTAAAATCTCTAGAACTTGTAGAGACATCTATAGAATGTTCAGAACCTCTAGAATCTTCAGGATTTCCCAAATTTCTAGAACCCTTAAGACAATTTCTAGAATCTGGAATTTGTGGAATTTCTAGAATTCCTCGGATTTTTATAATCTGCAGAGTTTTTAGCATTTCCAGACTTTCCACGGCCTCTAGAATCTTTAGAATCTCTAGAATTGCTGAAACCACTGTGGATTTCTTGGAATTTTAGGATCTGTAGAATCTCTAGAATCTTTAGAATCTTTATAATGTTTGGAATTTCTAGAATTTCTCGAATCTTTAGAATCTCATCATCTAGAACATTTAGAATCTCCAAAATCTTTAGTACCTACAGAATCCCCAAAACCTCTAAAACGTCTAGGATTCCTAGAATTTTTATAATATATTGAATCTTTAACTAACATCTAAAGAATCACCAGAATGTTCATAGAACATGTTTCTACATCTCTAGAACTTGTAGAAACTCTAAAATTTCTAGAATTTTTCCGATTTATAAAATGTTTGGAAGCTTTAGAATCCCTAGAATTACTGGAACCACTTGAAATGGATTTCTTGGAGTCTTTAGGATCACTAGAATTTCTTCTAGAAGCTCTAAAATCACTAGAATCTCTGGAATTTTAAAATATCTAGAATTTCTGGAACGGAAAACTCTCGAACTTTGGATTTCTTAAACTCTTTAGAATTTTTAACATCTTCAGAATGTCGAAAATTCCAAGAATTTCTAGAATATTTAGTCTCTCGAATTTTTGCAATTTTTAGAATTTATTGAGTCCTTAGTCTCTTGAATCCGTAGAACTTCTAGAATCTTTTGCCTAATTTTCTCTAGAATGTCTGGAACCTCTAGAATCTTTAGAATGTCCAAAATTTCTAGAATCCTTAAAACATGTACAATTTCTAGAATTTTTAGCATTTTCAGACTTTCCAGAGCTTCTAGATTATTCAAAACCTCTAGAGCGTCTAGAATCTTTAGAATCTCTAGAATGGCTGGAACCGCTGTGAATTTCTTGGAACTTTTATGATCTGTAAAATCTCTAGAATTTCTAGAACTTGTAGTAAATTTAAAATTTCTAGAATTTTTCGGATTTCTAAAATTTTTGGAAGCTTTAGAATCTCTAATCCCTTGAATTACTAGAACCGCTTGAGTTGGATTTCTTGGAGTTTTTAGAACCATTAGAATTTCTGGAATCTTTAGCATCTCTAAAATCCCCCAGAACCTCTGGAAGCTCTAAAACCACTAGAATTTCTAGAATTTTTAGAATATCTAAAATTTCTGAAACCGGTAAACTCTAAAACTTTGGATTTCTTGGACCCTTTAGAACTGTAGAGACATCTCTAGAATGTTCAGAACCTCTAGAATCTTCAGGATTTCCCAAATTTCTAGAACCCTTAAGACATAGAATTTCTAGAATCTGGAATTTTTGGAATTTCTAGAATTCCTTGGATTTTTATAATCTGCAGAATTTTTAGCATTTCCAGACTTTCTACAGCTTCTAGATTCATTAAAACATCTACAGCCTCTAGAATCTTAGAATCTCTAGAATTGCTGGAACCACTGTGGATTTCTTGGAGTTTTAGGATCTGTAGAATCTCCAGAATCTTTAGAATCTTTATAATTTTTGTAATTTCTAGAATTTCTCGAATCTTTAGAATCTCATCATCTAGAACATTTGGAATCTCCAAAATCTTTAGTACCTACAGAATCCCCAAAACCTCTAAAACGTCTAGGATTCCTAGAATTTTTAGAATATTTCGAATTTTTAACTAACATTTAGAGAATCACCAGAATGTTCATAGAACATGTTTCTACATCTCTAGAACTTATAGAAACTCGTGAAATCTCTAGAATTTTTCCGATTTCTAAAATGTTTCGAAGTTTTAGAATCCCTAGAATTACTGGAACCGCTTGAATTGGATTTCTTGGAGTCTTTAGGACCCCTAGAATTTCCTCTAGAAGCTCTAAAACCACTAGAATCTCTAGAATTTTTAAAATATCTAGAATTTCTCGAACGGTGAACTCTAAAACTTCGGATTTCTTGGACTCTTTAGAATTTTTAACATCTTCAGAATCTCGAAAATTCCAAGAATTTCTAGAATCATTAGTTCTCCCGAATTTTTGCAATTTTTAGAATTTATTGAGTCCTTAGTCTCTTGAATCCTTAGAACTTCTAGAATCTTTTGCCTGATTTTCTCTAAAATGTCTAGAACCTCTAGAATCTTTAGAATTTCCAAAATTTCTAGAACCCTTAAAACATGTAGAATTTCTAGAATTTTTAACATTTTCAGACTTTCCAGAACTTCTAGATTATTCAAAACCTCTAGAGCGTCTAGAATCTTTACAATCTCTAGAACTGCTGGAACAGCTGTGGATTTCTTGGAACTTTTATGATCTGTAAAATCTCTAGAATCTTTAGAATTTCTAGAACTTGTAGAAAATTAAAAATTTCTAGAATTTTTCGGATTTCTAAAATGTTTCGAAGTTTTAGAATCTCTAATCCCTAGAATTACTGGAACCGCTTGAGTTGGATTTCTTGGAGTCTTTAGAACCATTAGAATTTCCAGAATCTTTAGCATCTCTAGAATCTCCCAGAACCTCTGGACGCTCTAAAACCACTAGAATCTCTAGAATTTTTAGAATATCTAGAATTTCTGAAACCGGTAACCTCTAAAACTTTGGATTTCTTGGAGTCTCTCGAATTTTTGCAATTTTTAGAATTTCTTGAGTCCTTGGAATCTCTTGAATCCTTAGAACTTCTAGAAACTTTTGCTTAATTTTCTCTAGAATGTTTAGAGCCTCTAGAATCTTCAGAATCTCAAAAATTTCTAGAACCCTTAAAACATGTATAAAATCTAGGTTTTCTCGATTTTTTATAATCTACACAACTTTTAACATTTCCAGATTTTCCAGAGGTTCTAGATTTTTTAAAACCTCTAGAGTCTCTAGAATCTTTAACATCTTTAGAATTGCTGGAACCGCTGTGGATTTCTTGGAATTTTTAGGATCTATAGAATCTTTAGAATCTCCAGAATCTTCAGTAGAATTCTTAGAATTTTTAGAATATCTAGAATTGCTGGAACTGCTAAGCTCTAAACCCTTGACTTTATTGGAATTTTTAGAATCTCCAGAATCTCTAACATCTACAGAATTTCTTGGAATTTCCAGAATCTTAAACACCTACAAAATTATCAGAATCTTCATAATCTCTAGAATCTCTAAAACCTCTAGAAACTTTAAAGTAATTGCAAAATCGATATTTCGTCATTTTCATGTTGTGAAAAGAAGTCCACAGAAACTAAAACAAAATGGCTAAATGTAAGCCCGCCCACCCGCCCTATCTCAATTGTGACGATTTTTTTATTCTTAGAAACTTAAAACATGTTTAAAGTGGTAAATTTTTGTAAGAAAATAAGGATTTTGCAGTTAAGCTCCGCCCCCTTGGTTCACGCCGAATAAAAAAATCATCACGATTGAGACAGGGCGGGTGGGCGGGGCTACATTTTACCTTTTTTTCATAATATGTGTAGACTTATTTCGACAACAAGAAACTGAAAACATGTCTAAAATGGTAAATTTTTGTAGTATAAACCCTTTAAATACGGAAAAGGTTGAACATTAAAGTTACTAAGCTTATAAATGACAATTTTCAGCTTTAACAGCAACGTCAACAGTAAGTTTATAAATCCCACTTAAATTAAGATTTGTAGCGATCTTGAAAGTTTGGATGTTTACCCTCGCTTGCTCGAAACTAAGGTCATCAGATTGAAGAAAGCACACGCAACTTTGACTGATGCTTTAATCGGTTATTACATGTGTAAATTATATATATTTATAAACAGTGCACCTATACGTAAGCCGAGCCTCCAAAAAATAGTAGATACATTCTCTTTAAATCCTATCAAAATAGTCAACAGTGTCTCCAGACTTGAAATCTCCTTTCTCCAGCAGTCCCAACAGCTTTCCCACCGTCTGTTCTGGGGTCAAAATCGTGGTCTCCTTCACCTTGCGGAAGCTGTTTTGGACCTCCTCGCTCTGCGCGGTCGCTATAATTCCATCAAACATGCTGGTATCGACAGGCCCCGGGGAATAGTTCAAAACAACAACGTTGGGCTCCTCCAAAGCCAGCACCTTGAAGAGCATCTCCCTCGCGGCTTTGGAAGCGCCGTACATCGCTAAATTCTTGAACGGCGTCCTCCCGCAAAGTGAGGTTATGTTGACGACGACCAACTGCGGGCAATCGGGCGAATCTTGCGAACGAAAACGGAATTTAGTGCCGCCGCCGAGAACAAATTTAGGTCGAAGTGCTTCCTCCACTCCTGAAAGCTACACAAGTCGGTTGTTTGCTTGACTTCCCCCGTGGTGCCAGCGTTGTGGAAGACGATCCCGAACTCGATGCCTGCGGTGTCCACCGACGTAGTTACGCTGTCAAGTATGAGTTCGTAGGTTTTGACATCAGCGGTTGCTAAATCTACGGAATGAGTGATGACCGTCAGCGACTTGTCTACTTCTTGGATTTGGGTTTTGGTTTGTTCGAGGTCGTTTCCCGAGCGCGCTAACAAAACGATTATGGAGTTTTGGTTGAGGTTTCGAGATATTTCAAGCGCGATTGTGCGGCCGATACCTACAATTTTTTTTTTAATTTTGGCGACCGTGATTTAGTTTTTCTTACCTCGAGAAGCCCCTGTTACTAAAACGATGGCTTTCTTTGAAAAGTCAATTGATGTCATTATTGCTGCTCGTGTCCGACTCTTTCTCGCTATCACTGGTCTCTAATTGATCGTAGTTGATCAGTTCCACCACTTCGCCTTTATTTAGGGCTTGTTTTTGCGGGAGAATTGTTCGAATGAGCTGAGAATTTCCCACGGGGGTATCTAGATCGTTGTTTTCCTCAAAGTGCGTCTCACCGTTGAGTAAATTCTGCATGCAAGCTTCCCTCTTTTCGATCAGTTGCTTCAGCACATTGGGGTCATTTTTTATGTCGTGGAGTTTTTTTTCTGCAAAGTGAGGTTATGTTGGATCGGATCAAGTGGAAATTTTTTACCTAATATTGCTAAATATTGCTGCGAGTCGGGCAAAGTGTCGCTTACTGTTGGAATGAAATTGTCTTCGAAGGTCAGACGTGAAAATTTGGTTTCGACGACTGTACTTTCGTTTGCGGTCAGGCCCCAAGGATCCATAAGAAGTGATTTGGTGACTTTGATTTATTTTAATTTGCAGTTGTTGTATGTTATTAACGGGTTATCAACAAGGTTGCATTGCTACCAACGCAATAAACCACAATAAGTAAACAACCATAAACGAGCAAGTATAATCGGACGAAAAGTGCACAGTTGGCTGGGTGCGAGGACACGCCCAAGCACGCAGTGGACGGTTCTATTGGTCTAAAACAGTGTCCTTCCGGCGACATTGGTCGAAAGGTCCTCATTTCATTACAGTAATTTGAAATCAGGATTACGTACATATGATTGCGTAATGTTGGGTTAATACTTAAATTTTGCTATTTACAAAGTAATCGTTTATATAAATAATTCTAGAGATTCTAGAGGTTTTGGAGACTTTGGAGATTCTAGTGATCCTAAAGATTTTAAGAAATCCAAAATTTTAAAGTCTAGCAGTTCCAGCAGTGCCTCTACCTAGAATTTCTAGATACTCCAGTATTTTTGGAATTTCTAGAATTTCTCGAATCTTTAGAATATCTAATCTCTAGAGTTGATGGAACTGCTAGACTCTAAAACTTTGGATTTCTTAAAATCCTTACGGTCTTTCGAATTTTCAATATCTTTAATAAAATCTCTAGAACTTGTAGAAACTTTGAAATTTCTAGACTTTTTCGGATTTCCAAAATTGTTCGAAGCTTTAGAATTTCTAATCCCTAGATTTACTGAATTTCTTGGACTCTTTAGAATCTTTAACATCCTCAGAATCACGAAAATTTCAAGAATTTCTAGAATTTTTAGTCTCTCGAATTTTTGGAATTTTTAGAATTTTTGAATCCTTAGAGTCTCTAAAATCTTTAGAATACAGAATCTTTTGCCTCATCATAATTTTTTCTAGAATGCCTAGAACAAAATTTCTAGAACCCTTAAAACATGTATAATTTCTAGAACCTCTGAAATTTCTAGAATTTCTCGAAGTTTTAAAATCTGCAGAATCTTTAGCATCTCCAAAACCTATAGAATCCTTAAATCTCTAGAATTTTTAGAATCTCTAGAATTGCTGGAAGTGCTAGACTTTAAAACTTTTGATTTCTTAAAATCGTTAGGCTCTTTGGAATTTCTAAAACCTCTAGAATTTTTGGAATTTTTAGAATTTATTGAATCTTTAGAACTTCTAGAATCTTTAGAATCCAGAATCTTTCGCCTCTCCATAATTTTCGCTAGAATGTCTAGAATCTCCAGAATCTCCAAAATTTCTAGAACCCTTAAAACATGTAGAATTTCTAGAATCTGCAGAATTTTTAGCATTTCCGGACTTTCCAGACCTTCTAGATTCTTTAAAACCTCTAGAACCTCTAGAATCTCTAGAATTGCTGGAACCGCGGCTAATTTCTTGGAACTTTTAGGATTTTTGGAATTTCTAGAATTTCTCGAATCTTTAGAATTTCTACAACATTTAGAATCTGCGGAATCTTTAGTACCTATAGAATCCCCAGAACCTCTACAATCTCTAAAACGACTAGAATTCCTAGAATTTTTAGAATATCTAAAATCTTTAACTAACATCTACAGAATCACCTGAATTTTCATAATCTCTAGAATCTCTGAAATATCTAGAACTAGTAGAAACTTTAAAATTTCTAGAATTTTTCGGATATCTAAAATTGTTCGAATCTTTAGGATTTCTAATCCCTAGATTTAGAATTTTTAACATCCTCAGAATCACGAAAATTTCAAGAATTTCTAGAATCTTTAGTCTCTCGAATTTTTGAAATTTTTAGAATTTAGATTTCTAAAGATTCAAATCTTTAGAACTTCTAGAATCTTTAGAATCCAGAATCTTTTGCCTCTCCATAATTTTCTCTAGAATGTCTAGAATCTCCAGAATCTCCAAAATTTAATCTCTAAAACGTCTAGAATTCCTAGAATTTTTAGAACATCTAAAATCTTTAACTAACATCTATAGAATCACCAGAATTTTCATAATCTCTAGAATCTCTGAAATTTCTAGAGCTTGTAGAAACTAAAATTTCTAGAATTTTTCGGATTTCTAAAATTGTTCAAATCTTTAAGATCTATAATCCCTAGAATTACTAGAACCGTTTGAATTGGATTTCTTGGAATCTTTAGAACCATTAGAATTTCCAGAATCTTTAGCGTCTGTAGAATCTCTCGAATTTTTAGAATATCTTAATTTCTGTAACCGGTAAACTCTAAAACTTTGGATTTCTTGTACTCTTTAGAATCTTTAACATCTTCACAATCTCGAAAATTTCAAGAATTTCTAGAATCTTTAGAGGCTCGAATTTTTGGAATTTTTAGAATTTCTTGAATCCTTAGAACCTCTAGAATCTTTAGAATCCAGAATTTTTGCCTCTCTATAATTTACTCCAGAATATCTAGAACCTTCAGAACTTCCAAAATTTCTAGAAACCTTAAAACATGTAGAATTTCTAGAATCTCTGGAATTTTTGGAATCTCTAGAATTCCTCCTTTATAATCTGCAGAATTTTTAGAATCTCTAGAATTGCTGGACCGCTGTGGATTTCTTAAAATCTATAGGATTTTTAGTATCTTCAAAATCTCTAAACCCTGCGGAACGTTTAGAATCTTTAAAATTTCTAGAATTTTTGGAATTTCTAGATTTTTTAGAATCTCTAGAATTTTTAGAGTCTCTATAATTGCTGGAACTGCTAAACTCTAAACCCTTGAGTTTATTGTAGTTTTTAGAATTTCTTGTATCCTTGGAATCTCCTGAATTCTTAGAACTTCTAGAATATTTACAATCCAGAATCTTTTGCCTCTCCATAATTTTGTCTAGAATGTCTGGAATCTCTAGAATGTTCAGAATCCTCAAAATTTCTAGAACCTTTAAAACATGTAGAATTTCTAGAATCTCTGGAATTTTTGGAATTTCTAGAATCCCTCGAATCTTTAGAATCTGCAGCTAGAATGGCAGGAAGACTTTTGATTGATGTCTTAAAATCATTAGGATCTTTGGAATTTCCAAAATGTCTGAAACCTCTAGAATCTCTAGAATCTTTAGGATCTCTAGAATTTTTGGAATTTCTAGAATTTCTCGAATCTTTAGAATCTCTAGTCCCTAGAATTACTGGAGCCCTTTGAGTTGGATTACTTAGTGTCTTTAGAATAGTTAGAATTTCCAGAATCTTTAGCATATCTAGAATCTCCTAAAACTTTAAAAGCTCTAAAACCACTAGAATCTCTAGAATATTTAGAAAATCTAGAATTTCTGGAAACGGTAAATTCTAAAACTTTGGATTTCTTGGACCCTTTAGAATCTTTAACAACTTTAGAATTTCGAAAATTTCAAGAATTTCTAGAATCTTTAGTCTCTCAAAGTATCGTCTGAATCCTTAGAACCTCTAGAATCTTTATAATCCAGAATCTTTTGCCTCGCCATAATTTTCTCTACAATCTTCAGAATGTCCAAAATTTCTAGAACGCTTAAAACATGTAGAATTTCTAGAGTCTCTGAAATTTTTTGGAATTTCTAGAATTCTTCGAATATTTATAATCTGCAGAATTTTTCGCGGTTCCAGACTTTCCAGAGCTTCTAGATTCTTTAAAACCTCTAGAGCCTCTAGAATCTCTCGAATTACTGAAACTGCTGTGGATTTCTTGGAACTTTTAAGGTCTGTAGAATCTTCAGAATCTCTAGAATTTTTGGAATTTCTATAATTTCTCGAATCGTTAGAATCTCTAAAACATTTAGAATCTCCAGAACCTCTACAATTTCTAAAACATCTAAAATACGTAGAATTGTTAGAATGTCTAGAAACTTTTACCAACATCTACAGAATCACCAGAATCTTCATAATCTCTAGAATCTCTAAAATCTCTAGAACTTGTAGAAACTTTGACATCTTCAAAATCTCGAAAATTTCAAGAATTTCCAGGAACGTTAGAGTATTACGAATTTTTGGAATTTTTAGAATCCTTAGTATCTCCTGAATCATTAGAACTTCCAGAATCTTTAGAATCCAGAATTTTTTGCCTCTCTATAATTTTCTCTAGAATGTCTGGAAGCTCTAGAATCTGTAGAACCTCGAAAATTTCTGGAACCTTTAAAACATGTAGAGTGTCTAGAATCTCTGGAATTTTTTGCATTTCCTGACTTTCCAGAGCTTCTAGATTCTTTAAAACCTTAGAGCCTCTAGAATCTTTAGAATCTCCAAAATTTCTAGAACCCTTAAACCATGTGGAATTTCTAGAATCTCTGGAATTTTTGGAATTTCTAGAATTTCTCGAATCTTTAGAATCTCTAGTCCCTAGAATTACTGGAACCCCTTGAGTTGGATTACTTAGTGTCTTTAGAATCGTTAGAATTTCCAGAATCTTTAGCATGTCTAGAATCTCCTAAAACCTCTAAAAGCTCTAAAACCACTAGAACCTCTAGAATATTTAGAAAATCTAGAATTTCTGGAAACGGTAAATTCTAAAACTTTGGATTTCTTGGACTCTTTAGAATCTTTAACAACTTTAGAATTTCGAAAATTTCAAGAATTTCTAGAATATTTAGCCTCTCGAAAGTATCTTCTGAATCCTTAGAACCTCTAGAATTTTTATGATCCAGAATCTTTTGCCTCGCCATAATTTTCTCTAGAATCTCTAGAACCTCTAGAATCTTCAGAATGTCCAAAATTTCTAGAACCCTTAAAACATGTAGAATTTCCAGTCTCTGAAATTTTTGGAATTTCTAGAATTCTTCGAATATTTATAATCTGCAGAATTTTTCGCGTTTCCAGACTTTCCAGAGCTTCTAGATTTTTTAAAATCTCTAAAGCCGCTAGAATCTTTAGAATCTCTAGAATTACTGGAACTGCTGTGGATTTCTTGGAACTTTTAAGGTCTGTAGAATCTTTAGAATCTCTAGAATTTTTGGAATTTCTATAATTTCTCGAATCGTTAGAATCTCTAAAACGTTTAGAATCTCCAGAACCTCTACAATTTCTAAAACATCTAGAATACGTAGAATTTTTAGAATGTCTAGAATCTTTTACCAACATCTACAGAATCACCAGAATCTTCATAATCTCTAGAATCTCTAGAACTTTGACATCTTCAAAATCTCGAAAATTTCAAGATTTTCTAGGAACGTTCGAGTATTACGAATTTTTGGAATTTTTAGAATCCTTAGTATCTCCTGAACCCTTAGAACTTCCAGAATCTTTAGAATCCACAACCTTTTGCCTCTCTATAATTTTCTCTAGAATCTCTGGAAGCTCTAGAATCTTTAGAACCTCGAAAATTTCTGGAACTTTTAAAACATGTAGAGTGTCTAGAATCTCTGGAATTTTTGGAGTTTCTAGAATTCCTCGAATCTTTATAATTTGCAAAATTTTTGGCATTTCCTGATTTTCCAGAGCTTCTAGATTCTTTAAAACCTTAGAGCCTCTAGAATCTTTAGAATCTCTAGGATTATTGCTCAAACCACTGTGGAATTATTGGAACTTCAGGATCTGTAGAATCTTTAGAATTTTTGGAATTTCTAGAATTTCTCGAATATTTAATCTCTAGAATTGATGGAACTGCTAGACTTTAAAACTTTGGATTTCCTAAAATCTCTAGGATCTTTAGAATCTTCAAAATCTCTAAAACCTTTAGAATCTCTAGAATCTTTAGAATTCCTAGACTTTTTAGAATCTCTAGAATTGCTGGACTCGCTAAACTCTAAACCCTTAATTTTTTTGGAATTTTTAGAATCTCCACGATCTTTAAATAACATCTACAGAAATCTCTAGAGCCTCTAAAATCTCTAGACCTAGTAAAATATTTAAAATTTCTAGAATTTTTCGAATTTCTAAGATTTTTCGATGCTTTAGAATCTCTAATCCCTAGAATTACTTGAACCGCTTGAGTTTGACTTCTTGGAGTCTTTACAATCATTACAATTTCCAGAGTCTTTAGCATCTCTAGAATCTTCCAGAACCTCTAGAAGCTCTAAAACTATTAGAATCTCTAGAATTTTTGAAACCGGTAAACTCTAAAACTTTGGATTTCTTTGATTCTTTAGAATCTCGAAAATTTCAAGACTGTCTATAAGCTTTAGTCCCTCGAATTTGTGGAATCTTTAGAATTTCTTGATTCCTTAGAATCTTCTGCATTCTTAGACTCTCTAGAACCTTTAGAATCCAGAATCATTTGCCTCTCCATAATTTTTTCTAGAATGTCTAGAACCTCTAGAATCTTCAGAATCTCTAAAATTAGCAGAACCCTTAAAACATGTAGAATTTCCTCTAGGATCTCTAGAATTATTGAAACCACTCGACTTGGATATTTCCGAGTCTTTAGAACCATTAAAATCTCCAGAACCAATAGGATCTCTAAAACTACTAGAATTTCTAGAATTTTTAGTATAGCTACAATTTCTGGATCTGCTGAATTACTTAGAATCTTTAGAATCTTTAACCTCTTCAGAATCTCCAATATCTCAAGAATCTCTAGAATTTCTTGAATCTTTAGAATCTCTGATCTCCATAATTGATGGAACTGCTAAAGTCTAAAACTTTGTATTTCTTAAAATCTATAGAATCACCAGAATCTTCATAATCTCTGGAACCTCTGAAATCTCTAGAACTTGTAGTAACTTTAAAATTGTTAGAATTTTTCGAATTTCTAAATTTTTTCAAAGCTTCAGAATCTCTAATTCCTAAAATTACGAGAACCGCTTAAGTCTGATTTCTTGGAGTCTTTAGAATCATTAGAATTTCCAGAGTCTTTAGCATCTCTAGAATCTTTCAGAACCTTTGGAAGCTCTAAAACTGATAGAATCTATAGAATTTTTAGAATATCTAGAATTTCTGAAATCGGTAAACTCTAAAATTTTGGATTTCTTACACTCTTTAGAATTTTCAACATTTTAAGATTTTCTAGAAGCTTTAGAGTCCCTCGAATTGTTAGAATTTTTAGAATTTTTTGAATGCCTAGAACCTCTAGAATCTTTAGAATCCAGAATGTTTTGCCTCTCCATAATTTTCTCTAGAATGTCTAGAACCTCTAGAATTTTCAGAATCTCCAAAATTTCTAGAACCTTTAAAACATGTAGAATTTCTAGAATTTCTCGAATCTTTAGAATCTGCAGAGTATTCAGCATCTCCAGAACCTCTAGAATCCCTAAATCTCTAGAATTTCTAGAATTGCTGGAAGCGGTAAATTCTAAAACTTTGGATTTCTTGGTGTTTAGAATCTTTATCATCTTCGGAATCTCGGAAATTTCAAGAATTTCTAGAATCTTTAGAATCTCTCAAAAGAATCTTCTGAATTCTTAGAACCTCTACAATCTTTATAATCCATAATATTTTCCCTCTCCATAGTTTTCTCTAGAATCGCTAGAACCTCCAGAATCTTCAGAATCTCCAAAATTTCTAGAACGCTTAAAACATGTAAAATTTCTAGAATTCCTCGAATTTTTATAATCTAGAGTCTCTGAAATTTTTGGAACTTCTAGAGTTCTTCGAATCTTTATAATCTGCAGAATTTCTGGCATTTCCAGACTTTCCAGAGCTTCTAGCTTCTTTAAAACATTTAGAGCCTCTAGAATCTTTAGAATCTCTAGAATTACTGGAACTGCTGTGGATTTCTTGGAACTTTTAAGATCTGTAGAATTTCTAGAATCTTTAGAATCTCTAAAATTTTTGGAATTTCTAGAATTTCTCGAATTACGAGAATCTCTAAAACATTTTGAATCTCCAGAAACTCTACAATCTCTAAAACATCTAGAATTTTTGAAATTTTTAGAATCCTTAGTATCTTCTGAATCCTTAGAACTTCTAGAATTTTTAGATTCCAGAATCTTTGGCCCCTTTATAATTTTCTCTAGAATGTCTGGAAGCTCTAGAATCTTTAGAACCTCCACCTTTAAAATATGTAGTGTCCAAAATCTCTGGAATTTTTGGAATTTCTAGAATTCCTCAAACCTTTATAATCTGCAAAATTTTTGGCATTTCCTGACTTTTCAGAGCTTCTAGATTCTTTAAAACCGTAGAGCCTCTAGAATCTTTAGAATTTCTAGGATTATTGCCCAAACCACTGTGGAATTCTTGGAACTTCAGGATCTGTAGAATCTTTAGAATTTTTGGAATTTCTAGAATTTCTCAAATCTTTAGAATCTATAATCTCTAGAACTGATGGAACTACTAGACTCTAAAACTTTGGATTTCTTGTAATCTCTAGGATCTTTAGAATCTTCAAAATCTCTAAAACCTCCAGAATCTCTAGAATCTATAGAATTCCTAGACTTTTCAGAATCTCTAGAATTGCTGGAATCGCTAAACTCTAAACCCTTAAATTTATTGGAATTTTTAGAATCTCCACGATCTTTAAATCTTATCTACAGAATCACCAGAATCTTCATAATCTCTAGAGCCTCTAAAATCTCTAGAACTTGTAGAATTTTTAAAATTTCTCAAATTTTTCGAAGCTTCAGAATCTCTAATCCCTAAAATTACTAGAACCGCTTGAGTTTGATTCCTTGGAGTCTTTAGAATCACTAGAATTCCGAGAATCTTTATCATCTCTAGAATCTACCAGAACCTCTAGAAGCTCTAAAACTACTACAATCTATAGAATTTTTAGAATATCGAGAATTTCTGAAATCTGTAAATTCTAAAACTTTGGATTTCTTGGACTCTTTAAAATCTTTTAAGAATTTCTAGAAGCTTTAAAGTCCTTCGAATTATTGGAATTTTTAGAATTTCTTGAATCCTTAGAACCTCTAGAATCTTCAGAATCCAGAACCCTTATAACATGTAGAATTTCTAGAATCTCTGGAATTTTTGGAATTTCTAGAATTCCTCGAATCTTTATAGTCTGCATAATTTTTGCATTTCCAAAGTTTCCAGAGCTTCTAGATTCTTTAAAACCTTTAGAGCCTCTAGAGTCTTTAGAATCTCTAATCTCTAGAATTACTGGAACTACTCGACTTGGATATTTTGGGGTCTTTAGAACCATTAGAATCTCCAGAACTTATAGGATCTCTAAAACTACTAGAATCTCTAGAATTTTTAAAACAGCTACATTTTCTGGAACTGCTGGATTCTCTAGAATTTCTTGAATCTTTAGAATCTCTAGAATCCTTAAAACCCGTCGAATCTTTAAAATTCAGAATCTTTAGAATTTCCAAAATTCCTAGAACGTTTAACACATCTAGAATTTCTAGAATCTCTGGAATTTTTAGACTTTCTAGAAATAGCTGTCTTTTTTAACTTTGTCACAAGAAGTCTTTCTAGTTCAAATAACCGACTTCTTTTACTCCTTGATCTATGCCTGTCAAAGATATTTGAAATGCTATACTACTAATAAGACTTGTTGATTTTTAAACAAAAGTTGTTTAGCCAATAGACTTCTCACACGTTCTCATATTTCGTCACATGATTTTTCGTACCAACCTCAGCAGCGTTTAAAATCATAACATACCTAGTAAAGTAACCCCACTTTTCGTATTTGTGCAAAATGTCCAAACAAACGACTAAACAAGCATCACACCACAAAAACAGAAAGTTACGGACCCCCAGTACCAAAAAACCTCCCTTTTGTGCACAAAACTTGAAACCTTACACCTGTACAACCTGCAAGTATGCAACTCATTTAAAAGCCTTTTTCAAAGAACACAGCCACTCAAATCAAAAATCGAAGCCTCCACAAACGTTAAAGCACTACTTTTGTGATATATGTGGCCTACGAACTCACTCCATCGTGTTTTTCCTGGTGCACAAAAGAAAATGCGCACCCAAAGCAATAAACCTCAATTACCGAACAATACTAATGTACAGATGCAAACAGTGCCCTTTCCAAATAAAACGCCTACACAAACTGAGACAACATGTGGAAAAAATCCACTCCACATCTTTTGACGCATCCAAATGGGACAAGTTCAACATGAACATCATCCTCCCGAAGCTCGTCCGTTGCGGCTTATGTTCACACATGTGCGTCAGATCGTCGTTGCGACACCACATTGCCGATAAACACCCCAG
This sequence comes from Zophobas atratus, assembly GCA_022388445.1. Lineage (NCBI taxonomy): Eukaryota > Metazoa > Arthropoda > Insecta > Coleoptera > Tenebrionidae > Zophobas > Zophobas atratus. Next base: position 4,108,612 of record CM039448.1, read on the forward strand.
TCAAAGTGCCAAAGCCAAACTGTACAAATGTGATCGATGCCAGAAGTCGTTCAAGAACAAAAAGTATTTTCAAGTACATCGGCGGTCCAAGCACACGAGTGAGGGGTATAAGTGTGAGCAGTGCTCTTTTAAAACCAATTACGAAAGTACGTTGCAAAACCACGTGAAGGTTTACCACTCGGAGAACGCTAAGTGGTTTCAATGTGAATTGTGCGAGTATAAAGGGCGAACAAGCAAACTGTTGAACGATCACAAAACGAACATCCATGAGCTGAAAACGTTGGTGCGGTGTGGGCTTTGCAATTTTGTGACGAATCATAAGGTCTCGCTGAAAAAACACATAGGGTGTAAACATGGTAGAGATATTGAGAGGCTGACAAAGCTAAATGCTAGAATTGGCAGTTAGTTAACGTGGAAAAATGTCGACAGAATGACGATTATTTTTGCTGTTTAAGTTTAACACATACGTTTTTGAGAATTGTGTTACTTTTATTTACTTATTTATTTTTTTTGAGAAAACAAGGTTATGTTTATTATGTATTGCTGGTTGCCTAAAACAATAAATGCGAAATAAAAAATAAAATTCTGGTGTAGTTTTCACTATGGAAAACCCAACAGTACAATTAAAATTACGCAATAATCACGAAATTTGATATATTTACCGTTTATTTTATTATTTGGTTGACCAACGGATTCATCTGAACATAACCTCACTTTCGCGAATCGTCAAAAAATGCTGAATTACCAGTGGAAAAAGAATTTAAATACACAATCGACAAGGGTTTACGTACAAGGTACAGGTTTAATTCCAACGAGCACACTTATTCCTGAGAATTGTGTTACTTTTCACCCCTTATGACAAAACCAGGTTATGTTCTAGAAATTTTAAAGTTACTACAAGTTCTAGATGTTTCAGAGATTCTAGAAATTGTGAAAATTCTGGTGATTCTGTAGATGAGTAGATGGTAGTTAAAGATTCTAGATGTTCTAAAAATTCTAGAGATTTAAGGATTCTATAGCTTTTGGAGATGCTGAAGATTCTGCAGATTCTAAAGATTCTAGAAATTCCAAAAATTCCAGAGAGTCTAGAAATTCTACATGTTTTAAGGGTTCTAGAAATTTTGGAGATACTAAAGATTCTAGAGGTTCGAAGGATTCTAGAAATACTTGAAATTTTCGAGATTCTGAAGATGTTAAAAATTCCGAAGAGTCAAATAAATCCAAAATTTTAGAGTTTACCGGTTCCAGCAAATCTAGATATTCTAAAAATTCTAGGAATTTTAGAGGTTTTAGCGATTGTAGAGGTTCTGGAGATTCTCTAGGTGCTAAAGATTCTGGAGATTCTAAACGTTCTCGAGATTCTAAAAATTTTAAAGATCCTAAAAGAAAATCCACAGCCGTTTCAGAAATTCTAGAGATTCTAAAGATCCTAGAGACTCTAGAAGTTTTAAAGAATCTAGAAGCTCTGAAAAGTCTGGAAATGCTAAAAATTCTGCAGATTATAAAGACTCGAGAAATTCTAGAAATTCCAAAAATTTCAGAGATTCTAGAAATTCTACATGTTTTAACGTTTCTAGAAATTTTGGAGATTCTGAAGATTCTAGAGGTTCTAGACATTTTAGAGAAAATTATGGAGAGGTAAAAGATTCTGGATTCTAAAGATTCTAGAAATTCTAGAATTCCAAAAATTCTAGAGATTCTTGAGATTTTGGAGATTTAAAGATTCCAAGCAGTTCCAGAAATTCTAGATATTCTAAAAATTCTAGAGATTCTAGTGGTTTTAGAGATCCTATAGGTATTGGAGATTCTAATAGTTCTAAAGACTCCAAAATATCCAAGTCGAGTTGTTCCAGTAGTCCTAGGGATTAGGATTCTAAAGATCCGATAAAATTTAGAAATCCGAAAAATTCGAGAAATTTTAAAGTTTCTAGAGGCTTCAGAGATTCTAGAGATTATGGCGATTCTGTACGTGTTAAAGATTCTGGAAATTCTAAAATTCCAAGGAATTCATGGCCTTAGAGTTTAGCAGTTCCAGCAATTCTAGATATTCTAAAAATTCTAGAATTTTAGAAATTGTAGAGGTTCTGGGGAATCTCTAATTTAAAATTAAAGATTCTGAGATTCTAAATGTTCTAGAGATTCTAAAGATTCGTGAAATTCTAGAAATACCAATAATTCTAAAGATTCTAGATATTTTACACATCCTAAAAGATCCAAAAATCCATTGCGGTTCCAACAGTTCTAGAGATCCTAAAGAATCTAGAAGCTTGGAAAGTCTGGAAATGCTAAAAATTCTGCAGATTATAAAGACTCAGAGAATTCTAGAAATTCCAAAAATTCCAGAGATCCTAAAAATTTACTAAATCCTAGAATTCTAGACGTTTTTAGAGATCGTAGATGTTCTGGAGATTCTCTAGTACTAAGATTCTGAAAATCTAATGTTCTGAGATTCTACAGATCTAAAGTCAAGAAATCACAGCGTTACGCAATTCTAGAGATTCTAAATATTCTAGAGGCTCTAGAGTTGAAGAGCTGAAATGCTAAAAAAACCAAATTTCAGAGATTCTAAAAATCTACATGTTATAAAGGTTCTGGATGAAAGATTCCAGAGATTCTAAGGATTCAGGAGTTTCTTTCGAGAAACTAAGATTCTAGAAATTCTTTAAATTTTCGAGATTCTGAAGATGTTAAAAATTCCGAAACAGTCAAATAAATCCAAAAGTTTGCCGGTTCCAGAAATTCTAGATATTCTAAAAATTCTAGAGATTCTAGTGGTTTCAGAGCTTCTAGAGTTCTGGAGATTCTAGAATTGCTAAAGATTGGGAAATTCTAATGGTTCTAAAGATTCAAGGAATCCAACTCAAGCGTTCCAGTAATTCTAGAGTTAGAGATCTGAAGCTTCGAAAAATTTTAGTAATCTGAAAAATCTAGAAATTTTAAAATTTCACAAGTTCTAGAGGTTTTAAGATTCTAGAATTGCGAAGATTCTGATGGTTCTTAATGTTAGTTAAGATTCTGGAGTCTGAAATTCCAGTAAATTCAAGAGTTTAGAGTTGGCAGTTCCAGCAATTCTAAAGATTCTAAAATTCTAGAAATTCCAATAATTCTAGGAGTTCCAAGATTCTAGAGATTCTGGAGATTTAGAGATTTTGAAGATTTACTAAGATCCTGAAGATTTAAGGACTCCAAACTTAGAGTCTAGCAGTTACATTAGTTCTAGAGATTAGAGATTCCAAAGATTCGAGAAATTGCAGAAATTTCAAAATTCTAGAATTCTAAAGATTCTGAGGATTTAGAGATTTGAAGATCTAAAAATCCTGAAGTTTTTAATACATCCCAAGTTTTAAAGTTAGCAGTTCCATCATTCCCAGAGATTAGAGATTCTAAGATTCGGGAAATTCTAGAAATACAAATTCTTGAGATTCTAAAGATTCTAGAGTTTTAGGATTATGGAGGTCCTAGAGATCTAAAATGCTGCAGATTATAAAGACTCAGAGAATTCTAGAAATCCAAAATTCCAGAGATCCTAAAATTCTACATAAATCCTGGGATTCTAGACGTTTTAGAATCGTAGATGTCTGGGATCTTAGGTACTAAAGATTCTGAAGATTCTAATGTTCTAGAGATTCTACAGATCCTAAAAGTTCCAAGAAATCCACAGCGGTTACGCAATTCTAAATTCTAATATTCTAGAGGCTCTAGAGTTGAAGAGCTGGAAATGCTAAAAAAATCAAAAATTTCAGAGATTCTAGAAAATCTACATGTTATAAAGGTTCTGGATTGTAAAGATTCCAGAGATTCTAAGGATTCAGGAGTTTCTTTCGAGAAACTAAAGATTCTAGAAATTCTTCAAATTTTCGAGATTCTGAAGATGTTAAAAATTCCGAACAGTCAAATAAATCCAAAAGATTGCCGGTTCCAGAAATTCTAGATATTCTAAAAATTCTATTATATATATTTTAGGGATTCTAGAGATTATGAAGATTCTGGTGATTCTGTAGATGTTAGTTAAAGATTCTGGAGATTCTAAACATTCCAAGGAATTCAAAGGTTTAGACTTTGGCAGTTCCAGCATATCTAGATATTCTAAAAATTCTAGGAATTCTAAACGTTCTCGAGATTCTAAAAATTCTAAAGATCCTAAAAGATTCAAGAAATCCATAGCCGTTCCAGAAATACTAGAGATTCTAAAGATCCTGGAGACTCTAGAGGTTTTAAAGAATCTAGAAGCTCTAAAAAGTCTGGAAATGCTAAAAACTCTGCCGAAATTCCAAAAATTTCAGAGATTCTATGCTACATGTTTTAAGGGTTTACAAATTTTGGAGATTCTGATGATTATAGAGGTTGTAGACATTCTAGAGAAAATTATGGAAAGGCAAAAGATTCTGGATTCTAAAGATTCTAGAAGTTCTAAGGATCCAGGAGATTCCAAGGATTCAAGAAATTCTAAAAATTCCAAAAATTCGAGACACTAAAGATTCTAAAAAAGATGTTAAAAATTCCAAAGATTCCAAGAAATCTAAAGTTTTAGAGAGTACCGGTTCCAGAAATTCTAGATCCCAAAAATTCTAGAGTTTCTAGTGGTTTTAGAGCTTCTAGAGGTTCTGGGAGATTCTAGAGATGCTAAAGATTTTGGAAATTCTAATGGTTCTAAAGGCTCCAAGAAATCCAACTCAAGCGGTTCGAGTAATTTTAGCGATTTGAGATTCTAAAGCTACAAAAAAATTTAGAAATCCGAAACATTCTAGAAATTGTAAAGTTTCTAGAGCTTATAGAGGTTTTAGAGATTCTAGAGATTATGAAGATTCTGGTGATTCTGGAGATTCTAAACATTCCAAGGAATTCGAAGGTTTAGAGTTTAGCAGTTCCAGAAATTCTAGATATTCTAAAAATTCTAGGAATTCTAGACGTTTTAGAGGTTGTAGATGTTCTGGGGTTTCTCTAGGTAGTAAAAATTCTGATGATTCTAAATGTTCTAGAAATTCTAAAGATTCGAGGAATTCTAGAGAGTCTACAGATCCTAAAATTTCCAAGAAATGCACAGCGGTCCAAGCAGTTCTAGAGATTTTACAGAGTGTAGAAATTATGAAAATTTTGCTGATTCTGTAGGTGTTCGTTAAAGATTCTGGAGATTCTAAAAATTTCAGTAAAGTCAAGGGTTTAGAGTCTAGCGCTTCCAGCAATTCTAGAGATTCTAAAAATTCTAGAGATTTAAGGATTCTAAAGGTTTTGGAGATGTTGAAGATTCTGCAGATTCTAAAATTTCGAGAAATGCTAGAAATTTCGGAGATTCTAGAAATTATACATGTTTTAAGGGTTCTAGAAATTTTGTTCTAGGCATTCTAGAAAAAATTATGGAGAGGCAAAAGATTCTGGATTCTAAAGATTCTAGAGGTTCTAAGGATTCAATAGATTCTAAGGATTCAAAAATTCTAAAAATTTCAAAAATTCGAAAGACTAAGAATTCTAGAAATTCTTGAAATTTTCGAGATTCTGAAAATGTTAAAGATTATAAAGAGTCCAAGAAATCCAAAGTTTTAGACTTTACCGGTTCCAAAAATTATAGATATTCTAAAAATTCTAGAGACTCTAGTGGTTTTAGAGTTACTAGAAGTTTTGGGAGATTCTAGAGATACTGAAGATTCTGGAAATTCTAACTTAAGCGGTTTCCAGTAATTCTAGGGATTAGAGATTCTAAAGCTTCGAACAATTTTAGTAATCCGAAAAAATCTAGCAATTTTAAAGTTTCTACAAGTTTTAGAGATTTTAGAGATTCTAGAGATTATGAAGATTCTGGTGATTCTGTAGCTGTTAGTTAAAGATTCTAGATGTTCTAAAAATCGTAGGAATTATAGACGTTTTAGAGATTGTAGATGTTCTGGTGATTCTCTAGGTCCTAAAGATTCTGAAGATTCTAAAGGTTCTAGAGGTTTTAAAGAATCTAGAAGCTCTAGAGTCTGGAAATGCTAAAAATTCTGTAGATTATAAAGATTCGGAGAATTTTAGAAATTCCAAAAATTTCAAAGATTCTAGAAAATCTACATGTTATAAAGGTTCTAGAAATTTTGGAATTTCTGAAGATTCTAGAGGTTCTAAGGATTCAGGAGTTGTTACCAGGTATTGCTGGTTGTCTAAAACAATAAATGCGAAATAAAAAATAAAATTCTGGTGTAGTTTTCACTGTAGAAAAGCCAACAGTACAATTAAAATTACGTAGCAATTACGACATTTGAGATATTTACCGTTTATTTTACTATTTAGTTGCCCAACGGGTTCATTTGAACATAACCTCACTTTCGCGAATCGTCAAAAAATGCTGAATTACCAGTGGAAAAAAATTTAAATACACAATCGACAAGGGACAAGGGTCTACGTACAGTCTTATTCCAACGAGCACACTCATTCCTGAGAATTGCGTTACTTTTGACCCCTTATGACAAAACAAGGTTATGTTTACTGTATATTGCGGGTTGCCTAAAGCAATAAATGCGAAATAAAAAATTAAAATTCTGCTGCAGTTTTCACTGTGGAAACCCAACAGTAAAATTAAAATTACGGGGTAATTACAAAATTTGATTATTCACCACTTATTTTATTATTTAGTTAGCTAACTGGTCCATCTGAACATAACCTCACTTTCGAATATCATCAAGAAATGCCGATTTTACCAGTGGAAAACAGTCGTGCAGTCTTAATTCCAACAAACTAAGCAAATAATACTTCAAACAAACCACTCAATAGCTTTAAATATTTTTTAATGCAAATATTTCAGACGTTTTGTATTACACAAAATTTCTAATAGCGCGGTTAATAATCGAAAAATAAATTTGTTTCTAACAGTCCTTGCTTCTTGGTGTTTCCCCTGAGTGTCTATTATTCATATGCTTCTTCAGCGCATACCGGAACGCCGTCGAGTACTCGCACCACTCGCACACCAACATCTCCAAATCTTTTTTCTCCGTATGTTTAGCTTTAACGTGATCGTCCAAATTACACTTCCTCTTAGTAATAAAATCGCACAGTTCGCACTGCATCCAAACAACATTAATCGGATCGGTGTGCTGGAACCTTAAGTGTTTCCTGAGTTCGTTCTTCCTCTTCGCTTTATATTCGCACTTGTCACAGTAAAACCACTCGATGTCCTTCAAGTCTGTATGATTCGAAACGACGTGACCCTTCAAACTCGTACACCACTTAGTTTTAAACGGGCAATGTTCACAATGAAACCATTTATCACCAATGGGTAGTTTTTCCTTCAAATGTTTAATTTTCATATGGTGCGTTAATGACTTTTGTTGAACGGCTCGAAAGGGGCAGAAATCGCACTTGAAATGGGGCTTCGCGTTAGCGTGTTTGCAGACGACGTGGCTTCGGAGAAGGTTCATATACTTGGCTTTGTACGGACACAGTTCACATTTCACCCACTTGATCGAGTCAGGGTGTGGGTGTTTGATGTTTATGTGTTTTTGGAGCCGTTTTTTCAATTTTGTTTTGAAAGGACACTGATCACATTCAATCCACTGGATTGAGTCGGAGGTGTCGTGGGTCACTTCGTGCTCTTTTAGAGCTTGCCGGGTGCGTCCTTTGAACGCGCACGACTCACATTTGAACCAGTTCACGTTGTCTGAAGAGCTGTGTTTGGCTTGGAAGTGTCTATCGAGGTTGTATTTCCGTTTCGTCATGTATTTGCACTCGAAGCACTTGAACAGTGCAACGTTCACGGCGCAATGTTTGGAGTTGATGTGGCGCCTCAAGTATCCGGGTTTACAAGTGTAGGAACAAAGCTCGCACGACTCAAACGTTTGTTTTCTTATACTCATGTCTAATTTCTCCCATTTGGTGTCGTCGAAACGGGCGCGGTGGACGTTTTCGACGTGTTTTTGGATGTTGTACTTCTGTTTCAGGGTGTAGGGTGAGGTGAAAGAGCACTGTTTGCATTTATACACAGTGATAGTTCGTTGCTTGGAATTTGCACTTTTACAGCTGTTTCTTTGGTTGTGTGTCATGAGAAACAAGATAGAGTGAGTTTGGAAGTTACATTTATCACAAGTGTAAGTCTTCAGCGGTTCTGGTGGGTGTAGCCTGGGTTTTGAGTGGTCATGGGTTTGGAAAAGCACTTTGAAATGGGTTGTGTAGTTGCAAATGGTGCAAATGTGTTGTTTCAAGTCCGGGGTCCAACAGGTGAAGTGGTCGTTAATGCATGCCCAGAACTGGGCATTTTTTTGGTTATAGACCTGATTAATTGTGTTTTCGCACATTTTGCATCTTTTGGCGAAAAGTGGGGTTATGTTGATGGAGTCGTACAGTAGTTTAATTGAATCGCGACAATTTTGAACTACGGGTAAAAGTTTCTACCGTTTCTATATAAAAAAAATTGGTCGAAAGTTATTTCGATAGAACTCGTAGTAATGGCGTAATGGAAAAAAAGGTTTCACTTGGTTTCACCTTCTAAAAAAAGACAGTTGAAAACTTCGGATTTCTTGGATTTTTTAGAATCTTTAGTTCCTTTAATTTTTGGAATTTTTAGAATTTTTTGAATCCTTAGAATCATTGGACTCTAGAATCTTTTGCTTCTCGATAATTTTCTTTATTAGAATGTCTAGAACCTCTAGAATCAGAATTTCCAAAATTTCTAGAACCCTTAAAACATGTAGAATCTGTAGAATTGCTGGAACCGCTGTGAATTTCTTGAAACTTTTAGGATTTGTAGAATCTCTGTAATCTTTAGAATCTCCAGAATTTTTGCAATTTCTAGAATTTTTGTTTCTAGAACATTTAGAATCTCCAGAATCTTTAGTGCCTAGATAATCCCCAGAACTTCTACAATCCCTAAAACGTCTAGAATTCCTAGAATTTTTAGAATAACTAGAATTGCTGGAACTGTTAAAATCTAAACCCTTGAATTGCTTGGAATATTTTGAATTTCCAGAATCTTTAACTCACACCTACATAATCACCAGAAACTTCATAATCTCTAGAATCTCTAAAATCTCTAGAACCTCTAAAAACTTTAAAATTTCTAAAATTTTTCGGATTTCTAAAATTAATCGAATCTTTAGGATCATTAATCCCTAAAATTACTAGAACAACTCGACTTGGATGTTTTTAAGTTTTTAGAACCCTTAGAATCACCAGAATTTCCAGAACCTATAGGATTTCTAAAACCACTAGAATTTGTAGAATTTTTGGAACTGCTGAATTTCTTGGGATCTTTAGATTCTTTAATATCTCCAGAATCTCCAAAATCTCAAAAATCTCTAGAATTTTTGGAATCTTTAGCATCTCCACAATTTCCAGAATCTCTAGAATGTCTAAAACCTCTAGAATCTTTACATTAAAAAAAAAGACGTTTGGCGTCCCATAGAAAGTTTTACATTTTTAAAAAATACAATATAATTATAAACTATGGATTTCTTAGACTCTCTAGAATCTTTAACATCTTCAGAATCTCGAAAATTTAAAGAATTTCTAGAATCTTTAGAGTTTCGAATTTTTGAAATTATTAGAATTTCGTGAATCCTTAGAATGTTTAGAATCCAGAATCTTTTGCCTGTCCATAATTTTCTGTAGAAAACAGAAATTTCTAGAACCCTTAAAACATGTAGAATTTCTAGAATCTCTGGAATTTTTGGAATTTCTAGAATTCCTCGAATCTTCATGACCTGCAGAATTTTTAGCATTTCCAGACTCTCCAAAGCTTCTAGATTTTTTAAAATCTCTAGAGCCTCAGAATATTTAGAATCTCTAGAATTGCTGGAATCGCTTTGGATTTCTTGGAACTTTTAGAATCTGTAGAATCTCTAGAATGTTTAAAATATCTCTCTTTAGTACCTAGAGAATCCCCAGAACATCTACAATCTCTAAAACGTCTAGAATTCCTAGAATTTTTAGCATATCTAAAATTGCTGGAACTGCTAAACTCTAAACCCTTGAATTGCTTGGAATATTTAGAATCTCCAGAGTCTTTAACTAACACCTACAGAATCACCAGAACTTTCATAACCTCTAGAATCTCTAAAATCTCTAGAACCTCTAGAAACCTTAAAATTTCTAGAGCTTTTCGGATTTTGAAAATGTATCGAATGTTTAGAATCTTTAATTCCTAGATTTACTGGAACCACTTATTTTGGAGTCTTTAGAACCATTAGAATTTCCAGAATCTCCATAATCTCCAGAACCTATAAGGTCTCGTACACCACTAGAATCTCTAGAATTTTTGGAATTTCTTGAATCTTTAGAATCTCTAGTATCCTTAAAACTCCTAGAATCTTTAGAATCCAGAATCTTTAGCATCTCTACAATTTCCAGAATCTCTGGAATGTCTAAAACCCCCAGAATCTTTATATTAAACAGAAGACAGTTGGGACCCACAAGAGGGTTTCACATAAATAAATGACATTTGGCGTCCCCGAGAATTAAGGTTTTGCCTCTTTAAAAAATTGGTTGAAAGTTGTGTCGACAGAACTTCCCTCGCTCCTGATGTACGATGAAATTTTCGAGTTGAGTTATTCGAACATTTCGTTGAAAATTGGTCGTATTTTGCATAGATTTGTAATTTTCAAAGGACGATTCTGGAAAAACCATTGGAGTTATACAATAAATGAAAGCGGGAGTGACTTCTACGGCCCTAAATCTCCAAGAAAATGTATTTAGTGAAATTTCGAAAATTTCGTTGAAAATTGGTCGAAAATTGGTCGTATTTTGCATAGATTTGTACTTTTCAAAGGACGATTCTGGAAAAACCATTGGAATTATCGAAGAAATGAGAGCGGGAGTGAATTCTACGGCCCTAAATCTACAAGAAAATGTATTTAGTGAAATTTCGAAAAGTTTGTTGAAATTTGGTGGAAAATTGGGTTTTTTTTTGAATATTTTTGAATATTTCAAAGGAGGATTCTGGGAAAACCATTGGAGGTATCGAAGAAATGAAAACGGATATGACTTCTGCGGCCCGAAATCTAAAAGAAAATGTATTCAGTGAAATTTCGAAAATTTTGATGAAAATTGGTGGGAAATTTGGGTTATTTTGCATATTTTTGAATATTTCAAAAGACGATTCTGGGAAAACCATTGGAGTTATCGAAGAAATGAAAACGGATATGACTTCTGCGGCCCGAAATCTACAAGAAAATGTATTAAGTGAAATTTCGAAAATTTTGATGAAAATTGGTGGAAAATTGGGGTTATTTTGCATATTTTTGAATATTTCAAACCACGATTCTGGGAAAACCATTGGAGTTATCGAAGAAATGAAAACGGGTATGACTTCTGCGGCCCGAAATCTACAAGAAAATGTATTAAGTGAAATTTCGAAAATTTTGATGAAAATTGGTGGAAAAATTGGGGTTATTTTGCATATTTTTGAATATTTCAAACGACGATTCTGGGAAAACCATTGGAGTTATCGAAGAAATGAAAACGGATATGACTTCTGCGGCCCGAAATCTACAAGAAAATATATTAAGTGAAATTTCGAAAATTTTGATGAAAATTGGTGGAAAATTGGGGTTATTTTGAATATTTTTGAATATTTCAAAGGACAATTCTGGGAAAACCATTGGCGTTATCGACGAAATGAAAACGGGTATGACTTCTGCGGCCCGAAATCTACACGAAAATGTTTTAAGTGAAATTTCGAAACTTTTGGTGAAAATTGGTGGAAAATTGGGGTTATTTTGCATATTTTTGAATATTTCAAAGCACGATTCTGGGAAAACAATTGGAGTTATCGTAGAAATGAAAACGGATATGACTTCTGCGGCCCGAAATCCACAAGATGTATTAAGTGAAATTTCGAAAATTTTGATGAAAATTGGTGGAAGATTGGGGTTAATTTGCATATTTTTGAATATTTCAATGCACGATTCTAGGAAAACCATTGGAGTTACCGAAGAAATGAAAACGGATATGACCTCTGCGGCCCTGAATCTACAAGAAAATGTATTAACTGTAATTTTGAAAATTTTGTTGAAAATTGGTGGAAAATTGGGGTTATTTTAAATATTTTTAATATTTCAAAGCACGATTCTGGAAAAACCATTGGAGTTATCGAAGAAATGAAAACGCATATGAATTCTGCGGCTCGAAATCTACAAGAAAATGTATTAAGTGAAATTTAGAAAATTTTGGTGAAAATTGGTGGAAAATTGTGGTTATTTTGCATATTTTCGAATATTTCAATGGACGATTCTGGAAAAACCATTGGAGTTATCGAAGAAATGAAAACGGATATGAGTTCTGCGGCCCGAAATCTACAAGAAAATGTTTTAAGTGAAATTTCGAAAATTTTGATGAAAATTGGTGGGAAATTGGGATTATTTGACATATTTTTGAATATTTCAAACGATGATTCAGGGAAAACCATTGGAGTAATCGAAGAAATGAAAACGGATATGACTTCTGCGGCCCGAAATCTACAAGAAAATGTATTAAGTGAAATTTCGAAAATTTTGATGAATATTGGTGGAAAATTGGGGTTATTTTGAATATTTTTGAATATTTCAAATGGCGATTCAGGGAAAATCAATGGAGTTATCGTAGAAATGAAAACGCATATGAATTCTGCGGCCCGAAATCCACAAGAAGATGTATTAAGTGAAATTTCGAAAATTTTGTTGAAAATTGGGGTTATTTTAAATATTTTTAATATTTCAAAGCACGATTCTGGGAAAACCATTGGAGTTATCGAAGAAATGAAAACGCATATGAATTCTGCGGCCCGAAATCTGCAAGAAAATGTATTAAGTGAAATTTAGAAAATTTTGGTGAAAATTGGTTGAAAATTGGGGTTATTTGCATATTTTTGAATATTTCAAAGCACGATTCTGGGAAAACCATTGGAGTTATCGAAGAAATGAAAACGGAAATGACTTCTGCGGCCCGAAGCCTACAAGAAAATGTATTAAGTGAAATTTCGAAAATTTTGTTGAAAATTGGTGGGAAATTGGGGTTATTTTGCATATTTTTGAATATTTCAAAGACGATTCTGGGAAAACCATTGGAGTTATTGAAGAAATGAAAACGGATATGACTTCTGCGGCCGGAAATCTACAAGAAAATGTATTAAGTGAAATTTCGAAAATTTTGATGAAAATTGGTGGAAAATTGAGGTTATTTTCAATATTTTTGAATATTTCAAAGGACGATTCTGGGAACACCATTGGAGTTATCGAAGAAATGAAAACGGATATGACTTCTGGGACCCGAAATCTACAAGAAAATGTATTAAGTGAAATTTCGAAAATTTTGTTGAAAATTGGTGGGACATTGGGGTTATTTTGCATATTTTTGAATATTTCAATGGACGATTCTGGGAAACTCATTAGAGTTCTCGAAGAAATGAAAACGGATATGACTTCTGCGGCCCGAAATCTTCAAGAAAATGTATATAATGAAATTTCGAAAATTTCGTTGAAAATTGGTCGAAAATTGGTGGTATTTTGCATAGATTTGTACTTTTCAAAGGACGATTCTGGAAAAACCATTGGAGTTATCGAAAAAATAAAAGCGGGAGTGACTTCTACGGCCCGAAATCTACAGGAAAATATATATATAAGTTTTTGACTAACATTCAAATCATTTTTGAATACCATTCATTGAAATGACGTCATCAAATTGTTGGTGGGGATGAGTAACAAAATTTTGGTTAGCATTTAACCGTCCACATGATATGTCTTCAACAATTACAAAATTATTACACAACAATCGGTCCAGCAGTTTTGGAGATTACGTGTCAAATAAAAATCGGTACAGAGAGCAGACAGACATACAGACGGAAACAGAAGACTACTTTTTCTAGTATAGTTTGAAGGAACCCTAAATGTTTTCAAGCAATTTATTTCAAAATTTCAGAGAATTTGTCAAAAATAAACGAATCCACACAAGTAATTAGTATGTAGGCAACCAATGATACACACAAATATAAATTAATTCTCATTTATGGTACTGAAAGCTGAAGGACATTTTTATAAAGTAAAAAAAATTTTTTCATTCATTATTATCCAACGCATTTGAAAAACTACGACAAATTAAATGTCAACGTGTATTTTTTTTTGTCATTTCTTGTTGCGTCAATATTTTTTCGTATTAAATAGAGCATAACGAGCAAAATGAGGTCAAATCCATTAATCACAAATATTATTATCGTCGCACTTTATTTCAAATGCAACGAGCACCCCATAAAGACATTTATAGTTCTTTCCATATTTTTCACAAACTTCTGAAATGTTCTTGGGTGGTGCCTCTATCTTTTGACCCCAACTCAAGACAGTACACCATGCAACCAAAGTATAGGCTCCTCGGTGGCGCTATTTTATTTTCCATTGTATCTCTACAAACGTTCTTTTTTTCACACTGTGGCAAAATGTACACATACCTAGGGTCAGCTTTTTGATAAACCTAGACTATACGTTTATATTTGCAATTTTACTAATTCACTTGAACTTGCAAAGCCACAAAATTATAAAAGTGTTTTCAAGAATTGACACCTTCGACCAAAATGCCAAGTTTTCATATCCGTGTAACTACAGTCTGAAGAAGCACTATTTTTTTAACTTTATCCACATCGGTCTCTACATCTTAATGGGCGTTTTTTACCGAACATATGCTTCATACACTATGTCTAATTTTTGTTTGCTCAGTATATACACGTCTTCGGTTTGCGTTTTATTTACGCGTTTGATTTTCATCTTTTTCGTTAAAGAAATCGAAACCAGATATGTACATCTCGGACGCGTTGTCGACCCAAAATGCGCCATTTCGAGGCTGACAGAGCTTGAAGGAATTTGTAGAAAAGTAAACGCGATTTACCATTTTCCTTTAGTCCGAAATTTCCTCCGAAGTTTTATTTGGTTGACATTGGATATGGTTCACCTAGTTTTATTGGAGGATCCTTCCGTGGGGAGAATTTTTCTGGTGGTTTCGGGTTGCTGCTGGATGGTACTGAATTTCTGGGAAATAATGTTGATTATACAACCCGTTGAAGATCTGTATCGTCAAGTGAGTTTGGTTTTGTGGTTGTGTAGGGTAAAATATGGTGGTTTTAGATTGGTGTGGCCTATAGGAAAATAGAAGCGAAAATTGAAAAAGAAAAACTAACGGGGTACAATTTGCATAATTACTTAAGGAGTTTTAAATTTTCAGTTGCCGGGGTTTTTCCTCTCGATTATACAATGGCTTGTAGAGTGAGTATTTTTGTACTTTTATCTGGGGTTTTTAATTTTAATTTCAGATTTTGGCAGGGTGCTTGACGTACCTTATTTTTATTGTGCAGTTTGCAGTTTTGGAAAAATAATTTCGAGTTGATTTTTTCTGAATGCAATTTATTAGAGCGGAAAGTAGTGCGTAATGACTTAATTTATTACAAGCAATTATTGTAATGGCACAAAACATGTAATAATATTTATGTATTTATACTTCATATTCAGCTAATTCAAATACACATTTATACTTAATATATTACTTGTGATTATATAACAAATCGTTTTATATTTTTACCACAAATAAATAGCAATCAATCGATTTAGTACTTTTATATAACCCCAAACTGTACAATAAACACAAGGTATGTCAAACTCCCCGACAAAATCTGAAATTTAAAACAACGTAATTTTAATAGATAAATGTCAAAAAATACCAAGTACTCACAGTACAAGCCACTGTATAATCCAGAGGAAACACCCCAGCAACCGAAAACCTGGCATTCTTTAACAAAATATGCAACCGGTGCTTCTTCACTTGCCCCTTTTCAATTTTCGCTCCAATTTTTTCGTACACCGAATTAACCTAAAACCGCCAGATTTACAACAGCCAACCAAAAACCACCTACTTTCGCATATAGTTCTTCTAAAGGTTGTACGACCAACAATATTTCACTAAAATTCAACACCGCCCAGCCGCTACTAAGAACCACCACATAAATTTTCTCCATGAAACGATCCTCTATTAAAAACAAGACAACCAAGTCCATCGTCAACCAAATAAAAAGCTTTCCGAAATTTCGAATCAACGGAAAGTTGTAAAACGCGTTAACTTTTTGACAAATTTCCACAAGTTCTGCTGCACTGGAGAGAAGAAGTTTTGGATCGGCGACTTCTGCGAGATGCTCGAACCTGATCTGGATTTCTTTGATAAAAAAGACGAAAAGCAAACGCGTGAATAATACAGAACTGGAAGAAACGTTCTGACCGAGCAGACAAAAACCATGAGCGTGGCGCGAAGAATATTTCATGTAAATGAGGTCAGTAGCGAGCATGAGGCTAAAATGAAAACAGTTCAAGAAAACGCACTTTTTTAGTTGGGTGTCGTTCGAATAAGAAAATTTGATATTTTTGTCGAAGGTGTCAATTTTTGATAACAAAGTCATGATTTTGCGGGTACCGAGTTTTAGATAAATTAGTAGGAGTGCAAACATGACGGTGGCATCTACACCTATCAAAAGATCTGTCAGAAAATAAGCGAGTCTTTTTTTGCAATGCGAGAAGAAAAATGCTTGAGAAGATATGAGGGAAAGGAGAATAAAGACACCAAGATAGACATATTTTGTATGATATGTGAATTGTTTTGCATTGGAATCAAAACTATAGGGCACTATTCCGAGACATCTCAGTATACGGTAAAATACGTGAAAAGAACTGTAAATATCTGTTTGAGTTGTTTGCTGCATTTGGGGGAAATGCAGCTTTTAGTATGTAATCCAATAATTAATAAACTAGTTCCTTGTTTATGCTCTATTTAAGTAAGATCAATATCGACTAAACAATTAACTTGTTGTGTAAATATAATCCCTTTAATTTTCCGCTGACCTGGACTGCGCTAGATACACAATGTATGTACAGCTAGCGGCCAACATCTAGAAAATAATAGAAACCAATAGGCGACAATCGAATGACAAGTGAGGTTAGGATCACTGATCTGACATTGTTAATGTCATTTCCCAGGTGATTCTAACCCCACTTTTGTAAATAACTTACTGTAGACAGTACGCTATAGTCAAGCGGAAAAGCTGCCCCAACTACAAACTTCACTCTGTTTGATTCTTTTTGTAATCTACACAGTGCGTGCTAAAAAAATCGAAATGATTTGATTTCAACGTTTTTCGGTCAATACCTTATCATAAAACTGCCTCTTCAGTAAACTTGAGCCTATTTTCTCGTAACTGGCATAAATCTGAAAAAAATTTTTTAATAACTTGACCAAAATTAGCAACAACTTGTTACTGGTTACCTCACTGTATAAATCTTCTACAGGTTGTAAAAATAAAAATGTGTCACAAGTGAGAACAAAAACCCTATAAGTGATCAAATATAACAGAAGCCTATTTGTTCGTTCTAACAAAGTAATCAGTAATATTCCCGTCATAACAAAAAAAATCCTGGCACAATTCCTCGCGAGCGGCAAGTTATACAAAGCGTTCACCGACTTACATACTTGTTTTAGTTGTATCAAGTAGAAATTCACGCTTTCTGGATTGTTCTGGCAAGTAATTTGACTCAGATATCTATATCTAGCTTTTATCTCCATGACGAAGAACAAAAAGGGGAGTCGTATGAGTAAAAAATTAAAAACAATGTTGTTAGAACGGCTGACGGTACAAACCCAATTTTCCTTTTTATCGAAATAGATGAAAAACAGTGTGTTTAAAGTTAAAATTACAAAAAGGACAAAACAGTTTAAAATGAGGTATTTTCTAAAATCGGCATTAACACCACGGTTGAATTTTAATTGAGCGTCTAAATCGTTAATATTACGCAATAAAACCATAAGTGCAGTCCTTTTAAGATAGAAATAGATGAAAAAAAATGAAAACAGGACGGTTGAATCCGCGGTTAAAAATTTGTTCAAGCGTGAAGAGAAATCCTGAGTTCTGTTACATGTCAATACAATTATGCATTGACTACTTATAGCAAAAAGTAAAATAGCGATACTCAAAAATTGGTGGTTTTTGTCTACTGAATTTTGGTATCGTTTTGAGTTAAATTTGAAGGGTACTACTCCAGCAAAAGATAAGCATATGTATATGGGATAAAATGAAGAATAAATGTTTTTGTGAGGTTTCATTGTGAGCACTGCTCCGGGCACTATCTACTCTGAACTAATATATCAATCTTACAAATCATACAAACAAACATTTATTTGATTAAAAGTTTGATAATAACAGAACGAACAAATGCATTTAGTAAGTAATGGAAACGTTGCAACTGAATTTCATTTAAGTGTGTAACGAATTAAACTGAAGCAAATATATGACGCAAGTGATGCTTGCTCTCAACATTTGAAAGTCAATAACAAAAAAATTGCACTTTATTTCAAATGCGACGAGAACCCCAAAAAGACATTTACAGTTCTTTTTATATTTTTCACCAACTTCTGAAATGTTCTGGCGTGGTGCCCTTATCTTTCGACCACAACTCAAGACAGTACACCGTGCAACCAAAGTTTAGGCTCCTCGGTGGCGTTATTTTATTTTCCATTGTATCTCTACAAACGTTCTTTTTTTCACACTGTGGCAAATTGTACACATACGAGTTTCTAGGGGTCAGCTTTCTCATAAACCTAGACTATACCTTTATATTCGCAATTTTACTAATTCACTTGAACTTGCAAAGCCACAAAATTATAAAATTGTTTTCTAGAATTGACACCTTCGATCAAAATGTCAACTTTGAATATCCCCGCAACCACAGTCTGAAGAAGCTCTTTCTTTTAAACTTTATCCACATCGGTCTCTACATCTTGATGGGTGCTATTTACCGAGCATACGCTTCACACACTGTGTCAAATTTTTGTTTGCTCAGTATATACACGCCTTCGGTTTGCGTTTTATTTACGCGCTTGATGTTCATCTTTTTCATTGAAGAAATCAAAACTAGATATGTACATCTCGGACGCGTTGTCGACCCAAAACGCGCCATTTCGAAGCTGACAGAGCTCGAAGGAATTTGTAGAAAAGTAAACGCGATTTACCATTTTCCTTTAATCCGAAATTTCTTCCGAAATTTTCTTTGGTTGACATTGGATATGGTTCATGTGGTTTTATTGGGGGATCGTTCCGGGGGGAGAATTTTTCTGATGGTTTCGGGCGGTTGCTGGATGGTAATGAATTTCTGGGAAATAATGTTGACTATACAACCCGTTGAAGATCTGAATCGTCAAGTGAGTTTGGGTTTTGTGGTTGTGTAAAGTAAATATGGTGGTTTTAATTTGGTGTGGTCTATAGGAAAATAGAAGCGAAAATTGAAAAAGAAAAACTCACGGTGTACAGTGTGCATAATTACTTACGGAGTTTTAAGCTTTCAGTTGCCGGGGTTTTCCCTCTCGATTATACAATGGCTTGGAGAGTGAGTATTTTTGTACTTTTATCAGGGGTTTTTAATTTTAATTTCAGATTTTGGCAGGGTGCTTGACGTACCTCATCTTTATTGTGCAGTTTGCAGTTTTGGAAAAATAATTTCGAGTCGATTTTTTCTGAATGCAATTTATTAGAGCGGAAAGTAGTGCGTAATGACTTAATTTATTACACGCAATTATTGTAATGGCACAAAACATGTAATAATATTTATGTATTTATACTTCATAGACAGCTAATTCAAATACACATTTATACTTAATTTATTACTTGCGATTATATAACAAATCGTTTTATATTTTTAACACAAATAAATAGCAATCAATCGATTTTGAACTTTTATATAACCCCAAACTGTACAATAAACACAAGGTATGTCAAACTCCCCGACAAAATCTGAAATTTAAAACAACGTAATTTTCATAGATAAATGTCAAAAAATAATAAGTACTCACAGCACAAGCCACTGTATAATCCAGAGGAAACACCCCAGCAACCGAAAACCTGGCATTCTTTAACAAAATATGCAACCGGTGCCTCTTCACTTGCCCCTTTTCAATCTTCGCTTCAATTTTGTCGTACACCAAATTAATCTAAAAACGCCACTTTACAACAGCCAACCAAAAAACACTTACTTTCGCATATAGTTGTTCTAAAGGTTGTACGACCAACAATATTTCAGTAAAATTCAACACCGTCCAGCCGCTACTAAGAACCACCACATAAATTTTCTCCATGAAACGATCCTCCATTAAAAACAAGACAACCATATCCATCGTCAACCAAATAAAAAGTTTTCCAAAATTCCGAATCAACGGAAAGTTGTAAAACGCGTTAACTTTTTGACAAATTTCCACAAGCTCTGCTACACTAGAGAGAAGAAGTTTTGGATCGGTGACTTCTCCCAGGTGCTCGAACCTGATTTGGATTTCTTTGATAAAAAAGATGAAAAGCAAACGTGCGAATAATACGGAACTAGAAGATACGTTCTCACTGAGCAAACAAAAACCGGGGGCGTGGCGCGAAGAATATTTGGTGTAGATGAGGTCACTAGCGAGCATGAGGCTAAAATGAAAGCAGTTTAAGAGAACGCACTTTTTTAACTGGGTGTCGATCGAATAAGAAAATTTGATATTTTTGTCGAAGGTGTCGATTTTTGATAACAGATTCAGGAGTTTGCGACTGCCGAGTTTTAAATAAATTAGGAGGAGTGCAAACATGAAGGTGGCGTCTACACCTATCAAAAGATCTGACAGGAGATAGGGGAATCTTTTTTTGCAATGGGAGAAGAAAAATGCCTGAGAAGATATGAGGGAAAGGAGAATAAAGACACCAAGATAGACATATTTTCTTTGAAATGTGTACTGTTTTGCACTGGAATCAAAAGTATAGGGTACTAGTCCGAGACATCTCATTATACGGTAGAATTTGTAAAAAGAACTATAAACATCTTTTCGAGTTCTTTGCTGCATTGAAAGAAATAAACGTTTAATGATTCAATAATTACTAAATTAATGTAGACGGTTATTGCTCATGCTCTATATAACTACAAACATTTCGACTAAAATGTGAATTGATCGTGTAAATATAATCAATAAATGCACAATTAATTTTCGAGGACTTTTGAATTATGCTAGATACACACTGATATTCGAACAATAGGTGTGATTAGTATCATTACAATTTAATTAACTTAGTACTACTTTTCTACTACTCCAAATTGTACGATATAAACAAGATACGTCAAACTCCCCGATAAAATCTGAAATTTCAAACTAATAACTTTAATAAACGTAGAAAATACTCACAGTGCAAGCCACCGTATAATCTAGAGGTAAAACCCCGGCAACCGAAAACCTCACTTTTCTCAACAAAATATATAATCGGTGTCTCTTCATCTGCCCCCTTGCAATTTTCGCCTCTATTTTTTCGTCCACCGAACTAACCTAAAACCGCCACGTTTACCACAACCAACCAATAAAAACTCTTACTTTCGAATACAGATCTTCCAAAGGCTGCACGATCAGCAGTATGTCGACAAAATTCAACACCCCCAGCAGCAGCTTGCAATCACCACAAACATTTTCTCCAATAACCGATCTTCCACTAAAACCAAATACACCATGTCCAGCGTCAACCAAATAAAAAGCTTGCCAAAGTTTCGAATTAGCGGAAAGTTGTAGAACGCATTCACTTTTTGACAAATCTCCACGAGATCCGCTATACCCGAAGGAAGAAATTTCGGATCTGCGAGTTCCCCGAGGTACTCGAACCTGATTTTGATTGCTTTGACGAAAAAGACAAAAAGCAAACGGGTGAATAAAATCAGGCTGGAAGAAACGTACTTAGAGATCATACATAAATCCAGCATTTTGTTTGTGGTTTGTGTTCTGTAAATTAGATCAGCAGAAAGCATAAGGCTAAAATGAAAACAATTTAGGAAAAAATAGTTTCGTAGCTCGTTGTCGCTAAAATATGTAAATTTAACATTTTTGTCGAAGGCGTCGATTTTCGATAACAAATTCGTTATTTTGCGACTACCGAGTTTTAAGTAAATTAGTAAAAGTGCCATCATGACGGAAATGTCTACACCTACCAGAAGATCGGACATTAGATAAGGGAATCTGTTTCTGCAATACGAAAATAAAAATGGCTGGAGAGTTATGACAGAAACCAGAATAAAGACACCACGATATTCACATTTGTTTTGTCTTGTGCTGGAATCGATAGTAAAGGGCACGATTCCAAGGCATCTCAGTATAAAATAAAATACGTGAAAAGAACTATAAATGTCTTTTGAGTTCTTTGCTGCATTGGAGGGAAATGAAGCTTTCAGTGAATAATACAATAATTAATGAACTAGTTTAATTCTCTATTTAAGTAAAATCAATATCGACTAGATAATAAATTTGTTGGGCAAATATAATCCATAAGTGCTTAATTTAATTTAATTATCCGCAGTCCTGGACTGTGCTAGATACACAATGTATGTAACGCTAGCGCCCAACATCTAGAAAACCGAAATGTCATTTCCCAGGTGATTCTAACCCCACTTTTGTAAATAACTTACTGTAGACAATCCACTATAGTCAAGCGGAAAAGTTGCCCCAACTACAAACTTCACTCTGTTCGATTCTTTTTGTAAACTACACAGCGCGTGCTAAAAAAATCCAACTGATTTTATTTCTACATTTTAGAATCAATACCTTATCATAAAACTGCCTCTTCAGTAAATTTGAGCCGATTTTCTCGTAACTGGTATAAATCTGAAACAAAACTTTTAATAACTTGACTAAAAATCAGCCACACTTGCATTACCTCGTTGTACAAATCTTCTACGGGTTTTAAAAATAAAAATGTATCACAAATCAGAACAAAAACCCTATAACAGATCAAACATAACAGAGATCTACTGGTTTTTTCAAAAAAAGCAATATATAATACTCCCGTCATAATAATAAAAATCCTGGCACAATTCCTCGCGAGCGGCAAATCATACAAAGTGTTCACCGACTTACATATTCGTTTTAGTTGTATCAAGTAGAAAGTCACGCTTTCTGGATTGTTCTGGCTAGTAATTTGACTCAGATGTCTATATCTAGCTTTTATCTCCATGACGAAGAACAAAAAGGGGAGTCTTATGAGTAAAAAATTAAAAACTATGTTGTTAGAATGGCTCAACGGACAAACCCACTTTACTTCTGGATCGAAATAGAAAAAAAATAGTGTGTTAAAAGTTAAAATTACGAAAAGGGAAAACCAGTTTAAAATGAGGTGTTTTCTTAAATCGACATTCTCATAACGGTTGAATTTTATTTGAGCGTCTAAATCGTTAATATTACGCAGTAAAACCATGAGTGCAGTTCTTTTAAGGTAGAAATAGATGAAAAAAAAAGAAAACACGACGGTTGAATCCGAGATTAAAAATATGTTCAAGCGTGAAGAGAAATCTTCAGTTTTGTTACACGTCAACACGAGTATCCATTGACTACTTATAGCAAAAAGTAAAATAGTGATACTTAGAAATTGGTGGTTTCTGTCAATTGAATTTTGGTATCGTTTTGAGTCAGATTTGAAGGGTACTATTCCAGTAAAAGATAAGCACGTGTATAGGGGATAAAATGAAGAATAAACATTTTTGGGAGGTTTCATTGTGAGCACTGCTCCGACGACTCTGAACTACACACAATCAATCTTACAAATCATACAAACAAACATTTATTCGATTAAAAGTTTGATAATAACAAAACGAACAAATGCATTTCATTTAAGTGTATAACGAATTAAATTGAAGCAAATATATGACGTAGGTGATGCTCGCCCCCAACATCTAAAAACCAAGAACCAAAAACCTCCAGCAAGTCAGTTTTTACTTACCGCAAACATCAACGAGTAGTCGAGGGGCAGAAACCCAGCAATCACAAACTTAACATCGTTCAAATAACCATGCAAATTAAATCTTTCATTCTTTTTAAATTTTCGATCCTGCGAACTTAGTACTTCAATTTTCGCATTAGTTTCACGTATCTGAAACGATTGTAACAATATAGCGAAAAACATAATTTCGTAACCTACTTTATCACACAAATCTTGCGCCGGTTGTATTATCAGCATCATCTCGCAAAACGCCAGCACCAACCAGCAGCAAGTTATAACGAAAACGGAAAACGTCTTCGTGTTGAGCTCCACCGTCACGAAGAAAAACAAATCAGAGGTTAGAAAAACGAAAAGCAGCCCGAAGTTGCGCACTAGCGGAAAATTGAAAATCGAATTCACGATTTTGCAAAGCTGTTTCAAGTCGACCACGTCGCTCAAAAACACACCGTTTTTGTGTAGATTATTCTGGAAAAAGTCGGCTCTCATTTTGATCTCGCTGAGGAAAAACACGAAAGTTATGCGCACGAGTGCGTTGGAGAAGTTGGAGTTGTAGATGCTGATTAGGCAGATCGGGTTGAGGGGCATCTGGGCGTCTAGGTTGAGGATGAGGTTCGTGGTGATGTGAATCGCGATGAAAATGGAGTTTAAAATGAAGTATTTGATTAATCTGTTGGTGCGGATGTATTTAAATTTGACGTTTTTGTCGAAGTCTGAAATTTTTTTCAATAAGTTGATTATTTTTGGGTTGATGCAGTTGCAATAAATGCATAATAGGGTGTACATGATTGAAGAGTCCAAGTTGACCATGAGTTGTAGGCTGGAAGTTGACGGGCTTAAAGGGAAACAAAAAGTGACTAAGTAGGTTTGTAGAAGAATCATGAACAATAAAATGACGAGACCGATGAATTTGTGTTTTTTCTGCGTCCGAAAAATTCCGCGTTTTGGATCAAAAACGAAGGGCAAGATTCCCACGTAGTGGAAAAATTTGTAGAGGATGTAGAAGGAGGAATATACGTCTTTTGGAGTTTGTGGTGCCATCACGAAAATTACTGAGTACTCACTCAGTGAATAAATTCGTGGATCAAAAAACCTTTTTAGTAGATTGCGCAATGTATTAATTTCTTTCGGTGTAAAATAAATATAATCGTTTAATTTTGTTTCATTAATAATAAATTACGAAACAACATAGTCGGTTTAAATAATTATAGTTTGGTTAAAAAATTGGTCAAAACTTACTTTGACGCTTCTGAAGTAAAATACTGCTTCTCTGCAAAAATGATAAAATTTGATTTTGCCGAATTTTACTTTTTCGTCATAACCTCTATGTAAAAACAATTTAGAAGGTACCAGTCACAATGTAATAGAAAAAAAGGTTTTACCTTCTTAAAAAAAGACAGTTGGGAGCCACGAGAAGATTTAATATTCTTAAAAAAAGACACTTGGGACCTCGAGAAGGTTTACCCCTCTTTAAAAAAAACACGGTTAGGTCCCTCGAGAAAGTTCCACATTCTTAAAAAAAAAATTTGGTGCCCCCGACAAGGTTTTACATTTTTAAAAAAACAGTTGAGACCCCCGAGAAGGTTTCTCATTCTTAAAAAAAAATTTAGGGGCCCCGAGAAGGTTTTACATCCTAAAACAATAAACATTTGGGGCCCCGGGAAGGTTTCACATTCTTAGAAAAAGACAATTGGGTCTTCTGACGTTTCACCTTCTTAAAAAGACATTCTGGGGAGCGCCAAATGTAGTTTTTTAAGTTAAAACCTTCTCCGGGGTCCAACTGTCTTTTAAAAATATAAGACCTTCTCGGGGGCGCCAAATGTTTTTTTTAAGAATGTGAAACCTTCTCAGAGGTTCCAACTATCTTTTTTAAAAATGTAAAACCTTCTCGGGGGCGCCAAATGTTTTTTTTTTAAGAATGTGAAACCTTCTTCGGGGTCCCAACGGTCATTTTTAAACAGGTTAAACCTTCTCGGGGGCGCCAAATGTCTTTTTTTAAGAATGTGAAACCTTCTCTGGGGTCCCAACGGTATTTTTTAAAAATGTAAAACCTTCTCGGGGGTTTCTACCGTCTTTTTTAAATGTAAAACCTTCTCGGGGGCCGCAAATGTGTATTTTTAAGAATGTGAAACCTTCTCGAAGGTCCCAACGGTCTTATTTAAAAATGTAAAACCTTCTCGAGGGCGGCAAATGTGTATTTTTAAGAATGTGAAACCTTCTCGAAGGTCCCAACGGTCTTATTTAAAAATGTAAAACCTTCGCCGGGGTCCCAACGGTCTTATTTAAAAATGTAAAACCTTCTCGGGGGCGCCAAATGTTTTTTTTTTAAGAATGTGAAACCTTCTCCGGGGTCCCAACGGTCATTTTTAAAAAGGTAAAACCTTCTCGGGGGCGCCAAATGTCTTTTTTTAAGAATGTGAAACCTTCTCTGGGGTCCCAACGGTATTTTTTAAAAATGTAAAACCTTCTCGGGGGTTTCTACCGTCTTTTTTAAATGTAAAACCTTCTCGGGGGCCGCAAATGTGTATTTTTAAGAATGTGAAACATTCTCGAAGGTCCCAACGGTCTTATTTAAAAATGTAAAACCTTCTCGGGGGCGGCAAATGTGTATTTTGAAGAATGTGAAACCTTCTCGAAGGTCCCAACGGTCTTATTTAAAAATGTAAAACCTTCGCCGGGGTCCCAACGGTCTTATTTAAAAATGTAAAACCTTCTCGGGGGCGCCAAATGTTTTTTTTTAAGAATGTGAAACCTTCTCCGGGGTCCCAACGGCCTTTTCTAAAAAGGTAAAACCTTCTCGAGGGTCTCAATTGTTTATTTTTAAAATGTAAAACCTTCTCGGGGCGCCAAATGTCTTTTTTTAAGAATGTGAAACCTTCTCCGGGGTCCCAACAGTCTTTTGTAAAAAGGTAAAAAATTCTCGGGGGTCCCTACGGTTTTTTTTTAAATGTAAAACCTTCTCGGGGGCCGCAAATGTGTATTTTTAAGAATGTGGAACCTTCTCGAAGGTCCCAACGGTCTTATTTAAGAATGTAAAACCTTCTCGGGGGTCCCAACGGTCTTATTTAAAAATGTAAAACCTTCTCGGGGGCGCCAAATGTCTTTTTTTAAGAATGTGAAACCTTCTCCGGGGTCCTAACGGTCTTTTTTAAAAAGGTAAAACCTTCTCGGGGGTTCCTACCGTCTTTTTTTAAATGTAAAACCTTCTCGGGGGCCGCCAATGTGTATTTTTAAGAATGTGAAACCTTCTCGAAGGTCCCAACGGTTTTATTTAAAAATGTAAAACCTTCTCGGGGGTCCCAACGGTCTTATTTAAAAATGTAAAACCTTCTCGGGGGCACCAATGTTGTTTTTTTAAGAATGTGAAACCTTCTCGAAGGTCCCAACGGTCTTATTTAAAAATGTAAAACCTTCTCGGGGGCGCCAAATGTTTTTTTTTAAGAATGTGAAACCTTCTCCGGGGTCCCAACAGTCTGTTTTAAAAAGGTTAAACCTTCTCGGGGGTCCCAATTGTTTATTTTTAAAATGTAAAACCTTCTCGGGGGCCGCAAATGTGTATTTTTAAGAATGTAAAACCTTCTCGAAGATCCCAACGGCCTTATTTAAGAATGTAAAACCTTCTCGGGGGTCCCAACGGTCTTATTTAAAAATGTAAAACCTTCTCGGGGGCACCAATGTTTTTTTTAAGAATGTGAAACCTTCTCCGGGGTCCCAACAGTCTGTTTTAAAAAGGTTAAACCTTCTCGGGGGTCCCAATTGTTTATTTTTAAAATGTAAAACCTTCTCGGGGGCCGCAAATGTGTATTTTTAAGAATGTAAAACCTTCTCGAAGATCCCAACGGCCTTATTTAAGAATGTAAAACCTTCTCGGGGGTCCCAACGGTCTTATTTAAAAATGTAAAACCTTCTCGGGGGCACCAATGTTTTTTTTTAAGAATGTGAAACCTTCTCCGGGGTCCCAACGGTCTAATTTAAAAATGTAAAATCTTCTCGGGGGCGCCAAATGTTTTTTTTTAAGAATGTGAAACCTTCTCCGGGGTCCCAATAGTCTTTTTTAAAAAGGTAAAACCTTCTCGGGGGTCCCTACCGTCTTTTTTAAAATGTAAAACCTTCTCGGGGGCCGCAAATGTGTATTTTTAAGAATGTGAAACCTTCTCGAAGGTCTCAACGGTCTTATTTAAAAATGTAAAACCTTCTCGGGGGTCCCAACGGTCTTATTTAAAAATGTAAAACCTTCTCGGGGGCACCAATGTTTTTTTTAAGAATGTGAAACCTTCTCGAAGGTCCCAACGGTCTTATTTAAAAATGTAAAACCTTCTCGGGGGCGCCAAATTTTTTTTTTAAGAATGTGAAACCTTCTCGGGAGCCCCAATTGTCTATTTTAAAGAATATTAAATCTTCTCGGGGCTCCCAACTAGATTTTTTAAGACGGTGATACCTTCTTTTTTTTATTACATCGTGACCAGTACCTTCTATACTGTTTTTACTCCATACAGGTTATCACGAAAAAGTAAAATCCCCCAAAATCAAATTTTATCATTTTTCTGAAAAGCAGTATTTGTTGAAGTGTACTTCAGAAGCGAGGGAAGTTCTGTCGAAACAATTTTCGACCAATTTTTTTGGCTCAAGTTTACTGAAATCCAACAGAGTGAAGTTTGCAGTAGGGGCAACTTTTCCGCTTGGCTATAGTGGACTGTCTATAGTAAGTTATTTACAAAAGTGCGGTTAGAATCACCTAGAGAATGACATTTACAATGTCAGTTCCGTGATCCTAAAGTCACCTGTCATTTGAGTAGGGCCTACTGATTTCGGTTACATACATTGTGTATCTAACACAGCCCAGCAGGTCTGCGGAAAATTAAATTAAATTATGCACTTATGGATTAAGTATATTTACACAACAAATTGTCTATTTGATATTGATCTTACTTAAATATGTAGAACATAACCTAGTTCATTAATTATTATTGTATTACTTACTAAAAGCTTCATTTCCCTCAAATGCAGCAAAAAACTCAAAAAGACATTTACAGTTCTTTTCGCGTATTTTATTTGTTACTGAGATGCCTCGGAATACTGCCATTTACTTCCACAAACACAAGACAAAACACATTTCAAATAAAATGTGAATACTTTGGTGTCTTTATTCTGGTTTCCCTCATAACTCTGCAGCCATTTATATTTTCGTATTGCAGAAACAGATTCCCTTATCTATTGTCCGATTTCATGGTAGGTGTAGACGTCACCTTCATGGTAGCACTTTTACTAATTTATTTAAAACTCGCTGGTCGCAAAATAATGAATTTGTTATCGAAAATCGACGCCTTCGACAAAAATGTAAAATTTAGATATTTTAGCCGCAACGAGCTACGAAAGTATTTTTTCTTAAATTGCTTTCATTTCAGCCTTATGCTCTCTGTTGACCTAACTTACAGAACACATATTTCAAGTAAAATGCCGGATTTATGTATGCTGTCTAAGTACGTTTCTGCCAGCCTGATTTTTTTCACCCGTTTGCTTTTTGTCTTTTTCGTCAAAGCAATCAAAATCAGGTTCGAGTACCTCGGAGAAGTGACAGACCCAAAATTACTTCCTTCGGGTATAGCGGACCTTGTGGAAATTTGTCAAAAAGTGAATGCACTCTACAACTTTCCGCTAATTCGGAACTTTGGCAAGCTTTTTGTTTGGTTGACGCTGGACATGGTTTATTTGGTTTTAGTGGAAGATCGTTTATTGGAGAAAATGTTTGTGGTGGTTGTAAGCTGCTGCTGGGGGGTGCTGAATTTTAGTGAAATACTGCTGATCGTGCAGCCTTTGGAAGATCTCTATTCGAAAGTAAGAGTGGTTGGTTGTGGTAAACGTGGCGGTTTTAGATTAGTTCGGTGGACGAAAAAATAGAGGCGAAAATTGTAAGGGGGCAGATGAAGAGACACCGATTGTATACTTTGTTAAGAAAAGTGAGGTTTTCGGTTGCTGGGGTTTTTCCTCTAGATTATACGGTGGCTTGCACTGTGAGTATTTTTCTACGTTTATTAAAGTTTGTAGTTTGAAATTTCAGATTTTATCGGGGAGTCTGACGTATCTTGTTTATATCGTACAATTTGGAGTTACAGAAAAGTAGTACTAAATCAATTAAATAATAATGATACTAATCACACCTATTGTTCGAATATCAGTGTGTATCTAGCACAATTCAAAAGTCCTCGAAAATTAATTGTGCATTTATTGATTATATTTACACGATAAATTCACACTTTAGGCGATATGTTTGTAGCTGTATAGAGCATGAGCAATAACCGTCTACATTAATTTAGTAATTATGGAATCATTAAACGTTTATTTCTTTCAATGCAGCAAAGAACTCGAAAAGATGTTTATAGTTCTTTTTACAAATTTTAGCGTATAATGAGATGTCTCGGACTAGTACCCTGTACTTTTGATTCCACTGCAAAACAATACACATTTCAAACAAAATATGTCTATCTTGGTGCCTTTATTCTACTTTCCCTCATATCTTCTCAGACATTTTTCTTCTCTCATTGCAAAAAAAGATTCCCCTATCTCCTGTCAGATATTTTGATAGGTGTAGACGCCACCTTCATGTTTGCACTTCTACTAATTTACTTAAAACTCGGCAGTCGCAAACTCCTGAACCTGTTATCAAAAATCGACACCTTCGACAAAAATATCAAATTTTCTTATTCGAACGACACCCAGTTAAAAAAGTGCGTTCTCTTAAACTGCTTTCATTTTAGCCTCATGCTCGCTAGTGACCTCATCTACACCAAATATTCTTCGCGCTACGCTCCCGATTTTTGTTGCTCAGTGAGAACGTGTCTTCTAGTTCCGTATTATTCGCGCGTTTGCTTTTCGTCTTTTTTATCAAAGAAATCCAAATCAGGTTCGAGCAGCTCGGAGAAGTCACCGATCCAAAACTTCTTCTCTCCAGTGCAGCCGAACTTGTGGAAATTTGTCAAAAAGTCAATGCGTTTTACAACTTTCCGTTGATTCGAAATTTTGGAAAGCTTTTTATTTGGTTGACGATGGACTTAGTTGTCTTGTTTTTAACTGAAGATCGGTTGATGGAGAAAATTTATGTGGTTGTTCTTAGTAGCTTCTGGGGGGTGTTAAATTTTAGCGAAATATTGTTGGTCGTACAACCTTTAGAAGAACTATATGCGAAAGTTAGTGGTTCTTGGTTGGCTGTTGTAAATGTGGCGTTTTTAGATTAATTCGGTGTACGAAAAAATTGGAGCGAAGATTGAAAAGGGGCAAGTGAAGAGGCACCGGTTGCATATTTTGTTAAAGAATGCCAGGTTTTCGGTTGCTGGGGTGTTTCCTCTGGATTATACAGTGGCCTGTGCTGTGAGTACTGGGTTTTTTTGACATTTATCTATTAAAATTACGTTGTTTTAAATTTTAGATTTTGTCGGGGAGTTTGACATACCTTGTGTTTATTGTACAGTTTGAGGTTATATAAAAGTACTAAATCGATTGATTGCTATTTATTTGTGTTAAAAATATAAAACGATTTGTTATATAATCACAAGTAATAAATTAAGTATAAATATGTATTTGAATTAGCTGTATATGAAGTATAAATACATAATTATTATTACATGTTTTGTGCCATTACAATAATTGCGTGTAATAAATTAAGTCATTACGCACTACTTTCCGCTCTAATAAATTGCATTCACAAAAAATCAACTCGAAATTATTTTTCCAAAACTGCAAACTGCACAATAAAGACAAAGTACGTCAAGCACCCCGCCAAAATCTGAAATTAAAATTAAAAACCCCTGATTAAAGTACAAAAATACGCACTCTCTAAGCCATTGTATAATCTAGAGGAAAAACCCCGGCAACTGAAAGCTTAAACTCCGTAAGTAATTATGCACACTGTACCCCGTTAGTTTTTCCTTTTCAATTTTCGCTTCTATTTTCCTATAGACCACACCAATCTAAAACCACCATATTTTACCCTACACAACCACAAAAACCAAACTCACTTGACGGTACAGATCTTCAACGGGTTGTATAATCAACATTATTTCCCAGAAATTCAGTACCATCCAGCAACCGCCCAAAACCACCAGAAAATTCTCCCCCCGGAACGATCCTCCAATAAAACCACATGAACCATATCCAGTGTCAACCAAGGAAAATTTCGGAAGAAATTTCGGATTAAAGGAAAATGGTAAATCGCGTTTACTTTTCTACAAATTCCTTCGAGCTCTGTCAGCTTCGAAATGGCGTGTTTTGGGTCGACAACGCGTCCGAGATGTACATATCTGGTTTTGATTTCTTCAATGAAAAAGATGAACATCAAGCGCGTAAATAAAACGCAAACCGAAGGCGTGTATATACTGAGCAAACAAAAATTCGACACAGTGTGTGAAGCGTATGCTCGGTAAATAGCACCCATCAAGATGTAGAGACCGATGTGGATAAAGTTTAAAAGAAAGTGCTTCTTCAGACTGTGGTTGCGGGGATATCCAAAGTTGACATTTTGGTCGAAGGTGTCAATTCTAGAAAACAATTTTATAATTTTGTGGCTTTGCAAGTTCAAGTGAATTAGTAAAATTGCGAATATAAACGTATAGACTAGGTTTATGAGAAAGCTGACCCTTAGATACTCGTATGTGTATATTTTGCCACAGTGTGAAAAAATAACGTCTGTAGAGATACAATGGAAAATAAAATAACGCCACCGAGGAGCCTAAACTTTGGTTGCATGGTGTACTGTCTTGAGTTGGGGTCCAAAGATTTGGGCACCACGCCAGAACATTTCAGAAGTTGGTGAAAAATATGGAAAGAACTGTAAATGTCTTTTTGGGGTTCTCGTCGTATTTGAAATAAAGTGCAATTTTTTTGTTCTTGACTTTCATATCTTGAGAGCAAGAATCACTTATGTCATGTATTTGCTTCAGTTTAATTCGTTGTACACTTAATGAATTTCAGTTGCAACGTTTCCATTACTTACTAAATGCATTTGTTCGTTCTGTTATTATCAAACTTTTAATCAAATAAATGTTTGTTTGTTTGATTTGTAAGATTGATATATTAGTTCAGAGTAGATTGTGCCGGGAGCAGTGCTCACAATGAAACCTCACAAAAACATTTATTCTTCATTTTATCCCATATACATATGCTTATCTTTTGCTGGAGTTGTACCCTTCAGATTTAACTCAAAACGATACCAAAATTCATTAGACAAAAACCACCAATTTTTGAGTATCGCTATTTTACTTTTTGCTATAAGTAGTCATCAATGCATAATTGTATTGACATGTAACAGAACTCAGGATTTCTCTTCACGCTTGAACAAATTTTTAACCGCGGATTCAACCGTCCTGTTTTCATTTTTTTTCATCTATTTTTATCTTAAAAGGACTGCGCTTATGGTTTTATTGCGTAATATTAACGATTTAGATGCTCAATTAAAATTCAACCGTGGTGTTAATGCCGATTTTAGAAAATACCTCATTTTAAACTGTTTTGTCCTTTTTGTAATTTTAACTTTAAACACACTGTTTTTCATCTATTTCGATAGAAAGGAAAATTGGGTTTGTACGGTCAGCCGTTCTAACAACATTGTATTTAATTTTTTACTAATAAGACTCCCCTTTTTGTTCTTCGTCATGGAGATAAAAGCTAGATATAGATATCTGAGTAAAATTACTTGCCACAACAATCCAGAAAGCGTGACATTCTACTTAATACAACTAAAACAAATATGTAAGTCGGTGAACACTTTGTATGATTTGCCGCTCGCGAGAAATTGTGCCAGGATTTTTTTTGTTATGACGGGAATATTACTTATTACTTTGTTAGAACGAACAAATAGGCTTCTGTTATATTTGATCACTTATAGGGTTTTTGTTCTCACTTGTGACACATTTTTATTTTTACAGCCTGTAGAAGATTTATACAGTGAGGTAACCAGTAACCAGTTGTTGCTCATTTTGTTCACATTAAAAGTTTCGTTTCAGATTTATGCCTCTTACGAGAAAATAGGCTCAAGTTTACTAAAGAGGCAGTTTTATAATAAGGTATTGACCGAAAAACGTTGAAAACAAATCATTTCGGTTTTTTTTTAGCACGCACTGTGTAGTTTACAGAAAGAATCTAACAAAGTGAAGTTTGTAGTTGGGACAGCTTTATCGCTTGACTATAGCGTACTGTCTACAGTAAGTTATTTACAAAAGTGGGGTTAGAATCGCCTGGAAAATGACATTTACAATGTCAGATCAGTGATCCGAACTTCACTTGTCATTCGAGTGTCGCCTACTGGTTTCTATTATTTTCTAGATGTTGGCCGCTAGCTCTACATATATTGTCTATCTAGCGCAGTCCAGGTCTGCGGAAAATTAAATGGATTATATTTACACAACAAATTCATTGTTTAATCGATATTGATCTTACTTAAATAGAGCGTAAACAAGCAACTAGTTTATTAATTATTATTGGATTATTTATTAAAAGCTTTATTTCCTCCAAATGCAGCAAAGAACACATATTTACAGTACTTTTTACCCATTTTACCGTATACTGAGATGTCTTGGAATAGTGCCCTATTCTTTTGATTCCACTGCAAAACAATTCACATTTCAAACAAAATATGTCTATCTTGGTGTCTTTATTCAACTTTCCCTCATATCTTCTCAGGCATTTTTCTTCTCGCATTGCAAAACAAGATTCCCTTATTTTCTGACAGATCTTTTGATAGGTGTAGATGCCACCTTCATGTTTGCACTCCTGCTAATTTACATAAAACTCGGCAGTCGCAAAATCCTGAATCTGTTATCAGAAATCGGCACCTTCGACAAAAATATCAAATTTTCTAATTCGAACGACACCCAGTTAAAAAAAGTGCGTTCTCTTAAACTGCTTTCATTTTAGCCTCATGCTCGCTAGTGACCTCATCTACACCAAATATTCTTCGCGCTACGCTCCCGATTTTTGTTGCTCAGTGAGAACGTGTCTTCTAGTTCCGTATTATTTACGCGTTTGCTTTTCGTCTTTTTTATCAAAGAAATCCAAATCAGGTTCGGGCATCTCGGATAAGTCACCGATCCAAAATTTCTTCTCTCCAGTGCAGCAGAACTTGTGGAAATTTGTCAAAAAGTCAATGTGTTTTACAACTTTCCGTTGATTCGAAATTTTGGAAAGCTTTTTATTTGGTTGACGATGGACTTAGTTGTCTTGTTTTTAACTGAAGATCGGTTGATGGAGAAAATTTATGTGGTTGTTCTTAGTAGCTTCTGGGGGGTGTTGAATTTTAGCGAAATATTGTTGGTCGTACAACCTTTAGAAGAACTATATGCGAAAGTAAGTGGTTTTTGGTTGGCTGTTGTAAAATGGCGTTTTTAGGTTAATTCGGTGTACGAAAAAATTGGAACGAAAATTGAAAAGGGGCAAGTGAAGAGACATCGGTTGCATATTTTGTTAAAGAATGCCAGGTTTTCGGTTGCTGGGGTGTTTCCTCTCGATTATACAGTGGCTTGTGCTGTGAGTACTAGGTTTTTTTGACATTTATCTATTAAAATTACGTTGTTTTAAATTTCAGATTTTGTCGGGGAGTTTGACATACCTTGTGTTTATTGTACAGTTTGGGGTTATATAAAAGTACTAAATCGATTGATTGCTATTTATTTGTGTTAAAAATATAAAACGATTTGTTATATAATCACAAGTAATAAATTAAGTATAAATGTGTATTTGAATTAGCTGTATATGAAGTATAAATACATAAATATTATTACATGTTTTGTGCCATTACAATAATTGCGTGTAATAAATTAAGTCATTACGCACTACTTTCCTCTCTAATAAATTGCATTCAGAAAAAAATCGACTCGAAATTATTTTTTCAAAACTGCAAACTGCACGATAAAGACAAGGTACGTCAAGCACCTTGCCAAAATCTGAAATTAAAATTAAAAAACCCTGATAAAAATACAAAAATACTCACTCTCCAGGCCATTGTATAATCGAAAATGCTAACCGATTAACGAAACTTATAATCTGAAAAACCACGAGACCGAAGGTCGAGTGGTGTTTCTGATTATTGTCGAGTTTAGAGGTTAGTATTGAGATTATTTTCTAATTCTCGAGTGATATTCGTTACGATTATATAATGAATTGACAGTATACTAATTACATTATTTACACTAAATTAACTTTAATTATTATGAAAATGAAAACTACAATTATTATAATAAATATTATTTGTATTAAGGGTTTCCTGTTGTTGAAGGGAGGACGTTGATGGCACTGATGACAACGAAACATTTTGATTGTTCCGAATTTGATTGATGATTTTGGTATAATGCTGTTAGTTGAGTTTTAAGTATGGTTTCAACGAGTTTGGTGTAGAATGACCAGTTACTTTGATAATCTCTTGCAAATTTGCACCAGCATTTGCTAATACACTCACTGCGGATAAACGGTTAGAATGGTTGGTGATTCTTGCCTTTCTTGTGTCTATTCCAACATTCTCTGCACCTAAACGTGTCCATTTACTTATCTGATTTACGCCAACAGGGCAGTTCTTGTACCAAACAATTGTTGCCTTCCAATTAATTATTAAAATAACCGGTTCGTCTTGATGTTCGGGGTGCGCTTGAACATCATTTTTTCATACAACGTCACTGGACACAAATCTTCATTTTCTTTGTTGAGTGTCAGCCACTTGCTGTCGACGAGATTTTCGTGGCCTCCTTGAGCTGTTTTTCCAACAGACGTCCAGGCCGTTAACTCATAGTTCCGTTGCTTGCAAAACTCTTGAAATTGTTTCCAAATGTAATTTTCAGTTTTTGTTGTATTCAATGGCTTTAAGTTGTCAATTGCTTCGTCAATATCTGCCGAAGAATTTTTACCAAAACGATTCATTTCATTTAAATTCAAGAAATTTAATTTAATGACAAATTTGCTGTTTATTTACTCTCTACGTTACTATGGAAAAAGGTAAGTTGAATAATAGATTTTTGTCTAGAAAGACCTAGCGAAACACCAAAACGATTATATAACGTTCCCAGGCAACATGATGTCATCTTTTTCACGTGATATTGACGTACCAATGACGGTCAAATGTCTCGTCTAGATGACGTCATTTTCTCACGAACTATTGACGTGACGTACTGACGTCTTAGAGTCGTCATTTTGTAACGAATTATTGACGTGATTTACTGACGTCCTAGAGACGTCATTTATTGTCCATTTTAAGACGTTTTTTATATTTTGATTTTTAGAAAAAAATATGCACTAAATAAAACGCTGAAATAATTTTATTTTTTTATATTGTTTAGCTTAAATAAAATATTATAATTCGTTATAATCACCAAGTAAAGCCCAAAACAAAGTACATATTAATTAAAGTTAAAACAAATTAGTGTAAAAAAATTAAATTTACTACAATTTTGTACAACCAACAATGAACTTCAGTAAACAAATAAAAAATATGTCAATTAAACAAATTAAAGATAAACCACTCCTAAGAACACAAACAAATCTACATACAGGTAATTACGAGTATAATTAGTATAAACAAAAAAAAAAAGGATATTGTACAATATATAATCATAAATAAACGTTGCAATAAAACATGCTATTTAAAGAAAAATCAGTTTTAAAAACACAAAGAAATCTATTTAGTTACAAAGAATATTAAAAAAAAACTATAATAAACTATAGATGAGTCTTAAAAACACAAACAAATGTATTTACAAAAAATATTTAAAAAAAACTAGAATAAAGGGAACAGACAATTGAATCGCATTGTTGAAGTAACTTGATTGAAAATGCACTGTAAAACCACAGTATATGTAAAACTATCTAATTCACGACGACTTGACTGTCCCCAACACACAAAAAAGTACCGTTAAGAATTAATTCTGTTTTAACAATCATATCAATAACCTTATAAGTTTTTTAAGTTTGTCTCAATTTATTGCACTGAAAAGAAAAACCCTTTAGAGTGCATGGATTAATGGAAATGCAATCATTTTTTCATCTATGAATAGCAAGCATTTGACTATTATTAAATTTAAGGGATTACAGCTTAAAGCAGAAGACAAATTCTGTATTTTAAAAATGCTAAATTTACTTGAATCTAACGGATAATCGTAAAATGGTTGCATTGACAAAAACGTACAGCCTATCAGGAAAATCTCGTTGTCAATACTTTTTACAATGAAGCGAAATGTGTATGTGTAAATAGTAAGTTACCAAAAAGTATCGTAGTATTACAGGTATCTACCGGTATATAATATCCAATATTAATGTTATATATGTATATATGAATTCATTGTATTTTTTTAACTTACAAAGAAATCTGCTTGTTCTAATATGCAGACATAATCTTGTAATTCGTCAAAATTTGTTTAG
Source organism: Zophobas atratus (assembly GCA_022388445.1). NCBI lineage: Eukaryota > Metazoa > Arthropoda > Insecta > Coleoptera > Tenebrionidae > Zophobas > Zophobas atratus. The sequence goes on from CM039448.1 coordinate 4,146,722, forward strand.
GTGTGGTTTTGGCGGCATAATTTCTGTTTTTGTTTTCTTTTTCAGTTGTCAGATTTGATGACGTTTCCATGTTGGAGATTTTTTCACTCGTTTCCTTTAGCATTTCTTTCGTTTCGCACATGTGTTTTGTATTGGTTTCAAATCGAAAATAAAATTATGTTCATTAGCATTAGTTCATAAAAAATTGCAATAACATACCTTTGCAATATTTTATAGCGCCTTATTTTAAAAAACAATCACCGTAAGTTCTTCATAATCAATGGGAGTATCTTCAGTGATTAATGGTGGTCTTTCCAGCTTATCTGAAAAAACTGCTTTTGTTATCTACGTACAGTTATCAAAAATAACAGAAACACGTAAAAATTAAAATGATTACTGTATTAGATATTAACTTACCTACTATAAATAAGTACAACCCACACTGAATGGCATAAATTTGCACAAAAGTGCGTTAAAAATGAAGTGAGTAACGGATACACGAGAAAGTTTCGGTGATTGAGAACCAACTGGAAATATTGGAATGCTTTTCTGTGAAGTGCAATAAACATAAATACCGAAAAAAAGGAACGTCCGAATGCACACCCCAAACATCTGATGTATTGTATAGTAAATACGGATAAGAATAAATTTAATAAAACTGAATATTAATCACTCTCGAATTTTTTTGGTAACCGTCATCAATTTATAAACGTCTTTATAAAATCAAAATTCGACGAAGGAATTCTTCAAAACTAGGGACAATGGACAAAGAAATTTATGACTTTGTTTGTGTCGTTGGGTCTTTTCGCTCAACCCCAGATGTTCTATTTATAATTGGCCAAGCAGGTACTTACAAAATAACACTTCCAGAGTAAACAAGTTTTCAGAAATAACTATTTTATTAGAAATTATTAGAATGAAAAAACTTGTCTTTGGTGTATTTCTAATTAAGCCGTTGTACTTTTTGCTCTAAATATAATCAAGCATGGGCGCCCATAGGGGGGGGGGGGCAGGGGGGTCCATGCCCCTCCCTGAGATTCTACGTTAATTTCCTTTTTATTTGTCAAATTTAAACTTCAGCAGATTTGTAAGAGTAGGTACAACATGCCCTACACTTTCAGATTTATTGCCACACAAACACAGAAATGTGACAAACTTAGACCATCTGGTTTTGAAACCCTTTGTTCGGCCCAGATTTGCCTGGAAACATCATAAATATATCCTTTTTAACCGGTACTGAATTATGGGTTGTTTCATTATTTGCTTTTTACAGTTATTACAAGAGCAAACATTTTATTGCTTATGCCCAAAAATTCATTCCGTTTTTACTTTTTATATGTGGTGAAGTGACGTTTAAAGACGAACAGTTGTTGAACCGGCGTTTTATTATTATTTCTTTATTTCAAAATTCGAGCGTAAATACGCTTCATTAAATGTCTGTTTAAATTTTAAATTTAATATTTTATTTAGAAACAGAGAAATATGGATATTCGAAATTTCTTCAAGAGAAAAATTACAAATACTGATGATACTTCAGCTAATAAGAACTATAAAATAAGTGACACGGCCGATCGTGATAGCGGTAATAACGTAACAATGTGCACTAGTGGTGTTATTTATTACTACTGATGCCGGTTTTTCAGAGTAGCCATCGACGTCGAGTGGAAATTTCGGTTGCTCCAGAACTGTTTCACCAGTGGGCGTGCGAACCACAACACAGATGGCATAGAAAATTATTTTAAAATAGGCACTTTTATTCCATATCTGGATTATTTAATTCTTTCCTTAACAACACGATTTTCCGAAACAAAACTGTCACCATATTCATTATTTTCTTTACATCGAAAGAATAAAGAAACCAAGTTGCTTTAAAGGGTTGGACGAATTTTACTCCACTGACAATTTGTCAGACGAAATCCAAAATTGGCAGGATTTTGTAAAAATAAAAAACCTTGACAGTAGTATTTTTATGGAAGATTTGCTAAAGAGCATGTTAGTTTTTTCCAAGTATCAACAAATTTTTGATTAATTTTATATTTTTATAACTTTTTAATTTTAATAATTTACACTGTTTTGTTAATAATAAGAATAATGTTTTTGTAAGGTTATTTGCGAGTGGATTTGATTAATACAGTTGATGATTAAAATATATATTTGTAACAGATTTGTATCATTATATTATTTGTATATACAAGAATAGAGTATATTACAAAAATTTCAGGGTGGCCGCCCCTGAGAATGGTTTCTATGGGCGCCCATGTAATCAAGCATTATGAAGGCCACTTTTTAAAGAATACGACGACCCACATTTAATTGATCATATAATCTATAAAAAATGACGAAGAAAGGACGGCCTTTTGACGTCATTAATTGACGTCAGATGTAAGTCATAAAAATCTCGTCATTTTCACGTGATTTTTTGGGCGAATGACGTCGCCGACGAGTTATGACCAAAAATTGACGTGAATTAGACGACAGTCTGCTGCTTGGGTCGTCGCATTTGAAATAAAGTGCAATTTTTTTGTTCTTGACTTTCAGATGTTGAGAGCAAGCATCACTTACGTCATGTATTTGCTTCAGTTTAATTCGTTACACACTTAAATGAAATTCAGTTGCAACGTTTCCATTACTTACTAAATGCATTTGCTCGTTCTGGTATTATCAAACTTTTAATCAAATAAATGTTTGTTTGTATGATTTGTAAGATTGATATATTAGTTCAGAGTAGATCGTGCCGGGAGCAGTGCTCACAATGAAACCTCACAAAAACATTTATTCTTCATTTTATCCCATATACATATGCTTATCTTTTGCTGGAGTAGTACCCTTCAAATTTAACTTAAAACGATACCAAAATTCGGTAGACAAAAAACACCAATTTATGTGTATCGCTATTTTACTTTTTGCTATAAGTAGTCAATGCATAATGGTGTTGACATGTAACAAATCTAAAGATTTCTCTTCACGGTTGGACATATTTTTAACCACGGATGCAACCGTCTTGTTTTCATTTTTCTTCATCTATTTCTATCTTAAAAGGACTGCACTTATGGATTTATTGCGTAAAATTAACGATTTAGACGCTCAAATAAAATTCAACCGTCACATTAATGTCAGTTTTAGAAAACACCTCATTTTAAACTATTTTGTCCTTTTTGTAATTTTAACTTTAAACACTCTGTATTCTGTCTATTTCAGTACAGAGTTAAACTGGGTTTGTACGTTCAGCCATTCTAACAACATTATTTTTAATTTTTTACTAATAAGACTCCCCTTTTTGTTCTTCGTCATGGAGATAAAAGCTAGATATAGATATCTGAGTAAAATTACTTGCCACAACAATCCAGAAAGCGTGACATTCTACTTAATACAACTAAAACAAATATGTAAGTCGGTGAACACTTTGTATGATTTGCCGCTCGCGAGGAATTGTGCCAGGATTTTTTTTGTTATGACGGGAATATTACTTATTACTTTGTTAGAACGAACAAATAGGCTTCTGTTATATTTGATCACTTATAGGGTTTTTGTTCTCACTTGTGACACATTTTTATTTTTACAACCTGTAGAAGATTTATACAGTGAGGTAACAACCAGTTGTTGTTGATTTTGGTTAAATTAAAAGTTTTGTTTCAGATTTATGCCTCTTACGAGAAAATAGGCTCAAGTTTACTAAAGAGGCAGTTTTATGATAAGGTATTTACCGAAAAACGTTGAAATCAAATCATTGAGATTTTTTTAGCACGCACTGTGTAGTTTACAGAAAGAATCCAACAGAGTGAAGTTTGTAGTTGGGACAGCTTTTCCGCTTGACTATAGCGTACTGTCTACAGTAAGTTATTTACAAAAGTGGGGTTAGAATCACCTGGAAAATGACATTTACAATGTCAGATCAGTGATCCTAACCTCACTTGTCATTCGAGTGTCGCCTACTTGTTTCTGTTACTTTCTAGATGTTGGCCGCTAGCTGTACATACATTGTGTATCTAGCGCAGTCCAGGTCTGCGGAAAATTAAATGGATTATATTTACACAACAAATTCATTGTTGAATCGATATTGATCTTACGTAAATAGAGCATAAACAAGCGATTAGTTTATTAATTATTGGATTATTTATTAAAAGCAAATTTAAGCGTTAATTTTTTTCAAAATATATATTTCTTATATTTCTAATTCGTGAAATTGTAACAAGTATATGATATAAGTGACGCTTGCTCCTACCATCTGCAAAAAATAATAATTTAAAAAAACCTCCACACATTTTCCCACTTACCGTAAACATTATCGAATAATCCAGGGGCAAAAATCCAGCAATAACAAACTTCACGTCGTTTAAATAAACATGGAGATGAAACCGCTCACTCTAAAATTTCAAATCAAACAAGAAAATACTTCTTTTACTTACACCAACCTGCTTGAATTTCCGGTCTTGTCTACTCACGACTTCGATTTTTGAATTCATTGCTTGAACCTAAAAACCATAACAAGTACTTGCAAAAACAAAAATAACCCAAGATATTTACTTCAGTGCACAGACTTTGGACAGGTCGTACGATCAGCAAACCCTCGCAGAACAGCAAACAAAAAAAGCAGACATTCACTAAAACCAAGAACGTCGTCTTACCATGAAACTTCGTCGTTGCAAAAAAAAACAAATATACTGTCAAAAAAAACGAAAATTCGTCCAAAATTTCGCGCCAAAGGAAAATTGTACAACCAATTAACTTCTTTGCAGAGTTGTTTGAGGTCGACCACATCTCCTAGAAACACTGTCGTGTTTTCGGTTAGATTTTTTTCGAAAAATCGCACTCTTAGGGTTATTTCGTTTATAAAAAAGCCGAAAGTTGTGCGTACTAACAAGTTGGCTAAGTTGGACTGGTAAATGCCGACTAGGCACAGAGTGTGTATGGGTATCTGGTGGCTTAAACGTAGCCCGATTTCGACGAACAGATGAATCAGAAATACAGTACAGTTTAGGACAAAGTATTTGAGCAGCCAGTTGGTAGTAACATAGGTGAATTTGACGTTTCTGTCAAAGTCTGCGATTTTCTTGAATAGAACGATGAGTTTAGGACTTGTTTGGTTGCAAAAAATGCACAGTAGAGCGTAAATTATGGAACAGTCCAAGTATAGGAGGATTTGCAGACTTGCTGTAAACTCCTGCAGTGGAAAACAAAAACACGAAATTAAGTAAAGTTGTAGACTAATCATGATTGTCAGCGTGACGAAACTAATCAATTTACGTTTATTTTGAGTCCGATAAATTCGTCTTTTTGAGTCGAAATCGAACGGTAAAATTCCTACGCAGTGAAAAAATTTGTACAGTGTGTGAAAAGAGGAGTAGATGTCTTTGGGGTTTTGTTGTGCCATCAGGAAAATCAATGTTTCAACTACTGGGTAAACACGTAATGAACCAATAACTGGATTGTCATAAATTTATTACTTGTTTGGTAATATACATTTAATTTTTGTTAGTGATAAACACAAACACAACTTAATCTGGCAAAGCATTAAATTGCATTAGATAAATTATGTAAGTAATGCTTCCCCCGAATATCTAAAAAATAAAACCCTAGACAATGTCGTAATTAACAATATCTTCACTTACCGCAAACACCAGCGAATAATCTAAAGGAAAAATGCCTGCAAGTGTGAATTTTACGTTATTCAAAAATACGTGCAAATTGAACAGTTGGCTCTAAAAATATCAACATAAATAAAATTTTTGCAGACACTATAAATTACAATACTTGTTTAAAACGCGGATCCGTTTTATTCATTTCTTCGATTTTTAAATTCACCCTACGTATCTGAAACCACCCTATACACACAATTAATAGCAAAAAAAAACTTACCGTAGAGTATAAATTCTCGATCGGTTGTACTATCGACACGACGTCAAAGCACGCAAAACCCAGCCAACAACAGTTAACAAGAGCCGAAAAAAAATTCAGCGTCGCGAAAGACTCGCGTATACAATAAAGCATATTCGTGGTCACGACGAAAAACACTTTTCCGAAATTCCTCATCAACGGGAAACTGTAAAGCGAATTCACGCTTTTGCAAACCTCACTCAGTTCCACTAAATTCCCCACGAATATTTTCTTGTTTTCCAAAAATTCGAATCTCATTTGTATCTCTTTGACAAAAAAAGCGAAACTCACGCGGACTAGAACGTTCGAAAAGGCGGAATTGTGCAGGCTGAAGCGGCACGTTTTGTTTGCAGGGGTTTGGGAGTTTGAATTGACGATGGTGTCGATGCAGCAGAAAGCCAGCAGGAGGGCGAAGTTGACGACGACGTATTTGAAGAGTCCGATGGTGCCGGCGTAAGTAAATTTGACGTTGGAGTCAAAAGTGTCGATTTTTTTAAACAGTTTGATTATTTTGGGGCAGCTGCGGTTGAAATGAAGGATTAGTAAGGTGAAGGTTAGGGAGGAGTCCAGGTTGAAGAGAAGCTCGAGGCTGGGGATTTGGTGGTTTATGGGAAAACAGTGCGATACTAGGAAGGTTTGTAAGGTTATGACACAAATCAGAATTAGGGCGCTGATGATTTTGTGTTTCTTTCGGGTTCTGTAGACCCTCTTTTTTGAATCAAAGGAGAAAGACAGAACTCCTACACAGTAAAAGAAGTTGTAGAGGATTTGGAACGAGGAGTAGATGTCTTTACGAGTTTTTGGAGGCATCGGTTTTGTGGATAATCTACTTGAAGGGTGACAAAGAAAACAAATAAGTTGATATAAGTTGGATTAAAAACAAATTTACTAAACTATATAGCAATAATTCATTATTATTATGTAGTTTCATTTATTTGATGGCCAGTGGAAGGTTAACGTCTATAAAGTGGCGTAAATAATATCCCCGCAACCCCTGCGTCTTTAATGTGAATGTTTAAAGCAGATAACTAGAGGGAAAAAATGTAGACTCAATTTCGCGGTGTATGCTTAACTTCGACTGTTTGTGTCTATACTTCAACCGAATTCGACTATTAGCACGTTTAGAATACAAGCATCAGCGGTACTCAGTTTTTCCAAAAAACACTCATAGATTTGAAGAAATTCGATAAAAATGTAGGATGACGGATAAATACCTAGAACTTCCAAATTGTTTTAAATTTTTCAAAAAAAAAAGAAATTTACTTCCACCAAAGTCCTCCAAAATTTTTTAAATAATTCACAAAAAAATTTCCATGGTCTCCCAAAATAATACACCATAGGGACCCATGAGTCTCCCGAATTAAAAAAAAAAACCACTGCGGCACTCAAAACTTTCAAATTCATAAAAAATAAGAGGTACTACCCCTGAGAAAGTTACTTTTTCTTAAAAAAAAACACACTTTGGACCCCTGAGAAGGTTTTATCTGCTTCAAAAAGGACAATTGGAGTCCCTGAGAAGGTTGCTTAAAAAAAAGACAGTTTGGGTCCCCGAGAAGGTTTGATCTTCTTTAGAAATGATATTTGGGGTCCTCGAGAAGGTTTCTTTTTCTTAAAAAAAGACACTTTGTGTGCCCGAGAAGGTTTTAGCACCTTAAATATCGTTGGGACCCCGAGAAGGTTTCATCTTCTTTAAAAGAATAATTGGAGCCCCTGAGAAGGTTACTTTTCTTAAAAAAAAAGACACTTTGGACCCCCGAGAAGGTTTCTATTCTTAAAAAAAAACACACTTTGGCCCCTGAGAAGTTTCATCTGCTTCAAAAAGACAATTGGAGTCCCTGAGAAGGTTTCTTAAAAAAAGACAGTTTGGGTCCCCGAGAAGGTTTTATCTTCTTTAGAAATGACATTTGGGGTCCTCGAGAAGGTTTCTTTTTCTTAAAAAAAACACTTTGGGTGCCCGAGAAGGTTTTAGTATCTTAAATATCGTTGGGACCCCGAGAAGGTTTCATCTTCTTTAAAAAGAACAATTGGAGCCCCTGAGAAGTTACTTTTTCTTAAAAAAAAAGACACTTTGGACCCCGAGAAGGTTTCCTTTTCTTAAAAAAAAACACACTTTGGCCCCTGAGAAGGTTCATCTGCTTCAAAAAGACAATTGGAGTCCCTGAGAAGAGTTGCTTAAAAAAAAGACAGTTTGGGTCCCCGAGAAGGTTTTATCTTCTTTAAAATGAATTTGGGTCCTCGAGAAGGTTTCTTTTCCTTAAAAAAAGACACTTTGGGTGCCCGAGAAGGTTTTAGTATCTTAAATATGTTGGGACCCCCGAGAAGGTTTCATCTTCTTTAAAAAGAACAATTGGACCCCTGAGAAGGTTACTTTTTCTAAAAAAAAAGACACTTTGGACCCCGAGAAGGTTTCCTTTCTTTAAAAAAACACACTTTGGGCCCCTGAGAAGGTTTCATCTGCTTCAAAAAGGACAGTTGGAGTCCCTGAGAAGGTTTCTTAAAAAAAAGACAGTTTGGGTCCCCGAGAAGGTTTTATCTTCTTTAGAAATGACATTTGGGGTCCTCGAGAAGGTTTCTTTTTCTTAAAAAAAGACACTTTGGTGCACGAGAAGGTTTTAGTATCTTAAATATCGTTGGGACCCCCGAGAAGGTTTCATCTTCTTTAAAAAGAACAATTAGGAGCCCTGAGAAGGTTACTTTTTCTTAAAAAAAAGACACTTTGGATCCCCGAGAAGGTTTCCTTTTCTTAAAAAAAAACACACTTTGGCCCCTGAGAAGGTTCATCTGCTTCAAAAAGGACAATTGGAGTCCCTGAGAAGATTTCTTAAAAAAAGACAGTTTGGGTCCCCGAGAAGGTTTTATCTTCTTTAGAAATGACATTTGGAGTCCTCGAGAAGGTTTCTTTTCTTAAAAAAAGACACTTTGGGTGCCCGAGAAGGTTTTAATATCTTAAATATCGTTGGGATCCCCAAGAAAGTTTCATCTTCTTTAAAAAGAACAATTGAAGCCCCTGAGAAGGTTTCTTTTTCTTAAAAAAAAAGACACTTTGGACCCCCGAGGTTTCCTTTTCTTAAAAAAAACACATTTGGGCCCTGAGAAGGTTTCATCAGCTTCAAAAGGACAATTGGAGTCCTCGAGAAGGTTTCTTTTTCTTAAAAAAGACACTTTAAGCCCCCGAGAAGGTTTCTTTTTCATAAAAAACACGCTTTGGGGCCCCGAGAAGGTTTCATCTTCTTTCAAAAAGGCAATCGGAGCCCCTGAGAAAATTTCTTTTTTCTTAAAAAAAAAAACACACTTTGGGCCCCTGAGAAGGTTTCATCTGCTTCAAAAAGGACAATTGGAGTCCCTGAGAAGATTGCTTAAAAAAAGTCAGTTTGGGTCCCCGACAAAGTTTTATCTTCGTTAGAAATGACATTTGGGGTCCTCGAGAAGGTTTCTTTTTCTTAAAAAAAGACACTTTGGGTTCCCGAGAAGGTTTGAGTATCTTAAATATCGTTGGGATCCCCGAGAAGGTTTCATCTTTTTTAAAAAGAACAATTGGAGCCCCTGAGAAAGTTACTTTTTCTTAAAAAAAAAAACACACTTTGGGCCCCTGAGAAGGTTTCTTAAAAAAAAGACACTTTGGGTGCCCGAGAATGTTTTAGTATCTTAAATATCGTTGGGACCCCCAAGAAGGTTTCATCTTCTTTAAAAAGAACAATTGGAGCCCCTGAGAAGGTTACTTTTTCTTAAAAAAAAAACACTTTGGACCCCCGAGAAGGTTTCCTTTTCTTAAAAAACACGCTTTGGGGTCCCGAGAAGGTTTGATCTTCTTTGAAAAAGACAATCGGAGCCTCTGAGGTTTCCTTTTTCTTAAGAAAAGACAGTTTGGGTCCCCGAGAAGGTTTCATCTTCTTTAGAAAGGACAATTGAGGCCCTCGAGAAGGTTGCTTTTTCTTAAAAAAAGACAGTTTGGGTGCCCGAGAAGGTTTTACTATCTTAAAAAATAAGTTGTAACCCTGGAGAAGGTTTCATCTTCTTTAAAAAGGACAGTTGGGCCCCTGAGAAGGTTTCTTTTTCTTAAAAAACACACTTTAGGCCCCGAGAAGGTTTCTTTTTACTGAAAAAAAAACGTTAGGTCCCCGACAACGTTTTATCTTCTTTAGAAAGAACAATTGGGCCCCTGAGGTTTCTTTTTCTTAAAAAAAAGACAGTTTAGGCTTCCGAGAAGGTTCCATTTTCCTTAAAAAGGACAATCGGCGCCCCTGAGAAGGTTTCTTAAAAAAGGACAGTTTGGGGTCCCCGAGAACGTTTTATCTTCTTTAGAAATGACAATTGGGGCCCTCAAGAAGATTGCTTTTTCTTAAAAAAAGAGACAGTGGGTTGCCCGAGAAGTTTTATGTCTTAAAAAATAAGTTGGGACCACCGAGAAGGTTTCATCTTCTTAAGAAAAATACAGTTTGGGTCCTCGAAAAGATTTCAGTTTCTTAAAAAAAAAAACTATTTGGCACCTCGAGGTTTCATTTCTTAAAAAAAAGCAATTGAGCCCCCAAGGAAAATTTCCACCTTCTTTAAAAGAATGGTGCCCCTGAGAAATTTTCACTTTTTTTATAAAAAAGACGCTGGGACCCCGAGAAGGTTTTCACGTTTTCTCAAAAAGACAGTGAGGCCCCCGATTATCTTATCAAATACGAGCCCCGCCCACCCACCCTCTATTTTCTTAGAGGATATGTCATTTGCCAGATACCGTCCTTTTCTTATCATGTACTAGCCCCGCCCACCCGCCCCTTTTTTTCTTGGAAGATAGTGATATGCCAAAATCAGTTTTATCTTACAAGTACTGTTTAATTATTGTTTAATAATTTATTTTGCCATTTCAATATATAATATAGTACTTGCTAAGATAAACATTGATTTTGGCAAATCACATACCTTCCAAGAAAATAAAGGGTGGGCGGGCGGGCTAGAATTATTAAGATAAAACTGAACAATATTAAGAGTAGTCACTGGAATGATGAAGGGTGGGTGGGCGGGGCTACTGTTTGCTCATAAAACTAGAAAAAAGTCATAAATTTTTTTTAACAAAAAATTATCAAAAAATCTGGATTGGTCTAAGATAAAACTGAACGGGGATGGGCAACGAGTATCAAAATTTGGCTTGATGTAGGTCGCAGATTCTATTTAATAAAAATCCGAACAAGCGACAGACAGACAGACAAACAGACAAAAACGGAAAAAGATGTAGACCTAAATTCTCACTAAAAGTCTGTGAAAAATTACATGATGCATTTGTGTTATTTTATTACCACTTTGTTGATTGGATTATTTCTTTAACTAAATAAGCATAAACAAAGTGAGTCAATAACTTATTGATCACTAACGCGTCCCCAATGTCACGACAAAATACACAGACATTTATAGTTCTTTTTCTATATTTTACAAAAGTCTGAGATGTCTGAGAATAGTACCTCTCAGCTTCGATTCCGAAAAAAGACAATTCACGTTACGAAGAAAATGCAGACTTCTTGGTATTGTAATTGTGTTGTGTATTATATCCCTCCAAGTGTTTTTATACTCGTTCTGCGAAAAAATCTACCCCTATTTGTTGTCTCACGTCTTGATTGGTACCGACTGGACCGTCGTTTTTGCCCTTTTACTAGTTTATTTCAATCTCAGTAGTACCAAAATCGTGAATTTGCTTTCTGAAATTGACACCTTCGACAGAAACGTGAACTTTTCGTATTCTTCGAACGACTACTACGAAAGTACTTTTCTCTAAGTTGTACTCACATCATAATTTTTATGTCTACCGACCTAATTTATCGACGATATTCTTCGGGTAATGGGTCAAGCATTTGCTTGATCTCTTCATACCTTTCTTCATCTTTCAATTTATTAACCCGTTTACTTTTTGTGTTCTTTATCAAAGAAATCCAAATCAGATTCGAATATCTTGGAAAAGTCACGAATTCGAAACTCCTTCTCCCGAACTTGATACAACTAGGGGAAATTTGTAAAAAATTGAACGACTTTTACAATTTTCCTTTACTACGAAACTTCGGTAAGCTATTCATTTGGTTAACTATGGACATGGTTCACGTGGTTCTATACGAAGATGGATCAACGGAAAAATTTTTCGTGGTGATTATGAGCTGCTCTTGGTGGGTACTAAATTTTTGCGAGGTCATGCTGATCGTACACCCTGTAGAAGCTTTATATTCGAAAGTAAGTATTTGTTGGGTTAACGTAGACAAAAAATAACATTTTTAGGTTAAATTCGTTTTCGAGAAAATCAAAATGGAACAGACACGAGGCTACAGTTTCCACGTTTTATTTACGAACGTCAAGTTTTCAGTTGCTGGGGTTTTCCTCTCGACTATACGGTAGTTTGTACGGTACGTGTTTTTTGCAATGTTTAGGGTATTTTTAGTTTTCAGTTTCAGATTTTGGCGGGGAGTTTAACTTATCTCGTCTATATTGTTCAGTTTGCGGTTTTGGAAAAATAATTACAATAAATCAGTTAACAGTTTCTTTAATCCATTTTTCGAACGCCGCCACTCTTGTATAAATATCGGAGCCCCTAAAGCAATGGTACTCGTATGACACCACCCCACCAGCCTCCGTCGCCCCCCCCCCCGAATCCCGCAGCAAACCCCGCGCCTAGATTTTCGCTCCTATGGTGGCTGTCTGATCTGAACGAAGCAAAAGTACTATTTTGAAGTACTTTCGAGTATCAATAAAAATTGTACTTACGTAACCAGACAAACGCAATCAAAATTGTAAAAAGAGACGAACTGTTCATTTTGATCACACCCAGTTGCTATGTTTTGATAACTGATAATGATAACAAACAAGTGCTTCTTGTATCAAAATGGTATTTACTTTTAATTAAGTTATCACAAAGTGGATAGATATAAAGATAAAACCCAGTTTTGCAAATTAAAAACACTTAAAGAAACTGCTAAAACATTTCTAGAACGTTTTCAAATCACTATTACAGTCAACTGTAATTTCAAACACCGCAGTACTTAAGTCGCAACTTCAAGTACTCCCTATCTTTACGCAAATCGATTTCGAAATGAGTAACTTTCCAATACGCGATAACTACGAAAGTCCTAAAAATAGCGCATTACACACAAACACAATAGTAGGGTAAGTACCGAGTACTCCACACATCGTGCACGTAAACCACTCGAGATGATTTTACTACTTCTTCTGCCCCTCCTCATTACGCAATCGTCATCTCAAGGTAAGTCTCACATCTCACCACACTTAACATAAAGTGGGATTTATAAACTTTAAGTTTCTTGTTGTCAAAATAAGTCTCCACATATTAACAAAGAAAAGGCAAAATATAAACCCCGCCCACCCACCCCATCCCAATTCTGATATATTTTTTTATTCTTAGACACTTAAAACGCATTTAAAATGGTTTGTTGTCAAGAAATAAGTATTTTGCAGCTAAGCTCCGCCCTCTTGAAACAGGGTGGGTGGGTGGGCTATATTTGCCTTTTGTTTTTAATATACATAGCCATCTTTTCACAACAAGCAACTTAAAACATATTTAAAATGGTACATTTTTGCAAGGAAATATGAACATTTCTAGATTGTTCCATGAACGTTGCCGCCCCCAAGGCCCCCTTCATCCTCGACGACGGTTACAACTTTCCCACGTACGACGGTACCCACTCCATCAACTTCAAACACAACGAAACCTTCTACGTGTCATGTCCTAAGGGTACCACCAGCTCGTACCTGACCAAAGACGGCGATCACGTGCGATGCCTAAGCGGTACCACCATCCTCAACCTGGCAACAGGCGAAGAAGTGGATTTTGCGTCCATCAAATGCAAATCCACCCCGGTCACAAGCGTGCGAAAGTTGGACGAAAAGTGCGTCAACAACAACTCGCTAATCGAAATAGGGTTTGAAATGAATAAGAACTTCGTTACGATGATGACGGTTTGCTTCGACGATGTTAAGTTGGTACCGTTCTACTGCAAATATAGTAGTACTGTTGCTAATTTTGGTGAAAGAAGATCGGTGTTCAGCGTGAGCGACTTTTATCGAAGCTACGTTTGTGGCGAGAATGAGTGCGAGTTCATCGATAGTGGTACCATGTACCCCTACATCAATCTAGACGGTTTGTACGACAAGCAGAGACAGATTTTGGGGAATTTGGGTGTCGTTGTGGATAAGAGTTTGTTGCGGCTTCCTCTAACCACGGATGTGTTGGGGTTTACGAAATTGGAGAGTGTGCAACAGATCAAGGTTGCGCCGTTTTTTGATTATGTTAATGTGGTACCGGCTTGGGATGCGGAGGATAGTCTCGATTTCTGGATTAATTTGCTCATGACGGAGATAATGAGAGGGGATCGGGAGGTTTTGTACACGGGATCTTTAGGGGTGCTTAGTCTGCCAAATGGGGACGATAAAGAAGTGGAGATATTTTTGAGCAACAGTCGGGTACCTGTGCCGAAGTGGATCTGGATGGTTTGGAAATTTGGGGAAGATCGCCATCAGAGTATAGTCTTTCTTTATAATCACCCTTACGAACACGTTGGTACGAAAAGCGGAGAAGTGTGTAGTAGCTATGAGGTACTATACAGCAATTTTATTATTTCGTGCGCGTTTGAAGATGTCGTGGACCCAGAAATGAAGGAGTTTATTACAAATATGAAATAAAATAGTACCATATACTTACTTAGTTCGGTTTTTATTTTAATCATTCCCTAGATCAACTAATCGACATCTTCGTTTCAGAAACGTATATAGATAGAACATTGACGCAACAAATTTATGCGTTGAAACCAGACGAAGACTTCTATCTCGCCTGCTTTCAAGGTACTTTCAGTCCTTACATAGCGCGAAATGGTAACCAAATGGGGTGCAAAAACAGTACTTTGATTTTGAACGCCCGTACCGAAATTCTAGACTTTAACGACGTTAAGTGCCAACCTGTACCAGGGGTGCGATTTTGTTTCTCGACCGAAAAAAACCCGTCAGCGATAAAATCTCGTTTGCTGATTGGTTGAGATGCTACATTTCTGTCACATTTCTCGATTCTGTCACAAAATCAAGTCTTCGTGCAGCGATCTTTTATCGATAGCTCTGAATAAAGTGATAAATTTTGGAGACATAACCTCGAAATTTATGTCAAAATAGAAGTTCAAAATCGTAATTCTGAGTTATAAGTTCTTAAAATTAAGGTAATTGTAAACTTTTGAGCATTTAATAAGCTTATATGCAAAGAATAAATGCAAACTTTTGCATTTAAAACCTACGTAATGACATTTATTTTATCGCTTCGGTCGAGAAACAAAATCGCACCCCAGTTACAGCAGTCGTACCATAGAACCAAACGTGCGAAAACAACGGTACCACCTTTGAAATTGGTGTCGAACTTGTTTTTAATTTCTTGCCAAGAAATAAGTATTTTGCAGTTAAGCTCCATCCCCTTGGTTCACGGCAAATAAAAAAAACCATCACAATTGAGATAGGGCGGGTGGGCGGGCTTACCTTTTTCCTTTTTGTTTCAATATATGTAGACTTATTTTCACAACATGAAACGTAAAACATGTTTAAGATGGAAAATTGTAATTGCAAACTCCATATTTCCTTTAAAGTTTCTAGAGGTTTTAGAGATTCTAGAGATTATGAAGTTTCTGGTGATTCTGTAGGTGTTAAAGACTCTGGAGGTTCTAAACATGCCAAGGAATTCAAGGGTTTAGAGTTTAACAGTTCCAGCGATTCTAGATATTCTAAAAATTCAAGGAATTCTTGACGTTTTAGAGATTGTAGAGGTTCTAGAGATCCTTTAGGTACTGAAGATTCTGGAGATTCTAAATATTCTAGAGATTTTAAAGATTCGAGAAATTCTAGGAATTCCAAAATACTATAGATCCTAAAAATTCCATGAAATCTAGAGCGGTTCCAGCAATTCTAGAGATGCTAAAGATTCTAGAAGCCCTAGAGGTTTTAAAGAATTTAGAAGCTCTGGAAAATCTGGAAATACTAAAAGTTCTGTAGATTATAGAAATTCGAGGAATTCTAGAAATTCTAGAGATTTTAGAAATTTTACATGTTTTAAGGTTCTAGAAATTGTGGAAATTCTGAAAATTCTAGAGAAAATTATGGAGAGCCAAAAGATTCTGGATTCTAAGGATTGTAGAGATTCTAAAAATTCAGCAGATTGTAAAGATTCAAGAATTTCTAAAGATTTCAAAAATCGAGAGATTTTAATGACGCTAGAAATTCTTAAAATTTTCTAGATTCTGAAGTTGTTAAACATTCTAAAGAGTTCAAGAAATCCAAAGTTTTAGAGTTTAATGGTTCTAAAGACTCCAAGAAATCCAACTCAAGTGGTACCAGTAATTCTAGGGATTGGAGATTCTAAAGCTTCGAAAAATTTTAGAAATCCGAAAAATTATAGAAATGTTAAAGTTTCTACAAGTTCTAGAGATTTTAGAGATTCTAGAGGTTATGAAGATTCTGGAGATTTTAAAAATTCCAATAAATTCAAGGGTTTAGAGTTTAACAGTTCCAGCAGTTTAGAGATAAGAATTCTAGAAATTATACATGTTTTAAGGGGTCTAGAAATTTTTGAGATTCTGAAGATTTTAGAGGTTCTAAAAATTCTAAAGAAAATTATGGAGAGGCAAAAGATTCTGGATTCTAAAGATTCTAGAGATTCTAAAGTTTGAGGAGATTCTAAGGATTCAAGAAATTCTAAAAATTCCAAAAATCAAGAGACTAAAGAGTCCCAGAAATCCAAAGTTTTAGAGTTTACCGGTAGATATTCTAAAAATTCTAGAGATTCTAGTGGATTTAGAGGTTCTGGGAGATTCTAGAGATGCTAAAGATTCCGATAATTCTAATGATTCTAAAGACTCCAAGAAATCCAACTCAAACGGTTCCAGTAATGGATAAAGCATCGAAAAATTTTAGAAAATTCTAAAAATTTTAAAATTTCGACAAGTTCTAGAGATTCTAGAAATTATAAAGAGATTCTAAAAATTCCAATAAAGTCAAGGTTTAGAGTTTAGCATTTCCAGCAATCCTAAAAATTCTAGGGATTCTAAAGATTCTAGAGATTCTGGAGGTTTTAGAGATTTTGAAGATTCTAAAGACCCTAAGATTTGAAGAAACCCAAAGTTTTAGAGTCTAGCAGCTCCACCATTCTAGAGATTAGAGATTCTAAAGATTCGAGAAAGTCTAAAGATTCTAGAGATTCTACAGATCCTAAAAGTTCCAAGAAATCCACAGCGGTTCCAGCAATTCTAGATATTCTAAAGATTCTAGACGCTCTAGAGCTTTTAAAGAATCTAGAAGCTCTGGAAAGTCTGGAATTGCCAAAAATTCTAGAGGTTCTAGACATTCAGGAAAAATTAAGCAAACATTTCTAGAAGTTCTAAGGATTTAAGGAATTCCAAGGATTCAATAAATTCTAAAAATATCAAAAATTCTAGAGACTAAAGATTCTAGAAATTCTTGAAATTTTCTAGATTCTGAAGATGTTAAAGATTCTAAAGACTCCAAGAAATCGAAAGTTTTAGAGTTTTAGCGGTTCCAGAAATTCTAGAGATGCTAGTGGTTTTAGAGCTTCTAGAGGATCTGGAGATTCTATATATGCTAAAGATTCTGAAATTTTAATAGTTCTAAAGACGCCAAGAAATCCAACTCAAGCGGTTCCAGTAATTCTAGGGATTAGAGATTCATAAGGTTCGAAAATTTAGAAATTCGAAAATCCTAGAAATTTTAAAGTTTCCACAAGTTCTAGACATTTTAGAGATTCTAGAGATTAAGAAGAGATTCTAAAAATTCCAATAAATTCAATGGTTTAGAGTTTAGCAGTTCCAGCAATTTTAGAGATTCTACAAATTCCAAAAATTCTAAGGAATCTAAAGATTCTAGAGATTCTGGAGGTTTAGAGATTTTGAAGATTGTAAAGGTCCTAAGATTTTAAAAATCCCAAGTTTTAGAGTCTAGCAGTTCCATCAATTCTAGAGATTAGAGATTCTAAAAATTCGAGATATTCCGAAAATTCTAGAAATTCTAAAGTTTCTAGAGATTCTACAGATCATAAAAGTTTCAAGAAATCCACAGCGGTTCCAGCAGTTTTAAAGATTCTAAAGATTCTAGACGCTCTAGAGGTTCTGAAGAATCTAGAAACTCTGGAAATTCTGGAAATGCTAAAACTTCTACAGATTACAAAGATTCGAGAAATTCTAGAAATTCCAAAAATTCCAGAGATTCTAAAAATTCTAAGGATTCATGTTTTAAGAGTTCTAGAAATTTTGAAGTTCTAGAGGTTCTAGACATTCTAGAGAAAATTATGGAGAGGCCAAAGTTTCTGAATTCTAAAGATTTTAGAAGGTCTAAGGATTCAAGAAATTCTAAAGATTTCAAAAATTCGAGAGACTCTAATGATGCTAGCAATTCTTAAAATTTTCTTGATTCTGGAGATATTAAAAATTCTAAAGAGTCCAAGAAATCTAAAGTTTTAGAGTATACCGTTCCTGAAATTCTAGATATCGTAGTAGTTTTAGATCTTCTAGAGAGACTCCAATAAATCTAACTCAAGCGGTTCCAGTAAATCTAGGGATTAGAGATTTGGAAAAAAAATTTAGAAATCCGAAAAATTCTTGAAATGTTAAAGTTACAAGTTCTAGAGATGTTTGGAGATTCTAGAGATTACGAAGATTCTGGTGGTTCTGTAGACGTTACTTAAAGATTCTGGAGATTCTAAAAATTCCAGTAAATTCAAGGGTTGAGAGTTTAGCAGTTCCAGCAATTCCAGATACTCAAAAAATTCTAGAAATTCCAATTTTAACCATGTTTTAAGTTTCTTGTTGTGAAAAGATGGCTATATATAATTAAGAAAAAAAAATGAGAAAATATAAGCAACACCCACCCACCCTATCTCAATTCTGATGATTTTGTTTATTCATCGTAAACCGAGGAGCGAAGTTTAATTGAAAAATTCTTATTTTTCTACACGAATTAGAAAACATGTTTTGAGTTTGTTCAAAGAATATTATGTAAGTTTATAAATGGATTTTAACTGTTGAATTTTCTTAAAAACTGACAAACTGTGATTTTGTGATAGTGGTAACGTATACCCTGGTATCAATGTGGATGATCTTTACAACAAACGAGCTGAAATTTTACAAGGTTTGGGTACTACGAACGTCAACAATTCTCTGGTGAAGTTTCCTCTAACCACAAACACGCTGTACTTCTTGAGGTACCTACGAAGACGCCAACAAGTACAGAGTGTTGCAGCTGTCGACTACATAAACGTCGTAGCTGCTTGGAATTTAGAGGTACTGAACGATTGGATTTACATACTTCTGGTGTCTTCGGCACTTTGGGTGTGGCTGCTCTACCCAACGCTGAGGAGGAGCCAGTTGAGGTTTATCTAAAGGATGGCAAAATTCGTGTACCCATGTGGCTCTGGACAGTTTGGGACTACGAAGATCAAATCGTGTTTTTCCGAACTCCGAAGTTTGTAGTACCTGGGTGGAGCAAAGCAACGCGGCCACTTTTGTGTGTTCCGTTGAAGACGTGGTCACCCCACATTTTAGAAACTTTATAGATAATCATTTTGAGATTGATTTGATTGTAGATCTTGGTTTTGGCGTCGATTGCATCACCTATAATGATTAATTAAATTTTTAAGTGAGTAATTAGGTAATGCATAAAAATAACCGCAGTGTTGAGTGCCTTTTGAAAACTTAACACAGTTATACTTGGAATTGATTAGATAATCTTCAGGGCCACTGATTATTATTTGTGCATTTATAGGGACGCAGAATAATAACTTAATTAGTGACAGTGGTAGCCAGCGACACCAAGACAATGAAGGCAGTACTTGTGTTCCTATTCCTTGTTTCAAAGGCGTTCTCGGAAGGTACTAACAGTTGTTCAACTTTGTTGAAAAATCTAAACTGATTTTTTTTTCAGATTGCGTTTTGGACGTTTCGGATTCCGAATCCCCTTTCATCGTTTATGATAATATGACATTTCCTACGTTCGACAAGAATGCAAGCCCGACTGCAAACCAGACTGCAAATCAGACTTTTACTTTTCCCACAGGAACTCCTTTCTTCGTTGTGTGTCCCAAAGGTACTCAAAGTCCTTACCTCGGCGAAAGCGGTTCCGAGGTGGCTTGCACGTCCGGCACTCAGCTTATTAATCTGGAGAATCTAGACAAACCCCTCGATTTTGTTAACATCAAGTGCAGACCCTCTAAAGTTGCAACTGTAGCGACAGCAAATGAAACGTGTGCTGGAACTGGTGTCCTTTATAGCATTGGATTCAACGTTACAGACGAATTCCTTACTCTGATCACGATTTGTTTCGACCAAGACAAACTGACCCCATTTTATGTAAAGTACAACAAGACTTACAACGAGACTAGTCGTCGGGTCCTAGACGCAGACACTTTTTACGAAACCTATATATGTAACGGGACGGAATGCGACTGGACTGACAGCGGTAGGGTGTACAATGACGTTGATATCGAAAACGCTTACGACAACCAGACAGCCGTTTTGGAAAGTGCCGGCGTCGAGAATGTTACTTTGGTGAGATTGCCTCTAACACTGACGTCTTTGTTGTATCTAAACGTGGCCAATGATAGCCAAGAAATACAAAAGATTCCGTATTATGATTACATAAATGTAGTACCGATTTGGAACACTCCGTTAATTGACATATTGTTTTACGTGTTTGATACCAAAATCCCGACTGACCAAGTTGGTCCGCTTGTGTGGACAGGTACCTTGGGAGTCGCTGCTACTGACAAAGCATCTGAGATTTACTTGAGCGATAATAAAGTTCCTGTTCCGAAGTGGCTCTGGATGGCTTTGGACAAAACCGAGAAAATCTTGTTCTACTATAACAGTGCCGACTTGAACGAAAGTTCAAACGATAAAATTGATGACATATGCACCAACCACATGCTTGAAACTCTAAACATGTATTCTTGCATTTATGATGATATAACTGACGACCAAATGACAAAGATTGTTGCTGATCTGAAAGCAGCTGAGAGTAGTTCGTAGTAAATGGTAGTTAGTTCTATCTTGATATAAAGAAAATGTAACAACTTTCGAACTTCATCTGACTACATTTCTCTGAAATAAAGTGAATTTTCTGTTTGTGTTATCTTATTATCAATAAAACTGTATGCTAACCTACTTATTCCTTTTAACGAAATTAATTTTGATAAACTTCAACATAAGTATTTACTTATTTCTCTCGTATTGTTCTCCTGTTGAAACACAGCACCAAAAAAAATAATTATCCAATTACAAAAAACAGTTTGAAAAATTGAGACACTCGACAAGTGTCAGCCGTGATTAGATAATTCTCACGGCCACAGATTAAATTAAGCTTCCAAACGAAAATGAATCTATTAATCGCGGTTTTACTAGTCAGTTAACACAAAAACCATGCGAGCAGTAACCGTGTTTTTGCTTTTTTTCGCAAAAGTGTACTCGCAAGGTAATCCGTCAAGCTTTTCGGAAAACTCAACTAACCACTGATTTCCAGAGTGCACCTTGGACGTGTCGGACACCGCATCACCCATGATCGTCACTCTCGACTTAAAATTCCCCACCTTCTCTGTCGACCAATCTTTCACTTTTAAAAACGGCAATCTTTTTTACATCCTGTGTCCTCGAGGTACCCAAAGCCCTTACATTTCTAGTGAGACAGGCGACGAAGCAGCTTGCAGAGAAGGCACCGAAATTCTTGTTATTAATGCACCAGACCCAATTGTTGATTTTGGTGCCATCAAGTGTAGACCCAATGCCGTTACCACAGTGACCACATCGGATGAACCATGCGCAAACAACAACGGCGTGATGTTTGAGGTCGGTTTTAACGTTTCTAAGTCTTTCCTTTCTTCGGTTAAGACTTGTTTCGATAAAAATAAGCTGACGCCGATTTACTGCACTAACAACCACGAAATCAGTGCTACTAGACGGGACGCAGACCCTAATTACTATCAAACGTTCGTTTGTAATGGGACGGACTGCGGATGGGCTGATGGTGGAAACGTCTACGATACCATCAACGTAGGTGACGTGTACGACAATCAAGAAGAAATTTTAAAAAACTTGGGCATCGACAAGGTAGAGTTTCAGCTGGTGAAATTCCCTTTGACGACGGCGCTTTGGCACCTCAATGTGGCCAACAACGGACAGCAGATACGGAAGGCCCCTTTTTATGATTATGTCAATGTGGTACCGGCGTGGAATACGGACACTTTTAATACACTGCTTCAGATGCTTGATACGACACTGGGCGATAATCAGTTTGTGGGTGACGTCGTGCGTATGGGTACCTTGGGAGTTGCTACGTTGCCCAACAGTGGAGGCGACGAGGTGAAACTGTTTTTGGGGGACGGCAAAATTCCAGTTCCTAAGTGGATTTGGATGAATTGGGACAAAAAGGGACAAGTATTTTTGTACTACAACCATCCTGACCCAGACCAAAGTGAAATTGCCATCGCTGACGTGTGTTCTCAATCCAATAACTTCACTACGAGTGCTTTTACTTGTTTGTATGAATCAGTAGTTGATCCAGACATGAAAAATTTAATTGACAATGACTTTAATAATAATTAAGCGTTTCGTATAACTTTGGCATAATAAATACTTAATTTGTAGCAGGTGTGTTTTATTTTCGTAATTGACACTCGAATTCAAAAAACAACAATGGAAAGATTCCAAGAACATCGGTTTCGAAAGCTTCAGTTGACGAAATAATCCTCTAGTAATCCTGCCACTATGATAAGTGAATACAAAACAAAGAAGATTCATTACACTTAGAATTGACAGCACGATTAGATAAACTATTGCTCAACAGTTTCATCTCCACTAAACCAAAACTAAACACTCAATCATTGTCTTTATGTCCAAATCCAAAACCATGAAAGCAATCTGTGTGTTTCTCCTCCTCGTTGTAAAAACCCAATCGCAACGTAACTCTTCCTCCGGCTTTCCAAACCCCCAAAACTAATCGCTCAGTTTCAGGTTGTTCCTTGGACGTTTCAAACCCCCAGTCGCCCTTCATTATCGACGAAAACCTCCAATTTCCCGAGTACGATGCGACAAAGAACGGCACCTTCACTTTCGATAACGAAGACATTTTCTACGTGGTGTGTCCTAAAGGCACCCACACCAGTTACCTCGGCGACAACGGCGACCATGTAGCTTGTAAAGGTGGCACGAAGCTCCTTAACATCAGATCAGTGGAATTCGTCGACTTCGTCGACATCAAGTGCAAGAACTACCCTCCTTCGACGGTCAGGAATTCGGAGAAGACGTGTGCAAATGGTAACAAAGTTTATGAAGTTGGTTTCAACATCTACGACAAGTTTCTGTCTATGGTGACAGTTTGTTTCAATGAAGCTAAACTGGTTCCGTTTTATGCAAAATACGACAATCTTTTCCCTGGGAAGACCAAGCTTCAGAATTGAAAGAGAGCGGCGACGGTTTCTACCAAGAGTTTGTGTGTGGTGGTGATTGTGAGTGGGCTGATAGCGGAAATATGTACCCGACCGTCGATATGGACGCTGTGTTTGAGCACCAAAAGGAAATTTTAAAAAAGTTGGGTGTCGGAGACGTAGGAGCTACATTTGTTGAAGTTTCCGCTGACATCAAACGCTATAGCGTTTGCAAGTACTTTCAACAAAAGTCGAGAGTTGCATAAGGCTCCTTATTTTGATTATATAAATGTTGTGCCG
Organism: Zophobas atratus; assembly: GCA_022388445.1. Lineage (NCBI taxonomy): Eukaryota > Metazoa > Arthropoda > Insecta > Coleoptera > Tenebrionidae > Zophobas > Zophobas atratus. Next base: position 4,170,309 of record CM039448.1, read on the forward strand.
GTGTGGGATGCGGGGGTGAAGCTTGATAATTTAATGTCTTGGTTGGTCATGTTCCCGGGAGGTGACAATATAGGGCAAAGTATATATACAGGCACTTTGGGAGTTCTTACTCTACCCAATAAAGACAATCAAGAAGTAGAAATTTATCTAAGTGAAGATAAAGTTCCTGTTCCTAAATGGATCTGGATAGTTCTGGATAAGAGCAAGGAAGTACTGTTTTACTATAACCACCCTGATTCAACATACAGCCCAACAGACATTATTGTCGAAGTATGTAAAGACAAGGCGGTCAGGCCTATCTTGGGTTCCAGCATTTTTTCTTGTCAGTTTGATTGGGTAGCGGATCCTGAAATGCTAGACTTTCTTAAAAATGACTTAAAATAAAAACTCAGTCACTCTGATAAATTGTTAATGTTATGTGTACGAAATATTTATGTTTGTTACAATAAAACGGGCTTATAACTATTACTGTGCTTATTTTATTTAAACCTCAAGTACTAGGCTTTTTTTAAGTTTTCATAGTGTTTCACAGCTCGGAGAATCGAAAAACACAAATTAAAAATTGGCCCAAAGATTTATTAAAAATGATGACAATTGGAAGCGAGAAGCGAGTAGGCAAAGATGCACCGGCCGCACTTCAGACGGGTAGTAAAATGAATAAATTTTGACGTCAATAGCAAAACTCATTGTGGGTGATGTTCGACGTCCGCATGCTGCTGAATGCGCAAGGTCATCAAAAAAGGTTTATGAGTGCAAAAATTAATTAAAACGAGAATACATTCCTCGGAAGAATTCACATAGACATTTGTGTGATTTGAATGAGTTTATCGCCAAACAGATGACTAAAATCACTCATAAGCCTCCATGACAAAATATTCTGATGTTATATTATAATTTTTACTTTAATCATATTTTAGTGTCATAAAGACCAGCGTATATTTTACCATTTTCAGAAAATTGGGTGCTCGTTCTAATTTATCAATTTGACTGATTCATTAATTTTTTTTGAGTCCCCTGTTATGCAAATCCAAAAATATGAATGATGATAAATTACAAGTACAGACTCATCATGCATTTCTACATTTAGATAGGATTTTTCGCAAACTTTGAGGTGACTTCATCAATTTTGAAGGGACAAGTAAATACTAATTTTGAATAAAAACTATCATGCTTATCTAACTGTAAACATCTGCAAATTTCAGAGCATCGGTTTGCAGATTCCAAATTAAATGTCAAAATGTGGTTTCTAATTGATTTTTTTTTCAAAATCTGGATGTTTCGGGTAAAATCTAAACTAATGTGTAAGACAGTTATTTGATACAATTAAAACCATTTTCTATGTAAATTTTGAAGTGACGTCATCACATTCTAGAGATTCTAGAGAAATTATGGAAGCGAAAGATTCTGGATTCTTAAAATTTTCGAGATTGTGAAGATTTTAAAAATTCCAAGTGGTCCAAGAAATCCAAAGTATTAGAGTTCCAGAAATTCTAGATATTCTAAAAATTTTAGATTCTAGTGGTTTTAGAGCTTCTAGAGGTTCTGGGAGATTCTGGAGATATTAAAGATTCTGGAAATTCTGATGGTTCCAAAGACTCCAAAATATCCAAGCCGTGTGGTTCCAGTAATTCTAGAGATGAGAGATGTTAAAACTTGGAAAATTTTTAGAAATCCGAAAAATTCTAGAAATTTTAAAGTTTCTACAAGATCTAGAGATTTTAGAGATTCTAGAGATTATGAAGATTCTGGCGATTCTGTAGATGTTGGTTAAAGATTCAGGAGATTCTAAAAATTCCGATAAATTCAAGGATTTAGAGTTTAGCAGTTCCAGCAATTCTAGAGATTCTAAAATTCTCGAAATTCCAAAAATTCTAGGAGTTGTAAAAATTCTAGAGATTCTGGAGATTTTAGAGATTTTGAATATTCTAAAGATCTTGAAGATTTTAAAAACTCCAAAATTGTAGAGTTTAGCAGTTCCATTAGTTCTAGAGATTAGAGATTCCAAAGATTCGAGAAATTGTAGAAATTCCAAAAATTCTAGAGATTCTAGAGGTTTTAGAGATTTTCGAAATTCCAGAGTTCCTACAGATTTTAAGAAATCAAAAATTTTAAAGTCCAGCGCTTCTAGTAATTCTCGAGATTCTAAAGATTCTAGAGATTTAACCATTCTAGAAGTTCTGGAAATGCTGAAGATTCGACAGATTCTAAAGATTCGAGAAATTCTAGAAATTCTACATGTTTTAAGGGTTCTAGAAATATCGGAGATTCCGAAGATTATAGAGGTTCTAAAGATTCAGGAGATTCTAAGGATTCAAGAAATTTTAAAGATTCCAAAAATTCGAGAGACTCTAAAGATTCTAGAAATTCTTGAAATTTTTGAGATTCTGAAACTGTTAAAGATTCTAAAGAGTCCAAGTTTTAGAGTTAACATTTTGGAAATTCTAATGGTTCTAAAGACTCCAAGAAATTCAACTCAAGCAGTTCCCGTAATTCTAAGGATTAGAGATTCTAAAGCTTCGAAAAATTTTAGAAATCCGAAAAATTCTAAAAAATTTTAAAGTTTCTACACGTTCTAGAGATTTTAGAGATTATGAAGAGATTCTAAAAATTCCAATAAATTCAAGGGTTTACAATTTGCCAGTTCGAGCAATTTTAGATATTCTAAAAATTCTAGGGATTCTGAAGATTCTAGAGATTCTGGAGGTTTCATCAATTCTAGAGATTAAAGATTCTAGAGATTCGAAAAATTTCGAAAATTGTAGAAATTCTAAAGATTCTAGAGATTTTATAGATCCTAAAAGTTCTAAGAAAACCACAGCGGTTCTAGCAATTCTAAAGAATCTAGAAGCTCTAGAAAGTCTGGAAATGATAAAAATTCAACGGATTATAAAGTTTGAAAAATTGAGACACTCGACAAGTGTCAGCTGTGATTAGATAATTCTCACAACCACAGATTAAATTAAGCTTCCAAACGAAAATGAATCTATTAATCGCGGTTTAGTAGTCAGTTAACACAAAAATCATGCGAACAGTAACCGTGTTTTTGCTTTTTTTCGCAAAAGTGTACTCGCAAGGTAATCCGTCAAGCTTTTCGGAAAACTCAACTAACCACTGATTTCCAGAGTGCACCTTGGACGTTTCGGACTCCGCATCGCCCATGATCGTCACTGTCGACTTAAAATTCCCCAGCTTCTCTAACGACCAATCTTTCAGTTTTAAACACAACGACCTTTTTTACATCATGTGTCCTCGAGGTACCCAAAGCCCTTATATTCCTAGTGAGACAGGCGACGAAGGAGCTTGCCGAGAAGACACGGAAATTCTTGTTATCAGTACAGTAGCAGTTGTTGATTTTGGTGCCATCAAGTGTAGACCCAATGCCGTTACCACAGTGACCACATCGAATGAACCATGTGCAAACAACACCGGCGTGATGTTTGAGGTCGTTTAACGTTTCCAAGTATTTTCTTTCTTCGGTTAAGATTTGTTTCGATAAAAATAAGCTGACGCCGATTTACTGCACTAACAACCACGAAATCAGTCCTACTAGACGGGACGCAGACCCTAATTACTATCAAATGTTCGTTTGTAATGGACGGACTGCGGATGGGCTGACGGTGGAAACGTGTACGATACCATCAACGTAGATGACGTGTACGAGAATCAAGAAGAAATTTTAAAAACTTGGGCATCAACAAGGTTGAGTCTCAGCTGGTGAAATTCCCTTTGACGACGACGCTTGGCACCTCAATGTGTCAACAACGACAGCAGATACGGAAGGCCCCTTTTATGATTATATCAATGTGGTACCGGCGTGGAATACGGACACTTTTAATAAACTGCTTCAGAGGCTTGATACGACACTTGGCGATAATGAGTTTGTGGGTGACGTCGTGCGTATGGGTACCTTGGGAGTTGCTACGTTGCCCAACAGTGGAGGCGATGAGGTGAAACTGTTTTTGGGGAAGGCAAAATTCCAGTTCCTAAGTGGATTTGGTGAATTATGACAAAAAGGAACAAGTACTTTTCTACTACAACCATCCTGACCCAGACCAAAGTGAAATTGCCATCGCTGACGTGTGTTCTAAATACAATGACGTCAATACGAGTGCCTTTACTTGTTCGTATGACTCAGTAGTTGATCCAGACATGAAAAATTTAATTGACAATGACTTTAATAATAATTAAGCGTTTCGTACAACTTTGGCATAATAAATACTTAATTTGTAGCAGGTGTGTTTTATTTTCGTAATTGACACTCGAATTCAAAAAACAACAATGGAAAGATTCCAAGAACATCGGTTTCGAAAGCTTCAGTTGACGAAATAATCCTCTAGTAATCCTGCCACTATGATAAGTGAATACAAAACAAAGAAGATTCATTACACTTAGAATTGACAGCACGATTAGATAAACTATTGCTCAACAGTTTCATCTCCACTAAACCAAAACTAAACAGTCAATCATTGTCTTCTAGTCCAAATCCAAAACCATGAAAGCAATCTGTGTGTTTCTCCTCCTCGTTGTAAAAACCCAATCGCAACGTAACTCTTCCTCCGGTTTTCCAAACCCCCAAAACTAATCGCTTAGTTTCAGGTTGTACCTTGGACGTTTCAAACCCCCAGTCGCCCTTCATTATCGACGAAAACCTCCAATTTCCCCAGTACGATGCGAAAAAGAACGGCACCTTCACTTTCGACAACGAAGACATTTTCTACGTGGTGTGTCCCAAAGGCACCCACACCAGTTACCTCGGCGGCAACGGCGACCACGTAGCTTGTAAAGGTGGCACGAAGCTCCTTAACATCAGATCAGTGGAATTCGTCGACTTCGTCGACATCAAGTGCAAGAACTACCCTCCTTCGACGGTCAAAAATTCGGAGCAGACGTGTGCAAATGGTAACAAAGTTTATGAAGTTGGTTTCAACATCTACGACAAGTATCTGTCTATGGTGACAGTTTGTTTCAATGAAGTTAAACTGGTTCCGTTTTATGCAAAATACGACAATCTTTTCCCTGGGAAGACCAAGCTTCAGGAATTGAAAGAGAGCGGCGACGGTTTCTACCAAGAGTTTGTGTGTGGAGGTGATTGTGATTGGGCTGATAGCGGAAATGTGTACCCGACCGTCGATATGGACGCTGTGTTTGAGCACCAAAAAGACATTTTAAAAAAGTTGGGTGTCGGAGACGTAGGAGCTACATTGTTGAAATTTCCGCTGACATCAAACGCTATAGCGTTTGCAAGTACTTTCAACAAAAGTCGAGAGTTGCATAAGGCTCCTTATTTTGATTATATAAATGTGGTGCCGGTGTGGGATCTAGCAGACAAGCTTAATGAGTTAATATTTTGGTTGCTGATGTACCCAGTGGGTGATGATACAGGGCTAAGTATGTATACGGGTACTTTGGGAGTACTTACTTTGTACAGTACAGATGGTCAAAAAAAAGTAGAACTTTATTTGGGCGAAGGTCAGATTCCTGTCCCTAAATGGATTTGGATGGTTCTAGACAAGAGCAAGAAAGTCGTGTTTTATTATAATCACCCTGATCCAAAAGGCGACGAATCAGAAATTAGCAAAGTCTGTAAGGAGCACGAGTCCATCTTGTCTGGCAACATTTTTTCTTGTTTGTTTGATGATGTGAGTGATCCTGAAATGCGGGCGTTCCTTGATAATGACTTAAAATAAAAAATAAGCCACTCTGATAATTGTTAACGTAATGCTTAAGAAATATTTACTTTTGTTACAATATAATGAATTATACTTATTTTATTATTTTCCTTTTAATCTCACTACATAAATTTAACTTAAGTAAAAACGTGACACGATTTGATTAGATAATTCGTTCTCAAGAAAGTTAACTATAATAGATTAGGTAAGTAGTAAATAGTGTCATCTTGATTGTCCGACAACACAACAAGCAATGAAAAAATCGATCGTGTTTGTACTTTTGATTTCAACAGTGCTGGCGCAAAGTAAACCCAGTGAACTTTCTGGTAAATTTATCTACTTAATTGACAAATATTCCAGATTGTACCTTGGACCTTTCTCAATTATCATAATTGATCAAAAAGCAAGGAAAAATAATAAAAAGTGTTATTGTTCAGTTAAAGTTATTCTCAATGAGTTGTCTCATCTCTGGATCGATCACCGATCCAAAACCACAAGTATAGATATTAGAAGATTTGTAAATGTAACTAGAACATAACTTTAACTGAACAATAACACTTTTTATCATTTTTCATTGCTTTTTGATCAATATTGATAAATACATTTTCCTTGTAACAAAAATCTGATAAAAATAATATCAGTGCTTTATGTTTTTTTGTATGCAGGTATTTGTCTCGTAAACAATCTAGAGTTCTACTTGAACTGTAAATTGTTTCAAGATCATCAGTTTTTCGTTTTCTTGAATAAACGTCCTCATTAAACTTTAAATGCGAACTACAAAATATGTACTAATGTCTGTGAAAAATTTATTTTGGTTAAATGCTTCCTGGGTAAGTCATTTCCGCATACCTTACATGTATGAAAATCCTTTAAAATATACTCACCAACAAGGAAAGATAATAAGATTGGAGAAATTCTAGAAATTCCAAAAATTTTATAGATTCTAAAGAATTCCCAGATCCTAAAATTTCCAAGAAATCCACAGCGGTTCCAGCAATACTAGAGATGCTAAAGATTCTAGAGGCTCTAGAGGTTTCAAAGAATCTAGAAGCTCTGGAAGTGCTAAAAGTTCTGCAGATTATAAAAATTCGAAGAATTCTAGAAATTCAAGAGATTCTAGAAATTTTACATGTTTCAAGGGTTCTAGAAATTTTGGAGATTCCGAAGATTCTAGAGGTTCTAAAGATTCAGGAGATTCTAAGAATTCAAAAAATTTTAAAAATTCCAAAAATTCGAGAGACTCTAAAGATTCTAGAAATTCTTGAAATTTTCGAGATTCTGAAACTGTTAAAGATTCTAAAAAGTCCAAGTTTTAGAGTTAACATTTTGGAAATTCTAGATACTCTAAAAATTTCAGATTCTAGTGGTTTTAGAGCTTCTAGAGGGAAATTCTGAAGATGTTAAAGATTCTGGAAATTCTAGTGGTTCTAAAGGCTCCAAAATATCCAAGTCGTGTGGTTCCAGTAATTCTGGGGATGAGCGATTCTAAAGCTTAGAAAATTTTTAGAAATCCGAAAAATTCTAGAAATTTTAAAATTTGTAAAAGATCTAGAGATTTTAGAGATTTCGGTGATTCTGTAGGTGTTATTTAAACATTCCGGAGATTCTAAAAATTCCGATAAATTCAAGGGGTTAGAGTTTAGCAGTTCCAGTAATTCTAGAGATTCTAAAAATTCTCGAAATTCCAAAAATTCTAGGAGTTCCAAAGATTCTAGAAATTCTGGAGATTTTAGAGATTTTGAAGATTCTAAAGATCTTGAAGATTTTAAGAACTCCAACATTTTAGAGATACCAAAGATTCGAGAAACTGCAGAAATTCCAAAAATTATAGAGATTCTAAAGATTCAAGAGATTCTAGAGGTTTTAGAGATTTTCGAAATTCCAGAGTTCCTACAAATTTTAAAAAATTAAAAGTTTTAAAGTCTAGCGCTTCTAGTAATTCTCGAGGTTCTAAAGATTCTAGAGATTTAACGATTCTAGAAGTTCTGGAGATACTGAAGATTTGACAGATTCTAAAGATACGAGAAATTCTAGAAATTCGACACGTTTTAAAGGTTCTAGAAATATTGGAGATTCTGAAGATTCTGGAGGTTCTAAACATTCTAGAGAAAATTATGGGGATGCAAAAGATTTTGGATTCTAAAGATTCTAGGGGTTCTAAGGATTCAAGAATTTCTAAAAATTCCATAAATTCTAGAGACTAAAGATTCGAGAAATTCTAGAAATTTTCCAGATTCTGAAAATATTAGAGATTCTAAAGAGTCCAAGAATTCCAAAGTTTTAGAATTTACAGATCCAGAAATTCTAGATGTTCTAGCGGTTTTAGAGTTTACAGAGGTTCTAAAGACTCCAAGAAATCTAACTCAAGCGGTTCTAGTAATTCTAGGGATTAGAGATTCTAAAGCTTCGAAAAATTTTAGAAATCCGAAAAATTCTAGAAATTTTTAAGTTTCTACACGTTCTAGAGTTTGGCAGTTCCAGCAATTTTAGAGATTCTAAAAATTCAAGGAATTCTGAAGATTCTAGAGATTCTGGAGATTTTAGAGATTTTGAAGATTCTAACGGTCTTAAGATTTTAATAAATCCAAAGTTTTAGAGTCTAGCAGTTCCATCAATTCTAAAGATTAGAGATTCTAGAGATTCGAAAAATTGCGAAAATTCTAAAAATTCTAAAGATTCCAGAAATTTTATAGATCCTAAAAGTTCTAAGAAATCCACAGCGGTTCTAGCAATTCTAGAGAATCTATACGTTCTAAAGGTTTTAAAGAATCTAGAAGCTCTGGAAAGTCTGGAAATAGTAAAAATTCTACAGATTATAAAGATTCGAGGAATTCAAAGAAATCCAAAAATTCAAGAGATTCTAGAAATTCTACATGTTTTAGGGGAAATTCTACATATTCTAAAAATTTTTGATTCTAGTGGTTTTAGAGCTTCCAGAGGTTCTGAGAGATGTTAAAGATTCTGCAAATTCTAATGGTTCTAAAGACTCCAAAATATCAAAGTCGTGTGGTTCCAGTAATTCTAGGGATGAGAGATTCTAAAGCTTCGAAAATTTTTAGAAATCCGAAAAATTCTAGAAATTTTAACGTTTTTACAAGATCTAAAGATTTTAGAGATTCTAGAGATTATGAAGATTCTGGTGATTCTGTAGATGTTAGTTAAAGATTCCGGAGATTCTAAAAATTCCGATAAATTCAAGAGTTTAGAGTTTAGCAGTTCCAGCAATTCTAGAGATTCTAAAAATTCTCGAAATTAAAAAATTCTAGGAGTTCCAAATATTCTAGAGATTTTGGAGATTTTAAGAACTCCAAAATTTTAGAGTCTAGCAGTTACATTAGTTCTAGAGATTAAAGATTCCAAAGATTCGAGAAATTGTAGAAATTAAAAAAATTCTAGAGATTCTAAAGATTCAAGAGATTCTAATAATAATAATAATAATAATAATTTATTTCGTATTTTTGCACTTAAATTGCTTATACACGTCATTAAAATGTATACATACAGTGTTATATTATTCTTATAACAAAGATCTTAGTCAAACATCACAATTTTACATTTTAAAAATTCTTCATAACTGTAGAAAGCCTTTTTAATTAAAAAAGATTTCATGAAGCTTTTAAATCTAGGCAATGGCAAGCTTTTCACCGATTCTGGCAGAATATTATAAAACTTAATAGAGAGATAATTAGGTCCAATTTGACACTTTTTTAAACGGTGATAGGGTGTAATTAGTTTTGATTTGTTTCGTGTATCATGATTGTGAAAACAGTTGTTGGAATCGTATTTACTTATATTTTCTTTTAAGTGAAGTAGGCAACTCAATATATAAACACAAGGACATGTTAAGATGCCTAATGAAGTGAACGATTCTTTACAGTCATCTTGATATATAAAAGGATGCCATAAGAAATTAGAGAGTGGCAGATCCCAAAGTAAGCAGCCTTCAGTGTCAAGCCCGACACAGTCCCACTCAAATTCCGCAGTAAATAAATATTTTTTGCAAGATTACCTGCCAAATAATCTATATGTCTGTCCCATTTAAGGGATTTGTCTATGTAAACACCCAAAAATTTTACACTGGACTTTAAAGTGTGATTTGGAACATTTTCAAAATTTTTTAGGGTAAAAATGACATCGTTTGTCAGAGAGGTTTTAGAGATTTTCGAAATTCCAGAGTTCCTAAGGATTTTAAGAAATCAAAAGTTTTAAAGCCCAGCGCTTTTAGTAATTCTCGAGATTCTAAAGATTCTAGAGATTTAACGATTCTAGAAGTTCTGGAGATGCTGAAGATTCGACAGATTCTAAAGATTCGAGAAATTCTAGAAATTCTACATGTTTTAAGGGTTCTAGCAATATTGGAGATTCTGAAGATTCTAGAGGTTCTAAACATTCTAGAGAAAATTATGGGAATACAAAAGATGCTGGATTCTAAAGATTCTAGAGGTTCCAACAATTCAAGAATTTCTAAAAATTCCAAAAATTCGAGAGACTAAAGTTTCGAGAAATTCTAGAAATTTTCCAGATTCTGAAAATATTAGAGATTCTAAAGAGTTCAAGAAATCTAAAGTTTTAGAGTTTACCGGTTCCAGAAGTTCCAGGTGTTCTAGCGGTTTTTAGAGCTTCCAGAGCTTCTGAAGACTCCAAAAAATCCAACTCAAGAGGTTTTAGTAATGCTAGGGATTAGAGATTCTAAAGCATGGAAAAGTTTTAGAAATCTTAAAGTTTCTACAAGATATTAGAGATTCTAGAGATTATGAAGATTCTGGTGATTCTGTAGATGTTAGTTAAAGATTCCGGAGATTCTAAAAATTCCGATAAATTCAAGGGTTTAGAGTTCCAGCAATTCTAGAGATTCTAAAAATTCTCGAAATTCCAAAAATTCTATGAGTTCCAAAGATTCTAGAGATTCTGGAGATTTTATAGCTTTTGAAGATTCTAAAGATCTTGAAGATTTTAAGAACTCAAAAATTTTAGAGTCTAGCAGTTCCATTAGCTCTAGAGATTAGAAATTCCAAAAATTCTAGAGATTCTAAAGATTCAAGAGATTCTAGAGGTTTTCGAGATTTTTGAAATTCCAGAATTCCTAGGGATTTTAAGAAATCAAAAGTTTTAAAGTCCAGCGCTTCTAGTAATTCTCGAGATTCTAAAGATTCTAGAGATTTAACGATTCTAGAAGTTCTGGAGATGCTGAAGATTCGACAGATTCTAAAGATTCGAGAAATTCTAGAAATTCTACATGTTTTAAGGGTTCTGGAAATATTGGAGATTCTGGAGTTTCTAAACATTCTAGAGAAAATTATGGAGATGCAAAAGATTTTGGATTCTAAAGATTCTAGAGGTTCTAAGGATTCGAAAATTTCTAAAAATTCCAAAAATTCGAGAGACTAAAGATTCGAAAAATTCTAGAAATTTTCCAGATTCTGAAAATATTAGAGATTCCAAAGAGTCCAAGAAACCCAAAGTTTTAGAGTTTACCAGTTCCAAAAGTTCTAGATGTTCTAGCGGATTTAGAGCTTACAGAGGTTCTGGGAGATTCTAAAGATGCTCAAGATTCTGGAAATTCTAATGATTCTAAAAACTCCAAACATAAAACTTTAAACATGTCTTAAGTTTCATGTTGTGAAAAGAAGTCTACACATATTAAAACAAAAAGAAAAAATGTAAATCCGTCCACCCACCCTTTCTCAATTGTGATAATTTTTTTTTATTCGCCGTGAACCAAAGGGACGGAGCTTGACTGCAAAATATTTATTTCTTTACAAGAAATTAAAAATGAGAATCGTGTTGTTCAAAAAATGTTATATATATATTAAGAAAAAGAGGCAAAATATAAACCCCGCCCCCACCCAATCTCAGTTGTGATGAGTTTTTTTTTCTTAGAACCTTAAAACGCGTTTAAAATGGTAAATTTTTGTAAGGAAATATGAATTTTGCAATTAGGCTCCGCCTTCTTGGCTCACGACCAATGAAAAAATCATCACAATTGAGATAGGGCGGGTGGGCGGAAACACAGTTGTACTTAAATATGAATAAAATTACAGTTGTTTCTGAAGCTTCGACATTACAGATATGATAGAAAAAAAAGTTTTCACGATCTGAAAAACAAATACAGTGATAAACTTTCAAAGAACAACAAAACTCACCTCAACTCCCATCTGATAATTTAAGGAAATATTGTCTGAGTACTTGATTTTAAATTGTTTTTGGGTATTTATCAGCAACATGAGGTACATTTTCTTATTGGCCTCGTTCCAGTCGCACCAGTCGACGTGCAACGAAACATCAAAAATATCAGACGACTAAATTTTTTATAAGTAGTAAAAAATAAAAAAAAATGCGTACCATATCCTCAACTTCTTGTCCCGTTTTACTAAGACCGAAAAGCACCACGAACGCTGAGATCCCCAGCAATATGATTCTAGGATACTGATCAGCTAATATATCTTGAAACTACAACAAAAATATTGAATTTAGTACAAAAACTAACTAGTACCCACCCAATAATAATAAACCACGACATTTGCAATCAAAAGCGTGCCAATCACCTGAAATGGCAAAACGTAAACTTGAATACCACGTAAAATGTCTCGAGAAATTCTGCAACACCAATTTCACACATTTATGACCACATGTTCAAAAATCTTGCCGACAAATCTGGCCGTGGTACCGCAGACAACACTTCATTCTTTTCCCAACTTCGTCTTGACTGTTGCAATACGTATTTAGATTTTCCAGAAGAAACAAGCACCTTAGTAAGTGAAACCTTACGTGAATCCAGCAATACATAATGCGCAACGTAGGTTGCACTATGGATAAGTACGCTGCAGGTATAAATGCGGCTCTACAACACCAGACGAAGAAAAAATTAATATAGTTTGGAAAATACATCGCTGAAATAGGAATCGCGAAATAAATTCTTCCGTCTTGTTCTGTAGGAACGACATAGAAAAAACACGTGATAAAACCTAGACAGAAAATGACGGCCATATAAACGGTAGCGTGAAACAGTTCTCGATTGTACTGGTTGCGGATTTCTTCATTTACAAACACTTTCCACGAAGATAAGTTTTCCGTACTCGTAATGAAGAGGGTGGACGAATCGTATAAAGAAAACATGCAAAGTAAAACCTAAAAGTAATGTTTACAGGTATACAGGTACATTTAAAAATAAGGGTGCTTACGTAGAGAGAAACGATGTACATAGGACCGTACTGTACGAAATAATTTATGTCAGCTTTCTGCAAGAAGAGGAAAGTTTGAAGCAATAACAGTATTGTGTAGCCAAATGTAGTGGGCACAATCGAAAATTTGACGAATCGATTTTCGAAAACATCGACAACCAGAAATCGCCACACTTTTAAGTACTTGTTTCCTGCAAAAAAAACTAATTATTGTTTATATTGTATTTGCAATAAAATTGCTTCCACCGTCCATTTTTTCCCAATTTCGGCAGCGAAAAGGAACGTTTTATTCAAGTGAGTCCTTTAGGTGTAAGCACTCAACTTTGAAAACATCGTTAACACGTTAGGAATATTTTATAATCAGATTGTTTTCATGCTTCTAAGGATAATAACGTTATTGCGCTACTAATATAACTTTGAGAATTAATTACATACATCCACAAAATATTTTATGAAAACATTACAGAGGGCACGAATGAATAATAGTGCTTGTGTTTACTACTTTGTTTATTTCAGTTAAACCTGTAGTACTTTGAGCATTTTTAAGTACAAGTTGCACTCTCAATCAAGTCATAATTTTAAAAACACATTGTTAAGTTTAAAAAATTAGGACGCAGTTGACATTGTGAAACGACTTGATTAGATAATTCGTTTTCAAAAATGTAAAGTTAAAAAACACCCTGTATCTTGAAGCCAAGCAGAAACGTTCACTTGCAAAAACTAGTTATTCGTTCATACTCATCCAATAATAATAAACCACGACATTTGCTATCAAAAGCGTGCAAATCACCTGAAACGGCAAAACCTAACATTGAACGCTTCGTAAAATTTCTCGTGAAATTCTAAAACACAAATTACGAAAATGTTTGCACTACATATGCAAAAATCTTGCCGACAAATCTGATTTGATTTGATTTTAATTTGATTTATTGACGGAAAAATTTTGACATTTTGCCTCTTTTTCTTAATGTATGTAATATTCTCTGAACAACACGATACTCATTTTTAATTTCTTGTAAAGAAATAAATATATTTGCAGTCAAGCTCCGTCCCTTTGGTTCACGGCGAATAAAAAAAAATTATCACAATTGAGATAGGGTGGGTGGGCGGGTTTACGTTTTTCTTTTCACGACATGAAACTTAAGACATGTTTTAAGTTTCTTGCTATGAAAAGATCAAGCTTCTAAAGGTTGTGGAAATTCTAGAGATGCTAAAGATTCTGGAAATTGTAATGATTCTATAAAGACTCCAAGTGTTGTGAACTCGACTTATTATTAACTTTAGAGATTATAACTTAACGATAATAGACTGATTATTACAAAGGTAAAAATGGAGGTCCGTAACACAAGAAATCAAACTCATGCGGTTCTAGTAATTTTAGGGATTAGAGATTCCGAAGCTTTGAAAAATTTTAAAAAGTCCAAAAATTCTAGAGATTTTAGAGATTCTAGAGATTGTGAAGATTCTGGTGATTCTGTAGATGTTAGTTAAAAATTTCAGATATTCTAGGAACTCTGTACGTTTTATATATTGTAGAGGTTCTGGAGCTTACCTAGGTACAAAAGATTCTGGAGATTCTAAATGTTCTAGAATTTATTGGATTTTTGATAATCTCCGGGGACTTTAACTAACATCACCAAAATCTTCATAATCTCTAGAATCTCTAATATCTTGTAGAAACTTTACGATGTCTAAAATTTTTCGGATTTCTAAAATTTTTCCAAGCTTTAGAATCTCTAATCCCTAGAATGACTAGAACCGCTTGAGTTGGATTTCTTGGAGAATCTCTAATTTTCAGAATCTGGAAAATTTCTAGAATTTCTCGTATCTTTAGTGTTTCCAATTTTTTTAATTTTTAGAAATTCTTGAATCCTTAGAACCTCTAGAATCTTTAGAATCCAGAATCTTTTATATCTCCATAATTTTCTCTAGAATGTTTAGAACCTCTAGAATCTTCAGAACCTCCAATATTTCTAGAACCCTTAAAACATGTAGAATTTCAAGAATTTCTCGAATCTTTAGAATCTGTCGAATTTTCAGCATCTCCAGAACTTCTAGAATCGTTAAATCTCTAGAATCTTTAGAATCTCGAGAATTTCTAGAAGCGCTGGGCTTTAAAAATTTTCATTTTTTAAAATCCTTAGGAACTCTGGAGTTTCGAAAATCTCTAAAACCTCTAGAATCTCTTGAATCTTTAGAATCTCTAGAATTTTTGGAATTTCTAATCTCTAGAGCTAATGGAACTGCTAGACTCTAAGATTTTTGAGTTCTTAAAATCTTCGAGATCTTTAGAATCTTCAAAATCTCCATAATCTCTAGAATCTTTGGAACTCCTAGAATTTTTGGAATTTCGAGAATTTTTAGAATCTCTAGAATTTTTAGAATCTCTAGAATTGCTGGAACTCTAAACCCTTGAATTTATCGGAATTTTTAGAATCTCCGGAATTTTTAACTAACATCTACAGAATCACCAGAATTTTCATAATCTCTAGAATCTCTAAAATCTCTAGATCTTGTAGAAACTTTAAAATGTCTAAAATTTTTCCAAGCTTTAGAATCTCTAATCCCTAGAATTACTAGAACCTCTTGAGTTGGATTTTTTGGAGTCTTTAGAACCTCTGGAAGCTCTAAAACCGCTAGAACTCTAGAACTTCTGGGACCGGTAAATTCTCAAACCTTAAATTTCTTAAACTCTTTAGAATCTCTAATATTTTCAGAATCTGGAAAATTTCTAGAATTTCTCGAATTTTTAGTCTCTCGAATTTTTGGAAGTTTTAGAAATTCTTGCATCCTTAGAACCTCTAGAATCTTTAGAATCTCCAATATTTCTAGAACCCTTAAAACATGTAGAACTTCTAGAATTTTTAGAATCTCTAGAATTGCTGGAACTGCTGAACTCTAAACACTTGAATTTATCGGAATTTTTAGAATCTCAAGAATCTTTAACTAACATCTACAGAAAATCTCTAGATCTTGTAGAAACTTTAAAATTTCTAGAATTTTTCGGATTTTTAAAAATTTTCGAAGCTTTAGAATCTCTCATCCCTAGAATTACTGGAACCACACGACTTGGATATTTTGGAGTCTTTAGAACCATTAGAATTTCCAGAATCTCTAACATCTCCAGAGTCTCCCAGAACCTCTAGAAGCTCTAAAACCACTAGAATCTAAAATTTTTAGAGTATCTAGAATTTCTGGAATTCTAAAACTTTGGATTTCTTGGACTATTTGGAATTTTTAACATCTTCACAATCACGAAAATTTTAAGAATTGCTAGAATCATTAGAATCTCCTGAATCCTTAGAACTTCTAAAATCTTTAGAATCCATAATCTTTTGCCTCTCCATAATTTTCTCTAGAATCTCTTGAATTTTTGGAATTTTTTTAATTCCTCGAATCTTTATAATCTGTAGAATTTTTATCATTTCCAGACTTTCCAGTGCTTTCAAAACCTCTAGAGCGTATAGAATCTCTAGAATTACTAGAACCGCTGTGAATTTCTTTGAACTTTTAGGATCTATAAAATATCTAGAACCTTTAGAATTTCTGGAATTTTCGGAATTTTTCGAATCTCTAGAATTGATGGAACTGCTAGACTCTAAAACTTTGGATTTATTAAAATCTTAAGACCGTTAGAATCTTCAAAATCTCTAAAATCTCCAGAATCTCTAGAATCTTCACAATCCCTCGAATTTTTAGAATCTCTAAAATTGCTGGAACTGCCAAACTTTGAACCTTGAATTTATTGGAATTTTTAGAATCTTTTTGTAATCTCTAAAATCTCTAGAACGTGTAGAAACTTTAAAATTACTAGAATTTTTCGGATTTCTAAAATTTTTCGAAACTTTAGAATCTCTAATCCCTAGAATTACTGGAACTGCTTGAGTTGAATTTCTTGGAGTCTTTAGAACAATTAGAATTTCCAGAATCTAAACTCTAAAACTTGGACTCTTTAGAATCTTTAACAGTTTCAGAATCTGGAATTTTTCAAGAATTTCTAGAATCTTTAGAATCTCTCGAATTTTTGAAATTTTTAAAAATAAACAAAAAATAAGTTTACAATAATAAAAACTAATTAATTAAAATTAATTCCTTAAGTAATTACTTATGAATATAAATAAATATAAATTATAAATTAAATTTAAATTACGAAATAATAATAATCAAATTCTTCCATAATAACTTGCAACCTGATTACGAAACTGAAACTTACTAGTCTGGAAAGGTGGCTATGATGCCGAAGACAACACTTTACCCTTTTACCAGTTTCGTCTTGACCGTTACAGTACATATTCAGATTTTCCAAAACTTTAAGTACTTTGTTTATTTCAATTAAGCTTGAAGTACTCGAAGCGTTTCCAAGTATTCATGGTATTTTACTCTCCGTCATAGTTTTAAAAATACTTTATTAAATAGAAAACAATTATACGCAGTTAAAACTGAGAAACTATTTGATTAGGATTAGATAATTCATGTTCAAAGACTCCACCTAATAGATTGGTAGATATATAACCTACCTAACGAAAATTAATAAGTGTAGTATCATACTTTTATGTGATCGTCCGACAGCATAACAATGATAAAATCAGTCGTGCTTCTATTTTTCGTCTCAAAAGTGTTCTCGCAAAGTAATCCCATGTCCAATTTTCTGGTAACTTTATTTATTTATTTAATAAATTATTTCAGATTGTACCTTGGATCTTTCTGATGCCGAATCGCCCCTTATTCTTAACGAGGACTTCACGGTTCCTATATTCGATAAAAACCAATCCCTGAGTTTTCAAAATAATGTACTTTTTTACGCTGTGTGTCCTGTGGGTACTCGCAGTACCTACATTGACGAAGAAGGTGACAATCTAGCTTGTAAAAGCGGCACGAACGTACTTAATATTAGAACTGTAGAAATATTCGATTTTACTGATATCAAATGTAAACCCACTGGGCCTGCGACTGTAAAAAAAATAGACCAGCAATGTTGGACCAACGGTACTCTTTTTGAAATAGGATTCAACGTTTACAACGAGTTTGTCTCTATGGTCACGGTTTGTTTCGACGAAGTGAAATTAGCACCGATTTATTCCAAATATAACAACACTTTGTTATCGGATGCACAGTGGTCTGGAAAAATAAAGCATACTTATGAAGAATCATTGATATGTGACGAAATTCCTTGTGAGTGGGTCAACAGCGGAAATGTCTACTTTGATGTGGATGTGGATGTGGATGCCGTCTACAATAATCAGGCAGAAATTTTACACGATCTAGGGATCGATGATCTCTCCTTAGCGAGATTTCCGTTGACAATGGGCTTCCTATCCCAAATAACTTCTCCAAACAATCGTCAAAGATTGCAGTATGTCCCTTATTTTGACTACATGAATGTTGTACCGGTATGGAACATAGAAGAATCAGTTGAAGCGCTCATGCAAATAGTCCTCGTATCAGTGGCTGACTCAAGTTACACAGGTCAGACTGTCATTTCAGGCACTCTAGGTGTTATCACTGTACCAGATAACGAGGAAACTGAACTTTATTTGAACGATGGTAAAATTCCGGTTCCTCGATGGCTGTGGTTGGTTTGGGATGAAATGGAGGCGATAGGTTTTTACTACAACGGTCCTTATCCGGACGAAGCCGAAAACGAATTCACTAATTTATGTTATAGTCCCGGATGCATTTTCTTAGTATTATGTATTTGTGAGTTCAACGATGTGATCGATAAAGAAATGAAACAATTCATTGATAACAACTTTAATTAAAAAATAACATTATTTCTTATTATCTTTTCATTTATTTCCCCCTTCAGAAGTGTGCATTTTGCGCTACTGACTGACAGTCCGTTGCCAGATTCTGATGACTCACCATGTTGAACTTAAAATAATCCATCTCTAACCATCCTTGTCCTTCAACACTTGTAGCAATCTGACGCTCAACTGTTTATTTATATTTATACATCGAAAGAATGTCACATAAAAAATAGTTCGATTTGAATGAGTTTATCTTCTCAAAACACAGGACTAAAATTATTGTTTAAGCCACAATCGAACAAAATGTTCCGAATATTCTAATTCTTATTGGAGTTTTAACTCCTTTCTTGTCGTAATATTAGAACACGTATACGACGCGCGTCGGTAGAGTTGGAGCTACGAGCTCGGTGTCGGTGTCGAGGTCACCGAGACCGGTTTGAACATTGGCATGAAAAGCCGCGCTATATACAAAAAGAGAGAGAAATAAGAATTAAACAATATGAACATGAAACCGGGTGCAGAGGTGATGCAAAATTTCGCGAAACCACTTCAAAAATTATTAATTTAAGTAGTGATCGTTATTTTATTAAAGAACTATTCACTATTAATATACATGTTGTACAAATGACCAAAACTATGACAGCAGAACTGAGCAACCTAATTGTAGAAGTTACGGAAAAAAGAAAGATGTACAAATGGGAAGGGAGGAATAATGGATGGTAGAGAGAATGTAGTGAGTTGAAGAGAAAAGCAAGAGAAAAATTAAGAAAATGGAAGACTAATAAGAGAAGGTATAGGAGAAAATGGGAAAAAGAAAAAGAGAAAAACGAGAAGAAGAAGTAAGGAGATATATAAACAAGGAACGGAGAAGGAAGACTGAAGTCAGCAGGAAAATCAAAATACATGAATGGAAAAGAGACTTTATGGAATTATTGGGAGGTTGTGAGGAAAAACGCTGCAAAATAAATAAAGGAATCACAACGACGGCAGAAATGTGGAGAGGTTCGGAAATAACAGAAGATGAAACAGGAAGACAGATTGAAAGACTGAATTCTCGGCAGTGGAAAGAAGAAAAATAACTCCATTATTTAAAAAGGGGCCAAAAAATTGATGACGTCACCTCAAAACTTTCCCGAATAAATCCTATCTAAAATGTAGAAAATTTATCATTCCATTCATATTTTTTGGATTTGCATATACAGAATGACTCAAAAAAATTAATGAATGCGTGATTATATTTTATTTATTTAATCTGGAACTACAAAACCAAATGCTTTGAAATCTTGGAGATGTTTTACAGTTATCATAGGCATGGTAAATTTTTAGTCAAAATATATTTCCTCATCCTCTAAAAAAATTGATGACGTCACCTCAATTTTTTTCCGAAAATATGCTATCTTAAATGTGCATTGTGCAAAGTATGATGAGTCAGTCCTTATCCGGACGAAGGTGAAGACGAAATTATTAAATTATGTTCTAATTCCAACAGCATGACCTCATACTTCTTTACTTGTGGTTCCAGATGGGTGATCGATCCATTAATGAGACAACTTACTGATAATAACTTTAACTAAAAAATGACATTACGTCTTATTATCTTTTCATTTATTTTTGATCACTACCGGTACCTATACATAGTATCAGCGCTTTATGTTTCGTACATATGGATACTGATTATCTAATAAAAAAATTGCTCGAAAGTTGTTCGACTGAACTTCCCTCGCTGCTGAAGTACAGTGAAACATATCAAGCATTTTCGAATGGGCGCAGCCTCAGAGGCGTCCGTCGTCGTTTCTCTGTCCTAGTGAACTTTTCTACCTGCGATGGGTAGCTGCCCCTGTTTAGATTAGTGCCTAATAGTGAGCAGTTCACTTAAGTTCATGTTTCCGTGTGTTATTCTATGCGATTTAAAAAAATAAATTTAAAAATCACCCCTTTCTGAAGTGTGCATGTTACGCTACTGACTGAGTCTGTTGTCAGATTCTGATGACTCACCATGTTAAACTTAAAATAATCCATAACAACCCTTGTCCTTCAACACTAGGTAATAGCAATCTGACGCTCAAGTGTTTGTTTATGTTTATACATCGAAAGAATGTCACGTAGAAATTAGCTTAATTTGAATGAGTTTGTCTTCTCAAACACATGACTAAAATTATTAATAAACCACAATCGAACAAAATGTTCTGAATATTATGATTCTTATTCTGTCATTATTTATAAAGACGTGCAAAAAAAAACAAGGACTTGTATATCAACTTGGATTGGTGCAGTGTAATACTAAAAATAACAGTATTACATTCCTAGAATTTATTAATTTATTAATTTTTTTGATCCACAAAACTAAAAAATATTAATATAACGATAAATTACAAGTAAAAACTCATCATATTTTCCACATTTTGGGTAGAATTTATTCGGTAAAATTTTGAGATGACGTCATCAATTTTTTGGATGGAATAAACAAATATGTTTTGATTAACAATTTACCGGGCTTACAATAACTTTAACACGTCTGCAAGATTTCAATGTATTGATTTATTCAATAAAATACGTTGACTGATTCTTTAATTTTTTTACAAGTATCGACTAACCATATTTTGCAATTTTAGATTTATTCGGTAAAATTTTGACATGGCGTCATCAATTTTTCTGAGTTGAATAACAGATACATTTTGATTAAAAAGTTACCATGCTTATAAGAACTTCAAAGCGTCTACGAGATTTAAAAGTATTCAGTTTTGCAATCTTGATTTAATCAATAAAATAAATTGACTCATTAATTTTTTTGAGGCACCCTATTTAAGCAAATTTAAAAAATATTAATTTATTAATGCAGTGATAATCACACGTATTGACTCATCATAGTTTGCACATTTAAGATGGGATTTATTCAGCAAAATTTTGAGGTAACGTCATCATTTTTTTAGAGAGGATGAGCAAATACATTTTGATCAAAAATTTACTGTGCTTATGATAACTTTAAAGCATCTTCAAGATTTCAAAGCATTCGGTTTTGAAGTTTCTGATTAAATCTATATACAAATTCACGCATTCATTAATAAATCACAAGTCCAGACTCATGGTAGGATTTATTCGGCAAAATTTTAAGCTGACGTCATCAATTTTTTGGAAGGGGTAACCAAATATATTTTGATTAAACATTTTCAAAGCATTCGGTTTTGCAGATTCAAGATTAAAGTGTAAAATGTTGTATTATATTTTTGATTTTTTTCCAAAAATCTGGACGTTTCGGGTAAAAACTCAACTCGATTTAACCCATTTACTATATACAATTTTAAAGTGGCGTCATGACATTATTGGTTAGTGTTTAACCATCTACATGATATTCCTAATATAAATACAAAATTTGACAAAAATAAGCCCAGTACTTTCGGAGATTATCTGTCTAATAAAAATTCGGACAGACGGCAGACAGACGGACACACAGAAACGGGAAACTAATTTCTTATTTATTTATTTTATTTATATTTATTCGCAAAAATAGATAAGATTTACAAATTGTATCATTATTCATTATACAACTGAGAACCATCATTAACGCATTAAGAATATTCTATAACATCATTATGATACGAGTTTTATAAGAAGTATTTTGTAGCACGCACAGAATAAGTGCAACAAAATATCTTATAAACGAGCTTTCGTACGGTATTTTTTGTACTTTGCAGGATGTAAAAATGACGGTTATAGAAAAAAATTAATTTGAATTGGCAATGTTTGTTGAATAGTGCGAATATGAATAAGAACAGCGAACAGTCCCTTACGAATTTTATTTAATAAATAATAAGTGTAAGTTCTAGGATAGAATATGACCGTTGGGTCCACAAAGTGAATACAGAGTGAATGATGTTAAGCGCTTGAAGAATGATAAATGAAGAGTGAACCTTAGATACCCTGTGTTCGGCAGCGGCACTAAAAGTACGAAAGAAACCCATACGCCGCCCCGGTATGACGCCCATGGGTCTTCTAGTATGTGTGTGTTAAGTCGCGAATGGCAGTCCAGAAAGATCTCGATCGCCGACATTTAGAAGGAAGTACTCGTCGGGAACGAATATTATTCAGCCGAGTCGAGTCCAGCGAATGTTAAGAAGAGCCAGACAAGTCGCGCCGGGATTATTGTGTACATAATCGCTGCAATAGTTAGTCGTGGAAATTCGAGTTATTAAGAAATACATTGTTGAGTTTAACCCAGGCCGATTTTATTCACCGATCAACAATAATAATATGTATTTGCCCAACAGATACAAATCCATTAACAGGACAAAAATAAATACAATTCAGACTTTACAATTAAAACTAAAATAAAATAAAATATAAAGATAATGAGAACACTAATTATAGTTCTATCTCCATCACTTCTTCTGAAAAAATATGTCCGCATAATGATCATTGGCATTTTTACACAATCGACAGAGTGGTGAATTTTTCAGAATATTAGTTCGCGAGGTTGGAAAACTAAATGTCACTGAATGACGAGCATTTCTTCTCGGTACATGGAAGTTAACTTCAGACAAAATATTGGGACAATCTACCTGATCATGGATTATTTTCCACATAAAGTGAGCACTCTGCAAATTTCTTCTTGATGTCAAGGACTGCATGTTGTGTTGCTGAAGTAAAGTTTCATAATGAACATTCCTTGCTGGGTATACACCTGTAGTTTTAAATGATAGAAATTTGAGAAAACGACGCTGGACACGTTCAATAAGTAGTTGATAAGTAAGATAACACGGAGACCACACAATCGAGACATATTCTAGCTTACTACGGACAAAGGAAGAATATAGTGACTTAAGCAGGTCCGTATTTTTGAAATACGTGGCGGAACGCATTACAAATCTCAAACTTTTGGATGCAGATGAGGTTATAGCTATAATATGTTGGGAGAAACTGAGCCGATGATCAAATATAACCCCCAAATCTCTGATGGTATCAGTTTTGACTAAAAATTGACCATTTATGTAGTAAATAGAAGGTATAACGCTGTTATTACGACAAAAAGAAACATAGAAGCACTTGTTAGTGTTTAATTTTAAGTGATTATCAGAGCACCATTGTACAATAAGATTAATATTATTTTGGAGATGATCAACATCATTAGCTGACGAGACAGGAGAAAAAAGTTTTACATCATCTGCAAAGCCAAGGATAGAGCAAGACGTGGACATTAAGAGATCATTAATGAATAACAGGAACAGCAGGGGTCCAAGATTGGAACCTTGTGGTACGCCAGAAGTGGACATGTAATCAAATGATTTATAACCATTGTAATAGACATAGTTGAGCCTGTTGATTAAATACGAACGTAACAATGCAAGGAATGATGAACCAACACCGAACATATCAAGCTTATTTAGCAAAATTGAGTGATCCACTGAATCAAAAGCACTTGAGAGATCGGTATACACCACGTCCACCTGGCCACGCTGATCCAAAACTTTACAAACAAATTGAGTGAAGACACTTAGATTAGTCTGTGCAGATCTTCCAGGAACAAACCCATGCTGATTCGTTGAGATTAAGGATCGAGTATTGTTAAAGAGTGACAAGTAGATTATCTTCTCAAACACTTTCGCAAAATTACAAATAATAGCAATAGGCCTATAATTTTTTATTTGCTTCTTGTCATTCTTTTTAAAAATAGGTGTTATTCTAGCTCGCTTCCATCGATCAGGAAATATTGACTTCGAAATGGCCATGTTAATGATGAACGTCAACGGTTTTGCCAGAGCAAACCTGGCGTCGTGCACCAAGAAGCTAGGAATTTGATCATCACCGGCTGTATGTTTACAAGAGAAAGTCGACATTATTTCTATCACCTTATCCTCCGAAACAAGTTGCAAATTAAAACATGGACCACTGAAAGAAGCACTAACATCATCTCTCGACTCTGACTCTCCTGGCAGAAACATGTTAGAAAATAATTCTCCAAAGGCATCTACTATGTCCTGTGGATTTTCATATGTTATATCTCCGTTATACATTTTCCTCGGAATTCTAGAAGTTTTGTTTCTCATGTTTAGGTAACTGAAAACACTTTTTGGATTATGTTGGATAGACTGCTCGATATCAGTCATATAGATCTTGTAAGCCTCCGATATACTACTCTTAGTGACAGCACGAAGTCTCTTAAACTGATTTAAGTAATAATTAGAGTTAGTAGACCTCCATTTTCGCCTATAAAAGTTTTTAAGTTTAATATTCGAAATTATAAATGGTGTAAACCATTGTGGGTAAGACGATTTACCGGGGCAACGCTGAGGAACTGATTTTTCTAAAATGATATAAAGAATGCTATAAAATGTATTCAAAGCAATATTGACATCAGTGCATGACATGACCTCAGTCCAGTCAACGTCATAAATATTTTGATACAAAGTAATAAAATCAGCTCTACGAAAATTAAACATTTTCTTAATTGCTAATGGAAAAGTCGTACTGTCAGCTGCCAATGAGAACTGCATCGAAATAAATAACGCAGGATGAAAAGAATCTTCCTTAACGAATGGATGTTCATCACGTTCCACTTTGATTTCATCTGACATATTCGATAAAACTAAGTCTAACAGCTTATTCTGATCATTAAAAACATTGTTAAATTGATTTAGTTCAAGTGTGCTGGAAAAATTTGAAAGAAGACGAACTTTAGAACATGCTGCATTTGAACCATTATAACCAGGAAGATTGAAGTCACCAATAAGTATTGCAGGTTTATCTACGAGTATTGCTTCCAACGCATCAAAAAACAATTCATATTCATGGAAATCAAGCGAAGGAGGTATGTAACAGGCAACCAGAAAGAATTTAAAGTGAAAGAACTGACATCTACATATAATAACATCAATTAATGGCACCAACAAGACAGTAGGAGTGTCCATCGCTTCGAACTTAATTTTATGGGATAATCCGACAAGAACGCCTCCACCATCCCGTTTATTAACAATATCGAATTTTCTATCACTACGGATGATGTTATAAGTAGCCGGAAAAAGCTCAGAGTCTCCTACTGAACTATTTAACCAGGACTCAGACACAATTATGATATCAAAAGACAACTCACAAACACTAGTATAAAACTGATGAGTTTTAGATCTCAGACCACGCGCGTTCTGATAGTAAATGCTTAAAGTATGTTGACGAGTATTGTTGGGAAAAATTAGTTTTCCGACTGACTAGGTTGTAACCTCAAAAGAGATACAATTGTTGGAATGCCATTTTTATATTTAATTTTGAGATCCTTTTCACCATTGGCTATGCGATTGTCTAACTCAGCTTTTACTGTTTTATACAATTCGATCTGCATGGGCGTTCGATCGCACGAGATAGAAATGTTCTTGTGGTCTGACGATCTCAGTTTAGGGTGGTTTTGTAGCGCTCTTGTTACCTTATCACACGATGTAAGGCAAATTTTAATTGGGCGACAGCGATCTTTTTTGGTAATGTCAAATTTGCCAAGGCGCATAAATTTTAAATCACTTAGATTCTCATTAACTTCCAAGGTTTCAAGAATTTTAGGAATTTGAGTAGCATCACTTTTAAGTTGATCATCATTGGACTTGGCATTACCATCTTCCTTGGCGCCATATATAATTAGGTTGCAATAACGTAACAATACCGAGGACAACACTTTATCCTTTTCCCAGTTTCGTCTAGACCGTTGCGGTACATATTCACATTTTCCAAAATTTTAAGTACTTTGTTTATTTCAATGAAACTTGAAGTGCTTTCATTACACATTAATTGGAAAAAATTATGAGCAGTTAAAATTATGTAACGATTTGATTAGATAATTCATGTTCAAAGACTACACCTACTAATAGATTAGTATATATACCTACTTAAAGAAAATTAATAAGTGCAGTATCATAGTTTTATGTGATCGCTACAGCATAACAATGATGAAATCGATTGTGTTTTTATTTTTCGTCTCAAAAGTGCTCTCGCAAAGTAAACCCACGTAATATTTTTTGGTAACTTTATTTACCTAATAAATTATTACAGATTGCACTCTGGATCTTTCTGACGCCGAATCGCCGCTCATTGTTAACGAAGACTTCACGGTTCCTATATACGATTCGGATAAAAACCAATCCCTTATTAGTTTTCAACCTGCTGCAGTTTTTTACGCTATGTGTCCTAAAGATACTCACAGTCCCTACATTATCGAAGAAGGTGACAAGTTAGCTTGTGTAGTCGGCACGAACGTTCTTAATATTAGAACAGTAGAAGTCATCGATTTTGCTGCTATCAAATGTAAAGCCTCTGGGTCTGCGACTGTAAGAAAATTAGACCAACAATGTTGGAGGAACGGTACTCTTTATGAAATTGGCTTCAACGTTTACAACGAGTTTGTCTCGATGGTCACAGTTTGTTTCGACGAAGCAAAATTAGCACCGATTTATTCCAAATATAACAACACTTGGTTATCTGGTGCACAGTGGTCTGGAGAAATAAAGAATATTTATGAAGAATCATTTGTATGTGACCAAATTCCTTGTGCGTGGGTCGACAACGGAAATGTCTACCGTGATGTCGATGTGGATGGCGTCTACAATAATCAGGCAGAAATTTTACAAGATCTGGGCTTCGATGATGTCTACTTAGCGAGATTTCCTTTGACAATGACCTTCCTATCCCAAATAACTTCTCCGAACAATCGTCAAAGATTGCAGTTTATCCCTTATTTTGATTACATGAACCTGGTACCGGTATGGAATATAAAACACTCAGTTGAAGGGTTCATAAAATGGATCCTCAGTTCAGTGGCTGAGCCAACTTTTGGAGGTCAGACTATCATTTCAGGCACTCTGGGTGTTGTCACTTCACCAAATAACGAAGAAATTGAACTTTATTTGTACGATGGTAAAATTCCCGTTCCTCAATGGGTGTGGTTGGTTTTGGAAGAACTGAGGGCGATAGTTTTTTTCTATAACAGTCCTTCTCCGGACCACGCGGAGACCACCATTCATCCTTTATGTACTAGTAAGGCCGAGTGCATGGCCGAATACTTCTGTTTTTGCTATTACGATTCGGTGCTAGATGCAGAAATGAGAGAACTCATTGCGAACAACTTTAACTAAAAAATAACATTATTTCTTATTATTTTTCGGTTTATTTTTGATCACTACCGATAATTACATTTGTTTTGTTACAAAAAGTTTGATAAAAATATACCTAGTATATACTTTGTACATATGGATATCGTTTATCTAATAAAAAAACACTTTCGAGGACATCAGTTTTTCGTTTTTTCACTAGCAGCCATGAAGCGTGCAAATGTCGACTCATTTAGAGGTAGCAAATTCAATTTTTGCGACCACGGGTTCAAAAAGAAGATTGAGGTTATGTACGCAATGCTTGATATGATTATTTCTTAAAAAATGAATAAATGTGTGCTACTAACATTACTTAAGTATACGCATGGTAGTTGTAGACGGTAGAAGATAAAATGATTAATTCAGCAACAAGTGTAAACGGTTTTCTTTATGTTGAAGACTTAGATTAAGTTTGATTAAAAATCAAAACAAAATCATGTTGCGTCAAAAAATTGAACGTTTATTTTTTCAATTTATTGTCTTATGGTTTCTACTACTGAAAAAAATAGTATATTAACCACGCTGCGTGTCTCGGGTTCTAATTTGCGCTCGGTCTAGAATGCTTGGCTTTGCAACCTTGGCTAATAATATACTATTTTTTCATTTAATGTTATTATACATGTAGAAAATTTAATCGTTAAATAATATAATCAATCCAAAAACTCTTTTAATTCGAAATAAAAAAAAAACAAAAAACTAGAATTGTAGCTATAACTTTTCTATACAAGTTTCAGTTGTCACAAATAAAAAATGTATGTCTATAAAATTAAAAAAAATATGTCTGAAGCCCGCTCATAACAAATACTTATAACCAAGAAGAATGTTTTCACTATCTGGAAAAACTGTCTATGATACCTAAATCTTTATGATACATTCGAACATACGAGTAGTTAAAGCTTTGGTAATATTTAAAAAAAACTCACAAAAAAGACGACGTTTGTAAATTGTGTTATTATTTAATTGAAAAACACCACTAAAATCTAAGAATATTTTATAACGTCATTAAATTGAACACTAATCGATATAAACATTAGAGACTTGAATTCTCTATTAATGAGCAAAAATCGATCGATTTACAGCTTCGAAAAGCTTTAATACGAATTATAGTTATTTCTGAAGCCTCCACATTACAGATATGATAGAAAAGAAAGTTTTCACCATCTAAAAAACAAACCCATTTATAAACCTTCGTACAAAACCACAAACCTCACCTCAACCCCCATCTTATAATTCAACGAAATACTTTCGGAATATTTAATTTTAAACTGCCTTTGACTGTTCACCAAAAACATGAGATACATCTTTTTATTGCTTTCGCTCCAGTCGCACCAATCTAGATTTATCAACACATCCAATATATCATCCGACTAGAAAAAATATTTTAACTAAATATTTGAAATCGTAAAACGAGAAACACGTACGACATCTTCGATCGCCTGACCACTTTGCGCGAGTCCGAAAAGAATAATAAACGCCGTTATCCCCAACGAGAATATGCGAAGATACTGATCCGTTAAGACATCTTGAAACTGAAAAAAAATTACAACAGGAAGAATAGAGCGAAAAACATACCCAAAAATACCCCAAAAATAATAAATATACATTACATATCCAAAAATCTCACCGACACGTTTGGTTATGATACCGAAGACAGAGAAATAAAACAATTCATTGATAACAACTTTAATTAAAAAATAACATTATTTCTTATTATCTTTTCATTTATTTTAATGACTACCGATAAATACATTTTAATTTGTTTTGCTACAAAAGTCTGATAAAAGTATGCCTAGCAACAGCGCTTTATGTTTGAAAGTGCTTATGTTTATACATCGGAAAAATGTCACGTAGAAATTAGTTTGATTTGGATGAATTCGTCGTCTCAAAACAGAGGATCAAAACTAGTATGTAGTAACCTACAATCGACAAAATGTTCTTAAATAAAGACGTTTTGTATTTTCACATTTTCGGGAAAATGGGGTGACTAATTTGATCAATAAAAAATACGAATGCAATGATGAATCATAAGTAAAAACTTAGCATTTTGGGTAGAATTTACACGGCAAAATTTTGAGATGTCCCCTTATGACGCAGTTAAAATTGTGCAACGATTTGATTAGATAATTAATTTTCTAAAACAATACCTAGTCGATTAGGATATATATAAGTATCATATACCATAAACTTTAATGTGATCATCCGACAGCATAACAATGATAAAATCGGTTGTGTTTCTACTTTTCGCCTCAAAAGTTCTCTCGCAAAGTAAACCCAGGTAAATTTTTCTGGCAACTTTATTTACTTAACAAATTATTTCAGATTGTACCTTGGATTTTTCTAACTCCGAATCACCATTTATTGTTAACGACGACTTCACGCTTCCCTCATACGATAAGGATAAAAAGCAATCCCTTAGTTTTGAAAACGATGAACTGTTTTACGTTGTGTGTCCTACGGGCACTCACAGTCCCTACATTGCCGAAAAGGGCGACCACTTAGCTTGTAAAGGCGGCCCCGAACGTTCTTAACATTAGAACAGTAGAAATAATCGATTTTGCTAACGTCAGATGTGAAATTC
The DNA here is from genome assembly GCA_022388445.1 of Zophobas atratus. Lineage (NCBI taxonomy): Eukaryota > Metazoa > Arthropoda > Insecta > Coleoptera > Tenebrionidae > Zophobas > Zophobas atratus. Next base: position 4,200,603 of record CM039448.1, read on the forward strand.
ATGGACTGTCGAAAGTGAACAAATTAGGCCAACAGTGTGGGACCAACGGAACTCTTTTTGAAATTGGCTTCAACATTTACAACAAATTTATTTCGATGGTCACCGTTTGCTTCGACGAAGTAAAATTAACACCGATTTATACGAAATATAACTACAGTGTTTTATCTGATACGTGGCGGTATGCAGAAATAAAGGACCCTTATTTTAATGAATCATTTGTGTGTGGCGGAATTCCTTGTGAGTGGGCCGACAACGGAAATGTCTACCTTGATATCGATGTGGATGGAGCCTACAATAGCCAGTCAGATCTTTTACACGGTCTGGGCATCTATGATGTCTCTTTAATGAGATTTCCTCTGACAGTAGGCGTCCTATACATGAGTGAATCAGAGACTCGTCAAGGAATGCAGTTTGATCCTTACTTTGATTATATGAACGTTGTTCCGCTTTGGAATATAGAAGATCTAGTTGCTACGATCGTATATCTAATAATTCAAACATCGGCAGAACCATCTTACGTAGATCCACCTTTCACTATAGGCACTCTGGGGGTTGCTACTCTAGCAAATAAGGAAGGAAATCAGGTTGAACTGTATTTGAAGGATGGTAAAATTCCCGTTCCTAAATGGGTCTGGTTCCTTTGGGATAAAACTGAAGAGATAGTTTTCAACTACAACAGTCCTAATTCGGAGGAAATGGACGCAGAAATTACTAAATTATGTTCTAGCTGCAGTGAACTAAATTCAAATGCCTGTATTTGTGACTTACAATCTGTGATCGATGCAGAAATGCGACAACTCATTGAAAATGATTTTAACTAAACAATAACATTTCTTATTGATTACGACAGATAATTACATTTATTTTTCAAAAAGATTGATGGAAGTATAGTATCAGTACTTTATTTTTTGTAAATGGATACCGTTTATCTAATAAAAAATGTGATGTGCTATTTCAGTTGCAAACTCTTTCAGTTTTTCATTATCTTGATTAACGTTGTTTTCGATATGGGAATTTTAATTATTGCACTTTATAATTTAATATCGTTACATATATATGTACAATTCTGAAATGATGTCATCGCATTATTGGTGGGGATGATTAGACAAATTTTGGTTAGCGATTTACCATATACGTGAATATTCCTAATATAAATACAAAATTTGACAAGTATCTGTGACGGCAGACAGGAAAAGGGAGACATATTTCTTCGTACTGTCGGGGTCATAAAAGATCGAGAAAACGTAAAAGTGGCAAGAATTTATCGATTTACAGTTTCGAAAATAATTATAGTTACCTTGAAACCTCGACATTACAGATATGATAGAAAAGAAAGTTTTTTCACTTTCTAAAAAACAAATACGCTTATAAACCTTCTTAGAAAGGCACAAAACTCACCTCAACACCCATCTTATACCTAATTTAAGGAAATATTTTATAAATATACTTGATTTTAAATTGTTTTTGAGTATTTGTCTACAACATGAGGTACATTTTCTTTCTTTTCCAATTAACGTGTAATGAAATATCAAAAATATCAGAGATATTTAAAATTATGCTTCAACTGCTTGTCCTGGTTTGGTAAGACGAAAAACACAATGAAAGTTGTAACTTTTACTAATATGATTCTTAGATACTCATCAGCTAATATATGTTGAAACTACAGCAGAAATATTTAATTACAGAAACTAGTTCATTGATAATACTATCACTCAATAATAATAAATGACGACATTAGCTAACAAAAGTAGGCCAGTCACCTGAAAAAAAAAAGCTTGAACGTTTCGTAAAATTTCTTGTGAAATTCTAAAACACAAATTTCTACCATTAATTCACTACATATTCAAAAATGTTGCCCACAAATCGGGCTATGATACCGAAGATCACATATTATAATTTTTCCAATTTCGTCTTGGCCGTTGCAGTACATACATATTTAGATCTTCCAAAAGAAACAAACACCTTTAAGTACTTTGTTTGTTTCGATTAAACTTGAAGTGCATTGACCGTTTTCGAGTATTCATGTATTTATACTCGGAAAATCCAAAAACACAAGTCCCCTCTCCATCAAATCCGCAAAGTCGTAGTTTTAAAAACACATTATTAAGTTCAAAAAAATCTAACGCAGTTAAAATTGTGAAACGATTTGATTAGATAATTAATTTTCAAAAACAATATATATACGTACCTACCTAGCAAAAATTAACAAGTGTAGTATCATACTTTTATGTGATCGTCCAACAGCATAACAATGATAAAATCGGTTGTGTTTTTATTTTTCGCTTCAAAAGTGCTCTCACAAGGTAAACCCACGTAAAATTTTCTGGTAACTTTATTTACTTATTAAATTATTTCAGATTGTACCTTGTAGAGGCGCCACTGAAGACTGAACTGAAAATCATTTATGATATTCGTAATTTAAGACAAATAGCGATGACACTTATCAACCTGTAGACGTGAGATTGAAACAGAAACTAAACTGAAATATGTTTTTTACGAATTGCAATGCCGACGGTCCAGACTTTTTATTGCTCTGACTTCCGCGTATTGAATAAAATACTACATTTTATTTTGATTTTCGATGTTGTAATTCACATTTGGTTAATTATAACTTGTCCAGATCTATGAGAGGCTCAGCACGTTTTATTCAAGTGGGTGCTTATATAAGCACTCAACTTTGAAAACATCGTTAACACGTTAGAAATATTTTATAAAAGTTCAGATGGTTTTCAGGATTCTAAAGATAATGTTACGTTCGTGTATTGTGCTACTAATAACATAATTTTGAGAATTCATTATATCTACAAAATATTTTATGAAAACATTACAGAGGGCACGAATGAATAGCGGTGGTTATGTTTATTAAGTACTTTGTGTATTTCAGTTAAACCTGACGTGTTTTGACCACTTTCAATATTTTGGCGTTTTTTGTTAATATACACAGTATTTTTTGAACAACCCGATACTCAAAAACATGTTCTTAATTTCTTGTAAAGCAATAAGTATTTTGCAGTCACGACGAATAAAAAGTATCATCACAATTGAGACAGGGCGGGTGGGCGGGCTTACATTTTGACTTTTTGTTTTAATATGTGTAGACTTTTTTTCATCACAACATGAAACTTAAACATGTTTAAAATGGAAAATTTGTATAAGGAAATGTCGATTAGGCTCAACCCCATAATTGTAAAATCAATATTTCCTAGCAAAAATGTACCATTTTAACCGTGTTTTAAGTTTCTTGTTGTACAAATATGGCTATGCATATTAACAAAAAAAAGGCAAAATATACAACCCGCCCACCCGCCCAATCTCAATTCTGATGATTTGTTTTATTCGTCGTAAACCCAGGAGTGAAGTTTAATTTTAAAATCTTTATTTTTCTACGAGAAATTACCATGTGAAATATGTAATTGTGTCATACAAAGACAACTGAAGGTATTAATCAAAAAAGAAAAGTAAAAGAGAAGCTCCACCCATCCGTCTCGATCTCAATCGTGATGAATTTTTCATTCGTTGTCAGACCGAGGGCGGAGCATTTTTACAAAATCGATATTTCCCTACACAAATTTACCATTTTAAACATGTTTTAAGTTTCTTGTTGTGAAAAGATGACTACACATCTTAAGCAAAATAGCAAAATATAAGCCCCACCCACCCGCCCTATCTCAATTGTGATGATCCTTTTTTTTTAATTGTCGAGAGCCAAAGGAACGGAATTTAATTGCATATTTCCTTAACAAAAATTTACCATTTTATTTTTAAGTTTCTAAAAAAAATCATCACAATTAAGAAGGGGTGGGTGAGCGGGGTTTATATTTTGGCTTTTTTCTTTATATACATAGTATTCTTTGAACAACGCGATACTCAAAAACATGTTTTTGATTTCTTGTGAGACGTAATAAATATCTTGCAGTTAAGTTCCGCACTTTTGATTCACGGTGAATAAAAAGAAATCATAACAAATGAAAGGGTGGGCGGGCTTACATTTTGTCTTTTTGTTTTTATGTTGTGTAAACTTTTTTCTCCATGAAATCAAAATCATAGTTTCAAAAACAATCAAAGTTAAAAAAAATATATGACGCAGTTAGGTTTTTCAAGTATGTAATATATGAATAAAAACAAAAAAAAACTGAAAAACTTTTGTATATATTATATTTATATAAACCATCTGACAGAGCTTCAAAAAAATAAAAGTCAGGCGGCAGAAAATCGATGCCTGCATAATTAAAAAACCTATAACAGAACAAGCGTTTTGTGCGGGGAATCCCCGCAAGCGCGTGTAACCTTGTGTTAAGTACTTTGTTTATTTCAATTAAACTTGAAGTGCTTTGACAGTTTGATTTAATTGATTGATTAGATAATTCATGGTCAAAGAATACACCTAATAACCAGTATAAATTACTTATTTTGTGGTCTAGTCCCGACTGTCTGGCCTCATTTTTCTGTAGTTGCGATTTCGAATCGGTGATCGATACAGAAATGAGACAACTCATTGACAATAACTTTAACTAAAAAATAACACTATTTCTTATTATCTTTTCATTCACTACGTCTATGAGTAAATAATACCTACTTTGGTAATAGGAGTAATTTAAAAAATTGGTCTAAAGAGTTTAGACAGTACTTCCCTCGCTGTCGGAAACTTGACGACTGCATGCCTATTGTGTTTTTTTTCTCATTACATTTTTGTAGTGGGAATTTAAAAAAAAATTGCGATGACGTCATCAACATTTTTGCAAGGACACGTATATCAGTTGGGATAGATGTAGTGTAATACTAAGAATAAAATTATTATATTCTCAAATTTTCGGGAAATGAATTGGGTCGTTTGAATATTGATTTGTAATAATCAATAAAAAACGAAACAATTTACTCACGTATACCTACGTATCAGAGGCAACTGAAAATCGTGTATGTATAAACATTCTTAATTTAAGATGACAGGCGTAACAGCATACATGAGAGCCAAACAGAGAAACTGTAAACAAAACGACCGTCGGTTTTATTGCTTCGACTTCCGCTTATTATATAAAACATTGGGTTTTATTTTAATTCTTGACGGTGAAATTCACAATTGGTTGATTATAAACATGTCTATTTCACATTCGCGGAATCAAGTGAACGCATAAAGCAAATGCAGGTCTGTAATGTTAAAGTCGATGTAAATAAGCGTGCTACCCTTATGTTTCAACAGAGTTTTTCCTTTAACAAATTTTGTGTCTACCAAATTGGGTTGGTTGGGGTGTAATACTAATAATAAGTGTTGCCTTTAAATTAATCAATAAAATAAATTGACTTCATTAATTTTTTTGAACCACCTCTTAAGAAAATCTAAAAAATATGAATGGAATGATAAATCACAAGTACAAACTCATCATATTTTTTGCATTTTAGATAGAATTTATTCAGCAAAATTTAAGGGTGACGTCATCAATTTTTTTAGGAGGGATGAACAAATACATTTGAACAAAAGTTTACCATGCTTATAATAACTTTAAAATATTCCCAAGATTTCAAAGCATTCGGTTTTGTAATTCCTGATTAAATCGATAAAATAAATTCAAGCCTTCATTAATTTTTTTGAGTCACCCTGCATATGCAAATCCAAAAATATGAATGGAATGATAAATCACAAGTACAGACTCATCATATTTTGTACATTTTAGATACGATTTATTCGGCAAACTTTTGAGCTGACGTCATCAGTTTTTTGTAGAAGATAACCAAATATATCTTGACTAAAAATTTATTATGCTCTTTATAACCTTAAAACATCTGCAAGATTTCAAAGCATTCGGTTTTGTAGTTCCTGATTAAATCAATAAAATAAATTTACGCATTCATTAAATTTTTTGAGTCACCTGTATATGCAAATCCAAAAAATATGAATGGAGTGATAGATCACAAGTACAGGCTCATCATCTTTTGTACATTTTAGATATGATTTATTCCACAAACTTTTGAGCTGACGTCATCAAGTTTTTGGAGGGGATAAGCAAATATTTTTTGACTAAAGATTTATGATGCTCTTTATAGCCTTAAAACATCTGCAACATTTCAAAGCATTCTGGTTAGCAGATTAAAAATTAAATTTCAAAATGTTGTTTTATAATTTTGATTTTTTTTCCAAAAATCTGGACGTTTCGGGTGAAAAGTCGATTCAGAGTTGTAAACTACATGTGTAGGACTATGTTATTTTATACAATTGAAAACCCATTTACTATGTACAATTTTGAAGTGACGTCATCGCATTAGTGGTGGGGATGATTAGACAAATTTTGGTTAGCGTTTTACCATCTACATGATATTCTTAATATAAGTACAAAATTTCACAACAATCGGTCGAGTACTTTCGGAGATTATCTGTCTAATAAAAATCCGGGACAACAGACGGACAGACGGACAGACGGACGGACAGACAGACGGAAATGGAGACCTATTTCTTCGTCTTCTAGGGGTCATGAAAGATCGAGAAAACGTAAAAGTAAAGAGTCGGCGACGGACTCGATTACAATACTTCCTTTGCTTACGCTCGGGAAGTAAAAACCTACTTGTTCACAAATAAAATAGACAAAATGTTTATAAATTGTGTCATTATTTAATTGAGAAACATCATTAAAACCTAAGATATTTTATAACGTCATTAAATTGAACACTAATCGATATAAACATTAGAGACTTGAATTCTCTATTAATACGAATTATAGTTATTTCTATTTCTGAAGCCTGTACATTACAGATATAATAGAAAAGAAAGTCTTCACCATCTAAAAAACAAACCCATTTATAAACCTTCATACAAAAGCACAAACCTCACCTCAACCCCCATCTTATAATTCAACGAAATACTTTCGGAATATTTAATTTTAAACTGCCTTTGAGTGTTCACCAAAAACATGAGATACATCTTCTTATTGCTTTCGCTCCAGTCGCACCAATCCAGATTTATCAACACATCCAATATATCATCCGACTAGAAAAAATATCTTAACTATTTGAAATCGTAAAACGAGAAACACGTACGACATCTTCGATCGCCTGACCACTTTGCGCGAGACCGAAAAGAATAATAAACGCGGTTATCCCCAACGAGAATATGCGGAGATACTGATCCGTTAAGACATCCTGAAACTGAAAAAAAATTACAACAGGAAGAATAGAGCGAAAAACGTACCCAAAAGTAATAAATAGCGACATTCGCTATCAAAACCGTGCCCACAATCTGAAAAGGCAAAACGTAAATTTGGACACCTCGTAGAATTTTCTCAGAATTCTGAAACGTGCGGATAAAAGTCGTAGTTTAACGGGTTTTTTTGCTTACAGAGTAATTTCGGCGTGGTATCGCAAGCAAAATTTCAAAACTGCGTGCGATTTCTCGATCGTCGCCGGTCATGTTTTTCAGAAAAAACAAACAATTGTAAATGTGGAACTTCACATGCATCCAACAATAAACGATTCGCAGTGAAGGTTGCACTATGGAGATATACGTCAAAGGTACGAAGCCAATTTTCGAAAACCAGATGACGAAATTTTGCCACTGCGGAAAATATACTTCGGCTACGTCGTTTTCAAAGAAAACTTGTTTGTCTTGATCTGTGGGCATAACATAAAAGAAAGCTGTAATCATCCCGAGAAAAAAAGTCACCGCTAAGTATGCGGTGACTATCAACAAATTTTGGTCGTATTGTCTTTTCCACTGTTGGTTCACTGGAATTTTCCAAGAACGCATGTATTTTGTAGAAGAGATGATTAATGGTGCTGAGAAGTACAAAGACAAGATGCAGAGAATCAACTACAAGAAACAATTGTTATAAAAAAAAATAATTATTACTTTACTTACATAAACTATGATGAAAAATGTCGGTCCAAACTGGACAAAATAATTAACGCTAGCTTTGCGAACGAACGACAAAACTTGAAGAATCAAGCAAAAAATAAAATAAACCGTTAAAAAAAATAAACAATTTTTTACTATCTTGACCTCAAAGACGTCGATGACGAAGATCTGCCATATTTTTAAATACTTGTTGTCTGCAAAAAAATAATAGTTAAATGTATTTTACGAACGATCAAAAATACCTTTCATGTTGGCGTGGAGTCGTCGAAAACTAGGACAAACTCGCAAAGTTTTGTAAGAACCGTAGGGGTGTAAATATCGTCGTAATAGTGGCTACGAATATTTGATAAAAACACTGAAAATAAGCGAAAATCTATAATAGGGTAATGTTTACGGCCAAGTATACAAAAGTTTGTTTCTTGACACACAAACTCGTTGAAAGCTCGCTTGTACTCACATAAATCACTGCGGCCATCGAAATACTAGGACAATCGATAGTTGCCAATGGCAAAATTTGTACAGACTGTAAATTTATTAGAAAAAATATATTTTGAGAGGTCTTGCGACATCGAGAACTATGAGACTATAAGGGAAATTATCTGCGAAAGTTTACTTAACACAGTGTTTTTGAATAAAAATACTACATGTTCGAGAATTAATACGACGATAATAATCAAACACACGTTTTTTTATGTATAATTTGCCGATTTTATACAGGGTGAATATTATATTAACGGGAACTCTTTCTATATTTTATTTTTCTAATTACCTAGTGGTTAATTTTGATTTTCGCAATAATTCTATTTGTCAATTTTGAGCTCCGATAATGTTTTGGTCTTCGCGATAAAATGAGGGTTAAATCCACTAGTAATGAAAAGGTTGATATGATCTTGATTTTTGGAGAATGCGGAAAAAATGTCGTTGCAGAAGCAAATCTCTACGAAAGAAGATATCCCGATACGCGACATCAATCCGACCAAATCTTTACATGTTTAGAAAAAACGGTAAGACAAAATTGGACGAAAGAAACAAGAAATAGAGGACTTACCGCTACTGGTGTCGAAAATGAAATTCGTGTTATTGAAGCCGTAGAAAACAACCCGCATGTGAGCCAAAGATTTATAGCAAGACAAATAGGAATCTCATAATCCTCAAATCCTCAGAACACCATAATCCTCAAATGTCCAAAACTCCATAATCCTCAAATTATCAAAACACCCTTATCCTCAAATCCTAAAAACACCATAATCCCCAAATCCTCAAAATACCATCATCCTCAAATCCTCAGAACGCCATAACCCTCAAATTCTTAGAACACTATAACCTTCAAATCCTCAGAACACCAGTATCCTCAAATCTACAGAACAGCATAATCCTTAACCTCGTCCTTTTTCGTCCTTTTCAACCTTTCTCGTCCTTTACGTCCTGTCTCGTCCTTTTCATCCTTTTTCGTCCTTATTTTCTTTTTTCGTCCTTTTCGTCCTGTTTCTTCCCTTTACAACCAACCTATTCCTTTCCGTCGTTTTCGTCCTTTTCGTCCTTTCCGTCCTTTTTCGTCCTCATTATCTTTTTCCGTCCTTTTCGTCCTATTTCTTCCCTTTTCGTCCTTATCCCTTTCCGTCGTTTTCGTCCTTTTTCGTTCTTTTTTGTCCTTTTACGTCCTTTTTTCGTCCTTCTGCGTCTTTATTCTTCTTTATTCTCTTATTTTTAAAGTACCTCTATTTTAAGGAACAGAAAACATGGCCAACGAGAAATTATCCGCAAACAGCTCTACTAGAAAAATTTGATATGAGTTCATTATTTTGTAGACGTGTTACCGGCGTTATCGTCTTTTTATATAAATTATTAAATAATCAAATTGATTGCAGGGCCTTAACTAATTCTTTGTCCTTTCTCGTACCTAGAACTAGCAGCAGGCATTCTGTAACATTATACACTAGCATTGCTAGAACTAATTTTGGGAGAAAAGCACCGATATATGTAATAAGTTATTTTTTAAAAGAAATAGAAATGAATTCCGATTTTGACGTTTTTAACACTAGCCTTAAGTCTATAAAAGACACTGTTAGAATTAAGCTTAAGTAGTTTACACTTTACTTTCGGATATGGTTTTCATACTGTTGTATTTAATTTAAGTTATTACTTCTTGATGTATATGCCTAGATTTACAGATTGTGTGTTTGATTTTTGATTTTGCAGATAAATGTAGGTATTTATTTCGGCTTTAATTTATTCATTCATTCATTTATTTCTATTTTAATTTTATTTAAGTTACGTTACTGTTCTTATGTTTCATTATATTGAGATCTTTGATTATTTATGCATTTAATTTATTAATTTGTTATTTTCTTTGAATCTGAATTGTTGTCATTGTTTTTATATTCTTTATAATTGTCCTGTAACTGGAATGTGTAGTTCTGTTGGGCAATAAACTTTATTATTATTATTATTATTAACTTTATTTATTTTCCTCTTTCGTTTTTTATCGTCCTTGTTATCCTTTTTCGTTCTTATTATCCTTTTTCGTCCTTATTATCCTTTTTCGTCCTTTCTCGTCCTTTTTCGTCGTTATTATCCTTTTGCGTACTTTCCTGTCCTTATTATCCTTTTTTGTCCTTATTATCTTTCTCGTCCTTTTCGCCCTGTTTCTTCCCTTTTCGACCAACTTATGCCTTTCCGTCGTTTTCGTCCTTTTCGTCTTTTTACGTCCTTTTCGTCCTTTCCGTCCTCTTTCGTCCTTATTATCCTTTTTCGTCGTTTTCGTCCTATTTCTTCCCTTTTCGTCCTTATCCCTTTCCGTCGTTTTCGTCCTTTTTCGTCCTTTTCGTCCTTTTCGTCCTTTTTCGTCCTTGTTCGTCTTTATTTTCCTCTTTCGTACTTCGACGTCCCTATTATCCTTTTTCGTCCTTATTCGTTTTTTTTTTCGTCCTTTTTCGTCCTTTTTCCTCCTTATTATCCTTTTGCGTACTTTCCCGTCCTTATTATCCTTTTTCGTCCTTGTTCGTCCTTTTTCGTCCTTCTTCGTTCTTATTATCCTTTTTCGTCCTTATTACCCTTTTTCGTCCTTTCTCGTCCTTTTTCATCCTTTATCGTCCTTATTATCCTTCTGCGTACTTTCCCGTCCTTATTATCCTTTTTCGTCCTCTTTCGTCCTCTTTCGTCCTTATTCATCCTTTTTCGTCTTTTTCGTCCTTAATATCCTTCTTCGTCATTTTTCGTCCTTATTATCCATCTTCGTCCTTTTTCGTCCTTTTTATCCTTTTTCGTCCTTTTTCGTTCTCTCCGTCCTTTTACGTCCTTTTTTCGTCCTTCTTCGTCTTTATTTTCCTCTTTCGTTCGTTGTCGTCCTTGTTATCCTTTTTCGTCCTTATTCGTTTTTTTCCGCCTTTTTCGTCCTCTTTCGTCCTTTTTCGTCCTTGTTTGTCCTTTTTCGTCAAATTTCGTTCTTATTATCCTTTTTCGTCCTTATTATCTTTTTGCGTACTTTCCCGTCCTTATTATCCTTTTTCGTCCTCTTTCGTCCTTTTTCGTCCCTTTTCGTCCTTTTCGTGGTTATTATCCTTTTTCGTCATTTTTCGTCCTTATTGCCTTTTCTTGTCCTTTTTCGTTCTTTTTCGTACTTACTATCCCTTTTCGTACTTTTTCGTCCTTTCTCGTCCTTTTTCGTCCTTATTATCCTTTTTCGTACTTTCTTGTCCTTATTATCGTTTTTCGTCCCTTTTCGTCCTTGTTCGTCCTTGTTTGTCCTTTTCGTCCTCTTTCGTCCTTATTATCCTTTCTTGTCCTTTTTCTTTCTTTTTCGTACTTATTATCCTTTTCCGTACTTTTTCGCCCTTATTATCCTTTTTCGTACTTCGTCCTTTTTCGTCCTTTTCGTCCTCTTTAGTCCTTCTTCGTCCTTATTATCCTTTTTCGTCTTTTTTCGTCCGTTTTCGACCTTTTTCGTCCTCTTTCATCCTTTTTCGTCCCCTTTCGTCGTTTTTTCGTCGTTGTTCGTCCTTTTCCGTCCTTTTTCATCCGTATTATCCTTTTTAGTCCTTTTTCGTCCTTATTATCCTTTCTTGTCCTTTTTCCTTCTTTTTCGTACTTATTATCCTTTTTCCTACTTTTTCGTACTTTGTATCATTTTCGTCCTTTTTCGTACTTTTTCGTCCTTTTCGTCCCTTTTTGTCCTTTTCGTCCTTTTCCCCCTTTTTCGTCCTATTCGTCCTTTTTCGCCCTTTTCACCCTTTCCCGTACTTTTCATCCTTTTTCGTCAATTTTGTTGTTTACGTCCTTTTCGTCTTTTTCGTCCTTATTATTGTTCAGAACTCCAAAATTATCAAATGTTCAAAACTCCATAATCCTCAAATTATCAAAACACCATTATCCTCAAATCCTAAAAACACCATAATCCCCAAATCCTCAAAACACCATCATCATCAAATTCTCAGAACTCCATAATCCTCAAATTCTCAGAACACTAATCTTCAAATCCTCAGAACACCAGAATACTCAAATCCTCAGAAATCCTCAACCTCGTCCTTTTTTGTCCTTTTTCGTCCTTTTCGTCCTTCGTCCTTTTTCGTTCTCTTTCGTCCTTGTCGTCCCTTTCGTCCTTTTCGTCCTTTTCGTCCTTTTTCGTACTTTTCGTCTTTTTTCGTCTTTTTCACGTTTTTCGTCCTTTTCGTCCTTTTTGTCCTTTTCGTCCTTTTTCGTCCTTTTCGTACTTTTTCGTCCTTCTCGTCCTTTTCGTCCTTTTTCGTCCGTTTTCGTCCTTTCCGTCCTTTTCCTCCTTTTTCATCCTTTTTGTCCTGTTTCGCCCTATTTCGTCCTTATTATCCTTTTTCGTCCTTAGAGAAGAGAGAACGGAAGAAAAGGACGAAAAGGAGTCCTTTTCTTCCGTTCTCGTCCTTTTCATCCTTTCCGTCCTTTTTCGTCCTTTTTCGTCCTTTTCGTTCTTTTTTGTCCTTTTCGCCCTGTTTCGTCCTTTTTCGTCCTTATTATCCTTTTTCGTCTTAATTATCCTTTTTCGTCCTTTTCTTCATTTCTCGTCCTTTCCGTCCTTTTTGTTTCTTTTCGTCCTTTTCATTCTCTTCGTCCTTTCGTCATTTTTCGTCCTTTTTCGTCCTTTTTTGTCTTCCTTTTGTCCTTTTTGTCCTTTTCGTCCTTCTCTTCTTTTTTCATCCTTTTCGTTTTGTTTCGTCCTTTTTCGTCCTTGTCGTCCTTTTTCGTTCTTTTTGTCCTGTTTCGTCCTTTTCGTCCTTTTTCGTTCGTATTAACCTGTTTTGTCCATTTCGTCCTTTTTCCTCCTTTTCGGCCTTTTTCGTTCGTTTTCGGCCTTTTTCATCCTTAGTATCCTTTTTCGTCCTTTTCATCCTTTTTTGTCCATTTCGTCCTTTTTCCTCCTTTTCGTCCTTATTATCCTTTTTGGTCCTTATTATCCTTTTCGTCCTTTTCTTCCGTTCTCGTCATTTCCGTCCTTTCCGTCCTTTTTCGTCCTTTTCGTCCTTTTTTGTCCTTTTTGTCCTTTTCGTCCTTCTTTTCTTTTTTCGTCCATTTCGTTTTGTTTCATCCTTTTTCGTCCTTTTCGTCTTGTTTCGTCCTTTTTCGTCCTTTTCGTCCTTTTTCGTTCTTTTTGTCCTGTTTCGTCGTTTTCGTCCTTTTTCGTTCGTATTAACCTTTTTTGTCCTTTTCGTCCTTCTCGTCCTTTTTCGTCCTTTTCGTCCTTTTTCGTCCTTTTCATCCTGTTTCGTCCTTTTCTTCCTTTTTTGTCCATTTCGTCCTTTTTCCTCCTTTTCGTCCTTTTTCGTCCGTTTTCGTCCATTTTCATCCTTATTATCCTTTTTCGTCTTTTTTGTCCGGTTTCGTTCTTTTTCGTCCTTATTATCCTTTTTCGTCCTTTTTTTCCTTTCTCGTCCTTTTCGTCCTTTCCGTCCTTTTTCGTCCTTTTCGTTTTTTTCGTCCTTGTTCGTCGTTTTCGTCCTCTTTCGTCCTTTTCGTCCTTTTCATCCTGTTTCGTCCTTTTCGTTCTTTTTCGTCCTTTTCATCTGAACAGCCAAACTCAGCTAGTTTTCTGATAAAAATCGCATGAGTTTGTCGATCAAACGCTTTTGGAACGGCCTCGAACAAAACCATGTTGATTCTCTACAATAAGATTTTTACATTGATAGGATAAATTATCAGCCAAAATCATCTCAAAAACTTTTGCAAAGTTATTTAAGATAGAAAGCAGTCTATAATTTTCTATAGCCGAGCGATTGCCACTTTTGAATAAGGGACCAATTTTAGATACCTTCCATCTGTCAGGAAACTTACGATTATCAAGAATTAACTTGAAAACAAATGTTAGAAGTTTGTTAAAAATACCTTTACCTTAAAGCTTTAGCATTATTTTAAAAAACCTACTCGTTCACAAAAATAGACGACGTTTATATAAATTACCTCTGTAATTGCGAAACATCATTAACAACCTAAGAATATTTTATAACGTCATTAAATTAAACACTAATCGATATAAACATTAGAGACTTGAATTCTCTATTATTAAGCAAAAATGAATCGATTTACAGCTTCGAAATGCTTTAATATGAATTATGCTTATTTCTGAAGCCTCGACATTACAGATATGATAGAAAAGAAAGTCTTCACCATCTAAAAAACAAACCCATTTATAAACCTTCTTACAAAAACACGAAACTCACCTCAACCCCCATCTTATAATTCAACGAAATATCTTCGGAATATTTCATTTTAAACTGCCGTTGAGTGTTCACCAAAAACATGAGATACATCTTTTTATTGCTTTCGCTCCAGTCGCACCAATCTAGATTTATCAACACATCCAATACATTATCCGACTAGAAAAATATTTTAATTATTTAAAATCGGAAACCGAGAATACGTACGACATCTTCGATCGCCTGACCACTTTGCGCGAGACCGAAAAGAATAGTAAATGCAGTTATTCCCAACGAGAATATGCGAAGATACTGATCCGTTAAGACATCTTGAAACTGAAAAAAAATTACAACAGGAAGAATCCAGCGAAAAACGTACCCAAAAATAATATATAGCGACTAGGAATATGCCTGTATTTAAGATTGCATCCGCCAAAACCAACTATGCACTTAACTGCCCGTTAAACGCAATATGCCATGCATGTAATAAGTATGGTGACAAATTAGATTTTTTTTCTGGTAAGTCATACGCTTCCTTTAAGTTCCAAGCAAGAAGACTCATAATTAATTCGAATTAGTAATTAAGTCATAAGATAAGTCATTTGTAATGGTTGTTTTATATTTGTCTTAAGTGTTTTTGTGTACCCATCTGGAGTGTTGTATACTGTTTTATATTTCTTAATATTTTTGTACGCTGGTAATATCTTATTATTTATTGTATTATTTTATTTGTACTAATGGAAAGTTCTATTCCGTAAATAAACTACTTACTTACTTACTTATATTCGCTATCAAAACCGTGCCCACAATCTGAAAAGGCAAAACGTAAATTTGGACACCTCGTAGGATTTTTCGCACAATTCTGAAACGTGCGGATAAAACTGGATAGTTTAACGGGGTTTTTTGCTTACAGTGTAATTTTGACGTGGTATCGCAGACAAAATTTCAAACTGCGTGCGATTTCTCGATCGTCGCCGGTCATGTTTTTCAGAAAAAACAAACAATTGTAAATGTGGAACTTCGCATGCATCCAGCCATAAACGATTCGTAGTGAAGGTTGCACTATGGAGATGTACGTCAAAGGTACGAAGCCAATTTTCGACAACCAGATGACGAAATTTTGCCACTTGGGAAAATATGCTTCTGCTACGTCGTTTTCGAAGAAAACTTGTTTGTCTTGTTCTGTGGGCATAACGTAAAAGAAGGCTGTGATCATCCCGAGAGAAAGAGTCACCACTAAGTATACAGTGACTAGCAACAAATTTTGGTCGTATTGTCTTTTCCACTGTTGGTTGACTGGGACTTTCCACGAACGCATATATTTTGTAGAGGCAACGATTAATGGTGATGAAAAGTATAAAGTGACGATGCAGAGAATCAACTACAAGAAATTATTATTATTGTTAAAAAAAAATTATTACTTTACTTACATAAACTATGATGAAAAATGTCGGTCCAAATTGGACGAAATAATTAACGCTAGCTTTGCGAACGAACGACAAAACTTGAAGAATCAAGAAAAAAATAAAATAAACCGTAAAAAAAATTAAACACTTTTTTACTAACTTGACCTCAAAAATGTCGATGACGAAGATCTGTCATATTTTTAAACATTTGTTGTCTGCAGAAAAAACAATGATTAAATGTATTTTACGGACAATCAAAAACACCTTCGTCCATGCTGGCGTGGAGTCGTCCAAAACTAGGACAAACTCGCAAAGTTTTGTCAGAGTCGTATGACACAGGACTAATTTTCGTACTAAATTGAATCTGAGAAATTAGAACTTGTTCTAAATTCTTGTATACAAGCAGGCG
Source organism: Zophobas atratus (assembly GCA_022388445.1). Lineage (NCBI taxonomy): Eukaryota > Metazoa > Arthropoda > Insecta > Coleoptera > Tenebrionidae > Zophobas > Zophobas atratus. The sequence continues at coordinate 4,216,917 of CM039448.1, forward strand.
CGCGCATTCTGCGGCATACAATTTAATACAAAAATTAGTCCCGTGTCAAACTGATTGATTTTTATATACTTCTCGAGCGTAAGCATTTTTTCGACCTATCATGACCCCTAGAGAACGAAGAAATAGGTCTCCCGTTTCCGTCTGTCTGCCATCCCGGATTTTTATTAGACAGATAATCTCCGAAAGTACTGGGCGGATTGTTGTCAAATTTTCTATTCACATATTAGGTATATCGTGTAAATAGAAAAACCCAGAGAACATAGAGAAGCGTCATAGTTTAAATTAAATGACTCCTCGACTTATGTTGGCAACAGTGGTTGTTTTTTTTATTATTTTTCAATTTTTGGATTTTACAATTTCTCAATTTTTCAATTTCTCGGTTTTCAGTTTTTCTCTTCAGTTTTACGATGTTTAAATATTTCGATTTTTCAATTTTTGACTTTTATAAACTCTTTATTTGACGATTTTTCAACTTACTTTTTTGATTTTTCGATTTCTCGATTTTTCAAATTTTTTATTTCTCAGTTTTTGGATATTTCAGTTTTGAGGTTTTTCAATATTTCTGTGCTTCGACTTTTCCATTTTTGACTTCTGGATTTTTCGATGTGTCGGCTTTTTACTTTTTCGATTTTTAAATTTTAGATTTCTCAAATTTTTGGTATTATAAATTTTCAATATTTAAAATTTTCGATTTCTCGATTTTTCATTTCAGCTCTTCCATATTTCAATTTTTCAAATGTTTTGATTTCTTAATCAATCGATTTTTCGACTTCCGGGTTTTAGACTTTCTGTTTTTCAATTGTCGTTTTTTCAAATTTTCGATTTTTCAATTAATCGATGTTTTGATTTTCCCATTTCTTGACTTTCGAAGGTTTCGATATTCCTGTTCTTCAATTTTTTAATTTTTCGATTTTTCAGGTTTCTGATTTTTTATTTTTCTATTTTTTCAGGTTTCGATATTTCAACTTCACTTTTTTGATTTTTCGATTTCTCAATTTTTTGACTTTTAGGTTCTCAGTTTTTGGATATTTCAGTTTTCGGATTTTTCAGATTTTTCATTTTCCAGTTTTGGGATTTTTCAATATTTTGATTCTTCGACTTTTCGTTTTTTGGCTTCTGGAGTTTTCGATGTGTCGATTTTTTTACTTTTTCGATTTCTCAATTTTTCGATTGCTTAATCTTTCGATTTTTCGACCTCCCGGTTTTAGATTTTCTGTTTTCAATTGTTTTAAATTTTTCGATTTTTCAAAGTTTTGATTTCCCGATTTAGTTCCCCATTTTAGTTTTTCTTTCATTTTTCAGTTTTTCGATATTTCAGTTTTGGGATTTTTCAATATTTCGATTCGACTTTTCGATTTTTGACTCCTGGATTTTTCGATATGTCGATTTTTTACTTTTCCGATTTTTCAATTTTTCCATTTTTAAATTTTAGATTTTTTAATTTTTAAAATTTTAGATTTTTAGATTTTTCATTTCAGTTCTTCGATATTTCAATTTTTCAAGTTTTCGAATTTTTCAAATGTTTCGATTTCTTAATCTTTTTGTTTTTCGATTTCCCGGTTTTATATTTTCTATTTTGCAATTGTCATTTTGCCAATTTTTCTATTTTTCAATTAATCGATGTTTTGATTTTCCCATTTCTTGACCTTCGAGTGGTTCCATTTTCCTGTTCTTCAGTTCTTTAATTTTTTGATTTTTCAGTTTTTCGATTTTATAAGGTTTCTATTTTTCGACTTCACTTTTTTGATTTTTCGATTTTTCAGTTTTTAGATATTTCAGTTTTACGATTTTTCAATAGTTCAATTCCTCGGCTTTTCTATTTTTGACTTTTTCGTTCTTTTCGTCCTTTTTCGTCCTTTATCATCCTTTTCGTTCTTTTCGTCCTTTGCGTCCTTACTGTCCTTTTCGTCTTTTTCGTCCTTATTTTCCTTTTTCGTCCTTTTCGTCCTTTTTCGTCCCTTTTCGTCCTTTTTTGTCCTTTTCGTCCGTTTCGTCCTTTACCTCCTTTTCGTCCTTTTTGTCCTTTTCCTCCCTGTTCGTCCTTTTTCGACTTTTTCGTCCTTTTTCGTCCTTTCCACCCTTTTTCGCTCTTTTCGTCTTTTCCGTCCTTTTTCGTCCTTTTCCTCCTGTTTCGTCCTTTTCGTCCTTTTCGTTCTTTTCGTCGTTTTTCGTCCTTATTATTCTTTTTCGTCTTTTTCGTCCTTTTCGTTCTTTTTCGTCCTTTTCGTCCTTTCGCGTCCCTTTCCTCCTTTTTTGTCCTTTTCGTTTTTCTTTCATTTTTCAGTTTTTCGAAATTTCAGTTTTGGGATTTTTCAATATTTCGATTCTTCGACTTTTCGATTTTTGACTCCTGGATTTTTCAATGTGTCGATTTTTTTACTTTTTCGATTTTTCAGTTTTTCCATTTTTAAATTTTAGATGTTTTAATTTTAAAAATTATAGATTTTTCGATTTCTCGATTTTTCATTTCAGTTCTTAGATATTTCACTTTTTCAAGTTTTCGAATTTTTCGAATGTTTCCATTTTTAATCTTTTGATTTTTCGACTTCCCGATTTTAGATTTTCTGTTTATCAATTGTCATTTTGTCAAATTTTCGATTTTTTTATTTTTAAATTTGACTTTTATAAACTCTCAATTTTCCGATTTTTCAATTAATCGATGTTTTGATTTTCCCATTTCTTGACCTTCGAATGTTTCGATTTTCATGTTCTTCAATTCATTAATTTTTTTATTTTTCAGGTTTCGATTCTTCAACTTCACTTTTTTGATTTTTCGATTTCTCAATTTTTCGACTTTTTAGGTTCTCAGTTTTTGGATATTTTAGTTTTCGGATTTTTAGGTTTTCCATTTTTCAGTTTTTCGATGTTTCAGTTTTGGGATTTTTCAATATTTCGATTCTTTGACTTTTCGATTTTTAGCTTCTGGATTTTTCGATGTGTCGATTTTTTTTACTTTTTCGGGTTTTCAATTTTTCCATTTTTAAATTTTAGATTTTTTAATTTATAAAATTTTAGATTTTTCGATTTCTCGATTTTGCATTTCAGTTGTTCGATATTTCAATTTTTCAAGTTTTCGAATTTTTCAAATGTTTCGATTTCTTAACCTTTTGATTTTTCGACTTCCCGGTTTTAGATTTTCTGTTTTTCAATTGTCATTGTGTCAAATTTTCGATTTTTTTATTTTTCAAATTTGACTTTCATAAATTCTCAATTTTTCGATTTTTCCATTTCTTGACCTTCGAATGTTTCGATATTCCTGTTCTTGAATTGTTTAATTTTTCGATTTTTCAGGTTTCGGTTTTTTATTATTCTATTTTTTCTGGTTTCAATTTTTCAACTTCACTTTTTTGATTTTTCGATTCTTCAGTTTTTAGATATTTCAGTTTTAGGATTTTTCAATATTTCAATTCTTCAGCTTTTCTATTTTTGACTTCAGGGTTTTTCGATGTGTCTACCTTTTTACTTTTTCGATTTTTCAATTTTTGGAATTTTTAAATTTTAGATTTTTCAATCTTTTGATATTTTGGTTTTTCAACATTTCTTAATCTTTCTATTTTTCGACTTCCTGGTTTTAGATTTTCTGTTTTTCAACTGTCGTTTCTTCAATATTTCGGTTTTTAAATTTTAGATTTTTCAATGAATCGATGTTTTGAATTTCCCATTTCTTGACTTTCGAGGGTTTCGATATTCCTGTTCTTCAATTCTTTAATTTTTCGATTTTTCAGGTTTTTGATTTTTTATTTTTCTATTTTTTCAGGTTTCGATTTTTCAACTTCACTTTTTTGATTTTTTCGATTTCTCAGTTTTTCGATTTTTTGGTTCTCAGTTTTTGGATATTTCAGTTTTCGAAATTTTTCAGGTTTTTCATTTTTCTGTTTTTCCATATTTCAGTTTTGGGTTTTTTCGATGTGTCGATTTTTTTACTTTTTCGATTTTTGAATTTTTCGATTGCTAATCTTTCGATTTTTCGATTGCTAATCTTTCGATTTTTCGACTTCCCGGTTTTAGATTTTCTGTTTTCAATTGTCGTTTTAAATTTTTCGATTTTTTAATGTTTTGATTTCCATTTTTAGTTTTTCTTTCATTTTTCAGTTTTCCGATATTTCAGTTTTGGGATTTTTCAATATTTCGATTCTTCGACTTTTCGATTTTTGGCTTCTGGAATTTTCGATGTGTCGATTTTTTTACTTTTTCGCTTTTTCAATTTTTCCATTTTTAAAATTTTAGATTTTTCGATTTCTCTATTTTTCATTTCAGTTCTTCGATATTTCAATCACTTTCAATTTTTCAAGTTTTCGAATTTTTAAAATTCGATTTCTTAATCTTTTGATTTTTCGATTTTCCGGTTTTAGATTTTCTATTTTTCAATTGTCACTTTGTCAAATTTTCGATTTTTTCATTTTTCAAATTTGCCTTTTATAAAACTCTCAATTTTCCGATTTTTCAATTAATCGATGTTTAGATTTTCCTATTTCTTGACCTTCCAGTTTTCCATTTTCCTGTTTTTCAATTATTTAATTTTTTGATTTGTCAGGTTTTTAATTTTTCAATTTTTCGATTTTTTAAGGTTTCTATTTTTCGACTTCACTTTTTTGATTTTTCGATTTTTCAGTTTTAGGATTTTTCAATATTTCAATTCTTCGGCTTTTCTATTTTTGACTTCTGGGTTTTTCGATGTCTACCTTTTTTTTCGATTTTTCAATTTTTGGATTTTTAAATTTTAGATTTTTCAATCTTTTGATATTGTAATTTTTCAATATTTCTTAATCTTTCGATTTTTCGACTTCCTGGTTTTAGATGTTCTGTTTTTCAATTTTTCGATTTGTTAATTTTTCATTCCCGATTTTTCGAGATTTGATTGTTCAGGTTTTCGATTTATCATTTTTTCAATTTTCTATTTTGGCCCATTTCGGTTTCTCAGTTTTTCCAGTTTTCCATTTTTTCGTTTTTTGATTTTTCCGCTTTTCCAATTTTTCAACTTTTAACTTTTTGTTTGCCGATTTCTCTATTTTTTCGATTTTTCGACTTCATCAATTTCTCAATTTATAAATTGTTCAATTTTTATTTTAACTTTTCGATTTTTCGATTTTGACCTATTTCGGTGTCCCAATTGTCCGAATTTGTGACTTTTTTCGATTTTCAGTTCTTCGATATTTCGACTTTTCAATGTTTCGGTTTTACGATTTTTTAAGGTTTCGATTTTTCGATTAGTAAATTTCTCGATTTTTCGAATTTTCGGTTATTTTAATTGTTTATTTTTTTTCTCACTGTTAATGTCATACAGTGTATCGAAAACAACCACAAAAATTGTCACTAAAACCATTAAAAAAAAACATACAAAATAGAACACAGTGTTTCCAAAACGTTTTCCCGAAAAAAATCCATTGGGTTATTACGATTTCAACAATATTCTTAGTTTAAGACGTTTTCCAAGTATAAAACACAAATAAACAATTAATTCTTAGTTAAACAAAATATATAAAATCATCTAAATATGTACCAAAAATATTCACTTAGTCGTTATAAAAACCGACCAAACAACTATTTCCCGCAGAAATTATAGTCCAAACCAACCAAATCGCTTCTGAACGCTTAGAGTCGACATTGGCCTGAGCGCGCTTTGGTCTGGAAATCCAACAAGTTCTCGTAAGCATGCTAAGTTTTTATTCAAAATATATTTACTCAAAAGTTTGCTGAATAAATCTTATCTGTATGTGTAATGTAGAAAAATGATGAGTCTGTACTTGTACAGGTGACTCAAAAAAATTAATGAATGCGTAAATTTATAAAGTAGATATGCAACCCTTTATACACCTGCAAGCAACTTTGACTTGTCTTTCTAACCTCAAACTTTTTTATCTTTATTTTTTAAAATAATGCCCTAAAAAACAACTATATCCAATTAATAAATCTACAAATAAATCTACACCACACAAATGACAAATAATGTGACAATTTATTCATAAACTTCATACAAAAAAAGTCCCCATTCGGACAGATTCGCTGAAATAAAAACCTGAAACTAGTATAATAAATGGGGTTCTTTTGATGGGAAAGAAATAATGTAACACTTATGGAGAGACAATTTTATTTATATACAGAAGAAATTATTCACAAAATCTACTCAAAAAGACAATGTAAGGCTATATATGAACATTGTGCCATTATACATGATAAAGCAAGCGATTTGGTAAACTCCTTAAAGAAAACGAAGAAAAAAAAAACTAGTGTTCCGGAATTAAAAAAATAAAATATTGTTATGAAGTACACTTGAACTGAGTATTTTTACAAAACAGAAACGCTACCGAAATATGTACATGTAAAAGAAAAAACGGAAGCGGAACTTGTGCAATATACATTTTCAAGATCTACATTGAAGATTATAGTTACTTACTAGTTGCGACTGTCACAAAACTTTGAAATTCTGAAATCTAGATTTCTATATAAATATTGTTAATATTTCTAAGATGCTTGACGAACTGAAACGAAGCTCTACTCGTGAAACCATCACTGATACTCAACAGTAAACAAAAAATAATTCAACAATAAACTCCATGCTAAATATCAGCAACAATTCCAGCGCACTATTATCCACTGCCTTTTAAATATTTGAAGCGTTTATAAGAATAACTAGTTAACAAACTTGCAGTTTCCTCAAAATATCACATAAATAAGGAAAAATCCCGTTGATGTAACGAAAATAACAACGACAAAATGTTTTTGTTCTAAGAAACCACAAGAGTGCCTCGGGGAAAAATTACAGACCTTAAATACGTTGTTAAATAATGTAATCTGTATAACGTTACATAGAACAAAATCACAAGACTCAAATTAGTTAAATAACTGAAATATTTGCACTAAATAAAACCTTTATGTAACAGAATAAAAGTTTTCGCTTAAATAATAATCATACACACCAACTGACGCGAACGCCACTTTTGAGTTCTTTATTTTCCGTAGTGCGACTCCTGCCTGGATGCCGCCGGCCTAGCGGCACTCCCACACTTTCACCGTTAGATCTACACTTCCCGAAATCACGTAAGGATGTGATCTGTGGAAATCTAAAAACAGCTTTCGTTATCCAAAACCACGAAAACGCAGCACACCCAATCGATCGATACTGACCTACAGACGTACAAAAATGTTTGTGAGCATCTAACGTCTTAAAACAGCGTTTATTCCTCAAATCCCAGACTCTCAGTGTTTTGTCGTCGCTGACGGACACTAGGAATTTGCCACCTGGGTGGAAAACGGCCCCTCGAACCCAGTTGTCGTGGCCCGTTAGAACGAAGAGAGCTACGCTTGCCCCTACATCCCATATTCTGCAAATTTCGTCATTACTAGACAGCCTCGATAAGGGCAGGCGCGACGTACCGGATGGTCTTGTCCCTTGAGCACGACGCTAGGAAAGGTCCCATGTGGGAACCCTTTTTGTTGTCGACCCCGGCGGCCTCGTTAATCGCATTCGCTGCCGATTCGGGCGCCCATGCTACGAATTCTACGACGTGTTCGTGTGCCCTGAGTTCGGCCCTGCATTCTTTCGAGTAAACGTGCCACACTCGCACGGTTTGGTCGTTGGAACAGCTCGCCAGGAACGTGCCGTCGGGCGATGGCCGCACGACTCTAACCTAAATTATGTTATTTTTAATTAAATTTGAAGTAGAAAATCTGCTTATAGGGGCTGATTCAGCTTTAATGATTCATTTGTCTTTTTCAACTTGGCAACCCAACATAAAATATATAAAAAAAAACGACAGTTTACGCCCCCGAGGTTTTAAATCTTCAAAAAAGACAGTTGGAACACTCGAGAACGTTTCACATTAAAAAAAAGACAGTTAGCGGCCCCGAGAAGGATAAAAACAGTTGACGTACAGTTGACGTACCCGAGAAGGTTTCACATTACAAAAAACGACAGTTGGCCCCCAAGAAAGTTTTACATTAAAAAAAACGACAGTTGACGCCCCCGAGGTTTTACATTCTTAAAACTATAAATTTGGGGCTACCGAGAAGGTTAAAAACAGTTGGCGTCCCCGAGAAGGTTTTACATTTTTAAAAAAGACAGTTGGAACCCCCGAGAAGGTTTCACATTACAAAAAAAAAAACGACAGTTGGCGCCCCTGAGAAGATTAAAAACAGTTGGCGTACCCGAGAAGCTTTCACATTAAAAAAAAAACGACAAGAGGCGCCCCCGAGAAGGTTTCATATAAAAAAAAAAACAGTTGGCGCCCCTGAGAAAGTTAAAAACAGTTGGCGTAACCGAGAAGGTTTTACATTAAAAAAAAACGACAGTTGACGCCCCCGAGGTTTTACATTCTTAAAACTATAAATTTGGGGCTCCCGAGAAGGTTAAAAACAGTTGGCGTCCCCGAGAAGGTTTTACATTTTTAAAAAAGACAGCTAGAACCCCCGAGAAGGTTTCACATTAAAAAAACGACAAGTGGCGCCCCCGAGAAGGTTTCACATAAAAAAAAAACAGTTGGCGCCCCTGAGAAAGTTAAAAACAGTTGGCGTAACCGAGAAGGTTTCACATTAAAAAAAACGACAGTTGGCGTCCCTGAGAAGGTTAAAAACAGTTGGCGTACCCGAGAAGGTTTCACATTAAAAAAAAAAAACGACAGTTGGCGCCCCTGAGGTTTTACATAAAAAAAAAAAACCGACAGTTGACGCCCCCGACAAGGTTTTACATTATTAAAACTATAAATTTGGGGCTCCCGAGAAGGTTGAAAACAGTTGGCGACCCCGAGAAGGTTAAAAACAGTTGGCGTAACCGAGAAGGTTTCACATTTAAAAAAACGACAGTTGGCGCCCCTGAGAAGGTTAAAAACAGTTGGCGTACCTGAGAAGGTTTCAGATTAAAAAAAAACTACAGTTGGCGCCCCCGAGAAGGTTTCATTAAAAAAAAAGACAGTTGGTGCCGCTGAAAAGGTTTTACATTCTTAAAACTATAAATTTGGGGCCCCCAAGAAGGTTGAAAACAGTTGGCGTCCCCGAGAAGGTTTTACATTTTTAAAAAAGAGAGTTGGAACCCCCGAGAAAATTTCACATTTAAATAAAAACGGCAGTTGGCGCCCCTGAAAAGGTTAAAAACAGTTGGTATACCCAAGATTTCACATTAAAAAAAAAACGACAGTTGGCGCCCCCGAGAAGGTTTCCATTAAAAAAAAAAGACAGTTGGTGCCGCTGAGAAAGTTAAAAACAGTTGACGTAACCGAGAAGGTTTCACATTAAAAAAAAAGACAGTTAGCGCACCCCGAGGTTTTACATAAAAAAAAGACAGTCGGCGTCCCCGACACGGTTTTACATTAAAAAAAAAGACAGTTGGCGTACCTTGGGTTTTACATCTTTAAAAAAGACAGTTGGTACCACCCTCGAGAAGGTTTCACATTTTTAAAAATATACATTTGGGGCCCCCGAGAAGGTTAAAAACAGTTGGCGTACCCGAGGTTTCACATTTAAAAAAAACGACAGTTAGCACCCCTGAGAAGGTTTTACATCTTCAAAAATGACACTTGGGACCACCCCCGAGAAGGTTTCACATTAAAAAGAGAGACACTTTGCGCCCCTAAGGTTTAAATTTTTAAAAAAGACAGTTGGAACCACCCCCGAGAAGGTTTCATATTCTTGAAAATATATATTTGGGGCCCCCGAGAAGGTTTTACATTCTTAAAAATATACATTTGGGGCCCCCGAGAAGGTTGAAAACAGTTGGAGTCCCCGAGGTTTTACATTGAAAAAAAAAAAGACAGTTGGCGTCCCCGAGGTTTTACATAAAAAAAAAGACAGTAGGCGTGCCTAAGGTTTTACATCTTTAAAAAAGACAGTTGGTACCACTCCCGAGAAGGTTGCACATTCTTAAAAATATACATTTGGGGCCCCCGAGAAGGTTAAAAACAGTTGGCGTACCCGAGGTTTCACATTAAAAAAACGACAAGTGGCGCCCCAGAGAAGATTTCACATAAAAAAAAGACAGTTGGCGCCCCTGAGAAGGTTAAAAACAGTTGGCGTAAACAAGAAGGTTTCACATTAAAAAAAAAACGACAGTTGGCGTCCCTGAGAAGGTTAAAAACAGTTGGCGTACCCGAGGTTTCAGATTAAAAAAAGACAGTTGGCGCCCCTGGGAAGGTTAAAAATAGTTAGCGTAACAGAGAAGGTTTCACATTAAAAAAAAACGCCAGTTGGCGCCCCCGAGGTTTTACATTAAAAAAAAAAAACGACAGTTGACGCCCCCAACAAGGTTTTACATTCTTAAAACTATAAATTTGGGGCCCCCGAATAGGTTGAAACAGTTGGCATCCCGAGAAGGTTTTACATTTTTAAAAAAGACAGTTGGAACCCCCGAGGTTTCACACTTAAAAAAAAAACGACAGTTGGCGCCCCTGAGAAGGTTAAAAACAGTTGGCGTACCTGAGAAGGTTTGACATTAAAAAAAACGACAGTTGGCGCCCCCGAGAAGGTTTTACAATTAAAAAAAAAAAAAACGACAGTTGGTGCCCCCGAGAAGGTTTTACGTTCTTAAAACTATAAATTTGGGGCCCCCAAGAAGGTTGAAAACAGTTGGCGTCCCCGAGAAGGATTTACATTAAAAAAAAAACGACAGTGCCCCCGAGAAGGTTTTACATTCTTAAAAATATACATTTGAGCCCCCCGAGAAGGTTGAAAACAGTTGGCGTACCTGAGAAGGTTTCACATTAAAAAAAAACGACAATTGGCGCCCCTGAGAAGGTTTTACATCTTAAAGAGACTTTGCGCCCCCTAGGTTTAAATTTTTAAAAAAGACAGTTGGGACCACCCCTGAGAAGGTTTCATATTCTTAAAAACACCATGTGTTTCTTTTATTTGATACAACCCCTAAATTTCTTTTATTTCTAAAGATAAACATATAGCTCTTTGAGCAATTTTGTATCATTTTCAAAGATCACTTTGTGAATAAATGACGTGAGTGTCAATTTTTCAAGCTACTAGACTGTCATTAACAAATATGAATATTTCCTCTGTTTAATTGAATAACTTTTTAAGTATGATTTTAGAATATTAGTTGCTTATGACTTTTTACAAAAAATCAATATTTCCATTTATAGAGAAATATACCTAGTGTTCCATAAAAAAAAAATTGACGTCATTTCCGGTTCTACCGGAAGTTATAATAAAAATGTGAGGTTGCCATCACATTGTTCCTTTAAAATAATACAAATTTGCTCAAAGAACTGTAGGTTTTTCGTAAAAATAAAAAAGTTACAAGGGTTGTATCAAATAAAAGAGACAGCCTGTATATATTTGGGGCCCCCGACAAGGTTTTACATAAAAAAAAAAAAACGACGGTTGGCGCCCCGGAGAAGCTTTTACATATTTAAAAAGACAATTGGGACCACTTCTGAGAAGGTTTCACATTCTTAAAAATATACATTTGGGGCCCCCGAGAAGGTATCACATTAAAAAAAACACTTTGCGCCCCCGAGGTTTAAATTTTTAAAAAACGTTGGGACCACCCCCGAGAAGGTTTCATATTCATAAAAATATATATTTGGGGCCCCCGAAAAGGTTTTACATAAAAAAAAAACGACGGTTGGCGCCCCGGAGAAGCTTTTACATATTTAAAAAAGACAATTGGGATCACCCCTGAGAAGGTTTCACATTCTTAAAAATATACATTTGGGGCCCCCGCGAAGGTATCACATTAAAAAAAAAAACACTTTGCGCCCCCGAGGTTTAAATTTTTAAAAAACGTTGGGACCACCCCCGAGAAGGTTTCATATTCATAAAAATATATATTTGGGGCCCCCGAGAAGGTTTTACATAAAAAAAAACGACGGTTGACGCCCCCGAGAAGCTTTTACATATTTAAAAAAGACAATTGGGACCACCCCTGAGAAGGTTTCACATTCTTAAAAATATACATTTGGGGCCCCCGAGAAGGTATCACATTAAAAAAAAGACACTTTGCGCCCCCAAGGTTCAAATTTTTAAAAAAGACAGTTAGGACCACCCCCGAGAAGGTTTCACATTCTTAAAAATATATATTTGGGGCCCCCGAGAAGGTTTTACATTAAAAAAAGAGGCAGTTGGCGTCCCCGAGAAGGTTTTACATTTAAAAAACACAGTTGGGACCCTTGAGAAGGTTTCACATTAAAAAAAAACGACAATTTGCACCCCCAAGGTTTAAATTTTTAAAAAACACAGTTGGGGCCACCCCCGAAAAGCTTTCACGTTTTTAAAAATATACATTTGGAGCCTCCGAGAAGGTTTTACATAAAAAAAAAACAATTGGCGTCCCCGAGAAGGTTTTACATTCTAAAAAAACACAGTTGAGACCACCCCCGAGGTTTTACATTAAAAAAAAAAAAACAATTAAGACCCCTGAGAAGATTTCACATTAAAAAACATTTGGCGTCCCGAGGTTTTACATTTTTAAAAAAGACAGTTGGGACCCCTGAGAAGGTTTCATATTCTTAAAAATATACATTTGGGATGCCCGAGAAGGTTTTACATCTTTACGACAACTGGGACCACCCCTGAGAAGGTTACACATTCTTGACACGTTAAGCACCAAGCCAAAATCATGAAGTTACAGTCATAGGGCCATTGGCAGGTACGTATTCTACATAAAATTATATACATTTACATAGGTTATTTGTTGAAATTCGAAAATTTTGTCACATATTTTTCAAAAAAACTAAAACAGACACCTGTGTCTGCTGTGGCCCTGCATTATAATAATATTTTATGCAGTTTTTGCACGACTGGGCCACAGCAGTCTAATGCAGCAGACACAATTCTATGTTATGAGGCCACAGCGGTCACAACAGCGGTCACTTTGTTTTACGGCGGACACGTCGTTTCCTTGTTATGTAATTAAATGTGTCCGCCGTGGCCCTGTAACATACCAAAAAAATCAGACAAAAAAGGAGGCCACAACAGACACACATAGCGGACACACTGTGTAAAATTAATCTGAGATATGCAACCAACAGACCAACAGCGGGATTAAATGTTCCCATGCCATGCCAGACACATATTCGCTCTATAATCTCTAATTAGTTGTCTGTGTGGCCCTAGAGTAGGAAATATGAAGCAGACACTGGTGATCGCTCTGGCCCTCTATGGAATTCAGTGGTCAGACACCGGTGTCTGCTATGGCGCTTAACGTGTCAAAAATATACATTTGGGGCCCCCGAGACGGTTTTACATAAAAAAAAAGACACTTAGCGTCCCCGAGAAGGTTTTGCATTGTTAAAAAACACATTTGGGGCCCCCGAGAAGGTTTCACATTAAAAAAAAGACAATTGGGACTCCCGAGGTTTCACATCCCCAGAGAAGGTTTTATATTTTTAAAAGACAGCTGGGACCAGTCGAAAAAGTAATTCAATTACAAGTAATTCATTACTGTAATTCAGTTCCTTATTACTTTTTTGAGTAATTCAGTCACTTTTACAAATAGTTTTTGCAATTACTTTTAACCCAAATACTCAAAAATATAGTTCGTTTTTTTTTCTCTACGAATCGTTTACCTGACCTGCTGGGATTATTATACCTAGTTCGTCCCCACAAAGAGAAGATTAACCCAGTAGGGAGTTAAAATGTAAAACGAGTTTAGCACAGAATTTGTTAAGAAACCTGGTAACCATAATACTGTAACTAGTATTTGCTAAAATAAGACAATTTTTGGCAAATGACATACTCTTTGAGAAAATAGAGGGTGGGTGGGTAGGCGGGGCTAGTATTTCATAAGATAAATCTGCGATTAATACTCTATAAAACTAGAAACTGAATGTTTTCCTCTCAAATGAAGCCATTTGAAACGATTTCAAATTTTTTGGAAATTTTGGGGATTTTTGGAGTCCTTTCCTCGCATTTCTCAGTTATTTGAAGACAAATCGTCAAAAATATTTTAGATTCATAATCAGCGAAAAATTATCTATAAGCCAACTATTTTCCGTTGAGTCCGATCGTCTTTTAACTGTTTCAAACAAAACATTTTTGGAAATTAGGAAAAATTTTTCTCGCTTTTCTCGCTAATTTTCGGAAATCGTTGAAAAATAGACGAAAATGTCAAAAGTGCGAAAATCAGTTTTATCTTATCAAATACCAGCCGCGCCCACCCACCCTCTATTTTTTTAGAGGATATCATTTGTCAAAATCCGTCTTATCTAAGCATGTACTAGCCCCGCCCACCCGACCCCTGTTTTCTTGGAAGGTATGTGATATGCCAAAATCCGTTTTATCTTAGCAAGCACAATTTAATTATTGTTTAATAATTTATTTTGCCATTTCAATATGTAATATAGTACTTGTTAAGGTAAGGCTGATTTTGGCAAATCACATACCTTCCAAGAAAATAGAGGGTGGGTGGGCGGGGCTAATACTTGCTAAGGTAAGACGGATTTTGGCAAATCACATATCTTCTAAGAAAATAAGAGGGTGGGTGGGCGGGGCTAGTATTTCGTAAGATAAATCTGCGATTAGTACTCTATAAAACTAGAAACTGAATGTTTTCCTCTCAAATGAAGCCATTTGAAACGATTTCAAATTTTTTGGAAATTTTGGGGATTTTTGGAGTCCTTTCCTCGCATTTCTCAGTTATTTGAAGACAAATCGTCAAAAATATTTTAGATTCGCAATCTGCGAAAAATTATCTATAAGCAAACTATTTTCCGTTGAGTCCGATGGTCTTTTAACTGTTTCAAACAAAACATTTTTGGAAATTAGGAAAAAATTTTCTCGCTTTTCTCGCTAATTTTCGGAAATCGTTGAGAAATAGACGAAAATGTCAAAAGTGCGAAAATCAGTTTCATCTTACCAAATACCAGCCGCGCCCACCCACCCTCTATTTTTTTAGAGGATATCGTTTGCCAAAATCCGTCTTATCCAAGCATGTACTAGCCCCGCCCACCCGACCCCTGTTTTCTTGGAAGGTATGTGATATGCTAAAATCCGTTTTATCTTAGCAAGTACAATTTAGTTATTGTCTAATAATTTATTTTGCCATTTCAATATATAATATTATATGTAGTACTTGCTAAGATAAGACTAATTTTGGCAAATGACACCTTCCAAGAAAATAACGGGTGGCTGGGCGGGGCTAATACTTGCTAAGGTAAGACGGATTTTGGCAAATCACATACCTTCCAAGAAAATAGAGGGTGGGTGGGCGGGGCTAGTATTTCGTAAGATAAATCTGCGATTAGTACTCTATAAAACTAGAAACGGAATGTTTTCCTCTCAAATGAAGTCATTTGGAACAGTTTAAAATTTTTTGGAAATTTTGAGGATTTTAGGAGTCCTTTCCTAGCATTTCTCAGTTATTTGAAGACAAATCGTCAAAAATATTTTAGATTCGTAATTTGCGAAAAATTATCTATAAGCCAACTATTTTCCGTTGAGTCCGATCGTCTTTTAACTGTTTCAAACAAAACATTTTTGGAAATTAGGAAAAATTTTTCTCACTTTTGTCGCTAATTTTCGGAAATGGTTGAAAAATAGACGAAAATGTCAAAAGTGCGAAAATCAGTTTTATCTTATCAAATACCAGCCGCGCCCACCCACCCTCTATTTTTTTAGAGGATATCATTTGCCAAAATCCGTCTTATCTTAGCATGTATTAGCCCCGCCCACCCGCCCCCTCTTTTCTTGGAAGGTATATCATATGCCAAAATCAGTTTTATCTTAGCAAGTACAATTTAATTATTGTCTAATAATTTATTCTGCCATTCAAATATGTAATATAGTACTTGTTAAGATAAGGCTGATTTTGGCAAATCACATACCTTCCAAGAAAATAGAGGGTGGGTGGGCGGGGCTAATATTCGTAAGATAAATCTACGATTAGTACTCTATAAAACTAGAAACGGAATGTTTTCCTCTCAAATGAAGTCATTTGGAACAGTTTAAAATTTTTTGGAAATTCGGAAAAATTTTTCTCACTTTCTCGCTAATTTTCGGAAATCGTTGAAAAATAGACGAAAATGTCAAAAGTGCGAACCTCATTTGAGATAACACATGTTAAAACTTTTATGACTTAAGCGGCTTAAGCCAAACCACCCTTATAAGTCAAACCGGCTATTGTATTACTTAACTCAGTTCACAGCTACATTATGCCAACAATGGACAGTAATAATCTTGCGGTCCGGGTCCACAAAGCTTACAATAGCCAGTTTGACTTATAAGGGTGGTTTGGCTTAAACCGCTTAAGTCATGAAAGTTTTAACAGGTGTATCTCAAATGAGGTTACAGTATATACAAACTCTTCATCATTTTAAGGATGAGCTAAAGTATACTCCAGCATAGGGAAATACATACAAACTTCTGCCCTAATTTTTGCCAAAAATAACGTCTGATTGTAATAAACTTTATACCGTTGAAATGAACGACTGCTTTTCCGTTTTTAAAATTTTGTTAAAAAAAAAAACTACAAGGCGTTAAAATTGTGATGAGTATGAGTTTTCGCTATTTATGGATCAATTTTAAATTTTCAAAAAGGTACATTAGTAGAAATTGTATTAGAAAAACCATCGCGCTTTACAGAAATAAAATATCTTAAGAAATAATTGAGTAAACAGAGGCAGAATATTTAAAATTTGTGGTCAAACAAACTTTAGCCATTTTTCTGGTCTACTCAAATCTATAAAAGGTAACCGATTGAGCTGTCCTTTTAAACCCCTCATAATTCCACAATAAAATTTTATGAAAGTGTCCACCCTCGAAGGTTTTCTTCTAAGTATTTAGGAACAAATATCTAAAATTTTGCATTCATCAAATTTTTCAAAGTGCAAAAAATATTTGTTAAAGTAATTTTCAATCACTGGTTGGAACCCACGAGAAGGTTTCCATACATTCTAGCGACCCTGTATATATTATTTTGAAAATTAAATTTTTAATCATGAAGCAAGCGGATAACGTATATTGGGGTGCCTATAAGAAAGAGATAAGCGAGTCATTAAGCTGAATCACCCTGTATATATTCAAAAGAACACGACCAAAAATACGCCAGCGGAACAAAATCCTAAAACCGTTTCTCATAATTTTAAGTCTCGTTTCCAAACTCGTAAAATTTTAAAGTCCAAAAATACACACTTTAACTTTAACTCCAGCCAAAAACGCACTTCCGGACTTTAAATTGCCCCGATTTCGGCATTACTTCGTTAATTTCGCCGCCTTTGATCGTGTTTCTGCGTCATTCAACCCCTATTTACCCAATCCTTGTGTCCTACGAAACTCTTGACGCAGTACCCCGTCGACACCTCCCACATTTTAATCGACTTATCCCTGCTGCTCGACACGACGAAATCGCCGGCCGGCATGAACGCCACACTCGAGATGTTGTGATCGTGGCCGAGCATCGTCCGAATGCATTCGTAGCTCTGGTGGAAATCCCACAGCTTGATGGACATATCCGCGCTGCACGACACCAGCAGCTTTCCGGAGGCGTCGAAGGCGACGTCCTGGACGGCATCCGAGTGGCCTTTGAGGGTGCGCTCGTACTCCCCCGTCTCGAAATCCACACCTTGATGGTGGCGTCCTCGCTCGTCGACACGAACAAGCTGAACATCGGATGGAAAACGACGCGCGTCACGGGCGCTCTGTGACCTAGACACAAACAAACAAAATCGGTGATTCAAACTTTTCGAAGGGGGTTTTACGCACCGGTCAGGCAAAATTTCTCCGGCGGCCTGGGGATCCAGTCGGCGGGGCTGCGTTTGCCCCTCGTCGGCGCCCCCTCGATGTACTCTTTCTCCGCTTCGTGGAGTTTCGATTCGAGCTCCATGACTTTCTTCTGGAGCCTTATCACAGAGGTCCATTTCTTTTCGAGGAGGCCGCCGAACTTGCGCTCGAGCTCGCCCGGCATGTCCGTTTCTTTCTTGAACGCTTCTAGTGCGTTCATGTAACCATTGCTACCGAGGTAATCAGCGATGGCTTTATTACTGGAACAATGTAAGAAGAGGATAACATATGGTCGTGCTGACGTAACTGAACAAACAACGTTCGCGGATTTTTTCGAAATAGCGGTTACGTAATTGTTCATGCAAATTAATCGATGCAGGTGACGCGACGTCAAGATGATTCACGATCTGGTACAAAAGGTTGAACGTTAAAATTTGTTTTATTGAATTTCAAGCGCAATTAGTTGATTTAAATCTCTGATGATGGTTCTCCGAGTCGTGATTAGCATATTACATAGTGATTTTACGACTAGAACGGTGCTTGAACTACACGATCTGATAAGAGATAAACTAGCGAAAACGGATGGATTCGATTTACCCCTTATCTGGTTAATAATAGAGACCACTTGTTGACCCTGCAATCACATTGATCGGCGTGAAATGGTCGTAGTTTTGACGAATCGATTACTTGACGGTCACGTAAAAATAGTGAATTAAATACGAGTTTGAGGGCCAAGGTTTTGCCCAAATCGATGACGTTTCATTGGGGGTCTCGAGTGTAACGAAATTGTGCTTTTGTAAGAATAGTTCTTTGATTAGTCACCTGTTTAAAAAGTGAAATTCTCTGCGGTCATGTGAATCGACCTCGGTTGTTATTTATTGATGCTAGCACAACGTGTCTAACAACTCCAGTTTGGAGGTAGTTTGTTATCTTGGTGTTACTTTGTTCTTCTTTTATCAGAATGGTGTGATCACGAACAATCTCGTAATCGAGAGGTTCGATCGACTGACCTACAAGCAATCCGCGTCGAATGGCAAATTTTGACAAAATGTCTTATCTACTAACCCCGCCCACCCACCCTCTCTTTTCTTAGAGGATATGTCATTGCCAAAATCAGTTCTATTATTTAGAAGTGAATGATTTTCACTACACCAGCGAGAAACTACGTTTAGGTCTTCATGTAAAACATCACAGTCAATGACTTGACTTAATAACACTGCTCAGATCGTTGATAAATATCACAAATACCAAGGACCTAAAGTGGAGGATGTAAATTATTGTAGTCCACATACAACATATACGACCTCGCTAATTTGCGCACGTCATTGGAAATGCCATAACGATCCAATTGTTAATTAAAACATTATCATCTACTTCATCGAACGCTTTTGATATATCTGTATACTTATTTTCCTTTGTTTAACGCTTCAGATATAAACTGAGTAGCCATAAATAAATTGCTATCTGTGAATCTACCCTCAACAAATCCATGTTGATTCGAACTGATGATATTTTTTTAAGTACATAGATAAATATGTAAAAATACAAAATATTTTCGAACAACTTAATGAAATCTGAAGTTAGCGTTACACCCACTATAATGTAAAATATTTTGCTCGTCGCCGCTTTTAAAAATTGGACAAATTTTACCCTGTTTCCATAGTTTTGGAAATACTGACGAGTTTCAAATTAACAATAAATGAAACAATTAGACATGAAGAACAATCTTTATTTAAAAAACTAGGAATTCTGTCAGAACCTAACGAACTTTTTGCTTTGAGCTTTTTAATAGCACTTATCATATCTTTATCATAAATGTGACGTAAGTTAAAGCACATGTTGTTCGGAATCACATTTCATATATGTCAGTACCCACACAATTTTATTTATTATCCTTTACATAAATCGATTCAAAAAATTTACAGAAAGCGTTAACAATTTGTTGAGTTATTAGGGGCAACATTAGTTTTGTCTTAACAAGCAGTAGTATGTAGTAGTATATATATTATATAATAACAATGTAATAAAAACACTATATAATAAGGAAGAAATATCTACCATATCAGTTTTATCTTATCAAATAATAGCCCCGCCCACCCACCCTCTATTTTCTTAGATGATATGTCATTTGCCAAAATCCGTCTTATCTTAACATGAACTAGCCCCGCCCACCCGCCCCCTGTTTT
Organism: Zophobas atratus; assembly: GCA_022388445.1. Classification (NCBI taxonomy): domain Eukaryota; kingdom Metazoa; phylum Arthropoda; class Insecta; order Coleoptera; family Tenebrionidae; genus Zophobas; species Zophobas atratus. The sequence continues at coordinate 4,236,758 of CM039448.1, forward strand.
CTTGGAAGGTATGTGATATGCCAAAATCAGTTTTATCTTAGCAAGTACAATTTAATTATTGTTTAATAATTTATTTTGCCATTTCAATATTTAATATAGTACTTGCTAAGATAAAGACTGATTTTGGAAAATCACATACCTTCCAAGAAAATAGAGGGCGGGTGGGCGGGGCTAGTACTTGCTAAGGTAAGACGGATTTTGGCAAATGGCATTTCTTCTAAGAAAATAGAGGGTGGGTGAGCGGGGCTAGTATTTCATAAGATAAATCTGTGATTAATACTCTATAAAACTAGAAACCGAATGTTTTCCTCTGAATGTTTTCCTCTCAAATAAAGCCATTTGGAACGGTTTCAAATTTTTTGGAAATTTTTGGGATTTTTGGAATCCTTTCCTCGCATTTCTCAGTTATTTGAAGGCAAATCGTCAAAAATATTTTAGATTCGTAATCTGCGAAAAATTATCTATAAGCCAACTATTTTCTGTTGAGTCCGATCGTCTTTTAACTGTTTGAAACAAAAAATTTGTGGAAATTAGGAAAAATTGTTCTCACTTTTCTCGCAAATTTTCGGAAATAGTTGAAAAATAGACGAAAATGCCAAAAGTGCGAAAATCAGTTTTATTTTATCAAATACCAGTCCCGCCCACCAACCCTCTATTTTCTTAGAGGATATATCACTTGCCAAAATCCGTCTCATCTTAGCATGTACTAGCCCCGCCCACCCGCCCCCTGTTTTCCTGGAAGGTATGTGATATGCCAAAATCAGTTTTATCTTAGCAAGTACTACTTAATTATTGTTTAATAATTTATTTTGCCATTTCAATATATAATATAGTACTTGCTAAGATAAGACTGAGTTTGGCAAATCACATACCTTCCAAGAATATAGAGGGCGGGTGGGCGGGGCTAACACTTGCTAAGGTAATACAGATTTTGGCAAATGACATATCTTCTAAGAAAATAGAGTGTGGGTGGGCGGGGCTAGTATTTGCTAAAATAAGACAATTTTTGGCAAATGACATACTGAAAATAGAGGGAGGGTGGACGGGCGGGGCTAGTATTTCATAAGATAAATCTGCGATTAATATTCTATAAAACTAGAAACTGAATGTTTTCCTCTCAAATGAAGCCATTTGGAACAGTTTCAAATTTTTTGGAAATTTTGGGGATTTTTGGAGTCCTTTCCTCGCATTTCTCAGTTATTTGAAGACAAATTGTCAAAAATATTTTAGATTCGTAATCTGCGAAAAATGATCTATAAACCAACTATTTTCCATTGAGTCCGATCGTCTTTTAACTGTTTCAAACAAAAAATTTTTGGAAATTAGGAAAAATTTTTCTCGCTTTTCTTGCTAATTTTCGGAAATAGTTGAAGATAGGCGAAAATGTCAAAAGTGCGAAAATAAGTTTTATCTTATCTAATACTAGCCCCGCCCACCCACCCTCTATTTTCTTAGAGGATATGTCATTTGCAAAAATCCGTCTTATCTTGGCATGTACTAGCCCCGCCCACCCGCCCCCTGTTTTCTTGGAATGTATGTGATATGCCAAAGTCAGTTTTATCTTAGCAAGTACTATTTAATTATTGTTTAATAATTTATTTTACCGTTTCAATATGTAATACATATAGTACTTGCTAAGATAAGACTGATTTTGGCAAATCACATACCTTCCAAGAAAATAGAGGGCGGGTGGGCGGGGCTAGTAGTTGCTAAGGTAAGACGGATTTTGGCAAATGACGTACCTTCCAATAAAATAGAGGGGGGTGGGTGGGCGGGGCTAGTATTTCATAAGATAAATCTGCGATTAATACTCTATAAAACTAGAAACTGAATGTTTTCCTCTCAAATAAAGCCATTTGGAACGGTTTCAAATTTTTGGAAATTTTGGAGATTTTCGGAGTCCTTTCCTCGCATTTCTCAGTTATTTGAAGACAAATCGTCAAAAATATTTTAGAGTCGTAATCTGCGAAAAATTATCTATAAGCCAACTATTTTCCGTTGAGTCTGATCGTGTTTTAACTGTTTCAAACAAAAAATTTTTGGAAATTAGGAAAAATTTTTCTCGCTTTTCTCGCTAATTTTCGGAAATTGTTGTAAAATAGACGAAAATGCCAAAAATGCGAAAATCACTTTTATCTTATCAAATACTAGCCCCGCCCACCCACCCTCTATTTTCTTAGAGGATATGTCATTTGCCAACACCCGTCTTATCTTATCATGTACTAGCCCCGCCCACCCGCCCCCTATTTTCTTGGAAGATACGTGATATGCCAAAATCAGTTTTATCTTAGCAAGTACTATTTAATTATTGTTTAATAATTTATTTTGCCATTTCAATATATAACATAGTACTTGCTAAGATAAGACTGATTTTGGCAAATCACATTCCTTCCAAGAAAATAGAGGGCGGGTGGGCGGGGCTAGTACTTGCCAAGGTAAAACGGATTTAGGCAAATGACATATCTTCTAAGAAAATAGAGCGTGGGTGGGCGGGGCTAGTATTTCATAAGATAAATCTGCGATTAATACTCTATAAAACTAGAAACCGAATGTTTTTCTCTCAAATAAAGCCATTTGGAACGGTTTCAAATTTTTTGGAAATTTTGGGGATTTTTCGAGTCCTTTCCTCGCATTTCTCAGTTATTTGAAAACAAATCGTCAAAAATATTAACATTCCTAATCTACCAAAAATTATCTATAATCCAATTATTTTCCGTTGAGTCCGATTGTCTTTTAACTGTTTCAAACAAAAAAATTCTGGAATTTAGGAAAAATTTTACTCACTTTTCTTGCTAATTTTCGGAAATGGTTGAAATATAGACGAAAATGTCAAAAGTCCGAAAATCAGTTTTATCTTATCAAATACTAGCCCCGCCCACCCACCCTCTATTTTCTTAGAGGATATGTCATTTGCCAAAATTCGTCTTATCTTAGCATGTACTAGCCCCGCCCACCCACCCCTGTTTTCTTGGAAGGTATGTGGTATGCCAAAATCAGCAAGTACTATTTAATTATATTTTAATAATTTAATTTTCCATTTCAATCAGAAAGAAAGTATGATTATGGTATATCAATAAATTCAGAAAAAAAGCTGTATTTAAAAAAAAATCAAGTGCTCTTGCATCTCAAAAAGAAATGAAGCAAAAAAATATATATGATATATACAATTTTGGTTCTCAAGATATTTAAACATTTCCATATGCATCTTTTATTTGAGAAAATCCTTTTGTTTGAGCCCTACTTGTTTTTGCCTATTTGGCTATTTTAGATTGAGTGCCGTTTTGGCCTTTTTTCGACCAAAATATTTTACTTTTTTTGTCTATTTTGTTCTGAATTTTCTAGACCCCTAAGCACATGTTTCTTGCGAAGGTGACATTTAACATTTCCGGTACTATAAAGTACTGATTTTGGCAGACGACTTACCTCCTAGAAAAATAAGGGTGGGTGGGCGGGGCTAGTATTTGCTAAGATACGGCTGAACTTTATCAAGAATAATCATTAGAATGAAGAAGGGCTGTAAAAAAACTAACCCCCCACCCCACCCAATTCACTGACCTTTTTATTTACTGTAAAATGGGAAGTACAGGCCCCACCCACCCGCCCTCTATTTTCTTAAACGGTATATCATTTGCCAAAATCAGTCTTATCTTTACAACTACTATACAGGGTGTTCATTTTATCTGTTCATGCCTGTCCATTTTTTGCATAGGCAACACCCCAGAGACGACTTCGTCCAATTTAATTTTTTTTTAATAAGCAATCAGAAAAAAACTATAGACGACATACTAGAAACCACACAATAATGAATGATTCTGAACTAGTATGCAACTTGTACTCGATGACTCATTACTATTATCATCAAATCACATCGTGAAGTAATTTTTCGCCGCATAATCAATAACGTTATTAAATTTGACAAATTAACTTTTATTAGTTGATAAATACTTCTACAAACAGACTTCGTGAGCAATCATAATTTTCTTGCTTCAAGACAACACCTACCTATAAACTGTCTCCGGACATTGAAAATAGAAATAATTTGTCCTTTCTTGTTAAACCCATAATCGTACTACGTACTACTACGCACAAAAAACCGCAAGAATAATACATGTCGCAATTAAGCAAAAAACAACTAGACAACTGATAAAAATTCCAATTAGCGCCGTCGATCAAGACATCACTTTTACCACCGCACCACATTAAAAAACCCAATTCATCTGTCAACATCGAAAGCCTTTCACTTTTCGACTTTCGATATTATCCAGTTTTGGTTAATTATAACAACAATAAACAGCCCACAAATCGCACTAATTACATCAACAGAACTCGCTTTTCGCTCCCGCAAGCCATACATCTTATCTTTTATTACGACTACAATGAATGGAAACAGAACCACGAAATGAAAGTGTTTCACAATTATTGTAGCGAGTCCTTTATCTCGCGTTCTTTTGGATACGAGGACCATTATGTGAAATTAATACGTTTCTCATGTTATTTTGAGACATCCGGCTTACTTATAAATAATTTCCTCTAATTACGAGGAGCGGTTGCTAAAAGCAGAAGAGACGAAAATACGGGATGTATTTTTAAATCTATCAATTCGTGTTGGTCGAGGAGTTAATTGACGCAATTATCCGTTCAAACAATCGTTATTAGATGAGACCGACGACGGATTAATAATGAACAGTATTTTCATAGAAAGATCCGGCGCTTGGTTATAAATTTTATGATATTGTTTTCCTCTCTCCATTTCTCCCATTTCTCGTCACCTTGGCAATGAAAACACGACGGCGACACTACGCAATGACGTCGCCGTTTCGGAGACCGTATTGATTCGGTGGGCGGCACATTATCACGCCGCCCCCCATTTCCACAGGCATGACTGCACACACTAAAATTCCCTGACTGTACGCAAACTTTAAGGGGACTCGCTAGTCGAGGTATAACATTTTTTTGGTTTTTTGTATGAAAAAATGATATTAATATAGTTGTATCATACGTCAAACTGCAGCTTTTTTCATATTCTAGAGCGCAGAGACCAGTTCAATCAATTAAAAAAATATGGCTGAGAAATATCGTAAAAAAAGCACCATTGTATGTTTTCTTTTCAATTTTTTTCAGTCATAAGCATCATAGAATCGCTTGAAAATTCGCACATGGATAAAACATCACTTTTTACAGGGCGCAGAGTCATTAAATGTTTGTTAGTGGTACAATTTGTTTAAATAATAATGTGTTTATTAAAACCAAAATATACCACAAATTAATGCAAAATACGTCGAATAATTTTAACAGGAATATCAGAGGAAAATTAATGATCTATTGGTTAGCAGAGTTTTTAACAAAAACTAACAATTACTGAAAAAAATGGGTATCAATTCGACAGAATTTGAGCAGTTAGTTCAGTACTTTGCCGATAGGAGCGCCACTAAAATTTACGGAAGCGACTTTCCAGGTAAAAGCCTTATCGCCTCCTCTACCATAAGCTGATTGTTAGAGTTCTCGGCTGATTTTTCTAATTTATGGCAAGGAACTCAGTTTTATAACAAGCCGCCAGGACCGGCCGTAGTAATCTATTGTTAAGGAAATTAACTTTTACGCAATGAGGTACTATCATAAAACCGAATTAAAACTGGGGAACTATAATATTTTTACTCCACTCAGGATCCTGAATTCAATACACATGATTACTAAAAATTCATTGTAATATTATTGTTAATATATATTTTACTTTGTTAACTAATAAAACTAATAAAAATATTTATAATAATAATAAAAAATATATAAAATACAGCTTTTGTTTAACACGTATAAGTAGCTAAGTGTATCTACTACTTATCCCAGAAAGGAGGTGTTTTAAAAAAGCCCTACGCCCAGTAACTTCTCCCTTCATTGTTTACTCGAAAAAAGTGCTCGTATATGTTTTCATTTGCCGAGAGATCATTTTCAAGATATATTTATAATAAAAAATGCAAGTCTTGGTGATGAAAAATGTACTCCTAATAAATTATTAAAGTACATAAAAAAATAGAAACAAATTTTATTTATTTAAAAAAATCTCTCGCAAAGGCAGGCTCCTCTTTCTTCTTGAATCAATTATTTCGGGCAATAATGCGCCAAAGTAAAATCTGCCAAGTTTATCTGCCATCTTTTTACATATATTTTTTCGTCTTTATAATTTTTTTCTAATTTATTGCTTTGGGTGTCCATACAACAAAATAAACTTGTGAAATACCCGTAACAAGCATTTGTCCCTGCACTTGAAAGTAGTAATCATGATTTTTTTTTAGTTTCAATTCTCTGTCTGTCAATGTACAAAATTTGATTTTTTTTCTAAGCGCTCCTTCGGGAGACAAATCTTGCGATTTTGAAGGGTATTTAATTTCGACTAATGCACTCCTATCCTCTAGAACCCTGTCTGGACTAGCAGCCAAATAAGGAAATTGTTTTGAAATAAACAAGCCACACCGTTCAGTTTTTATATTTTTATTTATTTCAAAACACTTGACAGCTTTTTCCTCACTTTGCTGTCCATAGTATGTATGACTATTTCCTCTAAATGTACTGTACAACAGAGACTTCACAGTTTTAGCTATTTCTGTAGTCGGTCTAAGTTTGTAAATACGTCCAAAATTTGAAGCCGTAACCCTAATTTCTCTTTCTTTTGCCCAAATGTGCATGTTGCCTAGTGTCATTTTCAATTTGGTCTAAATTCAAAGATAATTTTCTCAAAAAAACCTCTTTGGCTGTCACAAATGTTGAAATATCAAAAAATGGAAAAATTGAAACGTCAAAAAATCGAAAGATTGAGAATTCTAAACATCAAATAATCGGTAGATTTCGGATTAAAAAATGCTAAAAGTTCAAAAATAAAAAAATCGAAGAACTGTAAAATCGAGAAATCGAAAAATCTAAAATTTAAATATAAATAACACAATTAAAAAAAATATTGAAGAATTAAAATAATGAAAAATCCGGAAATCGAAAAGTTGAAGAATAAAAATATTGAAACATTGAAAACTTGAGAAATCTGAGATTGAAAATTCGAGAAATCGAAAAGTCGAAAAATGGAAAATTTAAAAAATCAAAAAATTGGAAAGTCGGCGAACCAAAACATCGAGAATTCGAACTGAGAAACACAAAAAATTGTAAATTTGAAAAACTGAAAAATCGATAAATTGAGAACTTAGAACAGCCGAAAATTGAAAATTTAAAAATCGAAAAATCGGGGTATTAAATTGAAATATCGGAAAATTATCGGGAAATCTAAGAATAAAAAGGTTGAGAAATGGAAAATTAGAAAACCCAAAACCGAAATATCAAAAAATTGAAGAATCAAAAAACTGAAAAATCTCAAAACTAAAATATCGAATAACTGAGAAATCGAAAACGTTGAAAATCGATAAAGCTAAACAAATAGTTGGGATTTTGAGAAATGGAAAAATCAAGAAATGGAAAAATCGCAAGATCGAATAATCGAGAAATCAGGAATTCGAAAAATTAAAAAATAAAAAACTGAAAACTCCAAAACAAAAATATCGAAATTTGAAAAATAGACAAATCGGAAGCTTAGAAACAACAAAAATTGAAAATTTGAAAAATGGACAAATTTAATAATCGGGAAATTGAGGAATCGAAAAATTGAAGAATAAAAGTATCGAAAAATCCCAAAACTGCAATATCAAAAAATTGATAAACTGTGGTAAATAAATCGAAAAATAAAACTGAAACATTGAAAACTTGAGAAATCCAAAATTGAAAATTCGAGGAATCGAAAATTCGAATAACCGAAAAGTCGAAAAATGGAAAATTTAAAAAATCAAAACTTCGAAAACTCAAGAAATTGAAAAATCGGCTAACCGAAACATAGAGAATTCGAACTGAGAAACACCAAGAATTGTGAATTTTAAAAACAGAAAAATTGAAAAAACTGAAAGAAATAGAATCACTTAAGTCGAGAAATAAAGAAAAGGGAAAATGAAAAATCAATTAATCCAAAAATCGTGAAATCGAAAATTGACAAATTGAAAATTTAGAAAAACCGAAAAATGAAAAAAAATTAAAATCGAAAAATCGGGGAATTAAACTGAAATATTTGAAAATCATCGGAAAATCTAAAATAAAAAGGTTTAGGAATGGAAAATTGAAAAAATTGAGAAATCGAAAAGCGTAAAAATCAAAAAATCGTAAATTTAAAAGTCAAAAAAATGAAAAATCAAAAACCTTCAAATCAAAAATCGATTAATCGAGAAATCAAGAATTCGAAAAATCGACAAATCGATAGAAACATCAAAAATTGAAGAATAAAAATATTGAAAAATCCCAAAACTGAAATATCAAAAAATTGGTCCAAAGAGTTTAGACAGTACTTCCCTCGCTGTCGGAAACTTGACGACTGCATGCCTATTGTGTTTTTTTTTCTCATTACATTTTTGTAGTGGGAATTTAACAATTTACTCACGTATACGTATCAGAGGCAACTGAAAATCGTGTATGTATAAACATTCTTAATTTAAGATGACAGGCGTAACAGCATACGTGAGAGTCAAACAGAGAAACTGTAAACAAAACGACCATCGGTTTTATTGCTTCGACTACCGCTTATTATATAAAACATTGGGTTTTATTTTAATTCTTGACGGTGAAATTCACAATTGGTTGATTATAAAGATGTCTATTTCACATTCGCGGAACCAAGTGAACGCATAAAACAAATGCAGGTCTGTAATGTTAAAGTCGATGTAAATAAGCCTGCTACCCTTATGTTTCAACCGAGTTTTTCCTTTAACAAATTTTGTGTCTACCAAATTGCGTTGGTTGGAGTGTAATACTAATAATAAGTGTTGCCTTTAATTTAATCAATAAAATAAATTGACTTCATTAATTTTTTTGAACCACCTCTTAAGAAAATCTAAAAAATATGAATGGAATGATAAATCACAAGTACAAACTCATCATATTTTTTGCATTTTAGATAGGATTTATTCAGCAAAATTTAAGGGTGACGTCATCAATTTTTTTAGGAGGGATGAACAAATACATTTTGAACAAAAGTTTACCATGCTTATAATAACTTTAAAATATTCCCAAGATTTCAAAGCATTCAGTTTTGTAACTCCTGATTAAATCGATAAAATAAAATAAATTCACGCCTTCATTAATTTTTTTTGAGTCACCCTGCATACGCAAATCCAAAAATATGAATGGAATGATAAATCACAAGTACAGACTCATCATATTTTGTACATTTTAGATACGATTTATTCGGCAAACTTTTGAGCTGACGTCATCAGTTTTTTGTAGAAGATAACCAAATATATTTTGACTAAAAATTTATTATGCTCTTTATAACCTTAAAACATCTGCAAGATTTCAAAGCATTCGGTTTTGTAGTTCCTGATTAAATCAATAAAATAAATTTACGCATTCATTAATTTTTTGAGTCACCCTGTATATGCAAATCTAAAACATTTGAATGGAATGATAAATCACAAGAAGAGACTCACCATATTTTGTACATTTTAGATAGGATTTATTCAGCAAAATTTTGTGGTGACGTCATAAATTTTTTAGGGGGGACGACCAAATACATTTTGATCAAAAATTTACCATGCTTATGATAATTTTAAAATATCTTCAAGATTTCGAAGCATTCGGTTTTGTAGTTCCTGAGTAAATCAGTAAAATAAATTTACGCTTTCATTTATTTTCTTGAATCACCCTGTATATGCAAATCCAAAAAATATGAATGGAGTGATAGATCACAAGTACAGACTGATCATATTTTGTACATTTTAGATATGATTTATTCGACAAACTTTCGAGCTGACGTATTCAAGTTTTTGGAGGGGATAAGCAAATATATTTTGACTAAACATTTATTATGCTCTTTATAACCTTAAAACATCTGCAAGATTTCAAAGCATTCGGTTTTGTAGTTCCTGATTAAATCAATAAAATAAATTTACGCATTCATTAATTTTTTTGAGTCACTCTGTATATGCAAATCCAAAAAATATGAATGGAGTGATAGATCACAGGTACAGACTCATCATATTTTGTACATTTTAGATATGATTTATTCCACAAACTTTTGAGCTGACGTCATCAAGTTTTTGGAGGGGATAAGCAAATATTTTGGACTAAAGATTTATGATGCTCTTTATAGCCTTAAAACATCTGCAACATTTCAAAGCATTCTGGTTAGCAGATTAAAAATTAAATTTCAAAATGTTGTTTTATAATTTTGATTTTTTTCCCAAAAATCTGGACGTTTCCGGTGAAAAGTCGATTCAGAGTTGTAAACTACATGTGTAGGACTATGTTATTTTATACAACTGAAAACTCATTTACTATGTACAATTTTGAAGTGACGTCATCGCATTAGTGGTGGGGATGATTAGACAAATTTTGGTTAGCGTTTTACCATCTACTTGATATTCTTAATATAAGTACAAAATTTCACAACAATCGGTCGAGTACTTTCGGAGATTATCTGTCTAATAAAAATCCGGGACGGCAAACGGACAGACGGACAGACGGACGGACAGACGGACGGACAGACGGACGGACAGACGGACGGACAGACGGACGAACAGACGGACGGACAGACGGACGGACAGACGGACAGACGGACAGACGGACAGACGGACAGACGGACAGGCAGACGCAAATGGGAGACCTATTTCTTCGTCTTCTAGGGGTCATGAAAGATCGAGAAAACGTAAAAGTAGAGAGTCGGCCGACGGACTCGATTACAATACTTCCTTTGCTTACGCTCGGGAAGTAAAAAAAACATAATAGGCATGCAGTCGTCACGTTTCCGATAGCGAGGGAAGTACTGTCTAAACTCTTTAGACCAATTTTTTTTGATTTTCCCATTTCTCCATTTCTCAATTTTTCAATGTTTCAGTTTGGGATTTTTTCACTGTTTCGATTCTTTAATTTTCCTTCCATTTTTAGGTTTTTCAATATTTCAGCTTTGGAATTTTGCAATATTTCGTTTCTTCAATTTTTCAAATTTTTGATATTGTGTTTTCTCGGTTTTTAAATTTTTCGATATTTTAATCTTTCAGTTTTTAGGTTTTTAGATTTCTCACTATCTCAACTTTTCGATTTTTCAGTTCCATGATTTTTCAATTTGTCGAATTTTTAAATTTTAGATTTTTTGTTCTGGATCATTCAATTTTCTGAGTTTTCAGGCTTGGATTTTTTTGTTGTTCAATTATTGGATTTTTAAAATTTTTGTTTTCTAAATTTTCCTATTTATCAACTTACTGGGATTTCAGTGTTTTGATTTTTGTTCAATTTCTCGATTTTTTGAATTTCTAGTTTTTGATACGATTTTTTTTTTCAAAAATTTTCAGTTTTTCAATTTATTAACTTTACGATATTTCAGTTTTACGATTTTTAAATTTTTTTATTTTTCAGTTTTCAATTTTTGACGTTTCTAAAGTTTTCGATTTTTCAATTTTTCGATTAACTGATTTTTTGATTTTCCCATTTCTCTATTTCTCGATTTTTCAATTCTTTCTTCAATTGTGTTTTTTCAATTTTTCGATTTCTGGATTTTTCAATGTTTCAGTTTTGGACTTTTTCACTTTTCCGATTCTTCAATTTTCTTTCCATTTTTCAGTTTTTCAAGATTTCAGTTTTGAATTTTTTCACTTTTTCGATTTTTCAATTTTCCTTCCATTTTTCAGTTTTTCAGTATTTCAGTTCTGAGATTTTGCAATGTTTCGGTTCTTCAATTTTTCCATTTTTTTGATGTTTCGATTTCTCGGTTTTTCATTTTTCGATAGGTATTTTAATTTTTCAATTTTTAAGTTCTAGATTTTCCGTTAATTTTTTTGTTTTCCTTGATGTTTTGATTTCTCGATTATTCGATTTTTCAAGTTCTCGGTTTAGATTTTTTGGCTTTCCAATTCTTCGATTTTTAAATTGTTTAATTTTTAGATTGTCCAATTTCTCGATTTATAGATTTTTCAATTTTTCGGTTTACCGATTTTTTTCATTTAAAATGTTTCAATTTTTCAATTATTAAGTTTTCGATTTTTCAATTTTGATGTAATTTGAAAACGGTATTAATAATACATTTAGGCCAATAAACTAATAGACGGGTTTGATAAGCCTTGTTTGCTCTACAGTGTCTAAATTGTGTTTGAATAATATAATAATTATCTCGTCTAGCGTTTCCCCTAACTGCAATTATGACCGGAAAACGCCGCCCCAACTGGCCTAACGTCGCTTGTAAATTACGCGAAAGAACGAGGACCTAGAACGGAGCTCCGACGCTGCGCCTCTTCCGCGTCCATTTCTTCCTCGTGCTGGCTTTACAGGTACTTACGTAAACGTGAGCGGCCAAGCCCAACACGACAACCAACATTCCGTCTTATTATCATTAAGATAAATATGTCCATGTTCTGACGACTTCAATAATATTCCGTGTATTTAACGGTTGATATCGAAAGGTATTTGCGGGTTTCGAGTTACAGGAAGTGTCGCTAATTCAACAAATCAATCAAGTTAGGGCCGGACAGTTATGTTTTCTTTCAGGTTTATTATGATTGGATGCAGATGTTGTGTTGAACATATTGAAGATATAACGGGATATGAAAACGTGAATTATTATCGGATGTGGCGCAGGTATTTAATTTTTTATAACCAATTAGAAAATTCTTTGGAAGAGAACACGGTCATGAATTATGATGATTGGCGATTTTCTGAGATCTACGATCGAGAGAAACGCCGGTTTTCCTCAAAAGAAAAGACCGATGAAAGTTGCACACAAAAACAAACACCGGTCGACTAATTAAATTACGATTTACCATTTCTATTACCGTTTTAATGAGAACACATTTTCATTAACACCTTAATCCCATGCCGTAAATCTCACTCGATGTAAATCCGAAATCACCATACAACAGAATGCACTTGAGGAAAATTAGCACCTCGGGCTCGGAATACAATACAGAATATTCTTTTCAATTTAGCAGCCGATGTGAATTTTCTACGATGTGCGTGTTTTCTCTCAAGATAAACAACAACGTCTACGTAAACACGACATGACATCTTGTTTATTTTCTCGACGGAGTGTTCTTCATTTTTGTAAATTAAAGCGAAGATTGGGATTTTATGTGCTACTTATCGATCGAGGTTTAAAAATACGACGATTTGCAATGTCGCAAAAACAATGCCAGACGCAACAAAAAATCGTTTCACTTTTTCGAAAGCTGATGTGGAAGAAAAAAATCGAAAGTGATTAATCATTTCGGAAAGAAAATCGCGCAAGCAAAAAAGTGGGTTCATCACCACCCATTTTTCGTATTTAAACGGGCATAATTTAGTCCCTCGGGCGAACATGAAAGCTATCGGATTATCGAAACATTGGCCGAGATCTTGATTTTATCATTAAGCGACTTTCTTCAAGGTTCAGTACACTTTTCCTGAGGCTAGCGTCATAATCATGGCGTTTGGTTAAACCGTTACAAAAAGTTACGTTGATTACGAACAGTTCTTGCAAACTTTGTACTATTATTATTATTTTGGTTTGGTTTGCGATTCGTTTAATTACCAGCAACTTATTTCGAATTTTTCACTTTCTTTGGGTTTGTCTCTGGTTTTTTTGTTCGTACAGATAACAAAGTTCAGAACCAACGACGAGACGTTTACTTTCTAGAGGAGACGACAAAAATCACATTCATAAATGTTCTCAGTCGCACGTTTACAATAACTGCTGGAATTTTTCTATGCAAATGCTTGGCATTTTAATTTGTTGAAATAGAAACGGTAAAAGTCGAGCATAAATTGTACAATGGAAACTGTAACTGTTACTCTGTTTCGCACAACGGATTACACAAGCTGAAATAAACTGGTAGTTTTCTCTGGAACTAATCGTAACTCGGCGATTTTTTATTGACTGTCAAATGTGTTTCCCCACAAGTAATGAGTTCATTATAAAACCGCTAAATTTTCTGACGAAAAAGACGGCTTTAAAAAAGATTCGTAATTCCGACTCCTCGTTCCAACGTCCTCAAATTAAAAGCAATTTTATTTTTCTTACGACCGTCATTACGTCGGCGTGTTGTAATCACGTACCATAACGGCATTATAAAATTAAACCTTTTTTGTACGTTTATGTGCAATACGAGACGTGCTGATTGCCACCTGTCAGATGTAATTTTCGATTCTTCGCATGAGGACGACGAAAAAATCCGGCTTACTCCAACTATGCTACGAAATTTTATTCTTCGATCGGAACTATTACGGATTTCACACCTGTGATGACCACGTAACTGCTTACGAATTTGAGCTTTTTTCCTGAAATTGTCGATTCTGGAATACGTGTTAATTTTTTAATTAGTTAAGTTCAGCCTGAATTAGTCCTCCAAATGACTATCAACGACTCGGTAGACGAATAAAAATATTAATAGTTGAGAAATAAAATAAGCCAATGAAGTTCAACATTTTCGTCCAATAAAATGAATGATCAAAAGGTAAACTACTGCTTTGAAGTTTGTTTTTAATTAGATTTGACTTGACCACTTGCCAAAATAGAATTCAATTTTCATCTCATGATAAATAAAATAAACCAAATAAACTCAAATGTGGAGGTGGGTACCTTTTTATTTGGTATAAATTCCACTGTTTACCAACATAAAATCCCCTTTTCATCCAATTCAAGTGATTAAAAAGAAACCGACAAGGAGGGTGGGCGCAGCCACTTTGATGTTTTTTTTTTATTTCATTTGACCACTTGCCAAAATGGAATTCAATTTTCTTTCCAGGGAAAATAAAATATGCCAATAAAATTCAAAAACAGATGTGGATGGAGTCAGTTTTAGCTTTTTCATATAGATTGCGCGATTTTTCTTAGTTAAATGCCCTTTTGGTATTTCCCAATTTCCAAAGTGAATCCGAAGTTTGCATTTTTTTTTTAATTCAACTTTCAAGGTTTTTTTGTTGGCATTGAATCTTTGAAATTTGCCAGAAAAAGAGTATTTTGAATTAATTTTGAAAAACTCGGAGAAATTTTGATAGCCCAAAATTTCGAACTTTTAGAAAACCCAATTTTCAAGACTACAAAACTAGTAAAAGTGCGTTTTGACGTCATTTCTTTCGTGGTAACTTCTGAAATTTTGAACGTTCGCATTTTTTAAATTAATTTTGAAAACTCGTAATTTAGGAGGATTATGGTGTTTGGGGGATTTGAGGATTATGGTGTTTTGAGGATGAGGATTATGGTGATTTGAGCATTTGAGGATTACGTTCTGAAGTTTTGAGGCTTATGGTATTTTGAGGATTATGATATTCTGAGGATTTTAGCATTCTAGTGTATTGAGAATATGAGGAGTATGCTATTATGAGAATTTGAGGATTATGATGTTCGAGGATCTGAGGGTAATGCTGCTTTGAGAATTTGAGAACTATTGTGTTTCTATAGTGTTTTGAGGATTTGAGGATTATGGTATTCTGAGGATTTGAGAAATATGGTGTTTTAAGGATTTGAGGATTATAATGTTCTGCGCATTTGAGTATTGTGATGTTCTCAGGATTTGAGGATTCTGGTATTGTGAGGATTGGAGAAATATGGTGTTTTGGAATTTGAGGATTATGGTGTCTTGAGGATGAAGATTATGGTGATTTGAGCATTTCAAGATTATGTTCTGAAGTTTTGAGGCTTATGGTGTTTTGAGGTTTAGAGGATTATGATGTTCTGAGGATTTGAGGATTATGATGTTCTGAGGATTTGAGCATTCTAGTGTATTGAGAATTTGAGAATTATGCTGTTATGAGGATTTGAGGATTATGATGTTCTGAGGATTTGAGCATTCTAGTATATTGAAAATTTGAGGATTATGATGTTCTGAGGATCTGAGGATAATGCTGCTTTGAGAATTTGAGAACTAGTGTTTCTATAGTGTTTTGAGGATTTGGGGATTATGGTACTCTGAGGATTTGACAAATATGGTGTTTTGAGAATTTGAGGATTATAATGTTCTGAGGATTTAAAAGTTACGATGTTCTGAAGATTTGGGGATTATGATGTTCTGAGGATTTGAGTATTCTAGTGTATTGAGAATTTGAGGCTTATCCTGTTATGAGGATTTGAGAATGATTATGATGTTCTGAGGATAATGCTGTTTTGAGAATTTGAGAACTACGGTGTTTTAAGGATTTGAGGATTATGGTGTTTTAAGGATTATGATCTTCTGAGGATTTGAAGATTATGATGTTTTGAGGATGTGAAGATTATAGTGTTTTGCGGATGTGAAGATAATGGTGTTTCGAGGATTTGAGAATTACAATGTTTTGAGGATTTGAGGATTATGATTTTCTGAGGATTTGAGCATTCTAGTATATTGAAAATTTGAGAATTATGCTGTTATGAGGATTTGAGGATTATGCTGTTCTGAGGATCTGAGGATAATGCTGCTTTGAGAATCTGAGAACTAGTGTTTCTATAGTGTTTTGAGGATTTGGGGATTATGGTATTCTGATGATTTGAGAAATATGGTGTTTTGAGTATTTGAGGATTATAATGTTCTGAGGAATTAAAAGTTACAATGCTCTGAAGATTTGAGGATTATGATGTTCTGAGAATTTGAGCATTCTAGTGTATTGAGGATTTGAGGGTTATGCTGTTATGAGGATTTGAGAATGATTATGATGTTCTGATGATAATGCTGTTTTGAGAATTTGAGAACTACGGTATTTTGAGGATTTGAGGATTATGGTGTTTTAAGGATTATGATCTTCTGAGGATTTGAAGATTATGATGTTTTGAAAATGTGAGGACTATAGTGTTTTGAGAATGATAGTGTTTTGAGAATTATAGTGTTTTGAGGATCTGAAGATAATGGTGTTTCGAGGATTTGAGAATTACAATGTTTTGAGGATTTGGGGATTATGATGTTCTGAGGATTTGAGCATTCTAGTATATTGAAAATTTGAGAATTGTGCTGTTATGAGGATTTGAGGATTATGGTGTTCTGAGGATTTCGGGATTATGGTATTCTGAAGATTTGAGAAATATGGTGTTTTGAGAATTTGAGGATTATAATGTTCTGAGGATTTAAAAGTTACGATGTTCTGAAGATTTCAGGATCATGATGTTCTGAGGATTTGAGGATTTGAGTATTCTAGTGTATTGAGAATTTGAGGGTTATGCTGTTATGAGGATTTGAGAATGATTATGATGTTCTGAGGATAATGCTGTTTTGAGATTTTGAGAACTACGGTGTTTTGAGAATTTGAGGATTATAGTGTTTTGAGGATTTGAGGAATATGATGTTTTGACGATTTGAGGTTATGGTGTTCTGAGGATTTGAGGATTATGGTGTTTTGAAGATTGGAGGATTGTGGTGTTTACAGGATTGGAGGATTGTGGTGTTTACAGGATTTGAGGATTATGATGTTCTGTAGATTTAAGTATTATGCTGTTTTGAGGACTTTAGGAGTAAGATGTTTTGAGGATTTGAGGATTCTGGTTTAAGGACTTCAGGATTATGGTGTTCCGAAGATTTGAGGATTATGATGTTCTGGGGATTTGAAGATTTGATGATTATTATGTTTTCAGAAATAAGAAATAAATCTTATGACAAATAATACCTCAAAAAAATCACGTTTAGATTAGCCTAATTTGTATTAGTTCCCACTTGCAACCTACAGATGAACATATAACAAATCCCGCCCACCCACCCGCCTCGATTTCAGTGATTAATTTTATCTACTCTGAAAGACAGAAATAAAATCAGTCCCTAAATGAGAACAGGGAAAGTGGGCGTGGTTAGTACTTATTAAGACAAGATTAACTTTGGCAAATCACATACATCTAAAAACAATACAGGGAGGGTGGGTGGGGCTAGTACTTGCAACGGTAAGACTGAACAATATTAAGAGGAACTATTGCTTGCCTATAAAAGACTCTTTAGGAAAACCCATTCTTTTATTTTTTACTTCCCGAGCGTAAGCAAAGGAAGTATTGTAATCGAGTCCCTCGGCCGACCCTCCTCTTTTGTATTTTCTCGACGTATCATGACCCTTAGAGGACGAAGTAATAGGTCTCCCGTTTCCGTCTGTCTGTCTCTCTGTCCATCTGTCTGCGTCCCGGACAGATTGTTGTCAAATTTTGTATTTATATTAGGTATATGAAGTAGATGGTAAAGGCTAACCAAATTTGTCTAATCATCCCCACCACTAATGTGATGACGTCACTTCAAAATTGTACATAGTAAATGGGTTTTAAATTGTATCAAATAACATAGTCGTACACACGTAGTTTATGACTCCAAATTGAGATTTTTGGAAAAATAAAATCAAAATTAGGAAAGAACATTTTGACATTTAATTTGGAATCTGCAAAACCGAATGCTTTGAAATCTTGCAGATGGTTTACAGTTACGATAAGGATGATAAGTTTTTATTCAAAATATTTATATTTACTCGTCCCCTCCAAAAAATTGATGATTTCAATTTTTCTTCAATTTCTCGATTTATCGATTTTTTTTAATTTATAATTTTTCAATTTTTATTTCTCGTTTGGGCTATTTCGATTTTTTAATTTCATGATGTTTTCACGTTTCGATTTCTCGATGTTACAATTTTTCAGTTATTCGCTTTTGCGATTTCTCGGTTTTTCGTTTTCCCGGCTTTTTATTTTTGAATTTTCCGATTTTTCGATGTTTCGATTTTTCAATTTTTCGAATTTTCAATTTCAATTTTATGAATTTTGGAATTTTCGATTTTTTTTTGATTTTTCAGTTTTCGATTATTATTTAAATTTTACATTTTTCGATTTCATGATTTTTTGATGTTTCGATTTCTCGATTTTTTTCAGTTTCTAGATTATTTTATTTTTCGAATTTTTTAGTTTTAAATTTTACAATTTTTTGATGTTTGGATTTATCAAGATTTCGATTGTTCAATTTTCAGATTTTTAAAATTTAAAATTCTTGAGTTTTTAATTTTTCGTTTGGGTTATTTCGGAAAATTGAAAAATCGAGCATCGAAATCTCGATAAATCCAGAAATCGCAAAATCGAAAAATCCAAAATCGAGAGACTGAAACAACAAAAAGTCCGAAATTTGAAAATTTAAAACCGAAATATCACATTTCAAAAAACAAAAAATTGAAAAATTGAGAAATCCACAAATCGAAAAATTAAAAATTTAAATACCTGAACAATAAAAATATCAAAAAATCGAAAAATTGAGAAAACGAGAAATAGAAAATTGAAAAATCAACGAAGTAAAAAATCAAAATTTTTCGAATTTTCAATTTCAATTTTATAAATTTTACAATTTTCGATTTCCCGTTTTTTTGATTTTTCAGATTTCGATTATTTAAATTTTACATTTTTCGATTTTATGATTTTTTGATGTTTCAATTTCTCGATTTTTTTCAGTTTCTAGATTTTTTTATTTTTCGGATTTTTTAATTTTAAATTTTACAATTTTTTGATGTTTGGATTCATCGAGATTTCGATTGTTCAATTTTCCGATTTTTTATTTTTCAATCTTCCGATTTTTAAAGTTTAAAATTCTTCAGTTTTTAATTTTTCGTTTGGGTTATTTCGACTTGGACGGAAAATTGAAAAATCGAAGCATCGAAATCTCGATAAATCCAGAAATCGCAAAATCGAAAAATCCAAAATCGAGACACTGAAACATCAAAAAGTCCGAAATTTGAAAATTTAAAACCGAAATATCACATTTCAAAAAACAAAAATTGAAAATTTGAGCAATCCACAAATCGAAAAATTAAAAATTTAAATACCTGAACAATAAATATATCAAAAAATCGAAAAATTGAGAAAACGAGAAATCGAAAATTGAAAAATCAACGAAGTAAAAAATCAAAATTTTTCGAATTTTCAATTTCAATTTTATAAATTTTACAATTTTCGATTTCCCGTTTTTTTGATTTATCAGATTTGGATTATTTAAATTTTACATTTTTCGATTTTATGATTTTTTGATGTTTCGATTTCTCGATTTTTTTCAGTTTCTAAATTTTTTTATTTTTCGAATTTTTTAATTTTAAATTTTACAATTTTTTGATGTTTGGATTCATCGAGATTTCGATTGTTCAATTTTCCGATTTTTTATTTTTCAATCTTCCGATTTTTAAAGTTTAAAATTCTTCAGTTTTTAATTTTTCGTTTGGGTTATTTCGACTTGGACGGAAAATTGAAAAATCGAAGCATCGAAATCTCGATAAATCCAGAAATCGCAAAATCGAAAAATCCAAAATCGAGACACTGAAACATCAAAAAGTCCGAAATTTGAAAATTTAAAACCGAAATATCACATTTCAAAAAACAAAAATTGAAAATTTGAGAAATCCACAAATCGAAAAATTAAAAATTTAAATACCTGAACAATAAAAATATCAAAAAATCGAAAAATTGAGAAAACGAGAAATCGAAAATTGAAAAATCCACGAAGTAAAAAATCAAAATTTTTCGAATTTTCAATTTCAATTTTATAAATTTTACAATTTTCGATTTCCCGTTTTTTTTTGATTTTTCAGATTTCGATTATTTAAATTTTACATTTTTCGATTTTATGATTTTTTGATGTTTCGATTTCTCGATTTTTTTCAGTTTCTAGATTTTTTTATTTTTCGAATTTTTTAAGTTTAAATTTTACAATTTTTTGATGTTTGGATTCATCGAGATTTCGATTGTTCAATTTCCCGATTTTTTATTTTTCGATTTTCCGATTTTCAAAATTTAAAATTCTTCAGTTATTAATTTTTCGTTTAAGTTATTTCGCCTTCGACGGAAAATTGAAAAATCGAAGCATCGAAACCTTGATAAATCCAGAAATCGCAAAATCGAAAAATCCAAAATCGAGAAACTGAAACATCAAAAAGCCCGAAATTTGAAAATTTAAAACCGAAATATCGCACTTCAAAAAACAAAAAATTGAAAAATTGAGAAAACCAGAAACAAAAAAAATTGAAAAATCAACGAAGTAAAAAATCAAAAAGTTGAAAAATTGAAGAAATGAATAACTAAAAAATCGAAAAATCGTAAAATGGATTAATCGAGAAATCAGAAACTCATAAACCCCATAAATTGAAAATTTGGAAAAAGAAAAAAATTTAAATCGAAAAATGGAAAACCAAAAAATTGAAAACTCGTGATACTGAAATATCGGAAAATCGGGAAATCGAAGAATAAATAAAAATGAGAATCTGAAAATTAGATAAAGCGAAAATTTTGAAAATAGAAAAATTGACAAACTTAAAAATTTAAAACGAAAATGTCGAAGAACCGAAACATCAAAAAAACATGGTAAATCAATGACTGAGTCAATTGATTTTATTGATTAAATCAAGAATTGCAAAACTGAATACTTTGAAATCTCGACGTTTTGGTAACTTTTTAATGAAAATGTATGTTCATCAACCCCCAAAAAATTGATTAGGGCATCTCAAAATTTTGCCGAATAAATTCTTTCGCAAATGTGCAAATTATGAACAGACTTTTAATCATCGCATTCATATTTTTGAGATTTTCTTAAACAAGTGACTCAAAAAATTAATGAATCAGTCAATTTATTATTATTGATAAGGTAAGAATTATAATAATAACATTCAGAATATTTTGTTCAATTGAGGCTTATGAATAATTTTAGTCATCTGCTTTGGGGCGATAAACTCATTCAAATCAAACAAGTATCTACGTGACATTCTTCCGATTTAATATATTCCCGTTGATAATGTGCTGTTTGGGACACTTGAAAATTATTAAAAATAAATATTATTATTTAAAAAAAACTTAAAATGACGTGCTTGCATCGACGTTAATGGAGCTTTTTATTGGTGTGCACAGCACACAAGTGTGAATCAATAGAAGATGTTGAACTTTGCACCTACGGTGGCATAACTGGTCATAAGTAACGGCAAAGTAACCCAGAATTGTTCGAAAAAATTTTCAAGTCGTAGCTTTCCAGATGGTTTAAACTCACAAATTTTTACATTTTATTATTTCTAAATAATTTGATCAAAAAACTTAAACTAATAACAATAACGCACGACTATTTGCCACTACTTCGTCGACACCATTCAACAAATAAACAACTTGGTCGAATATCGAGCAGACATTTCGCTGAATAAAAGTTCACAATTACGATAACAGATGATAAGACAACGAACACCCAGCCTGCCAACTAGATATGAATCATCATCCACTCGAGATTTGCCTCTACTATTGTGTCGAGAGAGAAAATGCACCGGCGAAAAAAAGGTCAAGAACTTTTGTCTTCCATGAGAACGAGGCGAAAAATTATCAACATCTCGTCACGAAATTGCTGTCCTTTCAAATAATATTATTTTAATATTTCAAAGCTACAGAGACAACCGTGATATCATCCGCTTTGTGCCAATCGTTCGTATGTTCGTCACGTGTACCCACCGTTTCGATTTCACCAATCCAACCGTACGTGATTAAACTTCAAACGAAAAGTCGAATTCACTCTTCTCGAAGAAACTCCGATATTGCGTCAAAATTAACGCAATGACACTGAACCCGGTGACACTACGAAAGTCGACTTATCTCTTAAATTAATCGAGAAAATAATAAATCGTAATAAAAATACTCACAGCTCCTCTCGCTGGCGTTGAGATAAAACCATTTTCATGTTAATGTTCCGGGGCTCGACTTCCACTAAATCCTTATTGCATTACCTGCGAAGTAAAAATCGCGTTAATCTTGGTTTGCTTGCGAAACGCCACGATTTTGGCATTTTCAACGCCATTAAATTAGAGCGGTCTGCCTACACAGGTGGCCGATAATCGTGAACACAACAAAGCATTGTTGAGATTCTTGCGTGTATGAAGTTCACGAGAGGGGAATCGCTGACATTTTCGAACCGAGTCGATGAAATAGCCCGACCCTGTGTATCGGGTTCGGGGCAGAGATTGATTACTCAATAAATTGTGGAAGAGGAATGTTGGCTTCGTTACGTTTAATCGATAAGGAACAAGGAAAAAGGTAAGGAATAGGGTTAAAGGATTAGAAGCGGAAATGTGCGGTTTCGGGACGACCTAAATGATCTGAAACTTGTATTTGTATACTAAGTGAGCGAAACATACGAAGTAATTATTCCATGTCTTGACGCATCGACTAGACACCACGTTTGTGTGCTGAATTCAACGCCGGATGAAAAATCTGATAAAGCACACTGAGAAAAATTTTGAAAGCTGGTAAAACCAAACCCACATTTTAATGTTTACACAGCACACAGAGAAAACCCCATCGATATCTAAAATAATATCTATTTCCCCAATAAATCATCGTCACTTTTGTGACAAATTTACAACTCTGATGCAATTTTTCCCATTTCGCGGCTTATTACGTTAGCCCAACCTTCACCAAAACAAACCTTACGCAAAAATGTCGCATTTTCGCACCCGCATCGCAAATATTGAATAATAAATATTTATGTAAACTTATAAGCAACAACAGTTACCTATAAACATTCTGACCCTGGAATTTGTTCTTGATACGACGTGCAAAATCTCAAAAATGCAATCCTCGACCCACGCCTCAGCCTCGCGTTTCCCCCGTTTCGCGAAAATGTGCCACAATATCGCAAAATTCGTGACGTAACCGCTTCATTTGTTTACATCCCACTTGATCCGTCACAGTGGTCATTATTTGCGTCGTGGACCGTACCCACTTGCCAAAAAAATTGCAAAACGTGAATGTGGAGCAAAAATAAAGGAACGGTGGTCGAGGAGATAGAAATGCGGGATTTATTAGTCACGATATGGAATAAATTATGAACAGGTGACAAAGAAAGAATTAAACGTGGGGAAAAATGCACTCTGGTGCAAGTTCCGGTTCGATAATCGATCGGAAAAACCCCACTGGATTAGGGGTCGAAAACCGTCCCCGACGACCAAAATTCGGCGAAATGGGTAAATTTTGACAGATGTCCATCGATCAAAACGCAGCTCGATTGGGTTACGCCACCGATCAAAAACGAGTTTAACGGCCACCAGTTCTAATTTAAGAATGAATCAACACTTCAGGGTCGTTCTTACGTTTAAATTTGACAAGCTTTAACGACTTTTAAAGCCTTTGCGACAAAATCAATATCGGCCATTTTGCTTTAGACAATGTCAATCGGGTGGAATTTCGTGGGGTTTTTTTCGGTGAGAGGGACAAGAGGTCGGATTTTACTTACAAAATGTGATGCAGGGGATATCCGAAACACTATTTGCACTAAAATTGGGTGTTGGAGAGCTGGCAGGAGACGTCAAACACGATAACGGTCACACAACTACACGTACTGCTCACACTGCGCAAGAGAAAATGACAAAAACTGAAAGATCGCTGCTTGAATCGGACAATGCTGCCAACTGCGCAACGGTGACTAAACTAAAAACGAAAGGATGGTGAGCGGACCTGTCAAAATAAATAGTAGGACACAAATGTCACTTCTGGACCTGGATATTTGGCGGCCTAAAAAACAGGGTAGAATCGTACAAATTTAGCTGTTATTTTTAGCATAAAATCGGACTCAGATTTTTAAAAAGGTCATTAAAAATAGGGTGTTTCCATAAAACATTGATGTTTCAATAGATAAAATGAGCCTAATAACAAGTCATTTTCTCAATTTTTGTATTTTTGAACAAACTTCAACGGCAAAACTTGAAAATTGGCTCATTTTCCTAAAAAATTGATGATTTGGGAAAACTGAGTTAGAAGTTTTGATGTTTTGGTAGAAATACCGATTTTTGTTGAAAAAAAAAATGCATGGAAATTAGGAAAATGACTAAGAAAACTAGGAAAAAATAATCTGAGTTAAAACGTTACACATATTAGGCTACTAGGACATAAAATGTTACTTCTGGACCAGGATATTTGGCGTCATAAAAAATAGGGTGGAATCTTACAAATTTAGCTGTTTTCCCAAAAGTCAACAACCGAAAAAAGCCAAAAACATCCTCAAACCCCACAAAGAGACACATGACTAAGAAAACTAGGAAAAAAAAATCTGAGTTAAAACGTTGCACATATACAATTTTGCGATTTTACAGTTTTTCCCTTTTTTCGATTTTTTCAATTTTTCAACTTTTGATTTTTAAATTTTTCATCAGTGTTTCAGTTTCTCGACTTTTAATTTTTTGATTTTAGATTTTTTGTTTCTTCAATTCTAATTTTTGAACTTTACAGTTTTTCTTTTCTTTCATTTTTAGATTTTCACAAGTTTTCGATTTCCAATTTTTCAGGTTTTCAATTATAAATTTTTCAATTTTTGATTTTTGTCAATCTTCGAATTTTTCGATTTTACGAATTTTCTTTTTAATTTTATGAATTATTAATTTTTTTTTTGTTTATTTATTAATAATAATGCTTTGAAGCCTGTAGTGTCTTTTCTTATAATAATTTAATTCCATTTCCTGGAGGATATGTCATTTGCTAAAATTAGTCTTATCTTAACAGGTACTAGCCCCGCCCACCCACCCTCTGTTTTTTAGAGGTTATGTCATCTGCCAATATCAGTCTTATCCTATCTAGCAGCTGCCAAGATAAGACTGACTTTGGCAGATGACATAACCTCTAAAAAACGAGAGGGTGGGTGGGCGGGGTTAGTGCCTGCTAAGATAAAGAATGACTTTGGCAAATGAGATACCGTGTAAGAAAAGAGAGGGTGGGTGGGCGGGGTTTATATTTCGTACATTTTTTTAATACACCAAATCTTATTTTCCCAACAAGAAACTAAAAACATAATGTAACAATCGTAACTATAAGTAACTAAAAGAAAGTCTCGATCTCAATGATGATGAATGTTTTATTCGTTGACCAAGGGGCGGAGCGTAATTGCAAAATACATATTTCCCTACAAAAATTTTGAACATGTTTTAAGTTTCTTGTTGTGAAAAGAGGACTACGTATATTAAGAAGAAATGGCAAAATTAGTAGACTACTAGGACATAAAATGTTACTTCTGGACCAGGATATTTGGCGTCTTAAAGAACAGAATTACGCTCTAACTCAGATTTTCTTAGCCATTTTCCTATTTTCTATGCATTTTTTTTTTTTTTTTCAACAAAAACCAGAGATTCAGAAATTGTTACGTCTGGCTCACATTTTTAAGAAATCATAAAAAACAGGGTAGTTTTCGTTATTTTTTGCATAAAAATCTGGCTCACATTTTCAAAAAGGGCATTAAAAATAGGGTAGTTTCCATAAAAAATTGATGTTTCAATAGATAAAATGAGCCTAAAAACAAGTCATTTTCTCAATTTTTGTGTTTTTGAACAAACTTCAATGACAAAACTTGAAAATTGACTCATTTTCCTAAAAAAATGATGATTTGGGAAAAACTGAGTTAGAAGTTTTGATGTTTTGGAAGAAATACCGGTTCTTGTTGAAAAAAAATGCATAGAAATTAGGAAAATGACTAAGAAAACTAGGAAAAAAATCTGAGTTAAAACGTTACACATATTAGACTACTAGGACATCAAATGTTACTTCTGGACCAGGATATTTGGCGTCTTAAAAAACAGAATTACGCTCTAACTCAGATTTTTTTAGTCATTTTCCTATTTTCTATGCATTTTTCTTCAACAAAAACCACAGATTCAGTGGTTACGTCTGGCTCACATTTTTAACAAATCAAAAAAAAACAGGGTAGTTTTCGTTATTTTTTGCATAAAAATCTGGCTCACATTTTTAAAAAAGTCAGAAAAATAGGGTAGTTTCCATGAAAAAATTGATGTTTCAATAAATAAAATGAGCCTAAAAACAAGTCATTTTCTCAATTTTTGTGTTTTTGAACAAACTTCAACGACAAAACTTGAAAATTGACTCATTTTCCTAAAAAATTGATGATTTGGGAAAACTGAATTAGAATTTAGGGGTTAAAAAGTCAAATTCAACGTTGTTTTTGGTGTTCTGGTAGAAATACCGGTTTTTGTTGTAAAAAAAATGCATAGAAAATAGGAAAATGACAAAGAAAACTATGAAAAAAATCTGGGTTAGAACGTTACACATATTAGACTACTAGGACATAAAATGTTACTTCTGGACCAGGATATTTGGCGTCTTAAAAAACAGGGTAGAATCTTACAAATTTAGCTGTTTTCCCAAAAGTCAACAACCGAAAAAAGTCAAAAACATCCTCAAACCCCACAAAGAGACACATTTCTGCATTCTGTGTTTCTCCTTCCCTCTCTTCATTACTTTTAGTATCTAGTCTTATTCTATAATTCTAATAAGTGTAACGTTCTAACTCAGATTTCTTTTCCTAGTTTTCTTATTATAGTCATTTTCCAATTTTCTATGCATTTTTTTTTTTTTCAACAAAAACCAGAGATTCAGAAGTACTTACGTCTGGCTCACATTTTTAAGAAATCATAAAAAACAGGGTAGTTTTCGTTATTTTTTGCATAAAAATCTAGCTCACATTTTTATAAAGGTCATTAAAAATAGGGTAGTTTCCATAAAAAATTGATGTTTCAATAGATAAAATGAGCCTAAAAACAAGTCATTTGCGCAATTTTTGTGTTCTTGAACAAACTTCAATGACAAAACTTGAAAATTGACTCATTTTCCTAAAATAATGATGATTTGGGAAAAACCGAGTTAGAAGTTTTGATGTTTTGGAAGAAATACCGGTTTTTGTTGACAAAAAATTGCATAGAAATTAGGAAAATGACTAAGAAAATTAGGAAAAAAAAATCTGAGTTAAAACGTTACACATATTAGGCTACTAGGACATAAAATGTCACTTCTGGAGCACGATATTTGGCGTCTTAAAAAACAGGGTAGAATCTTACAAATTTAGCTGTTTTCCCAAAAGTCAACAACCGAAAAAAGCCAAAAACATCCTCAAACCCCACTAAGAAACACATTTCTGCATTCTGTGTTTCTCCTTCTTTCTCATCAGCACTTTTAGTATCCAGTCGTATTCTAATTCTAATATTTATGTGTAACGTTCTAACTCAGATTTTTTTTTCTTAGTTTTCTTAGTCATTTTCCTATGCATTTTTTTTTTTTTTCAACAAAAACCAGAGATTTAGAAGTTGTTACGTCTGGCTGACATTTTTAAAAAGGTCATTAAAAATAGGGTAGTTTCCATAAAAAATTGATGTTTCAAAATAGATAAAATGAGCCTAAAAACAAGTCATTTTCTCAATTTTTGTGTTTTTGAACAAACTTCAACGGCAAAACTTGAAAATTGACCCATTTTCCTAAAAAATTGATGATTTGGGAAAACTGAGTTACAAGTTAGGGGTTAAAAATAAGGGTAAAAAGTCAAATTCAACGTTGTTTTTGGTGTTTTGGTAGAAATACCGGTTTTTGTTGAAAAAAAAAATGCATAGAAAATAGGAAAATGACTAAGAAAACTAGGAAAAAAAATCTGAGTTAAAACGTTGCACATATACAATTTTGCGATTTTACAGTTTTTCCCTTTTTCGATTTTTTCAAATTTTCAACTTTTGATTTTTAAATTTTTCATCAGTATTTCAGTTTCTCGACTTTTAATTTTTTGATTTTGGATTTTTTTTTCTTCAATTCTAATTTTTGAACTTTACAGTTTTTCTTTTCTTTCATTTTAGATTTTCACAAGTTTTCGATTTCCAATTTTTCAGGTTTTCAACTATAAATTTTTCAATTTTTGATTTTTGTCAATCTTCGAATTTTTCGATTTTACGAATTTTCTTTTTAATTTTATGAATTATTAATTTTTTTTTGTTTATTTATTAATAATAATGCTTTGAAGCCTGTAGTGTCTTTTCTTATAATAATTTAATTCCATTTCCTGGAGGATATGTCATTTGCTAAAATTAGTCTTATCTTAACGGGTACTAGCCCCAGCTGCCCGCCCTCTATTTTCTTAGAGAATGTCATTTGCCAAAATCAGTCTTATCCTAACAGGTACTAGCCCCGCCCACCCACCCTCTGTTTTTTAGAGGTTATGTCATCTGCCAATATCAGTCTTATCCTATCTAGTAGCTGTCAAGATAAGACTGATTTTGGCAGATGACATAACCTCTAAAAAACGAGAGGGTGGGTGGGCGGGGTTAGTGCCTGCTAAGATAAAGAATGACTTTGGCAAATGAGATACCGTGTAAGAAAAGAGAGGGTGGGTGGGCGGGGTTTATATTTCGTACATTTTTTAATACACCAAATCTTATTTTCCCAACAAGAAACTAAAAACATAATGTAACTATCCTAACTATAAGTAACTAAAAGAAAGTCTCGATCTCAATGATGATGAATGTTTTATTCGTTGACCAAGGGGCGGAGCGTAATTGCAAAATACATATTTCCCTACAAAAATTTTGAACATGTTTTAAGTTTCTTGTTGTGAAAAGAGGACTATGTATATTAAGAAGAAATGACAAAATTAGTAGACTACCAGGACATAAAATGTTACTTCTGGACTAGGATATTTGGCGTTTTAAAAAACAGAATTACGCTCTAACTCAGATTTTCTTAGTCATTTTTCTATTTTTATGCATTTTTCTTCAACAAAAACCACAGATTCAGTTGTTACGTCTGGCTGACATTTTTAAGAAATCATAAAAAACGGGGTAGTTTTCGTTATTTTTTGCATAAAAATCTAGCTCACATTTTTAAAAAGGGCATTAAAAATAGGGTAGTTTCCATAAAAAATTGATGTTTCAGTAGATAAAATGAGCCTCAAAACAAGTCATTTTCTCAATTTTTGTGTTTTTGAACAAACTTCAACGACAAAACTTGAAAATTGACTCATTTTCCTAAAAAATTGATGATTTGGGAAAACTGAATTAGAATTTAGGGGTTAATAAGTCAAATTCAACGTTGTTTTTGATGTTTTGGTAGAAATACCGGTTTTTGTTGAAAAAAAAATGCATAGAAATTAGGAAAATGACTAAGAAAACTAGGAAAAAAAATCTGAGTTAAAACGTTACACATATTAGAATATTAGGACATAAAATGTTATTTCTGGACCAGGATATTTGGCGTCTTAAAAAACAGGGTAGAATCTTACAAATTTAGCTGTTTTCCCAAAAGTCAACAACCGAAAAAAGCCAAAAACATCCTCAAACCCCACAAAGAGACACATTTCTGCATTCTGTGTTTCTCCTTCCCTCTCTTCATTACTTTTAGTATCTAGTCTTATTCTATAATTCTAATATGTGTAACGTTCTAACTCAGATTTTTTTTCATGGTTTTCGTTGTCATTTTCCTATTTTCTATGCATTTTTTTTTTTCAACAAAAACCAGAGATTCAGAAGTTGTTACGTCTGGCTCAGATTTTTAAGAAATCATGAAAAACAGGGTAGTTTTCCTTATTTTTTGCATAAAAATCTGGCTCACATTTTTAAAAAAGTCATTTAAAATAGGCTAGTTTCCATACAAAATTGATGTTTCAATAGATAAAATGAGCTTAGTATTTGGAAGAAATACCGGTTTTGTTGAAAAAAAATGCATGGAAATTAGGAAAATGACTAAGAAAACTAGGAAAAAAAATCTGAGTTAAAACTTTACACATATTAGGCTACTAGGACATAAAATGTTACTTCTGGACCAGGATATTTGGCGTCTTAAAAAACAAGGTAGAATCTTACAAATTTAGCTGTTTTCCAAAAGTCTACAACCGAAAAAGCCCTAAAACTCTTCAAAAGCATTAATTTTTTTGCACTCCAAAAGTACCCAAATATCTGTAGCCGACCAAAAATTGGGCGCATGAAAAAACAAGGCAGAATCCTACAAATTTAGTGTTTTCCCAAAAGTAAACAACCGAAAAAGATCTAAAAACTTACAAAATGCCTTGTTTTTAAGCACCCCCAAAATGGCTTTTTATTTCTGAACCAGGACATTTGGCGTCTTCAAAAAACAAGACAGAACCCTAAAAATTTAGCTGTTTTCCCAAAAGTCAACAACCGAAGAAGGCCTAAAACCCTTTAAAAAGCATCAACTTTTATGCACCCCAAAAGTACCAAATATCTGCAGACCACCAAAAATTAGCTAGGTACACGAAAAAACTGTTGAAATCTCCCAAAATAGTGCAAAATTACTTCAAGAGCACTTTGAAAAACTTTCAAAATCCGTTGTTTTTAGACATTCCAAATGGCTTTGTATTTCTGGACCAGACCAATTGGCGCATGCAAAAAAAAAGGAAAAACAACACCAAATCAAACAGGTATATTTGGCGCTTTACAAAACAAGGCAGGATCCTAAAAATTTCTACGTTTTCCCAAAAGTTAACAACCGAAAAAGACATAAAATCCTTCAAAAATCATAATTTTTAATGCGACCAAAAAATCAGAAATTGGGCACATGAGAAAACTGTTGAAAATCGTCCAAAATCAAACATAATTACGTTAAAAGCACCCAAAAAACCTTGCAGCATTCCTTGGTGACACCCAAAATGGATTTTTACTTCTAGACCAACCCATTGGCACATGGGAAAAATTCACCGGTCGGAATGGCGACTGGTAAAAATATTAGACAAATAAAAGTTCTTGTTTTTAAATACCTCAAAATAGATTTTCATTTCTGGACCAAACAAATTGAGGCATTAAAAATTACCGAAATTTTGCAACACTTATCCAGATCCCTCGGTTTTCAACAAATCGATTTTTTTATTTCTGAGCCAGGGCATTTGGGCACTTTAAAAATCCAATGAAAATGAAGGTAATTAGTCCCAAAACGTATTAAAATTATTGAAAAAGAGGTCAAAATTTCTCATTTTTAGATACCCCAAAATGACTTTTCATTGATGGACCAGGATAATAACTGGTAAAATAAAAAAAACTGTGTCAGGTAGAACCGCTGCAAACTCAGAAGATCGAAGATCTACTATTATTATTATTATTAATATTACCAGTACAATAAGACAGTTTAAAAACAGCAAAACAAACCAAAAAAAAAGCAATGAAACAAAAACCATATTAAAACCCCTAATTTCTTTGAAATCCAAAAACTGCACTAAATCAATTTAGTGCAATGAATAATAAGAATCGACTAAAGATCCAAAACTTCCAATCAATGTGTCTATCGAGGAGAATCATCGGCACGACCATCAATCCTGAATCAACAGTTTTGTTCAATACGCTGGTTGATTTTCACAATTATATTCAACATCAACATTGCTACATCAATAACAGTGCAACAAGCAAAGGCAAAGACAAAGAAAATGCTATTTTTTCACAAAATAAATTTATTAAATGAATAGAAATCAAAATCTTATCAGTAACTAACTCAGTTTAAGTCTCAATATCATAACACCATTCTCACCAGTTCTATCATCACATCATCAGACAACAAGTATTTTTGATTTTAGATGAGTTGATATTAGTTCTGCAACATGATTTTCAATATTAACTTGAATTACATTTTTCCAATCGGATGTATCTCGAAAGACAAATATATGAGGAGTATAATAACCATCCACAGCCAGACGTATAAGAACGTAGTTCTCAATTTGAGATTTCAGCACCTCTAAATCAAACTTCAACTTCATCTACCAAAAACATTGGTTTTCTCCCCCAATGTATTCTCAAATTCTGCAAACCATCCATCACTTCCAGCATAGAGAAACTCTTTAGTCGATTCTTATTCATTACATTAAATTGATTTAGTGCAGTTTTGGGATTTCAAAGAAATTGGGGATTTTAATATGGTTTTTAGATTTTTTTCCGGTTGTTTCATTGCTTTTTCTTTGGTTTGTTTTGCTATGTTTTTAAAGTGCCTAATTGTACTGGTAATGTTAATACTAATATTTTATATGCCTTGAAAAGCAATAGTAGATCTTAGATCTTCTGGGTTTGCAGCGGTTCCATCTGGAATCGGTGAAATATTCAGCAATAAAACTGTCGACACAGCTTTTTTTTATTTTAACAGTTTATTATTCTGGTCCAGCAATGAACTCATTTTGGGGTATCTAAAAATGAGAAATTTTGACCTCTTTTTCAATAATTTTAAAACGTTTTGGGACTAATTACCGTCATTTTCATTGGATTTTTAAAGTGCCCAAATGCCCTGGCCTAGAAATAAAAAATCCATTTCGGGGTGTTGAAAACCGAGGGATTTGGATAAGTGTTCGGTAATTTTTAATGCCCCAATTTGTTTGGTCCAGAAGTAAAAATCCATTTTGGAGTGTCTCCAAGGAATGCTGTAATTTCTGATGGGTTATTGATTTACAACAAGAAAAGAGACTTTTGAGTATTTTTTGGTCGCATTAAAAATTATGATTTTTGACGGATTTTATATCTTTTTCTGTTGTTAACTTTTGGAAAAACATATAAATTTTTAGGATCCTGTCTTGTTTTGTAAGGCGTTTTAATTTTGGTGTTGTTTTTCCTTTTTTTTTTGCATGCGCCAATTGGTCTGGTCCAGAAATACAAAGCAACGTATTTTGACAGTTTTTTTGACTGTTCTTGAAGTAATTTTGCATTAGTTTGTGGAAGATTTCAACAGTTTTTTTCGTGCGCCCAATTTTTGGTCTACAGATATTTGGTACTTTTGGGGTGCATAAAAGTTAATGCTTTTTGAATAGTTTTAGGCTTTTTTCGGTTGTTGACTTTTGGTAAAACAGCTAAATTTGTAAGATTCTACCCTATTTTTGAAAACGCCAAATATCCTCGTCCAGAAGCAACATTTTAACTCAGATTTTCCTATTTTCTAGGCATTTTTTTTTTTTCACCAAAAACCGGTATTTCTACCAAAACATCAAAAACAACGTTGAATGTGACTTTTTTCCCTTATTTTTAACCCCTAACCTGTAACTCAGTTTTTCCCAAATCATCAATTTTTCAGTAAAATGAGTCAATTTTCAAGTTTTGTCGTTGAAGTCTGTTCAAGAACACAAAAACTGAGAAAATGACTATCTTTAGACTCATTTTATCTACTGAAACATCAATTTTTTATGGAAACTACCCTATTTTTATGACCTTTTTAAAAATGAGCCAGATTTTTATGCTAAAAATAACGAAAACTACCGTTTTTTTTTATGATTTCTTAAAAATGTGAGCCAGACGTAACTGAATGTGGTCTTTGTTGAAAAAAAAAATGCATAGAAAATAGGAAAATGACTAAAAAAAAATTACGAAAACTGTCTTTGTCGGGTTTGAGGATGTCTCCACCTGTCACAGCACACTACTCTCATTTCTCAAAGAAACCAGTCTTAAAAAACGTTCTAGAAAACTAGTGCTTTTTATTTAATATAACATTTACATTAATCGCTATTTTCATCTTGTTTTTCACCACCCTCATCTTTTTCCTCTCTTTGTTGTCCCTCACTACTGTCTGCCTTTTTGCTTTTGATCTCGACCTCCTCTTCACCGCCTTGCTTTTCTTCTCCACATTCAGGCGCTTTATTTTCGTCTTCAATTTTATCATTGTCTTCTTCACTATCACTGCTGCTGCTTGTACTCTCACTTTGTGCTGTATTTTTGGCCTTCTTGCCCTTCTGATTCTGCTTCCTTTTTAGTCTTTTTTGTCTTTTTTTCGCCGTTCGTGCCTCTGCTTTATTTTTGTTCTCCTCCAGTTTTGAGTGATATTCATTATCCAGTCGCTCCTGCGTAAATTGGTGTATAATGGGTTGCCTACTACTTATAAACAAAAAGTTCAAACTTACCCGTTCGCCTTTCTCCTTCATGTATTTTTGCCTTGCGTATTCCTTCCGCCGCAAGTGACGATACACATGGAACTCGCCAGACCCTGCTCCTGCACTGCTCCCCATGACATTCCGGACAAAGTCTGGAACTACGGGAACTCCGCGTTCTTTGGGCTTCTCGGGAATCACCACTGGTTTCTCCTGCAAAATACGAGCTTGGCAATTTGCGAAATGCAAACGATTCCCCCTAGGAGAGGCATACCGGGTTTTTCATGAGCTTTTCCAATTTGAGTCTTTGAAGGTCTGTCGTGTTGCGAATGATAATGGGGCGCGCTGGGCGCTCGATTTCCATATCGGGGCTGCTGTCGCGGTCCCCCATGTCGAAAAACTAAGACTTTCTGATGGCTAAAATAATAACAACACAACGTTTGATGAAATGACAAATGACAAGTATTTGTGACACTTGCAACACGCATGCGCAGTAATTGTCAGTTGCGTGAAGTTGGCCCCCGTCCACAGGTCTGCCACCGTGACGTCTACGCAAGTATCTGCGTCGCGAGTTCTTTGTGCTTAAAAATGTCAAGAGCTTAGATAAATTTAGCAAGTTTCATGTAAATATGTAAATTATGTGGAAATCCGTCGTCCCGCGACCGCCGAGCACCATTTCTCGCCAGGCCGTGAAAATGTTGGGCTTGTAATTTTGGCAATTTGAGGTACCTAGTTTCACGCCCACAGATTTTGACATATCCCTCAATAGATGAAAATTTACATTGCTTTTAATTCTTTGCTCTTTGGGTGAGTAGCAACGCAGCCTTAGCACGGTCCCGACTCGTCCCAGCGCGCTCCCGCGCCTCGCCACAATTAACACGTTAACGAGATGTCATTGCATGATTCTTGATTGGCCCTAATCAAATTGATTAATTCCAGGCGATGGTAGTAGTAAGTGGGATCTGGGTGAAGAATGTGGCCACATACCCAACCCCCGCCATCAATGACATGGTAATGAGCAGCGAGAGCAAAATGACCGCCAAAGCAGTGCTCATCTGCCGACCGAATTCTCACCCATTTCAAGAACGCACCCTCACGCTCGACCAGCCCGTCAAGGTGGGCCGCTCGGTGGCGCGGGCCCGGGCCACGGCCACCAACGCCATCTTCGACTGCAAGGTGCTGTCGCGGCATCACGCCCTGCTGTGGTACGAGAACGGAAAGTTCTATCTACAAGTAAGCGTGAGTACTAGTTTTGGCGTGTGATTGATTTGTGGGGCTTAGGACACCAAGAGCAGCAACGGCACGTTCGTCAACAACAACCGTCTGGCTGCCGAAACAGAACACCATGAAGTCAGTTCCGGTGATATAGTTCAGTTTGGTGTGGACGTTATCGAGAATAATAGGAAGGTTACTCATGGGTGCATTATCGCGACGCTCAAGCTGTATCTGCCCGATGGGAAGGAGGCGAAGGCGAGTCCCAGCATTGTTGAGAGCAACACACATGGTATGTGGGGGGTTGTCATGGCGACTGGTACACAAACGTTGCGTTTATTGCCTGATGAATATGCTAAATGGGACGGGAGCGAAGTGCCACACGAAAACGATACAAAATTTCATAGTAGCTGAATCTGGGGGCCAAATTTTTCGGTAAATAAGTTAATTTGTTTAGTTTGCGATAACCAGGAGCCATGTGGAGCGACGTAATCGTCGAATATCAACAAGTCATAATGATTTTAATGCCCTGTAACCGCACGAAAATATACATCTTAACCAATGGTATTAATCAAGTAGGAAGTAATGGAAGAACGATTATACCTCCCACCCACGACGCGTGTTCATTGGGATAAATACTTCTTTAAATATAAACTTTTAAAATTCTATAAATAAAATAAACGTTCGTTGTGCTAAGAAAACGAGCGCGCTCGATATTATTCCTGATTAATGATGTATGCCAGAAATACCATTAGCGTTTTTGTGAGGTTTTCAGCGCAATAAATCGGTTTGTTTGGACGAAATTTAAATAACAAAGGGTGTTGTCGTTTCGAGGGGCGATGGAAATGAGGAGGGTTTTTTTTTTTGAGGGAAATTAGATTTTCTGTTGTGTATTCTTTTGTCGAGAAAAATAATTAGAGATTCGTTTGAAAATAAGAGCTTTGACAGTCTTCTACACTTCACATTCTGAAAAAAAAATTGGTCAAAGGTTATTTCGACAGAACTTCCCTCGCCTCTGAACAAATCTCGCTTCTTTGACAAATTATAATTTTTTCTGCAATTTTTGTTCTCTGATAACCACTGTAAAGTAAAAGCCAGATCGGGAGATCGAGAATTCAAAAAAATTTAAAAATTGAAATATCAAAAATGGAAAAAATTGAAATGTCAAAAAATCGGAAGATTGAGAATTCTAAATATCAAATAATCGGTAGATCTCAGATTAAAAAATGCTAAAAGTTCAAAAATAGAAAAATCGAAGAACTGTAAAATCGAGAAACCGAAAAATCTAAAATTTAAATATAAATAACACAATTTAAAAAAATATTGAAGAATTAAAATAATGAAAAATCCGGAAATCGAAAAGTTGAAGAATAAAAATATTGAAAAATCCCAAAACTGAAATACAAAAAATTGATCGAAAATGTCGAAAAATAAAACTGAAACACTGAAAACTAGAGAAATCTGAAATTGAAAATTCGAGAAATCGAAAATTCGAATAACCGAAAAGTCGAAAAATGTAAAATTTAAGAACATCGAGAATTCGAACTGAGAAACACCAAGAATTGTAAATTTGAAAAACAGCAAAATCGACAAATTGAAATTTTAAAAATCGAAAAATCGAGGAATTAAATTGAAATATCGGAAAATCGAAGAATAAAAAGGTTGAGAAATGGAAAATTAGAAAAATCGAAAAATCTCAAAACTAAACAATCGAAAAATTGAGAAATCGAAAAGTGTTAAAATCGAAAATTTAGATAAAATTTAAATCAAAAAATTGAAAAATCAAAAACCTTTTGAAAATCAATAAATCGAGAAATCGAAACAACAAATAGTTGGGATTTCGAGAAATGGGAAAATCAAGAAATGGAAAAATCGCAAAATCGAATAATCGAGAAATCAGGGATTCGAAACCTTGATTAATCGAAAATTGAAAAATAGACAAATCGGAAGCTTAGAAACACCAAAAATTGAAAATTTGAAAAGTGGAAAAATTTTGTAATCGGAAAATTGAGGAATCGATAAATTGAAGAATAAAAGTATCGAAAAATCCCTAAACTGAAATATCAAAAAATTTAAGAATTGAAAAATTGGGAAATCGAAAAGTGTAAAAATCGAAAATTTAAAAAATCAAAAACCTTGAAAATCGAAAAATCGAGAAATCCAAACAACAACAGTTAGGATATCGAACAAATGGGAAAATCAAAAAATGGAAAAGTCGAATAATCGAGAAATCAAGAAAACTTCAAAAATCGACAAATCGATAAAAACGGCAAAAATTGAAACTTAAAAAAAATGAAAAGGTTTTAAATCGAATAATTATTAAAGAATAATAAACTGAAAAATACAAAATAAAAAAATCGAAAAATTGAGGAATAAAAATATTGAAAATTCTCAAAACTGAAATAACAAAAAATTGATAAACCGATATAAATCGAAAAATAAAACTGAAACATTGAAAACTTGAGAAATCTGAAATTGAAAATTCGGGAAATCGAAAATTCGAATAACCGAAAAGTCGAAAAATGCAAAATTTAAAAAATCAAAACATCGTGAATTCGAACTAAGAAACACCAAAAATTGTAAATTTGAAAAACAGATAAATTGAAAAAAATTGAAAAATAAAAAATATTGAAGAATTGAAAAAACTGAAAATCGACAAATTGAAATATCGGAAAATCATCGGAAATCTAAAAATAAAAAGGTTGAGAAATGGAAAATTAGAAAAATCGAAAAATCCCAAAACCGAAATATCGAAAAATTGAAGAATCAAAAAACTGCAAAATCTCAACTAAAATATCGAAAAATTGGGAAATCGAAAAGTGTTAAAATCGAAAATTTAAAAAATCAAAAAATTGAAAAATCAAAAATCTTGAAAAATCTTGAAATCGAAACAACAAACAGTTAGGATATCGAACAAATGAGAAAATTAAAAAATGGAAAAGTCGAAAAATCGAATAATCGAGAAATCACGAAAACTTCAAAAAATCGACAAATCGATAAAAACGCCAAAAATTGAAAATTGAAAAAATTGAAAAGGTTTTATATCGAATAATTATTAAAGAATAATAAACTGAAAAATACAAAACAAAAAAATCGAAAAATTGAGGAATAAAAATATTGAAAATTCTCAAAACTGAAATAACAAAAAATTGATAAACCGATATAAATCGAAAAATAAAACTGAAACATTGAAAACTTGAGAAATCTGAAATTGAAAATTCGGGAACTCGAAAATTCGAATATCCGAAAAGTCGAAAAATGAAAAATTTAAAAATCAAAACATCGTGAATTCGAACTGAGAAACACCAAAAATTGTAAATTTGAAAAAAGCCGAAAATTGAAATTTAAAAATCGAAAAATCGGGGAATTAAATTGAAATATCCGAAAATTATCGGAAAATCTAAAAATTAAAGGGTTGAGAAATGGAAAATTAGAAAAATTTTAAAATCCCAAAACCGAAATATCGAAAAATTGAAGAATCAAAAAACTGGAAAATCTCAAAACTAAAATATCGAAAAAATTGAGAAATCGAAAAGTGTTAAAATCGAAAATTTAAAAAATCAAAAATCTTGAAAATCGATAAATCAAAAAACAAACAGTTAGAATATCGAACAAATGGGAAAATAAAAAAATGGAAAAGTCGACAAATCGATAAAAACGGCAAAAATTGAAAATTTAAAAAATTGAAAAGGTTTTAAATCGAAAAATTGACGAATAAAAATATTGAAAATTCTCAAAACTGAATTATCAAAAAATTGATAAACCGATATAAATCGAAAAATAAAACTGAAACATTGAAAACTTGAGAAATCTGAAATGGAAAATTCGGGAAATCGAAAATTCGAATAACCGAAAAGTCGAGAAATGGAAAATTTAAAAAATCAAAACATCAAAAACTCAAGAAATCGAAAAATCGGCTAACCAAAACATCGAGAATTCGAGCTGAGAACCACCAAAAATTGTAAATTTGAAAAAAACAGAAAAATTGAAAAAAATTGAAAAAAACTGAAAATCTATAAATTGAAAATTTAGAAAAGCCGAAAATTGAAAAATTAAAAATGAAAAATCGGGGAATTAAATTGAAATATCCCAAAATCATCGGGAAATCTAAAAATAAAAAGGTTGAGAAATCGAAAATTTAGAAAAATCAAAAAATCCCAAAACTATAATATCGAAAAACTGAAAAATCTCAAAACTAAAATATCGAAAATTTAGATAAAATTTTAATCAAGAAATTGAAAAATCAAAAACTTTGAAAATCGAGAAATCGAGAAGTCGAAACAACAAATAGTTGGGATTTGGAGAAATGGGAAAATCAAGAAATGGAAAAATCGCAAAATCGAATCATCGAGAAATCAGGAATTCGAAAAATTAAAAAATAAAAAACTGAAAAATCCAAAACAAAAATATCGAAAAAATTGATTAATCGAAAATTGAAAAATAGACAAATCGGAAGCTTAGAAACACAAGCTTAGAATTGAAAATTTGAAAAATGGAAAAATTTAATAATCGAAAAATTCAGGAATCGAAAAATTGAAGAATAAAAGTATGGAAAAATAAAACTGAAATATTGAAAACTTGAGAAATTTGAAATTGAAAATTCGAGGAATCGAAAATTCTAATAACCGAAAAGTCGAAAAATGGAAAATTTAAAAAATCAAAAAATTGAAAAATCGAGAGCCTGAAAAATAAAAAAACCGAAAAACTGAAGAAACAAAAAATCGGCTAATCAATATACCGAGAATTCGAACTGAGAAACACCAAAAATTGTAAATCTGAAAAACAGAAAAATACGAGGAATTAAACTGAAATATCGAAAAATCATCCGGAAATCTAAAAATAGAAAGGTTGAGAAATGGAAAATTAGAAAAATCGAGAAAGTGAAAAATCGAAAAATCCCAAAACTGAAATATCGAAGAATTGAAAAATTGGAAAATCAAAAACCTTGAAAATCGCAAAATCGAGATATCAAGAAAACTTTAAAAAATCGACAAATCGATAAAAACGCCAAAAATTGAAACTTTAAAAAATTGAAAAGGTTTAAAAACAAATTGAAAAATACAAAACAAAAAAATCGAAAAATTGAGGAATCGAAAATTAAAAAATTAAGAAATCGAAAAATCGGCAAATCGGAAACTAGAAACGCCAATAATTGAAAATTTGAAAAATGGAAAATTTTTAAAATCGGAAAATTGAGGAATCGAAAAATTGAAGAATAAAAATATTGAAAATTCCCAAAACTGAAATATCAAAAAATCAATTAATCCAAAAATCGTGAATTCGAAAAATCGACAAATTGAAAATTTAGAAAAACCGAAAAATGAAAAAATTTTAAAATCGAAAAATGGGGAATTAAACTAAAATATTGGAAAATCACCTGGAAATTTAAAATAAAAAGGTTTGGAAATGGAAAATTAAAAAAATTGAGAAATCGAAAAGC
This sequence comes from Zophobas atratus, assembly GCA_022388445.1. Lineage (NCBI taxonomy): Eukaryota > Metazoa > Arthropoda > Insecta > Coleoptera > Tenebrionidae > Zophobas > Zophobas atratus. The sequence goes on from CM039448.1 coordinate 4,277,972, forward strand.
CTAAAAATCGAAAAATCGTAAATTTAAAAAAAAAAAAAATGAGACATCAAGAATGGAGAAATCGAATAATCGAGAAATCAAGAATTCGAAAAATCGAGAAATCGATAGAACGCCAAAAATTGAAAACTTAAAAAATGGAAAAATTTTAAAATCGGAAAATTGAAGAATAAAAATATTGAAAAATCCCAGAACTGAAATATCGAAATATTCATAAACCGATATGAATCTAAAAATAAAAATGAAATCTTGAAAACTTGAGAAATCTGAAATTGAAAATTCGAGAAATCGAAAGTCGAAAAATGGAAAATTTTAAAAAGCAGAAAATTGAAAAATCGAAAGCCTGAAAAATCAAAAAATCGAAAAATCAGAACATCGAATACTCAAGAAAACCAAAAAAAAATATGGAAAAATGGAGAAATGGAAACACCCAAGTTGAGAAATCGAGAAAAGGGAAATTAAAAAGAATCGATTAATCCAGAAATCATGAATTCGAAAAATCGACGAATTGAAAATTTAGAAAAGCCGAAAATTGAAAACTTGAAAAATGAAAAAATTAAAAAATCGAAAAATCAGAGAATTAACCTGAAATATCGGGAAGTCGAAAAATCTCAAAACTGAAATATCGAAAAATGGAGAATCTAAAAATTGAAAAATCCAAAACCATGAAAATCGAAAATTGAGAAACCAAGTATTCGAGAAGTCGACAAATCGATCGAAACGCCAAAATTTGAAAATTAAAAAATAAAAAACTGAAAAACACAAAACAAAAATAAAGAAAAATTGAGGAATCAAAAAATTGGAAGACGAAAAAATTGAAAATCGTAAAACTGAAATATCTGGAAAACGAGAAATCGAAGTTAAAAAGTCGAAAAATCGAAAAATTGAAACATCAAAAACTAAAAAATTAAAAAATGGAAATTGTGGCAGTGAAAATTGGATCGAAAAATCGAGATATTTGTGGAGGTCAAGGTTATTGGGTAATCATTTTGTTGATAATGATTTTTTGCCTGCCAGTAAAAATCGTTAATTTTATTCCACTGTGTTTCGTAAAATGCTCTACACATTTTTTTACGTATTGGGATATTTTTCTCTTAAAACAGACTTTTTTATCAGTTTTTATTTGATTCAAATGTAAATTTTTCTAAGTATATTAGTTAATTATACATCAAACAGAAATTATGTTAATAGCACACACTCACACTAATAAAAATTTCATTTAATTTACATACAACCATGAGATTATCTGTAAACAAATCAGAATTGCCGGTGTAGAAAATTAAATACTCGCGCTATTTAGCAACTTGTAATGTATTATTCCGAAAATTGCTAAATAGTAGATTGTGTAAACACATTGTAGTAACACTTGATGGAATTAGGAATTCTGGGAAAAAATAAACAAACCAATTGAAATTCGTTTGTCAGAAAAAATGTGCAACAACTAAGTCAAAATTTAAACCATGAAAAACTGTGAGTGAAGCCAAAAAATCCAACATTTTTTTAATCAACTACGTCGCTCTAGCAGTGATTAAACGGTAATTGAGAATGTAGATGTTAACGATTTTTCTCGTTCAAATACTTGGCTTCCGCTAGAAAATGTTGTGTAACAGGTGTGCCTTTGAACTTATAATTGCTCCACATGTGAGTTGATATTTTCCCAGTCTATATTTAGAAATACCTATAACAGTGAACAACAGTGAAGTATCCATCAGAAATATTTCGCTACTTCGCCCAAGAATCCGACAATTTTAACTTTTTTTTCCTTCTCCAGTCGTGCCTTTAGACGAGCTGTACAAACTGCACCAAATCATCCAAGAAGCTACCCAACGGGAGCAATGCTTAGAGACCAAACTCACAGCTCTTCAAAGCGTGGTGGACGAAGCCCGAAAATCGGCCGAAGAGAGTTGGCAAGCTTACGTCGGCGAAGAAAGATTACTATCTCGGGTTTCCGCCCTCGAGACGCAACTCCAACAAGCCGGGAAGAACTGGGGCGAAGACAAATACAGGGAAGAAATCGGAAAACTCCAAGTAAAACAGACCTTGCAAAGCCGCTAGACCACATCACAACCAAAAATATTTTTAGGACGATAACGCCGCATACCAAGTCGCAGCTAAAGAGGCCTTGGAAAAACTCCACGCCGAACGTCTGCAAGCTTTAGCCATAGCAACCGAACAAGAGAGGTGCAGGATATCCGCCGAACAGGAAGCGTTACTAGTGAAGGAGCAGCTGGCGCAGGCGCAACAAGAACTGGAGGTTGTAGTTTTTACTTTTCTTGCATGTGTATCAATTTTTTATTCGATTGTTTGCGCTCAGGAGGTTGCTCAAAAACTGACAGAAGAACAGAAGAAGGCGAACGAGGAGAGGCTGCGATTGGAGCAGCAGCAGTGGGACCTCCAGACGCGTTTAAACGCCGAAATCGAAAAAGTGGAAAAGTTGCAATTGAAATTGGTGAATTCGATGTCGATGAAGGACAACCCGAGTTTGTTTAGCGAATTAGATTTGGATATAATAGATGTAAGTGTTTTTTTCGTTTTGGTTTAATCGTGAGGATTCGTTTTAGAAACGGATCATTTACAACGATGATGATCTGAAGACGAAAGAAGAGCTTTTGGAGAACGAAATCTGCGAAGCGGAGATGAATAAGGCGAATGGGGTGGAGATGGAACCGCAGAATAATCATATTAATCTTACAGTAGGTGCATTTTGATTAAAATTGTTGAGTTTGGTATTCACACATTGAAGTTCAGGTCGATTTATATATATAATCTTGAAATAGCGAAATTTTTAGAAATTTTCCAAAATTCGCATTTCGTAGCGATTCTTTCGAAAATGTTGCTCCGTGACCATCAACACACTATATTTTTGGAATCAGCATGTCGAGATCTACGTCCCTGAATTTTTTCACAATTTTTAGACAACTTTTGTAAAATTGAATTTTTTTCAATGGTCCCCCCTTCCTCAAATTTCGGCCAATTCTTGACATTTTCGAAACTTAACTAAATACATTTTCTTGTAGATTTCGAGCTCTAGAACTCACTTCCGGCATCGATTCTTTGATAACTGCAACCGTTTTTCCAGAATCCACCGCTGAAATATCGAAATTTTTAGAAATTCTCAAAAATTCGCATTTCATAGCGATTCTTTGGAAAATCTTTCTCCGTGACCATCAACACACTATATTTTTGGAATCAGCATGTCGAGATCTACGTCCCTGAATTTTTTCACAATTTTTAGACAACTTTTGTAAAATTGAATTTTTTTCAATGGTCCCCCCTTCCTCAAATTTCGGCCAATTCTTGACATTTTCGAAACTTAACTAAATACATTTTCTTGTAGATTTCGAGCTCTAGAACTCACTTCCGGCATCGATTCTTTGATAACTGCAACCGTTTTTCCGGAATCGACCGCTGAAATATCGAAATTTTTAGAAATTCTCAAAAATTCGCATTTCGTACCGATTCTTTGGAAAATCTTTCTCCGTGACCATCAACACACTATTTTTTGGAATCAGCATGTCGAGATCTACGTCTCTAAATTTTTTCGCAATTTTTAGACAACTTTTGTAAAATTGAATTTTTTTTCAATGGTCCCCCCTTCTTCAAATTTCGGACAAATTTTGACATTTTCGAAACTTAACTAAATACATTTTCTTGTAGATTTCAAGCTCTAGAACTCACTTCCGGCATCGATTCTTTGATAACTGCAACCGTTTTTCCGGATTCGACCGCTGAAATATCGAAATTTTTAGAAATTCTCAAAAATTCGCATTTCGTACCGATTCTTTCGAAAATGTTGCTCCGTGACCATCAACACCTATATTTTTGGAATCAGCATGTCGAGATCTACGTCTCTGAATTTTTTCGCAATTTTTGGACAACTTTTTTAAAAGTGAAATTTTTTCAATGGTCCCCCTTCTTCAAATTTCGGCCAAATTTTGACATTTCGAAACTTAACTAAACACATTTTCTTGTAGATTTCGAGCTCTAGAACTCACTTCCGGCATCGATTCTTTGATAACTGCAACCGTTTTTCCGGAATCGACCGCTGAAATATCGAAATTTTTAGAAATTCTCAAAAATTCGCATTTAGTACGATTCTTTCGAAAATGTTGCTCCGTGACCATCAACACGATATATTTTTGAATCAGCATGTCGAGATCTACGTCTCTGAATTTTTTCGCAATTTTTGGACAACTTTTTTAAAAGTGAAATTTTTCCCTTTTTCAAATTTCGGCCAAATTTTGACATTTTCGAAACTTAACTAAATACATTTTCTTGTAGATTTCGAGCTCTAGAACTCACTTCCGGCATCGATTCTTTGATAACTGCAACCGTTTTTCCGGAATCGACGCTGAAATATCGAAATTTTTAGAAATTCTCAAAATTCGCATTTCGTACGATTCTTTCAGAAAATGTTGCTCCGTGACCATCAACACACTATATTTTTGGAATCGCATGTCGAGATCTACGTCTCTGAATTTTTTCGCAATTTTGGACAACTTTTTTAAAAGTGAAATTTTTCCAATGGTCCCCCTTCTTCAAATTTCGGCCAAATTTTGACATTTCGAAACTTAACTAAATACATTTCTTGTAGATTCGAGCTCTAGAACTCACTTCCGGCATCGATCTTTGATAACTGCAACGTTTTTCCGGAATCGACCGCTGAAATATCGAATTTTAGAAATTCTCAAAAATTCCATTCTACCGATTCTTTCGAAAATGTTGCTCCGTGACCATCAACACCTATATTTTGGAATCAGCATGTCGAGATCTACGTACCTGATTTTTTTCGCAATCTTTGGACAACTTTTTTAAAAGGAAATTTTTCCAATGGTCCCCCTTCTTCAATTTCGGCCAAATTTTGACATTTTCGAACTTAACTAAATACATTTTTTGTAGATTTCGAGCTCTAGAACTCACTTCCGGCATCGATTCTTTGATAACTGCAACCGTTTTTTTCCGGAATCGACCGCTGAAATATCGAAATTTTTAGAAATTCTCAAAAATTCCCATTTCTTACCGATTCTTTCGAAAATGTTGCTCCGTGACCATCAACACACTATATTTTTGGAATCAGCATGTCGAGATCTACGTCTCTGAATTTTTTTCGCAATCTTTGGACAACTTTTTTAAAAGTGAAATTTTTCCAATGGTCTCCCCTTCTTCAAATTTCGGCCAAATTTTGACATTTTCGAAACTTAACTAAATACATTTTCTTGTAGATTTCGAGCTCTAGAACTCACTTCCGGCATCGATTCTTTGATAACTGCAACCGTTTTTCCAGAATCGACCGCTGAAATATCGAAATTTTTAGAAATTCTCAAAAATTCGCATTTGGTATCGATTATTTCGAAAATGTTGCACCGTGACCATCAACACGCTATATTTTTGGAATCGGCATGTCGAGATCTACGTCCCTGAATTTTTTCATTATTTTTGGACAACTTTTTTAAAAATGAAATTTTTCCTTCTTAAAATTTCGACCAATTTTTGACATTTTCGAAACTTTACTAAACACATTTTCTTGTAGACTTCAGCTTTAGAACTCACTTCGTGCCTCATTTCTTTGATAACTGCAACCATTTTTCCGGAATCGACCGTTGAAATTTCGAAATTTTTAGAAATTTTGAAAAATTTGCATTTCGTAGCGATTCATTCGAAATTGTTGCTCCGTGACCATAAACACACTATATTTTTGCAATTGTTCGTTCCTTTGGCTCACGACGAATAAAAAAAAAATAATCACAATTGAGACAGGGTGGGTGGGCGGGGCTTAAATTTTGTCTTGTTTTTCTTAATATACATAGCCATTTTTTCACAACAAGAAACTTGAAAGATGGTTAAAATGGCACATTTTTGTAAGGAAATATGGATTTTGTTATTACGGGGCGGAATCAAATTGCAAAATCGATATTTCCTTATACAAATTTTCCATTTTAAACATGTTTTAAGTTTCATGTCGTGAAAAAAGTCTATGTTCTGAGAAGAAGTCTACACATATTCAAACAAAAAGACAAAATGTAAGCCCGCCCACCCGCCCTCTCTCACTTGTGATAATTTTTTTATTCAACTGAGCCATGAGGGCGCAGCTTAACTGTAAAATACTTATTTCTTTACAAGAAATAAAAAACATGTTTTCGAGTATCGTGTTGTTCAAAGAAAACTATGTGTATTAAGAAAATATAGCAAAATATAAACCCGCCCACCCACCCCATCTCAATTGTGATGATTCTTTTATTCTTAGAAACTTAAAACAGGTTTAAAATGAAAACTTCATTACTACATATGTAAATCAGATCAGGTATGGTTAGGGTTTAATCTTTGGCTTAGATTTTTTCTTAATATACATACATAGTACTCTTGAACAACACGATACTAAAAAACATGTTTTTAATTACTCGTAGAGAAATTAAGATTTTGCAGTTAAGGTCCACCTTCTTAGCTCACGACGAATAAAAAATCAACACATTTGAGACAGGGTGGGTGGGCGGAGCTTATATTTTACCTTTTATTTCTTGATATACATAGCCATTTTTTCACAACAAGAAACTTGAAACATGGTTAAAATGGTACATTTTTACAAAGAAATATGGATTTTGCAATTACGGACCGGAATCCAATTGCAAAATCGAGATTTCCTTATACAAATTTTCCATTTTAAACATGTTTTAAGTTTTATGTTCTGAAAAGAGGTGTACACATATTCAAACAAAAAGAACAAAATGTCAGCCCGCCCACCCGCCCTATCTCGATTGTGATGATTTTTTTTATTCTAGTGAGCCATGAGGTCGCAGCTTATCTGCAAAATACTTATTTCTTTACAAGAAATAAAAAACATGTTTTTGAGTATCGTGTTGTTCCAAGAAAACTATGTATATTAAGAAAATATAGCAAAATATTAACCCCGCCCACCCACCACATCTCAATTGTGATGATTTTTTTATTCCTAGAAACTTAAAACACGTTTAAAATGTTATCTTCGGCTTTAATTTTTTCTTAATATACATAATATTCTTTGAATAACACGATACTCAAAAACATGTTTTTAATTACTCGTAGAGAAATAAAGATTTTGCAGTTAAGCTCACGATGAATAAAAAAAATATCACAATTGAGACAGGGTGGGTGGGCGGGGCTTATATTTTGTCTTGTTTTTCTTAATATACATAGACATTTTTCACAACAAAAAACTTGAAACATGGTTAAAATGGTACATTTTTTCAAGGAAATATGGATTTAATTACGGGGCGGAATCAAATTGCCAAATCGTAATCCCTTATACAAATTTTCCATTTTAAACATGCTTTAACTTTCATGTTCTGAAAAGAAGTCTACACATATTCAAACAAAAAGACAAAATATAAGCCCGCCCACCCGCCCTATCTCGATTGTGATGATTTTTTTATTCAAGTGAGCCATGAGGGCGCGGCTGAACTGCAAAATCCTAATTTCTTTACAAAAAATAAAAAACATGTTTTTGAGTATAGTGTTGTTCAAAGAATACTGTGTATATTAAGAAAATATAGCAAAACATAAACCCCGCCCACCCACCCCATCTCAATTGTGATGATTTTTTTATTCCTAGAAACTTAAAACACGTTTAAAATGTCATCTTCAGCTTTATTTTTTTCTTAATATACATAATATTCTTTGAGCAACACGATACTCAAAAACATGTTTTTAATTAATCGTTGAGGAATAAAGATTTTGCAGTTAAGCTCCGCCCTCTTGGCTCACGATGAATAAAAAAAATCATCACAATCGAGACAGGGTGGGTGGGCGGGGTTTATATTTTACCTTGTTTTCTTAATGTGTAGACTTATTTCAGCAACAAGAAACTGAAAACATGTCTAAAATGGTAAATTTTTTGGAACGGAGTTTATAAATCACCTTCTTTGTACTAGACTTCTAATACATTCCATGAACCTCTGTTTTAAATGTTTTTTTTTTTCCAGGTTGCACCAGTCACTGCTGACGTGATTGATAAGACAGAGTGTGAAGAGAAGCCTCATATGGAAGCCATCGTCGAAAACGAACACCTCAACCATTCACTAACACAACAAAACACAATCGTCGAAGACGAAAAAGAAGTCGAAAAACGTGTGACTTTTAGCTTACCAGAGGAAGTAAGTTCCCGCTTCGTTGTATCGTGTTTCGTGTTAAAGTGTGATTTCTTTGTTAGACTAAACTCCAATCCCAGAACGGCCCCGACTCGCCCGATAAGGACTCCTCCTCGGAGAACGAGAAAGACGATTTCGACAGCGACGCGGTCGACTCGAAAACCTTAAAGTACAAATATCAGTCGGCGCAGAACGAGCTGAAAAAGAAAATCGAAATACTCGAATCCATATTGGAGTCGAACAAGGCGAAGTTGACCGAATTGGAGAAGGCGCTCAGTCAAGAAAGACAAACGAACAGCGTTCAAGCCGAGGAGAACCAGCTGATGAAGGAGGAGCTGTCGATTTTGCAGCAGAAGTGGAAGGAGGGGTGCAACGAGAGCCAGCAGCTGCGGGACCGAGTGAACGCGTTAGTCAAGGAGCTGGAAGAAGCGAATAAAAAGGACCAAAATGTAAATACGTCGATCATATCAAGTAGTCCGGTTAGTTACGAACAATTAGTTAGTCTCGAAGAAGAGTTGGTTTTGCTGAAGGAGAGGTACTCGCAGATTAGCGACGACAAGCTGAAGCTGCAGAACGACCTGTCGAGTCTGAAAGAACAATACAATAGGGTGTGCAACAGTTCGTACGATAAAATGTATTTCTACATAGCGCCGCTGATCTTGATGATCCTGTATCTGGTGATAAGCGCGATGATTTCCTGATTCACGGCCATACTTTTGATTTTCTTCTATTTCTTTCTCGAGTTTTTAATCAAAATCATTAATCAGACATAACTACGAGATCTGCGCACTTCTTGGTGAAAGTACGGGTAGTTGATTGTACACATTGTTGATTTGTTGTTGTAGATAAGCTTTAAGTGATTCTCTACTTTCAGCAAGGAGGTGCTTAAGAACGTTGATATTTGGTTAGATCTGTGGTGTTGTCGTATTTTTTAAGATTCAATCAAGTTTTGGTGGTTTCGCTTTCCGTTATTTATTTTTCTAACAAATTATAGACAAGTCTAATCTAAGGGAACTTTGCCATAATTGTTTCGTAGAGTGATTATTTTGTACGAGGTTACGTTTAGTGGAAAATGTGTGTTATTCGCAAATACTTGAAAGATTGTGATTTAAGCTGTACAAACATAACTTGTTATTTGCCAAAATAGATTTGTTTCCGGTGAAATAGGAAATTGGTTTTGTACAATTTTTGTGTTAGAGGTCTGGCGCTGCGGGAACTTACGAAGCTCGCGGAGCGCCAAACTTATAGGAAAAAATGTATTTTATTTAATATATTATTTGTCCATAGTAGATGTATATAATAACCGATGCAATGTATTTAAAAAATAAAATATGAACAATTAAACATTTATTGGATTTTAAACAACAACAACGGTGTTGGTACTTGAAGAAATTTTAATCAGAGAATTCCTGGCGCTCTTGAACGTCCCATCGGAAGTGTTGGACCCAGAACGAGCAACATGCGGATAAGTCTAAAATTTTAACAACTTTAAACGTCATCGAAATTCCCGCAACACTTACAGAATAGAAGGTAAATCCGGAGTCGCAGCTCACACAAGACTTAGCATCTTCGTCTAGCTCGTCACCGATCCTCAGGCACGAAGACTCGAAGCTGAAACAACCAATTTAGCGCTCTTTCCAATCGATACCTCGTTTCGTTACTTGCGAAACGTATCATCAGAGTCCGACAAATCAGTTTCGAGTTTCTCGAGTTTGGGTAACGTGGTGTTGATGGTACTATTTTTATCTTGATCGTAATGCCGGAAAGTCATTAACCTATTTAACGAGTTGTTTGAGAAGGTGAAGAACTTTCTTCGAGGTGCGGCTTCAAGCTTCAGTGTTTCGTTCCGTCTTTTTTGGATGCTGGAAGATTTCGTGTACAAGGGGTCAGTGTCGGATTGAAGACGTGGGGTCCACCGGGAAATTTACTAAGTGGGGCCCTATGCCATTGTATACAGATCTTACAATTTATTGCTTAGTAACTCAAATGTACTAATTAAATAAGTCTACACATATTAAGAAAAACAAGGTAAATTGTAGCCCCGCCCACCCACCCCATCTCAACTGTGTTCATATTTTGCCTTTTTTTCTTAATATACAGAGTATTCTTTGAATAAGACCATTCTCAAAGACATGTTTCTAATTTTTTGTAAAGAAATAAGTCTTTTGCAGTTAAGTTTTGCCCTCTTGGTTGACACCGAAAAAAAAAATCATCACAATTGAGACAGGGTGGGTGGGCGGGCTTATAGTTTGCCTTTTTGTTTTAATATGTTTAGACTTCTTTCTACAACACGAAACTTAAAACATGTTTAAAATGGAAAATTCGTATAAGGAAATATCGATTTTGCAATTAAGCTCCGCCCCATAATTGCAAGATCCATATTTCCTTGCAAAAATGTACCATTTTAAGCATGTTTTAAGTTTTTGTTGCGAAAAGATGGCTATGTATATTTAAAAAAAGGCAAACTATAAGCCCCGCCCACCCGCCCTGTCTCAATCGTAATGAATTTTTCATTCGTTGTCAGATCGAGGGGCGGGGCTTAAGTGCAAGATTTATATTTGTCTACTTTAGAAGAATTTACTATTGATTAAGTTTCTTGTTCTGAAAGGGCGACTACGTATATTATGAAAAAAGGCAAAATATAACCCCGAGAGTCAAAGGAGCGGAATTTAATTGTAAAATCGTTATTAAAATCGTAGTCGAAAAACCGAAAATTTAAAAAATCATAAAACTGAAAAATCAAAAACCTGAAAAATTGAAAAATCGAAAAATCGAGAAAACAAAAATTGAAAGATTGAATGGAAAAATTAAAAAATTGTAAAACTTAAACACCGGAAAATTGGAAAATTGAAAAATGAAAAAATCGCGAAATTGAACACTTGCAGAATTAAAGAATCGAAAAATGGCAACACTGAAATATCGAAAAATTGAAAATCGACGGAAAAACTGAAAAAACCCAAAACTTAAATATCCAAAAATTGAGAAATCGAGAAATCGGAAGGCGGAAAATTTGAAAATTTGAAAAATCCAAAATCTGAAAAATCTAAAAACTGTAAAATCGAAAAATTAAAAAATTGAGAAACCGAAAAGTGGAAGAGTTAAATATTGGAGAATCCCAAAACTGAAATACAGAAAAACTAAATAATTGAAGAGAAATTAAATTGAAAAATTTAAAAATCTCAAAACCGAAACATCGAAAAATTCAGAAATCGAAACTGAAAAATCAAAAACCTGAAAAATTGAAAAACTGAAAAATGAAAAACTCGAGAAGTCAACTCGAACAGTCGAAAAATTTAAAAATTGAAAAATTGAAAATCGAAAAATTGAAAAAAAGAAATATCAAAGAATTGAAAAATCGAGAAATCCAAAAATCTAAAATTTTAAAAATTGAAAAATTAAAACATGAAGGAATTGAAAAATTAAAAAAATGAGAAATCGAAACAATAAAAACGAAAAATTGAAAAATCGAAAAAAGCAAGAAAATACAGATATCAAAAATCAAGATTGAATGGAAAAAATTGTAAAACTGAAACATCGGAAAATTGGAAAATCAAAAAATGAAAAAATCGCGAAATTGAACACTTGCAGAATCAAAAAATTGAAAAATCGCAACACTGAAGTATCGAAAAAATTGAAAATTGACGAAAAAACTGAAAAAACCCAAAACTTAAATATCCAAAAATTGAGAAATCGAGAAATCGGAAAATTTGAAAACTTGAAAAATCCAAAAACTGAAAAATCTAAAAAACTGCAAAATCGAAAAATTAAAAAATTGAGAAATCGAAAGTGGAAGAATTAAATATTGGAGAATCCCAAAATTGAAATACAGAAAAACTGAATAATTGAAGAAAAATTGAATTGAAAAATTTAAAAATCTCAAAACCGAAACATCGAAAATTCAGAATCGAAAAATTGAAATTCAGAAAAACTGAAAAACAAACTAAAAAAAAATTGAAAATCGAAAATGAAAAATGAAAATCAACTCGAAAATCGAAAAATCGAAAAATTGAAAAAATAAAAATATGAAAACGAAAATGGAAATCGAAAATTGAATCAAAATCGAAAAAAAAACTAAAAATTAAAAATTGAAAATTGAAAAATTAAAAATTAAAGAATTGAAAAATTAAAAATGAAACGAAAAATAAAAACGAAAAATTGAAAAAATTGAAAAATCGAAGAAAACATACAACATCAAAAATTAAAAATTGAAAAATTGAGAAATAAAATTGAAAAATCAAAATACGAAAAATTGAAAATTATGAAAATCCAGGAAAATCAAAATTTAAAATTGAAAAATAAGAATCGAAAAATGAAAAATTTAAAACCATACAAATCGAAAATTGAGAAAGCGACAAATGAAAAATCGAGATACCAAAAAAGGCGAAAAATCTGTTGAAAAGCGAAAATTGAAAAAAAATCAAAAACTGAAAATTCAAACCGAAAAAATTGAAAATCGAAAAATCGAAAAATTGAAAAGTCGTGAAACAAAAATTGAAAATGAATGGAAAAATTGTAAATGAACATCGAAAAATTGAAAATCGAAAAATGAAAAATGCGAATTGAACACTTGAGAATCAAAAAATGAAAAATGCAAAACTGCAAATATCGAAAAATTAAAAAATTGAGAAATCGAAAAATGGAAGAATTAAATATTGTAGAATCCCAAAACTGAAATACAGAAAAACTGAATAATTGAAGAAAAATTGAATTGAAAAATTAAAAAATCTCAAAAGCGAAAATGAGAAAATCGAAAAATCGAAATTTTTAAAAGTCATAAAACTGAAAAATCAAAAAACCTGAAAAATGGAAAACTCGAGAAATCAACTCCAAGAGTCGAAAAATCTAAAAATTGAAAAATTAATAAAAATCGAAAATGAAAAATCGAAGAAACGGAAAAAAATCGAAATGAAATTAAAAAAATCTAAAATTTTAAAGGGATGAAATGGGAAATCGAAACAATAAAAACAAAAACTGAAAAATCTAAAAAGCAAGAAAATACATACATCTATCAAAAATCAAAATAACGAAAAATTGAGGAATTAAATATTGAAAAATCCCAACAGTGAAATATCGAAAATTTTAAAAATCGAGGAAAAAATTAAGAATCGAAAAACTGAAAAATCTTAAAAGCCATACAATCGAAAATTGAGAAAGCGACAAATGAAAAATCGAGATACCAAAAAGGCGAAAAATCGTGGTTGAAAAAGCGAAAATTGAAAAAAATCAAAAACTGAAAAATCAAAACCTGAAAAATTGAAAAATCGAAAAATCGAGAAGTCGTGAAATCAAAAATTGAAACATTGAATGGAAAAATTGTAAAACTGAAACATCGAAAAATTGGAAAATCGAAAAAATGAAAAAATCGCGAAATTGAACACTTGCAGAATCAAAAAATTGAAAAATGGCAACACTGAAATATCGAAAAATTAAAAAATTGAGAAATCGAAAAATGGAAGAATTAAATATTGTAGAATCCCAAAACTGAAATACAGAAAAACTGAATAATTGAAGAAAAATTGAATTGAAAAATTAAAAAATCTAAAAAGCGAAAAAATTGAGAAATCGAAAAATCGGAAATTTTTAAAAGTCATAAAACTGAAAAATCAAAAACCTGAAAAATGGAAAACTCGAGAAATCAACTCCAAGAGTAGAAAAATCTAAAAATTGAAAAATTAATAAAAATCGAAAATTGAAAAATCGAAGAACTGAAAAATCGAGAAATCCAAAAATCTAAAATTTTAAAGGGCGATGATTTCCTGATTCACGGCCATACTTTTGATTTTCTTCTATTTTTTTTCTCGAGTTTTTAATCAAAATCATTAATCAGATATAACTACGAGATCTGCGCACTTCTTGGTGAAAGTACGGGTAGTTGATTGTACACATTGTTGATTTGTTGTTGTAGATAAGCTTTAAGTGATTCTGTACTTTCAGCAAGGAGGTGCTTAAGAACGTTGATATTTGGTTAGATCTGTGGTGTTGTCGTATTTTTTAAGATTCAATCAAGTTTTGGTGGTTTCGCTTTCCGTTATTTATTTTTCTAACAAATTATAGACAAGTCTAATCTAAGGGAACTTTGCCATAATTGTTTCGTAGAGTGATTATTTTGTACGAGGTTACGTTTAGTGGAAAATGTGTGTTATTCGCAAATACTTGAAAGATTGTGATTTAAGCTGTACAAACATAACTTGTTATTTGCCAAAATAGATTTGTTTCCGGTGAAATAGGAAATTGGTTTTGTACAATTTTTGTGTTAGAGGTCTGGCGCTGCGGGAACTTACGAAGCTCGCGGGGCGCCAAACTTATAGGAAAAAATGTATTTTATTTAATATATTATTTGTCCATAGTAGATGTATATAATAACCGATGCAATGTATTTAAAAAATAAAATATGAACAATTAAACATTTATTGGATTTTAAACAACAACAACGGTGTTGGTACTTGAAGAAATTTTAATCAGAGAATTCCTGGCGCTCTTGAACGTACCATCGGAAGTGTTGGACCCAGAACGAGCAACATGCGGATAAGTCTAAAAATTTTAACACTAGAAACGTCGTCGAAATTTCCGCAACACTTACAGAATAGAAGGTAAATCCGGAGTCGCAGCTCACACAAGACTTAGCATCTTCGTCTAGCTCGTCACCGATCCTCAGGCACGAAGACTCGAAGCTGAAACAACCAATTTAGCGCTCTTTTCAATCGATACCTCGTTTCGTTACTTGCGAAACGTATCATCAGAGTCCGACAAATCAGTTTCGAGTTTCTCGAGTTTGGGTAACGTGGTGTTGATGGTACTATTTTTATCTTGGTCGTAATGCCGGAAAGTCATTAACCTATTTAATGAATTGTTTGAGAAGGTGAAGAACTTTCTTCGAGGTGCGGCTTCAAGCTTCAGTGATTCGTTCCGTCTTTTTTGGATGCTGGAAGATTCGTGTACAAGAGGTCAGTGGCGGATTGAGGACATGGGGTCCACCGGGAAATTTACAAAGTAGGGCCCTGTGCCATTGTATACAGATCTTACAATTTATTTCTTAGTAACTCAAATTTACTGATTGAATAAGTCTACACATATTAAGAAAACAAGGTAAATTGTAGCCCCGCCCACCCACCCTATCTCAATTCTGATTTTTTTTTTATTCGTCGTGAGCCAAGGGGGCGGAGCTTAACTGCAAAATTCCTATTTCTCTACAAATTTACCATTCTAAACGTGTTTTAAGTTTATAAGAATGAAAAAAATCATCATAATTGAGGCAGGGCGGGTGGGCGGGGTTTATATTTTGCCTTTTTTTTTTCTTAATATACAAAGTATTCTTTGAACAAGACGATTCTCAAAGACATGTTTTTAATTTCTTGTAAAGAAATAAGTTTTTTGCAGTTAAGCTCCGCCTCCTTGGCTCACGATGAATAAAAAAAATCATCACAATTGAGACAGGGTGGGTGGGCGGGCTTACATTTTGCCATTCTGTTTTAATATGTGTAGACGTCTTTTCACAACACGAAATTTGTTTAAAATGGAGAATTTGTATCAGGAAAGATCCATATTTCCTTGCAAAAAATGTACAATTTTAACCATGTTTAAGTTTTTGTTGTGAAAACAAGGCTATGTGTGTTAAAAAAGGGCAAAATATAAACCCCGCCCACCCGCCCTGTCTCAATTTGATGATTTTTTTTTATTCATCGTAAGCCAAGGGGGCGGAACTTAACTGCAAAATCCTTATTTCTGTACGGGAAATTAAAAACATGTTGTACAAAGAATATTATGTATATCAATAAAAAAATAAAGCCAAAAATTAGCCCCGCCTCGATCTCAATTCTCAATTGTGATGAATTTTTCATTCGTTGTCAGATTGAGGGGCGGGGTTTAAGTGCAAGATTCATATTTGTCTAAAAGAATTTACTGTTTATTAAGTTTCTTGTTCTGAAAGGGCGACTACGTATATTATGAAAAAGGGAAAATGTAACCCCGCCCACCCGCCCTATCTCAATTGTGATGATTTTTTTTAATGGTCGAGAGTCAAAGGAGCGGAATTTAATTGTAAAATCGTTGTTAAAAATCGTAGTAGAAAAACCGAAAATAAAAAAAAAAGTCGAGAAATTGAAAAATTTAAAAATTTGAAAGATTGAATGGAAACATTGAAAAATCGTAAAACTGAAACACCGGAAAATTGGAAAATCGAAAAAATCGCGAAATTGCAGAATCGAAAAATTGAAAATCGACAAAAAAACTGAAAAAACCCAAAACTTAAATATCCAAAAATTGAGAAATCAAGAAATCAGAAAATTTAAAATCTTGAAAAATCTAAAAAGTCCAAAATCGAAAAGTTAAAAAATTGAGAAATTCAAAAATGGAAGAATTAAAGATTGGGGAATCCCAAAACTGAAATACAGACAAACAGAATAATTGAAGAAAAATTGAACTGAAACATTAAAACATCTCAAAACCGAAACATCGAAAAATTGAGAAATCGAAAAATCGTAGGCGAAAAATCGAAAATTTGTAAAAATCATAAAACGGAAAAATCAAAAACCTGAAAAATTGATAAACTGAGAAATGGAAAACTCGAGAAATCAACTCGAAGAGTCGAAAAATCTAAAAATTGAAAAATTAAACATCGAAAAATTGAAAAATAGAAATATCGAAAAACTGAAAAATCGAGAAATCCAAATATCAAAAATTTTAAAAATTGAAAGATTAAAACATGAAAGAATTGAAAAATTGAAAATCGAAACAATAAAAACGAAAAATTGAAAATTATAAAAATTGAAAAATCGAAAAAGCAAGAAGATACACATATCAAAAATCAAAATAACGAAAAATTGAGGAATTAAATATTGAAAAATCTTAAAACCGATACAATCGAAAATTGAGAAAGGGATAAATGAAAAATCGAGATACCAAAAAAGCAAAAAATCGTGATTGAAAAAGCGAAAATTTAAAAAAATCAAAAACCTGAAAAATTGAAAAATCGAGAAGTCGAGAAATCAAAAGTAGTGAAATCAAAAACTGAAAAATTGAAAGATTGAATGGAAAAATTGAAAAATTGTATAACTGAAACATCGGAAAATTGGAAATTCTAAAAATGAAAAAAATCGCGAAATTGAACACTTGCAGAATCAAAAAATTGAAAAATGGCAACACTGACATATCGAAAAATTGAAAATCGACAAAAAACTGGAAAATCACAAAACTTTAATATCCAAAAATTGAGAAATCGAGAAATGGAAGAATTAATAAAAAGAATATTGGAGAATCCCAAAACTAAAATACAGAAAAACTGAATTGAAAAATTAAAAAATCTCAAAACCAAAACATCGAAAAATTGAGAAATCGAAAAATCGGAAAATTGGAAAATCGAAAAATGAAAAAATCGCGAAATTGAACACTTGCAGAATCAAAAAATTGAAAAATCGCAACACTGAAATATCGAAAAATTGAAAATCGACGAAAAAACTGTAAAAACCCAAAACTTAAATATCCAAAAATTGAGAAATCGTGAAATCGGAAAATTTGAAAACTTGAAAAATCCAAAAACTGAAAAATCTAAAAACTGCAAAATCGAAAAATTAAAAAATTGAGAAATCGAAAAGTGGAAGAATTAAATATTGGAGAATCCCAAAACTGAAATACAGAAAAACTGAATAATTGAAGAAAAATTGAATTGAAAAATTTAAAAATCTCAAAACCGAAACATCGAAAAATTCAGAAATCGAAAAATCGTAGTCGAAAAATCGAAAATTTTTAAAAATCAACTGAAAAATCAAAAACCTGAAAAATTGAAAAACTGAAAAATGGAAAACTCGAGAAATCAACTCGAAAAGTCAAAAAATCTAAAAATTGAAACATTAATAAAAATCGAAAATTGAAAAATCGAAGAACTTAAAAATCGAGAAATCCAAAAATCTAAAATTTTAAAAATTGAAAAATTAAAACATAAACGAATTAAAGAATTGAAGAATTGAAAAATGGGAAATCGAAACAATAAAAACAAAAACTGAAAAATCTAAAAAGCAAGAAAATACATACATCTATCAAAAATCAAAATAACGAAAAATTGAGGAATTAAATATTGAAAAATCCCAACAGTGAAATATCGAAAATTTTAAAAATCGAGGAAAAATTTAAGAATCGAAAAACTGAAAAATCTTAAAACCCATACAATCGAAAATTGAGAAAGCGACAAATGAAACATCGAGATACCAAAAAAGCGAAAAATCGTGGTTGAAAAAGTGAAAATTGAAAAAAATCATAAAACTGAAAAATCAAAACCTGAAAAATTGAAAAATCGAAAAATCGAGAAGTCGAGAAATTAAAAGGTCGTGAAATCAAAAATTGAAAGATGGAATGGAAAAATTGTAAAACTGAAACATCGAAAAATTGGAAAATCGAAAAATGAAAAAAACGCGAAATTGAACACTTGCAGAATCAAAAAATTGAAAAATGGCAACACTGAAATATCGAAAAATTAAAAAATTGAGAAATCGAAAAATGGAAGAATTAAATATTGTAGAATCCCAAAGCTGAAATACAGAAAAACTGAATAATTGAAGAAAAATTGAACTGAAAAATTAAAAAATCTCAAAAGCGAAAAATTCAGAAATCGAAAAATCGGAAATTTTTAAAAGTCATAAAACTGAAAAATCAAAAACCAATGGAAAACTCGAGAAATCAACTCCAAGAGTAGAAAAATCTAAAAATTGAAAAATTAATAAAAATCGAAAATTGAAAAATCGAAGAACTGAAAAATCGAGAAATCCAAAAATCTAAAATTTTAAAGGGCGATGATTTCCTGATTCACGGCCATACTTTTGATTTTCTTCTATTTCTTTCTCGAGTTTTTAATCAAAATCATTAATCAGACATAACTACGAGATCTGCGCACTTCTTGGTGAAAGTACGGGTAGTTGATTGTACACATTGTTGATTTGTTGTTGTAGATAAGCTTTAAGTGATTCTCTACTTTCAGCAAGGAGGTGCTTAAGAACGTTGATATTTGGTTAGATCTGTGGTGTTGTCGTATTTTTTAAGATTCAATCAAGTTTTGGTGGTTTCGCTTTCCGTTATTTATTTTTCTAACAAATTATAGACAAGTCTAATCTAAGGGAACTTTGCCATAATTGTTTCGTAGAGTGATTATTTTGTACGAGGTTACGTTTAGTGGAAAATGTGTGTTATTCGCAAATACTTGAAAGATTGTGATTTAAGCTGTACAAACATAACTTGTTATTTGCCAAAATAGATTTGTTTCCGGTGAAATAGGAAATTGGTTTTGTACAATTTTTGTGTTAGAGGTCTGGCGCTGCGGGAACTTACGAAGCTCGCGGAGCGCCAAACTTATAGGAAAAAATGTATTTTATTTAATATATTATTTGTCCATAGTAGATGTATATAATAACCGATGCAATGTATTTAAAAAATAAAATATGAACAATTAAACATTTATTGGATTTTAAACAACAACAACGGTGTTGGTACTTGAAGAAATTTTAATCAGAGAATTCCTGGCGCTCTTGAACGTCCCATCGGAAGTGTTGGACCCAGAACGAGCAACATGCGGATAAGTCTGAAAATTTTAACACTAGAAACGTCGTCGAAATTTCCGCAACACTTACAGAATAGAAGGTAAATCCGGAGTCGCAGCTCACACAAGACTTAGCATCTTCGTCTAGCTCGTCACCGATCCTCAGGCACGAAGACTCGAAGCTGAAACAACCAATTTAGCGCTCTTTCCAATTGATACCTCGTTTCGTTACTTGCGAAACGTATCATCAGAGTCCGACAAATCAGTTTCGAGTTTCTCGAGTTTGGGTAATGTGGTGTTGATGGTACTATTTTTATCTTGATCGTAATGCCGGAAAGTCATTAACTTATTTAACGAGTGGTTTGAGAAGGTGAAGAATTTTCTTCGAGGTGCGGCTCCAAGCTTCAGAGATTCGTTCCGTTTTTTTTGGATGCTGGAAGATTTCGTGTACAAGAGGTCAGTGGCGGATTGAGGACGTGGGGTCCACCGGGAAATTTACTAAGTGGGGTCCTGTGCCATTGTATTCTATTTCTTAGTAACTCAAATTTACCAATTAAATAAGTCTACACATATTAAGAAAACAAGGTAAATTGTAGCCCCGCCCACCCACCCTATCTCAATTGTGATGATTTTTTTTATTCGTCGTGAGCCAAGGGGGTGGAGCTTAACTGCAAAATTCCTATTTCTCTACGAGAAATTAAAAACATGCCTTTTTTCTTAATATATAGAGTGTTCTGTGAACAAGACGATTCTCAAAGACATGTTTCTAATTTCTTGTACAGAAATAATTCTTTTGCAGTTAAGTTCAGCCTTCTTGGTTGACAGCGAATAAAAAAAATCATCACAATTGAGACAGGGCGGGTGGGCGGGATTAAATTTTGCCTTTTAGTTTCAGTATGTGTAGACTTCTTTTCAAACACGAAACTTAAAACATGTTTAAAATGGAAAATTCGTATAAGGAAATATCGATTTTGCAATTAAGCTCCGCCCCATAATTGCAAGATCCATATTTCCTTGCAAAAATGTACCATTTTAAGCATGTTTTAAGTTTTTGTTGTGAAAAGATGGCTATGTATATTTAAAAAAAGGCAAACTATAAGCCCCGCCCACCCGTCCTGTCTCAATCGTAATGAATTTTTCATTCGTTGTCAGATCGAGGGGCGGAGCTTAAGTGCAAGATTTATATTTGTCTACTTTAGAAGAATTTACTATTTGTTAAGTTTCTTGTTCTGAAAGGGTGACTACGTATATTATGAAAAAAGGCAAAATATAACTCCGAGAGTCAAAGGAGCGGAATTTAATTGTAAAATCGTTATTAAAATCGTAGTGGAAAAACCGAAAATTTAAAAAATCGAAAAATCGAGAAAACAAAAATTGAAAGATTGAATGGAAAAATTGAAAAATTGTAAAACTGAAACATCGGAAAATTGGAAAATCGAAAAATGAAAAAATCGTGAAATTGAACACTTGCAGAATCAAAAAATTAAAAAATTAAAAAATCTCAAAACCGAAAAATCGAAAAATCGTAGTCGAAAAATCAAAAATATTTAAAAATCATAAAACTGAAAGATCAAAAACCTGAACAATTGAAAAACTGAAAATGGAAAAACTGAAAATCGAAAAATTGAAATATCGAAGAACTGAAAAATCGAGAAATCCAAAAATATAAAATTTTAAAAATTGAAAAATTAAAACATGAAAGAATTGAAGAATTGAAAAATTGAAAAAATGGGAAAACGAAACAATAAAAACGAAAAACCGAAAAATCTAAACATTGAAAAATCGAAAAAGCAACAAAATACAGATATCAAAAATGGACAAATCCCAACAGTAAAAACCGATAATTTGAAAAATCGAGGAAAAATTTAAGAATCGAAAAATTGAAAAATCTTAAAACCGATACAATCGACAATTTAGAAAACGACAAATGAAAAATCGAGATACCAAGAAAGCGAAAAATTGTGGTTGAAAAAGCGAAAATTTAAAAAAATCAAAAACGGAAAAATAAAAAACCTGTAAAATTAAAAAATCAAAAACCTGAAAAATCAAAAAATCGATTAATTGAGAAATTGAGAAATCGAGAAATCCAAAAGTCTAAAATTTTAAAAATCGAAAAATTAAAACATGAAAGAATTGAAGAAAAACTGAATAACTGAAGGAAAATTAAATTGAAAAATTAAAAAATCCCAAATCCGAAACATCGAAAAATTGAGAAATCGAAAAATCGTAGTCGAAAAATCGAAAACCTGAAAAATTGAAAAACTGAAAAATGGAAAACTCGAGAAATCAACTCGAAGAGTCGAAAATTCTAAAAATTGAAATCGAAATAGCCCAAAATTGAAAAATTAAAAATCGAAAAACTGAAAAATAGAAAATAATATCTAAGAACTGAAAAATTGAGAAATCCGAAAATCTAAAATTTTAAAAATTGAAAGATTAAAACATGAAAGAATTGAAGAATTGAAAAATTGAAAAAATGGAAAATCGAAACAATAAAAACGAAAAACTGAAAAATCAAAAAATTGAAAAATCGAAAAAGCAAGAAAATGCAGACATCAAAAATCAAAATAACGAAAAATTGAGGAATTAAATATCGAAAAATCCCAACAGTGAAATATCGAAAATTTGAAAAATCGAAGAAAAATTGAAAAAACCGATACAATCGAAAATCGAGAAAGCAACAAATGAAAAATCGAGATATAAAAAGGCGAAAAATCGTGGTTGAAAAAGCGAAAATTTTATAAAAATCATAAAACTGAAAAAGCAAAAACCTGTAAAATTGAAAAATCAAAAACCTGAAAAATTGAAAACCGAAAAATCAAAAAATCGATTAATCGAGAAATCGAATAATCGAAAATTTATAAGCGTCAGAAATTAAAAAATCGACAAATTTAAAAATGGAAATATATAAAAAAATTGAAAAATTGTAAAAAAATTAATCTTTCCATTTTTAATTTTTTTAATTTTTGAGAAATCGAAAAGTAAAAAAATTGTAGTAAAAAAATTAGCCAAAGATTAGTCCCCAGCCATACCCGTCCCGACCTCAATTCTCAATTGTGATGAATTTTTCATTCGTTGTCAGATCGAGGGGCGGGGTTTAATTACAAGATTCATATTTGTCTAGAAGAATTTACTATTTATTAAGTTTCTTGTTCTGAAAGGGCGACTACGTATATTATGAAAAAAGGCAAAATATAACCCCGCCCACCCACCCTATCTCAATTGTGACAATTTTTTTCTATTCGTCGAGAGTCAAAGGAGCGAAATTTAATTGTAAAATCGTTATTATTGCTCTACAAAAAATAAAAAAAATCATCAATATTTCCTTGCAAAAATGTACCATTTTAACCATGTTTTAAGTTTCTTGTTGTGAAAAGATGGCAATATATATTAAGAAAAAAAGACAAAATAATAAAATTTGATTTTACGGTTTTCGTTTGGTGATAACCGCTGTAAAGTAAAAACCAGAGGCATAAGTAAGACACCTTGTTCTTCAGCACTAGGTAATATCAGTCTGAAGCTCAAGTGTTTATTTATGTTTATACTTCAAAAAAATGTCACGTAGAAGTTAGTTTGATTTGAATGAGTTCGTCTTCTCAAAACAGGACTAAAATTATTAATTAAACCACAATCGAACAAAATGACTCGTCCTTAATTTGACCAATAAACAATTTCCCGGTGTCCCGGCAGCACAATCCGACACTGCAAGAGGTTGAGACGCTCAATCACTTACCAGAAACAACAAAACAGAAACATCCCAGCGACACACAAAATGCTCACGGAAATAACCGGTACGGTCCCTGAAAATCGAAACTGTGAAATCAGCCAGCCATGTATCAAGAATTACAAGAAGGCATCCAAAACACTGTAACAACCATGGTAGATTTGTCGGAAATGGCGACGACAGTAAAAAATTATCACTTCAATAAAAACCCAACAAAAAGTCCACATAAGATCTTTATTTTGAACTGAGAATACAGATCTATCTATACATTATAAGAATATATTACAATAATTCTTAACTATTTATACATAATTCGTTAAGCGGGTGCAAAACCTTTTAAAATATTTATTACACAACAACGCTGCTGGAATAAGCATGCAATTATTATTTGTGAGTTCAACGATGTTTAAACTTTAGTAACTAAATCTAAAGCCCTGCGCACCTGCGTGACCGTGCTCAGGTTTAACCTATTCAACGGAATGATAAAATTATTCAAACAACAATATACATAACTTTAACAGAAAATAATTAAAATAATACACAATTACGGTCAGAGTAATAAAGACAAATTTATTCACGACGCGCATCATTTTCCAGAAAATCACTGGTCTTTTTTGGTGGCTTGGCTGTAACTTGGGGGATTTTCCTGCAAAACAAACAAAATTTTACAACTACCGAGTGATTGTTCAGCATGTTTACACAAACACGACATGGCATACTTACATAGTAGGCCGGTGGTGGTACGAACGCCATCTGTGGCCTATTTGGATCATAGTAAGCCGACTGAGCCGCCTCGGCCGCCTTAGCATCTTAAAACACAACAAAAAGAACATTTGAGATGCCACTTTTATTCATCTACTGGATAGTACATTGCTGGTTTCCTCTCCCCCTTCCCCCGTAACCCGAATAGTCCGCAAACCGATTCCCGCGCCTCCTGTCACAAGACGGATAATTACCTGCTGCTGACGTAAACCCGGAGGCGCCCCCTTGCGCCGGATACCCCGGTTGCGGCGGATAGCCTGGCTGCGCCGGATAGCCCCCTTGCGGCGGGTAGCCCCCCTGCGGAGGATAGCCTCTCTGGGGCGGGAAACCCCCGTGCTGCGGATGCCCGCCCTGCTGCGGGTAACCGCCCGGTTGGTAGGCGGGGTTTATACCTGGGTACGGGGGCGGAGCCTGGGTCATGTACACGCCGTCGGTCGGCGGGTTGTCGGGGAAAGCGTGCCTCGGCGGCGCCCAGCCGTAGTAGCCTTCCGGGGGCGGGGCGTACGCTGGGGGCGGGGCGGCGTACCACTGCGTGTCGGGAGGGACGTACGGGGGCGGGGCATCGTTGTTCATGCCTCTCGTTGCTGAAAAAAATTATTTCTTTACAATTCTGATGTCGAATTCGATAGTTTTACTAAACAATGACGCAAGAATCTAAAACATCCATAAAAAAATTGGTCTAAAGAGTTTAGACAGTACTTCCCTCGCTGTCGGAAATTTGACGACTGCATGCCTATTGTGTTTTTTTCTCATTACATTTTTGTAGTGGGAATTTAAAAAAAAAATTGCGATGACGTCATCAACATTTTTGCAAGGACACGTATATCAGTTGGGATAGATGTAGGGGAAAGGTGCCTAAAATGATCCCCCTAAGGGAGAAATTCTTTAAAAAATACAAATTATTATTATTCATGTAAAACTGTAGCATTATTTGTAAGAACATTGATTTATCTAGGTAACAGTATAAGCCAATTGGTGATTCGATAATTATAAAAAAAGTTATTAACGTTTTTCCAGGACCTTACAAAAGGATCATTTTAGGCATCCCCATAGATAAAATGATCCCTCGGCATGGGCATAATGATCCCTTTGAATTTTGACCATAAGGGGACAGCATCAACAAGAAAAATCAAATCATGACATAACTGATAAATATTTTATTTCAAAAATTAACAAAAAAATTAATTCTTAAAAAAAAAATAAACAAAAAAAGTTTGAAAAGCACCGAAAATACGGGTGTATAATTTCTGGAAAAGTTTGAGACAATACTTTAGTCATCAGTACGTGCTAAGATAAGACTAATTTTGCCAAATGGGATACCCTCCAAGAAAAAAGAGGGCGGGTACTACTACCTGCTAAGATAAAACTGAATTTGGCAAATGATATACCCTCTAAGAAAAGAGAGGGTGGGTGGGTGGGGCTAGTAACTGCTAGGATAAGACTGAATTTGGCAAATGATATACCCTCTAAGCAAAGAGAGGGTGGGTGGGTGGGGCTAGTAACTGCTAAGATAAAACTGAATTTGGCAAATGACATACACTCTAAGAAAAAAGAGGGTGGGTGGGTGGGGTTAGTAAGTGCTAAGATAAGACTGAATTTGGCAAATGATATAGCCTTTAAGAAAAGAGAAGGTGGGTGGGTGGGGCTAATACTTGCTACTATAAAACTGATTTTGGCAAATGAGATACCCTTTAAGAAAAGTGACGGCGGGTGACTGGGATTAGTACCTCTTAAGACTGAGAATTTCCCAAAAATAGAACACGAAAATCCCAAAAATTCTTTTAAATTATTTAAATTTCCCCGTCTTAAGAGGTACTAGCTCCACCCACCCTCCCTCTCCTCTCTTAGAGGGTATTTCACTTGCGAAAATCAGTTTTATTTTAGCAGGTAGTAGGTGGGTGGGGCTAGTAACTGCTAAGATAAAACTGGTATTGGCAAATGGTATTCCCTCGAAGAAACTAAAGGGTGGGTTGGCGAGGTTAGAGGATATGTCATCTGCAAAAATCAGTCTTATCTTAGCAGGTAGTAGCCCCGCCCACCCACCGTCTCTTTTCTTGGAGGATATGTCATTTGCGAAAATCAGTCTTATCTTATTAGGTACTAGCCCTCTAACAAGATAAAGGGCGGATGGGCCGAGCTAGTGCTTGGCAAGATAAGGCTGATATTGGCAAATAACATACATTCTAAGAAAATATCGGGCGGGTGGGTGGGGTTAGTACTTGCTAAGATAAAACTGATATTGGCAAATGGTATTCCCTCAAAGAAAATAAAGAGTATGTGGACGGGGTTAGAGGATATGTTATCTGCAAAAATCAGTCTTATCTTAGCAGGTACTAGCCCCGCCCACCCACCCTCTCTTTTCTTAGAGGGTATATGATTTGCAAAAATCAGTCTTATCTTAGCAGGTACTAGCCCCGCCCAATGATCCGGGATCATTTTGCCTCAAGAAAAAGGGATCATTTCGCCTTAGGTAGCATATCCGCATTCAAAAATTGTAAACTAACCTTCAATTTTTACATGTGGTAAAAAGATCATAACTAACCTACGACTGAAATGTATCTAATTCTGTCAAAACAACTACCACCGCTATAAGACCTTTCAAATGGAAGTAATGGACTTTTAAAATATATCTTATCTTAGATCAGAGGTGCTTATTTTACATATTTTGGCACAAAACTGTGCAGAATACACAGAACGCCATCAAACTTTCAGAAGCTACTAATTACAGAGCGCTTAATCAAATGACAGTTATGTTTGGTAGATGGAGCCACAAATTTTCTTACAATTGATGGGGATCATTTGACCTGAGGGGATCATTTTAGGCACTTTTCCCCTAGTGTAATACTAAGAATAAAATTATTGTATTCCCAAATTTTCGGGAAAATGAATTGGGTCGTTTTGAATATTGATTTCTTATAATCAATAAAATAACGAAACAATTTACTCACGTATACGTATCAGAGGCAACTGAAAATCGTGTATGTATAAACATTCTTAATTTAAGATGACAGGCGTAACAGCATACGTGAGAGTCAAACGGAGAAACTGTAAACAAAACGACCATCGGTTTTATTGCTTCGACTTCCGCTTATTATATAAAACATTGGGTTTTATTTTAATTCTTGACGGTGAAATTCACAATTGGTTGATTATAAACATGTCTATTCCACATTCGCGGAACCAAGTGAGCGCATAAAACAAATGCAGGTCTGTAATGTTAAAGTCGATGTAAATAAGCGTGCTACCCTTATGTTTCAACCGAGTTTTTCCTTTAACAAATTTTGTGTCTACCAAATTGGGTTGGTTGGGGTGTAATACTAATAATAAGTGTTGCCTTTAATTTAATCAATAAAATAAATTGACTTCATTAATTTTTTTGAACCACCTCTTAAGAAAATCTAAAAAATATGAATGGAATGATAAATCACAAGTACAAACTCATCATATTTTTTGCATTTTAGATAGGATTTATTCAGCAAAATTTAAGGGTGACGTCATCAATTTTTTTAGGAGGGATGAACAAATACATTTTGAACAAAAGTTTACCATGCTTATAATAACTTTAAAATATTCCCAAGATTTCAAAGCATTCGGCTTTGTAATTCCTGATTAAATCGATAAAATAAATTCACGCCTTCATTAATTTTTTTGAGTCACCCTGCATATACAAATCCAAAAATATGAATGGAATGATAAATCACAAGTACAGACTCATCATATTTTGTACATTTTAGATACGATTTATTCGGCAAACTTTTGAGCTGACGTCATCAGTTTTTTGTAGAAGATAACCAAATATATTTTGACTAAAACTTTATTATGCTCCTTATAACCTTAAAACATCTGCAAGATTTCAAAGCATTCGGTTTTGTAGTTCCTGATTAAATCAATAAAATAAATTTACGCATTCATTAATTTTTTTGAGTCACCCTGTATATGCAAATCGAAAAAATTTGAATGGAATGATAAATCACAAGAAGAGACTCACCATATTTTGTACATTTTAGATAGGATTTATTCAGCAAAATTTTGTGGTGACGTCATAAATTTTTTAGGGGGGACGACCAAATACGTTTTGATCAAAAATTTACCATGCTTATGATAATTTTAAAATATCTTCAAGATTTCGAAGCATTCGGTTTTGTAGTTCCTGAGTAAATCAGTAAAATAAATTTACGCTTTCATTTATTTTTTTGAATCACCCTGTATATGCAAATCCAAAAAATATGAATGGAGTGATAGATCACAAGTACAGACTGATCATATTTTGTACATTTTAGATATGATTTATTCGGCAAACTTTCGAGCTGACGTCATCAAGTTTTTGGAGGGGATAAGCAAATATATTTTGACTAAACATTTATTATGCTCTTTATGACCTTAAAACATCTGCAAGATTTCAGAACATTCGGTTTTGTAGTTCCTGATTAAATCAATAAAATATATTTACGCATTCATTAATTTTTTTGAGTCACCCTGTATATGCAAATCCAAAAAATATGAATGGAGTGATAAATTACAAGTACAGACTCATCATATTTTTACAGTTTGGATAGGATTTATTCGGCAAACTTTCGAGCTGACGTCATCAATTTTTTGGAGGGGATAAGCAAATATATTTTGACTAAACATTTATTATGCTCTTTATAACCTTAAAACATCTGCAAGATTTCAAAGCATTCGGTTTTGTAGTTTCTTTGTAAATCAGTAAAATAAATTTACGCTTTCATTAATTTTTTTGAATCACCCTGTATATGCAAATCCAAAAAATATGAATGGAGTGATAGATCACAAGTACAGACTCATCATATTTTGTACATTTTAGATATGATTTATTCCACAAACTTTTGAGCTGACGTCATCAAGTTTTTGGAGGGGATAAGCAAATGTTTTTTGACTAAAGATTTATGATGCTCTTTATAGCCTTAAAACATCTGCAACATTTCAAAGCATTCTGGTTAACAGATTAAAAATTAAATATCAAAATGTTGTTTTATAATTTTGATTTTTTTTCCAAAAATCTGGACGTTTCGGGTGAAAAGTCGATTCAGAGTTGTAAACTACATGTGTAGGACTATGTTATTTTATACAATTGAAAACCCATTTACTATGTACAATTTTGAAGTGACGTCATCGCATTAGTGGTGGGGATGATTAGACAAATTTTGGTTAGCGTTTTACCATCTACATGATATTCTTAATATAAGTACAAAATTTCACAACAATCGGTCCAGTACTTTCGGAGATTATTTGTCTAATAAAAATCCGGGACGGCAGACAGACAGATAGACGGACGGTCAGACAGACGGAAATGGGAGACCTAATTCTTCGTCTTCTAGGGGTCATGAAAGATTGAGAAAACGTAAAAGTAGAGAGTCGGCCGACGGACTCGATTACAATACTTCCTTTGCTTACGCTCGGGAAGTAATAAACATCCAGTTAATTCCAGATAATTACGACCATAATTATCCTGTTAGTCAGCGTTGACCTTGACAGCGTATATTGATCCTCTCCTTCTAGATTAGAAGTGCGCGTCGGCGACGTGGGCGTGCACGCATCGACCGTCTCGAAAAATACAAATAATTACCCATCATTACTATAAATTACGCAAATTACAAATCCGAACAATTACCTTTAATTACGCATAATTGTAACGAAACTACATCCAATCTACCTACATTGTTATCGAGTAACGAACAGTCACGACATCGACGTTTGAATAACAGCACGTCGGTCGCCTCCTAGCCGCCATTCTTCGCATAAGTGTGTGACTAATCGAAGCAAAACGTTTGTCTGCTCTATTTCAGGTTAGTTTTCCCGTGTCAAAATGTCAAACTTGTCATTTTTAGGCCATGTCCGAAGACAACATCCTCGACTTCTTCGAACGCGAAAAATCCATCAAGCTCCCTCTGCACGTCAAAAACCTCCTCTTACTCGCCGGCTTCGACAACAAAATCTCTTTGTCGAAGCTGGAAGTCGAGGACATCACAGAACTGGAAAGAATCGGCCGCGAGATAGTCCCCTACATTATCGACAAACCCGACCACGAAAAATACTTGGGGTACTTCAAGAACTACCCTCAAGGGTTTTGTATATTTTCCGGCCACAAGAAACTCCTTCAAGAGATGTCGCAGTTCTACAAGAACTTCTCTAACAAGAAGCGTGTTCTGACCGACGCGTCGGACACTCCCGCCAAAAAAACTCCCGAGCAGGTGCAGATCGAAGGGCATCCCCGAACCAGTACGAAACCCAGAGACGTCGACAGCGAAAAGCAAAACATTTATTCGTTGCTTATGAACTGGATTAGTAACTTCTGTTCGAGGAATCTGACGTTCGAAGAAGCCGCACATGTGAGTAAAGAAATAAACAAGATGAAGGTGGACATATCGCACGAGGACCCCAACCAGTGCTTCGTTACGTGCTGCATATGTCTGCGAGAACTCAAGATTTTCAGGAACCAGAACGGGTTTTGGATTATGTCGAATATTCACAAACATTTCAAAACGCATTTGAATACGTACTCGAACAAGAAGTTCAGTAAGAATATAAGCATCTCGAGCTCCATTTCGAACACCGCGAGTCAAGAAAACGACGCGATTTATGTCGTCGAGAACGAGATCAAGCAGGAGGACTGCGAGGAAAACTAGACTAGTAAGACTGGAAATTTGTATAATAAATAAATCTTTTCTATTACTTAATTATGTCGTTTCGTTTAAATTGCGCCTTCGCTGCTTCTGGGAAGCTAATTTTGTGTAATTATGAGTGCTTAGTTGTGTTCGTTAGAGACAATTACTAGAATTATGCGTAATCAGAAACAAATCTCTGCCTTTTTAACTTTTATCGTTACATTTCAACGTTGATCACTACAATAATTTTGTTTCTTGTTGACGAAGTACGTCTGCACATATGTATTAAGAAAAAAAGGAAAATGGTGCCCCGCCCACCCACCCTATCGCAATTGTGATGATTTTTTTATTCATCGTGAGTCAAGAGGGCGGCGCTTAACTGCAAAATCCTTATTTCTCTACAAAAAATTAAACACATGTTTTTGATTGTCGTGTTCTTCAAAGAATACTATGTATATTAAGAAAATAATAACGCTAAAGATTAGGCCCCACCCATACACATCCCGATCTCAATTCTCAATTGGGATGAATTTTTCATTCGTTGTCAGATCGAGGGGCGGGGCTTAATTGCAAGATCCATATTTGTCTACAAGAATTTACCATCTTTGGATGATTTTTTGCCCACAATTTTTCGACTTTTCGATTTCTCAAAAATTAATGAATCGAAAAATTTAAAAATGGAAAGATTAAATAGAAAAATTGATTTTTTTTAGAATTTTTCGATTTAATATTTCCATTTTTAAATTTTTCGTGTTTTTAATTTCTGACGCTAAATTTTCGATTTCTCGATTAATCTATTTTTTGATTTTTCAATTTTACAGGTTTTTGATTTTTCAGTTTTGATTTTTTTTAATTTTCTCTTTTTTGGTATCTCGATTTTTCATTTGTCGCTTTCTAAATTTTCGATTGTATCGGTTTAAAGATTTTTCAATTTTTCGATTCTTAAATTTTTCCTCGATTTTTCAAATTTTCGATTTCACTGTTGGGATTTTTCAATATTTAATTCCTCAATTTTTCGTTATTTGATTTTGATATCTGTATTTTCTTGCTTTTTCGATTTTTCAATTTTTAGATTTTCAGTTTTTCGTTTTTATTGTTTAATTTTTCAATTTTTCAATTTTTCATTTTTAATTTTTCAATTTAAAAATTTTGATTTTGGATTTCTCGATTTTTCAGTTCTTCGAATTAATTTCCATTTTTCAATTTTTCGATTTTTAATTTTTCAATTTTGGGCTATTTCGATTTTCAATTTTAGATTTTTATTTTCGAGTTGATTTCTCGAGTTTTCCATTTTCCAGTTTTTCAATTTTTCAGGTTTTTGATTTTTCAGTTTAATGATTTTTAAAAATTTTCGATTTTTTCAATTTCTCAATTCTTTTCGATTTTGATTTTTCGATTTTTTTTAAGTTTTTCAATTTTCAAGTTTTTTCAGTTTATTGATTTTTCATTTTAATTTTTCAATTTTCGGCTTTTCAATCACGTTTAATTCTTTTTTGACCGATTTTTCGATTTCCTCAATTTTGATTGTAATTTTTCAGATTTTCATTTTTAGATTTTCAATTTTTCTCGATTTTTCAAATTTTCATATTATTTTTTTTTTTTTCCGTTATTTTGACCGATTTTCTTCTTTTCGATTTTCATTTTCAATTTTTCAATTTTTCATTTTAAGTTTTATTTTTCAAATTTGTTTTTGGTTCTCGATTTTTCAATTTTTCGATATATTTCTATTTTGTTTCGATTTTTATTTCAATATTTGCATTCATTTCAATTTTTTGATTTTCTCGACTTTCGAGTTTTTCGATTTTTCAATTTTTCAGTTTTATGATTTTTAAAATTTTCGTTTTGATTTCAATTGATTTGTTTGCATTTTTATACCCTCAATTTTTCATTTTCTTTTTCATTTTTCGATTTTCGGATTTTAAAATTTTCTTCTATTTTTCGATTCTAATTTTTTTTTCTCGATTTTTAATATTTTCAGTTTTTTCATTTTGGATTTTCAATTTATTTTTGATTCGATTCCTCAAATTTTTGATATTTCATTTTGATTTTTTAGTCATTGTTATTATTTCTTGCATTATTTTCGATTTTTCAATTTTTCAGTTTTTATTGTTTAATTTTCCATTTTTTCCAATTTTTTCAATTTTTCATTTTTCAGTGTTTTCAATTTTCATTGTTCTTTAAATTTTTAATTTTTCGATTTTAGATTTTCCTCGATTTTTCATTTTCGATATCACTGTTGGATTTTTCATTTTTCCAATTTTTCGATTTTTGATTTTTCGAATCTGTATTTTGATTTTTCGATTTTCAGTTTTAGATTTTCAGTTTTTCGATTTATTGTTTAATTCCATTTTTCATTTTTCAATTTCTCAATTTTTCTGTTCTTAATTTTAATTTTCAATTTTTGTTTCTTCTAATTTTTCAGTTTTCGATTTATTTCCTTTCAATTTTTCGATTTAATTCTTTCAATTTTTCGATTTTCCTTCATTATTGATTTTATTTTCGCATTTTGCAGTTTTTCAATTTTTCAGTTTTTGATTTTCATTTAGATTTTTCAAATTTTCGATTTTCGATTTCCAATTTTCAATGTTTGTTGAGATTTTTAATTTTATAAGTTTTCTTGTATTTATTTCAGTTTTTCTTTTTCAGTTTGGTTTTCCAATTTTAATTCTTCCATTTTGCGATTTTTCAATTTTTTAATTTTCGATTGCAGTTTTAGATTTTCAGTTTTGGTTTTCATTTTCAATTTTCCGATTTCGATTCCAATTTTCGAATTTGTTTAGGTTTTTTCACAATTTTTTCGTCGATTTTCAATTTTTCGATATTATGTTGGATTTTCAATTTTGATTCTATGTTCATTTCGATTTCATTTCGATTCTTTCGATTTTTCAATTTGTCAGTTTTTCATTAATTTTCAATTTTCATTTGCGACTTTTGATTTCCACTTCTCGATTTTCATTTTTTAGTTTTTATTTTTTTGGTATTTCACCGATTTTTCGCTTTTATTGTTCGATTTTTCATGTCGCTTTCTCAATTTTCGATTGTATCGGTTTTAGATTTTTCAATTTTTCGATCTTAAATTTTTCCTCGATTTTTCAAATTTTCGATTTTCACTGTTGGGATTTTTCAATATTTAATTCCTCAATTTTTCGTTATTTTGATTTTTGATATCTCGTATTTTCTTGCTTTTTCGATTTTTCAATTTTTCGTTTTTATTGTTTCGATTTCCCATTTTATCAATTTTTCATGTTTTAATTTTTCAATTTTTATAATTTTTGATTTTTGGATTTCTCGATTTTTTAGTTCTTCATATATTTACTCTTTTCCATTTTATTTCAATTTTTAATTTTTTCAATTTTTAAATTTTTCACTCTTCGAGTTGATTTCTCGAGTTTTCCATTTTTCAGGTTTTTCATTTTTCGTTTTGATTTTTCAGTTTTTGATTTTTGAAAATTTTCTAATTTTTCGATATTTCGGTTTTGAGATTTTTTAATTTTTCATTCAATTATTATCAGTTTTTCTGTATTTCAGTTTTGGGATTCTCCAATATTTAATTCTTCCATTTTTCGATTTCTCAGTTTTTTAATTTTTCGATTTTGCAGTTTTGAATTTTTCAAGTTTTCAAATTTTCCCTTTCTCCGATTTCTCATTTTTAAAGTTTTAGGGGTTTTTTCAGTTTTTTCGTCGATTTTCAATTTTTCGATATTTCAGTTTTGGGATTTTTCAATTTTTTGATTCTGCAAGTATTCAATTTCGGGATTTTTTCATTTTTCGATTTTCCAATTTTCCGATGTTTCAGTTTTACAATTTTTCGATTTTTCCATTGAATCTTTCAATTTTTTAATTTTTGATTTCACGTTTTTTTGATTTCTCGACTTCTCGATTTTTCGATTTTTCAATTTTTTCATTTTTATGATTTTTTAAATTTTCAGTTTTTCCACTACGATTTTTAATAACGATTTTACAATTAAATTTCGCTCCTTTGACTCTCGACGATTAAAAAAAAATCATCACAATTGAGACAGGGCGGGTGGGCGGGGCTTATATTTTGCCTTTTTTCATAATATACGTAGTCTCCCTTTCAGAACAAGAAACTTGATAAATAGTAAATTCTTTTAGACAAATATGAATCTTGTAATTAAACCCCGCCCCTCGATCTGACAACGAATGAAAAATTCATCACAATTGAGAATTGAGATCGGGGCGGAGTTAATCTTTGGCTTTATTTTTTCATTGATATACATAATATTCTTTGTAGAACACCATACTCAAAAACATGTTTTTAATTTCTCGTAGAGAAATACGGATTTTGAAGTTAAGCTCCGATGAATAAAAAAATCATCACAATTGAGACTGGGCGGGTGGGCGGGGCTTGTATTTTGCCTTTTTGTTTGAATATGTGTAGACTTCTTTTCACA
Organism: Zophobas atratus; assembly: GCA_022388445.1. Taxonomy (NCBI): domain Eukaryota; kingdom Metazoa; phylum Arthropoda; class Insecta; order Coleoptera; family Tenebrionidae; genus Zophobas; species Zophobas atratus. The sequence goes on from CM039448.1 coordinate 4,313,137, forward strand.
ACAAGAAAACATTAAAACATATTCAAAATAGAAAATTTATATAAGGAAACATCGATTTTGTCATCAATCATCGCAATTGAGATGGGGTGGGTGGGCGGGGTTAATATTTTGCTTTTTTTTCTTAATATACATAGTATTCTTTGAACAACACGATTCTCAAAAACATGTTTTTAATTTCTTGTACAGAAATAATTCTTTTGCAGTTAAATTCAGCCCTCTTGGTTGACAGCGAATAAAAAAAATCATTACAATTGAGACAGGGCGGGTGGGCGGGATTAAATTTTGCCTTTTGTTTTAAACATATGTGTAGACTTCTTTTTACAACAAAACTTAAAACATCTTTAAAATGGAGAATTTGTATAAGGAAATATCGATTTTGCAATTACGCTCCGCCCCATAATTGCAAAATCGATATTTCCCTATTTACCATTTTAAACATGTTTTAAGTTTCTTGTTGTGAAAAGATGACTACACATATTAAGGAAAAAAGGCGAAATATAACCCCGCCCACCCACCCTATCTCGATAGTGATGATTTTTTTATTAGTTGTCGGATCGAGGGGCGGGCTCAATTGCAAGATCTATGTTTGTCTACAAGAATTTATCATTTTAAACATGTTTTAAGTTTCTTGTTCTGAAAAGACGACTGTGTAAATTAAGAAAAAAAGCAAAATATATTTTTTAAATCATCAAGACCCAAAGGAGCGGAATTTAATAGCAAAATCCATATTTTATTACAAAAATTCACCATTTTAAACGTGTTTCAAGTTTCTAAGATATAAAAATCATCACAATTGCGATGGGGTGGGTGGGCGGGGTTTATATTTTCCCTTTTGCTCTTAATATACATAGTATTTTTTGAATAACACGATACTAAAAAACATGTTCTTAATTTTCTGTAAAGAAATAAGTATTTTGCAGTTAAGCTCTGCCCCCTTGGTTCATGGCAAATAAAAAAAATCATCACAATTGAGATAGGGCGGGTGGGCGGGCTTATATTTTGCATTTTTGTTTTAATATGTGTAGACTCCTTTTCCCAACATGAAAATTAAAACATGTTTAAAATGGAAAATTTGTATAAGGAAATATCGATTTTGCAATTAGGCTCCGCCTCATCATTGCAAAATCCATATTTCCTAGTAAAAATGGACCATTTTAACAATATTTTACGTTTCTTGTGGTGAAAACATGGCTACGTATATTTAAAAAAAAGACAAAATATAAACCCCGCCCACCCACCCTATGTCGATTTTGATGATTTTTTTTAATCTTCAAGAGTCAAAGGGGCGGAATTCAATTCCAAAATCCACATTTCCTTACAAAAATTCACCATTTTAAACGTGTTTCGAGTTTCTAAGAATATAAAAATCATCACAATTGGGATAGGGCGGGTGGGCGGGCTTACATTTTCCTTTCTTTTTTTCTAATCTGTAGACTTCTTTTCACAACATGAAACTTAAAATATGTTTAAAATGGAAAATTTGTATAAGGAATTTTGCATTTTAAACATATTGCAAAATCCATACCATGTTTTTAGTTTCTTGTTGTGAAAAGATGGCTATGTATATTAAAAAACAAGCAAAATATAAGCCCCGCCCACCCGCCCTGTCTCAATTCTGATGATTTTTTTATTCGTCGTGAGCCAAGGGGACGGAGGTTAATTGAAAAATCGTAATTTCTCTACAAGAAATAAAAAACATGTTTTTGAATATCGTGTTCAAAAAATACTATGTATATTAAGAAAAAAACAAGCCAGAAATTAAGCCGAACCCGCATCTATCCCAAGCTCAATTGTGATGAATTTTTCATTCGTTGTCAGACCAAGGGGCGGAGCCTAATTGCAAAATGGACACTTTCCCACAAAAATTTATCGTTTTAAACATGTTTTACCTTTCTTGTTGTGAAAAAAGTAATAACATGTTTCAAGTTGGCAGCACTACCGCAATTTGATTGGTTGAAAACCCAACGTCAACGACAACGTCAAGGGATGATATAAACGACGCATACTTTCGCTGCGTACTTAAAATGGTGACCACATCGACGATAAATTTTACACCTCCGTTATTGGCAATTGGAATAAATTATCGCCAGTTTCATAAGGTAAACCGAACGAATCTCTCATGAATTTCAAAATATGTCCTCACATCCTTTATTATAATAGTTACTTCTAATTTGAACTAGTATAATAACTAAAGAAATTAATTTCATCAAACAGAATTTTACTAATTTAACTTACCCTCAAACACTTTAACTTGATATTTTTTCTTGCTGCAAAAATTAAAATCGGAATTCGTTGAAGAAGCAACTAAAATTTCCAGCCATTAGGACGAAATCGTGTTAAAATAACGACTTTAAGAAAAAAAAAACCTAATTAAAACTAAAACCCGCCGCTAGATGGTGCTGTTGACAGTGTTACTGCTCAAGGTCACCAGTCCCACTTGCATCAACACTTGATGTAATTGTTTTTTTCTCTCGTTACTCAATGCACTGTCCAATCTTCGAAATTCTTCCAATAATAATCAACACCGACAGTTAGCTCACTAATATCGGTCGCTAACCACCAAAACCGCCATCCAAATAGCTGAACTTGAACTACTTACACCAGAGCAAGGAGTCATAGCACTCTCACTACAGAACTAGGCTTATCTTCCCCCATAGTTCACAAGTGGAACACCTTTCATCATTGAGCAACAGCCAACACACTGCATTACGCAACAACACTCTACTCCTCCATTAAAAATTCTGCAGACAATTTTTGCATGCAGCCACAAACCTCCGCACGAACTCCACAAAAATCATGCACGAAGACACTCACCCAAGTACGCAGCTTTGAGCATCGCCTCGCCGAACTCGATGGCGCCGCCGCGCTTAAAGGTTAACTTAAACTTGGCCTCTCCTACCCAGTTGCCATTAGGCTGAGCTCTAACTTTCCCTTTTATGTAATTGGCTCCAAATACTGGTTGTTCAATTTCCACCTGAAGCAAACGGTCAACAACAGCGAATTCGACGCGCCGCGCATTTTTACCTCGCTCAGCGTGATAAAGGGGAAACTGAAAGACTGCATTGCGTCGTTCATGTTTTTGTTGTTGAAGATGAGCCGATGGGTGGTCAGGTAGAGGCGACCCTGCTTGGAGCCCTTGAAGGCCCCCTCGCCCTGGCCCGACCATTCCACGATGCAGTTGTCCGAGTACAGAAGAATCCTGGAAAAGGAGTCATTGACTGACGAAAAATGGGGCGTTTTTGCTTACTGTTCTCCGGCGTGGATCAACACGCCTCCGTTTATGTGGGCGGTGTTTAAAGACATTTTTCGTGGGGTTGGTGAGGCGTGTCACTGCTGTGCCCAGGAAATCCCGTTTTTCTAGAAAAATTAGGAATGTTGGGTCTTGACGATTTTGACAGAAAATGACATCTGGGTGACGTACGTAACGCAAACACAACGCGACGTGTGAAAAAGGAGAACTGATGGCGGACACAGGTGGGGGAGAGAGATGGACGATGTGACGCATTCGCGTAGTGACGTAGCAACGCACTGTGGTGCGCGCGCGCAATTCAAAAACGTAAAAACACCCAAACTTTTATTAGAAAATCACACTGTAACATCAAATCGGGAATTTTCAACGTTGTTAATTATATTGCGGTAGTACAAATCAGTAACGTCCCTCTCAGACACCCTAAAATAAAAGTAAAAACAAACTATTAACTCTGATAAATACTACATACTTTTTTTGTGTTTTTTTTGGTCCTGTTGATCGGCGTCCACTTCATCACTCTATGTTCGTTATGAATCATCAAACCCATCACCGCAACCCACAACGAGAATGGCAAAACATCCTGTCTATCCACCCATTTTTCAAGAAAAGTTTGTGATAAACTCAAAATTTCAGCTGCTACACAAACATCGTCCAAATTTCCGTAATATTTTACATAATTTTCAAAAAGAAAAGCGATGAAAGACGTCGGTTGCGTGCTAAATTCGTCAATTAGTTTTTGGAGGTCGCAATTTAGGCGCCAGGAGCCCCCAGTTTCGACGCGTTTGGGGTTTAGGACCTTGCCGACGCCGTGAAATAGGCCTAAAGTTTGATCCCTGGACATTGACTGGACTGAGGAAGAGGTTTCCGTGCGTTTTCTTTTGGTACCAGTTTTCTGGGGTTTTTTTGGTTGATACGGTGGGCAAATCTGCAGTTCCTACAAGTTGGATATGGGTCATAAAAATTTAATTGTTTCAAAATTGGAATACCTAATAAACTGGCAAAGTAATACTGGTTTATGGCACATTTAATGTCACCCATTGAAGTCGCTATTATCGCATTAACTGTCTCTGGTGAGGGTGTTTTGAATAAGTCTAAGTTGTCTTGGACAAGATTGTGGGCTCTTTTGAGCGCATTTCGTAACAATGTCATGGCACATGCATTAAAACTATAAAAAAATAATTATATTACACCCCATTACTATGAATATAATCTCACCTTATTTCCACTATTTTATATTTATTTCTTAAATCTTGAGTAAACAATTTCTCTGATAAATTCATCTTACTGTCATTGGAATCAGTGCAAATAAAAACAATAGGGTAATTCCCTTTATAATAACATTCCCTAAAATTAAACTCACTACTTTGAATAAAAAAAAATGCAATTTTTACTCTAAAACGGCGCCAAAATCCTCAGGCTTCCTCACCAAAGCATTTGGAAAATCTTCAACCAAAATAATTTTTTTATCACTGACAGAAAACAAAGAGTTCCACTTGGACTCAGTCAAAAACTCAGTAAAACCTGTAACTTGGTTCACTCCCCTGTAAAAGTCAAACTCCTGGTCCACAGGGTTTGTCCACTCTGAAATATCAATACCCAGTTTTTTGCACAGAACTTGAATGGTGGCGGTTTTTCCGGACCCTGTGGGGCCACAAATCAGCAAGAAACTCGCAGTCTGTCGAAAAAAATAATAATAAAAGTGACCAGGGCTCGACTGTGATTACATACAGAGTTCTTTGGTCTGTTAATAACATTCATTGTACCAAGATTCCACTTCGCCAATTTTTTTGGAATGAACCGCCAGATCTGTCACAATTTTAGGCTTCAAGTGGTGTTGGAAATTAAAAGTGCGTTTCTTTAGTGCAGAAAAGTCACTTTTGGATTTCTTTATTGAACGTGGTACAATTTGTAGATGGAATTGTCTTTGAGTTTTCTTCAAAGTCAAATTGAAGACCTAACCACTTCTAATAAAAACAAATATAAATCATGTGTCTAAAATTACACAAAACATACTTTTGCGCCTTTCTTCATTTTCCTGTTTTCAAACAAACAACAAACAAATAATTATAACCTTATAAGTTTTGAAATTGACAAGTCTCCGAGTGACAGTCATTGCTACCAACTACGAACAACGACCACATTAATAATTATTTTAAATTTCAAAACAACAGTCGTGGTATTATTAAATAATTATCGATTTTAGTCCTAAATACCCTTCCGACAATAAATAACCGGGGTTTTTTTCACACCGACTTCGCTAAACTCCACACCGGTTTGACCTCCAGTCCTACCAACCCCATTTCCACCTAATTTCCCTTTGAGGTTAGTTCTCCATTCCGATCACGAATTTTTTTGGGTTAATTAAAAAAAATAGGGCGATTATGTCACTGGAAGAGAAGTTACAGATGGGCCCCAAACCGGGTTTAGCGTATCCGCTTCAAGTAATCTACTGCGGCAACTGTACGATGCCAATTGAGGTTAGTGTCTCTTTAATTTTCGCGAATTAAAGCCATCCTTCCAGTACTGCGAGTACTATCCCGAATACGACAAGTGCAAACAGTGGCTGGAACGAAACTTTCCCGACGAATTCGAGAAAGTGAAGATCGGGGATGAAGCCAACGAGAGCGGGGCGGCGAAGAAGAGAAGAAACGCCAGAAACGCGGGGGCAAAGGCATGATCAAAACTAAAAAGAAGGAGGATGGGCCTAAGCAAGTGTGCGTGTCGAGAGCACCAAGAGGGAAAAAGAAGTCAGTTACTGTCGTCACAGGACTCAGTAGTTTTGGTAGTTGCTTTCAAACAAGTCCTATTATTTATTAAAGTGTGACTGTTTAGATATTGATCTGAAAGTGGCTGCTAAATTTTCGGAACGCGATTTGCGTGCGGATCGTCGGTCACAGGCGACGATGAAATTGTAATTCAGGGAGATGTTAAAGATGACTATTTGATGTGATTCCTGAAAAGTGGCCAGAGGTATAATTTTTCGTACGAAAGTAACCACATTTATGCGTTTTATTACAGATTGATGAAGATCTAATTGAAGATTTGGGCGACCAAAAACGATAATCACACTTTATTTAATTATGTATTTATATCAATACAGTTGTGTGTTTTTCATTCATGTTTTTTTTCTAAGATTAGTCTTGCTCTTGGAGCTCTGCTTCCTGGGTTTTTGAATATGAGGGAAATATTGGATCATGATGGTCAAGATTTTTTGCACTTGTTCTTCACTCAGCCGTTCCTCACTCTCTTCAATCATCTAAAAATATATAATTACTCACAAACACAAATGGAAAAAATGTACAAGTAAGTTACAATTGAATTTCTAGTGCAGTCGTCGGGGGCGAGTTTATCAACATCAGTTTTTCGTTTTTGTTTAAATTAAACCGTCTAGTTCTCTCAAGCACTGAGTCATTGCTTCTGGACTATGTTGTGCACAAGGAGTATTTTCCAAGTATCGTAAAGTCTAAAAAAATAAACAAATAAACACACCAAAAACGGATTATTATTTAAAATACCTCATACGTTATCGTCGCCAATTGACCCTTATGTTTTTTTCTGCTGTCTTTGACTTTCTGCAGGTGCTTCATAACCTCAAAATTACTCAAAGTGGCACTATTTGCATTTACCTGAAATAAACACAAATTCATTTTTATTTTGTTCTATACACATAAAACATATTTACATTTCCATTTTAACAATAATCAACAAATATTCAAATCCATTTTTTATTACTGACAGACGACGTCTTTGCTTGCGTTGACAGTAAAAATCCCCAAATCTAGTGATAGTTATGGCACCCGTACCTAACCTAGTTCTTTCACGAACCTTCTTCCGAATATCCACCTCTGTAATAAAAAGAACCTTTATGACAACCCAAAGCCGTGCCGAAAAGGCTCTAGAAGACCTCTCGAAAAATGCCTACTACGAAAAGTACGCCGACAAAATCGCCCAGCTCCAGAAAACCTCTCCCCAAGAATTCCTATCCAGAGTCGAACAACTGGAAAAGCACAAAACTCCAACCAAGAAACCCGAACAAGTAAACAAGGTAAATTTTCGCAGCTTCTCAACCCCAAGAAGCCCCTCGACCACGCAGAAGCGTCTGAAGCCCCTCTGGATAAAGTTATGAAAATCGACTTAATCAAAGACAAAAGTGCCGACGAAATCAAGGAAATCTGGCACGAGTATCACGTCCAGAAGAACTTCATAGCGGCTGTGGTTCCCGCACAAGATTACGAAGAACTGGAGACGCGAGGTAGGGAATTTCCGACTTTTTTGTTTGCTTTACCTAGGAGCCAAGGATACGAATTTATTATGTCACAGTTTGACAGAAACTGTGTACATTTCACGCCGTTGTTGTACTACCAGGTGCATAAAGAAAACGCGCCGGAGTGTTTAACAATTACGCATTATGTGGAGTTTAAAGATAGCAAGAAGATTGTTTTGATGAGAGGGGAGTACGACAAGAACGTGATTGATTTGAAGGAGGCGCAGTGTCTAGCCAATCAGCTGCAGTTGTATTACGTGAGACCGACGAGGGAGAAGTTGGAGCTGCTGCAGAGGTTCACGGAAAAGCCTGATGATTTAAACACATGGATGTAATTAAACAGATTGAGAATTTGTCTTTGTAAATAGAGTGATTGAGTGTAAATAATTATAGCTTAGGAATTTATTAAAAATTATTGTTTTATTGACCGAGGCACTTAGATTTTCCAACAAGTAATAAATAACGATTTAACTATAAAATTGAGCTTACAGTATTGCACAAAATACGTCTACGTCAAAAGCTATTTTTTGGTGTCCTGTACCGTTTTCCACTCTTGGTGTCTTCAAGGCACGGGATTTGCACCAGGTTGAAATAAATAGTCCCCATTATGTGCGCCGTGGGTGACGAGTTTTGTTTAAGACAAGTATATAACTGGTCGTCGCACAAACAATGCGACTTGGTATACAAGGAATCGTTCGTTATGTTGTATCTCTCCGAAAACGCCCGTACTTTCACGGGACACAAGTCGTGAGCTCTGCAACATTTATCAACGGTGGGTTCGGCCCCCAGGTCGTAGTAGTCTTTGGCTATGTCCCCAGTTCCGCACCATTTGGTTCCTAAAACAAACTAATTCAGGCCGAATTTTACAACAAGCGACTGTGACACCTGGAATGATCCCGCTGAGGAGGACGAAGGGGTTGTTGGCGAGAATTCCCCGGCCGATTGGATGCGTCGTGATGTTTTTAGACAGTTCGTTGGTCATGGTTTTGCCGTCTTCGACTTGCTGGCATTGGCGCATTAGGGTTGTCATTTCTTTGAAGGTGATAGCGACGGGCGCGAGACCTGCTGGAAGTCGCCCAGGGCTTTGATCGCGTCTTCGGGTTCGCTGGAAAAAAACACACTTAATGGGTTTTTCGTAATGACGTGAATGTAATCTGTTTCCACGTAAAGTAAAAGTAGAACATTGTACCGGCATCGACGATCTGTTTTCACCATAAGCAAATACAATGCGGCTTAAAACGCTTCGACAATTAATTATGCGTAATTATGCCGTTTCACACTTGGCGATTTCGTTACCGTTATCTTTGTTTTGTTGCTTTATCTCGATATGGTAACTGCATAAAAGTACACATTTTTCAATGCCACATTCGAACCATTTTATTTGTAAGTTTGGAAAGTACGATAAAGTATTATTGTCACACAAACTACCGTCATTATCATAAACTTTGAAGTCGTCTTAACGACCACAATTCGATCTATTATGCACAAAAGCCATCAACAACAAATCAGCTCCTGCCTATTTTTACTTCTCCGTTTATATACCGACTCTTGTGAATATTTAATTGAATTTCGTATCGATTTCCTTTGTCGTTTCAACGGGATTGTGAGTAACGATATCTAAATGTCTACATTTTTCACGTTACGAACGTGAAAAAGTGCAATGTGGGTTATTAGCAAACGTTATTGCAAAATTAGAATGTATGTTAATGCAACAGTTGAATGCAGTTTGTGTGGTAACATGAATGCACTAGTAATTTCTGATGTTACTATTCTACCCACTTATTTTTGGGATTACGTTTAATTAACTAAGAGGTGGAGAATCCGTGGATAGGTATAGCATCTAATCATGAATGTAAATGTAGGTTTTTCTGACCGTGGTTAATTGCTTTGTACTCTCCATTCGAACAATCATAAAAGGCAATTAATGTACTTATTAATCGTTATTGTACGAGACACCTGGAAAGCGCAGACCTTGGCAAAATTAGGAATTTTATACCGACTTACAGACATAATGTAACGTCAGCTTTTTGTTGAAATCGTTGCACTTTTATTCAAAAACAAAATTTTCCAAGGAATTTCGTCAAAAATAAGTGATCTAAAAGAAAACGGGGTACCACTTTGATTTTTTTTTTAGTTGAAATTCAAAATTGGAGGTGGGTGGAGTTAGTTTGACCGTTTCTGGTACCTTTGAAATTTTGAACATTCGCCTTTTTGAAATTAATTTTGAAAACTCGTAATTTAGGAGGATTATAGTGTTTTGAGCATTTGAAGATTATGATGTTCTGAGGAATTGAGGATTATTATGTTGTGAAGTTTTGAGGCTTATGGTTTTTCAGGATTTGAGGATTATGTTGTTGAGGATTTGAGGAATATGATATTCTGAGGATTTGAGGATTATGATGTTCTAAGGATTTGAGGATTCTGATGTTCTGAGGATCTGAGGATAATGCTGTTTTGAGGATTTGAGAGCTGTGGTGTTTTGAGGATAATGGTGTTTTCAGGATTTGAGGTTTATGATGTTCTGTGGATTTGAATATTATGATATTCTGAAGATTTGAGGAGTTGAAGATTTTATTATTTTTATGTTTTCAGAAATAAGAAATAAATCTTATGACAAATAATACCACAAAAAAGTCACGATTAGTGTTTTTTTACAGACTAATTTCTATTAGTTGCCACTTAGTCTCCAGCAGAACATATAACTTATCCCGCCCACGCACCCGCCTCCATTTCTGTGAGTAATTTTATCCAGTTACTCTGAATAGAAGGTAGATCTTAATATTTAGAAATAAAATTAATCTCTAAAATGAGGAGAGGGAGAGTGGGTGTGGCTAAAATTTGTTAAGATAAGACTGATTTTGGCAGAGGACATACCTCTAAAAGAATAAAGGGTGGGTGGGTGGTCCTAGTACTTGCAACGATAAAACTGAACAAAATTAAGAAAAATCACTGGAATGAAGAGGGGGTGTGTGGGCGGGGCTATTGCTGGCCTATAAAATACTCTTTATGAAAAAGTTAAACATATTCCCGCCCACCCACCCGTTTTCTCATTTTATTTTCTTCTGATATAAGAAATACATCTTGTGACAAATAATACAACAAAAAAGTCACTTTTAGCGCTTTTTTACAGCCTAATTTCTATTAGTTCCCACTCCCAAACTACAGAAGAATATATAACTAACCCCGCCCACCCACCCGCCTCCATTTCTGTGATTAATTTTATTTAGTTACTCTGAATGAAAAGGTGGATTTTATACAGAAATAAAATGACTTTCTAAAATGAGAAGAGAGAGAGAGAGTGGGCGTGGCTAGTACTTGTTAAGACAAGACTGATTTTGGCAGATGACATACCTCTAATAAAATAAAGGGTGGGTGGGTGGGGCTAGTACTTGCAACGGTAAGACTGAACAATATTAAGAAAAATCACTGGAATGAAGAGGGGGTGGGTGGGCGGGGCTAATTATATTTTCTTTAAATTCTGAGGTAAATTGGGCATATAACGTTAAATGTCTAGGCTTCACTTTAGACCGTAAACTTACCTGGCAATGCCACGTGGAAATTTTGGCAAAAAAGCTTAATATTAGAATTTTTCAGCTAAGGAAACTGGTTACTTACTGCTCCTTCAGTGCAGCTAAAACATTCTACCATTCTAATGTACATAGTTTGATATGTTACGGATTAATACTATGGGGAAGCTCAACCCACGCAACAAGAATCTTTACTTTACAAAAACGAGCTATTCGCATACTGTGTAAAACGCACGACCAACGTACGCATTGTCGTCCCCTGTTCAAAAAACTGAAAATATTATCCCTGCCTAGCTTATATATACTTCAGATTCTCTTACATGCACACGAAAATCAAGCAATGTTTGTAAGAAATGCGGACGTCCATAATTATAACACACGTAGCCAACAAAATTTTGTCATTCCGTTACATCGCTTAAGTAAGACACAGCAGTCAGTCACTTACATGAGTATCAAACTTTTTAATATATTACCACTGAAATTAAGGCAATTGAATCGCAATAAGTTTAAAAATATAATGCGAACATTTCTGGAGTCAAATTGTTTTTATAACTGCGATGAATATATGTCAACGCCAATGTCAGTCGATATGTTTAATATGTAGTATATATGTAATTGTTCTATATTTGTTTATATATGTTGTTTGTTTATTATTTATGTTGTATACTTATTATATTTAATTTAATTTATTTGACGCGCCTAAACAATAATACACATGTATTTTTTGTATGGCAAATATACATTATTATTATTATTATTATTATTATTGCTTGCCTATAAAAGACTCTTTAGGAAAAAGTTAAACTTAGCCCCGCCCACCCACCCGTTCTCTCATTTTATTTTGTTCTGAAGTAAAAATTCATTAATTCCCAGTCTACATTAGAACATATAACTAACTCCGCCCACGCACCCGCCTCCATTTCTGTGATTAATTTTATCTAGTTACTCTGAATGAAAAGATGGATCTTATACAGAAATAAAATTAGTCTCTAAAATGAGAAGGGGGAGAGTGGGCGTGGCTAAAATTTGGTAAGACAAGAGTGATCTTTGCAAATGACATACCTCTAAAAAAGTAAAGGGTGGGTGGGTGGGGCTAGTACAATCTTGTGACAAATAATACAACAAAAAAGTCAGTTTTAGCGCTTTTTTACAGCCTAATTTCTATTAGTTGCCACTCCCAAACTACAGGAGAATATATAACTAACCCCGCCCACCCACCCGCCTCCATTACGGTGATTAATTTTATCTACTCTGAATGAACGGTGGATCTTATACAGAAATAAAATGAGTTCCTAAAATGAGAAGAGAGAAAGTGGGCGTGGCTAGTACTTGTTAAGACAAGACTGATTTTGGCAGATGACATACCTCTAAAAAAATAAAGGGTGGGTGGGTGGGGCTAGTACTTGCAACGGTAAGACTGAACAATATTAAGAAAAATCACTGGAATGAAGAGGGGGTGGGTGGGCGGGGCTATTGCTTGCCTATAAGAGACTCTTTAGGAAAAGGTTAAACTTCGCCCCGCCCACCCACCCGTCCTGTCATTTTATTTTGTTCTGAAATAAGAAATAAATCTTGTGACAAATAATACAACAAAAATGTCAATTTTAGCGCTTTTTACAACCTAATTTCTATTAGTTCCCACTCCCAGTCTACAGAAGAACATATAACTAACTCCGCCCACGCACCCGTCTCCATTTCTGTGATTAATTTGATCCAATTACTCTGAATGAAAAGATAGATCTTATACAGAAATAAAATTAGTCTCGAAAATGGGGAGAGTGAGAGTGGGCGTGGCTAGTACTTGTTAAGACAAGACTGATTTTGGCAGATGACACACTTCTAAAAAAATAAGAGGTGGGTGGGTGGGGCTAGTATTTGCAACGACAAGATTGAACAACATTAAGAGTAGTAACTGGAATGAAATGGGTGAGGGTGGGCGTGACTATTGCTGGACTATAAAAGACTCTTTAGGAAAAAGTTAAACTCAGCCCCGCCCACCCACCCGTTCTTTCATTTTATTTTCTTCTGAAATAAGAAATAAATCTTATGACAAATAGTACAACAAAAAAGTCACTTTTAGCGCTTTTTCACAGCCTAATTTCTATTAGTTCCCACTCCCAAACTGCAGGAGAATATATAACTAACCCGCCCACGCACCCGCCTCCATTTCTGTAATTAATTTTATCTAGTTACTCTGATTGAAAAGGCGGATCTTAACAGAAATAAAATGAGTTTCTAAAATGAGAAGAGAGAGAGAGAGAGAGAGAGAGAGAGAGTGGGCGTGGCTAGTACTTGTTAAGACAAGAGTGATTTTGGCAGATAACATACCTTTAAAAAAATCACGGGTGGGTGGGTGGGGCTAGTACTTGGAACGGTAAGATTGAACAATATTAAGAGTAGTAACTGGAGTGAAATGGGTGAGGGTGGGCGGGGCTATTACTTGGCTATTAAAACTCTTTAGAAAAAAATTAAACTTGGCCCCGCCCACCCACCCATTCTGTCATTTTATTTTCTTCTGAAATAAGAAATAAATCTTGTGACAAATAATACAACAAAAGAGTAATTTTTAGCGCTTTTTACAACCTAATTTCTATTAGTTCCCACTCCCAGTCTACAGAAGAACATATAACTAACTTCGCCCACGCACCCGTCTCCATTTCTGTGATTAATTTTATCTAGTTACTCTAAATGAAAAGGCGGATCTTATACAGAAATAAAATTAGTCCCTAAAACGAGAAGAGGGAGAGTGGGCGTGGCTAGTACTTGTTAAGACAAGACTGATTTTGGCAGATGACATACCTCTAAAAAAATAAAGGGTGGGTGGGTGGGGCTAGTACTTGCAACGGTAAGACTGAACAATATTAAGAAAAATCACTGGAATGAAGAGGGGGTGGGTGGGCGGGGCTATTGCTTGCCTATAAGAGACTCTTTAGGAAAAGGTTAAACTTCGCCCCGCCCACCCACCCGTTCTGTCATTTTATTTTGTTCTGAAATAAGAAATAAATCTTGTGACAAATAATACAACAAAAATGTCAATTTTAGCGCTTTTTACAACCTAATTTCTATTAGTTCCCACTCCCAGTCTACAGAAGAACATATAACTAACTCCGCCACGCACCCGCCTCCATTTCTGTGATTAATTTTATCTACTTACTCTGAATGAAAAGATGGATCTTATACAGAAATAAAATGAGTTTCTAAAATGAGAAGAAAGAGAGTGGGCGTGGTTAGTACTTGTTAACACAAGACTGATTTTGGCAGATGACACACTTCTAAAAAAATAAAAGGTGGGTGGGTGGGGCTAGTATTTGCAACGACAAGATTGAACAACATTAAGAGTAGTAACTGGAATGAAATGGGTGAGGGTGGGCGTGACTATTGCTGGAATATAAAAGACTCTTTAGGAAAAAGTTAAACTCAGCCCCGCCCACCCACCCGTTCTTTCATTTTATTTTCTTCTGAAATAAGAAATAAATCTTGTGACAAATAATACCACAAAAAAGTCACTTTTAGCGCTTTTTACAGCCTAATTTCTATTAGTTCCCAATCCCAGCCTACAAAAGAACATATAACTAACTCCGCCTCCATTTCTGTGATTAATTTTATCTAGTTATTCTGAATGAAAAGGTGGATCTTATACGGAAATGAAATGAGTTTCTAAAATGAGAAGTGAGAGAGTGGGCGTGGCCAGTACTTGTTAAGACAAGAGTGATCTTGGCAAATGACATACCTTTAAAAAAATACAGGGTGGGTGGGTGGGGCTAGTACTTGCAACGGTAAGACTGAACAATATTAAGAGTACTAACAAAATGAAATGGGTGAGGGTGGGCGGGCCTATTGCTGGCCGATAAAAGTCTCTTTAGGAAAAATTTAAACTTATCCCCGCCCGCCCACCCGTTCTCTTATTTTATTTTCTTCTGATATACGAAATAAATCTTGTGACAAATAATACAACAAAAAAATCACTTTTAGCGCTTTTTACAACCTAATTTCCATTAGTTCCCACACCCAGTCTACAGAACATATAACTAACTCCGCCCACGCACCCGCCTCCATTTCTGTGATTAATTTTATCTAGTTACTTTGAATGAAAAGATGGATCTTATACAGAAATAAAATTAGTCTCGAAAATGAGAAGAGGGAGAGTGGGCGTGGCTAGTACTTGTTAAGACAAGACTGATTTTGGCAGATGACATACTTCTAAAAAAATAAAGGGTGGGTGGGTGGGGCTAGTACTTGCAACGGTAAGACTGAACAATATTAAGAAAAATCACTGGAATGAAGAGGGGGTGGGTGGGCGGGACTATTGCTTGCCTATAAAAGACTCTTTAGGAAAAAGTTAAACTTAGCCCCGCCCACCCACCCTTCTCTCATTTTATTTTCTTCTGAAGTAAGAAATAAATCTTGTGACAAATAATACAACAAAAAAGTCAATTTTAGCGCTTTTTACAACCTAATTTCCATTAGCTCCCACACCCAGTCTACAGAACATATAACTAACTCCGCCCACGCACCCGCCTCCATTTCTGTGATTAATTTTATCTAGTTACTCTGAATGAAAAGCTGGATCTTATACAGAAATAAAATTAGTCTCTAAAATGAGAAGGGGGAGAGTGGGCGTGGCTAAGATTTGTTAAGACAAGACTGATTTTGGTAGATGACATACCTCTAAAAAAATAAAGCGTGGGTGGGTGGGGCTAGTACTTGCAACGGTAAGACTGAACAATATTATGAAAAATCACTGGAATGAAGAAGGGGTGGGTGGGCGGGGCTATTGCTTGCCTATAAAAGATTCTTTAGAAAAAAGTTAAACTTAGCCCCGCCCACCCACCCGTTCTGTCATTTTATTTTCTTCTGAAATAAGAAATAAATCTTGTGACAAATAATACAACAAAAAAGTCTCTTTTAGCGCTTTTTACAGCCTAATTTCGATTAGTTCCAACTCCCAGTCTTCAGAAGAACATATAATTTACCCCGTCCACACATCCGCCTCCATTTCTGTGAGTAATTTTATCTAGTTACTCTGAATGAAAAGGTAGATCTTAATATTTAGAAATAAAATTAATCTCTAAAATGAGGAGAGGGAGAGTGGGCGTGGCTAAAATTTGTTAAGATAAGACTGATTTTGGCAGATGACATACCTCTAAAAAAATAGAGGGTGGGTGGGTGGGGCTAGTATTTGCAACGATAAAACTGAACAATATTAAATGTAGTAACTGGAATGAAACGGGTGGGGGTGGGCGGGGCTATTGCTTGCCTATAGAGAGCCTTTAAAAAAGAGTTAAAATTAGCCCCGCCCACCCACCCGTTCTCTCGTTTTATTTTCTTCTGAAATAAGAAATAAATCTTGTGACAAATAATACAACGAAAAAGTTACGATTCGCGCTTTTTTACAGCCTAATTATTTCTATTAGTTCTCACTTCCAAACAAAAGAAGAATATATAACTAACCCCGCCCACCCACCCGCCTCTATTTCGGTGATTAATTTTAGCTATTCTGAATGAAAGGTGGATCTTATACGGAAATAAAATGAGTTTCTAAAATGAGAAGAGAGAGAGTGGGCGTGGCTAGTACTTGTTAAGACAAGACTGATTTTGGCAGATGATATACCTCTAAAAAAATAAAGGGTGGGTGGGTGGGGCTACTACTTTCAACAATAAAACTGAACAATATTAAGAGTACTAAATGGAATGAAACGAGTGAGGGTGGGCGAGGCTTTGCTTGCCTATAAAAGACTCTAGGAAAAAGTTAAACTTAGCCCCACCCACCCACTCGTTATCTCATTTTATTTTCTTCTGAAATAAGAAATGATTCTTTTGACAAATAATAAAAACAAAAAAGTCACTATTAGGGCTTTTTTACAGCCTAATTTCTATTAGTTCCCACTCCTGGTCTACAAAGGAACATATAACTAACCCCGCCCACCCCCCGCCTCCATTTCCGTGATTAATTTTATCTACTCTGAATCTGAATGAAAGGTGGATCTCACACAGAAATAAAATTACTCTCTAAAATGAGAAGAGGGAGAGTGGGCGTGGCTAGTACTTGTTAAGATAAGACTGATTTTGGCAGATGACATACTTCTAAACAAATAAAGGGTGGGTGGGTGGGTGGGGCTAGTACTTGCAACGATAAAACTGAACAATATTAAGAAAAATCACTGGAATGAAGAGGGGGTGGGTAGGCGGGGCTATTGCTTGCCTATAAAAGACTCTTTAGGAAAAAGTTAAACTTTGGACACGCAAATCATACGACAGACGTGTAAATGAAAACGACAACCAACCATTATAAACCGACCTTGGCAATTAAATAAAAGCAGTGGAGGTAATGTGTCATTTGATTTCCACATTTATGAGATATTTTTCACAGTTTATGGCCTTATTACGCATGCAAGTGTTATCGGTATTTAAAAAAAATAAGTAAATAAAACGATTACTAGTAAATGTATTCTCTTAATGTTGTTATTTATTTAAATATGTAATAATATCGTGTGGGTAAGTACATACTTAAATGGTTGTTGACTCATTTTGCAAAAAAATTGACGTGAAAAGTTTAATAAAGCGGCAAGTTTTGTAACAATGGCAAGCCGCGTGACAACAGTTGTAAAGGACATAAAATCAACGTTTGACGTAAAGGACTAAAACTTTTGTTCATGGTCATACGCAAAATACGGCAAATACGTTCACCTAGTAATATTATGTTAGTCAACGCTTCTAGTGTGAATTTTATACTTTCAGAACAACAACTAACGACTAGCTGTAAAACGCCACCGCACCGTAGTATCAGAACATCAAATCCAACATTTGTTAACTTCAACATTTTTTGAAATTGTCGTCAAATAATACATTGATTTCGGATTTGATGGTCGATTTTATCAATTTTCCATCGTCCGCCTGCGCTATTTACGACTTCGTTGTAATTTTAACGCAAAATGCGATACACATCCATGACCTTCATTGCAGATCGATTTCCACAAACAAATAATGTCACCAATACATAGCAACTTTCTAAAGAAACCCCCCATACTCACTAAACTTCAATCAGTTCGCAATTCAGCAGCAACTTATCCGGCTCCAACTCCACGATAGCGACCGTCTGGTCGTGAAAGTACACCATCCTGATGGAGTCGTTCTTCACCCTTTTCCCGCTGTAGCTCTTAATATGGAAAGTGTGGTCCCTTTGCCCGAAGTTCCGAAGCGGGCCGATCGCCGGCAGATTCAGCGACCACGAGGGCTTCCCCTGGATGCCCAGCAACCCTACTACGAAAACCACCAAGAAAATCGCATCGTTTCTCTGCACCATTTTCGAAACCGATCAGAGGCGGCACACCGAGCTGTCACATTTCGAAAAGCGATTTTCGCGCGATGAGCATTCTACAACGGTTTCGTTAGACTGGATGCAAGTATTGTTGGGTAAAAGCACATTTTACGCACGCATGCGTGCAGGGACGTTTTTCGAGTTTACACTTCTTGGAGTATCGATTTGGAGAAAGCTATCATTTATTTAGAGCGGATGACATGTCTGATGACACTTTTAGCGGGGATTGATTCGGAGGTTTGTTTTTTGGTGGGTTGGTTTCTATTTTTGGCTGGGGCGGCGCTCGATGGGAGGGACCGTATCGATGCTCGGACGCGAGGAATTCTGAGTGAATCAGGTGAGGCGGTCACTTTCTTTTCCGTATAGGTGACCTCGAAACGAAGACTTCAATGAGTGTCTTCGAAGAGAGTTATGTAACTGGTTTACTTTTGGAAGTGATTGATTTCGAGATTGTGTGTCACGAAAACAAAAATAAATGGTTAAAGCGACTTCGAGCACGCACAAACTGGGGGCGAGACTAAAAGTAACTGATATTTTGTTGAGTAACTTTGATTAGGTGGTTACGTAATGAAGCGTTTTATAATATTACCGCGTTTTCACAAGAGAGTTCGTCATGCGATAACCGACATGAAATTTCGCTTATACATATTAAATTCGGAAACTTTCGAAAATTTACACTTGACTTAGAAACAAGCAGGTGTTTCGAAGCGTCGAGAAACTCAGAACGACTAATGAGACATCACCCGGAAACTATTCAGTTCTTCGTATATTGTTGGTTGTATAACCATTAACATTTCGAAAGTATCATTTGTTCCCTAAAAAGTTTTGTGTCGTCTACATTTTGTAACTCTGAAACAAAAATTATTAAAAGTTTCACCTTAAAAAAGACATTTAGCACCCCTGAGAAGCTTTTACATTAAAACAAAAGATATTTGGGGCCTCGAGAAGGTTTTACATTTTTAAAAAAGACAGTTGGGACCTCCAAGAAGGTTTCACATTCTTAGAAATATACATTTGGGGCCCGCGAGAAGGTTTTACATTAAAAAAAAGACATTTGGCGCTCCCGAGAAGGTTTTACATCTTCACAAAACACAGTAGGGACCCCTGAGAAGGTTTCACATTAAAAGAAAAACATTTGGCGTCCCCAAGAAGGTTTTACATTATTAAAGAAGACAGCTTTGACCCCCGAGAAGGTTTCACATTCTAAAAATAAAATTTAGTTCCCCCGAGAAGGTTTCACATTTAAAACAAACGACGGTTCGCGCCCCGTCCTTTTTAGTCCTTTTTCGTCCTTTTCCGTCCTTTTCGTCCTCTTTCGCCCTTATTATCCGCATTCGTCCTTTTCTTCCTTCTTCGTCTTTTTCCTCCTTCTTAATATTTTTTCGTCCTTTTCGTTCTTTCTCCTAATTTTCGTCGTTCTTCGTCCTTTTTCGTTCTTTTCGTCCTTCTTCGTCCTTTTCGTCCTCTTCGTCCTTTCTCGTCCTTTTCGCCCCTTTTCGTCCCTTTTCGTCATTTTTCGTCCTTTTTCGTCCTTGTCGTCCTTTTTCGTCCTTATTATCCATTTCCGTCCTTTTCGTTATTTTCGTCCTTTTTCGTCCTTTTCCGTCCTTTTTCCTACTTTTCGTCCTTTTTTGCCCTTTTCGTCCTTTTCGTCCTTTTTCGTCCTTTCTCCTACTTTTCGTCCTTTTTGGTTTTTTTCGTCCATTTCGTCCTTGCTGGACATTTTTCCTTCTTTCGTCCTTTTTCGTCTTGTTTCGTCCTTTTCGTCCTCATCCTCTTTTTTCGTCCTTCGTCCTCTTTCCTATTTTTCGTCCTTTTTCGTTCTTTTCGTCTTTTTCGTCCTTTTTGGGTCATTTTTCGTCCTTTTTGTCCTTTTTCGTCTTTTTTCGTCCTTCTCCTTGTCATCTTTTTTCGCCCTTTTTCGTCCTTTTCGTCCAGTTTCGTCCTTATTATCCCCATTCGTCCTTTTCGTCCTCATTCGTCTTTTTCGTCCTTCTTCGTTCTTTTTGTCGTTTTTAGTCCTTTTTCGTCCTTTTTGTCCTCTTACGTCCTTTTCATCTTATTTCCTACTTTTCGTCCTTTTTCGTTCTTTTCGTCCATTTTCGTCCTTTTTCGTCCAGTTTCGTCCAGTTTCGTTCTTATTATCCTCATCTGTCCTTTTCGTCCTTCTTCGTCCTTTTTCGTCCTCTTACGTCCTTTTTCATCTTATTTCCTACTTTTCGTCCTTATTCGTCCTTTTCTCTGTTTTTCGTCCTGCCGCCTACTGTGACATTTATAGTTGTATTAAGGTCATTACAAATTGTATTAAAAACCATTTCTGTTAAATGGGTATATTTTTAGTTTTTTTTTGGGTTTTTTTGGTTTGTAATCAATATTATAATTATTTTGTTATCTTTATGTATTCACTCTCACTCTATTAGTCAATTACTTGTCAATATTTCCTGTAACTGGGTGTAAATACCGTAGGAAATAAAGATTTATTATTTATTATTATTATTATTTTTCGTCCTGTTCGTCCTTTTGGTCTTTCTTCGTCTTTTTTCGTCCTTTCCGTCCTTTTCGTCCATTTTCGTCCTTTTCCGTCCTTGTTATCCTTTTTCGTCATTTTCGTCCTTTTCATCCTGTTTGGTCCTTTTTCTTCCTTTTGGTACTTTTTCGTCCTTTTCGTCCTTATTATCCTTTTACCGACTTTTCGTCCTTCTTCGTTCTTTACATCCTTTTCGTCCTTTTCGTCCTTTTTCGTCCTTTTGGTCCGTATTATCCTTCTTTGTTCTTTTTCGTCGTTTTCGTCCTTCGTCCTTTTCGTCCTTTTTAGTCCTTTTTTGTCCTTTTTAGTCCTTTTTCGTCCTTTTTCGTCCTTTGGCGTCCTTTCTCCTCCTTTTCGTCCTTTTTCGTCCTTTTCGTCCTTTTCATCCTGTTTGGTCATTTTTCGTCCTTTTGGTACTTTTTCGTCCTTTTCGTCCTTCTTCGTCCTTATTATCCTTTTTCGTTCTTTTCGTCCTTTTCGTCTTTTTTCGTCCTTTTCGTCCTTTTTGGTCCTTTTCGTCCTTGTTAGTCCTTTTTCGTCCGTTTTCGTCTTTTTGATCCTTTTTCGTTCTTTTCGTCCTCTTTTGTCTTTTTTCCTACTTTTCGTCCTTTTTGTCTTTTTTGTCCTTTTTGGTCATTTTCGTCCTTTACGTCCTTTTTCGTCCTTATTATCCTTGTGTAAAGCTGTATTTGTAGTTTTGAACACCAATAAAGTATTGATTGATTGATTGATCAAGTGTCCTTTTCGTCCTTCTTCGTCCTTTTTAGTCCTTTTTCGTCCTTTTTAGTCCTTTTTCCTACTTCTCGTCCTTTTTTGTCCTTTTCGTCCTTTTTCGTCCTCTTTCCTACTTTTCGTCCTTTTTTTGTCCTTTTCGTCTTTTTAGTTCTTTTTCGTCCTCTTCGTCCTTTTTAGTCCTCTTCGTTCTTTTTCGTTCTTATTCGTTCTTTTTCCTAATGTTTGTCCTCTTTAGTCCTTTTTCGTCCTTTTCGACCTTTTTCGTCCTTTTCGTCCTTTTTCGTCCTTATTATCCTCACTCGTCCTTTTCGTCCCTTTTAGTCCTTTTTAGTCCTTTTTCGTCCTTGTCGTCCATTTTCGTCCTTTATCGTCCTTTTTCCGCCCTTTTTCGTCCTCTTCGTCCTTTTCGTCTTTTTCGTCCTTTGTGGTCATTTTTCGTCCTTTTCGTCCTTTTCGTCCTTTTCGTCCTATTTGGTAATTTTTCGTCCTTTTCGTCCTTTTCGGTCATTTTTTGTCCTTTTCGTCCTTTTTCGCCTTTTTTCGTCTTTTTCGTATTTTTTCGTCCTTTGTTCTAATTTTCGTCCTTTTTCCTACTCTTCGTCCTTTTTCGTCCTTTTCGTCCTTTCCGTCTTTTTTGTTCATTTTTATTCGTTTTCATCCTTTTTCGTCCTTTTCGTCCTTTTCATCCATTTTTGTCCTTTTTGTCCTTTTTCGTCTTTATTATCGATTTTCGCCTCTTCATCCTTTTCGTTTTTTTCGTCCTTTTCGTCCTTCTTCTTCCATTTTCGTCCGTTTTCAACCTTTTGTATTTTTTTTCTTTTGCCTACTTGTGGCTTATGCTGTTTGGCAAATATATATCTATTATTAAGACCCACCACTGACCCGGAAATGACCGGCATTCAGGCAAGACTTCTATCATTACGGGTACTAAGACCAAGTAATGATATGAATTGATTAGATTAACAGAACAACTTTCGAGATTCTAGAATTACAGCATACAAATTAGTCTGCTATTATTCTCTAATCTCACCCCATCCCCAAAAGTCCAGCGTAACTACCGACCATTTATCCGCGCATCACATGAAAAGTGACCTACACTACTCTGACCTACTGGTGCTAATCTAATCTGACTGACATGATCAGACTGTTCAAGAAACTTACGAACAATATGACATGTTCCTAACAAAACAGCTTTTTGAATTTTGACAATTATTGAATCATTCAAATGCAAAGACTTTAAATTCTCAACTAAGCTATTTGGAACTACACCTACATTAGAGATAACTAGGGGTAGAATTGAAATTTTTTTAAGATTCAACATGGATTTCATTTCTATCGATAATTGTAGATATTTTGAAATCTTGGTGTCGTATGTTTGAATAATGTTGTTTGTGTTAGGAATAGCAATGTCAATAAGAATGGCTTCGTTCGTGTGTTTTTTGATAAGTATGATGTCTGGTCTGTTAGCTGTAATGTTTAAGTCTGTAAGTATTGTGCGATCCCAGTATAATTTGTATTTGTTATTTTCAAGGAATGGAGACGGAATATAAGTGTAATAGGGTGTCGTATCTTCGATTAAGTTCATAAGTGTTGCTAATTCTTTGTGAATGATTTTGGCTGCGTTGTCGTGTCTAGCTTTGTAATCAGTTTGTGCTAGGATGCTGCAAGAAGAGATTATGTGCTGGATCGTTTCAGGTTTTGCTTTGCATAGGCGACAGCAGTCGTTTTTTATGTTCGGATCTTTGATGATGTATTTTCTATAATTCTTGGTATTGATTACTTGGTCTTGAATAGCAAACACAAATCCTTCTGTTTCGGCATACAAACTTGATTTTTTTAACCAAATCAATGACATCTTCTTATTGACATGATTTTCTTCTAAGTCTTTGTAGAATTTTCCATGTAGTTGTTTTTGTTTTAGCCCACTTATTATTTTATCTATTGTGTGGGGGGTGTGGATTTCTTCGGTGTTCGACAGATTTAAGGGTGTGTGGTTCAAATCTGCTCTTGTGATGGTGCGAAACATTTCATTTCTTTCCGCTCGTTTCAAGAAATACTTCTTCAAATCTGAAATTTGTATCTGATATAAGTTTTCTAAGTTCTGGAAACCCCTTCCTCCATTCTGTCTTGGTAATGAGAATCTTTCAATCGACGATTTTGGGTGATGCCTTCTATACTGTGTGAAGATTTTCCTTGTTGCGATGTTTTATTATTATTATTATTATTATTATTATTATTATTATCCATTTTCGTCATTTTCATCTTTTTGGTCCTTTTCGTCCTTTCTCGTCCTTTTTCGTCCTTCTTCGTCCTTTTCCGTTATTTTCGTCATTTTTCGTCCTTTTTGATTCTTTTCGTCCTGTTCGTCCTTTTTGGTCATTTTTCGTCCTTTTCGTCCTATTTCGCCTTTTTTCGTCTTTTTCGTCTTTTTTTGTCCTTTGTTCCAATTTTCGTCCTTTTTCCTACTCTTCGTCCTTTTTCGTCCTTTTCGTCCTTTCCGTCTTTTTTGTTCATTTTTATTCGTTTTCGACCATTTTCGCCTCTTCGTCCTTTTCGTTTTTTTCGTCCTTTCCGTCCTTTTTCTTCCATTTTCGTCCGTTTTCATCCTTATTATCCATTTTCGTCATTTTCATCTTTTTGGTCCTTTTTCGTCCTTTTCGTTCTTTTCGTCCTTTTTCGTCCTTTTTGGTCCTTTTTCGTCCTTTCGGTTCCTTTTCGTTCTTTTTCGTCCTTTTCGTCCTTCTTCGTTCTTATTATCCTTTTTCGTCCTTTTCGTTCTTTTTCGTCCTTACTATGCTTTTTCATCCTTTTCGTCCTTTTTCGTCCGTTTTCGTCCTTATTATCCTTTTTCGTTCTTTTTCGTTCTTTTCGTTCTTCGTCCTTTTCGTCCTTTTTGGTCCTTTTACGTCCTTTTCGTCAGTTTACGTCCTTCTCGTCCTTTTTAGTCCTTTTACGTCCTTTTCGTCCTTCTCGTCCTTTTTCGTCCTTCTCGTCCTTTTTCGTCCTTCTCGTCCTTTTTCGTCCTTCTCGTCCTTTTTCGTCCTCTTTCCTACTTTTCGTCCTTTTTCGTCCTTTTCATTATTTTCATCCTGTTTGGTCCTTTTTTGTCCTTTTCTTCCTTCTTCGTCCTTATTATCCATTTTCGTCCTTTTCGTCCTTTTACGTTTTTAAAAAAGATACTTGGACATTTGACGCCCCCGAGAAGGTTTTATATTTTCACAAAGGACACTTGGGACCCCCGAGAAGGTTTTTAATTTTTAAAAAAGACAATTTTGACCCCCGAGAAGTTTTCACATTAAAAAAATATATATTTGGCGTCCCCGAGAAAGTTTTACATTTTTAAAAAAGACAGTTGGGACCCCCGGGAAGGTTTCACATTCTTAAAAATATACATTTGAGGCCCGCGAAAAGGTGTTACATTTAAAAAAAATACAGTTGGGACCTCCGAGAAGGTTTCACATTTTCACAAAAGACAGTTGGGACCCCCGAGAATGTTTCACATTTAAAAAAGACACTTGGGGCCCCCGAGAAGGTTTTACATTATTAAACGAAGAGAAGAGTATTCTCATCTTTTTGAGAAAGTGGGGTAATTTCAATAATAAAAAATTTGGTATGACGTCATAAACATGATAATACACAATGCGAGAGGAAAGGAGAGAAAGAACGAAAGGCCAAGTTTGGAATCGAATGGGCGACGTTCGGTATACCCCCGGATTGATTTCACAAGAGGAGAAGACTTAATTTTCTATTTTACAAAAAATTATAATCTGAGACGGAGTTTGGAATGCTTATAAAATATTCCGTAAAAAAAATTATTATTAGCCCCACCCGTTTTCTATTATCTGCTACGATAAGAGTGAGTTTGGCAGATGACATATTTTATTTACTGTACTCTCTTATCTCTGCTGATAAAGGTAAACAAAATAATGATATATCTTTTATAGCGCGGTCAGAATATCTACAATTGGGATTCCCCGCTGATTTTTTACCCGTTTTTAGATAGATGTATCTTCATTCGTGATGAGATTAGTAATTAAACTCTAGACTGTCATTAAGCACATTCACGGGAAGTCCATTTGCTGAAGTCAGTCACTCACTCCACACCAATCAGCTCAAACACTATGTTGCCATTTTTTGTAACTCTATCAATAAAATTTAGCATCTCGAAAAATTTCTTTGATTACTTTTTATCTCTTTTATCGGTCTATAAAAAATAATTTGACTCATTTCTTGCTTTATCTTTCCTTAAATGGACAATGGGGTATGCGAGAACATCAAAACCCTATCAGTTGGTCGCGTGTTTTATGACTGTGAAGTACAAAATGACGCACTTTGCGAAACAAAAAAAGAAAATACAAGAAGAAACAGAAAAACACGACGAATCAAACAACAAGAAATCTGGGCTGGCCCAATGCTACCCAAACTACATTTCCCGAGAAGACGCAAACAACGGTTTGAGGACAGGACGCTTCATTAAGGGAATTTTACGCATAAATCCCAATTTTACAAAACAGTCATACGTCACCACGGAAAACTCGTCTGGACCCTGCTACGTTATATCTTCGTTTATTGACAGAAATCGAGCTTTGGATGGAGACGAAGTGATTTTGCAAATGGAGGAGAATAATAATTCGGAAAATCAAAAAGGACCCCAAGTCGTGTTTATTTCCAAAAAGGTAGTCGTACAAACCAAATTTTTGTCTTTGTTAATGTGTTAGTTTAGGTGCAATCAAGACTAGCGGTGGGTTTTTTGACACCAGTCGAAAACAACACCAATTTTGCTTTATTTTTACCAAGAGACAAAAGAATTCCGAAAATGAGCATCCACAAATCGCAGTGGCCCAAAAATTTCGACTTACACCCAGAGCACTTTAAGGACGTTTTATGCGTTGCGCAGATATGGAAATGGATCAAAATTAAACGAGCCCAAGGAAACATTATAGAGGTTTTAGGAGTTTCTGGTAACTTGAAGTGTGAAAATTTAGCAATTTTGAGGGAGTTTTGCCTCACCGCCTACTGTGGTATCGGTTTATCGTCATACTGTTTACCCGATCTACCTAGAGAAGATTTGCGAATGAAATGCGTTTTTACTATAGATAATTCAGGCACTAGGGACATGGACGATGCGTTGTCATGGCACGAATTACCGAACGGGAACTACGAAATCGGTGTTCACATTTCCGACGTTTCGCACTATTTGAAAGAAGATACCGCTTTGGACGAAACTGTCAAAACAAAAGCCACAAGCGTCTACTTAGTAAACGCTTCGTACAATATGCTACCCGACGATTTGTGTTCTTTGTGTTCCTTAGAACCAAACAAAGAAAGACTCACTTTTTCTATATTTTATGAAACAACGTGTGATGGTATTGTTCTGCGTAAGCGAGGTGCTAAAAGCGTTATTAACTCCTGTGCTGAGTTAACTTACGCGCATGCGCAGATGCTCCTAGACGCTCCTAACACAATTTTTGATAGAAACTCCCTTCCACCGATTTATCACGGCTTCACACCACAAGATTTAAGCAAAGCGGTGAATGCTCTTCAGAAAGTTGCACTACAATGCAAAGAAGAAAGACGTAGAAAGTGTGGCTTGAGAAAACAATCACCTTCTGTCACGTTTCGACTTGACCAAGTGACTGGAGAACCTATTGAATTGGTGAAACAAGCATACATTGCGTCGCAGCAACTAGTAGAAGAGCTTATGCTTCTAACCAATGTTACTGTAGCAGAAAGGGTCTATCACTATTTTCCGCAGTTAACTCTCCTGAGGTACAATCGCACGCAAATGTTTTGAGCCTATGGGCGGATCATTTTTGCCTGTCGTCACCGAAGGAGGCGGTCCAAATCGTCCAAGGGCAGAATTTGTAGGTAGGCTCAAACTACAACGAAATTTACGTGTTGACCAAATTCTTACCCTAAATTAGTTTTAATTTTATAAATACTTACTCTGAATTAGTTTTAATTTTATAAATACCCTATCTAAAATGTTCAGAATATGATGAGTCTATACTTTTTGATTTACCATTCCATTAAATTTGTTTATACATACTATTGAAGAAATCAAGAATTGCAAAACTGAATACATAGAAATCTTGTCAATTAGTTAGAAAAAAAAACCTGTCCTGCTCTAATAACATCGAGAATATGCTCAAAATCACACTAATATTAGGTCTAATTGTGCCGACCATAGTTATAAAATTCACATTAAAGTAAGTCACGGACATTTTTTGAAGTGTATTACATTTCAAAAAGCAAAAAAAATGTTCAGTTTATAAACTTCATAATTTTGGTTTAAAGTTTATCAATCATATTTGACGCTTTATTTTATCCGTTCCATTTGTTATCCTTTACTGCGGTCTCTCTTGGGTCGAGGTGTAACACCGGACCGAACGTTCTTCGACCGATAGGATAATTTATTACTTCCGATATCTTTTCGGTGACAAATTTAATCTTTGCATACTTCAGCGTAGTTAGTGAACTCGTTGTGACCACTGAAATATAAAAAGAGTAAATTTTGAAATGGAACGAAAGTCGAAGAATACTTTCAAAGCCACGATCAAAATGTATTTGCTTATCTTCGCCAAAAAATGCATGACCTCATCGTAAAATTTGATATGATGAGTCTATACCTGTGATTTATCATTGCAGTAATATTTTTTAGATTTACTTATACAGCCTGTCTCAAAAAAAGGTCACTTCGATTTTCCATTTTTCGTTTTTTCGACCAACAGTTTCATCGAATTAGATTTTTCAGTTTCCATTTTTCTATCAACTTTTCGATTTTATTACTTTCCAATTTTCTGATTTTTCAAGTTTGCGGTATTTTGAATTTTCGAGTTTTCAGTTTTTTCGTTTTTCGATTTTTTAATTTTTCATTTTTTTGATTTTTCGATGTTTCGATTTTTTGATTTGCCATTCTTTCAATTTTCGATTTTTCGTCTTTCCATTTTTAAATTTTTGGATTTTTCTGTTCGTCAGCTTTTAGACTTGGCAATTTTTTTGCATTTTTCGATTATATTTTACTTTCCGATTTTTTTGATTTTTGAATTCTCGATTTTTCAATTTTCCGGTTTTTTAATTCTTCTATTCTCGATTTTTCGATTTTCCATTAACCATTAAATTTTCCATTTTTCGGTTGTTTTATTTTTCGACCTTCGATTTTTCAACTTTCGATTATTCTATTTTCCATTTTCTGATTTTACGATTTTTCGATTTGCGATTTTTCGATTTGCGATTTTTCGATTTTCGTTTTTCCGCTTTTGTGGTTTTTAGATTTTTCTGTTTGTTTCAGTTTTTATG
The DNA here is from genome assembly GCA_022388445.1 of Zophobas atratus. Lineage (NCBI taxonomy): Eukaryota > Metazoa > Arthropoda > Insecta > Coleoptera > Tenebrionidae > Zophobas > Zophobas atratus. Next base: position 4,342,057 of record CM039448.1, read on the forward strand.
GTTCTGCAATTTGTTTTATTTTTCCATTTTTCGATTATTTTACTTTCCGATAGTTTGATTTTTGAATTTTCGGTTTTTCCATTTTTCGATTTGGGATTTTTCAATTTTTCGGTTTTTTAATTTTTCATATTTCGATTTTCGATTTTTCAGATTTGTGGATTTGTGTCCGTTTTTTTCGATTTTTAGAATATTGATTAATCGAATTTTCGATTTTTGAGCATTTCGATTTTTCGATTATCATTTTTACGATTTTTCAAAATCTCGATATTCCATTTTTCAAATTTTCAATTTTTAATTTTGCTTTTTTCGATTGTTGCTTTTTAGAATTTTCCCTTCTTCAGTTTTTAGATTTCAATTTTGTTACTTTCCGATTTTCCATGTTCGATTTTCATTTTTCCGATTTTTTGATTTTTTAATTTTTAGGCCTTGCAATTTTTTTTACTTTTCGCTTTTTCGAGTATTTGTTTCATCGAATTTTCGATTTTTCGAGTTTTCGATTTTTCGGTTTTTTCCATTTTCCGATTTTCCATTTTTAGATATTTTTCGATTTTTTTTAATTTTTCGATTTTTCTGTTCGTCAGTTTTGAGACTTTGCAATTTTTACTTTTCCACTTTTCTATTATTTTAGTTTTGGATTATTCGATTTTTGAATTTTGTTTTTTTTTTATTTTTCGATTTCCGATTTTTTAATTTTTCGATTTTTCGGTTTTTTAATTTATCGATTCTCGATATTCCGATTTTCGATGTTTCGATTTTTCAATCTTCGATTTTTCAATTTCCAGTTTTCGATTTTCCACTTTTTGATTTTACGATTTTTCGATTTTTCTGTTCGTCAGTTCTTGGGCTTTGCAATTTGTTTACTTTTCGATTTTTCGATTATTTTACTTTCCAATTTTTTGATTTTTGAATTGTCGACTATTAGAGTTTTCAATATTATGAATTTTCGAATTTTCGGTTTCCCTATTTTTCGATTTTTGATTTTTCCATTTTTCGGTTTTTTGATTTTTCAATTCTCGGTTTTTCAATCTTGCAAAGTTTCGATTTTTCAGATTTGTGAATTTACAGTTTTTTCGATCGACCTACGTATTAGATTCATTGAATTTTCGATTTTCGGCTTTTCCATTTTTAGATTTTTGATTTTCCAGTTTTGTATTTTCAGATTTTCTGTTTTTCGCGTATCTGATTTATCAAATTTTCGATTTTTCGGTTTTTCGATTTTTCGATATTTGATTTTCGAATTTTCGATTGTTCAGTTTTCCATTTTTCAGCTTTTAGACTTCAATTTTTTTACTTTTCGATTTTCCAAATTTTCGAGTTTCAATTATCAGATTTTTGATTTTTCGATTTTCTTTTTAAATCTTTGAATTTTTCGGTTTTGATTTTTCGAATTTTTGATTTTTCCATTCTTCGGTTTTTAGACTTCAATTTTCTTTCTTTTAAATTTTTCGATATTCTATTTTCCGCTTTTCAGAATTTTCGATTTTCAGTTTTCAGACTTTCGATCATTAGAATTTTGGATTTTTCAGTTTTATGATTTTTCGATTTTTAGAAAATTTGAGTAGTCGAATTTTCGATTTTTTAATTCATCGATTTTTCCATGTTCAATTTTTCAATTTAAATTTTGCGATTTTCAATTTGTCCATTGTCGATTTTTATAATTTTCGGTTTTTCAATTTTTCTATTCTCAACTGTTAGACTTCAATTTTGTTACTTCCCGATTTTTTGGTTTTCGATTTTCCAATTTTCAGAATTTCCAAGTTTCTTTATCAGATTTTCGATTTTCCACTTTTTCGATTTTAGATTTTTCGAATTTTTGTTTTTCCAATTTTTTGCTTTTTCGATTTTTTCTGTTCGTTTCAGTTTTTAGGCTTTGCAATTTTTTCTACTTCATATATATTGATTATTTTAATTTCCGATTTTTTTTATTTTTGTTTTTGATTTTTTTAATTTTCAATATTACTTTTCGATTTTTTGGTTTTCCCCGTTTTTTGGGGTTTGTGAATTTCCACTTTTCGATCGACCTAGGTATTTGATTCATTGAATTTTCGATTTTTTAATTAGCCATTTTATTTTTTTGATTTTTACGATTCGTATTTTTCGATTTTCTGTTTTTTGCATTTGTGAATTTCATTTTTTCAGATTTTTGATTTTGCGCATATTAATCAAATTTTCGAAAAAGTTACCATGCTTAGAAAAACTTCAAAACATCTACAATATTTCAAAGCATTCAATTTTGATATTCTTGATTTCTTCAATAAAATAAATTGACTCAGTCATTAACTTTTTTGTGACACCCTGTATAACCAAATCTAAAAAATATTAATGCAGTGATAAATCACAAGTATAAAAACTCATCATATTTTATACATTTAAGATAGGATTTATTCTGCAAAATTTTGAGGTGACGTCATAAATTTTTTAGAGGGAACACTCGACAATATCGTTTTTTATTTATTTATTTATTATGAACATTAAAGAGTATTTTATTGGAAAAAGTGATGAAATTTTTTATACAGAACAATTGGTCGAAAGATGTTAGAAAGCAAAATAATTCCTGTCCGTACCATCGTTACTCACGAACGAAAGTGACCATTATTTTATGGGAACAACTACCTGCTAAATCTTCTCCGACAAATTTGAGAGAACTGGTGTGAGCCATAAATACTTCTTACCAAATGTAAATTTCGTTGTAGTTTGAGCCTACCTACAAATTCTGCCCTTGAAGGATTTGGACCGCCTTCTTCGGTAAGGGCAGGCAAAAACGATCCGCCCATGTTTTGAGCCTATGGGCGGATCATTTTTGCCTGCCCTCACCGAAGAAGGCGGTCCAAATCCTTCAAGGGCAGAATTTGTAGGTTTGCTCAAACTACAACGAAATTCACATTTTACCCTATAAAATTTTATTGACAATAACGGGACGGACAGTAGTTATATATACATTTGGTAAGAAATATTTATGGCTCACACGTTCTCTCGAATTTATCGGAGAAGATTTAGCAGGTAGTTGTTCCCATAAAATAATGGTCACTTTCGTTCGTGAGTAACGATGGTCCGGACATGAATTATTTTGCTTTCTAACATCTTTCGACCAATTGTTCCGTATAAAAAATTTAATCACTTTTTCAAATAAAATACTCTTAAAGAAAACGATATTGTCATTGAGTAACATGTAACTGGCATAATAATAAAAACGTGCCATTTTTGTTAACTGATATTTTTTTCATAAATGTCGCAAAATTATTAAATTTGTCTAATCATCCCCACCAATAATGTGATGATGTCACTTCAAATTTATGCATAGTAAATGGGTTTTAAATTGTATACAGTAACATAGTCCTACACATGTAGTTTATGACTCCGTGTTGAGTTTTTATCCGAAACGTCCAGATTTTTGGAAAAAAAATCAAAATTATAAAACAATATTTTGCAATTTAATTTTGAATTTGCAAAATCGAATACTTTGAAATCTTGCAGATGTTTTAAAATCATGATAAACATGATACATTTTTAATTAAAATATATTTGCTTATCCCATCTAAAAAATTTATGATGTCACTTCAAAATTTTGCAGAATAAATCCTATCTTAAATGTGTAAAATATGATGAGTTTTATACTTGTGATTTATCACTGCATTAATATTTTTTAGATTTGGTTATACAGGTGTCTCAAAAAAGTTAATGACTGAGTCAATTTATTTTATTGAAGAAATCAAGAATAGCAAAACTGAATATTTTGAAATATTGTAGATGTTTTGAAGTTTTTGTAAGCATGGTAGTTTTTTCGAAAATTTGATTAATCAAATATGCGCAAAATTAAAAATTAGAAAAACTGAAATTCACTAATGCAAAAAACAGAAAATCGAAAAATACAAATCGTAAAAATCGAAAATCTAAAAATGGCTAATCAAAAAATCGAAAATTCAATTAATCAAATACCTAGGTCGATCGAAAAGTGGAAATTCACAAACCTCAAAAATCGAAAAATCGAAAATTGAAAAACGGGAAAACCAAAAAATCGAAAAGTCAAAAATTTGTAATATTGAAAATTAAAAAAATCAAAAACAAAAATTAAAAAAATCGGAAATTAAAATAATCAAAACATAAAGTAAAAAAAATTGCAAAGCCTAAAAACTGAAACGAACAGAAAAATCCAAAAAGCAAAAAATTGAAAAAACAAAAATTCGAAAAATCTAAAATCGAAAAAGTGGAAAATCGAAAATCTGAATAAAGAACTTGGAAATTCTGAAAATTGGAAAATCGAAAACCAAAATTCTAACAGTTGAGAATGGAAAAATTGAAAAACCGAAAATTCTAAAAATCGACAATGGACAAATTGAAAATCGCAAAATTTAAATTGAAAAATTGAACATAGAAAAATCGATGAATTGAAAAATCGAAAATTCGACTACTCAAATTTTCTAAAAATCAAAATATCATAAAACTGAAAAATCCAAAATTCTATTCATCGAAAGTCTGAAAACTGAAAATCAAAAATTCTGAAAAGCGGAAAATAGAATATCGAAAAATTTAAAAGAAAGAAAATTGAAGTCTAAAAACCGAAGAATGGAAAAATAAAAAATCAAAAATTCGAAAAATCAAAACCCAAAAATTCAAAGATTTAAAAAGAAAATCGAAAAATCAAAAATCTGAAAATTGAAACTCGAAAATTTGGAAAATCGAAAAGTAAAAAAATTGAAGTCTAAAAGCTGAAAAATGGAAAACTGAACAATCGAAAATTCGAAAATCAAATATCGAAAAATCGAAAAGCCGAAAAATCGAAAATTTGATAAATCAGATATGCGAAAAACAGAAAATCTGAAAATATAAAACTGGAAAATCAAAAATCTAAAAATGGAAAAACCGAAAATCGAAAATTCAATGAATCTAATACGTAGATCGATTGAAAAACTGGAAATTCACAAATCTGAAAAATCGAAAATTTGCAACATTGAAAAACCGAGAATTGAAAAATCAAAAAACCGAAAAATGGAAAAATCAAAAATCAAAAAATAGGAAAACCGAAAATTCGAAAATTCATAATATTGAAAACTCTAAAAGTCGACAATTCAAAAGTAAACAAATTGCAAAGTCTAAAAACTGACGAACAGAAAAATCGAAAAATCGTAAAATCAAAAAGTGGAAAATCGAAAACTGGAAATTGAAAAATCGAAGATTGGAAAATCGAAAAATCTAAAATCGGAATATCGAGAATCGACAAATTAAAAAGCCGAAAAATCCAAAAATTAAAAAATCGGAAATCGAAAAATGAAGAAAAAAACGAAAATTCAAAAATCGAATAATCCGAAACTAAAATAATAGAAAAGTGGAAAAGTAAAAATTGCAAAGTCTCAAAACTGACGAACAGAACAATCGAAAAATATCTAAACACGAAAAATCGAAAATCGAAAAGTCGAAAAATCGAAAATTCGATGAAACAAATACTCGAAAAAGCGAAAAGTAAAAAAATTGCAAGGCCTAAAAATTGAAAAACCAAAAAATCGAAAAAATGAAAATCGATAAAACGACGATCGAAAAAAATCAAAAAATCGAAAATTGAAAAATCGGAAATCGAAGAATTAAAAACGTAAAATCGAGAAATCAAAAATCAAAAAAATTGGAAAGTGAAATATGATCGAAAAATGCAAAAAAACTGCAAAGTCTAAAAACTGACGAACAGAAAAATCAAAAAATCTAAAAATGGGAAGACGAAAAGTCGAAAATTGAAAGAATGGCAAATTAAAAAATCGAAACATCGAAAAATCAAAAAAAAGAAAAATTAAAAAATTGAAAAACGAAAAAACTGACAACTCGAAAAATCAAAATACCGCAAATTTGAAAAATCAGCAAATTAGAAAGTAATAAAATCGAAAAGTTGATAGAAAAATGAAAACTGAAAAATCTAATTCGATGAAACTGTTGGTCGAAAAAACGAAAAATCGAAAATCGAAGTGACCTTTTTTTGAGACAGGCTGTATAAGTAAATCTAAAAGATATTACTGCAATGATAAATCACAGGGATAGACTCATCATATCAAATTTTACCATGGCGTCATGCATTTTTTGGCGAAGATAAGCAAATACATTTTGATCGTGGCTTTGAAAGTATTCTTCGACTTTCGTTCCATGTCAAAATTTACTCTTTGTATATTTCAGTGGTCACAACGAGTTCACTAACTGCGCTGAAGTATGCAAAGATTAAATTTGTCACCGAAAAGATGTCGGAAGTAATAAATTATCCTATCGGTCGAAGAACGTTCGGTCCGGTGTTACACCTCGACCCAAGAGAGACCGCAGTAAAGGATAACAAATGGAACGGATAAAATAAAGCGTCAAATATGATTGATAAACTTTAAACCAAAATTATGAAGTTTATAAACTGAACATTTTTTTTTGCTTTTTGAAATGTAATACACTTCAAAAAATGTCCGTGACTTACTTTAATGTGAATTTTATAACACAATTAGACCTAATATTAGCGTGATTTTGAGCATATTCTCGATGTTATTAGAGCAGGACAGGTTTTTTTTCTAACTAATTGACAAGATTTCAAAGTATTCAGTTTTGCAATTCTTGATTTCTTCAATAAAATAAATTGACTCAGTCATTATTTTTTTTTTGAGTCACCCTGTATGTATAAACAAATCCAAAAAATATTAATGGAATGGTAAATCACAAGTATAGACTCATCATATTCTGAACATTTTAGATAGGGTATTTATAAAATTAAAACTAATTCAGAGTAAGTATTTATAAAATTAAAACTAATTCAGGGTAAGAATTTGGTCAACACGTAAATTTCGTTGTGGTTTGAGCCTACCTACAAATTCTGCCCTTGGACGATTTGGACCGCCTCCTTCGGTGACGACCGCCAAAAATGATCCGCCCATAGGCTCAAAACATTTGCGTGTGATTTTTACGATCTATTTTTTTTATTATTATTATTATTTGTTTATTTAGAGTGCATGAACCACCAAACATTGCCAAAATAACTCGTCTAAAAAAAAATTTACAGTCCTTGGGAATCCATATTGAAGTTTCGTCGTCTAAGAAAATCCAGGAATCCATCGACAAATACAACATCGGTTTACTTTTCAAACGCCATATAAGTAGATTATTTTCTTAAAATTTTTATTTGTAGATGACGCTTTCGCAGTGGTTCTCAACCGTCTCGTAGGCAAGTGCATGCACAAAAAAAAGTACATATGTAGTGGAGCTTCCAAGAATGCCTCCTTTGAACATTTCAGTCTCGGTTTTCCCATATACACCCACTTCACCTCACCTATAAGAAGATACGCCGACATCGTAACACACCGTCTTTTAGCAACCAGTTTACAATACAGGAAACATTTCAGACTAAAAGTGCCCGAAATTTCAGACATTGCGAACATTTGTAACGAGCAGGAGCTTCGAGCTGAAAAGGCAGCTGAAGCTAGTTTCGATTTATACTTGGCTCATTTCGTTGAAAGCCACCAACCGTTTATTGAAGAAGCAGTTGTGTATAACGTGAAAAAAGACTGTTTCGATGTCGTCGTTTTCAGCACGGGAAGTTCGCTTCGGGTTTACGCAAACGTGCGATTTTATTTATATTGGTGAAATTTTATACTTATTTGTGTACGATTTTGTTGCAGACTTTTGACGAAACGTGGGAGTGGAAATCTGAAAAAGTTGTGGTAGAAGGAAACGCGAAAGCGATGTGGAAAATGAATATTGGGTTTCCGGAAACGTCGTTAGTTGTGGATGTGTTTAGTGTGGTTAAAGTCAAGTTAACGAAAGCGGCGAGGTCGAATCGCTTGAAAGCCAACTTGTGTAGACCATGAAAACCAAATTGTAAAGTTTTACAAGAATAAAAGCATAGATTAATATAGATGCGACATACACCCTTATAAATAAATAAAAAAACTTGTTTCACTACGACTCGTCGCCTGAGAACTTGTTTGATCTACAGACCAGAGCGCGTTCAGGCCAATGTCGACTCTAAGCGTTCAGAAGCGATTTGGTTTGTTTTTTTTGGTACATATTTAGATCATTTTACATATTTTGTTTAACTAAGAATTAATTCTTTATGTATGAATTTTTAAATGTTTTTAGTGACAATTTTTGTGGTTGTTTTCGATACACTGTATGATATTAACAGTGAGAAAAAAATGAAAAATTAAAATAATCGAAAATTCGAAAAATCGAGAAATCTAAAAAAAACTAAAAATTCGGAAAAATAGAGAAATCGACAAACAAAAAGTTAAAAGTTGAAAAATTGAAAAAGCGGAAAAATCAAAAAACGAAAAAATGGAAAACTGGAAAAACTGAGAAACCGAAATAGGCCAAAATAAAAAATTGAAAAACTGATAAATCGAAAACCTGAACAATCTAATCTCGATAAATCGGGAATGAAAAATTAACAGATCGAAAAATTGAAAAACAGAACATATGAAGTCAGGAAGTCGAAAAATCGAAAGATTAAGAAATATTGAAAAATTGAAATATCAAAAGACTGAAAAATCTAAAATTTGAAAATCCAAAAATTGAAAAATCGAAAAAATAAAAGGTAGACACATCGAAAAATCCAGAAGTCAAAAATTGAAAAGCCGAAGAATTGAAATATTGAAAAATCCTAAAACTGAAATATCTAAAAACTGAAAAATCGAAAAATCAAAAAAGTGAAGTCGAAAAATAGAATAATTAAAAAATCGAAAAATTGAAAAATCAAAAACCTGAAAAATTAAAAATTTAAAGAACTGAAGAACAGGAAAATCGAACCACTCGAAGGTCAAGAAATGGGAAAATCAAAACATCGATTGATTGAAAAATCGAAAAATTGAGAGTTTATGAAAGTCAAATTTGAAAAATTAAAAAATCGAAAATTTGACAAAATGATAATTGAAAAACAGAAAATCTAAAACCGTGAAGTTGAAAAATGAAAACATTTGAAATATAGAAATATTGAAGAAATGAAAAATCGAGAAATCGAAAAATCTAAATCGAAAAATTTTAAATTTTAAAAGTTAAAAAATCTAAAATTTAAAAATCGAAAAAGTAAAAAAATCGACGAATCGAAACATCCAGGAGTCAAAAAGTCGAAGACTTGAAATATTGAAAACCTGAAAAATCCGAAAACTGAAATACCCAAAAACTGAGAACCTAAAAAGTCGAAAAATTTAGCAATCGAAAAATCCAAAAAGTGAAGTCAAAAAATCGAAACCTTAAAAAAACTAAAAAATGAAATCAAAAACCTGAAGAATCGAAAAATTAAAGAATTGAAGAACAGGAATATCGAAAGCCAAAAAATGGGAAAATCAAACATCGATTAATTGAAAAATCGGAAAATTAACAGTTTATTAATGTCAAATTTAAAAAATTGAAAAATCGAAAATTTGAAAAAAGGACAATTGAAAAACAGAAAATCTAAAACCGGGAAGTCGAAAAATCGATAGATTAAGAAATCGAAACATTTGAAACATTGAAATATGGAAGAGCTGAAATGAAAAATCGAGGAATCGAAAAATATAAAATTTTAAATATTAAAAAATTAAAATACCAAAAAGTCGAGAAATCTAAAATTTAAAAATCGAAAAAGTAAAAAGTCGACACCGAAAAATCCAGAAGTCAAAAATGGAAAAGTCGAAGAACAGAAATATTGAAAAATCCCAAAACTGAAATATTGAAAAACAGAAAAATGAAAGAAAAACTGACGAACCGAAAAACTGAAAAATCCCAAACTGAAATATCCAAAAACTGAGAATCCAAAGAATCGAAAAATTGAGAAATCGAAAAATCAAAAAAGTGAAGTTGAAAAATCGAAATCTGAAAAAATAGAAAAATTAAAAAACCAAAAAACCTGAAAAATCAATTAATTGAAAAATCGACAAATTGAGAGTTTATAAAAGTCAAATTTGAACCATTAAAAAATCGAAAATTTGACAAAATGACAATTGAAAGACAGTAAAATTTAAAACCGGGAAGTCGAAAAATTAAAAGATTAAGAAATCGAAACATTTGGAAAATTCGAAAACTTGAAAAATTCAAATATCGAAGAACTGAAATGAAAAATCGAGAAATCGAAAAAGCTAAAAGATTAGAAGTTAAAAAATCTAAAATTTAAAAATCGAAAAAAGTAAAAAATCGACACATCGAAAAATCCAGGAGTCAAAAATCTAAAAGTCGAAGACTCGAAATATTGAAAACCTGAAAAATCCGAAAACTGAAATACCCAAAAAATGAGAACCTAAAAAGTCGAAAAATTGAGCAATCGAAAAATCCAAAAAGTGAAGTCGAAAAATCGAAACCTTAAAAAACTGAAAAAAGAAAAATCGAAAACCTGAAAATCGAAAAATTAAAGAATTGAAGAACAGGAAAATCGAAACACTCGAAGGTCAAGAAATGGGAAAATCAAAACATCGATTAATTGAAAAATCGAAAAATTAAGAGTTTATAAAAGTCAAAATTGAAAAATTAAAAAAGCGAAAATTTGACAAAATGACAATTGAAAGACAGTAAAATTTAAAACCGGGAAGTTGAAAAATTAAAAAATTAAGAAATCGAAACATTTGGAAAATTCGAAAACTTGAAAAATTGAAATATCGAAGAACTGAAATGAAAAATCGAGAAATCGAAAAAACCTAAAATTTTAAAAATTAAAGAATCTAAAATTTAAAAATTCAAAAATTGAAAAATCGATAAAATAAAAAGGTAACACATCGAAAAATACAGAAGTCAAAACTAGAAAAGCCGAACAATTGAAATATTGAAAAATCCTAAAACTGAAAAATTGAAAAATCAAAAAAGTGAATTCGAAAAATAGAAAAAACGAAAACCTGAAAAATGAAAAATTTGAAGAATTGATGAATAGGAAAATCGAAACACTTGAAGGTCAAGAAATGGAAAATCAAAACATCGATTAACTGAAAAATCGAGAGTTTATAAAAGTCAAATTTGAAAAATTAAAAAATCGAAAATTTGACGAAATGACAATTGAAAAACAGAAAATCTAAAACCGGGAAGTCGAAAAATCAAAAGATTAAGAAATCGAAACATTTGGAAAATTCGAAAACTTGAAAAACTGAAATATCGAAGAACTGAAATGAAAATCGAGAAATCGAAAAATCTAAAATTTATAAATATTGAAAAATTCAAATATCAAAAAACTGAAAAATGTAAAATTTAAAAATCGAAAAATTGAAAAAAACGACAATTGAAAAACAGAAAATCTAAAACCGGGAAGTCGAAAAATCGAAAGATTAAGAAATCGAAACATTTGAAAAATTGAAATATGGAAAAGCTGAAATGAAAAATTAAGAAATCGAAAAATCTAAAATTTTAAGTATGTATTGAAAAGTTAAAATACCAAAAATTGAGAAATCTAAAATTTAAAAATCGAAAAAGTAAAAAGTCGACAGATCGAAAAATCTAGAAGTCAAAAGTGGAAATGTCGAGGAACAGAAATATTGAAAAATCCTAAAACTGAAATATCTAAAAACTGAAAAATCGAAAAATCAAAAAAGGGAATTCAAAAAATAGAAAAATCAAAAACCTGAAAAATCAAAAAATTAAAGAACAGGAAAATCTAAACACTCGAAGGTCAAGAAATGGGAAAATCAAAACATCTATTACAGTAATGTTCGGTTATAACGAACCTCATGGGACTGGGAAAAGTAATTCGTTATATCCGAAGTTCGTTATAGATGATCTCAAAAAAATCAATACATACTTTCATAAACTGAACTATGTATTTCAGGATGCAACATTTAAAAGTATTACAAAAATATAACTATGTAAAGATAATAATACAGTAGTACATATAAGAAAAAAGAGTTGATTAAAATAAAAGTTGTTACTTAAAATAATCTCAAATTTTACGTTGCTTCTTGTGAGAAAGATTAATTTAAGAGGGTTTTGGGATCGTTCCCTCTTTTTCTTCTTCTTCTTCGTTATCATCATCGTCTTCAGTCTCATCTTCTGTTTGAATGTTGCATTGAACTAATTCTACAATAGCAGCATCATCCAAAATTTCAGACTTCACTAAAATATCGTCAAAATGGATGTATTCTTCGAAGTCGGTATCAAATTCATCGTCAGATATGCTTTCGTGCTTTCTCAGCCATTCAGCCAATAGTAGTTCGTCTTCTGGGGTGGGATTTTGTTTTATAACGATAAAATATCGGTACCGATAAAATGTGGTCGTCTTTTTCTTTCGCATCTGAAATTTATATTTTCGTCCTTGTCATTTATCGCTTCGTATCGTATCGTATCGGTAAAAACAAAATCCCGCCCTGGTTCAAATTTTTCCTCACGCTGGAGAAACCCAACATGTCAAAAAACAATTAGCGATTGTTTGTTCTGATACTTTTTGCCATGCCAAACTGATAAAATTGACGGGATCTAATAGATTCACACAAAAGTGTTCCTGACCATTGTTGAGATAAAGCTGACTGCTGAAAAAGTTCATTATAAACGATTTTTTTTTCTTAAATATTAAAAATTTGGTTCGTTTTATCCGAAAGTTCGCTATAAGCGAGTTCGTTATAATCGGAAAAAAATAACACGTATCTTATGGTAATTCAGTTCGTACTTTGCAAGTTGGTTCGTTATATCAGGAAGTTCGCTTTAACCAGGTTCGCTATAAGTGATCATTACTGTAATTGCAAAAGTCGAAAAATTGAGAGTTTATAAAAGTCAAATTTTAAAAATTAAAAAATCGAAAATTTGACAAAACCGGGAAGTCGAAAAATTAAAATATTAAGAAATCGAAACATATGAAAATTCAAAAACTTGAAAAATTGAAACATCGAAGAACTGAAAAGAAAAATCGAGAAAACAAAAATTTAAAATTTTAAAAGTTAAAAAATCTAAAATTTAGAAATCCAAAAAGTAGAAAAATCGACACATCAAAAAATCCAGGAGTCAAAAATCGAAAAGTCGAAGAATCGAAATATTGAAAAACTGAAAAATGAAAGATAAACTGAAAAATGGAAAACCTGAAAAATCCAAAAACTGAGAACCTAAAAAGTCGAAAAATTGAGCAATCTCAAAATCCAAAAAGTGAAGTCGAAAAATCGAAACCTTTAAAATACTAAAAAATGAAAAATCAAAAACCTGAAAAATCGAAAAATTAAAGAATTGAAGAACAGGAATATCGAAACCCTCGAAAGTCAAGAAATGGGAAAATCAAAACATCGATTAATTAAAAAAACGAAAATTTGAAAAAACGACAATTGAAAAACAGAAAATCTAAAACCGGGAAACCGAAAAATCGTTAGACTAAGAAATCCAACCTTTGAAAAATTCGAAAACTTGAAAATTTGAAATATAGAAGAACTGAAAATCAAAAAATTAAAGAATTGAAGAACACGAAAATCGAAACACTCGAAGGTCAAGAAATGAGAAAATCAAAAAATTGATTGAAAAATCGAAAAATTGAGAGTATATGAAAGTCAAATTTGAAAAATTAAAAAATCGAAAATTTGGCAAAATGATAATTGAAAAACAGAAAATCTAAAACCGGGAAGTCGAAAAATCAAAAGATTCGAAATCGAAACATTTGAAAAATTCGAAAACTTGAAAAATTGAAATATCGAAGAACTAAAATGAAAAACCGAGAAATCGAAAAATCTAAAATTTTAAAAGTTAAAAAATCTAAAATTTAAAAATCGAAAAAGTAAAAAATCGACACATCGAAAAATCCAGGAGCCAAAAATCGAAAAATCGAAGATTCGATATATTGAAAACCTGAAAAATCCGAAAACTGAAATAGCCAAAAACTGAGAACCTAAAAAGTCGAAAAATTGAGCAATCGAAAAATCCAAAAGTGATGTCGAAAAATCGAAATCTTAAAAAAAACTAAAAAATGAAAAATCAAAAACCTGAAAAATCGAAAAATGAAAGAATTGAAGAACAGGAATATCGAAACCCTCGAATGTCAAGAAATGGGAAAATCAAAACATCGATTAATTCAAAAATCGAAAAATTGACAGTTTATAAATGTCAAATTTGAAAAATTGGAAAATCGAAAATTTGAAAAAACGACATTTGAAAAACTGAAAATCTAAAAACGGGAAGTCGAAAAATCGATAAATTAAGAAATCGAAACATTTGAAAAATAGAAATATTGAAGAAATGAAAGATCGAGAACTCGAAAAATCTAAAATTTGAAGTCAAAAATGGAAAAGTCGAAGAACAGAAATATTGAAAAATCCCAAAATTGAAATATCGAAAAACTGAAAAATGAAAGAAAAACTGACGAATCGAAAAACTGAAAAATCCCAAAACTGAAATATCCAAAAAACTGAGAATCCAAAGAATCGAAAAATTGAGAAACCGAAAAATCAAAAAAGTGAAGTAGAAATATGTACAGAAACCTTAAAAAAATCGAAAAATTTTAAAATCAAAAACCTGCAAAATCGTAAGATTGAAAAATTGAGTAATAAGTAAACTGAAAAATCCCAAAACTAAAATGTCCAAATACTGAGAAATTAAAAAATTGAAAAATTGAGAAATCGAAAAATCAAAAAAGTGAAGTTGAAAAATCGAAACCTGAAAAAATTGAAAAATTGAAAAAGCAAAAAACCTGAAAAATCAATTAATTGAAAAATCGACAAATAAAGAGTTTATAAAAGTCAAAAATTGAAAAATCGAAATATTTAAAAATCGTAAAATTGAAGAGAAAAACTGAAAACCGAGAAACTGAAAAATTGAGAAATTGTAAAATCCAAAAATTGAATAATAAATAGGAGTAAACTCAAAAGTCCCCAAACTAAAATTTCGAAAAACTGAGAATTCGAAAGTTGAAACAGCAAGAAATTATGGTCGACATTGGCCTGAGTGCGCTCTGGTCTTTAGCTGCATTATTTTGGAATGGAACCGTACTCAAGTCATTACGTATGCGCTCGTCTGTACACCATCGAAAATATCGAACATGTGACAGCAGCTGTCATTTTTCTAGGTTATACAACGGAACTTTAACCTCAATTTTACCATAAAATGTACTTAAATCACTAATTCGCAGCAGTGATTTGCTAATCACAAGCGAAATCGGTGCCAAATTTTAGCGCGATGTCCCCCAATCGACCTTTTGTACCCTTTTTTGTGTTCTTCCTGTGTGTTTGTACCAGCTTCCAGTGCCCCAAAAACGAATACGAAAGCCACTTAGGAACCAAAACGGCGTACAGAACGGTGGCGAATTACAATTCCAGCGAAATAAAATACGACGGTATGAATATCAAGCGCGTAGGGCTCATTTTTAGTTAAAATTTCTTAGGTTGTCAAGCTGTCAAATTATGGGCTTTAATCAGACACGGAACCAGAAACCCTAGCCTCGCTCTCATTCAAAAGATGAGAACTAGACTTGCCGAGATCAAAGAATTAATCTTGGAGAATTTACCAGAAGGAACAGGTATATAAAAATTACAAAATAGCGTTTGTTTGCACTGGATTTGTAGATGAAATCAGCAACATAGATTTGGATTTATTCCGCTCCTGGACGCCTAAATTACGCGACAAAGATGAAAAAAAACTCACTCATGAGGGTGAAGAGGAGATGCTTTTTTTAGCGGAAAGGCTGCAAAATCGCTTTCCTAAACTAATGACCAACATTTACAGCAGCACTTTATATAAAGTAAGGATTTGATTTAGTTGTGTATTGAAGCTAATTTAATCCAGTTTAAATATACTCATTCACAAAGGACAAAGAAGAGTGCTGAAGCTTTTGCCGCTGGACTGTTTGGCAGAGGTGCAGTGAGAGACATAGAGTTTCCAGAGCCAGTGAAGAAGGATCCAGTTTTAAGGGTAAATCAGATCATGAGAGAGTTTAAATCCATTTAAAACGGAAATTTAGTTTTATAAATTGTGTGAGAAGTGGACTAAAGAAGTGAAGAAGAATCCTGAGGCTCAAGCAGAAATGAAGAAGTTCCATAGTGGCGAGGAGGCGGCAAAAACGGTTAAGGCGGTCAATGAACGTTTGGGGCTTACAGATGAAATTGATTTGAGTAAGTGTCAATTTTTTTTTTTTTTTTTTGAAAGTTGTTTTGTGTTTGTGGATTTAGGTGATGTTCACGCTATGTACATGACCTGTGCCTATGAAACTGCGTGGAATAAAAGAAAAAGGTCGCCTTGGTGCTCAGCCCTCAGTATGGATGATTTTAAGGTGGTGGAGTACGGTGAAGATTTGAAGTATTACTGGATAGATGGGTATGGGCATGAATTGACGTATGGACAAGCTTGTAAGGCGCTAAATGACTTGGTAGAGTTTTTCCAAAGGTGTTTACTAAAATTAAAAAATTGTCTGGAATATGTATATCATTGTTTTTAGTAATGAAACATTCCCTAAATCAACAATATACTTCACCCATTCTGGAACTCTATTGAAAATGTTGGCTCACATGGGTCTGTATAAACAAAAAAAGCATTTGATTGCTGATGACTTTCACCTAAATGACAATAGGACTTGGAGGGTCAGCCAAATTGACTCTTTTGGAACAAATTTGGTGTTTGTTTTATTTGAGTAAGTGGATTTTGGTGTCATTAACTGTCATTGATTAATCTTGTGCAGCTGTCAAGATGAACCAAAAATTCTAACTCTTCATCAAGAACACATAGTCCGGCTACCTAGTTGTGCAGACAGCGATTTATGCACTATGACGCAATTCATGGACTATTACGACACCGACAGCGAGTGTTTATTCGACCAAATGTGCGAAAATTCAACGTAACATTTTTATTTAGTTTTATTTCTTGAAATAAATTTCTTTGACCAAACCGAGTTTGAATTTCGCGCCACCCATCCACAAACGACAAGTGACACTTCTCCAAACATAACCCCACTTTTTCCGACAGTTGAAAAAAATGTGACGTTTAGCAATATTTCACAACATTTTTTTAAACATTCGTTCATCAATAAAAAAAATTAAAGAAATGGCAAATTCTCCGGGACCAAGTTCATCCAACACGGTAGAACCGCACGACTCAGTCGACGCCACCGAAGCGAAGAAAAAGAAGCGAACGAGACGTAAACCCAGAAGCAAAGCGAAAAAGGTGACGAAGTCGCCGAGGACGACACGACCGCGGAGTGTTCGCCGTTCACCCCCAATTTCGTCATTCAAGCCGTGAAGGAGCGCCTGGGGGTTTCCTACAAAGCGCGCGACAAGTCCTTCGGACCCATCAACTTGAAGTCTTTCATCCACAATGGGGCTATTCCTTGCGTCTTTCAAACAGGAACTTCTGGTTGTGATTCTAGTCTAAGTATATTGAAGCGGATTGAGAATTTGACGGTGAATGGGTTCTGCGTGCCCGGGAGTAGTAAGTCTAGTCCGGCGAAGAAGGCGAGCGATAGGAGTCTGTCGAACCGGGCTGTGAAGAAAAAGAAGAAGAAGCAGGCGGTTTTTCCTAAGTATTTGACGGAGGAGGAGGTTGGGGTGGGCTTGAAAAGGGAGAGCTGATGAAGGGGAGCATAAGGATTAATCCGAAGAATTTTAAGGAGTCGTATGTGGGGAACGAGGACACGACGAAGACGGATTATGTGATCGGGTCGGTTTTGGATAGAAATCGGGCGCTGGATGGCGATGAGGTGGTTTTGAGGTTGAAAACTGAGTCGGAAGGGAAGAAGCTCATGGAGGTTGTTTATATAACAAGAAGGGTGAGAGCAATTTTTTTCAGGTTTTTTTGTCCTCCAGGATTTCTGTCTCTCTGTCTGTCTGTCTGTCTGTCTGCCTGTCTGTCTGTCTGCCGTTCCTATTTTTTCGCGTTGACGTTGCCGTTGTGAGATAAATACGCCGCGAAGGTATCGGTAAAGTCTCGATTTTGCAATTAGGCTCCGCCTCTCGGTCTGACAACGAATGAAAAATTCATAAAAATTGAGCTTGGGATGGATATGGGTGGGGCTTAATTTTTGACTTGTTTTTTCCTTGATATACATAGTATTTTTTGAAGAGCACGATACTCGAAAACATTTTTTTAATTTCTCGTAGAGAAATAAAGATTTTGCAGTCAAGTTCCACCTTCTTGACTCACGACGAATACAAAAAATCATCACAATTGAGATAAGGTGGGTGGGCGGGGCTTATATTTTGCCTTGTATTTCTTAATATACGTAGCCATTTTAATATGGATTTTGCAATTACGGGGCGAAGGCTAATTGCAAAATCGATATTTCCTTATACAAATTTTCCATTTTAAACATGTTTTAAGTTTCATGTTCTGAAAAGAAGTTTACACACATTAAAACAAAAAGATAAAAAGTATGCCCGCCCACCCACCCTATCTCCATTGTGATGATTTTTTTTATTCGCCGTGAAACAAGGGGCGGAGCTTAACTGCAAAATAAAATATATATCCCGTCCTCCCACCCCATCTGAATTGTCATTATTTCTTTTATTCTTAGGAACTTAAAACACCTTTAAAATAGTATATTTTGGATTTATGAAAATGAACGAATGAAAACTTCATTACTACATATGCGGATCGGGGACTTAATCGTTGGCTTTAATTTTATCTTAATATACATAGTATATTTTGAACAATACGATACTTAAAAACATGTTTTTAATTTCCCGTAGAGAAATAAGGATTTTGTAGTTAAGCTCCGCCCCCTCGGCTCACGATGAATAAAAAAAATCATCACAATCGAGACAGGGGGGTGGGCGGGGCTAATATTTTGTTCCGTCCCATAATTGCAAGATCCATATTTTCTTGCAAGTACCATTTTAACCATGTTTTAAGTTTTTTTTTTGTGAAAAGATGGCTATTTATATTAAAAACAAAAGGCAAAATATAAGCCCCGCCCACCCGCCCTGTCTCGATTGTGATGATTTTTTTTATTCATCGTGAGCCAAGGGGGCGGAGCTTAACTGCAAAATCCTTATTTCTCTACGAGAAATTAAAAACATGTTTTAGAGTATCGTGTTGTACAAAGAATATTATTATGTATATCCAGAAAAAAATAAAGTCCAAGATTAGTTCCCAGCCATACGCGTCCCGACCTCAGTTCTCATTCGTTGTCAGATCGAGGGGCGGGGTTTAATTAAAAGATTCATATTTGTCTGGAAGAATTTACTATTTATTAAGTTTCTTGTTCTGAAAGGGCGACTACGTATATTATGAAAAAAGGCAAAATATAATCCCGCCCACCCGCCCTATTTCAATTGTGATGATTTATTTGTAATCGTCGAGAGTCAAAGGAGCGGAATTTAATTGTAAAATCGTTATTAAAAATCGTAGTGGAAAAACCGAAAATTTAAAAAATCATAAAACTGAAAAATCAAAAACCTGAAAAATTGAAAAATCGAGAAATAAAAAAGTTGTGAAGTCAAAAATTGAAAAATTTAATGGAAAAATTGAAAAATTGTAAAACTGAAACATCGGAAAATTGGAAAATCGAAAAATGAAAAAATCGCGAAATTGAACACTTGCTGAATCAAAAAATTGAAAAATCGCAACGCTGAAATATCGAAAAACTTAAATAGCCAAAAATTGAGAAATCGAGAAATCGGAAATACAGAAAAACTGAATAAATGAAGAAAAATTGAATTGAAAATTTAAAAAATCTCAAAAGCGAAACATCGAAAAATTGAGAAATCGAAAAATCGTAGTCGAAAAATCGAAAATTTTTAAAAATCATAAAACTGAAAAATCAAAAACCTGAAAAATGGAAAACTCGATAAATCAACTCGAAGAATCGAAAAATCTAAAAATTTAAAAATTAAAAATCGAAAAATTGAAAAAGAGACATATCGAAGAACTGAAAAATCGAGAAATCCAAAAATCTAAAATTTTAAAAATTGAAAAATCAAAACATGAAAGAATTGAAAAATCGAAAAAGCAAGAAAATACAGATATTAAAAATCAAAATAACGAAAAATTGAGGAATTAAATATTGAAAAATCTCAACAGTGAAATCTCGAAAATTTGAAAAATCGAGGAAACATTTAAGAATCGAAAAATTGAAAAATCTTAAAACCGATACAATCGAAAATTGAGAAAGGGATAAATGAAAAATGGAGATACCAAAAAAGCGAAAAATCGTGGTTGAAAAGCGAAAATTTAAAAAAATCAAAACTGAAAAATCAAAAACCTGAAAAATTGAAAAATCGAGAAGTCGAGAAATCAAAACCTGAAAAATTGAAAGATTGAATGGAAAAATTGAAAACTTGTAAAACTGAAACATCGGAAAATTGGAAAATCGAAAATTGAAAAAATCGCGAAATTGAACATTTGCAAAATCAAAAAATTGAAAAATGGCAACACTGAAATATCGAAAAATTGAAAATCGACGAAAAAACTGAAAAAACCCAAAATTTAAATATCCAATAATTGAGAAAACGAGAAATCGGAAAGCGGAAAATTTGAAAACTTGAAAAATCCAAAACTGTAAAATCTAAAAATTGCGAAATCGAATAATTAAAAAATTGAGAAATCGAAAAATGGAAGAATTAAGTATTGGAGAATCCCAAAACTGAAATACAGAAAAAACTGAATAATTGAAGAAAAATTGAATTGAAAAATTAAAATATCTCAAAACCGAAAAATTGAGAAATCGAAAAATCGAACATTTTTAAAAATCATAAAACTGAAAAATCAAAAACCTGAAAAATTGATAAACTGAAAAATGGAAAACTCGAGAAATCAACTCAGAGTCGAAAAATCTAAAAATTGAATTCGAAATAGCCCAAAATTGAAAAATTATAAATCGAAAAATTGAAAAATAGAAAATAATATCGAAGAAGTGAAAAATCGAGAAATCCAAAAATCTAAAATTTTAAAAATTGAAAAATTAAAACATGAAAGAATTGAAGAAATGAAAAATTGAAAAAATGGGAAATCGAAACAATAAAAACGAAAAACTGAAAAATCAAAATAACGAAAAATTGAGGAATTAAATATTGAAAAATCCCAACAGTGAAATATGTAAAATTCGAAAAATCGAGGAAAAAATTTAAGAATCGAAAAATTGAAAAATCTTAAAACCGATACAATCGAAAATTGAGAAAGCGACAAATGAAAAATCGAGGATATCAAAAAGGTGAAAAATCGTGGCTGAAAAAGCGAAAATTAAAAAAAATCAAAACTGAAAAATCAAAAACCTGTAAAATTGAAAAATCAAAAACTTGAAAAATTGAAAAAACGAAAAATTTAAAAGTGGAAATATTAAATCGACAAATTGTAAAAAAAATTCAATTTTACTATTTAATCTTTCCATTTTTAAATTTTTCGATTTTTTAGTTTTTGAGAAATCGAAAAAACCGAAAATTGAAAAAATCATAAAACTGAAAAATCAAAAACCTGAAAAATTGAAAAATCGAGAAGTCGAGAAATAAAAAAGTCGTGAAATTAAAAATTGAAAGATTGAATGGAAAAATTGAAAAATTGTAAAACTCAAAAATCGGAAAATTGAAAAATCGACGAAGAAACTGAAAAAACCCAAAACTTAAATATCCAAAAATTGAGAAATCGAGAAATCGGAAAGCGGAAAATTTGAAGACTTGAAAAATCCAAAAACTGAAAAATCTAAAAACTGCAAAATCGAAATATTAAAAAATTGAGAAGTCGGAAAATGGAAGAATTAAATATTGGAGAATCCCAAAACTGAAATACAGAAAAACTGAATAATTGAAGAACAATTGAATTGAAAAATTAAAATATCTCAAAACATCGAAAAATTCAGAAATTGAAAAA
Source organism: Zophobas atratus (assembly GCA_022388445.1). Classification (NCBI taxonomy): domain Eukaryota; kingdom Metazoa; phylum Arthropoda; class Insecta; order Coleoptera; family Tenebrionidae; genus Zophobas; species Zophobas atratus. The sequence goes on from CM039448.1 coordinate 4,363,711, forward strand.
TCGTAGTCGAAAAATGAAAAATTTTTAAAAATCATAAAACTGAAAAATTAAAAATCTGAAAAATGGAAAACTCGAGAAATCAACTCGAAGAGTCGAAAAATCTAAAAATTGAAAAATTAAGAATCGAAAAATTGAAAAATAGAAATATCGAAGAACTGAAAAATCGAGAAATCCAAAAATCTAAAATTTTAAAAATTGAAAGATTAAAACATGAAAGAATTGAAGAATTGAAAAATTGAAAAAATGGGAAAACGAAACAATAAAAACGAAAAACAGAAAAATCTAAAAATTGAAAAACCGAAAAAGCAAGAAAATACAGATACGAAAAATCAAAATAACGAAAAATTGAGGAATTAAATATGGAAAAATCTCAACAGTGAAATATCGAAAATTTGAAAAATCCAGGAAACATTTAAGAATCGAAAAATTGAAAAATCTTAAAACCGATACAATCGAAAATTGAGAAAGGGATAAATGAAAAATCGAGATACCAAAAAAGCAAAAAATCGTGGTTGAAAAAGCGAAAATTTAAAAAAAATCAGAACTGAAAAATCAAAAACCTGAAAAATTGAAAAATCGAGTAGTCGAAAAATAAAAAAGTCGTGAAATCAAAAATTGAAAAATTGAAAGATTGAATGGACAAATTGAAAAATTGTAAAACTGAAACATCGGAAAATTGGAAAATCGAAAAATGAAAAAATCGCGAAATGGAACACTTGCAGAATCAAAAAATTGAAAAATCGCAACACTGAAATATGTATCGAAAAATTGAAAATCGACGAAAAAACTGAAAAAACCCAAAACTTAAATATCCAAAATTTGAGAAATCGAGAAATCGGAAAGCGGAAAATTTGAAAACTTGAAAAATCCAAAAACTGAAAAATCTAAAAACTGCACAATCGAAATATTGAAAAATTGAGAAATCTAAAATTGGAGAATCCCAAAACTGAAATACAAAAAAACTGAATAATTGAAGAAAAATTGATTTGAAAAATTAAAATATCGAAAAATTGAGAAATCGAAAAATCGAAAATTTTTAAAAATCATAAAACTGAAAAATCAAAAACCTGAAAAATTGAAAAACTGAAAAATGGAAAAGACGAGAAATCAACTCGAAGAGTCGAAAAATCTAAAAATTGAAATCGAAATAGCCCAAACTTGAAAAATTAAAAATCGAAAAATTGAAAAATAGAAAATAATATCGAAGAACTGAAAAATTAAGAAATCCAAAAATCCAAAATTTTAAAAATTGAAAAATTAAAACATGAAAACTGAAAAATTGAAAAATTGAAAAAATAGGAAATCAAAACAATAAAAACGAAAAACTGAAACATATAAAAATTGAAAAATCGAAAAAGCAAGAAGATACAGATATCAAAAGTCAAAATAACGAAAAATTGAGGAATTAAATATTGAAAAATCTCAACAGTGAAATATCGAAAATTTGAAAAATCGAGGAAAAATTTAAGAATCGAAAAATTGAAAAATCTTAAAATCGATACAATCGAAAATTGAGAAAACGACAAATGAAAAATCGGGATACCAAAAAAGCGAAATATCGTGGTTGAAAAAGCGAAAATTTAAAAAAATCAAAACTGAAAAATCAAAAACCTGAAAAATTGAAAAATCGAGAAGTCGTGAAATCAAACATTGAAAAATTGAAAGATTGAATGGAAAAATTGAAAAATTGTAAAACTGAAATATCGGAAAATTGGAAAATCGAAAAATGAAAAAATCGCGAAATTGAACACTTGAAAAATCAAAAAATTTAAATTCGCCACACTGAAATATCCAAAAATTGAGAAATCGAGAAATCGGAAAATTTGAAAACTTGAAAAATCCAAAAACTGAAAAATCTAAAAACTGCAAAATCTAAAAATTAAAAAATTGAGAAATCGAAAAATGGAAGAATTAAAAGTATTGGAGAATCCAAAAACAAATACAGAAAAACTGAATAATTGAAGAAAAATTGAACTGAAAAATTAAAATATCTCAAAACATTGAAAAATTCAGAAATCGAAAAATCGTAGTCGAAAAATGGAAAATTTTTAAAAATCATAAAACTGAAAAATCAAAAACCTGAAAAATGGAAAACTCGACAAATCAACTCGAAGAGTCGAAAAATCTAAAAATTGAAAAATTAAGAATCGAAAAATTGAAAAATAGAAATATCGAAGAACTGAAAAATCGAGAAATCCAAAAATCTAAAATTTTAAAAATTGAAAAATTAAAACATGAAAGAATTGAAGATTTGAAAAATTGGAAATCGATATTTCCTTACACAAATTTGCCATTTTAAACATGTTTTAATTTTCATATTGGGAAAAGGAGTCTACACATATTAAAACAAAAAGGCAAAATGTAAACCCGCCCACCCGCCCTATCTCAACTATGATGATTTTTTTTATTCTTCGTGAACCAACCTTAACTGCAAAATACTTATTTCTTTACAAAAAATTAAAAACAATTTTTGAGTATCGTGTTGTTCAAAGAATACTAAGTATATTAAGAAAAAAAGGACAAAATATAAACCCCGCCCACCCACCCCATCTCAATTGTGATGATTTTTTTATTCTTAGCCCCTAGGTCTACCAACAATTACATTATTAAATCTTAATTAAACATTACATATTTAAATCAGGTCAGGAATGCGTAGGGCTTAATCTTTGGCTTTATTTTTTTCTTAATGTACATAGTATTCTCTGAACACGACACTCAAAAACATGTTTTTAAATTTTCGTAGAGAAATCACGATTTTGCAGTTAAGCTCCGCCCCATTGGCTCACGATGAATAAAAAAAATCACCACAATTGAGATAGGGCGGGTGGGCGGGGCTACCTTTTGCCTTGTTTTCTTATTATGTGTAGACTTCTTTCGGTAACAAAAAACTTAAAACATCAAAGTTACTATCAATGGTAACTTGGCAACGGAGTTTTGTTTGCAATATCGTTTCTCATTCTTATTTTACTTTTTTTATCGTTCAATATAATACTATATAAATTCCACTGTAGGGGTTAAATACGTTTCGGAGAAAGTCGTCACGATCCCTTTAATACGGTTTTTAAAGTTTCATTGTTTCTCCTGTTTATCAATTTTCGTTATCTTTTTCTAAACATTTCGTCTATTGTGAACTTTATTAAACGCAGTTCAGTGTAGTACAATGACGAATGTGCGGGCATTTTATCCAAAATATATCTCAAGACGAAGCGCAGAGTTTGGGTTAAAAACCGGAGAGTTCGTGAAGGGAATTCTTCGAGTAGACGTGAATTTTAATAATTTTGCTTTCGTCGAACACAAAGATCCCTCAAAACCTGACTACGTCATTGCTTCAGTGGTCGACAGAAACCGAGCTTTAGAAGGAGATGAAGTAGTATTATTTTTGAAATATAAAAGAGAAGATGAAAGATTAGTTACCCAGGTGATACATATAACAAAAAAGGTATTTGATTTTTTGTTTGGTAATAATCTTCCATATACTCAAAAGTTACACAAATTTTCGCTTTGTTTGTTGTATGTACAGGTTTTTTTTAAGTGATTGTTATCTGAGTGACATTGATAAAAACATGCAACGTGTTGCACTTCCAGTGCACACGATAATGACAATAATAATCATTTTTTTTTTTAAATTGTAATACTTGCTAAGAAAGACTAGTTTCCATTGCCACTCGACGGAATGACATAATTAGCCCCGCCCACCCACCCTGTCTCCTTTTCAGAGATTGATTTTATTCGAACTGTAGAAATGAATGATCTTATTCTGAATAGAAACAAAATTACATCTAACCTTCTGGATAGTTCATATGTAGTTACCTTGGACCTCTGCTGTCTTTAGGTCCATCCACGCACAGCCATTGGCTACCTCCAACCCCTCGACAAAAACAAAGAGTTCGCAGTGTTCACCCCACGCGACAAACGAATCCCCAAAATGAAAATCCCTAAAATAAGCTGGCCGAGCGGATTCCAGTCCGACCCGAAACTCTACAGCGACATCCTCTTCCTGGCGAAGATCTCCGACTGGAAAGAAGTCAAGTACGCCCTAGGCACCCTCGTCGAAAATCTAGGCATGAACGGCGACCTCAAAGTCGAATCCTTAGCCATCCTGCGGGAATTCTGCCTAGACCCGACACCTTTCCCCGACACCATGAAGCAATTCCTCCCGAAAACCTGTGATATCCCTGCGAAGGAATTCGAATACAGGGAAGATTTTCGCAAGGAGTGCGTTTTCACGATAGACCCTTTGACAGCGCGAGACCTCGACGACGCAGTGTCCTGCAAAGAACTCCCAAACGGGAATTTCGAAGTCGGTGTACATATCTCCGACGCGTCTTTTTTTCTCAAGGAGGATACGATGTTAGACGAGATGGTGAAGAGTAAAGCTACCACGATATACATGGTGGATAGTGTTTATCACATGCTTCCCGTGGAGTTGTGTCTGCACTGTTCGCTCCTCCCTGGTCAGGATAAATTGTCGTTTTCGGTGATCTGGGAGTTGAGTCCAGACGGCGAAATCGTCAATCAAAGAATCACGAGGAGTGTGATCAATTCGTGCGTGCAGCTGGCGTACGAGCATGCGCAGATGATGATCGACGAACCGGAGAAGAAGTTCGAGGAGGACGAACTCCCGAAGATTCATAACGGGTTCAAGGGGGAGGATCTGAGCAAGGTGGTGAATAGCTTGCAGAAGATCGCGGTTTGCTTGAGGGAGAAGAGAAGGCAGAACGGGTCGTTGAAGATCGACCAGGTGAAGATCGGGTTTTCGTTGGATCCGGCGACGGGGGAGCCGAAGGAGTTCTGGATTCACGAACAGAAGGCGGCAAATCGTTTGATCGAGGAGTTTATGTTGTTGGCGAATCAGAGCGTCGCTAGGTTTATCAATGACGAGCTGCCGGATTTGGCGTTCTTGAGGTGAGGTTTGAACGTCGAAAGGTTCGTTTTAAAGTATGGCGTCTGTCTTAGGTTGCACGAAGCGCCTAAACCGACCATGATGGTCGACCTTCAAAAGAATTTAGAGACCATTGGGATGCATATTGACATATCAAGTTCGGGGGAATCCAGTCGTCGCTTAACAAATACGTCGGAGACGATTACTTAGGTACTTCGTACAATCGCACGCAAATGTTTTGAGCCTATGGGCGGATCATTTTTGCCTGTCGTCACCGAAGGAGGCGGTCTAAATCGTCCAAGGGCAGAATTTGTAGGTAGGCTCAAACTACAACGAAATTTACGTGTTGACCAAATTCTTACCCTAATTAGTTTAATTTTATAAATACTTACTCTCTGAATTAGTTTTAATTTTATAAATACCCTATCTAAAATGTTCAGAATATGATGAGTCTATACTTTTTGATTTACCATTCCATTCATATTTTTGGATTTGTTTATACATACAGGGTGACTATTGAAGAAATCAAGAATTGCAAAACTGAATACATAGAAATCTTGTCAATTAGTTAGAAAAAAAAAACCTGTCCTGCTCTAATAACATCGAGAATATGCTCAAAATCACACTAATATTAGGTCTAATTGTGCCGACCATACTTATAAAATTCACATTAAAGTAAGTCACGGACATTTTTTGAAGTGTATTACATTTCAAAAAGCAAAAAAAATGTTCAGTTTATAAACTTCATAATTTTGGTTTAAAGTTTATCAATCATATTTGACGCTTTATTTTATCCGTTCCATTTGTTATCCTTTACTGCGGTCTCTCTTGGGTCGAGGTGTAAGACCGGACCGAACGTTCTTCGACCGATAGGATAATTTATTACTTCCGACATCTTTTCGGTGACAAATTTAATCTTTGCATACTTCAGCGTAGTTAGTGAACTCGTTGTGACCACTGAAATATACAAAGAGTAAATTTTGAAATGGAACGAAAGTCGAAGAATACTTTCAAAGCCACGATCAAAATGTATTTGATATGATGAGATACAAATACCTGTGATTTATCATTGCAGTAATATTTTTTAGATTTACTTATACAGCCTGTCTCAAAAAAAGGTCACTTCGATTTTCGATTTTTCGTTTTTTCGACCAACAGTTTCATCGAATTAGATTTTTCAGTTTCCATTTTTCTATCAACTTTTCGATTTTATTACTTTCCAATTTTCTGATTTTTCAAGTTTGCGGTATTTTGAATTTTCGAGTTTTCAGTTTTTTCGTTTTTCGATTTTTTAATTTTTTGTTTTTTTGATTTTTCGATGTTTCGATTTTTTGATTTGCCATTCTTTCAATTTTCGATTTTTTGTCTTTCCATTTTTAGATTTTTGGATTTTTCTGTTCGTCAACTTTTAGACTTGGCAATTTTTTTGCATTTTTCGATTATATTTTACTTTCCGATTTTTTTGATTTTTGAATTCTCGATTTTTCAATTTTCCGGTTTTTTAATTCTTCTATTCTCGATTTTTCGATTTTCCATTAATCATTAAATTTTTCATTTTTCGGTTGTTTTATTTTTCGACCTTCGATTTTTCAACTTTCGATTATTCGATTTTCCATTTTCTGATTTTACGATTTTTCGATTTGCGATTTTTCGATTTTCGTTTTTTCCGCTTTTGTGGTTTTTAGATTTTTCTGTTTGTTTCAGTTTTTATGGTTCTGCAATTTGTTTTTATTTTTCCATTTTTCGATTATTTTACTTTCCGATAGTTTGATTTTTGAATTTTCGGTTTTTTCCATTTTTCGATTTGGGATTTTTCAATTTTTCAGTTTTTTAATTTTTCATTTTCGATTTCGATTTTTCAGATTTGTGGATTTGTGTCCGTTTTTTTCGATTTTTAGAATATTGATTAATCGAATTTTCGATTTTTGAGCATTTCGATTTTTCGATTATCATTTTTACGATTTTTCAAAATCTCGATATTCGAGTTTTCGATTTTTCCATTTTTCAAATTTTCAATTTTTAATTTTGCTTTTTTCGATTGTTGCTTTTTAGAATTTTCCTTCTTCAGCTTTTAGATTTCAATTTTGTTACTTTCCGATTTTCCATTTTCGATTTTATTTTTTTACGATCGTCGTTTTTTCGATTTTCATTTTTTCCGATTTTTTGATTTTTCAATTTTTAGGCCTTGCAATTTTTTTTACTTTTCGCTTTTTCGAGTATTTGTTTCATCGAATTTTCGATTTTTCGAGTTTTCGATTTTCGATTTTTCGGTTTTTTCCATTTTCCGATTTTCCATTTTTAGATATTTTTCGATTTTTTTTGATTTTTCGATTTTTCTGTTCTCAGTTTTGAGACTTTGCAATTTTTACTTTTCCACTTTTCTATTATTTTAGTTTTGGATTATTCGATTTTTGAATTTTGTTTTTTTTTTCATTTTTCGATTTCCGATTTTTTAATTTTTCGATTTTTCGGTTTTTTAATTTGTCGATTCTCGATATTCCGATTTTCGATTTTTCGATTTTCCAATCTTCGAATTTTCAATTTCCAGTTTTCGATTTTCCACTTTTTGATTTTACGATTTTTCGATTTTTCTGTTCGTCAGTTTTTAGGCTTTGCAATTTGTTTACTTTTCGATTTTTCGATTATTTTACTTTCCAATTTTTTGATTTTTGAATTGTCGACTTTTAGAGTTTTCAATATTATGAATTTTCGAATTTGGTTTCCCTATTTTTCGATTTTTGATTTTTCTATTTTTCGGTTTTTTTGATTTTTCAATTCTCGGTTTTTCAATCTTGCAAAGTTTCGATTTTTCAGATTTGTGAATTTACAGTTTTTCGATCGACCTACGTATTAGATTCATTGAATTTTCGATTTTCGGCTTTTCCATTTTTAGATTTTTGATTTTCCAGTTTTGTATTTTCAGATTTTCTGTTTTTCGCGTATCTGATTTATCAAATTTTCGATTTTTCGATATTTGATTTTCGAATTTTCGATTGTTCAGTTTTCCATTTTTCAGCTTTTAGACTTCAATTTTTTTACTTTTCGATTTTCCAAATTTTCGAGTTTCAATTATCAGATTTTTGATTTTTCGATTTTGTTTTTAAATCTTTGAATTTTTCGTTTTGATTTTTCGAATTTTTGGTTTTTAATTTTTCCATTCTTCGGTTTTTAGACTTCAATTTTCTTTCTTTTAAATTTTTCGATATTCTATTTTCCGCTTTTCAGAATTTTCGATTTTCAGTTTTCAGACTTTCGATCATTAGAATTTTGGATTTTTCAGTTTTATGATTTTTCGATTTTTAGAAAATTTGAGTAGTCGAATTTTCGATTTTTCAATTCATTGATTTTTCCATGTTCAATTTTTTAATTTAATTTTGCGATTTTCAATTTGTCCATTATCGATTTTTATAATTTTCGGTTTTTCAATTTTTCTATTCTCAACTGTTAGACTTCAATTTTGTTACTTCCCGATTTTTTGGTTTTCGATTTTCCAATTTTCAGAATTTCCAAGTTTCTTTATTCAGATTTTCGATTTTCCACTTTTTCGATTTTAGATTTTTGGAATTTTTGTTTTTTCCAATTTTTTCGCTTTTTCGATTTTTCTGTTCGTTTCAGTTTTTAGGCTTTGCAATTTTTTCTACTTCATATATATTGATTATTTTAATTTCCGATTTTTTTTATTTTTGTTTTTGATTTTTTTAATTTTCAATATTACTTTTCGATTTTTTGGTTTTCCCGTTTTCAATTTTCGATTTTTCGATTTTTGGGGTTTGTGAATTTTCACTTTTCGATCGACCTAGGTATTTGATTCATTGAATTTTCGATTTTTAAATTAGCCATTTTATTTTTTTGATTTTTACGATTCGTATTTTTCGATTTTCTGTTTTTTGCATTTGTGAATTTCATTTTGTCAGATTTTTGATTTTGCGCATATTAATCAAATTTTCGAAAAAGTTACCATGCTTACAAAAACTTCAAAACATCTACAATATTTCAAAGCATTCAATTTTGCTATTCTTGATTTCTTCAATAAAATAAATTGACTCAGTCATTAACTTTTTTGAGACACCCTGTATAACCAAATCTAAAAAATATTAATGCAGTGATAAATCACAAGTATAAAAACTCATCATATTTTATACATTTAAGATAGGATTTATTCTGCAAAATTTTGAGGTGACGTCATCAATTTTTTAGAGGGGACACTCGACAATATCGTTTTTTATTTATTTATTTATTTATTATGAACATTTAAGTGTATTTTATTGGAAAAAGTGATGAAATTTTTTATACGGAACAATTGGTCGAAAGATGTTAGAAAGCAAAATAATTCCTGTCCGTACCATCGTTACTCACGAACGAAAGTGACATTTATTTTATGGGAACAACTACCTGCTAAATCTTCTCCGACAAATTTGAGAGAACTGGTGTGAGCCATAAATACTTCTTACCAAATGTAAATTTCGTTGTAGTTTGAGCCTACCTACAAATTCTGCCCTTGAAGGATTTGGACCCCCTTCTTCGGTGAGGGCAGGCAAAAATGATCCGCCCATAGGCTCAAAACATTTGCGTGCGATTGTACCAACACACAATAATCAATTATCAATTTTTGATTATTATTTTAGGCCAAACTCGCATGATCGTGCTGAATCACCTCCTCGCTAAACCCATGAAACGCGCGCGCTACTTTTGCGCAGGTGCAGTGGAGGACGACGTTAGCTACACCCATTTCGCCCTCAGCATACCCATATACACCCATTTTACGTCACCCATTAGGCGTTACGCCGACATCATGGTCCACCGGCTCTTAGCAGCCGCGCTCCACTACCGCGACAAACCCACCTGGGAGCCTGAGGAAGTCGCGCTGGTCGCCGAAACCTGTAACCGGCAAAAGTACCACGCGAAACGGGCTGGAGAAGCGAGCTCCGACCTCTACCTCGCTCACTACGTCGAAGGCAACCAACCCTACGTCCAGGATGCGGTCGTTGTAGACACGAAAGAGCGGTCCATCGATGTTATAGTCCTCAACACCGGCACCGTGCTCAGGATTTACACCAACGTGAGTTTCTAGAAAGTCCGCGATTCGTGATTTTCTTTCTTCGTTTTAGAATTTCGGCGAGAACGTGACGTGGAAGTCGGAGGAGATCCAAGTGAGGAAGGACCCCAAGGACGAGAACGCGAAGAAGATGTGGAGGATTTTGGTGCGGTTTCCCGAGACGGATTCCGAGCCGCAGGTTTCGATGGTTTTGGAGATTTTCACGTTGGTGAGGGTGGAGTTGGGGAGAAAACCGAAGAGTAACAAGTTGGAGGGGAAACTGCAGAGGCCCGTCGAGCAGCTGAGTCTTTTATGAGTATGGTGACTGCGACGCGATTGTTTTACTGGATGGAAACTTTTGTACTTAACGAAAGTGGATATGATTTTTTAATAGAAGCTGTAGATGGTTCAAATGTAAATATATAAATCTGTATATATTGTGTGGCCGAGGCATTACACCATTTGGAACGAAAGAGGGGTTGTTTTATTTCGGATTTCGGGTTCTTGTTTATGATGTCAAAAATAGTCGGTTTTTAATTTCGTGGCTCGCGATGAATAAAAAAGTCAGCACAATTGAGATAGAACGGGTGGGCGGGGCTCCATTTTGCGTTTTTGTTTTAATATGTGTAGACTCATTTCGACAACAACATGATAAAACAACTGAGCAAGCAAGTGTGTAGACGTGCGTTTTGTCGTTCCCTACGTTCGATTGCTTTTTGGTGAGTTCGTACCATATTATTTTTTGGAGTTTGATCCGATTAGTTTAATAATAATAATAATAATAATAGGACTTTATTAAATAATAATAGGCGAAGTCTAGCCATAGGCTATTCTACTTAACCTTAGATTTACAATAAAATAAAACTAACCAAACAGTTGTACAGAAAAACGGATTAAATATCTAGACAGGAGTCAGCTAGGTTATGATCAAATTAAACTAATTAAATCTAAATTAAATTAAATAAACCATAATTAGAAACTAAATTTATACAAATAATAATAACAAAAAGTTAACAACAAGCAAGAGAACCACAATAATAAACTTAAACCTAAATATTAACCAAGCATTTTTTAATTTTTTTCCTAAAACAATTGATGGAAGAACTTGAATTAAACTCTAATAAAAATTTATTGTAAACTTTGATAATATTGTACGTGAAAAATCTCTGAAAGATAGATGTATAATGCTTTGGCATTGACAGTTCTTTAAGATTCCTTAATGGAAGACTTGAGTTTAACATACTTTTTCTTGTATGAAATTTACAACGCAAGTACGGCGGAGAGTTAGAGGAAAATAACTTGAAAGCAAAGATAGATAGGTGATACTGAAACAATTTGTCAATTTTCATCCAACCAAGCTCACAGATTTTCTGAGACACATGATCAAATTTCCTCAAACCAAAAATGAAACGACAACAATTATTTTGGATTTTTTGAAGACGGTATTTATCAGTACTGTCAAGACATGGGTAATATATTACTAGGCAATAATTTATATATGACAAGACAAGAGACTCACATAATTTCTTCCTCAATTTAAAATTGAGTAAAAGGTAATTTGAATAAAGAAGTTTCAATGCTACATAAGATTTTTTAATAATGTTAGAAATATGGGTCTTAAAACGAAAATCGTCATCAATCACCAATCCCAAATTTCTTACAGTATGTAAAACTGGTAGTTTTATGTTATCAAATTTAACATTAATATTGTCAAAAAGAACATTTTTAAATTTTCGGGGAGCGAAGCAAATAACTTTGCATTTATTTATATTCAGTTGGAGGTTAATATCAGATGAAACATTTGCTATATTTTGTAAGTCATTATTTATATGGTTAGATGCTATATCAACTTCGTTAGGAAGGTAGGAAATGATGCTGCATTTGGGTGTCATCTGCAAAGGCTCTCTTTTTAGATACTGAAGGTATCTGCAACAATTGGGAAGTATATATAGTCAGTGCCGAAACTAGCTATAGGCCGAGTAGGCCCTTGCCTAGGGGCGCCAACGACAAGGGGCGCCAAATTCGTCCAAAAATTATGTTGTATAATTTTGAAAATTTCATTGTACCCTATAAACTTTTATTGGAAATAACGAGATGGACAGTAGTGCAATAGCAAGACATATTTACAATTTAAGTTGTCGCGAGCCGATATTCCCCAGATGTTAGAAACCAGAATAATCCAAGTCCGGGCAGGGACCATCGTTATTCGTTACTCATGAACAGAAATGACCATTATTTTATGAGTACAACTACCTGGCAAATGTTCTCAGACAAATTCGAGTGAACTGGTGTGAGTCATAAATATTTCTTACCATTGTACTACTGTCCGTCTCGTTATCGTCAATAAAATTTTATAGGGTGGAATGAAATTTCCAAAACTATACCAAGAGTTATGTCATATTATTATTTTTTTATTTTGAACAGAAACTCAGAAACGTGTAACCGGTGCGACAGGTTTTTTAATGTTAATTTTATTTTGAACTTATATAAAATTTATACATATTATATACCTATATGTATAATCTCGATTTTTTTTCTGTTTTATATTTTATCATAGTATCTGTTTTGCGTAGTTATTAAAAAATATAAATAAAACTGTTCGGTAAAATAACATTTTTATGTGTAGAGGAGGGGCGCCTAACGCAAGTTTCGCCTATACCTAAATATTCTTTGGTTTCGGCACTGTATATAGTAAAAAGAATTGGGCCTAAGACCGAGCCTTGCGGTACGCCTGATGTTATTAACCCAATTTTAGATTTACCAGACTCGGTTACAACTTGTTGATGTCGATTTTGTAAATATGATTTAAAAAAAGAAACAGAAATTTGATCGAACCCATAATATTCCAGTTTTGTGCAGAGGAGGTGGTGGTCCAAAGTATCAAAAGCTTTTGAATAATCCAAAAGAGTTACAATACTTGCGTGGTTTCTGTCAAGTTCAATCAGGCAATCATCGTTAACAGAAGCTAGAGCTGCCGTTGTGCTATATCCCTTGCGAAAACCAGATTGATCTTCAGATAATATCTCTTCTTTTACTATAAAATTAAAGATTTGATTATAGATACATTTTTCTAAGACTTTAGATAATGTTGGAAGAATACTTATTGGTCTTAGGTCTTCTGGAGAGTTTACCTCGTCGATTTTGGGAATAGGATGAATTAGTTTGGTAATTCGATTCCGATTTCCATGTTTTGGTGGTACCTATTCGCTATCGGTGAGCTGATTAGTTTTTAACAGCTGTCGACCCGGTTTTTGTCTATTGCGGCCTCGCTCACCGTTTAGCGTGGCGAGTGCTGTAATTGGATTCCTTGAAGGGTTACACTATATTTCGAAAAGATCGTCTTGGCAGCAAAGGGGGTGGTGTTTGCATATACGTTTCAGACCTAATCCTTTCTAATTTTTGTATTACTCCTGTGCCATTTGACAATTGTAAATATGATTTCGTTTTCGACTGACCAGTTGTTGACATATGATCTCGAGATTATGCAAAATGAAAAGTTGGCCATTTCCAGTCGTTCCATTTATTTATGACTTGCAGCCAGGCAGCCACCTGCACAGCTTTGTTTGCTTATACAGGGTGACGCAAAAATAATAATATAATACGTTATTCTTGCACAAGTGATGATTGAAATTTAAATTAATTTTTGAAAAATTATAAAATTTGATCAATCATTTTTTTATTAAAAACGATACAAATAAAATTAAGTTAACAATATTAGCCTATAAACAAAAATCACCAGTAATATTGCGCCCTCGTGTAAGGCAGGTACGTAGGCGCTTCGATATGATAAAACAGCGGATTTTCCATTATAATAATCGAAATTAGCCTTGGAGGAAGTGCGAACTTTTTCAGCAGAGCATACAACTCGGCCGCCCTATTTAGCATATATCTTCTACATAACGCCGGACGCACCGGATTTCGACTCAAGTCCAACAAGCTCGGAATCCCGGTGTTCTCCTCGATGTCTTGCAAACAGACTTCCATCTCCTCCGTACATAACTCGGGTTTTTCGTACTTGATGATGTTTGTCTACGTATTGTGGAAGTTCTCGAAGAGGAGTGGCGGCAAGGTACAGTACCTCGCCAAGGTACGAATACTATAAAAGTCCATGACACTAATGTTCGTTAACGATTTTGCCTCCATCAAGTTCATAGGGTCGTTCACGACATTCCAAATCGTCTTAATGAAGAACGGAGCGTGTTTCAGTTTGCGCCTCCTAGAAGTGACGTTAGTTTTGATGAGGTCGTGGAGTAAGTCGCAGTCGCCGAACTGCAGGTAGATGAATTCGAAGTCGGAAAACTCCACGGTTTCGCCTTTTTGGCCAAGCACGTCCACCACACTTGTTATTTTTTCGAGACTGGAAGGTCTGAAATAATCGTGCGTGTTTATGACGAAGCTGAGAGGAGAGCGTTCCAAATAGTAGGATTTAATTAAGTACTCGACGAACTTCTTCGTGATCTCTCAGATCGTCGCAGCTTTTTAAAAGAATTATCAATTCGTCGTTCTCTAAATTCGCGTCCGTCCCGTACTCCAGGAGCAGAAGCACGGTTTCTTCCACCTTGTGGTAGACGGCTTCATGCAGAGGAGTAAAACCATTGATCTTCCGCGCGTTGATCTCAACGCGTTGGCGCAGGAGGAACTCGCACACATTGGGATTCTTGACCTATTATTGACAAAAATAGTCAAGGAATCTTGAAATTTTCGCAGTCTTACCTGTTTGTGCAAGGGAGTATTGTAGCTCCCATTCCTTCGATTTATGTCCGCCCCCTTTTTCACGATTTGTCGTGTCGCTTCCACGGTTTTGGTCACGTGTAAAGAGGTTTCTCCCAAATAGTTCTTAACGTTGATTTTGACCGTGGGGTTTCTGAGGACCCTGGTTAAGATTACTTCGCTAATTAAGGGCGTCTCGTTTTTGACCGCTTCGTGAAGAGGCGTGTCCCCGTGGTAATCCGGTAGATTGGCGTCCACATTTGGGTGCCTAACTTAGACATTAAATTGAGAGACATCTCTTTGTTTCGATGACGGGGAGCGGAGAAGAGTGGAGATTCGATGTTCTGATTCCGCACGTTGACGTCCACCGACGGGTGCTCGAGCTGCGCTTGCAGAAGATAGACCCTGTAACATTGAGATAGTTTGGTTTATGGTGGCGTAGCGAAGGGACTGTTTTTGAAGTTATTGGGTTATATATAAAAAGAAACGGATTGTAGTATTAAGCCCTGCCCCTCGATCTGACAACTAATGAAAAAAGGTGGGTCATAATCTTTGGCTTAATTTTTTTCTGAATATACACAGTGTCTAAGTATTCTTTGAACAAGACGATACTCAAAAACATGTTTTTAAGTTCTTGTAAAGAAATAAGTATTTTGCAGTTAAGCTCTGCCCTCTTGCTTCACGGTGAATAAAAAAAAAATCACAATTGAGATAGGGCGGGTGGGCGGAGCTTATGTTTTGGCTTTTGTCGTAATATACATAGTCGTCTTTTCAGAACAACAAACTTAAAACATGTTTAAAATGGTAAATTTGTATAAGGAAATATTGCTTTTGCAATTAGGCTCCGCTCTATAATTACAAAATCCATAGTTCCTTGCAAAAATGTAAGAAAAGGTAGTTATGTTATATTAAAAAAAAAAAGGCAAAATATAAGCCCTTGGCAAATGGAAACATATACGAGCACCTTTTGTTTTAAAACCATTTTTCGAGTAAAAAAAATGTAGGGAGAAGTTACTAGACGTAGGGCTTTTTTAAAATACCTCCTCTCTGGGATAAGTAGTAGATACACTTAGCTACTTATACGTGTTAAACAAAAGCTGTATTTTATATATTTTTTATTATTATTATAAATGTGTTTATGAGTTCTATTAATTAACAAAGCAAAATGTATATTAACAATATTAACCACAATAAATTTCTAGTAATCATGTGTATTGAATTCTGGATCTTGAATAGAGTAAAAATATCATAGTTCCCCAGTTCTAATTCGGTTGTATGATAGTACCGCATTGCGTAAAACTTCTTTAACAATAGATTACTTAATCGTTAGTTTTTGTTAAAAACTCTGCTAAGCAATATGTCATTAATTTTCCTCTGATATTCCTGTTAAAATTATTCGACGTATTTTGCATTAATTTGTGGTTTATTTTGATTCTAATAAATACATTATAACTCAAAAAACTTGAAAAGAAAACATACAAGGGTGCTTTTTTTACGATATTTCTCAGCCATATTTTTTTAATTGATTGAACTGGTCTTGATATTTCCGTAAACAAATTATCGTTTTAAACATGTTTTAAGTTTCTTCTTGTGAAAAGATGACTACACGTATTAAGAAAAAAAGGCAAAATGTAAGCCTTTGTAGTAATGATACCTAATCTGTTTTTGAGACGAATTGCAACGTCGGCGGATAATGTAAACGACGCATACCTTCGCTGCATATTTATCTTACAATGACATATGGAATTTTGAAAATCAAATAAAGTTAGCAACGGTTTTAAGAATTTTGGAAAGCGTTGATTATTTTTTTGATTTAGTCCACAATCTATTATTATTATTATTATTATTATTAGCGATTGTTTCTTACCTTTCGTCTAAAATAGATCGATGCAAAGGGCTATCCTCGCCATTCAGAGTCTCTGTGAAATTTTTCAAATACGTAACTTCCTCGTCAAAGTATTTGGGATAAACCATATGCGATGTCATGCTGTCTTCTTGTCTTCTTCGTAAGGCAGAAAAAGTTTTCTGAAAACAATAACTCTTTAATAGATAAATCGTACACAAAGCTCACGTTCCGTAAAAGAAAATTAAAAAAAATGTTTACAGGTTTCATGTGTAGTATTCAAAAATAAAATTTTAAAATTTTAAGAAAACTACTCACCAGAATATCGATTTGAAGTTTTTGAAGAGGAGTGGCGGCAAGGTACAGTCCATGACACTAATATTAGTTAAACATTTTGCTTCCATCAAGTACGTGAGGTCGTTCGCAACGTTCCAAATCGCCTTAATAAAAAACGGAACTAGTTTCAACTCGCGTTTCCTCAAAGTGATGTTAGTTTTGATAATGTCGTGGACCAAGTCGCAGTCGCCGAACTGCAGGTAGATGAATTCGAGGTCGGAAAAGTCCACGGTTTCGCCTTTTTGAACAAGCACGTCCACCACACTCGTTATTTCTTCAAGACTGGAAGGTCTGGAATAATCGTGCGTTTTTATGACGAAGCTCAGAAGAGAGCGTTCCAAATAGTAGGATTTCATTAAGTACTCGACGAACTTCTTCGTGATCTCTCAGATCGTCGCAGCTTTTTAAAAGAATGATCAATTCGTCGTTCTCTAAATTCGCGTCCGCCCCGTACTCCAGGAGCAGAAGCACGGTTTCTTCCACCTTGTGGTAGACGGCTTCAGGCAGAGGAGTAAAACCATTGAAGTTCCGCGCGTTGATCTCAGCGCCTCGGCGCAGGAGGAACTCGCACACATCGGTATTCTTGACCTATTATTGACAAATAGTCAAGGAATCTTCAAACTTCCGCAGTTTTACCTTTTTGTGTAGCGGAGTATTGTAGATGCCATCCCTCCGATTTATGTCGGCCCCTTTTCCACGAGTTGTCGTGCGGCCGCCACGGTTTTGGCCACGTCTAAAGAGGTTTCTCCCAAATAGTTCTTAACGTTGATTTTGAGCGTGGGGTTTCTGAGGAGCGTGAAACCGTTTTCTGAAAACAACAACTCTTTAATAAATTAGTCGTACACAAAGCTCAAGTTTCGTAAAAGAAAATAAAAAAAAAATGTTTACAGGTTTTATGTGGCGTGACAGTAAATAAAAAAAATAACAGATGGCCTGATGTAGTAATGAATATTTATTCAAAAATGAAATTTTAAAATCTTAAGAAAACTACTCACCAGAATATCGGCCATCACACAACGTGATGGCCGAGAACTGAAGGCACACACTGAATTTGTCTCCTAGTTTCACAACCCTTTTATACGAATTCGGAAATTGCCTATTTTATGAGGGGGCATTGTTTTGTAAATGTTTGTAGGTACTCAAAGTACGGATTGCCGATTAAAGTGTCGTTAGAGGCTATTCGAAAACATTTATTTTCAAGATGCAGTGCTAAATTTTCTTCGGAACTATCCGTTAGTCATTAAAATGACATCGAGGAGATTAGGAAGATGTTTTCAAACTAATTGTTCTCTCCTCTTCGTTTTGTTTTTTCAGTAATGTTCAGTTCGATTATTGAACAAAAAACTATTACATTAAATATTAGCTCTTCTTTACTTTTGGTTGACACGCTTCTTCTGGAAAGTACCGGAAAGAATTCGATCTCAGATACAATGAAATTTAATTAAAAAAATTGGTCTAAAGAGTTTAGACAGTACTTCCCTCGCTGTCGGAAACTTGACGACTGCATGCCTATTGTGTTTTTTTTCCCATTACGTTTTACCATCTACATAATATTCCTAATATAAGTACAACAATCGGTCCAGTACTTTCGGAGATTATCTGTCTAATAAAAATCCGGGACGGCAGACGGACAGACGGACGGACAGACGGACGGACAGACGGACGGACAGACGGACAGACGGACGGACAGACGGACGGACAGACGGACGGACAGACAGACGGAAATGGGAGACCTATTTCTTCGTCTTCTAGGGGTCATGAAAGATCGAGAAAACGTAAAAGCAGAGAGTCGGCCTACGGACTCGATTACAATACTTCCTTTGCTTACGCTCGGGAAGTAAAAATATGAATGGAATGATAAATCACAAGTACAAACTCATCATATTTTTTTGCATTTTAGATAGGATTTATTCAGCAAAATTTAAGGGTGACGTCATCAATTTTTTTAGGAGGGATGAACAAATACATTTTGAACAAAAGTTTACCATGCTTATAATAACTTTAAAATATTCCCAAGATTTCAAAGCATTCGGTTTTGTAATTCCTGATTAAATCGATAAAATAAATTCACGCCTTCATTAATTTTTTAGAGTCACCCTGCATATGCAAATCCAAAAATATGAATGGAATGATAAATCACAAGTACAGACTCATCATACTTTTACAGTTTAGATAGGATTTATTCGGCAAACTTTCGAGTTGACGTCATCAATTTTTTGGAGGGGATAAGCAAATATATTTTGACTAAAAATTTATTATGCTCTTTATAACCTTAAAACATCTGCAAGATTTCAAAGCATTCGGTTTTGTAGTTCCTGATTAAATCAATAAAATAAATTTACGCATTCATTAATTTTTTTGAGTCACCCTGTATATGCAAATCGAAAAAATTTGAATGGAATGATAAATCACAAGTACAGACTCATCATATTTTGTACATTTTAGATAGGATTTATTCAGCAAAATTTTGTGGTGACGTACATACATTTTTTAGGGGGGACGACCAAATACATTTTGATCAAAAATTTACCATGCTTATGATAATTTTAAAATATCTTCAAGATTTCGAAGCACTCGGTTTTGTAGTTCCTGAGTAAATCAGTAAAATAAATTTACGCTTTCATTTAATTTCTTGAATCACCCTGTATATGCAAATCCAAAAAATATGAATGGAGTGATAGATCACAAGTACAGACTGATCATATTTTGTGCATTTTAGATATGATTTATTCGGCAAATTTTCGAGCTGACGTCATCAAGTTTTTGGAGGGGATAAGCAAATATATTTTGTCTAAACATTTATTATGCTCTTTATAACCTTAAAACATCTGCAAGATGTCAGAGCATTCCATTCTGTAGTTCCTGATTAAATCAATAAAATATTTTTACGCATTCATTAAGTTTTTTGAGTCACTCTGTATATGCAAATCCAAAAAATATGAATGGAGTGATAAATGACAAGTACAGGCTCATCATATTTTGTACATTTTAGATATGATTTATTCGGCAAACTTTCGAGCTGACGTCATCAAGTTTTTGGAGGGGATAAGCAAATATATTTTGACTAAACATTTATTATGCTTTTTATAACCTTAAAACATCTGCAAGATTTCAGAGCATTCGGTGTTGTAGTTCCTGATTAAATCAATAAAATATATTTACGCATTCATTAATTTTTTTGAGTCACCCTGTATATGCAAATCCAAAAAATTTGAATGGAGTGATGGATCACAAGTACAGACTCATCATATTTTGTAAATTTTAGATATGATTTATTCCACAAACTTTTGAGCTGACGTCATCAAGTTTTTGGAGGGGATAAGCAAATATTTTTTGACTAAAGATTTATGATGCTCTTTATAGCCTTAAAACATCTGCAACATTTCAAAGCATTCTGGTTAGCAGATTAAAAATTAAATTTCAAAATGTTGTTTATAATTTTGATTTTTTTTTCCAAAAATCTGGACGTTTCGGGTGAAAAGTCGATTCAGAGTTGTAAACTACATGTGTAGGACTATGTTATTTTATACAATTGAAAACCCATTTACTATGTACAATTTTGAAGTGACGTCATCGCTTTAGTGGTGGGGATGATTAGACAAATTTTGGTTAGCGTTTTACCATCTACATGATATTCTTAATATAAGTACAAAATTTCACAACAATCGGTCGAGTACTTTCGGAGATTATCTGTCTAATAAAAATCCGGGACAACAGACGGACAGACGGACGGACAGACGGACGGACAGACAGACGGAAATGGGAGACCTATTTCTTCGTCTTCTAGGGGTCATGAAAGATCGAGAAAACGTAAAAGTAGAGAGTCGGCCGACGGACTCGATTACAATACTTCCTTTGCTTACGCTCGGGAAGTAAAAATAAGATAAATAGGAATTATCAACCGAAACCGAAACAACCAACACCTAATATACACCCATACACGTTAAAAAGGAAGCATGGCATTAGACATTAATTAGAAGAGAAAAACAATAACTTGAAGATAGAATAATTAATCCAACCTGTGTTTTGTGGGTTGCCTATAAGACCTATCATTGATTTATTAAGAACAACCCTCAGTAAATTAAAAACCTGTTTGTCACACTCATAACTTTATTTATAACATATGGTGTCGTTCATTCATGTTACAAAAGTCGAGTCAGTTTTATACAGTCTTGCACAAAATTTCAAATACATCCAGGGCCGCGCCTAGAATTTTGGCCTCCCTTGTGCAAAAATTATTTTTACGCCCCTTTTTTTTAAGAAAATAGACATAACTATAATTTTTGTATGTATAATATATATTTGTAAACAAAAAAGGAACGAGTACAGACGTGTTTATTAACATATCTTACAAAAAATATTGATCATAAAAATTGCATTTTGAGAACTTTGCTCTCTGCAAAACTGGCTATTAAATCACGTAAATCCAAACTATCTAAAATATTATTTTCTTTGGATATTATCCCTAAGTCAGAAAGTCTTGTTTGTGACATAGTAGCTCGAAGATAATTTTTTGTAAGTTTCAATTTTGAAAATGATCTTTCACCAGTGGCAATTGAAACCGGAAGAGTAAGTAAAATTCTGATTGCAATAAAAATATTAGGAAAAGTCGAAACAAGTTTATTTTCTAAAATATATTCTAAAATAAAATGCTACTCTTTTTGCTTCCCGAGCGTAAACAAAGGAAGTTTTGTAATCGAGTCCGTCCGCCGACTCTCTACTTTTGCATTTTCGCGACCTATCATGACCCCTAGAGGACGAAGAAATAGGTCTACCGTTTCCGTCTGTCTGTCCGTCTGTCCGTATGTATGCTGTCCCGGATTTTTATTAGACAATAATTTCCTAAAGTACTGGACCGATTGTTGTCAAATTTTGTGTTTATATTAGGTATGTCATAGATGGTAAAACGCTAACCAAAATTTCTCTAATCATATACTACTAATGTGATGACGTCACTTCAAAATTGTACATCTTAGTAAACGGGTTTTAAATTGTATCAAATAACATAGTCTTACACATGTAGTTTATGACTCCGAATTGAGATTTTACCCGAAACGTCCAGATTTTTGGAAAAAAAAATCAAAATTAGGAAACAACATTTTGACATTTAATTTGGAATCTGCAAAACCGAATGCTTTAAAATCTTGCAGATGGTTTACAGTTATGATAAGCATGATAAATTTTTATTCAAAATATATATATTTGTTCCCTCCAAAAAATTTATGACGTCACCTGAAAAGTTTGCCGAATAAATCCCATCTAAAATGTAGAAAATATGATGAGTCTGTACTTGTAACTTATCATTCCATTCATATTTTTTGGATTTGCATATACAGGCTGACTCAAAAAAATGAATTTATTTATTTAATCAGGAACTACAAAACCGAATGCTTTGAAATCGTGGAGGTGTTTTACAGTTATCATAGGCGTGGTAAATTTTTTCTCAAAATATATTTCCTCACCCCCCCCCCTAAAAAATTGATGACGTCACTCCAAAATTTTGCCGAATAAATCTACAAATTAAGATGAGACAGTACTTTTTTTTGATTTGCATTAACAGGGTGACTCAAAAAAATTATTGAATGCGTAAATTTACTTTATTGATTTACTCAGAACTACAAAACCAAATTTGAAATTGATCACGCCACCCCAAAATTTTTCCGAAAAAATGCTATCTTGAATGTGCATTGTGCAAAGTATGACGAGTCTATAATTGTGATTTATCACTGCATAAATATTTTTTAGATTTGCTCATACGGGGTGTGTGAAAAAATTAATGACTGAGTCAATTTATTTTATTGATTAAATCAAGAATTGCAAAACTGAATACTTTGAAATCTTGACGTTTTGAAGTTATTGTAAGCATGGTAACTTTTTAATGAGAATGTATCTCTTATCAACCCCAAATTATTGATCTCAAAATTTTGGCGAATAAATTCTTTCGCAAATGTGCAAAATATGAACAGACTTTTACTCATTGCATTAATATTTTTTAGATTTTCTGAAACAGGTGAATCAAAAAAATAAATAAATGACGGTAAGAATTATAATAATAACATTCAGAATATTTTATTCAATCGATGCTTATGAACAATAGTCATCTGTTTTGGGGCGATAAACTCATAAAAATCAAACAAATCTCTACGTGACATTCTTCCGATGTAATGTATTCCCGTTGATAATGTGTTCTAAATAAATTTTTTGCACTCATAAACTTTTTTGATGACCTTGGGGCATTCAACAGCATGCGGGACGTCGAACATCACGCACAGATGCGTTTTGCTATGACGTTGTTGTTTATAAATAAAGCTGGGCGGTCGAAATTTATTCATCCTATCTACCCATCTCAAGTGCGGCCGGTGCATCCGTGTCTTACTCGCTTCTCGCCTCCCAATTGTGCATCATTTTTAATGATTTACACAAATAGTTTTATTTTCAGCGAAATCGACACTTGAAAGTTATTCAAAATATTATTGTTATTATGTCGTGGATATGGATTTTAAAATCATCAACTGAGGTTCAGTAATGAGAAATAAAAAACATAAAAGGCATGCCGTCGTCACGTTTCCGACACCGAGGGAAGTACTGTCCAAACTCTCTAGACCAATTTTTTCGATTTCCTTATACAGGGTGATGCAAAAATAATAATATAATACGTTATACTAGTATTGCTGCACCAACCTAAGTTGAAATAAGTGTTCTTGCAAATTGATGGTGGAAATTTAAATTAATTTTCGAAAAATAATAAAATCTGATCAATAATTTTTTTATTAACAACTGTACAAATAAAATTAACTTAACAATATTAGCCTATAAACAAAAATCACCAGTAAGATTGCGCCCGCGTGTAAGGCAGGTACGTAGGCGCTTCGATGTGGTAAAACAGCGGATTTTCCATCATAATAATGGAAATTAGCTGTGGAGGAAGTCCGAACTTTTTCAGCAGAGCGTACAACTCGGCCGCCCTATTTAGCTTATATCTTCTACATAACGCCGGACGCACCGCATTTCTACTCAACTCCAACAAACTCGGAATCCCGATGTTCTCCTTGATGTCTTGCAAACAGACTTCCATGTCCTCCGTACATAACTCGGGTTTTTCGTACTTGATGATGTTTTTGTATGTATTGTGGAAGTTTTTGAAGAGGAGTGGCGGCAAGGTACAGTACCTCGCCAAGGTGTGAATACTATAAAAGTCCATGACACTAATGTTCGTCAAAGATTTTGCCTCCATCAAGTTCATGGGGTCGTTCGCGACATTCCAAATCGCCTTAATGAAGAACGGAACTTGTTTCAGTTTGCGCCTCTTCGAAGTGACGTTAGTTTTGATGAGGTCGTGGAGTAAGTCGCAGTCCCCGAACTGCAGGTATATGAATTCGAGGTCGGAAAAGTCCACGGTTTCGCCTTTTTGAACAAGCACGTCCACCACACTTGTTATTTCTTCGAGACTAGAAGGTCTGGAATAATCGTGCGTTTTTATGACGAAGCTGAGAAGAGAGCGTTCCAAGTAGTAGGATTTAATCAAGTACTCGACGAACTTCTTCGTGATTCTTTGACTGCTGCACGGACTCAGCAGGTGAACGACGCTGAAGAAGTAGTCGGTGACCAAGCGACCGCACGTCACCGCTCTCAGATCGTCGCAGCTTTTTAAAAGGATTATCAATTCGAGTAGGAATTCAACAAGTTCGTCTTCTTCTTTCGACAGCGTGGACCAATCCTTTAGGATCTGGGGCACCTGGGTACTGTCGTAACTGGCGGCGAACAGCAGATACTTGGGCTTGGTCTTCTCCCACAATAAAGATTTGATGCTTTCAGCAGCATGAACTCTGTATGCTATCTGCAGAGGCGTGATCTTGTGGGAGTAGTCATTCTCCAAATTCGCGTCGGCCCCGTACTCCAGAAGCATAATCACGGTTTCTTCCACCTTGTAGTAGACGGCTTCATGCAGAGGAGTAAACCCATTGATGTTCCGCGCGTTGATCTCAACGCCTTGGCGCAGGAGGAAGTCGCACACATCGGGATTCTTGACCTATTATTGACAAAAATAGTCAAGGAATTTTCAAACTTTCGCAGTCTTACCTGTTTGTGTAGCGGAGTATTGTAGCTCCCATCCCTCCGATTTATGTCGGCTCCCTTTTCAACGAGTTGTCGTGCGGCTGCCACGGTTTTGGCCACGTGTAAAGGGGTTTCTCCCAAATAGTTCTTGACGTTGATTTTGACCGTGGGTTTCTGAGGAGCGTGGTTAAAATTACTTCGCTGATTAAAGACGTCTCGTTTTTGACCGCTTCATGAAGAGGCGTGTCCCCGTGGTAATCCGGTAGATTGGCGTCCACATTTGGGTGCAGAACTAACTTAGACATTAAATTGAGAGATATCTCTTTGTTTCGGAGACGGAGGGCGGAGAGGAGTGGAGATTCGATGTTTTGATTCCGCACGTTGACGTCCACCGATGGGTCCTCGAGCTGCGCTTGCAGAAGATAGACCCTGCAAAATTGAGATAGTTTGGTTTTTGGTGCTGCAGCGAAGGGACTGTTTTTGATGTTATTGGGTTATATATAAAAAGAAACGGATCGTGGTATTAAGCCCTGCCCCTCGATCTGACAACGAATGAAAAAAGATGGGTCCTAATCTTTGGCTTAATTTTTTTCTGAGTATACATAGTAAGTATTCTTTGAACAACACGATATTCAAAAACATGTTTTTAATTTCTTGTAAAGAAATAAGTATTTTGCAGTTAAGCTCCACGCTCTTGGTTCACGGTGAATAAAAAAAATCATCACAATTGAGATAGGGCGGGTGGGCGGGGCTTATGTTTTGACTTTTTTCTTAATATACATAGTCGTCTTTTCAGAACAACAAACTTAAAACATGTTTAAAATGGTAAATTTGTATAAGAAAATATTGATTTTGCAATTAGGCTCCGCTCTATAATTGCGAAATCCATATTTCCTTGCAAAAATGTAACCATTTTAACCATGTTTTAAGTTTCTTGTTGTCAAAAGGTAGCTATGTTATATTAAAATAAAAAGGCAAAATATTAGCCCTCGGCAAAGGAAAACATATACGAGCACTTTTTGTATTAAAACTGTCTTTCGAGTGAACAATGTAGGGAGAAGCTACTGGACGTAGGGCTTTTTTAAAACACCTCCTTTCTGGGATAAGTAGTAGATACACTTAGCTACTTATACGTGTTAAACAAAAGCTGTATTTTATGTATTTTTTATTATTGTTATAAGTATGTTTATGAGTTTTATTAATTAACAAAGCAAAATATACCGGGCATTTTTTTTAAAACTGAACATATCCCTATGTCAGTGACTATATATTTTAACTTAACTCTATACTCACTGCCTATGTTCAGTTTTAAAACGACGCAGTCAATTGCAACTGTAATGCAACCAACATTACAACAACTCCATCGTTTAAAAAAGTAGAATCAAATAGAATGCTTTGAAATGTTTTCTAAAATGTCAAAACTGCTTGCACACAATGTATTCGACAGAAGAAAAAATTCAAATACTGCAATGGTACCAAGCTGGTAGTAGCATGCGAATTGTAAGGGATTTATTTTCCATACAGTAACTCCCTACTAGGCCAATTCCGTCTCTCGCAACAATTTGGAACATAATTAAAAATTTTAATGCAAGAGGATGTGTCGTCAATAGCCATCATCAAAGAAATAGTAGATGTCACATTTTAACCGAAGAGATGAAATTAAACGTATTATGCTACGCTGAAGAGGAACCAATATCCACCATAACGCAAATGAGTAACTACTTCGGTATTTCCAGATTCTCAATTCGAAAAGTTTTGAAGGAATGCCGATTTAAACCATATAAATTTAGGAATCATCAATACCTCACTGAAGAGGATAAAATAAGGAGGACGGATTTTTGTGAATTGATGTTTAACTCACTGAACACTAATGAACAACTTTTAGAAAACATTATGTTTACAGATGAGGCATCATTTAGTAGGAATGGCGAAGTTAATTCACAAAATTATCGGTTAGATTTTCTACAATTTTATTATTCAATGCTATTTATGCCAAAATGTTCTTATTACAGATACTGGGCCCGCACAAATCCTCATGTGCAAAATTTAATTCGCCATCAAGTACAAGAAAGACTAAATGTGTGGGCTGGCTTAATAAACAATAGGCTCATTGGACCATTTTTTATTGATGGCAATTTAAATGCAAATAAATTTCTTAGATTTTTAAGGAACCATATTATTCCTGAAATTGAACCACTAAATATTGAGAATATTTGGTTCCAGATGGATGGTGCACCAGCACATTCGTGTAGAATAGTTACGAATTATTTAAATGATGTATTTGGTGAACGTTGGATAGGGAGATTTGGTCCTGTAGCTTGGCCTGCACGATCACCAGATCTTTCGCCAAATGATTTTTTTCTCTGGGGACACCTACATAATACAATTTATGATCACGTAGAAATTCAAACAATTCAGGAGTTACAGGAACGAATAGTCAGAGCTTGCCAAGAGTTGAATCCAAATTTCGTACGAAATGCAGTGCAAGGATTCCATCACAGACTTGGTTATTGCTTGGAACAGGGAGGCGGTCATTTCGAATATTTGTTATAAAATTTAGTTTTTTGTTTTATAAAATTTTTGTCGTATTTATGGTTTTGTTTATTGTTGACCATGTGCATAACACGCTGTAGTTTCGGTGAAAAAGCTCTGCTTTACTCAAACGATTTCTCGTGGTTATGCAACCAACAATGTTCCTGAATTCACAGCGTCGTTTTAAAACTGAACATAGCCCTATGTTCAGTTTTAAAAAAAATGCCCGGTATATTAACAATATTTAAGTACAATGAATTTTTAGTAATCATGTGTATTGAATTCTGGATCCTGAGTAGAGTAAAAATATTATAGTTCCCCAGTTCTAATTCGGTTTTATGATAGTACCGCATTGCGTAAAATTAACTTCTTTAACATTAGATTACTCAATCGTTAGTTTTTGTTAAAAACTCTACTAAGCAATATGTCATTAATTTTCCTCTGATAATCCTGTTAAAATTGTTCGACGTATTTTCCATTAATTTGTGGTCTATTTTGATTTTAATAAACACATTATGACTTAAAAAACTTGAAAAGAAAACATACAAGGGTGCTTTTTTACGATATTTCTCAGCCATATTTTTTTAATTGATTGAATTGGTCTTGATATTTCCGTATACAAATTATCGTTTTAAACATGTTTTAAGTTTCCTGTTGTGAAAAGATGACTACACATATTAAGAAAAGGCAAAATGTAAACCTTTGTAGTAATAATACCTAATCTGTTTTTGAGACGAATAGCAACGTCAGCGGATAATGTAAACGACGCATACCTTCGCTGCGTATTTATCTTACAATGACATAATGGAATTTGGAAAATCAAATAAAGTTAGCAACGGTTTTAAGAATTTTGAAAAGCGTTGATAATTTTTTTGATTTAGTCCACAATCTATTATTATTATTATTATTATCGATTGTTTATTACCTTTCGTCTAAAATCGATCGGTGCAAGGGGCTATCCTCGCCATTCAGAGCCTTCGTGAAATTTTTCAAATACGTAACTTCCTCGTCAAAGTAGTTGGGATAAACCATGTACGATGTCATGCTGTCTTCTTGTCTTCTTCGTAAAACAGAAACAGTTTTCTGGAAACAATAACTCTTTAATAGATAAGTCGTACACAAAGCTCAAGTTTCGTAAAAGAAAATAAAAAAATTGTTTGCAAGTTTCATGTGGCGTGACAGTAAATAAAAAAAAAATAACAGATGACCTGATGTAGTATTGAATATTTATTCAAAAATGGAATTTTAAAATCTTAAGAAAACTACTCACCAGAATATCGGCCATCACGTTGTGTGACATGACACAACGTGATGGCCGAGAACTGAAGGCACACACTGAATTTGTCTGCTAATTTCACAACCCTTTTATACGAATTCGGAAATTGCCTATTTTATGAGGGGGCATTGTTTTGTAAATGTTTTTAGGTACTCAAAGTACGGATTGCCGATTAAAGTGTCGTTGTAGACCATTTGAAAATATTTATTTGTAAGATTCAGTGCTAAATTGTCTTCGAAAATATATCCGTTAGTCATTAAAATGCCATTGTACGAGATTAGGAAGATGTTTTCAAACTAATTGTTCTCTCCTCTTCGTTTTTTTTTTCAGTAAGTTTTAGTTCGATTATTGAACAAAAAAGTAATACATTAAATAGCAGCTCTGCTTTAGCATTGGTTGACACGCTTCTTCTGGAGAGTACCGGAAAGAATTCAATCTCCGATATAATAAAATTTAATTAAAAAAAAAAAAAAAGATAAATAGGAATAATCAACCGAAACCGAAACAGCCAACACCCATATACACCCATACACGTTAAAAATGACGCATGGCATTAGGCCTTAATTGGAAGAGAAAAACAATAACATGAGGATAGAATATTTAACCCAACCTGTGTTTTATGGGTTGCCTATAAGACCTATCATTGATTTATTTATAACAACCCTCAGTAATTTAAAAACCTGTTTGTCACAGTCATAACTTTATTTATATCATATAGTGTCTTTCATTCATGTTACAAAAGTCGAGTCAGTTTCATACAGTTTTGCACAAAATTTTAAATACATTCATGGCCGCGCCTAGAGTTTTGACCGCCCGTGTGCAAACATTATTTTTACGCCCCTCTTCTTAAGAAAATAGGCAAAACTATAATTTTTGTATGTATAATATTTATTTGTAAACAACAAAGGTACAAGTACAGACGTGTTTATTAAGATGTCTTATATACAGACATACGAAAAATATTGTTTTAAAATAAACCATAAAAATTGCATTTTGCTAACTTTGTTTTCTGCAAAAACTGGCTATTAAATCACGTAAATCCAAACTATCTAAAATATTGTTTTCTATGGATATTATCGCTAAGTCAGAAAGTCTTGTTTGTGACATAGCAGATCGAAGATAATTTTTAGCAAGTTTAAATTTTGAAAACGATCTTTCACCAGAGGCAACTGAAACCGAAAGAGTAAGTAAAATTCTGATTGCAATAAAAATATTGGGAAAAGTCGAAACAAGTTTATTTTCTAAAATATATTCTAAGATAAAATGCGGCTGTTTTTACTTCCCGAGCGTAAACAAAGGAAGTTTTGTAATCGAGTCCGTCGGCCGACTCTCTACTTTTGCATTTTCTCGACCTATCATGACCCCTAGAGGACGAAGAAATAGGTCTCCCGTTTCTGTCAGTCTGTCTGTCCGTATGTATGCTGTCCCGGATTTTTATTAGACAATAATTTCCTAAAGTACTGGACTGATTGTTGTCAAATTTTGTATTTATATTAGGTATATCATAGAGGGTAAAACGCTAACCAAAATTTGTCTAATCATGTACTACTAATGTGATGACGTCACTTCAAAATTGTACATCTTAGTAAGCGGGTTTTAAATTGTGTCAAATAACATAGTCTTACACATGTACTTTATGACTTCGAATTGAGAATTTACCCGAAACGTCCAGATTTTTGGAAAAAAAAATCAAAATTAGGAAACAACATTTTGACATTTAATTTGGAATCTGCAAAACCAAATGCTTTGAAATCTTGCAGATGGTTTACAGTTATGATAAGCTTGATAATTTTTTATTCAAAATGTACTCGTATTTGTCCCCTCCAAAAAATAGATGACTTCACCTCAAAAGTTTGCCGAATAAATACTATCTAAAATGTAGAAAATATGTGAGTCTGTACTTGTAATTTATCATTCCATTAATATTTTGTGGATTTGCGTATGCAGGGTGACTCAAAAAAATTAATGAATGCGTAAATTTATTTTATTGATTTACTCAGGAACTACAAAACCAAATTTGAAATCTTGGAGATGTTTTAAAGCACGGTAAATTTTTGATCAAGATATATTTGCTCATCCCCCCCGCCCCCTAAAAAATTGATCACGCCACACCAAAATTTTTCCGAAAAATGCTATCTTAAATGTGCATTGTGCAAAGTTTGATGAGTCTATAATTGTGATTCATCACTGCATAAATATTTTTTAGACTTGCTTATACGGGGTGTGTGAAAAAAATTAATGACTGACTCAATTTATTTTATTGATTAAATCAAGAATATTGCAAAACTGAATACTTTAAAATCTTGACGTTTTGAGGTTATTGTAAGCATGGTAACTTTTTAATGAAAATGTATCTGTTTATCAACCCCAAAAAATTGATTACGGCATCTCAAAATTTTGCCGAATAAATTCTTTCGCAAATGTGCAAAATGTGAACACTTTTAATCATTGCATTCATATTTTTTAGATTTGCTTAAACAGGCGAATCGAAAAAGTAAATGAATGACCGACACTTGAAAGTTATAATAAAGTAATATATTATTATTATTATGTCGTGGTATGGATTTTAAAATCATCAACTGACGTTCAGTAATGAGAAATTAAAAACATAATGCCGTCGTCGCGTTTTCGACAGCGAAGGAAGTACTGTCTAAACTCTCTAGACCAATTTTTTCGATTTCCTTATACAGGGTGATGCAAAAATAATAATATAAAACGTTATTACTAGTATTGCTGCACCAACCTAAGTTGAAATACGTCTTCTTGCAAATTGATAGTGGAAATTTAAATTAATTTTCGAAAAATAACAAAATCTGGTCAACCATTTTTTTATTAACAACTGTACAAATAAAATTAACTTAACAATACTAGCCTATAAACAAAAATCACCAGTAATATCGCGCCCTCGTGTAAGGCAGGTACGTAGGCGCTTCGATGTGGTAAAACAGCGGATTTTCCATCATAATAATGGAAATTAGCCTTGGAGGAAGTCCGAACATTTTCAGCAGAGCGTACAACTCGGCCGCCCTATTTAGCTTATATCTTCTACATAACGCCGGACGGACCGCATTTCTACTCAACTCCAACAAACTCGGAATCCCGATGTTCTCCTTGATGTCTTGCAAACAGACTTCCATCTCCTCCGTACATAACTCGGGTTTTTCGTACTTGATGATGTTTTTGTACGTATTGTGGAAGTTTTTGAAGAGGAGTGGCGGCAAGGTACAGTACCTCGCCAAGGTGTGAATACTATGAAAGTCCATGACACTAATGTCCGTCAAAGATTTTGCCTCCATTAAGTTCTTGGGGTCGTTCGCGACATTCCAAATCGCCTTAATGAAGAACGGAACTTGTTTCAGTTTGCGCCTCCTCGAAGTGACGTTAGTTTTGATGAGGTCGTGGAGTAAGTCGCAGTCCCCGAACTGCAGGTATATGAATTCGAGGTCGGAAAAGTCCACGGTTTCGCCTTTTTGAACAAGCACGTCCACCACACTTGTTATTTCTTCGAGACTGGAAGGTCTGGAATAATCGTGCGTTTTTATGACGAAGCTGAGAAGAGAGCGTTCCAAGTAGTAGGATTTAATCAAGTACTCGACGAACTTCTTGGTGATTCTTTGACAGCTGCACGGACTCAGCAGGTGAACGACGCTGAAGAAGTGGTCGGTAACTAAGCGACCGCACGTCACCGCTCTCAGATCGTCGCAGCTTTTTAAAAGGATTATCAATTCGAGTAGGAATTCAACAAGTTCGTCTTCTTCTTTCGACAGCGTGGACCAATCCTTTAGGATCTGGGCACCTGGGTACTGTCGTAACTGGCGGCGAACAGCAGATACTTGGGCTTGGTCTTCTCCCACAATAAAGATTTGATGCTTTCAGCAGCATGAACTCTGCATGCTATCTGCAGAGGCGTGATCTTGTGTGTGTAGTCGTTCTCCAAATTCGCGTCGGCTCCGTACTCCAGGAGCATAATCACGGTTTCTTCCACCTTGTAGTAGACGGCTTCATGCAGAGGAGTAAACCCTTTGATGTTCCGCGCGTTGACTTCAACGCCTTGGCGCAGGAGGAAGTCGCATACCTCCGGATTCTTGACCTATTATTGACAAAATTACTCAAGGAATCTTCAAACTTTCGCAGTCTTACCTGTTTGTGTAGCGGAGTATTGTAGCTCCCATCCCTCCGATTTATGTCGGCTCCCTTTTCAACGAGTTGTCGTGCGGCTGCCACGGTTTTGGCCACGTGTAAAGGGGTTTCTCCCAAATAGTTCTTCACGTTGATTTTGACCGTGGGGTTTCTGAGGAGCGTGGTTAAAATTACTTCGCTGATTAAGGACGTCTCGTTTTTGACCGCTTCATGAAGAGGCGTGTCCCCGTGGTAATCCGGTAGATTGACGTCCACATTTGGGTGCACAACTAACTTAGACATTAAATTGAGAGATATCTCTTTGTTTTGGAGACGGAGGGCGGAGAGGAGTGGAGATTCGATGTTTTGATTCCGCACGTTGACGTCCACCGACGGGTCCTCGAGCTGCGCTTGCAGGAGATAGACCCTGTAAAATTGAGATAGTTTGGTTTTTGGTGGCATAGCGAAGGGACTGTTTTTGAGGGTATTGGGTTATATATAAAAAGAAACGGATCGTGGTATTAAGCCCGAATGAAAAATTCATCACAATTGAGAATTGAGATTTGGGCGGGTATGGGTGTTAAGTTTGATGGATGATGAATAAGAGCAGCGGACAGTCGTTTTATAGTTTTATTAAATAAATAACAAGTGTGTTCTAGAGCGAGTATGATATTATGACCGTTAGGTCCAGAGATTGAATATAAGGACTATGTTAACCGCTTGAAGAGTGCTTGAAGAGTCAATGATGAATAGTGAATGAAATTCCCTGTGTTTCAAGGTGGTGGTGGCCCTGGCTCCCACCCTTACGGGTGGAGAGGGTGAAACAGGTCCCCGCCAGAGGCACTAACATACCCCCCGCCTTGAAACAATTACATTGTTTTAATACCAAATAATAGAATGTTAGAGTGATAACATGATATCATAATGATCAATTCAAATGAGAATACATGAGTAAGATTTACTACAATTAACATTGTATAGAATGGATTAACAGTGATTATGCAATATGGGCAGTAAACTAAGAATAGCGATTTACAACAAGTTGCCCACATACAATAAGAATGAATATAATTTATAGGTACTTGGAATACACCTGAAAGAGAGATTTACAACTCTTTATCAGGTACAATACGAGTGGACAGACATTATTTACAGTAGTGTGTATGTAATGAGTTAACAGATAACCAGAGCCCGAATTAGTAAATGGAAATACCGTTTCCGAATTGGCGCACTTTATGATGCAATTTCGACACTGCACAAACACTACGCGAACCAGATCGTCTTTGCCGCGATGCACTTGCACTATTCGTTGTAATCGCCACCGCAACGGGAGCCGGTTGTCTTCTTTGATCGGTAGTACCAGCGCTCCAGTGCCGGGAACGTTTCTTGAGAGGGTTTGCCACCTGGATCTCCCCTGCAGCGTCGTATGATATTCCGCGGACCAGCGCTTCCAGAAATGTTGGCGACAGGATTCACTCAATTGCCAACGGGAAAGGATGTTGACAGGAATAGTAGTGTATTCCTTTTCTACTGGAGTTGTCAATGGATGGCCAACAAGACAATGGCCCGGAGTCAGTGCGGCTGAATTAGTAACGTCGCTGGAAAGCGGCGTCACAGGGTGCGAATTCAGGACAGCTTCAATCCTGACCAAAAGCGCATACATCATCTCGTACGTTAGATGGTTGTCTCCGATAATGCGCTGGATGTGAGTTTTTATGAATTTAATCCACGCTACCCACAAACCACCAAAATTGGGCGCACGCGGGGAATTAAAGTCCATTTGATATTTTCTGGTTTTAGCTTATTCTGAAATTCTTTCCCTACTAGCAATTCGTTTAGCTTGCGCCTAGTACCTACGAAATTTGTGACGTCGTGAGAGTGAAGCCAAACGCACCGGTACATTTTCGATATGTCGCATGTGAGGACATGAATTAACGTAGTTAAAAGTTCGGGTTGAAAACCGGGGCCGGTTAATAAGTTGTCATTTAGGCTTAAATTGTTTGAGCTAAGATTTGAACGGTCAACAACCTCGCAGAGTTTATTGGAAGAAACATGGAGATTTGAAACACAATTGTGTGGCAGGTAAATAGTATTATTTAACGAATTTTCGTTAAGTACCTTCAGGTGTACAAGGTCTAGGTACTTCCTTAGAAAGACAATAAAACCCTCGGTAAGTTTATGATTACGACCCTCTGCGAACAATAACGGTTGGAGAACCCCTTCTTGGGAATTTCTTAATTGAGGTGGATTTTTGAAATAAGGGACGGTGGAACGACCCAACTTTTCCGAAAAGAGGAGTTTAATTACGAAACGACCATCGGGTGAATGGCCGGTGGTATTTTGAAAAGGGGTTGCAAATACAGAGGTTTTAAGACCTTTGCTTAATAACCTGCTTCCGGTTTTGACAGTCTCAACTTCAAACAAATGAGAAATAATTTTATTCAAACTAATATTGCGATGACGGGAATTTCTTAAATGCCCAAAACTGCCGTTAAAAATCAACCCCAGCGCGGTATTCTGATGCGCCGGTGGATTTTTACTAAAATGATTTTGTATTTTAAGTTCGGCATTTTCTGAATGTTTTTTTTTATCAAGAATTGCTACGATTGACGTGTTGATGCTATGAATATGTAATTCCAAAGCCTTGCCCAAATTTTCGGTGATGAATTGAGATTGACTCCCGATGTCCAAGAAAACGCGACATTCTTTTACTTTACCTGATTGGCCCATTACGCGAATCAAACCGGTGGATAAAAGTACACTAGACGGAATAGCTAAATTACATTTCGAGGTGTCTTCAGGATTATCGGAATCCTCATCTGGTTTATTTTTGATTTCATTTTTGAGAAGGTTATTGTTTGTTTCTGCGTGCAAAAGCGTGTGGTGCTTCTTATGACATTGTTTACAACGCCTTGATATGTAACAATTTTTCGCGACATGATTACTTCTTAAACAATTGAAGCAACGATTCATTTTCTTTATTTGTTCCACTCTATCGTTGGGCGTTAAACTTAAAAAAGTTGTACAATTGAAGATGTTGTGCATTTGGGAACATATAAAACACGGGATTGATTGATTATTGCTTACTTGTACCTTCTTTGTGTTTGATTTTAATGATTTACCCAAATATTTGGTTTTGGATTCACATTGTTTACCGATATCCAATAATGAGCTACAATCTTTCAAATTATCTGTAGGACTTTTTATTGGAACTAACGCGGTGTCTGATTTTGGATTGGATGTGCTATCTATCTTAGTTTGGGACATGCCCACAGAGTTGCAAGAATTATTATCCGGATGATTTTTCGGTTTGCTTGATATTGAATTTGATAATAATTTGTGAGAATTCGGTATTAACTTATGCGTTTCTGAAATAATGACTTTTTTGTTATCGATAGTTTTATACTTAATGAATAGTGCAGGGGTAAACCGCACTTTAACCGGAGCATTGGTAGTCTTATGAAGTTTAATGGGTTCTCCATTTAGCATGTTGTCCACTTTTATGGGTTTTAGATTTTCACAACGTTTTTCGAGATGAGCATGGTTGGTATTTACGTTAAAAGCATTCGGGAAAGGAAGATGATACAACAAATCGGCTTTTTTGATTAGAGCAGTATATAATTCCGATATTTCATGGATATAGGTTTGCACGGGTC
Source organism: Zophobas atratus (assembly GCA_022388445.1). NCBI lineage: Eukaryota > Metazoa > Arthropoda > Insecta > Coleoptera > Tenebrionidae > Zophobas > Zophobas atratus. The sequence goes on from CM039448.1 coordinate 4,400,155, forward strand.
CGAGATTATAAACTGCGGGTTTGTTAGATTCTTCGCTACTCGTGTCATCTAAAAATACCACGATTTCCGATTTATGTTCAACTATAAGATTTTGTACGTTAGATTGTACCCGTTTCAAATCTTCCAACCTGCATCTTAACTCGCCTATTTTTTGGTGGTTTGTAACTTCCGAGATGAACTCCGCATGTGAATGTACATCGTTAACAAGAACGATAAATTTCCAGAGAGATTCGTTATTCGACATCGTCAGTACGAGAATAATGAACTACGCAAAATGGACAAAACTAAAGCCTACCTGAGTTTCTTGATGAATGACCCTCGATGATTTGCACTGCACTCGCGGCCGTTACCGATTTTTGAATACTTGATGATTTAGGTGGAATATTGAATTCCAAGCGATGATGATTTATCGAACTACACTTATCACTTATCACTGTTACTGATTTTCTGTCGCTGATCCGGCTCGAAGGACCATGTTAAGTTTGATGGATGATGAATAAGAGCAGCGGACAGTCGTTTTATAGTTTTATTAAATAAATAACAAGTGTGTTCTAGAGCGAGTATGATATTATGACCGTTAGGTCCAGAGATTGAATATAAGGACTATGTTAACCGCTTGAAGAGTGCTTGAAGAGTCAATGATGAATAGTGAATGAAATTCCCTGTGTTTCAAGGTGGTGGTGGCCCTGGCTCCCACCCTTACGGGTGGAGAGGGGTGAAACAGGTCCCCGCCAGAGGCACTAACAATGGGTATGGCGTAATTTTTTTCTTAATATGTATACTTAGTATTCTTTGAACAACACGATAGGTACTCAAAAACATATTTTTAATTTCTTGTAAAGAAATAAATATTTTGCAGTTAAGTTCCGCCCTCTTGGTTCAAGGTGAATAAAAAAAATCATCACAATTGAGATAGGGCGGGTGGGCGGGGCTTATGTTTTGCCTTTTTTCTTAATATACATAGTCGTCTCTTCAGAACAACAAACTTAAAATGGTAAATTTGTATAAGGAAATATTGATTTTGCAATTAGACTCCGCTCTATAATAGCAAAATCCATATTTCCTTGCAAAAATGTAACCATTTTTTAACCATGTTTTAAGTTTCTTGTTGTGGAAAGGTAGCTATGTTATATAAAAAAAAAGACAAAATATTAGCCCTCGGCAAATGAACACATATACGAGCACTTTTTGTATTAAAACCATTTTTCGAGTAAAGAATTTAGGGAGAAGTTACTTTTTTAAAACACGTCCTTTCTGGGATAAGTAGTATTACTTAGCTAGTTATACGTGTTATAAAAACTGTATTTTATATAATTTTTATTATTATTATAAATATGCTTATTAGTTTTATTAATTAACAAAGCATTAACAATATTAAGTACAATGAATTTTTAATCATGTGTATTGAATTCTGGATCCTGACTAGAGTAAAAATATTATAGTTCCCCAGTTCTAATTCGGTTTTTTGATAGTACCGCATTGCGTAAAAGTTAACTTCTTTAACAATAGATTACTTAATCGTTAGTTTTTTGCTAAAAACTCTGCTAAGCAATATGTCATTAATTTTCCTCTGATATTCCTGTTAAAATTATTCGACGTATTTTTCAATAATTTGTGGCATATTTTGATTTTAATAAAGACATTATGAATCAAAAAACTTGAAAAGAAAACACACAATGGAGCTTTTTTACGATATTTCTCATCCTTATTTTTTTATAATTGAACTGGTCTTGATATTTCCATACACAACTTTATCGTTTTAAACATGTTTTAAGTTTCTTGTTGTGAAAAAATGACTACACATATTAAGAAAAAAAGGCAAAATGTAAGCCTTTATTTAGTCCACAATCAATTATTATTATTATTATTATTATTATCGTTTCGTACCTTTCGTCTAAAATCGATCGGTGCAAAGGGCTATCCTCGCCATTCAGAGCCTTCGTGAAATTTTTCAAATACGTAAATTCCTCGTCAAAATAATTGGGATAAACCAGGTACGATGTCATTCTGTCTTCTTGTCTTTTTCGTAAAACAGGAACAGTTTTCTGGAAACAATAACTCTTTAGTAGATAAGTCGTACACAAAGCTCAAGTTCCGTAAACGAAAATAAAAAAAATTGTTTGCAAGTTTCATGTGGCCTGACAGTAAATTAAAAAAAAATAACAGATGACCTGATGTAGCATTGAATATTTATTCATAAATGAAATTTTAAAATCCTAAGAAATCTACTCACCAGAATATCGATTTCAATACACAACGTGAAGGCCGAGAACTGAAGGCACACACTGAATTTGGCTACTAATTTCACAACCCTTTTATACAAATTCTGAAATTGCCTGTTTTATGAGGGGGCATTGTTTTGAAAACGTTTGTAGGTACTCAAAGTACGGATCGCCGATTAAAGTGTCGTTAGAGACCATTTGAAAATATTTATTTTCAAGATGCAGTGCTAAATTTTCTTCGGAACTATATCCGTTAGTCATTAAAATGCTATTGACGAGATTAGGAAGATGTTTTCAAACGAATTGTTCTCTCCTCTTCGTTTTTTTTCCAGTAATGTTGAGTTCGATTCTTGAACAAAAAAGTATTACATTAAATAGCAGCTCTTCTTTACCTTTGGTTGACACGCGTCTTTTGGAAAGTACCAGAAAGAATTCGATCTCAGAAACAATAAAATTTAATTAAAAAAAAAAATAAATAAATAGGAATTATCAACCGAAACCGAAACAACCAACACCTATGTACACCCATACACGTTAAAAAGGAAGCATGGCATTAGACCTTAATTGGAAGAGAAAAACAATAACATGAGGGTAGTATATTTAATCCAACCGGTGTTTTGTGGGTTGCCTAGAAGACCTATCATTGATTTATTTATAAGAACCCTCACGATCTTTATATAGTAGGGTTCGTCATGAAAATCTTGTGGTATGTCTATTGGTATTCGATGCAGAAGAATAAAAATTCCCTGAACTTTTTTCGTTAGGTCATGTTTTATTAAATTAAAGTTTAAAAAATATGGCAGAAATATAAACATTGTCGCCGATACTTTCATTTTTCAGTAGCAATGATCAAGTTAACGGTATCCATTTCTTAGTAAGCGTAAATCTTTACGCTATTTAAAACAGTTATTCGCCTTTTTGCAAGTGTTTATTTCATATGTAAGGAATAAACACTAAAATTTTACTTAAACATTCGCCCACTCTTCTTAGAAATGGAAATTTCGACCTTTGTGAACAGCCTATCTTCCAACTTCTTTTTTCACTTTTCTAAGATTACTAAAAGGGTTGGTAAAAGACAACAACCTTGCTCTAGTGCTTTGATGGGTTTAGCTCTTCTGAAACATTTTTCCGGCCTTAAATTGAATGATTTTACTTTTACTAAGTACTTCCAAACGCTTATTAATAAGAACGTTACTATACACCTTCTCCAGGTCCATGAAGAGTTACAAAAAAAAATAAAAATTCTTAAAATTTGGTGCAAAGTAACAACGTGGATGATCTAAGTAAAATTATACTTATTTTGTTGTACGTCAGGTAGTTTTCACATACTACCTTGGTAAATTTAGAACGAAAGATGCGTAAAAATATCATCCCCGACAAGCTACAATTCACTCCATTTCCATTATTTCGCTATGAAAATCTGTATCATCACCATCATTTTCAAATTCAGATTCTGAATCAGATTCACGTAGCGAAATAATGAAAGGAGTTATAGATTCTTACGAAAGATTTCCATATTTTTCCCAATCTGCCAAAATAAGTTTTTCACAATGTTTACAAAAATTTTGCCACATGCTTGGAGTACATTTAGAAAGCGCCTCAAGCCATAAATTCTCCACCCTATTTTTTAATGAAGGTTGAGAATTTATATGCTTGTTGTAATACAAAAGTCGAGTCAGTTTTACACAGTATTGCACAAAATTTCAAATACATCATCAGAAATCCACAATCCTAAAAAACAACTCTTTATTTTGAAACTACAGACACACAATATTTAATAACAATGTTGCATATATTTTACTCCACTACTTCTTCTCCTCCCCCTTGGCGCCGTCCCCCCAATACGGCTTCCCCGTCTTCGCAATCGGTATCTCCTTTCCCACCTCCTCCTCGACGACCCTCGGCGCCGAAACCGTCAAAACCCCATCCGAAGACAACCTCGACTCCACTTTGGTCATGTCGTGTCCCTTCGGCAACACAAACCTCCTCACGAAGTGTCTAGACACGTACCCATCGCCGTCTTGCTTCTCTTCGTGTTTGCCCTCCACAGTTATCACGTTATCTTCAGTCACTCTAATTTTCAAATTCTCAGGTTTGAAGTTCTGCACGTCCAAGTCCGCCTGGAACTTCTCTTTGCCAAAGCGGACCGAAGACTCGACGTCGTGGTGAGCCAGGACGGTCCTCCACGGTTTCAATAAACGCAAGAAGTAGCGAAAATCGTGGGAAAGCGCGGGGTAGAACATGTTCGTTGCTTTTTCGCTCAGCGGTGATGTTTTGGACTGAGGAGTAGCGGAATCGGAGCCGTATTTATAGCGGCGCGGAAAATTCGGGAAATTTCTAGAAGGTTCTATAAGGTTCTAGAGGGTGATGAAGGAATTTTCTGGTTTAATGATAATAGTGGAAGTTGTTTTAGGGTTGGTTGGGGGTTTGGTGTGTTGTTTCAGTCGCGTTACTTGTCAAAATATAGAATGATTCGATTTTTTTTAGTGTTGTGCAATATTACAAACTTACCGTATGTTTGTGTTTTGTTGGTTGCATATCTTATACTTAGATACCTTGAAATCAAAACAAGTTCTGCTAGTGTACTGAAAATTTTATTAAATTAAATACAAATACACATACATTACAAAACTCAGTCTTTAATTACTACAAATATCAAAAAAAATAATTATTACAAAATAGCTGCGAAAAAATTACTTCTTTTCTTCTTCTTCCTTCTTCTCCACCGCCTTGGTCGGCTGCCCCGTCTGGATAACCGGAACGCTCCTTTCCTCCTCCACAGCAGCCTTCACCCTGGGCGCCGTTATCGTAAGCACCCCGTCCGACGACAACTTCGACTCGATTTTATCCGCGTCGTGGTCCTCGGGCAAAACGTACTTCCTCACGAAATGCCGCGAAATAAACCCGTGCTCGTCTTCCTTCTCCTCGTGTTTTCCCTCCACCGTGATGACGTTTTTGGCCACCTTCACGCTGATTTCCTCCGGCTTGAACTGCTGCACGTCCAGATTCACCTGGAATTTGTCCTTGTCGCGGCAGACGGTCGATCCGGAATCCTTTTGGGAAGCGGCAGAACGCCAAGGTCTCAGATATCCCGCAGGACAACGCATAAGGTGGCGGAGTTCGCGAGGAATCAGCGGCGCGAAGAAATCCTCCTGGTCCAGACCCAAGCCGAAATGTTGATCCAGCATTCTGGTCGGGCGGGAGTGTTCGAAGGGGTCATTCAACAGAATTATGGACATTTTCGCTGGTTTAGCACTGATTTGTACGTCGTGGTTTTTTTAAAGTTGGCACCTTGTGCTGTATCGACGAATTGAATCGCAGGACTGATGTCGGGCTTGATCGGCGGCTGGTTTTATAAGGAGACGCGTTTCGAGAATATTCGGAAATTAGCGCGACGGATAAATCTAGAATATTGGAGAAGGTCAGGAATGTTTGGGTTGCGTGGTGATGAATCAGTTCATAGAATGTTCTCTCTAGAACATTCGGGAAGTCGCTCTTACGTGATGTTTTCTTTTTTAATTTTACAAATAGTTTTTCGTTTAAAATAAAGCTCTTAACCAGTGATTAAAGAAAAAATAAACAAACACGAAATTACTTTTATAATTTCAATACTAACCCGGGGATATGTGAATAAAATTGCTGGAAGTTTGTAAAATTATAACAAAATTTTTTCAGTTTTTCTGTTTCTCCTATTTATTTTTTTGTGTTTAAGGATTTGCTTAACTTATGTAAATAATTCAACAGGAAATACATTACAATTTGTTGTTAAAACCTCTGCATATTTTAATTTGTCCTGAATTTTTATAAAATTACATTACAAAATGAATTAAAAAAGGTTTAGGAATCTAAAATTTGTTCCATGTAGATTTTACAACTGTAAAATGTGTTTTAAATTAAAGAAATTGGGATTTGGTATTACATTTTTACCAGAATAGAATGACTAATCGAGCTACTTTTTTAAATTTAGATTTATTTTTGAATACACAAGAGCAATTACACGTTCTACTACAAAGAAATATCTAATACGTATAATACTGTAATTATTTTATACAGTATGTTCCCGGATTGAGTTCACAAGAGGAAAAAAACTGTATTTTCAATTTTACAAAATAATGACACAGGAATAAAATTTCTTGCTTAATTCAAAATAAATAAATTTATAATTAGAACTTTAATATTATCAGGCTGTGTTCTTAAAATCGAAAAAACCCAAAAGTAGCGTAGGACTTTTTAATTTTTAATTTTACAAAAAAAATGTCAGTGGAATAAAAATTGTTCCTTAAGTCAAACCAATTTCTGCTATTCGATTAACCCACCACCCCTTTCACCACGTAGTTCGATTCTAACCCGTAATTCTTTCCTCTTGTGAAAATTTGTATAATATTCACAGTTTGATAATGCACCATAATAGGTGCATAAGGTACGATCAACTTTGGCGCATGATGTACACTGTAAGAAAATAGAGGGTGGGTGGGCGGGGCTAGTATTTGCTAAGATAAGACTGAACGATATTAAAAGTAGTTACTACAATGAAAAAGGGGTGGCAGCCAGGCAACTGCTTGCTTATAAGACACTGTGGAACAAAGGTAAACTAAGCTCCACCCACCCAATCACCCCTATTCCGCTTTGATTGCTCATTTCATTGGCTCTGAGATGGAGTCTGGAATGATAATGCTTGCTTATAAAAGATTCTGTTGGAAAAATCAATATTAGCCCCGCCCACCCACCCATTGTCTATTTTTTTTCTTCTGAAATAAGAAATAAATATTATAACAAATAGTAAATATATCAAAAAAATCACGGTTAGCGCTTTTTTTTTTCTTTTTTTAACATCTTAGGTCCTATTAATTCCCATGCCCAATCTACAGAATTATTAATATAATATATTTAACCTCGCCCGCCCACCTTCCTTCTTTTCAGTAATTGATTATCTGGTTGAATCTGGTGGATCTTATACTAAATAGAAATAAAATCGTTAGAATGAGAATAGCGCGGGTGGGTGGAGCTAGTACCTGCTACGACAAAGTGATTTTGGCAGATGACATATCGTCTGATAAAATAATGGGCGGGTGGGCGGGGCTAATACTTGCTAAGATAAGAGTGGTTTTGGCAGATGACATACCATCTGGAAAAACAATGGGCGGGTGGGCGGGGCTAGTATTTGCTAAGATAACGACTGAACAATATTATGAGTAGTCACTAGAATGAAGAAATGGAGGGAGCTGGGCAACTGCTTCCTTATAAGACGCTTTGAAAAAAAAGTAAACTGAGCTCAACCCACCCACTCCTATTCCGCTTTGATCCTTCATTTTATTGGCTCTGAAACCGAATTTGGAATATTAGTGCTTGCTTATAAAAGATTCTGTAGGAAAAATTAATATTAGACCCGCCCACCCACCCAGTGTTTATTTTTATCTTCTGAAATAAGAAATAAATCTGATAGCAAATAATAAATGTAATAAAAATTACGATTAACGCATTTTTTTTTCTTTTTCAACATCCTAAGTTCTATTAATTCCCATTCCAACTCTACAGAATTAATAATATAATATATTTAACCCCGCCCACCCACCCCTCCTTCTTTCCAGTAATTCATTATCTGATTGAATGAAAGTAGGATCTTACATTGAAAAAAAATAAAATCGTTACCTGCCACGATAAGAGTGATTTTGGCAGATGGAATACCTTCTGAGAAAATAATGGGTGGGTGGGCGGGGCTAGTTCTTGCTAAGATAAGACTTTTTGGCAAATGATATATATACCCCGGAAAAAACATTGAACATTATTAGGAGTAGTCACTAGAATTAAAAGGTCCGGGCTACTTCGCCAAACTTCTTTCTCCATTTCACTGTCTTATTTTATTTACTACAGTATGGGAATTGAATTCTGTTTTGACAAGCGGTAGAATATAAGATTTAAAAAAAATCAGGTTAAGTCAAACTAGCCTAGGTCACGGTAGATCAAGTTTTTTAAAAATTTTGAAATTCAAGGTTGTCAAGGTTGTATATTTTTGTATTAATTTAATTAATAAGTAAATGAAGTTGAAAATGTACATGGAATAAAAAAAATCTTAAAATCCATGGTAATGTTATATGGAACAAATTAGCACTGAGCTGATTTATCTTCGTTTTGATTAATACATAATTTAAAAGAAAACCAATTTGTTTACTAATAAGGAAATAATTTACTAACAATGAAATAGTGCGCTATATGCATTTTACAATGATTTTAATTTATTATTTTTTAAAATGAAAATAATTATGTCATCACATTTTACACCGACTAAACGCAAAACCTTCCAGTCGAATCTCGAGCGTTCGCTCCCTCTAGAACGTTCCACCACCTCCACATAAAAACTCGAGCGCCGTGACGCTCTCGTCAGACTTGAACAGACTCAAGCGCAGGCAACAAGCCAAAGGACCTCAAGCGAGCTCTCAGTTCGAAAAATCTCAACAAAAATGGCTTTGTGGATGTGGAACAACCCTTTCCAATTCTCCCGGCCGTCTCGCCTCCTCGACCAACACTTCGGCACCGTTCTCGAACCGGAAGATTTACTGTCGCCTCTGACCCCTCGAGAGTTCGGCGGTTTGCTACGTTTTCCTTCTGAATATCTGCGTCCGTGGAGGTCTGCACTTTCCCAACAGGACGTCGGCTCCCCGTGCGCTTCGACAAGGACAAATTCGAGGCGAATTTGGACGTGCAGCAGTTCAAGCCGGAGGAGATCACGGTGAAGGTGAGCGACGACACGGTCACTATCGAAGGAAAACATGAGGAGAAGCAGGACGAGCATGGGTACATTTCGAGGCATTTCGTGAGGAGGTATGTGGTGCCGAAGGGGCATGATATCAGTAAAGTGGAGTCCACGTTGTCTTCGGATGGAGTGCTTACCATCAGGGCACCCAAGATTGATAGTGGGAAAGAGGAGGAACGGAGTATTCCGGTTGTCCAGACGGGGCAGCCTTCCAAGGCCGTGGAGCAGAAGACCGAGAAGAAAAAAGAGAAATAATTTAACTTAAAATGTATTAATTTCTGATGACTGATTGTGATATTGTAATTGTGTTTTGTGTTTTCTGTTCAAAATAAATAAAACTAGACCAAAATAAAGTCGTTTTTATTATTTGCATTAAGGCATTGTTGTTAGAGTTGTATTCAGGGAATTAAATTTATTAAAATCTTACAAAACTCAAACTACAGTTCTCTTCCTTTTCCTCTTTTTTGACATTCTTCGACGGTTTTCCTCCCTTTCTTAGTCCTTTTCCACATCGATCCTTGGAGCAATGATCGACAAAACTCAAAATTCGGGAAATTTCCAGAAGGTTCTATACGGTTCTAGAGGGTGATAAAGGAATTTTGTGGTTTAAATATGGTCTAAGTTGTTTTGGTGGTGGTTGGGGGTTTAGTGTGTTGTTTCACTCGCGTTCCTTTTTAAAATACGAAATGATTCGATCTTTTCCAGTGTTGTGAAATACAATATCTTACCGTACAGTTGTGTTTTATTGGTTGCATATCTTAGGAAGGATTTTTTTCATAAAAGAAAAATGACCAGAAAAAACTGGAAAGATACACATTGTATTCACAAAATAATCCGCTTTTGGCTTCTTTTAATTATACTTTGACACTTTTCACGTACTTTTTCTTAAATAAAATCAAAAGAAGTTCTGGTGTAGGGAAAAAATTTATTAAATTAAATACAAATAGAAAAAGCTAACGTAACAAACTACACATACATTTACATTACAAAACTCAGTCTTTAATTACCACAAATACTAAAAAAAAAAAGAATTAATACAAAATAACTGCGAAAAAATTACTTCTTTTCTTCTTCTTCCTTCTTCTCCACTGCCTTGGTCGGCTGCCCCGTCTGGATAACCGGGACGCTCCTTCCCTCCTCCACAGCAGCCTTAACCCTGGGCGCCGTTATCGTGAGCACCCCGTCCGACGACAACTTCGACTCGATTTTATCCGCGTCGTGGTCCTCGGGTAAAACGTACTTCCTCACGAAATGCCGCGAAATAAACCCGTGCTCGTCTTCCTTCTCCTCGTGTTTGCCCTCCACCGTGACGACGTTTTTGGCCACCTTCACGCTGATTTCTTCCGGCTTGAACTGCTGCACGTCCAGATTCACCTGGAATTTGTCCTTGTCGCGGCAGACGGTCGATCCGGAATCCCTTTGGGAAGCGGCAGAACGCCAAGGTCTCAGATATCCCGCAGGACAACGCATGAGGTGGCGGAGTTCGCGAGGAATCAGCGGCGCGAAGAAATCCTCCGGGTCCAGACCCAAGCCGAAATGTTGATCCAGCATTCTGGTCGGGCGGGAGTGTTCGAAGGGGTCGTTCAACAGAATTATGGACATTTTCGCTGGTTTAGCACTGATTTGTACGTCGTGGTTTTTTTGAAGTTGGCACGATGTGCTGTATCGACCAATTGGATCGCAGGACTGAAGTCGGGTTTGATCGGCGGCTGGTTTTATAGGGAGACGCGTTTCGAGAATGTTCGGAAATTGACGCGAAGGATGAATCTAGAATATTGGAGAAGGTCAGGAATGTTTGGGTTGCGTGACGATGAACCAGTTCATAGAATGTTCTCTCTAGAACATTCGGGAAGTCGCTGTCTACTTGATGTTTTCTGATTTAATTTTACTAATAGTTTTTCGTTTAAAAGTAAAGCTCTTAACTAGTGATTGAAGTAGAAATAAACAAACACGACATTACTTTTATAATTTCAATATTAACCCGGGGATATGTGAATAAAATTGCTGGAAGTTTGTAAAATTATAACAAATTTTTTCAGTTTTTCTGTTTCTCCTATTTATTTTTTTGTGTTTAAGGATTTGCTTAACTTATGTAAATAATTCAACAGGAAATACATTACAATTTGTTGTTAAAACCTCTGCATATTTTAATTTGTCCTGAATTTTTAAAAATTACATTACAAAATGAATTAAAAAAGGTTTAGGAATCTAAAATTTGTTCCATGTAGATTTTACAACTGTAAAATGTGTTTTAAATTAAAGAAATTGGGATTTGGTATTACATTTTTACCAGAATAGAATGACTAATCGAGCTACTTTTTTTAAATTTATTTATTTAATACACAAGAGCAATTACACGTTCTATACAAAGAAATATCTATATGTATAATACTGTAATTATTTTATACAGTATGTTCCCGGATTGAGTTCACAAGAGGAAAAAAACTGTATTTTCTTTTACAAAAAATGACACAGGAATAAAATTTTTTGCTTAATTCAAATAAATAAATTTATAATTAGAACTTTAATATTATCAGGCTGTGTTCTTAAAATCGAAAAAACCCAAAAGTAGCGTAGGACTTTTAATATTTAATTTTACAAAAAAATGTCAGTGGAATAAAATGTTCCTTAATCAAACCAATTCTACTATTCGATTAACCCCCACTCCTTTCAGCACGTAGTTCAATTCTAACCCGTAATGTTTCCTCTTGGAAAATTTTAATAATATTCACAGTTTGATAATGTATCATAATAATAGGTGCATAAGATAAGACCAACTTTGGCGAATGATGTACACTGTAAGAAAATAGAGGGTGGGTGGGCGGGGCTAGTATTTGCTAAGATAAGACTGAACAATATTAAAAGTAGTTATAGAATGAAAAAGGGGTGGCAGCGGGCAACTGCTTGCTTATAAGACACTGTGGAAAAAAATAAACTGAGCTTCACCCACCCACCCACCCCTATTCCGCTTTGATTGCTCATTTTATTGGCTCTGAGACGGAGTTTGGAATGATATGCTTGCTTATAAAAGATTCTGTAGGAAAAATCAATATTAGCCCCGCCTACCCACCCATTTTCTATTTTTTTTCTTCTGAAATAAGAAATAAATCTTATAACAAATAGTAAATATAAACAAAAAAATCACGGTTAGCGCTTTTTTTTTTTTTTTTAACATTCTAGGTCCTATTAATTCCCATTCCCAATCTACAGAATTATTAATATAATATATTTAACCTCGCCCGCCCACCTCCTTCTTTTCAGTAATTGATTATCTGGTTGAATGAGAGGTGGATCTTATACTAAATAGAAATAAAATCGTTAGAATGAGAATAGCGCGGGTGGGTGGAGCTAGTACCTGCTACGAACAAGAGTGATTTTGGCAGATGACATATCGTCTGAGAAAATAATGGGCGGTGGGCGGGGCTAATACTTGCTAAGATAAGAGTGATTTTGGCAGATGACATACCATCTGGAAAAATAATGGGCGGATGGGGGGGCTAGTATTTGCTAAGATAAGACTGAACAATATTAGAGAGTGTCACTAGAATGAAGAAAGGGAAGGAGCTGGGCAACTGCTTCCTTATAAGACGCTTTGAAAAAAAAGTAAACTGAGCTCCACCCACCCACCCCTATTCCGCTTTATCCTTCATTTTATTGGCTCTGAAACCGAGTTTAGAACATTAGTGTTGCTTATAAAAGATTCTGTAGGAAAAATTAATATTAGCCCCGCCCACCCACCCAGTTTTTATTTTTATCTTCTGAAATAAGAAATAAATCTGATAGCAAATAATAAATGTAATAAAAATTACGATTAACGCTTTTTTTTCTTTTTTCAGCATCCTAAGTTCTATTAATTCCCATTCCAACTCTACAGAATTAATAATATAATATATTTAACCCCGCCCACCCACCCCTCCTTCTTTCCAGTAATTCATTATCTGGTTGAATGAAAGTTGGATCTTATCATTGAATAGAAATAAAATGTTACCTGCCACGATAAGAGTATTTTGGCAGATGGAATACCTTCTGAGAAAATAATGGGTGGGGGGCGGGGCTAGTTCTTGCTAAGATAAGACTTTTTGGCAAATGACATATATACCCCGGAAGAAACATTGAACATTATTAGGAGTAGTCACTAGAATTAAAAGGTGTGGGCTACTTCGCCCACTTCTTTCTCCATTTCATTGTCTTATTTTATTTACTGCAGTATGGGAATTGAATTCTGTTTTGACAAGCGGTTGAGTATAAGATTTAAAAAAAATCAGGTTAGGTCAAACCAGCCTAGTCACGCTACATAAAGTTTTTTAAAAATTTTAGATTCAAGGTTGTCAAACAAGATTTAATTTTTATCTATATAACCCGTACCCACTGTAAGATAAAAATTATAAAACCGACAAATTTTTATTAAAATTATATTTATTCTTAATATTTTTGTATTAAAATTTAAGAAATAAGTTGAAAATGTACATGGAACAAAAAATCTTAAAATCCATGAAAATGTTATATGGAACAAATTAGCACTGAGCTGATTTATTTTCGTTTTGATTAATACATAATTTAAAAACCAATTTGTTTACTAATAAGGAAATAATTTGCTGACACTTAAATAGTGCGCCATATGCATTTCACAACGATTTTAATTTACTGCTTTTTAAAATGAAAATTATGTCATTACATTTTACACCGACTGAACGCAAAACCTTCCAGTCGAATCTCGAGCGTTCGCTCCCTCTAGAACGTTCCACCACGTCCACATAAAAACCTCGAGCGCCGTGACGTCCCGTCAGACTTGAACAGACTCAAGCGCAGGCAACAAGCCAAAGGACCTCAAGCGAGCCCTCAGTTCGAAAAATCTCAACAAAATGGCTTTGTGGATGTGGAACAATCCTTTCCAATTCTCCCGGCCGTCTCGCCTTCTCGACCAACACTTCGGCAGCGTTCTCGAACCGGAAGATTTACTGTCGCCTCTGACCCCTCGAGAGTTCGGCGGTTTGCTACGTTTTCCTTCTGAATATCTGCGTCCGTGGAGGTCTGCACTTTCCCAACAGGACGTCGGCTCCACCGTGCGCTACGACAAGGACAAATTCGAGGCGAATTTGGACGTGCAGCAGTTCAAGCCGGAGGAGATCACGGTGAAGGTGAGCGACGACACGGTCACTATCGAAGGAAAACATGAGGAGAAGCAGGACGAGCATGGGTTAATTTCGAGGCATTTCGTGAGGAGGTATGTGGTGCCGAAAGGGCATGATATCAGGAAAGTGGAGTCCACGTTGTCTTCGGATGGAGTGTCACCATCAGGGCACCCAAGATTGATAGTGGGAAAGAGGAGGAACGGAGTATTCGGTTGTGCAGACGGGGCAGCCTTCCAAGGCCGTGGAGCAGAAGACCGAGAAGAAAAAAGAGAAATAATTTAACTTAAAATGTATTAATTCTGATGACTGATTGTGATATTGTAATTTTGTTTTGTGTTTTCTGTTCAAAATAAATAAAACTAGACCAAAATAAAAGTCGTTTTTATTATTTGCATTAAGCATTGTTTTAAGTTGTATTCAGGAATTAAATTTATAAAATTTACAAAACTCAAAATTCAGTTCTCTTCCTTTTCCTCTTTTTTGACATTCTTCGACGGTTTTCCTCCTTTTAGTCTTTTCCACATCGATCCTTGGAGCATGTCGACAAAACTCAAAATTCGGGAAATTTCCAGAAGTTCTTACGGTTCTAGAGGGTGATAAGGAATTTTTGGTTTAAATATGGCTAAGTTGTTTGGGGTGGTTGGGGGTTTAGTGTGTTGTTTCAGTCGCGTTCCTTTTTAAAATACGAAATGATTCGATCTTTTCCAGTGTTGTGAAATACAATATCTTACCGTACAGTTGTGTTTTATTGGTTGCATATCTTAGGAAGGATTTTTTTTCATAAAAGAAAAATGACAGAAAAACTGGAAAGATACACATTGTATTCACAAAATAATCCGCTTTTGGCTTTTTTAATTAACTTTGATCACTTTTTACGTACTTTTTCTTAAATAAAATCAAAAGAAGTTCTGGTGTAGTGAAAAAATTTATTAAATTAAATACAAATAGAAAAGCTAACGTAACAAACTACACATACATTTACATTACAAAACTCAGTCTTTAATTACCACAAATACTAAAAAAAAAGAATAATACAAAATAACTGCGAAAAAATTACTTCTTTTCTTCTTCTTCCTTCTTCTCCACCGCCTTGGTCGGTTGCCCCGTTGGATAACCGGGACGCTCCTTCCCTCCTCCACAGCAGTCTTAACCCTGGGCGCCGTTATCGTGAGCACCCCGTCCGACGACAACTTCGACTCGATTTTATCCACGTCGTGGTCCTCGGGCAAAACGTACTTCCTCACGAAATGCCGCGAAATAAACCCGTGCTCGTCTTCCTTCTCCTCGTGTTTACCTTCCACCGTGACGACGTTTTTGGCCACCTTCACGCTGATTTCCTCTGGCTTGAACTGCTGCACGTCCAGATTCACCTGGAATTTGTCCTTGTCCCGGCAAACGGTCGATCCGGAATCCTTTTGGGAAGCGGCAGAACGCCAAGGTCTCAGATATCCCGCAGGACAACGCATGAGGTGGCGGAGTTCGCGAGGAATCAGCGGCGCGAAGAAATCCTCCGTGTCCAGACCCAACCCGAAATGTTGATCCAGCATTCTGGTCGGGCGGGAGTGTTCGAAGGGGTCGTTCAACAGAATTATGGACATTTTCGGGAGTTTAGCACTGATTTGTACGTCGTGGTTTTTTTGAAGTTGGCACCTTGTGCTGTCTCGACCAATTGAATCGCAGGACTGATGTCGGCTTTGATCGGCGGCTGGTTTTATAGGGAGTCGCGTTTCGAGAATGTTCGGAAATTGACGCGAAGGATGAATCTAGAAAATTGGAGAAGGTCAGGAATGTTTGGGTTGCGTGACGATGAACCAGTTCATAGAATGTTCTCTCTAGAACATTCGGGAAGTCGCTCTTACGTGATGTTTTCTTTTTTAATTTTACAAATAGTTTTTCGTTTAAAATAAAGCTCTTATCTAGTGATTAAATAAAAAATAAACAAAAACGAAATTACTTTTACAATTTCAATGTTAACTCGGCGACATGTGAATAAAATTGCTGGAAGTTTGTAAAATTATAACATTTTTTCAGTTTTTCTGTTTCTCCTATTTATTTCTTTGTGTTTAAGGATATGCTTAACTTACGTAAATAATTCAACAGGAAATACATTTCAATTTGTTCTTAAAACCTCTGCATATTTTAATTTGTCCTGAATTTTTATAAAATTTTATTACAAAATGAATTAAAAAAATTTTAGGAAACTAAAATTTGTTCCATGTATATTTTACAACTGCAAAATGTGTTTTAAATTAAAGAAACTGGGATTTGGTAGGACATTTTTACCAGAAAAGAAGAACTAATCGAGCTACTTTTTTAAATTAAAATTTATTTATGAATACACAAGAGCAATAACACGTTCTACTACAAAGAAATATCTAATACGTATAATACTGTATTTATTTTATACAGTATGTTCCCGAATTGAGTTCACAAGAGGAAAAAAACTGTATTTTCCATTTTACAAAAAAATGACAAAGTAATAATATTTTTTGCTTAATTCAAAATAAATAAATCTATAATTAGAACTTTAATATTATCAGGCTGTGTTCTTAAAATCGAAAAAACGCAAAAGTAGCGTAGGACATTTTTATTTTTAATTTTACAAAGAAATGTCAGTGAAATAAAAATTGTTCCTTAAATCAAACCAATTTCTACTATTCGATTAACCCAGCACCCCTTTCAGCACGTAGTTCAATTCTAACCCGTAATTCTTTTCTCTTGTGAAAATTTTAATAATATTCACAGTTTGATAATGTATCATAATAGGTGCATAAGATAAGACCAACTTTGGCGAATGGTTTACACTGTAAGAAAAGAGAGGGTGGGTGGGCGGGGCTAGTATTTACTAAGATAAGAATGAACAATATTAAAAGCAGTTACTAGAATGAAAAAGGGGTGGCAGCCGGGCAACTGCTTGCTTATAAGACACTGTGGAAAAAAGGTAAATTGAGCTCCACCCACCCACCACACCCTATTCCGCTTTGATTGCTCATTTTATTGGCTCTGCGATGGAGTTTGGAATGATAATGCTTGCTTATAAAAGATTCTGTAGGAACAATCAATATTAGCCCCGCCCACCCACCCATTTTCTATTTTTTTTCTTCTGAAATAAGAAATAAATCTTATAACAAATAGTAAATATAACAAAAAAATCACGGTTAGCGCTTTTTTTTTCTTTTTTTAACATTCTAGGTCCTATTAATTCCCATTCCCAATCTACAGAATTATTAATATAATATATTTAACCTCGCCCGCCCACCCCTCCTTCTTTTCAGTAACTCATTATCTGGTTGAATGAAAGGTGGATCTTATATTGAACAGAAATAAAATCGTTAGAATGAGAACAACGCGGGTGGAGCTAGTACCTGCTACGACAAGAGTGATTTTGGCAGATGACATATCGTCTGGGAAAATAATGGGCGGGTGGGCGGGGCTAATACTTGCTAAGATAAGAGTGATTTTGGCAGATGACATACCATCTGGAAAAATAATGGGCGGGTGGGCGGGCTAGTATTTACTAAGATAAGACAGAACAATATTATGAGTAGTCACTAGAATGAAGAAAGGGAGGGAGCTGGGCAACTGCTTCCTTATAAGACGCTTTGAAAAAAAAGTAAACTCAGCTCCACCCACCCACCCCTATTCCGCTTTGATCCTTCATTTTATTGGTTCTGAAACCGAGTTTGGAATGTTAGTGCTTGCTTATAAAAGATTCTGTAGGAAAAATTAATATTAGCCCCGCCCACCCACCCAGTTTTTATTTTTATTTTCTGAAATAAAAAATAAATCTGATAGCAAATAATAAATGCAATAAAAATTACGATTAACGCTTTTTTTTTTCTTTTTTCAACATCCTAAGTTCTATTAATTCCCATTCCAACTCTTCAGAATTAATAATATAATATATTTAACCCCACCCACCCACCCCTCCTTCTTTCCAGTAATTCATTATGTGGTTGAATGAAAGTTGGATCTTATATTGAATAGAAATAAAATCGTTACCTGCCACGATAAGAGTGATTTTGGCAGATGGAATACCTTCTGAGAAAATAATGGGTGGGTGGGCGGGGCTAGTTCTTGCTAAGATAAGACTTTTTGAGAAATGGTATATATACCCCGTAAGAACCTAGAGAGCGGATGGGCAGGGCTAGTATTTGCTTAGATAAAATTGAACATTATTAGGAGTAGTTACTAGAATTAAAAGGACTGGGTTATTTCGCCCAGCTTCTTTATTCATTTCACTGTCTTATTTTATTTACTGTAGTATGGGAATTGAATTCTGTTTTGACAAGCGGTAGAATATAAGATTTAAAAAAAAATCAGGTTAGGTCAAACCAGCCTAGCGTGACTTTATGTAGCGTGACCTAGGTCACGCTACATAAAGTTTTTTAAAAATTTTAGATTCAAGGTTGTCAAACAAGATTTAATTTTTATCTATATTACCCGATACCCACTGTAAGATAAAAATTATAAAACCGACAAATTTTTATTAAAATTATATTTATTCTTAATACTTTTGTGTTAAAATTTAAGAAATAAGTTGAAAATGCACATGGAACAAAAAAAATCTTAAAATCCATGAAAATGTTATATGGAACACATTAGCACTGAGCTGATTTATTTTCGTTTTGATTAATACATAATTAAAAACCATTTTGTTTAATAATAAGGAAATAATTTGCTGACACTGAAATAGTGCGCCATATGCATTTTACAACGATTTTAATTTACTGCTTTTTAAAATCAAAATTATGTAATCATATTTTACACCGACTAAACGCAAAACCTTCCAGTCGAATCTCGAGCGTTCTGTCCCTCTAGAACGTTCCACCACCTCCACATAAAAACTCGAGCGCCGTGACGCTTCCGTCAGACTTGAACAGACTCAAGCGCAATCAACAAGTCAAAGGACCTCAAGCGAGCTCTCAATTCGAGAAATTTGAGCAAAAATGGCTTTGTGGCTGTGGAACAACCCTTTCCAATTCTCCCGGCCGTCTCGCCTCCTCGACCAACACTTCGGCGCCGTTCTCGAACCGGAAGATTTACTGTCGCCTCTGACCCCTCGAGATTTCGGCGGTTTGCTGCGTTTTCCTTCTGAGTATCTGCGTCCGTGGAGGTCTGCACTTTCCCAACAGGACGTCGGCTCCACCGTGCGCTTCGACAAGGACAAATTCGAGGCGAATTTGGACGTGCAGCAGTTCAAGCCGGAGGAGATCACGGTGAAGGTGAGTGACGACACGGTCACTATCGAGGGAAAACATGAGGAGAAGCAGGACGAGCATGGGTATATTTCGAGGCATTTCGTGAGGAGGTATGTGGTGCCGAAGGGGCATGATATCAGGAAAGTGGAGTCCACGTTGTCTTCGGATGGGGTGCTCACCATCAGGGCACCCAAGATTGATAGTGGGAAAGAGGAGGAACGGAGTATTCCGGTTGTCCAGACGGGGCAGCCTTCCAAGGCCGTGGAGCAGAAGACCGAGAAGAAAAAAGAGAAATAATTGAACTTAAAATGTATTAATTCCTGATGACTGATTGTGATATTGTAATTGTGTTTTGTGTTTTCTGTTCAAAATAAATAAAACTAGACCAAAATAAAGTCGTTTTTATTATTTGCATTAAGGCATTGTTGTTAGAGTTGTATTCAGGGAATTAAATTTATTAAAATCTTACAAAACTCAAAATACAGTTCTCTTCCTTTTCTTCTTTTTTGACATTCTTCGACGGTTTTCCTCCCTTTCTTAGTCCTTTTCCACATCGATCCTTGGAGCAATGATCGACAAAACTCAAAATTCGGGAAATTTCCAGAAGGTTCTATACGGTTCTAGAGGGTGATAAAGGAATTTTGTGGTTTAAATATGGTCTAAGTTGTTTTGGCGGTGGTTGGGGGTTTAGTGTGTTGTTTCAGTCGCGTTCCTTTTTAAAATACGAAATGATTCGATCTTTTCCAGTGTTGTGAAATACAATATTTTACCGTACAGTTGTGTTTTATTGGTTGCATATCTTAGGAAGGATTTTTTTCATAAAAGAAAAATGACCAGAAAAACTGGAAAGATACACATTGTATTCACAAAATAATCCGCTTTTGGCTTCTTTTAATTATACTTTGACACTTTTCACGTACTTTTTCTTAAATAAAATCAAAAGAAGTTCTGGTGTAGGGAAAAAATTTATTAAATTAAATACAAATAGAAAAGGCTAACGTAACAAACTACACATACATTTACATTACAAAACTCAGTCTTTAATTACCACAAATACTAAAAAAAAAAGAATTAATACAAAATAACTGCGAAAAAATTACTTCTTTTCTTCTTCTTCCTTCTTCTCCACCGCCTTGGTCGGTTGCCCCGTCTGGATAACCGGAACGCTCCTTCCCTCCTCCACAGCAGCCTTAACCCTTGGCGCCGTTATCGTGAGCACCCCGTCCGTCGACAACTTCGACTCGATTTTATCCGCGTCGTGGTCCTCGGGCAAAACGTACTTCCTCACGAAATGCCGCGAAATAAAACCCGTGCTCGTCTTCCTTCTCCTCGTGTTTGCCTTCCACCGTGACGACGTTTTTGGCCACCTTCACGCTGATTTCCTCCGGCTTGAACTGCTGCACGTCCAGATTCACCTGGAATTTGTCCTTGTCGCGGCAGACGGTCGATCCGGAATCCTTTTGGGAAGCGGCAGAACGCCAAGGTCTCAGATATCCCGCAGGACAACGCATGAGGTGGCGGAGTTCGCGAGGAATCAGCGGCGCGAAGAAATCCTCCGGGTCCAGACCCAGGCCGAAATGTTGATCCAGCATTCTGGTCGGGCGGGAGTGTTCGAAGGGGTCGTTCAACAGAATTATGGACATTTTCGCTGGTTTAGCACTGATTTGTGCGTCGTGGTTTTTTTGAAGTTGGCACCTTGTGCTATATCGACCAATTGAATGGCAGGACTGATGTCGGGTTTGATCGGCTGCTGGTTTTATAGGGAGAAGCGTTTCGAAAATGTTCGGAAACTGACGCGCGAATGAATCTAGAATATTGGAGAAGGTCAGGAATGTTTGGGTTGCGTGGAAATGAACCAGTTCATAGAATGTTCTCTCTAGAACATTCGGGAAGTCGCTCTCTACTTGATGATTTCTGATTTAATTTTAACTAATAGTTTTTCGTTTAAAATAAAGCTCTTAACTAGTGATTAAAGAAGAAATAAACAAACACGTAATTACTTTTATAATTTCAATATTAACCCAGGGATATGTGATTAAAATTTCTGGAAGTTTGTAAACTTATAAACAACATTTTTTCAGTTTTTCTTTTCTGTTATTTATTTTTTTGTTTAAGGATTTGCTTAACTTATGTAAATAATTCAACAGGAAATACATTTCAATTTGTTCTTAAAACCTCTGCATATTTTAATTTGTCCTGAATTTTAATAATTACATTACAAAATGAATTAAAAAAGTTTAGGTATCTAAAATTTGTTCTATATACATTTTACAACTGCAAAATGTGTTTTAAATGAAAGAAATTGTGATTTGGAATTACATTTTTACCAGAAAAGAATGACTAATCGAGTATACTTTTTTAAATTTAAATTTATTTATGAATACACAAGAGCAATTACACGTTCTATACAAAGAAATATCTAATTCCTATAATTCTGTAATTACTTTATACAGTATTTTCCCGAATTGAGTTCACAACAGGAAAAAAAAACTTTATTTTCTATTTTACAAAAATTGACAAAGGAATAATATTTTTTGCTTAATTCAAAATAAATAAATCTATAATTAGAACTTTAATATTATCAGGCTGTGTTCTTAAAATCGAAAAAACCCAAAAGTAGCGTAGGACTTTTTTATTTTTAATTTTCCAAAAAAATGTCAATGGAATAAAAATTGTTCCTTAATTCAAACCAATTTCTACTATTCGATTAACCCACCACCCCTTTCAGTACGTCGTTCAATTCTAACCCGTAATTCTTTCCTCTTGTGAAAATTTTTATAATATTCACAGTTTGATAATGTATCATAATAGGTGCATAAGATAAGACCAACTTTGGCGAATGATGTATACTGTAAGAAAATAGAGGGTGGGTGGGCGGGGTTAGTATTTGCTAAGATAAGACTGAACAATATTAAAAGTAGTTACTAGAATGAAAAAGGGGTGGCAGCCGGGCAACTGCTTGTTTATAAGACACTGTGGAAAAAGGTAAAGTGAGCTCCACCCACCCACCCTTATTCCGTTTTAATTGCTCATTTTATTGTCTCTGAGATGGAGTTTGCAATGATAATGCTTGCTTATAAAAGATTCTGTAGGAAAAATTAATATTAGCCCCGCCCACCCACCCATTTTCTATTTTTTTTCTTCTGAAATAAGAAATAAATCTTATAACAAATAGTAAATTTAACAAAAAAAATCACGGTTAGCGCTTTTTTTTTTTTTTTTTAACATCCTAGGTCCTATTAATTCCCATTCCCAATCTACAGAATAATTAATATAATATATTTAACCTCGCCCGCCCACCCCTCCTTTTCAGTAATTGATTTTCTGATTGAATGAGAGGTGGATCTTATACTAAATAGAAAAAAATCGTTAGAATGAGAATAGCGCGTGTGGGTGGAGCTAGTACCTGCTACGACAAGAGTGATTTTGGCAGATGACATACCATCTGGAAAATAATGGGCGGGTGGGCGTAATGTGACTCGATCTTGAAATGTGTGGCATTAGTAACTTTATGAAATAGAAATATATCTGTGTCTTGTTATGCTCGTCTTTTCGACAGCAGGTATTTTTTGCTTCAGTATGGCGATCCTGTTACTGTCATTTGGTCGTCAATTGCCTTGGTGGTAACACGTCTTCCACGACTGTTTGCTGGTTACCGGTGACACTTTCTCGTTGAATAGGGCTGGAGTTACTTTGGGACTGGAATAGTGTTCTTTCGTCCGTTAACTCAATAATTCTAGTACAGTCTGTCGTAACCTCAAATTGTAAACACATCAAACTTCGTTGACAGATAGCGAAAATTACTAGCCTCGCGCTATCTTGTTTAACACATAGGTTAGGTTCCTCTCTGTCGAATTCCGACCACAGGCAGTTTGCCGTACTTTCTAAAAGTAATAGTAGATCTAGTGACTTTAGGTGGGCTGGGCTAGTATTTGCTAAGATAAGACAAAACAATATTATGAGTAGTCACTAGAATGAAGAAAGGGAGGGAGCTGGGCAACTGCTTCCTTATAAGACGCTTTGAAAAAAAAGTAAACTGAGCTCCACCCACCCACCCCTATTCCGCTTTGATAATTCATTTTATTGGCTCTGAAACCGAGTTTGGAATATTAGCGCTTGCTTATAAAATATTGTGTAGGAAAAATTAATATTAGCCCCGCCCACCCACCCAGTGTTAATTTTTATTTTCTGAAATAAGAAATAAATCTGATAGCAAATAATAAATGTAATAAAAATTACGATTAACCCTTTTTTTTCTTTTTTCAACATTCTAAGTTCTATTAATTCCCATTCCAACTCTACAGAATTAATAATATCATATATTTAACCCCGCCCACCCACCCCTCCTTCTTTCCAGTAATTCATTATCTGGTTGAATGAAAGTTGGATCTTATATTGAATAGAAATAAAATCGTTACCTGCCACAATAAGAGTTATTTTGGCAGATGGAATACCTTCTGAGAAAATAATGGGTGGGTGGGCGGGGCTAGTTCTTGCTAAGATAAGACTTTTTGGCAAATGGTATATATACCCCGTAAGAAACTAGAGAGCGGATGGGCAGGGCTAGTATTTGCTTAGATAAAATTGAACATTATTAGGAGTAGTGACTGGAATTAAAAAGGCTGGGTTACTTCGCCCACCTTCTTTCTCCATTTCACTGTCTTATTTTATTTACTGTAGTATGGGAATTGAATTCTGTTTTGACAGGCGGTTGAATATAAGATTTAAAAAAAAAATCAGGTTAGGTCAAACCAGCCTAAGTCACGCTACATCAGGTTTTAAAAATTTTATATTCAAGGTTGTCAAACAAGATTTAAGTTTTATCTATATAACCCACTACCGGCTGTAAGATAAAAATTATAAAACCCACAAATTTTTATTAAAATTATGTGTATTCTTAATATTTTTTTGTTAAAATTTAAGAAATAAGTTGAAAATGTACATGGAACAAAAAATTCTTAAAATCCATGGAAATGTTATATGGAACAAATTAGCACTGAGGTGATTTATTTTCGTTTTGTTTATTACATAATTTAAAACCATTTTGTTTAATAATATGGAAATAATTTGCTGACACTGAAATAGTGCGCCAAGTGCATTTTACAACGATTTTAATTTACTGCTTTTTAAAATGAAAATTATGTCATCACATTTTACACCGACTAAACGCAAAACCTTCCAATCGAATCTCGAGCGTTCGATCCCTCTAGAACGTTCCACCACCTCCACATAAAAACTCGAGCGCCGTGACGCTCCCGTCAGACTTGAACCGATTCAAGCGCAGACAACAAACCAAAGGACCTCAAGCGAGCTCTCATTTGAAAAACCTCAACAAAAATGGCTTTGTGGATGTGGAACAACCCTTTCCAATTCTCCCGGCCGTCTCGCCTCCTCGACCAACACTTCGGCGCCGTTCTCGAACCGGAAGATTTACTGTCGCCTCTGACCCCTCGAGAGTTCGGCGGTTTGCTACGTTTTCCTTCTGAATATCTGCGTCCGTGGAGGTCTGCACTTTCCCAACAGGACGTCGGCTCCACCGTGCGCTTCGACAAGGACAAATTCGAGGCGAATTTGGACGTGCAGCAGTTCAAGCCGGAGGAGATTACGGTGAAGGTGAGCGACGACACGGTCACTATCGAAGGAAAACATGAGGAGAAGCAGGACGAGCATGGGTACATTTCGAGGCATTTCGTGAGGAGGTATGTGGTGCCGAAGGGGCATGATATCAGTAAGGTGGAGTCCACGTTGTCTTCGGATGGGGTGCTTACCATCAGGGCACCCAAGATTGATAGCGGGAAAGAGGAGGAACGGAGTATTCGTGTTGTGCAGACGGGGCAGCCTTCCAAGGCCGTGGAGCAGAAGACCGACAAGAAAGAAGAGTAATAATTTAACTTAAAATGTATTAATTACTGATGACTGATTTTTTTGTTTTTTGAATAAATAAAACCACCACAAGACATTTTCATTTATTTTATTAAATTTACTACGTGGTACAAAACCCAAAATTCAGTTTTCTTCTTTTTCCTCTTTCTCGACGTTCTTGGACGGCTTCCCAGTTTGTACCACGACCACTTCCCTCTGCTCGTCCTTCTCCGCGTCAATCCTCGGAGCAACAATCGACAACACTCCATCGGAAGACAACTTTGACTCGACTTTATCCAAATCGTGTCCCTTCGGAACAACATACTTCCTCACAAAATGCCTGGAAACGTAACCGTGTTCATCCTCCTTCTCCTCATGCTTCCCTTCCACAGTCACCACATTCCCGGACACTTTAACGGTGATTTCCTCCGGTTTGAACTGCTGCACGTCCAAATTCGCCTGGAATTTCTCTTTGTCGCAACTCACGGTGGATCCTTCGTCCTTTTGGGAAGAGGCAGATCGCCATGGTCTCAGATAGCCAGCAGGACAGCGGAATAAACTGGTGATGTCCCGAGGGATCGTGGGTGTGAGGAGATCCTCGGGATGGAGACCCAAACCGAAGTGCTGGTCCAGAAGGCGAGATGGACGGGAGTATTCGAAGGGGTCGTTGAAAAGGAGAAACGACATTATGGTGGTTGTTGGTGGTTGAACTAACTCTTACTGGATGAAAGTGGATGAAGGAATTGGTGTTGGGGTGTAAAAGGCGCAGGTTCGGAAAGGTCAGGGTGTAACGTCTAGACGGTGAACGAACGAAGGGTAGTTATTGATTTTCAAATTTGTTCAGAAAATTGTTTTTATATTTTACTTTTATATACAATTATTATCATTACAGTTAGCGTTATTTAAACAACAAATAACAATGAGTAAGCACGAACTTATCGCAGAAACAATTTATTCAACAAGTAAAAAATCTTACAATTTCGACTTCACAGAAAATTCTTTCCCCTTCACCCTCGTGATTGGAATGCTCCGACCTTTCCCCTTTCCGTCATCACCACTTTTAATTTTCGGCGCCCAAACTCTCAAAGCACCATTGGGATATAAAACACTCTGTATTTTCCCCACGTCGTAGCCATCCGGAACCGAACACTTCTTCACAAAATGCCGCGAAATCGACCCATGATCCTCTTTCTTCTCTCCGTGTTTTCCTTCCACAATAACCACTTGTCTTCACTCAACTTGATGGATATTTCTTCCGGTTTGAACCCATCCACATTCAAACTGAGCTGGAAGAAATCTTCGTCGGTCAAGGGGACCGAAAAAAAGTCCCTGAAGGGACGCCAGAAAGGGTCTCTTTCCAAAATAAGGGACATTTTCGCTGAACACACTGTATGAAACAAAAGCACTAGCAAACGTGAGACGCGCTTTTATTGCCGCGGACGTGTTTACTACGAGGTCGAATTTTCTAGAAGGAGATCTGAATGGCGGCGTGTTCATCGAATAATTACACTTGTGAAACTTTATTCCAGTGACTACTACTGTTATTATTATTATTACTACTACTCTTAATAATTGTTCACTCTTATCTTAGCAAGTACTACCCCCGCCCACCCACCCTATATTTTCTTCAGAGAATACAGCATTTGCCAAAATCAGTCTTATCTTAACGGAAACGAAGCCCCGCCCACCCACCCTGTATTTTCGTAGCGGATATGCCATTTGCCAAAATTTGTCTTTTTGTATCTTAACAAGTACTAGCCCCGCCCACCCGCGCTGTTCTCATTATAACGATGTCATTTTTGTTCAGTTTAAGTTCCACGTTTCATTCTGGCCAAATAAAATGGATCATTGAAATGGCGGTGGGGTGGGTGGGCGGGGTTAATTATGTGTTCTTCTGTAGAGGGGGAATGGGAATTAATAGAACCTAGTCTCCAACAGGAAAGAAAAAAACCAGCACGAATCATAGTTTTTTTTTGTTACATTAATTGCAATGAGATTTATTTCTTATTTCACAATCAAAAAATATTAGGACGGGTGGGTGGGCGGGGCTAAGTTTAACTTTGTCCTACATAAGCAAGTAATATCCCCGCCCACCCACCCTCTCTTGCTTCTGGTGACCACTCTTAATACTGTTAATTAATGACAACATTATTTTATTAGAATCTAAGGCAAATTCGTTAACCCATTGGTAAGAAAATGGATAAATTGTCAAACAAAATATTCAGAAAGTATTAAGCTATACTTAATTATAAAATAATAAACAGTGATTAAAATGGAATAAGATTGGGTGGGCGCGGCAAGTTTTGACATTGTTTTAAACCTTAAGTTCTACTGATTGTTAAAATAGAATTCAATTGTCATTTTACAGTAAATAAAAATAAGTCAGTGAAATGGCGATGGGAGGTGGGCGGGGCTAAATTTGGCTTATTTCTACAGTCTTATAAATAAGAAGTAGTCCCACCCATCCATCCCCTCTCAATTTTTGAAACTACTCCTTCAGTCCGCTCTCTAGTTTCTTAGGGAGTATATATATCATTTGCCAAAAAGTCTTGTCTTAGCAAAAACTAGCCCCGCCCACCCGCCCATTATTTTCTCAGAAGGTCTGTCATTTGCCAAAATCACTCTTATCTTAGCAGGTACTAGCTCCGCCCATCGGCGATGTTTTTATTGATGTTCAGTATAAGATCCACCTTTCGTTCAACCAGATAAACGGAATTACTGAAATGGAAGAGGGGTGGGTGGGCAGGTTTTAATATATTATAGGGGAGTATTAATAATTCTGTAGAGTGGAAATGGGAATTAATAGCACCTAGGGATAAAAAAAAGCGGTAACCGTAATTTTTTTGTTATATTTACTATTTGCTATAAGATTTATTTCAGAAGAAAAAAATATAAAATTAATTTTTCCTACCGAATCTTTAATAAGCAACCACTAGCATTCCAAACTCCGTCTCATAGCCATAGCTTGTTTCTACAGTCTTACAAATAAGTTGTCATTCTTGAAACTACTCTTAATATTATTGGAATTATCAATTATTTTCGAACTTTAAATTTCTCGATTTTTAGTTTTTCAATGTTTAAATTTTTCGTTTTTCAGTTCTTCGATTTGCAGTTTTTCGATTTTCCACATTTTCGATTTTGCAATTCTTAATTTTTTCAGTTTTTTTCTTTCTTTTTCCGATCTTTATTTTTCGATTTTTAATACATAGTGAAAAATTTCATTTTGATAAAGTCGTTTAAAATTCTCAAAAATTCACGGTTATAGATCTTGACGTGCTGATTCCAAAAATATAGGGAGTTTAGGGCAAGGGAGTAATATTTTCCAAATATTCGGAGTGAAATTCGAATTTTTTGAAATTTTTAAATATTGCGATGTTTCAATGGGCGATTCTGGAAAAACGGTTGAAATTATCGAAGAAATGAGGGCGGAGGGGACTTCTTCAGTTTCTCGATTCTTCATATTTTCAATTACTCGTTTTTTAATGTTTCGATTTTATAATTTTTTGTTTCTTCACTTTATAGATTTCGCAAATTTTTCGAATTTTCATTTTTCAATTTTTCATTTCTTCAAATTTTTAATTCGCAATTTTGCGTTTTGGTTCCGATTTTATAATTTTTGTTTTTGCATTTTCAGTTTTCCTTGCTTAAATTTTTCCATTTGCAATTTTTCATTTTTTTTATTTCTACAATTTAACGAGTTTTCATTTTTGAATTTTTCCATTTCTCGGTTTTCCAGTTTTTGGATCTTTCAAATTTTAGATTTCGCAGTTTTTCGATTTGTAAAGTCGCGAGTTTTCAGTTTTTAATCAATAATAATAATAATAATAACAATTTTTGGGTTTTCAATTTTACGATTTTTGAACTTTTAGGTTTTTTAATTCTTCATTTTTTCAATTTTAGATTTTTCAGCTTCTCGATTTTTGAATTTTTCGTTTCTTCAATTTTTGATCTGCAATGTTTCTAGTTTTCATTTTAAATATGTTCTTAATAATAATTATAATCAAAAATTTTTTTAATTTTTCAATTATTCGATTTTTAATATTTTGGATTTTCCAGTTTTCGATTCGATTCGTTTTTTTCTATCCAATTTTTAGAATTATTAAGTATTTTCGAATTTTAAATTTCTCGATTTTTAGTTTTTCACTGTTTAAATTTTTCGTTTCTTCAGTTCTTCGGTTTGCAATTTTTGATTTTCCGCTTCTGGATTTTGTTAAATTTCGAAAATCGTCGAAAATGGTGAAATTTCATTTTTGAAAAAGTCGTCTAAAAATTATCAAAAAATTCAGAGTTATAGATCTTGACGTGCTAATTCAAAAATATAGCGTGTTTAGGGTCACGGAGTAATATATTTTTCGAACTTTATTTTTGTTTAATTAAATTAAGGTTTATTTCTTGAAGTTCGTTTTTAGCAGTCTATGAAGTGTTATTCAATTCCCTTCAAATTTTTGGGAAAATATACAAATCAGAAACACAGTTTTTAATAAAACCACATTTATATATTTTATATAAAAAAATAGAACCACTTACAGTGAAAAAACTTGATGAAATTAAATACAAAAAAAGGGCTATTGTGGATTAACTATACATACATACTCAGTCTTGTAAGTACTAACAGTTACCATAACTACCATAGAAAACTAATGTAAATTAAATAAATTATAGTCGCTATCAAAAACAATTACTCCTATTTCTGTTCTTCTTTTTCTTCTTCCTTCTTCTCCACCGTCTTGGTCGGCTGCTCCGTCTGGATAACCGGAACGCTCCTTCCCTCCTCCACGGCAGCCTTAACCCTGGGCGCCGTTATCGTGAGCACCCCGTCCGTCGACAACTTCGACTCGATTTTATCCGCGTCGTGGTCCTCGGGCAAAACGTACTTCCTCACGAAATGTCGGGAAATAAACCCGTGCTCGTCTTCCTTCTCCTCGTGTTTTCCCTCCACCGTGACGACGTTTTTGGCCACCTTCACGCTGATTTCCTCCGGCTTGAACTGCTGCACGTCCAGATTCACCTGGAATTTGTCCTTGTCGCGGCAGACGGTCGATCCGGAATCCTTGTGGCAAGGTCTGTGATATCCCGCAGGACAACCCATCAGCTGGCGGAGTCCGTGAGCAATCAGCGGCACGAAGAAATCCTCCGGGTCCAGAGCCAAACCGGAATGTTGATCCGGGCGGGAATGCTCGAAGGGGTCACTCAGTAGAATTCTGGACATTTTGATTTCGGGTTTAACGCACTGGATTTGATTTTTCGTTACGATAAGCACGAGTTTGCGTTCTTTGGTCAGCTCAAACTACAAACTTTCAGCTTGTTGGATTAACTGAAGTTGAAATGATCGGTTGTTGTTTTATACGAAAACAAAAGTTCGAGATTGTTCGGAAATTATCGCGAAGGATGAATCTAGAATATTGGGGAAGGTCAGGAATGCTTACGTTGGATTAAGTACGTAACGATGAGTCAGTTCATCGAATGTTCTCTCTACATCTAGAACATTGGCGAAGTCGGGATGAATGATTTTTCAAATTTTATTGTTGATTTTTCTCTGAAAAACAATTTCGCACTTTGAAACTGTCAAAATTAATTAAACTAAAAATTTGATACAAATATGAATAGAAATTTAATTTATTTGGTCATACCTAATATCGACAAAATAAAACGAAAATTTTTGATTTTCTAAATCTTATAAAAACATTTTCCCGGTTTTTTCTACCCGTTGTTGGTTTACATGAATTTATGATTTAAAGGAAAAAGTTATTGAGAGAAAGAAAAAAATTATGTGTATTGTTGGTTGCATAACTATATTTAATAAATAAAATTTTGCCTCGTCATTTTATTTATACAATTATATGTATATACAAAAATACATAATCTTTTTTACATTTTTTTTTATGTAGGTATGTTAATGATATACCTATATATAACCCGTTCAGGACATTTTTAAACAAAAGTCAGCCAAGTGTAACTAAGTTTTTAAATATTTGTTAATTAAATTTTTTTTTAATTTGATTATATTGACGGTTCTTTACATTTACTTTAACGTTACATACATAATCTTTATTTTAATTTATAAGGGTTCTCACAAAAAAAAAATCGAAAAAGCTGGGTTTGTTTTATTATATTTCAGGGGCGAGGGTAGGTCTGTCGAAATAACCTTGGACCAATTTTTTTCTTTCCTGTTAGAGACTAGGTTCTATTAGTTCCCATTCCCCCTCTACAGAAGAACACATAATTAACCCCGCCCACCCACCCGCCGCGATTTCAGGGATTCATTTCATTTGGCCCGAATGAAACATGGAACTTAAACTGAACACAAATTACATCGTTATAAGAGAACAGCGCGGGTGGGCGGGGCTAGTACTTGTTAAGATGCGAAGATAAGACAAATTTTGGCAAATGGCATATCTTCCAAGAAAACAGAGGGCGGGTGGGCGGGGCTTAATTTCCGTTAAAATAAGACTGATTTTGGGAAATGATATAGCTCTATGAAAATAGAGAGCGAGTTAGTATTGGCTAAGCTAAAACTGAACAATATTAAGAGTAGTTTTAAGAATGACAACTTATTTATAAGACGGTAGAAACAAGCTATGGCTATGAGACGGAGTTTGGAATGCTAGTGGTTGCTTATAAGATTCTGTAGGAAAAATTAATTTTAGCCCCGCCCACCCACCCATTTTATATTTTTTCTTCTGAAATAAATCTTATAGCAAATAGTAAATAAAACAAAAAAATTACGGTTACCGCTTTTTTATCCCTAGGTGCTATTAATTCCCATTTCCACTCTACAGAATTATTAATACTCCCCTATAATATATTAAAACCCGCCCACCCACCCCTTTTCCATTTCAGTAATTCCGTTTATCTGGTTGAATGAAAGGTGGATCTTATACTGAATATAAATACAAATCTTTCGAATGAGAACATCGCGGGTGGGCGGAGCTAGTACCTGCTAAGATAAGAGTGATTTTGGCAAATGACATACCTTATGAGTAAATAATGGGCGGGTGGGCGGGGCTAGTTCTTGCTAAGACAAGACTTTTTGGCAAATGATATATATACCCCCTAAGAAACTTGACGGCGGACTGAACAATATTAGGAGTAGTTTCAAGAATGAAGAGGGGATGGATGGGCGGGAATACTTCTTATTTATAAGACTGTAGAAATAAGCCAAATTTAGTCCCGCCCACTTCCTTTCGGCATTTCACTGACTTATTTTTATTTACTGTAAAATAAGAATTGAATTCTATTTTAACAATCAGTAGAATTAAATTCTAAAAATGGCGAAAGGAGGTGGGAGGGACTAAATTTGGCTTGTTTCTACAGTCTTATAAATAAGAAGTAGTCCCGCCCATCCATCCCCTCTTAATTCTTGAAATTACTCTTAATATTGTTCAGTTTTAGCTTAGCAAATACTAACACTGCCCGTTTGCTCTCTATTTTCATAGAACTATATCATTTCCCAAAATCAGTCTTATTTTAACGGAAATTAAGCTCCACCCACCCACCCTTGAATTTCTTAGAAAGTATGTGATTTGCCAAAATCAATCGTATGTTAACAAGTATTAGCCCCGCCCATCCACCCTGTATTTCCGTAGAGGATATGCCATTTGCCAAAATTTGTCTTATCTTCTCATCTTAACAAGTACTAACCCCGCCCACCCGCCGCTGTTCTCATTATAACGATGTAATTTTTGTTCAGTATAAGTTCCACGTTTCATTTTGGCCAAATAAAATGGATCACTGAAATGGCGGCGGGGAGGGTGGGCGGGGTTAATTATGTGTTCGTCTGTAGAAGGGGAATGGGAACTAATAGAACCTAGTCTCCAACAGGGAAAAAAAACCAGCACGAATCATAATTGTTTTTTTTTTGTTACATTAATTGCTATGAGATTTATTTCTTATTACACAATCAAAAAATATTATGACGGGTGGGTGGGCGGGGCTAAGTTTAACTTTGTCCTACATAAGCAAGTAATATCCCCGCCCACCCACCCTCTCTTGCTTCTGGTGACTACTCTTAAAACTGTTAATTAATGACAACATTATTTTATTAGAATCTAAGGCAAATCCGTTAACCCTTTGGTAAGAAAATGGATAAATTGTTAAACAAAATATTCAGAAAGTATTAAGTTATACTTAATTATAAAATAATAAACAGTGATTAAAATGGAATAAGATTGGGTGGGCGGGGCAAGTTTTGACATTGTTTTAAACCTTAAGTTCTACTGATTGTTAAAATAGAATTCAATTGTCATTTTACGGTAAATAAAAATAAGTCAGTGAAATGGCGATGGGAGGTGGGCGGGGCTAAATTTGGCTTGTTTCTACAGTCTTATAAATAAGAAGTAGTCCCACCCATCCATCCCCTCTCAATTTTTGAAACTACTCCTTCAGTCCGCTCTCTAGTTTCTTAGGGGGTATATATATCATTTGCCAAAAAGTCTTGTCTTAGCAAAAACTAGCCCCGCCCACCCGCCCATTATTTTCTCAGAAGGTCTGTCATTTGCCAAAATCACTCTTATCTTAGCAGGTACTAGCTACGCCCATCCGCGATGTTCTCATTCGAAAGATTTTTATTGATGTTCAGTATAAGATCCACCTTTCGTTCAACCAGATAAACGGAATTACTGAAATGGAAGAGGGGTGGGTGGGCAGGTTTTAATATATTATAGGGGAGTATTAATAATTCTGTATGGTGGAAATGGGAATTAATAGCACCTAGGGATAAAAAAAGCGGTAACCGTAATTTTTTTGTTATATTTACTATTTGCTATCAGATTTATTTCAGAAGACAAAAATATAAAATGGGTGGGTGGGCGGGGCTAAAATTAATTTTTTCTACAGTATCTTTTATAAGCAACCACTAGCATTCCAAACTCCGTCTCATATAGCCATAGCTTCAAAAACTCAAAGGACTCAAACGTTAAAAAGGTTTTCAAACTTCTTTCCAACTACTTCAAAGATTCTATAATTTGTAAAAAACGCATGAACTCTTAAACATGACAAAAATTTTAGAGATTCCAAAGACTCTAAACAAAATAAAAATTCCAAAAATATAAAAATCGTACACCCCAGATATTCTTATCTTACACAATTCTAAAGATTCCAGAGATTCGAAGAATTTGAAAGATTTAAAGACTCTTGTGGTCTATTAATTTTAGAAAATTTGGAAATACTTAAGTATCTAGAAAGTGTGAAAAATCTGGAAGACCTAGAAATCTTGAAAACTGAGGAAAATGTCGAACTCTGGCATATCACAAGACTGATATTTTCTGGATATTTCAAAAATTTAATCAATCTAAACATTTTACTAAATTTGTGAAAATGTTCCAAATAATGTGAAAGTTCAGTCTTCTTTAAATTTAAAAATTTCGGAAATTCCAAGGGTTCCAAAACTCCAAGGAGTCTATTAATACTAAATTGATATATGTGCCCTTGCTAAAATGTTAATGACGTTAGCAAAAAAAAAATATATGGAAAAACTTACTATAAAGATCAGTGGCGGCTCGTGACTATTTTGGTTGGGTCGGCCAGCAGTGAGTAACCCAAAGTTTTAAGACATAGAATACAAGAACCAGGGACCTCAAGTCAGTCATTATCTATAATTTGCTTCCTGTATGGTGTTAATTCATATAGTCCTAACAACTTGGTAAAACAAAATAAAAAATATTCTTCAAATAGGTATAAAGTAAAGCATATACGTATACAATATAAGCCATCTATAATAATAAAATAACGACAATAAACTCAAATAAAAATGAAAATAACATTCAAGTTATAAAGTAACACATTCTAACAAAAAATATAACATGAAACGTCAACAACTATTTATTAGTAAAAAACAAAATTAAAAAAGTAAATTAGAAATTTTTATAAACCAATTCAATGCGTCTTTGTTTTGTATTGGTAAAGTGGTCAATTACTTGATTATAGAACTTTTGATCTTCCGTTAAGTTTGTAAGCACTTCTTTTTCTATTGCTAAAACGAATAATTTGGATAATCGATTTTGACTAATGGAGTTTCTAGTAAAATTTGTAATTCGCTTTAAAGCTGAAAAACTGCGTTCAACATATGCTGATGTGGATGGTAGGTATATGATTAAAATTAAAGACAGAAATAATTTCGGAGGCTTCTACATTTTCGTAAGTAGCATCATCAGGAGCAGGGTTGAGAAATTAGGAAGATGGCAAAAGAGCACGGTAACTCAATATGTCAATCGTACCAGACGACCAGAGGCAAAACTCTTTTTCTGAAGTTTTTTTGAATTTATTGTCAACATCATATTCAAAAATTAAACAATATCAACAAAATAGTTTGTTTTTTGACTTGCTCCCCGTCAGCCATTCATAATTTTCATACCATGCTGTATTAATTATTAATTATTAATATGCTATTGCACCGGAGCTGACGTTATTATTGCTCCGTGCTTCGATTAAATGTTGCATGCGCGGCTCCGAACGGGTCATTTCTTTTATATCCCAGGAATTGATCATCGTATGTTAAAAGTCGAAAGTCATTATTTAATAGATGTGTAACAGCATCAAAATTTAAATCAGTTACTAATTCTCTTACTAACTGTTGTCATTGTTACTGAAATTAGAAACAAACCTAAACCAATTTCATCCACGTGAAGACTGCAGAAATTCACAATATACAGACAGCGGCCGGCCGGTGCTGGTAGTGGGGAACCGCATGGAAAAGTGCACGGCAGAAGTGGAGTGATGAAACGTAATATTGTACGGTTTCATCGCTATTGCCTTCTAACTTATACAAACAGAAGGTGATAGCGCTATAATAACTTGATGTACTGCCAAAAGGCCGGCCGATTTTAGCAGACATTTGACCAATCACTGCTGCAGGCGCGTTAATCAGAGGGTATCAGACACGTATCAGTCTTTATAGCTATTTCTCTTTAATTCCGCTAAACAGAGAGCGATAGCAGATATGACATTATTCGACGTTTATTCTTGTAGTCGGCCGGCCTCAGCTGCTGCTCCTCCCAGTAAAAATATTTAAACTTCCCGGCACGATTTGTGCTTCCGAACGAAAGTGAATAAATTAGATAACGCTTTTTGTAATTAAAAAAATAATAACAACAGTAAAATCAGGTGATTTCAAAATAGCTTTAAATTATATTCTTGCGTTTAAAATAAAAATGAATATCGCAAATTGACAAGTTCGGTGACAGACTCGGCCTGGCCTAACTGGCCCCCCCTGACGAGCCGCCACTGATAAAGATGAAAAAAAATCTCAAATTTAAAGTTGATAACAATTTTCCGAAGTTGTATTTGTTCGACTGTACTTTAGGAGCCAGGGAAGTTCTGTCGAAATAACTTACAACCAATTTTTTGTGTCTATTTTGTTCTAAAATCTAAATTTTCTATACCCCCAAGCACATTATATTATTTGCCCACCCGCCCTTTATTTTCTTAGAAGGTATGTCATTTGCCAAAATCACTCATATCTTAAGAAGTACTAGCCCCGCCCACCCGCCCCTATTTTCTTAGAGGGTATATCGTCTGCCAAAATCAGTCTTATCTTAGAAAACACTAGCCCCGCCCACCCGCCCTCGATTTTCGTGGAAGGTATTTCATTGGCCAAAATCAGTCTTATCTTATTACATTGAAAAAAAAATAGGCAGAACAAAAATAGGTCACTTAGGTAAATAGGCAAAAACAAGTAAAGCTCAAACAAAAGAATTTTCTCAGATATACATTTATACAGGGTCGCTAAAAAACAATAAAATTCGCAAAATCAAATCTTTTAGTTTTTCGAACGAACTGGATTTGATAAGCTGTACTTTATGGGAAAGGGAAGTTCTGTCAAAGTAATCTTCGATCATTTTTTTGTATTATTTTAGGGTGACAATCCTTTCTTAGATATTTTCTCTACAATATTTTCTGAAGGTAAAATTATTTTTATTATTATTATTATTATTATCAAGAAGGGGTGGGTGAACAGGGCTACTGCTTGCTTATAAGACTCTGCAGAAAAACTCACCCCCCCGCCCCCTCATCTACTTTCTCCATATCACTGACTTGTTTTATTTACTGTGAAATAGGAATTGAATTCTATTTATTTATTTTCTATAGTTTCTACCGTCTTATAAATAAGTTGTCATTCTTAAAACTATTCCTTATATTGATCAGTTTTAGCTTAGCAAATACTAACACTGCCCGTTCGCTCTCTATTTTCATAGAACTATATCATTTCCCAAAATCAGTCTTATTTTAACGAAAATTAAGCCCCGCCCACCCACCCTTGAATTTGTTAGAAAGTATGTGATTTGCCAAAATCAATCGTATTTTAACAAGCCCCGCCCACCCGCGCTGTTCACATTATAACGATGTAATTTCTGTTCAGTATAAGTTCCAAGTTTCATTCTGCAAATAAAATGAATCACTGAAATGGCGGCGGGGTGGGTGGGCGGGGCTAACTATGTGTTCTCCTGTCGAGGGGGAATGGAAACTAATAGAACCTAGTCTCTAACAGGAAAGAAAAAAATTGGTCCAAGGTTATTTCGACAGAACTACACTCACCTCTGAAATATAATAAAACAAACCCAGCTTTTTCGAAAAAATTATTTTTGTTGTGAGAACCCTTATAGATTTAAAATAAAGATTATATATGCAACCAACAATATAATCAAATTAAAAAAAAAAAAATAACAAATATTCACACTTGGTTGACTTTTGTTTAAAAATATCCTGAACGGTTTATATATAGGTATATCATTAACATACTTACATAAAAAAAAAGTAAAAAGATGATTTATTTTGTACATAGATATACATATTTGTATAAATAAAATGACGAGGCAAAATTTTATTTATTAAATATAGTTATGCAGCCAACAATACACATCAATTTTTTCCTGTAAAAGGAAAACTTCACAACTAATTTTTGTTGTCAACAATTTTCTAATTTTTTTTCTTACTCTCAACAAGTTTTTCTTTTAAATCATAAATTCATGTAAACCAACTACGGGTAGAAAAAACCGGAAAAATGTTTTTAGAATATTTAGAAAATCGAAATTTTTCGTTTTATTTTGTCGATATTAGGTAAATATGACCAAATAAATTGAATTTCTTGGCAGTTTCAAAGTACGAAGTTGTTTTTAGGATAAAAATTAACAATAAAATTTGAAAAATCATTCATCCCGACTTCGCGAATGTTCTAGATGGAGAGAGAACATTCAATGAACTGACTCATCGCCACGTACTTAATCCAACGTAAGGATCCCTGACCTTCCCCAATATTCTAGATTCATTCTCCGCGATAATTTCCGAACAATCTCGAACTTTTGTTTCGTATAAAACCAGCAACCGAACATTTCAAATTCAGTTCATCCAACAAGCTTAAAGTGTGTAGTTCGAGCCGACCAAAGAGCGCAAACTCGTGCTTATCGTAACGACAAATCAAATCCAGAAATCAAAATGTCAACAATTCTACTGAGTGACCCCTTCGAGCATGTCCGCCCGGATCAACATTCCGGTTTGGGTCTGGACCCGGAGGATTTCTTCGTGCCGCTGATTGCTCACGGACTCCGCCAGCTGATGGGTTGTCCTGCGGGATATCAGAGACCTTGCCAAAAGGATTCCGGATCGACCGTCTGCCGCGACAAGGACAAATTCCAGGTGAATCTGGACGTGCAGCAGTTCAAGCCGGAAGAAATCAGCGTGAAGGTGGCCAAAAACGTCGTCACGGTGGAGGGAAAACACGAGGAGAAGGAAGACGAGCACGGGTTGATTTCGCGGCATTTCGTGAGGAAGTACGTTTTGCCCGAGGGCCACGACGTGGATAAAATCGAGTCGAAGTTGTCGACGGACGGGGTGCTCACGATAACAGCGCCCAGGGTTAAGGCTGCTGTGGAGGAAGGAAGGAGTGTTCCGGTTATCCAGACGGGGCAGTCAACCAAGGAGGTGGAGAAGAAGGAAGAAGAAGAAGGAGAAGAACAGAAATAGGAGTAATTGTTTTTGATAGCGACTATAATTTATTTAATTTACATTAGTTTTCTATGGTAGTTATGGTAACTGTTAGTACTTACAAGACTGAGTATTGTCATGTATGTGTAGTTAATCCACAGTAGCCCTTTGTTGTATTTAATTTCATAAAGTTTTTTCACTGTAAGTGGTTCTATTTTTTTATATAAAATATATATATATATTAGGGTGATTCAAAAAAAAAAATAATTTTTTTTTTCGTGTCAAAGAGGTTCAAAAGTTTCTTTTCAACGTAAAAAAATACCAGTTAAAAGTTGAGCTCTTAATATTAATATTAAGACCGTCCGCATCGCGTTTTTCTATTTCCCATAAGAATAACATGGGAAAATTTTTGTTTGCACCTTCTGATTTTTATTGCTAGCCCGTCGTGTGTCGTGAAAAAAATTCAATCACATATTTTTATAGAGAATTGAACGCTCTACAAAAAGTGTCTCCTATGATTGTGCGAGAAACCTGATAGTTGAAGAGTTATTTTAGGCTAAAGTTAAATTTATCCAAATTTTGACGTTTTTGATGCATTACAATAAATTTGATGGTCTTATTGGAATAAATCACCACAAAAATTTATACACATTTTAAATTTAGTTTTTTAAACAGTAATTGTTTATAATTTTATGCTATAATAAGGCCAGTAAAACTCTTTCCGAACATTTTCAGCATCAGTGGGTTAAAAAATCATAGTCAGGTTTCTCGCAAAATCTTAGGAGACACTTTTTGTAGAGCGTTCAATTCTCTATAAAAATATGTGATTGAATTTTTTTCACGACACACGACGGGCTAGCAATAAAAATCAGAAGGTGCAAACAAAAATTTTCCCATGTTATTCTTATGGGAAATAGAAAAACGCGATGCGGACGGTCTTAATATTAATATTAAGAGCTCAACTTTTAACTGGTATTTTTTTACGTTGAAAAGAAACTTTTGAACCTCTTTGCACGAAAAAAAAAAATTATTTTTTTTTTTTGAATCACCCTAATATATATATATGTGGTTTTATTAAAAGCTGTGTTTCTGATTTCTTTATTTTCCCAAAAATTTGAAAGGGAATTGAATAACAATTTCATAAACTGCTGAACACGAACTTCAAGAACTATACCTTAATTTAATTAAACAAAAATAAAGTATTACTCCCTAACCCTAAACACGCTATATTTTTGGAATTAGCACGTCAAGATTTATAACCCTGAATTTTTTGATAATTTTTAGACGACTTTTTCAAAAATGAAATTTTCCACCATGTTCCCTTACGCAGATTTGGATCCATTTTCGACGATTTTCGTAATTTAACTAAATCCAGAAAACATTGAAAAATGGAAACTTCTAAAATCGTAAAATTGAAAAAATTAAAAATTTTTTAAATTATAATTATTAGATGTATATTTAAAATGAAAACTAGAAACATTGCAGATCAAAAATTGAAAAAACGAACAATTCAAAAATCGAGAAGTTGAAAAATCTAAAACTGAAAAAATACAAACAATACAAATTTTCACATTGAAAAAAAAAGAAAAATTTTAAAATCAATACACTGAAAAACCGAAATATCGAAAAAATAAAGAGAACAAAAACCGAAACGAAAAATTGCAAATCGAAAATTTGAAGAAATGAAAAATTGATAAAATCTAAAAATTGAAAGATCCAAAAATTGAAAAACCGAAAAATTGAAAAATTCGAAAATGCAAACTTGTGGAGTTGCATACCGTAAAATTGCAGAAACAAAAAAAAAAAAAATTGCAAATGGAAAAATTTAAGCAAGGAAAACTGAAAATGCAAAAACAAAAAATTATAAAATTGGAAGATTGAAAAACGAATAATTGAAAATATAAAGAAAATAAAAACTGGAACGAAAACGAAAAATTGCAAATCTAATAATTGAAAATTGAGCAATCGCAAAATGAAGAATTCGAGAAATCGAAAATACTTATGAACAATCGAGAAAATGAAGAAGTCACTTCCGGTCTCATTTCTTCGATAACTCCAACCATTTTTCCAGAATCGCCCATTGAAGCATCCAATTTTTAAAAACTCCAAAAAGTTCGAATTTCACTCTGAATATTTCGAAAATATTACTCCGTGACACTAAA
The DNA here is from genome assembly GCA_022388445.1 of Zophobas atratus. Classification (NCBI taxonomy): domain Eukaryota; kingdom Metazoa; phylum Arthropoda; class Insecta; order Coleoptera; family Tenebrionidae; genus Zophobas; species Zophobas atratus. The sequence continues at coordinate 4,441,402 of CM039448.1, forward strand.
CTCCTTATATTTTTGGAATCAGCACGTCAAGATCTATAACCGTGAATTTTTTGAGATTTTTTTAACGACTTCAAACTTTTCATTATGTATTAAAAATCGAAAACTAAAGATCGGAAAAAAAGAAAAACCTGAAAAAATGAAAAATTGCAAATCGAAGATCTGAAGAAACGAAAACTTTAAACATTGAAAAACTAAAAATCGAGAAATTTAAAATTCGAAAATAATAATTAATAATTCGAAAAATTCGAAAAAAAACGAATCGAATCGAAAAACTGGAAAATCCAAAATATTAAAAATTGAAAAATTATAAAATCAAGTAAATGAAAAAGTTTAAAAGTCCAGTAATTGAAAAATGGTAATTTCTAAAATGGTAAAATTGAAAAAATGAAATTTTTTTAACTTACAGTTATTATTAGATACATATTTAAAATGAAAATTAGAAACATTGCAGATCAAACATTGAAGAAACGAAAAATTCAAAATCGAAGAGCCGAAAAATCTAAAATTGAAAAATTAAAAAACCTAAAAGTTGAAAAATCGAAAACCCAAAAATTGCTGATCGAAAAATTGTAAATCCAAATAATAAAAATTTTCACTTAAAAAAAAAGAAAAATTTTAAAATCAACACTGAAAAACCGAAAAAGTGCAAATTGAAAATTTGAGGAAATGAAAAATTAATAAATCTAAAAATCGAAAAATTAACAACTGAAAACTAGCGATATTACAAATCAAAAAATTTACGAAATCTAAAAACTGAAAGATCCAAAAACTGGAAAACTGAAAAATTGAAAATTCAAAAATGAAAACTCGCAGAGTTGCATACTGTAAAATTGTAGAAATAAAAAAAATGATAAATTGCGAATGAAACAATTTAAGCCAGAAAAACTGAAAAATCGAAAAACTGTAAAAATAAAGAAAAGAAAAAACCAAAACGCTAAATTGCAATTAAAAATTTGAAGAAATTAAAAAGTAAAGAATCGAAAAATTGAAAAATGAATATTCGAGAAGTTTTAATGAGAAATCCATAAATTAAAGAAACAATAAAATGAAAAACTGAAAAATTGCAAAGCAAAAAATTGAAGAAGAGAAAATTTAAAGAAATTAAAATTGAAGAAACAAAAAATTATAAAATCGGAACATTGAAAAACGAATAATTGAAAATATAAAGAACATAAAAAAATGCTAATCGAAGAACTCAAGAAACGAAAAATTGGAAAAAAAACCGAATTGAATCGAAAAACTGGAAAATCCAAAATATTAAAAATCGAATGAATGAAAAAGTTTAAACGTCCAGTAACTGAAAAATGGGAATTTCTAAAATAGTAAAATTGAAAAAATTAAAAAAATTTTAAATTATAATAATTATTAGATATATATTTAACATGAAAACTGGCAACATTGCAGATCAAAAACTGAAGAAACGAAAAATCCAAAAAACCAGAAGCTGAAAAATCCAAAATTGAAAAAAAAAGAAAAATTAAAAACCTAAAAGTTGAAAAATCGTAAAACTGAAAACCCAAAAATTGCTAATCGAAACATTGAAAAAAAGAAAAATTTTGAAATCAGTACACTGATAAACCGAAAAATCGAAAAAATAAGGAAAACAAAAAGCGAAACGAAAAATTGCAAATCGAAAATTTGAAGAAATGAAAAATTGATAAATCTAAAAATCGAAAAATTAACAACTGAAAACTCGCGATATTACAAATCGGAAAATTGCGAAATATAGAAATTGAAAGATACGAAAACTGGAAAACTGAAAAACGGAAAAAATTCAAAAATAAAAATTTGCAAAATCGTCGAAACAAAAGAATGATAAATTGCAAATGAAAAAATTTAAACAAGAAAAACTGAAAAATCGCAAAAATTATAAAAATAAAGAAAACAAAATGCAAATCGCAAAATTGGAAATTAAAAAGTAAAGAATCGAAAAATTGAAAATTCGAGAAGTTTTAATGCGAAATCCATAAATTGAAGAAACAATAAAATGAAAAACTGAAAAATTGCAAAGCGAAAAATTAAAGAAGCGAAAATTTAAAGAAATTAAACTTGAAGAAACAAAAAATTATAAAATCTGAACATCAGTTTTTCCAGAACCGCCCATTGAAACATCGCAATTCTTAAAAATTTAAAAAAAATCGAAAATATTACTCCTTGACCCTAAACTCCCTATATTTTTGGAATCAGCACGCCAAGATCTATAACCGTGAATTTTTTGAGAATTTTTAAACGACTTTGTCAAAATGAAAATTTTCGCCATGAAAACTAAAAAATCGGAAGAAAGACAAATTTAAAAATTGAAAAAATGAAAAATTGCAAATCGAAGAACTGAAGAAATGAAAATTGAAACACTGAAATACTAAAAATCGAGTAATTTAAAACTCGAAAATAATTAATATTTCGAAAAATTGGAAAGAAGAAAAAAAACGAAAACTGGAAAATCCAAAAAATTAAAAATCGAATAAACAAAAAAGTTTAAAAGTCCAGTAACTGAAAAATGGAAACTTCTCAAATCGTAAAATTGAAAAAATGAAAAATTAAAAAATCGTGTAACTGAAAACCCAAAAATTGCTGACTGAAAAATTGTAAAATCCAAACAATAAAAATTTTCCCATTAAAAAAAGAAAGATTTTAAATCAGTACACTGAAAAACCGAAAAAACAAAGAAAACAAAAACCGAAACGAAAAATTGCAAATCGAAAATTTGAAAAAAATGAAAAATTAAAAACTGAAAAGTCGCGATATTACAATGAAAAAATGAAAATTTGGGAAGTTTTAATTCGAAAAATTTGCGAAATCTATAAATTGAAGAAACAATAAAATGAAAAACTGAAAAATCGCAAAGCGAAAAATTGAAGAAGCGAAAATTAAGAAATTAAAATTGAGGAAACAAAAAATTATAAAATCGGAACATTAAAATAAGTAATTAGTAATTTAAAATTCGAAAATAATTAATAATTCGAAAAAATGGAAAGAAAAAACCAAAACTGGAAAAACCAAAAAATTAAAAATCGAATAAACAAAAAAGTTTAAAAGTCCAGTAATTGAAAAATGGAAACTTCCAAAATCGTAAAATTGAAAAAATGAAAATTTAAAAAATCTAAAAGTTGAAAAATCGTGAAACTGAAAACCCAAAAAGTGCTATTTGAAAAATTGTAAAACCCAAACAATAAAAATTTCCACATTGAAAAAAAGAAAGATTTTAAAATCAGTACACAGAAAAACCGAAAAAACAAAGAAAACGAAAAATTGCAAATCGAAAATTTGAAAAAAATTAAAAATGAAAAACTGAAAACTCGCGATATTGCAATGAAAACATGAAAATTCGAGAAGTTTTAATTCGAAAAATTTGCGAAATCTATAAATTGAAGAAACAATAAAATGAAAAACTGAAAAATGGCAAAGCGAAAAATTGAAGAAGCGAAAATTTAAAGAAATTAAAATTGAAGAAACAAAAAATTATAAAATCGGAACATTAAAATAAGTAATTAGTAATTTAAAATTCGAAAATAATTAATAATTCGAAAAATTGGAAAGAAGAAAAAAACGAAAACTGGAAAATCCAAAAAATTAAAAATCGAATAAACAAAAAAGTTTAAAAGTCCAGTAATTGAAAAATGGAAACTTCCAAAATCGTAAAATTGAAAAAATGAAAAATTAAAAAACCTAAAAGTTGAAAAATCATGAAACTGAAAACACGAAAATTGCTGATTGAAAAATTATAAAATCCAAACAATAAAAATTTTCGCATGAAAAAAAAGGAAGATTTTAAAATCAGTACACTGAAAAACAGAAAAATCGAAAAAATAGAGGAAACAAAAACCGAAACGAAAAATTGCAAATCGAAAATTTGAAGAAATGAAAAATTGATAAATCTAAAACTCTAAAAATTAAAATCTGGAAAACCAAAAAATTGAAAAATTCGAAAATGAAAACTCGCAGAGTTGCATACCGTAAAATTGTACAAAAAAAAAATGAAAAATTGCAAATGGAAAAATTTAAGCAAGGAAAACTGAAAATGCGAAAACAAAAAAGTATAAAATCGGAACCAAAATGCAAAATTGTAAATTAAAAATTTGAAGAAATGAAAAAGTAAAGAATCGAAAAATTGAAAAATGAAAATACGAGAAATTTTAAATCGAAAAATTTGCGAAATCTATAAATTGAAGAAACAAAAAATTATAAAATCGGAACATTGAAAACGAATAATTAAAAATATAAACAAAATGAAAACTGGAACGAAAAATTGCAAACCTAAAAACTGAAAATTGAGAAATCGCAAAATGAAGAATTTCAGAAATCGAAAACATGAAAAATCGAAAAATTGTAAAAATAAAGAAAACAAAAAACCAAAACGCAGAACTACAAATTAAAAATTTGAGGAAATGGAAAAAAAAGAATCGAAAAATTGAAAAATGAAAATCCGAGAAGTTTTAATGCGAAATCCACAAATTCAAGAAACAAAAATAAAAACTGGAACGAAAAATTGCAAATTTAAAAATTGAAAAATCGCAAAATGAAGAATTCGAGAAATCGAAAATATGAAGAATCGAGAAATTCAAACATCGCATTTTTTTAAATTTCAAAAAATTCGAATTTCGCTCCCAATATTTCGAAAATATTACTATATTATTAATTATTATATTTTTGGAATCAGCACGTCAAGATCTATAACTGTGAATTTTTTGAGAATTTTTAAACGACTTTGTCAAAATGAAATTTTTCACCATGTATAAAAAAAAAAAAACTGAAAAAATGAAAAATAGCAAAATCGAAAAAGTGGAAAATCGAAGAACTCAAGAAACGAAAAATTGAAACATTGGAAAACTAAAAATCGAGAATTTAAAAATCGAAAATAATTGATAATTCCAAAAATTAGAAAGAAAAAAAACGAATCGAATCGAAAAAGTGGAAAAAACCAAAATATTAAAAATCGAAAAATTGAAAAATCGAATAAGTGAAAAAGTTTAAAACTCCAGTAATTGAAAAAATTAGAAAATTTTTAAATTATGATTATTATTATATACATATTTAAAACGAAAACTCGAGACATTGCAGATCAAAACTTGAAGAAACGAAAAATCCAAAAATTGAGAAGCAGAAAAATCTGAAATTGGAAAAATGAAAAATGAAAAAAATCAAAATTAAAAAATCGAAAAACTGAAAACCCAGAAAATGCTAATTAAAAAATTTTAAAATCCAAATAAAAATTTTCACATTGAAAAAAAGAAAAATTTTAAAATCAGTACACTGAAAAACCGAAAAATCGAAAAAATGAAGAAAACAAAAATCGAAATGAAAAATTAAAAACTGAAAAAAAACGAAAAATTAAAAACTGAAAACTTGCGATATTACAAATCAAAAAATTGCGAAATCTAAAAACTGAAAAATTCAACAACTGGAAAACCGGAAAATTCAAAAATGAAAATTCGTAGAGTTGCATACCGTAAAATTGTAGCAAAAAAAGATATATTATAAATGAAAAAATTTAAGCAAGGAAAACTAAAAAAAACTGAAAAAACAAAAAACTATAAAATCGGAACCACGAAAAATCGAAAAATTGTAAAATTAAAGAAAACAAAAATCAAAACTAAATTAAAAATTTAAAGAAATGAAAAAGTAAAGAATCGAAAAATTGAAAAATGAAAACATGAAAATTCGAGAAGTTTTAATGCGAAATCCATAAATTGAAGAAACAATAAAATGAAAAACTGAAAAATCGCAAAGCGAAAAATTGAAGAAGCGAAAATTTAAAGAAATTAAAATTGAAGAAACAAAAAATTATAAAATCGGAACTTCGAAAAACGAATATGTAATTGAAAATAATAAAAGAAAACAAAAACCGAAACGAAAAATTGCAAATCTAAAAACGAAAAATTGCAAAATCGAAGAATTGAAGAAACAAAAAATTTAAACACTGAAAAACTAAAAATCGAGTAATTAAATATTCGAAAATAATTAAAATTCGAAGTCCAGTAATTGAAAAATCGAAACTTCTAAAATCGTAAAATTGAAAAAAATTAAATTATAATTATTATTAGATAGTAGATACATATTTAAAATTAAAACTAGGCACATTGCAGATCAAAAATTGAAGAAACGAAAAATTTAAAAATCGAGAAGCTGAAAAATCTAAAATTGGAAACCTAAAAGTTGAAAGATCGTAAAATTGAAAACCCAAAAATTGCTAATCGAAAAATTGTAAAATCCAAACAAACAAAATGTTCACATTGAAAAAAGAAACATTTTAAAATGAAATAAACTGAAAAACTGAAAAATCGAAAAAATAAAAAAAACAAAAACCAAAACGAAAAATTGCAAATCGAAAATTTAAGAAATGAAATATTGATAAATCTAAGAATCGAAAAATCAAAAATTGAAAACTCGCGATTTTACAAATCGAAAAATTGCGAAATCTAGAAATTGAAGAAACAAAAAGAAAAACTGAAAAATTGCAAAGCGAAAAATTGAAGAAGCGAAAATTTAAAGAAATTAAGATTGAAGAAACAAAAAATTATAAAATCGGAACATTGAAAAACGAATAATTGAAAAATAAAGAAAATAAAAACTGGAACGAAAAATCGCAAATCTAAATAAAAATTGAAAATTGAGAAATCGCAAAATGAAGAATTCGAGAAATCGAAAATATGAAGAATCTAGAAACTGAAGAAGTCACTTCCGGCCTCATTTCTTCCGTAACTCCAACTGTTTTTCCAGAATCGCCTATTGAAACATCGCAATTTTTAAAAATTTCAAAAAATTCGAATTTCACTCCGAATATTTTGAAAATATTAGTCCCTGACCCTAAACTCCGTATATTTTTGGAATCAGCACGTCAGGATCTATAACTGTGATTTTTTTTGAGAATTTTTAAACGACTTTGTCAAAATGAAATTATTCACTATGTATTAAACATCGAAAACTAAAGATCGGAAAAAAAAAAGAAAAAGAACTGAAAAAAATGAAAAAATTGAACAAAATCTAAAAATGAAGAATAAACGAAATAATTTAAACAAATTGGAAACAAAAAATAAGAAATAAATTCGAAAAAACGAATCCAAAAATTGAAACAAAAATGTCCGAAAAATGAAAATCAAAATTAAAAATCGAAAATTGAAATATATGAAAAAGTAAATGAAAAATGGAAACTCGTAAAATGGAAAAAATTAATTTTTGTTTGAATTATAATACATATTTAAAATGAAAACTAGAAACATTGCATTGCAGATCAAAAATTAAAGAAACGAAAAATTCAAAAATCAAGAAGCTGGAAAATCTAAAAGAGAAAAATGAAAAATTAAAAAACCTAAAAGTTGAAAAATCGTAAAACTGAAAACCCAAAAAATGCTAATCGAAAAATTGTAAAATCCAAACAATACAAATTTTCACATTGAAGAAAAGGAAAATTTTAATATCAGTACACTGAAAAATCGTAAAGTTGCAATTGTAACATTGTAGAAACAAAAAGAAAGGAAAAAATGTAAGCAAGGAAAACAAAAAAAGAAAATGGAAAAACAAAAAAGACACAGAAAAAAAATAGAATATTATGTGACTCAGTTATTTATTTTACTCCATTTGTTTTCAATACCACTATTTATCGTTAAGGCACAATAAAAGAAAACCCACAAAATAAACATTTATTCATACACCGGTGTCAAAAAATCCTGCCAAGAACGAGGCAATTCAAAACCACGATCCCCATACGCAGACAGTTAAAATAAATAAATCTCTATTTAAAAAAACACAACATCGTCACTAAATCACAACGTAAAAAAACTTCCACTGTCGCCACCAGGCCCCCACACAAAACCCTTTCACCTCAAACCTCAATGCGGATACCGAGGCGGCGGCCTAAAATTCGGCTGCGAAAACAACTGCTGCCAATTCAGCGCATTGAAATTGTACGCATTCGGGTACACCTGAGGCACACAACCAAAATAGTTGTTTTGCGGTGGCAGAACGTACGGCAAAATCGGCGGATTCTGCGGCATGCCGGAATTCTGAAACGGAAACCGTTGATAATAGGGATTGCCCCTAGGACTTCCATAAAAGTTGTTGGGTGCAACCATAGGAACCGTCATACTATTATTGGAAACATTGCTCGAACTGAATCCAGGTGGAGTCCTCACACGCTGGCTGGTATTCTGGACTTGTCTGATCGGGCTAACCGTATCCGTAATGGTGCTATTACACGTTACGTCATGCAGAGTATTCGTCGCTCCCACGTCCTTCTCAACATTGACTTGTTTCTCTCGTATACAAGTACACGACGAGTTTTTCAAGTCGTTCACGATTTTATCGGGCAGCGATTCGGTTGACGGTTTCGCGAATAAATCCAGCAACTGAGTTGTGTCAACGGTTTCTTCGAGTTCCAGTTGCTCGCTCCAGAAGGGATTCGTTGTCCGGAATGGGTTAGTGTTTACGTTACAGTCATTCAAAAACGGGTTGTTTGAGATTCGCGTCGGGGTGATACTCATCACACCCGAGTCGTTATTATTCACACTCAGTTGTCGAAAAGTGTTCGTTAGAGCCGCGGCTTCCGCAGACCGGTCAAAGTCACCAAACGATTTACTCCCGATGGAATTCTCGCGCGAGTTTTTAGTGTCGCACGTTTCCATTTTAGCAGCACCGGTCGTACCTTGTCTTATCTCTGAAATACGTTTTTTGTTACAAAAATAAAAAAATGGAAAAATTAAAAAATTAAAATTCGTAAAATTGTAGAAACAAAAAAAAAAAGGATAAATTGCAAATGAAAAAATTTAAACAAGGAAAACTGAAAGATCGAAAAATTGCAAATTGAAAATATGAAAAATTGTTAAATCTAAAAATGGAAAAAATAAAAAATGAAAACTCGCGATATCACAAATCGAAAAACTGCGAAATCTAAAAATCGAAACGTTCAACAACTAGAAAACCAGAAAATTAAAAATTCAAAAATGAAAACTCGTAGAGTTGGGTACCTTAAAATGGTAGAAACAAAAAAAAAAATGATAAATTGCAAATGAAAAAATGTAAACAAGAAAAACTGAAAAATCGAAAAATTGTAAAAATAAAGAAAAGAAAAAAACCAAAAACGCAAAATTGCAATTAAAAATTTTGAGGAAATGAAAAAATAAAGAATCGAAAAAAAGTTTTAATGCGAAATCCATAAAATGAAGAAATAATAAAATGAAAAACTGAAAAATTGCAAAGCGAAAAATTGAAGAAGCGAAAATTTAAAGAAATTAAAATTGAAGAAACAAAAATTATAAAATCGGAACAATGAAAAACGAATAACTGAAAATATAAAGAAAATAAAAAATTGCAAATCGAAGAACCCAAGAAACGAAAAATTGGAAAAAAACCTAATTGAATCGAAAAACTGGAAAATCCAAAATATTAAAAATCGAATGAATGAAAAAGTTTAAAAGTCCAGTCATTGAAAAATGGGAACTTCTAAAATAGTAAAATTGAAAAAACGAAAAAAAAATTAAATTATAATAATTATTATATATATATTTAAAATGAAAACTGGCAACATTCCAGATCAAAAATTGAAGAAACGAAAAATCCAAAAATCCAGAAGCTGAAAAACCCAAAAATTGCTAATCGAAAAATTGTAAAATCCAAACAATAAAAGTTTTCACATTGAAAAAAAAAAATTTGAAATCTGTACACTGAAAAATCGAAAAAATAAAGCCAACAAAAACCGAAACGATAAATTGCAAATCGAAAATTTGAAGAAATGAAAAATTGATAAATCCAAAAATCGAAAAATTAAAAACTGAAAACTCACGATATTACAAATCGAAAAATTGCGAAATCTAAAAATTGAAAGATCCAAAAACTGGGAAACTGAAAAACTGAAAAATTTAAAAATGAAAATTTGTAGAGTTGCATACCGTAAAATTTTAGAAACAAAAAAAATGATAAATTGCAAATGGAAAAATTTAAGCAAGGAAAACTGAAAATGGAAAAACAAAAAATTATAAAATCGTAACACTCATAAATCGAAACAATGTAAACATAAAGAAAACAAAAAACCAAAACGCAGAATTGCAAATTAAAAATTTGAAGAAATGAAAATGTAAAGAATCGAAAAATTGAAAAATGAAAATTCGAGAAGTTTTAATGCGAAATCCATAAATTGAAGAAACAATAAAATGAAAAACTGGAAAATCGCGAAGCGAAAAATTGAAGAAGCGAAAATTAAAAAAATTAAAATGAAGAAACAAAAAAATTATAAAATGGGAACATTGAAAAACGAATAAATGAAAATATAAAGAAAATAAAAAATTGCAAATCGAAGAACTGAAGACACGAAAAATTAAAATTCGAAAATAATTAATCATTCGAAAAATTGGAAAACCGAAAAATGGAAAAATTCAAAAATGAAAATTCGAAAAGTTTCAATGCGAAATCCATAAATTGAAGAAACAATAAAATGAAAAACTGAAAAATTGAATAGTTGAAAAAATGAAGAAAATATAAACCGGAACGAAAAATTGCAAATCTAAAAATTGAAAATTGAGAAATCGCAAAAAAAACGTAATCAAATAAAAAAAAATGAAGAATCCGAGAAATAGAAAATACTCCTATGATGAATCGGGAAATTGAAGAAGTCACTTCCGGCCTCATTTCTTCGATAATTCCAACCGTTTTTCCAGAATCGCCCATTGAAAGATCGAAATTTTTAAAAATCTCAAAAACATTCGAATTTCCCGCCGAATATTTCGAAAATATTGCTTCGTGACCCTAAACTCCCTATATTTTTGGAATCAGCACGTCAAGATCTATAACCGTGGCTTTTTTGAGAATTTTTAAAGTACTTTGTCAAAATGAAATTTTTCATTATGTATTAAAAATCGAAAACTAAAAGATCGGAAAAAAGACAAATTTCAAATTAAAAAATGAAAAATTGTAAATCGAAGAACTGAAGAAACGAATAATTGAAACACTGAAATACTAAAAATCGAGTAATTTAAAATTCAAAAATAATTAATATTTCGAAAAATTGGAAAGAAGAAAAAAACGAAAACTGGAAAATCCAAAAAATTAAAAATTGAATAAAGAAAAAAGTTTAAAAGTCCGGTAATTGAAAAATGGAAACTTCCAAAATCGTAAAATTGAAAAACTGAAAAATTAAAAAATCTAAAAGTTGAAAAATCGTGAAACTAAAAACCCAAAAACTGCTAACTGAAAAAATTGTAAAATCCAAACAATAAAAATTTCCACATTGAAAAAAAGAAAGATTTTAAAATCAGTACACTGAAAAATCGATAAAACAAAGAAAACGAAAAATTGCAAATCGAAAATTTGAAAAAAATGAAAAATTAAAAACTGAAAACTCGCGATATTCCAATGAAAAAATGAAAATTCGAGAAGTTTTAATTCGCAAAATTTGCCAAATCTATAAATTGAAGAAACAATAAAATGAAAAACTGAAAAATGGCAAAGCGAAAAATTGAAGAAGCGAAAATTAAGAAATTAAAATTGAAGAAACAAAAAATTATAAAATCGGAACATTAAAATAAGTAATTAGTAATTTAAAATTCGAAAATAATTAATAATTCGAAAAATTGGAACGAAGAAAAAAACGAAAACTGGAAAATCCAAAAAATTAAAAATCGAATAAACAAAAAAGTTTGAAAGTCCAGTAATTGAAAAATGGAAAATTCCAAAATCGTAAAATTGAAAATATGAAAAATTAAAAAATCTAAAAGTTGAAATATCGTGAAACTAAAAACCCAAAAACTGCTAATTGAAAAAATTGTAAAATCCAAAAAATAAAAATTTCCACATTGAAAAAAAGAACGATTTTAAAATCAGTACACTGAAAAACCGAAAAAACAAAGAAAACGAAAAATTGCAAATCGAAAATTTGAAAAAAATTAAAAATTAAAAACGGAAAACTCGCGGTATTGCAATGAAAAATCGAGAAGTTTTAATTCGAAAAATTTGCGAAATCTATAAATTGAAGAAACAATAAAATGAAAAACTGAAAAATCGCAAAGCGAAAAATTGAAGAAGCGAAACTTAAGGAATCAAAATTGAAGAAACAAAAAATTATAAAATCGGAACATTGAAATAACGAATAATTGAAAATATAAAGCAAATAAAAACTGGAACGAAAAATTGCAAATTGAAAAATCCCAAAATGAAGAATTGGGGAAATCGAAAATATGAAGAATCGAGAAATTCAAACATCGCATTTTTTTTAAATTTAAAAAAATTCGAATTTTGCTCCCAATATTTCGAAAATATTACTATATTATTATACTTTTGGAATCAGCACGTCGAGATCTATAACCGTGAATTTTTTGAGAATTTTTAAACGACTTTGTCAAAATGAAATTTTGTATTAAAAATCGAAAACTAAAGATCGGAAAAAGAAAAAAACTGAAAAAATGGAAAATTGCAAAATCGAAAAAGTGGAAAATCGAAGACCTCAAGAAACGAAAAATTGGAAAACTAAAAATCGAGAAATTTAAAAATCGAAAATAATTGATAATTCTAAAAATTGGAAAGAAAAAAACGAATCGAATCGAAAAAGTGGAAAATCCAAAATATTAAAAATCGAAAAATTGAAAAATCGAATAAGTGAAAAAGTTTAAAACTCCAGTAATTGAAAAATGGAAACTTCTAGAATCGTAAAATTGAAAAAATTAGAAAATTTTTAAATTATGATTGTTATTAGATACGTATTTAAAAAGAAAACTCGAAACATTGCAGATCAAAAGTTGAAGAAACGAAAAATTCAAAAATCAAGAAGCTGAAAAATCTAAATCTGAAAAAATGAAGAATTAAAAAATCTAAAAGTTAAAAAATCGTAAAACGAAAACCCAAAAATTGTTAATCGCAAATTTGTAAAATCCAAACAATAAAAATGTTCACATTGAAAAAAAGAAAAATTTTAAAATCAGTATATTGAAAAACCGAAAAATTGAAAAAATAAAGAAAACAAAAACCAAAACTGTTAATTAAAAATTTAAAGAAATGAAAAATTGAAAAATGAACATTCGAGAAGTTTTAATGCGAAATCCATAAATTGAAGAAACAATAAAATGAAAAACTGAAAAATTGCAAAGCGAAAAATTGAAGAAGCGAAAATTTAAAGAAATTAAACTTGAAGAAACAAAAAATTATAAAATCGGAACATCGAAAAACGAATAATTGAAAAATAAAGAAAATAAAAACCGGATCGAAAAATTGCAAATCTAAAAATAGAAGGAATGAAAAATGGATAAATCCAAAAATCGAAAAATTAAAAACTGAAAGCTCGCGATATTACAAATCCCAAAACTGCGTAATCTAAAAATTAAAAAATTCAAAAGTGAAAACCCGTAAAGTTGCAATCGTAAAATTGTAGAAACAAAAAAGAAAAGAAAAAATTTAAGCAAGGAAAACTAAAAAAAAAAAATGAAAATGGAAAAACAAAAAATTATAAAATCAAAACGCAAAATTGCAAATTAAAAATTTGATAAAATGAAAAAGTAAAGAATCAAAAAATTGAAGAAAATAAAAACTGGAACGAAAAATTGCAAATTGAGAAATCGCAAAATGAAGAATTCGAGAAATCGTAAAACTGAAGAAATCACGTCCTCAAACACGCTATATTTTTAGAATTGACACGTCGGAATCCATAGGCTTGAATTTTTTGAAACTAATTTGTATACTACAAAAAAGACATAGAAAAAAAAAGAATATTTTAATGTGACTCAATTATTTATTTCACTCCACTTATCTTAATACTGCTATTTATCGTTAGGGCACAATAAAAGAAAACCCACAAAATAAACATTTATTCGTACACCGGTGGCAAAAAATCCTACCAAGAACGATGCAATTCAAAACCACGATCCCAACACGCAGTGACAGTTAAAATAAATAAATCTCTATTTAAAAAAACACAACATCGTCACTAAATCACAACGTAAAAAAACTTCCACTGTCGCCACCAGGACCCCACACAAAACCTTTTCACCTCAAACCTCAATGCGGATACCGAGGCGGCGGCCTAAAATTCGGCTGCGAAAACAACTGCTGCCAATTCAGCGCATTGAAATTGTACGCATTCGGGTACACCTGAGGCACACAACCAAAATAGTTATTTTGCGGTGGCAGAACGTACGGCAAAATCGGCGGATTCTGCGGCATGCCGGAATTCTGAAACGGAAACCGTTGATAATAGGGATTGCCCCTAGGACTTCCATAAAAGTTGTTGGGTGCCACCATCGGAACCGTCATACTATTATTGGAAACATTGCTTGAACTGAATCCAGGTGGAGTCCTCACACGCTGGCTGGTATTCTGGACTTGTCTGATCGGGCTAACCGTGTCCGTAATGGTGCTATTACACGTTACGTCGTGCAGAGTATTAGTCGCTCCCACGTCCTTCTCAACATTGACTTGTTTCTCTCGTATACAAGTACACGACGAGTTTTTCAAGTCGTTCACGATTTTATCGGGCAGCGATTCGGTTGACGGTTTCGCGAATAAATCCAGCAACTGAGTTGTGTCAACGGTTTCTTCGAGTTCCAGTTGCTCGCTCCAGAAGGGATTCGTTGTCCGGAATGGGTTAGTGTTTACGTTACAGTCATTCAAAAACGGGTTGTTCGAGATTCGCGTCGGGGTGATACTCATCACACCCGAATCGTTATTATTCACACTCAGTTGTCGAAAAGTGTTCGTTAGAGCCGCGGCTTCCGCAGACCGGTCAAAGTCACCAAACGATTTACTCCCGAACGAATTCTCGCGCGAGTTTTTAGTGTCGCCCGTTTCCATTTTAGCAGCACCGGTCGTACCTTGTCTTATCTCTGAAATACGTTTTTTGTTACAAAAATACTCTTTAACTGAGCCGTTCGTTTTTTTCTCACCGTCAGCGTTCGATTTGCTTTTAACTACGGTTTTTGTAGAGTCTGGTTTACACCCACTTTCACTTTTTACGGATTTTCGACTCTGCGATAGTTCCACTTCGGCGTGTGGGTGGTCTTGCAAATACAGTTCTTTGATTTCGTCGACCAAGTGATCAGGGAAAAAGGAAAAGTCGAACTCGAGGTCGATAGTAGGAATGACGATGTTCTTCTTTCTTTTGCGGCCGAATTTTTCAAAGTCGCGGACGATTTGGTGGATGTCTTCGTTGTAGTATATGTCGAAGTACTGCGGCATGTAGTGGTGCATCGGGATTTTGTTGGCGAAGATGTACTTCCTCTCTTCCGTCGTCGGCGCCATTCCGGCTTCGATTTCGTAAAATTCGGGATATAAATGAATGTATCGCACATTCGGGGTGCAGTCGTGATCCACCAAAGTCTTTTTTCTTTCCTGGGGGAAAACAGGACTCGATTATGGCAACACAAATTCAAACTATATACATACGTCGCCGATGTACAGAGCGCGTCCTTCGTCCACGAAAATATCGTTAATGTAGAATATCTTATCCTTGTTTGTAATATCCGCGAGGTATAAATCCACAAAGTGGTCCTTCTCGTCAACTCTGGTCACTTTTCCTACGACAACTCGGTTCGTTATGAGTTGTTCGAGTCTTCGCACGGTCGAGACCTTCCACGGTTGATTTTCGCCCACTGGGTATATGTTGGCCAGGCGTCCCCTAATGGCTTGACAGGGCACTTCGCCGAAGCGCTTCGGTAGGAACCAAATTTCTTTGGAAGGAACGTTCTCGACGGTTCCATAATCGACGAAAAATACCTACCGGGAACGCACCGTATTAACAAAATTTACCTATTACACATAAAAAATTACTGACTCGTACGCACTCGGGTATCTTCGGCACCATATTGACAATAACGCAGCGGTGGTACAGGCCGGAGTACACAGCCACACAGTACAGTCCCTCTTCTAGTAGTAACTCCGGTACAAGGTAAGCGGTGCTGTTTTTCGAAAAAAAAATCCTGAAAATTGCGATGCATAAGTCACTCTTTGAAAAAAATCCTGCGATTTAACTTTAAAACTGCATAAAGTTTTAAATTGTAAAAAATTGGTAGACAATGTTGATTACTATTACTAGTCCCGCCCAGCCACCCTCTCTTTTCTCTTATATTTGTTCAGTTTTGTAATTCGTGATTTATTCAATAAAATAAATTGACGATTCTTTAATTTTTTGAGTGACCCTGTATAAGCAAATCTAAAAAATGAGGTTCTTTAATTTGATCAATAAAAAATTGGTCGAAGGCTCCTTAAAAAAATGATAAAATTTGATTTTACAATTTTCGTTTTGTGATAACAGCTGTAAAGTAAAAACCAGAGGCATAAATAACACCCCTTGTCCTTCAGCAGTACGTAATAGCAATCTCAAGCTCCAGTGTTTATTTATATTTATACATCGAAAGAATGTCAAGTGGAAGTCTAATTTGAATGAGTTTGTCTTCTAAAACTGAGGGAAAAAATACTGTTAGCCCTTTTTTCTTTTATAATAGTCCTAGTCCCATCTACAGAAGAACATATAATTGACCCGCCCACCCACCCCGCCTACATTTCGGTCATTAATTTTATCTAGTCTGAATATAAATGGTTCTCATACTGAACAGAAATAAAATTAGTAAGTAAGGGTAAGTACTCGCTACGATAAGACTAACTTTGGCAGATGACACTCTTTAAGAAAAGAGAGGGCGGGTGGGTGGGGCTAGAACTTACTAAGATAAGACTAAACAATATTAAGAGTAGTTACTAGAATGAAGAGGAGGCAAATGGGCGGGGCTATTCCTTGCTTATAAAGAACTCTGCAAGAAAAACTTAAAATTAACCCCGCCCACCCACCCCTCCTCCATTTCAGTGATTCATTTTATCTGCTCTGAACGATAGTGGATCCCATAAAATAAGAGACTCTCCAGGAAAAAGTTAAACTTAGCCCCACCCACCCCCCGTTCTCATTTCTTCTTCTAAAATAGGAAATAAATCTTAATGTAAATAATACAAAAATAGGGTTTATCCATTTTTTTTCTTTTTTAACAGCCCCACTCCTACTATAGAGAAGAATATATAACTAATCCCGCCCACCCACCCCGCCTCCATTTCAGTGATTTTTTTATCTGGTCAGAATGAAACCGGATCCCATACTGAACAGTAATAAAATTAGTCCTTAGTATGAGAATAGCGTGGGTGGGTGGGCGGGGTTAGTACTTGCTAACATAAGGCTAACTTTGGCAGATGACACTCTTTAAGAAAACAGAGGGTGTGTAGATGGGGCTAGTACTTGTTAAGTTAAGGTTAAACAATATTAAGAGTAGTTACTAGATGGCGTCATTTTTACCTACTATTGAAATATTTCAAATTTCAGGATTATTTAAAAAAAATAATTATATGTTCTGTAGAATGTGGGTGGAGCTGTTATAAAAGAAAAAAAGGCCTAACAGTAATCTTTTTGTTATACTGTTTACCTTAAGATTTATTTGTTATTTTGTAATAAAAAAACGAAAAAACGGATGGGTGGGCGAGGCTAAGTTTAACTTTTTTTTGCACAGACCGTTATAAGCAAGGAATAGCCCCGCCTATTCGCCTCCTCTCCATTCTATTAACTATTCTTAATATTGTTTAGTCTTATCTTGGCAAATACTAGCCCCACCCACCCACCCTCTATTTTCTTAAAGATTGTCATCTGCCAAAGTTAGTCTTATCTTAGCAAGTACTAACCCCGCCCACCCACCCCGCTATTCTCATACTAAGGACTAATTTTATTTCTGTCCAGTATGGGATCCACTCGTATTTTCAATCTTTCTAGTTTTCGATTCTTTCACTTTTGATTTTACGAATTTTCGATTTTTCAATTTACGGAATTTACAGTTTTGTAATATTCGAATTTTTCGATTTTCCCAATTTCTCATTATTCGACTTCTCGTTTGCTTCCTAAATTTTTGGAATAATCGATTTTACAAGTTTTCTATTTCTCAGATTTTGAATAATTCAATTTTGGGAATTTTTCCAATCCTGGATGTTTCAATTTTTCAATTTTTCAATGTTTAGATTTCTCAGTTTTTCGATATTTCGACTTTGCGAATTTTCAATTTTTCAAGTATAACTTTTCTTGCAGAGTCCTTTATAAGCAAGGAATAGCCCCGCCCATTCGCTTCCTCTTCATTCTATTAACTACTCTTAATATTGTTTAGTCTTATCTTAGCAAGTACTAGCCCCGCCCACCCACCCACGCTATTCTCATACTAAGGACTAATTTTATTTCTGTCCAGTATGGGATCCACTCGCATTTTCAATCTTTCTAGTTTTCGATTCTTTCACTTTTGATTTTACGAATTTTCGATTTTTCAATTTACCGAATTTACGGTTTTGTAATATTTGAATTTTTCGATTTTCCAAATTTCTCATTACTGGACTTCTCGTTTTTTCAATGCTTATTAAAATTTTTAGAATACTCGCTTTTACAAGTTTTCTATTTCTCAGATTTTGAACAATTCAATTTTGGGAATTTTTCCAATCCTGGATTTTTCAAATTTTCGATTATTCAATTTTAGATTTTTCGGGTTCGCCGATTTCTCGGTGTTTCGACTTTTCGATTTCTCGATCTCTCGATTTTTCGATGTCTCGATTTCTCGGCTTTTCCATTTTTCCTTTTTTAGAATCTTCGCTTTCAGAATGTTTGATATTTCCCAGATTATCGTTTTTGTTAAATATTTGATTCATCGAATTTTCAATTTTTTCAATTTCTCGTTTTTTCAGGTTTTAAATTCTACGATTTTTCTCAAATTTACGATTTTTCGAATTTTCAGTTTTTCAAAATTTCGATTTTTGATATTTTGAGTTTTCGATTTTCGATGTCGAATTTTCAATCTTTCTACTTTTCGATTCTTTCACTTTTGATTTTACGAATTTTCCATTTTTCAATTTATCGAATTTACGATTTTGTAATATTTGATTTTTTCGATTTTCCAAATTTCTCATTATTCGACTTCACGTTTGCTTATTAACATTTTTGAAATACTCGATTTTACAAGTTTTCTATTTCTCAGATTTTCAATAATTCAGTTTTGGGAATTTTTCCAATCCTGGATGTTTCAATCTTTCAATTTTTCGATGTTTAGATTTCTCGGTTTTTCGACAATTCGACTTTGCGAATTTTCAATTTTTTGAAATTTCGAATTTTCGATTTTTCGAGATTCGAATTTTTTAATTTTCGGTTTCAGAATTTTCGATTTTTTCTTAGATTTTTCCATTTATCGAAATTTTGATTTTCGAATCTTTGATTTTTCGGTTTTTCCAATTTTAGGTTTTCCATTTTCCCGAATTTTCGTTTTTGCTGAATATTTGATCCGTCGAATTTTCATTTTATTTCCCTTTGGACTTCTCGTTGTTCCAGTTTTTGGATTCTTTGTTTTTTTCTCAAATTTTCGAATTTTCAATCTTTCTAGTTTTCGATTCTTCACTTTTGATTTTTCGAATTTTCGATATTTCAATTTTTACATTCTTCAGTTTTTTGACTTCAATTTTTTTACAATTCGATTTTTCAAAATTCCAATTCCTTTCTTCAGTTTTTTTCAGTGTTGTTCAATAGGAGCCGATAATAACTACTGGGAGTCGAATTACAAAAAATTTCTTTAGCTAATTTTCGAGGGTGGTTGAAAAATGATCAAAAATATGGAAAAATTGAGGTATTTGAGAAGTTGACAAAAAAATCTACAAAACATTCGAGGAAGTAAATCTCAAGGTGCTATTCCGAAAATTTAAAGATTTTGTTATTACAAAACAACATTTTCGAAATATTCAGTTTGAAAACCATTTTTTTAAATAATCCTGAAGTTTGAAATATTTCAGTAGTAAGTAAACATGACGACATCTAGTAACTACTCTTAATATTGTTTAGTCTTATCTTAGCAAATACTAAAAAATGGTTTTGAAACCGAATATTTCGAAAATCTTGTTTTGGAATAACAAAATCTTTAAATTTTCGGATTAGCACCTTGAGATTTACTTCCCCGAATGTTTTGTAGATTTTTTGTTAACTTCTCAAAAACCTCAACAATTTTATCAATATTTTTGATCATTTTCCAACCACCCTCGAAAATTAGCTAAAGAAATTTTTTGTAATTCGACTCCCAGAAGTTATTGTCGGTTCCCATTGAACAACACTGAAAAAAACTGAAGAATGAAAAAATTGAAATATCGAAAATTCCAAACATCAAAAGTGAAGAATCGAAAAATAGAAAGATTGAAAATTCGAGATCGAAAATCGAAAATTCAAAAATACCAAAAATCGAAATTCTGAAAAATTGAAAATTCGAAAATTTGAGAAAAATCAAAGAATCCAAAAACTGGAACAACGAGAAGTCCTAAAGGAAAGAAAATGAAAATTCGACGAATCAAATATTCAACAAAAGCGAAAATCCGCGAAAACGGAAAACCTAAAATTGGAAAAACCGAAAAATCAAAGATTCGAAAATCAAGATTTCGATAAATGGAAAAATCTAAGAAAAAATCGAAAATTCTGAAACCGAAAATTATAAAATTGAAAAATCGGAAAATTAAAAAATCGAGAATCGAAATTTAAAAAATTCGAATCTCGAAAAATCGAAAATTCGAAATTTCAAAAAATTGAAAATTCGCAAAGTCGAAATATCGAAAAACCGAGAAATCTAAACATCGAAAAATTGAAAAATTGAAACATCCTGGATTGGAAAAATTCCCAAAATTGAATTATTGAAAATCTGAGAAATAGAAAACTTGTAAAATCCAGTATTCCAAAAATTTTAATAAGCAAACGAGAAGTCGAAAAATGAGAAATTTGGAAAATCGAAAAATTAAAATACATATTACAAAATCGTAAATTTGATTAATTGAAAAATGGAAAATTTGTAAAATCAAAAGTGAAAGATTGAAAAGTAGAAAGATTGAAAATTCGAGATCGAAAATCGAAAACTCAAAATATCAAAAATCGAAATTTTGAAAAACTGAAAATTCGAAAAATCGTAAATTTCAGAAAAATCGTAAAATTCAAAACCTGAAAAATCGAGAAATTGGAAAACCGAATTTCGAAAAATTTAAAATTCGATGAATCAAATATTTAACAAAAACGAAAATCTGGGAAAGCGGAAAACCTAAAATTCGAAAATATAAAATTCGAAAAACCGATTTCGATGAATCGAAAAATCCAGGAAAAATCAAACATTCTGAAAGCGAAGATTCTAAAAAAAAAATCGAAAAGCCGAGAAATCGAGAAATAAATCGAAAAATTGCAACATCCAGAAATCGAGACATCAAAATATCGAGAGATCGAGAAATCGAAAGGTCGAGACACCGAGAAATCGGCGAACCCGAAAAATCTAAATTTGAATAATCGAAAAATTAAAAAATCCAGGATTGGAAAAATTCCCAAAATTGAATCGTTCAAAATCTGAGAAATAGAAAACTTGTAAAAGCGAGTATTCTAAAAATTTTAATAAGCATTGAAAAAACGAGAAGTCCAGTAATGAGAAATTTGGAAAATCGAAAAATTCAAATATTACAAAACCGTAAATTCGGTAAATTGAAAAATCGAAAATTCGTAAAATCAAAAGTGAAAGAATCGAAAACTAGAAAGATTGAAAATGCGAGTGGATCCCATACTGGACAGAAATAAAATTAGTCCTTAGTATGAGAATAGCGTGGGTGGGTGGGCGGGGTTAGTACTTGCTAACATAAGAATAAACTAAACAATATTAAGAGTAGTTACTAGACGGCGTCATTTTTATCAACTATTGAAATATTTCAAATTTCCGGATTATTTAAAAAAATGGTTTTCAAACCGAATATTTCGAAAATATTGTTTTGGAATAACAAAATCTTTAAATTTTCGGATTAGCACCTTGAGATTTACTTCCCCGAATGTTTTGTAGATTTTTTGTCAATTTCTCAAAAACCTCAACAATTTTTCAATATTTTTGATCATTTTTCAACCACCCTCGAAAATTACCTAGAGAAATTTTTTGTAATTCGACTCCCAGAAGTTATTGTCGGCTCCCATTGAACAACACTGAAAAAAACTGAAGAATTGAATTGGAATTTTGAAAAATCGAATTTAAAAAAAAATTGAAGTCTAAAAACTGAAAAATGTAAAAATTGAAATATCGAAAATTGGAAAAATCAAAAGTGAAGAATCGAAAAATAGAAAGATTGAAAATTCGAGATCGAAAATCGAAAATTTAAAAATACCAAAAATCGAAATTGTGAAAAATTGAAAATTCGAAAATGTGAGAAAAATCAAAGAATCCAAAAACTGGAACAACGAGAAGTCCAAAAGGAAAGAAAATGAAAATTCCACGAATCAAATATTCAACAAAAACGAAAATCCGGGAAAACGGAAAACCTAAAATTGGCAAAACCGAAAAATCAAAGATTCGAAAATCAAGATTTCGATAAATGGAAAAATCTAAGAAAAAATCGAAAATTCTGAAACCGAAAATTATAAAATCGAAAAATCGAAAAACCGAGAAATCTAAACATCGAAAAATTGGAAAATTGAAACATCCAGGATTAGAAAAATTCCCAAAATTGAATTATTGAAAATCTGAGAAATAGAAAACTTGTAAAATCGAAAAATTAAAATATTACAAAATCGTAAATTCGATAAATTGAAAAATGGAAAATTCGTAAAATCAAAAGTGAAAGACTCGAAAAGTAGAAAGATTGAAAATTCGAGATCGAAAATCGAAAACTCAAAATATCAAAAATCGAAATTTTGAAAAACTGAAAATTCGAAAAATCGTAAATTTGAGAAAAATCGTAGAATTCAAAACCTGAAAAAACGAGAAATTGGAAAAAACGAATTTCGAAAAATTGAAAATTCGATGAATCAAATATTTAACAAAAACGAAAATCTGGGAAAGCGGAAAACCTAAAATTCGAAAATACAAAATTCGAAAAACCGATTTCGATGAATCGAGACAACATCCAGAAATCGAGACATCAAAATATCGAGAGATCGAGAAATCGAAAGGTCGAGACACCGAGAAATCGGCGAACCCGAAAAATCTAAAATTGAATAATCGAAAAATTAAAAAAATGCAGGATTGGAAAAATTCCCAAAATCGAATCGTTCAAAATCTGAGAAATAGAAAACTTGTAAAAGCGGGTATTCTAAAAATTTTAATAAGCATTGAAAAAACGAAAATTCGTAAAATCAAAAGTGAAAGAATCGAAAACTAGAAAGATTGAAAATGAGAGTGGATCCCATACTGGACAGAAATAAAATTAGTCCTTAGTATGAGAATAGCGTGGGTGGGTGGGCGGGACTAGTACTTGCTAAGATAAGACTAACTTTGGCAGATGACACTCTTTAAGAAAATAGAGGGTGGGTGGGTGGGGCTAGTACTTGCTAAGATAAGACTAAACAATATTAAGAATAGTTAATAGAATGAAGAGGAGGCGAATGGGCGGGGCTATTCCTTGTGTATAATGGACTGTGCAAGAAAAAGTTAAACTTAGCCCCGCCCACCCACCCTACCTCTATTTCAGTGATTCATTTTATCTGATATGAATATAAGTGGATCCCATACTAGACAGAAATAAAATTAGTCCTTAGTATGAGAATAACGTGGGTGGGTGGGCGGGGTAAATACTTGCTAAGACAAGACTAACTTTGGCAGATAGGCGAAAAGTTTTTCAGAAATTTAAGTCCGTTTTAGAAAAAAATGTAGGTACGAGAATTTGTAAATGTGGATATAGAACCAGTCCAAAATTAAGTATGTTTGTAAAGTCTTAAAAAAAAAGAACATATAATCATATAATATACAGGGTGTTCATTTAATCTGTTCACGCATGAATATTTCTGCATAGGCAACCCATTATACGTTTCATAAACAGCTTTGATTAATTTTTCTTTTTAAATAATAATGAATGCATAGATAGCAATGATCAAAACGAAAATTATATTCTGAAAAAATATACCTGTATAATCTATTTGTTCCTATACTTTTACCAAAGTTAGAAACAAAAATTGTTAATACGAAATTAATATTTGCTTATTTTAAAACTAGTTAAAACTTACTGCAATTCATCCATAAGAGGATCCAAATCCCCAAACGTCATGTAAAACCAGAACTTTGAAAGATCATAGATCTCTCCAATTGTAATGTCAAGAATGTCTTCTTCTTGAATATCAGCTGGAAAGAAGCGACTCATCTGGTCGTTTATGGTAAAAACGTCTGAGGGCAGCAACGCTGATGACGTTTTCCACTATAGTAGAGCAAATATGTACTTAAACATTTTTTTTTAAATTACAAAAAAAAAATCTTACATTTAATTTTGGCAGATCTTCCAGTACATGAGTCGTAATCACATTTTCAACCTGAACGTGCTTAGCTGAATTTTTTTTCAGATCTTGACTTGGCAGTGGCTGTTTTTTGTCATACAGCATATAATCGTGCGACGAGTGTTGAACATAGTTGAAAATTTTGGGTAAATCTAGGCACATCTCAATCAATGATCGATAACCATACTCTTCATAATGAATGTTCTTTTTATACATAGCCCTAAAATAATTTAGTTACGTTTGAACCAAAAGTACAATGTGACAAAAATACCGGTACTCTGCTGGAAACTTAGTACATTCAATACCATCAGGAAATTTTTTTAATAGGTTGAGTAAATTAGTTTGAACTTTTACAGGAACTTCAGATGAATGACTGATTTCGGTTGGTAAACATGTCGCTTGTTCGGTATAATCAGTTGCACAGTCTCTAGAGTCATCACAGATTTGATTTGAAAGATCTGAATTTATTCGATTTGAATAATCATTTTTATTTATCACAGGAGAATCACTATTTTCTTCTTGGTGCTGAGGTTTGTGGTTGAAATGAAGGTGAGGTTTATATACATATTTTTCCGCTTGTTGAGTACTATTATTTGGTGTTTCTGACTGATGATCCACTTTTTCAACACGTAGTGGAGGAGATTCCAAAGTTGATTCAGACTTTTTATTTGTTGATGGAGGAAGCTTCACAGAGTACTTGTTTTGGAAAAAGCGAGGTAACCTATGATGTACTGTTGAAATGGGCCTGGAGTAAACCCTTTAATTGTGACAATTAATAACAATAAATAAAATTTCCAAAATTGCTTACTTTCTGGATTTTGGTACAGCTTTTTTTTGCTTTAACACCATCTCATTTATGTGTTGACTTTTAGACGTGACCGCTTCCACTTCACCTGAAGGGCCTGACCCATAAACCTGTACAAATTTTAACATAATTTAACCATAATTTAACCTTTTACAATTAATACAATCGTACTTGAACAACATCCGGAATTGAGCGCAAGTACTCATCAAATGTCTGAAAGCCAAGTTTCCGTAAAGGAATCGCCCGACCGATCATCTCTTGAAAGTCTTTCCATAGTTGCTGTTGCGTGGATCTGAAGGGGTTTGATATCAACAACCCTTTAAGGATGTTTTTGATTTCATTTTCTTCCTGTGAGTCCTAAAATGTTTCAATAGTTTATAGTCCTAGCTTTCACAAGGCATCACAAGTTTACCATTTTAATTCGACTATGAACATGAAAAGGGGGAAGAATACAGTAAGCACTTTGGAGACACCTGCATAAAGGGTTCAAATCAATATGGTCGCCTTGATTTATAAAATAATCGCTGAATTTGAAATAAAAACAACGTTCAAACACTTCACATTGTGTTGACCCAATTTATTCAATTAATTATTATAAATGCACGCATCCACCGTTTTAAGTTTGGTTATGTCTTTGCCTCCTTTGCGTAACAAAACATCAACTTTCAAATCTGTTTCAAATGCTGTCAGCTGTCAAAAATTTCATTCAAAAATGAAATCTAAAATCTAAATAAATAAATAAATATAATAAATAATAATTGTATATTATTTTGCCTATAAGTAGTTTTATTGATACAAAGAATTAAATAACAAAAACAATTGTTCTTTCTTGATAGAAACTGGAAAAAACGCACTATCGATTGGTGGAAGTATAGGCAACCAATATTGCGATTTTGTCAATAAAAACAAAACAACTGTTTTTGACTAAAGTTTATAAAATTAGTTTAAAAAAGTTGGTCGAAACAGAACTTCTCTCGTTACTGAAGTACAATGAAACATATCCAGCATTTTCGAAAAATTATGAAATTTTATTTTGAATCGCACTGTCTTCTGTCTGCATAAGCAAATCTAAAAAAATTTGAAAGCAATAATAAATTACAAGTATAGTCCGATCATATTTTGCACATTTTCGAAAGGATTTATTCAGCAAAATTTTGAGGTGACGTCAGCATTTTTTTGGGGGCGATGAGCAAATACATTTTATCAAAAATTTACAATGCTTATGATAACTTTAAAGTGGGATTTATCAACTTTCTGTTCACGTTGAAGTTCCCGTTCTAGTTGCTGCTCCCATTGACGTTGCTTTTAAAGCTGAAAATTGTCATTTGTAAACCCTGTATATAGCCAAGTTGCTGTTTATATGTAGTTGTAGTTAGTAAAATTGAGAGGGGTTGTAGAAGAAAAGTGGAGGATTTGAGTAGGTTACTACCAAAATTTACCTTTTTAGACATGTTTTAAGTTTCTTGTTATCGAAATAAGTTTACACATATTAAGAAAAAAGGGCAAATATTAACCCCGCCCACCCACCCTGTCTCAATTGTGGTGATTTTTTTATTCAATGTGAGCCAAGGGGGCGGAGCTTAACTGCAAAATAGTTATTTCTTTACAAGAAATTAAAAACATGTTTTTGTGAATCGTGTTGTTCAAAGAATACTATGTATATTAAGGAAAAAAAGCAAAATATAAACCCCGCCCGCCCACCCCATCTCAATTGTGATGATTTTTTTTATTGGTCGTAAGCCGAGGGGCGGAGCTTAATTCTAAAATCTCTATTTTTCTACAAAAATTACTATTTTAAACGTGTTTTAAGTTTCTAAGAATAAAAAAGTCACCACAATTGAGATGAGGTGGGTAGGCGGGGTTTATATTTTGCGTTTTTGCTTAATATACGTAGTATTTTTTGACAACACGATAATCAAACACATGTTTTTAATTTCTTGTAAAGAAAAGAGTACTTTGCAGTTAAGCTCCCCCTTCTTGGCTCACAACGAATAAAAAAAAAATCATCACAATTGCGATAGGGTGGGTGGGCGGGGCTTATATTTTGCCTTGTATTTCTTAATATACGTAGCCATTTTAACATGGATTTTGCAATTACGGGGCGAAGGCTAATTGCAAGATCGATATTTCCTTATACAAATTTTCCATTTTAAACATTTTTTTAAGTTTCATCTTCTGAAAAGAAGTTTACACATCTTAAAACAAAAAGATAAAAAGTATGCCCGCCCACCCATCCTATCTCAATTGTGATGATTTTTTTTATTCTCCGTGAATCAAGAGGGCGGAGCTTAACTGCAAAATACTCATTTCTTTACAGGAAATTAAGAACATGTTTTTGGGAATCGTGTTGTTCAAAGAATACTATGTATATTAAGGAAAAAAGCAAAATATAAACCCCGCCCACCCACCCCATTTCCATTGTGATGATTTTTTTATTCGTCGTAAGCCGAGGGGGGGAGCTTAATTCTAAAATCTTTATTATTCTACAAAAATTTATCATTGTAAACGTGTTTTAAGTTTCTCAGACTAAAAAAATCACCACAATTGAGATGGGGTGGGTGGGCGGGGTTTATATTTTGCGTTTTTCTCTTAATCTACATTGTATTTTTTGTCAACACGATACCCAAACACATGGTTTTAATTTCTTGTAAAGAAAAAAGTACTTTGCAGTTAGCTCCGCCCGCTTGGTTAAAGGCGAATAAAAAAATCATCACAATTGAGACAGGGCGGGTGGGCGGGCTTAAATTTTCCTTTTGGTTTTAATATGTGTAGACTTCTTTTCACAACATGAAACTTAAAACATGTTTAAAATAGAAAATTTGTATAGGGAAATACATATCCATATTTCCTTACAAAAATGTACCATTTTAACCATGTTTTAAGTTTTTTGTTGTGAAAAATGGCTATGTATATTAAGAAAAAAAAAGGTAAAATATAAACCCCACCCACCCGCCCTGTCTCAATTCTGATGATTTTTTTTTATTCGTCGTAAGCCGAGGGGCGGAGTCTACTTGTAAAATCGTTATTTTTCTACGAGAAATAACCATATGAAACATGTTCTTAAGTAACTGCGTTGTACAAAGAAAACTAAAAGTGTTAATTAAAAAAGAAAACAAAAGAGAAGCCCCACCCATCTGTCTCGATTTCAATCATGATGAATTTTTCATTCGTTGCTAGACCTAGGGGTGGAGCCTAATTGCAAAATCCATATATCTCTAAAAAAAATTACCATTTTAAATGTGTTTTCAATTTCCAAGAATAAAAATGTCACCACAATTGAGATGGGGAGGGTGGGCGGTGTTTATATTTTGCATTTTTGCTTAATATACTTAATCAAACACATGTTTTTAATTTCTTGTAAAGAAAAAAGTACTTTGCAGTTAAGCTCCCCCTTCTTGGCTCACAACGAATAAAAAAAATCATCACAATTGAGATAGGGCGGGTGGGCGGGCTTAAATTTTGCTTTTGATTTTAATATGTGTAGACTTCTTTTCACAAATGGAAAATTAGTAAAGGGAAATATCGATTTTGCAATTAGGCTCCGCCCCATAATTGCAAAATCCATATTTCCATGCAAAAATGTACCATTTTAACCATGTTTTAAGTTTCTTGTGAAAAAATGGCTATGTATATTAAGAAAACAAAAAGTCAAAATATAAGCCCCGCCCACCCGCCCTGTCTCAATTCTGATGATTTTTTTTATTCGTCGTAAGCCGAGGGCGGAGCCTAATTGTAAAATCGTTATTTTTCTACGAGAAAATACCATGTGAAATATGTATAATTAACACAATCGCACAATTTAAATATTTTTTTTCGGCAAAATTATGACATGACGTTATCAATTGATCTAAAAATTACCATCTTTAAATCGTCTGTAACATTTCTAGGTATTCGGTTTTGCAGTTCTTGATTTAATTAATAAAATAAATGGAGTCATTAATTTTTTTGCATTACCCTGTGTAAGCAAACTGAAAAAACGTGAATACAAATGCAATAACTTCAAAAGTGTGCGGTATACTTTACTGAACGAAAAAAAAACAAAGTAAGAATGAGAAACAACTGCAAAAAAACTGAGGCGGCAGCTCTTTGTGCAGGTGGCCGCCTGGCTGCAAGTCATAAATTAGCGGAACGCCCAGTCGAAGACGAAATCGTATTTTTGTAGTAACCAAACTAAAAAGAAATACATTTTACTTTTCGTTACATTTAGGCCAGAAAATTGTATGGATTGAAAAAATTTTACATACCTGTAATAATATCACAGGCAATACTATCATATCAACTGACAGTATATGAAATAGACGCTGGGTTATTGGGATGCAAAACATTTTTTTGGTCGGTCTCTTCTAGCAAAAAAAGATCATAAATAAATCAAATAAAACCTAATGCGTTATATTATGACTCAACGATAAATATTGTGGATTTTATGAAACCGCCTTTAAAAAAAAACGAGATGGTACACATACGAACATAAATCTTATCAGTCAAAACCAAAATTAATTGTAATTTTGACATCGACTTAAAAAGAAAATTGTATAAAAGGATGCCATTTCAAATTCTGGCTTTAGAAGTTTTTCAAAAATCGGCAAAGATGCACAAACGAGTAGTACAGTTGTTGCTTCTATTTTGTGTCGTTCAGTATGGAAGTAAGTTTCACTTTGATTTTGGCCATATTTTCTATTTTCCTAATTAATCGTTGCAGGATCCGACAGCTTTTTCCTCAGTGATGACATTAAACACGACTTGTTCAATATTTACACTGGGGCTGCTTTAGTGGAACGTGGGTTAATGCGCGAACCTGTGAAACTAGAAAACGTTAAATTGTATCTATACACTAAACACAACAAAGAGAAAGACAGTTATATTCCGCTTGATATTACTAACCCATCTCCGTTAAACAATCCTCGTGCTAAAATCGCTTTCATCATCCATGGCTGGCTGGAGCATAAAGATGTTTCATGGTACGACGACTTGAAGGATGCTCTTTTGAAAAGGGACAGTTCCTACTACGTGATTCAAGTAGACTGGTCTGAGTACTCCCACTTGGGTTACTTGTTGTCGTCGTACACAACCATGGACATCGGTGGGTACTAATGTGGTACTCGATCAAAATAACCCGTGACTTATTGCAGGTGCAATCATTGGTGAATTCATTTCGGACCTTAACAGAAACTACAATATCCCACTTTCTAACTTCCTAGTCATCGGTCACTCTCTAGGTGGTCAAATCTCCGGCTACACCGGCAAGAAAGTGCAAGAACTAACAAACCAGAAAATCCCAAGAATCGTAGCTCTTGATCCTGCAGGTCCCTTGTTTTCGTCTAGACCAGAAGAGGAACGTCTGAACCAACACGACGCCGAAGTTGTTCACGTTATCCACACCAACGGTGGTACTTTCGGCTACTTGGATAAGTGTGGTACCCTCGATTTTTATCCAAACGGTGGAAGTTTCCAGCCTGGGTGTCTCAAAGCTTTTATTCCAGATCTCGATGGTTTCAAAGACATTATAAGTCAGTACTTTTATCCCTAATGCTATTTTTTTTATTAACGAAAATTTTTATAGTTGCGTGTGATCACCAAAGGAGTTGGAAGTATTTCACAGAAGCCGTGGCAAGACCTAACTCGTTCAAGGCAAGGAAGTGTAGCAACTGGCTCAAATTCACAACGAGCTATTTGTGCGACGATGAGTATGCTTATATGGGCGATTTGGACACTAAGCAAATTGGAGACTTTTATTTAGAAACCAACAGCGAATCGCCTTATAGTGCTGAAAAGGCGAGCTTCGTGAGAAGTTTTCTTGGAGACTTGTGAAATTAAGAAACGGTTTCAATATCCTGGGGGTTTATTTTGTTGTAATGTGGGTGGCTAAGTTCGTTGGAAAATAAAGGGTTTCATTATCGCTGTTTATTTACTTAAAGATACATAATATTACAGTAATGGAAAATTATAATTTTCAGCTTCTTTCCTCTTCCTTCTTCTCCACGACCTTGGACGGTTGTCCCGTCTGGACTATCGCAATACTGCGCGCCCCCGCCTCTTCCACCCCAATCTTGGGCGCCGTAATCGTAAGCACTCCGTCGGACGACAACCTGGACTCCACCTTATCCAGATCGTGCCCTCTCGGCACCACATACCTCCGCACAAAATGTCTCGAAATGTACCCGTGCTCGTCCTCCTTCTCCTCGTGCTTCCCTTCCACACATATCGTGTTGTCCACCACCTTCACCGTGATCTCGTCCGGTTTGAACTGCTGCACGTCCAAATTGGCCTGGAACTGACCCTCGGCGAAGCTGAGAGTCGACCCGGCGTCCCTCTCAGACGCGGCCGACCGCCAAGGGCGCAGATACCCCGCGGGACGGCTGAGGTAGTTGCGGAATTCCCGCGGGATCATGGGCGAGAAGAGGTCCTCGGGCTCTAAGCTTAAACCGAAGCGCTGGTCCAGGAGACGGGATGGCCGGGAATAATCGAAGGGATCGAACCACAGGGCCATAGTTTCACTTTTCGAACTACACACACACAAGAAGTGGTGACCTTTCGACTGGGATACAATGCGGCTCGCGATGCATTTATAGGTCCGCGCGTAGAAACTTCTGGATACGCTCTCTGGCGGGAATCGAGAGTTTGAGGGAAAAATTCGTTCAGCGGATGCTTGCACGTTTCATTTTAGATATTTGTTTTTGGAATTTTGATACCACTACCAAGAAAAACAAAGCTAGTAAAAAAATTGAGGGTTATGTGGATGACGTCACAACCTTAAATCATTTGCAATATTTCAGTATATTCGTTTTTGCAATTTTAAATTTAAATTGTAAAATGTTGTTATACAAATTAGATTTTTTAGTAACGATGATTATCAAACAACAAAAATCGCAAATTTTTTTTATAATTTTTCAAAGAAGTTAGTAGAGTTTTGGAAATTTCATTCTACCCTATAAAATTTTATTGACGATAACGAGACGGACAGTAGTACAATGGTAAGAAATATTAATGGCTCACACCAGTTCACTCAAATTTGTCTGAAAACATTTGGCAGGTAGTTGTACTCATAAAATAATGGTCATTTCCGCTCATGAGTAACGATGGTCCCTGCCCGGACCTGGATTATTCTGGTTTCTAACATCTGGGGATTACCGGCACGCGACAACTAAAGTTGTCAATATCTCTTGCTATTGTACTACTGTCCATCTCGTCATTGCCAATAAAATTTTATAGGGTACAATGAAATTTCCAAAACTATACTTGCTAAGATATGACCGATTAAATTATTATAAGAAAAGACACTAGAGGTTCCAAAGCACTTTCAAATTCTTTCTAAACAGGAATACCCAGAACGTCAAAATTGTTTTAAATTTTTCAAAAAAAAAAAAAATTGGATCCCAAAATGAACTCAAAAACAGGACAAGAAAATAGAACACCAAAGTCTTCCAATTTTGTTTTAAATAATTTACAAAAAAATGTCCATGGGTTCCCAAAAGGGTTCTATTTATTTGGTCAGTATTTATATGAATAAAATGCAAGTATTTTTAATAAAAATGGTCAGTATTTTGTGCATATTACGAGCAGTATAATATACATCATTATCAGTATAATATTGATTTGAGTAAAATAATAATTCATGTATGGCCAGTAATTTTATATCCTTTTATCAGTAAAAATTTTTAGATACTGTTAGTAAAAAATAATTGAACGTCTTTAAAATATAATTTTATTTATTATATTAAATAAACAACAAATTAATGGTAGTAAATACATTTTTAAAAGAACATACTTTAAATGCAATTTAACGAAAAATATCATTGTCTTACAAATAAACGAAAAACTCTGTATCAATAAAACTTAACTGTAATAAATTCTTGTAATCCACCGCAGCCTTTTTGTCATTAAAGGTAGTTACCATATTCCAGTTATGTCTGCGTTTTTTTTTGTCCTCCTTTCTGTGTAGAAACAGAACTTGCAGCTTCATCGTCGGATGTGTAAGCATTAACATTATTAAGAGTATTTTGAGACATCATGTTGACTTTCACGTCACTCTTTTATAGGTTATGTTTCTGCGCGAAACTACATACTGCCACATTACATTATAAAAAACAATTTTAATTAATTTACAGACGTTACAAATT
Source organism: Zophobas atratus (assembly GCA_022388445.1). Taxonomy (NCBI): domain Eukaryota; kingdom Metazoa; phylum Arthropoda; class Insecta; order Coleoptera; family Tenebrionidae; genus Zophobas; species Zophobas atratus. The sequence continues at coordinate 4,474,550 of CM039448.1, forward strand.
AAAATACTGCTAGTTTGTCTTTAATACATTACTTACTATTTAAAATACTGACAAAATATAAATTTTACTGACCACATTTTCACTGATCATAAGCTACTGACCTCATCCAAAACAAACTTACTTTAAACTATAAAATACTGACCATTTATTAAATTTACGGACCAAAAACAATCAAAAATACTGACCACATAAATGACAGCCTTCCCAAAATAATACACCATAGGTACCCAAGAGTCTCCCGAATTAAAAAAAAAACACTGCGACACTCAAGACTTTTCCAAATTTATAAAAAATAAAACACCAAAAGATTTTTTCAAGTTGATCCAGCAACAAATACCAAATTCCTTTAAATTAATCCGAAAATAAAACACCGGGAACTAAAATTAAGTGCGAACATTTTAAATGTGGGCTTTTGAAAAGTTTAAGTTTCTTGTTGTCGAAATAAGTTTACACATTTTAAGAAAGGAAGGCAAAATCTAGCCCCGCCCACCCACTCAGTCTCAATTGTGACTCATACCTGCCCTCATCTAAATATGTTATAATGAAGTTTTCATTCGTTGCCAGACCTAGGGGCGGAGCATAATTGCAAAATCCCTATTTCCTTACCAAAATTTACCATTTTAAACGTGTTTTAGGTTTCTAAGAATAAAAAAGATCATCACAATTGAGATGGGGTGGGTGGGCGGGGTTTATATTTTGGCTTTTTTTCTTAATATACATAGGATTCTTTGAACAACACGATACTCAAAAGCATGTTTTTAATTTCTTGTAAAGAAATAAGTATTTTGCAGTTAAGCTCCGCCTCCTTAGTTCACGGCCAATAAAAAAAATCGTCACAATTGAGATCGGGCGGGTGGGCGGGCTTACAATTTGCTTGTTTGTTTTAATATGGTGCAGACTTCTTTTCACAACATGAAGCTTAAAACATGTTTAAACTGGAAAATTTGTATAAGGAAATATTCGCTACGGATTTATAATTCACACATGCAGGAGTATGCAAATCCTATAAAATTAAATATATATAATAGCAAAAAAAAAAGGGACAACCTAGTAGTAAGTAAAATGGTACGTTACACCCCACATTTTGTTTTTGATTTATTATAAGGTGCTTTAACATATATTTTTTTAAAAATAGTTCAATTTTGATGTTCAAGTGTTTTTATTAATTTTTTTGTAAAAATCTCAAAGTCAGCGGTTTCTATATGGATCCGCATGTTTTAAGTTTGTTGTTGTCGAAATAAATCTACACATATTAAGAAAGAAATGCAAAAATGTAGCCCCGCCCACCCACCCTATCTCGATTGTGATGAGTTTTTTTATTCGTCGTGAGCCAAGAAGGCGGAGCTTAACTGCAATCCTTATTTCTCTGCGAGAAATGAAAAACATGTTTTTGAGTATTGTGTTGTTCAATGATTTCTAAAAAAAATAAAGCCTAAGACTAAGCCCCACCCATACCTGCCCTGATCTAAATATGTTGTAATGAAAATTTCATTCGTTGACAGACCTAGAGGGCGGAGTCTAATTGCAAAATCCCTATTTTCTTAAAAAAATTACTATTTTAATAAACGTGTTTTAAGTTTTTAAGAATAAAAAAGATCATGACAATTGAGATGGGGTGGGTGGGCGGGGTTGATATTTTGGCTTTTTTTCTTAATATACATAGGATTCTTTGAACAACACGATACTCAAAAGCATGTTTTTAATTTCTTGTAAAGAAATAAGTATTTTGCAGTTAAGCTCCGCCTCCTTAGTTCACGGCCAATAAAAAAATCATCACAATTGAGATCGGGAGGGTGGGCGGGCTTACAATTTACTTGTTTGTTTTAATATGGTGCAGACTTCTTTTCACAACATGAAGCTTAAAACATGTTTAAACTGGAAAATTTGTATAAGAAAATATTCGCTACGGATTCATAAATCACACATGCAGGAGTATGCAAATCCTATAAAAAAAATGTATATAATACCAAAAAAAAGGGACAACCTAGTAGTAAGTAAAATGGTACGTTTCACTCCACATTTTGTTTTTAATTTATTATGAGGTGCTTTAACATATTTTTTTTAAAAGTCAATTTTGACGTTCAAGTGTCTTTTTTTTTATTTTTTTATAAAAATCTCAAAGTCAGCGGTTTCTATATGTTTTCGCATGTTTTAAGTTTCTTGTTGTCGAAATAAATCTACACATTTTAAGAAATAAAGGCAAAATGTAGCCCCACCCACCCACCCAGTCTCAATTGTAGTGATTTTATTTTATTCGTCGTGAGCCAAGAAGGCGGAGCTTAACTGCAAAGTCCTTATTTCTCTACGAGAAACTAGAAACATGTTCTTGAGTATCGTGTTGTTCAAAGGATACTATGTATTTGCATATTTAGAAAAAAATAAAGCTAAATATTAAGCTCCACCCATAACTCGCCCAATCTCAATTCTCAATTGTGATGAATTTTTCATTCGTTGTCAGATCGAGGGGCGGGGCTTAATTGCAAGATCAATATTTGTTACAGGAATTTACCATTTTACACATGTTTTAAATTTCTGTTCTGAAAAGACGACTATGTATATTAAGAAAAAAGGAAAAATATAAGCCCCACCCACCCACCTTATCTCAATTGTGATGATTTTTTAATGTCCATAGTTAAAAGAGCGAAATTTAATTGCAAAATCTTTATTATTTTTTTACAAGAAATTCATATTTTGGATTCTTTATATTATAATTCTTTGAACAACACGATACTGGAAAACATGCTTTTAATTTCATGTAAAGCAATAAGTCATTGCAGTTAAACTCCGCCTCCTTAGTTCACGGCCAATAAAAAAATCATCACAATTGAGATGGGGGGTGGGCGGGCTTACAATTTGCTTGTTTGTTTTAATATGGTGCAGATTTCTTTTCACAACATGAAGCTTAAAACATGTTAAATTGGAAAATTTGTATAAGGAAATATTCGCTACGGATTCATAAATCACACCTGCAGGAGATGCACTCCTATAAAATTAAATATATATATATAATACAAAAAAAAGGGACAAACTAGTAGTAAGTAAAATGGTACGTTACACCGCAACATTTTGTTTTTAATTTATTATAAGGTGCTTTAACACATTTTTTTTAAGTCAATTTTGACGTTTACGTGTTTTTTTATTTTTTTTGTAAAAATCTCAAAGTCAGCGGTTTCTATATGTTTCCGCATGTTTTAAGTTTCTTGTTGTCGAAATAAATTTACACATTTTAAGAAAGAAAGGCAAAATTTATTTCTTTACGAGAAACTAGAAACATGTTCTTGAGTATCGTGTTGTTCAAAGGATACTAGTTATGTATATTAAGAAAAAAATAAAGCCAAATATTAGGCTCCACCCATACTCGCCACGATCTCAATTGTGATGAATTTTTCATTCGTTGTCAGATCGAGGAGCGGGGACTTAATTGCAAATCTATATTTGTTCACAAGAATTTACCATTTTAAACATGTTTTAAGTCTCTTGTTCTGAAAAGACGACTACGTATATTAGAAAAAAAGCAAGTATAAGCCCCGCCCACCCGCCCGGTCTCAATTGTGATGACTTTTTTAATCGTCGATAGTTAAAAGAGCGAAATTTAATTGCAAATCCTTATTATTTCTTTACAACACATTACTATGTAAAACATGTTTTGGAATATCGTGTTTTTCAAAAAATTAACGCCAAAAATTAAGCCCACCCATACCTGCCCTGATCTAAATAGTAATCAAGATTTCATTCGTTGGCAGACCTAGAGGCGGAGCCTAATTGCAAAATCCCTATTTCGTTACCAAAATTCACCATTTAAACGTGTTTTAAGTTCTAAGAATAGAAAAGATCATCACAATTGAGATGGGGTGGGTGGCGGGGTTAATATTTTGGCTTTTTTTTCTTAATATACATAGTATTCTTGAACAACACGATACTCAAAAGCATGTTTGTAATTTCTTGTGAGAAATAAGTATTTTGCAGTTAAACTCCGCCCTCTTGCTTAACGGCGATTAAAAAAATCATCACAATTGCGACAGGGCGGGTGGGCGGGCTTAAAATTTGCGTGTTTGTTTTAATGTGTGTAGACTTATTTTCACAACATGAAGCTTAAAACATGTTTAAATTGGAAAATTTGTATAAGGAAATATTCGCTACGGATTCATGAATCACACACGCAGAAGTATGCATTTCTATAAAATTAAATGTATGTTTCACCCCTCATTTTGTTTTTTAATTTATTATAGGGTGCTTTATCATTTTTTTAAGAAAATAGGGCAATTTTGACGTTAAAGTTAAAAATCCGGACAGACGGAAAAAAAGTAGACTATTTCGGGGAAATTTCCCGGTCTCGTGGGAGTATAATCCGACACTGAAATGTCCATAAGAAAATTTAAACTTAGCGAACGAGTGTAAATATTCCATGAACTGTTGTGCGATGACGTCTCGTACATATTTGTGTACCGGTAATTTTCCATGTTGTTTTTTAAAATATAAACAAATTAGGTGTTTCAATAATAACGTGTAAGATTTTCCACATTGTTCTGATTCATCCCTTCTGCTTTTTAAACTTATTGTATTTAATTGTTTTATTTAAATCGTTGTTTGAACAATATTTTTGTGTTAATTTAGTATTGAAAATTCGTCTAAAACATACATTTGGTTTGCTACTTGAAATAATAAACTGATATCTTTTGACCACAGAAAACGTCACTTTGACACCCAAAAATGAATCAAAACGGTTTCTTCTGGTCTTGAGATATCTAAAGTTTAAAACGTCTTATAAAAGAAAAATGAAATGATTCCGCGCTTTACCAACCTTTTTCCGTATCCACGAACGTCATTTCGTGCATGGTACCTTTCCGACGTACGACAAAATTCGGGATTTGGGAGTGTTAGTTTCGACGACGATAAATTTGAAGCGGTCGTGGATGTCGAGCAGTACCAATCAGGAGATATCAACGTGGAAGTCATGGACAGCACAATAATAATTCAAGCGAGACAAATCGACAAACAGGGTGATCACCAGTTAGTTTCGAGCCAGTTCATCAAGAAGTTTATCCTGTCTAAAGGGTACTACGACATGAACAACGTGGAATCGACGTTATATCAGACGGAGTACTCATTGTGACCGTTCCAAGGAACCGAACGGTGGACGAGTGCTGTAGGAAAATCCCCATCGTCCAAGCCGGGAAGCCGTATAGGTCTTGAATTTCGGAATGCAATTTTTGTGTATTGCTCATTTTCACGCACATCAAATACAACAAAATGGTTGGAAAAACAGTCTTTATTATAGTAAAATAAGTAGATATAATAGTACAGACGTATCGAATCTAACTGACGTGACTGTGTAGTAATCTAGGGTGAGATTAGTGCCAACCTTTAGCTTTTTCAAAGCGCCGGTCTCAAGAGTCCTTTTTTAAAATCAGAAATTAAAAATGTCTAACATTCTCGCATATATCACAGACTTCCATTACGATGAAGGGTCAAGCACTAACACCACGTTGTCATAACGTAAATACACTCCTATAAATACGAAAGAAAATATATTTCTGCCATATATACAATAAAAAATAAATAATATTTACAGGAATGAACCTAACCTCGAACTGGAAAACCGTTATTTAAAAAAAAACTCAAAGAAGAACCACCCTAATCGAGAATTTAAGTGTCCGTCTGCGCTTTAGCTTTCCTGTGATCGTAATTGACCAACCTTTGCCCAACCAAGTACTTATCGTTCTTAATGTGCTCATACAACTTCTTAAATTGTCTAATTTGTAAAACTACCACCACACCCACAACACACAGCAGCAACAAGAACGGGTACAGCCTTCGCGCGATCAGATTCCTCATCTGCAGACTACTCACGAACAGCGGTACCGCCGAATACGCGAGCACGTACGGTATGGCCAACGCCAACCCAAAACTCACGATCACCGGTGCCGCCAACTGTTTAAAAATAAAACTCAGATGCATATCCCTGATGCCGTCTCTGTACGCTCTTTCGATCGCCGCCCTCAGGAACCAATCGGGACCCATCATCGTCACCGCGCACGCTATTTTCGTGTAGAGCACACCCAGCGCCCAGTCCTGCCAGATGAACAGGATGGGGGTTTGGTGGATGGGACACGAAGCGGGACTATAACCACTAGTTCCAGGAGCAGGCCGAAGAGCAGCGGAATGACCCCGAGGAGGATGGTACTGGCGACCATGGTTTTTAAGCCGAGGATGCACCACTGCTTGAGGCGCGACATCATAGCGGCGCGGCCTTGGGGCAACCAGCTCATGATGAGGGTGACGGCCCGGGCCGACAACCAGCACAGGTAGAGACCGCAAGCGGCTGTGTAGAGTTCGTGGACTTTGACTTCGGTTTGGGCGGCAGTGGCGGATATTTGGGGACCCGGAGGCGGCGCGCCCACGAGCCACAGGGCCATGACGCGGCGGCCCAGCCACACCGGGAGAGTGAGGGCGGTTAGACTGAAGGCCACCAGCGAGACGCAGACGAGGACGAGGAGGCCGACGAGGCGCGCGACGAAGAACGACGGGCGTTCATACGGTTGGAAACCTAGAAAGAATTGTTCTACGATCTTGGACACAAAGTAGAGTTCTTACCTGACGGCGGCTCCATCATGAGCAGCGCTTGATGTGCCGCCCCAAGCCCGCTCCCGGCTCCGGCGGATTAATTACCGCTTGTCCGTTTGCGTTGGCTGCCTCTTCCCGATTTTCTTGACCGTCTGCGTTCCCCAGCAAGTACGAGTGTATATTGAGCACCCACGCCACCGCTCGACACCAGTTCCTCACCAAGCCCTTGAGCCAAATCCTCGTGTGCGACTGCTCCAACAACGCCGGGAGGATGACTTGCAACAAAAGCAACTCCAGCGATAGTTCGTTGACTTGGGTTTCGCTATTCAGGGACACCGTATACGGGAGAAAACTCGGCAACAGGATCTTCAAAATCCGGATTGGGAGCCACAGCATCAGTAAAACCACGCTTCCGAAAATAACTGCCGAAATAAGCAACTTCCGTATGTGTTCGAGGATCGGCAAGTGGATCATCTCTTGGATGGGACTGAAATCTGGGTCGTTGAAGTTGCGGAGGAACCACAGGACGCCGGGACGGAGAATCTCGCGCAGAAGCAGTACGAAAGAAGCGAAGTAGTAGACGTAGACCATGCCGATGAGCCAGTGGATGAAGATGGATGTGCCTGGAGCCGCGCTGAAGCTATTTTCGCGGTCTTTGAGAGTCGCGTCGAACATGGCCAACGAACAAATATCGAGCCACCAGCCGCAAACTAGAGGAAGAATTCCGATTTCGACTACCGAGAGCATGGAGACTTTGACGACGACGTAGCACAAGCCCAGGACGCGTTTCGCTTTGTAGAAGCCTAGGACGCCTGCGACTCTGTGGAAGAAGACGAAGAACAAACCGACTGTGCAGTAGCCGACGAGGGTGGTCAGCAACCCTTCGAAGTGGCTGGCGGAAGCGGTTTCGCGCATGTTGACTAACGACAACGTCATCAGACCCATGTGGTAGGGAGAGTAGGCGAAAATGAGAATGAAGAGAGTATTGAGGGAGATCACCCAGAACACGTGTTCCAAGAACATGAGGGATCCGTCCAAACCCAATAGTCTCTCCCAGGTGATTTCTTCAGCTGCTCTATCCCACTCCATCGGTATCCAATTATTGTCTTCCCCTCCGTTGACTTCGTTTTCTTCCTGTGCTTCCACTTGATTCTCTTGTGGTTGTATTGCGGCTTCCGGCTCTTGGACGTTCTCTTCGGGGTTTTCCACCTCTTCGGGAATATTGTTGTTTAAGATGGGAGCTGGAGCGTCTTCTGCGGGCAATCCGGCGTTGTCTCTCTGCAACCAATCGGGCCCTCCGCCGTGCAAAATCTGCTCCCTCAGCCAAACCAACCCCGCGAAAGCGAACAAAGTACAAGTGACTACGAAACAACCTTGAAAAATATCAGACGCTAGGTTTTCCATTGATAGAAGTTCGAAGGGGAGGGTTAAAATGGCGTCTACGGTTCCCGCGAACAACGCCCTGTATATTCGACACGCGGTTAACGGGACTATCCCCAACCACGCGATAGCTACTAAAGTGTAATGTAACCAGTACTTGATGGCGGTACCGATGGAGGAGAGAAGACCGGCGGCTAGGTCTTTAACAGGCAGTCGTCTAGGCATATCCGGGGAGTAAATGGGGGTGAAGGAGAAGCGGTAGGAACAGAGTTCGCAGTATTCTTTGCGGGAGTAACGCATCCACTGCATTAGGCATTCTTGGTGAATCCACTTGATGCTGCCGGTGCATATGCAAGGGTGGAAAAGGGGGCGCTCTGGGACCCCCTCGGAGCGACACACGCGGCAGATGTCAGCGCTGGACAGTTCGGAATCCATTGTAACCCTGCAAAAAAAAACAACAAATGTTCAACTACAACTGTAGTTAACTTTTGTCATTGTACAAGCATTAGTTTTTGCTCTACTTTGTATCGAGTGCAAAGTGTTAACTTATCTGTGTATTTACTTTTTAATAAAGAAAAAACCCACTTCAAAGCAAAGTTAATTGACCTCTGTCTAGTTAAGCTTTCACCGATCGAAGAAACCACGTCGCCGAGCTTTTCCAAGGCTACGAATATGCAAACTGGCTTGATTGATAAGCTGTTTTTGTCGGTCGGATAAGCGGGACTCATTATGATAATTTATGACCAAAACTGTGATTTAATTAATGCAACAGTTGATATTTCTGGGTGTCTGAAATGAAAGTTGTCGCGCTCATCGAACTGAAAGTTATTTTTTTAATGTAAAAAACAACGTTATGCAATGTTTTGCGGCTTGATAAACAACCAGGCGCTATTTACACAAAAATACTAGAGTCGATAGTAAAAATGGGAATTGTTCCAATCAGTAACCTAATTAACGAAAGTTTGAATAGTAAAGAACAAACTTCACGATTATTATTACACTTCTAAAGGCCATATGACGAACATCCTTGGTGTTACTCTCATTTCGACCTTTGAAGTTTAACAACAACGAAGACATCGCTCTATACAAATCCGAGTTGAAATTAAACGGCCGTAACACACTGAACCACGTACAATAATAGAAGACGTAATAAAGAACAATTAAGAAGAAAAAAATACCTGATGTTATTTGGCACAGGAATCTACTTGAATGTCAAGGGCATGTTGTTTCAATCTTCAATAACGCCAATCTCACCGACATAGCGTTCCTACGACTTGTGAATTTGCAAAATACGGCGATTTTTCTTAGAATTTAAGCTTTTTTGGACAGGACGAATATTTTGACGTAACAAACTCCACTACTGACGTTTCTTTTCTGCTGGTGACATTCCAGTACCAACTGACGCGTGCAGCAATACCAACGTGAAAAAATACGCACGAAAGTTGTTTTAAACGAAAAACGACTACGAAAATTGCAAACCCGTCCACGGTTGATTCAATAACGTCCCTCTGCAATTATTAAAACAGGGTGCACGTAAAATCAATAACTTTTACTAATCCAATTGGCACTTTAGCCACAATGACATAACCTCACATAACCTCGAAAAGCGCACAATGTCAACAACAATCTCGCGATTTGGCGCCAAGCCGTTTTGTGTTGCAGAAAATCATGAGTTTTTAGCATAATTTAGAAAAACAATTGTTGAATAATGAAGGAAGCGTCAACAGCAGACAAATCCGTAGATGATTGTGATGAATACCTAAAACGTGTCCAGAAAATGCCAAAAACAAGCATAAAAAAGGGGAATCGAAGGAAGTGAAGCACGAACGGCCACGACGAGAAAGAAAATCGTTCGGGCCCCCAAAAATGAACGCGTTTCAGTTCATGATGAACAGCAGACACAAGAGCATCGGGAGTAATTCTCCAGGTCGAGAGGCTGATTTAAGCGCGTCCCCTGATAGCGTGGTGTCTAAAGAAGAGTTAAAATTGAGGAAAAGTCGACTGGAGAGTTGGTCTGAACAGAAAGGGGCTTCCAAGCGGAAGCGAGAGTACGAAGAAACTGGTAATTATATTGATTATAAGTTAGAAAAGAGAAAGAAGAAGCTTAAGAGGATTTTGAACATTGATTGTCAGAGCGACGATGAGGTGATCAGGACGAGGAAAAAGAGGTGTACAGTGATTGAGTCTGACGGCGAAAACAGTAACGACGTGAAGGAAAATGTTAAAAAAGAACGAAGAAGCAAGCTGTCTTTAGACAAAACCATCAAGAGTGATGGAATTGAAAAAGAGCTGAAATTGACACCAAAATCTGTAAAATCGTGGAAGTTTAAAATCAAACTGTCCATGGATCAGAACAAGGAAGCTGAAACAACTAGTGAGGATTTAGTTTCAAATGAGAGTGAAAAAGTTGAGTCACCTAAAGAAGTAAAAAAGATTGTGTTGTTGTGAATGAAGAAAGAGCCCCTGAAAATGGAACAAGTGTTGAAAAGCGGTCACTAAGAACCCGAAAAGCTAAACCAAAAATGGACTTTGTTTATTCAGACTCAGATGAAGAAAAAGAGATGTTTAGAAAGAAGAAAAAGGGCACTGTAAAAGTAGCGCCGGTTTTTTTGAAAGCTGCACCCAAAGCCAAGTTGGATCCGAAGGTGGCAGAGGCCAGAAGACAATTTTTACTGAGTGGAGTGCCATCTCTTGAAAAAAGAAATGGAAAAACAGCTATGGTATAAATTATTTGATTGTATTTTTCGTTTCTAATTTTATGTTTCAGTGTTGAGGACGTTGAATTTGATGTTTTCCCCATGGTCAGTCACGTGCAGCAAAAATCTGATAACGTGTTCTGGGATTTACCAAAACCTGAGTTAAACTTAACCCCTCAAGAGGAAATAAAAATTGCAGTTGCGCCGTTTTCAAAAAACATATTATCTTTAGAACCTCTTGCTACAGAGCACTCAGATGCAGAGGAAACTGGGTTAAACAAAATCAAAAACTGCAAAAAAATAATCAAAGAGATTAAAGCCCAAAACCCTGATTACCCCGTTTATAAGGTTTTTAATTCAATTTATTCCAAAAGCGGTTACAAGGTGGAGACGGCGCCAGAGAGTGTCGCTCAAACCACTACCAAACGCCGCGGTCGCCCAAAAAAAAATCCCCCTGAAAAAAAACCTGAAACACAGACCCAACAACAAGAAAATACCACCATGTGGACTGAAAAATACAAACCAAAATCGTCAGCCGACATCATCGGGAATCGTTCCAGCGTCACCTCCCTCAAAGAATTTTTATCAAAGTGGTCCAAAGATTCCAGAAAAATTCCAAAAAAAGACGATAGTGAGTCGGAGTTTGACGTCACTGATGACAGTTGTGACAGCACTAAAATGCACAGCAACACTATACTTCTTCAAGGTCCAAGCGGTAGCGGTAAGACCGCTTCCGTATACGCAGTGTGTAACGAGTTGGGTTTCAACGTCTTGGAGGTGAATGCGTCAAGCAGAAGAACCGGGAAACGACTGCTACAAGAAGTACAAGAAGCCACTCAGTCGCATCAAGTGTGCAAAAACGACACAATTTTATCGTCTTTTGTTAAAGAAAAAAACAAAAAACCGTCTGCGAAAATGTGCGTTTTGTTGATTGAAGACGTAGACGTGGTTTTTGAGCAAGATGAGGGTTTTATTGCTGCGATTGCGCAGATTGTGACCACTAGTAAAAGACCGATAATTTTGACAGCAACTGACGAACCGCCATCCAGTTTACAAAAAATTGTAAACAACCATGCAGCGATTTATTTTGCGCCGTTTTCGTCGATTCTGACGATTTGGTTGCAAATCGTGTGTCTCGTTGAGGGTTTGTACATTGTGCCTAAGTCACTTGATGACTTACTGAGCTACAACAGAGGCGACATCAGGCGGACTTTGTTGCAACTGCAATTGTTCGTTGGTTCGGGTGGACGTCGTGCTCACGCTGAACTCAAAACCGATTTAGATGTTTCTGTAGACGGCGATGATAAAATAGAAGACGATAATTCGAATTTGTCGCTTTTAAAGATGGACGAATCGTCAGATTGTAAAGAGGGTGGCCAAATTTACCACGACTGTCAGTCGTTTAGTTTGTCTTACTATAATAATCTAGACGTAATTTGGTGGAATTTACCCACCTTGTTGACTTTACCGAATTTTTCAAAAACAACCCTGGCAGAGAGTCATGATGATAAAGAAAAGCTGAAAATGCTTTCAGATTGCTATGACTCACTCGCGTTTGCGGATGTTTTATGCGGAAAAGGTCAATTCCATGAGAGTTTAGAGCGAAAATGGCGGACTAAAGAAAAAGATGGCGTCGGGTTAGAAGAGAACATGGCGGAATTCACACCACGTGACGTTTCTAATGACGTAGTGCAAACACTAATTAGTGGAAGGGTTAAATTGTATAAGGAAAAGTACAGCAGACAGGAAGTCGGGTTAAATATGGCTGTGCCACATCAAACGGAGCGCAGGTGTGTATAATGTGCCGCTTGCTACAAATCCCTGATATACTATAAAACTATTTTTTTTGTTATAGGTGGCGTTCCAAGCAATTTGCGTCAGAAAAAAAACTGCAGGCAGCTTTGCCGCTATCCGAGTCTTTGGCAAGACGCGCAATAGCTTTGGATTATATGCCGTGCCTACGAACTATAGCTAGGTTAGAATTTGAACGTGCGGCAAATAATACAAAGCGAGGGAATAGATTTTACAATTATTTGAGAAATTTAGGGGTGCGTTGTGGCGATAGCACGTACAGGGTGGCCTGCGACGTTTTTAAAACCGAGGACCAATGATTATCGTGATCACTCGTTAATTTTATAAATTATGTAAATATTCATTGAAAATTGTAAAAACCGAAATGATTTCTGTAGTTTTCTACAGGGAAATAAAAACAAATCGTATTTTCATTTAGTTCAATTAACGTGTAACCAAGCATCCAATAAAGACCATTTTCTCCCTAATTACTTGAAGTTCCGGTTAATTAAGTGTTCCAGAACTACAATATGGTCATAGTTATGGAAATTTACTCGAAATTGACATGTTATTAGAGCAAATTTAATGGACATCGTCTGAAGTGGTAGTTTGATATTACAGATACACTTCCTGTGACAGCGGAATGTAATAATGCGACCTCGTAAACAATCGTGCTTATCAATAGTTGTATCGAACACACTAAAAAAAATTATAATTCATAGCACGCAACTTTTGTCTTGTAAATTAATAAACCTAAACAAGTCTTGGCGAGATGGCGGGTTATTCCGGTCCCTTAACAAGGAAGTTTTATGAGAAATCTGATTGAAATTTAAATTAGATCCGCATATGCGTATGCCGTTTTTACTTTTACTGATAACTTATCGATTTTTGCGAAGGGCGGTGCGATTGAATTACACGGGTAAAAGATTTATTCAATTTTATTCAATCCGCGTTCGTTTATTTGTCGAATTTGCATCTAGGGGAAGTTTTTTGACCAGTAATTGGCGTTCGATTTTTTCAATTAAAGTGTTTGGAGTAGGAATGTCCTCAGGAAATGACAGCAATCAGACGTCTGGAAGGGTACTTACGAGGGTGCGACTTGCCGTAATCCTGCCCAAGGGACAAACCATTAACGCCAACAAATTAATTACGAGACGTCTGAAATTACTTCGGTTTCTGGAAATGTTAATGTTTAGTCAACAGGGCTCGCTCTTATCGCGGCCTCGGAAGCGAAAAGGGTTGGCTTTTATTGAGTTTTTACTTTTTACGGGTCGTAGGGGTTAATAAAGTTTTATAAAGGGACGATTAGTGGATTTTGTTTGGAGGGATTTAAATGGAAAGCGGGATTATGACGAGAAAGACATTTCGCGGAAAAATTAGGCACTTGCAAATTCTACAAATGTGGATTAAATTGGGAGGATTTATTTGCGAAAAAAGGATTTAGGTCATAAATTAGAGGAGTTCCAGTCGGGTGAGTTGGGTTTTCTCATTGGGCAAGGACGATGTTGTGGTACACGATTTTTGAACACGAAAGCTATTTTTTTTTCTTCCACAACGTGTGATATATAACTGCAGAGGGGACAGTGTTAATTATAGTGTTCAGTAAAATGATTACTACAACTAATCTCGTTTTGTTTATTGGAGTGAACTTCATTGTAGTGGAGGCGTCAGATGTAAGTTGATTACATTTGTGTTCCTAATTTCTTGTTCTTGTGTTTAGACAGGTCCTATCGGCCCGGTAACCGTTTACGAAGTCCAAGACTGTGATCCAGCCTTAGACGAGTTGAATTTCGAACTTACGCTACTCCAGGACGTGGATCAAAAGGATAAAATAACGTTGTCTTTCAGTCTGCCGTTTGATATTGGCGTAGACGCAACGGTAGATGTTATCTTTCGGTGTCTCGTGGTCTGAAAGCATTTTTCAGGTTAGTGTTGACGCCGACAAATTTGATGGTTCGGACTGGCAAAAGAGCGCGTTTGTGGTTGAGAACAAACCAGCGTTTAAATTTTTGAATGATTTTGTTTCGCCCATCTGGAACAATTTTAGGGAACAAGCGGTGCCGAAGATTGAGAAACCCAGTGAAATGCTGGCTGTAATACAGCATCAGATTATATTCTTTGCAACAATGACTGGTTTGTTGTAGGGGGACTATAACGTGGAGTTGTTTTACGCTCATTATATGGATATTAATACACCGCAGGTTCCATACGGGAGGTTTATGGCAAGTGTGTATTTAACGGTGGATGATGTCGACGTTGTTTGCAAAAAGCTGGAAGTCGAATTTACGCCACCCGATTCGATGTAAGTGGGGCGGGTAATGACTTGATTCGGTTGTAATATGGAGGTGAAATACACAATTTACGCAAACTTTCTTGTTTTATTTTGGTAATTTATTTTGGTCACAAAATAATCCTACAGTCCTTTTTTTAATAATAAATAGGCCCAAAAAGTACATGTTTTGAGCAATAGCTAAGGAAAGTTTAATTTATCAGGCAGAAATTTTTAAAAGCGTCTGATATGTGGTCTTGAGGTTACTTAATTCGCAGAATATGACGAAAATTGCTTCCACCGCGCATTAGAACTTAGTAAAAAATTGGTCGAAAGTTCCCTCACTTCTGAAGTAGGTACAGTCCAACAAATATACTGCTTTTTTGAAAAATTATAAAATTAGATTTTGCGAAATTTTACTTTCTCGTAATAACCTGTACGAAATAAAAACAGTATAGAGGTACTTGTCACAGCGAAATAGAAACAAAGACAGTTGGGAGCCCCGAGAAGATTTAATATACTTAAAAAAGACACTTGGGGCCCCCCTAACCCGAGAAGGTTTCGCCTTACTTTAAAAAAAATTTGGGACCTCGAGAAGGTTTTACATTTAAAAAGAAGATTGGAGCCCCGAGAACGGTTTACATTTAAAAAAAGGAGAGTTGGGACCCGAGAAGGGTTCACTCCAAAAAAAGAATTGAGCCCCGAGAAGGTTTTAAATTTTTAAAGTAGACTGTTGGGACCCCCGAGAAGGTTTCACATCAAGAAAAATGAACTTGGGACCCGCGAGAAGGTTTTACATTTTTAAAAAAGACAGTTGGGACCCCTGAGAAGGTTACACATTAAAATAAACAGACATTTGGCGCCCCCGAGAAGGTTTTACATTTTTAAAAAAGACCGTTGGGACCCCCGAGAAGGTTTCAAATTAAGAAAAAGACATTTGGGGCTCCCGAGAAGGTTTCACATTTTTAAAAAAGACCGTTGAGACCCTCGAGAAGGTTTCACATTAAAATAAAAAGACATTAGCGCCCCGAGAAGGTTTTACACTTTTAAAGTAGACCGTTGGGACCCCCGAGAAGGTTTCACATCAAGAAAAAAGACATTTGGGGCCCCCGAGAAGGTTTTACATTTTTAAAAAGACCGTTTGGGCCCCCGAGAAGGTTTCACATTAAGAAAAAAGACACTTGGGGCCCTCGAGAAGGTTTTACATTTTTAAAATAGATAGTTGGGAGGCCCAAGAAAGTTTTATATTTTTAAAAAGATCGGTGGCCCCTCGAGAAGGTTTCATATTAAAAAAAGTCAGTTGGGACCCCCGAGAAGGTTTTAGATTTTTAAAAAAGACAGTTGGGGCCCCGAGAAGGTTTCACATTAAAAAAAAGACAGTTAGGACTCCCGGAAAGATTTCACATTCGTAAAAAAACGACATTTAGCGCCTCCGAGATGGTTCTACATTTTTAAATAAAGAGGGCGTATTCCCAACTTTTCGAGAAAGTGGAGTAAGTTAATCAATAAAAAAATTGTTACGACGTCATAAACAATGCGAGAGAAAAAGGAGAAAAAAGAAAAAAAAAAACGAAAGCCAAGTTTAACATCGAACGCGCGGTCCACATTCCTGACTCGTAACCACTAGAGCAAGAATGGGATTTTATTTCTATAACGATAAAATATCGGTACCGATAAAATGTGGTCGACTTTTTCTTTCGCATCTGAAATTTATATTTTCGTCCTTGTCATTTATCGCTTCGTTATCGTTTCGTATCGTATCGCTAGAAACAAAATCCCACCCAAGACCGAGATGGCGTACGCTAATCTTAAACTGTTATTACATCCTACATTCGGTTGACTACTCATAATATTGTTTAGTCTTATCTTAGCAAGTACCAACCCCACCCACTCACCCTTTATTTTCTTAAAGAGTTTCATCTGCCAAAGTTAGTCTTATCATAGCAGGTACTAACCCCGCCCACCCACCCTCTCTTTTCTTAGAAGGTATGTGATTTGCCAAAGTCAGTCTTATCTCAGCTAGACGGTTGGGACCCCTGAGAAGGTTTTACATAAAAAAAAGTTTCACATTAAAAAAAACATTTGCGCCCCCGAGAAGGTTTTAAATTTTTAAAAAGACCGTTGGGACCCCCGAGAAGGTTTCAAATTAAGAAAAGACATTTGAGGCTCCGAGAAGGTTTTACATTTCTAAAATAGAACGTTGGGACCCCTGAGAAGGTTTCAAATAAAGAAAAAGACATTTGGGGCCCGAGAAGGTTTTACATTTTTAAAACAGACCGTTTGGGCCCTCGAGAAGGTTTCACATTTTTAAAAAAGACAATTGGGGCCCCGAGAAGGTTTCACATTAAAAAAAAAGACATTGGCGCCCTGAGAAGGTTTTACATTTTTAAAAAAGACCGTTGGGGCCCCACGAGATGGTTTCACATTAAGAAAAAGACACTTGGGGCCCCCGAGAAGGTTTTACATTTTTAAAATAGTTAGTTGGGAGGCCCAAGAAGGTTTTACATTTTTAAAAAGATACGGGGAACCCCCGAGAAGATTTCAATTAAAACAAAAGACAATTGAGACTCTTGAGAAAGTTTCGCATTTTTAATAAGATAGTGGGGACCCCCGAGAAGGTTTTCACATAAAAAAAATACAGTTGAGACCTCCAGAAAGTTTTACATTCGTAAAAATATACATTTGGAGCTCCTGAGAAGGTTGTACATTTTAAACAAAGACAGTTGGGACCCTTGAGGAGGTTTCACCTTTTTGAAAAGACAGTTAGGACATTGAGAAGGTTTCACATTAAAAAAATACAGTTGAGACCTTCCAGAGAGTTTTACATTCTAAGAAATATACATTTGGAGCCCCGAGAAGGTTGTAATTTTTAAAAAAGATAGTTGGGACCCCTGAGAAGGTTTCACTTTCTTAAAAATATACATTTGGGATCTTCGAGAAAGTTTTACGATTTTAAAAACTACAGTTGGAACTCCCGACACCGAGACTGTTTTCACATTAAAAAAAAGACAGTTGAAACACTTGAGATGGTTTCACATTAAGATAACAGACATTTGGGACCCATTAACATACAGGGGCCCCGAGAAGGTTTACATTATTAAAAAAGACCGTTGGGACCCCCGAGAAGATTTCACATTTAAAAAAAGATAGTTGGGCCGCCGAGAAGGTTTCACATTTTTAAAAAAGACAGTTGGGACCTCCGAGAAGGTTTCACATTAAAAAAAAAAAGACAGTTGGGGTCCCGAGAAGGTTTCACATTCTCAAAAAAAGATATTTGGACCCTCGAGAAAATGTTACATTAAAAAAAAATTGGGATCCTCGAGAAGGTTTCACATTTTAAAAAAGACAGTTGGGACCTCCCGAGAAGGTATCACATTTAAAAAAAGACAGTTGGGGCCCCTGAGAAGGTTTCACATTCTTAAAAGAAGATATTTGGGACTCTCGGAGAAAATATCACATTAAAAAAAAAATGGGATCCTCGAGAAGGTTTCACATTAAAAAAAAATAGCCACTTGGGCCCTCGAGCCGTTTTACATTTTTTAAATAAGATAGTTGTGACCCAAGAGGGTTTTAATTTTTAAAAAGTAGGGGACCCCGAGAAGGTTTTCAACATTTTGTAAAAAATGGCATTAGCGCCTCCCCAGATGGTTTTACATTTTTAAATAAAGAGGGTGAATTCGCCCTTTTCGAGAAAGTGGGGTAAGTTAATCAATAAAAATGTTATGACGTCATAAACACTGCGAGAGAAAAAAGGGGAAAAAAGAAAAAAAAAACGAAAGCCATAAACTGTGATTGCACCCTAACTGTTAACTACTCTTATATTGTTTAGAGTCTTATCTTAGCAAGTGGTAGCCCTGCCCACCCACCTCTATTTTATTAAGGCGTCATTTGCCAAAATCAGTCTATCTTAGCAGTACAAACCCGCCAACTCCGCCCTTTGTTTTCTTAGAAGTGTGTCATTTGCAAATCAAATCTAATCTTAGCAATACGTAACGGTTGGGACTTCTGAAAAGTTTTACATAAAAAGAACACATAAAAAAACATTTGCGCCCCCGAGAAGGTTTTATATTTTTAAAAAGACAGTTGGATCCCCGAGAGAGTCTCACATTAAGAAAAAAATACATTTGGGACCCCCGAGAAGGTTTTACATTCAAGCTAGTACTTGCTTATAAAAGACTCTGCAAGAAAAAGTTAAACTTAGCCCCGCCCACCCACCCGTTTTTCCTCATTTTTTCTTACAAAATAAGAAATAAATTTTAAAGTAAACAGTATAACAAAAAAAATACTGTCTATTCTTTTTTTCTTTTTTAGCAGCCCCACTCCTATTCTACAGAAGAACAAATAATTAACCCCGCCCACCCACCCCGTCCCCATTTCAGTGATTCATTTTATCTGCATATAAGTCGATCCCATACTGAACAAAAATAAAATTAGTCCTTAGAATGAGAATAGCGTGGGTGGGTGGGCGGGGTTACTACTTGCTAAGATAAGACTGATTTTGGCAAATGACCCTTTAAGAAATTAGAGAGCAGGTGGGGGTTATTCCTTGCATATAAAGGACTCTGCAAGAAAAAATTAAACTGAGCTTCGCCCACCCACCCGTTTTCTCTCATTTTTTTCTTGTAAAGTAAGAAGGTAAATAATATAGCAAAAAAATAAGTTCAGCCTTTTTTTTTTCTTTTTTAACAGCCCCAGTCCTATTCTATGGAAGAACATATAATCTAGTCATATTTTTGTTGAATAAGAGTTGAATCAAATAAACACAGAATTCTTTGAAATGACGTCATCAAATTGTTAATGGGGACGATTATCAAAATTTTGATTAGCATTTAATCATCTACGTGATGTTTCTAATATACATACAAAATTTTACAACAATCGGTCCTACAGTTTCGGAGATTACTTCTCTAATATAAATGGATTCAGACACCAGACAGACAGACATACAAACAGACAGACGAAAATGGGAGTTTAATTTATTTATGGTTACTCAGTCTATGTCCGGACCGTTAGACATAGGAAAACAAGTATATGTGATATATGCAGATATATCAAAAGCGTCTCATAAAATAGTTCATAATGTTTTAGTTAACAATTGGATCGTTATGGCATTTCCAATGACATGTTTAAATTAATGAAGTCGTGTTTATCAGACCGTACGTTATATATGGAATACAACAGCTTTACATCAGGAACTATGACACCTAATTTGGTGTACCTGAGGGCTCCACTTTAAGTCCTTACTATTTGCGATATTTATAAACGATCTGACCAGTGTGATTAAGTCAAGTCACAGAACTTCCTTCGCAAAGTATCGTTAGAGATCCTTGCTAGACTTACTAGATGCTACTTCTGCACTAACTTTTTTTTTGTTGCGTGAACAATAACAATAAAATTGAAACATAGTGCTTGTAGCCACGTAGTACATACAGGGCCTATCCTTGTTCCTCCATGTCGAAACTAATTTATTGATATAGTAGGCATATTTTTTACATTGTCGCTGTATTTTTTCAAGGTGTAATCGCGTAACCGACAAGCGGAAATGTACTTTTGTTTGTTACAACTTCAGATATAAATACGCCAGTTTTTGACCCATCGAACGTATTTTTAGCAAGATGAACGCACCACTAATACTTTCTTTGTTGTTAGCGGCAACACCCATCCTCGTAGTGGGACAGTCCGAGGTAGGTCGACTACTTCAACTCTAGAATGTTACATTTACGAATATATGTGTTTTATTTTCAAAGAAGGGTCCTCCGGGTGAAGTAAAAATTTACGACATCAAAGACTGCGATTCCGTTCTTAACAAGGTGGAATTCGAGGCGAAAATGCAGACGGAAAGCGACGACACCGACACCTTCTCGATGTCTTTCAAGATACCAAGCGATTATGGAGACAACGTTTTGGTAAATATTTAATAGTTAGGGTAAGTTATTGAAAATGTGTTTTAGGTCACTATACTTGCGGACACATTGGACGGAGACGATGGAAAGAAAACTCTTACACTTTCGAGGATGAGAAATTCTTTGCGAGTGTTAATAATTTTTGTCCGAAAATTTGGGAACATATGAGGAGTAAAATGGAACCCAAAATAGCGGAGCCTGGTGAAATTCTTGCTGTAGTGATAGGTATATTTAATTGAATACCATATAAGTTTCGTTTTTAGGGGTCTTATAAACTGGAGGGATTTACGGCGACGTATACGGAGATCACTGTCCCGCAGGTACCATACGGAAAAGCCCGTCTTACGGCCACCGTAACGGTAGACGACGAAGACGTGCTCTGCCAGAAGGTGGAACTCGAATTCTTCACGCCTTCACTGAGATAGATTATTGTCGATCGAGGAAAAGGATGTATTCATAAATAAAACTAACTATATTGCATATTATGAAAAGATTTTTATTTAGTTGCGAAGTCCCTAAATGACATTAACGACCTTCAAATTAGTTGAAAATAGTTTTCATGTCGCAAGGTTTTCTGGCGGTGTTTGACAACATGTTAATTGCACGCGAATGAAAGGCGACACTTTTTTTATATGTTTCAGTTCATTTAAATAGACGCTTTTCCGACATTACGCTAGTGCTAAACAATTTTCCTAGGTAGATACACGCAGACACAATGAATTGCTTTCTATTGTTGTGTTGCGCTCTAATAATAAATTGTGATGTCGTATGTTCCGGTGCACAAGTGAGTATTAGAGCTGTCGATTCACATACATTTTTTCTTTGATCTTCGTAGTCAGGTCCTATCGGACCCATTACAATTTATGAAATAAAAAACTGCGACCCCGATGTCAACAAGATCGAGTACGAAATGAAGCTGAACGAAGACGACGATGGCACAAAGAGCGTCGATTTCAGCTTCAAGCTTGCGGAAGATTACGGCGAAGAACTAAACGTAAGTGGAAAAATCTCGTTGAAATTTTAATACATACTTAGTACTTAAAACTCTAGCTGACGATCGTTGTGGATCAATACTCCAACAACGACTGGCAGAAAGACGTCTACGACCAAGAATTCTCCTTCTTGAAATTTATGAACGACAAGCTCCCCAAACTTTTGGAAAATTTCTCCAACGCAGTTAGCCCCAAAATCGACGACCCCACGGTTTTTCCCGCCGTACGTTCGCACGGAAAACTTGTCCATATTTCAAACACTCTGTTGTAGGGTGAATATAAACTGACGGGATACAAGGAAGATTATCATAATATTGAACAAGACCACATAATTTATGGCAGGTTGAGAGTAACTTTTTCTTTCACGAAGAACGACGAGGAGCTGGCTTGCATCATGGCTGAAGTTCAAGCTGATGAGCCCTAAAGTGGCGTGTGTTCGGCTAGTAGTTAACTGTTATTAAACGTAATGCTGCATCAAGACGTAATTTATAGTCCCTTTTTTGATTTTATTGCGTAGGTAAAGCGGCGCGTTCGTTAGAAGGCGAAGGCCTTGTAGCTGTTAGCGTTGACTATGTGGACATAGGACTGACTTGGAAAGTTGTAGACTAACAAAGGAACATAAATATTTAAGAGAACCGCAGTTTAGAGAAGCACGTCGGGGCCGACCCATATAATTTGTTGATCTCCAGAGGATCGAACGCTGCAGTTCCGACCTAGCCGACGATAGACGCAGTCGATGCGGATGCAGGCCGAGAGTTTAACTATGCAAGTAGTTCGATTCTGTGACGGGATTGAAAAATTGTTAATGCCATGATAAATAACAAATTGAGTCACTATTTTTTTTGCATCACTCTGTATAAGCAAATCGAAAAATATGAATGCGAATGCAATAATTAAAAGTGTGCGGTATACTTTATTGAACGATAAAACAAAAAAGCAAAATAAGAAACGATACTGCAAACAAAACAGATGACTAAAATTATTCATAAGGTGGCTCGTTCTTAATTTGATTAATAATAAATTGACTGGTTTATTTTTTGAGTCACCCAGTATACGCAAATCTAAAAAATTGCTCGAAGATTTGATTTTGCGAATTTTATTGTTTTTTATGGCAACCACTATTATAAACTATTTATGGTACTCGTAATTTTAGACAAATAGCGATCACACTTATCAACCTGTAGACGTGAGAGTCAAACAGAAACTAAACTCAAAGAAGTTTTCTACGAATTGTAATAACCGGACCACAATGCCGACGGTCCAGACTTTTTTATTGCTCTGACTTCTGCTTATTGAATGAAACACTACGTTTGATTTTAATTTTCGATGTTGTTATTCACATTTGGTTAATTATAACTTGTCTAGATCTAGGGAGGCTCAGCACCCCTAGCGTCCCCCTAGCTACGGCCTTGTCTTCATAACCTCTTATGAAATATCGAGAAAATATGAAAGTACTAAAATGTCCGATGGACTCCACTGCTGTACGTCCTTAGGTTATCCTTGAGAAGAAAAACAACTTGAAAGTGTTTATGTTTATACATCGGAAGAATATCACGTTGAAATTAGTTTGATTTAAATGACTTCGTCTCCTCAAAACACGTAAAATTTTGGTGGGGAAACATGTATTTTGCAATTACGCTCCGCCCCTCGGTCTAGTAACGAATGAAAAATTCATCACAATTTAGATCTTTAGATTTGTTCTTAAGATATATAGTTTTTCTTTGAACAATACGATAGTTAAACTTGTCTTCAGTTTCTTGTTGTGAAAAGGAGACTTGGTATATTAAGAACAAATGTACAAAACATAAGCCCCGCCCACCCGTCCCTTCTCAATTGTAATGATTTTTTTTATGCATAGTGAGCGGAAGGGTGAAACTTGGCTGCAAACTCCTGATTTTTCCACAAGAAATTACCATGTGAAATATGTTTTAAAAGGGTAAAATTTGATAGAGGAATATGGATTTTGCAATTAAACTCCGCCTCTCAGTGTATTTACGAATGAAAAACTCATCTGAATTGAGACCGGGGCGAGTGGGTCCTAATCTTTGACTTTTTTTTACTCAAAACCTATAATTTTCTTTAAAGAACACTATAACTTAAGAACATGTTTCACATAGCTTTTTCTTATCAAAAATAAACATTTTGCAATTAAGCTTCGCCTCCCGGCTTACGACGAATAAAAAAAAATCATCACAACTGAGACAGGGTGGGTGGGCGGGGTTTATATTTTGTTGCTTTTTATCATACGTTGGCTTCTTTTGACAACCAGAAACTTAAAACGTGCTCAAAATGTAAATTTTTGTAGGAAAATATGTAATTTGCAATTACGCTCCGCCCCTGGGTCTAACAATCAATGGAAAATTCATTACAATTGAGATCGGGACGGGTGGGTCGTGCTTAATCTTTTTTTTCTTAATATATATAGTTTTCTTTTTACAATACGATATAGTTAACTTCTCTTCAGTTTCTTGTTGGGAAAAAAAGACTTAGTATATTAAGAACAAATGGACAAAATATAAGCCCCGCCCACCCGCCCGCTCTCAATTGTAATGATTTTTTTATTCATCGTGACACGACGGGCGAAACTTAGCTGCAAAATCTACATTTCTTCACAAGAAATTACCATGTGAAATATGTGTTAAAAGGATAAAATTTTGTAGAGGAATATGGATCTTGCAATTAAACTCCGCCCCTCAGTCTACTTACGAATGAAAAAGTCATCTGAATTGATATCGCGGGGGTGGGACTTAATCTTTGGCTTTTTGTTTACTCAAAATGTATAGTTTTCTTTAAATAACACGATTGCTTAAGAACATGTTTCACATAGCATTTTCTTGTGAAAAAATAAGCATTTTGCAATTAAGTTTCACCTCCCGGTTCACGACGAATACAAAATATCATCACAATAGAGACAGGGTGGGTGGGCGGGGTTTATATTTTGCTTCGTTTTACCATACATTGCCTTATTTTAACAACCAGAAACTTAAGACATGCTCAAAATGGCAAGGGAAAATATGTAATTTGCAATTACGCTCCGCCCCTCGGTCTACAACCAATGAAAAATTCATCACAATTGAGATCGGAATAGGTAGGATCGTGCTTATTTTTTATTATATAGTTTTCTTTGAACAACACGATAGTTAGAGATGTTTTCAGTTCTTGTTGGGAAAGAAGACTTCGTATATTAAGAACAAATGGACAAAATATAACCCCGCCCACCCACCCCCTCTCAATTGTGATGATTTTTTTTTCATATTGAGCGGAGGGGTGAAACTTAGCTGCAAAATCCTCATTTCTCCACAAGAAATTACCATGTGCAATATGTTTTAAAACGGTAAAATTTGGTAGAGGAATATGGATTTTGCAATTAACTCCGCCCTCAGTCTAATTACGAATGAAAAACTTGTCACAATGAGATCGGAGCGGCTTTATTTACTCAAAACGTGTAGTTTTCTTAAAGAACACGATTACTGGAGACATTTATCAGATATCATTTTGTTAAAAAAAATAAGCATTTTGCAATTAGCTCACTTCCGATCACGACGAATAAGAAAAAATCATCACACTTGAGACAGGTGGGTGGGCGGGTTTAATATTTTGTTGTTTTTTATTATACATTGCCTTCTTTTAACAACCAGAAACTTAAGACATGCCCAAAATGGCAAATTTTTGGAGGAAATATGTAATTTGCAATTACGCTCCGCCACTCGGTCTAACAACGAATGGAAAATTCATACAATTGAGATCGGAACAGGTAGGTCGTGCTTATTTTTTTATTATATAGTTTTTCTTGAACAACACGATATTTAAAATGTTTTCAGTTTATTTTGGGAAAAGGAGACTTCGTATTTAAGATCAAATGGACAAAATATAAGCCCCGCCCACCCGCCCCCTCGTCAATTGTGATGATTTTTTTATTCACCGTAAACCAAGGAGTGAAACTTAACTGCAAAATCCTCATTTATTCACAAGAAATTACCATGTGAAATATGTTTTAAAAGGGTAAAATTTTGTAGAGGAATATGGATTTTGCAATAAACTCCGCCCCTTAGTCTAATTAGAATGAAAATCTCATCACAATACATTGAAATCGCGGCGGTGGGGCTTAATTGTTTTTTTTTATCAAAACGTATGTATAGTTTTCTTTAAATAATACGATTCCTTAAGACATTTTCACATAGCATTTTCCTATACAAAATAAGCATTTTGCAATGAAGTTCACCTCCCGGCTCACGACGAATAAAAAAAATCACCACAATAGAGACAGGGTGGGTGGGCGGGTTTATATTTTTGATTTGTTTTATCATACATTGCCTTCTTGTAACAACCAGAAACTGAAAACAATGCTCAAAAGGGCAAATTTTTGAGGAAATATGTAATTTGCAATTACCTCCGCCTCTCGGTCTAAAACGAATGGAAAATTCATCACAATGGAGATCGGTATAGGTAGGTCGTGCTTATTTTTTTTGATAAAGTTTTTCTTTGAACAACACGATAGTTAAAGATGTTTACAGTTTCTTTTGGGAAAAGGAGACTTCGTATATTAAGATCTAATGGACAAAATATAAGTCCCACCCACCCGCCCCCTCTCAATTGTAATTATTTTTTTATTCATAGTGAGCGGAGGGGTGAAACTTAGCTGCAAAATCCTATTTCTCTACAAGAATTTACCATGTGAAATATGTGTTAAAAGGTAAAATTTGTAGAGGAATATGGATTTTGCAATTAAACTCCGCCCCTCAGTTTACTTACGAATGAAAAACTCATCTAATTGAGATCACAGCGGTGGGCTTAATTTGGCTTTTTTTACTCAAAACGTATATTTTCTTTTAAGAACACGATTACTGGAGAACATTTTTCAGATATCATTTCCTTACAAAAAAATAAGCATTTTGAAATTAAGCTTCACCTTCCGGTTCAGGACGAATAAAGAAAAAATCATCACAATTAAGACTGGGTGGGTGGGCGGGATTTATATTTTGTTACTTTTACTATACATTGCCTTCTTTGACAAACAGAAACTCAGGTATCAAATGGTAAATTTTTTAGGAAATATGTAATTTGCAATTACGCTCCGCCCCTCGGTTTGACAACGAATGAAAAATTCATTACAATTGAGATCGCGACGGATGGTGGTCCTTAATCTTTTTTTTTCTGAATAAATATACTTTTCCTTGAACAACACGATAGTTAAACTTGTTTTCAGTTTTTGTTGGAAAAGAAGACTTCGTAAATTAAGAACAAATGGACGAAATATAAGCCCCGCCCACCCACCCCATCTCAATTGTGATGATTTTTTTATTCATCGTGACCCGACGAGCGAAACTTAGCTGCAAAATCCTCATTTCTCCACAAGAAATTACCATGTGAAATATGTTTTAAAAGGGTAAAATTTGGTAGAGGAATATGGATTTAGCTATTAAACTCCGCCCCTCAGTCTACTTACGAATGAAAACCTCATCTAAATTGAGATCACCGCGGGTGGGGCTTAATTTTTGGCGTTTTTTTACTCAAAATGTATAGTTTTTCTTAAAGAACACGATGATTTGAGAACATGTTCCATATAGCATTTTCTTATAAAAAATAAGGATTTTGCAATTAAGCTTCACCTCCCGACTCACAACGAATAAAAAAAATCATCACAATTGACACAGGGTGGGTGGGTGGGGTTTATATTTTGTTGTTTTTTGTCATACCTTGCCTTCTTTTCACAACAAGAAACTTAAAACATTCAAAATGTAAAATTTTGGCAGGAAAATATGTATTTTGCAATTACGCTCCGCCCTCGGTCTAACAACCAATGGAAAATTCATCACAATTGAGATCGGGATGGGTGGGTCGTGCTTAATCTTTTTTTTCTTAATATGATATATAGTTTTCTTTTTACAATGCGATAGGTAACTTCTCTTCAGTTTCTTGTTGGGAAAAAAACACTTCGTATATTAAGAACAAATGGACAAAATATAAGCCCCGCCCACCCGCCCGTTCTCAATTGTAATGATTTTTTTATTCACCGTGAGCCGAGGGGCGAAGTTAGTTGCAAAATCTCATTCTCTACAAAAAATATAGAAATGTGAATCTTGTGTTTTAAATGGTGCAAATTTTGTAGAGAAATATGGATTTTGCATTTAACCCGCCTCTCAGTCTAATTAGGAATGAAAAATCTCATCACAGTACAATGAAATCGCGGCGGGTGGGTTTAATCATTTTTTTTTACTCAAAACGTATAGTTTTCTTTAAATAACACGATTCTTAAGAACATGTTTCACATAGCATTTTCTTATAAAAAAAATAAACATTTTGCAATTAAGCTTCACCTCCGGCTCACGACGAACAAAAAAATCATCACAATTGAGACAGGGTGGGTGGGCGGGGTTTATATTTTGTTGTTTTTTAATATACATTACCTTCTTTTAACAACCAGACAAAAAACTTAAAAAAAATTGCTCCAAGAATGAAAAATTCATAATGTGGTGGCTGTCAAGTCCCACAAAATTGTATATTTGTATATAATCTGTATTTAATTACTTACAACCAGTATCACCCCGAAACTTTCTCTTCGTCGACCTGTATCTCGTAAAACCTATCTTTTGTTCATCCCTTCTCAGTAATACTTATCCTTTCCCAGATTTCGAATACCTTCCAAGAACCTTTAGACACAACTGATTCCATCGCTTTCTACGACCTTTCTTTTCATTTCAATTTCACAAACTCCAAGACTCTTCCCTCATCTGCCGAACCGACGACATCAAAATAAATACGCCAAAGCGCAAGTACTGTTTCAACCACCTGATCACCCACAATAACAATTTAGATCGGGACGGGTGGGTCATGTTTAAAATTTTTCTTTATATATATATTTTCTTTGAACAACACGACAGTTAAACAAGTTTTCAGTTTCTTAAGTTTGAGTGTGTAATGTGGTTGCATAACCGACTGTGTCCATTATTTAAAAATCAATTCGACTTTCCTCACCGTCGAAAAGCTCCTCCAAAAATGAACCCAAAAGTCTTCTCGGGTTATGCAGCAACCGCCGCTTACGCTTGGGAAGTGAAATGTATTTCACCTTTCGACAAACATTTGGAAACTAATACAATAATATTGTGATGTCTCTAGCTCGCATCGGCAATCAGTCGAAATCCGCGTGCTCTTCGCCTAAGATAGATGACATCGCACGGATAAGCTTTCCTCATCTCTGCTCCTCCATTCTGTCATTAATTATGCAAAACCTATCCCGAAATCCCATCCTCTGCCGTGATGCTTTGAGACTAGACGACGCTATCGATTTTTGTCGCAGGTAATTCTTCCGCCGAAATCCGAACGATTAAATTCGTGCTTTTTGATGGAGATCCGTCGATGGCGAAAAACAATTTATCACGATATTAGCGAAGAGCCTCGGTTCCTCCCAGAGTAAATAATTTTAATTAAAAGGCTCCCTGAAATATGATTTTGAAATTTTCACAGCTGGGGCTCGACTCGCTTTGTGTATGGGGCTGACAAAAAGTCCCACGCTTTGGCGCAATTTCCTCCAAATTAGCTGCGAAGTGGAGACTGGGGTAAAGCAAACGCGACTTATTAATAATTTATTTATATTTTGGTGATTGCTTACAATATAAAGTGCAGGACTATCTACTTACAACTCTTCCTACATGATTATCATAGTTATTTATGTACAAATTTGTTAGAGACGCGTCCTAAAATACAATATGTCATCTCTAATGTGGCAGTTGGTATCTTCTGTCGCCATAACCTCGGTTTTATTTTCTTCTACATCCATATCAAAATAACGACGAAAATAAAGAGACACAAAAATATTCTCAGAGGAGATCCGAACCGATAATACAGTGTTCTATGTACACAGTTTATCGTAATTGTTAGTGCGGCGCAACCATCCACAAATAATTGCTTCACCATTACCCTAAATCGCTAGCGATCCGTTCAGTCCCAATTGTAATCCGTTTCATTATTACAATAAGTATATTACAATATTTGCCGCGGGATTACCCGAATCTACGCAAAACAAATAACGCAAACAATATACAGTTTCAACGATCGCCTTAAATCATCTATCTTCACATAAACTACAATGTTAAATTACGAAACAGTTTCTTCTCCCGAGCCTTTCATCAGCGTTGCGTGGAAGTTT
Source organism: Zophobas atratus (assembly GCA_022388445.1). Classification (NCBI taxonomy): domain Eukaryota; kingdom Metazoa; phylum Arthropoda; class Insecta; order Coleoptera; family Tenebrionidae; genus Zophobas; species Zophobas atratus. The sequence continues at coordinate 4,504,291 of CM039448.1, forward strand.
TTATGGAATCGTCCCTCCAGCACAAAAACTTTCCCTCCTTACATTTTATTGTTAAAAGTAAGGAAATGTGTCGAGTCTTTGTGTTTTACTTTAAAATCTTTTCGCATAATGAGTAAAGTGTTCGCTTTCGTTCTTTTATTTTCGGAGAGAGGTTCATGAAGTGGCCGGATTTTATGCGAAATGCGAAAAAATTTTTATATTCCGTTTGTGTTTGCGGAGTGGCTTTCTGAGTGACGCGTTCATGTTATCTCGCTGAATTTTGCATGCAATTACATTAAACGTGTGCCAAGTTAGATAGCGGAACTCCTAATTACTACACATACGGATTATTCATATGTTTATGCAAAATTACGCAGTTTAGGTTAGGCGTGTTTGGTCATGCTGGGCGTTAATATTTGCCCCATTGTTAATATGTTATCTTGGCCGGAGCGACTTAATTACAGTTGCCAATATTTGCCGTCCTAAGCCGGCTCGGGACATCCCCGACAAAAATCAGAAGATTTTCGAGTGTTAAAAAATCGATGTCGCAGTCTGCTGTCGCAACCGCCGGATTAACGCAATTTCGCGCCTTTAATCATACGAAAATCCGTTTTAACCAATATAGTGGATTAATCCCGTCCATCGAGCTCTTTCGCGGCCAACGAATTCATCGCAGGGTTTGATTAATTGAAAGTACACACAATATTCGCCTCTATTAATCCACTTGCGGCCCCAAATCATCAGATTATCCGTATCGACCCGTCATCAACCCGACTAGGGTCCACAACTATTTGAAGTTTCATTTTTGCGGACGTTTAATCTTTCAGAGCACATCCCAATTCTGTCATATGCAGTGGTGTATGGTTGCATTTTGGCAATTTATAGTCCAGTCACTACACTGTATTGTGTTCAAGGCTACATATCCTAATAAGAGAGAGTGAGATGTAGCTTGCTTGAATATGTAATAGGCGAGGGACGAGATAATTTACATTTATAGCGAGACGGATGTGATCTACACCACAACAGCGAAATTTTTTCGAATGAAAAATGTAAACTTACGAGCTTTTTTGAAAATGGTGAGGATCCACATGATAAACGTAAATAAAAAAAAAAAGAAATAAACGTGATGTATGATTCGGTTTATGTGGTGGGAGGCGTGGGGGTCAGTCGACACTTTTAAGCGATTAGAATTCTGAGGGTGCACCTTGTTCGAACGGGTGAGTAGTGCATTCGTTTTTCTCTACCAAAGTCAATAATGATAATTAAATTTGACCAAGGTTTATAACGGAAGTGAAGTTATTATTGACCAAGGTCCATAATAAAGAGTGAGGTTATGTAACGCTTAACAAACGAAAATTGGCCAGACTTTTGAAATTATTTTCACGAAGAATGTAAAAATGCTAACTGCTTTTTCAAACGTCGAAAAATAATGACGGAAAATATCAAAACCTAATTAGATGATGTCAGTGATATTATGTTAATTTAATCTTCGCGCTTCGGGCTGTAACTGCTGTAATCTGCAATCGGTCTATAATGATTGTCTTCACTACCTTGGCGTATTATATGTACTATTATTCACAATCGGTCAGTAATGTAAACCTTTCGAACTTTTTAAAAGTTTGAAAGTGAGCTATTACATTTCATACTTCACTTCAATCTCAAGGGTGGAAAGTGGCATATGTCACTATAGTTTTCTCGACATGAATGGAATACTTTCCGCCTCAGTATGTAATATACTATTATCGCTTCCGAAGTACAATACAATAAATAAATAGTGCTTCTCTAAAAAATTAAAAAAATAGATTTTGCGGAACTTTATTTTTTCGCGATAACCTCTATGGGTTAAAAGCAATATAGAAAGTACTAGTAACAATGTAATAGAAAAAAAAATCATCTTCTTCAAAAAAGACACTTGGGGCCCCGAGAAGGTTTCATATTCTTAAAAAAAAAACATTTAGGGCCTCCGAGAAGGTTTTACATTTTTAAAAAAGATAGTTGGGACCCCCGAGGAGGTTCTTTTATAACAGCCCCACTCCTATTCTACAGAAGCACATATAATTAACCCCGCCCACCCACCTGCCTTCATTTCAGAGATTCATTATTATATCTGATCTGAAAGAAACCGGGTCCCATACTGAACAGAAATACAATTAGTCCTTAGAATGAGAATAGCGTGGGTGGGTGGGCGGGGTTACTACTTGTTAAGATAAGACTGACTTTGGCAAATGAGACCCTTTAAGAAAATAGAGGGCGGGTGGGCGGGGCTATTCCTTGGTTATAAAAGAAGAAAAATCAAACATAGCCCCGCCCTCCCACCCGTTTTCTGATTTTTGTTCTTACAATTTAAGAAATTGGTATAACAAAAAAATTACTGTTAAGCCTTTTCTCCATGCCAGTGATTCATTTTATGTGGTCTGAATGAAAATAGATCCTATACTGAACAGAAATAATATTAATCCTTAGAATGAGAATAGCGTGGGTGGGTGGGCGGGGTTAGTACTTGATAAGATAAGATTGACTTTGGCAAATGACACCTTCTAAGAAAATAGAGGGCGGGTGGGCGGGGCTAGTACTTGCGAAGATAAGACTAAACAATATTAAGAGTAACTACTAGAATGAAGACAAGGCGAATGGGAGGGGCTATTCCTTTTTTTTCTTACAAAATTAGAAATAAATCTTAAGGTAAATTGTCTAAAAAAAAATTACTATTAGACTTTTTTCTTTTATAACAGCCCCCTCCCATTCTGCAGGGAAATATATAATTAACCCCGCGCACCCACCCCGTCTCCATTTCTGTGATTTATTTTATGTGACCTTATTGCAACTGGATCCCATACTGAACGGAAATAAAATTAGTCCTTAGAATGAGAATAGCGTGGTGGGTGGGCGGGGTTAGTACTTGATAAGATAAGACTGACTTTGGCAAAAGACATATCCTCTAAGAAAATAACGGGTCTTTCACCTCCTAAGATAAGACTGATTTTGGCAAATGACATCCTTTAAGAAAATAAAGGGCGGGTGGGCGGGGCTAGTTATTGCTAAGATTAAACTAAACAATATTGAGATTACTTACTAGAATCAAGAGGAGGGGAATAGGCGGGGCTATTCCTTGCTTATAAAGAACTCTGGAAGAAAAAGTTAAACTTAGCCCCGCCCACCCACCCGTTTTCTCATTTTTTTTTCTTCCATAATAAGAAATACATCTTAAGGTAAATAATATAACAAAAAAATTACTGTTAAGACTTTTTTTATAGCAGCCCCACTCTCATTCTGCAGAGGAATATATAATTAACCCCGCCCACCCACCCGTTTTCCATTTTTGTGATACATTTTATCTGGGCTTAATGAAAGTGGATTCCATAGTGAACGGAAATCAAATTAGTCCTTAGAATGAGAATAGCGTGGGTGGCGGGCGGGGTTAGTACTTGCTAAGAAAAGACTGACTTTGGCAGATTACACCCTTTAAGAAAACAAACTTAGCCCCGCCCACCCTCCCGTTTTCTCATTTTTTACTTACGAAATAAGAAATAAATCTTAAGGTAAATTGTCCAGCAAAAAATTGATGTTAGACCTTTTCTTCTTTTATAACAGCCCCCTCCCATTCTGAAGGGGAATATATAATTAACCCCGCCCACCAACCCCGTCTCCGTTTCTGTGATTGATTTCATGTGACCTTATTGCAAGTGGATCGCATACTGAACGGAAATAAAATTAGTCCTTAGAATGACAATAGCGTGGGTGGGTGGACGGGTTAGTACTTGCCAAGATAAGACTGACTTTGGCAGATGCACTCTTTAAGAAAATAAACTTAGCCCCACCCACCCACCCGTTTTCCTCATTTTTTTTCTTACAAAATAAGACATAAATTTTAAGAACAATAATATAACAAAAAAATTACTGTTAGACTTTTTTTCTTGTATAACAGCCCCACTCCCATTCTACAAAAGAACATATAATTAACCCCGCCCACCCACCCCGCCTCCATTTCAGTGATTCACTTTATGTGGCTTTGTTGGAAGTGGATCCTATACTGAACGGAAATAAAATTAGTCCCTAGAATGAGAATAACATGGGTGGGTGGGCGGGGTTAGTACTTGCTTAGAGATAAGACTGACTTTGGCAGATCACACCCTCTAAGAAAATAAATTTTAGCCCGCCCATCCACCCGTTTTTTCATTTTTTTTCTTACAAAATAAGAAATAAATCTTAAGGAAAATTGTCTAACAAAAAAAATACTGTTGGACCTTTTTTTCTTTTATAACAGTCCCACTCCCACTATGCAGAGGAATATATAATTAACCCCGCCCACCCACCCCTCCCCTATTTAAGTAAATTATTTTATGTCATCCGAATGAAAATGGATCCCATACTGAACAGAAATAAAATTAGTCCTTAGAATGAGAATAACGTGGGTGGGTGGGCGGGGTTAGTACTTGTCAAGATAAGACTGACTTTGGCAGATGACACTCTCTAAGAAAATAAACTTAGCCCCGCCCACCCACCCGTTTTTTCATTTTTTTCTTACGAAATAAGAAATAAATGTTAAGGTAAATTGTATAACAAAAAAATTACGTTTAGACCTTTTTTTCTTTTATAACAGCCCCACTGCCATTCTGCAGAGGAATATATAATTAACCCCGCCCACCCACCCGTTTTCCATTTTTGTGACTCATTTTATGTGGGCTTAATGAAAGTGGATCCCATACTGAACGGAAATAAAATTAGTCCTTAGAATGAGAATAGCGTGGGTGGGTGGGCGGGGTTAGTACTTGCTAAGATAAGACTGACTTTGGCAGATGACACCCTTTAAGAAAATAAACCTTGCCCCGCCCACCCACCCGTTTTCTAATTTTTTTCTTACAAAGTAAGAAATAAATCTTAAGGTAAATTGTCTAACAAAAAATTACTTTTAGACCTTTTTTTCTTTTATAGCAGTCCTACTCCCATCCTGCAGAGGAATATATATTTAACCCCGCCCACCCACCCTGTCTCCATTTCTGTGATTCATTTTATGTGGCCTTATTGCAAGTGGATCCCATACTGAACGGAAATAAAATTAGTCCTTAGAATGAGAATAGCGTGGGTGGGTGGGCGGGGTTAGTACTTGATAAGATAAGGCTGACTTTGGCAAATGACATACCCTCTAAGAAAATAACGGGTCTTTTACCTCCTAAGATAAGACTGATTTTGGCAAATGACATCCTTTAAGCAAATACAGGGCGGGTCGGCGGGCTAGTAATTGCTAAGATTAAAGTAAACAATATTGAGATTAGTTACTAGAATGAAGAGGAGGCGACTAGGCGGGGCTATTCCTTGCTTATAAAGGACTATGTAAGAAAAAGTTAAACTTAGCCCCGCCCACAAACCCGTTTTCTCATTTTTTTCTTCCATAATAAGAAATAAATCTTAAGAAAAATAATATAACAAAAAATTACTGTTAAGACTTTTTTTATAGCAGCCTCAGTCTCATTCTGCAGAGGAATATATAATTAACCACGCCCACCCACCCGTTTTCCATTTTTGTGATACATTTTATCTAGGCTTAATGAAAGTGAATCTTATACTAAACGGAAATCAAATTAGTATTTTGAATGAGAATAACGTGGTTGGGGGGTGGGGTTCGTACTTGCTAAGAGATAAGACTGACTTTGGCAGATGACACCCTCTAAGAAAATAAACTTAGACCTGCCCACCCACCGGTTCTCTCATTTTTTCTTACAAAATAAGAAACAAATCTTAAGGTAAATAATATAACAAAAACATTACTGTTAAGACTTTTTTTATAGCAGCCCCACTCTCATTCTGCAGAGGAATATATAATTAACCCCACCCACCCACCCGTTTTCCATTTTTGTGACTCATTTTATGTGGGCTTAATGAAAATGGATCCCATATTGAACGGAAATAAAATTAGTCCCTAGAATGAGAATAACTAGGGTGGGTGGGCGGGGTTAGTATTTGCTTAGAGATAAGACTGACTTTCGCAGATCACACCCTCTAAGAAAATAAACTTTGGCCCGCCCACCCACCCGCTTTCTCATTTTTTTCTTACAAAATAAGAAATAAATCTTAGGGTAAATTGTCTAACAAAAAAATTACTGTTAGTACTTTTCTTCTTTATAACAGTCCCACTCCCATTCTGCAGAGGAATATATAATTAACCCCGCCCACCCACCCGTTTTCCATTTTTGTGACTCATTTTATGTGGCTTAATGAAAGTGGATCCCATACTGAATGGACATAAAATTAGTTCTTAGAATGAGAATAGCATGGGTGGGTGGGCGGGGTTAGTACTTGCTAAGATAAGACTGACTTTGGCAGATGACACCCTTTAAGAAAATAAAGTTAGCCCGCCCAACCACCCGTTTTCTAATTTTTTTCTTACAAAATAAGAAATAAGTCTTAAGGAAAATTGTCTAACAAAAAAATTACTGTTTTTTTTTTTTATAATAGTCCTACTCCCACTATGCAGAGGAATATATAATTAACCCCGCCCACCCACCCGTCTCCATTTCTGTGATTTGTTTTATATATGCCTTATTGCAAGTGGATCCCATACTGAACGGACATAAAATTAGTCCTTAGAATGAGAATAGCATGGGTGGGTGGGCGGGTTTAGTACTTGCTAAGAAAAGACTGACTTTGGCAGATGGCACCCTTTAAGAAAATAAACCTTGTCCCGCCCACCCACCCGTTTTCTAATTTTTTTCGTACAAAATAAGAAATAAATCTTAAGGTGAATATTATAACAAAAAAATCACTGTTAGAACTTTTTTTCTTTTATAACAGCCCCATTCCCATTCTGCAGAGGAATATATAATTAACCCCGCCCACCCAGCCCATCTCCAATCATGTGATTCATTTTATGGCCTTATTGCAAATGTATCCCATACTGAACAGAAATAAAATTAGTCTTTATAATGAGAATAGCATGGGTGGGTGGGCGGGGTTAGTACTTGCCAAGATAAGACTGACTTTGGCAGATGACACCCTCTAAGAAAATAAACTTAGGCCCGCCCACCCACCCTTTTCTTATTTTTTTCTTACAAAATAAGAAATATATTTAATGGTTTAACAAAAAAAATACTGTTGGGCCTTTTCGCTTGTATAACAACGGCAGTCCCATTTTGCACAAGAACTTATAGTTAACCCCACTCCATTTCAGTGATTCATTTTATTAGGTCTGTATGAAAGTGGATGCTATACTGAACAGAAATAAAATTAGTCCTTAGCAGGGTAGGTGGCATCCTTCTATCAATTACTCATTTTCTTATTTACCCGTTTCATTCTTAATTTTGGTACTGAAAAGTGAACTTCAAGTCCAAAATACCAAAAGTCTCTTCAAGTGTCCTCGCTAGATAAAAGTATCCCGAACTAGCGTTGGATGAAACTTTTCAACCTGTTTTTTGCAGAGTCTGCTCTAAAAATATTAAGGTATCCAAATTTTTATCATTGTTATATTTTTGAATTTGTCACATTTATTTTTATTAGTTCCAATTTCAAACAATTGTTTCAATTTATCGATATCTTATTGCTTTCAGTTAAACGTGAGAAGTAAGTCATGCATAACATGAATTAATTTATTGTTCAGGTCGCCTGTGAAACGAAGTTTTCGATAACTCAGAAAACCTTCACAAAAAAAAGCTGAAAAATTCTACTAATGTGAAGTCATTAAGTCTGCTCACAGAATCTTTCTGCAACACCCAGAAGATGACAGATCAACAAGAACATTGTTTCGAATTGTGTGAAGTATTCCTCAGTACCGATATTCCTTTATCAAAACTGAATAACCCCAAGCTACGATCATTTCTTAAAAAACGTAGCATGAAGTCAGTTCCCGATGAGAGCACCTTAGGAAAAAACTACGTGGACAAAGTGGACGATAATCTAATTTATTTCATGTCGATGAAACGACCGATTCATACAATCCGTGAATATATGTATAATCACTTTGTTCTAGCGCCGTCCCTGCGTTCGGTATCCGTTCGCCGCCCGCCGATTCGGCTCTTTCCTCTTTATTAATTTCGCGTTCATTAAGAGGAAAAATACGATCCAAATTCTGTTCTTTCGGATAGAGTCCGGACCTTAGTTCGCCGCTTGCCACTTTATAATGTTCCAATGAGAAAATTCCTGGCAATTCGTTCGCAGTGCTCTAACCAGCCTACGGCTCTTTAAAAGTAAAATTTATCTTACTACTAACGAACAAAAGGGTCCTTAATTAAAACCGTACAAGTCACCGTTCATTTCTCACTGTTTCGATTTTTCCTCGTCAAATTTACGATCCTCCGGGACAAATTTCAATATGGCGAATATTATTCATTGTTATCTGGAATCACGGCGTAGGCAGGACTTGGCCAGCCATAAATATTTGATAACACTTTTGCAGTGAAAAGTTAGATAGAGAGTTGGTGTATCCGGTTGGGGATCGTTTCCGGTCTGACGTAATGTTATTACTTTGTCACTGACCGGTCGGGCCACGGATATACTTGAAACACATCCAGTAGGGGTTGTTTTAATCCGTTAAGTTATTGCGGCGACTTTGCGGTCTGAGAAATTGCCAGATTTTTCAAAATTGAGAAATCGGGAGACTTAGCGCGGAAATTATTCGAAATGTGGGGGATTAACCGAGACAAATACGGACGGTGGTGCCGCCAAGCGACGGACGACTCAAGTTTCGGACATTTTTCTTCTGCGTTCTTTTTAGTTTTTAGCCACGGTTGGCGCCAGGTCACTAGACGTAATCCGAACATATAGTCACACCACAGCGTACTCTATAACCATATTTATTTCGCTTTCGTTTTTTGTTAAATTTAGTAATTTTTCACCAACTCCTGTCGTCCCCACACGTCCATGACACGTCCCTTACTGGCCGCAGTTACCCACAAGCAGACCAATCCATCTTGCAAAAGTTGACGAGAATAACCTCAAAGCCGCGTAGGTTTTATTGATATTTCAATCGCTTTTGTTTCAAGTTTTTTTTATTACTTTCGACATAAGCTTCTGCCCTTGCAGGCTGTTTTTATTTATCCCCGGACTCCGAATTTTTAAAATAACTCTCATAAAAACGCCAATCTCGTGATAAAGTGTCTATTAAGTTCCGAATCGTTTTTTTCAACCGTCCCGAGATCTTATTTTTTATGACAACATAACAAAAAACTCGATAATTTTACGATCCCCAAAATTGAATAAACTCGTTCTCGGGCCATTCTAGTTTTTCGGCAAAACTAAACCGTCGCGTTTTCGGCCGAACGGAACCCGTTCGAGCAAAAATTTTCGCCATAATCATTCCACAAACAAGTGTAAACAAAATTAATTTTTAGTTGTTTTGTTTGCTCGACGTTTCGCAGACGATTAAGTCAACACTTCGAGCACTCGCTTCTATCAATCAGTGTTTTAGCCCGGGTCGAACTTAATCAAATCGACTGCTAAAACATGATCTCCCATCCACGGTATTTATCAATTTTGCTGACGAAGATTACAAATATTTATTAAAGATATTGAAAATTTTGGCGGAAACAATACGACGCCAAGTCAAACATTCGGTGCCGAACGTAATATAACATTACAAACAAGCGAACGGCAAATACATAAACGGCGTCGCGAGAAAATTTATTTCGAATATTTATGCGTAAACACTTTTGTCGCGGAAATTTATTTCTGTAAAATATTTTTCTGACGCATGGCTGACTTTTATCGGAAAACACGACAACGGCGTTGACGCGCCGTAAAATAAACAAATCGCTAAAACGCAAATGGGGCGGTAAAAACGAGACAGGATGTTACCTGTGATTGAGTTCGCACGATTACAAAACCCAAAAGGGAAGCGATTGGTCGAAGGGTCGCAAGGTCGCCGCCATTTTAGGTCAAAAAGGCGCGTAATTATAAATAGGTATATGCCAAGTTAAGAGAGCCTTCGAAAAGAGCAAAGTTGTGGGAATCGAGCATCAAGGTTGGTAAAACTGAAACAACTATCTTAATAATATTGCCTAGATAAGTAACGGGAAAAAATGTAGACATTCTCAATTTCTCAGTATATGCTTAACTTCGACTGTTTGTATTTATATAAAATATGGATTTTTAAAATTTGTCCTTTCAACAAGAAACAGGACTATCAAAACCCATATTGTTCAAATCAGCTCATCGACGTGCATCTCTCAGAATTTTGTGTCTATTTTTAGATAACTTCTCCAAAAACTCAATTTTTCAAGACTGGAACATTTTCGAAAATTTTTTTGTAGATTTTGACTTCCAGAAGCTATTTTTGGCTTAATTTCTTTGAAAATTCTTACCACTTTTTTGAAAAATAATTATGGCAATTTTTAGGATTTTTAAAAAAGTTGACTTTCAACAGAGTATTTCGAAAATTTATCAAAACGCTATATTTTTCGAAACAGTTCGTCTCAGAATTTTTTGACAATTTTTTTCCAAAAACTAAATTTTTCGAAAATTACGACACTTTTTCCACTATTCTTTTGAAAATTACCTAAAGAGATTTTTGTAATTTCTTAGAGAATTCTAATAATTTTTTTCAAAATTGCTAATATGACATATGGCAAAACCCTATATTTTTTCAAATCAGTTCATTGAGATTTATCCAGAATTTTTTTGAAAATTTTAGACAACTTTTTCAAAAGCACAATTGCTTATATTTAACCTTCCGAAAATTTGGACTATTTTTCGAGGGTTTTCGAACACCACCTAAAGATATTTTTGTTGAAAATTTCGAACTCCAGGAGTTATTTTGGGGTTCATTGCCTCGAAAATTGTTATAATTTTTTCAAAATCATCAAAATAAAATATGGATTTTAAAAAATGTTTCCTCTCAATAAGAATTTTTCGATAAACCATGACTATCAAAATAACAATCTCTCAACATTTTTTCTCAAGTTTTATATAACTTTTCGAAAAGCTCAATTTTTCGACGCTTAACAGAAATTTGGACCGTTTTTGGAACTTTTTGTAAAATGACATAAAAAGATTTTTTTCCAGAGTTTGACTTCTAAAAGTTATTTTTGGCTTAATTTCTTTGAAAATTCTTACCATTTTTTTGAAAAATAATTATGGCAATTTTTAGGATTTTTAAAAAAGTTGACTTTCAACAGAGTATTTCGAAAATTTATCCAAACGGTATATTTTTCGAAACAGCTCGTCTCAGAATTTTTTGACAATTTTTTTCCAAAAACTAAATTTTTCGAAAATTAAGACAATTTTTCCACTATTCTTTTGAAAATTACCCAAAGAGATTTTTGTAATTTCTTAGAGAATTCTGATAATTTTTTTCAAAATTACCAATATAAAATATGGCAAAACCCCATATTTTTTCAAATCAGTTTATTGAGATTTATCCAGAATTTTTTTGAAAATTTTTAGACAACTTTTTCAAAAGCACAATTGCTCATATTTAACCTTCCGAAAATTTTGACTATTTTTCGAGGATTTTCGAACATCACCTAAAGATATTTTTGTTGAAAATTTCGAACTCCAGGGGTTATTTTGGGGTTCATTGCCTCGAAAATTGTTATAATTTTTTCAAAATCATCAAAATAAAATATGGATTTTAAAAAATGTTTCCTCTCAATAAGAATTTTTCGATAAACCATGACTATCAAAATAACAATCTCTCAACATTTTTTGTCAAGTTTTATATAACTTTTCGAAAAGCTCAATTTTTCGACGCTTAACAGAAATTTGGACCGTTTTTGGAACTTTTTGTAAAATGACATAAAAAGATTTTTTTCCAGAGTTTGACTTCTAAAAGTTATTTTTGGCTTAATTTCTTTGAAAATTCTTACCATTTTTTTGAAAAATAATTATGGCAATTTTTAGGATTTTTAAAAAAGTTGACTTTCAACAGAGTATTTCGAAAATTTATCCAAACGGTATATTTTTCGAAACAGCTCGTCTCAGAATTTTTTGACAATTTTTTTCCAAAAACTAAATTTTTCGAAAATTAAGACAATTTTTCCACTATTCTTTTGAAAATTACCCAAAGAGATTTTTGTAATTTCTTAGAGAATTCTGATAATTTTTTTCAAAATTACCAATATAAAATATGGCAAAACTCTATATTCTTTCAAATCAGTTCGTTTATCCCGGATTTTTTTGAGACTTTTTAAAACTTTTTCAAAAGCACATTTGCTCAAATTTAACCTTCCGAAAATTTTGACTATTTTTCGAGGGTCTTCGAACACCACCTAAAGATATTTTTGTTGAAAATTTCGAACTCCAGGAGTTATTTTGGGGTTCATTGCCTCGAAAATTGTTATAATTTTTTCAAAATGATCATAATAAAATATGGATTTTAAAAAATGTTTCCTCTCAACAAGAATTTTTCGATTAACCTTAGTCCATGACTATCAAAATAACAATCTCTCAAAATTTTTTGTCAAGTTTTATATAACTTTTCGAAAAGCTCAATTTTTCGACGCTTAACAGAAATTTGGACCGTTTTTGGAACTTTTTGGAAAATTACATAAAAAGATTTTTTTCTAGAGTTTGACTTCTAAAAGTTATTTTTGGCTACATTTCTTTGAAAATTCTTACCATTTTTTTGAAAAATAATTATGGCAATTTTTAGGATTTTTAAAAAAGTTGACTTTCAACAGAGTATTTCGAAAATTTATCCAAACGGTATATTTTTCGAAATAGCTCGTCTCAGAATTTTTTGTCAATTTTTTGACAATTTTTTTCCAAAAACTAAATTTTTCGAAAATTACTACAATTTTTCCACTATTCTTTTGAAAATTACCTAAAGAGATTTTTGTAATTTCTTAGAGAATTCTGATAATTTTTTTCAAAATTACCAATATGACATATGGCAAAACCCTATATTTTTTCAAATCAGTTCATTAAGATTTATCCAGGATTTTTTTGAAATTTTTAGACAACTTTTTCAAAAGCACAATTGCTCAAATTTAACCTTCCGAAAATTTTGATTATTTTTCGAGGGTTTTCGAACACCATCTAAAGATATTTTTGTTGAAAATTTCGAGCTCCAGGGGTTATTTTGGGGTTCATTGCCTCGAAAATTGTTATAATTTTTTCAAAATCATCAAAATAAAATGTGGATTTTAAAAAATGTTTCCTCTCAACAAGAATTTTTCGATAAACCTTAGTCCATGACTATCAAAATAACAATCTCTCAAAATTTTTTGTCAAGTTTTATATAACTTTTCGAAAAGCTCAATTTTTCGGCGCTTAACAGAAATTTGGACCGTTTTTGGAACTTTTTGGAAAATTACATTAAAAGATTTTTTTCTAGAGTTTGACTTCTAAAAGTTATTTTTTATATTATTAAATATATACAATACAAAAAAAGGGCAAACTAGTAAGAAACAAAATGGTTCGTTTCACCCCACATTTGTTTTTTAATTTATTTTTGAAGAAAATAGGCCAATTTTGACGTTGAAGTTTTTTTTTTTTGTATTTTTTTGTGAAAATCTCAAAGTCAGTGGTTTCTATATGGACTCGCAGGAATCACGGTCAAAATCTTTAAAACTTTTTAAAAAATAGTCTTCAAAATGGAGAGAAATGTTAAAAAAACGGACAATTGTCAGAATTAGTAGAAATTTTTGTATTTATTTTTTCTAGCTATATAGATAAGCACTCATTTGCCGAAATAAGTCTTATGTTAGCAGCACTAGCCCCACCCACCCGTCCATTTTTTTCTCCGAGGATATGTCATTTCCTAAAACAAGACTCATGTTAGCAAGTATTAACTCCGCCCACCCACCGTTTACTTTCTTAGAGAGTATGTGATTTGCCAAAATCAGTCTTATCTTACGAAGTACTAGCCCCACACCCACCGCCCCTCTATTTTTTCAGATGATGTCATCTGCCAAATTAAGTCTTACTTTGAAAGTACTAGCCCCGCCCACCCACCCTTTACTTTCTCAGAGGCTATGTTATTTGCCAAAATCAGTCTTACCTTACTAAGTACTAGACCCACCCACCCGCCTCCTATTTTCTCAGAGGATATGTCATTTGCCAAAACAAGACTTATGTTACCAAGTACTAGCCCGCCCACCCCCTCTACTTTCTCAGAGGACATGTCATTTGCCTAAAACAAGTCTTATTTTTAAAGCAATACCCACCCCCCCGCCCCTACTTCTCAAAGGATATGCATCTGCCAAAATAAGTCTTATCTTAGAAAGTATACCCCGCCCACCCACCCTTTACTTTCTCAAAGGATATGCATCTGCCAAATAAGTCTTATCTTAGAAATACTAGCCCCACCCACCCCCTCTATTTCTCAGAGGATATGTCATCTGCCGAAATAAGTCTTATCTTAGAAAGTACTAGCCCCACCCACCCACCCTTTACTTTCATAGGTCTGGTCATCTCCCAAAATAAGACTTATCTTAGCAAGTACTACCCCTCCAACAACAACGCGTCCGGTAGGCGGGCTGTACTTGCTAACATATAGTCTTTTTTAGCAAATACATATCCTCGAGAAAAAGGGCGGGTGGGGGGCTAGTACTTGCTAAGATAAGACTGATTTTGGCAAACCCATACCTCTGAGAAAGAAGGGTGGGTGGGCGGGGCTAAGTATTTGCTAAGATAAGACTGATTTTGGCAAACCCATACCTTCTGGAGAAAACGGGGGGGTGGCGGGGCTAGTACTTGCTAAGATAAGACTGATTTTGGCAAACCCCATACCTTCTGAGAAAGACTGGGGGTGGGCGGGGCATAAGTACTTGCTAAGATAAGACTGTTTTTGGCAAACCCTATACCTTCTGAGAAAGAACGGGCGGGTGGGCGGGGCTAAGTACTGCAGTAACCCACTTCTGAAAAAGGGTGGACGGGGCAGAGTAAAATGTTAGAGATTGGTAAACCTGAACTTGAATAATTTGGTTTATTAAGTTGTTAAAAATATTAGCTGTCAGATTTGAAGTTTCAAGTTTCAAATTTCAAAACTCAGTGGCGTCTTTTTTCGATTTTTTTTTTGGTAAAAATATTAGTTGTCAGATTTGAAGTTTCAAATTTTTGTCACGCCACTGAATTCATTGCCATATAACCTTAAACAAATCTGTCATAAGGCTGACAAACTTCACGACAAAAACAGGGGGTACCAACTCTCTCAATCAATTTTGATGACCCTGTACTAGCTAAGATAAGACTGATTTTGGCAAACCCCATACTTTCTGAAAAAAGAGCGGGTGGGTGGGCGGGGCAAAGTACTTGCTAAGATAAGACTGATTTTGGCAAATCCCATACTTTCTGAGAAAAGAGCGGGTGGGTGGGCGGGGCAAAGTACTTGCTAAGATAAGACTGATTTTGGCAAATGCTCTCTGAGAAAATAGAGAGCGGGTGCTCGGGGCTAGTAGTTACTAAGGTAAAATTTGTTTTGGCACATTTTGGATACGATTTGTTTAGCAAAATTTTGAGACGACGTCATCAGTTTCTTGGGAGGGGGTAAAGAGTAAACTTTGGTTAACGATTTACCATGATTACGATAACACGAAATATTTACAAGATTTCTCAGCAATCGGCTTTGCAGTTTCAAAGTTATATTGATATTCTTATTCAGTTTTAAATTTTTTCTAAAAAAGTGACACATTACTAAACGCTATCTAGTCACGTGTCAAGTATTTCGACTTTTGTAATTTTAAAAATTGGTCACAAAATATTCTTCTGTATAATGACGCAATCCGAAATTATTAAATTATATATTCCCAAAATTGATTCAAGTAAGGTAATTTAGTTTTTGTATTTTTATAGCAAAGTATTACTATTGTTTTATTTTTTGAACGTGCGATAGATCATTATTAAACAACAAAAATAACAAAGGAGTCAGCACTAACCCCTGACTTTAAAGTATTTTTTAGGTTCCACACTTTTTAGAAACTGTGTACAGAGATACTCACGAGATCCGTGCGACTACCACTATTTTTGAGGTTATGTGAATAATACGTCATTATAGAAATTTGTTTATTTATATGTAATTAGTTTTGCAGTTCTATTATATTTCAAACTTTAGTAAGAGAAAAAATAGGGCAATTGTCAGAATTACTATTTTGTAAAATTTAAATAATATTTACTGCTGTAAGTTTCGGAGATGACGTCAATAAATTATTGGTAGGGATGACTAGCCAAATTTTGATTGGCGTTTTACCATTTACACGATATTCGTAATACAGATACAAAATTTGACAGTAGTGTCGGAGATTATCTGTCTAATAAAAATCCGGACAGACAGACAAGCAGACAGACAGACGGAATGGCTACTATTTCATTTTGCGAGCATAAGTCCTGCAGTCTATAAAGATATTTCGCCCTAAATCAAATTATGTGAAGTTCGCATGAAATAGCTCTTAAAATATTCCACTTAATGATTTTAAAATAATTTCCCGGAGGAATTTAATTTGCCTTTAAAATCAGAAGTTTGATTTAAGTTTGTTTGATGGCTACGAACAGGGTAAAAATCCTAATTTCATTATAAACTTTGAGTAAATAAACTGAAGCCAAAACACAGCAAAAATAAAAGGGAAGTTTCGAAGGTTCTATTCATTCTTGATAAGTTCGGCTTTCAGAAAGTTTCAGGACAACAGCCCGACTGTGATTAAAATAATGCGTATGTGACCGAGCGGTCGGAGTCACGCTAGCGTGAACGTAACAACAAAGTCCGATATATACATATGAAAGTGCGATTTTCGTAGTCCACAAAAACTTCCACCAACACCCCTAACAACATTTCTAAAACTCGAAAACATGTTCTAACAACGGAATAATTGTCTAGAGTTGGCATCAACTTATCACAAGTAATTGTCAAAAGCGACAGTCTCAAATCAAACGAGTGTGTAAAACCCTCCGCTTCCCAAAAATAACGTACAACTTGCTCGTTTTAAGCGACAATTCTGAAACAAAATCGGAACTTATCTCGCCTTCCCCGTTTCGTCGGACCGAACAAAGCTTCGCAACGAGCACTTGTCGACAGAATAAACTCGACTCGTTAAATTTGAACGGTCCGACAAGGATTAAACGCTCCGTACGACTTATTAAGTCAAGATAGCTGCAGAAAACGTAAACAACAGCATTGTTCTCTCGGCAGAGAGCGGTCTTATAAATAGAGTGCACACGGTGCAGTCGATCATCTCGAGAACTACGTAATGAACGGCGCAAGTCTTCTTCTAATGACTCGAATTAAACTAGCACGTTCTTACAATTTGATTAATACAACACTAGTCACTGCTGATTACTTTTGGCACAATTTATTAGAGGTTCCTGGTGACTCGATGCGAGAACTTGAGAACTTTCGTCTGATGAGGGGTGGTTTAGGCGATTGTCTTGCGGTTTATTCGTTCACTCGTCGTCACTGGGGGGCCGCGTCGCGGCGACTTCTTCACTCGATTCGGGGGAGGGACACGAAGCGAAAACTGAAGCCGCCTTAGGTTGGTAGGACGTCGAAAAATGATCCGCGACAGGATTATTCCGCGTCGCCTGATTTTAGGGCGTACGATGTAAACCGAAACGTCAGTCGCATTCGCGTCGGTTCCTTTGTGCGACGATTATGGCAAAAGGTGTTGGAACAAGGCGAGGGAGCTTTAAGGAACCACACCGAAGCTTGCTGGATTCGGCGACAGGGGCGGACTGGACTGGAATGCCGGCGCTTTTAGTGCTTACAAAATCAAAATCTGCAAATTGCGGAACCAGATCCCAAATAAATAACGTTATTTTTATATGAAGAGAAATCTCCCGGAAGACCTTCATATAGGAGTTTCTGTTGCAACATGAAAGTGAACAATGGTTCCAAATTATTGATGAAAAAATGTTACAGAACATGTTTGAAATTAAAAAGAGAAAAATGGTGAACATTTTCACTATTTACTGCGATGTTTAACCGCAATAATTTGTTTAATGAATTAGTTTTATTTTTAAATAAGAAGCATTTAACTGGGATTTATAAACTTGCTGTTGACATTGAAGTTCCCGTTGCAGTTTGCATTTATAATCTCCGTTGCCAAGTTGCCGTAGTGACTTTGATGTTCAACTTTTGCCATATTTAAAGGGGTTGTAGGAAAAACTTGAAGGATTTAGGTTGATTAATTTACCATTTTAGACATTTGTTTTAATTTTCTTGTTGTCGAAATAAGTCTACACATACTAACAAAAAACGGCAAAATGGAGCCCCGCCCACCCACCCTATCTCAATTGTGATGATTTTTTTATTCGTCGTGAGTCAAGAGGGTGGAGCTTAACTGCAAAATCTTTATTTCCTTACAATCATTTGCCACTTTAAATGCGTTTTAAGTTTCTGAGAATAAAAAAAATCATAACAATTGAGACGGGTGGGTGGGCGGGGTTTATATTTTGACTTTTTTTCTTAATATACATAGTATTCTTTGAACAACACGATACTCAAAAACATGTTTTTAAATTTTTGTAACGAAATAAGTACTTTGCAGTTAAGCTCCGCCCCTTTGATTCACGGCGAATAAAAAACTTGTCACAATTGAAACAAGGGCGGGTGGGCGGGGTATATATTTTGCCTGTTTTTCTTATTACAAGTAGTTTTCTTTCACAAGAAATTGAAAGCACGTAAAAAAATTCATAGAGAAGTGTCGGAGATAAAATTTATCATTTTAAACATGTGTTCAGTCTCTTGTCATGAAAAAAAAAAACAAAGTATGTTAAGAAAAATAAAGGAAAATATGAAGTTTAAATACTTATCTCTGTTTATACCTCTATAAAATATTGCAACAGAGATCTGAAAAACAAAGTAATTGCGACTTTCTTTTTGAACCCTTGTTTTGCAAAAAAAAATCAAAAAAATTGGAATCACAATTGAGACAGGGCGGGTGGGCGGACTTAAATTTTGCTTTTCTGTTTTAATATATGTAGGCTTTTTTTCACAACATGAAACTTAAAACATGTTTAAAAGAAAATTTGTATAAGGAAATATCAATTTGGTAATTAGCCTTCGCCCCATAATTGCAAACTCTATATTTCGTTGCAAAAATGTACCATTTTAATTATGTTTTAAGTTTTTTGTGTGACAAGATGGCTATGTATATTAAGAAAAAGATGGGAAAATATAAGCCCCGCCCACCCGCCCTGTCTCCATTCTGATGATCTTTTTATTTGTCGTGAGCCAACGAGGCGGAGTCTAATTGCAAAATCCATATTTCATTACAAAAATTTGGCATTTTAAATGCGTTTTAAGTTTCTAACAATAAAAATAATCATTACAATTGAGATGGGGTGAGTGGGCGGGGTTTATATTTTACTTTTTCTTAATATGCATAGTATTCTTTGAACAACACGATATTCAAAAACATGTTTTTAAATTTTTGTAACGAAATAAGTACTTTGCAGTTAAGCTCCGCCCCTTTGATTCACGGCGAATAAAAAACTTGTCACAATTGAAACAAGGGCGGGTGGGCCATGTATATATTTTGCCTGTTTTTCTTATTATAAGTAGTTTTCTTTTCACAAGAAACTGAAAACATGTAAAAAAAATCATAGAGAAGTGTCGGAAACAAAATGTATCATTTTAAACATGTGTTCAGTCTATTGTCATGAAAAATATATATATTTAAGGTTTTTAAGAGACACACCAACATATGGGAAGCAAGAGAACAAAAAATATAGTACGATACAATAATAATATACAGAGTGTTCTACTTGAAAAAGCTGAAATATAATGTATTTAAAAATCGTAAAGTTTAAATACTTATCTCTGTTTATAAATACTTCTATAAAATATTGCAACAGAGATCAGAAAAACAAAGTAATTGCGACTTTCTTTTTGAAGCCTTGTTTTGCAAAAAAAATCAAAAAAATTGGAATCAAAAATGGAAAATTTGTATAAGGAAATATCGATTTTGTAAATAGGCTTCGCCCCATAATTGCAAACTTTATATTTCGTTGCAAAAATGCACCATTTTAACTGTGTTTTAAGTTTTTTGTTGTGAAAAAATGGCTATGTATATTAAGAAAAAGAAAGGCAAAATATAAGCCCCGCCCACCCACCCTGTCTCAATTGTGATGATTTTTTTATTCGTCGTGAGTCAAGAGGGTGGAGCTTAACTGCAAAATCCTTATTTCCTTACAAAAATTTGCCATTTTAAACGCGTTTTAAGTTTCTAACAATAAAAAAAATCATCACAATTGAGATGGGGTGGGTGGGCGGGGTTTCTATTTTGGCTTTTTTTCTTAATATACATAGTATTCTTTGAACAACACGATGCTCAAAAACATGTTTTCAAATTCTTGTAAAGAAATAAGTATTTTGCAGTTAAGCTCCGCCCCATTTGGTTCACGGCGAATAAAAAAATCGTCACAATTGAAACGAGGGTGGGTGGGCGGGGTATATATTTTGCCTGTTTTTCATACTACAGGTCGTTTTCTTTTCACAAAAAAAAACTGAGCATATGTAAAAAAAAATCATAGAGAAGTGTCGGAGATAAAATTTACCATTTTAAACATGTGTTCAATTTCTTGTTATGAAAAGAAAACTACCTAGATTAAGAAAAATACAGGAAAAATATTAAAACCCGCCCACCCGCCCTCATCTCATTTGTGATGATTTTGTCTTATTCATCGTGAGTCGGGGGGCGGAGCTAAATAGCAAAATCTACATTTAAAGTTTTTAAGAGTCACACCCACATATGGGACGCAAGAGAAAAAAAAAGTACGACACAATAATAATATTCAGGGAGTTCTACTTGAAACAGTTGAAATATCGTTATTTAAAAATCGTAAAGTTTAAGTATTTATCTCTGTTTATACCTCTATAAAATATTGCAACAAAGATCTTAAAAACAAAGTAATTGCGACTTTTTTTTCTGAACCCTTGTTTAAAAAAAAAAATCAAAAAAATTGGAATCACAATTGAGATAGGGCGGTTGGGCGGGCTTAAATTTTGCCTTTTTGTTTTAATATGTGTAGGCTTTTTTCACAACATGGAACTTAAAACAAGTTTAAAAGAAAATTTCTATAAGGAAATATCGATTTTGTAATGAGGCTTCATCCCATAATTGCAAAATACCTATTTCCTTGCAAAAATGTACCATTTTAACTATGTTTTAAGTTTTTTGTTTTGAAAAGATAGCTATGTATATTAAGAAAAAGAAAGGCAAAATATAAGCCCCGCCCACCCGCCCTGTCTCCATTCTGATGATCTTTTTATTTGTCGTGAGCCAAGGGGGCGGAGTCTAATTGCAAAATCCATATTTCCTTACAAAAATTTGCCATTTTAAACGCGTTATAGGTTTCTAAGAATAAAAAAAAAAACTTACAATTGAGATGGGGTGGGTGGGTGGGGTTTATATTTTGCCCCTTTTTCTTAATATACGTAGTATTCATTGAACAACACGATGCTCAAAACCATGTTTTTAATTTATTTTAAAGAAATAAGGATTTTGCAGTTAAGCTCCACCCTCTTGGTTCACAGCGTATAAAAAACTCGTCAGAATTGAAACGAGGGTGGATGGGCGGGTAATATATTTTGCCTCTTTTTTTTATTATAAGTACTTTTCTTTTCACAAAAAAAACTGAAAGCATGCAAAAAAAAGTCACAGAGAAATGTCGGAGGCAAAATTTATCTTCTTAAACATGTGTTCAGTCTCTTGTCATGAAAACAAAACTACGTATATTAAGAAAAATAAAGGAAAAATTTGAAAACCCGCCCACCCACCCTCATCTCATTTGTGATGACTTTTTCTTATTCATCGTGAGTCGGGGGCGGAGCTAAATAGCAAAATTATTTTCTACATTTAAAGTTTTTAAGAGACACAGCAACATATGAGACGCAAGAGAAAAAAAAAATAGAGTACGACACAATAATAATATACAGGGAGTTCTACTTGAAACAACTGAAATATTGTTATTTAAAAATCGTCAAGTTTAAATACTTATCTCTGTTTTTACCTGTATAAAATATTGCAACTGAAATCTGAAAAACAAAGTGATTGCGACTTTTTTTCTGAACCCTTGTTTTGCAAAAAAAGAATAGAAAATAAAAAAATTGGAATTACAATTGAGATAGGGTGGGTGGGAGGGCTTAAATTTTGCCTTTTTGTTTTAATATGTGTAGAATTTTTTTCACAACATGAAATTTAAACATGTTTAAAATGGAAAATTTGTAAAGGAAATATCGATTTTGCAATAAAGCTCCAGCCCATAATTGCAAACTCCATATTTCTTTGCAAAAATGTACCATTTTAACCATGTTTTAAGTTTCTTGTTGTGAAAAGATGGCTATGTATATTAAGAAAAAGACAGATAAAATATAAGCCCCGCCCACCCACTCTATCTCAATTCTGATGATTTTTTTTATTGGCCGTTAGCTAAGGGGGTGGAGCTTAACTGCAAAATCCTTATTTCTCTACGAGAAATTAAAAACATGTTTTTGAGTATCGTGTTGTTCAAAAAATAGTATGTATTTTAAGAAAAAATTAAAATCAAAGAATAAGCTCCACCCATACCTGACCTTACTTAATAACAATGAAGTTTTCATTCGTTGCCAGACCTAGGGGCGGAGCTTAATTGCAAAATCCATATTTCCTTACAAAAACTTGCCATTTCAAACGCGGTTTAAATTTGTAAGAATACAAAAAATCATCACAATCGAGATGGGGTGGGTGGGCGGGGTTTATATTTTGCCTCTTTTTCTTAATATACATAGTATTCTTTGAACAACACGATACTCAAAACCATGTTTAAATTCTTTCAAAGAAATAAGCATTTTTCAGTTAAGTTCCGCCCTCTTGGTTAACAGCGAATAAAAAACTCGTCACAATTGAAACGAGGGCGGGTGGGCGGGTATATATTTTGCCTGTTTTTCTTATTATAAGTAGTTTTTTTTTTACAAAAGAAACTGAAAACATGTAAAAAAATATCATAAAGAAGTGTCGGAGACAAAATTTACCACTTTAAACACGCATTCAGTCTCTTGTCTTGAAAAGAAAACTACGTAATTAAGAAAAATTAAGGAAAATATAAATACCCGCCCACCCACCCGCATCTCATTTGTGACGATTTTTTCTTATTCATCGTGCGCCGGGAGGCGGAGCTAAATGGCAAAAGTATTTTCTGTATTTAAAGTTTTTAAAAGACACACCAACATATGGGAAGCAAGAGAACAAAAAATAGAGTACGACACAATAACAACATACAGGGTGTTCTACTTGAAATTTTAGCTTATCGTTATTTAAAAAGCGTTAAGTAATTGCGGCTTTTTTCCTGAATCTTTGTTTTCCAAAAAAAAAAAAACCAAAAAAATTGGAATCACATTGAGATAGGGCGGGTGGGCGGGCTTAAATTTTTCCTTTTTGTTTTAAAATGTGCAAGTTTCTTGTTGTGAAAAGATGGCTATGTATAGTAAGAAAAAGAAAGGCAAAGTATAAGTATATTTTTGCTGCGTATTTATGTTACAACGGCAACGTCAACGGCGAACAGCAACATTAGCGACAAGTTTATAATCGACCTTTAAGCAACCAGATAGTTATGCAGATGCGTGTGATATTTGTCGTGAGTCCTTGGGCATTTACTAAGTCCAAAAGTGAGAGGCGGCACGTTTCCATGACCTACTGAAACCCGTATAAATCACGCCAATTTTTTAGCAATTGTAAAATTAGTAGTTAAATAAGATACCATTTTGGAAAGTCATGTGTCCGTAATAAAACTGTAAAAGAGCGATTTTTCACAATGTTCCCAGTCAAAAAAATTTCATATGAACAACTTGAACGATAACTTCAACTTAGCAATTTATTTCACAAATCATTATAAAGACATTATTGCTAAGGCTTACAAGATGTATGCTTTTATTTACCGCAGTTGTAGAGAATTTGTGAATCAGTGAATTTTTAACATATTATTTTTTTTCTTTGGTGAGATCAAGGTTGGAGTGCGGTGCAGTTATTTGGTACCCCATCTACGCAATCCATCGCAAGGAGAGTAGTATTTCTAATAACTGTGGAACTTACTGATTCTGCCAAATTTGATATTGATTTAGTGCAGCATAAAAAAATTATCAGTAAACAGAAGTGTAAAGTGTGCATTTGAGATATTGTATAACGACAACTTTCACTGGGCCGCGTATACAAACCGATGCGTAGTGTATAAATACGTACGTTATAAAACATGGTAAGTAAAATTACTAAAATTATTTGTAACCCCGTTCTAATAACATGCCGCAAATGAGCACCCCGAAAAAAAAAAGTCCAGCCCGCCCCTGTCGTCGCGAAAAGTAAATTTCGAGATTGCGGTCGTCGAACGCCGGAGCTTCTAGAAAGGTTTTGTTGCTGTAGCAACCGCAAATTTTGTACGTTCAAACACTAATTGAGAGGCCGTGTGATAATTTTGATGGCTTCATCGAGTGCTGTCGACGATGAAAAATCAATAGGAAATTACCGTTTTAAACAAATGAAGTGAAGAGGGAGGACGTCGCTTTAAATACTGTTTGTTCGAGTATTTTCCGATAAAAATATTTGTTTAAACGTTGATATTTGTCGCTTAATGAAAACAATTACGAGATAATTGTTGACGGCTCGCCTCGCTCCAAGTCTTTGTTTGCGTACACAGCCCGAGGCCACAATAAATATTTATCGCGAATTTGCATCTTCGATCAAATTCTCGCACGACGGGCAATTAGTTTTTGAGCGGTCGCGGGCGATTTGTACCTGCGAATTGCCCCCGACCTGTCGTCGTCGTCGGCTATATTGCAACTCGAGGAGTTCAAACACAATCACCCGAAACGATCGCGGGCGCTACGCGAGATGAATAGCAAACGTTTGATTTGTCAGTTCTGATGGAAATGCATTCGCTTCGTGCCCCCGACAACCTATGAACCATTTGACGGACTAATTAAATAGTGTTGTCGGTGTCGCACCACAAACTGGGTCGGAAGGACCTCGCCTAATGTAGGCGACGGTCAGCGATACGTTCGGGGTCGAACGACAATCGAGGGCACGCTATTTATACACACTCTTCACAATTTTTTCCACCCTCGAATCGTTCCGTCCCCAACGCACCTCCTCCTCGACCCGCCGCCCGCTCCGTCGCAACCTTATTGCTTAAGCATAGTTCAAAGTATACACTGTCCCGAAACTGGTTTGCGAAGTCACCACAGAAACCCGTCTGGAATCACTGAAAGGCACCGGTAGATAATAAGTGAGCATAGGGACGGACGAACCGACAGACAGCTGACCTCATACGGTCGTTTCCCGATCGACGTGTATGTACTCTACAGGCGGAGCTTTATGTCAAGAATTCAAACTATTGTCCAACAGCCTCGGTCCGGTGAGGAGCTTCTTCTTCGCGAGCCGCCTCCGACGCCGAGCCCGCAGCCGGTGCAGCGTGAGACACACCAGCAGCACGAGCGACGACAGCACCGCGGCGGCGGCCGCCAGAGCCGCCCCCGGCAGCGACGTCAGCAGCTTGGAGGCGGCGCCGCACTGCGCCTCCGACTCGTCCCACCCCGACGGACAGTGGTTCTTGCCGTCGCACCAGAGACTCGCACCGATGCACGCGTCCAGCTCGGGGCACTTGTGGGGGCACTCGAGGTCCGTCTCGTTGGCGGTGGCGTTGACGGGCACCTGCAGCTGCTGCAGGAGGGACGACCGAGAGCGCGAGATCTCCAGCCAGCTGAAGGCCGAGATCCCCGGCTCGCTGCTCACCCACTCGACGAGGAAGTTGGGGGGACGCTGCTGGACGGTAGCCAGGCCCTCGCCCCACCACTCCTCGCTGAAGACGTGGACGGCGAGCGGTTTGGCCCCAGGCTCGGCGGGACAGACGGCGCGGACGAGCTTCGGGGGGCGGCCGGAGTAGATGAGGACGCGGTTGTTGGTCGGGCAGCGGGTGTTCTCCTCGATGCGAGGCTTGAGAGGGAGGAAGGCGCCCCAGCTGAGCAGGAACAGGCTGCGGTTGTAGCGGGCCTCCACCAGCCATGGCATGCCTACGCAGAGCATCTCGCCGCGGTCCACAGGAGGCGTGTTGAATTGGACGTCACCTGGGGAGGGGTAAACTTTGTCAAAGAACATAGATCGAAGGCGCGGTGAGCGTCGGGAGGTGATTAACGAATTCGAATAGAGAAATCTCGTAACGGACTCCGGAACAACCTCGACTTCGTTTAGTACCTCCCTCGCTTCGTGAGAACATTTATGAAATACATATAGATAGACCCATGCTATTGTTTGGAGCGAGCAGGCCAAAGGCCGGCGAATAAGAGATGGCGTACCAACATTCGGCCGTCAAACGCCGGCGAAAAGCTTGGACACCAATCACGCGCATATGCAACACAAATCACAGCAACAATACATTTAATAAATCTACCACTCGATAGAGGGCAACGAAAAAAATTTGTAAAAATCTCATAGTAAGCATTTAGATAATTGACAACGTTGCCAGATGAGTCTAACACAACTTTGCCGTTATTTCTATTCGATTAGATTTTATTTCGTTTAAAAGTTTCTGGTAAATAAATGGAATTATTATAATGAATAAACAATGCAAACAAATTATTACTTGTTATTTTAAATACTTGTTAGTGTTGATGAAAATATAAATAGTTATTAAAGTTATTCTAAATAGCTCAAATTTTACAGTACGGGTGGGATGTTTCAGGACGAGTAGGTAGCCGATTCTTTAATTTCGAAACGAGTACTGCGAAAAGAGTTACTGGACGTATGTTATTATGTATTTTATTTCATACTGTCAACATATTTTTTTATTCGATAAAATAATTATTATTATTTTGAGAAAAAATCCAAATCGAGTCACTTTTTCTGACATCGTCAGCAACCGGTGTTTGGTAAATGTTTTAATTTGTTTATTCGTGCATCATTAATTGCCTATAACTTGGTCTCTTATCAGACCGGACCATAAAAATCATTTTCGCCATAACTCCTTGTTATCCGTAGTGGCTCCATGGATAACAGCCAAGGACGTTATAATAACAGCCGTGAACGTTATTTATTTAACAATATAATTATTATTTTTAATCAGATTTATTCCATCACGTTTTTTAATAAATTACAAATTAGTACAACACTAAAATAACCTTCTCCAGCAAAAAATCATCATCTGGTGCTTCCAGAATAAATCTGATGATTTGCTCATTTATAAGCATTTTTGCCTTATTTGGTTTATAAAATTCAGATTTGCGTTTCAGGAACATAAAAAGTTTTCCATATCTGTAACAAACGTAACTTTTGAGTAATAAAACGTAACTAAAAATGACAAATACTAGCCCAGAAATGTCGATACTTTCATGTAATTTCAAATATCGAGAGCAAAATATCGTCACTAATCCCCTCAACGCCTCTATTTTTACACCATATTGTAAAATGACTGAAACTCCTCCGACACGAACAACTTCAGTTCCTGCAGTTGACCGTATTTTTTCCTAGCCAAAGGTATCGAGGCAGAATATAACGCTTCAAGGTTAAATTTCCAGATATAAGATACAGAAAAAACGAAAACGTTCCTTTGCATAAAAAAAATAATTTAAAAAATGACATCCTGAATGGACCCAACCACATATTAGGGGACCATTGTAAATGTGCAAATTATTTTTGTAAACAAAGTGGACAAGGAAGTTCAACAGTTTTGCCTATAGCATAATCCTGAACTTGTGGTTTATAAATACATTATTGAGATTATTCGGCTTTTAGATTTCTCGATTTTTCTACTCTAGACGTTTCAATTTTTCAGTACTTCAATTTTGGGCATTTTCAATTTTTCCATTCTTCAAATTTTCGGTTTCTCCATTTTTTTTATTTTTCGATTTTTGAATTTCCCGATGTTTCAATGATACGATTTCTCAATTTTTATCCTCTTCAATTTTACGGTTTCTAAATATTTCGATTTTTGAATTTTTCAAATTTTGAAGTTTCTAAATTTTCAGTTTTCCGATTTCTGAAGTAATCTTTTTTTAGTTTCCGATTTTCCCAAAGTTTCGATTTTTCACTTCTTTAATTCTTCAATTTTTCGATTTTTCAGGTTTTTGATGTTTCAATTTTTCAATTTCTCAGGATTTTGATTTTTCAATTTTTCGATTTTATAAGATTACGATTTTTCGACTTCTGGATTTACCGATTTTCAGTTTTTCGTTTTTTAAACTTTAGATTTTTCAATTTTCGGCTGTTTTATATTTCGATTTCTCAATTTTTCAACTTTTCGATATTTTAATTTTTTATTTTTGAAAATTCTAAATTTTTGATTTCTCGAGTTTTCGGTTCTTCCATATTTCAATTTTTCAATTTTCGGGATTTTTAAGATTTTCTATTTTCCATTTATTTTTTTAACTTTCCGATTTTCCAATTTTTCAATGTTTCGATTTTTCAATGATGTTATTTTCACGTTTGCCTGTGTGGTGATTCCCTCTACTTCGTCAATCGAAGATACAAAATAGAACAAATCCAAACAACGATTAACAAAAACACTTTTTTAGTCAACAGATATCAGAAACAAATTTGAACCTTTCCAGATACTACTAAAATTATGGCGTCGTATTTTAAGTATTCTGTCAAATTTTTATTTGATCTTGATTTTGATTTTGATCTTGTGAATTTTCTTGTTAAGAGTAAAACTTTAATATCTTGTTTTGACCCAGATTTCATGTTTTCTGGGCGTGTCGAATTTTATCAGGCAGATAATGTCCGAAAAATCTAAATAAACAAGCTACTGAAGACTATATCGGACCGATTGTTGTCAAATTGGTTATGTTGCTAGGAATGTCGTACCGAAAATTTGGCTATTCACCAACAATTTAATGTCCCTAATTTTTTTTTTACTCTTATAAGAAAAGGCACTAGCCCCGCCCACCCACCCTTTATTTTCTTTGAAGAGTGGATCATCTTATTTTAACAAGTACTAGCCCAGCCCACCCACCCTTGTTTTCTTAGAGGATATGTCATTTGCAAAAATCAGTCTCATATTTGATTTTGGTAGATGACCTATTATTTATTTTCTTAGAAGCGTAGGTCATTGGCCAAAATGAGTCTTATTTTGGCAAATACTAGCCCGGCCCACCCACCTTTTATTTTCTTAGAGGGTAGGTTATTTGGCAAGAACTAGCATACCCTAGAACTAGAATACCCGTCTCGAAGGACCAATGTTTGTGCAACTCGGCTCGTCCTACCAGTGTTTTGGTTGATACGTCAATGTGATACCGAATTGTACTTTGATATTGCTGGAAGGACCTTTGTTTTGTTGTGTGCGAAATAATAGACAGCGTTCGGTTTCGATGTTTAATACAGAACGGTTACAGAAGTACTAAATTTACACTTGTATTTACAATAACAGGTAAAGCAAAAGATACCCAAAAGGGTCAGTGGCCGCTTCCAGAAATGGAACACTTGTCCTTTTTGGCTCAATTTTATGGGACTTGTCCGTCTTTTGATTTTTCCGGACTCGTTCGAATCCCGTAAAACGTCAAACTTGACATAGTATGAAGTAAAATAAATAAATTTTATAATGCAAATACAATTAAGTACATCGATAACTCGCTACTGAAAATTTAGTGAAATATAATTTGTGTTAAAAAAAGATTTTTGTGGTTTTGTGGTTTTACGGTTTTATGTAATTAAAATAAATAATATCAAGAACTTGTATTATACATTAAAAACATTCATTGTAAATAAGAAAATTATGTAAATAAACCATAAAACCATACAAAATTTTCCTGCAACCTCTATTCAAAATCCCAATTTATCAATAGGAATTAAGGCACAAAGATGCTTCACTGAATTTAAAACCGATTTTTCAAGAAAAGTATGCTTATAAGCCTATAAGCGTCTAATGGATTAAAACAACAAATAATAATCATAATTTGTTTGTTTTATTTGTTCATTATAATAATCCCATTTATTTACCAGAAACTTCTAAATGAAATAATATCTGGTTGACGAGAGATGTCCGTAAATTTGTGTTAGGCTCATCTGGCAACGTTTTCGGTATTTAGGTATCAATGGAATAATGCGATTAGGGATACTGACCGTTTTAAGGAGTGCTCGTCCAATAGTGCGTAAACTAAAAGATTTGGTAAATTTTCTTGGAAGAGTTTGTTTCTTCAATGAAAATTTATGGTTTTTAACTCTTCTGCCGAGAATAATTTCTAAAGCTGTTCCATTTTTCCACTGTTTGTTTTCTTTGAGATACGAGTAGTTCTTGTGACGAAGTGAAACACCAAAAAGTGTAAAGTCCGGAAATCAGAGTGTATTTTAAAACGCATAAAAACGACTTCTTTATTTATTTAAATATTGTCCTGTAACGTCCTACGACTTGGAATGGAGTTTCTTAATGTACAAAAGTATGTTAGATAATAACCGAAAAATTTTCTTGGTTAAAACTAAAGGAAACACAATTATTACTTGGAATAAAAATAAAGAATATCAAGAACTTGTGCTATGTATTAAAAATATTTAATTTAAATAAGTAAATTATGTTAATAAACTATAAAACCACAAAAATCTTCTTTAACACAAATTATATTTCAATAAATTTTCAGTAGCGAGTTATCGATATACTTAATTGTATTTACATCATAAAATGTGAAAGCAAATGTCTTATTTTTGACTTTATGCGGCATATGTTTCCCGTTTTTAAGATATATTATATGAATGCATATGTTTTGTCTTCAGTATTTATCTGCCCGTCTCTAGTCTAATAAATTTTCTAAAAAAATATAGTAAGTTTTGAAAAAACACATTTAAAAGCATTTTCCTTTGTATTATTAGTAACAAAAGCGAGCATACGAAAGCGTAGCAAAAATTTCAAATGTGTTATTTACATTTATTTTACTTCATACTGTGTCAAATTTGACGTTTTACTGGATTCGAAGGAGTCCGGTAAAATAAAAAAAACGGACAAGTCCGGTAAAATTGAGCTAAAAAGGACAAGTCCTGTAAAGTGTTACTATGTGTTTAAACATTTTTGATGCTGATTTGCACGAATAAACAAATTAAAACATTTACCAAACAGCGGTTGCTAACGATGTCAGAAAAAGTGACTCGATTTGGATTTTTTCTTAAAATAATAATAATTTTATCGATTAAAAAAATATGTTGACAGTATTAACAACATACGTCCGGTAACTCTTTTCGCAGTACTCGTTTCGAAATTAAAAACTCGGCTACCTACTCGTCCTGAAACATCCCACTCGTACTGTAAAATTTGAGCTACTGGACCGTATTTAGAATAACTTTAATAACTATTTATGTTTTCATCAACACTAACAAGTTAAAATAGCAAGTAATAATTTGTTTGTATTGTTTATTCATTATAATAATTCAATTTATTTACCAGAAACTTTTAAACGAAATAAAATCTAATCGACTAGAAATAACGGCAAAGTTGTGTTAGACTCATCTGGCGACGATGTCAATTATCTAAATGCTTACTATGAGATTTTTACGCATTTTTTTCGTCGCCCTCTATCGAGTGGTAGATTTATTAAATGTATTGTTGCTGTGATTTGTGTTGCATATGCGCGTGATTGGTGTCCAAGCTTTTCGCCGGCGTTTGACGGCTGTAATGTCACTAGATAGATTAAGTACGCAATGCCTCCTTTTGGGGCAAAAAAGCGGTAATTTAAATGTTATTTATCTGAAATCTGAATTTTTCAAGGAATGCCAAAATATTAGCCAAGAGGGCTATAACTTTGGTATATAGTGAAAATAACAGACATACATTATTATGGAGGTAAATGCTGAGAAGTAATTATTTTAAACAAACAAAAATTGGAAATTTCCAGTTACCAGGTTTTGGAGAACAAGATTAAAAGGGGTGGGAGATACGTAATTGCAACTAACATAAACTAATTATATTTATTATTATACACGTGCTATACACCACAGAACTCAATTTATGTGACGTAGCAGAGAATGCGTCCTTGAAGCCTTCTACAGTAAACTTTTAGTAATGTACAAAAGACACTAAAAGCGCCACCATTTTGGGGCAAAATTGACATATCTCTCTCTAACTCATGGGCCTAATGGATTGCGGTACTTAATCTATCTAGTGACTTTAGACGGCTGAATGTTGGTACGCCATCTCTTGTTCGCCGCCCTTTGGCCTGTTCGCTCCAAACAATAGCATGGATCTATCTATATGTATTTAATCAATGGTGAGAAAGTCGCGTCCCGCCAAAGAGTGTCCGCGCTAGTTGCCATACCTCCGTAACCTCTTACTCTCTGCTTCCTTGGACAATCGGGCATCTTGACCACTTCGAAAGTAGCATGAAAATGTAGCACCGTGAAATCTTCAGTATATTCATGTCTTTGGCAGTGAAGTGCAATTCTAGAGTCCTAGAGGCGGATAAGAACACTAACGGTTTACTACTTAACGAGGAATTATCACAAATACAACCGCGAGGCATACGAACATCTTTCCACGGCAACTCCCACACACTCAACTCCGTCACTTTGGTACTAGAATAGTGTTCGCAGACGGGCCGTCCGCTATGAGGGTCCGTCAAGGTTTCGCACAACTGACTTATCCCGAAAGAAGCGTTATTCACGACGAGCCTGACGCGTTCACCCGCGTCAGCTTCAAACCTGTAGACGCAATGCAAGTCTTTGGTACCACCGCGACCGTACAAGAAAACGTTCCTGGGAGTGGTGAGCTCGCCGAGATGGTTCTTCTTGAAAACTCTATGGCAAGTGTTAGTTTCTTTGCCTGGCCAAGGTTCCCTCCTAGTCTCGTATCGACGAACTCGTACTTCATCCGGAAGGACGCGGGATGCAGCGCAGTCCCGTCCTCCGTGTGGTGTTGCAAGATCAAATTTCGTCCCGAAGACAAGTAACTTTCGTCGAGGGCACACGGTCTGGTCACTCTTGTCGCGTTGGTTAAGGCGCTGTGGTCGCAGAGTCGTGGTGGTTCGTCGCACTTGTCTTCCAGAAGGAGAGTCCGTCCCAGATGCGCAACCTGGTTGAGCAACCACCTCCTAGTGAACTGTTACTAAGTAAAGCGTGAGCGCTCTCTCCAACCAGGAGCGCCCTTTGACTGTACGAAATGAAGCTAATCCACACCAGGTCGTGCGAATGCCCTCTGAATCTGTACGTGCACGTCGTGTTCGGCGGCAACGAGTGTCGAGGACTCACTAATCTCCCTTTCCGTCCTCGTCCCGTCCAAATTTCATCACTATCCGGGTTCGTAGCGTTCACGTCGAACTCGCACTGGCTGTGTCTCGAGTAATCCAACGAATCCGAATCTGCAAAAATCACGTCCACGTCTAGTTCAAAACCTCGTAGAGGCGAATGCGACGGTGGCGAATGCAACGGTATGCTAAACGGCGACGAATGAAAAGCCACCAACATCTCCGGTCCTCGCGATACCACCTTAGGCAACCAGTCCCCTCCACAGTACTTAGCCAATACCGGATCGTTCGTCGAGCCTCCATCATAAAAAATCAAATGGTCCCGTTCTCCGGTGCAGTCCCTCCAGGCCCTCAAAGCCCTCGCCGTCTTGTTCAAGCCCGCCACGTTGATCGACCTCTTCATGTGCATCTTATGGGCCGCCTCTTGACGGACGGCAATCATGGCATGCTTGCACGTCGGGACGAACTTCTGGCGCAGGCTCCAGTAGCACGAGACGTTCCTGGGGTACATTCCCGGGTAGTTGGGCGACTGGAGACGGCACGGTTTCCGGTAGCACTCTTCGAATTGGGCGCGTGCAGTAAGTACCAGGGGCTACTTGCCCGCGTTCGAGAGGAGCCGCCGGGGATCCGAATCGTACCACAGCTTCGCGGCGCGACACAAAGCGGTAGCGCAGCTGGAACTTAAACGGGATCTGGGGCGACCGAAGAGTTTGACGCTGACGGTAACGGTTGACGTTCGCTGTAGTAAGCGGCAGGACCGGAAGAAGAGCCACACCATGAACCTCCAGTGAAGGGACGACCCAGCTCGCTGAGTTGCATGTACCCGTCGGGACAGCCGTCTAAGCAGACGCTTCGTAGCGACCCACCTTGAACTCGTCGAATATTATCTGCAACGAAAAGACTGTGTCAATTATGTTGAGAGAGAACGTCCGCGAGGCAGCCCCGTAGCTAGAAAACTTATTCAGGGGGGGCAAGTTTGTCGACAGAGGGGGCTTCATGTAAATATTTATATTTTAATAATACACTCAGATAACTATTTTATTTTTTCTGAGTTTTTATATTTGAAAGAACATTAAAATAATTGGAAACGTCGATTTTTCACGCTAAATTTTCGTAAAAACCTGTCGAAGTCCAAAAAATTAGTACGGTACTTGGTTAAAATGCTGGTTAAAACAGAGAATGTAGATTCACAAACAGCTGTACTGCATCCAAAAATTTGTGTAGTGACCATATAGGTAACATCCAATTTGTTTGAGTTTATTTTTTTGCATGTTTAGTAAAAATTATCAAAAGAGACTCCTTTGTTCATCTCGATTTCCAAAATCGTTTTGGACTCATTTTTTTGAAAATTCTTACAATTTTTCCAGAATCGACGGAAGAAATATGGCAATTTTTGAGAACCTGTATCAATTTTTGACTTTTTTTTAAGCACGTCGAGATTACCAAAAGGGATTCCTTTATTGATTTCGATCTCCAGATGTTGTTTTTGGTTATTTTTCGAAAATTCGACAATTTTTCCACAATCGCCAAAAGAATATGGTAATTTTGAGAAATTTTGAAATTCGAAGCTCGAAACCGAGAATTTCGAAAATTTTGATCCGGAACGATGAACCTGTCATGTTTTTTTAAGCTCGTCCAATCTATATTTCAGAATTTTTTGTCAACTTTTACGAAGTTCAATTTTGAAAACCCATATAAAATTTTTGACTTTTCCAGCATTTTCAAAATTATCAAAAGAGACTCCTTGTTCATTCGATTTCCAAAAATCGTTTTGGACTCAATTTTTTGAAAATTCATTTTTCCAGAATCGACGGAAGAAATATGCAATTTTGAGAACCTGTATAAATTTTGACTTTTTAGACGTTCGAGATTACCAAAAGGTCCTTTATTGATTTCGATCTCAGATGTGTTTTGGTTATTTTTCGAAAATTCGTACAATTTTTCCACAATCGCAAAAGAATTGTAATTTTGAGAAATTTTGAAAATCGACTCGAAACCGAGTATTTCGAAAATTTTGATCGGAACCATGAACCTGTTATGTTTTTTTAAGCTCGTCAAATCTATATTTCAGAATTTTTGTCAACTTTACGAAAGTTCAATTTTTGAAAACCCTATAAAATTTTTGACTTTTCCCAAACATTTTAAAAAATTATCAAAGAGACTCCTTTGTTCATCTCGATTTCCAAAATCGTTTTGGACTCAATTTTTTTGAAAATTCTTACATTTTTCCAGAATCGACGGAAGAAATATGGCAATTTTTGAGAACCTGTATCAAATTTTTGACTTTTTTTAAGCACGTTCGAGATTACCAAAAGGGATTCCTTTATTGATTTCGATCTCAGATGTTGTTTTTGGTTATTTTTTCGAAAATTCGTACAATTTTTCCACAATCGCCAAAAGAAATATGGTAATTTTTGAGAAATTTTGAAAATTCGAGCTCGAAACCGAGAATTTCGAAAATTTTGATCCGGAACCTTGAACCTGTCATGTTTTTTTAAGCTCGTCGAAATCAATATTTCAGAATTTTTTGTCAACTTTTACGAAAGTTCAATTTTTGAAAACCCATATAAAATTTTTGGCTTTTCCCAAGCATTTTCGAAAATTACCAAAAGAGATTCCTTTGTCCATCTCGATTTCCAGAAATCGTTTTGGATTCAATTTTTTTGAAAATTCTAACTTTTTTTCCAGAATCGACGGAGAAATATGGCAATTTTTGAGAACCTGTGTTAAATTTTTGACTTTTTTTCAAGCACGTTCGAGATTACCAAAAGGGATTCCTGTTATTGATTTCGATCTCCAGATGTTGTTTTTGGTTGTTTTTTCGAAAATGCGTACAATTTTTCCACAATCGCCAAAAGAAATATGGTAATTTTTGAGAAATTTTGAAAATTCGAGCTCGAAACCGAGTATTTCGAAAATTTTGATCCGGAACCATGAACCTGTTGTTTTTTTAAGCTCGTCCAAATCTATATTTCAGAATTTTTTTTCAACTTTTACGAAAGTTCAATTTTTGAAAACCCATATAAAATTTTTGACTTTTCCAAGCATTTAAAAAATTATCAAAAGAGATCCTTTGTTCATCTCGATTTCCAAAAATCGTTTTGGATTCAATTTTTTTGAAAATTCTTACAATTTTTCCAGAATCGACGGAAGAAATATGGCAATTTTTGAGAACCTGTGTCAAATTTTTGACTTTTTTTTAAGCACGTTCGAGATTACCAAAGGGATTCCTTTATTGATTTCGATCTCCAGATGTTGTTTTTGGTTATTTTTTCGAAAATTCGTACAATTTTTCCACAATCGCCAAAAGAAATATGGTAATTTTTGAGAAAGTTTGAAAATTCGAGCTCGAAACCGAGAATTTCGAAAATTTTGATCCGGAACATGAACCTGTCATGTTTTTTTAAGCTCGTCCAAATCTATATTTCAGAATTTTTTGTCAACTTTTACGAAAGTTCAATTTTTGAAAACCCATATAAAATTTTTGACTTTTCCAAGCATTTTCAAAAATTATCAAAGAGACTCCTTTGTTCATCTCGATTTCCAAAAATCGTTTTGGATCAATTTTTTTGAAAATTCTTACAAATTTTTCCAGAATCGACGGAAGAAATATGGCAATTTTGAGAACCTGTATCAAATTTTGACTTTTTTTTAAGCACGTTCGAGATTACCAAAAGGGATTCCTTTATTGATTTCGATCTCCAGATGTTGTTTTTGGTTATTTTTCGAAAATTCGTACAATTTTTCCACAATCGCCAAAAGAAATATGGTAATTTTTGAGAAATTTTGAAAATTCGAGCTCGAAACCGAGATTTCGAAAATTTTGATCCGGAACCATGAACTGTTATGTTTTTTTAAGCTCGTCCAAATCTATATTTCAGAATTTTTTGTCAACTTTACGAAAGTTCAATTTTTGAAAACCCATATAAAATTTTTGACTTTTCCCAAGCATTTTAAAAAATTATCAAAAGAGACTCCTTTGTTCATCTCGATTTCCAAAAATCGTTTTGGACTCAATTTTTTTGAAAATTCTTACAATTTTTCCAGAATCGACGGAAGAAATATGGCAATTTTTGAGAACCTGTATCAAATTTTTGACTTTTTTTTAAGCACGTTCGAGATTACCAAAAGGGATTCCTTTATTGATTTCGATCTCCAGATGTTGTTTTTGGTTATTTTTTCGAAAATTCGTACAATTTTTCCAAATCGCCAAAGAAATATGGTAATTTTTGAGAAATTTTGAAAATTCGAGCTCGAAACCGAGAATTTCGAAAATTTTGATCCGGAACCTTGAACCTGTCATGTTTTTTTAAGCTCGTCGAAATCAATATTTCAGAATTTTTTGTCAACTTTTACGAAAGTTCAATTTTTGAAAACCCATATAAATTTTTGCTTTTCCCAAGCATTTTCGAAAATTACCAAAGAGATTCCTTTGTTCATCTCGATTTCCAGAAAATCGTTTTGGATTCAATTTTTTTGAAAATTCTAACTTTTTTTCAGAATCGACGGGAGAAATATGGCAATTTTTGAGAACCTGTTCAAATTTTTGACTTTTTTTCAAGCACGTTCGAGATTACCAAAAGGGATTCCTTTATTGATTTCGATCTCCAGATGTTGTTTTTGGTTGTTTTTTCGAAAATTCGTACAATTTTTCCACAATCGCCAAAAGAAATATGGTAATTTTTGAGAAATTTTGAAAATTCGAGCTCGAAACCGAGATTTCGAAAATTTTGATCCGGAACCATGAACCTGTCATGTTTTTTTAAGCTCGTCCAAATCTATATTTCAGAATTTTTTGTCAACTTTTACGAAAGTTCAATTTTTGAAAACCCATATAAAATTTTTGACTTTTCCCAAGCATTTTCAAAAATTATCAAAGAGACTCCTTTGTTCATCTCGATTTCCAAAAATCGTTTTGGACTCAATTTTTTTGAAAATTCTTACATTTTTTCCAGAATCGACGGAAGAAATATGGCAATTTTTGAGAACCTGTAGTCAAATTTTTGACTTTTTTTAAGCACGTTCGAGATTACCAAAAGGGATTCCTTTATTGATTTCGATCTCCAGATGTTGTTTTTGGTTGTTTTTTCGAAAATGCGTACAATTTTTCCACAATCGCCAAAAGAAATATGGTAATTTTTGAGAAATTTTGAAAATTCGAGCTCGAAACCGAGTATTTCGAAAATTTTGATCCGGAACCATGAACCTGTTATGTTTTTTTAAGCTCGTCCAAATCTATATTTCAGAATTTTTTGTCAACTTTTACGAAAGTTCAATTTTTGAAAACCCATATAAAAATTTTTGACTTTTCCCAAGCATTTTCAAAAATTATCAAAAGAGACTCCTTTGTTCATCTCGATTTCCAAAAATCGTTTTGGACTCAATTTTTTTGAAAATTCTTACAATTTTTCCAGAATCGACGGAAGAAATATGGCAATTTTTGAGAACCTGTATCAAATTTTTGACTTTTTTTTAAGCACGTTCGAGATTACCAAAAGGGATTCCTTTATTGATTTCGATCTCCAGATGTTGTTTTTGGTTATTTTTTCGAAAATTCGTACAATTTTTCCACAATCGCCAAAAGAAATATGGTAATTTTTGAGAAATTTTGAAAATTCGAGCTCGAAACCGAGAATTTCGAAAATTTTGATCCGGAACCATGAACCTGTCATGTTTTTTTAAGCTCGTCCAAATCTATATTTCAGAATTTTTTGTCAACTTTTACGAAAGTTCAATTTTTGAAAACCCATATAAAATTTTTGACTTTTCCCAAGCATTTTCAAAAATTATCAAAAGAGACTCCTTTGTTCATCTCGATTTCCAAAAATCGTTTTGGACTCAATTTTTTTGAAAATTCTTACAATTTTTCCAGAATCGACGGAAGAAATATGGCAATTTTTGAGAACCTGTATCAAATTTTTGACTTTTTTTTAAGCACGTTCGAGATTACCAAAAGGGATTCCTTTATTGATTTCGATCTCCAGATGTTGTTTTTGGTTATTTTTTCGAAAATTCGTACAATTTTTCCACAATCGCCAAAAGAAATATGGTAATTTTTGAGAAATTTTGAAAATTCGAGCTCGAAACCGAGTATTTCGAAAATTTTGATCCGGAACCATGAACCTGTTATGTTTTTTTAAGCTCGTCCAAATCTATATTTCAGAATTTTTTGTCAACTTTTACGAAAGTTCAATTTTTGAAAACCCATATAAAATTTTGACTTTTCCCAAGCATTTTAAAAAATTATCAAAAGAGACTCCTTTGTTCATCTCGATTTCCAAAAATCGTTTTGGACTCAATTTTTTTGAAAATTCTTACAATTTTTCCAGAATCGACGGAAGAAATATGGCAATTTTTGAGAACCTGTATCAAATTTTTGACTTTTTTTTAAGCACGTTCGAGATTACCAAAAGGGATTCCTTTATTGATTTCGATCTCCAGATGTTGTTTTTGGTTTTTTTTCGAAAATTCGTACAATTTTTCCACAATCGCCAAAAGAAATATGGTAATTTTTGAGAAATTTTGAAAATTCGAGCTCGAAACCGAGAATTTCGAAAATTTTGATCCGGAACCTTGAACCTGTCATGTTTTTTTAAGCTCGTCCAAATCATATTTCAGAATTTTTTGTCAACTTTTACGAAAGTTCAATTTTTGAAAACCCATATAAAATTTTTGGCTTTTCCCAAGCATTTTCGAAAATTACCAAAAGAGATTCCTTTGTTCATCTCGATTTCCAGAAATCGTTTTGGATTCAATTTTTTTGAAAATTCTAACTTTTTTTCCAGAATCGACGGGAGAAATATGGCAATTTTTGAGAACCTGTGTC
Organism: Zophobas atratus; assembly: GCA_022388445.1. Taxonomy (NCBI): domain Eukaryota; kingdom Metazoa; phylum Arthropoda; class Insecta; order Coleoptera; family Tenebrionidae; genus Zophobas; species Zophobas atratus. Next base: position 4,544,136 of record CM039448.1, read on the forward strand.
AAATTTTTGACTTTTTTTCAAGCACGTTCGAGATTACCAAAAGGGATTCCTTTATTGATTTCGATCTCCAGATGTTGTTTTTTGGTTTTTTTTCGAAAATTCGTACAATTTTTCCACAATCGCCAAAAGAAATATGGTAATTTTTGAGAAATTTTGAAAATTCGAGCTCGAAACCGAGTATTTCGAAAATTTTGATCCGGAACCATGAACCTGTTATGTTTTTTTTAAGCTCGTCCAAATCTATATTTCAGAATTTTTTGTCAACTTTTACGAAAGTTCAATTTTTGAAAACCCATATAAAATTTTTGACTTTTCCCAAGCATTTTCAAAAATTATCGAAAGAGACTCCTTTGTTCATCTCGATTTCCAAAAATCGTTTTGGACTCAATTTTTTTGAAAATTCTTACAATTTTTCCAGAATCGACGGAAGAAATATGGCAATTTTTGAGAACCTGTATCAAATTTTTGACTTTTTTTTAAGCACGTTCGAGATTACCAAAAGGGATTCCTTTATTGATTTCGATCTCCAGATGTTGTTTTTGGTTGTTTTTTCGAAAATGCGTACAATTTTTCCACAATCGCCAAAAGAAATATGGTAATTTTGAGAAATTTTGAAAATTCGAGCTCGAAACCGAGTATTTCGAAAATTTTGATCCGGAACCATGAACCTGTTATGTTTTTTTAAGCTCGTCCAAATCTATATTTCAGAATTTTTTGTCAACTTTTACGAAAGTTCAATTTTTGAAAACCCATATAAAATTTTTGGCTTTTCCCAAGCATTTTCAAAAATTATCACAAGAGACTCCCTTTTTTCATCTCGATTTCCAAAAATCGTTTTGGACTCAATTTTTTTTGAAAATTCTTACAATTTTTCCAGAATCGACGGAAGAAATATGGCAATTTTTGAGAACCTGTATCAAATTTTTGACTTTTTTTTAAGCACGTTCGAGATTACCAAAAGGGATTCCTTTATTGATTTCGATCTCCAGATGTTGTTTTTGGTTATTTTTTCGAAAATTCGTACAATTTTTCCACAATCGCCAAAAGAAAATATGGTAATTTTTGAGAAATTTTGAAAATTCGAGCTCGAAACCGAGAATTTCGAAAATTTTGATCCGGAACCATGAACCTGTCATGTTTTTTTAAGCTCGTCCAAATCTATATTTCAGAATTTTTTGTCAACTTTTACGAAAGTTCAATTTTTGAAAACCCATCTAAATTTTTGACTTTTCCCAAGCATTTTAAAAAATTATCAAAAGAGACTCCTTTGTTCATCTCGATTTCCAAAAATCGTTTTGGACTCAATTTTTTTGAAAATTCTTACAATTTTTCCAGAATCGACGGAAGAAATATGGCAATTTTTGAGAACCTGTATCAAATTTTTGACTTTTTTTTAAGCACGTTCGAGATTACCAAAAGGGATTCCTTTATTGATTTCGATCTCCAGATGTTGTTTTTGGTTGTTTTTTCGAAAATTCGTACAATTTTTCCATAATCGCCAAAAGAAATATGGTAATTTTTGAGAAATTTTGAAAATTCAGCTCGAAACCGAGTATTTCGAAAATTTTGATCCGGAACCTTGAACCTGTCATGTTTTTTTAAGCTCGTCGAAATCAATATTTCAGAATTTTTTGTCAACTTTTACGAAAGTTCAATTTTTGAAAACCCATATAAAATTTTTGGCTTTTCCCAAGCATTTTCGAAAATTACCAAAAGAGATTCCTTTGTTCATCTCGATTTCCAGAAATCGTTTTGGATTCAATTTTTTTGAAAATTCTAACTTTTTTTCCAGAATCGACGGGAGAAATATGGCAATTTTTGAGAACCTGTGTCAAATTTTTGACTTTTTTTCAAGCACGTTCGAGATTACCAAAAGGGATTCCTTTATTGATTTCGATCTCCAGATGTTGTTTTTGGTTTTTTTTCGAAAATGCGTACAATTTTTCCACAATCGCCAAAAGAAATATGGTAATTTTTGAGAAATTTTGAAAATTCGAGCTCGAAACCGAGAATTTCGAAAATTTTGATCCGGAACCATGAACCTGTTCATGTTTTTTTAAGCTCGTCCAAATCTATATTTCAGAATTTTTTGTCAACTTTTACGAAAGTTCAATTTTTGAAAACCCATATAAAATTTTTGGCTTTTCCCAAGCATTTTCGAAAATTACCAAAAGAGATCCTTTGTTCATCTCGATTTCCAAAAAATCGTTTTGGATTCAATTTTTTTAAAATTCTAACATTTTTTCCAGATCGACGGAGAAATATGGCAATTTTTGAGAACCTGTTCAAATTTTTGACTTTTTTTCAAGCACGTTCGAGATTACCAAAAGGGATTCCTTTATTGATTTCGATCTCCAGATGTTGTTTTTGGTTTTTTTTTCGAAAATTCGTACAATTTTTCCACAATCGCCAAAAGAAATATGGTAATTTTTGAGAAATTTTGAAAATTCGAGCTCGAAACCGAGTATTTCGAAAATTTTGATCCGGAACCATGAACCTGTTATGTTTTTTTAAGCTCGTCCAAATCTATATTTCAGAAATTTTTTGTCAACTTTTACGAAAGTTCAATTTTTGAAAACCCATATAAAATTTTTGACTTTTCCAAGCATTTTCAAAAATTATCGAAAGAGAATCCTTTGTTCATCTCGATTTCCAAAAATCGTTTTGGACTCAATTTTTTTGAAAATTCTTACAATTTTTTCCAGAATCGACGGAAGAAATATGGCAATTTTTGAGAACCTGTATCAAATTTTTGACTTTTTTTTAAGCACGTTCGAGATTACCAAAAGGGATTCCTTTATTGATTTCGATCTCCAGATGTTGTTTTTGGTTGTTTTTTCGAAAATTCGTACAATTTTTCCACAATCGCCAAAAGAAATATGGTAATTTTTGAGAAATTTTGAAAATTCGAGCTCGAAACCGAGTATTTCGAAAATTTTGATCCGGAACCATGAACCTGTATGTTTTTTTAAGCTCGTCCAAATCTATATTTCAGAATTTTTTGTCAACTTTTACGAAAGTTCAATTTTTGAAAACCCATATAAAATTTTTGGCTTTTCCCAAGCATTTTCAAAAATTATCAAAGAGACTCCTTTGTTCATCTCGATTTCCAAAAATCGTTTTGGACTCAATTTTTTTGAAAATTCTTACAATTTTTTCCAGAATCGACGGAAGAAATATGGCAATTTTTGAGAACCTGTATCAAATTTTTGACTTTTTTTAAGCACGTTCGAGATTACCAAAAGGGATTCCTTTATTGATTTCGATCTCCAGATGTTGTTTTTGGTTTTTTTTCGAAAATTCGTACAATTTTTCCACAATCGCCAAAAGAAATATGGTAATTTTTGAGAAATTTTGAAAATTCGAGCTCGAAACCGAGAATTTCGAAAATTTTGATCCGGAACCATGAACCTGTCATGTTTTTTTAAGCTCGTCAAATCTAAAATTTCAGAATTTTTTGTCAACTTTTACGAAAGTTCAATTTTTGAAAACCCATCTAAATTTTTGACTTTTCCCAAGCATTTTAAAAAATTATCAAAAGAGACTCCTTTGTTCATCTCGATTTCCAAAAATCGTTTTGGACTCAATTTTTTTGAAAATTCTACAATTTTTCCAGAATCGACGGGAAGAAATATGGCAATTTTTGAGAACCTGTATCAAATTTTTGACTTTTTTTTAAGCACGTTCGAGATTACCAAAAGGGATTCCTTTATTGATTTCGATCTCCAGATGTTGTTTTTGGTTGTTTTTTCGAAAATTCGTACAATTTTTCCATAATCGCCAAAAGAAATATGGTAATTTTTGAGAAATTTTGAAAATTCCAGCTCGAAACCGAGTATTTCGAAAATTTTGATCCGGAACCATGAACCTGTCATGTTTTTTTAAGCTCGTCAAATCATATTTCAGAATTTTTTGTCAACTTTTACGAAAGTTCAATTTTTGAAAACCCATATAAAATTTTTGGCTTTTCCCAAGCATTTTCGAAAATTACCAAAAGAGATTCCTTTGTTCATCTCGATTTCCAGAAATCGTTTTGGATTCAATTTTTTTGAAAATTCTAACTTTTTTCCAGAATCGACGGAAGAAATATGGCAATTTTTGAGAACCTGTATCAAATTTTTGACTTTTTTTTAAGCACGTTCGAGATTACCAAAAGGGATTCCTTTATTGATTTCGATCTCCAGATGTTGTTTTTGGTTATTTTTTCGAAAATTCGTACAATTTTTCCACAATCGCCAAAAGAAATATGGTAATTTTTGAGAAATTTTGAAAATTCGAGCTCGAAACCGAGAATTTCGAAAATTTTGATCCGGAACCATGAACCTGTCATGTTTTTTTAAGCTCGTCCAAATCTATATTTCAGAATTTTTTGTCAACTTTTACGAAAGTTCAATTTTTGAAAACCCATCTAAATTTTTGACTTTTCCCAAGCATTTTAAAAAATTATCAAAAGAGACTCCTTTGTTCATCTCGATTTCCAAAAATCGTTTTGGACTCAATTTTTTTGAAAATTCTTACAATTTTTCCAGAATCGACGGAAGAAATATGGCAATTTTTGAGAACCTGTATCAAATTTTTGACTTTTTTTTAAGCACGTTCGAGATTACCAAAAGGGATTCCTTTATTGATTTCGATCTCCAGATGTTGTTTTTGGTTGTTTTTTCGAAAATTCGTACAATTTTTCCATAATCGCCAAAAGAAATATGGTAATTTTTGAGAAATTTTGAAAATTCAGCTCGAAACCGAGTATTTCGAAAATTTTGATCCGGAACCTTGAACCTGTCATGTTTTTTTAAGCTCGTCGAAATCAATATTTCAGAATTTTTTGTCAACTTTTACGAAAGTTCAATTTTTGAAAACCCATATAAAATTTTTGGCTTTTCCCAAGCATTTTCGAAAATTACAAAAGAGATTCCTTTGTTCATCTCGATTTCCAGAAATCGTTTTGGATTCAATTTTTTTGAAAATTCTAACTTTTTTTCCAGAATCGACGGGAGAAATATGGCAATTTTTGAGAACCTGTATCAAATTTTTGACTTTTTTTTAAGCACGTTCGAGATTACCAAAAGGGATTCCTTTATTGATTTCGATCTCCAGATGTTGTTTTTGGTTTATTTTTCGAAAATTCGTACAATTTTTCCACAATCGCCAAAAGAAATATGGTAATTTTTGAGAAATTTTGAAAATTCGAGCTCGAAACCGAGAATTTCGAAAATTTTGATCCGGAACCATGAACCTGTCATGTTTTTTTAAGCTCGTCCAAATCTATATTTCAGAATTTTTTGTCAACTTTTACGAAAGTTCAATTTTTGAAAACCCATATAAAATTTTTGACTTTTCCCAAGCATTTTAAAAAATTATCAAAAGAGACTCCTTTGTTCATCTCGATTTCCAAAAATCCTTTTGGAATCAATTTTTTTGAAAATTCTTACATTTTTTGCAGAATCGACGGAAGAAAAATGGCAATTTTTGAGAACCTGTATCAAATTTTTGACCTTTTTCAAGCACATTCGAAATTACCAAAAGGGATTCCTTTATTGATTTCGATCTCCAGATGTTGTTTTTGGTTGTTTTTTCGAAAATTCGTACAATTTTTCTATAATCGCCAAAAGAAATATGGTAATTTTTGAGAAATTTTGAAAATTCCAGCTCGAAACCGAGTATTTCGAAAATTTTGATCCGGAACCTTGAACCTGTCATGTTTTTTTAAGCTCGTCGAAATCAATATTTCAGAATTTTTTGTCAACTTTTACGAAAGTTCAATTTTTGAAAACCCATATAAAATTTTTGGCTTTTCCCAAGCATTTTCGAAAATTACCAAAAGAGATTCCTTTGGTCATCTCGATTTCCAGAAATCGTTTTGGATTCAATTTTTTTGAAAATTCTAACTTTTTTTCCAGAATCGACGGAGAAATATGGCAATTTTTGAGAACCTGTGTCAAATTTTTGCCTTTTTTTCAAGCACGTTCGAGATTACCAAAAGGGATTCCTTTATTGATTTCGATCTCCAGATGTTGTTTTTGGTTGTTTTTTCGAAAATGCGTACAAAATTTTCCACAATCGCCAAAAGAAATATGGTAATTTTTGAGAAATTTTGAAAATTCCAGCTCGAAACCGAGTATTTCGAAAATTTTGATCCGGAACCTTGAACCTGTCATGTTTTTTTAAGCTCGTCGAAATCAATATTTCAGAATTTTTTGTCAACTTTTACGAAAGTTCAATTTTTGAAAACCCATATAAAATTTTTGACTTTTCCCAAGCATTTTAAAAAATTATCAAAAGGGACTCCTTTGTTCATCTCGATTTCCAAAAATCCTTTTGGATTCAATTTTTTTGAAAATCCTTACAATTTTTCCAGAATCGACTTAAGAAATATGGCAATTTTTGAAAACCTGTATCAAATTTTTGACTTTTTTCAAGCACGTTCGAGATTACCAAAAGGGATTCCTTTATTGATTTCGATCTCCAGATGTTGTTTTTGGTTTTATTTGGTTGAAAAGTCGTAAAATTTTTCAGCAATCGCCAAACGAAATGTAATTTTTGAACTTTGAAACCGAATGTTTCGAAAATCTTGATCTGGGACCATCTAGACCTTGTGTTTTTTGATTGAGCTCGTCGAGATCAACATTTCAGATTTTTTTGTGGATTTTTAGTCAACTTCAACAAAAGCTAAATTTTTGAAAATCTATAAAATGTTTATGACTTTTCCCAACCGTTTTCGAAAATTAGCAAAAGGGATCTCTTTATCGATTTCGATCTCCAAATGTTATTTTTGGTTTTATTTTCTCGAAAATTTGTACAATTTTTCCAAAGCCGCCAAAAGAAATGTAATTTTTGAGAAATTTTGAAATGTCGACTTTGAAACCGAGTTTTTCGAAAATCTTGGTCTGGGACCATTAAGACCTTATGTTTTTGGGTTAAGCTCATCGATATCTACATCTCGGAATTTTTTGTTGATTTTTTGTTAATTTCAACAAAAGCTCAATTTTTGAAAATCCATATACATTTTTTGACTTTTCCCAAGCATCTTCGAAAATTAGCAAAAGGGATCTTTTTATTGATTTCGATCTACAGATGTTATTTTTGGTTTTATTTTTTTGATATTTCGTCGAATTTTTCCACAATCGCATAAAGAAATAACTTTTTTTTAAGTTACTTTTGAGATTTTTTAGAAATTTTAGGTAGAACCCAATATTTCGTAAATTTTGCTCCGGGAGCATGAACATGTTTTTCGATTAAGCTCATCGAGATCTATATTTCAGAATTTTTTGTCAACTCTAACAAAAGCTCAATTTTTGAAAACTAAATAAATTTTGACTTTTCTTAGCATTTCCAAAAATTACCGAAAGTCATTCTTTTATTTATTTCAATCTTCAGATGTTGTTTTTGGTTTTATTTGATCGAAAATTTGTAAAATTTTTCTAGAATCGTCAAAAGAAATAGGAGTATAATTTTTGAGAAATTTTAAAAAGTCGACTTGGAAACCGAATAGCAGCAAGACCTTATGTTTTTTGACTAAACTCGTCGAGATCTACATCTCAGAATTTTTTGTAGATTTTCAGCCAATTTCAACAAAAGCTCAATTTTTGAAAATCTATAAAAAAAATTTGACTTTTCCCACGCATTTTCGAAAACTAGCAGAAGGGATCTTTTTATTGATTTCGATCTCCAAATGTTTTTTTTTTTGGTTTTATTTTTTCGAAAATTCGTACAATTTTTCCAGAGCCGCCAAAAGAAATGTAATTTTTCAGAAATTTTGAAATGTCGACTTTGGAACCGAATTTTTGAAAAATCTTGGTCTGGGACCATCAAGACCTTATGTTTTTTTATTAAGCTCATCGAGATCTACATCTCAGAATTTTTTGTCTATTTTTTGTCCATTTCAATAAAAGCTCAATTTTTAGAAAATCCATATAATATTTTTGACTTTTCTCAAGTACCTACATAGTAGGCTATGGAATAAAATGTGACATGTTCATTTTTTTATACGGTCAACATCAACGGTAAGGTGATATTGTCAAATAATATACCCTATACGAAAATAAAGGTGGGGCGGGTGGAGCCAGTTAATATGCTTCCGCAATCGGCATTATATTGAAATTTTAGTACTAATTTGAAATTTATAATGTATAAGTCTTCCAGGGGGGGCAACCACAACTGCTAGGGGGGGCTCAGCCCTCTTGCCCCCCGTAGCTACGGGCTGCCGCGCGGTCATCGTTCACCATAAGCTCTGTCCGCGCGAGATAAACCGTAAGGTTGGTCCGGTTGGCCGTTAAGCCGTGATTTGTAGCTGGCGTATTTATGACAAAGGACGAGGAAGCGCAGCTGAGACATTTCAACTTACAAGAAAGAAGAGTGTTGCGGTATCTTATAAAGTTGGCGTCGTTTTTGCCGGCAATGCAACGCTACTATAAACTTCGCGCACTGCGAGCCAATTTCGCTAAAGACAAGTTTAAAGTTGGGTGAGTTAATATTTGCTGCGAACTTCCATTGTTTACTGCTAGTGTATTCCCTGTCGTTGGTTTTTACGCCCAGTTTAACATTGCGTCGTTTCAACAACGATATTATTGATGGATGGACTTTTTCAGTTATGCGGAATGCTTTGAGGACGCAAAAGATCTTCTCACGTGTAAAATTCTTGCGAAAGTTTTCAAGGAAAAGTAAGGAAAACGAAACGAGATCGAAATGGGACGAAGTATAGGTGATGCGACAAATTCAAGCGTTTATTTAGTTTGTGTTAGATGTCGTTGTGTTTGGTCGAATAAAAATAATGATTTCGTTGGGCGATTTTAACAAAGACTAATAAATAATAAGGAACGAGGCATTCGAAAGTTGCGGAGGCGGACTGGATAATTTTTTCCGGGTGCATCTTGAGCCATAATTAAATTGTATGAGAAAAGTTATAAATACTTTTAATAATTTTACTTGCCCTGTTGTAATTTTAGAATAATTTGTTTGGGCAGTAACTGCGAGCTTCGTCCATATTCATCAATAATTTCGTAAATTCACCGGAAATTAAGATAAACGATTCGAAATGATCATTATTCAATATAGAACGAAGTCGAGTTTTCACAATTACAAAGTTATATTATTATTACTATTATTATTTTCAGTTTTGGCGGTGATGTTGGTATTTTGAAAAAATGATGTTGATTTTGGAATTTTGATGACACTACCAAGAAAAACAAAGCTAGTAAAAAATTGTGGAAGGTTATTTTTACAGAACTTCCCTCGCCCTTGAAGTATAGTCGGACAAATTTCGTTTCTTCAGAAAATTATAAAACTAGATTTTGCGATTTTTGTTTTGTAATATAAAACACTCATAGATTTGAAAAAATTCGGCAAAAATGTAAGATGACGGATAAATTTTAATTAACGATTTACCAAGCTTACGATAGTCTTAAAAAGCTTACAAGTTTTCAGAGTATAAATTATAAAATGTTGTTATGTTGTTGAATCTGGAGGTCTAAGGTGAAAATTCGACACGGATTCATAAATCACACATACAGGAGTAAGGAATCCTATAAAATTAAATATATACCGGGTGTCTGGAAAATGGCGGATTAACTCTTCAATACGTTATGTACAGGGGTTAAGAGGAGTCCCAAAAAAAATGATGTACTTACATTACGAAAAAACATAATTTTATATAAGTTAAGTTGGCAACACTGTACGTACTAATGCACCCCAATTTTCTGATTTCTTAGTAACGATGCTGACTGAAATCCACTTTTTACAGAAGGTATCAGAAAATCAAAATCGCAAAAAATTTTTTATAATTTTTATATTTATTAAGATAAGATCGACCTTGGCAAATGACATATCCTCTAAGAAAAAAGGGTGGGTGGGCGGGGCTAAACTTGCTAAGATATAACTGAACAATATTAAGAGTAATCACGTACTGGAATAAGACGAAAATTAAATTTAGCCCCGCCCACCCACCCGTTGTCTAAGTTTTTTAAGATAGGATTGAACAATACTAAGAGTAGTCAATAGAATGAAGAGGGGGTGGGTGGAAGGGCCCAATGCTTGCCTATGAAAGACTCTCTGGAAAAAGTTATACTTAGCCCCGCCCACCCACCCGATATAAATATTATAACAAGTAGTACAACAAAAAGTTACGATTGGCGCTTTTTTACAGCCTATTTTCGATCAGTTAATTACAGCTCTACAGAAGAACATATAACAAATCCGCCCACCCACCCGACTCCATTTCGGTTATTAATTTTATATAAAAAAAGTACTACCCCAATCTTTCCCAAGATAAGACTGATTTGGGCAAGCGGCATACTTTCTAAGAAAATAAAGGTGTGGGCGGGCTAGTACTTGCAAAGAAAGACTGATTTTGGCGAAGGACATATCCTATAAGAAAATAAAGGGGGGTGGGCGGGGCTAATATTTAAAAGATAAGATCGATTTTGGCAAATGACATAGCCTTTAAGAAAAGAGAGGGAGGGTGGGTGGAGCTAGTACAAATTCTTTATAAACAGGAATACGTAGAACCTCAAAATTGTTTTAAATTTCAAAAAAAAAACGGAGTCCCAAAATTAACCCAAAAAATAGAACAAGAAATAGAACACCGAAGTTCTCCCAAAATTGTTTTAAATAATAATTTACAAAAAAAAATCTCCATGGGTCCAAAATAATACACCATACCCAAGAGTCCCCGATTAAAAAAAAACACTGCGACACTCAAGACTTTCAAATTTATAAAAAATAAAACACCAAAACTAAAAGATTTTTTCAAGTTAATCTAGCAACAAAACACCAGATTCCTTTAAATTTTCCGAAAATAAAACACCAAAAGACCTAAAATTAAGTGAAACATTTTAAACCTGGGGTTTTGAAAAGTTTAAGTTTCTTGTTGTCGAAATAAGTCTACATATATTAAGAAACAAAAAAAAGTGTAGCCCCGCCCACCCACCCTATCTCTATTGTGATGATTTTTTTATTCGTCGTGAGCCAAGAAGGCGGAGCATAACTGCAAAATCCTTTTCTATGCGCGAAATTAAGACCAAGTTTTTGATATATTTGTGTTGTTCAAAAAACTACGATGTACCTATATTAAGAAAAAAAAATTTCCGTTATTTTTTGTGAAGAAATTTATTTTGCAGTTCAAGGGGTCGGCCCTTATTGCAAGGCAATAACAAGAATTACACATTTCGTAAACGGTGGTTTAATTTTCATGTTCGGAAAAAACGACACGTATTAAAAAAAGGGCAAAATGTACAGCCCGCCCACCCCCTGTCTCAATTGTGATATTTTTTTATTATCGTCGAACAAAGCGAGTTTAACTGAAAATACTCATTTTTTTCACAAGAAATATAAAAGCCATTTTTTGAGTATCGGCTGTTTCAAAGAATTTACGTATGTTAAGAAAAAATTAAAGCCAACGGGTGAGATGGGTAGCTTAATATTTGTTCCCGATTCTTAATTCTTTAATTGTACCGATATTTTTAATTTTTGTGAGATCGAGAGGCGGCAAGTACAGATTTATTTGCTAAAAAATTTACATTGAAACATGGTTTATATTTGTCTTTGTTTCTGAAAAGACGTATTATGTCATAAAAAGGAAAATATAAGCCCCGCCCACCCACCCTATCTCAATTTGATGATTTTTTTAATTTGTCGAGTTAAACGAGGGCGAATTAATTGTAAATCCGTATTTTTCTACGAGAAATTACCATGTGAAATATGTTCTTAAAACAGGTTTAAAATAGAAAATTTGTGTAAGGAAATATCGATTTTGCAATAAAGCTCCGCCTCATGATTGCAAAATCCATATTTTCTTCTAAAATGTACCATTTTAACCAAGTTCTAAGTTTCTTGTTGTGAAAATATGCTATGTATATTAAGAAAAAAAAAGGCAAAATATAAGCCCCACCCACCCACCCTATCTCAATCGTAATGATTTTTTTTTATCGTCGAGAGCTAAAAGGGCGAAATTGAATTGCGAAATCTTTATTATTTCTATACAAAAAATTACCACGTACGCCATGTTTTTGAATATCGTGCTATTCAAGGAATACTATGCATATTAAGAAAAAGTTTTCATTCGTTGCCAGACCTAGGGGCGGAGCCTAATTACAAAATCCCTATTTCCTTACCAAAATTCATCATTTTAAACGTGTTTTAAGTTTCAAGAATAAAAAAATCGTCACAATTGAGACGGGGTGGGTGGGCGGGGTTAATATTTTACCTTTTTTTTCTTAATATACATGATATTCTGTGAACAACACGATAATCAAAAACATATTTTTAATTTCTTGTGAAGAAATGAGTATTTTGCAGTTAAGCTCCGCCCCTTTGGTTCACGGCCAATAAAAAAAATCATCACAATTGAGACAGGGTGGGTGGGCGGGCTGATATTTTGCCTCTTTGTTTCAGTATGTGTATATTTCTTTTCACAACATGAAAATATAAGCCCCGCCCACCCGCCCTATCTCAATTCTGATGATTTTTTTATTTCGTCGTAAACCGAGGGGCGGAGCTTAATTGTAAATCTGTATTTTTCTACGAGAAATTACCATATGAAATATGTTCTTAAGTAATCGTGCTATTCAAAAAACTAAATGTGTAACGAAAAAAAAGATTAACGATTTACCGTGCTTACGATAGCCTTGAAACGTTTGCAAAATTTCAGAGGATTCGCTTTAAAATTTCAAAGTTGAAAAAATCATCATTTCTTCAACTTCTGCTTCGCTGTGAGCGGAACTTTTGTCAAAGACAGTTTCTCAATAATTTCTTCGGGTTTCGTCACGTATGAAAATAACGTCATTTGTTTGGGCACAGAGTCGACCGGGACGTCGTGCGCCGCCCCACTTCCCACCGCAATAATAATTGATGAATATTAAACCCGTTTAATTCCGGTTGTAAATATGTCTGATCGTCGTATTAAGGATTCACTTCGAGTCGAATTAAACCAACAAGACCGCCGAATTGCCAAGTTGCCTATTTGACTTTATAATCACAGATATGTGAAAACTAGAAGCACTTAACTTTCGTGCATGGGCCTGGCGGTTAATAAACAGAAGCTTTATAGTCGAATTAGATTTAAATTCAAATTTCCAGCACATCTTTGATAAAAAAGATCAAACAGGAGGGGCGAGATAAAGTGGTCGTTATAACGCTCCGGAGTACTAATTTAAGTTTTATTGTCGTAGAGCGAAACCTATTGACTCACAAACCGCATCCCGGAGAAAATATAAGTTTAATCGAATTAATAGTCACATCGAGGAAAATCGAATCTCGATGATAAAAACGATTGGAAGATGTTACGTCATAATTACGACAGGAACTTTGTGTCGAAATATTGAATGGAAGAAGCCTATTAAGACTAAACCGCAATCTGAAAGTTGTTTCCGGTGAAGGTCCTCGGGGGAGTGCATTAAGGAAAAGTTAGAAAACAAATTTAACGAATGTAAAGTGGAAGAAGCGGCGGGCCAATATCATTTCCAAGGGTTATTAAGCAAATAATTCAAATGATGGCAGTCGGAGACTGTGTACCTGAAACATCTTAGAGTGATTGATGATGGCGTTCGCTCTTTTCCCCCCTCTCGGCGACCGTCATGTAATTGTCCCGTCATTTATCAAGGATAATGGCTCGGCCATCTTTCTTTGGAGCTGTTACAGGCCGCTAATTCCCCGAAATCTGTTTATGGGAAACGGGATTCCTAGGTGCTGTTTGCTAAGCGACGATATTGCTTGGGACGAGCGACAGCAATACGTCACTCTGGACGCTCATAATTATCGACGAAGCTTAAAACAGTCGATATTTTTACTCAAAACAGTCCGGCGATCTACATATTATCTCGTACAAACACGTCTGACCAACGCTACAGCTTACATAGCGAGTTCTTAACTTATATTCTATTGTTTCAATAAAGTTCGTTGTTGTTGCAGCTGAAGTGCATTATCCATTCACCGGAGGTATATCAACCGGAAACCAGAAACATGTCCAGCGTTGCGGCTTTCATAATATTACCGTAGGGAGTCGACTCCGAAGGTGGGTACACAGTGTGGTGCATTGTGAATTTCGCAACAGTCGCTCCCAGAAGGTGACTGACGATAAGCAACAAAAGCACAGGTTGCATGTTGCATTGCACGGCGTCGCGGCGCCAGATGCATGCGAATGGAACCGACGCGACGCATGCCGCGAAAAAATCTGATGGAGCTTTTACGCGCTACGAGATGTTAAAACATTTTATTGTGTGTGCAGTTCCGGCCTAATTCGCCCTAATTAGGGGTACTCAGGCGGAGCATACACATCCGAGCGAGTAATAAACTTTCCGACGTATAATTTTTATTAATCGTGCGACTTGCGGAATGTACGCTTTTTCGGCGGCGCATTATTCGGGACGTAAAAGCCTTCGGGTTGTCTGAAGTTATATTATGTAAATTATATTCCAGATGGTATATTCAGTTTATAAAATAACGTTTAGAGATAAGAATTGAAAAATTTATCTCGTTTTTTTACAGCCCGAGAACAAACAGAATTTTAAATGGGGATGTTATCTGAGTGTCATGTTACTAACAGATGGAGTTGTATGAAAGATAACAAGGTTTTTTTCTGGGGGTGTGCAGCCGCAGAGCTCGCCGATGAACGAGAATTTGCAATTATATTAGGGAGACGAGAGAGACGGCGAAAGAAATAAAATGAGTAATTGTAGCGCAAAGAAAACTGCACACTTCTCGCCGGAATAAACACCGAAAGTCACGTAGGGAGTAGATAGCTATTATTACGCTGCAGGATAAATCCGAGAGGTCTGATTTTTCCGTCTACGTCGATAAATTACCAGGGACAGCAGAAGCTTGAATTAAAGAATTTATCTTCGCCGGCCCCAAAATCAAACGCCTGTTAAATCTTTACTTGATGCCTCTGCCAAGAGATAAGGACACTACAGAATACGACAAAATTTTATGTCGTCTAAAATATAATTAGTACAATTATAAAAAAATAAAGTCCGAATCGTAGTTTAGTAGATGATGGTGTTAAAAATTGGCAATGAAAGAGGTTTGAAACTTTATAATCGAAATAACGACCATTTATATTCCATGAACAAATGGACTTCTTACAAAGAAACTCTGAATTCTGATAAAATTGTTGCCGGACAATTAAGTGAAGCTCACATGAAATTAGTTTCTGAAAATAGAATCTACGTAGGAATTATTATCGATATTTTACTTTTTATAGCAACAGTCTATTGGACAAAGAGGGGACAGAGAAGACGTGTCACTAATACAGGATATTTTTTAGAGTTACCAACACTATTTGGAAAAAAATTAAATGAAATTGATACAATTCATTGTCTTTTCACATAAAAATCCACGTTTCCTCTAATAAAATGACTGATTAAAAAGAAAAAGGGGTGGGAGGGCGGAGCCACTTTTGGAAAATAATTTATCCTGTCAATTTTCATGTTATGATAAATTAAATAAGCCAATGTAACTCAAAAGCGGAAGCGAATGGGATTAGTTTTACCTTTTTTATTTACTTTCAACTCTTTATAAATGTAAAATCCACTTTTCGTCCAATGAAACGACTGATCCAAAAGAAAACGGGGTGACGCCAGTTTGATTTTTTTTAATTTGATTTGACCACTTGCCAAAATGGAATTCAATTTTAATGCTAGGGGAAATAAAAAATGCAAATGAAATTCAAAAACGGAGGAGGATGGAGTCGGTTTTTCCTTTTTTTTTGTATAGATTGTACTATTTCTGTTAATTAAACGCGTTTTTGGTATTTTCCAATTTTCAAGGCTTTGAAAATACTCAAAGGAATTCTGTAACGTCTTTCAAATCTTGAATCTTTGAAATTTGTCAAAAAACGAATAATTCAAATTAATTTTTAAAAACTCGTAGAAATTTTGAAGATACTAGAAATGTCATGGTCTAGTCAAGGCTCTGAAGAAAAAAATGGCCCGATATTTCACAAGAACGTTATCAATATTAAGTTATACTTAAAGCGTTGATAACACTGGAATTATCTACTTATTTCGGATAAATACGATTGTTGGGTTTCAAATAGCCCAAAATTTTGAACTTTTAGAAAACCCAATTTTCAAGGCTACAGAAGTAGTAAAAGTGCGTTTTGACGTCATTTGTTTCATGGTAACTGTTGAGATTTTGAAAGCTCGCATTTTTGAAATTACTTTTCTAATAATTTAGTTTTCTCAAGGCCTTGAAGACAAAGAAGGGTCGATTTTTGACAACTATTTCTGCGAATTAATTCTGAAAAACTTCATAGTCTTGGAAATGCTACAAAATTGTCTGTGTTAAACACCCTTTTCCAGTCATCAAACGGAACGAAAAGTTTGGATTTTTACTCAAAGGAGTTTTGTAACATCTTCTAGTCGTTTAAGCTATGAAATTTCGATAAAAAACATTTCTAGATAATTTTGAAAAACTCGTAGGAATTTTGACGATATAGTCAAAACTAGGACAAAAAATAGACCCATACTTGACAACATCGTCAACATATTTTTTATTATGAAGGTCTTCAAACCCAAACATAATTATTTAATTCATTCCTTAACATAACAACTACTAAAAAAATGGAAAAACAATGAACTGTATCAATACAGTTCATTGTTTTTCCACATAAAATCCATGTTTCTTCTAATAAAATGACTGATTAAAAAGAAAAAGGGGTGGGTGGGCGGAGCCACTTTTGGAAAATAATTTATCCTGTCAATTTTCATGTTATGATAAATTAAATAAGCCAACGTAACTCAAAAGCAGAAGTGAATGGGATTAGTTTTACCTTTTTTATTTACTTTCAACTCTTTATAAATGTAAAATCCACTTTTCGTCCAATGAAACGATTAATCCAAAAGAAAACGGGGTGACGCCAATTAGATTTTTTTTAAATTTGATTTGACCACTTGCCAAAATGGAATTCAATTTTCATTCTAGGGGAAATAAAATATGCAAATGAAATTCAAAAACGGAGGAGGATGGAGTCGGTTTTTCCTTTTTTTTTGTATAGATTGTACTATTTCTGTTAATTAAACGCGTTTTTGGTATTTTCCAATTTTCAAGGCTTTGAAAATACTCAAAGGAATTCTGTAACGTCTTTCAAATCCTGAATCTTTGAAATTTTTCAAAAAACAAATATTTCGAATTAATTTTTAAAAACTCGTAGAAATTTTGAAGATACTAGAAATGTCATGGTCTAGTCAAGGCTCTGAAGAAAAAAATGACCTGATATTTCACAAGATGTTGTCGACATTTCGTTATACTTAAAGCTTTGACAACACTGGAATTATCTACTTATTTCGGATAAATACGATTGTTGGGTTTCAAATAGCCCAAAATTTTGAACTTTTAGAAAACCCAATTTTCAAGGCTACAAAAGTGGTAAAAGTACGTTTTGACGTCATTTGTTTCATGGTACCTGTTGAGATTTTGAAAGTTCGCATTTTTGAAATTAATTTTCTAAATTCGTAATTTAGTTTCTTCATGGTTTTGGAAATACTAGAAAAATTGTTAAACACCCTTTTCCAGTCATCAAAGGGAACCAAAAGTTTGGATTTTTTTAAAAATAATGTTACTCAAAGGAGTTTTGTAACATCTTCTAGTTGTTTAACCTACGAAATTTGGATAAAAAAACATTTCTAGCTAATTTTGAAAAACTCGTAGGAATTTTGACGATATAGTCAAAACTAGGACAAAAAACAGACCGATACTTGACAACATCGTCGACATTTTTTATAATGAAGGTCTTCAAAACCTTGAGAACATTGAAATTACTTGCAATAACAAAAATAATTATTTAATTCATTCCTCAACATAACAACTACTAAAAAAATATTCCAGTAACGTAATATATTACAATTAAAAAAATAATGAAAACAACCTAATAAGAGTGAAAACCAGCAATTACAATAAAACTATCACATTTAAAACATTTTTTTAACAATGTCTTAACTACGATAATTGCTACCCCGCCAACCCGGAATCTATTTTCTTAGAGCGTATATCATTTGCCAAAAACAGACTTATCTTACCAAGTACTAGCCCCGCCCACCCGCCCTCTATTTCCTTGGAAGGTATGTCATTTGCCAAAATCAGTCTTATCTTATCAAGTACTAGCCCCACCCACCCGCCCTCTATTTCCTTGGAAGGTATGTCATTTGCAAAAATCAGTATTATCTTATCAAATACTAGCCCCGCCCACCCACCCTGTATTTCCTTGGAAGGTATGTCATTTGCCAAAATCAGTCTTATCTTATCAAGATCTAGCCCCGCCCACCCGCCCTCT
Organism: Zophobas atratus; assembly: GCA_022388445.1. Classification (NCBI taxonomy): domain Eukaryota; kingdom Metazoa; phylum Arthropoda; class Insecta; order Coleoptera; family Tenebrionidae; genus Zophobas; species Zophobas atratus. Next base: position 4,562,398 of record CM039448.1, read on the forward strand.
ATTTCTTTGGAAGTTATGTCATTTGCCAAAATCAGTCTTATCTAATTAAGTAGTAGCCCCGCCCACCATCCCGCTCTTTCTTTGGAAGGTATGTCATTTGCCAAAATCAGTCTTATCTTATCAAGTTCTAGGCCCGCCCACCCGCCCTCTATTTCCTTGGAAGGTATGTCATTTGCCAAAGTCAGTCTTATTTTAACGAACTAACCCCACCCCTCTCCCCTTTATTTTCTTATACGGTATATCATTAGCCAAAATAAGTGTTTACAAACTAACACCACCCACCCGCCCTTAGGTTAAATGATATACTGTCTAAGAAAATACAGGGCGGGTTGGCGGGGCCAGTACTTGATAAGATAAGACTGACTTTGGCAAATCACATACTTTCTAAGAAAATAAAGGGTGGGTGGGTGGGCTAGTTTGTAAAGATAAGACTGAGTTCGGCAAATGACATATCTTCTAAGAAAATAAAGGGCGGGTGGGCGGGGCTAGAACTTGATAAGATAAGACTGATGTTGGTAAATGACATACCTTCCAAGGAAATAGAGGGCGGGTGGGCGGTCCTAGTATTTGATAAGATAAGACTGGTTTTGGCAAATGACATACCTTCCAAGGAAATAGAGGGCGGGTGGGCGGGCCTAGTACTTGATAAGATAAGACTGACTTTGGCAAACGACATATCTTCCAAGGAAAGAGAGGGCGGGTGGGCGGGGCTAGTACTTGATAAGATAATACTGAGTTTGGCAAATGACAAACCCTCTTAGAACATAGAGGGGGGAAGGGGGGGGGGCTAGTACTACCTACGATACTACTGATTTTGGCTATCAGATGTTGGATATTAGAAAAAAATTGTGACGAAATAGAAAGAACACAATGTTTTGCCATAATGTGCGACGAAAAGACATAAAATTGTGATATTCTGAAAAGCAAAGCTATAAGTCTGTTAACGTGAATTATTGACCACCCTGTATAAGAAATGATAAACATATTTTAATTCAAGTTTTTTCAGTTGCTGAATGCATTATTACATTCTTTATTTTTGTATTTTCTTCAATTTTGGAGACGATGATTATATTTTAAAGAAAAATCTACTCTAAGGTGGTCGATAGTTGAACATTTATTGCGGTATAGCTGAAACTCACATAATATGTACATATTTCTTATTTTCCACTCCATTTAAATATCATGTACACTTTTTTTGTCTTTTAAGTGAGTCGCTGTCCGTTGCACACCTTAATAAAAAAATAATAATAGTAATAGTAATAATAAGAAGTCTTTGTTAAATGGTACAACTTTGAGAAATGGTAAAAATGGTTCCCCGTTTCCGTCTGTCTGTCGTCTGTGTTCTGTCTGTCTGATGAAACGCTAACCAAAATTTGTTTAATTTGATGATATTCGCTCATTATATTGCCTAGTTATGTAAGGTTGTCTAAATTTTATGAAATAATATATTCTTGCACTTGTGGTTTATTAAACTACTTTGATTTTGTTTATTATTGTATTTTTTTTGTGTAAGCCATCTTGAAGCTTTTTTTATTGATTAAATCAAGAACAGTTCATCCTATTTTCTAGAAAATTTGAGAATACGGTACTGTTATTGCATCAATTATACACTGCACCTACTCTAATTGACATAAGTGTCCTTGTTAAAATTGTGATATAACAAAATTTTGTTACGGAAAACTCACTTGAAACATACGCATAACAGTTTCTTTATCTGTCTTTAACAGTCCACACATAGCTTTATTTTAACTAATAAAAACTCACAAAAAAATTAAATAAAATTCGCAAAAAAATAAAATAAAATTCGCAAAAAAATAAAATAAAATTCGCAAAAATTAATTTTATAATTTTATAATTTTAGCACAATAATAACTAATGTAAATGTTCTACGATGTTCCCTAGTACCATTGATTTTTACTCCGAATTAAAGAATTTATCTTCGTCGGCCCCAAAATCAAACGCCTGTTAAATCTTTACTTGATGCCTCTGCCAAGAGATAAGGACACTACAGAATACGACAAAACATTATGTCGTCTACAATATAATTAGTAAAATTATAAAAAAATAAAGTCCGAATCGTAGTTTAGTAGATGAGGGTTTTAAAAATTGGCAATGAAAGAGGTTTGAAACCTCATAATCGAAGTAACGACCATTTATATTCCATGAACAAATGGACTTCTTACAAAGAAACTCTGAAATCTGATAAAACTGTTGCCGGACAATTAAGTGAAGCTCACATGAAATTAGTTTCTGAAAATAGAATCTACGTAGGAATTATTATCGATATTTTACTTTTTATAGCAACACAGTCTATTGGACAAAGAAGGGACAGAGAAGACGTATCACTAATAGAGGAAATTTTTTAGAGTTACTAACACGTTTCCTCTAATAAAATGACTGATCAAAAAGAAAACGGGTGGGTGGGCGGAGCCACTTCGCAGTTTTTTTTTAATTAGATTGACGACTTGCCAAAATAGAATTCAATTGTTATTCCAGAAAATACATAAAATAAGCCAGTTTAACTCAAAAGCGGGAGTGAATGGGATTAGTTTTACCTTTTTTATTTACTTGTAAATGTAAAATCCACTTTTCGTTCAATGAAACGACTAATTCAAAAGAAAACGGGGTGACGCCAATTCGATTTTTTTTTTTAATTTAATTTGGCCACTTGCCAAAATGTAAATCAATTTTCATCATAGGGAAAATAAAATATGCAAATGAAATTAAAAAACGGAGGTGGGTGGAGTCAGTTATACCTTTTTTGTACAAATTGCACGATTTCTCTTAGTTAAGCACAGTTTTGGTATTTTCCAATTTTCAAAGCGAATCCGAAGTTTGCATTTTTTGAAATACAAGTCTCAAGGCTTTGAAAATACTCAAAGTATTTCTGTAACATCTTGCAATTTTTTTTGGCATTGAATTTCTGAAATTTGGAAAGGAATATTTTGAATTCATTTTGAAAAAAAGTGTCATGGTGTTGTCAAGGCTCTGAAGAAAAAAAAAATAGAACGATATTTGACAAGAACGTTGTCAACATTTCGTTATAAAGCCTTGACAACACTGGAATTATCTACTTATTCCGGATAAATACGTTTGTGCTGTTGATATGGCTTCAAATAGCCCAAAATTTCGAACTTTTAAAAAACCCAATTTTCAAGGCTACAGAAGTAGTAAAAGTGCGTTTTGACGTCATTTGTTTTGAAATTTTGACGTTGGCATTTTTGAAATTAATTTTGAAAACTCGTAATTTAGTGTTGTCAAGGCTTTGAAGACTAAGAAGGGGTCGATTTTTGACAATTAGTTCCGCGAATTAATTCTGAAAAACTTCAAGGCCTTGGAAATGCTAACAATTTGTGTGTGTTAAACGCTCTTTTTATTATTTTCCAGTAATTAATGTGAACCAAAAGTTTGGATTTTTTTAGAAATAAGGTACTCAAAGGACTTCTGTAACGTCTTCTAGATGTTGAATCTTTCAAATTTGGGTAAAATAATCATTTCTAATTAATTTTGTAAAAGTCGTAGGAGTTTTGACGATACTAGAAATGTCGTAGTATAGTCAAAACTAGGACAAAAATTACCACGATAGTTGAAAACATCGTCAACATTTGTTTTATTATGAAGGTCTTCAAAGCCTTGAGAACATTGAAATTACTTGCAATAACAAAAATAATTATTTAATTCATTCCTCAACATAACAACTACTAAAAAAATATTCCAGTAACGTAATACATTACAATTAAAAAATGAAAACAACCTAAACATTTTTTTAACAATGTCTTAACTACGATAATTGCTACCCCGCCCACCCGCCCTCTATTTCCTTGGAAGGTATGTCATTTGCCAAAATCAGTCTTATCTTATCAAGTTCTAGCCCCGCCCACCCGCCCTCTATTTCTTTGGAAGTTATGTCATTTGCCAAAATCAGTCTTATCTAATTAAGTAGTAGCCCCGCCCACCCTCCCGCTATTTCTTTGGAAGGTATGTCATTTGCCAAAATCAGTCTTACCTTATCAAGTACTAGCCCCACCCACCCGCCCTATATTTCCTTGGAAGGTATGTCATTTGCCAAAATCAGTCTTATCTTATCAAGTTCTAGCCCCGCCCACCCGCCCTCTATTTCTTTGGAAGTTATGTCATTTGCCAAAATCAGTCTTATCTAATTAAGTAGTAGCCCCGCCCACCCTCCCGCTATTTCTTTGGAAGGTATGTCATTTGCCAAAGTCAGTCTTATCTTTACGAACTAGCCCCACCCCTCTCCCCTTTATTTTCTTATACGGTATATCATTTGCCAAAATAAGTCTTATTTTTACAAACTAACACCACCCACCCGCCTTTAGGGTAAATGATATACTGTCTAAGAAAATAAAGGGTGGGTGGGTGGGGCTAATTTATGAAGATAAGACTGATTTCGGCAAATGACATATCTTCTAAGAAAATAAAGGGTAGGTGGGTGTGGATAGAACTTGATAAAATAAGACTGATTTTGGCAAATGACATACTTTCCAAGGAAATAGAGGGCGGGTGGGCGGGGCTAGTACTTGATAAGATAAGACTGATTTTGGCAAATGACATATCTTCCAAAGAAAGAGTGGGCGGGTGGGCGGGGCTAGTACTTGATAAGATAAGACTGATTTTGGAAAATCACATACTCTCTAAGAAAATAAAGGGTGGGTGGGTGGGGCTAATTTGTGAAGATAAGACTGATTTCGGCAAATGACATATCTTCTAAGAAAATAAAGGGCAGGTGGGCGTGGATAGAACTTGATAAAATAAGACTGATTTTGGCAAATGACATACCTTCCAAGGAAATAGAGGGCGGGTGGGCGGGGCTAGTACTAGATAAGATAAAACTGACTTTGGAAAACGACATATCTTCCAAGGAAAGAGAGGGCGGGTGGGCGGGCTAGTACTTGATAAGATAAGACTGATTTTGGCAAATCACATACTCTCTAAGAAAATAAAGGGTGGGTGGGTGGGGCTAGTTTGTAAAGATAAGACTGATTTCGGCAAATGACATATCTTCTAAGAAAATAAAGGGCGGGTGGGCGGGGCTAGAACTTGATAAGATAAGACTGATTTTAGCAAATGACATACCTTCCAAGGAAATAGAGGGCGGGTGGGCGGGCCTAGTACTTGATAAGATAAGACTGATTTTGGCAAATGACAAACCCTTTTAGAACATAGAGGGTGGGTAGGGGGAGCTAGTACTACCTACGATACTACTGATTTTGGCTATCAGATGTTGGATATTAGAAAAAAATTGTGACGAAATAGAAAGAACACAATGTTTTGCCATAATGTGCGACGAAAAGACATAAAATTGTGATATTCTGAAAAGCAAAGCTTTAAGTTTGTTAACGGGAATTATTGACCACCCTGTAGAAGAAATGATAAACATATTTTAACTCAAGTTTTTTCAGTTGCTGAATGCATTATTACATTCTTTATTTTTGTATTTTCTTCAATTTTGGAGACGATGATTATATTTTAAAGAAAAATCTACTCTAAGGTGGTCGTATCATTGAAATTTATTGCGTATATGAAACTACATAAATGTACATATTTCTTATTTTCGACTCCATTTAAATGTCATGTTACTTTTTTTTGTCTTTTAAGTGAATCGCTGTCCGTTTGCACACCTGTTAATAAAAAATATATGACTTGTGGTTTATTAAACTACCTTGATTTTGTTTATTATTATATTTTTATTGTGTAAGCCATCTTGAAGCTTTTTTTATTGATCAAATCAAGAACAGTTCATCCCATTTTTTAGAAAATTTGGGAATACGGTACTTTATTGCATCAATATACACTGCACCTACTCTAATTGACATAAGTGCCCTTGTTAAAATTGTAATATAACAAAATTTTGTTACGGAAAACTCACTTGAAACATACGCATTAACAGTTTCTTTATCTGTCTTTAACAGTCCACACATAGCTTTATTTTAACTATGAAAACTCACAAAAAAATAAAATAAAATTCGCAAACTTAATTTTATAATTTTATAATTTTACACAATAATAACTAATAAAAATGTTCTACGATGTTCCCTAGTACCATTGATTTTTACTTCCTGAACGAAAATTAGGGAAGTATTGTAATATAAAAAAGTAAGTGCCCGATTCCGTCTGCTGTCTTCAACAGTTGTCGGTAGAGTTCGATATTACTTAGATGGTACTGTTTATCAGTGGCGGCTTGTGACCTTTTGAAATCGGGGGACACATTTGATTATGAGTTAAATGTAAAGTATAAAACTGGCTGTTATTAACTTATTACCAATTAATAGACGGAAATAAATACAAAAATACATTCAATAAAAGTAAAAAGACTTGTCCACATATCTTTCATGGTTGTTATGTCTATTAAAATATCTATGAAGGTCACTCGTTTCCCGATTCCAGCTAAATACAGCGACTAGACGCACGGTTTCCATGGCAACGGTGTAACAAAACGTCTAAATGAGGCATGATTTGGTCTCCGCTTTTATCAGCATCTTTAAATGTGAGTTTTGATAGATTTTATACAAATTTGAGCGAGATAAAAAAATTAGTTTTGATAATTATGATACAAATTTCTTGTGCCCCCTGGCAGCCGCCCTTGCTGTTTATGAAAGATTAATCGGCTTTAAAAGAAGCCAAAAACTACATTCTTCTTCCTGCTAGCTTATATTAAAAATTTGTTCCTGCTTAAAGCGTCTTAAAAACCGATATTCGCAGTAAGATGACGGATGCACGTCTGGCTAATCTGGCTATTATTAACATTGAACGTCCTACTGCAAAGTCTTTGGACACATCACGAATAATCGATTCAATTTGAGCCGCGCATCAAAATATTCGAATCTTGTTTCACTGAACAGTTAGCAGGAATTTCATTTCACTCCTGCTGTTTATGTTTAAGTAGATATGTTACAAGTTTTTACAAATCACCCCAACCTGCTTACGTGCCTGCTTCACGTCCTGCCGATTTAAAAATCCGTTGTTTCTTCCGCTGAAAAATATCGCCTTTTACGGAAACAACAAACGATCTGCAGTCCATTTTCCGGGCTTGATAAAAACATAACTTAAGGATTCCCAGCTACTTAAGCGTCGGAATGCCTCCGCATCCCTCTCACAATAGTTTCTCATTTTTCAAATCTCTCAACAGCTCCTCGTCGCGCCCCAAAACACCAACTGATTGATGAGAGTCATGCGCTCTGTTATCCGAATCGCATTCTAACCACAATTTGATAAAAACCAAACGAATATGTTCCCAAGAAAGCTCCAACTTTTTCCAACAGTCGTTAGAGAGATACCATCTTATTTTTTTCTCTTCCACCTCTCGAAACTTTCCACCTTTAATTGCGCCCTGCGAAACTCCCGGAATATATTAACTCGCGATTTGCATTTATCACGAGCTTCGAACAAAAAGACACCTTTTTCCAGATTCGGAATAAATCCACAGTCCGGTCCTGTCGGCTCCGCCCCTTTTTTTCTCGTTTTTGTCGTGCGGGCAAATTTAGGACTGATTAATGGTAACTTTGGGTAATTGATTTTTGATTTCGGCTCCGGATTTCTGCCGATCCGGTAAAGTCGGGAGCGAAGACGCGGTTTTTAAAATCTAGAGTGGAACAGGCAGATTTTCGTAATAAATTATTGGGGAGAAAACGAATCTGCACGTGGTTGTTTTTACGGTTGGGAGTGACAAAGGGATGTTTTGTAAAGTCGAAGTTTGTGTTATTTGTTACCTTCTCATTTTATCGCCGACGATAAATCACGCTGACTTGTTGGTTAAATTCGTTGCGTCTGTGTCTTCATTATTTATACAAAAAACAAAGACTTTTAGGCGATATTTCTTGGCGAGTTTCGGCGGAATGAGAATTTTGCGGATGGACGACGCTGTAATTGGACGATGACGGGATTAAATTTCGATAAATTTTCCAAGAGATGTCACACATCTAGATTTATCGTCTAGTCTAATTGAAGGTAGACGCTAAGAACTTTAACATTTACTACTTATTCGTTACTATTCTTTTTTTAGGACATAGTAACTTTAGTGTTAAATGAGATTATTCTTGAAAAAAAAAGTGGCGGTTGTGTCTCGGAGGCGAGGGAAGTCTGCCGTAAACGATATTCCAGACAGTCCTTTCGAGCCAACGACACTCGAGTCACAGCAGGAAAAATATCCGCATCGAATGCTGGCGTTCCGCGTCTTCGGTCGTAATTTCTGGCGGCGTTGTTCGTGGAAAAGAGCAAATTGCGCCCGAGTATAAAAATGATCTTTGTCGTTTCGGATGATGAAGCGCTTTTTAAAATTGATGGTAATTTTCCCGTTAATAAAACCTCCCGGAAACAATGTAATTATGTTCGTGCGAAATCGGCCCGGATTCGTCCTTTTATGACATGCCCTCGAGATTGGAGCGATTAAAGGTACGTCTGGAACTTTTGTGCTCCCTGCACAAAGACAAATTGCCGGAACGAAGATACCATTCAGGACCAAAAGAAAATTGATTGCTCCACTTTAAAAACAAACCGTACTTCCGGCGGCCCTAAACTAAAACAAAAGACGACGCAGCGCAGCGCGCCGACGTTTCGTCAAAATCTTTTAATCCGCATCAGCGACGAGCAGCGCCGAAACCCCACCTAATCTCCGGTCGAGCGATTTTTTCCCGATCCGGGAGACTAATGGTCGCCAACTTTAAAATTCATTAAACGAAAGTTTTTATAATTGTTTCTGGGGCGGTTAGCGTCGGGGAATTGCATTTGCTCCGGTGTAAATCCCGTTTGGAGACGGCGGAGTCGAAATGGTCGCAAAGCTTGCTTTGGAGAAAGTCTTCAATATTTGAGGGAAAAGGTTACCGAAAGTTTGTGTTTCGACAATTACGGCGATGTCTGCGCCGCCACTTTCGGGGACACTTGCAGGGACGGGCTGCGATAAATCGGAAGTTTATGACGTGGCGGTTTGCGAAGTGGACGATCCTTCCGAGACTAGAAATTGCGCGAATATATGCGAATTTTCGTCAGACTTTTGAAGTGCCCCGGGCGCCTCGGAAGCACTTCTTGAAATTCGTCCCCGTCTTCGTACGTACGATTTCCAAGTGAGGAAATGCGCTTATGCTAATGCGCCACCTTATTTTAAGGGGGCACATTGAGAGCAATACCCATAGCAAAGGGGCCCCAATACATGTTTGTACTTATGCTTATATAGTAACTCAGAATGCTCCAATTTTGTTCCTTATAAGGAGCTCCGCTAAAAGACTGCATTTTTTAATAACATATCTAGTTATATTACTATCTATCAGGGGCGGCTGGTGCCAGGGGCACGTGCCCTCCCAAAATACAATGTCTGCAAACCAGTGGACATAGCAAATAAATATTTAAAAAATTATCCGGAAATTTGTGTCATAATTATTACAACTCCGAAGACGGAGACCAGATCATGGCTCATTTAGACGTTTACACCGTTGCCATGGAAACCGTGCGTCTAGTCGCGGTATCCCCAGCAGTAACTCAATTGAGAGTTTTAATTTTCATTCTGCGCGAGTGAAATTGATTGATTTTAGATCAAAATAAAAAAATCAGTTGAATATTAAAAAAAAAAAAATCGTTCCTATATCTTACGATGGTAAAATTTTAGTGAAAAATTCATGACAAAACGAAGAGACTTTTTATAGATATTTTAACGCAGATAACAAGCATGGTAAAATTTTTGTGATGTGCGGTTGTGAAAAAAATAATAACGTGTTTTGTTTTGTGTGTCTCCTAAATAATGATTTAAAACCTAAGGTAAGTGAACAAGTACTTTTTTACTTTCATTGAATGTATTTTTGTATTTATTTCCGTCACACAATTTCGTCTATTGATTGGTAATTGGCATATTTAAGTCAGCAATCAAATTGTGTCCCGCCATTTCAATGTCACGAGCGCCACTGATAAACAGTACTATCCAAGTAATATCGAACATCTACCGTTTCGTCGCACATTATGGCAAAACATTGTGCTATTCTTATTTCGTCAGAATTTTTTTCTAATATCATTCACGATATAATAAATAATATCTCATTCTCTAGTTTCGGACTTGTGTATTTCGACCTTGATTAGAGTTCAAACAAAGTTGTGCGCACCTATGAATTAAAATTGCCTCGTCGCTCTCTAGTCATCAAAGTCACGACGAGGTAAGACTTACCTCGTCTTGTAAAGATAAGACTGATTTTGGCAAATGATATACCCTAAGAAAATAGAGGGCGGGTGGGCGGGGCTTGGATTTAGTAAGATAAGACTGATTTTGGCAAATGATATACTGTCTAATAAAATAGAGGGGGGGGGGTGGGGCTAGTATTCTAGTATTTTTAAAGATACGACTGATTTTGGCAAATGATATACCTTCTAAAAAAAATGGTGGGTAGGTGGGTGGGGCTAGTATTTGTAAAGATAGGACTGATTTTGGTAGATGATATAAGACACGACTGATTTTGGCAAATGATATACCTTCTAAGAAAATAAAGGGGGGTGGGTGGGGCTAGTATTTGTAAAGATAAGACCGATTTTGTCCAATGATGTACCTTCCTCGAAAATGGAGGGCGTGTGGCGGGGCTAGCAACCTAAGATACGACTGATTTTGGCAAATGATATACCTTCTAAAAAAATAAAGGGTGGGTGGGTGGGGCTAGTATTTGTAAAGATGAGACTGATTTTGGCAGATGATATAAGATACGACTGATGTTAGCAAATGACATACCTTCTAAGAAAACAAAGGGCGGGTGGGTGGGGCTAGCAACCTAAGATACGACTGATTTTGGCAAATGACTTAGCTTCTAAAAAAATAAAGGGCGGGTGGGTGGGGCTAGTGTTTGTAAAGATAAGACTGATTTTGGCAGATGATATAAGATACGACTGATTTTGATAAATGATATACCTTCTAAGAAAATAAAGGGCGGGTGGGTGGGGCTAATATTTGTAAATATAAGACTGATTTTGGCAAATGGTATACTCTCTAAGAAAATAGAGGGGGTGGGCAGGGCTAGTAATCTAAGATACGACTGATTTTGGCAAATGACATACCCTCTAAGAATGTAAAGGGCGATTCGGCGGGGCTAGTAATTGTAAAGATAAGACTGATTTTGTCCAATGATATACCTGCCTCGAAAATGGAGGGCGGGTTGACAAGCTAAGGTATGACTGATTTTGGCAAATGATGTACCTTGTAAAAAAATAAAGGGAGGGTGGGTGGGTGGGGCTAATATTTGTAAAGATAAGACTGTTTTTTGCAGTTGATATAAGATACGACTGATGTTGGCAAATGACATACCTTCTAAGAAAACAAAGGGCGGGTGGGTGGGGCTAGCAACCTAAGATACGGCTGATTTTGGCAAATGACTTACCTTTTAAAAAAATAAAGGGCGGGTGGGTGGGGCAAGTGTTTGTAAAGATAAGACTGATTTTGGCAGATGACATAAGATACGACTGATTTTGATAAATGTCATACCTTCTATGAAAATAAAGGGCGGGTGGGTGGGGCTAGTGTTGGTAAATATAAGACTGATTTTGTCCAATGATATACCTTCCTCGAAAATGGAGGGCGAATGGGTGGAGCCAGCAACATAAGATACGACTGATTTTGGCAAACCCTTCTAAAAAAATAAAGGGCGGGTGGGTGGGGCTAGTATTTATTAAAATAAGACTGACTTTGGCAGATGATATAAGATACGACTGATTTTGGCAAATACTTTACCTTTTAAGAAAACAAAGGGCAGGTGGGTGGGGCTAGCATTCGTTGAGATAAGACTGATTTTGGCAGATTATATACTCTCTAAGAAAATAGAGGGGGTGGGCAGGGCTAGTAATCTAAGATACGACTGACCTTGGCAAATGACATACCGTCTAAGAAAATAAAGGGCGGGTGGGGGGTCTAGCTCGTCGAGATGCATCTCTCCGAATTTTTTGTCAAGTTTTTTATAACTTTTCGAAAAGCTCAATTTTCGACACTTAACAAAAATTTGGACCGTCTTTGGAACTTTTTGGAAAATTACATAAAAGATTTTTTTCTAGAGTTTGACTTCTAAAGGTTATTTTTGGCTTCATTTCTTTGAAACTCTTGCAATTTTTTTAAAGTCGCCAATATAAAATTATTATGGCAATTTTTAGGATTGAACAAAAAATGACTTCCAACCGAATATTTCAAAAATGTTAGTCCAGGTCATCCAAACTCTATATTTTTCGAATCAGCTCCTCTCAGAATTTTTTTTGAATTTTTAGACAACTTTTCCAAAAGCTCAGCTTTTCGATGCTCCCCCTTTACGAAAATTTTCAATGTTATTCGAGCATTTTCGAAAATTAGCTAAAGGGATTTTTTGTAGATTGCGACCTCTAGTAGTATTTTCGTCTTCGTTTCTTCGAACATTCTTATGATTTTTTGGAAATTGTAAATAGGAAAGATGGATTTAAAAACAAAAAAACTGTCAAACCAAATTTTTGGAAAATCTTTGACCGGGACTACCAAAACGCAATCTTTTTCTAATCAGTTCGTCGATATTTACATCTCAGAACTTTTGACTACATTTTTCCAAAAATTACATTTTTCAATGCTCCGCTTTCGAAAGTTTCGACCATTTTTCGACGGCCCTTTTCAAAATTACCTAAAGAGATTGTTTGTAGAATTCGAGCTCCAGAATTATTTTAGGATTAATTTCTAAGGTTTTTTTAAAATGTTATACAATTTTGATTCTTTCCCCAAAAATCTCGAATTTAACTCGTTACTATGGAAACGTGGCGACACAATAATAAACAGTGGTAAGTGAAGAAAGATAATCACCTCCGTAGTCTAGTGGTAAAGGCACCCGCCCGGCAAGCGGTAAACGTGCGATTCGATTCCCACTGTAAAAGCAACAGTTTTCTTCGCTTACCCTACAGAAATATCCAATTTAACACCTTTAAATTTCACAAGTTGATTACAAGATTAATAGGAGCAAAATCAGTTTTATCTTAACAAGTACTAGGACCGCCCACCCGCCCCCGATTTTCTCAGAGGATGTCATTTGCCGAAATAAGTCTTATCTTAGAAAGTACTAGCACCATCCACCCGCCCTCTACTTTCTCAGAGGATATGTGATCTGCCGAAATAAGTTTCATCTTAGAAAGTACTAGTCCTGCCACCCACCCTTTACTTTCTTAGAGGGTATATTATTTGCCAAAATCAGTATAATATTACCAAGTACTAGCCCCACCCATCCGCCCCCTATTTTCTCAGAAGATATGTCATTTGCCAAAACAAGACTTACCTTAGCAAGTACTAGCCCCGCCCACCCACCCTTTACTTTCTCAGAGGGTATATCATTTGCCAAATTCAGTCTTATCTTACCAAGTACTAGCCCCACCCACCCGCCCTCTACTTTCTCAGAGGAAATGTCATCTGCCTAGATAAGTCTTCTCTAAGAAATTACTAGCCCCGCCCACCCACCCTTTACTTTCTTAGAGGGTATGTCATTTGCCAAAATCAGTCTTATCTTACCAAGTACTAGCCCCACCCACCCGCCCTCTACTTTCTCATAGGATATGTTATCTGCCGAAATAAGTCTTATCATAAAAAGTACTAGCCCCGCCCACCCGCCCACTCTTTTCTCAGAAGGTATGGGGTTTGCCAAAATCAGTCTTATCTTAGCAAATACTAGTGGGTGGGGCTAGTGTTTGTAAAGATAAGACTAATTTTGGCAGATGATATAAAATACGACTGATTTTGATAAATGTCATACATTCTATGAAAATAAAGGGCGGGTGGGTGGGGCTAGTGTTGGTAAAGATAAGACTGATTTTGTCCAATGATATACCTTCCTCGAAAATGGAGGGCGAGTGGGTGGAGCCAGCAATATAAGATACGACTGATTTTGGCAAATGATATACCTTCTAAAAAAATAAAGGGTGGGTGGGTGGGGCTAGTATTTGTAAAGATAAGACTGATTTTTGCAGATGATATAAGATACGACTGATGTTGGCAAATCACATACCTTCTAAAAAAATAAAGGGCGGGTGGGTGGGGCTAGCATTCGTTGATATAAGACTGATTTTGGCAGATTATATACTGTCTAAGAAAATAGAGGGGGTGGGCAGGGCTAGTAATCTAAGATACGACTGACTTTGGCAAATGACATACTGTCTAAGAAAATAAAGGGGGGGGTGGGGGTTTAGCATTTGTAAAGATAACATTGATTTTGGCAAATGACATACCTTCTAAGAAAATAAAGGGCGGGTGGGCGGGGCTTGTATTTGCTAAGAGAATTTGATTTTGGCAAATGATATACTCTCTAAGATAATAGAGACGGTGTGTATGTTTATATAAACTTGATTCAAAGAAAGTGAAGTGTTTCGACAATTCCAGAAACATCAGTCGGTTTTCGTTTACGAGATATCTACTGCTTAAATTTAGTTAAATTTGAATTATCGTATTCAAGACATTGTTAAAAATATGTTTATTTAATTTGATTTCTTTTCTTATAATTGCTGATTTTCACTCTTATTAAGTCGTTTTCATTTTTTCATTGTAATATATTATGTTAATGGATTATTTTTTTAGCGGTTGTTATGTTATGGAATGAATGAATGAATTATTTTTCTTATTTCAAGTAATTTCAGTGTGCTTAAGGCCTTGAAGACGTTCATAATAAAAAAAATGTTGACTCTGTTATCGAGTATCGGTCTACTTTTTGTCCTAGTTTTGACTGTACCACATTTCTAGTATCGTTAAAATTCCAACGAGTTTTTCAAAATAATTGTTTAATTGTTTAATTGTTTAATTTATTAACGGAAACTTCCAATTTACAAAAAAAATAACAATAAATGGAAAAGAAAAATCAAAACAGAACATAGTTAATTCCTAACAGTGGTTAACAACATATTATTAACTTATTTAGATAAATTGATTAATGTGGATATTACAATTAGAAAAGAAAGAAAAAAAAAATTACACCTGCCTATAAAATATTGATACCTGGCGTCTAAATTTGTTAAAATTCGAATTAAAAACGAGCACGTTACCGTTGGACAATCTGTTTGCTGCCATCATCATCCTATGTAGAGGATGATTTCGACATAGATTTGTTGATACGTTTGCAACTCTAAAAATGTTTCTACTTCTAGTAGAGCGACTGTTAGAGAATGGTACCAGAAAAGACAATCGCGCCAACAAATCCGAATTTTCAATAAAACCATGAATAATATTATGGAGAACACATGCATCTGATATATGTCTTCTAACACTTAATTGTGTGATGTTAAAACTGTGCATAATCCAGTTATAATCACCCTTAATATGCTTATATCCAATCCTAAATTCCAACGAACGAAGAAATTTTTTCTGCACCTTTTCTAATAATTCCACATCGACATTGTATATAGGTGACCAAACAGATCCGCAGTATTCTAAATGAGAACGCACCAAAGAACAGTACAGCGTTCTAAGTGCAACAGGAGATAGTTCTTTACAATGACGCCAAATGAAGCCCCACATACCTAACGCCTTCTTTGAAATATATTCATAATGGCTTTTAAACGACAGTGTTGAATTGAATATGACACCTAAATCCTTTATTTCAGAAACACGATTCAGCGAGTTATTATTAATATGATAGTCAAACCTAATGCTAGACTTAATATTGAAAAAGGAAATAATATAACATTTCTTGAAGTTCAACGGTAACAAATTGTTATTACACCAACTTAATGCACTATTAAGATCCATTTGCAGTTCTTCAGCATCCTTATGACAACGAATAATTTTAAAGATCTTCAAGTCATCGGCATATAGTAAATAACTGGAATATCTTAAATGACATATTAAGTCATTTAAAAACAATAAAAAAAGAACAGGTCCACAATGCGTACCTTGCGGAACACCAGAGGGCACGTCAAATGAGCGAGATAAAAAATTACCAATACGGACCTGTTGACTCCTGCCTAAAAGAAACGACGACAACCACTTAATCGTGTTATCTCGAAAACCAAGCTTATCCAACTTCATAATTAATAAGTTATGGTTGACGCGATCAAATGCCTTAGCAAAATCCGTATAGACTGAATCGACTTGTAAACGATTTGAAAAAGCTTCATTTATAAATGATGTGTATTCAAGCAAATTTGATAGTGTGGATCTCTTGGGCATAAATCCGTGTTGTTTATCTGAAATTATAGAAGAAGAAGCCCACTGCAACTGACTTGTAACAATAGAATCCAGTAACTTAGGAATAGCCGACTGATTGCATACTCCCCGATAGTCATCAATTTTATTCCGTTTACCCGATTTGAAAACTGGCATAACATAACTGCATTTCCATGATGATGGGAAAATGCCTTGTTCCAAGGATGTTTTAAACAAAATATATAAAGGTAAACTGAGTGAAAATTTGCAGTTTTTTAAAACAATGCTAGGGACACCATCTGGTCCAGAATTACACGAGGGTTGTAGTTTACAAATATGTTCAAAAACTTCACGTATACTGGTTCTTAAACCAACATCATTTACTTGTGTGTTCTGATCAAGTTCATATGTTGTCTTTGTGTAATTCTCATTTGTGTAAACCGAAGAGAAATAAACCGCAAAAAGATTAACAATGTCTTCTCCGCCTTTTGCGAGTTGTTGACCCAAGTTCATTTCTAACGGGAAATTATTATCCGATTTCCTTTTGCTGTTAACAAATTTCCAAAAAGATTTAGGATTCTCAGTTATATTATTATTAGTTTTTCGGATGTACGTGTTGTATGATTGTTCTCTAACTATTCTACAGCGATCTCTTAAAGATTTAAAATATAAATAATCATCAAGTTTACCAGTTTCTTTGTATCGACGATGGACAGAAGTTTTTAACTTGCATAATTCTTTAAGTTCCTTACTGAACCAATTAGGAAATGTTCTAGCTTTATGTTTAATAACTTTATACGGAATATATTGCTGGAAACCATAAAACACAATTTCATAAAATAAAAAAACATTTTCATCCAAGGTGTCACCAACTAAAGAAGTATCCCAACAAATAGACGAATAGAATGCATTTAAACCTTCATAATCTCCATTAGCGAAGTCTAAAACTTGGATTTCAGATTCCAATGAAGCAGGGAGATTAACGGAAATAATCCAGGAATACGGAGAATGATGAAGATTTTCAGGAAATAAACTATCTAGTGCGGAACACACATCCACATTATCTACACTAGAGAAGACCAAATCAAGAAAAACGTTCCTTAAATTGGGTGTTTTATTAATTTGTTTCATATTCATAAGAGAACAAGTATGACTAATGATATTAAAGAAATCATTCGAAACATTGAGGTCATCGCAACTATTCCAACGTACATTAGGCAGATTTAAATCTCCAGCAATAATATAAGACAAATCAGGAGTAAGATCAAAAAGCAACTCTAAGTCAGAGCAAAAATCTTCATAAACACTCAGATCACTAGCAGGAGGAATATACACGCCCCCTACAATTAGGTCTAGATTATTAAATTTTATCCTGATGTATATACTTTCAACAGATTGACCAACAAGAGCAATAGAAGCGTTCAATTCTTTCCTAACAAGAATCAATACTCCGCCTCCACGAACTTTAACGCTAGTTTTAAAATTACGATCCGCGCTAAAAATATTGTAATTGCATAGATTTAATTCGTTATTGGAAATACTATCACAAAACCAAGTTTCTGTTATAATAAGAATATCGTAGACACAAGAATTCACCTTAACCGAAAAGTCCTCTAACTTAGTTCTTAAACCGCCAACATTTTGATAATAAAAACTTATCACTTTTTTGATCGCCCATACACGGGTGGGTCTATCTTCTTTGTAATATAGGGTTGATTGTTCTTATATTTAATGGTAATGTCTGATTCACCTCGTGCCAGCCTATCCTTATAGTCTTTCCGAACAGTATTGTTAATCTCTCTCTGCATGTTAGTAAGGTCCGGACGAAAATGGAACTGCCTGTTATCATTATTTCTGTTAGTACGTAGAACTTCTTTTACAATAATTTCATTATCAAAAGTAATTTTTAATGGACGAGTAATATTAGGTTTAGGTGTCCCGATGCGAACTACTTTCTTAGGTGGAGGAAAAGTTCCAAGCGGTGCAAGGATCGACGTTACTTGATCTAAATCTGCCTGGATTTTTGTTGCCAATTCCGAAGCCGTAGATTCACAAATATTAAATAGCATTACATTGGAACTACGTAATTTACGTTCTTCAATCTCTGCAACGATATCATTCACATCATATTTAGCATCACAAGTCGATTTAGACTTTTTGAACTCAGACCATTCATCTTGAATTAATCGTACATTATTTTCCACCACTGATAACCTATCGTTGAATTTTTCAAAGTGACTATCAATCGATTCTTTCAATTCCATTTTTAAATTTGAAAACTGCAATTTAATAATTTCTTCAATTTTCTCGACCGTTATCATATTATTGCTGGACGCCGAAACACAGTTAGGACAAACCCAGTGGGAACTATCGTTTAAAATAGTATTAATTTCTTTTTCGTTCGTCTTTAGGCACTTCAAGTGAGAATACTTTTTACAAAGACCATTACATTTAACAGATGGTGTAGTTGGCGTTACCGCCCATCACAAAATAAACAATAATTAGGCATATTGGATTTAAGGAGAAACGTGGATACAAAACTTCTTTGCACCGACGGGGTCCTTCGTGGTGACTCACTAATCCAACACACAAACTGAGACCACGGAGAGGCAAACACAATAAGACAAAGGTAAAGTAGTGGAAAAATTACTTGATATAGGAAATACTGATACGTTATCCGCCAGCGATGTAAAAAAATTTGATATTGGAGATAGTGGCGTCGTCGTGCCTCTAGTATAAGTAAAAATGTAACTACTTTGTTCAACTCAAAATCTAGACGCACCCACACAACTATGTGGATCAACTTCCAACCAAGATAATGCCCAAAATTAACTATTAATTAAGAACGTATATCCACAAAATTCATGAATATCACTAGGAGCACAAACTTTACACAGCCAACCACACACAAGTTGTTGAATACTTGAATAAGTTAGATATGTTCTTCTTTTATCCAAATTTTATAGGTTAAACAACCCGAAGACGTTACAGACGTGCTTTGAGTAACCTTATTTCTAAAAAAATCCAAACTTTTGGGTTACTTTGATGACTGGAAAATAATAAAAAGGGCGCTTAACACAAACAAATAGCATTTCTAAGGCCATGAAATTTTTCAGAATTAATTTGCCGAACTAGTTGTCAAAAATCGACCCTTTCCTAGTCAAGGCCTTGACAACATTAAATTACGAGTTTTCAAAATTAATTTCAAAAATGTGAACGATCAAAATTTCAAAGGTTACCACGAAACAAATGACGTCAAAACGCGCTTTTACTATTTTTGTAGCCTTGAAAATTTGTCAGTGTTGTCAAGGCTTTATAACGAAATGTTGCCAACGTTCTTGTCAAATATTGGCTTATTTTTTTCTGCAGAGCCTTGACTACACCACGACATTTCTAGTAACCTCAAAATTTCGACGAATTTTTCTGAACGACGTTACAGAAATCCTTTGAGTACTGTCTATTGAGTAAGCCTTGAAACTTGTATTTAAAAAAACGAAAACTTCTGATTCACTTTGAACATTGGAAAATCCCAAAAGGGTGTTTAACTACTAAGAGAAATCGTACAATTTATACAAAAAAAGGTAAAACTAACTCCACCTACCTCCGTTTTTGAATTTCATTGCCATATTTTATTTCCACTGGGATGAAAAGGGAATTCAAATTGAGCAAGTCGTCAAATCAAATTAACAAAAAAATGGTGGTCCCGCCCACCCTCCCGTTTTCTTTTTAATCACCCATTTAATTGGATGAAAAGTGGATTTTACGTCGATAAACAGTGGAATTTAGACCAAATAAAAAGGTGAAACTAACCCCACCCAACTCCACATTTGAATTTCATTGGTTTATTTTATTTATCGTGAGATGAAAATTGAATTCTATTTTTTCTATTTTGGCAAGTCGTCAAATCTATTAAAAAAAAAATGTTTTTCTTTTTGATTTAAATTTTGTCGTAAAAAAAAAACTACAACGCGTTAAAATTGTGATGAGTATGAGATTATCTGATTTTCGCTATTAATGGATCAATTTTAAAATTTTCAAAAAAAATGCATTGCGCTTTACAGAAATTAAATATCTTAATAAATAATTGAGTAAACAGGGGAGGATATTTAAAATTTGTGGTCAAACAAACTTTAGCAATTTTTCGGGTCCAATCAAATCTATAAGAGGTAACCGATAGAACCCGTCCGTTTAAACCCCTCATAATCCGACAATAAAATTTTATGAGAGTGTCCACAAATATCTAAAATTGTGTCTTCATCACCTCAAAAAGTGCAAAAAATAATTGTTAAAGTAACGCATTACTTTTTAAAACTAATTGTCCACTGAGTGATAAATTCTATTTTCAGCAGCTAAGACCTCCTTCATTACCCACGGCTATTCTAGAAACGATTGCTTCTTAAACGTGAAATTTTTTGAATGTGTCGAAATCGTGTGTGTTAGCCTCGTTTTCGCAAATTTCCGGTACGTGGCCTCCGTTGCACTTAAATTTAATGGCGTGCACCTGGAATTCGTCCTGACCGCCGCCATATTTCCTTCTCGAGCTGAGGTTAGTCCGCAATTAGTGAGGTTATGTCATAAACCCGCACCGATAATGGCGGCGATAAAATTATAACGCGTCCCGTGGGTTCGGGCTTTATTCTTTCGAGTGCAGAAGGAAAAGGCAAATACGATTAGAAGACGGGAATAGGGGAAATTTGAAGAGAATTGCCAAGGGATGATCTGTTCACCGAGATCTCAATTCTACATGTGCACGGCAAATACATAAATTGGACTCGCTCCTAGTATGGGAAATTGCTGACTCGAATCTGGCCAGGTTTCCAGGACAGAAGGTGTAGGATTTTATGGCGCAAAAAATACGAATAATCACGGGACAAGGATTCGAGGGAAAAGAGGGATTTGGGCGGCTGTTTGCTCGCGAATTCAATCCGGAAATTAGGGAAGAGGGAAAATTTTCGGACGATCTGTGACTCGTTTCTGCGATATTTCGTAACTAGTAGCCTCTTGCGCTAATCCGGTCCTTCGGTCTAATTTCTCGCGTTTATAAAAGGCCGAAATTGCGGTATAAGAGGTGCTTAGATAAAAAACGATGAAGATTATTCCTCGGCCATGTTCAGAATGGGATTATTTCGGGAGAGCATCCCGGAAAGGAAATAAACCGTTTAATCGCTTTAATCAACTTTAAGCATAAACAAGTATTTAATTTACGAATTCTTTGCAGACTACCTCAAAGTTATGTTTCATTTCACACCGTGTAATTGAGTTTTCCGGATTACCAAGCTGAAAACGGGAGCTAAATAAAATGTAGGTGAAGCTTATTTATCGAGTTTTCTTAAATATTCTTCACGAAATCCAAAGTGATTTACCGGGAGTGCTTTTTATTTCGGTTTTCGAGTCGATACGAGCTGAGCTTGATTAAATTTCAGCTTAAATTTAAAGCAAGAAGATGTGCGTATATTTTTCTAAATTCGCTTTAGACGAGCTCTTTTAAAGTGAAATCATTAAACAAAAAGGAAAAAAGGTGATCAAAGCTACTTCCAGAGGAGGGAAATGTTATTATTTTTATGCATATTTACTTTGACTTGCAATGTCACTTTTAATTATATCATACTTGCTATGCTTACGCATCGTAAACCTCGGAAGCACGTATCACCCGTTCGCCGTACGCCGCCAGCTCGCTTATAAAGTTACGTGCGCACGACTAGTAGTAGTGAGATGTAACACCAACCTACATTACCACACAACATACACCTATTACCTAATTATGCGCGGTTGATCTGAACTTTGTGCGTGCGCACGTTGGGTTGCATACTCGACGCCACTCCGAACTGACAATTTTGAACCGAATTTTTTTGTTTATTGCGTGCTCCCTCGTAACTTATTTGCTTAACCCGTTTTATTTCAAAAAGGTGACCAAAGTCGCTTCCAAAGCACGAATTATTTACTGTTTGTTGTTGCTGTTGCTGCTGTTGTCTTTTGCTCGGAAGCTTCGAGTCACCCACGCGGCGACTTTTAACTGCGTGTATATATTGCGAGCGCTCCCCGACGAGCGTTAGTGAGATGTAGCAACACTACATACGAGGGGGTGACAAATATTTTCAACCATCGAGCTCTTAATTCCAGTCTTTTCGCCTCAGCATTTGGTTATTTTTCTATCAATTAGAGCGTTTACGTCTTCCAGACAAAACATTCGTTATCTGCAGGCAAATTTGCCCACTTTGCCATTAATTCCCAACGATTGTAATTAAAAACAGCAAGAATGTACTTTTAAAACTTTGAAATGGAGACAGTTCTTGAACGGAATTCTAATTACGAATCTACCTTCAGCTAGTCGGAATCCCGATTAAAAATTCAAATTCTTCTAGACGCAATTATTTAAATTTTTGAGTGCAAGTTCGAAAACGCCTGAAATGTCTACATTGTTAGCGTAATGAATAGTGGGCCGTCGTGCTAAAACGTTAACCTGCTTTAAATTAGTTTGTATTGGAAATAAATCAATATAAGTTCCATAATCCATTAACAGATAAATCATTGGAAATGGTGCTGTAAGCAATAACTTGCTCGGTTCATTCAGTTGATTGCAAAATATTGGCCGTTATTGTTGTTGCAAAATTACCGGAGGTGATTTATCGACATACGCTTTTTCTGGATATTTTATCTAAATTTTCCGCCGTGTTTGTTTTTCGGCGATTTCGCATTTCCCGACTCCAAGTAGCGGTGTTTTTGCGTTTTGTTAGATTTTTTACGGAATTGGCCACTGCTGCAATTAAGTTCGCATAAATTCGTTATTCCGTCCTGATTAAAATTTTATGGACGATATTTAATAATCTGTAAATGTTTGCTGCGGCTGCTAATGGCTTTGCAACTCTGAATAACTGGGAAAGCTTATTACGGTGTGTTTAAGAGGCGTTTTAGGTATTTGGGTAAGAGAAATTGCGTACACTCTATCGAATTCTGTTTTTCGTTAAAATGTCTTGTTCGCGACATTGGCTTTTGAAAATCGATGCTTTAGAGTTTGGGGAAATTTACGCGGTGCCTGTGCTTGCGATTTATCGAAGGGACCAGGGACGGACTGGACTGGCGTTCCCAGATTTTTCGTTTTTGGTCTGCGTTTGACAAAAATGCCCCTCACAGGTTGAAGAAATAATGAGTGAAAATCAAAATAATAGTGACACCAGTAACATGCATGTTTGCGACGCCAATTGCAAACACTTTTAAACAGAAAAATGGCTAAAGTTTGTTTGACCACGAATTTTAAATATTCTGCCCCTGTTTACTCAATTATTTATTAAGATATTTTATTTCTGTAAAACGCAATGGATTTATTAAAAAAGCATGGAGGAGAAAGATTAAGACGTTTACAAAATATCGGAGAAACTAGATGGAACAGTTAAAATGCAGCTTTGGTTTCTATTTTCCATCATCTATATGAAGATCACATCAAAAGAGATAGAGATCGATATTTCCTAATACAAATTTTCCATTTTAAATATGTTTTAGGTTTCATGTTGTGAAAAGAAATCGACACATTGTAAAACAAAGAGGCAAAAGAAAATTTCGTTGAAAATTGGTCGACAATTGGTCGTATTTTGCATAGATTTGTACTTTTCAAAGGACGATTTTGGAAAAAACCATTGGAGTTATCGAAGAAATGAAAGCGGGAGTGACTTCTACTGTCCGAAATCTAGTAGAAAATGTATTTAGTGAAATTTCGAAAATTTCGTTGAAAATTGGTCGAAAATTGGTCGTATTTTGCATAGATTTGTACTTTTCAAAGGACGATTTTGGAAAAACCATTGGAGTTATCGAAGAAATGAAAACGGGAGTGACTTCTACGGTCCGAAATCTAGTAGAAAATGTATTTAGTTAAATTTCGAAAATTTCGTTGAAAATTGGTCGAAAATTGGTCGTATTTTGCATAGATTTGTACTTTTCAAAGGACGATTTTGGAAAAACCATTGGAGTTATCGAAGAAATGAAAACGGGAGTGACTTCTACGTCGCCAAATCTACAAAAAAATGTATTTTGTGAAATTTCGAAAATTTCGTTGAAAATTAGTCGAACATTGGTCATAGTTTGAATAGATTTGTACTGCTCAAAGGACGATTTTGGAAAAATCATTGGAGTTATAGAAGAAATCAATGCGGGAGTGATTTCTACGGCCCGAAATCTACAAGAAAATATATTTAGTGAAATTTCGAACATTTCGTTGAAAATTAGTCGAAAATTGGTCATAGTTTTCATAGATTTGTACTGATCAAAGAACGATTCTGGAAAAACCATTGGAGTTATCGAAGAAATGAAAGCGGGAGTGACTTCTACGGTACGAAATGTACAGGAAAATGTATTTAGTGAAATTTCTAAAATTTCGTTAAAAATTGGTCGAAAATTGGTCGTATTTTGCACAGATTTGTAATTTTCAAAAGGCGATTCTGATGAAACCATTGGAGTTATCGAAGAAATGAAAGCGGGGGTGATTTCTACGGCCCCAAATATACAAGAAAATGTATTTAGAGAAATTTCGAAAATTTCGTTGAAAGTTGGTCGAAAATTGGTCGTATATTGCATAGATTTGTACTTTTCAAAGGACGATTCTAGAAAAACCATTGGAGTTATCGAAGAAATGAAAGCGGGGGTGATTTCTACGGCCCCAAATCTACAAGAAAATGTATTTAGTAAAATTTCGAAAATTTTGTTGAAAATTGGTCGAAAATTGGTCGTATTTTGCATAGATTTGTAATTTTCAAAGGACGATTCTGGAAAAATCATTGGAATTATCGAAGAAATGAAAGCGGGAGTGTCTTCTACGGTCCGAAATCTATAAGAAAATGTATATAGTGAAATTTCGAAAATTTAGTTGAAAATTGGTCGAAAATTGGTCGTATTTTGCATAGATTTGTAAAATTTTCAAAGGACTTTTCTGGAAAAACGTTTGGAATTATCGAAGAAATGACAGCGAGAGTGACTTCTACGTCCCGAAATCAATAAGAAAATGTATTTAGTAAAATTTCGAAAATTTCCTTGAAAATTGGTCGAAAATTGGTCGTAGTTTGCAGAGATTTGTACTGTCCAGAAGACGATTCTGGAAAAACCATTGGAGTTATCGAAAAAATGAAAGCGGGAGTGATTTCTACGGCAACAAGTGTACAAGAAAATGTATTTAGAGAAATTTCGAAAATTTCGTTGAAAATTGGTCTTATTTTGCATAGATTTGTAATTTTCAAAGGACGATTCTGGAAAAATCATTGGAATTATCGAAGAAATGAAAGCGGGAGTGTCTTCTACGGTCCGAAATCTATAAGAAAATGTATATAGTGAAATTTCGAAAATTTCGTTGAAAATCGGTCGAAAATTGGACGTATTTTGCATAGTTTTGTAATTTTCAAAGGACGATTCTGGAAAAACCATTGGAGTTATCGAATAAATGAAAGCGGGAGTGACTTCCACGGTCCGAAATCTACATGAAAATGTATATAGTGAAATTTCGAAAATTTCGTTGAAAATTAGTCGAAAATTGATAGTAGTTTGCATAGATTTGTACTGTTATAAGGATGATTCTGGAAAAACCATTGGAATTATCGATGAAATGAAAGCGGCAGTGACTTCTGCGTCTCGAAAGTTACAAGAAAATCTATTTAGTGAAATTTCGAAAATTTCGTTGAAAATTGGTCGAAAAGTGGTCGTATTTTGCACAGATTTGTAATTTTCAAAGGACGATTATGGAAAAACTGTTGGAGTCATCGAAGAAATAAAAGCGGGAGTGATTTTTGCCGTCCGAAATCTACAAGAAAATGTATTTAGTAAAATTTCGAAAATTTCGTTGAAAATTAATCGAAAATAGGTTGTATTTTGCATAGATTTGTACTTTTCAAAACCATTGGGGTTATCGAAATAATGAAAGCGGGAGTGATTTTTACGGTCCGAAATCTAAAAGAAAATGTATTTAGTAGAATTTTGAAAATTTCGTTGAAAATTAGTCGAAAATTGGTCGTAGTTTGTATAGATTTGTACTGTTCAAAGGACGATTCTGGAAAAACCGTTGGAGTAATCGAAGAAATGAAAGCGTGAGTGACTTCTACGGTCCGAAATCTACAAGAAAATGTATTTAGTGAAATTTCGAAAATTTAGTTGAAAATTGGTCAAAAATTGGTCGTATTTTGCATAGATTTGTGCTTTTCAAAGGACGATTTTGGAAAAACCATTGGAGTTAATAATAATAATAATAATAATAATTTAATAATTTATTACGGAAAATCTCCATTTTACAAAATTAAAAATATAATCCAGTACGTACATTAATGGGAGGAAAAAACCAAAGCTATTTAACTAACAATAATAACTAATAAAAATAATTTAAATAAATCATATAAGAAAGTTTAATGTGCTTTTAAAAGCGACTGAATGTGAATTAAAAATATCAAATTTTTCATTTTTTGCAAACAAATTTGCAGACTCCATCATTCTTCTAAAAGGGTGGTTAACTGACATATTAGTAGCGACGGTAACAGTTCGAAAAATATTACAATTTCTGGTGGTTCTGCTGTTTATGCTGGGAATTCGAAAAGTTAGTTTTGTGAGAAGGTCCATACTGTCAACTCTACCATTCATAATGGCATGTAAGGTGCAAAGATCCGCTATGTTCCTACGAGCTTCCAAAGATTTCATTCCAAGTAGGTTTAACACCCACCCGTATTCACCCTGTTGATGATAATGTTGTTCTTTAAATTCAATTGTTCGAAGGAACTTCTTCTGAACGCGTTCCAGAAGGGCAATGTCAGTCTTATATATTGGGTACCAAATAGGAGAGCAGTACTCTAAGTTGGAACGCACCAACGAAGAATACATCATCTTCAATGCATAGGAACTCATATCTTTACAGTGCCGCCAAATAAATCCCCACATTCGTATAGATTTGTTGGATATGTACTGATAATGATTCTTAACTGAAAGTTTAGAATCAAAAATTACACCAAGGTCTTTTATTTCGTTAACCGACGCGAGAATAGAATTACCAATATTGTAATCAAATTTTATAGAAGAATTTTTATTGCAAAAAGTAATGTGACAGCACTTATTTAAATTGAGACTTAAAAAATTTAATTCACACCAGTGAAAAACATTATCTAAATCTGCTTGTAATTCTTGGCAATCTTTTACAGACGTAATTGATTTAAAAATTTTGAGATCATCGGCATAAAAAAGAAACTTGGAAAATTTAAAGCAACGACTTAAGTCATTAATAAACAAAAGAAATAAAATTGGGCCACAATGGGAACCCTGTGGAACACCAGATGTAACTTTGAACGGATCGGAAAGATAGTTGCCAATTTTAACTTGTTGCCATCGGTCTGTTAGAAATGAAATTAACCAATCAATTGTAGACTGCCTGAAGCCAAGTTTATGCAGTTTCAAAATCATAACATTGTGATCTACTCGATCAAAGGCTTTCGCAAAATCAGTATAAATAGAGTCAACTTGGGCTCTCTTTGTAAAGGACTCGTTGAGAAATGAATAATAATCCAAAACCATGCTGTTGATTTCTAAGTACCCTTGAGGCTATCCACTGGAGTTGTTTTGCAATAATGGACTCAAAGATTTTAGGAATACTTGACTGATTACAAACACCTCGATAATTTTTTACTTCCTTTCGATGACCATTTTTAAAAATAGGTTTGATATAACTCAATTTCCATATTTCGGGAAACTTACCCATGTTCAAAGATTTGGTAAATACTACAAGCAATGGCACAGATAGGGTGCATACACACTTCTTTAAAAATAAGTTGCTCAAGCCATCAGGGCCTGTAACAGGAGAATTGTTAAGAGAGGAGATTGCATGGAATATGTCCTTGATCCCAACTGATAAAGCCACATCTAAAACTTCTTCAATAATATAATCATTCCACTTTAAATTGGAAGAACTGTTAGTGGTGTAAACAGATGAAAAAAATTTGGCGAATAAATTGGAAATTCCTTTGCCTCCAGTCACTGATTCATTTAAATACGACATCTCGCTTGGAACATTATTGTTACTGGTCTTCCTCTCACGAACAAATTTCCAAAAAAATTTAGGATTGCTGATAATAGAAGCATTAACCTCGCTTACATAAAGTTTGTAAAGTTCTTTAGAGAGTTTTTTACATTGAGATCTTAGACTCTTAAAATGCAAATAATCTTGTAGGTTTCCAGATTGTTTAAATTTAGTATGTGCTTTAATTTTCTTATGACATAGAGTTTTCAATTCTGAGTTGAACCATTTAGGATATCTGGAAGGAACCTTATAATTTTTCGTGGAATGTAAGTTTCCATACCAACACTTAAAATTTCGTAGAAGATTGCTACCATTTCGTCTAATCCAAGGCCTTCGAAGCATTTGTCCCAGCATATGGAAGCAAAATAATCATTTAGAAGAGGATAATTGCCATTCATAAAATCGTGCACACAAAATTCCGTTTCTAAATTTTCAGTTTGTGCAATAGATATCGACCAAGAGTAAGAAATGTGGTGTAAACTATCACCAAGTATAGGATCAATGGCAGGAATGATTTATAAATCAGTAATATTGGTAAAAATTAAGTCAAGAAAAACATTTCGATCGTTAGGAATTGTATTTAGTTGAGCAAAGTTTAGGAAAGAATACGTATTTAGAACAATATCATAGCAGTCATGATTAGAACAGGCAAACCTGTATCCGATTGTACCCTTTTCTGCCCATTTAACACGAGGTAAATTAAAATCACCTGCAATAATGAAATTGTAGTCAGAATATTTTTGAAACACACTCTACGTCTTTGCAATGAGACTTATATATATTGAAATCAGACTCAGGAGGAATATAAACACCAGCAATAATGAAACTAGACCCATTTGTTCTAAAACTAATAAAAGACTTTCCACTAATTCGCCTATGAAAATAACTGAGGAATTTAAACATTTTTTAACCGCAATTAGTATACCCCCGCCTCTAGATTTGGTGCTTGTTTTTATATTACGATCTGCACGGTAAATGTCAAAATTATGGAGAGGAATTTCTTCATTTTTAATTTTGTTACTTAACCAAGATTCAGTTATTATAATTATGTCATAAACACACGCATTAACATTAACAACAAATTCATCCAATTTAGATCCTAGTCCGCCAACATTGTGATAATAGCAACTAATTAGTTTTTTGAGCTACGAGTTTTTCTGGACGTGTTATTCTTAACAATATATGGAGTATTATGCCTATATCGCAAAATTAAGTTCGATTCACCTTTTGCAGCTCTATCTTTCAATTCTTTTTTGACGATGTTTATATGTTCTCTTTGTTTAGTTGTTAAATCGGGGCGAAAGTGTCGGTATCGGTTATTATTACTTTTATTAGATCTTAATATTTCTCTCGCATCATTTTCGTTTTCATATACAATTTTGAGAGGACGATTATGATTAGTCTTAGAAATTCCCAACCTAAAGATTTTTTTTGGTTTAGGGAAGGTCCTTAAAGGAATTAGAATATCTTCTATCACTTTAAGATCATCATTTATTTTGTCATTAGAAGTCGATGCAAGAGATTCAGGTATGTTAAATAGTAATACGTTGCACGCTCGTTCTTTGCGTTCTTCAATTTCTTCTAACATATCATCAACACAGTTAGAATTAGTTGAAGCTTCTCCCATATTTCGAACATGAGCAATTTCATCTTTCAACAACTTAATATCATTCTCAACTGCCGTAACTCTATTATCAATTTGAATAAAGTGTTCATCCATCTTCTTAAATAATTCTAACTTGAAAACTTCAAACTGATTTTTTATAAGAAGCTCTATTTGAGGAAGAGTTGCTGTTTCATTACTTACTAAACACTTAGAACAAGTCCAAGGTTCTTTAATAACGACAAATTTAGTAAGATCAGGATCAGACAGGTTCAAACATTTTACGTGGAAATATTTTTTACACACTCCGACGCTACATTTAAGTGAAGGTGTCATAGGCGTTACTGCACCTTCACATATTGAACAAGGAACAGGCATTTTTACAAATTTGTAATTTTTTTTATTTTTATTTTTTTTTTTTATTAATTGGTAGAGAAAACCTAACTAAAGGTATCTGCACAGGGGCACAATTTCTTGCACCTTGCGGTCTTTCAAGGTGACTAAATAACAAGACAGTCGGACCACGGAGTGGGAATTATATGGACCAAACAGAGGTGGAAGACAAAAACTAGTCCTGATAACATAAATTTTAGAAAATCATAACTTACGACTACTTTCACTTAACAAAAACTGAATCCTTTTAATATTGAAATGAAGTTAATAAAGGCCCTTTGAATGAGAATAGTCTCATAAAATTTAAGAAAAAACTACCACCAAAAAATTAACATTTACGTATCACAACTAAGAAACACACCATACTTATATTTTGTCTTTTTGTTTTATTATGTTGTGTAGACTTAGGTCGATAACAAGAAACATATATGAAATGGTAAATTTTTGTAATAATCAATTTAAATCCGCCACTATCCTTCTACAACCCCTTTAAATACGGCAATAGTTGAACCTCAAAGTTACTATCAACGACAACTTGGCAACGGAGTTTGTAAATGACAATTTTCTGCTGTAAAAGCAATGTCAGTGGGAACAGCAACTGCGACGGAAATTTCAACGTCAACACCAAATTGATAAATCCCATTTTAAGGTTATCAAGTGAACATAAGCATGGTAAATAAAGTTTTTCATTCCTAACCAGACCGAGGGCCGGAGTTTAATTGAAATGAAAACACAAACGTCTTTATTTAATAAGAATTATAATAATGATATTCAGTAGCTTACTACTTAATAGTTTTGATCCTCTGTTTTGATGGGACGAACTCATTCAAATCAAACTAATTTCTGCGTCACATTCTTCCGATGCATGAACACAAACACAAGTTGTTTTTCAAATTGAGATATACGTGCTTGCAAAAATTTTGTAATAGAAAAAACAATTTTTATTGTGAAACCTTCGATTGAAATCTTTTAATAAATGTTTGCTTGCAGTGCTATGGCAACAGCAGTGGGCGAAGATCTTTCCGAAAATAAAATTACGCTCCAGCTAAAACAATAAACCAATTCATTGCGACCACCGCTCAATATCCGATAAAACGTTTGACGCTTTGTTGAGTAAATTGAATAATTTGGTCAATGTATGATGTACGATTTCCATCGCAGCGTTGTACAGTGAAATATCACCTTTTGTAGGTTCCACGCACAGATAACTAAGTATTCAGCTCTTTGTAACCCGAACTGAATTATGTATGCGCTTGTTGCTGACAAATAACTTTCGTTAAATAGACGCTAATCTAATTTATGGAAGCGATTGTTAAGGAGAAATATGCTCGAACTCGATAACACCCAATTAAAGTTCAATAATCCATCACGAGGCTCTTTGGTCTAGAGAGGTGATGTGTGAGAGAGTAGGTTATCTATTGATTATCGGGAACAATACATCGTGTGGCATTGTTCCTTTAATTCGATACTGATCGTGGAGATCGTGTTGGAAATTATTGGCTTAGTGGGAGATGAACACCATCATCTCGAATCGGGTGGGCTAATTCAGCGCCGATCTTATTATAGACGCATTAGATAGCCCCCGGAAAAATCTCTTGTACCCCGTCATGTAAAGCGGGTTGCCGGTAATTTCACGTTTAAAACATTTGTCCCGAGCCTCGATCCCCGTCATAACTCAGCAAATTACCCCCTGTATATCATTTTTATTACGTCGCATCGTATATCCTCGTGGGCGGCGGCCGTGGCTGGGGGTGCGTAATTACCTGGACTATATCTCCGTGACTCTGGCCGTTGGCGGTGAACGTGAGATGGCAGAGGAAGGGCAGCCTCGTCTCTGCGGACTTAATGACGCGGAGGTCGTACGTTTTGCTCACGTCCCCGTAGTACGTCCGGTTGCACACTGGAAAAAAATTGATACATTACTGATACACTGGAGGGAATTATTCGCAATTTATGGAGGGTGTTGTGCTCTTTTTGTGCGTCAGGAATTATTATTATTTCAGCGTCAATTTCGAAAACGCGCTCATAATTCAACGGCTGCAGCTGGACGCCCGGTTTCAATAAAACGGACAAATATTCAATGGGGCTGCAAAAAATTTTAATTGGACGGGAGAGAGCGGACGGTTGTTACTATGGCATATTTTCGAGTGGGCTGTTTTTGTCACCGACGAAGAGCGGCGGTGAAAGTTGTGGAGGGCGGCGGATTGTCGCCCGAATGCGTATAAACGGTTGCACGTATTTGCGACACTTTACACGCGTATATGACCCCACAAAAAGTCAGTTAAACCTATTTATGCCGCACTTTTCTCGCCTCGCAAGCACAACACATGCTCATTGAAATCACTAATCATAATTTAAATTACTAAGTATAAATCCTACTTTTTTCCGTAAACCATCAAAAAACAAAACACAAGTGTTTTAAAAATTGTTTTTCAAATAGAAAACGACGAATTGTTCTGTAAAACCTGTGGGAAATTGTAAGTAAGAAATTGTGAATGTTGCACAATTAAAATGGGAAAACGAATTGTGAAATTAATTCCATAAATTCGCAGAATAATATATGAATTTTTGAACAATAAATAAATAACTAAAATGTGTTGTTTTTTGCCACTTTCACATTCGGTTATTATTAGCAACTTTTATTTAATGGAGAATGCTTTGGTTTTTTAAAAACGATATGAATTTCACATGTAACTACACGAACAATCATATAAAACGCCCTGAATAAAAAAGTCCAAAGACAGCATTCTACGAATATTGTAATAAAATTACAAGAGTTGAGACGCTTTGTTGTCGTTAAAACAGATGCCTTTTTTATATACATTTTCAAGAATTGTGTTTGTTATAACCGATCTTGATTGTAAAATTTCTCGCAATAACCGATCTGGAGCGAACAATTTTTTCGTTATATCCGATCCGTTACTAAAAGTTACCCGTTATAAAGGGACATTTGTACATAGAGTAGTACATAAAGGTCAAGGGACCAAGAAATTTACTCGTTATAGCCAATTTGTCGACATAAGCGGGACTTGTAATAGAGGAGTTCTACTGTATTTGCCCCTGGAATTGTAAAAATTCCTATATTTCAACTGGCGATTTAGGAAAAACAATAAAAATTTTCGAAGAAACGAAGCCTAAAGTGTCAAAATCACTCATATCTTATAAAATGCAAGCCCCGCCCTCTATTTTCTTGGAAGATATGCCATTTGCCAAAAACAGTCTTATCTTATCAAGTACTAGCCCCGCCCACCCGCCCACTGTTTCCTTGGAAGGTATGTTGATTGCCAAAATCAGTTTTATCTTAACAAGTTGTAGCCCCAGCCACCTCAGTCTTCTCATTCTAAAGACTAATTTTATTTCTGCTCAGTATAAGATCATTCGTTTCATTCAGACCGGATAAAATTAATCATTTAAATGAAGTTCGGGTGGGTGGGCGGGGCTAATTAAGTTCTGCTGTGGAGTGGGAGTGGAAACTAATAGAATCTAGGATGTGAAAAACTAAAAAAAAGCGCTAACTGTACGTTTTTTGTTACATTATTTACTGCTGGAACTGTAAAAATTGCGATATTTCAGTTGGAGATTTTGGAAAAACGATAGAAATTTTCGAAGAAACGAAGCTTAAAATGACTTCTAGATGTCGAAACCTACAAGAAAATGTCGGTAATATTCGAAAATGCTTAAAAAATAAGCAAAAATGTTATAAATGTCCAAAGTGTCAAACTCAGTCATATTTTATAAAATGGTAGCCCCGCCCACCCTCCCTCTATTTTCTTGGAATATATGTGATTTGCCAAAAACAGTCTTATCTTATCAAGTACTAGCCCCGCCCACCCGCCCTCTATTTCCTTGGAAGGTATGTCGTCTGCCAAAATCAGTTTAACTTGGCAAGTACTAACCCCCCCACCCCCAGTCTTCTCATTCTAAAGACTAATTTTATTTCTGCTCAGTATAAGATCATTCGTTTCATTCAGGCCCGATAAAATTAATCACTGAAATGAAGGTCGGGTGGGTGGGCGGGGCCAATTATTTTCTTCTATGGAATGGGGGTGGAAACTAATAGAATCTAGGATGTGAAAAAAGTAAAAAAAAGCGCTAACCGTCAATTTTGTTTTATACTATTTGCCACTGGAACAGTAAAAATTGTTATATATATTTCAGTTGGCGATTCTGGAAAAACAATATAAATTTTCGAAAAAACGAAGCCTAAAATGACTTCTGGACGTCGAAATCCACAAGAATATGTCTAACTAATTTTCGAAAATGGTTGAAAAATGGTCAAAAATGTCAAAATCAGTCATATCTTATAAAATACTAGCCCCACCCACCCACCCACCCTCTGTTTTTTGGAAGATATGTCATTTGCCAAAAATAGTCTTATCTAATCAAGATAACGATAGAAATTTTCGAAGAAACGAAGACTAAAATGACTTCTGGATGTCGTAATCTAGAAGAAAATGTCTAGCTAATTTTCGAAAATGGTTGGAAAATAGTCAAAAATGTCAAAAACAGTCATATGATATTTCATTTTAACTATTCTTAGGTGTGTTGAATGAAGTTCTTGTACAATAATGTGTTGTAATTTTTTTGGAATTACCACACGTTGTCCTCTAAATATAATTCGATCGTGCAGTGAAAATTTTGGATCTCTCCTGGCTTCATTTAGCATTTCTTTCTTCATTTTACATAATTCTGGATCTGTTCTTGTTTCTTTTTCAATTTCATGAGCTGTGACTGTTTCCTTATTAATTTAATTAATTAAAATCGTATTTAACACGTATTCATCATCAGTTTTTTCTTCTTATTTTGGTGATAATTTCAATGGACTTCTGGAGAAATAATCAACATTTACATGTTCTACTGTGGAGTA
This sequence comes from Zophobas atratus, assembly GCA_022388445.1. Taxonomy (NCBI): domain Eukaryota; kingdom Metazoa; phylum Arthropoda; class Insecta; order Coleoptera; family Tenebrionidae; genus Zophobas; species Zophobas atratus. The sequence goes on from CM039448.1 coordinate 4,597,394, forward strand.
GGAGTGGAAACTAATAGAATCTAGGACGTGAAAAAAGTAAAAAAAAAACGTTAACCGTAAATTTTTTGTTATACTATTTGCTACTGAAACTGTAAAAATTGCTATATATTCTTATCTTATCAAGTACTAGCCCCGCCCATCAGCCCTCTATTTCCTTGAAGGGTATCTCATTTACTAAAATCAGTTTTATTTTAGCAAGTACTAGCCCCACCCACCCCTAGTCTTCTCATTCTAATTTTATTTCTGCTCAGTATAAGAGTATTCATTTCATTCAGGCCGGATGAAATTAATCATTGAAATGAAGGTCGGGTGGGTGGGCGGGGCTAATTATGTTCTCCTTTGAAGTGGGACTGGAAACTAATAGAATCTGGGATGTGAAAAAAGTAAAAAAAGCGCTAACCGTCAATTTTGTTTTATACTATTTGCTGGAACAGTAAAAATTGTTATACATATTTCAGTTGGCGATTTTGGAGAAACGATAGAAACTTTCGAAGAAACGAATCCTCAAATGACTTCTAGATGTTGAAATCTGCAAGAAAATGTCTAGCTAATTTTCGAAAAGGTTGAAAAATGGTTAAAAATGTCAAAATCAGTTATATATTATAAAATCTAGCCCTGTCCACCTACCCTCTGTTTTCTTGGAAGATATCATTTGACAAAATCAGTCTTATCTAATCAAGATAACGATAGAAATTTTCGAAGAAACAAAGCCTAAAATGACTTCTGGATGTCGAAATCTACAAGAAAATGTCTAGCTAATTTTCGAAAATGGTTGAGAAATGTCAAAAGTGTCAAACTCAGCCATATTTATTTATAAAATGCTAGCCCCGCCCACCCGCCCTCTATTTTCTTTGAAGGTATATGTCATTTGCCAAAAACAGAATTATCTTATCAAGTACTGGTCCCGCCCACCCGCCCTCTATTTCCTTGAAAGGTATCTCATTTGCTAAAATCTGTTTTATTTTAGTAAGTACAAGTCCCACCCACACCCAGTCTTCTCATTTTAAACAATAATTTTATTTCTGCTCAGTGTAAGATTATTCATTTCATTCAGACCGGATAAAATAAATCACTGAAATGAAGGCCAGATGGGTGGGCGGGGCTAGTTATGTTCTCTTATGAAGTCGGAGTGGAAACTAAGAGAATCTAGGATGTGAAAAAAGTAAAAAAAATTATGCTAACTCTAAATTTTGTATTATACTATTTGCTACTGAAACTGTAAAAATTGCTATATTTTAACATGCGAATTTGGAAAAACAATAGAAATTTTCGATGAAACGAACACTAAAATGACTTCTGCAGTCGAAATCTACAAGAAAATGTCTAGTTAATTTTCGAAAATGGTTGAAAAATGGTCAAAAATGTCAAAATAAGTCGTATCTTATAAAATACTGGCCTCGCCCACCCGCCCTCTGTTTTCTTGGAAGATATGTCATTTGCCAAAAACAGTCTTATCTAATCAAAATAATAATAGAAATTTCGAAGAAACAAAGCCTAAAATGACTTCTGGATGTCGAAATCTACAAAAAAATGTCTAGCTAATTTTCGAAAATGGTTGAAAAATGGTCAAAAATGTCAAAATCAGTCATATCTTATAAAACCTAGCCCCGCCCACCCACCCTCTGTTTTTTTGGAAGATATATCATTTGCCCAGAAGAGTCTTGTCTAATCAAGATAACGATAGAAATTTTCGAAGAAATAAAGCCTAAAACGACTTCTGGATAACGAAATCTATAAGAAAATATCTAGCTAATTTTCGAAAATTGTTGAAAAATGGTCAAAAATTTCAAAATCAGTCATCTTATAAAACCTAGCCCCACCCACCCACCATTTGTTTCCTTGGAAGATATGTCATTTGCCAAAAACAATCTTATCTAATCAAGATAACGATAGAAATTTTCGAAGAAACAAAGCCTAAAATGAGTTCTGGGTGTCGAAATCTACAAGAAAATATCTAGCTAATTTTCAAAAATGGTTGAAAAATTGTCAAAAATGTCAAAATCAGTCATATCTTATAAAATCTAGCCCCGCCCACCCACCCTCTGCTTTCTTGGAAGACATGTCATTTGCCAAAAACAGTCTTATCTAATCACGATAACGATAGAAGTTTTCGAAGAAACAAAGCCTAAAATGACTTCCAGATGTCGAAATCGACAAGAAAATGTCTAGTTAATTTTCGAAAATGATTGAAAAATGGTCAAAAATGTCAAAATCAGTCATACCTTACAAAATCTACCCCCAGTTTTCTCATTCTAAACACTAATTTTATTTATGCTCAGTATAAGATTATTCATTTCATTCAGACCGGATAAAATAAATCATTGAAACGAAGGCCGGGTGGGTGGGCGGGGCTAGTTATGTTCTCCTCTGGAATCTGAGTGGAAACGACGAGAATCTAGGATGTGAAAAAAAGTAAAAAAAAAAAACGCTAACGTAAATTTTGTATTATACTATTTGCTACAGAAACGGTAAAAATTGCTATATTTTAACATGCGATTTTGGAATAACAATAGAAATTTTCGAAGAAACGAAGCTTAAAATGACTTCTAGATGTCAAAATCTACAAGAAAATGTCTAGCTAATTTTCCAATATGATTGAAAAATGGTCAAAAATGTCAAAATCAATCATGTCTTATAAAATACTGACCCCGCCCACCCTCCCTCTGTTTTCTTGGAAGATATGTCATTTGCCAAAAACAGTCTTATCTTATCAAGATAGCGATAGAAATTTTCGAAGAAACGAAGCCTAAAATTAATTCTAGATGTCGAAAGCTACAAGAAAATGTGTATCTAATTTTCGAAAATGGTTGAAAAATGGTCAAAAAATAAAATGCTAGGAAAAAAACGAAAAATTTTTCAGCCGAAAAATTTTTTCGGATCGCTAATGAAAATAATAAAAAAAATTGTAGATCTTAAATTCTATTTGCCACTTTTCGGGCCTAAATCCCCGTTTTTCTCACCAATTTTCGGTCTATTTTAGCTTGTTAGCCCAAAACTCGCCCTTCAAAATTAGACATTCGTCAAAACGTCCCAATTGTCAGCTACGCTAAAACGTTAGAATACTAAGAAACGCTAACTTTCTCTGTCGTTTGGAATTTAATAAAAGCTGGCTAACTGATTTTTAAACACCGTTCACTTTTAATTAAATGTATTCAGCCTTGTTCGCGAAGATAATTTGGGAGCTCATTCAAAATTCCCTAGGCTATAACCGAGTCGAGGATTCCCCCAGGATGTTTCCCAGCCTGCCACGCATAGGTGATAATTTGAAATAATGTCCTTTCATCACTTCCATGTTTAGAAAATTTCGTCGAAATAAATTGTCTCGACGAACACGTAAAAAGACAAAAATGAAGAATTATTTTGTCGTTATGAAATGGAAACGCGTCTCTCCACTACACGAACCTCACGTCTGTGTCATTACGTGTCCAAACCAAAGGAGTTATTTACAGCGAGCTTCACTCGTGTTTGACGCAATTTAATAATTTTTGATTTGTAAAATTACGTCACCAGAATAACGACAACGGGTAGTCCATTAGGACTGTCCCGGGACTTCCCGTAATATTAATCCGACACTCAAAACACCGTCTCCCAGGATTTCCAACTTAAAATTAAATTTCTCGTTATCGTTATTTTGAAGTTAAATCGAACCGACTTCATATCGAACTTGCAATCTTTTGATCCTTTTGATATCGAACCGGACGTGGTCAATGTTAAAAAAAACCGTCACTCGGATTATTTGTTAAACTACTTCTTTTATTAGTTCGGACGGAAATGTTCCCTAAAATGGGGAAGACTCACGACGGGAAGTAGATATTGAGAAGCCACGTAGCTCGGAGGAAGAGGAGATGAACTTTAATCACTTCCACGAAATTACCGCTAGATGCTGATCAAAGACAAACAGACCGATTGTTCGTTAAATATATTTCGAACAAAGAAACATTTTGTTGCCTTTTTCTACGACACAAAATTTACGACCATATGAAAATGCACTTATTTCTTTCCGTGGCGCATTCCATAATAATTTGCGCATAAATCTCGAACGGAAGCCTCGAATTTTTATGAAAGCGTACTGCACTTTCCTACAAAGTAAGGAACAAAGTGGAAATAATTATTTGTGTTGCAGTCGCTAAGAGAAACCCTCTGTTATGTAAATACGTTACAACAGCATAAATCTTTGCAGCGCCCGTTTTGATATTCGTTTCGTATCGCTTATTTAAGAGTCAATAAGTCTTCGAGAGGAGGAAACGTGTTATTATAATGTAACGAGTTGTTCTGGAATTACAAAAAACAAAAGGAAAGTTTGACAACTTTCAACCATATTTTCCATGTCAGAATCGATGCCTTTCCAGTAGCAATAGTTTCTTGCTAGATATTTCATTTTAACCATTCCTAGGTATGTTGAATGAAGCTCTTGTAGAATAATGTGTTGTAATTTTTTTGGAATTACCACACGATGTCCTCTAAATATTACTCAATCGTGCAGTGAAAATTCTAGAACTGTTCTGGTTCCATTTAGTAATTCTTTCTTTATTTTAGATCATTCTGGATCTGTTCTTGTTTCTTTTTCAATTTCATGAGCTGCGACTGTTTCCGTACTAATTTAATTAATTAAAATCGTATTTAACACGTATTCATTATCAGTTTCTTCTTCTTATTTTGGTGATAATTTCAATGGACTTCTGGAGAAATAATCAACATTTACATGTTCTAGTGTGGAGTGGGAATGGAAACTAATAGAATCTAGAATGCGAAAAAAGTAAAAAAAAACGTTAACCGTAAATTTTTTGTTATACTATTTGCTACTGAAACTGTAAAAATTACTATATATTTCAATTGACGATTTTGGAAAAACGATAGAAATTTTCGAAGAAACGAATCCTAAAATGACTTCTAGATGTCGAAATCTACAAGACAATGTCTATCTAATTTTCGAAAAATGGCCAAAAATGACAAAAGTGTCAAAATTAGTCACATATAAAATGCTAGCCCCGCCCACCCGCCCTCTATTTTCTTGGAAGATATGCCATTTGCCAAAGACAGTCTTATCTTATCAAGTACTAGCCCCGCCCACCCGCCCTCTATTTCCTTGAAAGGTATCTCATTTACTAAAATCAGTTTTTATTTTAGCAAGTACTAGCCCCACCCGCCCCCAGTCTTCTCATTCTAAACACTAATTTTATTTCTGCTCAGTATAAGATCACTCATTTCATTCAGATCAGAAGAAATCAATCATTGAAAAGTAGACAGGGTGGGTAGGCGGGGCTAATTATTTTCTCCTATGCAGTCGGAGTGGAAACTAAGAGAACTTAGGATGTGAAAAAAGTAAAAAAAAAAAACGCTAACTGTAAATTTTTTATTATACTATTTGCTACTGAAACTGTAAAATTGCTATGTTTGAACATGCGATTTTGGAAAAACAATAGAAATTTTCGAAGAAACGAAGCCTAAAATGACTTTTGGATGTCGAAATCTACAAGAAAATGTCTAACTAATTTTCGAAAATGTTTGAAAAATGGTCAAAAATGTCAAAATCAGTCATATCTTATAAAATACTAGCCCCGCCCACCCACCCTGTTTTCTTGGAAGATATGTCATTTGCCAAAAATAGTCTTATCTTATCAAGATAACGATTGCAATTTTCGAACAAACGAAGACTAAAATGACCTCTGGATGTCGAAATCTACAAGAAAATGTATAACTAATTTTCGAAAATGGTTGAAAAATGGTCAAAATGTCAAAATGTGTAATATCTTATAAAATACTAGCCCCGCCCGCCCAGCCTCTGCTTTTTTGAAAAATATGTCATTTACCAAAAATAGTCTTATTTTATCAAGATAACGATAGAAATTTTCGAAGAAACGAAGCCTAAAATAACTTCTGGATGTCGAAATCTACAAGAAAATGTCTAACTAATTTTCCTAAATGGTTGAAAAATGGTCAAAAATGTCAAAATCAGTCATATCTAATAATATACTAGCCCCTCCCACCCACCCTCTGTTTTCTTGGAAGATATGTCATTTGGCAAAAATAGTCTTATTTTATCAAGATAACGATAGAAATTTTCGAAGAAACGAAGCCTAAAATGACTTCTGGATGTCATAATCTACAAGAAAATGTCTAACTAATTTTCGAAAATGGTTGAAAAATGGTCAAAAATGCCAAAATCAGTCATATCTTATAAAACACTAGCCCCGCTCACCCACTCTCTGTTTTCTTGGAAGATATGACATTTGCCAAAAATGGTCTTATTTTATCAAGATAACGATAGCAATTTTCAAAGAAACGAAGCCTAAAATGACTTCTGGATGTCGAAATCTACAAGAAAATGTCTAACTAATTTTCGAAAATGGTTGAAAAATGGTCAAAAATGTCAAAATCAGTCATGTCTAATAAAATACTAGCCCCCCCACCCACCCTCTGCAAGATAACGATAGAAATTTTCGAAGAAAGGAAGCCTAAAATGACTTCTGGATGTCGTAATCTAGAAGAAAATGCCTAACTAATTTTCGAAAATGGTTGAAAAATGGTCAAAAATGTCAAAATCAGTCATATCTTATAAAACACTAGCCCCGCTCACCCACTCTCTGTTTTCTTGGAAGATATGTCATTTGCCAAAAATGGTCTTATTTTATCAAGATAACGATAGCAATTTTCAAAGAAACGAAGCCTAAAATGACTTCTGGATGTCGAAATCTACAAGAAAATGTCTAACTAATTTTCGAAAATGGTTGAAAAATGGTCAAAAATGTCAAAATCAGTCATATCTTATAAAACACTAGCCCCGCCCACCCACCCCCTGTTTTCTTGGAAGATATGTCATTTGCCAAAAATAGTCTTATTTTATCAAGATAACGATAGAAATTTTCGAAGAAACGAAGCCTAAAATAACTTCTGGATGTCGTAATCTAGAAGAAAATGTCTAACTAATTTTCGAAAATGCTTGAAAAATGGTCAAAAATGTCAAAATCAGTCATATCTTATAAAATACTAGCCCCGCCCACCCACCCTTTGTTTTCTTGGAAGATATGTCATTTGCCAAAAATAGTTTTATCTTATCAAGATAACGATAGAAATTTCCGAAGAAACGAAGCCTAAAATGACTTCTGGATGTCGTAATCTACAAGAAAATGTATAACTAAATTTCGAAAATGGTTGAAAAATAGTGAAAAATGTCAAAAACAGTCATATCTTATAAAATACAAAAAACAAAAGGAAGATTTAGTTTCTGTTGCGTATTTAACAGTTTAGATATTTTTTATATTAACATTGTAACTTTAACTATTTGTTTTGTATAGGAACGAAATTGAATTTTAAATTTAATTTCTTGTCGAGAAATGAGAATTTTGCAACTAAACTCCGCCCTCTTCAGCTCACGATGAATAAAACATTCATCACAATTGAGAAGGGGTGGGCGGGCGGGGCTTATAATTGCTCCATTTTTTCTTAATATACGAAGTCTTCTTTTCCCAACAAGAAACTGACAATATGTTTAACTAACCTGTTAAAAGAAAACTATATAATATATTAAAAAAAAAACAAACAAAAATTAAGCCCCACCCGCCCCGATCTCAATTGTGATGAGTTTTTCATTCCTAAATATACGGGGGAAGGGGGGGGGGGGGCAGTTTCATTGTGACATATTATTTGCCTAGAAAATTCTATCCTTTTAAAAATATATTTCATATGGTAATTTCTTGTCGAGAAATGAGGATTTTACAATTAAACTCTGCCCTTTAGCTCACAATGAATAAAACATTCATCACAATCAAGAAGGGGTGGGTGGGCGGGGCTTATATTTTGTCCAATTTTTCTTAATTAATGAAGTCTTCTTTTTCCAACAAGAAACCGAAAACATGTTCAGCTTTCCTGTTGTTGAAAGAAAACTCTATATATTAAAAGAAAAAAGAAGATTAAGCCCCACCCACCCGTCCCAGTCTTAATTGTGATGAATTTCATATGGTAATTTTTTGTAGAGAAATGAAGATTTTACAACTAAACTCCGCCCTTTAGCTTACGATGAATAAAACATTCATCACAATCGAGAAGGGGTGGGTGGGCGGGGCTTATATTTTGTCCATTTTTCTTAGTATACGAAGTTTTATTTTTCCAACAAGAAACCGAAAACATGTTTAGCTTTTCTGTTGTTGAAAGAAAACTCTATATATTAAAAGAAAAAAGAAGATTAAGCCCCACCCACCCGTCCCAGTCTTAATTGTGATGAATTTCATATGGTAATTTTTGTAGAGAAATGAAGATTTTACAACTAAACTCCGCCCTCTTCAGCTCACGATGAATAAAACATTCATCACAATTGAGAAGGGGTGGGTGGGCGGGGCTTATACTTGGTCCATTTTTTCTTAATATACGAAGTCTTCTTTTTCCAACAAGGAACTGACAATATGTTTAACTATCCTGTTAAAAGAAAACTATATAATATATTAAAAAAAAAAATAACAAAATAAAAATTCAGCCCTACCCACCCGCCTGAATCTCAATTGTGCTGAGTTTTGCATTCCTAATCAGACGAAGGGCGAACTCTACCTTTTTAAAAGGATATTTCATATGGTAATTTCTTGTGGAAAAATTAGGATTTTGCAGCTAAACTCCGCCCTTCAGCTCACGATGAATGAAATATTCATTACAATTGAGAGGGGGTGGGTGGGCGGGGCTTATATTTTGTCCTCATTTTCTTAACATACGAAGTCTTCTTTTCCTAACAAGAAACTGAAAACGTGTTTAACCAACCCGTTGTTGAAAGGGAATTCTATATACATATTAACAAAAAACAAAGATTAAGTCCCACCCACCCAATCTCAATTGTGATGAATTAAGCTTCTATTGCCAATGCTGTTTCCAATGGTTTATCAAAGGAGACGTTTATTAATTGAAGAATTCTTTCTTTATTGCTGGAATCTTCATAGATTTCGAACAAGTTAAACAAGGATGTTCTTTTTCTTTACATTCCGTTTTGAATTTACAATTTTTAATTAATTCTTTCAATCCTGCAACGAATGTAGAAATTGATTCACCTGGTTGTTGAACTCTTAAAGAATTTATGTTCTTCAGCTAAAACATTTTTCTTCGGTGCAAGATGATTTCTTAGAAGATCCATTAATTCTTGGTATAATTTAGATATTTTTTATATTATTCTTTATTTCATTGAAATGTCATATTTGGAAATTATTCTAAAACATAATAACAATTATGTCTTTGTTTTTAACATTGTAACTTGAATAATATCTATAACAGTTTCTCAATCAATCATTTTCGTTTAGTTTTTTTAGGGAGTTGAACGTCCAAGAAATACTGTCTACATCTTGAGAAGGGAGACTGGCTTTAATGCCATTTTTAGGAGTCTATTCTAGCCGTAAATCTAAAACTGCACTTTAATAAAGCATACTAAAGTTTGGAATAAGTGGATTTGGAATGCTCAGAAGTGAATATAAATCTGCAATGAGATTTTGCGATGTAGGTTTTTGAGCAAATAACGCCTGGACAGTTGTAGAGAACTGATTCGTCTGCAACACTCGAATTTATTCTTAATTGACTTTGAATGAGCCACCGCATTAACATTTCTGCAGTCACTCCATCCAGTCCTGAATTTTAGGTAAATTTCAGATCACTAGAACGCTGCATTTCAGCATCACACAGTTATTCCACTAGAGATGTTTACTTTGTATTATAGTAAGCATCTGTTGTAATAATTAACGAAACCCAGAGAACGGTGCAATTTTCTCTGAACTGATACGGACCGAGCTTCGTTTGTTTAGCAGTAATAGAGAATATCGGGTATCCGAATAAATGTTCCTTTATTCTACCTTCCCCGAATAATTGAAGCGCTCTTATCAAAGCACTATTGTTTAAGTGGATGATGAAAGTTCGTGTCTTATTCAGTGCGTTTTGAGCCGGGCGAGACACGACTTTAGCTCGATGAGTAACAACAATAATTAGGAAACATTATGCATGCTTGCATCGGTACTTAATTGGTTAATTATGTCGTAGTCGACTGTAAAAAATAATAGACTCGCATTAATGAAACGGAGCGGAATTTCAGTCACCGAATTTTCAGCGAGGCAGGAATTTCCTGAAACATAACCGAGGACACGTCCAAACCCTGAGGTGGCAGGTCAAAAGTCGATTGGTTATTCTCAGTAAACATCCGATTTCAGTAAACAATCCAGCAATTTTACGATTGTCTCTTAAACAAATAAAACTCTGCTTTTGAATAAAGAATACGATACGACGCTGGCTGAAACTAATTGTCTTTGGCGTTATTTCCTCATTCGACATTCCAAAATCGTTGTTCATTATCGATTTCGGCATACCTAGCTGAAACTTATCCTGGAACGTCATCGAATTATAGCGAGACGAGTGGATAATTCAGAATTAGAATTCACCCCTCTTGTTTACCCAAGCCGAAATATCGAAACCCTGGATTGTCTATCGTATTTTTGCGGGATAAGAACGCCGATTTTGTCAATTATACAAGCGGCTTCCAGAAAGGTCACAAGTTCGCGAATTGGACGAGAAACCGCAAGATGGAACACGTTGATGCAGAACAGGAAATTCTCGGCTTGCCGACCCATCCATTGTTCGTTCTATCTGGGTCACGTGTAAGGGGAAAGTGTCTCATAAGCGAATGGTTTGAATGAAATAGTACTTCCGAAGGGGTTGTTTATTGGCTGGAGATGGTGTATAGATGGTGGAGGTGGAATTGTGATTTATTTACATGGAAATAGCTTCAATATCTGAGACGCAAGATGTTTCGTGAGGTAGAAATGTTATTACGCATTCACTAGAACGAGTGAGGACTTGTGGGGTTGATTAATTCTGTCATTTATACATTTGGCAGGTAATCGATACAATTTTCTCACACGTCATATCCGTCTCGTGTCTTTTATCTGGACGACAAGGTGAAGACCCATTTGTCGGCGATAGCGGCAACCTAACATTGAGAATATCCCGTGTCATTTATGGAATAAACATTTTGAAAATGGGTTGTTCTGATCCAGTGGGGGTTATTTTGGGAGTAATAACGAAAATTGTGCCGATTAACAACCATTATTAACAACCGTTATTGCCAAATCTTGCTTCATCGCTGAACAAAACATTGAATAAAAAATTGTTGTCCAACTCTAGTTGATGTTGCATAAAATTGCAAAATTGTTTTCTTCTGAAAAAGTCTTCTTCTTTTAGATCTTGTACTAATGTTACATGGTACGGGTGAAACTTATTCGCTCTCAAAATTTTTGAAACGGAAACAAATTTTGTCTTAACGGTTTTTCTAAACATCTAAAGATTTGGTCGGATGGATGTCGCCTATTTGTTATTCGAAGTTACAAAGGTAGAAAGGCAAATATCACAATTTTATAAAAAAATTTTGGAACAACAAAGACAAAATTCAAACTGGTGTCATTGATGTTCCAGTTTAAAAAATATGTAAGGTCAAGTCAGGTCAGGTCAGGTCAGGTCAGACTGAGTCAGAATCAGATGATTTTGAAATAAAGCTTAATAATACCTCATCTACAGTGTATGGACCAATCTACTTGTCTCAAACAGCTTTAGACGAATCAAAACAACTTATTTTGCAATTTTATCCAAAAACAAATGTTTCTAAAAAATTTCTTTAATTTAATCCTATGTGGTTTAAAACCAGTGTTGCCAGACGTAGCGGAATTTTACCATTTAACTCCGGCAACACTGTTTAAAACGTATCCGTGTATAGAATACAATGTAATGAAATGAATTAAGCTCCACCCCTCAGCTAACGACGCATAAAAAAAATCATCAGAATGTAGATAGGGTGGGTGGGCGGGGCTTATATTTTGCTTTTTTTTTTCTTAATATACGTAGCCATCTTTTCACAACAAGAAACTTAAAACATGGTCAAAACGGTACATTTTTGCAAGGAAATATGGATTCTGCAATTATGGGGCGGAGCTTAATTGCAAAATCGATATTTCCTTATAAAAATGTTCCATGTTTTAAGTTTCATGTTGTGAAAAGAAGTCTACACATATTAAAATAAACACGCAAAATATAAGCCCACCCACCCGCCCTGTCTCAATTGTGATGATTTTTTTTATTCGCTGTGAATCAAGGGGGTGGAGCCTAACTGCTAAATACTTATTTCTGTACAAGAAATTAAAAATGTGTTTTTGAGTTTCGTGTCGTCCAAATATTACAATATATATTAAGAAAAACAGGCAAAATATTAACCCCGCCCACCCACCCCATCTCAATTGTGATGATTCTTTTTATTTTGAAAAACTTAAAACATGTTTAAAATGGTGTAAATTTTTGTAGGGAAATATGGATTTTGCAATTATGCTCCACCCTAAGTCTGGCAACGAATGGAGACTTCATTACTACATATTTAGATCAGGGCAGGTATGGGTGGGGCTTAATCTTTGGTTTAATATGATAATTTCTTGTACAGAAATAATAAGGATTTTGCAATTAATTTCCGCTCCTTTGGCTCTCGACCATAAAAAAATGTGATGATTTTTTTTATGGTCGAGAGAAGATTAAGCCCCACCCACCCGCCCCAGTCTCAATTGTGATGAATTTCAAATGGTAATTTTTTGTCGAGAAATGAAAATTTTGTAACCAAACTCCGCCTGTCAGCTCACAATGAATAAACATTCATCACAATCGAGAACGGGTGGGTGGGCGGGCCTTATATTTTGTCCAATTTATCTTAATATACGAAGTTTTCTTTTTCCAACAAGAAACTGAAAACATGTTTAGCTTTCCCGTTGTTGTAAGAAAACTCTATATATAAAAAAAAACGAAGATTAAGCCCCACCCATTTGCCCCAGTCTCAATTGTGATGAATTTCAGATGGTAATTTTTTGTACAGAAACGAGGATTTTGTAACTAAACTCCGCCCTTCAGCTCACAATAAATAAAACATTCATCACAATTGAGAAGCGGTGGGTGGGCGGGGTTTGTATTTTGTCCATTTTTTCTTAATACACGAAGTCTTAAAAATATGTTTAGCTTTCCTGTTGTTGAAAGAAAACTCTATATATTAAAAGAAAAAGAAGATTATGTTTTGCTTTTTTTTTCTTAATATACGTAGCCATCTTTTCACAACAAGAAACTTAAAGCATGGTCAAAAAGGTACATTTTTGCAAGGAAATATGGATTTTGCAATTATGGGGCGAAGCTTAATTGCAAAATCGATATTTCCTTATACAAATTTTCAATTTTAAACATGTTTTAAGTTTCGTGTTGTGAAAAGAAGTCTACACATATTAACACAAACACGCAAAATGTAACCCCACCCACCCGCCCTGTCTCAATTGTGATGATTTTTTTTATTCGCTGTGAATCAAGGGGGTGGAGCCTAACTGCTAAATACTTATTTCTTTACAAGAAATTAAAAATGTGTTTTTGAGTTTCGTGTCGTTCAAAGAATACAATATATATTACGAAAAACAGGCAAAATATGAACCCCGCGCACCCACCCCGTCTCCATTGTGATGCTTTTTTTTATTAATAGAAACTTAAAACACGTTTAAAATGGTAATTTTTTTTAGGACAATCTGGATTTTGCAATTAGGCTCCGCCCCTAGGTCTGGCAACGAATGAAAACTTCAGTACTACATATTTAGATCAGGGCAGGTATGGGTGGGGCTTAATCTTTGGTTTAACATGATAATTTCTTGTACAGAAATAATAAGGATTTTGCAATTAATTTCCGCTCCTTTGGCTCGCCACCATAAAAAAAAATGTGATGATTTTTTTTATGGTCGAGAGAAGATTAAGCCCCACCCACCCGCCCCAGTCTCAATTGTGATGAATTTCATATGGTAATTTCTTGTAGAGAAATGAAGATTTTACAACTAAACTCCGCCCTTTAGCTCACGATGAATAAAACATTCATCACAATCGAGAACGGGTGGGTGGGCGTGTCTTATATTTTGTCCAATTTTTCTTAATATACGAAGTGGCGTGATCGATTTTTTAGGGGGGGGATGAGCAAATATATTTTGATCAAAAATTTACCATGCCCATGATAACTGTAAAACATCACCAAGATTTCAAAGCATTCGGTTTTGCAGATTCCAAATTAATTGTCAAAATGTTGTTTCCTAATTTTGATTTTTTTTTTCCAAAAATCTGGACGTTTCGGGTAAAATCTCAATTCGGAGTATAAACTACATGTGTAAGACTATGTTATTTGATACAATTTAAAAACCCATTTACTATGTACAAATTTGAAGTGACGTCATCACATTAGTGGTGGGGATGATTAGACAAATTTTGGTTAGCGTTTTACCATCTACATGATATACCTAATATAAATACAAAATTTGACAATAATCGGCCCAGTACTTTCGAAGATTATCTGTCTAATAAAAATCCGGGACGGCAGACAGACGGACAGACAGACGGACGGACAGACAAACGGACGGACAGACAGACGGAAAAGAAGTAACTCGTCAAAAATTTGTCAGATTGAACTCCTGACCTTCTGTTGAAATCATTGTGTTTTTTAATGACAATGTAGCGCATCAAATCTCTAAAAACATAAAAATTTCCTAATATTGATGTAAGTATATGGTAAATAATAAATAAAAAACCTGAATTATGATTAGGTATTTGGCTTCCTAGTATAACAAAACCCTAAGATAACGTAAACCGTAATGTTACATATTGTTTTATTATTACTTTAATCATTTGTCAATGTTATGCGAAATTTCGATGCTGTGTCAACTCAATTTACGTCAGTCTTTTTTATTTTTGGAAAATGTTTACCCACCGCTGGCGAAAACAATAGCAAAATTCCATTCATTTTTGCACGATAAATGATACTGCACCTTTGTGTTTTATTTACACCTTAAAACCGAGTTTTATCTCCAGATTAGCAAATCTCAGATTTTCAAACGTTTACACTTTTTGCGATAATTGTGTTTATTGTGAATTTATAACCGCATTGTTTTCGTCGAAAACAAATACGAGAGACTTTTACCGGGTTCAGGAGGACGTTTCGTGGTGAATACACTTATCATTTTTCTCCCAACTGAACAAAACCATAAATTTGTCATTAATTTTGCACCTCATTAATTTCATCCCTTATTCGGTAAACGATGCTTTAGAAAACGTAATCTCCAACAAATGCCTCCCGTAATGATGGTTAATTTGCGCAATTTTTTTCGTGACGTTATTTTCTGTTTTTATCGTTAAAACGACACTAAAACATTAAGGGTGAGATTAGCTTTGGGGGCTTAAATGCGGATTCTAATGACCGGAAAGAATGGCAGCCGTTTTAAGAATTCTACGGAGAATTTTTACTCCCTGAGCGTAACGTGGTTCATCCAATGAATAGCGATTTCGTGTTTTTCAGACGTTTCATAATTTCTAGAATATGAAAAAGTAGGGCTTCCTTAGACGTAGTTTGCTTCACGCTATATATTGACCTTATTACACTTAAATAACATCAAAATAACAATGTTATGATGACGTTATGTTGCGGTTATTACATATGCTTTTTCAATTTTTTTTCTTCAATTATTCGATTTATCAAATTTTTAGATGTCCGATATTTCATTTGATTTTTTAATCTCTCGATTTTGTGACTTTTCGAAAAATTGAACAGATCTAAAAACTGAGAAATAAAAAATTTGAAAAAGCGAAAAACTGAAACATCGAAAATCCGTATGATCAAATAGTCGAAAAATTAACAAATCTCAAGAATCGAAAAAGCTAAGAACCAAAATATCAAAAAATTGAAAATTCCTGAAATTAAAAGATCTAAAAATTGAAAAAATTTATATAACTAATCGAAAAGCTGGGAACTGGAAAAATTTTGAAAACCCAGACAATGAATAATTGAAGAATCGAAAAACTGAAAAGCCTAAAATTTGAGAAACTGAAAAGTTAAAAGGTGGAATAGTCGAAAATTTGTATAATCGAAAACTTGGGAAATGGAAAAATGAAGAAACCGAGACAACGAATAATCGAGAAATGGATGAATGACAAATTGAGGACGAGAAAGACAGAAATCGAATAGTCGAAAAATAGGAAAATCCAGAAATTGAAAAACCGCAAAAGTTAAAAATTGAAAAATCTAGAAATTGAAAAATCCAAATTTCAGTTTCTCGATTTTCCAAATTTTAAATCTTGAGGTTTTTCACTTTCTGTTTTTTTTTTGTTGCGACATTTTGATTTTTCAATCACTCGATTTTCTGACATTAAAAAAATGAAAAATTTAAAAATTGAAAGTTAAAATATCGAAAAATTATAAAATGGAAAAACCGAAAAATCGAAAATTCAAAAAATAAAAAAAACAAAACCTGAAACCTGAACACGAATAATTGAAGAATTGAAAAAGTGAAAAATCGAAAAATTGAAAATTCTAAAATTTGAATACTTAATTGAAATTAGAGAAATCGAAAAATTGGGGACGAAAAAAACAAAATCAAAAATTTGAAAAGTCGAGAAATCGAATAAAAGAAAGATCCAAAAATCTAATAATCGAAAAATCGAAAAACTGAAAAGTTAAAAAATCGAATAATCAAAAAATCGAGGAAATGAAATGTGAAAAAACTGAAAATTCGAGAAACTGCGAGAACTAAAAATGGAAAAATTAAAAATTTGTACAATCGAAAAGTTGGGGAATGGTAAAAAACTGAGACAGAATCAAAAAATTGATATCACAAATTTGAATTTCTCGATTTTTCAATTTCTGCATTTTTGGATTTTTCGACTGAAAATCTAATGAAACATCGAAAAACTTGTAGAATCTAAAATTTAAATAACTGAAAAATAAAAAATAAAACATTCAAAAATCTCATCGATGAATCGAAAAATCGAGCAAATGCAATGTGAAAAAACTGAAAAAAATTTAGACTAATTTTTACTTCCCGAACGTAAGCTAAAGATTTTTGGATTATTCAAATTTTCGTATTTTCGAATAATTGAAGAATCGAAAAAGGAAAAAATCGAAAAACTGAAAAATCTAAGATTTGAATAATTGTAAAATTGAGAAATCGAAAAATCGAAGACGAGAAAGACAAAATCGAAAATTTGAAAAATCCAAAAATGTAATAATCAAAAAATCGAAAAACTGAAAAGTTTCAAGATCGAATAATCGAAAAATTAAGAAATCAATGAACTGCAATACCAAAAAACTGAAAAATCGAAAATTCGTATAATCGAAAAGCTGGGAAATGGAAAAATTAAAAAACCCAGATAAAGAATAATTGAAGAATCGAAAGACTGAAAAATCAAAAATCTGAATTGTTGAAAGATAGAGAAATCGAAAAATGAAAAATCGAAAAGTCCAGAAACTGAAAAACCGCAATTTTCAATTTCTGGATTTTTCAATTTTTAGGTCTTGCGGTTTGTCAAATCCTGGATTTTTCGATTTTCCGACATTTCGATTTTTCAATCTTTCGATTTTTCGAATTAAAAATTGAAAAACCGAAAAATCAAAAAATTGAAAAATAAAAAAACCCAGAAAACGAAGAATGGAAAAAGTGAAAATCCGAAAAATTGAAAAATCTAAAATTTGAATACTTAACTTAAAAATACAGAAATCGAAAAATCGAGGAGGAGAAAGCCAAAAGTGAAAATGTGAAAAATCGAGAAATCGACTAAAAGAAAAATTGAAAAGTTGAAAGATCGAATAATCAAAAATTTAAGAAATCGATAAATCGAATAATCGAGCAAATGAAATGCGAAAAAACTGAAAATTCGAAAAATTGAAAGGACTAAAAATTGAAAAATCTAAAACTTGTACAATCGAAAAGTTTAAATCCGGGATTTTTCAATTTTTAGGTTTTTTTTCCAGATTTTTGTAGTTTTCGATTGAAAATCTAATAAAAAATCGAAAAACTGAAAAGTAGGAAAATCGAATAGAAGAAAAATTTATGAATCGATAAATCAAAAAACCGAGGAACTGAGATATCAAAAACTTTAAAATTCGAGAAATTGAAATATGAAAATTCAAAAATTGAAAATTTATATAATCGAAAAAGTGGAATATGGGAAAATTAAAAAACCCAGACAATGAATAATTGAAGAATCCCAAGACTGAAAAATGGAAAATCTGAATTGTTGAAAGATGGAGAAATCGAAAAACCCAGGGACTGAAAAACCGGAAAAGTGTAAAATTCGATTTTTCAATTTGTAGGCCTTGTGGGATTTCAGTTTCTGGATTTTTCTATTTTTCGACTTTCGATTCTTCAATCTCTCTTTTTCGACATAAAAGAAAAGGAAAAACCTAAAAATTGAAAAATTGAAACATCGAAAAATTATAAAACAAAACCCGAAAAATCGAAAAATCTAAAAAGTTGAAATTTCGAATAATCGAAAAATTAAGAAGTCGGAAAATCGAGGAAATGAAATGTGAAAAAACTGAGAAAAATTTAGAATAATTTTTACTCCCCGAGGGTAAGCTAAGGATTTTTGGAATAATCAAATTTTCGAATTTTTGACTTTTCGATTTTTCTATTTTTTTGTTCTTCAATCGATTTATCGAGTTTTCAATTGTCCAATATTTCAGTTTTTGTGATATTTCAACTTCTATGTTTGTTGTTTCTCAATTTCTGGATTTTTCGATTTTTGACTTTTCGAAAAATTGAACAGACCTAAAAAATTGATAAGCCGAAAATCCGAAAGACCGATGAATAAAAAAACTGAAAAATTGAAAGATCGAATACTCAAAAAATTAAGAAATCCAAAAATCTAAAAATCAAAGAACTGAAATATCAAAAAATTTAAAATTCGAGAAATTGAAATATATGAAAATTCAAAAATTTGTATAATCAAAAAACTGGGAAACGGAAAAATTAAAAATCCCAAACAATGAATAATTGAAGAATCCAAAGACTGAAAAATCGAAAATCTGAATTGTAGAAAGATGGAAAAATCAAAAAATGAAAAATCTAAAAATCCAGAAACTGAAAAACCGCAAAATTTAAAAGTTGAAAAATCGCAAATTTTCTGGATTTTTATATTTTTGGACATTTCGATTTTTCAATCTACTTTTCGACATAAAAGAAACGAAAAATCTAAAAATTGAAAAATTCAAATATAAAACAAAATCTGAAAAATCGAAAAATCTAAAATGTTGAAATTTCGAATAATAATCGAAAAATTAAGAAATCGGAAAATCGAGGAAATGAAATGTGGAAAAACTGAGAAAAATTCAGAACAATTTTTACTGCCCGATGATAAGCTAAGAATTTTTGGATTATTCAAATTTTCGAGTTTTCGATTTATCGATTTTTCTATTTTTTTGTTCTTCAATTCGATTTATCGAGTTTTCAATTGTCCAATATTTCAGTTTTGTGATATTTCAACTTCTATGTTTGTTGTTTCTCAATTTCCGGATTTTTCGATTTTTGACTTTTCGAAAAATTGAACACACCTAAAAAGTAAAATTAATAAGCCGAAAATCCGAAAAAGCGATAAATCAAAAACTGAAAAATTGAAAGATCGAATACTCAAAAAATTTTAAATTCGATAAATTGAAAGAACTATAAATTGAAAAATTGAAAATTTGTACAATCGAAAAGTTGGGAAATAATAGGTAATCGAAAAATCCAGACATTGAAAAATCGCAAAAGTTAAAAAAATTGCCACCAATTTTTTTACAGCTAAACACCAGCGGTAGAAAAATCGATTTTTGATTATCCCAACCACCCACCTCGCCATAATCCTCGTCAAGCTACACTTACAAAGTTAAAACCAAGCACTTTCCCTAAACGATGCGCACTTGTCCGTCCTTCAGGTAAAAATTTAATCTCATAATTAGCTCTAAAAATGACGATTTATCGCCTGCGGCTCCACGAAAACGCTAACGGCGTCATTTGCGGCATTTTTATGTTTGTGTAGTGGTAATACCGTCCGTATTTCATTAGAATCAGTTGGAAAACAAAAGGGTCTCATTCGTCTTGTAAAATATGTGCGGTGAGAATATTTGGTCAGGTTATAATAATGTTGGCCACTCTGAATTATTTCCTTACAAATTTTAATTAAGCCCGTGCTTTATTATGTTTCCATTTTTTACGAGGCTCTATTTTATGCTTTATGCGGTGATAAAAATTCGCTAAGCAATTAAAGGAATATTACATTAATGCCACGCTAGCGTGTGACTTTTTCAGGCCGCGGGGGCCGCTAATACCGATAGATTTGTAAGTCTGGAATTAATTAGAGAATTAAATTTCACGGGAGCGATTTCGTGGCAATTTAAATTCATGCGTATTCTATATTTCCCTTACATTAAATAAATCTCCGAAAAGGATGTAATTCAATTTCAACGTTTATAATAACACAATGTGTTCATTGTGATGGTTCCCACGTACGTTTTCCGAAGAAGAAAAGAAACGCTTTCGAAATTTCGCTTGAATAATTATATGGGGTGCAGTTCCGTGGATTTCGCATATTGTTTCGGGGGAAATTGCGACTCGACGAGGACATTGTAATAGAAACGTGCTAAACTTTACGCCGAACTGTTTTGATTTTATGACGTGACCCTCATAATGTAGCGTTAGCACTTTGATCGTGGTTAGGTGAACCTGTCGACACCCCCGGACGTAAAAAGCCCGAAAAATCCATCAGTGACGGTTTGTTTGTCCGCCCTTAAATTGAATCCAACTTGAACTAATTGTTTGTCGGTGCCAAATTTACAATCTGTTAATTAAGGAGCCGGTTTGCTCATAAAAGTCTCGCAAAAATCCACTCCGAAATTCCTGCACCGAATTATCGAATCCGGCCGAAATTCCTTTTACGGTTTTTTTATATTTCGACTTTTCGGGCACGGCCAAATTGAAGTCGACGCTCCGAATTCAAGACATCGTAAATACACTTTTTCCTCGTCCGAAATGAAATATGTGTTTATTACATCGTTTTCAGTTTTATTTTACCTTCGCGAAAAGCTAAATCCGCATATTTATATCCTTTTTTCCCGTAACAAAACCTCGTCCATAACTCTCCCTCGAACGACGTAAAGCAGCATGTTAGTACCAATCGGCCATTATAAATTTGATAAACGAATAATGGAGGAATTCTTGTGATTTTCGTGCAATGTTTTATTCACGTACGCGCGGAAAAAACAACATTCCGGAATAAATTCGGCTCTTGATTTAGTAATGCTGATCCAGATGTCGGATTCATCGTTCTGCTCCCTGGAAAATGCATTACTGCAGATTTTATTCGGGGCCGTAAATGAATATTGCAATGACGTTTGAAAGGATGGTCGTAAAAACAAGACGGAAATCTACATATGTTTGGAGCACAGAGCGCAGGGGCACGAGGGAGAGAAATATTACGACATTACGCTTCTGCTCAAGAATAAATGATTTGTTGAAGCGAGATGATTTTTTTTTTAAGAATCGACTCTCGAATGATTTTTTGGCAAGTCCGAACAAAGGGCGATCCGTTATGCACCTATCTCGATACAATTTGTTTGAAAATAAACATAAATCTCGCACAGAATGCTCAAGTCTAAGTATCTATTAAATTTAATCTCGAAGATATATTGTCCCACATGTTGGGAAAATAAAAAACGGGCCAAGTCTGCGTTAAATAAAATTGTCGGTTTGTGAAGGTAATCGAGAGGGCGGTCGTAACCCTTGCCTCGCATCCAAAAGATATTCAATTGCAAATTGGATTTTTGATTAATGCCCGGTTCTGCAACGGTGATCCCGTATTTTCCGCTTTTTGTGCGCAAAAACGTACGATTTTATCCCACTTCTTCTTAATTAAAGCTGACAAAAGGGAAGAGTTATCGTTGCTGGCGGCTTATTGTCGAGGTTTTCACCGACGCTTCAAAATATTCATTGCGATCAACAAGCCGGAAACGCAGAATTAAAAATTGGAGAGGACACGGAATTTTTAGGAAGTCTAGGCGACGGCTGATGTTAACAATTTTAACAGGGACGAAACCAGGGTGTCATTATATGTATCATTTATACTTACATACAATTAGTAATTAATTGGGAATTTTTCTTGTTTTTTTCCCCGCCTATGCAATTTTATTTTCTTTAGTTGCCATGGAAACCGTGCGTCTAGTCGCTGTATTTATCTGGAATCGGGTCATTTTCGTTCTGCGCGGGTGAAATTGTTTGATTTTAAATAAAATTAATGAATTCAGTTGACTATTTAATAAAGAATCGTCCACTGTTCATGACAAAACGACATAACAAGCATGGTAAATTTTTGTGGATGTGCGGTTGTAAAAAAAATAAATAAATTGTTTTGTTTTTTATGTTTCCTGAGTAATGATTTAAAAGTATAAAAGAAGTATTGAAGTAGGGTTCATTGAGCGACTGGCTACTTTCACGTTTTCTCGACCTTTCATAACGCCAAGAGTATGCAAAATAGGTCTTCCGTTTGTCAAATTTTACCATTCTTGTAAGAATATCATGTAGACTTGGATAGTAAAACACTAAAATTTATCTGATCATCCTCACCAACAATTTGATGACGTCATCTCAACATTTTGCATAGTAAATTGTGTTTAAATGTTATAACATAACATCCTCCTGTACTTGTAGTTTATGAATTCGCCTTGATTTTTTACCCTAGCCATTTAGCATTTGGCGAAAAATAATCAAAATTGGGTAACACACATTTTATAATAATCCTTTAAAATCAACATGGGCTTGAATACCCGATTTTTTTTCAAAAACTGCTTGGATTTTACAACTAGGTACATCTCATTTTTCAAATTTCAATCCAACGGTGCCAAGCAACTCCATTTTTTTTTTTATTTTAACTTCCCGAGGCTAAGCCAAGAAATTACATATTGTAATAGGGTAAAACACTAAAATACTCCTGTAGTTGTAGTTTATGAATTCGCCTTAATTTGTAACCCTAGAATACCAGAGATTCAGAAAAAATAATCAAATTTGAATAACATACATTTTATACTAATCTAAATGGAGAACTAACAGCGTTCACTAACCAATGATGCGAAGGTCGCGAGTTCGATCCCCTCATGGACTAATTTTTTTCTTAGGGGCAAGGAATGTTCTGTAGAACATGAGAATAACTCTTTAATGTTTAAAATTCCAGGAGATTAAAAATGAAAAAATGAAGTAAATAAAAAAATTGGTCGAAAGTTGTTTCGACAGAACTTCCCTCGCACCCAAAGTACACTGAATATATACAGCATTTTTGAGTCGAGTTTTAACTTTACAGAATTTTGTGATGACGTCATCAACATTTTTGCAAGGACAAGTATATCAACTTGGATTAGTGCAGTGTAATACTAAAAATAAAGTATTGTATTCCCAAAATTTTCTGGGAATACATGGATTATCTACAAAAAATAAAATTCGCAAACTCAAATTATATAATTTTTCGTAAAAAAAGGGATATATTGTACTTTAGGGGCAAGGGAAGTTCTAGCTAATTTACCTTGGATCAATTTTTTTATTACTTTTCCGTTTTTCATCCGAGTTTTGTTTATTTTCTTTTAGGCTATCAATGCTTACAGTTCTAAATCTTCTATTGTTTTATATTTCTCTGTTTTATTTATTCAAATTTTCATGGGCTAAATTTTCTTGTGTTATAGATTTTTCCGAAATCAAGCACTATTTGGTAGGTATACCTACAATTTTCGTGTTTGTTTCAGTCGAATTTATATATTTTTTTATATATACATGTGTTCCAAAGATTGATAATGAAAGATTATTCACTCTTTGTGAATTATTAAAAAATAAAGGGCGCGTGGGCGGGGCTAATACTTGCCAAGATAAGACTAATTTTGCCAAATGACATATCCTCTAAGAAAATAAACCACCTTATATTTTCTTTGAGAGTACGTCATTTGCCATAATCAGTCTTATCTTGACAAGTAGAAACTACCCCGCCCAACCGCCCTTTGTTTTCTTAGAAGGTATGCTCTCTGGCAAAATCAGTCTTATCTTGGCGGATAAAATCAATCACTGAAAAGGAGGCAGGGTGGGTGGGCGGGGCTAATTATCTTCTTCTGTCGAGCTAATCACAATTTTTTTTTGTTACACTATTTGCTATAAAATTGATTTCTTATTTCATGCACCTGACCTGCCAAAATCCATCTTATCTTATCAAATACTAGCCCCGCCCACCCACCCTCTATTTTCTTAGAATAGTACGTCATTTGCTAAAATCAGTCTTATTTTGACAAGTAGAAACTACCCCGGCCACCCGCCCTTTGTTTTCTTAGAAGATATGCAATTTGGCAAAATCAATCTTATCTTAGCGGATAAAATTAATCACTGAAAAGGAGGCAGGGTGGGTGGGCGGGGCTAATTACGTTCTTCTGTCGAGCTAATCGCATTTTTTTTTTGTTACACTATTTGCTATAAAATTTATTTCTTATTTCATCCACTTGACAGCCAAAATCCATCTTATCTTATCAAATATTAGCCCCTCCCACCCACCCTCTATTTTCTTAGAGAGTACGTCATCTGCCAAAATCAGCCTTATCTTGGCAAGTAGATACTAGCCCCACCCACCCGCCCTTGGTTTTCTTAGAAGGTATGCAATTTGGCAAAATCAATCTTATTTTGTCGGATAAAATCAATCACTGAGAAGGAGACAGGGTGGGTGGGCGGGGCTAATTATCTTCTTCTGTCGAGCTAATCACAATTTTTTTTTGTTACACTATTTGCTACAAAATTTATTTCTTATTTCATGCACCTGACCTGCCAAAATCCATCTTGTCTTATCAAATATTAGCCCCGCCCACCCACCCTCTATTTTCTTAGAGAGTACGTCATCTGCCAAAATCACTCTTATCTTGGCAAGTAGACACTAACCCCGCCCACCCGCCCTTTGTTTTCTTAGAAAGTATGCAATTTGGCAAAATTAATCTTATCTTGGCGGATAAAATCAGTCACTGAAAAGGAGGCAGCGTGGGTGGGTGGGGCTAATTATGTTCTTCTGTCGAGCTAATCGCATTTTTTTTGTTACACTATTTGCTATAAAATTTATTTCTTATTTCATCTACTTGAGAGCCAAAATCCATCTTATCTTATCAAATATTAGCCCCGCCCACCCACCCTCTATTTTCTTAGAGAGTACTTCATCTGCCAAAATCAGCCTTATCTTGACAAGTAGATACTAACCCCACCCACCCCCCCTTTGTTTTCTTAGAAGGTATGCAATTTGGCAAAATCAATCTTATCTTGGCGGATAAAATCAATCGCCGAAAAAGAGGCAGGGTGGGTGGGCGGGGCTAATTATGCTCTTCTGTCGAGTGGAAGTGGAAACTAATAATACAATCTAGGATGCAAAAAAAGTAAAAAAAGGCTAATCGCAATTTTTTTTGTTACACTATTTGCTATAAAATTTATTTGATATTTCATGCAGCTGACCTGCCAAAATCCGTCTTATCTTATCAAATACTGACTTAATCAATAAAATAAATTGACACATTCATTAATTTTTTTTGAGGCACCTATATAAACAAATCTAAAAAATTTGAATGCAATGATAAATCGCAAGTAAGAACTCGTCATATTTTAAATTTCACAAGATTTTAAAAGATTAATAGGGACAAAGTCAGTTTTATGTTAACAAATACAAGGGCCGCCCACCCGCCTCCTATTTTCCCAGAGGATATGTCATTTGCCAAAGTTAGTCTTATCTTACCAAGAACTTACTACCTTCATAATAAAAAAACTGTTGACGATGTCATCAATTATCCGTCTATTTTTTCCCCTAGTTTTGACTATACCACATTTCTGGTATCGTCAAAATTCCCACGAGTTTTCCAATATTAGTTAGAATTTTTTTCCCCAAATTTTAAAGGTTCAACAACTAGAAGATGTTAGTTACAGAAATCCTTCGAGTACCTTATTTCTAAAAAATTGGTTCACTTTGATGACTGGAAAATAATAAAATGGGCGTTTAACACAGACAATTTCCCAGAAACTTGTATTTTAAAAATACAAACTTTTGATTCATTTTGAAAATTGGAAATTACCAAAAGGGTGTTAAACTAACAGAAATCGTGAAACCTATACAAAAAAAGGTAAAACTGACGCCACCCACCTCATATTTTTAATTTCATTGGCACATTTGATCTACCCTAGGATGAAAATTAAATTCCATTTTTGGCAAATGATCAAAACAAAATAAAAAAAAACTTCAAAGAGGCCCCGCCCACCCACCCGGTTTTCTTTTTAATCACTCATTTAATTGGATGAGTGTATTTTATGTTGATAAACAGTGGAATCTATACCAAGTAAAAAGGTAAAACTAACCCCACCCTCCTCCACATTTGAATTTCATTGGTTTGGTAAGTTTTGGTAAGTCGTCAAATCTAATTAAAAAAAAATTGGTCGAAAGTTGTTCCTTCACTTCTAAAGTACAATGAAACATATGCAGCACTCTCGAGTGTTTATTTATGTTTATACATCGAAAGAATGTCACGTAGAAATTAGTTTGATTTGAATTAAACCACAATCGAGCAAAATGATCTGAATATTATAATTCTTATTTTATCATTTATTATTATAAAGACTTTTTTTTTCACATTTTCGAGGAAATGGGGTGACTCGTTCTTAATTTGACCAATAAAAAATCAACACGGATAATACTATTTACACCACAATCAAAATACATTTTTGCCGAATTTTTTCAAAACTATGAGTATTTTTGGAAAAAAACTGACTATCAATTAATTATAGGACCCTTGCTTTGTCGAATCGGTTAAAGTATAAACACAGACAGTCGAAGTTAACCATGTACTGAGAAATTGAGAATGCCTACATTTTTTCCGTTAGTTATCTGGACTATACTTCAAGGCGAGGGAAGTTCTATCAAAATAACCTTCTACAATTTTTTTACTACCTTTGTTTTGTTGGTATTGTCATCAAAGCGCTTGGTCATTTAAAGCGTTTGAATTTATTTGTTTTATTTTGCATTTTTTTAACACGTGATATCTCACAATGTTGTGGAATAAATGAGGTATTTCCCCTTCGTGTCACCTCGAATCTCACTAAATAAACAAAAATAAATATGATAAACACAGTACACATATTCTCAGAATTGGAAATCTCTTGTCAAATATTGCCAAAATTGTAGATAAAATATAAAACCAAATGCTGCCATGAACTTGACATTTTCAGTACGACACGTCAGTTTTGCACAGAATCGTTTCAAAATGGTTAACCACACATTTGATGATACTAACACACATGAAATATTTCCCTTCGAAATTAAGAACGACAATGGAACCATGTCGAATAAATTCCCAGGTACCCACTGATTTTTTGTCAAACACGTAACTAATAAAAAAATATTTTTTTGTTTAGAAATTAAGGATCGCCATGTTTTCGTGGGTCCCAAAAATTACTGTTTCGCTGCATCGTACAAAGACGTGGCTTCAAAACTCTACAATTTTGAAGCCCGACCAGACGACGTGTGGATTCTAGGTTTTCCACGATCAGGTCCTTTGTGATTTTTTTTTTAATAATTAAATTATAATTTTATTTCAAACAGGGACAACCTTAACATCCGAGCTAGTGTGGCTTTTGGGCAATAATCTCGATTATCAAAAAGCGTCAGAAACGGTGATGGACCTTCGATTCCCGGTCCTAGAGTAAGTACAACCCTCAATGTGTTCCTACTTTTCCTTATTTTTGAATCAGAGGTGCCGCCTATTTCTGCCAGGACTACGAACGAATCACCGCCCAGCGCCAATTGTACAAAGGCGAAACCGCCGAAATCGCCGAAAAATTATCGAAACCGGCTTGGGAAAGCCTGTCGGAAACTCGCGAAAAGCGCTTTATCAAGACACATCTACCCCTCAGCCTGGCACCCTCCAACATATTGACGAGTGGCTGCAAAGTGAGTTTAATCAATCTTTTGAGTCACAGATATGAAAAAAATTTCATTTAGGTCATCTATCTCGCCAGAAACCCGAAAGATGTTTGTGTTTCCAGTTATTTGTTGTTGAACTCTTACAAAACAGTTGGTATTGATGAAAGTTTCGATAAGTTTTGGAATTACTTCCATCATGGATTAGGTAAGTTGAGGAATATAACTTTCGGGAGATAAAAGTGCTAGTTTTAGTGCCTTGTACGCCATATTTCGAACATGTGAAGGAAGCGTGGGAGGCGAAGGACAATCCGAACGTGCTGTTTGTGTTTTACGAGAACTATTCGAAAGTAAGAAAGTGGAACGAAATTTTTTTTTTTATAAATTTAATTCACTTAAAGGATATGGAGCTGACGATACGGACGTTAGCGAGGTTTCTGGGGAAAAAAATTGCAGACAGCGACGTCCACACTTTAATAGAACACGTGAAAATCGACAATTTCAGAAAAAATAAATCCGTCAATAGTGATCATCTCAGGGAATTGGGTATATTAAAAGACACGAATGACTCCTTTATTAGGAAAGGGGTGGTTGGAGGGTGGAACGAATTTTTCCAAGAACACGTCGACGTCGAAGCCGATAACTGGATCAACGAAAATTTGAAGATGACAAGACTGAAATTTTCGTAGTAGTTAATTAGTGGAAGTCATTTATTAAAGCAACAACTCAAATAACAGAATAAACCAAATTTACGTAATCGTGCAGAGGTCTTCGCTGTACGATATCTCACAACTTCGCTTCTCCTCTTGCAACTTCGCCCTAAACTCCTTGATACAATCACAGGTGCCATTATTTTTCTCCAAATTAGTCACATTAGCAACTGTCACTAATCCATAAGGTAAACACTCTAACAAATTACTCGACAGGTCCAAAATTCCAATATTCCGCACTTTGGGAAACGCGTTACCATTTATTTCACTAATTTTGTTCCTCGCTAAATAAATTACATCAACATCCGTCAGATCCCGAAAAGCCCCATCCGGAACCACCTGAATATTATTCCTGTCCAGATACAACTGACTGATTCTCTCCAAATCATAAAAACTCTCAGGAACAAGTTCCCCTAATTTATTTTTACTCAAAAATATCTTCGTATCGACCACACTTATCCCGTCTACCAGATGGCTACCTTTTACATTCACAAAAGCACTCCGTGGCAAATAACTCAATTTATTCCTTCTGAAATACAACTCCGTCAATCTCGGGGTGTTTTTAAACCACCCAGAGTCCCACGATTTTAACCTGTTGCTGTTGAGCTTAATCTTAAACAAAAGTGGCATATCGTCGAACGCCTCACCGTCAATCTGCTTAATCTCGTTCCTCTGCAGCGACAAAATTTTCACTGTCAACCCATTAAAAACCCCTTTCTTCAACTCCTCGATATGGTTATCTTCAAGATGCAGCACAGTCAAATTCGGTAAATTAAAAAAAGCCTTTGTTTCGATTTTCTGGACGCCGCAGTTCGACAAATACAAATCCTGGAGGTTCTTCAAGTTTCGTACAGCTTCGGTGTAGATGATTTCCATGGTCTTTGTCTTCACGATGATCAAGTGCTTGTCGGTGGGTACTGTTTTGTTGTCGATGTGGTGAAAATCGTAGACCATTTGTCGTTTGCCATGTCTTCCGTACTTGATGAAAGCTCTGTCGAAGAGGACGGGGCCACTTTGCACCAAGGTGAATAGTGTTACGACGAAAAAGTAAAAGAGTGTTTGCACTAGCATCATTCGGTTTGAAATAAAGAGTAATCTCTTGGGTTCATATCGTCGTTTGAGGTTATTAGGAAAAGGTCATGCAATTCATCTCTGATATTATTATCGCGGTCAGAGGCGTGCCGACGAATAACACTAATAATGGTGGTGAAGAGTGCAGAAAAACGCAATTTTACGATGTTTAATGATATAGAGGGTTTTCTACCCACTGAAAACGAGTGCTGAGATATAAATTTGTGTAAAATAATATTAAAATTCAGTTCTGGACCTGAATGGTGTTGTAAAATATACGGAAATGAAGTCCTTGACAATAATAAGATAGTGATAATAAAAAATAAACGCATTATACGTGACCTGTATAAGTGGTATCAAACTTTTTTTGCATTTGTTTTGCAACGACTGTTTTTTTTTAATTTTTAGTTAAAAAAAAGTAGTCTCCCGTTTCCGTCTGTCTGTCTATCTATCTGTCTGGTGTCTGTATCCATTTTTATTAGACAAGGATTCTCTGAAACTACTGGACCGATTGTTGTCTTTGCAAAATTGTTGATGACGTCATTACAAAATTTTGTAAAAGGAAAACTCATTTGGAACGTATGCCCAGCACGCTTATTTATATTTACTTTAACGTTAGATATATATTTTTATTTTAACTTATAAGGGTTCTTATTAAAAAAAAAAAATTAAATTCGTTAGTCAAATCAAAATTCAATTTCTATTTCACAGTAAATAAAATAAGTTAGTGAAATGGACAGAGTTGAATTTAGGTATTTCTGGAGTCTTATGATTTCATGAACAAATAATAGCCCCGCCCACCCACCCTCTCTTCATTCTAGTGATGGCTCTTAACATTGTTGATTAATGACCACATTATTATCTTATTAGAACAAAACTCAAATCTGTCAAATCTAAAAAGAATTGAGTTGGTGTTGAGTAAGCACCTGAGAACTATATTAAAACACATTAGTTATTACTAATGCCCCTCCCACTCGCTCAAGCTCCACCTTAATGAATCATTTCATTGGCCCGGAGAAGTGGAGTGGCGTTTACAGTTCTACCCAGTGGTGTCTACTTTATATGATTTTTAAATAATGCTGTCTAAACGGTGACGGCAAAGTCGTTTTTCGAATGTTATTAAAAAATATTTAACCTTAGCGTGTATTAATTGTCAAAATAAAATCCAACTTCCGAGTGAGAGCCAATGAAATGGGTCATCAAAATAAAGTAGGGGTGGGTGGGTGGGGCCACTTTTGGCTTTGAGTTAAAGCTTACATTCTGTCGCTTGTCAAATAAAAATTCAATTCCAACTTGTTTTATAGAAATAAAATAGGCTAGCAAAATGGAGGAAGGAGGGGGTGGAGTTAAGTTTAGGTCTTTTCTGCAGCCAATAGCCCCACCCTCTTTATTCTGATGAATAATCTTAATATTGTTAATTAATGACAAGATTATTATCTTATTAGAATCCTACTCAAATCTGTTAAATTATTGGTGAGAAGATTGATAAATTGTAAATTATAAAATATCTAAAAAAATTGAGCTGGTGCTAAATAAGTACACCAGACGTGCGAATTGTATTAAAACACAATATTACTAATGCTCCTCCCATTCGCACAAGCTCCACCTTAATAAATCATTCCATTGGTCCGGAGAAAGGGAGTTGCTTTTACGGTTGTACCCAGTGGTGTCTACTTGACATGATTTTTAAAAATTTATGTCCAATGTCTAAACGCTGACGTTAAAGCCATTTTTCGAATAAAAATAAAAATTTTATTAAAAAATATATATAATCTTAATACGTATTAATTGTCAAAGTAAAATTCAACTTCTAACTGAGAGCCAATGAAAGGGTCATCAGAATGGAGTAAGGGTGGGTGGGTGGGGCCACTTTTTAGTGTGAGTTAAATCTTACATTCTGTCGCTAGTCAAATCAAAATTTAATGCCAACTTATTTTATAGAAATGAAATAGGCTAGCAAAACGGAGGAAGGAGGGGGTGGAGCTAAGTTTAAGTGTTTTCTGCAGTCTTATGAGCAATCAATAGCCCCACCCACCCACCCTCTCTTTATTCTGATGAATAATCTTAATATTGTTAATTAATGACAAGATTATTATCTTATAGAATCCTACTCAAATCCGTTAAATCGTTGGTGAGAAGATTGATAAATTGTAAACAAAATATCTAAAAAGAATTGAGCTAGTGTTAAATAAGCATACCAGACGTGAGAAGTATATTGAAACACAACATTACTAATGCTCCTCCCACTCGCATAAGCTCCACCATAATAAATCACTTCATTGGTCCGGAAAACAGGAGTGGTGTTTACAGTTGTATCTAATGGTGTTTACTTCATGTGATTTTTCAATATTTCTGTCTAAACGCTGACGGCAAAGTTGTTTTTCGAATTAAAATAAAAATTTTATTAAAACATATTTAATGTTAGCGTGTATTAATTGTCAAAATAAAACCCAACTTCCGAGTGAGAGCCAATTAAATGGGTCATCAAAATAGAGTAGGGGTGGGTGGGTGGGGCCGCTTTTAATATTGAGTTAAATCTTACATTCTGTCGCTTGTCAAATCAAAATTCAATTCCTACATTGCAGAAATAAAATAGGTTAGCAAAAGGGGGTAGGAGGTGGGCGGAGCTAAGATTAGGTTTTTCTGTAGTCTAATGAACAAGCAGTAGCCCCGCCCACCCACCCTCTCTTTATTCTAGTGATGACTCTCTACATTGCTAATTAGTGACAAGATTATTATCTTATTAGAATCCTACTCAAATCTGTTAAATTATTGGTGAGAAGATTGATAAATTGTAAATAAAATATCTAAAAAAATTGAGCTGGTGCTAAATAAGTACACCAGACGTGCGAATTGTATTAAAACACTATTACTAATGCTCCTCCCATTCGCACAAGCTCCACCTTAATAAATCATTTCATTGGTCCGGAGAAAGGGAGTTGCCTTTACGGTTGTACCCAGTGGTGTCTACTTGACATGATTTTTAAAAATTTATGTCTAAACGCTGACGTTAAAGCCATTTTTCGAATAAAAATAAAAATTTTATTAAAAAATATATAATCTTAATACGTATTAATTGTCAAAATAAAATTCAACTTCTAACTGAGAGCCAATGAAAGGGTCATCAGAATGGAGTAAGGGTGGGTGGGTGGGGCCACTTTTTAGTGTGAGTTAAATCTTACATTCTGTCGCTTGTCAAATCAAAATTTAATGCCAACTTATTTTATAGAAATAAAATAGGCTAGCAAAATGGAGGAAGGAGGGGGTGGAGCTAAGTTTAAGTCTTTTCTGCCGTCTTATGAGCAACCAATAGCCCCACCCACCCACCCTCTCTTTATTCTGATGAATAATCTTAATATTGTTAATTAATGACAAGATTATTATCTTATAGAATCCTACTCAAATCCGTTAAATCGTTGGTGAGAAGATTGATAAACTATAAACAAAATATCTAAAAAGAATTGAGCTAGTGTTAAATAAGCATACCAGACGTGAGAAGTATATTGAAACACAATATTACTAACGCTCCTCCCATTCGCACAAGCTCCAATTTAATAATCATTTCATTGGCTCGGAGAAGAGGAGTAGCGTTTACAGATGTACCCAGTGGTGTCTACTTCATATGATTTTGAAATAATTCTGTCTAAACGCTGACGGGAAAGTCGTTATTCGAATAAAAATAAAAATTTTATTAAAAAATATTAAGTTCTAGTGTGTATTAAGGTCAAAATAAAATCCATCTTTCGAGTGAGAGCCAATAAAATGGCCATCAGAATGGAGTAAGGGTGGGTGGGTGGGGCCACTTTTGACTTTGAGTTAAATCTTACATTGTGTCGCTTGTCAAATCAAACACTCTAAAAACAGTCCGTAGTAAAATCAACTATACCTCTATAGTTGGCCGGTTTATAATTGCTCGGACGATATTGTGTCGTTGTTTTAACAATATAGACAAATTTCGCATAATCGTGACAACAGTATTAAAATAATTGCGCTTATATAGTTATGAAAACTGTACAATTTAGTTCATTTGATCGAACAGCAGAGTAAAAAAATGTTGTTACAGTTTGCATAGTTGTTCGAAACCACTACGAATGGTACATTTTAATCGTAACCGAGAAGTTTTGTTATAATAACAATGCCTTTATTTCTGGGAACCACCGTGTTTTCGTCGTCTCAGTTTCCGTCACGAAGTCACGGGTGTATGTGTGACGCAGTTAGTGCAGAGAAGTGCAGTGTTTTCGTTCTTTTTGTGGTTTTTCTTAATATTTGTAGTTACAAAAAGGTAATTATGGAAGTTGAAGTTAAAGATTACCTAGACAAATGGGGTCTGGCCCATTTATGGGAGAGTTTTCAAGGTACATACCTGTTTAATTCCAGTTAATGTCCAGCAAAAGATAAAAGCAATTACTCCAATTATTATGAGTATTGCCGCTGTAAAATCTCGAGTCGTTTTCGAAGCTGTACTCTGTGTAAAGCTGTCAATCAAAATTAGTCGCTACCCTTATATACCTTTCCAGAACCGTATTTGTTCTTTAGTGAATGCATCCTAATGCATAATGGTTTTATTGCAGGTTGCGGTCTAAAATACTAAAAAAAATACTCCTCACAAAATAATTGACGGCGTTTGCATTTATCTTTTGCTGGACTTAGTATGGAAGTACTCATGCATGTTACTCAACAATTTATTATTTATTTTATTACTCAACAATCGTCATCCTTATTTCTACGGCTGTTGAGTAAAAATGAAAAGATCATTTTTTTCTTTTTGAAAAAACTTAAAACTTTTTAACTTGTTTCATATAAGTAGTATTATATCACAATTTAGTAATTACGATTCTCATCTTTCAGAACAGGGTGTAGATTTTGCAGCCTTTATTAACCTAACGGAGGATTTAATAAAGGAACTTATTCCAAAAATAGGAGATAGAGCAAAGTTTTTGTCCCACTTTAAACGTTTAAAAACTGACATCTGTATTGTGGATATCGAGAGTTCTGATGGTCCATCTACCAGCAAACGGAACCATAGCGTGTCTGATTTGAATTTTATTTCACGACCTCTCTATAATTTGGAAAATTCGTTGTCACCTGCTTCAACGACATCATTAAACAGTTTGGCTGTCGATGAAAATCCAATATTATCTGATGCTAGCTTTACTTCTATCTGCTCGACTCCTTCACAGTCATCTACACCGTTAAATGAAATTATATCCAAAGAGTACGAGGATTTTTTTCAAGATAAAGCACTAGGTAGGTATGAGCTTGAATTTTAAAATTCGTTTAATTATGTATAATTCTAGATTTTGTACCTGTTCCCTATAAAAGGCAAAATGCCTTCATTGGCAATCCCACAGTAGGGGATGAACCAATTACCTATGATTTTGTAAGTTAATTTATATTCTTACATTGTTCTGTTTTGTATTTTTTGTTATGGCAAATCGTTAAGCAAGTAACATATATTTACTATGCAATTATTTTTCAATGAAATGATACTTTCTTAAGAAACAAATATGTATAATAAACAGTTATGTCCATTCAATTCAATTTTAAAGTAAATATATTTCAGGACCTAAAAAAATGTTTAAAAAAAAGTGTTAAGGGACGTCAGTTGTTGCAAACAAAGTCCTCTGAAACGTCATTAACACCTACCCTACAGAACAATCTAGTATCAATCATTATTGAAGAAGAATTGCGAACCCATTTGGACAAAAGGTGAAATAGATTATTTTTTAAAAGTATTAGCTTCTGAGAAATAAAAACTTTTTTTATAGAACTCCTTCAAGACGGTTTATTCAGCTTGCACGCTATATTAAACAGTTATTTCCAAAGGAAAGAATTGAAACATATTATACACCGTACGTCAACGTGGATGGAAAATACAAAAAGTGTGCGCGTGGAAAATTATTTGATAAATACCACAATACTAGAAGAACATTAAGACAGTCTGGTATTTTAGAGACTAAAGGAAATAGTAGTAGTAGGTTATTTTTTTTAATAAAAATAGAAATTTTATAATGTACCAACTGTGTTTATAGAAACCTCGGAAGAGGAATTGAGTGCAGAAGACGATAACTATGAAAATATCGTACAGTGGTTAAAAAATAACTACGAACCGTGGCCACAAGTGATTGAACATTGGAAGGAAACGTCCAAAACCAGGCTAAAAAAGTACAACGAGAGTCAGTCTACAATATTTGAATATTTAACAACATTCCCTGGACTTAAGAGACCTCTTGGATACACTTTAGTACGTGAGCTATATGAAATTATTATTTTGTAGGAATTTGAATTGAATTTCATTTACATTTATGGTAGAACATGAAATTTATAATTATTTTTAGTTTGAAGTGGATTTCCAAAAACTTTTCCCGAATCAGGAATACAATTTATACGCAAAAATTAATGATTTTGTCGTGAAAATTTTGAGCTTAGCCAAAAATTCAAAAGATGTAAATGTAAAACATTACTTAGAGAAGTTGTCAGAAAGTCAGTCTGAAGGTATACAATCTGATTTATCCATTTATAAATTGCAATAGTAACAAATATGTTTTAGATGCCACTAATGCACTTGCATTATTAATTTTACCCCATCTTGTCCAAACAAGTGTCATATCAAGTACGTCACAATCAAATCCAAAAAAAAAAAATAAGATGGAGACCGTCAAAAACTGAGTGCCAGGAGACGTTTTTACTGCATGTTCCAACAGCAGACGAAGTGAAGGTGGTGCTAGAACAGCAGCGGAACAAATTTCTTAATAAGTGTGATACATTTCAACCCCTACCCATTGTGGTAGGTAACTTTGAAAATTGAAGTTGCATGTTACAAGTAGACTCTTATCTATATAGCGTAGAGAGCGTAGTCAAATGTTTTGATGTATGTTTCAAAATGTTCCACGTTTTAAATGCAGAATATCCGTCTCCAAGTAAGCATCTTTGGCAGTTAATTCAACAGCACATATACAATATTCACGATGCAAAACATGATGTAAATTACATTTCCGTCAATACATTTTTGAGTCAGTTGAATAACTGTTAAATTTTTGTCTTGTCTTTTTTACTTTTGTTTTTAATTTGTTTATGATATACCTAATTTTCAAATATATGTTTTCAGTGTAATAAATCATTTCTTTCCATAAAAATATTGCTATTGCACTTAAAACACGTGCATTCCTTTAAAGATGGACCAATAATATGTTGCGAAAATTCTTGTTTCAGAACAATGAGTAATATAAATTCTTTCAGGAAGCATGTCAAAGACAAACACTTGACTTCTAACAATAGAATTACACCTAGTTTAGGGCAAAATTTTTCTGCAAGCGAAAAAGTAAATAAAAACTTGCAAATGCTACCATCAGCGTCGACCACATTGAATAACGTTCATCAGAATTCAAATACAGACACCCCTTTACAAACTCATTTAATTAAAAATGAAATTGATACTGAAAGCTTTAAAAACGATATCTTAGAATTTGTTTCATCTTTGTATAGCAATAATTGCATACCTAGGGTTGAAGTTCAAAATGTTGTTAATATGACATCAAAATTATTTAATGGAACATTTTTAAAAACTTTCCAAATTTTTATTTTTAACTTGTTAACCACACTTAAATGTGAGGATAAATTAATTGATTTGGTAAATCTTTATTTTAACTTGCGTCAAAATCCTTTCAAAGAGTTGTCAACAGAATATAAAAGATTTAAATATTTTCAGAAATGTGGTTTTTATGTAAAGCCTGAAGAATTTATTATACGTGAAGACATCGAATCAAAAACTAAAAAATGTTGTCCAACGGTAAATACTTACGTTTCAAAAGATACGTTTATTCCACTTAGAGACAATTTAAAAAAAATTTTTGAATTACCCAATGTGTTTCAAAAAACTTTCGAATATACCAAACTTCTTATGGATAATACCATCATTAAAGAAAATTTTATTCAGTGTGAGCTTTGGCAATCGAAATTACAACTATTTGAGAATAAAATTGTTTTTCCATTGTTCATATATTTCGATGACTATGAAACGGGAAATGTACTAGGATCGCATTCAGGCGTAAATAAGTTAGGGGCGGTATATGTTTCGATTCCATGTTTTCCCCCAGAATTTCAGTCGTTAACAGAAAACATTTTATTGGTACAATTGTTTAAGTCTCTTGACAGAAAAACGGTTGGTAATCAAGTTTTTAAAATTGTAATTGACGAATTAAATTATCTGCACAATGTTGGAATAAATATTAACTGCGGACAAGAATGTAGGACCATTTATTTTACCATCGGTTTATGTATTGGAGACAATCTTGGACTAAACTCAATGCTAGATTTTGTTGAGAGTTTTAGCGCAACTCATTTTTGCCGTCTTTGCACAATGACAAAATCTGAGTGTCAAATAAAATGTGAAGAAGATCAAACTCAGCTTCGTAATGTTATTAGTTACGAAAACCATCTGCATTTAAATAATCCTATTTTAACAGGTATTAAAAAAAAATCTATTTGGAACGAAGTAATTGGTTTTCATGTTACCGAAAATTACAGTATGGACATAATGCATGATATGTTAGAGGGAGTGTGTAATTATGACCTGAGTTTAATATTAAAGCATTTTATTTATGAAATAAAATTATTTAGTTTGACAATGTTAAATTCTAAAATTGCGGCTTTTGATTATGGATCAGAAACAAATATTCCACCTAAAATTAACGAAGATCAACTAAAGAAGAATAACTTAAAGATGTCTGCTTCTGAAATGATGTGCTTTGCTTCACTGTTTGGTTTAATGGTTGGTCATTTAGTGCCAGAGAATCATACCTATTGGCAGTTATATTTGACACTATGTAAAATATTGGACATAATTTTAGATAAATCAGTTCAACCTCAATATGAGCAACTCTTAAAATCATTGGTTTATGAACACCACTATATTTATACAGTTTTATTAAAACAGACACTTAAACCGAAACACCACAATATGATACATTATCCTTTACTTGTACGTATGGTCGGACCTCTGGTGCATATTTGGTCTATGAGATTCGAATCCAAGCACAGACCCTTTAAAATTACTGCTAATATTAGTTGTTCAAAGAAAAATATTTGCTTAACGTTAGGAATAAAAAATCAACTTCAGTTATGTCACAAACTTATTTGTAATAATGGATTTACAGAAACAGTAAAGTATGGTCCAGCAGATTTTATATGTCTTTTAGAGTATGAATTTAACATGTTTATTACTAATGATATAGATTATGTAGAACGCTTTAAGTGGGTAAAAATTTTAGGACTAATATACAAGAAGCATGACATTATTGTGGTTGATGTATTGGATCTTCCATTATTTGCTAAAATATTAGATATTATAACTATACAAAATGAAATTTTCTTTATATATGCGGAATTCCTTACAACTGGTGTCTATGAACATTATCATGCATTTGCTGTAGAAAAAAACGATAAAAGAAGCCTGATAAAAATTAACAATCTTAAAAACTACGACAGATATTATCTTAGCATGCTTCCTGATGGAAAGTATTACATAAATAAAAAACATGGGATATAAAATGTAATATTTAAACCTACCAAATGAAAATTAGGTTCGTCCTATATAAATTCTAATGGAATTTAGAAACTTGTTTGTTATTATTGTACAAATGAAGTAATGATAAGCGTATTAATAATTGCATTTACATTGTAAACTGTTTACATTTATTTTTTATTTTTTAATAAAACATTTTAATAAAACAGATTTTTTATTTATTAACTAAAAACTCTATTAGCCACAACAATATTAAATGAGTTACAATTCTAGTTGAAATAACTAAAGCAGTAAGTCGCACCGACCCTAATCTATATTGTTGAGTTGACTATATGATATTGTTATTGTGCCAACTATACTGTATTGTTGGTACAACTATTTTGATCCAAATATGTCAGTATTGTCCTCGGCACAATAAAGTTAGTTGTCCCTATATTAATTATAAAACATAGTTGGTGTAATCAGAATTATTGTCGACAGAACTAATTTTTTTTTCCGTGAAAATTCCATTCCTACTTATTTTATAGAAATGAAATAGGTTAGAAAAATGGAGGAAGGAGATGGGCGGAGCTAAGTTTAGGTTTTCTGTGCAGTCTTATGGACAAGCAATAGCCCCGCCCACCCACCCTCTCTTTATTCTAGTGATGACTCTCTGCATTGTTAATTAATGACAAGGTTTACTATCTTATTAGAATCCGACTCAAATCTGTTAAATCCTTGGTGAGAAGATTGATAAATTGTAAACAAATTATCTAAAAAGAATTGAGCTGGTGTTAAATAGGCATACTAAACATGAGAACACAATATTACTAATGCTCCTCCCACTCGCACAAGCTCCACCTTAATAAATCATTTCATTGGCCCGGAGAAGAGGAGTGGCGTTTACAGTTGTATCTAGTAGTGTCTACTTCATGTGATTTTTCAATATTTCTGACTAAACGCTGACTACAAAGTCGTTTTTCGAATAAAAATAAAAATTGGTTTAAAAATTATTTAGTTCTAGCGTGTATTAATTGTCAAAATAAAATCCAACATCCGAGCAAGAGCCAATAAAATGGGTCATCAAAATGGAGTAGGGGTGGGTGGGTGGGTCAACTTTTTACTTTGAAATGAATCTTACATTCTGCTGCTCGTCAAATCAAAATTCAATTCCTACTTTATAGAAATAATATCGGTTAGCAAAATGGAGGAAGGAGATGGGCGGAGCTAAGTTTAGGTTTTCTGTGCAGTCTTACGAACAAGCAATAGCCCCGCCTACCCACCCTTTCTTTATTCTAGTGATGACTCTCTGCATTGTTAGCTAATTACAAGGTTATTATCTTATTAGAATCCGACTCAAATCTGATAAATCGTTGATGAGAAGATTGATAAATTGTAAATAAATTATCTAAAAAGAATTGAGTTGGTACTAAATAAGCATACAAGACGTGAGAACTATATTAAAACACAATATTATCAATGCTCCTCCCACTCGCAAAAGCTCCACCTTAACAAATTATTTCATTGGCGCGGAGGAGACGACTGGCGTTTACAATTGTGCTTCATATGATTTTTAAATATTTCTGTCTATATGCTGATGGTAAAGTTGTTTTTTGAATAAAAATAAAAATTGCATTAAAAACTATTTGGTTCTAGCGTGTCTTAATTGTCAAAATAAAATCCAACTTCCGAGCAAGAGCCAATAAAATGGGTCATCAAAATGGTGTAGGGGTGGGTGGTGGGGCCACTTTTGACTTTGAGTTAAAACTTAGATACATTCTGCCGCTTGTCAAATCAAAATTCAAATCCTACATTACAGAAATAAAATAGGTTAGCAAAATGGGGTAGGAGGTGGGCGGAGCTAAGTTTAGGTTTTTCTGTAGTCTAATGAACAAGCAGTAGCCCCGCCCACCCACCCTCTCTTTATTCTAATGATGACTCTCTACATTGTTAATTAATGACAAGATTATGATCTTATTAGAATTCTACTTAAACCTGTTAAATCGTTGGTGAGAAGATTGATAAATTGTAAATAAATTATCTAAAAAGAATTGAGTTGGTACTAAATAAGCATACCAGACGTGAGAACTATATTAAAACACAATATTATCAATGCTCCTCCCACTCGCACAAGCTCCACCTTAACAAATTATTTCATTGGCGCGGAGCAGAGGACTGGGGTTTACAGTTGTACTTCATGTCATTTTTAAATATTTCTGTCTAAATGTTGATGGTAAAGTCGTTTTTCGAATAAAAATAAAAATTGTATTTAAATATTATTTAGTTCTAGCGTGTATTAATTGTCAAAATAAAATCCAACTTCCGAGCAAGAGCCAATAAAATGG
Organism: Zophobas atratus; assembly: GCA_022388445.1. Lineage (NCBI taxonomy): Eukaryota > Metazoa > Arthropoda > Insecta > Coleoptera > Tenebrionidae > Zophobas > Zophobas atratus. Next base: position 4,638,793 of record CM039448.1, read on the forward strand.
GTCATAAAAATGGAGTAGGGGTGGGTGGGTGGGGCCACTTTTGGCTTTGAGTTAAAACTTACATTCTGTCGCTTGTCAAATCAAAATTCAATTCCTACTTTAGAGAAATAAAATAGGATAGCAAAATGGAGGAAGAAGGTGGGCGTTGCTAAGTGTAGGTTTTTTCTGCAGTCTTTTGAGCAAACAGTAGCCCCACCCACCCACCCTCACTTTATTCTGGTGAATAATCTTAATATTGTTAATTAATGACAAGATTATTATCTTATTGGAATCCTACTCAAATCTGTTAAATCGTTGGTGAGAAGATTGATAAATTGCAAATAAAATATCTGAAAAGGATTGAGTTTGTGTTAAATAAGCGTAGCAAACTTGAGAAGTAATTAAAACATAATATTACTAATGCTCCTCCCATGTGCATAAGCTCCACCTTAATAAATCATTTCATTGGGCCGGAGAAGAGGAATGGCGTTCACAGTTGTACCCAGTGGTGTCTACTCCACATGATTTTTAAATATTTCTGTATAAACACTGACGGTAAAGTCGTCTTTCGAATAAAAATAAAAATTTTATTAAAAAATATTCAGTCCTAGATTCTATTAGTTGTCAAAATAAAATCCAACTTCCGAGTGAGAGCCAATAAAAATGGGTCATCAAAATGGAGTAGGGGTGGGTGGGTGGGGCATCTTTTGTGTTTGAGTTAAATCTTATATTGTGCCGCTTGTCAAATCAAAATTCAATTCCAAGTTTGCAGAAGTAAATTAGGTAATTAGGTTAGCAAAATGGAGGATGGAAGTGGGTGGAGCTAAGTTTCGGTTTTTTCTGCAGTCTTATGAGCAAGCAATAGCCCCACCCACTCACCCCCTCTTTATTTTGGTGAATAATCTTAATATTGTTAATTCATGACAATATTATGATCTTATTAGAATTCTACTCAAATCTGTTAAATCGTGGGTGAGAAGATTGATACATTGCAAATAAAATATCTGAAAAGAATTGAGTTTGTGTTAAATAAGCGTAGCAGACGTGAGAACTAATTAAAACGTAATATTACTAATGCTCCTCCCACTTGCACAAGCTCCACCTTAATAAATCATTTCATTGGCCTGGAGAAGAGGAGTGGCGTTTACAGTTGTACCCAGTGGTGTCTAATTCATATGATTTTTAAATATTTCTGTCTAAAGTCGTTCTTCGAATAAAAATAAAAATTTTATTAAAAAATATTTAGTTCTAGATTCTATTAATTGTCAAAATAAAATTCGACTTTCGCCTCAGAGCCAATAAAATGAGTCATGAAAACGGAGTAGGGGTGGGTAGGTGGGGCCACTTTTAACTTTGAATTAAATGGTACATTCTGTCGCTTGTCAAATCAAAATTCAATTCCTACTTGACAGAAATAATATAGGTTAGGAAAATGGAGGAAGTAGGTGGGCGGGGCTAAGTTTAGGGTTTTTCTGCAGTCGTATGAGCAAGCAATAGCCCCGCCCACCCACCCTCTCTCTATTCTAGTGATGACTCTTAACATTGTTAATCAGTGACCACATAATTATCTTATTAGAATCCCACTCAAATCTGTTAAATCGTTGGTGAGAAGATTGATAAATTGCAAATAAAATATCTGAAAAGAATTGAGTTGGTGTTAAATAAGCGTAGCAGACGTGAGAACTAATTAAAACACAGTATTATTAATGCTCCTCCCACTCGCACAAGCTCCACCTTAATAAATCATTTAATTGGCTCGGAGAAGAGGAATGGCGTTCACAGTTGTACCCAGTGGTGTATACTTTACATGATTTTTAAATATTTCTGTATAAACACTGACGGCAAAGTCGTCTTTCGAATAAAAATAAAAATTTTATTAAAAAATATTCAGTCCTATATTGTATTAATTGACAAAATAAAATTCAACTTCCAAGTGAGAGCCAATGAAATGGGTCATCAAAATGGAGTAGGGGTGGGTGGGTGGGGCCTCTTTTATATTTGAAATGAATCTTACATTCTGCTGCTCGTCAAATCAAAATTCAATTCCTACTTTATAGAAATAATATAGGTTAGCCAAATGGAGGAAGGAGATGGGCGGAGCTAAGTTTAGTTTTCTGTGCAGTCTTATGAACCAGCAATAGCCCCACCCACCCACCCCCTCTTTATTCTGGTGAATAAATAATCTTAATATTGTTAATTAATGACAAGATTATTATCTTATTAGAATTCTACTCAAATCTGTTAAATCGTTGATGAGAAGATTGATAAATTGCAAATAAAATATCTGAAAAGGATCGAGTTTGTTTTAAATAAACGTGGCAGACGCGAGAACTAATTAAAACATAATATTACTAATGCTCCTCCCACTCGCACAAGCTCCACCTTAATAAATCATTTCATTGGTCCGGAGAAGAGTAGTGGCGTTTACAGTTGTACCCAGTTGTGTCTACTTGACATCATTTTTAAATATTTCTGTCTAAACGTTGAAGGCAAAGTTGTTTTTCCAATAGAAATAAAATTTTATTAAAAAATATTTAGTTCTAGCGTGTATTAATTGTCAAACTAAAATCCAACTTTTGATTAAGAGCCAATAAAAGGGTCACCAAAATAGAGTAGGGGTGGGTGGGTGGGGCCACTTTTGGCTTTGAGTTAAATCTTACATTCTGTCGGTTGTCAAATCAAAATTCAATTCCAACTTATTTTATAGAAATAAAGTAGGCTAGCAAAATGGAGGAAGGAGGGGGTGGAGCTAAGTTTAGGTCTTTTGTGCAGTCTTATGAGCAACCAATACCACCCACCCACGCTCTTTTTATTGTGATGAATAATCTTAATATTGTTAATTAATGACAAGATTATTATCTTATTAGAATCCTACTGAAATCTGTTATATCGTTGTCAGAAGATTGATAAATTGTAACAAAATATCTAAAAAGAATTGAGTTGGTCTTGAATAAGCATACCAGACGTGAGAACTATATTAAAACACAATATTCCTAATGATCCTCCCATTCGCACAAGCTCCACCTTAATCAATCATTTCATTGGCCCGGAGAATAGGAGTGGCGTTTCCTGTTGCACCAAGTGGTGTCTACTTCATATGATTTTTAAATATTTCTGTCTAAACGCTGACGGCAAAGTCGTCTTTCGAATAAAAATCAAAAAATTGTATTTAAAAATTATTTAGTTCTAGCGTGTATTAATTGTCAAAATAAAATCCAACTTCCGAGTGAGAGCCAATAAAATCGGCCATCAAAATGGAGTAGGGGTGGGTGGGTGGGGCCACTTTCGACTTTGAGTTAAATCTTAAATTCTGTCGCTTGTTAAATCAAAATTGAATTCCTACTTTACAGGCATGAAATAGATTAGCAAAATTAAGGAAAAATGTGGGCGGAGCTATGTTTAGGTTTTTTTGCAGTCTGATGAGCAAGCAATAGCCCCACCCACCCACCCTCTCTCTATTCTGGTGAATAATCTTAATATTGTTAATTGACGACAAGATTATTATCTTATTCGAATCCTACGCAAATCTGTTAAATCGTTGGTGAGAAGATTGATAAATTGTAAATAAATTGTCTAAAAAAATTGAGTTGGTTTTAAATACGCATGCCAGACGTGAAAAGTATATTGAAACAAAATACTACTAATGCTCCCCCCATTTGCACAAGCTCTACCTTAATAAATCATTTCATTGGCCCGGAGAACGAGAGTGGTTTTTACATATTTTTTTCTAAATGTTGACGGCAAAGTCGTTTTTCGAATAAAAATAAAAAATTTATTAAGAAATATTTAGTCCTAGATTCTATTAATTGTCAAAATAAAATCCAACTTCCGAGTGAGAGCCAATAAAAGGGTCATCAAAATGGAGTAAGGGTGGGTGGGTGGGGCCACTTTTGATTTTGAGTTAAAACTTACATTCTGCGGCTTGTCAAATCAAATTGAGCTAGTGTTAAATAAGCATACCAGACATGAGAACTACATTAAAACACAATATTACTAATGCTCCTCCCACTTGCACAACCTCCACCGTAATAAATTATGTCACTAGCTGGAAAAGTGGGCGGTGTTTACTGTTGTACCTTATTGTGTCTAATTCACATGATTTTTAAAAATGTAAAACCTTCTCGGGGGTCCCAAATGTCTTTTTTCTTAATATAAAATGTGAAACCTTCTCGGGGGCCCCAAATGTCTTTTTTTAAAAAGGTAAAACCTTTTTTTTTTTCATTACAGAGTGACCGGTACCTTCTACATTGTTTTTATTCTATAGACCTTACCACAAAAAGTAAAATCCAGCAAAATCAAATTTTATAATTTTTCAGAGAAGCTGTATTTGTTGGACTATATTTCAGAAAGGAAATAACTTTCGACCAATTTTTTTTTGTTTACCATGAAACCGAATGAAACGTAATAAGTGTGTCAATGTCGAACCAATTAAAAATAACCAAATTAACCATCCCGCCTATCCTTACTCGTGTGAAACTGCACAAATTATTTTAATTAGTTGGGTCATCGTACAAAACATTAAACAGTTCTAGTTTAAAGTTCGCCAAAAACGCACCGCAATGAAATTTTTCGCCAAAACTTGCATTCTCTTGACGCTTTGGCAGCTGGTTTTGACCCAAAGATACCTATTTCAGTCGGCTGTGGTCTCCTTCAAGCGCCTCAAAGACACGCGGGTAGCAAACCTCTCGCTTTCGAGACTCACCACCATCGACCAGCACCAATTCGCGAAAGCCGTCGACATCAAAATCCGCACAAAGAAGATGAAAATGTACACCGGCGCGGTTAAAAATTTACCGAATTTGAAGATTCTGCGAGTGAAAGACTGCGGGATCCAGGTTTTGGAACAAAACGCTTTCCAGAATTTACCCAAAATCGAAGAAGTGCACATGCAGGAGAACGATCTAACGGTGATCGTCAACGGGGTGTTCAATTACTTGCCGATTCGCGAATTGTGGCTGCAGCAGAACGAAATAACGACTATACAGTCCGGAGCTTTCGACAACATGCCAGCTTTGGAGATTATACGTTTGAACAGGAACATGCTATCGAGGTGGGATAGTCGATGGTTTGTGAACACCCCGAAGTTGCGGATAGTGCAATTCAGAAGAAACAAAGTCACCGAGTTGCCGGCCAAAGCTTTTATTAACATAAAGACGAGTCACGAAGTGAACGGTGAAGAATACGTCGACACGCAGATTTTTTTGAGCAGCAACAACATTTCGTTTATACACCCGGAAGCTCTGGATGGAATAGACTCGTTACATGAACTGTGTTTAAGGAAAAACAATCTCAGGGAAGTCGACTGGAAAGTGTTTTCGCATATGACGGAATTACATAAACTCAACTTGGACAAAAACTCCCTTTCGAAAATTGAGAGTGAAGCTTTTGAAAATATGAGCGAAATGCTGGAATTGAATCTGTCACGGAATTTGTTCGAGTGCGTTCCGTACGACGTCGTTTCCAAGGTGAAGAAGGTGATCCTTCGGAAAAATTACGATTTTAAGTGTTCGTGTTTGCACAATTTGAGGGAGAGGTTGAGGGAGGAAAAGCGCGAGAATCAAATTGATGCCGTGGAGTGCAACCAGGAACCGATTGATAAATAAATTGTTGGCTTGTTTTTTCAGTTTATTACTAGTGCTTTGTTATTTATTGCAAAATCAACCCGTACTTACCCGTGCAATATAGGGGTTCGTCTGACATGTCACCACAATCGTCGTTTCCATCGCAGTAGGCATTGAGTCGAACGCAAAGTTTGTTCCGGCACGGAAACTCGCTGATCCTGCAAGCCGGTCCTGGACTCGCCTCCTGCAGAACGCCCAGCAGGAACACCGCAGGACACAGCCACAGCCACATTCTGGAACGCAGGAAATTGCTTTCGTGTAAAATTGCCTATTTACATTTTCTATGAGGATTACTTTTAATAGGGGATAATTCGGATTAGCAGGAAACGTTCGATTTATTGGGGACCCGTGTGGTATTGGACAATTTGTCCAATCCACCCTTGCAATTACCTAGAAATAGTTTGCATAGTTCGTACGGCCAACTGAGATTGTAATTTTTATTTATAAACAACTTAATAAAAATTGGTTTTTTGTTACTTGATTTCCTCATCCCAGAACAACCCATGATCCAACTAAATTAACAGCGGCTCCTAGTGTGTCTTTTAAAAGAGTAACTTATAATTAACTTTAAATTTCGAAAATAGAAAAATTTAAATATAAAAGAACTGAAAACTTGAGAAATCGAAAAACTTAAAATTTTAAAAATTGAAAACTTAAAATATCGAAAAGTTGAAAGATTGTGAAAACCGAAAGTTCAAAAACCGAAAAATTGAAAATCCAAAAAGTAAAAAGTCGAGAAATCGAAAAGTCCAGAACGTGATAAATCCAAAAGTCGAAATACTAAAAAATTCCAAAATTGAAAAATTGAAGAATCGAAAATCTGAGAAAACTCGCAAAATTTAACGAAATATCCAAAAATTGGGAAATTAAAAAATTGAAAAATTGGGAAATCGAAAAGCCGAAAAATTGCAAACCTGAAGAATCGAAAAATTGAAAAATCGTGAGCCTGAAAAATCGAAAAATTGAGGAACTGAAAAATCAAAAAATCCAGTAATCGAAGAATCTAAAATTTAAAACATTTTAAAAAAGAAAAATTAAACTGAAAAATTTTAAATTTGGAAAATCGACTAATTGGAATCGATTGGCCTGAAAATTTGAAAAATTGAATAAACGAAAAATTGGAAAATCGAAAGAAACAACAAAAATTAAGGAAATGAAAAACCGAAAAATTGTGATAAAAAATCCAGAAAATGAAAAATAAAAAATCAGGAAAATGCAAAATAAAAATCGGGGAGTTGAAAAATTGAGGGGACGGAAAATTGAAAAACGGCACAATTAAAAATCGAGAATGTGAAAAATGGAAGAATGAGAAATTGTAATATTGAAAAATTGGAAAATTTGGAAGTTGCCAAATTGTAAAATTGAAAAATCAAAAATAAAAAAACGAAAAAGTGTATAATAAAAACTTGAAAAATCTTAAGAATCGAAAATGTGAAAAATTAAAAAAAAGAAATATGTATTATGACGTAGAAATATTTATAATTAAAGAAATTGGAAAATCGGAAGACTGGAAATCCAAAAACTGCAAAGTGAAAAATTTAAAAATTGAATATGGACGAACTGAAAATTCAAAGCCTGAAAATTTGAAAAATTGAACAAATGAAAAATTGTAAAATCGAAAAAAAAACACAGTAAATAAAGGAAATGAAGAAACGGACAATTGTGATATAAATCGATAAAATAAAAATTAAAAATTCGCCACACAGAAAAATAAAAATTGTGGAAACGAAAAATTGAGAAACTAAATATTCGAAAAATTGAAGAAACGAAAAATTGAAAAATCGAAAGAAACAACAAACAATAAAGGAATTGAAAATGAAAATTAAAAAAATCGGGAAAATGAAAAATAAAAATCGACAACTTGAAAAATTGAGGAAACGAAAAATTGAAAATGACAAAATGTGAGAATGTGAAAAATCCAAAAATGAGAAACTGAAATATCGAAAAATTACAAAATTAAAAATTTCAAATCTAAAGAATCGAAAAATTGAAAAATCTGGAGCCTGAAAAATCGAAAAATTGAGGAAATGAAAAACTGAAAAATCGAAACCTTCGCAAGTCGAAAATGGGAAAACCAAAAAATAGATTAATTGAGAAATCGGAAAACTGAAAATTTAGAAACGTCAACACTTGAAAATTTAAAAAATTGGAAAATTCAAAAATCGAAAAGCGAAATGTAAAAAAACGAAAAACCGATTAATCGAAAATCGAAACATTGAAAAATTCAAAAGCTGAGACAATCAAAACATCGAAACATCCGAATCTCGATAAATCGAGTTCTCAAAAAATTGAAAACTCGAAAAATTCACAAATCGAAATATATATAAAACAGTCGAAAATTGAAAAATCTAAAGTGTAAAAAACGGAAAACTGAAGAATTGAAAAACTGAAAAATCGAAACTGCGAATTCGAGAAAAATCAGAAAACTGAAAATTTAACAACGTCAAAATTTGAAAATTGTCAAAAATAGTAATACTGAAGAACCGGAAAATCAAAAAATCCAGTAATCGAAAAATCTAAAATTTAAAACATTGAACAATTGAAATATCGCAAAATTGAAAAATGGAGAAATCCAAACATCAAAGAATCAAAAAGAAAAATTCAAAAATCTAAAACTTAAAAATCGAAAAACTGAAAAATCGAAACATCGAAAAATTGGAAAATCGAAAAAAGCGAGAAATCCAAAAATCGAAAAATTGGGAAATCGAAAAGTCGAAAAATCAAAGAATCGCTTAACAGAAAAATTAAGAAAAGGAATCGAAAACGAAAAATTTGAAATTGAAACATTTAACTTAAAAAACCCGATAAATCGAAAAATTAAAAAATACATAGAAATCTCGATAAATTGGAAAATAGAAAAACTGAAAATTGAAAAATTTAAAAACCGAAAAATCTAAAAGCAAGAAGTTGAAAAATCGAAAGATCAAAAAATAGAAATATCAAAAATTGAAAAATCGATAAATCAAAAAAATCAAAAAATGGAAAAATTAAAAAATCGAAAAATCGAAAAATCCCAAAATAGAAGCATCAAAAACTTGAGAAATCGAAAAATTGAAAATTCCAGGAATCAAAAAATCAAAGAATCGCTCAAGAAAGAAATTGAGAAAAGGAAAAATCAAAAATTTCGAAAGACCGAAAATTGAAATATTGAAAAATCGAAAAATTTGAAATTGAAACATTTAACTTAAAAAACCCGATAAATTGAAAAATTAAAAAATACATCGAAATCTCGATAAATTGGAAAATAGAAAAACTGAAAATTGAAAAATTTAAAAACCGAAAAATCTAAAAGCAAGGAGTCGAAAAATCGAAGATCAAAAAATAGAAATATCAAAAATTGAAAAATCGACAAATCAAAAAAATCAAAAATTAAAAAATTAAAAGATCGAAAAATCGAAAAATCCCAAAATTGAACCATCAAAAAATTGAGAAATCGAAAAGTTGAAAAATCCAGGAATCAAAAAATCAAAGAATCGCTCAAGAAAGAAATTGAGAAAAGGAAAAATCAAAAATTTCGAAAAGCCGAAAATTGAAATATTGAAAAATCGAATAATTGAAGAATCGAAAAACTAAAGTCGTAAAACTGAAATATCGAAAAATCCAGGAATCGCAAAATAAAAAATCGAGAAATCAAAAATTGGAAAAATCGAAAATTTGAAGAATGGACAAATTGAAAAATCCTCAATCTAAAATATCGAAAAATTGAGAAATCGAAAAATCTAAAAGCAAATAGTCGAAGAATTGAAAACTGAAATACCAAAATACTGAACAGTCGAGAAATCGAAAAAAAAAAAATTTAAATCTCGATAAATTGAAGAATCGAAAAATTGAATCAAAATATCAAAAAATCTAAAGATGGAAAAATCGTTAATATAAAATTTAAAAAATCGATAAACTAAAAATCGAAAAACTAGAAATCGAGAAATCGAAAAACCTGCAATTAAAAAAATCGAAAAATCCCAAAACTTAAACGTCGAAAAATTGAAAAACCATAGAATCGAAAAGTCGAAAAACCGAGAAACCGAGAATTAGAAATTGAAAAATTGAAACATTTAGAAATCAAAACATCAAAATATTGAGAAATTGAAAACGAAAAATTTGAAATGGAAATATTTCACTTAAAAAACCAGATAAATCGAAAAATTAAAAAATCCATAACTCGAAATCTGGATAAATTGGAAAATCGGAAAACTGAAAATTGAAAAATTTAAAAACCGAAAATTTGAAACCTTCTAAATCTAAAAGCGACTGAAGTCGAAAAATTGAAAGATCAAGAAATAGATACCTAAAGTTAAAAAAAAAGGAAAAATCAAAATGTCGAAAAGTTGAATAATCGAAAAATTGAAAAATCGAGAAATCAAAACATTAAAAAATCGAAATATCGAAAAATTCCAAAATTGAAAAATCCTAAAACTGAAACATCGAAAACTTGAAAAATCGAAAAATTGAAAAATTGGAAAATCGAAAAATTTGAACATCGAGAAATAGAAAAAAATTGAGAAATTGATAAATTGAGAAACTGAGCAATCAAAACATCCAAACATCTGAATTCGATAAATCGAGAAATAAAAAAAACTGAAAAATTTTTAAAAAGAAAATTAAAACATCGAAAAATTGAAAAAAAATTATGAAATCGAAACATAAAACTGTCGAAAATTTGAGAAATCTAAAGTTTAAACAAAAATTGAAAATCCAATAAGTAAAAAAGGGGTGGAAACCCAAAAACTGCAAACTGAAAAATTTCAAAATTTAAAAATTGGAAAATCGAATAATTGGAATCGATTGGCCTGAAAATTTGAAAAATTGAATAATCGAAAAACTGGAAAATCGAAAGAAACAACAAAAATTAAGGAAATGAAAAAACAATAAATTGTGATATAAAATCGAGAAAATGAAAAATAAAAAATCAGGAAAATGCAAAATAAAAATCGGGGAGTTGAAAAATTGAGGGGACGGAAAATGGAAAAAGGGCACAATTAAAAATCGAGAATGTGAAAAATGGAAAAATGAGAAATTGTAATATTGAAAAATTGGAAGCTTTGGAAGTCGCAGAATTGTAAAATTGAAAAATCAAAAATAAAATAACGAAAAAGTGTATAATAAAGACTTGAAAAAATCTTAAGAATCGAATCGAAAAATGGATGAACTAAAAATTCAAAGCCTGAAAATTTGAAAAATTGAACATATGAAAAATTGTAAAATCGAAAAAAAAACACAGAAAATAAAGGAAATGAAGAAACGGACAATTGTGATATAAATCGAGAGCATAAAAATTAAAAATTCGCCACACTGAAAAATAAAAATTGTGGAAACGAAAAATTGAGAAACTGAAAATTCGAAAAATTGAAGAAATGAAAAATTGAAAAATCGAAAGAAACAACAAACAATAAAGGAATTGAAAAAATGAAAATTTGTGACAAAATCGAGAAAATGAAAATTAAAAAATCGGTCAAGAAACTGTAAAATTGAAAAATCAAAAATAAAAAAACGAAATAGTTCATGATGAAAACTTGAAAAATGTCAAAAGTGAAAACCAAACACGAAAATTTGAAGAAACGAAAATTTGAAAAATCGAAAGATTAAAAATTGAAAAACTTAAAATTCGAAAAAGTGAAAAAGAAAAAAAAAGAAATATGTGTTGTAAAATCAAAATATAGAAAATTAAAGAAACTGAAAAATTGGAAGACTGGAAATCCAAAAACTGCAAGAAACTCGTTGTCCTACAAGCCCGAAATTATTAAAAACAAATCAATTTGTTTAAACAAGGTTAAATTATCCCGAAAATGGGCATTTTCCCGGCTAAAATATGAAAAATAATTTTTGCAATCTCATCGTGACGTACGATGACGTCACTGTCACCTGAGCTACCTGTCCGAAGGTCACGTTTCGCGGTCCTTTGTGTTCAGTATTAAATTCTGTTTGATGGCGGCAAGATCGTCGCTTCATTTTGGCGTAAAAGTGGAACGTTTTAGTGAATTTCCAGTTTAATATTAATACATATTACGGAAAATATGTTGTGTTAGTGGTGTGAACACGAACGAAAATGGATATTTTTCCGAAAAGGACCGGAAACAAGGTAAGTAGAACTTCAGTTTTAATTTATCGGATTCTATGATTCGTTTATTCGACGATGTTTAAATTTTGGAAAAATTTTCGAAACGATTGAAGTTGGTGGGTCAAAGCTATACATTTTCGCGATATAATTAAATAAAATTTAAACATAATTAATACAATTCATAATGTTCAAATATGATAACTATCAATATATGATAATTAAACTGAAATCCATTTTCCTAAGAACACGAGGTTAGCAAAAAAATTAGTTTTTTACTTCCCGAGCGTAAGCAAAGGAAGTATTGTAATCGAGTCCGTCGGCCGACTCTCTACTTTTACGTTTTCTCGATCTTTCATGACCCCTAGAAGACGAAGAAATAGGTCTCCCATTTCCGTCTGTCTGTCCGTCTGTCCGTCCGTCTGTCCGTCCGTCTGTCCGTCCCTCTGTCCGTCCGTCTGTCCGTCCGTCTGTCCCTCTGTCCGTCTGCCCCCGGATTTTTATTAGACAGATAATCTCCGAAAATACTCTACCGATTGTTGTGAAATTTTGTACTTATATTAAGAATATCATGTAGATGGTAAAACGCTAACCAAAATTTGTCTAATCATCCCCACCACTAATGCGATGACGTCACTTCAAAATTGTACATAGTAAATGGGTTTTCAATTGTATAAAATAACATAGTCCTACACATGTAGTTTACAACTCTGAATCGACTTTTCACCCGAAACGTCCAGATTTTTGGAAAAAAAATCAAAATTATAAAACAACATTTTGAAATTTAATTTTTAATCTCCTAACCAGAATGCTTTGAAATGTTGCAGATGTTTTAAGGCTATAAAGAGCGTCATAAATCTTTAGTCAAAAAATATTTGCTTATCCCCTCCAAAAACTTGATGACGTCAGCTCAAAAGTTTGTGGAATAAATCATATCTAAAATGTACAAAATATGATGAGTCTGTACTTGTGATCTATCACTCCATTCATATTTTTTGGATTTGCATATACAGGGTGACTCAAAAAAATTAATGAATGCGTAAATATATTTTATTGATTTAATCAGGAACTACAAAACCGAATGCTCTGAAATTTTGCAGATGTTTTAAGGTCATAAAGAGCATAATAAATGTTTAGTCAAAATATATTTGCTTATCCCCTCCAAAAACTTGATGACGTCAGCTCCAAAGTTTGCTGAATAAATCATATCTAAAATGTACAAAATATGATGAGCCTGTACTTGTCATTTATCACTCCATTCATATTTTTTGGATTTGCATATACAGAGTGACTCAAAAAAATTAATGAATGCGTAAATATATTTTATTGATTTAATCAGGAACTACAAAACGGAATGCTCTGACATCTTGCACATGTTTTAAGGTTATAAAGAGCATAATAAATGTTTAGTCAAAATATATTTGCTTATCCCCTCCAAAAACTTGATGACGTCAGCTCGAAAATTTGTCGAATAAATCATATCTAAAATGTACAAAATATGATCAGTCTGTACTTGTGATCTATCACTCCATTCATATTTTTTGGATTTGCAGATACAGGGTGATTCAAGAAAATAGATGAAAGCGTAAATTTATTTTACTGATTTACTCAGGAACTACAAAACCGAATGCTTCGAAATCTTGAAGATATTTTAAAATTATCATAAGCATGGTAAATTTTTGATCAAAACGTATTTGGTCGTCCCCCCTAAAAAATTTATGACGTCACCACAAAATTTTGCTGAATAAATCCTATCTAAAATGTACAAAATATGGTGAGTCTCTTCTTGTGATTTATCATTCCATTCAAATTTTTTCGATTTTCATATACAGGGTGACTAAAAAAAATTAATGAATGCGTAAATTTATTTTATTGATTTAATCAGGAACTACAAAACCGAATGCTTTGAAATCTTGCAGATGTTTTAAGGTTATAAAGAGCATAATAAATTTTTAGTCAAAATATATTTGGTTATCTTCTACAAAAAAACTGATGACGTCAGCTCAAAAGTTTGCCGAATAAATCGTATCTAAAATGTACAAAATATGATGAGTCTGTACTTGTGATTTTTCATTCCATTCATATTTTTGGATTTGCATATGCAGGGTGACTCAAAAAAATTAATGAAGGCGTGAATTTATTTTATCGATTTAATCAGGAATTACAAAACCGAATGCTTTGAAATCTTGGGAATATTTTAAAGTTGTTATAAGCATGGTAAACTTTTGTTCAAAATGTATTTGTTCATCCCTCCTAAAAAAATTGATGACGTCACCCTTAAATTTTGCTGAATAAATCCTATCTAAAATGCAAAAAATATGATGAGTTTGTACTTGTGATTTATCATTCCATTCATATTTTTTAGATTTTCTTAAGAGGTGGTTCAAAAAAATTAATGAAGTCAATTTATTTTATTGATTAAATTAAAGGCAACACTTATTATTAGTATTACACCCCAACCAACCCAATTTGGTAGACACAAAATTTGTTAAAGGAAAAACTCGGTTGAAACATAAGGGTAGCATCGCTTATTTACATCGACTTTAACATTACAGACCTGCATTTGTTTTATGCGATCACTTGGTTCCGCGAATGTGAAATAGACATGTTTATAATCAACCAATTGTGAATTTCACCGTCAAGAATTAAAATAAAACCCAATGTTTTATATAATAAGCGGAAGTCGAAGCAATAAAACCGATGGTCGTTTTGTTTACAGTTTCTCTGTTTGACTCTCACGTATGCTGTTACGCCTGTCATCTTAAATTAAGAATGTTTATACATACACGATTTTCAGTTGCCTCTGATACGTATACGTGAGTAAATTGTTTCGTTATTTTATTGATTATTACAAATCAATATTCAAAACGACCCAATTCATTTTCCCGAAAATTTGAGAATATAATAATTTTATTCTTAGTATGTGATGATCCAACAAAATTAACAGCGCCGGTACAGGAGTAGACACAGGGAATTAAGCACCGCCAAATCCAACATTTGTCTTTCAGTTCCGCCTTTCGTCCATCTGACCACCGCCAGTGCATTTCCTCTAATTGCTCTCCTCCCTCGAAGACTCCGGTAAGCCGTCTAAAGCTCTGCTCGGCTTTAATAAAGAGATACCGCGAGTCGAATTTCCCTCGAGAAGGATGAGTTATTCGCATCGTGAATATTTCCGCGTCGTTTGTAAAGCACTTAAAAACCGCAGTGACATCCATCAAAATCGACGTCAAATCGAAAAGCTTCATAATCGATATTTCAGCATTCCCCGTGGTAGACAAGTTGATCTTGATGGCGACGTCCGGCGAATGCTTCGGTACGTCCTAGACATGAGTAATTTGGAGTGGCGCGGCACGTTCCTTGTTTAATTTCGCTCCCGACGTTTTGAAAAATTGTAATTGCTTTATCTTCTTAAAATGAATTGGCCACTTGAGATTTTTTACGTGACAAGATTTATAAATGGGAATTATATCTGTATTTCAGGCATTTCCCTCTGGTTTTGTCATTGCTCAAATTACCCGAATAGCACCTTGGCTTGCCCCGCGACGGAATTAAGCCGGAAGGACGCGTTCGCTTTACTAACACCGAAAAAATTAATTAAAACGTCAGATTGAGGCTTTGTTGCTTTCTTCGCGGGGATAATTCATGCGCGGGGTGAACCCATGAAAGCTCCGACTGAGAATTAAGCGTGGTCGGACATGGAGCTCTCGGTCTTTTCCGGTAAAAGCGACTTTGAGCTACGTGGTATCGTCGTGTCTATGAGGAAAAAATTGCCATGTAATTAGCGCTGGCTTCAAAGAGAAATCTGCGGTCGGAAAATGTTTCAGCTCGTCATTTGCAGTCGGCGAGCTGAAATTGCTAAAGTAATGCATAGAAAAACGGCTGCATATTTTAATAGAATCCGGCAGTCTTGTGCGCTTAATTAGAACAAGGATGGATTTGACGGCGGACGCCGCAGAACCCGAAGCGGCGTTTTTTTGTCGTTTTTATTTCCTGGGCGGAAGTTAAGGAGGTATTGTAAGAGCGTCTGTGGGGCGACTGATCATTTTCATGGTTCCTCGACGCACCCGGCCCCCTAGCTCCAAGACTTTCCAACCAAGGAAAGAACAGACAAGAACAAGCTAAATCTGCAAATTGTACAAGATCCCAAACAAAATTAATAACGTCTGCGTTTGACAAAAGTTCCTCTCACAGCGAAGTTGAAGATTTTTTTGTAAAAATGTAGTTATTTTTATGTTTTGTAACAATTTTTATGTTTTGAGTGACAATTTTTGTGGTTATTTTCGATACATTGTATGATATTAACACTGAGAAAAAAAAATGAAACATTAAAATAAACGAAAACCTGAAAAATCGAAAAATTGGAAAACAGAAATATCGAAGAAGTAAAAACTGAAAAATCGAAAAAATTAAAAAATTCAAATCTAAAATTTAACAACCGAAAGTTGAAAATCGGATAATTGAAACATCGACACACCGAAAAAGTGGAAAATCCGAAAAGTAAAAAATCGAAAAACCGAGAAATCGAAAAAGCAGAAGATTGAGAAATCGAAATAGGTCATAATCGAAAAATCGAAAAGTTAAAAATTGAAAAATTGATAAATCGAGAAATTGAACAATCAAAACATTGAAACGTCCAAATCTCGATGAAATTCAAAACTTGAAATATTGACAAGTTGAAGGATCAAAAGACCGAGAAATTGAAATCATTCAGTCAAAAAATCGAAAAATTGGGAAACCGAAAGTTGAAAAAAACGAAAAAACGGAAAAGTGGAAAAACTGAGAAACCAAATAGACCAAAATAAAAAATCGAAAAGTTATAAATTGAAAAACTGTTAAATCGAGAAAAAGAAAGGATCAAAATATCGAAACATCCAAATCTCCATAAATTGGGGAATCAAAACATTGAAAAATAGAAAGATTTTAAAAATGTAAAATTAAAAAATCTAAAACTAGGAAGCCGAAAAATCGAAAGATTAAGAAATCGAAATATCGAAGAACTGAAATCAAAAATCGAGAAATCGAAAAATTTGGAATTTTAAAAACTGCAAAATTAAAATATCAAAAAATTTAAAAATCTGAAATTTAAAAATCGAAGAAGTAAAAAAATTGACATATCGAAAAAACCAAAAGTCGAAAAGTCGAAGAATATTGAAAAATCCCAAAGCTGAAATATCGAAAAATTGAAAAATGAAAGAAAAAACTGAGATTGTGAAAAATTGAAAAATTGAGAAATCGAAAAATCAAAAAAGTGAAGTCGAAAAATCGAAACCTTAAAAAAATCCGAAAATTAAAAAATCAGAAACCTGAAAAATCGAAAAATTGAAGAATTGAAGGATTGGAAAATTGAAACAGTCGAAAGTCGAGAAAATGGAAAATCAAAACATCGATTAATTGAAAAATGGAAAAAAACTACTATCAAAAACCTAAAAAATTGAAAAATTATTGAAGAATTGAAGAAATGAAAAATTGGGAAACTGAGAGTTTATAAAAGTCATATTTGAGAAATTTAAAAATCGAGATATTTAAAAATTGTAAAATTGAAGGGAAAAATTTTAAAAATGTAGAACTGAAACATTGTAAAATCGGGAAATCGAAAAACTGAATAATAAATAAACTGAAAAAACCCAAAACGGAAATTTCGAAAAATTGAAAAATGAAAGAAAAACTGAGAAATCCTAAAACTGCAATATCCAAAAACTGAAAATCTAAAAAATTGAAAAATTGAGAAATTGAAAAATCAAAAAAGTGAAGTCGAAAAATCGAAACCTTAAAAAAAATCGAAAAATTGAAAAATCGGAAACCTGAAAAATCGAAAAATTGAAGAATTGAAGAACTGGAAAATCGAAACAGTCGAAAGTCAGGAAAAAGGGAAATCAAAACATCGATTAATTGAAAGATCTTAAAATTGAGAATTTAGAAGAATCAAATATTGAAAAATTGAAAAATCAAAATATTTAAAAATCGTGTAACCAAAGAGGAGAAGATTTGAAAAAACGTAAAACTGAAACATCGGAAAATTGAGATATCCAAAAATTGAAAAATTGAGAAATTGTAAAGTCGAAAAATTGATTAATAAATAGTCTGAAAAACCTCAATTTCGAAAAAGTGAAAAAATAAGGAAAAACTGAAGAATGGAAAAACTGAAAAATTAAAAAATTGAAAAGTTCAAAAATCAAAAAGTCAAAAAAGTGAAGTCAAAAAATCAAATCCTTAAAAAATATGAAAAATTGAAAATTCGAAAACCTAAAAATTTGAAAAATTGAAAAATTGAAGAAATGAAAAATTGGAAAACTGAGAGTTTATAAAAGTCAAATTTGAGAAATTGAAAAATCGAGATATTTAAAAATTGTAAAATAGAAGAGAAAAATTTAGAAACGTAAAATTGAAACATCGGAAAATTGAGAAATCCGAAAATTGAATAATAAATAAACTGATAAATTCCAAAAACTGAAATTTCGAAAAATTGAAAAATGAAAGGAAAACTGAGAAATCCCAATACTGCAATATCTAAAACTGAGAATCTAAAAAATCGAAAAATTGAAGAATTGAAGAACTAGAAAATCGAAACTGTCGAAAAGTCAGGAAAATTGAGAAATTGAAAAATTGAGAAATTGTAAAATGGAAAAATTTAATAATAAATAATCTAAAAAATTTCAAAACTTGAATTTCGAAAAATTTAAAATATAAAGAAAAACTGAAGAATGGAAAAACTGAAAAATTAAAAAATTGAAAAGCTGAGAAATCAAAAAGTCAAAAAATTAAAGTCAAAAAATCAAAACTTTAAAAAATTGAAAAATTGAAGAATTGAAGAAATGAAAAATCGGAAAACTGAGTTTATCAAAGTCAAATTTGAAAAATTGAAAAGTTGCTATATTTAAAAATCCTAGAATTGAAGAGAGAAAAATTTTAAAAACGTAAAACTGAAACATCGGAAAATTGTGAAATTGAAGAGTTGAGAATTGTAAAATCCAAAAATTGAAAGATATTTAAATAAACTGAAAAATTGAAAAATGAAAGAAAAACTGAGAAATCCCAAAACTGAAATATCCAAAAATTGAGCATTTAAAAAATCCAAAAATTGAGAATTTAGAAATGTCAAAAATTGAAAAATTGAATGATAAATAAACTGAAAAATCCAAAAACTGAGAAATTAAATAATCAAAAAATTGAGAATTGAGAAAAGTCAAAATTGAAAAATTGAAAAATCGAAAAACTGGAGTTTATAAAAATCGAATTTGAAAAATTGAAGAAACAAAACTGAAACATTGAAAAATTGAAAATCGCGAAATTGAAAAACTGAGAAATCGTAAAATCGAAGAATTGAATAATAAATAATCTGAAAAATTCGAAAACTGAAATTTCGAAAAATTGAAAAATTAAAGAAAAACTGAAGAATGGAAAAACTGAAAACTTAAAAAATTGATAAGCTGAGAAATCAAAAAGTCAAACAAGTGATGCCAAAGAATCAAAACCTTAAAATTGAAAAATTGAAAATTCAAAAACTTGAAAAATTGAAGAATTGAAGAAATGACAAATCGGAAAACTGAGAGTTTTTAAAAGTCAAATTTGAAAAATTGAAAAATCGATATATTTAAAAATCTTAAAATTGAAGCAGAGAAAAAATTTAAAAACTGAAATATCGGAACATCAAGAAATCGAAAAATTGAATAACAAATAAACTGAAAAATCTCAAACTGAAATTTCGAAAAATTGAAAAATGAAAAAAAAAAAATTTAGAAATCCCAAAATTGAAGTATCCAAAAACTAAGAAATTAAAAAATGGAAAAATTGACAATTTAGAAAAGTCAAAAATTGAAAAATTGAAATATGTATTTAAAAATCGTAAAGTTGAAGAAAACAATCGAAAAAACGTAAAACTGAGCATCGAAAAATTGAAAATCGGAAACTTCAAAAATTGAGAAATTGTGAAATCGAAAATTTGAATAATAAACAATCTGAAAAATTCCAAAACTTAAATTTCGAAAAATTGAAAATACAAAGAAAGTGAACAATGGAAAAACTGAAAAATTAAAAAATTGAAAACCTGAGAAATCAAAAAGTCAAAAAAATGAAGTCAAAAAATCAAAACCTTAAAAAATTGAACAATTGAAAAGTCAAAAACCTAATACATTGAAAAACTGAAGAATAGAAGAAATGAAAAACCGGAAAACTGAGTGTTTAAAAGTTAAATTTGAAAAATTGAAAAATCGGGATATTTAAAAATCGTAGATTTGAAGAGGAGAAAAATTTTAAAAACGTAAAACTGAAACATCGGAAAATTGAGAAATCGGACAACTGAAATTCGAAAAATTGAAAAATGAACGAAAACCTGAAAAATCCCAGAACTGAATTATCCAAAAACTGAGAAATTAAAAAAAATAAAAATAAATAGGTCAAAAAAATGAAGTCAAAAAAACAAAACCTTAGAAACCTGAAAAATTAAAAACCTAAAAAAATTGAAAAATTGAAGAAATGAAAAATCGAAAAAACAGAGTTTATAAAAGTCAAATTTGAAAAATTGAAGAATCGAAATATTAAAAAATCGTAAAATTGAAGTGGAGAAAAATTTTAAAAACTGAAACATAGGCAAATTGAAAAATCAAACAATGGAAAATCATAAAATTGAAGAACTGAGAAAATTTTAAAATCGAAAAATTGAATAACAAATAAACTGAAAAATCCCAAAACTGGAATTTCAAAAAATTGAAAAAAAAGGAAAACTCAGAAATCTCAAATCTGAAATATCCAAAAACTGAGAAATTAAAAAATCGAAAAATTGAGACTTTAGAAAAGTCAAAAATTTAAAAATTGTAAAATCGAAATATAGGTATATTTAAAAATCATAAACTTGAAGAGGAGAAAAATTGAAAACACGTAAAACTGAAGCATCGGAAAATTGAGAAATCAAGAAAATGAAAAATTGAGAAACTGTAAAATCGAAAAATTGAATAAATATCTGAAAAATTCGAAAACTAAAATTTCAAAAAACTGAGAAAATATGTTTGCTATTTCAATTCCACTCTCTGAATATTTACAAATGAAAAGTTTAAATTATTTGTCTGCTTGGAATAAAATTAACAACTGCTATGAAAACTGTAAACAACTGAAAAATTGAAAAACAAGGAAACGGTTAAAAAAGAGAATGCCAAGTGCAATGGCTTTTAATGAAGAACGCAATGTAAAACCAGAAATAAAATTCAAGGTTTAGGTATTTTTATTGCGTTATTTGTGAATCCGCCCTGATTTTTTCTCCCAAGTGTCCAGATTTTTGTAAAAAAAACTAAATTGCATTTTATACCGGTACAACACCACAGGGAAGTACTGTCTAAATAATTTTAAGCCAAATTTTTTTTATTCTACCGACTGCGCCAATCCGCGCGACACGTTTGAACATATTCTTCCGGGACGAAAGTTAGCTGAAAAGTTCGCGTCTGCTGCAATTACAGAGGCGTTAAACTACCGTTGCACTACTACATACCCACTCATAATAAATAACGCAGAAAGCATGTACGCCGTCTTTGTTATCCGGAATTTGTGGCCCACTATCTGTGTAGCATAACCGCAATAAGTCTAGAGTACTGCTCTAGGCACGTGCCTCCGGCGCATAAATCAGCGACGTCCAACTCCTAGAGCATGAAACGGAAAAACAGACTTTGCTGCCATAATAATTACACACTTTTTGTTTGTTGATGAGATAGATAATCGCCGGAAGCTCCGCGGCCCATTTTCCGGATTTCTACCCCTTCGTCGGCCTAATTGGCGAAATTTAAAACGCACAACAAAAACCTCGTCTTCATCATTGCTATTCTAAGGAATGCTGTGCGAAGTTCGCCACGAAAGAACTATCGATTTCAGATTAAACGGAAGTCTGAGGGTAGACCACATTCGGACATAAATCAGATCAAACATTAACCCCTATTTTATTGCGGTGCGATTCTCGTAAGACAGAAGCGAAAGGCCTTGAGCATGTTTGAACAGGCTTTAAGACAATGGACTCAACTTTAATAATAACTGAACATTGTTACAGTTTCACTCCGATTGTTCTCGACGTTATTTGATTTAAATATTAAATGCGTATTCGCGTAACCTTCAACTTGATATTAATTTGATAAGAGAAAGTGCTCAAAATTTCCGCGATGAAAATCACACAGAAAGTTAATTTATTACGAAAATGGTATTCGCAAGTCACGCTTACAACGCAGTCGAGATAACGCGGAAAGCGAGTATCGACTTCAGGAATGTCAACGCAACTATATGTGGATTAACAACGAGAATTTATCCAGATTCCTTCCCGGAACTGTTAAACAATTTTAAATTCGCTTTAGCGTTATCCCGGAGTGGATGCCCTATCTGTCGCAACTTTTCCAGACCTGCACCAGCTTCTTAACTCAAAAGCGCCTTTTCTGTATCTGACGCCGTCAAACTTGTTCGACTAAGTAATATTTATGTTGTTTTCGGTTCGGTTTGTTTATAATCCAGTGTCAGATATTCGATATGCTTGTCTGATCTTGCGTTGTTCGTTTTGCAATATTTTTTGTTCGACAGTTTTCACTTTTAAAAGCTTCAATGCAGAACGTACGACAAGATGAATGTGGACCTTTTCTGAGCTTATCGGAAAATCGACACGACACGTTTAAATCATAGGTTGAATGGAGGTTTGATGTGTGTGTTTGCATTCTAAACAGAGATTAAATGTTTGCCAACAGATCCGATTCATACAGACAGTGGATAATGCACCGAACATATTGAATAAATATTCGCCAAGAGTAATTAAAAAACAGGGCGCACTAAAAAGAGGCAGTTTGAATGAAATTCTTAAGGGAGAAGAACGATTACATCGGGCCTTTAAACAGCCCGTAGCCGGAAGAATAAATATAATTATAAAAGACAATTAATGTAATAAATCGGTATTATAACAGACTCCTGTAGAGCGTAGACCTTGGCAAAATGATGAATTTTATACCGACTTACCGACATAAACAAACGTGAGCTTTTTGCTGAAATTGTTCATTCTGCAATACTTGGAATTTGCTTAATTAGTTAAGTTCAGCCAAGTAAGTTGAATGCGCCAACGGGAATACATTACATCGGAAGAATGTCACGTAGACATAGACAAATGGGGTGACGTCATCGATTTTTTGGAGGGGACAAGTAAATATATTTTGATTAAAAACTGATCATGCTTATCATAACTGTAAACCATCTGCAAGATTTCAAAGCATTCGGTTTTGCAGATTCCAAATTAAATGTCAAAATGTTGTTTCCTAATTTTGATTTTTTTCCAAAAATGTGGACGTTTCGGGTAAAAACTCAATTTGATTTTTTTTTTAAATTAGATTTGTCAAAATACAATTCAATTTTCCTTTCGCGATAAATCAAATAAACCAATGAAATTCAAATGTGCAGGTGGGTGGGGTTAGTTTTGCTTTTTTATTTGGTCTAAATTCCCCTGTTTATCAACATAACACTTTTCGTCCAATTAATGAGTACGTAGAAAGAAAACCGGGTGGGTGGGCGGGGCACTTTGAAGTTTTTTTTTTTCAATTAGATTTGACCACTTGCCAAAATGGAATTCAATGTTCATCCCAGGGGAAATCAAATCCCTGAAAAATTTTACTCTCTTCCCAACATATTCTAAAATTACGGAGACATTTTTTTGCCGACTTGGACTTGTAGACGGTTCCACCCAGTTTTCCAGAATCGTCTAAATGAAATACATAGGGGATATTTTAAAATTTTATTTTTAAATTGAAAATTTCGAAAATCCTGGTTTGATACTCCGCAGTCCACGATTTTTGAATTAGCTTGTCGATCCATACCTACGTCCCAGAATAATTTGTGTATTTTTGGGTAACTCTGCCGAAATACCCCAACTAAGACATTTTTGAGTGTTTTCTGAGCACATTCAAATATTACCCAAAGATATTTTTTGTAGATTTCGTCTTACAGAAGTAATTTTTTTGGTTTCATTTCTTCAAAATTTAACCATTTTTGTAGAATCGCCAAAATGATAATATGGAAGTTTTTGGCATATTTTGAAAATTTGATTTTGATACTGGAAATATCGACAATCTTCGTCTTCATCAAAAGGATATGTTATTTGAGGAACAATTTTGGAGATTAGATTCTTTGTTAACAGGAGCAATAAAAATAATTTTGGTGATTTTTAAAAATCTCATTTTGAATGTGAAAATTGCGAAAATTTTGGTTTTGGTTCATCCAAAGGCCAAGTTTTTCGAATTACCTGGACGAGAGTTATTAAGTAAGTCCTTGAATTTTTTGGCTTAATATCTTTGGAAGTTCCAATTTCCTTCGAGAACTTACCTAGATGAAAAATGACAACACTTGGTACTTTTCAAAAATATGATTTTGAAACAGAAAATTTCGAAAATTTTGCTTGCCAATTTTTTGTATAGATTGCACGATTTGTCTTTGTTAAATGCCTTTTTGGAATTTTCCAATTTTCAAAGTGAATCAGGAGTTTATATTTTTTGAAATACAAGTTTTAAAGCTTTGAAAATACTCAAAGGATTTCTGTAACGTCTTTCAATTTTTGTTGGCTTTGAATCTTGTAGAAAAGGAATATTTCGAATTAATTTTGAAAAACTCGTAAAAATTTTGATACTAGAAACCTCAGGGTGTAGTCAAGGCTCTGAAAAAAAAATAGACCGATATTTGACAAGAACGTTGTCAACATTTCGTTACAAAGCCTTGACAACACTGGAATTATCTATTTATTCTGGATAAATACCTTTGCGCTGTTGTTAAGGCTTCAAATAACCCAAAATTTCGAACTTTTAAAAAACCCAATTTTCAAGGCTACAAAATAGCAAAAGTGCGTTTTTTCGTCATTTGCTTCGTGGTAACCTTCGAAATTTTGAACTTTCGCATTTTTGAAATTAATTTTGAAAACTCGTAATTTAGTGTTGTCAAGGCCTTGAAGACTAAGAAGGGGTCGATTTTTGACAACTAGTTCGGCGAACTAATTAATTCTGAAAACTTTCATGGCCTTGGAAATGCTAGAACAATTTGTTTGTGTTCAGCGCCCTTTTTATTATTTTCCAGTCATCAAAGTGAACCAAAAGTTTGAATTTTTTAGAAATAAGGTACTCAAAGGACTTCTGTAACGTCTTCTAGTTGTTTAACCTATGAAATTTGGATTAAAAAAAAACACTTCTAACTAATTTTGAAAAACTCGTGGGAATTTTGCCGATACTAGAAATGTGAGATTTAGCTAGTATCTGCTAAGAGACGACTGATTTTGGCAGATGACATATCTTCTAAGAAACCAAAGGGCGGGTGGGTGGTACTAGTATTTGTAAAGATTAGGCTGATTTTGGCAAATGATATACCTTCCAAGAAAGTAGAGGGCGGGTGGGCGGGGCTAGTATTTCCTAAGATAAGACTGATTTTGGCAGATGACATATTTTCTAAGAAAATAAAGGGTGGGTGGGTGGGGCTAGTATTTATATGGATAAGACTGATTTTGGCAAATGATATACTCTCTAAGAAAACAGAGGGCGGGTGGGCGGGGCTAGTAATCTAAGATACGACGAGTACTTCCTAAGATACGACTGATTTTGGCAGATGACATATCTTCTAAGAAACCAAAAGGCGGGTGGGTGGGGCTAGTATTTGCTAAGATGAGACCGATTTTGGCAGATGACATATCATCTAAGAAACTAAAGGGTAGGTGAGTGGGGCTTCCTAAGATACGACTGATTTTGGCAGATGACATATCTTCTAAGAAAATAAAGGGCGGGTGGGTGGGGCTAGTACTTGCTAAGAAACAACTGATTTTGGCAGATGACATATCTTCTAAGAAACCAAAGGACGGGTAGGTAGGGCTAGTATTTGTAAAGATCAGAATGATTTTGGCAAATTATATACCTTCCAAGAAAATAGAGGGCGGGTGGGCGGGGCTAGTATTTGCCAAGATAAGACTGATTTTGGCAGATGACATATTTTCTAAAAAAATAAAGGACGGGTGGGTGGGGTTAGTATTTATAAAGATAAGGCTGACTTTGGCATGTGATACACCCTCTAAGAAAATAGAAGGTAGGTGGGCGGAGCTTGCATTTGCTAAAATATGACTAATTTTGGCAAATGATATACTCTCTAAGAAAACAGAGGGCGGGTGGGTGGGGCTAGTACATCGTAAGATATCACTGGTGTTGGCAGATGACATATCTTCTAAGAAAATAGAGGGCGGGTAAGTGGGACTACTATCTGCTAAGAGATGATTGATTTTGGCAGATGACATATCTTCTAAGAAACTAAAGGGTGGGTGGGTGGGGCTAGTACTTCTTAAGATACGACTGATTTTGGCAGATGACATATCTTCTAGGAAAATAAAGGGCGGGTGGGTGGGGCTAGTACTTCCTAAGGTACGACTGTTTTTGGCAGATGACATATCTTCTAAAAAAATAAAGGGCGGATAGGTGGGACTAGTATCTGCTAAGAGACGACTGATTTTGGCAGATGACATATCTTCTAAGAAACTAAAGGGCGGGTGGGTGGGGCCAGTATTTATAAAGATAATACTGATTTTGGCCAATGATATATCCTCCTTGAAAATGGGTGGGCGGGGCTAGTAACCTGAGATATGACTGCTTTTGGCAAAGGATATACCTTCTAAGAAAATAAAGAGGGGTGGTCAGGGCTAGTACATTTAATGTTTATATAAACTTGATTCAAAGAAAGTGAACGCGATATCTATTGATTAAATTTTGTTAAATTGTAATTATCGTTTTCAAGATATTGTTAAAAAAATGTTTAGTTAATTTTATTTGTTTTGTTATAATTGCTTGTTTTCACTCTTATTAGGTTGTTGTCATTTTTTCGTTGTAGTGTATTATTTTTTTAGCAGTTGTTATGTGGAGGAATCAATGAATGAATTGTTTTTGTTATTGCAAGTAGCTTCTGTGTTTTCAAGGCCGTGAAGACCTTCATAAAAAAAAAACTAGGACAAAAAATAGACCGATACTTGATAACATCGTCAACGTTTTTTTTTATTATTCAAGCCCTTGAAAATACAGAAGTTACTTGCAATAAGAAAAAAAATTCATTCATTCATTCCTCAACATAACAACTGCTGAAAAAATAATCCGTTAACATAATACATTACAATAAAAAATTAAAACAACCTAAGAAGAGTGAAAACCAGCAATTATAATAAACAAATAAAACTATCAGAACAATTTTTTAACAATGTCTTGAATACTGTAATTAAAATTTAATATAGATGTCGCAAACGAAAATCGACTGACGTTTCTGGAATTGACGAAACAGTTCACTTTCTTTGAATCAAGTTTATATAAACATTAAGTGTACTAGGCCTGACCACCCCCTCTTTATTTTCTTAGAAGGTATATCTTTTGCCAAACTCAGTCGTATCTTAGCAAATGCTAGCTAATAAATCTCTTAAAAATTCCATGGATTTCTGAAATTACTAGTTCCAAAATGCCGAATATTCCAGAAGTTTCAAATATTACAAAGATTTCATAGAATCTAGAGAAACAGAGTTTCCAGAGATTCCAAAGTTTCTTGAAATTGTAGAATTCCAGAGATTGAACAAGTTTAGAATCTAGCGATTTCAGCTCGCCAAAAGATTCTAGAAATTCTAAAAAATCTAGACATTATGCAGACTCTATAGAGTTTACATATTATAGAGATTCTGAAGTTTCTGAAGATTCCAAAGATCTAGAAATTCCCAAGATTCTAAATATTCTAAAAAATTCCAGAATTTTAGACATTTTCGGAAACTCAAGGTTTAATAAAACTCTTAAAAATTCCAGGGATTTCTGAAATTACTAGTACCAAAATGTCGAAGATTCCAGAAGTTTCAAATATTATAAAGATTCCATAGAATCCAGAGATTCTAAAGTTTCTAGAGAATGCAAAGAATTTAGAAATTCTAGAGATTGAACAAGTTTGAAATCTAGCGATTTCAGCCATTCAAAAGATCTAGAAATTCTAAAAATCTAGACATGACACACACTCTAGAGAGTTTACATGTTCTAGAGATTCTCAAAAATTTAGACATTATACAGATTCTGGAAAATAAAGAGACTGTAACAAATCTAAACATTCCAGAGGTTTTACACATTCTAAAGATTCTAAAGATTCTAAAGATTCTAAAGATTCTAAAGATTCTAAAGATTCTAAAGATTCTAAAGATTCTAAAGATTCTAAAGATTCTAAAGATTCTAAAGATTCTAAAGATTCTAAAGATTCTAAAGATTCTAAAGATTCTAAAGATTCTAAAGATTCTAAAGATTCTAAAGATTCTAAAGATTCTAAAGATTCTAAAGATTCTAAAGATTCTAAAGATTCTAAAGATTCTAAAGATTCTAAAGATTCTAAAGATTCTGAAGATTCTGAAGATTCTGAAGATTCTGAAGATTCTGAAGATTCTGAAGATTCTGAAGATTCTGAAGATTCTGAAGATTCGAAAGATTCGAAAGATTCGAAAGATTCGAAAGATTCGAAAGATTCGAAAGATTCGAAAGATTCGAAAGATTCGAAAGATTCGAAAGATTCGAAAGATTCGAAAGATTCGAAAGATTCTAAAGATTCTAAAGATTCTAAAGATTCTAAAGATTCTAAAGATTCTAAAGATTCTAAAGATTCTAAAGATTCTAAAGATTCTAAAGATTCTAAAGATTCTAAAGATTCTAAAGATTCTAAAGATTCTAAAGATTCTAAAGATTCTAAAGATTCTAAAGATTCTAAAGATTCTAAAGATTCTAAAGATTCTAAAGATTCTAAAGATTCTAAAGATTCTAAAGATTCTAAAGATTCTAAAGATTCTAAAGATTCTAAAGATTCTAAAGATTCTAAAGATTCTAAAGATTCTAAAGATTCTAAAGATTCTAAAGATTCTAAAGATTCTAAAGAGTCTAAAGTAAAGATTCCAAAGATCCAGGGATTCCCAAGTTTCTAAATATTCCACAAATTTCCAGAACTCTACAAATTTTCATAAATTCAAGGTTTGATAAAACTCTTAAAAATTCCAGGGATTTCTGAAGTTAGTAGTACCAAAATGCGGAAGACTCCAGAAGTTTCAATTATTATAAAGATTCCGTAGAATCTAGAGATAAAGAGTTTCCATAGACTCCAAAGATTCTAGAGATTGCAGAGAATTTGGAAATTCTAGAGATTGAACAGGTTTAGAATCTAGCGATTTCAGCTATTCAAACGATTCTAGAAATTTTAAAAAATCTAGACAATATTAGAGAGTTTACATATTCTAGAGATTCTAGATATCTAGACGTTATACAGATTCTAGAAAATAAAGAGACTAACAAATCTAAACATTCTAGAGTTTCTACAGATTTTCGGAAACTCGAGGTTTAATAAAACTATAAAAATTTCATGGACTGCTGAAATTAGTAGTGGCAAAATGCCAAAGATTCCAGAAATTTCAAAGATTATTAAGATTCCATAAAGTCTAAAGATATAGAGTTTCCAGAGATTCTAAATTTTCCAGAAATTGTAGAGAATTTAGAAATTCTTGAGATTGAACAAGTTTAGAAATCTGACGATTTCAGCTATTTAAAAGATAATAGAAATTCGAAAAAATCTAGTCATTACGCAGACTCTATAGAATTTACATGTTCTAGAGATTCTAAAGATTTTAAAATTTCCAAAGATCCAGGGATTTCAGAAATTCTAAATATTTCAGAGATTTTCGGAAACTCGAGATTTAATAAAACTATGAAAATTCCATGGACTTCTGAAATTAGTAGTGCCAAAATGCTGAATGTTCCAGAAGTTTTAAGGATTATAAAAATTCATCAAATCTAGAGATCCAGAGTTTCCAGAGATTCCAAAATTTCTAGAGATTGCCGAGAATTTAGAAATTCTAGAGATTTAACAAGTTTAGAATTTAACGATTTCAGCTATTCAAAAAATTTTAGAAATTCTAAAAAATCTATTATAAAGATTCATCAAATCTAGAGATACAAAGTTTCCAGAGATTCTAAAGTTTCTAGACATTGTAGAGAATTTAGAAATTCTTGCGATTGAACATGTTTAGAATCTAGCGATTTCAGCTATTCAAATGATTCTAGAAATTTTAAAAAATCTAGACATTATACAGATTGTAGAAAATAATGAGACTGTAACAAATCTAAACATTGTTGAGGTTTTAGAGATCCTACAGACTCTAGAGAGTTTACGTATTTTAGAGATTCTAAAAATTCCAAAGATCCAGGGATTTCAGAGATTCCAAATATTTCATAGATTTTCAGAATTCCACAGATTTTCGGAAATTCAAGTTTTAATAAAACTCTTAAAAATTCCAAGGATTTCTGAAATTACAAGTACCAAAGTGCCCAAGATTCCAGAAATTCAACTATTATAAAGATTCTCTATAATCTAGAGATACAGAGTTTCCAGAGATTCTAAAGTTTCTAGAGATTGCAGAGAATTTAGCAATTGTAGACATAACAACTGCTAAAAAAATAATCCATTAACATAATACATTACAATGAAAAAATTAAAACAACCTAATAAGAGTGAAAACCAGCAACTATAATAAAACAAATAAAATTATCAAAAGATCTTTTTAATAATGTCTTGAATACCTACTGTAATTAAAATTTGTCAAAATTTAAGCAATAGATGTCGCAAACGAAAATCGACTGATGTTTCTGGAATTGACGAAACAGTTCACTTTCTTTGAATCAAGTTTATATAAACATTAAGTGTACTAGCCCTGACCACCCCCTCTTTATTTTCTTAGAAGGTATATCCTTTGCCAAAATCAGTCGTATCTTAGCAAATACTAACCCCGCCCACCCGCCCTTTAGTTTCTTCGGAGATATGTCATCTGCCAAAATCAGTCGTCTCTTAGCAGATACTAGCCCCACCCACCCGCCCTTTATTTTCTTAGAAGATATGTCAACTGCCAAAATCAGTCGTATCTTAGGAAGTACTAGTCCCACCCACCCATTCTCTATTTTCTTAAAGAGTATATTATTTGCCAAAATCAGTCTTATCTTAGCAAATACTAGCCCCGCCCACCCGCCCTCTATTTTCTTGGAAGGTATATCATTTGCCAAAATCAGTCTAATCTTTACAAAAACTAGCCCCACCCACCCACCCTTTATTTTCTTAGAGAGTATATTATTTGCCAAAATCAGTCTTATCTTTAGAAATCGAAGTAAATCTTACCTCGTCTTGACTTTGATGACTAAAGAGCGACGAGGGAATTTTAATTTATAGGCGCGCACAACTTGGTTTGAACTCTAATCAAGGTCGAAATCTACAAACCCGAAAGTACAGAATGAGATATTATTTATTATATCGTGAATGATATTAGAAAAAATTTCTGACGCAATGAAAAGAGCACAATGTTTTGCCATAATGTGCGACAGTTGTCGGTACTGTTTATCAGTGGTGACCCGTGACCTTTTGAAATGGGGGACACACAATTTAACTGATGAGTTAAATATGAAGATATGAAACAGGCTGTTCTTACCAATTAATCGACGAATTTGGGTGGCAGAAATAAATACAAAAATCCATTCAATAAAAGTAAAAAAGTACTTGTCCACATACCTTTGGATTTAAATCATTACTCGGGAGACACACAAAACAAAACCTGCAACTGAGTTACTGATAGTCACTGTTCGAGCAGGACCCGATTCCTGC
This sequence comes from Zophobas atratus, assembly GCA_022388445.1. NCBI lineage: Eukaryota > Metazoa > Arthropoda > Insecta > Coleoptera > Tenebrionidae > Zophobas > Zophobas atratus. The sequence continues at coordinate 4,670,104 of CM039448.1, forward strand.
TAAATACAACGACTAGACGCACGGTTTCCATGGCAACGGTGTAAACAAAACGTCTTCAGCAACGTTTCATATATCCAAGACACCACATCTTTAGTTGTAAGTTTTGATTTATAATTTAAAAAAAAGGTTAATTTCCTCAAAGTTTCCCTCACAGTTTGACCCTCAAATTTTCTTCTAGTTCATCATAATAAAGACATAACCCATCCGAAAAACCCCCAATATGAACCACTCTTCACCGCACGCCAATCACTCGCCCCTCAAATAAATCACGCGTCAATTAATCCACCCCTTAACGAATTCGGCCAGCATTAAAACCGAATTTAATCAAAGCAGCCACACATCGGTTTCTGTCAGCGAACACCCCGATAAAAGACGAGCACCGAAAGTAGATGTCGCCGATTGTGGTGGTGTCTGGAACAGAGTTGGCTGGTTAGCCGGAGGCTTTCAACTGTGTACCGCAATTCCATCACTCAGGATCCAGTTAGTGCAATGGGGGTTACCGTCTTTGTTGTGTCTTAGACGAATCTGTATGGAAAGGGTCACAGTTAGATTCGGCCTGGCTCATGTTTATTTACGGGTGTTGGGCGAGCGGATTAAAACTCAAAAATTGAACTCAAAACTGAATATGGTGTTGTTGGAATCGACGAAGTTGCGATTCCCTGAGGCCAAATCCATAAACGGGTAATTAGAAATAGTCACGAAAGCTTGTCAAAACATCTAATTGCTAAACTAAACTGAGCACACTTTCTCTTTCTCGTTAGGTTATCTGGAGTCAAATTAGTAACCATCAAGTTGATTAAACGTTAAACTGCTTGAAAAAGCTTCATTTGTAATGATAAATAACTAAATAAATAAAATGAGACAATAATGAGAAAGCGGTACGCCGAGATACTATCGTGCAAAAATTATTGCAGTTGTTCTAGAGACGGGTCTTCTAAATCCTCATTTAATGATACACGCGAGCCCATTCCACGACTGTAGCAGCAATCGAAAAATATTAATCTCGAATTTGAAAAAACCCGGCTGTAAATTATCCATAAAGAAGATTTGTAGTTACACTTATACTAGAATAGTTTTCCGGTGATCCAGATTTACGATTCTCTGTTCTAATATCGCGCTTCAAACTTTCCAGAATGCGGTAAGCTCTTAGTCTGGCAACGACAACTTAAAGTTCGATTTGATCTGTGCGAAATATATTACCATGGAGTTAAGTAATATCCAACGACCACTAATTTATTGCAATGACAACAATGATTTACTAATTTGACAACATCTTCCAAACAAGGTAAAGTGGGTCAAAGGGGCCGCGGCTGTTAAATCGACAGTTCGTTGTTAAAACCGCATGACATCAGCACCTAATTACCGAACAAATTTATTAACAATTCCGTTTAGGTGGCGGTTCAGGCCGATAAAGCAACTACCGACCGCAAAAATGCAATTTTATCGGGATTAAATTTCTCTAAAATAAATAACTGGGAGCGTCGCTACAATAAAACCGATGTTTAATTCTGCGGGCTTGGAGTGCGGACTTGTTTGCGTGTCAGTGTGGTAGCACTGACATAAAATATTTTCGAGTTGGCCACATTCGTTTGCCGGTGGCTGGTCAATTAGCGGATTCGCTGATCTATGCCTTCGGCTGTCACGAAAATGGAATTTTTCCAGAGAATTCTGTTTGAAGTTGGATCCAGGGCTTTTTAGGGCGGCAGATAGCATAATTAAGTGTGTTAAGTTTTGTGTTCTTTTTGGCGAATGAATCGGCTTGCGAAAGATGTTTTTAATTGGCTCGTTCGGTTATGAGTGCGCGGACTCAAAGGTATCGTTAAGAAGATTACGAGAGAGCTAACTCTTGTGCCTTTCAAAAGTATGTTGCAATTCGGGTCTATTGTGCAGATGGTTCTATTTCAATTATTTGGTATGTATATGATGTTCGCAGGCTGTTGTTGACAATCAGTTGAGAACCTCGCAACTCTGCCATTGTTAAATAATAATGGGGTAAATTGCATGCTCTAATAATTTATTGATATTAACTGAAGTCATTATGAATGCGTCAGGGTTTCGCAGACGCTCGGAAAACCAACAGTGATTATTATCGATAACAAGTTGGTGGCATTTTTGGACATATTTATTATTCTTTCTCAGGAACGTTCTAAATTGAATCGAGAATATTTTCAAAAAACGTTTTTATCTTTTGACAGATGTCGTTTGGGTATTATTATTACTATTATTATTTTCAGTTTTGTCGGTGATATTCACATTTTTTTTCCAAAAATCTCGATGTCAAGGGTAAAAACTGACACATAATTCAAGAAACATTTGTTCTGCAAAATTACAAAATGACGTCATCATTTTTAGGAAGCCATAAACGAAATAATTTTGAGTAGCGATTTACCATGCTTACGATAGTCCAAAAAGCTTACAAGTTTCCAGAGATTGCAGAGGTTATAGACTTACTGTAGAGAATTTAGAAATTCTAGAGATTCAGCAAGTTTAGAATCTAGCGATTTCAGCCATTCAAAAGATTCTAAAGACTAAAAAATTTAGACATAGAAAATACAGAGACTGTAACAAATCTAAATATCCTAGAGGTTTTAGAGATTCTACAGACTCTAGAGGCTTTACATATTCTAGGGATTCTAAAGATTCTAAAGTTTCCAAAGATACAGGTATTTCAGCTATTCTAAATTTTCCAAAGATTTTCAGAAATCCACAGATTCTCGGAAACTCAAGGTTAAATAAAATTCTTAAAAATTCCAGGGATTTCTGAAGTTACTAGTACCAAAGTGCCGAAGATTCCAGATGTTTCAAATATTATAAAGATTCTGTAGAATCTAGAGATACAGACTTTCCAGAGATTTCAAAGTTTCTAGAGATTGTAGAGAATTTAGAAATTTTAGAGATTGAACAAGTGTAGAATCTAGCGATTTCAGCTCTTCAAAAGATTCTAGAAATTCTAAAAAATCTAGACATTATACAGACTCTAGAGAGTTTACATCTTCTAGAGATTCTAAAAAACTTGACATTATACAGACTCTATAAGATAAAGAGGCTAACAAATCTAAACATTCTAGAGGTTTTAGAGATTCTACAGACTCTCGAAAGTTTACATATTCTATAGGTTCTGAAGATTCTAAAGATTACAAAGATTCTAAACTTTCCAAAGATTTTCAGAATTCGACAGATTTTCGGAAACTTGAGGTTTGATAAAGCTATAAAAATTCCCATGGATTTCTGAAATTAGAAGCGCCAAAATGCCGAATATTCCAGAAGTTTCAAATATTATAAAGACTCCGTAGAATCTAGAGATACAGATTTTCCAGAAATTCCAAATTTTCTAGAAATTGCAGAGAATTTAGGAATTCTAGAGATTGAACAAGTTTAGAATCTAGCGATTTCAGCTCTTCAAAAAATTCTAGAAATTCTAAAAAATCTAGACATTATACAGACTCTATAGAGTTTACATCTTCTAGAGATTCTAAAGTTTCTGAAGATTCCAAAGATCCAAGGTTTCCCCAGATTCTAAATATTCCAAAAAGTTCCAGAATTTTAAACATTTTCGAAAATTCAAGGTTTAATAAAACTGTTGAAAATTCCAGGAATTTCTAAAATTACTACTACCAAAATGTCGAAAATTCAAATTCAAAGTCAAATATTATAAAGGTTCCGTAAAATCTAGAGATTCGAAAGTTTCTAGAGATTGCAGAGAATTAAAAATTTTAGAGATTGAAAAAGTTTAGAATCTAGCGATTTCAACCATTGAAAAGATTCTAGAAATTCTAAAAATCTAGACATTACACACACTCTAGAGAGTTTACATATTCTAGAGATTCTAAAAAATCTTGACATTATACAGATTCTAGAAAATAAAGAGACTGTAACAAATGTAAAAATTCCAGAAGTTTTAGAGATACTACAGACTCTAAAGATTCTGAAAATTCTAAAGATTCTAAAGATTCTAAAGATTCTAAAGATTCTAAAGATTCTAAAGATTCTAAAGATTCTAAAGATTCTAAAGATTCTAAAGATTCTAAAGATTCTAAAGATTCTAAAGATTCTAAAGATTCTAAAGATTCTAAAGATTCTAAAGATTCTAAAGATTCTAAAGATTCTAAAGATTCTAAAGATTCTAAAGATTCTAAAGATTCTAAAGATTCTAAAGATTCTAAAGATTCTAAAGATTCTAAAGATTCTAAAGATTCTAAAGATTCTAAAGATTCTAAAGATTCTAAAGATTCTAAAGATTCTAAAGATTCTAAAGATTCTAAAGATTCTAAAGATTCTAAAGATTCTAAAGATTCTAAAGATTCTAAAGATTCTAAAGATTCTAAAGATTCTAAAAATTCTAAAGATTCCAAAGATTCCAAAAATCCAGGGATTCAGAGATTCTAAACTTTGCGAAGATTTTCAGAAACTCGAGGTTTGATAGAACTATAAACATTTCGTGGATTTCTGAAAATAGTAGTGCCAAAAAGCCGAAGATTCCAGAAGTTTCAAAGATTATAAAGATTCCATAAAATCTAGAAATACAGAGTTTCGAGAGATTCCAAATTTTCTAAAGATTCCAAAAATCCAGGGGTTTCAGGATTCCAAATAGTCCATAGATTTTCAGAATTCTAAAAGATTTTCGGAAATTCAAGGTTTAATAAAACTCTTAAAAATTCCAGGGATGTCTGAAATTACAAGCACCAAAGTGCCGACGATTCCAGAAGTTTCAACTATTATAAAGTTTCTGTAGAATCTAGAGATACAGAGTTTCCATACATTCCAAAGTTTCTAGAGATTGCAGAAAATTTAGAAATTCTAGAAATTGAACAAATTTAGAATCTAGCGATTTCAGATATCAAAAGATTGTAGAAATTTTAATAAATCTAGACATTATACAGACTCTAGAGAGTTTACATATTCTAAAGATTCTGAACTTTCTAAAGATTCCAAAGATCCAGGGATTTCAGAGGTTCTAAATATTCCAAAAAGTTCCAGAATTCTACAAATTTTCGGAAACTCAAGGTTTAATAAAGCTCTTAAAAATTCAAGGGATTTCTGAAATTACTGGTACCAAAATGCCGAAAATTCCAGAAGTTTCAAATATAAAGATTCCGTAGAACCTACAGATATAGTATTTCCAGAGACTCCAAGGTTTGTAGAGATTGCAAAAAATTTAGAAATTCTAGAGATTGAACAAGTTTAGAATTTAGCGATTCCAGCTATTCAAAATATTCTAGAAATTCTAAAAAGTCTAGACACTGTTCAGATTCTAGAAAATAAAGAGACTGTAATAAATCTAAACATTCTACAGACTCTAGAGAATTTACAAATTCTAGAGATTCTAAAGATTTTAAAAATTTCTAAGATCCAGGGATCTCAGAAATTCTAAACTTTCCAAAGATTTTCAGAATTCCACAGATTTTCGGAAACTCGAGGTTTAATGAAACTATGAAGATTTCATGGATTTCAGAAATTAGTAATGCCAAAATATAGAAGATTCCAGAAATTTCAAATTTTATAAAAATTCAATAAAATTATACAGATGCTGGAAAATAAAGAGGCTGTAACAAATATAAATTTTCCAGAGTTAACATATTCTAGAGATTCTAAAGATTCTAAATATTCCAAAGATCCAGAGATTTCAGAGATTTTAACCTTTCCAAAGATTTTCAGAATTCCACAGATATTCGGAAACTCGAGGTTTAATAAAACTAAAAAAATTCTATCGATTTCTGAAATTAGTGGTGCCAAAATGCCGAAGATTCCAGAAGTTTCAAAGATTATAAAGATTCAAAAAATCTAGAGATACAGAGTTTCCAGAGATTCCAAAGTTTCTAGAGATTGCAGAGAATTTAGAAATTCTAGAGATTGAACAAGTTTAGAATCTAGCGATCTCAGCTATGCAAAGGATTCTAGAAATTCTAAAACATCTACACATTATACACACTCTAGAGATTCTAGAAAATTTAGACATTATATAGATTCTAGTAACAAATCTAAAAAAAAAATCTTCAATGTAAAAATTGATCTATTTCTTAAAAGAATTATACCATACTACCTTAAATACATGAAAAAACAGGTGAAAAAATAGCTTAAATAGATGAAAAAAAATGTGGGAAGAAATGAACCTATCATTTTAGTTTCTACTAATTTCAATGTAAAAATTTCATGTAAAACGTCCGATAATCCCGTCCGAGTCTTTCCGATGAGAAATTCAAAGCATTCGGTTTTGTAGTCAAAGTTAAATTGCAAGATGTTGCAATTTTGATTTTTTTTTCTCATATATATATAGTGTAAATATATTTCTTCATAGTTCGGAATCAAATGGCGCTTAGAAACTAAACAGTACTGAGGTAAAAAAACATTAATTTTAACAAATAATTTTTTTATAATTTTTGTTTCAAATTTCAAAAATGTTTGTCTCCAATTTTGTAAAATGAGTCGACGATATGCAGACTTTTGTTGACTAAAGCAAAAACTTTACCTAAGCATATTTGAAGTATTCGTACTTGTAACCAAATTTACGTTCGTGCCAGAGCACACAATTACCCCAAATTTCCCAACTATAAGAAACTAACATTAAGAAATCGTCAACTTTCATGCTTCAGTTCCACGATTTACCAACATTACCGCCGTCTAGCTCCTACACGACTACTTCCGAACGCGAACCAACCATAGATTTACTGTCGATTCGTCGAACACTTGCGAATAATTACTTAACGTTGTACCATTACCAACTTTAAGGCAATAAATTCCACTCGCTTCCAATGACGTCACTTATCCCTACATCTAAATGTTTGTCTTGCCATTTCGCCTTATTATCAATCGATCCGTCCAATTCTTGAATGTTGCGTCGAAATTAATTTTGGTAATCGCTTCTCGGCAACTCTGGAAAACTTATTCTTGTTTGAAATCTGTTTTGAAGACTTTTATTTGAGTTGGTAATTGAAATTGTTTGCCTTACTTGGACGATTTTAATAATTTACAACGTAATTTCGGTAGGGCTTACAATCATTCGGTCTAACACGATTACAGCCAACGTAATTGCTTTACTCAACGTCAACACGGCCGATGGAAAATTGGTTCAGGTAAACCGCGAAAGGAGAAATTACGTTCTCGGAAGGTTGAAATTTGATTTTACGGTAGTTTCTTTATGCGTATTGGCTACGAACAAGTTAATGACTACATTACATTACAACAGTTGCGTTTTTTTTTTTTTTCTAATTTAATCAAAAATCCACCAGAAATAATTAACTCATCCCGTTTGTACAACGCTTCCGATTTGCTTATTCTCCGTGTAATCATCAAATTGGTTAAGTTGATATCCATTAAAGCGCACTTGTCGTCGACGCGATCGTCGAATCCGCTTAATATTAAATTACCGACATTCACGTCTACGTCGTCAGTCACCACAAAAACGACGTCATCTAAATGTAATCATGTTGTGCAAATCGCTTCCCTATTTACATCGTGCATACGGGGTAATGGTGGTTTCGTCAAGGCGCACCGAAAATATCGTCAAGGCGATGCGTGAATTTTCAAAAGGCCATAAATCTCAAATCAGCCGAGCTTCGCACGCTTAAAGCCTTAATTAAATTGGCTCTAATCTGTAGCGCGCTACACGGAAACATTTTCATTAAGAGAACTGGGAGTGTGTCATATATGAAGGATGAAGAGATTTTGAAGGATGCGCCCAAGCATGGAGAACGATTTTTTACAGACAAGGAGATCCGAACACACGGATTCGTTGTTGTTGACCCGGCGCATCCACCAATTTTATCGCAGAATTAAAAGGTGCGACAATGGAATTAGTAAAAAATACGAAAGGGACAAGAAAAATAAAATATACGGGCCAGCGTGAGTAATGCAGGCTTTAAAGTTTTTAGTCTCATAATACTTATAAACCATGTTAGCATTTTTAAGTACCCGCTTTGAGTCCTTTAAGTCTCCCGAGACTCATATCCTAAAACATTATTAATGATCCTGTTGTAACTCATTCAAGCTTAGAGTACGGCGGCACGTAGTAAAATTGCCTCAGTAAATTCCAAAACGACGCCGTTATTAAACGTTAATAATAAAAAGTCGAAATAAATTTACATCTGCCAAGAGCTAAACGTTCAATCCTCTTAAAGACCTTGGTTGTATTTAATTTAGCTGACATGAAAATAAATTTCTCAGTATCCTCATTCACTTTAAACTGTAAACGCTTCGTAAAGCATTAACATCGGTTATTTTGATTTACTGCTCCTTATTAATCCCTTGTTTATATATTTCCGGGTAATCTCTAAAGTGTATTCACCAAGTCGTAAATTCCCCGAAGATACGTCCTTCAATTACGCCACTTTTAATTAAACCTATTTTTTTTTGGTGCGCGACTCTGAAAATTTATTAAGATCTAAGGTTTATCTCCTATTTCGCCCATCCATGATGTCATAAATTTAAATAGAATTTTGCCAACTCTTAGCGCCCTTTGTGCTTCTGCACGCTAAAGTTTATAATTAATGTATTTTCTCTCCGCTTTGGATTTGCAGGATTCTGCATGAAAATTCGGTGAATAAATTGGACTCAGCTGTCTCATCCTACTTTCCGAAATGCGTCCGTTCGAAACATTTTTTGTCGCCTGCTTTTCACCCGAAGACGCTTTTGTTATGTTTTATTAAAAATTCTATAACACACAATTAATTACGTTTCGCCACAGAATGTCATCCCTGCGAAATTTATATGAAAGGGGTTGTTCGGATTTTCTTAATTAACCGTTTAGTTTTGATTTATTTCAACAGGAAAAAATTGAGTGTGATTAATTCCTGTCGCCGTACATTAAAAATTTGATATATTTCCAGGTTGGGGTGATTAATAACGACGGAAAACAGCGCCTGGAATGAAAACTTTGTTAAATGACACATAACAACAAAACTAGCGCGAACAGGCTGAAAAAGTGGTTTAGAATTGTGAAAAATTCAGCATGGAGCAATATTTTAGGAATATTCGGTGTGGGTGGGCGGGGCTTATATTTTGCCTTTTTTTTTTCTTAATATACATAGCCATCTTTTCACAACAAGAAACTTCAAAGATCGTTAAAATAAATCTACACAAAAGAAAAACAAAAAGGCAAAATGTCAGCCCGCCCACCCACCCTGTCTCAATTGTAATGATTTTTTTATTCGCCGTGAACCAAGGGGGCGGAGCTTAACTGCAAAATACTTGATTCTTTACAAGAATTTAAAAAATGTTTTTGAATATCGTGTTGTCCAAAGAATACTTTGTATATTAAGAAACAAAGTCAAAATATAAACTCTTTCACTATATTTTTTTCTTAATATACGCAGTATTCATTGAACAACACGATACTCAAAAGCATTTTTCAATTTCTCGCAGAGAAATAAGTGTTTTGCAGTTAAGCTCCGCCTTCTTCGCTCACGACGAATAGAAAAAAATCATCACAATTGAGATAGGGTGGGTGGGCGGGGTTACATTTTGCCTTGTTTTCTTAGTTTGCGTAGACTTATTTCGACAACAAGAAACCTAAAACATGTCTAAAACGGTAAATTTTTGTAGTAATCAACTTAAACCCTCGACTTTTTTTCTAGAGTCCCTTTAAATACGGTTGAATATCAAAGTTACTATCAAGGGCAATATTCAGCTCTAAAAGCAACGTCAACAGCAAGTTTATAAATCCCACTTAAAGACTGCATCATTTTTTTAAGCAAACGAATCAGCGCTGACGTTGAAGATTTTTTATTGCTTTTTTATAAAACAGAAAGGTCAATTTTTGTCGTGTAGTTGTTTTTTAATTATTTTTTTTATATTTCACCCCATTTTGAAGATTATTAGAGAACGAAGAAATAGGTCTCCCGTTTCCGTCTGTCTATCCGTCTGTCCGTCTGTCTGTCCGTCTGTCTGCCGTCCCGGATTTTTATTAGACAGATAATCTCGGAAAGTACTGGGCTGATTGTTGTCAAATTTTGTATTCATATTAGGTATATCATGTTGATGGTAAAACGCTAACTAAAATTTGTCTAATCACCCCCACCACACATGAAACAACATAGTTTTAAACATGTAGTTTATGACCCCGAATTGAGATTTTACCCGAAAGGTCCAGATTTTTGGAAAAAATTTTATTGTTTTCCATTCCCATTCCGTAGAAGAAAATAATTAGCTCCGCCCACCCACCCGACCTTCATTTCAGTGATTAATTTTATCCGGTCTGAACGAAATGAATTATCTTATAGTGAGCAGAAAATTAAATTAGTCTTTAGAATGAGAAGTGAGGGGGTGGGCGGGGCTAGTACTTCATAAGATAAGACTGTTTTTGGCAAATGACATATCTTCCAAGAAAACAGAGGGTGGGTGGGCGGGGCCAGTATTTTATAAGATATGACTGATAAGGACATTTTTGGCCATTTTTCAAGCATGTTCGAAAATTAGCTAGACATTTTCTTGTAGATTTCGACATCCAGAAGTCATTTTAGGTTTCGTTTCTTTGAAAATTTCTATCGTTATTTTGATTAGATAAGACTGTTTTTGGCAAATGACATATGTTCCAAGAAAACAGAGGGTGGGTGGGCGGGGCCAGTATTTTATAAGATATGACTGATTTTGACATTTTTGACCATTTTTCAACCATTTTCGAAAATTAGCTAGACATTTTCTTGTAGATTTCGACATCCAGAAGTCAATTTAGGTTTCGTTTCTTCGAAAATTTCTAGCGTTATCTTGATTAGATAAGACTCTTTTTGGCAAATGATATATCTTCTAAGAAAACAGAGGGTGGGTGGGCGGAGCTAGTATTGTATAAGAAATTACTGAGTTTGACATTTTTGACCATTTTTCAACCATTTTCGAAAATTAGCTAGATATTTTCTTGTAGATTTCGACATCTATAAGTCATTTTAGGCTCGTTTCTTCGAAAATTCCTATCGTTATTTTGATTAGATAAGACTGTTTTTGGCAAATGGCATATCTTCCAATAAAACAGAGGGTGGGTGGGCGGGGCCAGTATTTTATAAGATATGACTGATTTTGACATTTTTGACCATTTATCAACCATTTTCGAAAATTAACTAGACATTTTCTTGTAGATTTCGACATCTAGAAGTCATTTTAAGCTTCGTTTCTTCGAAAATTTCTATCGTTACCTTGATTAGATAAGACTGTTCTTGGCAAATGACATATCTTCCAAGAAAACAGAGGGTGGGTGGGCGGGGCCAGTATTTTATAAGATATGACTTATTTTGACATTTTTGACCATTTTCAAGCATGTTCGAAAATTAGCTAGACATTTTCTTGTAGATTTCGACATCCAGAAGTCATTTTAGGCTTCGTTTCTTCGAAAATTTCTGTTGTTTTTCCAAAATCGCATGTTAAAATATAGCAATTTTTACAGTTTCAGTAGCAAATAGTATAATACAAAATTTATGGTTAGCGTTTCTTTTTTACTTTTTTCACATCCTAGATTCTCTTAATTTCCACTCAGATTCTATAGGAGAACATAACTAGCCCCGCCCAGCCATCCGGCCTTCATTTCATCCAAAATCGCCAGTTGAAATATAGCAATTTTTACAGTTTTTAGCCTCACATTTTGACATATAATTTGAAATCTGCAAAACCGAAAGCTTTGAAATCTTGTAGATGGTTTACAGTTATAATAAGCATGATAAGTTTGTATTCAAAATATATTTACTTGTCCCCTCCAAAAAATTGATTACATCACCTGAAAATTTTGCCGAATAAATTCTCTCGCAAATGTGCAAAATATGAACAGACTTTTAATCATTGCATTCATATTTTTTAGATTTGCGTAAACAGGTGACTAAAAAAAATTAATGAATCAGTCAATTTATTATTGATCAAATTAAGACGAGCCACCCCATTTTCTGGAAAATGTGAGAACACGCTCGTCTTTATAACAATAAAATAATGATAAGATAAGGATTGTAACAATAACATTCAGAATATTTTGATCAATGGAGGCTTATGAATAATTTTAGTCATCTGTTTTGGGGCGATAGACTCATTCAAATCAAACAAATGTCTACGTGACATTCTTCCGATGTAATGTATTCCCGTTGATGACCTTGGCGCACAGATGCGTTTTGCTATGACGTCGTTGTTTATAATAAGACCAATTTTTTTACTAGCTTTGTTTTTCTTGGTAGGGTCATTACAATTCCAAAATAAACATCATTTTTTCAAAATGCAATAAAAAATATCACCGTCAAACCTGAAAATAATAATAGTAATAATAATACCCAAACGACATCTGTGTCTAATACTACAGGCTCCTCAACTTAATATATAGTTAATTTTAAAGTCGAAAAAGCCAGCTTCCGTTGTACAAAAATTGTCCTGAAAATTGTAAGCTTTAATTCCCCGCTGAAAATGCACGTAATTTCATAACGCTTAGCTTCCGTCAGTTTTCTTTCCACTCTTGTTGCGTCCTCCATCTGCCGCGAAATCTAGCCGGAAGTGGCGCTTTATTTACCGCGTTTTTCCTCCCTGATTAAATAAAATAAATTCCTTCTGAGAAGTTCTCTCGTTTCGCAGAAGCTGCCTCTAGCGAAATAAATGCATCAAGCAAGGACATCTCGTCGATTTAACCGGCGAAATTAACAAACGAACCTTGAGGGAGGTAGGATTGAAGTCTTGGCTACATCAAAGTTGCGTTTATTTATTCACGGTACTTTATAGAAATAACGCTAGTTTAATTTCGCTCCTTTATTTTTATGAAAGAAACGTCGATCCGAATCTAGGGCGCGAATGCTGTGCGCTTTTAACGTGAAATATTGTTCCCGGTGCACGTTTAAAATTTATGATAATTCTGGAGCATTTTATTTCTTTTGTCCGAACACACTGATATAACATGGGAATTCTTGTACAAAATGAGAAAATAAGGAATAAGAGATGGCACGGAAAACTCAAGCTTTACACCGATCCGGAATGGCGAACGAGAAAAAGAAAACTTGGATACATCTATTGACGTTCTTTGGAAAGAGGAAAATGGTTCGTGGACTAGTGACTGCTAGGAAATTTTAAACTATTTGAGGAAAATTTTAACCGGTGACTTTTTAAACGATGGAAAATTGAATCGAATGAAATTATTGCCGTGCAATTAAATAACATAATTGTGCACTTCTAAAATAACTAGATTTGATTAATGTTTATTTCGATAACAAATTATTGACGTATATTGGTTTTTTGTGTATATTTTAAAAAGCCGACCTGTAATTGAAAATCGCCCAAGCAACCTGAATTACTTTAAACAAAACTACTTTCAACCGAACTCATTCCACGACGGTGCAAAAACAGGAATCCTAGGATTAATCCAATTAGCAAAAGTTTATGTAGAATGAACGGCGTGAACTTAATTACTGGTCATTTCCACATGTAACACCCTTTTTGTATACAACCGCTAATGTCGTAGAGTGAAGCCGGATTTAACTGGGACATGGCGAGGAAAATGTACCTATCTTATGGTGTGTTGCTAGGCGTAGGCGGTAAAACACGTAAAGCTCATTTGGTTTAGTCGACTGACGGACCGTATATTAAAATCCGTAGTACAAAAATTGTTTACAATTTCCAAACACCCAGTAAATTTTTATTACGAAAGCAAATCATTGTCTTCACCAGCTACACAAACCCAGCATTTGCCACGATTGTGTGTACGTTCGTCAGGTGAGCGAAGGTAACGGAAATAACATGACCAGCACCAGCGGAAATTGACGTTCCGCTGTTGATCGAATGAAAGGTGACATTATTGGAGGCAATTCTGCTCCAGGTTGGGTTATTTAGGGTCACTTATGTTTCGTCCGTAATTCCATCATCTTTTTTGCTTGCTAGGGGTAAAAAAGCAATTATATTGAAAGCTGGGTGCATCGGGTTCATCCATCATTTATTATCTGAGGAAAGGTAGGCCGCGTTTGATGTTGTTTTGGGTTTTATGTACGATTATTGGCGGAGGGGCACGTTGCGGGGATGTGACTGATGTAATATTAATGAGCTGTGGATATTACCTTGCAGTTATGTAAGATAAACGGCGGAGAGTTGTTTGATGGTAATGATCAGTAAATTTTACCCCACCGGAAGTTAGGAAGCAATAAAAGTCACGAGGTGTGAATTCTGAACATGGTTATTCTAATTATCGTTGGGTTAATCATATTTTAGACGATTAAAAAAATGGCGATTTAATTATCCGGAAAATTGTGCCGTAATTATCAAAACTAATTATTTTATCTCGTTCCATTTGTATAAAATGTATCAAAACTTACATCTAAAGATGTGGTGTCTTGGATATATGATACGTTGCTGATAAAAGTGGAGACCAAATAATGCGTCATTTAGACGTTTATTAGACCGTTGCCATGGAAACCGTGCGTCTAGTCGGTGTATTTAGCAGAAATCGGCTCCTGCTCGAACAGTGACCACTACTCAGTTGCGGGATTACACTTTCGTTCTGCGCGGGTGAAATTTTACGATTTTTAATAAAAATAATGAATTCAGTTGAATATTTAAAAAAATCGTCCTCTATAATACGACGGTAAAATTTTGGTGAACAATTTAGGATGAACCACCCCCGATTTATTAATAAAAAAAGTGGTTATGACAAAACGAGAGACTTTCATGGATATTTTAATAGACATAGCAAGCTTGGTAAATGTTTGTGGATGTGCGGTTGTAAAAAAAATATTTTGTTTTGTGTGTCTCCTAATGATTTAAAACCAAAGGTACAAGTACTTTTTTGCTTTGATTGAATGTATTTTTGTATTTATTTCCGTCACACAATTTCGTCTATTAATTGGTATTTGTAAAGACAAGACTGATTTTGGCCTCCTTGAAAATAAAGGGCGGGTGGGCGGGACTAGTAACCCGAGATACGACTGATTTTGGCAGATGACGTATCTTCTAAAAAGATAAAGGGCGGGTGGGTGGGGCTAGTATTGATAAAGATATGACTGATTTTCGCCAATGATATATCCTCCTTGAAAATGGGTGGGCGGGGCTAGTAACTTGAGATACGACTGATTTTGGCAGATGACATACTCTCTAAGAAAATAAAGAGCGGGTCGGCGGGGCTAGTACTTGTTAAGATAAGACTGATCTTGGTATATGACTGAACAATATTAAGAGTAATCACTGGAATGAAGAGGGGGTGGGTGGGCGGGCCTATTGGTTGCTTCTAAAAGATTCTGTATGAAAAAGTTAAACTTAGCCCCGCCCACCCACCCGTTCTGTAATTTTTTTCTTCGGAAATAAAAAATAAATGTTATAGCAAATAATTAAGACAACGAAATTTTTTTTTAACAGACTACGTTCTATTAATTCCCATTTTACTTTAGAGGAGATCATATAATTCACCCCGCCCACCCACCCCGTCTCCATTTCAGTGCTTCATTTTGTCTAGTCCGAATGAAAAGTGTATCTCAATTGAAGAGAGACAAAATCGTTAGAATGAGAACAGCGTGTGTGGGCGGGGCTAATATGTGCTAAGATAAGACTGATTTTGTGGGGCTAGTATTTATAAAAGTAAGACTGATTTTGGCCAATGATATATCCTCCTTGAAAATGGGTGGGCGGGGCTAGTAACCTGAGATAGACCGATTTTGGCAAATGACATAGTCTCTAAGAAAATAAAGAGCGGGTCGGCGGGGCTAGTACTTGTTAAGATAAGACTGATTTTGGTATATGACTAAACAACATTAAGAGTAATAACTGGAATGAAGAGGGGGTGGGTGGGCGGGCCTATTCGTTGCTTCTAAAAGATTATATTTTGCCTTTTTTTTCTTAAATACATAGCCATCTTTTCACAACAAGAAAATAAAACATGGTACATTTTTGCAAAGAAATATGGATTTTGCAATTATGGGGAGAAAATAAAATTTATGCCCGCCCACCCGCCCTATCTCAATTGTGATGATTTTTTATTCGCCGTAAACCAAGAGGGCGGAGCTTAACTGCCAAATACTTATTTCTTTACAAGAAATTACAAACATGTTTTTGAGTATCGTGTTCAAAGAAGGCTACGTATATTAAGAAAAAAAAATTGGTCTAAAGAGTTTAGACAGTACTTCCCTCGCTGTCGGAAACTTGACGACTGCATGCCTATTGTGTTTTTTTTCTCATTACATTTTTGTAGTGGGAATTTAAAAAAAAATTGCGATGACGTCATCAACATTTTTGCAAGGACACGTATATCAGTTGGGATAGATGTAGTGTAATACTAAGAATAAAATTATTATATTCTCAAATTTTCGGGAAAATGAATTGGGTCGTTTGAATATTGATTTGTAATAATCAATAAAATAACGAAACAATTTACTCACGTATACCTACGTATCAGAGGCAACTGAAAATCGTGTATGTATAAACATTGTTAATTTAAGATGACAGGCGTAACAGCATACGTGAGAGCCAAACACAGAAACTGTAAACAAAACGACCGTCGGTTTTATTGCTTCGACTTCCGCTTATTATATAAAACATTGGGTTTTATTTTAATTCTTGACGGTGAAATTCACAATTGGTTGATTATAAACATGTCTATTTCACATTCGCGGAATCAAGTGAACGCATAAAACAAATGCAGGTCTGTAATGTTAAAGTCGATGTAAATAAGCGTGCTACCCTTATGTTTCAACCGAGTTTTTCCTTTAACAAATTTTGTGTCTACCAAATTGGGTTGGTTGGGGTGTAATACTAATAATAAGTGTTGCCTTTAATTTAATCAATAAAATAAATTGACTTCATTAATTTTTTTGAACCACCTCTTAAGAAAATCTAAAAAATATGAATGGAATGATAAATCACAAGTACAAACTCATCATATTTTTTGCATTTTAGATAGGATTTATTCAGCAAAATTTAAGAGTGACGTCATCAATTTTTTTAGGAGGGATGAACAAATACATTTTGAACAAAAGTTTACCATGCTTATAATAACTTTAAAATATTCCCAAGATTTCAAAGCATTCGGTTTTGTAATTCCTGATTAAATCGATAAAATAAATTCACGCCTTCATTAATTTTTTTGAATCACCCTGCATATGCAAATCCAAAAATATGAATGGAATGATAAATCACAAGTACAGACTCATCATATTTTGTACATTTTAGATACGATTTATTCGGAAAACTTTTGAGCTGACGTCATCAGTTTTTTGTAGAAGATAACCAAATATATTTTGACTAAAAATTTATTATGCTCTTTATAACCTTAAAACATCTGCAAGATTTCAAAGCATTCGGTTTTGTAGTTCCTGATTAAATCAATAAAATAAATTTACGCATTCATTAATTTTTTTGAGTCACTCTGTATATGCAAATCCAAAAAATATGAATGGAGTGATAAATGACAAGTACAGGCTCATCATATTTTGTACATTTTAGATATGATTTATTCGGCAAGCTTTCGAGCTGACGTCATCAAGTTTTTGGAGGGGATAAGCAAATATATTTTGACTAAACATTTATTGTGCTCTTTATGATCTTAAAACATCTGCAAGATTTCAGAGCATTCGGTTTTGTAGTTCCTGATTAAATCAATAAAATATATTTACGCATTCATTAATTTTTTTGAGTCACCCTGTATATGCAAATCCAAAAAATATGAATGGAGTGATAGTTCACAAGTACAGACTCATCATATTTTGTACATTTTAGATATGATTTATTCCACAAACTTTTGAGCTGACGTCATCAAGTTTTTGGAGGGGATAAGCAAATATTTTTTGACTAAAGATTTATGATGCTCTTTATAGCCTTAAAACATCTGCAACATTTCAAAGCATTCTGGTTAGCAGATTAAAAATTAAATTTCAAAATGTTGTTTTATAATTTTGATTTTTTTTCCAAAAATCTGGACGTTTCGGGTGAAAAGTCGATTCAGAGTTGTAAACTACATGTGTAGGACTATGTTATTTTATACAATTGAAAACCCATTTACTATGTACAATTTTGAAGTGACGTCATCGCTTTAGTGGTGGGGATGATTCGACAAATTTTGGTTAGCGTTTTACCATCTACATGATATTCTTAATATAAGTACAAAATTTCACAACAATCGGTCGAGTACTTTCGGAGATTATCTGTCTAATAAAAATCCGTGACAACAGACGGACAGACGGACAGACGGACAGACGGACGGACAGACGGACGGACAGACGGACGGACAGACGGACAGACAGACGGAAATGGGAGACCTATTTCTTCGTCTTCTAGGGGTCATGAAAGATCGAGAAAACGTAAAAGTAGAGAGTCGGCCGACGGACTCGATTACAATACTTCCTTTGCTTACGCTCGGGAAGTAAAAAACAAAATATAAACCCCACCCACCCGCCCCATCTCAATTATGGTGTTCAGGGTGGGTGGGCGGGGCCACTTTGAATTTTTTTTAAGGGTAGAATTGGACAATTTAATTAACTAAAATTAAACTTTCATCTCACAGTAAATAAAATAAGCCAATGAAATTCAAAAACCAATGACCAATAAAATAAGTGATGAAAAAAGGTGATAGATGAGCTTTGACATTTTTTAAGATCTAATCACCGACAATACAAAGTTCAATTTTCATCTCAATTAAATTCAGAGTAGGTGAGGTTAGTTTTCCTTTTGTCTTGTTGTATAATGTCAAATGCCAAATATCAAATCACACACACAAAATAAAGCAAAAAATTTTTTTTTATTACATATAAAAGAATTTCGCCTTCAGGGTTAAAATTGAACAGGGAGCGTAATTAATTTGGTTCGACATTATTCTAGAAGGATTCTGTCTAGAAATCTGAAATTATAGACTTCTGATTTATTTGTACAGCTATTGGTTGCTTCTAAAAGATTCTGTATGAAAAAGTTAAACTTAGCCCCGCCCACCCACCCGCAATTTTTTTCTTCAAGAATAAGAAATAAATGTTAAAGCAAATAATTAGGACAACAAAAAAAATACGATTAACGTTTTTTTACCAGACTACGTTCTATTAATTCCCATTCTCACTTTAGAGGAGAACATATAATTCACCCCGCCCACCCACCCGTCTCCATTTCGGTGGTTCATTTTGCCTAGTCCGAATGAAAAGTGGATCTCAATTGAAGAGAGACGAAATCGTTAGAATGAGAACAGCGTGTCTGGGTGCGGCTAGTATCTGCTATGATAAGATTGATTTTTACCCTCTAAGAAAATAAAGGCTGGGTGCTAGTATTTGCTAAGATAAGACTGATTTTGGCATATGATACACTCTTTATGAAAATTGAGGGCGGGTCGGTGAGCTAGTATTTCCTAAGATACGACTGATTTTGGCAGATGACATATCTTCTAAGAAAATAAAGGGCGGGTGGGTGGGGCTAGTATTTGCTAAGATAAGACTGATTTTGGCATATGATATACTCTTTAAGAAAATTGAGGGCGGGGCTAGTACTTCCTAAGATACGACTGATTTTGGCAGATGACATATCTTCTAAGAAAATAAAGGGAGGGTGGGTGGGGCTAGTATTTATAAAGACAAGACTGATTTTGGCAAAGAATATACCCTCTAAGAAAATAAACAGCGGGTGGTCAGGGCTAGTACACTTAATGTTTATATAAACTTGATTCAAAGAAAGTGAACTGTTTCGTCAATTCCAGAAACATCAGTCGATTTTCGTTTGCGACATCTATTACTTAAATTTTGTTAAATTTTAATTACACTATTCAAGACAAAAAAATGTTTTGATAATTTTATTTGTTTTATTATAATTGCTGGTTTTCACTCTTATTAGGTTGTTTTAATTTTTTCATTGTAATGTATTATGTTAATGGATTATTTTTTTACCAGTTGTTATGTTGAGGAATGAATGAATGAATTATTTTTCTTATTGCAAGTAACTTCTGTGTTTTCAAGGCCTTGAAGACCTTCATAATAAAAACATGTTGACGATGTTATCAAGTATCGGTCTATTTTTTGTCCTAGTTTTGACTATCTCATATTTCTAGTATCGGCAAAATTTGAACGAGTTTTTCAAAATTGGTTAGAAGTGTTTATTTAATCCAAATTTCATAGGTTAAACAACTAGAAGACGTTACAAAAGTCCTCTGAGTACCTTATTTCTAAAAAAATCCAAAGTTTGGTTCACTTTGATGACTAGAAAATAATAAAAAGGCGCTGAACACAAACAAATTGTTCTAGAATTTCCAAGGCCATGAAGGTTTTCAGAATTACTTATTTCGTCAAATCAGTTGTCAAAAACCGACCCCTTCTTAGTCTTCAACGCCTTAAAACACTAAATTACGAGTTTTCAAAATTAATTTCAAAAATGCGGAAGTTCAAAATTTCGAAGGTTACCACGAAGCAAATGACGAAAAAACGCGCTTTTACTATTTTTGTAGCCTTGAAAATTGGGTTTTCCAAATGTTCGAAATTTTGGGCTATTTGAAGCCTTAACAACAGCGCAAGCGTATTTATCCGGAATAAGTAGATAATTCCAGTGTTGTCAAGTCGTTATAACGAAATATTGACAACATTCTTGTCAAATATCGGTCTATTTTTTTCTTCAGAGCCTTGACTTCACCCTGAGGTGAAAATTAATTCGAAATATTCCTTTTCTGGCAAATTTCAAAAACTCAAAACCAACAAAAATTCAAAGACGTTACAGAAAACCTTTGAGTATTTTCAAAGCTTTCAAACTTGTATTTCAAAAAATGTAAACTCCTGATTCACTTTGAAAATTGGAAAATTCCAAAAGGGCATTTAACAAAGACAAATCGCGCAATCTATACAAAAAAACGTAAAACTGACCACCAACGTTTCTGAATTTCATTGGCATATTTGATTTCCCGGGGATGAAAATTGAATTCCATTTTGGCAAGTGGTCAAATCTAATTGAAAAAAAATTTAAAGTGCCCCGCCCACCCGCCCGGTTTTCTTTTTAAGTACTCATTAATTGGATGAAAAGTGTTTTATGTTGATAAACAGGGGAATTTAGACCAAATAAAAAAAGCAAACTAACCCCACCCACCTGCACATTTGAATTTCATTGGTTTATTTGATTTATCGCGAAAGGAAAATTGAATTTTATTTTGACAAATCTAATTTAAAAAAAATCAAAATGGCTCCGCCCACCCACCCCGTTTTCTTTTTGATCACTCGTTTTATTGGACGGACAAAAAGTGGATTTTACATTTATAATGAGTTAAAACTAAACAATAAAGGTAGAACTAATCCACCCACTTCCACTTTTGAATTACATTGGCTTAGTTTATTTATCATGAGATGAAAATTGAATTCTATGTTGGTGAGTGGTCAAACCTAATTAAAAACAAACGTCAAAGCAGTAGTTTATTTTAGATCATTCATTTATTGGAGGAAAGCGGATTTTATGTTGATAAACAGTCGAATGTGACCAAAAACGGTCAAACTGACCCCGCCTAGCTCCAATTTTGAATTTCATTGACTTATTTTATTTACTATGAAATAAAAATTTAATTCTATTTTGGCAAACGGTCAATCTAATTAAAAAAGAAACTTCAAAGTGGCTCCGCCAGCCCACGCCGTTTTATTAGCGAAAAGTGTTTTTTATGTTGAAAAAGTGGGGAATGTATCAGTAACTTTATTTTTTTTACAATTTCGTTGTATTTTTACTTCCCGTCTGTCCGTCTGTCCGCCTGTCCGTCTGTCCGTCTGTCCGTCTATCTGTCTGCCGTCCCGGATTTTTATTAGACAGATAATCCACGAAAGTATGTTGCCGATTGCTGTTCAATTTTTTATTTATATTAGGTATATCATGTGGATGGTAAAACGCTAACCAAAATTTATCTAATCGTCCCCACCACTAATGTGATGACGAAATTTCAAAAATCCAAAGCCAACACATTTGAATTTAATTGGTTTATCTTATTTATCGTGAGGCGAAAATTGAATCTTATTTTGGTAATTCATTGAATCTTATTTTGGGAACTCTTCGAATCTAACTTAAAAAAAATCAAAATGGCCCCGCCCACCCACCCCGTTTTCTTTTTGATCACTCGTTTATTGGACGAAAATTGGCTTTTATATTTATAAAAAGTTGAAAGTACACAAAAAATTCAAACTAATTCCACCCACTTCCGCTTTTGAATTACATTGACTTATTTTATTTATTCTCAAGTGGTGAACTTTTTAATGCTTTGGAAGTGCCCCCCTGGTTACGTAGCTGCGCAAACAATATCCCTTAATTATGAGTAGACAAGAATTACGGTAACTACCGTTTGTAGCCATTACGCAGAATCGATGCTGCACCTCATAAATTTTAAATCTGTTTAAAACGTAATATCGAGTGTTTCCCGAGATTACGCGAGAATGAAGAGGCTCCATTTAGCGGCAAATATATTTACTTAGTCATAATGAAAAAGCGCATTTTTTAAGTAAAGTGGAGGATAAATAACATCGCGCCAAGTCACTTAAACCCACATTTTATCATAGTCACACACGACCTAATGGAGAGATTTGTACCGGCATCAAAAGCCTATGACAAGTGACAAATTTGATATCCATTTTACATTAAATGGCGACCCTCCCAACCTAAAAAAGTAAAAGCCAGAAGGATGACGGCCGACTTGAAATCTCGCCGAAAAAACACATCTTTCAAATGCACGTACCAGATGATCAACATAGCCCAAAAATCCAAATATTAAAGAAGCGAAATTCAGCGTAATGAAAAATGTAGCATCCGGAGGTAAGATTTTGCTGCTCGCTTTCTGCGTAGGATGGGGAGGAATTTCAACTCGAGAAACTTGTACAATTCGATTTAATATACCTGCTGCGGAATGAAGAGGTCTGCGTTAACAAAACAGAGGGAGGAGCCGTAAACCGGATCATTTGATAAATCCGGAAGTTTTCCGGGTCACTAGGGTCGCTATTGAGGTTTTTCGATAATAAATAATCTGATTTGAGTGCAAATGTTGGTTGACGCTATTTTGGAGAAGTTGCATTAGAAAGGGGAAACGGCAGATGTTTTCTCAAACCTGAAGTAATGCTTTCGCTCGTAAGTGGAAAACAAATGCATTACGGTTTAGCCGATAAAGTTTTCTTTGTTTCTAAGTGTCTCGACGAAACAAGCAGATTTTCCATTGGTCCCTTTTAGACGTTCAAATTTTAATAACGTTGGGAGCCAGTCGTGTGAATTATTGTCGTCGTTAAATCGTGAGGACTTGAATCTTTAAATGTTGCTTTTTGTTGGCGTTCGGGGACGTCGTGTTTAACCAAGACTATTAGCATATCAGCAGACAACTTGAACAACAATAGCGAACAGCGGTGTGAAGAAAAGCTAATAAAACCTATAAACAGCGGGAAGGCGCGACTACAGACACAAGTTTTCTTAGAGTATTTAGATGTACTTAGACGAATAATATAAAAAATTGGTCTAAAGAGTTTAGACAGTACTTCCCTGGCTGTCGGAAACTTGACGACTGCATGGCTATTGTGTTTTTTTCTCATTACATTTTTGTAGTGGGAATTTAAAAAAAATTGCGATGACGTCAACATTTTTGCAAGGACACGTATATCAGTTAGGATAGATGTAGTGTAATACTAAGAATAAAATTATTGTATTCCCAAATTTTCGGGAAAATGAATTGGGTCGTTTTGAATATTGATTTTTTATAATCAATAAAATAACGAAACAATTTACTCACATATACATATCAGAGGCAACTGAAAATCGTGTATGTATAAACATTCTTAATTTAAGATGACAAGCGTAACAGCATACGTGAGAGTCAAACAGAGAAACTGTAAACAAAACGACCATCGGTTTTATTGCTTCGACTTCCGCTTATTATATAAAACATTGGGTTTTATTTTAATTCTTGACGGTGAAATTCACAATTGGTTAATTATAAACATGTCTATTTCACATTCGCGGAACCAAGTGATCGCATAAAACAAATGCCGGTCTGTAATGTTAAAGTTGATGTAAATAAGCGTGCTACCCTTATGTTTCAACCGAGTTTTTCCTTTAACAAATTTTGTGTCTACCAAATTGGGTTGGTTGAGGTGTAATACTAATAATAAGTGTTGCCTTTAATTTAATCAATAAAATAAATTGACTTCATTAATTTTTTTGAACCACCTCTTAAGAAAATCTAAAAAATATGAATGGAATGATAAATCACAAGTACAAACTCATCATATTTTTTGCATTTTAGATAGGATTTATTCAGCAAAATTTAAGGGTGACGTCATCAATTTTTTTAGGAGGGATGAACAAATACATTTTGAACAAAAGTTTACCATGCTTATAATAACTTTAAAATATTCCCAAGATTTCAAAGCATTCGGTTTTGTAATTCCTAATTAAACCGATAAAATAAATTCACGCCTTCATTAATTTTTTTGAGTCACCCTGCATATGCAAATCCAAAAATATGAATGGAATGATAAATCACAAGTACAGACTCATAATATTTTGTACATTTTAGATACGATTTATTCGGCAAACTTTTGAGCTGACGTCATCAGTTTTTTGTAGAAGATAACCAAATATATTTTGACTAAAAATTTATTATGCTCTTTTTAACCTTAAAACATCTGCAAGATTTCAAAGCTTTCGGTTTTGTAGTTCCTGATTAAATCAATAAAATAAATTTACGCATTCATTAATTTTTTTGAGTCACCCTGTATATGCAAATTGAAAAAATTTGAATGGAATGATAAATCACAAGAAGAGACTCACCATATTTTGTACATTTTAGATAGGATTTATTCAGCAAAATGTTGTGGTGACGTCATAAATTTTTTAGGGGGGACGACCAAATACATTTTGATCAAAAATTTACCATGCTTATGATAATTTTAAAATATCTTCAAGATTTCGAAGCATTCGGTTTTGTAGTTCCTGAGTAAATCAGTAAAATAAATTTACGCTTTCATTTATTTTCTTAAATCACCCTGTATATGCAAATCCAAAAAATATGAATGGAGTGATAGATCACAAGTACAGACTGATCATATTTTGTACATTTTAGATATGATTTATTCGGCAAATTTTCGAGCTGACGTCATCAAGTTTTTGGAGGGGATAAGCAAATATATTTTGACTAAACATTTATTATGCTCTTTTATAACCTTAAAACATCTGCAAGATGTCAGAGCATTCCGTTTTGTAGTTCCTGATTAAATCAATAAAATATATTTACGCATTCATTAATTTTTTTGAGTCACTCTGTATATGCAAACCAAAAAATATGAATGGAGTGATAAATGACAAGTACAGACTCATCATATTTTGTACATTTTAGATATGATTTATTCGGCAAACTTTCGAGCTGACGTCATCAAGTTTTTGGAGGGGATAAGCAAATATATTTTGACTAAACATTTATTATGCTCTTTATGACCTTAAAACATCTGCAAGATTTCAGAGCATTCGGTTTTGTAGTTTCTGATTAAATCAATAAAATATATTTACGCATTCATTAATTTTTTTGAGTCACCCTGTATATGCAAATCCAAAAAATATGAATGGAGTGATAGATCACAAGTACAGACTCATCATATTTTGTACATTTTAGATATGATTTATTCCACAAACTTTTGAGCTGACGTCATCAAGTTTTTGGAGGGGATAAGCAAATATTTTTTGACTAAAGATTTATGATGCTCTTTATAGCCTTAAAACATCTGCAACATTTCAAAGCATTCTGGTTAGCAGATTAAAAATAAATTTCAAAATGTTGTTTTATAGTTTTGATTTTTTTTCCAAAAATCTGGACGTTTCGGGTGAAAAGTCGATTCAGAGTTGTAAACTACATGTGTAGGACTATGTTATTTTATACAATTGAAAACCCATTTACTATGTACAATTTTGAAGTGACGTCATCGCATTAGTGGTGGGGATGATTAGACAAATTTTGGTTAGCGTTTTACCATCTACATGATATTCTTAATATAAGTACAAAATTTCACAACAATCGGTCGAGTACTTTCGGAGATTATCTGTCTAATAAAAATCCGGGACAACAGACGGACAGACGGACGGACAGACGGACAGACAGACGGAAATGGGAGACCTATTTCTTCGTCTTCTAGGGGTCATGAAAGATCGAGAAAACGTAAAAGTAGAGAGTCGGCCGACGGACTCGATTACAATACTTCCTTTGCTTACGCTCGGGAAGTAAAAATTGAACCTTCTAAGATTTTTCCATTGTTATTTTCTTAGTACATGCAAACTTACAAGACGCTCTGATTTGTGACGGACGATTTACGACTCCCCGTACTTACTCAGAAAATGAAAATTGCTTTCTATAAAATATGAGCATGCGACACTTACGTACTAAAACTCTGAATCGATGAAACTTTCGCCAAGCTCATAACATTCAAATTGAATCGTTTTAAATTTTAACACTCGATATAAATCTGAAATCAAAGATGGAACAATCTTTGGACGAAAGTTCTTCGTCGACACAAGCGGAATTTCGCAAAATTACTCCAAAGGGTGTTTTATTTGATTAGTAATTAGGCTGCAGCGAGCCTTTGTGCGAACGAGTAAACCATAAATAAACATCAGAAAGAAAGCGCTTCCCAAATAAAAATTACAAAACCACATGAAAGTGTGGCTTTGCTCGTTCGGTTCCATTCTTGCGCCGGTATTAAACCCTCAGAGCCGTACCGGAACGCTTTGAGCCTCTGTGTGTGAATGGAGTTAAGGCTGACCAAGGCAGTTACCAAATTGCCAATTTAATAAAGTGTCGCAGGAAATAATCATCGCAGAATGGAGCGCATCTGAAATGCAAAGGCGAAGGAAAATCCGTCATGGTGCGTAGGACGGGCGTATCGACCCATGTCGTCCCATCCCGTTTCGCACTTTCTCTCCATCTTTCATTTCAGTTCCAGCTCAAACGATCGCGGGTCTTAATCAGAGGCGTAGCAAGAGGTAAAGTTGGGGGTAATCTAAACACTTTTGCCAACGTTGCACAAAAAATGACAATGCGATAAACATATGTACATTTGGTAAATGTTTCCAATATCTGCATTGATTACTTAAGTCATACGGTATTTCCAATTCTCACTGAAGTCTTTTTGTACACTTGGAAAAAAGATGTAAAGTTTAAGAATATTTAAGAATCCAAAAGAAAACGAGAGAATATGTAGAATTCAACGAAATTCCGTGAGGATCAAAGAAAATTCAGACAAATACGGAGAGAGTCGGAGAGAATCTGGAACAATCTGAGTAAATTTGAGAAAATCCGACAGAATCTGAAAGAATATGAGAAAATATGGGAGAATCACATTAAATTTCGGCAGGATAGCAGAGAATCCTGAAGAATCCGGAAGAGTACGAAAGACACCAAGAGAATACGAGAGAATATGAGAGAATCAGACAAACTCCAAAAGAATACGAAAAGAATCCGAGAAAAAACTGAAAGAATACAAAAGAATAAGAGAAAATCCGACAAAATCCGAAAGAATACTAGAGACTCCGAGATAATGCGAGAGAAACCAAAGAACCTAGGAAATCCAAGAAACGAAAACTAAATTAACATAATAAAATACTCAAAGAATCCACAAGAATACGAACAAAATGTGAAAGAATACGATATAAAAATATGAGAGAATCCCACCAAATTCCGAGAGGATCGGGAAAAAAATCTGGCCAAATTCTAGAGAATCCGAGAGAATCCGCGGAAAGCCAGAAAATCCAGAAGAATCCAAAAGATTCCGAGAAAATCCGTCACAATCCAAAAGAATACGATGAGAATACAGGAGAATATGGCAGAATGCGACTAAATTTAGAGAAAATCGGGGAGAATCTAGACGAATCCAAAAGATTTGAGAAAATTGGACAGAATTCGAAAGAAAGCAAGAAAGTACGAGAAAATCCGAGACAATACAAGAGAATCCAAGGATTCTAGGAAATCCAAAAAACCCAAAGAATCGGAAGAAAGCAAAAATCGCAAAAAATCCGAAGGATCGAAAAAATTTACCAAAGTAACAATGAGAATTCGAGAGAACCCGTGAATATGAGAAAATCCGACCAAACTCCAAAAGAATTGGAGAGAATCTAAAGAACCTGAAAGAAACTGAGAGAATCCGAAGAATTCCCACAGAATCCAAAAAAATCGGAGAGAATATGAGAGAGTATGGAAGAATTCAACTATATTTCGAAAGGATCAGAGAGATTCCGGATGAATCCCGGAATTGAATTCTGTTTTGACAAACGGGAGAATCTAAGATTTAAATTAAAGTCAAAAAGCCCCTCATCCCCACTGTGTTTTGACCACTCATTTGATTGGTTCTGAGATAAACATAATCTAAGATTGCAATTTTTTTCTTAAGAAAACATACTCCTATTTTTTGAAATGTAATTGAAACATCGCCTTTCATCTCCAGGCCAATGATACGATTTATTAGGGTGGAGCTTGTTGTTAAGTGGGAGGAGCATTTTTTAATTCTTTATATAAAACAGCTACTATTAGCGCTTTTTTACGTTTTTCACATCCTAGGTTCTATTACTTTCCACTCCAATTATACAGAAGAATATACTTAGCCCCGCCCACCCACCCCGCTTTGTGTTTTAGTAATTTATTTTATGAGGTCGGAATGAGAGATGGATCTTATACTAAACAGAAATAAAATCGTTAGAATGAAAACACCGCGAGTGGGCGGGCTATAGCTAAGATAAAACTGATGATGGCAAATGACAAACCCTCTAAGAAAATAAGGGTGGGTGGGTGGGGCTAGTACCTTCCTAGTTAAGATCGATTTCGTCAAATAACACCCTCTACGAAAGCAGAGAGCGGGTAGGTGGGGCTAGAACTTCCTAAGGTACGACTAACTTTGGCAAATGACTTGCCCTCTAAGAAAATACAGGGAAGGTAGGTGGGGCTAGAATTTGTAAGAAAAGACTGATTTTGACCAATGATATACCCTCTAAGAAAATAGAAAGCGGGTGGGCGGTGCTAGTATCTGTAAGAAAAGACTGATTTTGACCAATGATATACTTTCTAGGAAAATAGAGGGCGGGTGGGGGGCCTAATATTTGCTAAGAAAAGACTGATTTTAGCAAATGATATAATCTCTAAGAATATAGAGGGCGGGCGGGCGGGGATAATATTTGCTAAGAAAAGACTAATTTTGGCAAATGATATAATCTCTAAGAAAATAGAGGGCGGGTGGGTGGGGCTAATATTTGGTAAGAAAAGACTGATTTTAGCAAATGATATAATCTCTAAGAATATAGAGGGCGGGTGGGCGGGGATAATATTTGCTAAGAAAAGTCTAATTTTGGCAAATGATATAATCTCTAAGAAAATAGAGGGTGGGTGGGTGGGGCTAATATTTGGTAAGAAAAGACTGATTTTAGCAAATGATATAATCTCTAAGAATATAGAGGGCGGGTGGGCGGGGATAATATTTGCTAAGAAAAGTCTAATTTTGGCAAATGATATAATCTCTAAGAAAATAGAGGGTGGGTGGGTGGGGCTAATATTTGGTAAGAAAAGACTGATTTTAGCAAATGATATCATCTCTAAGAATATAGAGGGCGGGTGGGCGGGGATAATATGTGCTAAGAAAAGTCTAATTTTGGTAAATGATATAATCTCTAAGAAAATAGAGGGCGGGTGGGTGGGGCTAATATTTGGTAAGAAAAGACTGATTTTGGCCAATGATATATCCTCCTTGAAAATGGGTGGGCGGGACTAGTAACCTGAGATACGACTGATTTTGGCAAATGATGTAATCTCTAGGAAAATAGAGGGCTGGTGGGTGGGCCTAATATTTGGTAAGAAAAGACTGATTTTAGCAAATGATATAAACTCTAAGAATATAGAGGGCGGGTGGGTGGGGCTAATATTTGGTAAGAAAAGACTGATTTTGGCCAATGATATATCCTCCTTGAAAATGGGTGGGCGGGACTAGTAACCTGAGATACGACTGATTTTGGCAAATGATGTAATCTCTAGGAAAATAGAGGGCTGGTGGGTGGGCCTAATATTTGGTAAGAAAAGACTGATTTTGGCAGATGATATAATCTCTAAGAAAATAAAAAGCGGGTGGGTGGGGCTAGTATTGCCTTAGGTACGACTGAATTTGGCAAATGAGTTACCCTCTAAAAGAATACAGGGCGGGTGGGTGGGGCTAGTATTTGCAAAGACAAGACTGATTTTGGCCAATGGTATATCCTCTAAGAAAATAGAAGGCGGGTGAGTAGTGCTAGTATTTGCTAAGATAAGACTCAACAATATTAAGTGCAGTCACTAAAATGAAGAGGGGGTAAGTAGGCGCGACTTATAAAATACTCTGTAAGAAAAAGTTAAACTTATAAGATTGTAGAAAAAAGCTAAATTTGGCCCCGCCCACCTCCTTTTTCCATTTCACTGACTTATTTTATTTATTGTAAAATGGGAATTGAATTCTGTTTTGACAAACGGTAGAATCTAATATTTCAAACAAAGTAAAAAGTGGCCCCGCCCACCCACCCCTATTTCGTTTTGATCACTTATTTTATTGGTTCTTAGATGAATAGAATCCAAGATTGCAATTTTTCTGTTAATAAAATTAATTTAAACGTTTACAGTTAAACTATAAAAAATCATGTAGGTGTAATTGTAAACATCGCCCTTCATCTCCAGGCAAATGAAATTAGGGTGGAGCTTGTTGCGAGTGGGAGGAGCATCAGAAATATTGCTTACGTCTAATATACCACCACCATTAACACCAGCTTAATACTTTCAAGATACTTTGTTTAATAATGGTACCTGATCTATTTTTTCGCCAACGGTAATAATGTTGTCATTAAGTAACAGCATTAAGAGTGGTCACTAGAATGAAGAGGGGTGGGTGGGCGGGGCTATTGCCTCTTTATAAAAGATTCACTAAGGAAAACTTAAACTTAGCCCCGCCCACCCACCCATCCGTTCTCTTTTTTTCTTCTGAAATAAAAAATATTTTTTTTATGCAAGAAATTACTTTTTTAGTTCTTTATATAAAACAGTTACGATTAGCCCTTTTTTACGTCTTTCACATCCTAGGTTATATTCGATTCGACAGAAGAATATACTTAGCCCCGCCCACCCACCCCGCCTTATGTTTTAGTAATTTATTTTATCTGGTCGGAATGAAAGGCGGATCTTATACTAAACAGAAACTTGTAACTTATACTTTGTAGAACATGATCAACAATTACTGTTTGAGTTGGTATCAACAAATTTTGCTTGAAATTGGTAGAACTGTCACCCCACCTTACTTCCTGTTCTCAAAGTTGACACTATTGTAGAGATGTTAGAAAGCCGTTTATTATTAACAATTTCAATTAAATAAGCAATTAAAATATACTTTTTCCGTAAATATCAAAAATTTTAAATTTTGCTGTAACATCTTTGGATTTAAATTTGAACTACTTGGACGTAATAAAAAATAATAATTAAAACAAAAAAACACACTTTTTTGTTGACAGTAACATTTAACTTGAATGAAAATTTGTTATCAATTATTGTTAGAATTTTACACTACTATAACCTAACTTTCTTGAAAAATAATATAGCGTCAATCATTTGAATCAGTATAATTCCGCTGCCAACTCAAGCAGCATTAATTGATCAATGATTTAGCAACTATTTAACTATAACTTGTGAATTTTGGGGGGATACGCGACCCTCGCATGCCCCTATAGCGACGCCTCTGTTCTCAATATCGACGTGAACCCTCTCGGCATTTCGATTTACTGTTTTTCATAAAGAGAAACCTAAACCTTTGTTGTTAATAAACGGAACGCTTCGAGGGGAAGATTTAGCCTTCGGTTATTATTTCGGTGCGAAAAATCGTGAAACTACGAAAAATCAAAAGTCGAGCGAACGTGATTATTAAAATATGACTTGCGATGATAATTTAATGCCGGATTTTGCGTCGAAAACAGTTAAAAAACGTATTTTATTTGATGCTAACTGGCAAAAAGTGTATGAATGGGCCGACGGAGGTCTAATAAAATAAATCCCTGAAGGGCTAGGCTTCGGAAATGCCAACCGGGAAGAATTATTATAATGGCGTGGAATCTGTTATTCAGGTTAAGTCAACGGTTTCTTTTTTGGGGAGGAATTTCGACGGGGACCCTTTGCTTGTTACTAAAATGGGGAAAAACTTTGCTGTCAAAGCTAATTTATATGGCAAAAAGGCGTTCCCTGAAAGCATAACTAATTAAATTTTATTTTATTAAACATCACTTAAAACAAAGCGACGAAGCTTTCAGTCAGGTAAACCCTCAGCCACCAAATCCGCCGCCAAAAGTGCGATATCGAACCTTCATTTACGAGCCAAGATCGAATTTATGCCACATGCACCACATAAATATTTCCCGAACAACTTTGTACTTTATTTTGGAAACTTTCGTATGCCAGGACCGAATCCAACTGATAAGGTGTAACGAAATTGATTTTTACTGATGACTTTAACGTGCTTCCAGCTCTGGTTGACAATTTCAGTTTTCAAGTAGCACAACGTTGGGTTACCGAAAACTGCTACCGAAGTTTCGAAAGCGATATTTTAAAAAACCGACACATCGTTGATTGAAAATTGTACACTGGTATAATACGTATGTAGATACTACAATACATAATTTCCTTGAAACTGATTTTCGTGATTTCGCTCTAATTACATCTGTTTACCTTTTGAACTCTGCACGTAATTTCCGTAAAATGGAAGCCAGTTGACATGTTAATAATTTCACATAAGCGCGTTATCTGCAACATTTCTTGCATCAGGCATGTTATTACGGGACACAATAGTGTGCCATCCTTTGAATATTGTTTCGCTTGCAACAAATTAATTTCTTTCCACAGCGACTTCATCATTTTCCACTCAACGAAGTTTCGTCGAATTGAAGGTTTCTTATGTAAATTAATTTAAAGACAGAACATCAAAAACTTCCCCGTTTTGAACAACATAATTTGTTCTAATTTTTCAGCTGCCTGCTTTGGATCCCTCTCTTGGAAATGTCTCATGTTCGGGCTCTTTTGAGAAAGTCGGAATTTTATTGCAGTAAACTGATAAAGGGCCCAACACAATAGAAAACGATGAGGAAGGTTCTCCCACGAGATGTCGATGCGAACTATATTCTCTCATCTGGACGATACAACAGAATCGATGTTTAATCGAGTAGCTATCGACAACAAACAGGCCAGCGGTCGAGTTTATTGATTCGAGACCCTACAGCTTACAAGGATTACGAATTACAATGCATGGACCTAGGCGGAATTGCAACTAACGTCTATGAATATTGTTGCTAGGTTAAAGGAGCCGACTCCATTCCTCAGCGAATTCAGTAACACGATTCACTGAAATTATTTTTTTGGCGTTTCATAGCGCCTAGAATAGGAAAAGTGCGTCCCCCGTTTTGGTTGTCTTAAACTCAAAGACGACCATCTGGATGACCGTTCCCCAGCGTCGCAACAATAAAAACAAACGATCCTGACCCTTTGAATATGAAAATATTTACGAATGCGCAAACAACGGCGTCGATCGTAATCGCCGATGCGGATATGAAAAACTATTCAAGTGAGCACTTGAGACGGGGATTGAAATATTTAATATGGGGTTTCTCTCGTCGGTGATTCAATAACCGCGGAAAGCACCCTTCCTGCGAACACAGTGAGTTATAAAAGGCAAATGCTCAAGTGGGGCTTAAAAATGCCTATAAATATCGAGTGGCATCTGTGACGCCACTAATATCCCGATTTCCGCAAGAAGGAAATCCCTTTTCCCTCCCGTACGCCTTCTGCTTATCATTCAAACTTCGGCGACGATTTATTTTTCGAGTTAACGCCGATTAGGTTTCGTAAATTTTGTTTTCAGGTTCGGTTAAAGTTGATGCCGGGGGCGGGCGTGTGCTGAGAGGGTAATTTCGGCGGTAGGGAACTAAGAATTTCCGAACTCGGCGCTGCACGGTGCTGTTTTTGCATCTTTGATGTCTAACACACACACACAATTGGCTGTGCTATAGGGGCGAGGGAAGTTCGGTATGAATAACATGACAATTTTCCGAGTTTATGGGGTCTTTTATACGTCGGAGTGGCGTGGATGGTCAGGTGTTCAACAGGATGACGGAAATGAGATGTGTGAGGTTTAATTGGTTGCATAAATTGCAGGGCATTAAATTGAAAATTGATTTTTCTTTTCGCACGAATTAATTTCACAAAATTACCAAGTTCCTAGATGACATTGTCCACCTTTCTTTTGGCTCGTCTAGCAATAAAACCAAGAATCAACTAAATTTAAACATAGAAATACGTTTTTATTATTTAAAAAACGTTTTCAATGACCCAATAAGTAATATGTCTATTAGTTCTATTACACATAAAAATACTTCAACCTTGAATCTTGTGTCTGGTTCTACATTGCTTCTTCATTAAAAGTCATTTCATCAGGCACTGTCTTGGTTAAAACCGATGCTCCTCCTACTCGCACAAACTCCACCTTAATAAATCATTCCATTATGAAGAGGGGTGGTGTATACAATTTTATCTCATTGTCTACTTTATATGGTTTTTAATTAGTTCGATGTAAACGCCGGCGATAGTCGTTTTTGAACAAAAAACAATATTTTATTTAAAAAAATGTAGCCCTACAATATATTATTTGTCAATTTACAACCCAGTATACGTCTAACAACCAGTAACTTTTGACTTTGTTTTAAACTTTATATTCTACCGCTTCTTAAATCAGAATTCAATTCCCATTTTAGAGTAGATAAAATAAATCAGTGAAATGGAAAAAGAAAGTGGGCGGAACTAAGTTTAATTTTTTTCTATAGTCTTCTTAGCAAGCAGAAGCCCCGCCCACCCACCCTCTCTTTATTCTAGTGACTACACTTAATACTGATAATTAATACCAACATCATCATTTTATTAGAACCTTAGTCAAATCCATTAAACCCTTGGTGAGAAAATGGATAAATTGTAAACAAAGTACCTAAAAAGTATTAAGCTGGTGTTAAATAAGCATACTAGACGTGAGAATTACACGTAAAAAGCAATATTACCGATGCTCCTCCCATTCGTACAAACTCCACCTTAATACATTTTTTCATTAAGAAGAGGAATGGTGTCTACAGCTGTATTTCATTGTGTCTATTTCATTGATTTTTAATTATTTGTGTGTACACGCTGACGATAGAGTAGTTTTTGAACAAAAAACAAAATTTTATTTAAACAAAATGTAGTCATACAATTTAAGTATTTGTAAATTTACGATCCAACATCCGTCCAGAACCAATAATATGAGTAATCAAAACAGAAGAAGGGTGGGTGGGTGGGGGCACTTTTTTCTTTGTTTTAAGTCTTTTAATTACTTCGTTGTCAACGCTGACGATAGAGTCGTTTTTCAACAAAAAACAAAATTTTACTAAAAAGAAATATAGTCCTAGATTCTATTATTTGTCAATTTAGAATCCATCATACGTATAAGAACCAATAAAATGGGTAATCAAAATGGGTGAGGGGTGGGTGGGCAGGGATCACATTTGGCGGAGCTAAGTTTAACATTTTCCTACAGATTTCTAAGCAAGAATGTAGCCCCGCCCACCCGCCCTCTCCTGATTCTAGTGACTACTTTTAATACTCATAAATAATAACAACATTATCATTTTATTAGACTCTTAGACAAATCTGTTAAACCGTTGCTGAGAAAATAGATCAATTTCAAAGAAAGTACCTAAAAAGTATTAAGCTGGCGTTAAATTAGCATACCAGACGTGAAAATTATATGTAAACAGCAATACTACTCATGCTCCTCCTACTTGCACAAACTCCACCTTAATAAATCATTTCATTAAGAAGAGGGGTGTTGTCTACAGTAGTACAGTTCTATTTCATTGTGTCTACTTTATATGATTTTTAATTACTTCGATGTTGACGCTAACGATAGAATCGTTTTTGAACAAAAAACAAAATTTTATTTTAAAAAAACATAGTCCTACAATCTATTATTTGTCAATTTACAATCCGACATCCGCCTAACAACCAATAAAATGAGTAATAAACCGAAAGAGGGGTGAGTGCGTGGGGTCATTTTTGACTTTGTTTCAAATCTTCGATTCTATCGCTTGTCAAATCAGAATTCAATTCTCATTTTACAGTAGATTTAAATAAGTCGATGAAATGGAAATAGGAGGTGGGCGGAGCTAAGTTTAACTTTTTAATACAGAATTTTCTTAGCAAAAATATTGCCCCGCCCACCCGCCCTCTTTTGATTCTAGTGTCCACTCTTATTACTTTTAATTAATAACAACATTATCATTTTATTAGAATCTTGGGCAAATCTGTTAAACCATTGACGAAAATATAGATAAATAGTAACAAAGTACCTAGAAAATATTAAGCTGTTGTTAAATAAGCATACCAGACGTGAGAATTATATGTAAACAGAAATATTACCGATGCTCCTCTCATTCGCACAAACTCCACCTTAATAAATCATTCCATTAATTGGTGGGGTGGTGCTAAAATTCTATCTCATTGTGTCTACTTTATATGATTTTTAATTACTACGTTGTCAACGCTGACGATTGAGTTGTTTTCGAACAAAAACAAAATTTTATTAAAAAGAAATACAGTCCTAGATTCTATTATTTGTCAATTTAGAATCCATCATACGTATAAAAACCAACAAAATGGGTAATCAAAACGGGTGAATTAGTGAAATGGAAAAAGGAGGTGGGAGGAGCTAAGTTTAACCTTTTCCCACAGTTTCCTTAGCAAGAATGTAGCCCCGCCCACCCGCCCTCCTTGATTCTAGTGATAACAATGTCAATGAGAGTTATATGTAAAAAGCAATATTACTGATGCTCCTCCCACTCGCAACAAACTCCACCTTAATAAATCATTCTATTGAAAAGGAGGGTGGTGTCTACAATTGTATGTCATTGTGTCTATTTTATAAGATTTTTAATTACTTCGATGTAAACACTGACGATAGACTCCTTTTTGAACAAAAAACAAAATTTTATTAAACCAAATGTAGTCCTACAATCTATTATTTGTCAATTTATAACTCAACATATGTCAAAGAACCAATAAAATGAGCAATCAAAACGGAAAACGGGTGGGTGGGTGGGGCCTCTTTTGACTTTGTTTTAAATCTTAAATTCTACCGCTTGTCAAATTAGAATTCAATTCAAATTTTACAGTAGATAAACTAAATCAGTGAAATGGAAAAAGGAGCTAAGTTTAACTTTTTTTCTACAGTTTTCTTAGTAAGAATGTAGCCCGCCCACCCGCCCGCTCTTGATTCTAGTGATAACAATGTCAATGAAAATTATATGTAAAAAGTAATATTACGGATGCTCCTCCCACCGGCACAAACTCCACCTTAATGAATCATTCTATTAAAAAGGGGGTCGTGTCTACAATTGAATCTCATTGTGTCACTGACGATAGACTCATTTTTGAACAAAAACAAAATTTTATTAAACAAAATGGAATCCTCCAATATATTATCTGTCAATTTACAACCCAACATACGTCAAAAAACCAATAAAATGAGTAAGCACAACGGAAGACGGGTGGGTGGGTGGGGCCACTTTCAACTTTGTTTTAAATCTTAGATTCTCCGGCTTGTCAAATTAGAATTCAATTCAAATTTTACAGTAGATAAAATAAATCAGTGAAATGGAAAAAGTAGGTGGGAGGAGCTATAAGTTTAACTTTTTCTAGAGTTTTCTTAACAAGAATGTAGCCCCACCCACCCGTCCTCTCTTGATTCTAATGATAACAATGTCAATGAGAATTATATGTAAAAAGCAATATTACCGATGCTCCTTCCACTCGCAACAAACTCCACCTTAATAAATCATTCTATTCAAAAGGAGGGTGGTGTCTACAATTGTATGTCATTGTGTCTATCTTATACGATTTTTAATTACTTCGATGTAAACACTGACGATAGACTTATTTTTGAACAAAAAAACAAAATTTTATGAAACAAAATGTAATCCTACAATCTATTATCTGTCAATGTACAACCCAACATACGTCAAAAGAACCAATAAAATGAGTAATCAAAACGGAAGACGGGTGGGGGGGGTGAAATGGAAAAAGGAGGTGGGAGGAGCTAAGTTTAACCTTTTCCTACAGTTTCCTTAGCAAGAATGTAGACCCGCCCACCCGCCCTCCTTGATTCTAATGATAACAATGTCAATGAGAGTTATATGTAAAAAGCAATATTACTGATGCTCCTCCCACTCGCAACAAACTCCACCTTAATAAATCATTCTATTGAAAAGGAGGGTGGTGTCTACAATTGTATGTCATTGTGTCTATTTTATAAGATTTTTAATTTCTTCGATGTAAACACTGACGATAGACTCCTTTTAGAACAAAAAACAAAATTTTATTAAACCAAATGTAGTCCTACAATCTATTATTTGTCAATTTATAACTCAACATATGTCAAAGAACCAATAAAATGAGCAATCAAAACGGAAAACGGGTGGGTGGGTGGGGCCACTTTTGACTTTGTTTTAAATCTTAAATTCTACCGCTTGTCAAATTAGAATTCAATTCAAATTTTACAGTAGATAAAATAAATCAGTGAAATGGAAAAAGGAGCTAAGTTTAACTTTTTTTCTACAGTTTTCTTAGTAAGAATGTAGCCCCGCCCACCCGCCCGCTCTTGATTCTAGTGATAACAATGTCAATGAAAATTATATGTAAAAAGTAATATTACTGATGCTCCTCCCACCGGCACAAACTCCACCTTAATGAATCATTCTATTAAAAAGGGGGTCGTGTCTACAATTGAATCTCATTGTGTCACTGACGATAGACTCATTTTTGAACAAAAACAAAATTTTATTAAACAAAATGGAATCCTCCAATATATTATCTGTCAATTTACAACCCAACATACGTCAAAAAACCAATAAAATGAGTAAGCACAACGGAAGACGGGTGGGTGGGTGGGGCCACTTTCGACTTTGTTTTAAATCTTAGATTCTCCGGCTTGTCAAATTAGAATTCAATTCAAATTTTACAGTAGATAAAATAAATCAGTGAAATGGAAAAAGTAGGTGGGAGGAGCTAAGTTTAACTTTTTCTAGAGTTTTCTTAACAAGAATGTAGCCCACCCACCCGTCCTCTCTTGATTCTAATGATAACAATGTCAATGAGAATTATATGTAAAAAGCAATATTACCGATGCTCCTCCCACTCGCAACAAACTCCACCTTAATAAATCATTCTATTCAAAAGGAGGGTGGTGTCTACAATTGTATGTCATTGTGTCTTATTTTATACGATTTTTAATTACTTCGATGTAAACACTGACGATAGACTTATTTTTGAACAAAAAACAAAATTTTATGAAACAAAATGTAATCCTACAATCTATTATCTGTCAATGTACAACCCAACATACGTCAAAAGAACCAATAAAATGAGTAATCAAAACGGAAGACGGGTGGGTGGGTGGGGCCACTTTTGACTTTGTATTAAATCTTAAATTCTACCGCTTGTCAAATCAGAATTCAATTCCAATTTTACAGTAGATAAAATAAATCAGTGAAATGGAAAAAGGAGGTGGGCGGAGCTAAGTTTAACATTTTTCTACAGATTTCTAAGCAAGAATGTAGCCCCGCCCACCCGCCCACCCGCCCTCTCCTGATTCTAGTGACTACTTTTAATACTGATAAATAATAACAACATTATCATTTTATTAGACTCTTAGACAAATCTGTTAAACCGTTGCTGTGAAAATAGATCAATTTCAAAGAAAGTGCCTAAAAAGTATTAATCTGGTGTTAAATTAGCATACTAGACGTGAAAATTATATGTTAAAAAGCAATACTACTCATGCTCCTCCTACTTGCACAAACTCCACCTTAATAAATCATTTCATTAAGAAGAGGGGTGGTGTCTACGGTAGTACAGTTCTATTTCATTGTGTCTACTTTATATGATTTTTAATTACTTCGATGTTGACGCTAACGATAGAATCGTTTTTGAACAAAAAACAAAATTTTATTAAAAAAAAAATTAGTCCTACAATCTATTATTTGTCAATTTACAATCCGACATCCGCCTAACAATCAATAAAATGAGTAGTAAACCGGAAGAGGGGCGGGTGCGTGGGGTCATTTTTGACTTTGTGTCAAATCTTAGATTCTATCGCTTGTCAAATCAAAATTCAATTCTCATTTTACAGTAGATTTAAATAAGTCAATGAAATGGAGAAAGGAGGTGGGCGGAGCTAAGTTTAGCTTTTTTGTACAGAAATTTCTTAGCAAGAATGTAGCCCCAGCCACCCGCCCTCTTTTGATTCTAGTGACCACTCTTAATATTGATAATTAATAATAACATTATCATTTTATTAGAATCTTACGCAAATCTGTGAAACCGTTGACGAAAATATAGACAAATAGTAACAAAGTACCTAAAAAATATTAAGCTACTGTTAAATAAGCACACCAGATGTGAGAATTATATATAAACAGAAATATTACCGATGCTCCTCCCATTCGCACAAACTCCACCTTAATAAATCATTCCATTAATAACTGGGGTGGTTCTAAAACTCTATCTCATTGTGTGTACTTTATATGATTTTTAATTACTTCGTTGTCAACGCTGACGATATTCGTTTTTGAACAAAAAACTAAATTTTATTAAAAAGAAATGTAGTCCTAGATTCTATTATTTGTCAATTTACAATCCATCATACGTATAAGAACCAATAAAATGGGTAATCAAAACGGATGAGGGTGGGTGGGTGGGGATCACTTTTGACTTTGTTTAAATCTCATTCTCCGCTTATCAAATCAGAATTCAATTCTAGTTTTACAGTAGATAAAATAAATCAGTGAAATGGAAAAAGAAGGTGGGAGGAGCTAAGTTTAACTTTTTTCTACAGTTTTCTTAGGAAGAATGTAGGCCCCACCCACCTACCCTGTATTTTCTCAGAGGGTATATCATTTGCCAAAATCAGTCTTATCTTTACAAATTCGAGCCCCACCCACCCACCCTTTATTTTTTTAGAAGGTATCTCATTTGCCAAAATCAGTCGTATCTCAAGTTACTAGTCCCGCCCACCCATTTTCAAGGAGGATATATCATTGGCCAAAATCAGTCTTATCTTTATAAATACCAGCCCCACCCACCCGCCCTTTATTTTCTTAGAGGATATGTCATCTGCCAAAATCAGTCTTATCTTACCAAATACTAGCCCCACCCACCCACCCTTTAGTTTCTTGGAAGATATGTCATCTGCCAAAATCAGTCGTATCTCGGGTTATTAGTCCAGCCCACCTGACCTTTATTTTCAAGGAGGGTATACCATTGGCCAAAATCAGTCTTGTCTTTACAAATACTAGCCCCACCCACCCGCCCTTTATTTTATTAGAAGGTATGTCATTTGCTAAAATCAGTCTTATCTTGGCAAAAATAAGTCCCGCCCACCCGCCCTCTACTTTCTTAGAAAGTATATCATTTGCCAAAATCAGTTTTCTTTTTGCAAGATGATGAGGCAAGTATTATCTCAATTATAATGCACAACTTTGTTTGAACTCTAATCAGGGTCGAAATATGCCAGCCCGAAACTACAAAATGAGATATTATTTATTATATCGTGAATGATATTAGAAAAAATTTCTGACGAAATAAAAAGAGCACAATGTTTTGCCATAACGTGCTTGATTCTAGTGATAACAAGGTCAATGAGAATTATATGTAAAAATACTGACGCTCCTCCTACTCGCACAAACTCCACCTTAATAAATCATTGTTAATTCCTTCAGTGTTCTATTATTTATCAATTTACAATCCAACATCCGCTTAACAACTAATAAAATGAGTAATCAAAATGGAAAAGGGTGGGTGGGTGGGGATCACTTTTGGCTTTGTTTAAAAAGTTAGATTCTATCGCTTGTCAAATCAGAATTCAAATTCCATTTTCCACCAGATTAAATAAGTCAGTGGAATGGAAAAATAGATGGGTGGAGCTAAGTTTGACTTCTTTTATCAGAATCTTCTTAGTAACGAATAGCCCCGCCCACCCGCCCGCCTCTTGATTCTAGTGACTACTCTTAATATTGATAATTAATAACATTATCATTTTATTAGAATCTTAGACAAATTTGTTAAACCTCTGATGAGAATTTAGATATATTGTAAATAAAGTACTTAAAAAGGATTAAGCTGGTGTTAAATAAGCATTCCAGACGTGAAAATTATATGTAAACTGCAATATTACCGAAGCTCCTCCCACTCGCACAAATTCCACCTTAATA
The DNA here is from genome assembly GCA_022388445.1 of Zophobas atratus. Taxonomy (NCBI): domain Eukaryota; kingdom Metazoa; phylum Arthropoda; class Insecta; order Coleoptera; family Tenebrionidae; genus Zophobas; species Zophobas atratus. Next base: position 4,712,296 of record CM039448.1, read on the forward strand.
AATCATTGCATTAAGAAGAGGGGTGGTGTCTACAATCTCATTGTGTGTACTTCATTGGTTTCTAATTACTTCAGTGTAAACGCTGACGATAGAGTCGTTTTTGAACAAAAAACACAATTTTATTAGAAAAAAATGTAGTCCTACAATCAATTATTTGTCCATTTACAATCCAACATACGTCTAACAACCAATAAAATGAGTAATCAAAACGGAAGAGGGTGGGGCCACCTTTGACTTTCTTAGCAAGGAAGAAAAATTGGCGGGTTATTTTAAAAAAACACTAAAAAACTTTGGACCATCAGATTTACCCATGTCATCTCAAAAAAAAAACATAATTTCGTATAAATTGATTGTCCTTCCGAAGCCAAGAGTTTTTCACACAGTGTGTTCATCAAATACGGAATAGATATAACAAGAAATCAAATATAATTCGATAAATGAGCTTAAAAAAATTGTACTGCTAAAAGTGCGTAAAACTCAGTATGCTGGCATAAGTATTTTTAGACGTCCCTCGTAAAAGAATGCAAATCATAAAAACTGACCAGTAAAAACAAGCAAAAAGGTCAATTGCTATCAAGTGCCAAGAAGTCAAATCTGTTGAATACCACCCCAACTCGTAACTTTACAAAGAAATAAGTACGACGAGGACTAATAAAAAACAAACAAAATAGTAAACAATAAAATGAAGAAATTTACGACTACAAATATAGACGCAGTATAAATAAAGAAACCCTAGTAAAATAAATCGACAGAAAAACAAAGAATTTTCTCCTTAAAAGGATCACTTTTTCGGTAGTGTTTCACCCTAGATAAGGGACTTTCAATCAACGAGCTTAAGTCAGACTTGAATAAGATATTTTCCTGTTTTCCATGAGAAAATTCTGAGCGTCACAACCACACATGAACTTCAAAAGGATACATTATCCGAGGGATTACGTTACAGAGGTAAGCAAAACCGGTGACATTTTATAGTTGGATGCAAGTCTACGAATACGAACTACAAACCCTCTTAGGATCACGTTGAATTTTGAATATGTAAGTACATAAATTCGCCGGGTCAGTTTAAAAAGCTCTCCTGATTCTACACATTGATCGTGTAATAACCGCATTCATTAAATCTGGCCTAACTTCCCTTTGATAACGAATGACTAACAACCTGCGTCATTAAGGCAGACAAAGACAATTTGCATAAACCGTCCTATAACATGGCGTTTACTGGGTAGACTATTTTACTAGGTAGACATATTTGTTTTGTTTATCTACTCCGACATTATACTCGCGAAAATTAACAGAGTTGAGCAAGTTACATAATAAAACGGAGCGTTTAACTCTATAGAAATAAAGTTGAGGAAAGTTGGTTCCTGTACCGTACACACCGTCGTCAGCCTTGAACGAACACGGGATGGGCCGTAAAAAAGGCCCACTCAGAGTCGATAGCTGTTGGTTTTTATTACGGTCCCTGAATTGTCACTGCGTGCGTGTCAAACAAAACACTTGCGCCATCGATCGTCATCGGTCAGGATTCGAAGGAAACGGTGTCGCAAAATCGAACGTCCCTCGTCTTCGACGCATAACATATTAATCGCAACGCTACTTCGTTTTTACAAGTTTAGTACATCGATTGGAGTCTGCGTCTTGCGGTGGAATAAACCGAAACTGCCCCGAATTGTCATTACTTCTAGCTCATTCCCCATTAGGACAAACGAAAGTTTTTCTTTACGGTTGTAGGTTTACGAACTAACCGACACCAACACCTGTTATTCACGGAAACATTACGCAAGGGTTTCGGAATTGTTTCCTCACACATAAGGGTTGTCCACTGCCACATTCGCACCGTTTCAGGCACTTCTACTAAATTTCAAGATCCTTTCGGAACTCACAAAAGCAGTAACTTGTGTCCACGTGGATTATTGTTTTTAGACGTAGCAGAGTCCGGGATGTGTACTTTTACGGCTATGGAGGTGATGAGGTGCTGGTTGAGCAGAAGTAGATGAAATTTGGGGGCGGCGTAGTCAGCACTATTGGGAGTAAATAATTTCGTTAAGATTTTTTCTGCTCTAGACAGTGTCGAATACAAAATGTCGTTTGGGTATTATCATTATTATGGTTTTTACCATTCAAATCCAGATGTTTGTAAGAAAAAAATATATATATAACAACATTTTACAATTTAGGTTTGGAAGCGAAAAACCGATTTTCAAAAGTGATTGAAAATGATCAAAAATTTCATTGAAAAATTGATGTGTTTGGAAAGTATAAAATAAAAAGTACAATGAAATATCTAAAAAAATCAGAGATGTAAATTTCAAGGGGCTAATTCGAAAATTATTGTTTTATTGTTCCACAACAACATTTTCGAAATATTCGGAATTTGGTTTGAAAACCAAATTTTTTCTGGAACATAGCATACTCAATTTTTAATAAGATATATTTGCTTATCCCTTCCAAAAAATTGATGACGCCATCTCAAAATTTTGCCGGATAAATCCTATTTAAAATGTGCAAAATATGACTCAAAAAAATTAATGAATGGGTGAATTTATTTTATTGATTTAATTAGGAACTGCAAAATCTTGGAGATGTTTTAAAGTTATAATTATGGTAAATTTTTTATCAAAATGTAATTGGTCATCCCCCTAAAAAATTGATGACGTCACCTCAAAATATTGCCCAATTTTAAATGTCCACAATATGATAAGTCTATACTTGTGATTTATTTTTAATATACGTATAATTAATATTGTTTGAATTTACTTATACAGGTTCTCTCAGAAAAAATAATGACTGAGTGTTAAAAAATAAATATCCAATCAGATTTAGGAATTTAACTCATTACTATGGAAATATGCAATTTAACACCTTTGAAATTTACAAGGTTTTACAAGTTTAATGGGGGCAAAATCAGTCTTATCTTAGCAAGTAGTAGCCCCGCCCACCCGCCCCCTATTTTCTCAAAAGATATGTGATTTGCCAAAATCAGTCTTTTCTTACAAAGTACTAGCCCCGCCCACCCGCCCCCTATTTTCCCAGAGGATATGTGATTTGCCAAAATCAGTCTTTTCTTACCAAGTGCTAGCGCCGCCCACTCGCCCCCTATTTTCTCAGAGAATGTGATTTGCCAAAATCAGTCATTTCTTACCAAATACTGGCTACAAATTTTAAATAATTAAAAAAATGTGGGGTGAAACGTATACCATTTGACTTAATTTTCCTTTTTGTTTGAATGTGTCCTTCCAAAAATGTACCATTTTAACTATGTTTTAAGTTTCTTGTTGTGAAAAGATGGCTATGTATATTAAAAAAAAAAGGCACCCGCCCTATCTCAATCCTGTTTCTTGGCGTGAAAAGAAGACTAAGTATCCATAAAAAAATGTAATGACACTAAACTATTTGCGGTTAAGATTTCAACTTTGAGTACCTCTCCTTCCAAAAGTTTTTACCTTTTCCCGGACGCCTTCGAAAACTACCTAAGAGATTCTTTGGTTAATTTCGACCTCCAGATGTTATTTTCGGTTTCATTTCTTCGAAAATTCCTTCCATTCTACTAGAAATGTCTCAGGTTTTAGGATACTTTATTTTAAAATTTGATTTTCAAAATGGATAATTCGAAAACCAGTCTTTCAATCGACTCGGAATAATTTTCAAACTTCAGCAAACATGATTTTTTTCATTATTTTTTATTACTACGATTACACTGAAATTTTTGACACTCCCCTGTAAGCTGTTCCAAAGGTTGTTTTCCGTTTGATTTCTTGGAAAACTCCTACCATTTTATCAGAATCTCCAAAACGATAAATAAGGAAATTAAAAACAAAATCCTTTGCAACCGATTATTTGGAAAAATTTGGTCCGAGAAGATTAATACGAGATATTTTTCGATTCAGCTTGTCAAAATTGCTATCCTAGAATCTTTTGTGGATTTTTAAACAACTTTCCCAAAAGTTCAATTTTTAGATATAATTTTAGTTTTAATTTAGAAATTTCAACTAAAACGTCCGATAATCCAATCCGAAACGTTCAGATGAGAATTGGATTTGAACAAACAATGCTTTTGGAATTACGAAAATTTATTTTTGGTAAATATAAATTACGTTTCTCCAAAAATCTGGATGTCAAAGGTGAAAATTCAACACGGATTCATAAATCACACATGCAGGAGTACGCAAAAAATATTTGTTTTTTAATTTATTGTAAGGTGCATTTTAGACATGTTTTAAGTTTCTTGTTGTAGAAATAAATCTACATATATTAAGAAAGAAAGGCAAAATGTAGCCCCGCCCACCCACCCTATCGCAATTCTGATGATTTATTATTCGTCGTAAACCATGTGAAATATGTTCTAAAATAATCGTATTATACAAAGAAAACTAAATTTATTAATTAAAAGAGAAAACCAAAAGAGAAGCCCCTCCCATCCGTCTCGATCTCAATTGTGATGAAGTTTTCAATCGTTGTAAGATCGAGGGGCGGGGCTTAATTGCAAGATCCATATTTGTCTAAAAGGATTTACCATTTTAAATATGTCTTATGTTTCTTGTTCCGAAAAGACGACTGCGTATATTAAGAAAAATGCAAAATATAAGCCCCGCCCTTCCGCCCTATCTCAATTGTGATCATTTGTTTTTAATCGTCGAGGGTTAAAGGAGCGGAATTTAATTGCAAAATCCTTATTATTTCTCTACAAGAAATTACCATGTAAGACATGTTTTTGAGTATCATGTTATTCAAAGAACACTACGTATATTAAGAAAAAATTAAAGCCAAAGATTAAGCCCTGATCTAAACAGCAATGAAGTTTTCATACGTAGGCAGACGTAGGGGCGCAGCCTAATTGTAACGTGTTTCGAGTTTCAAAGAATAAAAAAAAATCATCACAGTAGCGGTGGGGTGGGTGGGCGGGGTTTATATTTTGCATTTTTTTCTTAATATACCTACTAGTATTCTTTGAACAACACAATTTTCAAAAAAATTATTTTAATTTTTTGTAAAGAAGTAAGTATTTTTTGCAGTTAAGCTCTGCCCCTTTAGCTCACGGCGAATAAAAGAAATCATCACAATTGAGATAGGGTGGGTGGGCGGGCTTACATTTTGTCTTTTTGCTTTACTATGTGTAGACTTGTTTCCACCACATGCAACTTAAAATATGTTTAAAATGGAAAATTTGTATAAAGAATGTCGATTTTGCCATTAGGCTGCGCTCCATAATTGCAAAATCCATATTTCCTTGCAAAAATCTACCATTTTAACCATGTTCTAAGTTTCTTGTAGTGAAAAGATGGCTATGTATATTAAGAAAAAAGACGCAAAATATAAGCCCCGCCCACCCACCCTATCTCGATTCTGATGATTTTTTTATTCGTCGTATGCCGAGGGATGGGGCTTAATTGTAAAATCCTTATTTTCCTACGAGAAATTACCATATGTTTTTAAGTAATCGTGTTATACAAAGAAAACTAAATGTATTAATTAAAGAAAAAAATCAAAAGAGAAACCCCACCCATCCGTCTCGATCACAATCGTGATGAATTTTTCATTCGTTGTTAGACCAAGGGGCGGAGCGTAATTACAAAATCGATATTTTCCGGTACAAATTTACCATTTTAAACGTGTTTTAAATTTTTTGTTGTGAAAAGATGACTACGCATATTAAGAAAAAAAAGCAAACTGTTTTTGTACAAAAAAGCAATAATAATTGAATTGAAAACACAACTTTCCCTAAAATTCCATTTCGGACCATTTTCGAATAAACAAGCAACGGAAACAGCCAAGACAAAAAAAACATGACAATTCTCCGCAGCTTTCCAAAACTAGTTAACTCAAAGAATTTAATAAAAACGCCACCGTAACCACCACGCATACAACACTGATTCGGTTTGAAAACCCGAACAAAAACGCTGTTTTATTTAACAACCCCGTCCCAGTTTTCGAGAAGCTTTGTGCTGCACGGTTGCCAACTGTGCGCAATCAAAATAACAAGCTGCATTCTCACCGCACTTCATTATGTCGGAGCGAACGAAAATATTATTACGTCGAATATAACTTTTACGGCATACCGCATGTTCTTAATTATGAGAAGCGATGTTCTATTTCTTCGTTATAGTCAATTTCATTTTACTGGCTGGATTTACGGTAACGGCGGAGTATTGTGACGGTGTGCTGGGAAAATATGGGAGTGTTTTTGAGAATTTTCAAGCGCCCGGAAAACCGGTCGACAGTTATTCTGGAATTTTTGCCGAGCGCAGAGGATAAATTAAATAGATCTTGAGGACTTCTCCAGTAGATTTCCGAGATGAAAAGCGGTAATAAATTTACGAAGGAGCACCGACATGGAATAAGGACTCTGTGCTTCTGAAGGTGGGTCGATGGGGACGACTGAATTCATGTTGTGTTTACGTGATGCGGTCTACGGTGCTTATGGCAGTTATGTTCAAGATTCTAAAAAAATTTTAATTTTAATTCGCCACACTCTCGAGTCGAAGAAAACATTTAGGGAGATTTTAATGTGGGCAAGTTTATGTTTTCTCGTACCTGAACCGCTCATAAACTGTTCCGTGTTGTTTAGTAGCAACTTTTCAACAACGGTAAATAATTAAAATAGTCCAAGTTTTCAGATATACCTACTCTCCGAGCATGTTTTATCGTGGTGCATTTTAACGTAGGTATTTAAAGTCCTGATAATTACGTGAGCTGCAACGAAAACTTTACACAAGACTAGTTGTTTTGCTCCGATGAAAAGTTAACTCACGTTATGATAGTGAGTCTAGCAAACTCGGCGCGTTTATTATCCGAAACTCCGCGATAAGTGATCTAATTCAGTCGAAAATTGACAGCCCCGCCAGCTCGTTCTGCAAAAACAACGCAAAACAAAATCCCGTGGTGGTTTAATTTAGTTTTCTCCTTGGTCACTTTCCGTATAATAAATTCCATTCGACTGCTCCGAGGTGTTCTGTGATCCATCTGATCCCGTCCTCCTCCGGCGGCCAATCGCAGCCAAGTAATAAAACATCCGAACCGTCCAAAATGGTAGTTTTTCACACGCAGCCGCCTGTAATTTTCCGGTCTATCGGGTTGTAGTGAAAACTTTGCAAAGAGGTATGTTCGGTGTCGAGTGTCCGATGAGGTCATCTGTTTCCGGTCTTATGGTCACGTTCTTTTCTTTGTTCCGACGCTTCCGGGGGTGTTAAGTTCTTTATTGTTACGAGCGAACCTAGAGTGGAGCTTTGCAAGTTTGCAGCCATAATGTCAGCGAAATGTTGTTTTAAGTTTATGTTTATGCCGAGGTTTGGTCCGACAAGTTGTTCGCGTTGTTCTCGAAAGAAAATAACGACTGAAAGGGTAAACATTTGAACGTTTGTTTGGGTTAGAGAAGATTCGGACGGGTTAAGTTAGAAAAGTGTCGAGTATTTACGTAGGGCTAGCAACAGTCCTAAATCGTTATTAGGGGTTTGTTGATTGCGCTGTTACGTATACCAACGTGACTAATACTCGTATTTGTATGTATTGTTATATTAAGTATGCATTAGCATAATTTCCTTTATAAATAATATTAATATGCGTACAGCCGAAATTATCGGAATGTCCACTCTTTTGTAAATATAAATACTTAATTGCATTTTCCATGAGAACTGTAAACAGTTCTCCATTATCAACATATGTATTTAAAAACGGCTGATTCCCATCAGAGAGGACAGTCCAATTTTGTATTTTCGTCGAGCACCATTAAAATGTAGTAGTTCTTCAAGAAGATAGTTTTATTCCGCTCCGGCCCACAACAGCGCTATCGAATCTCCCTGGTTCCTAAGGAGAACGAAAAATTAACGAAACGGTTCGGTTTAAACAATTCTTAGAGCCTCTCCAAAAGTCACGAAAAGATTACGATTTTTACATAAATAATTTTAGATATTTGTTGTATGAGTCCAAAGGGACATTTCAAAATATCTTATTTATTTATACAGTGTCGGATTGTGCCGCCGGGACATCGGGAAATTTCCTGGTGGGTCCCAAAACAGTCTACTTCTTTTTCCGTCTGTCTGTCTGTTTGCCGTCTGTCCGGATTTTTATTAGACAGATAATCTACGACACCACGCAACCAATCGTGAAATTTTATACGTGTATTACGAATATCATGTAAATGGTAAAACGCTAATCAAAATTTGGCTAATCATACCTACAAACAGTTGACGTCATCTCCAAAATTTACAGTAGTAAATATTATTTAAATTTTATCAAATAACATACTCCTGTACATTCCCTGTTGAGATTTTATCCCAGACATCCAGATTTTTTGAGAAAAAATTTGTTTGTTATTTCAAATCCAATTCTCATCTGAAGGACTCGGTAGAAAGTAAAATGGTACGTTTCACCCCACATTTTTTTTTCATTTATTTAATATAATTTTTACCTGTTTTTTCATCTGTTTTAAAGATCGATCTATAAATTTGCCGCTGCCGTTGCTGGTCGCCGTGGACGTTGGGCGTAGAGGGGCCTTTTTTTGTTAAAATATGTAGTCATCTTTTCATAACAAGAAACATATTTAAAATGGAAGATTTTAATAGGGAAATATCGATTTTGCAATTACGCTCCGCCCTTCGGTCTGACAACGAATGAAAAATTCATCACGGTGAAATCGGGACGGATGGGTGGGGTTTCTCTTTTGGTTTTCTTCTTTAATTAATACACTTAGTTTTCTTTGTATAACACGATTACTTAAGAACATATGGTAATTTCTCGTATAAAAATAAGGTTTTTACAATTAAGCTCCACCCCTCGGTTTACGACCAATAAAAAAAATCATCAGAATCGAGATAGGGTGGGTGGGCGGGGCTTATATTTTGCGTCTTTTTTCTTAATATACATAGGCATCTTTTCACTACAAGAAACTTAGAACATGGTTAAAATGATTTTTGCAAGGATATACCTATGGATTTTGCAATTATGGAGCGGAGCTTAATTACAAAATCGATATTTGCTTATACAAATTTTCCATTTCAAACATGTTCTAAGTTTCATGTTGTGAAAAAAAGTCTACACATATTAAAACAAATAGGCAAAATATAAGCCCGCCCACCCACATATCGCTATTGTGATGATTTTTTTTATTCGCCGTGAACCAAGGGGGCAGAACTTAACTGCAAAATACTTATTTCTTTACTATAAATTAAAAACATGTTTTTGAGTATCGTGTTGTTCAAAGAATACTATGTATATTAAGAAAAAAAGGCAAAATGCAAACCCCGCCCACCCACCCTATCTCATTTGTGATGTTTTTTTTTTATTCTTAAAAACTTAAAACATGTTTAAAATAGTAGATTTTTGCAAGGAAGTATGGATTTTGCAATTTGTGGTGAAGCCTAATTGAAAATCGATATTTGCTTATACAAATTTTCCATTTTAAGCATGTTTTAAGTTACATGTTATGAAAAGAAATTTACACATATTAAAAGAAAAAAGCAAAATGTTAGCCCGCCCACCCACCCTAACGCAATTGTGATGATTGTTTTTATTCGCCGTGAACCAAGGGGGCAGAGCTTACCTGTAAAAAATACTTATTTCTTTACAAGAAATTAAAATCATGTTTTTGAGCATTGTGTTGTTCAAAGAATACTATATATATATAATAATTCAGAGATTTCAAAAATTCCTATGATTCCACAGGTTCCAGATATTTAAAAATTTAAACTTCCAGGACCACAAGGATTTCAGAAATTTCAAAAATGCTAGAGAAGCCGGCAATTTAAAAAATTTAAACATAATTCAGAGATTTCAAAAATTCCTGGGATTCCACAGGTTCCAGATGTTTAAAAATTGGAACTTCCAGGACCACAAGGATTTCAGAAATTTCAAAAATGCTAGAGAAACCGGCAATTTTAAAATCCTAAAAGTATTTCAGGGATTTCAAAAATTTCGGGGATTCCACATATTCCAGATATTTAAAAATCGGAACTTCCAGGACCACAAGGATTTCAGAAATTCCAAAAATGCTAGAGAAGCCGGCAATTTAAAAATTTTAAACATAATTCAGAGATTTCAAAAATTCCTGGGATGCCACAGGTTCCAAATGTTTATATTAAGAAAAAGGCATAATATAAACCCCACCCACCCACCCTATCTCAATTGTAATGATTTTTTTTATTCTTAATAACTCAAAACACGTTTAAAATGGTAGATTTTTTTTTAGTATGGGTGTGGCTTAATCTTTGGCCTTAATTTTTTCTTAATATACTTTTATTAGAAATAAGGATTTTGCGGTTAAACTCCGCCTTCTTGGCTCACGACGAATAAAAAAAAAATCATCACAATTGAGATAGGGCGGGTGGGAGGGGCTACATTTTGTTTTTCTTTCGTAAGATGTGTAGACTTAATTCGACAACAAGAAACTTAAAACATATCTAAATTGGTAAATTTTTGTGTAGAATCCTCCACTTTTCTTCTACAACCCCTTTTAATACGGCAAAAGTTACTCTACTCTTCTAAAATTTTAAAAATTCTGCTCTTTTTAACAAAAACTAACATCAATCACATCAAACATTTGAAAAAGTTAATTAAAAAAAATAATTGAAACAAGAAAAAAAACATATCTCATGGTTTAAAACAAAAAACCTTGTTTTACAACAATTAAAACAAACCGTTCTTTATTCATTAACATTTTGACAGGGTTGAGAGTGACATTTAACTTTAATGAAAACTTATTAGCGATTATCGTTAAAATTTGACACTACCATAACCTAACTTTCCTGAACGTTTAAAAATAATATAGCGCCAACCATTTGAAGCAGGTTGGGCAACAGCAGCACAAGAAACACTTCCCAGAATCTGTTAATTCCACTCCCACCTCAAACAATATTTATTGATCGGCCTATTTTTTACACGACAAAAATTTTTCCACATTACCGTTTTTTTCGTACAAGATATATTTTTTTTTTATGTAGACTCGGATGATTTACCAATGATTGATCATTTTGCCAACTTTTGATAACTTTTTGGGGGGTACGCTGCTCTCCTCTACCCCCATAACCATGCTTCTGCTCTCACTGTGCTGAAAATTTTCACAAAAATGTGATGATTTTCTGTAAAAATTTTGCCTATGCACTTGTGCTGTCGAAAATTATAAGAATGACAGCAGTAAATTTTGCATTCTTGATGTGGCACTAAAGACGCATATAACGTATTGTAACCTTATTTTTTAGTTTTGTCATTTTTGACAGTGCGGCCATGCTGTCACTGGATGCGACATGACAATTTTTTTAAACTTTAAACATCAAAGTGACAATAACGCGTATAAACACTTTCTCGCAAAAAAGTTACCAGAGTCTATAAATAAAAATAAGCGATAGATATGCATCTACTTTTCATTTCCCACATTCAATTCCCTGCATAATTTAATTTTTGCGTGACGTCTATTGACATCACGTTTTCCGAATGTCTCGTGGACTCTTGCTCAAGCAAATTCTGAACGTGCGCATCAGCAGGTCTTCTGTACAGGTAAATCTGCGCTTGATTAGAAATCCTCGCGTTTTAAGCGCCCCCTCGTGAACATCTCCTAAAAGAAAGTTCATTTTTCATCATATTTATGTTGTTTCGATATTATTTATCCTTCTATTTTAACGTTATAAATTCCAATTTCGGTTATAATTTCTGATTATTATACAATGGCCTAATTTAAAAATTCTCAATAGAAAAACTGAAATTGAAAATTTTTCATAAGCAACGCGCAATTAACTTACAGTCAGTATTTCAGCAAGTAATTAAAAGTTAAAATTATGTTGAAACGTTGCGCCTGAAAATAGCGCCCAGATCGTAACCAACTTTTTCTGATCTGTCGATATTTTGAGCCGAAACGCGGGCCGGAGTAGGTCGTGCAAAATTTATGGTCATCAAAACGCGTTAACACCGAAATTTATTGTTTGAAAAGCAGCCGGCCGAATAAATAAAAGTGAACAAACTCTTTCACTACGGGATTTTCGGGTGTTTACTTCATTATTTATGAAACAACAAATTCTTTCGTCATAACATACACAGATCCTGAGTGATTTATTCAGAAGTTTGGGGTGGTCTTGTAAAGTTGCTAACGCTAAGTTATATTCCGTACCAAAATACAAGCAGATACGCTGAATTTTTTTCAGCAAAATCATGGTAAAAGATGAATCGGTCGTGGACTTACCATTCTTATATGTTTGCAAAAATATGCAGTTCGTAAAACAATCGCCTCTTGTGGATGCGGAATCAAAAGCAATGCGCATTTTATTGGATTATGTTTGTGACGGTATGAAATTGGAATTTTTATTGGATCTGGTCGTGAAGTGGTACATTTTCATTTACTTTCGTAAACAAAGTTTTTCAAATATTTCTGGAAACAAATAGCAGATGTAGAACATAGTAAAGCGCTGTTCGAAGAATATCGGTGTCATCACAATTAAATATCTAATTCCGGATCAAATTGAAAATCTCCGAGTCCGGAGAAAATGAAAAGCAATTTTTACTAATGGCAGTTGCATTTTTAGAGTAGCAACTAAAACTCGAACAAAAACAAGACAGGTTTTAGCGAATAAATCGGATTTTGTTTCAAGCTTCACGGCGTAATTCACTTATCATGACTAAATAATGAAAAAGTAACTTGTTCGTTCAGGAAAAACACCGTCTTCCATAATCTCTGATTGCGAACTTCTCTATTAACTAAATGAACTCGAGTCTTTTCAATGTAAAAATGTATAATTTTAATGCACCTAATAAATTAAAAATCTCCCCATGCATACAAATTTGCTACTAAATCGCGAATTTACGAGTAGCTGTTTACGATTTTGCGATGCATTAAGCACAAAACTAGGTTTACGTACTCTTTATTGGCGTGGACATCAAAAGACACTTTTTGTTAGAATAACATAGATTGCGGTTTCGAAAGCGGAAAGTTACAAGGATAATTATCTGCAGACAATGACTTCTTTTCGCTGTTATGCTCTGGAGGGCATAAACGGTGATAGAGGGACACAATAGAAGCAAATTGCCAGCAACTGGACAATGTGCTAGCTGACGTTCAATCCGAGCTTTTGTTCGACCAAGCAGATTACGGCAAGTTGCATTAGAGTCAAGTAACGCTTATTATTGACATTTAAAAAAGCGGTGCTTTTACAGTTTTCACGTCCCGAAAAGTCGAAAGCTGCGATGCAAAAACGCACCGAAATAAATAATTCAATTTTTCATTAAACTCTTTACGATCCTCGTAACTCTCCTATTTCTTTCGAAGCTCCTGCAATTCCTCTGAAACCGAGTTAATTTGCAATATTGCACATCTCCGAAGTCGTTATCGATTTTATGGAGTTATTTGGTAATATGAACATTATTTTGTTCTCATCGAAAACCGGGCACGATCCAAGAAGTGGCTGAAGCTGAAACGTGCCTAATGGCCTAAAAATGTTCATGAGTTTCCCTCGGATAATCGAGCTTCGGCGATTGGTTCGTTTTTTCTTCCCTCTTTTTAAAACCGTCCAATTTTGGCGATCATTAAAAAAACTAAGCCATTGATTGTTCTAATTCTGGGCAACACCGCTGATTTGTACTCTAAAGATTTACGAATTTCTGATCTAAATATTGGGAGCGACCGTTCGAGATCGCGATTTTAGATTAAGTCCGTTACCGAGGTTCGCTTTATAGGTTTTTCCAATTACAAGCTAGTGGCAACCTAGCTGTTAGCGACAATCGGAGTAACCAAGTGGATCATTTAGTGAAGCGATATTTGTTTGCATTTATTGCATATTTTAACAATAAGTGGATTTGTAGGCATATTTTAAAATTTTTGCTGCATTTTTCGTGGTAATTGCTGAAAATCTTTATTGTAACACAATTTTAATAGAGTTGGTTGTTGGCAGTATGCAGGTAAATAAGTACCGACCTTTTCTGGTAATGCTGACGGGTTTTTCCAAGACTTCATTTATGGGCACCCCCAATAGGCTATTACTGGAATGCTTTACGTAATGGCCTCTAAACCGGATATTGTATATATAGATAGATCTGCAAATGTATTTAACGAGGGATTGGAAGACATGGAAAACCTAGAATAAATGGAAATACAGCTAACCGAAAATTTAAAAAAACATGTCAGTAAAGCACAAGGCGCAAATTATGAATTTGAGATTAGAATAATTATGTTTTAAATATCGTGTTGTTGAAAGAAAACTATATTAAAAAAGAAAAAACCAATGATTAATTCAGCCCCACCCACCCGCCCCTGTCTCCATTGTGACGAATTTTTCATTTGTTGTCAGATGGAGGGGCGGAACTTAATTGCAAAAGTAATAATTGTTTGATTTAAAAAAAAAAAATATTAAAAAATCTCGGGGGTCCTGAGTGTCTTTTTTAAGAAGATTATGAAGGAATCTCGGGATCCACAAGAGTCCATGTTATAATTTTTGATACAATCTCGAGGGCCACGTGTGTCAATTTTAAATGATCTTGACACATATGAACTGTTCATTTAAGCTCCGCCCCCGTCTCACGTCGAATAAAAAAAATCATCACAATTTAGATTGGGTGGGTGGGTGGGGCTTATACTTTGACATTCTTTCTCTAACAAACATAGTCTTCGTTAAACAATAAAATACTTAAAATATCAAATGATGAATTTGAGGTTACAATAATTATGTTTTAAATATCGTGTTTGTTGAAATAAAACTATATTAAAAAAGAAAAAACCAATGATTAATTCAGCCCCCCACCCGCCCCTGTCTCCATTGTGACGAATTTTTCATTTGTTGTCAGATGGAGGGGCGGAACTTAATTGCAAAAGTAATAATTGTTTGATTTAAAAAAAAATATATTAAAAAATCTCGGGGGCCCTGAGTGTCTTTTTTAAGAAGATTATGAAGGAATCTCGGGATCCACAAGAGTCCATGTTATAATTTTTGACACAATCTCGAGGGCCACGTGTGTCAATTTTAAATGATCTTGACACACATGAACTGTTCATTTAAGTTCCGCCCCCGTCTTACGTCGAATAAAAAATTCATCACAATTTTGATTGGGCGGGTGGGTGGGGCTTATACTTTGACTTTCTTTCTCTAATAAACATAGTCTTCGTTCAACAATAAATTACTTACAATATCAGATGATGAATTTGAGGTTACAATAATTATGTTTTAAATATCGTGTTGTTGAAAGAAAACTATATTAAAAGATAAAAAAAATAAAGATTAATTAAGCCCCACCCACCCACCCCTGTCTCCATTGTGACGAATTTTTCATTTGTTGTCAGATGGAGGGGCGGAGCTTAATTGCAAAAGTCATAATTGTTTGATTCTTTAAAAAATATATTAAAAAATCTCGGGGGTCCTGAGTGTCCTTTTAAGAAGATTATGAAGGAATCTCGGGGTCCACAAGAGTCTATTTTCAAGATTTTGACACAATCTCGAGGCCCACGAGTGTCAATTTTAAATGATCTTGACACATATGGACCGTTCATTTAAGCTCCGCCTCCGTCGCACGTCGAATAAAAAATTATGACAATTTAGGTGCGGCGGGTGGGTGGGGTTTCCCCTTTGACTTTCTTTCTCTAATAAACATAGTTTTCGTTCAACAATAAAATACTTAAAATATCAAATTATGAATTTGAGGTTACAGTAATTATGTTTTAAATATCGTGTTGTCGAAAGAAAACTATATTAAAAAAGAAAAAAGACAATTATTAATTAAGCCCCACCCACCCGCCCGTTTCTCCTTTGTGACGAATTTTTCATTTGTTGTCAGATCGAGGGGCGGAGCTTAACTGCAAAATTCATAATTGTTTGATTCTTTAAAAAAATTATTAAAAAATCTCGGGGGTCCCGAGTGTCTTTCTTAAGAAGATTATGAAGGAATCTCGGGGTTCACAAGAGTCTATTTTAAAGATTTTGGCACAATCTCGAGGGCCACGTGTGTCAATTTTAAATGATCTTGACACATATGAACTGTTCATTTAAGCTCCGCCCCCGTCTCACGTCGAATAAAAAAATTCATTACTATTTAGATGGGGCGGGAGGGTGGGGCTTATCCTTTGATTTTCTTTCTCTAATGAACATAGTTTTCGTTCAACAATAAAATTCTTAAAATATCAAATGATGAATTTGAGGTTACAATAATTATGTTTTAAATATCGTGTTGTTGAAAGAAAACTATATTAAAGAAGAAAAAAAACAATGATTAATTAAGCCCCACCCACCCGCCCATGTCTCCATTGTGACGAATTTTTCATTTATTGTCAGATCGAGGGGCGGAGCTTAATTGCAAAATTCATATTTGTTTGATTTTTTAAAAAATTATTAAAAAATCTCGGGGCTGCCGATTGTCTTTTTTAAGAAGATTATGAAGGAATCTCAGGGTCCACCAGAGTCTATTTTAAAGATTTTGACACATTCTAGAGGGTCACATGTGTCAATTTTACATGATCTTGACACATATGAACTGTTCATTTAAGCTCCGCCCCCGTCTCAGGTCGAATAAAAAAAGGTCATCACAATTTAGATGGGGCGGGTGGGTGGGGCTTACACTTTGACTTTCTTTCTCTAATAAACATAGTCTTCATTCAACAATAAAATACTTAAAATATCAAATGATGAATTTGAGGTTGCAATAATTATGTTTTAAATGTCGTGTTGTTGAAAGAAAACTACATTAAAAAGAATAAAACCAATGATTAATTAAGCCCCACCCACCCGCCCCTGTTCTCCATTGTGACGAATTTTTCATTTGTTGTCAGATCAAGGGGCGGAGCTTAATTGCAAAATTCATATTTGTTTGATTCTTTAAAAACATTATTAAAAAATCTCGGGGGTCCCGAGTGTCTTTCTTAAGAAGATTATGAAGAAATCTCGGGGTTCACAAGAGTCGATTTTAAAGATTTTGACACAATCTCGAGGGTCACGTGTGTCAATTTTAAATGATATTTACACAAATGAACTGTTCATTTAAGCTCCGCCCCCGTCTCACGTCGAATAAAAAAATTCATCAGAATTTAGATGGGGCGGGTGGGTGGGGCTTATACTTTGTCTTTCTTTCTCTAATAAACATACTTTTCGTTCAACAATAAATTACTTAAAATGTCAAATGATAAACTAGAGGTTACAATAATTATGACTTAAATATCGTGTTGTTGAAAGAAAACTATATTAAAAAAGAAAAAACCAATAATTAATTAAGCCCCACCCACCCGCCCCTGTCTCCATTGTGACGAATTTTTCATTTGTTGTCAGATCGAGGGGCGGAGCTTAACTGCAAAATTCATATTTGTTTGATTCTTTAAAGAAATCATTAAAAAATCTCGGGGGTTCCTAGTATCTTTTTTAAGAAGATTATGAGGAATCTCGGGGTCCACAAGAGTCTATTTTAAAGATTTTGACACAATCTAGAGGGCCAATTATGTCAATTGTAAATGATCTTGACACATATGAACTGTTCATTTAAGTTCCGCCCCCGTCTAACGTCGAATAAAAAAATTCATCCGAATTTAGATGGGGCGGGTGAGTGGGGCTTATACTTTGACTTTCTTGAATGACTTTGAGGTTAGAATTATTTTTTTTTAAATATCGTGTTATTGAAAAAAAAAAGATATTAAAAAAAATAATTGTATTGCATCTTTTAGCAATTTTTTGCACATAATGCCTAATTGCTCTGCATATTTACAAGCTTTTCTGCATATAATTCCGAGCTTTACTTATAATCAACCAGATCAATGTAGTCGAGTGCATAAAAAATGGATAGACAGGACTCGTTATCGCCGGATCTTTTCCTGTAAGCTGTGACGTGCACGAAATTAGATAGGAAATGAGAGGCACGTTCAAGGATTATTACCGGTATCATCTTAACAAACACATCAGAGCGTTGAGCACCCTCACACCGCTTAATAACGTCTTCTACTTTAATCAAATTTCCAACAACTAAATCTGGAAGAAGTTCCAAATTTCTAACTTTTCCGAACTCCACAAAGAACTAAATCTTAGCGCTGGCCTCTGCTTGATTTAAATGCGTGTCGGACTTGAAGGTCCTTCTAACCTGAGTTGTGTAAGAGGTGTAAAGGAAAGCGTTTTACTTAACTTGTGCACGTCATACTCCGGAGCGAAAGGCAAAACGTTTTGAAAATTTTACTTCTCGATAAGACGTTTAACCCATAAAATATTGATTCTTTTCCCTCTTCATTTTGTTTCCATTTCGTTCAACGATGTCATTGTTTTAAATGAGGGTTGTCACAATCATAGGCACGTTCCGGCGGTAACGCCACCTACCATTACAACAAATGAACCGTTTTATACGCAGCTGTGTTTGCGGTGTGTATGAATGTATCCTAAATGGCCGACACGTTTCGTGCCGAGATACAAATTGATAAACACTGATTTTTATCTTTTTCCTGCGAGATTTTTGGCGATTTCGTTTTATTTATTCGGATACGGTGCGACGATTTTTTTGCAAACTGTTGGATTTTTAGTCACTAGTGCTCGTTTTTCTCGAAAAAATATTAACTGAACCGGACCAAATTGGAGTCCGCAAAAGCGATATTCGCCGATGACGCAAAGCTCGGAAACACTATGCAAATTTTCGAACGTCAAAACGAGATTTCTACTTTAAAATGCACCGCGCTCAAAGTCGATAAATAAACACAAATTAACTTATTCCAGCCCCGGTTCTTATCGGTTGCGCAGAAAAAATATTTTGAAAATTCCAAAGCTCGAACACGACTAAATGAACAAATTCGCTTGAAGTCTGAGCAGAACAAGATTTATGGCGGCATAAAACGCGAGAAAACATGCCCTAAATAAAAAAGTAATTTAATTTTCATCGATTATGCAATAAAATCGGCGAAACTCGCGATTGTGAACTCGCTCTTATTTCCGGCGGAGAGTCATGTTTCTTTTGGGTTTTTACCTAAAATTCTTGATTTGTTATTGTTTCGCTACGAATGCTAATTTTATCAACGGATAAAAAGGTTTTAATGTTGTTTACTGCGGCCGCATGCATTGCAAAATACCCTAAAAATACAATTTTCTTTTTACTTCAGCTCCGAGGAGTTTTATGACGTTTATGTTCGCCGGAAATTTTATCAAGTGAAATACTGTTATTGCCGATTTCTTTCTCCAAGGACTCGGAGTGTTTAGTCGGGTTGATAACAAGGCGCTAACTTGATGAATATGGCGTTGCAAATGCTAATTTGGGTAATTCTAAATCACACCATCGTAAATAGAATACTTATTAAAAATTTCGGCACTTCAGCTATATTCATGTATGTAGTTTTATGGGCGACAGCAGCGTCCTCTGTCTGTGTAATTTCGCCACGATCCACGCCATGTCGTGCATTAATGACCTCTTTTTTGCACTCTTCTTACTGGCACGAACTCCGTCTAATTTAATGTATTTAAATAAGCGAAAATATGATGTGTTAATATTTAAATTGCATACAAAATGTGAACAGTGTTATAAAGCCGTTAAAAATTTTCTCGTGATTTGCTGAAATTTATTCAGATCGCGTACTTTAATGTATAACGAACACATTTTTCTTGGAAAATGGAGGTCAACACTGTAACCGTTTTCTTACACCAACTTGAATTACCAGTTTGTAACAAATTAAGTAAAGCATGCGAATGTATAATAGACTATTATTGTTCGCCTCGATTTGACTTGACGTACAAAACTCGTAAGAAATGCATTTTAAATTTGCGGCGATTTCTGAAGAAGTTGATACATGAATCTTACATAAATTATTATAAAGTTTTTCTGTTTTTTTAGAACTTTGCCACTGATTGACTTTGAAATCTTCAAGTAATAAAAAAAAAACTCACATGTTAATAAATTCTCGCCAAATGCCGTGATTTAATAATTCAAGAAACATCGCTAGAGGCCCACATTAGAGATGTAATCAATAGATTTGTTCGAACTGGCAGTATCAATAAAGAGAAATCTCGTGGAAGACTTCATCTGAGGAAATTGTTGATGATTTGAGACGATTTGAGCACAATTGAACAATTGAACAACGGGTCCAAAGTACTGACGAAACGATGTTACAGAACATTTTTGAAATTAAAAAGAGAATTAACAGAATGATGAACATTTTCAACGTTTACTGTGATATTTAACCGCAATAAATTTGTCTCTTTTTATCGTAATGAATTAGTTTTATTTTTTAAAAACATATGAAGCGTTTAGGCAACCAGTTATACACATGTTTGTGGTCCATGTGTGATCTTTGTCATGCGTCCTTGGGTACTCTCCATACAGTTAAATCTGAGTGGCGGCACGTTTACATGACCTACTGCGACCCTATATGCATTTGTAGAAACTCTGTATATAAAAACCAAATTTTAACACTAGTAAAAACGGAATAACAAAAACTTGTTTCATGAGTTATTCAAGCTTTCAATTTTCCGATTTTTCAACTTTTAAATTTTTCAGTTTTTCGTTTGCTCAGTTTTTCGATTCTAATATGTTTCTGTTTGTAATGTTTCAATTTATTATTTTACGATTTTTCAAAATTTCGAAGGTTCAATTTTACAATTTTGAATTTTTTTGTTTTTTAAGATTTCTCAAATTTGTATTTTTGGGTTTTCTAATTTTCCGTTTCTTCAGTTTTTCGATTTGCAATTTTTCGAATTTCCAACTTTTAATTTAAGTTCTCCCAAATTTTAATTTTTTGGATGTTTCAATTTTATGTTTCTTAAGTTTTTCGAATTTCAACCTTTGAATTTTTCAATTTTTCGTTTCTTCATTCAAATTTTCAATTTTCAATTTTTCGAAAGTTTGATTTTCCAATTTTTCAATTTTTCAAATTTTCGTTTGCTCCATTCTACGATTTTCCATTTTTCTATTTTTAAGATTTCTTGAAACTTTAAAATTTTCTGATCTTTTCTATTTTTCAATTTTAAAAATTTCCGATTTTAATCAATCATTTTGTTTCTTTAGTTATACGAGTTTTCAATTTTCCGATTTTTCAACTTTTGAGTTTTTCCAGTTTTCGTTTGTTCAGTTTTCCGATTTTAAGATTTTTCTGTTTTTAACGTTTCAATTTATTATTCTTCGATTTTTCAATTGTTCATTTCTTCAATAAATGTAATTTTCAATTCTACTATTTTGCATTTTTTTTGTCTTTTATGATTTCTAAAATTTTTATTTTTCGATTTTTCAATTTTTTAATTTTCTGTTTCTTTAGTTTCGATTTGCAATTTTTCGAATTTCAACATCTTAATTTTCCGATTTTTCAACCTTTTGAATTTTACAAATTTTCGTTTTTTTTCTGTAGATTTAAGATCTTCCAAATTTTTATTTTTGGATGTTTCAATTTTATTTTTCTTAAGTTTTTCGAATTTCAACCTTTGAATTTTTCAGTTTTTCGTGTCTTCATTCAAGTTTTCAATTTTCCATTTTTCGAAATTTTGAATTTCCAAATTTTCAGTTTTTCAAATTTTCGTTTGTTCCATTTTACGATTTTTCATTTTTCTATTTTTGAAGTTTCTTAGAAATTTTTAAATTTTTTATTTTATTCAATTTTTAAAATTTTCGATTTTTCAGTTTTTAATCAATCATTTTGTTTCTTTAGTTATACGAGTTTTCAATTTTCCGATTCTTCGACTTCTGAATTTTCCGATTCTTCGACTTCTGAATTTTTCCATTTTTCGTTTGTCTAGTTTTTCGATTTTGTAATTTTTCGTTTCTTCAGTTTTTCGATTTGCCATTTTTCGAATTTCAATCTTTTAATTTTACGATTTTTCCAATTTTTCGTTTTTTCTCTATATTTAAGATTTCCCAAATTTTTATTTTTTCGAATTACAACCTTTGAATTTTTCAATTTTTCGTTTCTTCATTCAAGTTTTCAATTTTTAATTTTTCGAAATTTTGATTTTCCAACTTTTCAATTCTTCAAATTTTCGTGTATTCCATTCTACGATTTTCCATTTTTCTATTTTTAAGATAGCTTTAAAACTTGAAAATTTTCTGATTTTTTTCTTTTCACAATTTTTAAAATTTTCGATTTTTCAGTTTTTAATTAATCATTTTGTTTCTTTAGTTATACGAGTTTTGAAATTTTTGGATTTTTTAATTTTTAAATATTTTGTTTTTTCCGTATGATTCAATTTTTCACTTTTACGTTTCTTCAGTTTTCCGATTTGAAATTTTTGAATTTCAACTTTTGAATTTTTCAGTTTTTCGTTTGTTCAATTTTTCGATTTTAAGATTTTTCTGTTTTTAATGTTTCAATTCCCTATTTTTTGAGTTTTCACTTTTCCGTTTTTTCAATATTTAGAATTTTCAATTCCACGATTCTGTATTTTTTTTTGTCTTTTATGATTTTTAAATTTTTATTTTTCGAATTTTTAAATTTCTAATTTTCTGTTTCTTTAGTTTCGATTTGCAATTTTTCGAATTTCAACCTCTTAATTTTCCCATTCCAACTTCTGGAACTTTCCAATTTTTCGTTTTTGTTCTATATATTTAAGATCTTCCAAATTTTTATTTTTTGGATGTTTCAATTTATGTTTCTTCAGTTTTTGGAATTTCAACCTTTGTATTTTTCAATTTTTCGTTTCTTCATTCAAGTTTTCAATTTTCAATTTTTCGAAATTTTGATTTTCCAACTTTTCAATTTTTCAAATTTTCGTTTGTTCCATTCTACGATTTTCCATTTTTCTATTTTTAAGATTCCTTTGAAACTTTCTGATTTTTTATTTTTTTCAATTTTTAAAATTTTCGATTTTTCAGTTTTTCGATTTGCAATTTTTCAAATTTCAGGCTTTTAATTTTCCAATATTTTGTTTTTTCCTCTATATTTAAGATTTACCAAATTTTTATTTTTTCGGTGTTTCGACTGTGAAATTTTTGGATTTTTTAATGTTTAAATACTATGTTTTTTTTGTATGTTTCAATTTTTCACATTTACGTTTCTTCAAATTTTCGATTTGAAATTTTTGAATTTCAACTTTTAAATTTTCCAATTTTTCGTTTGTTCAGTTATTCGAGTTTTCAACTTTTGAATTTTTCCATTTTTCGTTTGTTCAGTTTTTTCGATTTTCAGATTTTTCGGTTTTTAATATTTCAATTCATTATTTTTGATTTTCAATTTTTCGTTTCTTCAATAATTGGAATTTTAAATTCTACGATTCTGCATTTTTTTTGTCTTTTATGATTCTTAAATTTTTATTTTTCGATTTTTCAAATTTTTAATTTTCTGTTTCTTTAGTTTCGATTTGCAATTTTTCGAATTTCAACGTTTTAATTTTCCGATTTTTTAACTTTTTGTGTTTTACAATTTTTCGTTTTTTTTCCGTATATTTAAGATATCCCAATTTTTTATTTTTTGGATATTTCAATTTTACGTTTCTTCAGTTTTTCGAATTTCAAACTTTGAATTTTTCAATTTTTCGTTTCTTAAATAATTGGAATTTTCAATTCTACGATTTTGCATTTTTTTGACTTTTCAGGTTTTTTTTAAATTTTTATTTTCGATTTTCAAATTTTTAATTTTCTGTTCTTTAGTTTCGATTTGCAATTTTTCGAATCTCAACCTCTTAATTTTCCGATGTTTCAACTTTTTGAGTTTTACAAATTTTCGTGTTTTTTTCTGTATATTTAAGATCGCCCAAATTTTTATTTTTGGATGTTTCATTTTTCTTAAGTTTTTCGAATTCCAACCTTTGAATTTTTCAATTATTCGTTTCTTCATTCAAGTTTTCAATTTTCAATTTTTCGAAATTTTGATTTTCCAACTTTTCAGTTTTTCAAATTTTCGTTTGTTCCATTCTACGATTTTCCATTTTTCTATTTGTAGGATTTCTTTGAAACTTGAAAATTTTCTGATTTTTTCAATTTTTAAAATTTTCGATTTTTCAGTCTTTAATCAATCATTTTGTTTCTTTAGTTACATGAGTTTTCAATTTTCCGATTTTTCAACTTTTGAATTTTTCCATTTTTCGTTTGTCCAGTTTTTCGATTTTGTAATTTTTCGTTTCTTCGGTTTTTCGATTTGCAATTTTTCGAATTTCAAGCTTCTAATTTTCCAATTTTTCGTTTTTTTCTCTATATTTAAGATGTCCCAAATTTTTATTTTTCGATGTTCCAATTTTGAAATGTTTGGATTTTTAAATTTTTAAATATTTTGTTCATTCCGTATGTTTTAATTTTTCACTTATACATTTCTTTAATTTTTCGATTTGAAATTTTTGAATTTAAACTTTTGAATTTTTCAATTTTTCGTTTGTTTAGTTATTCGAGTTTTCAATTTTCCGATTTTTCAACTTTTGAATTTTTCAATTTTTCGTTTGTTCAGTTTTTCAATTTTAAGATGTTTCTGTTTTTAATGTTTCAATTCATTATTTTTCGATTTTTCAATTTTTGTTGCTTCAATATTTGGAATTTTCAATTCTTCGATATTGCATTTTTTTTTATCTTGTCATGATTTCTAAAATTTTTATTTTTCGATTTTTCAAATTTTTCATTTTCTGTTTCTTTTCTTTCGATTTGAAATTATTGAATTTCAACTTTTGAGTTTTCCAATTTTTCGTTTGTTCAGTTATGCAGTTTTCAATTTTCCGCTTTTTCAACTTTGAATTTTTCCATTTTTCGTTTGTTCAGTTTTTCGATTTTAAGACTTTTCTGTTTTTAATGTTTCAATTCATTATTTATCGATTTTTCAATTTTTCGATTCTTCAATAACTGGAATTTTAAATTCTACGATTTTGCATTTTTTTGTTTTGTCTTTTATGATTTTTAAATTTTTATTTTCCGATTTTTCAACTTTTTGAATTTTACAATTTTTCGGTTTTTTTTTCTATATTTAAGATATCCCAAATTTTTATTTTTTGGATGTTTCAATTTCATGTTTCTTCAGTTTTTCGAATTTCAACTTTTGAATTTTTCAATTATTCTTTTCTTCATTCAAGTTTTCAATTTTCAATTTTTCCAAATTTTGATTTTCCTACTTTTCAATTTTTCAAATTTTCGGTTGTACCATTCTACGATTTTCCATTTTTCTATTTTTAAGATTTCTTTGAAACTTTAAAATTTTCTGATTTTTAAAATTTTCGATTTTTCAGTTTTTAATCAATCATTTTGTTTCTTTAGATATACGAGTTTTGAAATTTTTGTTTTTTAATTTTTAAATATTTTGTTTTTTTCCGAATGTCTCAATTTTTTACTTTTAAGTTTTTTCAGTTTTTCGATTTGAAATTTTTGAATTTCAACTTTTGAATTTTCCGATTTTTCGTTTGTTCAGTTATTCGAGTTTTCAATTTTGCGATTTTTTAACTTTCGAATTTTTCCAGTTTTCGTTTGTTCAGTTGGAAAACGGAAGATTTTAAGATTTTTCTGTTTTTAACGTTTCATTTCATTATTCTTTGATTTTTAAATTTTTCGTTTCTTCAATAATTGCAATTTTCAATTCTACGATTTACAATTTTTCAAATTTTTCAATTTTCAACCTCTTAATTTTCCGATTTTTCCACTTTTTGAATTTACCAATTTTTAATTTTTTTTTTCAATGCTTTTCATTTTTTCTATTTTACGTTTCTTCAGATTTTCCAACTTCAATTTTGGGAACCCGTTTTTTTTTGGCAAATTTAAAACAATCTTGAGGTTCTTTTGAAAGTGCTTCGGAGCCTCTAGTGTTTTTCTTATAGTAGTTTAATTACATTTTTTAGAGGATACGTCATTTGCCAACGTCAGTCTTATCTTAACAGGTACTAGCCCCGCCCACCCGTCCTCTCTTCTCTTAGCGGGTTTGTCATTTGCCAAAATTAGTTTTATCTTACCAGGTATATTATTAGGTATTAAAAATGAGATACCCTCTAAGAAAAGAGAGGAAGGGTGGGTGGGGCTAGTACCTGATAAGACTGATTTTGACAAATGACGTATTCTTTAAGAAAATAGAGGGCGGGTAGGCGGAGCTAGTACCTACTAAAATCAATCTTATTTTAGCAGGTGCTAGCCCCGCCCACCCATCCTCTATTGTCTTAGAAGTATCTCATTAGCCAAAATCTGCTAGGGTAAGACTGATTTTGGCAAATGAGATTTCTCTAAAAAATAGAGGGCTGATGGAGGGGGTTCAGTACCTGCTAATCCAAGATCGATTTTAGCCAATGACATACCCTCTAAGAAAAGAGAGGGTGGGCGGGCGGGGCTAGTATCTGCTAAGATAAGACTGATTATAGCAGCTGCTAGGCTAGCTAGTTTGAAGTCTTAAATTTTGTACAAATTGGTCGGAACCAGTGCAAGTTGTAATCGAGATATTGAATCACTTTAAAGAAATTATCTTAGGGATGCCTTTAATATAACGAATTTTTAAGTTAGTTTCTCCGTTAGTTACTCTTTCAGAAAGCTCTCTTTTAACTGATTTATACAGTTCTTGTTGGTTAGGAGTTTTATCCGAGAAAATGTAGCAATTTTTGTATGTTGGAAAATTTTAAAGATGTTTAGCTAGTTTTAAAAGTGTGTCATTTCAGAAATATGTTTAAGTATATATAATTTAATCATTTACAATACTTTTTTCAAGACTAGTACCAATCGACTAGCGATCTAAATGCGGTTGGCACTTAGATTTCCACAACACCGACAATAACACACAATTTCCAAATTGACTGCAAATCGTGGAACCACAGCGAGCGCTTCAAACTAATTTCGGACCTAATTATCATGTTCGAAACTCAATTCGGGGGTGAGAATTGTGGGTACATTTATTTGGCGAGTTGTTCTGATAGATTTTTACTAATTGACAGTTTGGACTAAGCGATAAATTATTCTATCTGCTTCAGGCAGAAATTAAATTTTAGGACCGTTTCAGCGGCTTTCAGTTCATAGCATGCAAGATCCCTCCGCCTTGTAGACATGTTGCAAGCTCTCTTACTTTTTATAAAAAATACATTTTCATAAAAAATCGGCTTCGGTCGGTGGTTTCTTTTCCAAGAGATTAAGAATATAAAAGTCATCCTCAAAGCGCACCTCAGCTGGAAATTTATGTGGTAAAAGAGTAGTTTTCCGCTTTTACGAATCATCTGCTCCAACGCTTCTTTGATCCGTCGTTTTTAATCTTACTTGATTCACTAAGATGGCAGATCTCGCGTCTTATCATACCTTTATGTTTTTGCTTGTGAAGACCGGTTCGGGATAAAGTGGAACCGAAAACGTGGAGTAGTCTATGTATAGTTTAATATTTCAGCCGATACCGTTGATGAATTCAGTCGAGCGAGTGGCCATTCACGATGAATAATAAAGTGATGAATCTTTCAGCTTTCAGCTTCAAAACGCCAAAACGGACGTGCTAAACCGAGCCCATCCTTCTCATCCATTATAATTACTTGTAATTTATCCCGGAAGACTTAATTACGAAACGATATCCTCATCACGACACAAAGAAGAGTGCACTTTTAGGTAATTAATTTTTTCTCTCGGTTTTCTCAAAAACAACAATCTCTCGTTTCACCTATACCGTCCGCACTTAGCGAAAGACCTTAGCCGGCCCGAGGTGATATCGTTATTGCTTGTTCTTATGTCGTCGATGAGCTGTTAGAAACTTCCTCTGCTGCATTAATGAAATTGCCCCTAGTTGAGACCGAGTTGAGTGCGGTACCTCTCTTCAAATTACTTATTAAAAATTCAACCGGTCTCCTGTTAATTTTATATGAAAACGAGACAAGCTTGTAAAGGGAACGCTTTATCTTGGTTATGTTGAGAATTTTTGAAGGAAAATAAATTAGTTGCCAAAGGACATTTTGGAAGGTAAATTATTCAATCGGTGTTATGGAAAAATACAAAGACGGATCCGGCTCGAAGGGGCAATTAAACATTAAAATTGGTCCTGTGGGCCGCACAACTTTGTTCTTACATGAATTTCTAACTACGGAATTCGGCATGTGTGCGCTTTAGTACGACGAGACGCACCGGTGCACATCAGTGCATACAATCGAGCCCGACACATCGTAACCCTTGTTACGAAGACATACATGATGCATGTAATTTCTAACACATATTGTTCGGTTTATATCCTACAACAGATGAAATCGTTCGTCAGCGTGAGCTACGAACCTGCGGCACTGGCAGCTCTCAAACTATGTGAAAGGTGGAACGTAAAAGGGGAAAATCAATGAGGTAGATATTCAAGTTGGTAATTCTCGATGACAACAAAACCGCATACTTCTAAGGCTACGCAGGTTTGTAAATAGGGAAACGCAGATTACTTAAACGACGCTTTATAGTTTATGCACTTTTTTTTTCTAAAACCGAATTTCGTAGTCAAACACGCTCCCAGATGACACCCTCCACCAACGTCCCTTTCTGATTGTCTTGCCATTTTTGTTCTAAATTCGGCGCCACCTGCTACTTTTAAAATATTTTAGACACACAAATCGCCTGTCATTTTAAAAATAAAACAAAATCGATACGTTCCCTTCCGCGTAAGAGCCGATTCAAATGAAAACTCAGGTCACACAAAAAAAAATTCGACACAATGGAAACCAATTTTTCTTTCATACGAGTCGAATCGCATTCGATATAGCTATTGTCCGCTTTTTGCATTTGCATCCAGAGTCTGACGACACGTTCAATGCCTCTTTCATATTGTTGCATATTTGACATGTTCATATTTCCTGGAAAATAGGCTAATTGACTAGACGACACAACGAATGAGCTTTTCCTGACCAAAGAAAATAAGTTAGTGCTTTCGCTCCGACACGGTCTGAAAATGCAATGACAGAGATTTAAAAGTAAACTGCTTTTAACTCGTTCCGGATACTTTAAGACAAGCCCGGATAACGTCGAGGCTGCGGTTACGTTTACATACTGTGTACTTATAAATGAAAAATAAGAAGGCGGAGTGGTCGCACTGGAAACGTACGCTTGCAATGACGGACGCAAAAAGAGGGTTGTTAAAACTTTGGAGCTTTTGTCTGACTTTGTGTCTGTCTGTGGCACCGTGGCTCCCGAACGGATGGACCGGTTTCAGTGCGTTTTTGTTACTGTAGGTGGAGTTAACGCGACGAGCGTTGCAGCGAATCTTAACCAATTTCAGGGTTCAATGATTTTGTGTCAGGGGTTTTTAAGTATGAACTCTTGTTAATCTTTCTTCTGTTGCAAGTTGAATAATAAACGTTTATAATCGAAATACTAGAAAATTCAGGGAAATGGTTCGAAACAATATAAATGTTTTTCGTTTGTATAGATTGCAGATAACAGTAATTATGTAGAATAAAAATGTTTACGTTTCTGAATACACTAAGTGAGTATAGATACCTGTTTTTTCATCTATTCTAAGGTATTGTATCATTCTTGAAGCAAAGAGATCAATTTTGACATTGAAAATGTTTTACTGTTTTTTTTTTTATAAAACAAAAAAGTCAATTTTTGTCGTGAACTTATTTTAATGCATTTTTTAATATTTCACCCCATTTTGAAAATTGTTTTTTAAAAAGTTGTGGATTTCTAAAGATTTTGACCATGATTCCTGCGGATCCATATACAAACCGCTGGCTTTGACATTTTTACAAAAAATAAAAAAGAAACTTCAACGTCAAAATTGGCTTATTTTCTTAAAAAAAAAAGTGATAAAGCAATTTACAATGAATTAAAAAACAAAATGTGGGATGAAACGTACCATCTTACTTACTACTAGTTGCTCATTTTTTTTTTGGTATTATATGCCGGGTGTCTGGAATATGGCGGATTAACTCTTCAGTACGTTATGTACTGTATGTTATGTATTATGTTTAGGGAGTCCAAAAAAAAAAAAATTCTTTATGATGTAGATTACGAAAAAAACGTAATTGATTCCTTAGTAACGATAGCGACTGAAATCCACTCTTTATTTCATTTTTTGTAAAAGTTAGTCATCACTACTTGCTAAGATAAAACTGATTTTGGCAGACATACCCTCTAAAAAAGAGAGGGTGGGTGGGTGGGTGGGGCTAGTAACTTCCAAGATAAGACTGATCTTGGCAAATGAGATAACCGCTAAGAGAAGAGAGGGCGAGTGGGCGGGGCTAGTACCTGCTAAGATAAGACTGATTTTGGCAAATAACATAGCCTCTAAGAAACGAGAGGGTGGGTGGGCGGAGCTAGTGGCTGCTGAGATGAGACTGATTTTAGCAAAAAACCTATCCTGTAAGAAATTTAATTAAATTATTATAAGAGGCTAACTAAAGGCTCCAAAGCACTTTCAGATTCATTGCAAACAAGAATATCTAGAACCTAAGATTGTTTTAAATTTTTCAAAAAAAACTGGTTCGCAAAATGAACTCAAACAGGTCAGGTCAGAACTATTCAAAAATAGAACATCAAAGTCCCCCAAAATTGTTTTAAATAATTTACAAAAGAATCTCCTTGGGGTCCCAAAATAATATACCATGGGTACCCAAACACTGCGCCACTCAAGATTTTTTTGCACCCAAAAACTAAAAGCTCAAAATATTTTTTCAAGTTCATCGACGACAAAACACGAGATTCCTTTCAATTTATCCGAAAATAAAACACCTAAAATTAACTGCAAAAATTTAAAACGTAGATTTTTGCAAATTTTGCTGATTTTTCAATAATAATACAATATCATAATAAATAAAACAAATTGTTATTTTTCATTAATAAATAAACCTAAAAAACATTTAATAACACATTTATAAATTATAACCATGAACAATATCTACAAACAAAATTGCATTAAAACATAACCAACTAAACAAAAGAGAAGATGTTCAAAATTCGTGCCTTTTGATCATTTTTCTAATTATTAGTCATCAGTACTTGTAAAGATAAAGATTTTGGCAATGAAATACCCTCTAAGAAAAGACAGGGTGGGTGGGCGGGGCTAGTACCTGCTAAGAATAGGCTGATTTTGGCAAATGAGATACTCGCTAAGAAAAGAGGGGCCGGGTGGGCGGGGCTAGTACCTGCTAAGATAAAACTGATTTTGGCAAATGAGATACTCGTTAAGAAAAGAGAGGGCGGGTGGGCGGGGCTAGTACCTGCTAAGATAAGGCTGATATTGGCAAATAATATACTCTCTAAGAAAAGAGAGGACGAGTGGGTGGGGCTAGTATCTGTTAAGTCTGATTTTGGCAAATGACATAGCTTCTAAGAAAATAGAGGGCGGGCGGCTGGTGCTAGTACCTGCTAAGATAAGAAATATCACGTATCCTCTAAGAAATTTAATTAGATTATTATATGTCACTGATTACAAAAAAAAAAACTTTAACGTCAAAATTAGCCTATTTTCAAAAAAATAAAATGATAAAGCACCTTATCATAAATTAAAAAACAAGATGTGGGGTGAAACTACTAGTTAACTTTGAAATTGTAAAATCGAATGCTCTGAAAACTTGTAAGCTTTTTAAGAGTACCGTAAAGTATTGAGATTCTAGGTGTTCCTGTTTAGAAAGAATTTGAAAGTGCTTTGAAGCCTCTAGTTTTTTTTTTACAATAATTCAGTTAAATTTCTTATAGGATACATCATTTGCCAGAGTGGGTCTTATTTTAGCAGGTAATAACCCCGCCCACCCGCCCTCTCTTTTCTTATAGGGTATCTCTCAATATATTTTTTTATATGTATGAAAAGAAAATTCATTTGAAACCCTTGTTACTATCGCTACGAAGGTTAGAACTTTAAAATCGGGAAATTCAAAAAAAAAAATCGAAAAATGTAAGATTTAAGAAATTGAAAACCGAAAACATGCAAAATTCAAAAATTCAAAAATCGAAAAACCAAAAAATCGAATATTTGACAAACTGAAACACGGAAAGATCGAAACATTAAAAAATTGGAAAATGGAAAAAGTCGATAAACCGGAAAATCGAAAAATTAGAAAATCGAGACAACGAAACTTCAATAAATCGAAAAATTGAAAAGTCGTAAAAAACTCGAGAATTAAAAAAATCGAAAAAGTGAGAAATCGAAACATCAAAACTGAAAAATCTAAAATTAAATGTAACCAAAAATTAAAAAAATGGAAAAACAAAATATCTAAAAATTGGGCAATCAAAAAGTTGAAAAATCAAGTAAGGAAAAAACATCAAAAAATTGAAAAACCGAGAAATCGAATAATCGAAAAAATGAAAAATCCAAAAATCAACAAGTTGAAAAATCGCAAAATTTAAAAATTAAGAACCTGAAAAATCGAAAAATTAGAATTAAAAAATCAAAAAATTGTACAACTGAAATGAATAACTGAAAAATCAAAAAATCGAGAGATCGAAATATAAATCGAGAGACGGGAAAATAAAAAAATTGAAAAATTGAAAAATCGAAATCCAAAAAGTCGAAAAATGAAAAGGTCAAGCAATCGCAATATCAAAAAATCGATTGTTACCATACCTAAATCACTACGAAGGTTATGTATGGTGACAAGAGTTTTAAATGAATTTTCTGTTCATACATATACAAAAGTATACTGCTCTTTAGTACACTCTACACTGGAATATGCTAACATAGTATGGTCACCACAGTATATTACTTATACATATAAGGGTAATTGAAAGAGTTCAAAATACATTTTTACGTTACTGTGCTTGGAAAATTGGTTTTAGCCAAAAAGACTATTCTTACCAGCTAATTAGAAATATTTTAGGCCTAGATTCCCTTGAAATATACAAAAGCAGACTTGATTTTTACATATGTATAAGCTCTTTAATGGCAATATCGAGTGCTCCGCATTATTGAGTTTGTTTTCTATCAACTGTCCTAGAATATTACGAAGCAACCCAATTTTCAGTGTCAAGTTTCACAGGACAAATTATGGATTGTAGTAGTACAACGAGCTTTTATGCACAGCATAATTATTAATTTCTCTTCCTTATCTAGTTATTATATTTTTTTTCTTCTTTCCTGTCTTTATATTTGTTCTTTCTTTATTTTGTAGATTAGGTAGGATGTTTTTCAATTTATATTTGTAATTTAGATATAATGGGGTTCCCCGTAATAAAGTTTATTATTATTATTAAAATCAGTTTTATCTTAGCAGGTACTAACACCGCCCACCCGCCCTCGTTTTTCTTAGAGGTTATGTCATTTTCCAAAATCGATCTTATTCTAGCAGGTACTGTGATAATAAATGTGTTATTTAGTTGTTAAACGTAGCAAAAGAACGAATTTTAAAATCATTATAACTCCACCATAATGTGAGAAGGAATTTTTTTACTATTTTTTCCAGAACCACCAGTTGATTGTTCAGAGCGTAGCGGAGAGTTAATCCGCCATTTTTCAGACACCCGGTATACTTAATTTTATAGGATTGCATACTCCTGCATGTGTGATTTATGAATCCGTGTCGAATTTTGACATTAGACATCCAGATTTTTGGGGACAAACAAAATTGTATAACAACACTTTACAATTTAACCTTGAAATTGTAAAACCGGATTCTCTGAAAACTTATAAGCTTTTTATTACTATCGTCAGCATGGTAAATCGTTAATTAAAATTTTTTCGTTTATGGCTTCCTAAAAAATGATGACATTATTTTATAAATTCTCAGAACAAATGTTTCTTAAATTATGCGTAATTTAGAATTCGTGTCGATTTTTTACACTTGAGATCGAGATTTTTGTGAAAAATTCGAAATTGTATTTTACAATTTAACTTTAAAATTGCAAAAGCGAAAGTACTGAAATATTGCAAACGTTTTAAGGTTATAGGAAAGATGATAAATAGTTAATCAAAATTATCATCTTAGAATTCTGCCGAACAAATATTTCTTAAATTTTATAAAATAACATATTGCCGTATGTGTGATTTATGAATCCGTGTTGAGTTTTTACCCTTAGCAACCAGATTTTTGGAAAAAAAAATCAACATTGTATAACAATATTTTACAATTTAACTTTGAAATTGCAAAACCGAATGCTGTAAAATCATGCAAATATTTTAAGATTATTTGAAACATGGTAAATCGTTAATCAAAATTTATCCGTCATGTTACATTTTGGCCGAATTTCTTCAAATCTATGAGTGTTTTTGGAAAAAACTAGGAACTTCTAGAAGTCTGTCCGATTTCGCTAACAAGTCATGTTGCATTGTTCTCCCCGTCCCATTTCTCTCTCTCAACTGCATGTTTCTTCCTAGACACAATATTAATGAGTCCTCGGCATACGTCTCCGCTCAGCTGTGCTTCCACCACCTAACAAACTACACGTCATATTTATATCTCTGTTACATCGCTATGTATCCGTAACAACAGAGTTAACGCTAGCCCAAGTTCGGGGTCTAACGGTAGAACTTAACATTTAAATTGCTCTTAAGGTGATGACGCGTTTTGCATATCGCAAACGCTACGTTTGTGTTCACTTCAACCCCAGCGACTAACATGTTAGGTAAATGCACGACATTATAATTTCATAGTGAGATTGCTGATGAATTTTCGGAACAAAGCGTGGATTTTCCAGACAAAGACGAAGAAATTTTAAGCGAAAGGAAAGAATTGGACATGACTACCGAAAATAAACACAAGGCACTATTATAGACACAGCGATCGTTATTTTGTTTTTCTTTTTTAATCGATCGCAGACGGTGCACGCAATCCATTGCGTTCCTTTAGAAAAGTATGACGTTTATGGTCCGCGATGTCGTGCTGCCGCGTTCTATTTTCGAAAGGTGAATTCATTAACCTTATGCCGAGTCAATTAAAACCCTCATCTCCGTAACGAATCATTAATAAACGCGACTACGTCACTGGCTCGATTTTTTGTTTATGTTCGTTATGAGCAATTCGGATTTGAATTTCCGTCCGTTTGAAAAATCAGCCGAGACGAATCAATAGAGATCCGAGCGTCTTGATTGCCGAATCTTGATGGACCAACTCATTTCTCTTCTTTGGTGAATTTCTCTCTCCCGGAACATTTGTCAAACCCTTTATCTGGAGTCTGCTCCCGCACGGCCCTTCAAACTGTTTTATTTTCGTGCGTTTAAGTGTCACGTTATAACAGTCTTTAACTTTTAGTCTCAACCCACATAAATTTATTGAGGGCACTTGAAAGTTTCGGAGAAAATCTGAGCTTAGGGGTATTTCGTGGAGTTCACCTGACGAAATAAGAGAATAAAAATCGGGATGGGCTTAACCGTAATGAGGTTAGCTCTGTAGGTTTAGCAGATTCTTTTTGAAGGAATTTACTTGATGAATAACATTATCCGCAGAGGAAACGGTCGATTATAATCGAAGCTAACGTAACTTTAATGTTTGTGATTTTTTGTCAAGTTGGCAACATATTTAAAATTAGCGGCTACAGACAGAGCGTCAGTGTTCGTTTCGTTTTGCGTCACCGTGTATCGGTGAAGCTGGTAATGAACCAAGCGAAATGTGCTGCCATCTTCACGCGATACTCGACCCTAACAGAAAAGTGCCTATTGATTTTATTCGAAATTAAATCCGGACTGTATTTTTCTGCAAAAAGTGCAATTTTTCGGCAAATTGCGGCAATCTTCGTTGCCGCTATAAATTTGCGTGACAAATTTCGTTTCGACGTATTTGATCGTGTTAGTTTCATTTCGGCCCGACGATGCCATAACACGATTCCGGCGAAGTACCTCCAGGGCTCTAAATATTTCGCTCGACTGGTCATCTCCGACTAACACATTCCCCTTCAGCTACCGCCAACCTACATTTATGATAAGATTCATTCAGTTCGGCTGTTTTATGGTTGAATATACTACAATACTACTAGTAGGAAAGATAAGAGTATGCTAATTTGGGTATTGTGTTGGGTTACATGGTTGTAATTAGTCAGAAATGTGTTTCTATTCAAAATAGGATCATGTCGGGAGAGACGTTTACGAGGTTTGATACAAATAACAATCGGGTAAGCGATGTCGCGGAAAGTCGAGATTATGCATAATGTTATCACGTTATCAGTAAATTAAAAATCTCGGAACTTCCGATAGATCAATCTTAGTATCTGACTGAATGTCTTAATGACCACGGTTTACTCCGAAACTGTCCTATTTACGTACAAGCACTACGTACAAGTAATTGAATCGAATTGGTGATCATTGTCTACACGGTCGTAACAATAAAAAATTACGGCACGATTGAGACAGAGTATTTGTTTTACGACAAGTTTATTTTATAGGGGTAATTCCGAATTAGGGTACAGAAATATAGTCTTTATCGTGCGGAACAAAAGTATTGTGGCGTTTCGAACAGGGAACGAAATTTTGAATAGACAAATAAACACATACAAGTATTACGGTGATTTACTGACAAACGTAAGTTCATCTTCCTGGACTGATGCCATGATAAGCATCCAGTTGGATCAACAGCTTAACCTGCCTTGGAAACTATCTAGAAGCAAGCTTTACTGGGATTTTTTTTCTTTCCTTCGGCCGATCCTGTATCTTGACATGCAAATCAGATGTGTTTGCGGAAATATGTAAATGTTTGATGATATTATTGATTGATTTAAATGTGAATGGGAGAGTTTTGGCTCCCGTTTTCGGTTTACTGGATGCCGGCTTTAATGTCGACAGGAAAAACGGTTTCCATAATTGTCGGTTGGACGTCCATAGATCCCTTTTTCGAGCAACATTCTCAAACTTGTCTTATTGCTCCTGGAATGAGAGGATAAGCGAAGTAATAGCGTCGTTTTGACAAATGTGTGAGATCATATTTTTCAGCGTTTCACAGTTGGCGAGATACGAAAATGGAAGTTTCCTGTTTTCGTTTCTGCGTTGTCTGTAGTCGTCTGTTTGCTGAAAATTTATTAGCCATAGATTTCCAGTGTACGAATATCGTGTAGGTGGTAAAACGCTAATCAAAATTTGGCTAATCATCCCCACCAACAATTTCTTGACGTCATTCCAAAATTTACAGTAGCAAATATTCTTTAAATTTTATAAAATAAGATACTCCTGCACATTCCCTGTTGAGTTTTATCCTAGACATCCAGATTTTTTGAGAAAAAAAAAATCAAAATTGCAATGGGGTGGGCGGGGCTATTAGCTGCTAAGATAAAACTGAATTTGACAAATCACATACCCTCTAAGAAAAGAGGGGGGTGGGGGGGTTAGTCCCTGCTAAGATAAAACTCATTTTGGCAAACATACCCTCTAAGAAAAGAAAGGGTGGGTGGGGGAGCCTAATAACTGCTAAGATAAAACTGATTTTGGCAAATGACATATCCTCTAAAAAAGAAAGGGTGGGTGGGCGGGCCTAGTAACTGCTAAGATAAAACTAATTTTGGCAAATGACATATCCTCTAAAAAAAGAAAGGGTGGGTGGGCGGGGCTAATCCCTGCTAAGGTAAGACTGATTTTGGCAAATGACATACCCTCTAAGAAAAGAGTGTGGGCGAGGTTAGTACCTGCTAAGATAAGAGTGACTTTGGCAAATCAGATATCCTTTAAGAAAAGAGAGGGGTGGTGGGCGGGGTTAGTACCTGCTAAAATAAGACCGACCTTAGCAAATAGCATACACTCTAAGAAAAGACAGTGCGGGTGGGTGGGGCTAATAACTGTTAAGAGTGATTTTGGCAAATGACATATCTTCTAAGAAAATAGGGGGCGGGCGGCTGGGACTAGTACCTGCTAAGACAAGACTGATTTTAGCAAATGACGTATCCTCTGAGAAATTTAATTAAATTATTATAAAAAAATACACTAGAAGCTCCAAAGCACTTGCAGATTGTTTCCAAACAGGAACACCCAGAATCTCAATTTTTCAAAAAAAAAACGGCGTCCCAAAATTAACTCAAAAACAGGTCAAGTCAGAATTTTCCAAAAATAGAACACCAAAGTACCCCAAAATTGCTATAAATATATAATAATACACCATGGGTATCCAAGAGTTTCCCGAATTAACAAAAACACCATTAAGACTTTTTCAAATTCAGAAAAAATAAAACAATAAAATCTCAAAAGATTATTTCAAGTTCATACAACAACAAAACACCAGATTCCTTTAAATTAATCCGAAAATAAAACAACAGGAGACCTAAAAATTTTATTACTAGATATTGTTATTATTTTATTTATTAATATTATTCTTATTATTATTATTGACCACCCCTACAGATAAATCAATTATTAGGGTGGTATTAGGGCTAAATTAGATCGTTAAAAATGCATAATTAAATAGTTAAAAATTAATAGGCAGTTTTTAGAGTGCAATTTTGATCTGGCGTAAACTACAATTGAGAATATAATTCATGTATCACATGACCTCATTTCTTCCAATAGAATTTGTTCACGCCCTTAGTTACATGTCTATCACAGCGATAATAATTTTATTGCCTTATTGTGGTCTGTTGCTACCTACATTTAAAAACTGTCAAATTGACAAATTTTAGAATTTCATAAATTTTTTTGTCTTTTATGGCTTGCCAACGTTGGGGGCAAGCTCAAAACGACGAAATCAATTCTGTTATCAAAAAATGTGTTCATTTATTATATTCTCATGTTGAATATAACTCGTGATATGATTAATAATCGAAGATATGGCTCGTGAAACCGAAGCAGCACATTCAACTCGTGCTTCGCACTCGTTGAATCTGCAGCTCGGTTTCACTCGAAATATTATCGATAATAATCATATCACTTGTTATATTATAATTGAAAATATCAAATTTATTCCGATAATTATTATAAATTCTGACATAGTTGTAATGGGCGAGAACATATGTATTAACCCCGCCCACCCGCCCTCTCTTTTCATAGAGGGTATCTCATCTGCCAAGATCAGTTTTATCTTAGCAGGTACTAATCCCGCCCACCGCCCCCTCTTTTCTTAGAAGGATCTCCTTTGCCAGAATCAGTCTTTTCTTAGCAGGTACTAGCCCCGCCCACCCGCCCTCTCTTTTCTTTGAGGATATCTCATCTGCCTAGATCAGTTTTATCTTAGCAGGTACTAACCCCACCCACCCGCCCTGTCTATTCTGAAAAAATACCTCATTTGCCAAGGTCACTCTTGTCATAGCAGACTCCCCCTAGTTAATTGTTAAAAGCGTAGCGGTGAGTTAATCCGCCATTTTTCAGACACCCGGTATATTTAATTTTATAGGATTGCATACTCCTGCATGTGTGATTTATGAATCAGTGTCGAATTTTGACATTAGATATCCAGATTTTTGGAAAAAGAATCAAAATAGTAGTAAACAACATTTTACAATTTAACTTTGAAATTGCAAAACCGGATGCTCTGAAAACTTCTAAACTTTTTAAGACTATCGTAAGCATGGTAAATTAATCAACATTTTTTCGTTTATGGCTTCCTAAAAAATGATGACGTCGTTTTCTAATTTTTCAAAACAAATATTTCTTAAATTATGTGTAATTTAGAATCCGTGGCGACTTTTTACCCCTGATATCGAGATTTTTGGGAAAAATTCAAAATTGTATTTTGAAATTTAACTTTAAAATTGCAAAAGTGAATGTACTGAAATTGAGAACACAAAATCAGCCAAATTTCATTTTCTTTTAAACACAAACAGTCGAAGTTAAGCATAAGTGGTGGGCGGGGTTAGTACCTGCTAAGATAAAACTGATTTTGGCAAATGAAATACCCTCTAAGAAAAGAACGGGTGGGTGGGCGGGGTTAGTACCTGTTAAGACTGATTTTGGCAAATGACATATCTTCTAAGAAAATAGGGGCGGGCGGCTGGGACTAGTACCTGCTAAGACAACACTGATTTTAGCAAATGACGTATCCTCTGAGAAGTTTAATTCTTTATAGAGGCTTCAAAGCACTTTTAAATTTTTCCAATACCTAAAATGTCAATCTTAAAAAAAAACGGGGTCCCAAAATTAACTCAAAAACAGGTCAAGTCAGAATTTTCCAAAAGTAGAACACCAAAATTGTTTTAAATAATTTACAAAAAAAATCTCCATGGGCTCCCAAAATAATACATCATGGGTGTCCAAGAGTTTCCCGAATTAACAAAAACACCATTAAGACTTTTTCAAATTCAGAAAAAATAAAACAATAAAAGCTTAAAAGATTATTTCAAGTTCATACAACAACAAAACACCAGATTCCTTTAAATTAATCCGAAAATAAAACAGCAGGAGACCTAAAAATTCTATTACTAGATATTCTTATTATTTTATTTATTAATATTATTCTTATTATTATTATTGACCACCCCTACAGATAAATCAATTATTAGGGTGGTATTAGGGCTAAATTAGATCGTTAAAAATGCATAATTAAATACTTAAAAATTAATAGGCAGTTTTTAGAGTGCAATTTTGATCTGGCGTAAACTACAATTGAAAATATCAAATTTATTCCGATAATTATTATAAATTCTGACATAGTTGTAATGGGCGAGAACATATGTATTAACCCCGCCCACCCGCCCTCTCTTTTCTTAGAGGGTATCTCATCTGCCAAGATCAGTTTTATCTTAGTAGGTACTAACCCCACCCACCCACCCTGTCTTTTCTTAAAGGATATCTCATTTGCCAAAGTCACTCTTATCTTAGCAGACTCCCCCTAGTTAATTGTTAAAAGCGTAGCGGTGAGTTAATCCGCCATTTTTCAGACACCCGGTATATTTAATTTTATAGGATTGCATACTCCTGCATGTGTGATTTATGAATCAGTGTCGAATTTTGACATTAGATATCCAGATTTTTGGAAAAAGAATCAAAATAGTAGTAAACAACATTTTACAATTTAACTCTGAAATTGCAAAACCGGATGCTCTGAAAACTTCTAAACTTTTTAAGACTATCGTAAGCATAGTAAATTAATCAAAATTTTTTCGTTTGTGGCTTCCTAAAAACGATGACGTCGTTTTATAATTTTGCAGAACAAATATTTCTTTAATTATGTGTAATTTAGAATCCGTGGCGACTTTTTACCCCTGATATCGAGATTTTTGGGAAAAATTCAAAATTGTATTTTAAAATTTAACTTTAAAATTGCAAAAGTGAATGTACTGAAATTAAGAACACAAAATCAACCAAATTTCATTTTCTTGTCGAAGTCGAAGTTTCAAAAAGAATATTTCTAAAATTTTGCCCCGGGACCAAAAATACGCCAAATTTTTGTAATCAGCATATCGAAATCCCATTTTTTATGAGATTTTTTAGCAACTTTTTCAAAACCAAAATTATTTAATACGAAATTTTCAGCCAATTTTCGACCATTTTTCAAACTTAACTAAAGACATTTTTTATAGATTTCAACATCTAGAAGTTAGTTTCGGCCTCATTTCTTCGATAATTCCTATCATTTTTTTTTTTTCAGAATTCTCCATTGAAATATTGCAACTTTTTGAATTTTAACACAACTGATTTTCAAACCAAATATTTCTAAAATCTTCCACAATAAACATGTTATATTTTTGGAAGCAGCACGTCAAAATCTATCTCCCTGAACTTTTTGTAATTTTTTTGACAACTTTTTCAAAAGTAACATTTTTCAATAAGAAAATTTCGACCAGTTTTCGACCATTTTCGAAACTTAGCCAAATACATTTTCTATAGATTTTAACATACAAAAGTTAGTTTCGGCCTCATTTCCTCGACAACTTCTTCCATTTTTGTAGAATCGCTCATTAAAAAATTACAATTTTTTTGAATTAAGCATACACTGAGAAACTGAGAATGTCTCCATTTTCCCCGTTAGTTATCTGCTTTAAATATTCGTATTTAAATGTTTTTACTAGATTTGTTTTTCTTGGTACTGCCATCCAAATTCCAAAAAAACAACATCATGTTTTCAAAATGTCAATATCGCCGCCAGAACTGAAAATAATAATAGTAGTAATAATAATAGGCACGACTTCTTCTTGATTGTTTATTATAATTCTGCGGTTTATTTCTTCGAACCTCCAAGTGGTACTATCGACCAATTTTCCATCAACAGTTGCTACCAACTACTAAATTAATCCCGACTAGTGACAGATCTTGTCCCCGTATTTTCTAATTCGGCATGCACAGCGTTAAGAATGTGGTTGGGATACAAGTTTGAGCTGTTAATTTACGCATTGTATTGCGACGAGTATACATTTACATTGCAACCGCAACACAGTTTCTATCTATATCCGAGTTGATAATTCTATTATAAAACAATAATGTACAGCTCTAGTTCATTTCGAAATTCAATAAACAAGTTAGCCGAACCTACAAAGCTGTTTGTTCCATTTTCACCTTTTTAGTGACGGATTTGATTTGTGCATGAAGGCAGAGACAATATAATAAATCTAGAGAATCGTCAAAATTATCCGCATCGTAACAAGTAAATTTCATTTTTACGGCATCGATATTGGCAACGATAAATCACGAAGCTCTGGTCTGAACAGTGGTGGAAATTTATGCATTTAAAATAAATATGACTGCATATACAATGCACACTAAATGATATAAATTTTAAACGAGCTCGTGTTTAGAATGACAGCACTAAAAAATATTTAACTGCGCCACTAATCAGTTTCCGGATTAAAGAAATTCGGTTTGGTCAAATTTGCTGCTAAATTGCTAAATTACACACAGGTACAAC
Organism: Zophobas atratus; assembly: GCA_022388445.1. NCBI lineage: Eukaryota > Metazoa > Arthropoda > Insecta > Coleoptera > Tenebrionidae > Zophobas > Zophobas atratus. Next base: position 4,754,703 of record CM039448.1, read on the forward strand.
GTTATTCAGACGATAACGTAATCCTCCGCTTTTACCACTGCGCCGGAGCTACAAATCTACAGAATGTAATTTAAAACACATCCATAACTAAGCCTACTTACGCTGTCAATTTGACACAGACAGACCTTTCAAATATATTAAAACTCAGCTCTCTGAAAATTGAATTTTCGAACAGGATTAAAACGTACGAATGGTAGTTTTAATGCTCTTATCCTGTTGAAATAAAATGACGATACATCATTTTAACGCAAAAACGTTGATAACTGTAAAGCTTCGTAGCTTTCCGACGTGATTTATTTAAAAGATATTGTATAAATACAGAGTTCGTGTTTCAGAGTGAAAGTACTTTGTGCCGGAGTTACTTCGTTAAGTCCACCGAGTTAATTTCGGTCGATTCCACTACGTACAACACACATAAAATTGCATCTTAAATAAATTACGACCATTCCGCAGCTTCGGGACCAAAATAACACCACGAAAACACCAAACTTGATTCAAAGTTTAAAAATCAACTCATGTTTTTTATTTCGCAGAATTTTACTGCAGGATCCTGCAAGATTAAGTGAAAAAAGGCGTAATTGCGGTCGTTACAAGTTAACCCCCCATAAAGGAATACGTAGTCGCAGATTAAGAAAACGCCAATAAAGCGCCGGTATTAAATTTTACGATATAAATCAATCAAACCCCACTTATTTTGCGAAAATAGATGACAATAAAACAGAAAAACTCGGTCGTAAAATATAGACAAAACCCCGATCGGAAATGGAGCAATATATTTATGTTTTAATGCCATAAACAGAGAACAGTGCGTGAGGGTATAGTAAATGTGAACGCACTTTCATTTAACGATTATCTTCACCTTGTGTTCTATCTAAAGGCTATGAATTATGGTGCGTAGAGGGCGCCATCAACGTTTTTTTCCCACGTCCGAGCTCTCTTCCTCTTTCGCTCTCGTAATTTTCACTAGAGCTAATGCAATTGGCGTTTTTAGGCGAAATAGATCAATTAATTTGCGTGTTTTGAATGAAACTGGAGTTCGTTGCATCACAGTCCCGGAGAATTTTCTTTAATTCTCTTTTCCGCAATCGATCATAGTTGGAGAGACACATTTCGCATGCCCCTTGTGCACATCTATAATTTGTGCAGTCGGCCCGGAGACCGTCTGAAGGAATAAGGTGCTCTCAGAGGAGGCATCAGCCTTTTAGATTTACTCTCAAGCTCATTTCATGTTTCCTTTCATGTAGTTGGTTGTGGGAGTGAGTCAGTCCGCCGAGGGTTGCAGGGGTTTGCATACGCAAAAACATCCTTAAAATTTTTTGACGAAGGTGAGCGCGAATTTTTACTTATTTATTTCGGGGGACATCTGAGACTTCGAGAAGTTTGCTATTCGTACATTAAAAAATGTTTAATCGTTCTTGTAGTAGGAGTTTTCGTGACACGTTTTTAGTCACAGCGCGGATTACGGCGTAAGAAATCACTAAATTTATCGTTATTCCGGCGTAAACAGATTATATAAAGTCTCGGAAAATGCAGGATGCAAATCCTGTTACCGGAACTAAGTCGTATGAGTGATAAAACGGCTTGTCAAAGCTATAATAATCCTTTTGAAAGGGTTCTCGTTTCAATCAGGATTTTAATCAGGGTAATTGAGACGAGGCATTTTACGTGAAGCTCTATCAAAGCAATATATTTTAATTAAACTTCATATTTTAGAAGACATGAAATTAATCAGTATTAATGTTGAAACAACAAATATTCCGTCAAAGTGATGATGTTTTCGCCAGAAAGTAAGTTTTTTCTGGGTGTGGTACACCATGTGCCGGCGTTCAGGGGCAGAATGATGAATAGCTGGTAAATCGTCCGATTTTTGCACATGTTTGCCCGTATTTATAGTACCATGCAGAAAAAAACATATGCCTGAATGGTAAATTAAATTTTTACGAGGGTAAGGTTTTTAGGTTTATTCTTGGACACTTTTATATGTATTTATAATATTAATGTCGTTACGATATGCTTGAACGCCTGCAATTTCACGTGTATTTGGGTTTTTTAAAGCAATGTCTCGCGTGTCGTTTGAGGTATCGAAACCAAACTTCAAGCTTGTAATAGTAGGAAATTCCAGGTCATGCTGCTGATATTTTAAATATGTTGTTTATTGCTTTCAAATTTTGGCGACGTTTTACCAAATTTTGTATATATGCTAAAACGCTAATCAAAATGTGGCTAATCGTCTCAACCAAGGTTTATAAAGTGGCGTAATTAATATACCCGCAACCCCTGCGTCTTTAAATATGAATATTTAAAGCAGATAACTGGCGGGGAAAAATGTGGACATTCTCAATTTCTCAGTACGTGCTTAACTTCGACTGTTTGTGTTTATACTTCAACCGAATTCGACTATTAACACGATTAAAATACAAGCATCAGAGGTTTACCATGCTTACGTTAGTCTTAAAAAGCTTAAAGTTTTCAGAGCATTTAAATTTTACAATTTCAAATTTATATTGTAAAGTGTTGTTGTACAATTTTGGTTTTTCCCAATAAAAATGTGGATGTCTAAGGTGAAAATTTAACACGGATTCATAAATCACACATACAGGAGTATGCATTCCAATAAAAATAAATATACCGGGTGTTTGAAAAATGGCGGAACAACTCTTCAGTACGTTATGTACGTGTTTTCAGAAGTCCCAAAAAAATATATATATATTATCATGAAGATTGCGAAAAAACGTTATTAACTAACCTAATGCTTGAATACCTCCGGCGTACTTCCTGATTTCTTAGTAACGTTGGTGACTGAAGTCCACCTTTTATTTTTTCTAAGACAGTAACCATAACAACCAGAACCTAGTCATTAATCGTTCTACATTATTATTAATAAAACAAGCTGTTACTTTTCATTAATAAATAAACAAAAAAAAAATTTACAAATTATAAACAAAACAAAAACAACAAAAAAAAATCAATTAAAGCGTAACTAGCTTAAACACTAGAAATGTTCAAAATTCCTTGTACATATGTATCAGTAAGCTCGTAATGTTTCGAAATTTTGATCATTTTTTGTAAAAGTAAACTGATTTTGGCAAATGACATACCCTGTAAGAAAAGAGGGGGTCGGTGGGCGGGGCTAGTACATGCCAAGACACAACTGATTTTGGAAAATCGCATGCCCTCTAAGAAAAGAGAGGGTGGGTGGGCGGGGCTAGTACTTGATAAGGTAAGACTGATTTTAGCAAATGACGTATCCTCTAAGAAATTTAATTAAATTATTATATGGAGCTAACTACAGGCTCCAAAGCATTTCCAAATTCTTTCCAAACAGGAAATACCCGGAACCTCAAGGTTGTTTTAAATTTTTCCAAAAAAACTGGGTCCCAAAATTAACTCAAAGAGGTCAGAATTTTCCAAAAGTAGAACACCAAAGTCCCCCAAAATTGTTTTAAATAATTTACAAAAAAAATCACCATGGGCTCCCAAAATAATACCAAACACTGCGGCACTCAAGCTCAAAAGACTTTTTTAAGTTCATCCAGCAACAAAACACTAGATTCCCTTTAAATTTATCCGAAAATAAAACACAAGAGGGCCAGTTCTGAATCAAACATGTTAAAATTTAAAGATCAGACCTTTAGATTTTTTATTTTTAAAAATTTTCGAAAAGTCTTGGATGCTTCTACTGACTTTAATTTAATATTTGAAAAAGATCTTAGAACTCTCTACTGTCTTTTTTCTCGGCGATCTCTACTGCTTAATTTTTTAAACAATTTGGAAAAATTTTGGGGGTCCTTAGTGATTTTTTTAATATGTGAAAAAACCTTAGGGATTCGTTGTGTTTTATCCTTGAAAAAAATCTCAGGAAACTCATCTATGGGATTTTAGGGCCCCCTTTCTGAAAAAAGTTGAAGAAATCTTGGGCGAACCTAGTTTTCAGGTGAAAGAATTTTAAAGTGCCATGTGCCCCTTTTTTTGTAAAAATTAAAAAATATTTCACGAACTCCTGGTGTTTTATTTTTACAGAACAGGTTCAGAATTGCCCCTAAGCGGACCCAAATTTAACTGCCAACATTTATAACGGAGAGTTTTATAAAACAATTTTTGATACGTCAAACATTTTTAACTGCTTAGTCGAAGTTTGCTGATTTGTACCATTGCTTCATATCATCTTTGTACATTATAACTGAAACGGTAATTAAACATGGTCATGGGCAAGAGAAAGATTAACTAAAAGTTTTATTGTTGTTATTGTGATAATGATCGTGTTGTTAAAGTGTTAGCAAAATAACCGATTTTAAAATCATTGTAACTCTACCAAAATATGAGAAGGAATTATTTTACTATTTTTCCCTAGTTGATTGTTAAGGGCGTAGGGAAGAGTTAATCTGCGATTTTCCAGACACTCGTGTCCGTAAAATGGTGGATTAACTCTTTATGACGTAGATTACGAAAAAAACATAACGTTATAAAAGTTTGGCGGCACAATAACACGTTGGTAAGCGGAGAAAGATAAGCGGCGTCGTAGTCTAGTGGTCAGGATACTTGCCCGGCAAACGAGTGACGTGTGGTTCGATTCCTACCTAATGCGTGAATATCTCCGGCTTACTTTTTGTTTTCTTAGTAACGATGGCGACTGAAATCCACCTTTTATTTTTTTTAGGACAATAAACACAACAAACCGATTTTAGCTACTACTAGCGCCGCCCACCCACCCTGTCTTTTCTTAGAGGGTATGTCATTTGCAAAAGTTGATCTTTTTTAGCAAGTACTAACCCCGCCCTCTATTTTCTTAGAGATATCTCATTTGCCAAAATCCTAGCAGTTACTAGCCCCGCCCACCCATCCTCTCTTTTCTTATAAAGTATCTCATTGGCCAAAACGAGTCTTATCTTAGCAGCTACTATCCCGCCCACACCACCCTCTCGTTTCTTATAGGGTATGTGATTTGCCAAATCAGTCTTATGCTAGCTACTAGTTGCTAAGATAACACTGATTTTGGCAGATGATATATTTTCCAAGAAAAGAGGGGGTGGGTGGGCGGGGCTAGTACCTGTTGGGATAAGACTGATTTTCGCAAATGAGATTCCTCTAAGAAAAGAGAAGGTGGGCGGGGCTACTTCCTGCTAAGATAAAACTGATTTTGGCAATAAGAAAAATAGGACAATTTTGACGTTGAAGTGTTTTTTTTTATTTTTTGTAAAAATCTCAAAGTCAGCGGTTTCTATATGGATGCGCAGGAATCATGGTCAAAATCTTTAGAAATCCACAACTTTGTAAAATATAATCTTCAAAATGGGGTGAAATATTAAAAAATGCATTAAGAAAACTTCATCGCAAAAATTTGGGTTGGTTTTTCACATTCTGGCTTTCGTAGATACAAGAAAATTGTTAAATTTATTCGAAAATAAAACATCAGTTGACCTAAAAGTAACCGCGAACATTTAAAACGTAGAGTTCTGAAAACTTCGTCAGGTTTTGATACGTCAAACATTTTTAATTGGTCACTCGATTTTTGCTGATTTGTACTTTCGCTTTATATCAGGCAAACATCGTTGTCAAATGGAATTTTATCAAATTATTACAAAAACAACACAACCATATCTTTGTACATTCTAACTGAAATATTAAAAAATGCATTAAGAAAACTTCATCGCAAAAATTTGGGTTGGTTTTTCACATTCTGGCTTTCGTAGATACAAGAAAATTGTTAAATTTATTCGAAAATAAAACATCAGTTGACCTAAAAGTAACCGCGAACATTTAAAACGTAGAGTTCTGAAAACTTCGTCAGGTTTTGATACGTCAAACATTTTTAATTGGTCACTCGATTTTTGCTGATTTGTACTTTCGCTTTATATCAGGCAAACATCGTTGTCAAATGGAATTTTATCAAATTATTACAAAAACAACACAACCATATCTTTGTACATTCTAACTGAAATGGTAATTAAACATGGTCATGGGCGAGAGAAACATTAACTACAAAGTTTTATTACTAGTTATTGTGATAATGAACCTGTTGTTTAGTTGTTAAACGTAGCACAAGAACCAATTTTAAAATCATTATAACTCCATCAAAGTATGAGAAGGAATTATTTTACTATTTTTCCCAGACTCACCAGTTGATTGTTAAGGGCCTATCCGTATATACCGGATGTCTGTAAAATGGCGGTATAACTCTTGAGTGCGTTATGTACAGGAGTTTATAAAAAAAGTAATCAAAAATTCCTTTATGACGTAAATTACGAAAAAAACGTAATTTTATAAAATTGTGGCGGCACAATAACACGTTGGTAAACGGATAAAGATAAGCGGCCTCGTAGTCTAGCTGTCAGGATACCTGCCCGGCAAGCGGGTAACGTGTGGTTCGATTCCCACAGTATTCTTCGCTTACCTTCAAAAGTAAAATTGACAATAATGACGCACCTAATGCGTGAATACCTCCGGCTTGTTTTTTTATTTTTTTTAGGACAATAAACACAACAAACCGATTTTAGCAACCACTAACCCCGCCCACCCGGCCTCTATTTTCTTAGAGAGATCTCATTTGCCAAAATCCTAGCAGGTACTAGCCCCACCCCCCATCCTCTCTTTTCTTAGAAAATATCTCATTGGCCAAAATGAGTGTTTTCTTAGCAGCTACTACCCCGCCCACCCACCCTTTCGTTTCTTATAGGGTATGTGATTTGCCAAAATCAGTCTTATCCCAGCTAGTAGCTGCTAAGATAAAACTGATTTTGGCAGATGATATATTTTCCAAGAAAAGAGGGGTGGGTGGGCGGGGCTAGTACCTGGTGGGATAAGACTGATTTTCGCAAATGAGATTCCTCTAAGAAAAGAGAAGGTAGGTAGTACTTCCTGCTAAGATAAAACTGATTTTGGCAAATAAGAAAAATAGGACAATTTTAACGTTGAAGTGTTTTTTTTATTTTTTTGTAAAAATCTCAGTCAGCGGTTTCTATATGGATGCGCAGGAATCATGGTCAAAATCTTTAGAAATCCACAACTTTGTAAAAATAATCTTCAAAATGGGGTGAAATGTTAAAAAATGCATTAAAAAAAACTTCACCGCAAAAATTTGGGTTGGTTTTTCACATTCTGACTTTCGTAGTACAAGAAAATTGTTAAAATTCTTCAGAAACGTTAATTTGAAAGCGTTTTCTTGTACTTTTAAGCCAATCAGAAACCCTACGGGCTCGGAAAGAGCAACGAAACCATCAAATTTTAGCTAGAAATCATATTTTGTCGATTTTTATTAAATCTGGGCTATATTTCAACATTTTTTGATGATTCATAATCGTCTCAGATACAAAAAGGAGACGTTTGGGTTAGTTTTTCACATTCTGGCGTTCATAGATACAAGAAAATTGTTAAAATTCTTCAGAAACGTCACTTTTGAAGCGTTTTCTTGTACTTTTATGCCAATCAGACACCCTACGGGCAATTATGAAAAAGCAATAAAATCCTTGAACGTCAAAATTGATCTGTTTGCTTTAAAAAAATTACCTTAAAATAGATGAAAAAACAAGCAAAAATAGCTTAAATAGATTAAAAAAAACGTGGGGCGAAACGTACCATTTTACTTTCTACTAATTTCAAATTAGAAATTTCATCTAAACCGTTCGATAATGCAATCCGAATATTTCAGATGAGAATTGCATTTGAAATAACAAACAAGGCTTTTGGAATCACAAAAATTTATATTTGGTACATATAAATTAACGATAACGAACAGTTTCAAATTTAAATTGCAAGATGTTTTTTTCTCAAAAAATCTGGATGTCTAGGACAAAAACTCAACATGGGATGTGCAGAAGTATCTTCTTTTATAAAATTTAAGTAATATTTACTACTATAAATTAGCAAATGATCAGCATTTTACCATCTACACGATATTCCTAATACATATATAAAATTTGACAATTGGTTTAGTAGTGTCATAATTTAGCACAGGACGCACATATACGTATTTTCTACCAAATATTTATTTATTCGTGAGAGGTAACCTCATGTACCTACTCGTACAACCCTAATGAACATAAAAGTGCCCACAATCCTGTCGTACTGCCGCAAAAAACCACAACGCCGCAACCTTAAATCTTAGTCGTCGCGTTCGCAATCTCCCGACGTAAATTACATCAGAAAAAACGTCCATTCTAACCCCCTATTGGAATCCGGAAAAGGAATCAGACAGTGGAAAACTGCGCGATCGTTCATCCAATTAACACCGGAGTTTGTTCGCAATAACCCACCGTTGCAGCACAAAACCTTTCGAACGGAAAATCGCGAAACCGCAGACAAACTTTAAATTAGCACTCGACGTTGCGTTGTTGGTCACACTGAATAAAATAATTGATTTGGGATCGAACGGAACGTTTTTGCACGTTTGACCAATCGCACTAATGGTCCGAGGAGATCGGCGAAAAAGTAACATTAAGAAGTGTGCTCCTGGGCTTTTTTCAGACGTGATTAAGTGGATGCGGCAGTCGGAAACTTGGATAATTCAAAAACAACGTATTCATAGGATACGTTTTGTTAGTTAAAATTAATATTTAATCGAGCATTTTTTTTAATGTGTGATTGAGGAAACTAAGCGGGCCAGTTTCCGTGCCGCCACAAAACGCCCGATATTTTTTCAGCTTTGAAAAATAACATCCCTCTGTATCCACCACTTCCTCGAAATTGACCGATGTTTCCAGTACAAATAAAATTTCAGGTTGTACTTTCTCACGAATGTTTTTTCAGAAATTCCCTTGCACACTGCTGCATCAGAATCCGACAAATTATTTCTCAGCAGTCGACTTTCCTTTCTCTCCGAACTTTCTTCACTCTCTGCAGTAATTTAAAGCCGAGATATAAATAAATGCTCTTATAATACGGGCTGGAAGCAGGCCGTAAATTTAAAAGAGTCCCATTACGAAAAGTTTTTGTTAGTTAGCGCTCGGTGCCCGTATCAGACGAAACGGCGAAATTGCAGCAACACGGAATGAAAATCACTGATTGAAAGAAGAGATATCCTGTGATGTTCAATTGGAGAATTAACGTAAGGATCATGATCATCCCGAGCGAGCGAGAGGGATAAGAACCGGACTCTCGAATTCGCGTTCATGTTTCTGCACTTTTAAAAAAGATTAGCTCGCCTGGAAGGGTGCTTTAAAACAAAATTGAATTAATGAAGGGGGATTATTAAAATTTTAACCCGGCGATCGATTCAACGAAAATGTCCGAACGAAAATATGTGTCATAGAAAAAATTTCATTTCGCTCTGGATAAAGTACAACTCCAGAAAAAGTGCATTTCCTCGTTTTCATCTTTACTTCCGGTCGCAATAAGAATAAAAGATGAGAAAATTATGTTCGCGGCACCGGCATAATTCGAGCAAGTTCGATTGAAAAATCTCGAAATTATTTTCTGTGTTTGCATATTTGAGCTAAAGGACGGAATCTATTTTCTCTTGTGGCGGATTTATGAGAAGCATGGAGATTTTATTCTTATCGACAGTCTGGAGAGTTTCCAATAATTGAGGTATGTATTGGTAAAAATAATTTTAAATCTGCGAAAGAAACAGCTTTTAAGGAAGCTCGGCACCGTCTAATTTAATCCCTTGATCCTTTTGCCCGACGTTGTAAATATGGTTAGCACGTCGTCGTATTTATAATGCGGCGAGTTTGTCGCAGATTAACACTGCACCGCAACTTTAACACAATGATGGACCGACGTTATTACACAGTAAAGGAAATTCCTTATAAAGAGCTGCTTTATTTAATGACGCGCCAGAAGAATCTAAAAGAACGACCACTCCACACTAACAAAAACCGCAAAAACAGAGGCGTAGCAAGAGCTTTAGTGTTGGGGGTAATCTAAACAGTTTTGCCAACTTTGCACAAAAAATGCCAATTAATACGATAAACATATCTTTCTAATATCTACATTAATTACTTAATTAACTCTCTTATAAACTTTTTTAATGTTTTTTTTTGTTTTTTTGTTGTTATAATCATTTAAAAATTTTAATTAAATGAGCAGTTAAAATATACTTTTTGCCGCAAACCAAAATTTGGCTAATCGTCCCCACCAACAATTTGATGACGTCATTTCAAAGACTCCTATTTTAAAATGATTTAAATGTTACACAACAATATACTTCTATATTTGTGGTGTACGAATCCGTTTTGAGTTTTTTTCCCTAACTGACCATATTTTCGTAAATAAAATTAAAGCAGTATAATAGCCCTTTACCACTACATTATATATAAAGCTGTCTATGTTGATGACGTCAGCACAAATTTTTTATTGAATATATTAAGAACGAGTCACTATGAAATACCAAAAGAATAAAAATTCGAGAAATTGAAAATTCCTTAAATTTAAAGATTTGAAAATTGAAAAATCGAAAATTTGTATAATCAAAAAACTGGAAAATGAAAAAATTAAAAAACAGACTGAAAAAAGTGAAAATCGAAAAACAGAAAAATCGAGAATTTGAATTGTTGAAAGATAAAGAAATTGAAAAATAAAAAATAGAAAATTGAGGACGCGAAGGACAAAAATCAAAAAGTTGAAAAATCTAGAAATTGGAAAATCACAAATTTCAAGTTCTCGATTTTTCAATTTTTTGGTTTTGCAGTTTGTCAATTTGTGAACTTTTCTATTTTTCGACATTTCGGCTTTTCAATCTCTCGCTTTTTCTACTATAAAAAATTAAAACTCTGAAAATTGAAAATTCGAAAAATTGAATTTTCTTGAAATTGAATCGAAAATTTTTACAGTCGAGAAGTTGGGAAATTAAAAAACCGAGACAACGAATAACTGAAGAACGAGAAACTGATAAACCACAAATTTCAATTTCTCGATTTTTCAATTCTTAGGTTTTGCTGTTTTCCAGTTTCTGGATTTTTGGATTTTTTTGAAAAATTTAAAAAACCGAAAAATCTAAAAATTAATAAATCGAAAAACCGAAAAATCAAAAAACCAAAGATTAAAAAAAATTCAGAAGGTGAAATACCGAAAAATTGAAAATTCGTGGAATTGAAAATCTAGTAAAAAATCGAAAAACTAGAAGATCGAATAGTCGAAAATTGAAAAATCTAGAAAATGGAAAATCGCAGATTTTAATTTCTCGATTTTTAAATTTTTAGGTCTTACGGGATTTCAATTTCTGGATTTTTCTATTTTCCGAGATTTCGATTCAATCTTTCGATTTTTCGTTAAAAAAAATCAAAATACCGAAAATTACTAACCGAAAAACCGAAAAATCTAAAAAACAAAAAAAAAAAAGAAATCCTAAAATCGAAAAGTTGAAAAATCGAAAAATCCAAAAATTAATAAATCGAAAAACCGAAAAATCGAAAAACCAAAAATTAAAAAAAATTCAGAAGGTGAAATACCGAAAAATTGAAAATTCATGGAACTGAAAATCTAGTGAAACATCGAAAAACTGGAAAGCTGGAAGATCGAATAGTCGAAAATTGAAAAATCTAGAAAATGAAAAATCGCAGATTTTAATTTCTCGATTTTTAAATTTTTAGGTCTTACGGTATTTCAATTTCTGGATTTTTCTATTTTCCGAGATTTCGATTTTTCAATCTCTCGATTTTTCGTTAAAAAAAATCGAAATACCGAAAAATTACTAATCGAAAAACCGAAAAATCGAAAAATCTAAAAAACAAAAAAAAACAGAAAACCTGAAATCGAAAAGTTGAAAAATCGAAAACCCGAAAAATCTAAACACCAAAAGACCTAAAATTACAAAAAATTCATGACAAAATCGAAAAATCGGGAACGTGAAATACTGAAAAATTAAAAATTCGTGAAACTGAAAATCTAATGACAAATCAAAAAACTGAAAAATTGAAAAATCGTAATTTTTACAATAGAAAACTTGAGAAATGGGAAAATTAAAAAACAAAAATAAGGAATAATTGAAGAACCGAGAAACTGATAAATCACAAATTTCAATTTCTCGATTTTTCAATTTTTATGTTTTGCAGTTTTCCAGTTACTAGATTTTATGATTTTTTTTTTAAATTAAAAAATCCAAAAATTGATAAATCAAAAAATTGAAAAATCTAAGAACCAAAAAACCTAAAAATCAAAAAAATTCGGAAATCATAAAATCGAAAATCGAGAACGTGAAATAGCGAAAAATTGGAAAATTCGTGAAACTGAAAATCTAATGAAAAATTGAAAAACTGAAAAGTTGAAAGATCGAATGGCAGAAAAATTAAGAAATCCGATAAATCGAAAAATCCAGGTATTGAAATTTGAAAAAATTAAAAATTCGAGAAATTTAAAGACTTGAAAATTGAAAAATCGAAAATCTGTATAATCAAAAAGCTGGAAAATGAAAAAATTAAAAAACTGACACAACCAATAATTGAAGAATCGAAAAACTGAAAAATCGAAAATTTGAATTGTTGAAAGATAACAAAATTGAGGACGAGAAGCACAAAAATCGAAAAGTTGAACAAGCGGGAAATCCACAAATTGAAAATAGCAACAGTTAAAAATTGAAAAATCTAGAAATTGAAAAATCACAAATTTCAATTTCTCGATTTTTAATTTTTAGGTTTTTGTTTTTGTTTCGACATTTCCATTTTTCAATCTCGCTTTTTCGACTTGGAAAAAATCTAAAAATTGAAAAATCCAAAAATCTAGAAATTGATCGCAAAATCTAAAAACCAAAAAACCTAAAAAATAGAAAATTCCTGAAACTGAAAATTTAATGAAAAAGTGAAAAACTGAAAAGTTGAAACATCGAATAGTCGAAAAGTTAAAAAATCGGTAAATCGAAAAATCGAGGAACTAAGATACCAAAAAAATGAAAGTTCGAGAAATTGAAAACATTGAAAATTGAAAATTTGTATAATCGAAAAGTGGGGAAATGAAAAAGTTAAAAAACTCAGACAACGAATAATTGAAGAATCGAAAAAGTGAAAAATCTAAAAATTGGGGACGAGAAAGTTAAAAATCGAAAAGTTGAACAGTGGGAAAATCCAGGAATTGAAAATTAAAAACTAAAAAATATAGAAATTGAAAAATTCCAAGTTTTAATTTTTCGATTTTTCGATGTTAATTTTACAGTATTCCAATTTCTGGATTTTTCTTTTTTATTGAAAATCTGAAAAATCGAAAATTGGAAAACACAAAAATTGAAAAGCCAAATTTACGAATAACTGAATAATCGAAAAAGTGAAAAATCGAAAATTTGAATTATTGAAAGACAGAAAAATCGAAATATCAAAAATCTACAAATTGAGAACAAGAAAGACAAAAACTGAAAAGTCGAAAAATCCAGAAATTGAAAATTAAAAACTGAATCTAGAAACTAAAAAATAGCAAATTTTGATTTCTCTATTTTTCAATTTTTAGATCGTAGGGTATTTCAGTTTCTGAATTTTTCTATTTTGCATTTCGATTTTTCAATATTTAGATTTTTCGACTAAAAAAAATCGACAAATTATTATTAACCGAAAAATCGAAAAATCTAAAAAAAAACAAATCCAGAAATCGAGAAACTGAAAATCTAATAATTGTAAGTTTGAAAGGTCGAAAAATTGAAAAAAAAAATTGAAAAACCAAATTTACGAATAATTAGAGAATGGACAAAGTGGAAAATCGAAACACTGAAAAATTGAAAATTTGAGGACGAGGCAAGGACAATAATCGAAAAGTTGAAAAGTCGGAAAATCCATTAATTGAAAATTAAAAACTGAAAAATCGCAAATTTTAATTTCTCGATTTTTCAATTTTGGATCCTACATTATTTTAATTTCTAGATTTTTCTACTTTTCAACATTTCGATTTTCCAATCTCTCGAAAAAATCGAAATATCGAAAACATTGTTATCGAAAAACAGAAACGAAAAATCTAAAAAGTAATAATAATAATAAAAATCGAAAAGTTAAAAATGAAAAAAATTGAAAAATTGAAAAACCAAATTTATGAAAAAACGAAAAAGTGAAAAATCGAAAAGTTGAATTGTTGGAAGACAGAGAAATCGAAATGTGTAAATCGAAACATTGAAGACGAGCATGACAAAAATCGAAACGTCGAAAAATCCCTAAGTTGAAAATTAAGAGCTGAAAAATCTAGAAATAGAAAAATCGCAAGTTTTAATTTCTCTATTTTTCAATTTTTAGGTCTTACGGTATTTCAATTTCTGGATTTTTCTATTTTTCGATATTTCGATTTTTTGACTAAAAAAAATCGAAATATTCAAAAATTATTAATCGAAAAACCTAAAAATAAAAAAACAAAAAAAAACAAATCTTGAAATCGAAAATTAAAAATTTGATAAGTCGAAAAATTGGGAAAAAAATAAAAAACCAAATTTACGAATAATTGAATCATCGGAAAAAGTGACAAATTGGGAAATTGAAGAACTTAAAATTGAAATAACTGAAAAATTGAGAAGTAGGGAAATGGAAAAACCAAAGTTGTGAATCGCAAAAATTGAAAAATTTTAAAATTGACTTAACTTAACCTGACATGACCCGACCTGACCTGACCTGACAAGTATCAGATCACCCCTCGAAGTGTGAGCGAAGTACCGCATAAATTCTTTAGACCAATTTTTTCTCATTGGATAATAAAATAGTCAGCAATCCAATAACAGAAGTTTGTTCATCTTAAGCTGTAGCAACAAATATGTTCATATATATTTTTGATGTTTAGGTAAAACATTACGCTTTTTTAACAGCATACAGGGTGTTCTGATTAACAGTTAAAAGCTAAGATCGTACCGTTCTTAATTAATTTTTCCCTGACGGAATGTAGCAAGTCCGTTGCTAAAATGACAATTAACTCAGTTGGTTTGAGGGATCGCTCGATTCTAGAAAAACATTGCTTTAAATAACAATCCTAAAACTAAAGTTTCGAATATGAGAAACAGAATAGTTGTTCCAACTTTATCTTTTGAGGTGAAGCTTTCACTCCAAAAAACCTTCGTTAGCCGACTATTCCGAATTCCTTTTTACTCCCGATAAGCCGATCAATCTCATTAATCTCTCTAAGTCTCCAACACACCCTACTACACCTGCCACCATCTGCACAAACCTTCCACGAACCGGAAGAACCTTTCTTTACTTCATCCCCTTGATCTTTAATGCATATGTGCCGCCAAAAGAAAATTTTCGGAAACGCATCTATCGATTTGTCTCACGATAAATTGTTTGTGATAGACGATAAATTGCGGTAGTTTGTTAAACTTTATGACGTTTTTGTTATCAGTAGGAAGTAACGAAGTTAAATATAGGGGCAGGCGATGTTTTGTTCCGGCTTTCTTTTTGTGTTTTGTGAGACATAAATAATAGAAGCTGCGGAAAGTTTATCGGGTCAGGTCGGAGTTGTAAGCGTTTAGGCAAAACGACGCTTTTTATCGCGTAAGGTTTACTCTTTACAGTTTACAGCTAATTTATTTATTCTTCTTTAACTTAGAAAATATTAACTGCATATTCGTGTTTTCATTAAAACAAAAAATAGTTAGAGCAGCATATAAAAAGCTATAATCCTTTCATCTCCAAAATACTACAATTAAGTGATTAGTGCTGGCCATAACGCATGATGACTGTCATAATATTCTCAATAAAACCCTCCCAGAAATCATTACCCTTATAAACGGCAGTCTCCATTACGCAAGTCCTCGACTCCTCCGCTACAGGGTAGATTTAACGTCTCTTTAACTCTATTACGAACAGGATGACCAACTCAGACAAACACTAAGTCGGCAATACAATTTGTCTAGCAATTAATTGGGGGGCGTTTTATGTCGTCGGTGTCTTCCTTGACTGTTTATTAATGCGATTCTAAGGGCGCATTTAACAATAACTTATCCCCAATCGTTGCACAAGTGGCTCGAGTATGACCATAATTTAATCATTACCAAACCATCTCATTAGTTTCGAGAAATGATTTAAGAGGGTCGAGTTCAGAACTCGACTTACTTCATACTTAATCCTCTGATTTGAAAAGCGGGAAATACAAAAACAAGTTGTTATGCATATCACATCAAATCCGAATACTGGCAATGCAAGCGAAATAAGTGAGGAGAAGCCCAAACCAAATAAATAAAATCTACTCGCGTTCTAATTTAGTGTACGTTCGCTTGGATGCCTTATCCATAAATAGAAGGAAAGAAAAAATCGATCTGGTGATGTGTTTTATGATGTTATCAAATTACGTGCTGCGTATAGAATAGTAAGATATAACTTGAGAGATATGTGGGTTTGGAAAATTTATTGTTTGAGGTTTTTACGATGATGGGAACGAAATATTAAAAAAAAATGTGCGACAACACATTTTCAAGCTACGCTTTGTTTTAACTTGTAGGGGTTATCGCAAAAAACACGTGAAATTAATTAAATTTTACAAGACAGACGGGTACTGAAATTTAAAAGGCATTCTGTCTAAAAGAACTTTATTAAGTTAATCACTAATTTATTTAGATAGTTTCTGAGCTCATTAATGGAACAAACTTCTGAAATGTAAACTTTGAGTTCGAGAACTAAAGAAGTTTAGTAAGTGCGACGACATTTAATTAGGAGAGCTTTTTTGTAGACGAGCTTTATTATTAATTAACCAGAAAATACTGAGTAAACGTCGTTATTATTTTCTTGGTTGATTTCTTGCGATTCGGACTTATTTATATTTGTTGGAAGATTAATTAGAGTACGGAAGTTAGCAGAATGATAAATAGTTGGCAAGTCATTCGATTTTCTACATAAACAAAAACTTTCAACTGCTTGTTTAAAATTGTTAAATGTATAAAAAAAAACGAAAAAAAAAACAGAAAAACTGTTTCAAAACCAAAAAAAAAACATTTAATAAAAAACGGATTTCTTAACAATCTACAACCATGTCAATTTTGACAACAGGAAGTAAGGTGGGTGACAGTTCACACAAAATTTGTTGATACCAACTAAAACAGTAATTCCAATCAGATCAAACAAATTACTAAAACACAAGACGGGGAGGGTGGGCGGGGCTAAGTATATTCTTCTGTCGAATGGGAGTAGAAACTAACAGAACCTAAATAGGATGTGAAAAACGTTAAAAAGTAATTTCTTGTATCAATTTTTTTTTTATTTAAGAAAAAAAGAAGACGGGTGGGTGGGCGGGGCTAAGTTTAACTGGATAGGTATTAGCCCCACCCACCCACCCGTTATTTTCTTAGGGTTTGTCGTCTGCCAAAAGCAGTTTTATCTTAGCAAGTACTAATCCTGCTCATTCGCGTTATTTTCATTCTAACAATTTTATTCTGTTCAATACAAGATCCACTTCTCATTACGACCAGATCAAATAAATTAGTAAAACACAAGGCGGGGTGGGTGGGCGGGGCTTGCTATATTCTTCTGTCGAATGGGAGTGGAAATTAATAGAACTTAGGATGTGAAAAACACAAAAAAGCGCTAAACGTAACTGTTTTGTATAAAGATCTAAAACAGTTATTCTTTGTATAAAAAATGTTTATCTTATTTCAGAAGAAAAAAGAGAACGGACGGGTGGGTGGGCGGGGCTAAATTTAACTTTTCCTCACTGAGTCTTTTATAAACAAGCAATAGCCCAACTCACCCGTAGGTAGCCTAGGATTTCGCAGTTTGGAACTAGGAGAAGTCCTGAAAAATAGTGGTTAACTTTTTCAAATTCAAATTTTCGATACCTCGATATTCGGAATTTTTGACTATTTTCTGAGGACCGTCGAAAATTCCCAAAAAATTAGTATTCGTTATTTTAAATCTCCAGACGTTTCTGGCGGCATCATTTCTTTTCTAATTGCCCCCATATTTTCAGAAACACCAAAATGAAATTTGACAAATTTTGACATTATTTAAAAATTGGAACTTAAAAGCGAACATTCCGAAAACCACTTGTCGTATTGGCTTTGGATTATTTTTTCTGATAGATAGATAATTTCTGCACAAGTACGATTTTTTTGATAATTTTTGTCCGATCAGTTTTTCCAGAATTACACAAAATATGGCCTCATTTTTCATTTTCGTTTGCAATCTCGGTCCGAGACGATCAACACCTTATGTTTTATTATTCAGCGTGTCGAAATCTATTTTCCAGATTTTTTGACGATTTTTAAGCAACTTCGGCAAAAATTCAAATTTTTGATACCTCGATATTCGAAATTTTTGACTACTTCCGTCGAAAATTCCCCAAAAAATTATATTCGTTATTTTCGATCTCCAGAAGTTTCTTACGTCATAATTTCTCTTGTAATTGCTCCCATGTTTCCGAAAACACCAAAATGAATTATGACAAATTTTGAGATCAAGTACGATTTTTTCATAATTTTTGACTGCTCAGTTTTTCCAGAATTACACAAAATATGTCCTTAACAAAAATATCCACAACGATTGTTCTTTCATTTTTTATTTTCTCTTGCAATTTCGGTCCAGGACGATCAATGACGGATGGGTGGGTGAGGCTAAGTTTTACTTTACCTTACTGAGTCTTTTATAAACAGGTAATAGCCCCGCCCACCCACCGCCTCTTTGTTCTAGTGACTTTTCTTAATACCGTTAATTAATTGGAATAGTATTATTTTATCGGAATCTTAGACAAATCCATTAATCACTGAAACGGAGGCGGGATAAGTGGGCGGAGTTAATTATATTCGTCTGTCGAATGGGAGTTGAAACTAAACGAAAAACATAAACAAAGCGCCAATCATAACTGCTTTTTATAGAAAAAATTAAAAAAGTAATTTCTTATATAAAAGAGTTATTTCTTATTTCAGAAGAAAAAATGAGAACTGTCGGGTGGGTGGGCGGGGCTAAGTTTAACTTCTTCTTACTGGGTCTTTTATAAGCACGCAATAGCCCCGCCCACGTACCCGTTTTCATTCTAGTGACCGCACTTAATATTGTTCAGTCATACCTTAGCAAGGACTAGCCCCACCCACCCACCCTTGATTTTCTTACAGGGTCTGTCTTCTGCCAAAATCAGTTTTACCTTAGCAAGTACTAACTGTGCTCACTCGTGTTATTTTCAGTCTAACGATTTCATTTCTGTTCAGAATAAGGACCACCTTCAATTCCGGCCAAATAAAATATATAACTAAAACACAAGGCGGGGTGGGTGGGCGGGGCTAAGTATATTCTTCTATCGAATGTGAGTGGAAACTAATAGAACCTAAAAAAAGCGATAATTGTAACTGTTTTTTTATGAAAAACTAAAAAAGTAATTTCTTGTATGACAAATTTATTTCTCATTTCAGAAGAAAAAACAAAGAAATCGGACGGGTGGGTGGGTGGGTCTAAGTTTAATTTTACCTTATTGAGCCTTTTATAAACAGGCAATAGCCCCGCCCACCCACCACCTCATTATTATTTTATTCAAATTTTAGACAAATCCATTAATCACTGAAACGGAGGCGGGATAGGTGGGTGGAGTTAAGTATATTCTTCTGTCGAATGAGAGTTGAAACTAATGGAATCTAGGATGCGAAAAACGTAAAAAAGCGCCAATCATAACTGCTTTTTTTATAAAAAATTAAAAAAGTAATTTCTTCTATAAAAGATTTATTTCTTATATCAGAAGAAAAAATGAGAACTGTCGGGTGGGTGGGCGGGGCTAACTTTAACTTCTTCTTACTGTGTCTTTTATAAGCTCCGCCCATGTACCCGTCTTCATTCTAGTGATTGCACTTAATATTGTTCAGTCATATCTTAACAAGGACTATCCCCACCCACCCACCCTTGATTTTCTTACAGGGTCTGTCATCTGCCAAAATCAGTTTTATCTTGCCAAATACTAACCCTGCTCACTCGCGCTGTTTATAATCTAACCATTTCATTTGTGTTCAGTATAAGGTCCACCTCTCTTTCCAACTGAATAAAATAAATCACTAAAATACAAGACGGGGTGGGTGGGCGGGGCTAAGTATATTCTTCTATCGAATGGGAGTGGAAACTAATAGAACCTAGGATGTGAAAAACGTAAAAAAAAGCGCTAATCGTAACTGTTTTCTATAAAGAACTTAAAAAGTAATTTCTTATATGAAAAATGTATTTCTCATTTCAGAAGAAAAAACAAAGAAAGCGGACGGGTGGGTGGGTGGGGCTAAGTTTAACTTCTTCTTACTGAGTCTTTTATAAGCAAGCATTAGCCCCGCCCACACACCCCCTCTCTTCATTCCAATGACTGCACTTAATATTGTTGAGTCATATCTTAGCAAGGACTAGCCCCACCCACCCACCCTTGATTTTCTTACAGGGTCTGTCTTCTGCCAAAATCAGTTTTATCTTAGCAAGTACTAACTGTGCTCACTCGTGTTATTTTCAGTCTAACGATTTCATTTCTGTTCAGAATAAGGACCACCTTCAATTCCGGCCAAATAAAATATATAACTAAAACACAAGGCGGGGTGGGTGGGCGGGGCTAAGTATATTCTTCTATCGAATGGGAGTGGAAACTAATAGAACCTACATAGGATGTGAAAAACGTAAAAAAAGCGCTAATCATAACTGTTTTTTTTATAAAGAACAAAAAAACTAATTTCTTGTATGAAAAATTTATTTCTCATTTCAGAAGAAAAAACAAAAATATCTGACGGGTGGATGGATGGGCTAAGTTTAACCATACTTTACTGAGTCTTTTATAAACAGGCATTAGCCCCGTCCACCCACCCCCTCTTTGTTCTAGTGACTACTCTTAAGACTGTTAATTAATGGAAATATTATTTATTATTTTATTAGAATGTTGGACAAATACATTAATCACTGAAACGGAGGCGGGATAGATGGGAGGAGTTAATTATATTCCTCGGTCGAATCGGAGTTGAAACTAATGGAATCTAGGATGCGAAAAACGTAAACAAAGCGCCAATCATAACTGCTTTTTATATAAAAAATTAAAAAAGTAATTTCTTGTATAAAAGATTTATTTCTTATATCAGAAGAAACAATGAGGACTGTCGGGTGGGTGGGCGGGACTAAATTTAACTTCTTACTGAGTCTTTTATAAGCAAGCATTAGCCCCGCCCACCCACACCCTCTCTTCATTCTAATGACTGCACTTAATATTGTTCAGTCATATCTTAGTAAGGACTAGCCCCACCCACCCACCCTTGATTTTCTTACAGGGTCTGTCATCTGCCAAAATCAGTTTTATCTTAGCAAGTACTAACCCTGCTCACTCGTGTTGTTTTCATTCTAACGATTTCATTTCTGTTCAGAATAAGGACCACCTTTAATTCCGGCCAAATAAAATAAATAACTAAACAAGGCGGGGTGGGTGGGCGGGGTTAAGTATATTCTTCTATCGAATGGGAGTGGAAACTAATAGAACCTACATAGGATGTGAAAAACGTAAAACAAGCGCTAATCATAACTGTTTTTTTATAAAGAACAAAAAAACTAATTTCTTGTATGAAAAATTTATTTCTCATTTCAGAAGAAAAAACAAAAATATCTGACGGGTGGGTGGATGGGGCTAAGTTTAACCATACTTTACTGAGTCTTTTATAAACAGGCATTAGCCCCGCCCACCCACCCCCTCTTTGTTCTAGTGACTACTCTTAAGACTGTTAATTAATGTTAGTTATTATTTTATTAAAATCTTAGACAAATACATTAATCACTGAAACGGAGGCGGGATAAGTGGGCGGAGTTAATTATATTCCTCTGTCTAATGGGAGTTAAAACTAACAGAACCTAGGATGCGAAAAACGTAAACAAAGCACCAATCAAAACTGCTTTTTATATAAAAAAATTAAAAAAGTAATTTCTTGTATAAAAGATTTATTTCTTATTTCAGAAGAAAAAATAAGAACTGTCGGGTGGGTGGGCGGGGCTAAGTTTAACTTCTTCTTATTGAGTCTTTTATAAGCAAGCGTTAGCCCCGCCCACCCACCCCCTCTTTGTTCTAGTGACTACTCTTAATACTGTTAGTTAATGACAACATTATTATTTTATTAGAATCTTAAGAAAATCTATTAAACCGTTGGTTAGAAAATAGATCAGTTGTAAAATAAAATATCTAGAAAATATTACGACAGTTTTAGATAAGAAAACGAGAGGTGAGAATCATATTTACAAAACAATATTGCGGATGCTCCTCCCATTCGCACAAGCTCCACCTTAATAAATCATTTCATTGGCCTAGAGATGAAAGGCTGTTTGCAATTACACCTCATTGTGTCTACATGATTTTTTATTATTTAAGTCTAAACACTGACGACAAAGTCGTTCAAAAATACAATTTAGTAAAAAATATATTTTATTAAGAAAAAATGGCAGTTTTAGATTCTATTTATCTCAAAGCGAAAAAAATGAGTGGTCAAAGCTGAGTAGGGGTGGGTGGGCGGGGCTCACTTTTTTCTTAGTAAGTACTAGCTCCACCCACTCGCCCTCTATTTTTCAAGAGCGTGTTATTTTTCCAAATTGGTCTTATCTTGGTAGGTACTAGGTACTAGGTAGGTAATAGGTAAATTTACTAAAAAATATATTTTATTAAGAGAAAAATTGCAATCTTAGATTCTATTTATCACAGAACGAATAAAATTAGTGATCAAAACAGAGTAGAGGTGAGTGGGCGGGGCCATTTTTTTTTTGTTTGATTCTTAGATTCTGCTGTTTGTCAAAACAGAAGTCAATTCCCATTTTACAATAAATAAAATAAGTCAATGAAATGGAGTAAACAGGTGGGCGGGACTAAGTTTAGCGCTTTTCTAATCTCATAAGTTTAACTTTTTCTTACAGAGTATTTTATAAGGTAAGCAAGCAATAGCTCCGCCCACCTACCCCCTCTTCATTCTAGTAACTGCACTTAGTATTGTTCAATGGGTCAGTCATATCTTAGCAAGTGAACTGAACAATTAGAAACGCCAAAATTGAATACCGTTGAGACGAGAAAAGTCTGAGAAACTAAATATTCATGCTAAATAAGAAGAGAAGAATGACCAAATTGAAGCTGCTAAGAGATTTTCTCTTAATTTAAACTTTAAAGAACCTAAAACGTCTTAACTCCAAACATAAAACCTAAGTAAAATTAAATTACGAAGAGTGTTACAGAGCTCATTTTAGGTTCGTGTTAGACACTTTCACGGTTTAACTGTCAACGACTGACTGGAAAAAGTTGATTGATTCGAAAGATAGCCCAGAACTTAATACATACTTCCTTAAGGCGAAATGTTATATCAAATCCACATTGTGTCTGACTTGTATCATTCTGTTTTGACACTTAAATGTATACAAAATTTTGACAAATCAAGTGTATGACAACTGCTACTAGTTAAGCTTCAAGGCCTCTTAAAAAGTGCATTTTTTTCTGCCAGTTTGTAGTATCTCTAGTCTTAAGAACACGCCTTTAAGGTGCAGCTGCATTCGGACATTTCTAATTTTTAAAAAAATGCGATGTGGTTGAAGTTTCGTTTGTAGGAAAATCTCCATCGATATTACTACATAGTTTACGTTTACTGGTTGCTGCCTAGTCCGTTGTAACCCAATTTTCATTATCTACTCTTCGACTAACTCTTCAATCAAGCAAAGTGCCCATAACCACCAGCGCGATTATTGCCATTCAGTGGTGGAAAGTTTTAATACTTGACTGGAAGTTCATGTGGCAACCGCCATAATTAAACAATTAGTTTGTTGGAAACTTACTAAGACAAACAGAGCATAACAGGTTATCCTCGTAGAGCTGGTGGCTTCCTTCTCTTTACATCCCCTGAATAATTTGTGCTCGTAAAGACTCTCAACATTTTAATCAAAGCTCAGTCAAGCGAACCGCCACGGGAAATAAAATATGACACGCTTGGTCCAAATAATTATCCGGATTTAAACTTACTAAACTCCTTATTAAACAGGCGACGAGAAAAAGCGTAAATGCGGTCTCAAAGTGACAATAAAGATAACCCAAAGGCGATATTTTATCAGGATTCTCCTCTTCCTTTTTTATGCACGTATAAAATGGAACGACTGTATTTATAAATTTTGCGTCAAAGTCAATTTCATGCGTTGCTGGTCGGAGAAGAGTCCGACGGAAAAAATTGGATGGCTTTCGAGAATGGGAGCGTGTTTGTTTTGGCTCGGATTCGCCGATAGTTAGCCATGTTCGTTATGTTTACATTTATGTTTACACTTGTTCTTACGCGGTGGATGGAAAAAATTACGGGTTACAATGAGCGATATGAGAGGGTGCGGCGTTCAAATAAAAGACTTTTGACATTTATTCAAGACGAAACAATAAATGCACGCCCCAGGAATAATAAGGGACGCCAACGTTTTATTTCCGGGGAAAAGCGAAGGAGCTACAGGTTTAGAGGAGCGGTGCTTTGATTTCAGATGATTCATCTTGTCGAAACGGTTGTTGGGTTTTTTTTTCGTTCGACGAAAGTTTGCGTATTATTGTATCGACGACTCGGAAGGTTTGTTAATTTGAAACGTGTTCTACGGAATTGATTGATGTTGCATTAAAATATAACAACAAAGCATGTTCTAGTTTGCTAAATTTGTCACGTTCAGATACGCCCGCTATAATTTATGGCAACGTTGAAATTGACACGACGGCTTTGGGGGTGGTTTTCCACATACGAATAGGAATTAGAGTGCGGATCAATGGATACATTTAAAAGTGTCACCGGCTAAAAGCGTTGTCGAAACTAGCAACTGATATAAGAATCATTGGCGTCTAAGTTTTGTTCTGAAATGCGACCAGTTGGTAGCATTGTCAATGCGTCTAGTTTTTGAATGTCGTTTCCGTCACTCTAAAATCCGAATTTTTCGTCAATGCATCGTTACACCATTATCCAGCTCGCACGAATAACTTCAAAGAAAAATCAACTCGTTATTGGTAAGTGACGTCGCGATTGCAACCTGGCGGCGTCGAAATTACTGTTGCCTTTCAAGTCTTTGAAATGAAAGGAATTCAACATGAAACACTATTTTAACTATGTTGTTTTTCTAGAATAATACGTCGTCTAAAAAAATGTATAAAATGTTGAAAGACTCACCTTGGAGGGAAGTACTGCATTTTAAAGCAAGATGATTTCCATTGGATTCTGAAATGGATAGAAAATACAAGTTTACATGAAATAGTACGTACTTTTAGTTCTGTCAATGATTTATCGACGTTATAATGTGAACGAATTGCTCAGCACGGGTGTCGTTTTGGGATGCATGGGAGGGTAAAAATTCAGAAGTTAAGAAAAGTTGACAAAAGTAAATCATCCGATTGTCTACATTAAAAAAATTAATTTGAGCAGAATTTTTTAAATATTAAAATTTTGGGATTTTCAAAAAACCTTGACTCTATTAAGTAACAAATATTTGCTAATTTACGGAAAAAAGTACCGATTTAAAACAATAAAAACGAACCGATTTATGTAATAAAAGCCGGTTTTCTAACATCCCTGCAATCATGCCAACTTTGACAACAGAAAGTAAGATGGGGTGACAGTTCTACTAAAGTCAAGCAAAATTTGTTGATACCAACTGAAACAGTAATTGTTGATCATGTTGTACAAAGTATAAGTTTCTTCTGTTTAGTATAAGGCAACCTGTCATTTCGACCAAATTAAATAAAGCACTAAAAACACAAGGCGGGTGGGCGGGCGGAGATAAGTTTATTCGTCTTTCTAATGGGAGTGGGAGTTTTATATAAAAATGTAAAAAAGTAATTTCTTGTAAAAAAATGTATTTCTTATTTCAAATGAAAAAAAACGGACGGGTGGGTGGGCGGGGCAAAGTTTGACTTTTCCTTAGAGACTCTATTATAAACAGGAAATAGCCCCGCCCACCCACCCCCTCGCTGTTTTAGTGACTGCATTTAATACTATTCAGTTATATCTTAGCCCCACTCACCCCCCTCGTATTTTCTTAGAAAGTGTTATTTGTCGAAATTGATCTTATCTTAGTAGGTACTATAAAAATGTAAAAAAGTAATTTCTTGTAAAAAAAAATATTTCTTATTTCAAATGAAAAAAAAAGAGAACGGATGGGTGGGTGGGTGGGGCTAAGTTTAACTTTTCCTTAGAGACTCTATTATAAACATGAAATAGCCCCACCCACCCTCCCCCTCGCCGTTCTAGTGACTGCCATTAATATTGTTCAGTTATATCTTACTCCACCCACCCGCCCTCTATTTTCTTAGAGAGCGTTATTTGTACAAATTGATCTTATCTTGGTGGGTACTATAAAAATGTAAAAAAGTAATGTCTTGTGTAAAAAATGTATTTCTTATTTCAGATGAAAAAAAGAGAACAGACGGTGGGTGGGCGGGGCTAAGTTTGACTTTTTCTTAGAGACTCTATTATAAAGAGGAGATAGCCCCGCCCACCCACCCCCTCGCTGTTTTAGTGACTGTATTTAATGTTGTTCAGTTATATCTTAGCCTCACCAATCCGCCCTCTATTTTCCTAGAGGGTGTTATTTGTCCAAATTGATCTTATCTTGATAGGTACTATAAAAAATGCAAAAAGGTATTTTCTTGTATAAAAAATGTATTTCTTATTTCAGATGAAAAAAGAGAACGGACGGGTGAGTGGGCGGGGCTAAGTTTAACTTTACCTTAGAGACTCTACTATAAGCAGGAAATAGCCCCGCCCACCCACCCCCTATCCATTCTAGTGACTGCATCTAATATAGTTCAGTTATATCTTAGTATCTACTAGCCCCACCCACCCGCCCTCTATTTTCTTAGAGACTGTTATTTGTCCAAATTGATCTTATCTTGGTAAGTACTATAAAAATGTAAAAACGTAGGTTCTTGTATAAAAAATTTATTTCTTATTTCAGATGAAAGAAAGAGAACAGACGGGTGGGTGGGCGGGGCTAAGTTTCACTTTTTCTTAGAGACTCTATTATAAAGAAGAGATAGCCCCGCCCACCCACCCCCTCGCTGTTCTAGTGACTGTATTTAATGTTGTTCAGTTATATCTTAGCCCCACCAATCCGTCCTCTATTTTCCTAGAGGGTGTTATTTGTCCAAATTGATCTTATCTTGATAGGTACTATAAAAATGCAAAAAAGCATTTTCTTGTATAAAAAATGTATTTCTTTTTTCAGATGAAAAAAGAGAACGGACGGGTGGGTGGACGGGGCTAAGTTTAACTTTTTCTTAGAGAGTATTATAAACAGGAAATATCGCCACCCACCCACCCCCTATCCGTTCTAGTGACTGCATATAATATAGTTCAGTTATATCTTAGTATCTACTAGCCCCACCCACCCGCCCTCTATTTTCTTAGAGACTGTTATTTGTCCAAATTGATCTTATCTTGGTAAGTACTATAAAAATGTAAAAAAGTAGGTTCTTGTATAAAAAATGTATATCTTATTTCAGATGAAAATGGAGAACGGACGGGTGGGTGGGCGGGGCTAAGTTTAACTTTTCCTTAGAGACTCTACTATAAGCAGGAAATAGCCCCGCCCACTCAGCCCCTCTTCGTTCTAGTGACTGTATCTAATATTGTTCCGTTATATCTTAGCCCCACCCACCCGTCCTTTATTTTCTTAGAGAGCGTTATTTGTACAAATTGATCTTATCTTGGTGGGTACTATAAAAATGTAAAAAATTAATTTGTTGTGTAAAAAATTTATTTCTTATTTCAGATGAAAAAAAGAGAACAGACGGGTGGGTGGGCGGGGCTAAGTTTGACTTTTCCTTAGAGACTCTATTATAAACAGGAACTAGCCCCGCCCACCCACCCCCTCTCCGTTCTAGTGACTGCATCTAATATAGTTCAGTTATATCTTAGTAAGTACTAGCCCCACCCACCCGCCCTCTATTTTCTTAGAGAGTGTTATTTGTCCAAATTGATCTTATCTTGCTAGGTACTATAAAATTGTAAAAAAGTAATTTCGTGTATAAAAAATGTATTTCTTATTTCAGTGGGGTGCGATTTTGTTTCTCGATCGAAGTGATAAATTATCACTTGCGACAAATGTAATTGCGTAGCTTTTAAATGAAAAAGTTTGCATTTATTCTTTGCATATAAGCTTATTAAATGCTCAAAAGTTTACAATTACGTTAATTTTAAGAACTTGTAACTCAGAATTTCGATTTTGAACTTCTATTTTGACATAAATTTCGAGGTTATGTCCACGTTATGTCTCCAAAATTTATCACTTCACTCAGAGTTATGGAGAAAATATCACTCCATGAAGACTTGATTTCGTGACAGAATCGAGAAATGTGCCAGAAATGTAGCATCTCAACCAATCAGCAATCGAGATTTTATCGCTATAGAGTTTTTTTCCGATCGAGAAACAAAATCGCTTTCTAGATGAGACAAAGGAATGGACGAGTGAGTGGGCGGGCCTAAGTTTAACTTTTTCTTAGAGAGTCTATTATAAACAGGAGATAGACTTGCCCACCCACCCCCTCTTCATTCTATTAACTGCATTTAATATTGTTCAGTTATATCTTAGCAACTACTAGCCCCACCCACCCGCCCTCTATTTTCTTAGAGGGTGTTATTTGTCCAAATTGATCTTATCTTGGTAGGTAGGTACTATAAAAATATAAAAAAGTAATTTCTAATATAAAATTTTATCTCTCATTTCATATAAAAAAAGAAACCGAACGGGTGGGTGGGCGGGGCTAAGTTTAACTTTTCCTTAGAGAGTCTGTTACATACAGGAAATAATCCCGCCCGCCCACCCCCTCTCCGTTCTAGTGACTGCATTTAATATTGTTCAGTTAATTATTAGCAAGTACTAGCCCCACCCACCCGCCCTCTATTTTCTTACAGACTGTTATTTGTCCAAATTAATCTTATCTTGGTAAGTACTATAAAAATGTAAAAAAGTAATTTCATGTATAAAAAATGTATTTCTTATTTCAAATGACAAAAAAGAACGGACGGGTGGGTGGGCGGGCCTAAGTGTAACTTTTCCTTGGAGAGTTTTGTTAAAAAGGAAATAGCCCCACCCACCCTCTCTCCATTCTTGTGATTGTGTTTAATATTGTTCAGTTATATCTTAGCAAGTACTAGCCCCACCCACCCGCCCTCTATTTTCTTAGAGGGTGTTATTTGACCAAATTAATCTTATCTTGGTAAGTACTATAAAAATGTAAAAAAGTAATTTCATGTATAAAAAATGTATTTCTTATTTCAATTGACAAAAAAGAACGGAAGGGTGGGTGGGCAGGGCTAAGTTTAACGTTTCCGTAGAGAGTTTGTTATAAACAAGAAATAGCCCCGCCCACCCACCTCCTCTCCATTTTAGTGACTGTGTTTAATATTGTTCAGTTATATCTTAGCAAGTACTAGCCCCACCCACCCGCCCTCTATTTTCTCAGAGGGTGTTATTTCTCCAAATTGATCCTATCTTGGTGGGTACTATAAAATATAAAAAAGTAATTACTTTTTTCACCCACCAAATAAGATCAATTTGGACAAATAACACCCTCTAAGAAAATAGAGGGCGGGTGGGTGGTACTAGTACTTGCTAAGAATTAACTGAACAATATTAAATGCAGTCACTAAAATAACGAGGGGGTGGGTGGGCGGGGCTACCTCCTGTTTCTAATAATAGACTTCCTAAGGAAAAGTTAAACTTAGCCCCGCCCACCCACCCGTCCGTTCTTTCTTTATCTGAAATAAGAAATAAATTTTTTACACAAGAAATTACTTTTTACATTTTTATAGTACTTACCAAGATAAGATCAATTTTACAAATAACACCCTCTAAGAAAATAGAGGGCGGGTGGGTGGGGCTAGTACTTGCTACGATATAACTGAACAATATTAAATATAGTCACTAGAATGGAGATGAGGTGGGTGGGCAGGGCTATTTCCTGTTTATAACAGAATGTCTAAGGAAAAGTTAAACTTAGCCCCGCCCACCCACTCGTCCAGTCTCTTTTTTTCATCTGAAACAAGAAATAAATTTTTTATACAAGAAATTACTTTTTTACATTTTTATAGTACCTACCAAGATAAGATTAATTAGGACATATAACACCTCCTAAGAAAATTCACAAAAAAAACTCAAGCTTTTTTTTTTAATTAAATGTTATTTTGAATTTGTTGTACTTTGTTGTAAAACGTCATGTTTTAAAAGAAGTTGATATATTTTATCGTACTGGAAAAGTAATATTTTTTTCCAAATTTTAAGATTGCTGATAATTTTGAATAAATTACAAATATGTAAACAGAAAGAAAATTCTTTGAGAAAATTTGTATTTCGTTGAAAGTAGCGTAAATCAGACGGAAAAAGATGAATTTTTCATTCGTAATCAAAGTTTCTGATCGGCTTTTGACAGAAACACCATTTCCAATACAATATGTCATGATTCTTACACCCTCGATCCACAACATTTATTCCCATTCACAAAAAAAACTCAAACTTTTTTTAAATTAAATGTTATTTTGAATTTGTTCTACTTTGTTGTAAAACGCCGTGTTTTAGAAAAAGTTGGTATATTTTATCGTACTAAAAAAATAATAGTTTTTCCAAATTTTAAGATGCTGATAATTTTGAATAAATTACAAATATGTAAACAGAAAGGAACTTCTTTGAGAAAATTTGTATTTCGTTGAAAGTAGCGTTAATCAGACGGAAAAATATGAATTTTTCATTCGTAATCAAAGTTTCTGATCGGCTTTTGACAAAATTACCATTTCCAATACAATATATCGTGATTCCTACACCCTCGATCCACAACATTTATTCCCATTCGCAAAAAAAACTCAAACTTTTTTTAATTAAATGCTATTTTGAATTGAATACTTTCTATTAATTTCCATTTAGAAATTTGGTCCGCTACAAACATCTGCAATAATTCTTGAAGTTAAATTTATTTACGTGTTATTTATAGAAAACACATGTAAGTATGTAGCTTTATCTGCATAACGAAAATGAATTCTAACGACACGCGTTCTTAAGGAGAGATAAATTGCTACGCATCCAGCCCATTGTTTATCTAATTTGGGATTTCTTGACGAAACAAAGGATATTAACAACGTGAATAGAGTCGGTTCTCCTGCGCCCCGTATTCTCGTGTGA
The DNA here is from genome assembly GCA_022388445.1 of Zophobas atratus. Lineage (NCBI taxonomy): Eukaryota > Metazoa > Arthropoda > Insecta > Coleoptera > Tenebrionidae > Zophobas > Zophobas atratus. The sequence goes on from CM039448.1 coordinate 4,785,662, forward strand.
GTGGTCATTATTTGGGCGCGAAATAAGTCAGAATGGTAACATTTTCCCTGAATAGAATTCCCTCGCAAAAACTCTCAAGTCCTTTACCCAAAACTGTAAATTAAATGTGGGTGGGTAAGCGAGTCGACCCCTCGCAAGCGTCGAGTTAAATAATACAATAAGAACGTTCCAGGACTGATTTAAATTCTGGCAAACATTAGATATTCATGGAACTGGTTTGCGTATGCATAAACAAAGGCATGCGATATAATGGGCATAATTAGCATCCGTTTGTATTGATGAGGACATTAGAGATGGAACTAGTCACTGCTCCTCTAATCTAAGTTGGAAATTACGCCTTATAATTGAGAGAGAATGGATCGGTAATTTAAGGAGCAGTCGAGTTTCAAACTTACTTGCACAAGTAATGAGTGCGGAAGGCAATTTCGTTTCCACGGCGGCTTAACTAGTGTGTTGTCGCGATTCGATATTGCCTCTAATTTGTTTCCTATTAAAGTGGAGGAATATAAGAGGTGATCTATTTAGATTACTGTAAATTAATCAACAGCTTGTCAGATTTCAATATTCGTAGCCCGGCGCATCCACCATTTGTGAACTCCCTATATATGAAGGTAAATTCTTAAAAAACGAAAGAGGTTTTAACTGAGGAGGCCGACTAATGTCGAAATACCACGAGTGGTAAGCGCGATGTAGCCCAATATCCTCAAGAGATATTAAAATGTCTCGTGTGTATCTCTTTATTGCATTTTAGAGCTCGAATTTTTGTCGGTGGAAAGCTTTCAGCTGGTAACAAGTCAAGATTTCATCACGATAATTAACTAAACTGTGAAACGAAGTTTGATCTGGTACGCTTTGATCGCTGGAGTGTGACTGTTCGTTGTCCGGTGGATAACATGGACTGGTCCTGTGATGTAGCTGCACTAAATTCTGTCTTTTGAAGCAGCGACTACAAGGAAAACAGTCAAACAATTTAGACCGAGCATTCATATAAAATTCATTATGAACTATCGTGTGTTACGTCACGCCACTATATGTATAAAACGAGCTCATTTTCAACGCGAAATTGTTCCGCTCTATCAATATACCCGTCGAATTTTGATCACAAATGGAAATGATTATCATCATATGCACCATAATTTCCATGAAACGTATGCAAAAACGTCGTCAATTTCCTTTTACACCATCAAGTATTTGACAAGTCGTTCGAGATCCTCTCGATTTTGTTATAAATACGAACCATTCCGTCGGATTAATAATGGCGAAAGCATATCCGAGTGTCGTTTAAGTGATGGATCGTTGTAGACATTTTCCAGTTATTGTGCACTAGCCGTTTTATTATATTTCATTAATCTTGATCAAGCACCGGACAATCGAGACAAGCCGGACAAAGGTGCCACCTTTCCGGACGTTAGTATTCTTCCGATTTTTATAAAGAATTGTGTGGTTATTTGCTGGGGCGAAGCGGTCTTTTAACCCGGCCATTAGGGCCAATTTTTCCGATTATGCTATTTTGGACTAAAGAACCTGGTGGTTGTTAAAACGGTGGATTGCACGCAGTGAGAGTTTATCGAATTTATAATGGAGAGTGTAAGGTACAGTGGATGGTAATTAAATTTGTGGGGTGTTGGGAGATGGGTATGATAGCGGCGGACAATTCTAAATAGGACGGTTAACCCTCGAAAGCGGACACAATCTAGTGTTTGAACATAGAACCTTCGTTTGGTGATAAGCCGGACAGATACAATTTCTATTTCAATATTCAGAATTAGTACCGTATTTATAGCAGCTGCATGAAAAAGTTGTTTATTTTGCCCAATGTTTAGATGTAATATCTAATAATCAAATTTAACAGAAATACGGTTGCAATTAGTTGTGTGATATCGGCGTGACTCTTTGTATTATCGAAACAAGAGAAAATCTAATGAAAAGCACGGGCCAACATCATGTTTATTTGTACAGTTAGAACAAAGATTTAAAGTTCAAAGATATTTTAAAAAGGGAAATTATGGGTTATCTATTGAATCAATCAACTTTTTCCAGTCAGCCGTTGACAGTTGAACTGGTGTTTGTAATTCATAAGCGTGAAAGTATCTAACACGAACCTAAAATGAGCTCTGTAACACATTTTGTAGTTTAATTTTACTTAGGTTTTATGTTTAGAGTTAAGACGTTCTAGGTTCGTTTACGTTTAAATTAATACAAAATCTCTCAGCAGCTTCAATTTGGTCATTCGTATCTTCTTCTTTAATATGAATATTTAGTTTCTCAGACTTTTCTTGTCTCAACTATTTCAATTTTGGCGTTTCTAATTGTTCACTCAACTTATTAAGATATGACTGTACAATACTAGTCCAGTCACTAAAATAAAGAGGGGGTAGGTGGGCGGGGCTATTGCTTGCTTATAATATATTAAACTTATAAGACTGAAGAAAAAATCTAAACTTAGTCCGCCCACCTCCTTTTTTCTTTCATTGACTACTTTATTTATTGTAAAATGGGAATTTATTCAGTTTTGGCAAACAGTAAAATCTAAGATATAAAACAAAGTAAAAATTGGACCCGCCCCAACTCTGTTTTGATCCCTCGTTTTATTGGTTCTGAGATAAATACAGAATCTAAGCTTGCAATTTTTCCCTTAATAACATATACTTTTTACTACAGCTTCTCGTCTCCAGGCCAATGAAATGATTTATTAAGGTGGAGCTTGTGTGAGTGGGAGGAGCATCAGCAATATTGCTTTGTAAATATGATTCTTGTTTCAACTATGCTTATTTAACACCGGCTTAATATTTTCTAGATACTTTGTTTAACAACTGATCTATTTCCCCGCCAAGGGTTTAATGGATTTGCCTAAGACTATAATAAAATACTAATGTTGACATTAAGTAACAGTATTAAGAGTAGTACTACAATGACGAGGGGGTGGGCGGGCGGGGCAATCGCCTGTTTATAAAAGACTCAGCAAGGAAAAGTTAAACTTAGCCCCGCCCACCCACCCGTCCGTTCTTTTTTTTTTCAATCTGAAATAAGAAATAAATTTTTATACAAAAAATTACTTTTTACATTTTAAAGGACCTACCAAATAAAATCATTTGGACTAATCTATCTAAGAAAATAGAGGGAGGGTGGGTGGGGCTAGTACTTGCTAAGATTTAACTGAACAATATTAAATGCAGTCACTAGAACGAAGAGGGATGAGCGGGCGGGGCTACCTCCTGTTTATAACAGACTCTCTAAGAAAAGTCAAACTTAGGCCCGCCCACCCACCTGTCCGTTCTCTTTTTTGTCTGAAATAAAAATCATTTTATACAAGAAATTTTTTTTCATTTTATAGTACCTACCAAGATATATCAATTTGCCAGAATACATCCTCTAGATTAAGCGGGTGGTGGCTAGTACTGCTAAGATTAGTTACAATATTAATCGTCACTAGAACGAGAGGGGTGCGGCAGGCTAGCTCCTTTATATAAATCTTAGGAAAAGTTAAACTTAGGCCCACCACCCGTCGTTCTTTTAATCTTTGAGTACACCCCACCCACCGCCCTTAATTTTCTTAGAGATTGTATTCCAAATTATTATGGTAGTACTATAAATGTAAAAGTATTTCTTGTAAAAATGAAAAAAAGAGAAAGAACGGGTGGGTGGGCGGGGCTAAGTTTAACTTTTTTTAGAGAGTCTGTTAAAACAGGAAATAACCCCGCCCACCCACCCCCTCTCCGTTCTAGTGACTACATTTAATATGGTTCAGTTAATTCTTAGCAAATACTAGCCCCACCCACCCGCCTTCTATTTTTTTAGAGGGTGTTATTTGTCCAAATTGATCTTATCTTACTAGGTACTATAAAAATGTAAAAAGTAATTTCTTGTATAAAAATATATTTCTTAATTCAGAAGAAAATAAAGAACGGACGGGTGGGTGGGCGGGCTAAGTTAACTTTTCCTTAAAAAGTCTATTATAAAACGGAGGTAGCCCCGCCCACCCACCCCCTCTTTATTTTAGTGATGCATTTAATATTGTTCAGTCATATCTTAGCATGTTCTCGCCCCGCCCACCCGCCCTCAATTTTCTTAGAGGGTGTATATCTATAAAAATGTGAAAAAGTAATTTCTTGTATAAAAAATGTATTTCTTTTTTCAGATGAAAAAAGAAAACTGACGGGTGGGCGGGGGGGCTAAATTTAACTTTTCAATACTAAGTCTTTTATAAACAGGCAATAGGAAATGTAATTTTGTCAAAACCAGATCAGAAAGTTTGATTACGAATGAAAAATTCATCTTTTTTCGCCTGATTAACGCTACTTTCGACGAAATTTTTTCGATATTATTCAAAATTATTAGCAATCTTAAAATTTGGAAAAAACTATTACTTTTATAGTACGATAAAATATACCAACTTCTTTAAAACATGACGTTTTATAACAAAGTACAACAAATTCATAATAATATTTAATTAAAAAAAAAGTTCGAGTTTTTTTTTGTAAATGGAAATAAATGTTGTGGATCGGGGTGTAAGAATCATGATATTTTGTATTGAAATGGTAATTCTGTCGAAAAGCGGATCAGAAACTTTGATTACAAATGAAAAATTCATCTTTTTCCGTCTGATTTAGGCTACTTTCAACGAAATACAAATTTTCTCAAAAAAGTTTCGCTCTGTATACATATTTGTAATTTATTCAAAATTATTAGCAATCTTAAAATTTGGAAAAAACTATTACTTTTATAGTACGATAAAATAATACCAACTTCTTTAAAACATGACGTTTTATAACATAGTGCAACAAAATCAAAATAACATTTAATTAATAAAAAAAACAGCTTGAGTTTTTTTTTGCAAATAGGCATAAATGTTGTGGATCGACGGTGTAAGATTCATGATATATTGTATTGGAAATGGTAATTTTGTCAAAAGCGGATCAGAAACACTAGTTGAAATAGTGTTTGTTTGAGGATGAAATGTAACCAATGATGACAAAATCCTACTTAAAAAATATGGCTATTGTCTATTTAGTTTGGTCGAAAAGACAAGTTTTGAAAATTTCTGGTTGTTGCTGCATAGTTATAATCACTTTTTTTACTATCATAAGTCATATAAAAATCGAAGTTCACAAAAATAACACAAATATGTAACTTCTACTGTGTACAATTTTAAAATGTACATATAAAATTTCCTTAAAAATGTCGATGACGTCATGGTTACAAAATAATAATCATAATGGTCTTTATCGGAGATAATCGTACTCCAAGGGCAACATCCACACTAAAACAACGGTACAATAATAAAAAATCAATGTGTAGAAAATGCAGATCCTAATTAAAAAACTTCAGAAAATAATTAATAAAAATATAAGTAATTATTATCGAATTTGCTAAATTGATATGTAAATGACCTTTTTTTTTGTTCGAATTTAGAAAATATTTATTTGGTTGGAAGTAGTGTTAATGAAGCGAAAAAAGGTGACTTTTCAATTCGTAATCACACCTAAGGGCGGAGCTTATTTGCAAAATGCTATTTTCTATAACAATTTACGATTACAATAAATTAAACATGGTTAAAGTTTATGTTGGGAAAAAGGATTACCTGTATTTTAAAAAAAGGCAAAATATTACCGCCACCACGTCTCTCAATTCTGATGAATTTCATTCGTTGTCAGACTGAGGGGCGAGCGTAATTGCAAAATCCATTTTACTACAAAAATTCGATAGGAGGGTCCTAAAACTTGACATAAATTTTCTAATATATTAAATTTGCGCTACGGATACTACATCAAATGTTTCCCACAATTATCTGGTTGTAGACGTTCTACAATACACAGAAAAATTGCAATATTTTCTTTTTTTGTGTTGTTACCTTTATAAAAAATCTTCATTGGTAAAAAAAAATAAACATTTTGAACATCGTTTGAGAATTGTGGTTTTTGCAATTTTTTTTCATTTCTGTTGGAAAAAGAATTCGTGTATTTAAAAAAGTTAGTAGGCCGTAAATCGCAAAATCTAATTTTTTAAAGAAACGTAAATTATCGGAGTATATATACTTCAGGGCGAGGGAAGTTCTGTCAGAATAACCTTCACATTTTTTCACTAGCTTTGTTTTTCTTGTTTGTCATCAAAATTCCAAAAGCAACAACATTTTTTCAAAACCCAATAACACATATGTGACACTGTAGATTGGTATGAAAGCTCTTATTATTTGTTATCAGGCCATCCCAAGTTCATCGTTATAAAATATGTGCGTGTGAGAATGTACAACAGGACTCCAAGTACTTTTCCTTCTTCTTAGGTCGTCTTTCCAATTTTATATTCTTCTCGGTTCCAAATTAAGCCTTTCTAAATTTAAATTTGGAATAACGACCCATTATTATCAGGTCGCGAAGGCTTACTGTCGTCGTTTCGGGTCGTCTCCCACACATAAATTTCATTTAGTGGCGAGTTTATGCAAAAATTTCCTAATTGAATACACCCATACAAGTTATCTGAGCAGTTAAAGTAAATTAGGCTAAATTCGAGCATATGTATTCGCTCGAGCAGACTCGGAACCGACATGAAATCCCCGATGCTGAGAGGGAGACACACAACATGTGTAGTAGATCTTATCGGAACAAATTTACTGCCACTAGGTGAAATAACGTCTTGCTCCTTTACCTTTGCAAGCAATACTGCATCGATCCACACTTCTTGCAACTCGAAGAACAAATTTTGTATCGATTCGGTATTTTTCCTCTCACCGCAAATTCCAGCTAAAATCTTTCCAACTCTCCACACAACATGTTTCGTCAAAACAACACACCCTCACGTAATTCCTCCATGTAAATCCGGCCATCTGCAATTTTCCACAAAACAAGCATTCCGAGAGCACGCTAACCCGTTCCGATATCATGTTGGCTTGTTATTTTTAGCAGTCGGAAGTGAAAACCCACATCTTGTTGGCTGACCGAAGAAGTAGGACGAGCCGGCGAATATCGACCAGAAAATCAACATGTACGCTTTCTTCTTGGAGTGCTGGCCGTGTCACTTTTAACTAACCAACAAATGGTGGCAAATTAATGCATCGACTTAGCGAGCGTGTAAGCCGTAACGACATCCTCGGATAGATAAGCAGTGCTAGGTCACGATAAACCCAAGATGGATCGATCGGAATTAAGCGAGGCTATGCAAATGAACATGCACACTGGATTAGGGCGTAATCAGTAAACGGTACGTGACCATGGTTCACTTGAGCCGACGACAAGAAGGTCGGAGAGCGTCGTAGTCCCATCCGAAAATTCCGTCTGTCTGTCTGTCTGTCCGGAAATGTCGTCTGTCTCGAGGTTGTTGCTCTTGCCGTATAAACGAATTACACAAACTTCCTCACCGTGTTCTTATTACTTAGGCCAAATTAGAGGATTTTGCTATAATTTCATGACCCCGTAATATTATTATTTACATATTGCTCCTTACAGGAAAATGCTTTTTAGGGGTGTGACATCCCCATTTCGTGTTCTACCACGGTTCTAATCTCCGTTATAACTTCGTGCTCTTAAGGACGACCTCAGATGGTAATGGCTGAGTAATGCTAATCCCTTGGACCGTGGTTATACATAGGTATATAAACGATTTTAACTACGGCGCTTATCGAAGGATCCAGAAGGTTTTGTTAACTCGGAACATATTCAATTTCTCCTCGCCATTACGTAATTTGTTTCATAAATATGGAATACCCGGCTGTATATTTACCTTAATTAAAGTGTACTCTACATGGCGGAATTTGTTGGAAAGCGTCATGTGTCTTGATGAAAGGGATAGATTGCATAGTGCAGAAGGTAATCAAGAGCCGAGAACTTAATTGCGGAAGATTTAAAATCAAGCATAAATTCTCTTCGTACTAATCGCATTTTTGAATTGTTGTTCTTTCAGACCACCCCTTAACGGTGCCGCGTCGTTTGTTTATGGAAATGCTGTTGTTGAACGGGAATTACCCCGATTTTTTTCTAAGAAACTTCATAAGAAAACGAAATAAAAACTTCTAGATTCGGGTAAACTTTGTATTTTACAACAAGCTCAACTCGAACTCTTTTTGTGGCCAACGAACAACTTACCTTGTCTGGATTATTTCGGCTGGAAACTAGGTCATCAGAAAAATAGAATTGCGACTCGCGGAATAATTCGGTCACTTATTTTAAGGGTTTCCTGAAAATTGGAAGAGTTGTGTCACTAACAGGTTTAGCTTAGCATTGTATTAATGGCGTCTTCGGAAAGACTTATTAATAAAAGTTTATCAAGAAGGTGCTTCATGAAGCAACATAGTGGTTATTTTTAGTTAACTGAAGTTAAATTGACTTAAAAATATAAAGATATGTTTGCTACACCCAGAGAGTTGTTTTTAAATCAAGTCGGGTGGTGTAATATTGGTTGCATACTTTCAGTGATTTTTTTGTTTAAACTGAACATAAGAGCTATATATTGATGTAGCGTTTATTTCTCCTTGTCAAATGTGATTTGGATTTGAAACATTTACACACAACACCCTTGAACCCCAGTGCAGATTAAGAGGAAATTGATAATTTTATTGTAACACAAAATTACATTTTGTTCACATTCGGATATTAAATAATTGCGGGTTTAATGAAAATGTCAGAATCAAGGTAAATGAATTCATTAAATTCCAACGCATGTAAAATTGCTTTAGGTGTACGTTATGTTTGTTCGAATTACTGTTTCCTGATTGATCACTTGAATTTGTTACATAGTTTTAGTCTGTGTTGTGATGTTTGACAACCCCTTGATGATCCTCGAAAACTTTTCTTTCTTCAATTCTCGTAGTTGTTGAACCGATAAATCGGTTCGTTTCACGTTTTTTCAATTTGATATCAATTGTAAGCACGGTAAATCGTTAATAATTTTTTTCGTTTATGCTTCTCTAAAATACTAATGACACTATTTTCCAATTTTGCCGAATTCTTTAATTTATAATGACCAAAGATAGATTTTCGTAATATCAACACCATTGTTTGTAATTTACAATCTAATTCTCATCTGAAAGACTCAGATTCGATATTCGAACGTTTTAGATAAAATTTCTAAATTGAAATTAGTAGAAAGTAAAATGGTCGTTTCACCCCACTTTGTTTTCATCTATTTAAGTATTTTTTACCTGTTTTCTCTATTTTAAGGTGTTGTATCATTTTTTTAAGCAAACAGGTCAATTTTGATTTTTTATTGTATTTTATAACACAAAAACGTCAATTTTTGTAGTGGAGTTTTTTTTAATGCGTTTTTTAATATTTCACCCCATTTTGAAAATTATTTTTTGAAAAATTGTGGGTTTCTAAAGATTTTGAGTTTGACCGCGATTCCTGCGGATCCATAAGTTCGGTTTTGACAAATGACATACCCTCTAAGAAAAGAGAGGGCGGGTGGGCGGGGTTAGGATCTGCTAAGGTAAGAGTGACTTTGGCAAATGAGAGATTCTTTAAGAAAAGAGTGGGCGGGTGGGCGGGGTTAGTACTTGCTAAGATAAGAGCGACTTTGGCAAATGAGGGATTCTTTAAGAAAAGAGTGGGCGGGTGGGCGGGGTTAGTACTTGCTAAGATAAGAGTGACTTTGGCAAATGAGAGATTCTTTAAGAAACGAGTGGGCGGGTGGGCGGGGCTAGTAACCTCCAAGATAAGACTGATTTTGGCAAATGAGATGTCCGCTAAGAGAAGAAAGGGCGGGTGGGCGGTACTAGTACCTGCTAAGATAAGATTGATTTTGGCAAATGACATATACTCTAAGAAAAGAGAATGCGGGTGGGTGGGGCTAGTACCTGTTAAGACTGATTTTGGCAAATGACATATCTACTAAGGAAATAGAGGGCGGACCTGCTGAGATAAGAAATATGACGTATCCTCTAATAAATTTAATTAAATTATTCTAAGAAAAGACAGTAGAGGTGAAGCACTTTCATAGATTCCTGCGGATCCATATAGAAACCGCTGACTTTGATATTATTACAAAAAAAAAACTTCAACGTTAAAATTACCCTATTTTCTTAAAAATAAAATTATAAAGCAACTTATAATAAATTAAAAAACAAAATGTGGGGTGAAACTACTAGTTTGCCCCTTTTTTCGTATTATATATACTTATTTAATTTTATAGGACTGCATACTCCTGCACGTGTGATTTATGAGTCCGTGTCGAATTCTCACCTTAAGACATCCATATTTTTGGAGAAAGAATCAAAATTGTGTAACATTTTACAATTTAAGTTTGAAATTGTAAAACCGAATGCTCTGAAAACTTGTAAGCTTTTTAAGACTACCGTAAAATAACAAGATTCTAGGTGTTCCTGTTTGGAAAGAATTTGAAAGTGCTTTGGAGCCTCTAGTGTCTTTTCCTATAATAATTTAGTGAAATTTCTTATAGGATATGTCATTTGTCAAAATCGGTCTTATTTTAACAGGTACAAAACCCGCCCACCCACCCTCTCGTTTCTTAAAGGATCTCTCATTTGCCAAAGTCACTCTTATCTTAGCAGGTACTAACCCCGCCCACCCGCCCTCTCGTTTCTTAAAGGATCTCTCATTTGCCAAAGTCACCCTTATCTTAGTAGGTACTAACCCCGCCCACCCGCCCACTCTTTTCTTAAAAGATATCTCATTCGCCAAAGTCACTCTTATATTATCAGATACTAACCCCGCCCACCCGCCCTCTCGTTTCTTAGGGGTTTGTCATTTGCCAAACCCGGTCTGATTTTAGCAAGAATGTGTTGTTTAGCAGTTAAACGTAGCAGAAAACCAATTTTAAAATCATTATAACTCCACCAAAATGTGAGAACGATTTTTTTTACTGTTTTTCCCAGAACGACCACTTGATTGTTAAGAGCATCGCGGAAAGTTAATCCGCCATTTTAATTTATAGGATTGCATATTCCTGCAAGTGTGATTTATGAATCCATGTCGAATTTTCACCTTAGATGTCCAGATTTTTGGGGAAAGAATCAAAATTGTATCAAAACATTTTACAATTTAACGGATTGTTAATCAACATTTTTTCGATTATGGCTTCCTAAAAAATGATGACGTCATTTCATAATTTTGCAGAACAAATGTTTCTTAAATTATGTGTAATTTAGAATCCGTGTCGAGTTTTTACCGCTGACATCGACATTTTTGGGAACAAATTCAAAATTGTATTTTACAATTTAACTTCCAAGTTGCAAAAGCAAATGTACTGAAATATTGCAAACGTTTTAAGGTTATAGAACTTATAGGAAAGATGATAAATCGTTAATCAAAATTTGTTCGTTTAAGGCTTTTCCAAAAAATTGACTTCATCTTAGAATTCTGCCAAACAAACGTTTTTTAAATTTTGTAAATTAAAATATTCCTATATGTTGTGATTTATGAATCCGTGTTGAGTTTTTACCCTTAGCGACCAGATTTTTGGAAAAAAATCAACATTGTATAGCAATATGTTGCAATTTAATTTTGAAATAGTAAAACCGAATGCTCTGAAAACTTGTAAGCTTTTTAAGACTACCGTAAAATATCGAGATTCTAGGTGTTCCTGTTTGGAAAGAATTTGAAAGTGCTTTGGAGCCTCTAGTGTCTTTTCTTATAATAATTTAGTGAAATTTTTTATAGGATATGTCATTTGTCAAAGTTGGTCTTATTTTAACAGATACTAACCCCCCCACCCGTTCCCTGTTTTCTTAGAGGGTATCTCATTTGCCAAAATCAGTTTTATCTTAGCAGGTACTAACCCCGCCCACCCGCCCTCTCGCTTCTTAAAGGATCTCTCATTTGCCAAAGTCACTCTTATCTTAGCAAGTACTAACCCCGCCCACCCGCCCTCTCTTTTCTTAAAGGATCTCTCATTCGCCAAAGTCACTCTTATCTTAGCAGGTACTAACCCCGCCCACCCGCCCTCTCGTTTCTTAGGGGTTTGTCATTTGCCAAACCCGGTCTGATTTTAGCAAAAATGTGTTGTTTAGTAGAGAAACGTAGCAGAAAACCAATTTTAAAATCATTATAACTCCACCAAAATGTGAGAACGATTTTTTTTTACTGTTTTTCCCAGAACGACCACTTGATTGTTAAGAGCATAGCGGAAAGTTAATCCGCCATTTTAAGACACCCGGTATATTTAATTTTATAGGATTGCAAGTGTGATTTATAAATCCGTGTCGAATTTTCACCTTAGATATCCAGATTTTTGGGGAAAGAATCAAAATTGTATAACAACATTTTACAATTTAACGGATTGTTAATCAACATTTTTTCGTTTATGGCTTCCCAAAAAATGATGACGTCATTTCATAATTTTGCAGAACAAATGTTTTCTAAATTATGTGTAATTTAGAATCCGTGTCGAGTTTTTACCGCTGACATCGACATTTTTGGGAACAAATTCAAAATTGTATTTTACAATTTAACTTCAAAGTTGCAAAAGCGAATGTACTGAAATATTGCAAACGTTTTAAGGTTATAGGAAAGATGATAAATCGTTAATCAAAATTTGTTCGTTTAAGGCTTTCCCAAAAATTTGACTTCATCTTAGAATTCTACCGAACAAAGGTTTTTTAAATTTTATAAATTAACATATTCCTATATATTGTGATTTATGAATCCGTGTTGAGTTTTTACCCTTAACAACCAGATTTTTGGTCAAAAATCAACATTGTATAGCAATATGTTACAATTTAACTTTGAAATTGTAAAACCGAATGCTCTGAAAACTTGTAAGCTTTTTAACACTACCGTAAAATATCGAGATTCTAGGTGTTCCTGTTTAGAAAGAATTTGAAAGTGCTTTGGAGCCTCTAGTGTCTTTTCCTATAATAATTTAGTGAAATTTCTTAAAGGATATGTCATTTGTCAAAGTCGGTCTTATTTTAACAGGTACTAACCCGCCCACCCGCCCCCTATTTTCTTAGAGGGTATCTTATTTGCCAAAATCAGTTTTATCTTAGCAGGTACTAACCCCGCCCACCCCCCACTCTTTTGTTAAAGGATTTCTCATTTGCCAAAGTCACTCTTATATTATCAGATACTAACCCCGCCCACCCGCCTTCTCTTTTCTTAGAGGGTATGTCATTTGCCAAAATCTTTCTTATTTTAGCAGGTACTGTGATAATGTTGCCTAAATCATGTGTAATTTAGACCCTTGGCATCGAAATTTTTGGGAAAAAATTCAAAATTTATTTTTACAATTATTTAACTTTGAAATTGCTAAAATCGAATGCTGTAAAATCATGGAAATATTTTAAGATTATTTGAAACATGGTAAATCGTTACCGCAAATTTATCCGTCATCTTATATTTTTGCGGAATTTCTTGAAATCTATGAGTGTTTTTGAAAAAAAATCAGTTAGTCCTTTGTTCAAATCAACCAAATTTCATTTTCTTTTTTAACAGCTGATGTTTGTATTCTAAACGTGCTAATAGTCGAATTCGGTTGAAGTATAAACACAAACAGTCGAAGTTAAGCATATACTGAGAAATTGAGAATGTCTACATTTTTCCCGTTAGTTACCTGCGTTACCAATTATCATAAAACGAAAATCGCAAAATCTAATTTTAATTTTATAATTTTTTGAAGAAACGGAATTTGTCGGACTATACTTCAAGGGCGAGGAAAATTCTATCAAAATAACCTTCCTACTTACTTCATACTAGTTTTGTTTTTCTTGGTAGTGTTATCAAAATTCCAAAAACAACATCATTTTTGAAAATGCCAATATCATATCTGTCTTATTCGGAATTACTTTTTCTAATGAAAGACGTTTATATGTATTTCGTATGTCAAAGCGTAAGTGTTAAGTTTTAACAGTGGTTTTAATTGTGTTTTGTAAACTTTTATTCAATCCCTATCCTGTTTATAATTTCGTTTTAATTTCCTGAAAGTTTCGGGCATCTTCCGAACTTAATTAAATTGTGAGCCGTTATTTGTATATTTATTACAGCTGAGAAACCTTAAGATTTTCATTTTTTTACACCGTTCGTTCGGGTTCTTAATAACTTAGAGATTGTAATTTTCTAAATGAGTTACATTTCTATTAATAGCTTTAAATGAAAAAGCTTTTCCACTCCATGTTTAATATGGCAGAAAGCTTGACCTCTTTCAAATAAATTAACAAAAAATTAAAGAAAGCTGGCACCGACGTTAATTTCACGAGATTATTTTTTAAATAAACTTTTGTATAATAGTGTAAAACCGTCTGAAACGTAACACTTTCGTTTAAAATTGAAAGTAGCGTCTAAAAATAATGAGTACATAACCCGAAAGAGTCCATAATTCATCTTAGTGTCAGAGCAAGTTCCTCTTCTTTAATAGATGGTCATGTAAATGTGCGCGTGTTTACAGCCCGCATAAACTTAAAACGTAAACGTATGAAGGTACATTCTAAATTATTAACCGGCTTGAGACGTGTTAAGCAAGGGAATGTCGAGTATAACAGAGTAACGCGACTAGCAATGCGTATAATATTTACTGCTGGCGTTCTTCCTTTAATATTAATGTTCTCAGAACGTCGAGCAGGACGTAAGGCATCCAAAGCTCAGCAGGAACACCGAATCCTACAATTTCCTTCCTGCTAGCTCCTGCCTAACACCAATTAAAGCTGGTCGGTATAATTAATACGAATTCCGCGGAGGAGCTTTACTTCCTATCTATCAACGTCAATTAGGAGGACGTATTGAAACTTCTTTGTCATCGATTAGGTTGAGACTGTATCAATTGAATCCTAATGGATTTTCCCGTACGTATTGCGAATTTCAATTAAAGGAGCTCAGAAGCTGTATTTTTAGATCGGCCGGGTATCTAACGAAAGGATCGAGAAATTCAAATGGCTTAAATGAATTTGTTAAATTGGATGTAATTCTCTAGAAAATTGTTTACTTTTTGCATTCCGATATGCCACTAACTGTTAAAATTTTTTCTTTAATTTAGAGTAACTGTTCTTTGTAGTTCGAAGCGAGGTGGAACTTTTCCATTAATGAATCTAATCCATCAAGTACACCCTGAGAAGCGACTCAAACAAGAAAATATACGTTTACATGTTCGAGTCAAGATAATTAAATTAAAGTATTCGCTTCTTAGTCTTTGTTGGGGCACGAAAATGTCGGCTTCCCGTTTCCGTCTGTTTGTCCGTCACAGACTACTATTGCGGATTTATATGTGTCGTCGTGGTCAGATAAACGAGAACCTTGATAACGTAAAATGGTCTCAAATCGGCCGCGTTCCATTGAGAATCCATCACACGTCAGAGCCAACAGATCGTGGTTCTCGGTAGCTCACTGTAATAGTGCTACTCAATCATACTCCATGTGTACAAGGGAAGTATCAGACTGGAATTTATATCAGCGAGGTGAGCTGTTAGCGTTACTGATGACCGAGTTAAGATTCGGCTTTTAAGGAAATGAAAGGTTTTTATGCAATTTGTCATAAGCAGTGAAATTAATGAGTGTATTGAGAAAACTCTATTGGTTATTTTAATTATCGAAATTTCAATTTATTAACATCCGCCTGTACCTTCAACTTTTCAAATAGAGATTAATCGCTAGCGAAGTCAAAACTGCTTCTGACTGCTTGTCAAACTTTGGTTATTAGGCATGCAAAGTTATTATTATTAACTTTGTGTATTTTAGTAGTGTTTTACAATAGTTAGACAAACGATAGAGATGTCTACGCTTGTAATGTTGGTTGCATAACCCATCTAAAATTAATCTATTATAGATTTATAGACAGACAACCGCGCAATTTGTTTACAACCCACGAACTTATTAACCACCCCTGACATGTTTCACCCTTTATTTTTAGCTTCCAGTATTTTCCAAACAGAAAATCAATCAATAACGAACTATTCACCTCTTCGTTGCATCCCGGTAATTTTTCCGGTGTTTTTAATGTACGGTTCCACTCTATTTTGATAACAAAATTTCAACCCCAAGATCACCACGAGCCATCCGATAATGATCAAAAACCGAAAACTCACTCTCATCGAATAATCTCAAAACCCGAAGTTGGTAAAGCTGTACGTGACGGACATAGTCAAGCAGATTGCAGGAATATCGGTCAGGAAAACACAGAGGGCCGTGTCTCGTACAAATGAACATCGCAGAGACAATTACGAGCGCGTTGGTACGTTCTGTCTCTTTTCAGCCAGAGAAGTTAGTGTTTGCGTAGCGAGATGTCCTATTTCAACAGCGAAAACAACAATTGACAGAACAAACAAAGACCCGTCTGTCGGTTACGTCACTGAAATATTAAAACTCGACGTCTGTTTGACGTCGGGATGGAAATTTGCGAAAAGCTCGGCAGTGGAGACAAGCTGATTAGAAAGACGACGGAAAGATGGAGCGATTTTTGCTTCCGGGGCTATAGATAAGGATAACTGTAACGAGATTATTTCGACGAATGTCTAATTTTGTGCCTTGTTGGTGTTTCGCAGCTTGTGGAACACGAAAATATAGGTTGTCTATCTATACTGTATGTTGCAAATTTATGATTTAAATAATTTGAACCCCGAGCCGTAGCAAGAGCTTGAGTATCGAATCAATCACTTTTTCCAGGAAGTCGTTGACAGTTAAACTGGTGTTTTGTAATTCATAACGTGAACGTGTCGAACACGAACCTAGAATGAGCTATGTAACATTCTTTGTAATTTAATTTTACTTAGGTTTTACGTTAGAAAAAGTTAAACTTATAAGACTGTAGAAAAAAGGTAAACTTGGCCCCGACCACCTCCTTCCATTTCACTGACTTATTTTATTTATTGTAAAAAGGGAATTGAATTCTGTTTTGACAAACGATAGAATCTAAGATTTAAAACAAAATAAAAGAGTGGTCACCAGAACGAACAGGGGGTGGGTGGGCGGGGCTAGTGCTTCCTGTTAAAAGACTCAGTAAGGAAAATTATACTTAGCCCCGCCCACCCACCCGTCCGTTCTCTTTTTTTTTCTTCTGGAATAAGAAATACATTTTTATACAAGAAATTACTTTTTTAATTCTTTATATAAAACAGTTACGATTAGTACTTTTTTACGTTTTTCACATCCTAGGTTCTATTAGTTTCCACTACCATTTGAAGAAAATAGAGGGCGGGCGGGTGGGGCTAGTACTTGCTAAAATATGACTGAAGAATATTAAATAGGAATAGTTAAACTTAGCCCCGCCCACCCACCCGTGCCTTCTCTTTTTTTCTTCTGAAATAAGAAGTAAATGTTTTATACAAAAAAATACTTTTTTAGTTCTTTGTATAAAAGAGTTACTATTAGCGCTTTTTTATGTTTTTCACATCCTAACTTCTATTAGTTTCCACTCCTATAAGACAGAAGAATATACTTAGCCCCGCCCACCCACCCCGCCTTGTGTTTTAGTAATTTATTTTATGAGGTCGGAATGAGAGATGGATCTTAGACAGAACAGAAATAAAATCATTAGCATGAAAACAGCGTGAGTGAGCAGAGCTAATACTTGCAAAGATAAAACTGATTTTGGCCAATGACTTATCTCAAAAGAAAATAACGGGTGGGTGGGTGGGGCTAGTACTTGCTAAGGTATGACTGAACAATATTAAATGCAGTCACTAGAAGGAAGAGGGGGTGGGTGGGCGGGGCTAGTGCTCCTTTATAAAAAACTCAGTTAGGAAAAGTAAACTTAGCCCCACCCACCCACCCGTCCGTTCTCTGTATTTTTCTTCTGGAATAAGAAATACATTTTTTATACAAGAAATTACTTTTTTAGTTTCCACTCCCATTCGACAGAAATATACTTAGCCCCGCCCACCCACCTCTCCTTGTGTTTATTATTCATTAAAAGAATTATAAAAAATATATTTATTTGATTAATGTTTATCTTCTTCTAAAATTTCAAAATTTCTGCTTTGACAAATGACAGATCCTCCCGTGCGTTCTCTTTTTTTCTTCTGAAATAAGAAGTAAATGTTTTATACAAAAAATTACTTATTTACGTTTTTCACATCCTAGGTTCTATTACTTTCCACTCCCATTAGACAGAAGAAGATACTTAGCCCACCCACCCACCCGCCTTGTGTTTTAGTGATTCATTTTATCTGGTCGCAATGAGAGGTGGATCTTAAACTGAACAGAAATAAAGTTGTTAGAATGAAAACAGGGCGAATGAGAAGAGTTAGTACTTGGTAAGATAAAACTGAATTTGGCAAATGACAGATCCTCTAAAAAAATAAAGGGTGGGTGGGTGGGGCTAGTACTTGCTAAGATATGACTGAACAATAATAAGTGCAGTCACAAGAATGAAGAGGGAGTTGGTGGGCGGAGTTATGGCTTGCTTATAAAATACTCTTCAAGAAAATTGTAAAAAGACTGTAGAAGAAAGCTAAACTTAGCCCCACCTACCCCTTGTTTCCATTTCACTGACTTATTTTATTTATTGTAAAATGGGAATTGAATTCTGTTTTGACAAACAGTACAATCTAGGATTTAAAACGAAGAAAAAGCCCACCCACTACTCCGTTTTGATCCAAATCCCCTCCAAAAAATTGATGACGTCAGCTCGAAAGTTTGCCGAAAAATCCTGTCTAAACTGTACAGAATGTGATGAGTCTGTACTTGTGATTTATCACTCCATTCATATTTTTTGCATTTGCATATAGAGGGTGACTCAAAAAAATTAATGAACGCGTAAATGTATTTTATTGATTTACTAAGGAACTACAAAACAGAATACTTTGAAATCTTGAAGATGTTTTAAAGTTATCATAAGCATGGTAAATTTTTGATCAAAATGTATTTGCTCATCCCCCTTAAAAAATTTATAACGTCACCACAAAATTTTGCTGAATAAATCCTGTCTAAAATATACAAAATATGATGAGTCTCTTCTTGTAATTTATCATTCCATTCATATTTTTTGAATTTGCATATACCGGGTGACTCAAAAAAAATAATGAATGCCTAAATTTATTTTATTGGTTTACTCAGGAACTACAAAACCGAATGCTTTTAAATCTACTGCGAAAAAAAAACAAAATAGACACGCAGTCGTCACGTTTCCGACAGCGAGGGAAGTACTGTCTAAACTCTTTAGACCAATTTTTTATCACTGCGATCATATTTTTAAAATTTGCTTAAACAGGGTGACTTAAAAAATTAATGAATGCCTGAATTTATTTTATTGATTTAATTAGGAACTGAAAAACCGAATCCTTTAAAATCTTGGAGATGTTTTAAAGTTATCATAAACAGATCAATCAAAATGTATTTGCTCATCCCCCTAAATAATTGATAACGTCACATCAAAATATTGCTGAAAATATCTTAAATGTGCAAAATGTGATGAGTCTATACTTGTGATTTATCACTGTATTCATATTTTTTAAATTTGCTTATACAGGGTGTCTCAGAAAAATGTATCACTGAGTTGTTTAAAAATAAATATCCAATCAGATTAAAAATTTTTCTCGTTACTATGGAAATTTGCAATTTAACACTTTTTAATTTGAGTTTTAGTTTTTACAAGTTTAATCAGGCGCGGATACAGGATTTCATTCAGGGGGGGGCAATTTTTGTGTGATTTTACCTATCCACCAGAAATTCGTTCTAAACAAAAAAAATTATAAAATTTTAGCTAGTATACTCTTTTTCACATAACATGGGTGACATTTGGTTCTTTTCATTACACGTATAGTGTACAGTAGAACCTCGATAATCCTAATTCCTAATTGGGAAAAAGGTGTGTTCGGATTAACGATTTGTTCGGATCAGCAAATTTCCCAAAAATCTGAAAGGGAATTGAATAACAACTTCATACACAACTGAAAACAAATTTCAAGAAATAAACCTAAGTTTTATTAAACAAAAGTTAAAGAATTCTTAAGCAACAATGGGTAATAGATACATTCTAAAAAAACATTACTCCGTGACCATAAACACGCTATCTTTTTGGAATAAACACCCCGGATCTATACCCTGAAATTTTTCACAATTTTTAGATAAATTTTTCAAAAATGAAATTTTCCATTATGTATTCGTATTACCTCCATTATGCAAATTTCGACCCATTCTCGACGATTTTCGAAATTTAACTAAATATATTTTCTTATAGATTTTGGACCTCAGAAGTCACTTCTGGCTTCATTTTTTCAATAACTTAAACCATTTTCCCAGTATCGTCCAGTTGAAATATCGCAATTTTTTAAAATTTCGAAAAATTCGAATTTTACAGCGAATTTTCCGAAAATATTGCTTCGTTACCATAAACATGGTATATTTTTGGAATCAGCACGTCGGGATATATATGCCTAAATTTTTTCAAAATTTTTAGGAAAATTTTTCAAAAATGAAATTTTTCTCTTGCAAATTTCGACCCATTTTCGACGATTTTCGAAATTTAACCAAATACTTTCTCTTGTAGATTTCGGGTCTCCGATAACTTCATCCGTTTCTCCAGAATTAATTAATTAATTCAGTGCTTTGAAATATCGCAATTTTTAAAAATTTCAAAATATTCCATACAACATATGCAGAAAGATCTTGCGTCATTTTTGGAAGTAGATGCATGTTTTCAAGTTCAGTTCGGATTGCAGAGTTTTTGTTCGGATTAAAGAGGCATCGACTTCAAATAGCCTCTGTTCGGATTACTGGATGTTGAGACAATCGTGAGTTCGGATTATAGAGGTTGTACTGTATTTACAAAATGAAATATGATTTCAAAATTTTAAAATTGGTCAAAATAAAGTACCTCGGTCGTGTGTCAGGGGGGGGCAATTGCACCCATTGCCCCCCCCTTGGATCCGCGCCTGAGTTTAATAGGGGCAAAATCAGTCTTATCTTAGCTACCCCCACCCACCCGCCGCCTATTTTCTCAAAGTTTATATCATTTGCCAAAATCAGTCTTACCTTAGCAAGTACTAGCCCCGCCCACTTGCCGTCTATTTTCTCAGAGTGTATGCCATTTGCCAAAATCAGTTTTATTTTAGCAAGTACTAGCCCCGCCCACCCGCCCTCTATTTTCTTAGAGGTTATGGCGTTTGCCAAAGTCAGTCTTATTTGACCAAGTACTAGGCCCGCCCACCCACCCCTATTTTTTCAGAGGATATGTCATTTGCCAAAATGAGACTTATCTTAAGATTAGATTTAATTAGCAAGTACTAGGAAGTCCTACCCTCTGAGAAAATAAAAGGCGAGTGGGTGGAGCTAGTACTTGCTAACATGAGTCTTATTTTGGCAAATAACATATGCTCTGAGAAACTAGGGGGCGGGTGGGCGGGCCTAATTCTTGCTATGATAAGTCTTAATTCGGCAAATCACATATCCTCGAAGAAAAAAGGGGGCGGGTGGGCGGGCCTAGTACTTGCTAAGATAAGACTTAATTCGGCAAATGGCATACACTCTGAGAAAATAGAGGGCGGGTGGGCGGGGCTAGTACTTGCTAAGATAAAACTGATTTTGGCAAATGGCATACACTCTGAGAAAATAGACGGCGAGTGGGCGGGGCTAGTACTTGCTAAGATAAGACTGATTTTGGCAAATCACATACTCTCTAAGAAAATAGAGGGCGGGTGGGCGGGGCTAGTCCTTGCTCAGATAAGAGTGATTTTGGCAGACGCCATACCCTCTGACAAAAAAGCGGGCGGGTGGGCGGGGCTAGTACTTGCTAAGGTAAGACTTAATTCGGCAAATCACATATCCTCGGAGAAAAAAGGGGGCGGGTGGGCGGGCCTAGTACTTGCTAAGATAAGACTTAATTCGGCAAATCACATATCCTCTTTATAAAAGACTCAGTAACGTAAAGTTAAACTTAACCCCACCCACCCACCCGTCAGATATCATCGTTTTTTCTTCTAAAATAAGAAATGCACTTTTGGCACAAGGAATTATTTTTGAGTTCTTTTATAGAAAACAGTTACGATTGGCGCTTTTTGTACGTTTTTCACATCCTAAGTTCTATTTCCACTCCCATTTAACGGAAGAATGTACTTAGCTCCCCCACAACCCCGACTTTGTTTTAGTGATTTATTTTGTCTGGTCGGAATGAAAGGTAGATCTTATATTAAACAGAAACTTGTAACTTACACTTTGTACAACATGATCAACAATTACTGTTTCAGTTGGTATCAACAAATTTTGCTTGAAATTGGTAGAACTGTTACCTTACTTAATGTTGTCAAAATTGACATGTTTCTAGAGATGTTAGAAAAGCGTTTTTATTACATAAATGGATTTGTTTTTGTTGTTTTAAAACAATTTAAAATTTAATTTTGCTAATTTTATATTTTTTTTTATGATAGCTCCTATACGTTACAAAAATATAGGTGTGAACTGTTACACAGGTAAAGAAACATGCTAAGCTTATATTTAAAGTGAGTTTTTCTATAACAAAATTGGGTGATGACGTCAATTAACATTTTAACAAAGACACGTATATCAGTTTGAATAGGTGCAATATAATACTGCGAATAGTAGTACTGTATACTCAAATTTTAAGAAAATGGGGCGAATCGTTCTTGATTTGATCAATAGAATGAATATTCCTGTTTACGAATTTTTTTAGTCACCCTGTATAATCAAATCACAGTATTATTTTTAGTAATTTAACCGAAAACCTTCATGTACCCATGTTATTTCTCAGCAATGGTACGCCATATATACAAAGTTTGGGAAACGTCTATGTAAAAATAAATAAATTTATGATGGACACTCTTTGGATCGTGATTTATGACCCGCGTACAATATGACACTTCATTTTTCAAAATTTGCTCGTAACATCTCGCATGGCCGGATTTATACAAACTTTATTTAGTTTAAAGACTTCAGAGCTTTCTACAATTTTGTAATAGGTAATGTGTTCTTGAAGAGTTATTCATCCGAAGGAAAAGGAATTTAAAAAAATATTGTGTTAAACGAAACAGCAATCTATTTTCCATTACAAATTGAATTTAAACATTGTATACAAAGCCGGAACCGCCTCCATACAATGTAACATTTTATCAGACTGTAATAACGTGCGTGAGCATCTGTTGTGGAAACTCTAATCTCCGGAAAAATTGAGTGATATAAATAAGTGCAGTCTATAAAGAACTTAAACAAAGTGGGTTTTTACAAATTTCGAATTTATTGGACGCTGAAAAGGAGAAATAACGAGGACTTAAATGTTTTAAAATATCTCGAAAACTCCTGCAACCACCGTTGAAATTTCAGGTATTTTGCAAACGTAACCTTCCATTTCACATACCGAGGTGAATTAAATTCTGCATTTTTCTTGAAGACACAAAACACAATAACATTATTAGGGTATTAAATTGTTTACGCAAAGCTATTAATGCCCAAAACTTTCTCGACAAAACATAATGTTTCTACATTGAGTTACACAAGTTACGAACCGATATTATGTTTTTCAAAGTTGCTTTAAACTAAATTTTTACAGTTGAAAACTAGAGATAATTTAGACAGACTTTGGCACTGTTGGTCTTGGTAACGATGGAATACGTTAACTAAACAGTTGAACAACGGCTTTACAAGCAGGGACATTGCAGATCCACAAACACAAGCGACCCCAATTTTCTAACTACGTTATGCATTACTGATAATGCAAACACTATTTTGCACGATTTCAAGGTTAGCCGGAACCTCTCAGGATCGCAAACATTAATATTTATACACTGGCACGTTACAGAAGTGGGGAGTTGGTCCTATAATCGATGTTCAAACTCATTCTCCATTAATAAGCTGCCGAGGGAATTTTGGGGATGAAAAGTCGGAGTTAATTAGAAAGGCAAACTTAAAAAAGACAGAAATCAAATATCACAAAATCGGGACCTTTTTCGCATCCTGAAAATTTTAAAACAAAACACCGTTTCCGCTCTGAAGTCTCCCATTCTTCGCTTAGAGACGTCTCCCAGAAAAGTAAGACAATCCTAATGCTCCCGGATCTATATCGTACGTTCGTAAGGACAGTGCAAAGCTGTAAAGCTCCTAAGATGCATGTATTTTACGATTAACCGTAAAGAAGTTTTATCGCTGAAAATTTAAGAATTTAATGCGACGGAATGACTCGTAAAATAGTGTTCAATTTAGTGCGGAATTTACAACGTCAACAAGGTACGCCAAGTCGTTTCCGCGATGTTAAATTCGAAAATTTAATTTAATAATTTTGAGAAAAATCTCCGATATCTTGGGTAATAGCTATTGAGTCGATACAGAAGACAATGAAAAGCCTGCGTGTAATCGTTATTACTGTTTCATGATGCAAAGTTCTTCAGTAACAGTGTTACAAAGCACGTGTGACAGCTTAATTAAACAATTGTGTGGAGACAGAACATTTTCTATTAGGAAAATCTTGGAAATTAATTACATTTGTTTTATAACAGTTACGACTAACGTAATGTTAACGACAACTGTGTACTGTTGGTTGCCTACATTCGAACTTAACTAATTACGGGACTCCTACTAAACGCAACTAACATACAACATTTAACAATTATATAGGCAATATGGATTTCAGATATGTGCACAAAAGCACTCGAAAAGTGGAAACCAAGTGCAATTAGACACAGATCTCGTCATTATTATTTTCAGTTTTGCCGGTGATTTTGATATTCGACAAATTCCGCTTCTTTAAAAAATTATAAAATCAGATTTTGAGATTTTCGTTTTGTGATAATTGTGAACGTCTATAAAGTGGCGTAAATAACATCCCCGCAACCCCTGTGTTTTTAAATAAGAATAGTTAAAGCACGTAACTAACGCAAAAAATGTAGAGATTAATTCATACTCAGTTTTTTTCCCAAAAACACTCATAGATTTGAAGAAAATCGGCAAAAATGTAAGATGATGGATAAATTTTGCTTAACGGTTTACTTTCTGATATCTTAGTAACGATGGTGACTGAAATCCACATTTTATTTTTTTAGGACAATAACCATAACAACCAGTAGTTATTAATCAACAAAGGAAAAATCCATTAAAGCATAACCAACTAAATACTACAGATGATGGTCAAAATTCCTGGCTAAGTAAACTACTAATGTTTCCAAATTGTGATATTTTTTTGTAAAAGTTAGTTGCTAAGTTGCTAAGATACAACTGATTTTGGCAGATGCCATATCCTCCAAGAGAAGAGAGGGTGGGTGGGCGTAACTAATACGGGCTAAGATTAGAGTGATTTTGGCAAATGACATGCCCTCTAAGAAAAGGGATGGTGGGTGGGCGGGGCAAGTACTTGCTGAAATAAAACCGACTTTGGCAAATGACGTATGCTATAAGAAATTTAATTAAATTATTATAAGAAAAGATACTAGAGATTTTGAAATTCTTTCCAAACAGGAATACCTAGAAACTCAACATTGTTTTAAATTTTTCAAAAAAAAACGGCGTCCCAAAATTAACTCAAAAACAGATCAGGTCGATTTTTCCAAAAATAGAATACCAAAGTCCTCCAAAACTGTTTTAAACAATTTATAAAAAAAAAACTCCATGGGCTCCCAAAATAATACACTGTGGATACCCAAGAGTACCTCGAATTAAAAAAAAAAATACTACGGCACTCAAAACTTTCAAATTCGTAAAAAATAAAACGCTAAAAGGTTAAAAGATTTTTTCAAGTTCATTTAGCAAC
Source organism: Zophobas atratus (assembly GCA_022388445.1). Classification (NCBI taxonomy): domain Eukaryota; kingdom Metazoa; phylum Arthropoda; class Insecta; order Coleoptera; family Tenebrionidae; genus Zophobas; species Zophobas atratus. The sequence continues at coordinate 4,811,222 of CM039448.1, forward strand.
GAAACGCCAGATTCCTGTAAATTGATCCGAAAATAAAACATCACAGGACCTAAAATTAACTGCGAACATTTTAAACGTAGGGTTTTGAAAACAATTTTCGAGACTTTTTCCAGACACCCGGTATAATACTAAAAAAAGGGGCAAAGTAGTAGTAAGTAACATGGTACGTTTCTCCCCACATTCCACTTTTTTTTTTAATTTATTATAAGCTGTTTTATATTTATTTTTGAGAAAATGGGCCTATTTTGACGCTAAAGTGTTTTTTTATTTTTTTTTTTTGTAAAAATCCCAAAATCAGCGGTTTCTGTATGGATCCGCAGGAATCATGGTCAAAATCTTTAGGAATCCACAACTCTTTAAAAAATTGTCTTCAAAATAGAGTGAAATGTTAAAAAATGCATGAATTAAAAAAAACTTCAGGACAAAAATTGTCTTTTTTGTTTTATAAAAAAGCAATAAAAAATATTCAACGTCAAAATTGATCTGTTTGCTTAAAAAACGATACAGTACCTTAAAATAGATGAAAAACAGGTAAAAAATAGCTTAAGTAAATGAAAAAAAATCATTTTTAGGAAGCCATAAACGAAAAAATTTTGACTAACGATTTACCATGCTTACGATAGTCTTAAAAAGCTTACAAGTTTTCAGAGCATCCAGTTTAATAAATTTAATGTTAAATTGTAAAAAGTTGTTATTCAATTCTGATTCTTTCCCAAAACAGGCCAATTTTGACGTTGATTTTTTTTATTTATTTATTATTTTTTGTAAAAATCTTAAAGTCAGCGGTTTTTATATGGATTCACAGGAATCATGGTCAAAATCTGTAGAAAACCACAACTTTTTAAAAAATTATCTTCAAAATGGGGTGACATGTTAAAAAACGAATTAAAAAAAAACTTTACGAGAAGAATTGACTTTTTGTTTGCTAAAAAGCAATAAAAAATCTTCAACGTCAAAATTGATGTTTACTTAAAAAATGATTTAGTACCTTAAATTAGATTAAAAAAATAGCTTAAATAGATGAAAAAAATTTAGATATTTTAAAATTTAAATTTAGAACAAAATATTTCTAAAATCTTGGTCTGGAACCATAACATATTCGAAAATTCTCAAAAGACTCTTTTCCTGATTTTGATTTCGAGAATTTTTTTTTAATTTCATTTCTTCAAAAATTCCGTTACCAAGTTGCCGTTAATAGTAACTTTGATGTTTAACTGTTGCGGTATTTAAGGGGGTTGTAGAAGAAAAGTGAAGGATTTAAGTTAATTACTACAAAAATTTAGATATGTTTTATGTTTCTTGTTGACGAAATAAGTCTACATAAGTTAAGAAAAAAAAAAACGCAAAATGTAGCCCCGCCCACCCGCCCTGTCTCAATTGTGATGATCTTTTTTATTCGTCGTGAGCCAAGAAGGCGGAGCTTAACTGCAAAATCCTTATTTCTCTACATGTTTTTGATTATCCTGTTGTTCCAAGAATACTATGCGTAGTAAGAAAACTATAAAGATTAGGCCCCACCCATACCCGCCCCGACTTCAATTCTCAATTGTGATGAAGTTTTCATTCGCTGTCAGATCCAGGGGCGGGGCTTAATGGCAAAATCCATATGTATTTGTCTACAAGAATGTACCATTTTAAACATGTTTTAAGTTTTTTGCTCCGAAAAGACGACTACACATATTAATACCTGCCGTGATCTAAATAGTAGTGAAGTTTTCATTCGTTGGCAGACCTAGGGGCGGAGTCTAATTCTAAAATGCATAATTCCTTACAAAAATGTACCATTTTAAACGTGTTTTAAGTTTCTAAGAATTAAAAAGATCGTCACAATTGAGTTGGGGTGGGTGGGCGGGGTTTATATTTTGGCTTTTTTCTTAATATACATAGTATTCTTTGAACAACACGATACTCAAAACATGTTTTTAATTTCTTGTAAAGAAATAAGTATTTTGCAGTTAAGCTCCGCCTCCTTGGTTCACGGCGAATAAAAAAAATCATCACAATTGAGATAGGGCGGGTGGGCGGGCTTACGTTTTGCCTTTTTGCTTTAACATGTGCAGACTTCTTTTCACACCATGAAATTTAAAACAACTAGGTTTCGCGCCATAATTGCACAATCCATAATTCCTTGTAAAAATGTACCATTTTAACCATGTTTTAAGTTTCCTGTTGTGAAAAGATGGCTACGTATATTAAGAAAAAAAAGGCAAAATATAAGCCCCGCCCACCCGCCCTATCTCGATTCTGATGAGTTTTTTAATTCGTCGTAAGACGACGGGCGGAGCTTAATATAGGATTTGTTCAGCAAAATTTTAGGAGGGACGAGCAAATAGATTTTGATCAAAAATGTGCCATGCTTATGACAACTTTAAAACATCTTCAAGATTTCAAAGCATTTGATTGTGTAGTTCATGATTAAATTAATAAAATAAATTCGCGCATTCATTAATTTTTTTGAGTCACCCTGTATAAGCAAATCTAAAAAATACTTAAAACATGTTTAAAATTTAAAATAATTGCAAAATTGATATAATGGGATATTTAAACATCAGAATTTGAAGAGAATATTTCGATAATTTTATTCTGGGTTCACAGTCCTTTTGAAAGTTTACAGAATCACTGAAATAGCTAAATAGATGAAGAAAAAAATTTAAATTTGGAACAAAATATTACTAAAATCTTGGTCTGGAACCATAACACATTCGAAAATCCTCAAATGACTCTTTTCCTGATTTTGATTTTGGGAATTTTTTTTGGATTTCATTTCTTCAAAAATTCAGTTGCCAAGTTGCCGTTAATAATAACTTTGATGTTCAACTTTCGCCGGATTTAAAGGGGTTGTAGAGAAAAGTGGGGGATTTAAGTTGATTACTTAAAAAATTTACCATTTTAGACATGTTTTAAGTTTCTTGTTGTCGAAATAAGTCTGCACATATTATAAAAGAAAAAGGCAAAGTGTAGCCCCGCCCACCCGCCCCATCTCATTTGTGATGATTTTTTTTATTCGTTGTGCGCCAAGAAGGCGGAGCTTAACTTCAAAATCCTTATATCTCTGCGAGATATTAAAAGCATGTTTTTTATATTTTGGCTATTTTTCTTAATAAACATAGTATTTTTGGACAACACGATGCTCAAAAACATGTTTTTAATTTCTTGTAAAGAAATAAGTATTCTGCAGTTAACCTCTGCCCTCTTGGTTAACGGTGAATAAAAAAAATCATCACAATTGAGATAGGGCGGGTGGGCGGGCTTACCTTTTTCCTTGTTGTTTTATCATGTGTAGACTTCTTTTCGCAACATTATATTTTCCCTTATTTTCTTAATATACAACAAACAAAAAAAATTTTCTTTGAACAACACGACACTCAGAAACATGTTTTTAATTTCTTGTAAAGAAATACGTTTTTTGTAGTTAAGCTCCGCCTCCTTGGTGCACGGCGAATAACAAAAATCATTACAATTGAGATAGGGCGGGTGGGCGGGCTTACATTTTGTCTTTTTACTTTAACATGTGTAGACTTCTTTTCACACCATGAAATTTAAAACAATTAGGCTTCGTGCCATAATTGCACAATCCATAATTCCTTGCAAAAATGTACCATTTTAACGATGTTTTAAGTTTCCTGTTGTGACAAGATGGCTACGTATATTAAGAAAAAAAGGCAAAATATAAGCCCCGCCCACCCGCCCTATCTCGATTCTGATGATTTTTTTAATTCGTCGTAAGACGACGGGCGGAGCTTAATATAGGATTTGTTCAGCAAAATTTTAGGAGGGATGAGCAAACACATTTTGATCAAAAATTTACCATGCTTATGATAACTTTAAAACATCTTCAAGATTTCAAAGCATTCGATTGTGTAGTTCATGATTAAATCAATAAAATAATTCATTATTTTTTTCGAGTCACCCTATATAAGCAAATCTAAAAAATACTTAAAACATGTTTAAAATTGAAAATAATTGCAAAATTGATATAATGGGATATTTAAACATCAGAATTTGAAGAGAATATTTCGATAATTTTATTCTGAGTTCACAGTCCTTTTGAAAGTTTACAGAATCACTAAAATAGCTTAAATAGATGAAAAAAAATGTGGGGATATTTTAAAATTTAAATTTGGAACAAAATATTTCTAAAATCTTGGCCGGGAACCATAACACATTCGAAAATCATCAAAAATTCTTTTCCTGATTTTGAATTCGAGATTTTTTTTTGGATTTCATTTCTTCAAAAATTCCGTTACCAAGTTGCAGTTGATAGTAACTTTGATGTTCAACTTTTGCGGTATTTAAGGGGATCGCAGAAGAAAAGTGGAGGATTTAAGTTGATTACTACAAAAATTTACCATTTCAGACATGTTTTAAGTTTCTTGTTGTCGAAATAAGTCTACACATATTAAGAAAGAAAAAGACAAAATGTTGCCCCGCCCACCCGCCCTGTCTCAATTGTGATGATTTGTTTATTCGTCGTGAGCCAAGAAGGCGGAGCTTAATTGCAAAATCGTTATTTTTCTACGAGAAATTAAAAATATGTTTTTGAGTATCGTGTTGTTCAAAGAATACCATGTATATTAAGGAAAAAATAAAACAAAATATTAGGCCCCACCCATGGCATGCCATTCGTTATCAGATCCAGGGGAGGGGCTTAATTGCAAGATCCATATTTGTTTCCAAGAATTTAGCATTTTAAACATGTTTTAAGTTTCTTGCTTTGAAAAGACAACTACACATTTGAAGAAAAAAGCCAAAATATAAGCCCTCCCCACCCGCCCTATCTCGATTGTGAATAAAAAAAGCATCACAATTGAGATGGGGGGGGGGGGGGGGGAATTTTCTTAAAATACGTAATATTCTTTGAACAACACGATACTCAAAAACATGTTTTTAATTTCTTGTAAAGAAATAAGTATTTTGCAGTTAAGCTCCGCCCCCTTGGTTCATGACGAATAAAAAAATTCGTCACAATTGAGACAGAGAGGGTGGGCGGGCTTACATTTTGCTTTTTTCTTTTATTATGTGTAGACTTCTTGTTTAAGGAAAAATCGACATGGCAATTAGGCCCTGCCGTATACTTGCAAAATTGATATATTCTTTTTTTACTTCGAAAATATACACAGGACAGACGGCAGACAGACAGAGAACCGGACAGACAGACAGACGGAAAAAGAAGTAGACTGACACCCCGAAACTGATGTTATGATTAATCAAAGAATCAAATAATTAATGTAACTTTTAACGCAAACTAATTTTTTTTAATTGATGATTTTAGTTTAGCTGATCTTTCAGAATGTCTCAAGACCAAGGTAGCGTTACGATTAATCATATATACAGGGTCGTTAGAATGTATGGAAACGGCAGTGGTTAGAAGTAATTAAATTATTACAAGTAATTCGTAATTCATTACTGTGATTCAATTTTTAAGTAATGAGTAATTGCAACAAATTTTTTTTTTTAGTAATTCAGTCACTTTTGCAATTACTTTTTGCCATTACTTTTAACCCAAATACTCAAAACTATTGTTTTGTTTTTTCTACAACCTGGGATTATTACACCTGGTTCATGCCCATAAAGAAAATGTTAACCCAGTAGGGAGTTAAAACCTAAAACGAGTTTAGCACCGAATTTGCTAAGAAACCAGGTAACCATAATATACATAAACTCTCCATCATTTTAAGGGTGAGCTAAAGCATGAGTATGAGATTATCTGGTTTTCGCTATTTATGTATCAATTTTAAATTTTCAAAAAGGTACATTAGTAGAAATTGTATTAAAAAATCCATTGCGCTTTACAGAAATAAAATATCTTATTAAATAATTGAATAAACAGGGGCAGAATATTTAAAATTTGTGGTCAAACAAACTGTAGCCATTTTTCTGTTTCACTCAAATCTAGCCCGTTTTTTTAAACCTCTCGTAATCCGACAATAAATTTTTCTAAATTTAATTAGTAAGTCACAACGCCAAGTTAGAGGCAATTAAAGACAGATTTTTAAGTTTAAATTATCTTGTAGCCCCCTTCTAAGTGTTTTTAATACGATATTTTGAACTCTCCCACCAATTCAAATTTTTGTTTAAAGTTGTTGCAGACATTAGGCGAATAATTAACTAACTTCTTGTACCCCTATACCTAATTTGAAGTGATTTGTACAATTTTGCTGAAAAATTGGTTCTGACGTCCCAGAACTAAGCTAAAACAGTTTTTCCTACTAATTACGGTTCGACAGCTATCAAAAAGTACGATAAATTTTAACGGAACTCCTTTCAAAGCCGACAGTATTAGACGCACTAGTCGTGGCTTATCCGTTATTTAGTGCTCTCGTACGAAATCCGAGCCGATCCGACAGAACAACCCCTTTTGGAAGTGTCACTGGCACACGTTAAGTACACATCAACCCTTGTTGCGACTTCTGGAAGTATCAGCTTTTAGCCCCTCCAGCTAACTTAAAGTTTAATTAGTGCTAACTACTTCGGAAAAAATTGCAAGATTTTCGTCTTTCATAAAATCAAAACTAACTAAAAAATAACGCTTAGTTGAATAAGATAATTTTCATACTTCCCCAACAGCCTCTTCTTTTTGATCTCCAAGAATTTTATCATAAACATCAGAGATCATCTTTTTTTATTTATTTATAAGGATATGCGTGGCACGTTGATGGCAATAAAATATTTATGACACATCTTCGTGTAGCACTCTGACTCCTATGTCCTTCGACGTTTAACGTCGCTATTCCGGGGCACATTTTCACCTTGCTGTTTCCAACCTATTAATGTCCGCGTAGATTTTTTGTTTCGAGTAGTGAAAATTTTCTTCTTTTCCGCAGATAGTCCATTTTACTTTATTAATTCTTGAGAGAAAACACGGACGAACGCTTTGAAAAACGTAATAAATGCAAATTGCCCGAAGATATTTTTAATTAATATCCAGATTAAAAGGGGGCGCTTCTTTTTTATCTGCCATATCAAAAGGAGGTGACGACGTCTCGTCATTTTTAACGGAGGATTAAAGAGGTGGAGCGGCTCTTGAAATAACATTCAAAGGCACGGGATTTTCGACGATTAATTTTTATAACATCGCTTCTTTTTTCGTCGGAAACGGCTGCCGTTAGAATTTTTCAATTTTTAATGAAGGAAATTTATTCGGATATGGTGGATGTGCCGGGATAATAAGGACTTTATCCGTTTAATTACTGCGTTATACTTTGTCGAACCAAAGTGTAGAAAAAGTAAGTGTATTATATGTATACTTATAATTTAGACCAGGTGTAGGCTGAGGGTTTAATTCTAGTCATATTTAAACAGCTTTACAAGCAACTGCGGAAATTGCTTGCTCGATACTAGACAGCGTAGTGTTTAAGCTCTGACAGTGTGTAAACCACAATAAAATTGTTTATAAAATCTGCGCAGTTATTTTGTAATATCATTTTCCGACGTGTTCGAAATTGGTGGTCTACAGTTAATTAACTAAGATATATTTTGTTCGTTATTCAGCACTGGGATAATTACGTGTCACAGCAAAGATCTACGTCTGATTTTGTAGAAATTTATCACCACGCATTTTGTAGGGACAGGACGAAGGACTTGTATGTAGCGTTAAACTTCATAGATTATACCTTCCTTTAGAATAAGACAACTGTATGTACATGTAGGTACAATACATATGTTTTTTTATGTTATTGTTAATGTCTATTTGACGACATAGCAGGAAAAAAATTGATCTAAAGAATTTATACCTCCTTCCTCGTTCATTTTTCAATTTTTCAATTGTGCAATTTTTCGATTTTTTTATTTCACACCCTCGATTTTTCCATTTTTCTATTTCTCTATTTTTCAATTATATACTTAAATTTTCAATTTTTCAAATTCCCGATTTTTCACTATTTCGTTTCTTCAATTATTCGTAAATTTGTTTTTTTAATTTTACTACATATTTGCCAATTTTTCGACTATTTCATGTTTCAACTTTTCAGTTTTTCGATTTTACATTGAATTTTCAGTTTTTCGAATTTACAATGTTTCGACTTTCTATGTTCCGTTTTTTCAATTTTGGTATTTCACAACCTCGGTTTTTCCATTTTTCTATTTCTCTATTTTTCAGTTATTTAAATTTTTAATTCTTCAATTTCTCGATTTTTTGACTGTTCAAAGTTTCAATTTTAGGATTTCTGATTTTTTTGATATATTGATTTTTCAATTTTTCGATAATCCGATCCAAATTTGCGCTTTTTCGACTTTTCGATTTTTGTCTTTCTCGTCCTCAATTATTCGTTGTCTCATTTTTTAATTTTTTCATTTCCCAGCTTTTCGACTATGCAAATTTTGGCTTTTTCAATTTTCAAATCATTCAATTTTTCTAATTTTCAATTTTTTGATATTTCAGTTCCTCGATTTTTCAACTTATCTATTCTCTAATTTTTTCACAATTCAATCTTTAAACTTTTCAGTTTTTCGATTTTTCATTATATTTTCAGTTTCACGAATTTTCAATGTTTCGGTATTTCATGTTCTCGATTTTTCGACTTTTCGTTTTCATGATTTCTGAATTTTTGGATTTTTCAAAGAATTTTTCGAGAAATTGAAATTTGTAATTTATCAATTTCCCGATTCTTCAATTATTCGTTGTCTCACTTTTTTAATTTTCCCATTTTCCAACTTTTCGATTGTACAAATTTTCGATTTTAAATTTTAGGTTTTTCAGTTTCTCGAATTTTCAATTTTTTGATGTTTCGATTTTTGGATTTCTTAATTTTTCGATCTTTCATTTTTACAATTTTTTCGATTATCGATCTCTCGTATTTTTGGTTTATCAATTTTTCCATTTTTCGGTTTTTTCAAATTTTCGGTTTTTAGATCTGTTCAATTGTTCAAAAAATCAAGAGATTCAAAAATCGAAAAATCCAAAAATTGAAAAACCGCAAACTTAGACATTGAAAAAGAGCAAAATTGAATTATCGAACAATCGAAAATTCGATAAATCGAATAGTTAAAGAATAATTTTCATTGTTTATTTTTTAGTTCTTTGGTTTTAAACTTTTTAATGTTTCGGTTTTACAATTTTTCAATTTCCCGATTTTTCACTGTTTCGATTCTTCAATTATTTGTAAATTTTGTGTTTCAATTTTTGTATTTCTCAATTTTTCGACATATTCAACTTTTTATGTTTAGATTTCCAGTGTCTCGAATTTTCAATTTATCGATTTCTTAATTTAACCTTTCAATTTTTTTATTTTTCGACGTTACGATGTCTCGATTTATTCAAATTTTCGATTTTGTCTTTTTCGTCCTGGATTTTCGATTTCTCTATTTATCGAATATTCAAATTTTAGATTTTTCAATTTTACGATTTTTCAATTTTTACACTTTCCAATTTCTAGAATTTTCAATTTATCGATTTCTTTACGACTATTCGATCTTTCAACTATTGAGTTTTTCGATTTTTCATTTGATTTTCAGTTTCTCGAATTTTCATTTTCTCGGTATACTTCAGTTTTCGATTTTTTGATTTCTCGATTTTATAATTTTTGATTTTTTCGATTTTTTGCGTTTTAGAGTTTTTTGGATTTAACGATTTACAGATTTTTGAATTTTTATATCTTTCAGTTTCTCGAATTTTCAGTTTTTTGATATTCTATTTCCTTGATTTTTTTCGATTCATCGATTTCCTAATTTTTCGACTACTCGATCTTTGAACTTTTAATTTTTTCGATTTTTCATTAGATCATTTTTCGGTATTTCACGTTCTGGATTATTCGATTTTGATTTCTGAATTTTTTGATTTCCAGGTTTTTGGTATTCAGATTTTTCTTTGGATTTTCAATTTCTCGAATTTTCAGTTTTTCCGTGTTTCAGTTTCTCGATTTCTCGATTTTTGGACTTTTAGATTTTATGACTTCTGACTTTTTCGGTTTTTTTAGTTTTTAGTTTTATCGATTTTTGGATTTTTCGATTTTTTTTTATTTTTCGATTTTTCAAAAAATCCAAAAATTCTGAAACTGAAAAACTCCAAAACCTAAAAAATGAAAAATCTAGAAATTGCAATGTGTGATTTATCAATTTCTCGATCGTTGGCTCGGTTTTTTAATTTCCCAACTTTTCGATTATACAAATTTTCGATTTCTCAATTTCTCGAATTTTCAATTTTTTGATATCTCTATTTCCTCGATTTTTCTTAATTTTTCAACTATTCGATCTTTCAATTTTTTAGTTTTTCGATTTATCGAAAAATCTAAAAACCTGGAAATTGAAAAATCGCAAAACTAGAATATCAGATGATTGAAAATTTCATAAATCGAATAGTTGAAGAATAAAAAAATTGAGAAATTAAAAATTCGAAAATTTTAATAATCCAAAAATCCCTTTAAAAAATTGATATAGGTATTTTTAAACCTTTCAATTTCTCGAATTTTCAATTTTTTGATACTCCTATTTCATTTTCTTGATTTTTCGATTTATCGATTTCTTAATTTTTCGTCTATTCGATCCTTCAACTTTTCAGTTTTTCGATTCTTCGATTATTAGATTTTTGGATTTTTTATTTGATTTTTCAGTTTTAGATCTTTCGATTTGTCGAATTTTCAATTTTTTTGACATTTCAGTTCTTCCATTTTTCTCTTTCTTAATTTTTCGACTATTTCGTCTTTCAATTTTGCAGTTTTTCGATTTATCGGATTTTCGGTTTATCAATTTTTCGACTTCTCGGTTTTTCAAATGTTCAGTTTTTTATTCTATTCAATTGATAAAAAATAAAAAAATCGAGAGATTAAAAAATCGAAAAGTCGAAAAATCAAAAAATCCAGATATTGGAAAACCGCAAACTTTGAAACTGAGAAAAATCGCAAAACTTATGTGGGTATCGAATAATTGCAAATTTGGTAAATCGAATAGTTAAACAATAAAAAAATTGAAAAATTGAGAAAATAAAAGTTCGAAAATTTGAATTATCCGAAAATCTCTGTAAAAAATGGTAATTTTTAGATCTTTCAATTTCTCGAATTTTCACTTGTTTGATATTTTATTACCTCGATTTTTCGATTTCTTAATTTTTTCCACTAACCAATTTTTCAACTTTTCAGTTTTTCGATTGTTCGATTATTAGATTTTTTGGGTTTTTTTCGATTTATCAATTTTTAGATTTTCCTATTTCTCGATTTTTCAATTTTGTCTTTTTCATCCTCGATTTCGCGATTTCTCTATTTTTCAAGTTTTCGATTTTTCGATTTCTTCATTTTTTGACTATTCGATCATTCAAATTTTCAATTTTTCGATTTATTGACCTTGCGGATTTTCGGTTATCAATATTTCGATTTTTCGGTTTTTCAAATTTTCAGTTTTTGGATCTGTTAAGTTGTTCAAAAAGTCAAAAATCTAGGGATAAAAAGTCGAAAAGCCGAAAAATAGAAAAATCCAGAAATTGAAAAACCGCAAACTTAAAATTGAAAAATCGCAAAACGCGAATATCGGGTAATTGAAAATTCGATAAATCGAATAGTTAAAGAACAAAAAAATGGAAAAATTGACAAAATCTGAATAATCCAAAAATCCCTTTAAAAAATTGATATATTTTTAGATCTATCAATTTCTCGAATTTTCGATTTTTTGATACTCCTATTTCATTTTCTCAATTTTTCGATTTATCGATTTCTTAATTTTTCGTCCTTTCGATCTTTCAACTTTTCAGTTTTTCGATTCTTCGATTATTAAATTTTTTGACTTTTTTTCGATTTTTCGATTTTCCACAAGGATAGAAGTACACTGTTGTGTAACATTTAAATCATTTTGAAATAGAATGATGTTCCAGGCAGACAGACAGACAGACAGACAGACAGACAGACAGACAAACTGAAACGGGAAATCACTTTTTTCGTACTCTAGGGGTCATGAAACGTCGAGAAAATATGAAAGTAGCAATTCCTCGAATGGACTGGATTACGATACTTAAATCTAATCTAGATAAAATCACCAGCAGACAAACAGACGACAAACTTTGAGATTATAAAATTACACTTTCGTCAAAATGATCCTATTAAAATTATTCCTTGGATACCCTCGAGCAGTACAAAGACTTTATATATTCCAAAACAAAATAAGAAATTTCACATATACCTACATTTATTTTTGTGTAAATACTTTAATTAAAAGTTTACGTCTCTATTATAAACGTCAACTAAGTACTTGAATAAACACTAACACAGGACATTCACTCTAATTGAAAACTGAACTTCCAAACTTTCTGTTGTTGGGATCATATTAAAACGGTGTCTACCTAATCCTCATTAGCTAATTCGATTATGACTTTTCAAACACATTATCAGCACATGTCGACCACATCTGTTTAACTTCTTAATCGGAACCTTATTACGCCGATTAAATAAAAAATTCCAGGAACTGTGTTACGTAAATATTGTTATTACTAGCAGAATGGCAACATTTCCGCACCGACAAACCCATTCGTTTAATTCATTCCGCAACGAAAAAATTCGCACCTTCTTGTTCCCCGCAACCCTTGACTTTGTGTTCACGTTCTTTGCGTTTTATACCGTCGATATGAAACAATGAAATTCCTGCCGGTTTCTTCGTCTCGGGTGGCAAAAGCGAGATGTTCTCAACAGTATTCGCATAAATAGTTATAAACATTCCGGGGCTGCTGTAGCGCGTAAATCAGTATCGCCTATTCCAGACAGACGTTGCATGTTCTATTACCTTCTGGAACGCGTAGGGAGTTAAAATCTAACACGAGTTTAGCACAGAATTTGTTAAATCAGCTAACCATAATATATATAAGCTCTTCATCATTTTAAGGGTGAGTTAAAGCATTTTTCAGCATAGAGAAATGAGCGCAAAAAACCCTACCCAGACTGCGTTTCCGGTTTTTAAATTTTGTTGAGTATGAGATTATCGGGTTTTCGCTATTTATGGATCAATTTTAAATTTTCAAAAAGATGCATTAGTAGAAATTGTATTAAAAAATCAATTGCGGTTTACAGAAATAAAATATCTTAATAAATAATTGAAAATAAAATTTGTGGTCAAACAAACATTAGCCATTTTTCTGGTCCACACAAATCTATAACGGGTAACCGATAGAGCCCCTCATAATTCTGTTACTATTACAACTATGGATTATAAAACGGTAGAAACGGTGGACCTACTTTTTCATATACTACTAGTTATGAGACGTCGAGAAAAGATAACGTTTAGGAGCACGAAGAAAAATTGATAAAAAATAATTAATAAAAGACAAGCCCTTTACCTTTTTTTTCTGTCCCTTTTTTATTCTTAAATTAAAATTTACAGATTTAAGCTGTCGCTTTAGTTCTGTATGGTAATAACAAAGTCATTGTTTTCTCTCCCCTGGAACACAAAACCAAATAGTTGCTTATATAATAATTAATCAAACTATTAATATCCTGAAAACACTTCTCATTATCCTTTTCTGTACCTAACGCCACTAAACCGTCCCCCCTCTTTCTAATATTCAAATGAAAAATTTTATCATCTTGCACCACCGATAACGTCGCTAGATAACAATTCTTGGACGGTCGTATGATAAAAGTTCCAAATTGTTTATTTTTCAAGAGATCTTCTGCAACCTCTCTCTCCACGTCCTTGTAAAACTCCTCTTTTTCGTCTTTCACTCCTAAAATTAAAAAGTTGTATAAAACGTCTTTCGTTGATTAAAAGTGCATCACACCGCCGCAGTCCCGTGAATTGTTTCTCCCTCTGGCACAACAGCACAACGAGCACATTTTATACAACACATCTAACGACTCACTGTACAACCTATAAGTTAAATTTGTTAAAACACCGCAAAATACTTTGAAACACCAGCACATTTGTTTGTGGACGTTCATTGTTCATTTTCTATGCCAGAATGTGGTTTATTGTGCAGTTGCACTGGTGTGACATGTGGAAAGGTTTTTTATTTGGTTTCGAAGGGAACACACGTTAGTCGAACATTTATTTTCCTGCGGCACCGACACATGATACTACATGTGGAGCAGTTTTTATGGGGTGCATTCACATTAGGGAGAAACTATGAGCCGCTAATGAGAACTGAATTTTCGCTTTTTGAATGGAATTGTTAAAATGTTGTTAATAATTCTTTTAATGTTTTTTGTTTTGTTTTTGTTTTTAAGGACGGACGCAACTTCTTCAAATTTTCTTCCAGTTAAATGAGGTGTGACCGAATCCTTAACCAGTCCCAATTGCGACCAACACTAACACTCCAAATCCGACCCTCTCCTGCTAAATTTATGTTTTTATCAAGATTTCCAAATGAAGCGACAACTTTAGGTCGTGCACAAAATTTATCTCTTTCACAAACCTCGTTTCCATGGTGGAGGCTATGTTAATTATTGTAATAATTATTCATGTAATGTCGCTTATTTTCAAATGAACACACAACGTGTTGTCCGCTAATGGAACTCTGGCACATTAAAAATTTATAAAAAGTGCCAAAAGGGCTTGATTAAACGGAAAATATACAAGAAAAATGCGTAACTTTTTTTCTTTGATTTCTAGATCTATGTCTGAGGTAAAAAATAAAAGTGGAATCATAAACGGCAGATATAGTATATGTCAATTTATAAAATTTAAGTATGATAATTTTTTTTTAAATGTTTGATGTCACTAATGATAATTTTTGTTAGAAACAAACTAATAAATACATTTATTTTTTATAAATTTCTCTAATGAATAATAAATATTAACTATATTCTTCTGTCGAATGGGAGTGGAAAATAATAAAACCTAGGATGTGAAAAACGTAAAAAAAGCGCTAATCCTAACTGTTTTACATAAAGATCCAAAATAGCTAATAGCCCCGCCCACCCACTCCCTCTTCGTTGTACTAGCCCCGCCCACCCACCCTCTTTTTTCTTAGAGGGTATGTTATTTGCCAAAATCACTCTTCTCTTAGCAAGTACTAGTCTTGTCTTAATTTCACGAGAGTTTTTTTTATCCGGATAAAATTGATTTTTTTAACGAATGGTTGAACTTGACGTCACAAACCGCCTATGATTTATCAGACGAGACCTTTTATTTGACGGTTTGTGGAGTCATTTGCTAAAAATCGTTCAAAAACGAGTTTAAAAAATGAAATTTTGTCCTCAGAAAAAAAATCTCGAGCTAATTCGATGAGATAATTTAACAAATTAAACTGAAGAACAAACTTGTTTATTTAAGAATAGCAGTTATTAAAAACACAGTTAATTAATTTTTTTTCACGATCAGAAATAGTATAAGGAAAAAATACGATTAGTGCTTTCTTTTTCTTTTTTTAGCAGCCACTCTAGAAAAGAACATATCATTAACCCCGCCCACCCACCCGCCTTCATTTCAGTGATTCATTTTATCTAGCCAGAAGAAAGGTGGACCTTGTATTGAACAGAAATAAAATCGTTAGAATGAGAACAAAGCAGGTGGGTGGAGCTAGTAATTGCTAAGATAAGACTGACTGTGGCATATTACATATACTCTAAGAAAAGAGAGGGCGGGTGGGTGGGGCTAATATTTGTTAAGATAAGACTGATTTTGGTGAATCACTGAACAATAGTAAGAGTAATCACTGAAATGAAGAGGGTGGTGGATGGGCGGAGCCATTGCTTGCTTATAAAAGACTCTGTGAGAACAAGTTAACTAAGCCCCACCCACCCACCCATTTTCTCATTTTTCGCCTTCTAAAATAAAAAATAAATCTTATGACAAACAGTATAACAAAAAAAAAATACGATTAGCGCTTTTTTTTATTTATCAGCCTACGTTCTATAAGTTCCCATTGACACTCTACAAAACAACATATAATTAATTAATTATAAGGGAGGGTGGGTGGGGCTAGTAGATTTTAGCGAATGACCTATCCTCTAAGAAATTTAATTAAATTATTATAAGAACATACACTATAGGCTCCAAAGCACTTTTAAATTCTTTCCTGCCTGTCTTTTTTTAAAAATGTAAAACCTTCTCGGAGGTCCAAAGTGTCTTTTTTAAAAATGTAAAACCTTCTCGAGGACGCCAAATATATTTTTTAATTATGTGAAACCTTCTCGGGGATCCCAACTGTCTTCTTTTTAATGTGAAACTTTCTTGGGGGTCTCCACTGTCTTTTTTAAAAATGTAAAACCTTCTCGGGGGCCCCAAATGTATTTTTTTAAGAATGTGAAACCTTTTCGAGGGCCCCAACTCTCTTTATTAAAAATGTAAAACCTTCTAGGGGGCCCCAACTGTCTTTTTGAAGAATGGGTAAACTTCTCGGGGGCGTCAAATGTCTTTGTTAAAAATGTAAAACCTTCTCGGGGGCCGTATTTGTATTTTTTTTTTTTAGTGTGAAACCTTCTCGGAGCCTAAATGTCTTTTTTTAAGATTGTGAAAGCTTCTTGGGGGTCCCAACAGTCTTTTTTACAAATGTAAAACCTTCAAAATTGTAAAATTTAAAAATCAAAAGGAAAACGAATAAGTATAAGACGAAAACTTTGGAAAATCTGAAAATTGGAAATGAACAACTTGAAAAATTGAAAAAAACGACAAACTGAAAAATGGAAAGATTAAAAATTGGGAAACATAAAATCGAAAAACTGCGAAATATTGTAAAATCAAAATAATGAAAATTAAAGAAATCGGAAAATCGAATAACTGAGAAATCCAAAAACTGCAAAATTTGAAAATTTAGTAATTGTAAAGTCTAAAAATAAATACACGAAAAATTATAAAATCGAAGTAAACTTTGAATAAACAAAGGAAATGGAGAAGCGAAAAATTGTGACATAAAATCGCGAAAATGAAAATAAAAAATCAGGGAACTGAAAGATGAAAATCAAGAACTTACAGAAATGAAAAACTGTAATGTCGAAAAATTGAAGAATTGAAGAATTTCAAACCGGAAAATTCAAGAAACGAAAAACTGAGAAATCTGGAAGTCGAGAAATTAAAAAGTTGAAAAAATGAAAAATTATGAAATGTCGAAAAATTGGGAAATAAAAACACGAAAAAACGAAGAAATGCAATATCAAAAAATTGTAAAATCGAAGAAGGAAACACGAAGATTCTTGCAAGGTATCTCATTTGCCAAAATAAGTCTTATCTTAGCAAATACTAGTCTTATTTTGGCAAGTATGTACCTACTAGCTCCACCCACCTGCCCTTTATTTCCTTAGAGATTTTTCGATTTTTACAATTTCGACAGTCTATAATTTTTCGATTTTACCGTTTTAGGGTTTTCGAATTTTTACAATTTTTCGGTTCTTTGTTTTCGATTTTTAATTTCTCGATTTTTACTCTTTGAGTATTTCAATTTTTCCTTTCTTTAGTGTCTCGATTTGCTATTTTCATATTTAGCAATTTTTCGTTTTTGGATTGTTCGATTTTTTCCAATTTTTTAGTTGAAAAATAAAAAATTGAATAAACGATAAATTATTAAATCCAAGTAAATATTGAAAAAACTAAGGAAATGGAGAAACGAAGAATTGTGATATAAAATCGAGAAAACGGAACTAAAAAATCAGGGAAATGAAAGATAAAGATCAAGAACTTGACAAAACGAAACGAAAAATTGAAAAATTCAAGAAACGAAAAACTGACAAATTTGGAGGTCGAGAAGTTGAAAAGTTGAAAAATTAAATTTGCAATGAACGAAAAATTATGAAATGTGGAAAAATTGAAAAATTAATTGTTAAGATAATGTTGATTTTGGGAAATGGCTGAACAATATTAAGAGTAACCACTGGAATGACGAGGGTGCTTATAAAAGTCTCTGTACGAAAAAGTTAAGTAAGCCCCACCCACCCACCCGTTTTCTAATGTGACTAATCTCTCAATACTGTTAATTAATGACAACATTATTATTTTATTATAATCTTAGGCAAATCCATTAAACCGTTGGTGAGAAAATAGATCCTTTTTAAACAAAATACCTATACAATATTGAGCCGGTGTTAAATAGGCGTACCAGAGGTGAGATTAATATTTACAAAGGAATATGCTGATGCTCCTCCCACTCGTAAAAGCTCCGCCTTAATAAATTATTTTTTCATTGGTCTGGAGATGAGAGGCTGTTTGCGATTACACCTCATTGTATCTACACGATTTTTTATTATTTAAGTGTAAACACTGACGACAAAGTCGTTAAAAAATAAAATTTAGTAAAAAATATATTTTATTAAGAGAAAAATTGCAATCTTAGAATTTATTTATCTCAGAACCAATAAAATGAGTGATCAAAACCGAGTAGGGGTGGGTTAAATTCTACCGTTTGTCAAAACAGAATTCAATTCACATTTTACAATAAATAAAAATAAGTCAGCGAAATGAAGAAAGGAGGTAGACGGGGCCAAGTTTAGCTTACAGAGTATTTTTTTAAGAAAGCAATAGCCCCGCCCACCCACCCCCTCTTCATTCTAGTGACTGCACTTAACGTGGTTCAGTCATATCTTAGCAAGTACTAGCCCCACCCACCCACCCGTTATTTTCTTTTGAGATAAGTCATAGGCCAAAATCAGTTTTATCGTATTAACTCTGCTCACTCACCCTGTTTTCATGCTAATGATTTTATTGCTGTTCGGTATAAGATCCATCTCTCATTCCGACCTCATAAAATAAATTACTAAAACACAAGGCGGGGTAGGTGGGCGGGGCTAAGTATATTCTTCTGTCTTATAGGAGTGGAAACTAATAGAAGTTAGGATGTGAAAAACATAAAAAAGCGCTAATAGTAACTCTTTTATACAAAGAACTAAAAAAGTATTTTTTTGTATAAAACATTTACTTCTTATTTCAGAAGAAAAAAAGAGAAGGCACGGGTGGGTGGGCGGGGCTAAGTTTAACTATTCCTATTTAATATTCTTCAGTCATATTTTAGCAAGTACTAGCCCCACCCACCCGCCCTCTATTTTCTTAGAGAATGTTATTTCTGCAAATCGGTCTTATCTTGGTAAGTACTAACCCCACCCACCCACCCTTTATTTTGTTAGAGGATCTGTGATTTGTCAAAGCAGAAATTTTGAAATTTTAGAAGAAGATAAACACTATTCAACTAAATTTATTTTTTATAAATTCTTTTAATGAATAATATTACCAATTCCATCCTCACAACTATAGCATAAAATATAAATGTAAAACCGTACCATAAAACTTATCAACAAAATTATTTGTTCTAATCTGTATTCACTATTTTGAGGTATTCGTTGTCGTCCAAGTAGTTCAAATTTAAATCCAAACCTTGACTCTATTAAATAACAAATACTTGCTACTTTATGGAAAAAAGTATATTTCAACTGATTATTTAATTACAATTGTTACATGTTTATAACAACAAAAAACACCAAAAAACAAAAACCGTTTTAAAACAAAAAAAAAAGAAATCCATTTAATAAAAAACGGGTTTCTAACATTCCTACAACCACGTCAATTTTGACAGCAGGAAGTAGAGTGGGGTGAATTTCAAGCAAACTGTTGATACCAACTGAAACAGTAATTGTTGATCAAGTATAAGTATATGAAGTTATGAGTTTCCGTTTAGTATAAGATCCACCTTTCATTCCGACCAGATAAAAGAAATCACTAAAACGCAAAGTGGGGTGGGTGGGCGGGGCTAAGTAGATTCTTCTGTCGAATTTGAGTGGAAACTAATAGAACTAAAAAATAGTTTCCTGTATAAAAATGTATTTCTTATTCCAAAGGAAAAAAAAGAGAACGGACGGGTGGGTGGGCGGGGCTAAGTTTACTTTTCCTTACTGAGTCTTTTATAAAGAATCACTAGCCCCGCCCACCCACCCCATGTTCGTTCTGGTGACCGCACTTAATATTGTTCAGTCATATCTTGGCAAATTAACTGAACAATTAGAAACGCCAAAATTGAATATAGTTGAGACGAGAAAATACTAACGAACAAGAGACGAATGACCAAATTGAAGCTGCTAAGAGATTTTCTATTAATTTAATCGTAAACGAACCAAAATCGTCTTACTCTAAACATAAAACCTGAGTAAAATTAAATTATAGAGAGTGTTACAGAGCTCATTTTAGGTTCGTGTTAGACACTTTCACGTTTTGAACTGTCAACGACTGGCTTGAAAAAGTTGATTGATTCGATAGACAGCCAAGACGAAATGTTATATCAAATCCACATGGTGTCTGTCACTTGTGTCATTCTGTTTTGACACTTAAATGTGCACAAAATTTTAACAAAAAAGTGTAGGTTACTGTTTTACACAGCTTGCAAATTTTGCTCAGTATTTTTTTACCATCCACGATATTCATAAAATATATTTAAAATTTCACAACAATTTGTCCGTATAACATTTATTACCCTTAAAACACCAAAAATACAAATTACAAAAATTGTCGACGCGTTTCGCTAACTACGTTGGCATTCATTCATTAATCCAGTTAGTACTGTTTAGATGATGCCAATGTGGTTGGTGAAACGCATCGACAATTTTTGTAAAATTGTATTTTCGTGTTATGGAGGTAAAAAATTCCGTATATTTTATACTCTAGGGTTTATAAATAGTCGGAAAACATAATGTTAATAAAATTCATTATCACTGCAATTTGAAGTTTAGTAGATTTTTTTCGAAATTCTATAAGTCACATTATTCATTTCTTTAAAA
Source organism: Zophobas atratus (assembly GCA_022388445.1). Taxonomy (NCBI): domain Eukaryota; kingdom Metazoa; phylum Arthropoda; class Insecta; order Coleoptera; family Tenebrionidae; genus Zophobas; species Zophobas atratus. Next base: position 4,831,825 of record CM039448.1, read on the forward strand.
TAAGTCAGTTATGATTTTTATTTTTCCATATATATCAAAACATTTATAAACGAATTCAATCCCTTTTTGCAAAATCATAAATTTCCCAGTTTTTTACAAATTTTGAATCGTGGCAAAAATGCAGTGGAAAATTCAACGCACAGTTAGATCCTGTGTTAAATTCCTGGGTCGTTAACAGCTAAGTGATTCAAGCTTCATTTTAGTGGAGATACGCAGACTTAGAACTTGACCAATATATCACTAGTATTACAACTTTCAGACCTTTCCCTGTGCTCGTAACTGTCTTAATACCATTAGCCTTGATGAACACCCTTAAAGTGGTTATGCTATGTTCGTGTGATTTTGAGAACGATCTAAATGAGACTCAAAGATGAGAAAAACGTTTCCGTAACCGTGTTTAACGTAACTGAACGTATCTATTTCTTGAATTAAAAACTGAACACAAAAAAAAATAGTTTGAGATAGTTTATTATTGGATGTTAAATTGCCAACAGACATATACTACAATATTTCGTTAGTATTAAAAATCGTATCGGTGACAGCAACCCCACGTTTTGTGTATGTTATTCAATATGTCATCAAACTGAGCATTAACAACCTGTCAATATTTCAAATTTCAACGAACAGTATACAAGTAAATTCGTGGTCACAAATTTTCTGTTGTCATTCGCTTTAAACTCCCCTAATTGATTAGATCCCAAAATAGAGCCCACGAAAATCCACCCTCCTCCATCACCCCAAAACTTTTCGAATAAACGTCCCAGATGAACTCGTCTCCGACTCACGTTCGCATCTTCCAGTTCCACCGACTCACCTTTTTTCAAATCTCGGCGCGGTTGTCGTCCGGTACCACCTTTACACCACCACACAAAAATAGCCCACACAGGTTAAAAAAATGAAATCTCTCTGCTGTTCCTGTCCAGCTTTTTTTTTGAGATGAAGGTCGCGGCCGGTCACGTGCCGGTCACGTGTGTACATCGGCCGTAATTAGTGCGCTTTGCTGGTTCGATTGGCGATCGTGTGCATGGCGCTGACGAAACACGCAGTCGACATAACCGGAGCGGATTCCGGACTTGACTGCGGCTCCGGGTTGTCGAAAGCTTGGCAGGAACCGCCCGCTTGCGCAACACCATCGATTTTGCTGGACCAAACCTGGCCTACTGGATGTATTATACATGACCCACTCGAAGCTGCGAGGACGCATCATCTCCGAGGTGAAATCTGAAAATTAGGGAAGAGATAATGAAGGTGCACTTTTTAATGGGGAGGAGTGCCGGACTTGGACTGTTAACTGCGCTAGAACTGGGATGACTGTTTCTGGAAAGCGTGTCGATTTATATTATTTATATTTAGTTTTTCCATAATCCATCAGAAAATCCGAAGTTTACTGCGTGAATAAAAATATACAATTTACTGCAACACCTTCTAGAAACAGAACATACTCGCGTAGCTAATTATAATGCGTGGAAAGTTGACCCTGGAAATGCATTAGCAGATCAAGAATCTTTATATAATGTATAAACTTTCGGAAGGTAAAAGGTCTCGTGTCTAAAACGGCGCTCTTTAAAGCTTAACGTGGGTCGTTCTCCAACTCGAGAGGTATGTTTCCAGCAGAATTTACTGGTCACATACAATAAGAAATGTTACTACTGTTTTATTTTACGAAACAGCCAAGACGTGATGGAAGTTTATGGAGATGTTATAGGCTTAGGCCTGTGTGTATGTATCATTATCGCATAACATTATCAATCTTGTTTAAGTGTGAGGTTTTGAAAATGAGAGAACCTTTCAATATTTTTTGTGGTATTGATTTAGATCTGATTGTGGGCGCTTTGTTATTTTTAATGGTTCAAGAAAATTGCGTTATGGTAGTGTCAAATTTTAACAATATTCGATAACAAATTTACAATCAAGTTGAATGTCACTGTCAACCATGTAGCAATATTAATGAATAAAAAACAGTTTTTTTTGTTTTATTAAATTTTTTTTTTAATTACCTCTTTCAAATATTTCCATTACTGATTTTAGTGGGGTGGATGGGTGGGGCTAAGTATATTCTTCTGTCGAATAGGAGTGTAAACTAATAGAACCTAGAATGTGAAAAACGTAATTTCTTATATAAAAAATTTATTTCTTATTTCAGAAGACAAAAAAAGAGAAATAAACGGGTGGGTGGGCGGGGCTAAGTTTAGCTTGCCTTACTGAGTCTTGTATAACTAAGCAATAGCCCCGCCCACCCACCCCCTCTTAATTCTAGTGACTACTCTTAACATTGTTAATTAATGACAACATTAAGTTTTGAAATTTTGAATTTTCCGATTTTGAAATTTTTCTTTTCTTCAGTTTTACGATTTTACTATTTTCAATCTCAATTAATTGTTTAATTTATCAAATTTTCGACTATTCTTCGGTTCTTCAAATCCCGGTTTTTAATTTTTCAATTTGTGGATTTTCGACTTATAGTTTTTCGACTTTATCCACTTTTTTACAAATTTTATCTACTTTAATTTTTCGACTTTTAGTTGCTTCATTTTTAATGATAAATTTTTCAATTTTTTTCATTTGTCATTTTCCCGATTTCTAATTTTTCAACAATAATAATTTATTTACGGAAAGTGTACTACATAAATCAAGCTAAACAAAATATAATTTGATGTATGTAACAGTTAATTCAATTTAAATTAACTTTTCCATTTTAATTTCACAAATTTTGTGTTTAATTTTTGTTTATTTTAATTTTTTGATTTTTAGGCTCACGGTTTTTAATTTTTCAATTTTTAAATATTTTAAATTTTCTTTTTTTCAATTTCTGAAGTTTGCTATGTTTTGCGATTTTGCAATTTTTCGATTGTTCAAATATGTTTTAGATTTCTTTAATTCATTAGTTTTTCGATGTTTCAATTTTACAATTTAAAAAACAGGGTATGTAGTACTTCCTAACAAACGACTGATCTTGGCAAATAATATACCCTTTAAGAAAATAGAGGGAGGGTGGGCGGGGCTTATACTTGCCAAGATAACACTGACTTTGGCAAATGATATACCCTGTAAGAAAACAGAGGGCGGGTGGGCGGGGCTAGTGCTTGGTAAGATAAGACTGATTTTGGCAAATAATATACCTTCCAAGGAAATAGAGGGCGGGTGGGCGGGGCTAGAACTTCATAAGATAAGACTGATTTTGGCAAATTGTATACCCTGTAAGAAAACAGAGGGTATATTATTTGCTAAAATCAGTCTTATCTTAATTTCGGCCAATTTTTGACATTTTCGAAACTTAACTAAACATATTTTCTTGTAGATTTCGAGCTCTAGATTGATAAGTGCAACCGCTTTTCCAGAATCGACCGTTGGAATATCGAAAATTTTTAGAAATCTTCAAAAATTCGCATTTCGTACCGATTCTTTCAAAAATGTTGCTCCGTGACCATCAACACGCTATATTTTTGGAATCAACATGTCGAACTCTACGTCCCTGATTTTTTTCACAATTTTTAGACAAATTTTTTAAAAGCGAAATGTTTTCAATGTCCACCTTCCTCAAATTTCGGCCAATTTTTGACATTTTCGAAACTTCTCTAAATTCATTTTCTTGTAGATTTCGAGCTCTAGAACTCACTTCCGGCATCGTTTCTTTGATAACTGCAACCGTTTTCCCGGAATCGACCGCTGAAATATCGAAATTTTTAGAAATTTTCAAAAATTCGCATTTCGTACCGATTCTTTCGAAAATCTTGCTCCGTGGCCATCAACACACTACATTTTTGGAATCAGCATGTCGAGATCTACCTCCCTGAATTTTTTCACAATTTTTGGACTACTTTTTTAAAAGTGAAATTTTTCCAATGGTCCCCCATTCTTCAAATTTCGGTGAAATTTTGACATTTTCGAAACTTAACTAAACACATTTTCTTGTTGATTTCGAGCTCTAGAACTCACTTCCGGCATCGTTTCTTTGATAACTGCAACCGTTTTCCCGGAATCGACCGCTGAAATATCGAAATTTTTAGAAATTGTTAAAAATTCGCATTTCGTACCGATTCTTTCGAAAATGTTGCTCCGTGACCATCAACACACTACATTTTTGGAATCAGCATGTCGAGATCTACCTCCATGAATTTTTTCACAATTTTTGGACAACTTTTTTAAAAGTGAAATTTTTCCAATGGTCCCCCCTTCTTCAAATTTCGGTGAAATTTTGACATTTTCGAAACTTAACTAAACACATTTTCTTGTTGAAATATCGAAATTTTTAGAAATTCTCAAAAATTCGCATTTCGTACCGATTCTTTGGGAAATCTTTTTCCGTGACCATCAACACACTACATTTTTGGAATCAGCATGTCGAGATCTACCTCCCTGAATTTTTTCATAATTTTTGGACAACTTTTTTAAAAGTAAAATTTTTTAAATGGTCCCCCATTCTTCAAATTTCGGTGAAATTTTGACATTTTCGAAACTTAACTAAACACATTTTCTTGTTGATTTCGAGCTCTAGAACTCACTTCCGGCATCGTTTCTTTGATAACTGCAACCGTTTTCCCGGAATCGACCGCTGAAATATCGAAATTTTTAGAAATCCTCAAAAATTCGCATTTCGTACCGATTCTTTGGGAAATCTTTTTCCGTGACCATCAACACACTACATTTTTGGAATCAGCATGTCGAGATCTACCTCCCTGAATTTTTTAACAATTTTTGGACAACTTTTTTAAAAGTGAGATTTTTCCAATGGTCCCCCCTTCTTCAAAATTCGGTGAAATTTTGACATTTTCGAAACTTATCTAAACACATTTTCTTGTTGATTTCGAGCTCTAGAGCTCACTTCCGGCATCGTTTCTTTGATAACTGCAACCGTTTTCCCGGAATCGATCGTTGAAATATCGAAATTTTTAGAAATTCTCAAAAATTCGCATTTCGTACCGATTCTTTGGGAAATCTTTTTCCGTGACCATCAACACACTACATTTTTGGAATCAGCATGTCGAGATCTACCTCCCTGAATTTTTTAACAATTTTTGGACAACTTTTTTAAAAGTGAAATTTTTCCAATGTTCCCCCCTTCTTCAAAATTCGGTGAAATTTTGACATTTTCGAAACTTAACTAAACACATTTTCTTGTTGATTTCGAGCTCTAGAACTCACTTCCGGCATCGTTTCTTTGATAACTGCAACCGTTTTCCTGGAATCGACCGCTGAAATATCGAAATTTTTAGTAATTGTTAAAATTCGCATTTCGTACCGATTCTTTCGAAAATGTTCCGTGACCATCAACACACTACATTTTTGGAATCAGCATGTCGAGATCTACGTCCCTGAATTTTTTCACAATTTTTGGACAACTTTTTTAAAAGTGAAATTTTTTCAATGGTCCCCCCTTCTTCAAATTTCGGCCAATTTTTGACAATTTCGAAACTTCACTAAATACATTTTCTTGTAGATTTCGAGCTCTAGAACTAACTTCCGGACTCGTTTCTTTGATAACTGCAACCGTTTTTCCGGAATCGACCGTTGAAATATCGAAATTTTTAGAAATCTTCAAAAATTCGCATTTCGTAGCGATTATTTCGAAAATGTTAGTCCGTGACATCAACACGCTATATTTTTGGAATCAACATGTCGCACTCTACGTCCCTGAATTGTAGACTACATCTGTAACACTTAATTAAGTAATTAATGTAGATATTGTAAACATATTTACCAAACGTGTGTTTATCGCATTAATTGCATTTTTTGCGCGAAGTTGGCAAAACCTGTTCAAATTACCCCACAACACTTAAATTCTTGCTACGCCTCTGTGTCTATTTCCAATCGTCTGTCCTCTAATTAAGAACCGTTTCGGAATTCTAATCCCCGCAAAATTCGCTCGTCCAATAGTGGTCCCCATTCTCCTTAAAACACCTTGTACAACATGCTATAAAATTTTATCACAGTCCGCCAATATTTTCTGTGACCCGCTGTCGGAGTTCTGACGCGACACCTTTTTTATCATGTCGAAAAGCGTTCAGATCTTTGATAACCTATACAAGTGAAACGTGCTTGAGTAAACTAGCCAACTCCACTGTGACATTGCTTCTTACTTCCTTGTCTCTCGCAAAACTACCCATTTCAAGAAAATGGACGAGCAGAACTTTGTTCTATCGTAATGTCGTGCAGACTTCACATTCCGTCTAAAATGGTGCGACAATTTACATCAGGAGAGTTTGTGACAAATTAAAAGTATCAATTGATAAAAAAATAAATTCTAAAATTCATTTGATAATAAATATTGTCTAAATTTTATGGAATAATATATTCCAACGGAGAATGAGCGAAATCATGTGGAGTTACTGTTGTTCAGTGGTAGACTTCCTTAACGAGTTAAACAGGTACTAGGAAACTTTTTTTTCTGACACATAATTTATTCACTTCATAAATGCTTAAGTATAATTAATGTTATAATAATGTCGTCCATCTGAATAACAAATTTCTATACATTGTAGTTTTCTCAGAAAAACACCCAATAAATGGTGTAATCAAACCAACAAGCTATTAATACCAAACGAGCTCACTCTTAAACATGGACCACGTTAGTCAAGACACAAAAACGAAAATCTACCAAACATTCAACAGAAATGACGAAATGGTGCAAGACGACGTCAACATCATCAAAACTTGGATGCAAACTCAACCCCATCTTCCCGAAATCCTAGGTGAGTGAAAAATCTTTCTTTCAAACCCTAAAACAATCCTTTAGATGACGCCAGAATCAAAAACTTTCTCAACCTCAACAAGTTCAGCATCGAAAAAACTAAACAAAAAATCGACATGTATTACACTATTCGCACTCTAATACCCGAGATTTTTCAAAAAGGCAATCTAAATTTGGAAAACATCAAGAAAGTGTTTGACGACTGGTACATGTTTTATTTTCCCGTGCTGGTCAACGACGTCCGTCGGGTGTACTACGTAAGACCCAAGAGATTCAACGTCGTGGAACCTGTCTCTGTTTCGGCAGTTTTTTTTGCGATGTATGAAGTAAGGTTACGTGAAGACTTTATAGTCGATGATATTTTTATTTTTGATATGGATAACTACTCAGTCGGGGATGTTCAAAAACTGACTCCGACCGTATTCTCAAACTTTTATGGAATTTATCAGGTACTTAGGTACTATAATCACGAGAAAGCCACTTTTAACCGGTTTAAAATTCCCACAGAAAGTTTATGCCCTCAGACTCCACAAACTTATATATTTGAACTGTCCGTCTTATATGACTATCATTGTCACGATTTTGAAAACGGTACTGAAGGCGAAATTGTTTGCAAGAGCCGAATTTTACTCCGATGATCTCGGAATAAAGAAACTTTTCTCGAAGGAAGTACTCCCAAAGGAGTACGGGGGAGATGGACCCTCGCTAGACGAACTAAATGGTATTTTTTTTTTCGAAATTGGTACTAGATCTAATAATTTTTGTTCAGATGTAATGCACAAGAAGTTAGCCGAATATCAAGACAGATTCGATCAGTTGGATGGGTTAAGGGTCGACGAAAACCTGCGACCAGAGAAATTGAACAACGACGAAATTTTGGGCTACTATGGAAATTTCAAGAAAATAAATTTCGACTAATAATGACAATATTAACACTACTTTCAAGAACTTGCACATTTTGGTTAAGGGGGTCTGATTTAATGACTATAGTTGTATGTGTATAAGAGGTCTATTGATAATAAATCTTGAGTATTTACGAACATTCCAGAAAAAATAGTTTAGTTAGCAATTAATAACACAAACATGCGTCATTTCTTTAACAAGTTGAACCGGTACTAGAAAATTGCTTATAATATGAAAATCGATTTAAGGTACGCAGTAAATCGAGTATTAAAGCAAACAAACCACTAACAAAACCACTCTTGTTGAACATGAGCCAAGTTAGTCAAGATACAAAAAAGAAAATCTACGAAACCTTCGGTAGAAATGAAGAAATGGTGGAAGACGACGTCAACATCATCAAGACGTGGATGCAAACCCAACCCCACCTTCCCGAAATTCTGGGTAAGTCAAAAATCTTACTTTTGACACTAAACCAAGTTATTTAGATGACACTAGAATCAAAAACTTCCTCAATCTCAACAAGTTTAGTCTCGAAAAAACTAAGCAAAAAATCGACATGTATTACACCATTCGAACTTTAGTGCCTGACATTTTCCAAAAAGGCAAGCTAAAACTGGAAAATATCCAGAAAGTGTTTGACGACTGGTACGTTTTTTATTTTCCTATGTTGGTGAATGACGTCCATCGGGTGTACTACATGAAAGCTAAAAGACCCAATATCGTGGAACCTGTATCTATTACAGCAGTTTTATTCGCGTTGTATGAAATAAGGTTACATGAAGATTTTATGGTTGACGATATTGTTGTCGTTGACATGGGCAACCATACCTTCAGGGACGTCCAACAAATGACTCCCACCTATATGTCAAACTGTCATGCCATCTATAAGGTATTAATTAAATCGCGAAGAAACAGCTTTTCACTGATTAAAATTCCCGCAGAAAGTGTATTCTCTCAGACTGAAGAAAATTGTCTTTCTCAACTGTCCGTCCTACATTTCTATTCTTGTCGCACTTTTGAAAAACGTACTGACACCGAAGTTGTTTGAGAGAGTCGAATTCGACCCAGATGACGCAGGAATAAAGAAAGTTTTGTCGAAAGGACTACTCCCGAAGGAGTATGGGGGAGAAGGACTTTCACTAGACAACCTAAATGGTAAATTTCAAAATTGACACCACTGCTAAAATATAGGAGTATTTATTTAGATATAATGTATAAGAAACTAGGTGAATATCAAACCAGATTCGACCAGTTGGATGAGTTAAGGGTCGACGAAAGCCTACGACCAGAGAAACTGAACAATGACGAAATTCTGGGGTACTATGGAAGTTTCAAGAAGATAAATATTGACTAGTATGACGACATTGTCACTTAAAACGTTTTTATTTAAAAAATATCTACACTAACAAAAATAAACTATTCACAACGACAAAGTACAAATCACAGTTTCTTCCTCCTCCCCTTTCTCCTCCCACCCCTCCCCCTCCCTTCCTCGTGCATTCTCTTGACGTGCACCTGAAGATTGAACTTCTTCTTTGACTTAAAACAACACCTGTCACATTCATACCACTGGATATCCTCCTCGGCTGTATGTAGAGACATCACGTGACCTTTCAAAGCTGACAACTTCTTCCCTCTGTAGGGACACTTATCACAAACGAACCACTGAATCTTTCCAGGGGGCAAATGTCTGGCGATTTTGTGCGACTTAATATTATCCTTCTGTTTAGCTTGAAAACCACACTGGTCACATGTGTACCATCGGATATCCTCCAGAGGTGTATGCCTCAACTTCATGTGTCTGGTCAAATTGCCTGGGAATTTCGTCTTCAAGCTACAGTACCGACACTTATAAACCCCATTGTGTTGCAGCCGTTTCAAGTGCTTCAGTTTTTTCACACAAAGGAGGCTGTGTTTGAGTAGTACCAACTTTGACAGGGTGCGAAATCCATTACAGCTTCTACATTCAAAGCTCCTGGGTGTTGTTTGGTGCTTGTTTTCAACGTGGTTGTTCAAAATCGTGACTAGGGGGGTTCTAAGGGGGCAGTCTTTGCAACGGTACTGCTGCAGCGGTTGTGCACAAGTAAAATGCAAAGACAATGTTTCTGGGTACTTTGTTACATGGCTCGACATGAAAATAACGAAAAAAGTACGAATCACAGTCGGGGTTTGTACTTGTGGTACTGCAAGCGTCTGGTGATTCCTAACCTATACATTTGGGTAAAACCTTGAACAGACGCTAATCACGATTAAAAAATACACAACTTGTACTTACTTTGGGAATTCTTGTTACTATTGTTTGTTTATTTTGTACGAAAAATGAGGTTAGAGGCATGCGTCAAACTCGGGGTACGTTCAGTACTTTGTCTCGGTGACCTTCAACTTGACGGAAAATTAACGTCACTAGTGTCAACCATGTCAAAGCGCTACATCACTCTCACTTCACTTTTAGTCCTGGTGCATTCCCTGAAACGACAAACCCCATGCGACGACTCCTGGACCATGAACTGGTAGTACCCGCCAACCCACTTTTATCAGTAACGAAAGTTTTGCAGCCCCATTGAGTTGAACGAAACAGGTACCCCTTTTTATTTGTACCGCTTCAAAACCAACCGCATTGTCATAAAATTTTCGACCAAGTGCGACTTCGACAACGTTAAGTACTCGTGGAAATTCTACTCCGAGCGTACTAAAAAAGAATTTTACCATAACGATAATACCAGTGTCAAGGTGGTACAACCGTACGAGTGGGACAACGGAGAGTATGCCATTTCGGTTGAGGTGTCGCTGCAACGAAACGGACTTCTGATCCCAGATTTCATCGGAGTACTTTTTGTTTGTTGTTTTTCTTTTAACAATTTGTTGTTTGGTAGTGCGTACTCGAGATGGTTTCGCTGGACCCAATCCCGGTGATTAAAGGCGGGAGTTACCGGATGATAGAGCCGGGGACTGTGTTGGTACTGGATAGTTCGGGCTCTATCGATAGAGACGTACCGCCACATGTACGTGGTACTATAATGGCGAAGTGGAGTTGTCGACTAAGTACCGGGAGCGGCGTTACCAGTTGTTTGGACGACGAAGAAGGTAACTGGTACTCACTAATTGGTTTATTTTAAAGTCAACTCAAACAGGCGAAATTGTTACTTTGAAACCAGACTCGGTGGTCAACAACGAGTACTTGTTTATTTTAAAAATTAGAACTAAAAGTAACCCGAAATGGGTGTCTACTAATCAAACTGTGGTAGTTCAGGAAGGAGTGACTCCTTTAGAGATTGTTTGTGTGAAGAACTGTCCTCCTGCAGCTCCTACTACTGATAGTACCCGCGGTACTTTCCTTCGCGTCCGGTTTTAAACAACTGTGACGATATTGAAGAATCGTCGTACGAATGGACTGTGGATGGAGATTTTGACTACGAGAAAATGACACAGTTTGGACGAAATACAGACAAGTTTGTGATCAAAGAAAATGTTTTTGAGTACGGTAACGACTACGTTGTGAGTGTCAAACTGGTAGACCGTCCCGGTATGGCCAAAAAAAACGTTACAGTTGCCACGTCCTATCAAAATTGACAGCTGCAAAGTCACACCACCGGAAGGAACCGCCCTTTCCACTAAGTTCACAGTCGAGTGTAACTTCACCGGAGTCGAATTTAGTACCGAAGTAATCGCAGTGAATGACAAAATAAGTACGTCTATTGACACAGTACCGCTTGTTTTAATCGCAGTTTTAGCTGTCGTTATGACCACCAGTCCCCGTTTGAAATTCTTGGAGTTTCTTCTTCCACTCGACGTCGACGCGTACCTCGGAATAACCGACATCAACGATTATCAAGACGTCTACAAACTGGATGTCAAAGTAAGGTCTGACGATAGCCAAGAACTCGCTTCGTTGATCAGTTCCTTCAACCAGTCAATCTCGCGCGCAGACATCGACTCAGTGGTCCAAATCACCAGTGGTATAATCCTAGAAATGGCCAAAAAACCACCTTCTGAAACCAAGTCAATCAAAACAAACCCTATTGCAAAATCTCAACCAAATCGACATGCTATCTGAACACGAAGCCCAACAAATGTCGGCCCTTATAGTTGCCCTCGTGCATGACCCTAAATCCGACTCAGACCCCTACCAAGGTCAAGTAGCCACCCAAATTTGCAAAAAAGTGGCCGATGTTCACCTACAATCCACACAAAACGACTCCTTCCCCAGTACTTTGACCACAAAAAGTCAAAAAAGTGCAGCCACTTTGATGAGTTGCGCCGAAACTGACACCAAAGAGAATTTGGAAATTATGCAATCGAAGCCGTTGACGTTCGACGTGACTACGCCATTTCCGGTACTCGATATACCCGTGATTGACGAAGAGTACCCCGATTACGAAACAGATCACTCGATTTTTGAGAAACAGAAGAAGTACGAACTGGCGTCCATAAACTCGATGGAGATATGTAAGATGAGTCTGGAGGCGTTGAGTCTCACGGTCGCCGAAGGCGAGGAGACTCTAACGGCCGAAAGTACCAATTCCAGTGCTCAAATCACTAAACTCGTTGGTACGACTTTAGTTAAGAAGGAAATTGAGATTCGCGGAGCCGTGCTTCAACCGTCGCGCGATTTTGAAGATGTTGAAGACGCTATAGACGTTATGGTGTGTTCGTGGGCTTACAATCCCTTCTGGTGGAGCTCTTTCAGACGTACCATTTTGACTAACGTACTTATGGTTAAGTTTGTCAAAAGTGGCGAAGAGGTGAATAGGTTTGAGAAACCTAACTTGGTACTATTGAGTCTACAACATGAACGCCAAATTCTGAGACACCAGTTTGAAATTGGCAACAACTCAATAGTTAGAATTGATGTCAAAAGAGGTGAAAGTTTTTTCGTCGAATTTAGTAATTTGTCACAGAGTGACTCTGCACGGGTTTTGATAACCAATTTTGATAAACCTGAAGTACTTGAGGTGATGACGAAGGGTCGCGTTGTTACCAAGAGCGACAACGTTGTCTATCAAGACGAAGAAAATGGGTTTGATAGTTGGTACTACTTATCAATTTTACCAGAAGCGGTGAGTATTGTCAAACTAGATGATTTAATTGAACTAAGTTATTAGGACATGGGTCAACCTACTTGTTGGGTTAACATCTTCACCCGATCATGTTATTCCTGGAAAATTTCAAAAAAAGACTGGACGTTCGCTTGCAAGGTATCTCTAACCCAACCAAAAACAATCATCAATAGAAGTTTCCAGGGTAGTTCCAACTCCAACGACGAACAAATCGAATGTTTGTGTACCCACTTATCCATTTTGGCCGGCTATGTATACAACAACCCAATTAAAATCGACAACGTCACCACAGAACCTGATTTCGAAATGGTACTACTCAACTCGTTCATCGTCTTTATTACCTTAAGCGCAATTGTCAGCCTCTACTGTCTATCAATCCTCCTAACCCCTTTTAAAAAAACACCCAAAACCAGCATCTTCCTCCCTGCTGACGTTTCCACGTCCGCTCGTTACGTCTACTTAGTTGCTATCCAAACCGGAAATAAACGATCATCCGGTACCACCTCAAACATCTGCATTAAACTCCTCGGTACCCAAAACCAAAGCGAAAGCCACGTTCTCAACTACCCAGACCCCCACAAAAAGATTTTTCGAAGAAACAACACCGACTGGTTCGTGGTACCAACAAGTCATCGTCTGGGTGAACTAACACAAGTTGCTTTATGGTCGGACTATTCTGGTCGGAATCCTAGTTGGTTTTGCACTGAAGTGACCGTCCACGACATGCAGAACAACCAAAAGTGGTACTTTGATGTCAATACGTGGTTCAATTTACCGCCACAGGGTCGCATTTACGTTGAGGTGCAAAGTACTGAAGAAACGAAAAAGCGTCGGGTACTGTTTCCAAGAGTGTGGCCGAAGCGGTACTAACTAAATTGAAATTATATTGTCGTTACGAATGTTTTTAGGAGCTACCAAAACGAGTTTGGTTCCTTCGTGAAAATGACTTTGTTGCTGTCGATTTTTGTGATGATGTTGGGGTACTGTGTGGTACTGAGTGGACTTCCGTCGTTAACTCTGAAGGACGGGTTTGCCAAATTCGAAAAATATAAATTTGACTGGAGTGTAGTATGGGTGGGGTTTGTAAGTGCCGTGGGTACTTTCGTGTTTCACGTGATAGTGGTGTGGTTGCTCAGGTTCCACGATTGTTAGTACTAAATTTAATCTAAATTTGTGTTTGTAGAAATGGTAACAAATTTCCAAAGCGAGTAACCACCATGATTTGGATTTTTGTAGCGACTAGTGTGACTATGTTAATCGCTGTTTTAACAATTTTCGGGTTTTGGGTACCAACAACCAACGGGTACTTGTGGCTGACGTCCGTCGCTGTAGCCACTATATTCTATTTTTTTATTCTGGAAAACTGTTACGAGCTTTGGTTAAACTTCCATAGCCGGAACAAACTAACCCGGCAGATGAATTTGACTAAATTGGTACTACCCATAGAAGCCCAAAGATCGCACGTATTTCGAAAATTTGGCGAATACGTTCTGCGACCGTATTTTACCCACTTGTACCGGCCACTGAGCGACGAAGACATCAAAGTACTTACTCCTTTGGTACGACCGTTTCAACCCTTTGACTTTCCAGGAAAAGCGACTAAGTACACAAATGAATAAAAGAATTCTGGCTCTCCTAGAAGACACAGTTATGTTCGCGTGTTACGTCACTCTTCTGTATTTAGCAATCTTCGCCTACAGGAACCACCTATCCACTAAGAACTACAACCAAATGAAAAGTCTGCTCTCCGGAGAACAAATTCGTACCGACGGGTACGACTCCATCACCTCCATTGATGAGTACTACGTGAATTGTTGTATTGCGTTACATATTCAAATTCCAGCATCTACCAGTACATCAACGGTACTCTAATCCCCACGCTACATGCGCACCAATGGTACGGAAAATTCGTGGTTCAAGAACCCGGAACCATGACCGACTTCCACAACAAGTTCCTCGGAGTGGTACGACTTCGTCAAAGACGGGTGGAACTACACCCGTGCGAAGACACCTCCATTGTTAATCAAAGTTGTCGCTCGGAATTCGGGTTTTCCCAAGAAAGCTACGTTTATTTTGGTCCTGAGTACAACGACTTGGCGCGGTTGGCTCACGTTTGGAATTATAGTACCGCCAGAGAAGCGGGACTTTCGGTTTATGTGGGCAAATTCGGGATTTACTACGGTGGCGGGTTTTTGACTCCGTTGGGTCGTACTAGGTTCAATTCCTTCGCCAATTTGTTCTACTTGAAGAATAACAGCTGGTTGGACTCGGCTACAAGTGTGGTACTGATTGAATTCTTAGCGTACAACGTCAACACCAATTTGTTCTCTTCGGTGAAGATCGTCTTGGAGAGGAGCGCCACTGGGTACACCCGAAGCAGACTCGATTTAGTTGTTTCTCAACTTTTGTTTATCAAGAATGAGGAAAGTCTTGGTGGATTGGTTATTTGGTTGTCGTTTGGTACCGTCGTTGGTATTTTCACGTTGAAGTTCTTGTCAAGACTCTGGAACGAGAAACTTTTCTTCTGGAAAGATTTATGGACTTTGGTTGATCTACTAATAGTTGGTTTAACATACGCGACTTTTTTTATGTATGTTCATAGAGCTGGGACCGTGAAGGAGTTCCTTGACAAACTCGAGACGGTGAAGAAAAATGAGTTCATTCAGTACTTCGAGTTAGTACGTGAAGATATAAGTTTTACTTTCGTTGCAGCCTTTCTGGTGTTTGTAGCTACTATCAGGTTATGGAAAACGTGCAGCTTTGCTACTATTTTCAAAGTTATGGAGCAAACTCTTGTGTTAGCCGTTGGTCCGATCCTCTTGGTACTAGTCTTCCACATGACCCTTCTGATAGCATTCACTCTCGGAGGGTACTTACTTTTCAACAACATTTCTCCAAATTTCAAAGACATTCGAGACTCTCTTGTCACTCTCATTCTTCTGATGCTCGGTTTGCAGAAAAATTTCAGTTTGAAAAACCTTCTTGAATCCAATCCTGACATCGGAAAATTTTTCTATGCTGCCTATATGCTCACGAATTTGTTCTTCTTGACGGTCTATATCTGTGTGATTATGATCCACTACTACGAAGCTCGACTCGTTTCAGGTGAAGAGTTCGCCAAAGTACTCCACTTCTTTTCAAAACAACTATCTTTCGTCAAAACTTCTGTCAAACTAGCTCTGGTACGACTCAAAGCTGGTAGTACCAGAACGCGTCAGTTGGTAACCCCAAAGTCAGACGATATTCGTTACGCTAACTGTATGACGTTATCGTCGAACAAGTTGCAACTGATGGTTTGCATAGCTCTCAAAGACTTGAAGACCATGAGACAAGAAGACAAGTTTGAACTGATGCAGAAGGTTGCCATTTCGTCACAGAACGTTGACAAGAATGACATATTCTATAGAATAGACGACGAAAGAGGCTCTAGAATCATTCATGACGATAAAATAAAAAGAGTGGCGGCAGCTGCTGAGATCGTTTTGACTTACGGGCAGAAGAAAAGGGAACGACGGAGAAAGAAGTACCGGAAGATAATGACGCACCACCTAATCAAGCTAGATTTTATCAGCCAAATTTTAGACACGATGCTTCACGTTTTGTCAAATATCGAAATCGAGTAATAAATAAAAGTACCACAAAACGCATAGTTTTATTTATCTTCGACATTAATATTCGAAACAATATGCAACACAGTGTTCAAAACGTCCAGAATATAGTTCAACTTCTTCAACTGGTTGTCAACGACTCTTCTATACTTCAACTCCTGTCGTTGCTTCTTCTTGGCGTCATAGTTCAAAATTAACTCAGCTACTAGTGCTATTTTTTCTAGTTTCCAGTCAGGTACTACTTTAATCACTCGTCCGCTTTTTTGTTTGATAAAAATTTCGTCGGTACTACCACCCATGTAACACTTGAGCACCCGTTTCATCAAGTCCGTTTTGTCTTCGACGCTCACCAATTTCTTCAGGTCGTACCAAGCGATACAACGCATCACTTCTAACACTTGAGACGACAAAATCGAACAGTCGGCGTATCGGAACTCGTTTTCTTTGGGTGTGACGGTGCGTTTTTTAGAGGTGGTACCACCTTTCAACCTGGCGAGAGTTACTCTCAAGGACGTCTTGTAGTACCCTAACTCTTTAACTACAAAGGATTGAAGGTTTTTGAAGTCGCTTCGTGCCAGAATGATTAGTTGGGCTTGGTAGTACCGCAGGATGATAATACATATGTAGAGGGTGTAGAACAAAAGATTGAGTGACAAGTAAGAAGTGAAAAAAATGTTTCCCAAAATGGGATTCGGTTGAGTTAGGTCTTGAACGTCGAATCGTGCTAGTTGACGGGTACTTAAACGCATTAGAGAGACTAGGCTTTCGGAAATGTCTTGGAAGTCGTCGGAGTGAGTACCGAAGATCACGTACCCCGATAAACCAAAGGCGAGTACTACGACCATGTGACAGAACAACATGGCCATGAAGGGTTGACCACACAGAATGAGAGTCTTCTCCATAATGCGAAAAATAGTACCGAATCGACACAACTTCCACAGTCTTATCGTGGAAATAAAAACTAAGAGAGCAGCCACCAAAGTAAAAATTTTTTCAACGTATAGTAGATGGAAATAGTTGATGAATTCGTTCTTCTTTGCTGTTTCTAGTCTGTCTAAGAACTCTTTAACTAAACCAGCACGTTGGATGAACAACACGAAACACCCATAACTCATCCCGATTATTACTAAGTCCACCAAAATCCACCAGTCTCGAAGTACCAGAAGCCGTCCCTTCCAAAACCTCGCCACTAGTTTCAAACTAAAAATCACTACTACTAGTGCAAACGAGCTAAAAATCACTAACTGAGCAAGACTGTCTTCATCACGAACGAAAAGCAACTGAACCGTGTTTATATCAACTTCAAGTTTGATAAAACCGGTGGCACTAACCTCAAAGATTACCCTCACTGCGTTAAACAAGTTCGAGTTGACGTTGTAGGTTAAGAACTCGACTAAAACTAGAGCTGTAGCGTTGTCAAGCCATTTGTTCTCCCACAGGTAGTTCACTCTCACGTATGAGTTATAAACAGTACGACCCAACGTGGCCACGAAACCATCGCTCGAGTAGTACCCGAATTTACCCACCACCACGTTAAAACCGACACCTTCCACTTCAGTATAGTTCCAAACGTGTGAATGCTGCGATAGCTCGTTGAACTCCCGTCGGAAACGTTCACGACTCTCGTCGGCAAACCAAAATTCGGTACGACAGTGGGTGAAGTTCATGAAAGACAACTGAGGTGGTACTTGACAAGAGGGAGTTTGGACTCGTTGTTGACGAAGTCTTGCAACTCCCAGAAACTTGCTATTGAAGTCTGCCATAGTTCCCGGTTCTTTGACGATGTACTTGGAGTACCACTGGGTGATGTGGAGGGTGGGTATTAAGGTGAAGTTGACGTAGTTGTAGACGCTGGAAGTTTGTGTTAGAGAGTGACGAGGGGTGAAGTTTGACGTACTCGTCGAGGGAGTGGATGGGCTGCTGGGGGTGGATTAGAGCATCCATTGCGTTATGGCTGGTCACGTCCATGGGGTTCTTGTGGGCGAAAATCGCCAAGTAGAGAAGTGTGACGTAACAAGTGAACATTATTGTGTCTTCTAGAAGAGCCAAAATCCTGTATCGGGTTTCTACGTGAAGCTTTTTTTCCTAGAAGTGTGAATTAGTACGACTTTGAAATTAAAATGGTGCCGTACTTGTATGTCTTCACGTGTCATCGGTCGATATAAACCTTCAAAGTAAGGTCTTAAGAGTTGTTTACCGAATTTTCTAAACAGGTACATTCTTTGGTCTCCAACGGCTTTAACAACTTTCGTTAGATGATCCATCCAGTTGGTACTTTTCGGCGACTTCTGGTACAAACTCCAAACCAACGAGTATATATTTCTCAGTACCACAAAATAAACCAGAAGGGCAGTCACGACCGACCAAAACCACAACCATCCCATGACGATGGGTAACCACCACCCGAGAACCACAAGTACCGCCGTACTTCCACAAATATTGACAATCAGCAACAACCGAGACACCATAGAGTTTTTTCTACGCTTCAATGTGTCAAAGAATGTGTCTATAAGTGTCTAAGTCTTACCTAAAAAGCAGACGCAATCCTACATGTATAACAAAAGTGAAAGCACCACTTCCAATTCCAAAGAAAACGATTTCTGGATACAGTTTCAAAGTTTCAAAGGTGGCAAAACCGTCACTCAAGACTAGCCGCGGCAACCCCCACAACACCAAACAAAACACAAAAATCATCACACAAACAGACAACCCGAACGTGATTTTCTCCAAAAAACTTAGCTCGTCTTGACGATCCCTGAAACTAGTACTCATTTCAAAATTGATATCTGTAATGACTTACCTTGTTGAAAAATTTCTCAACACTTTTTCAAACCGGGTTTTCTTTTCGTCGCTCGACACTTGTATCCTGACATAAATTTCGCCCTTTGGGGGTAAATCAAGCCACCGATTCACCCGAAAGTACCACCTTTGGTGGTCCTGCAAGTCGTAGACGACAACATTGGCACAGAACCACCGTGGGTGTCGACCGGAATGGTCTGACCATAAAGCGATTTCGGCTAGATTTCCCAGATGGGACGAAGTTAGTACCACGAAGTAGTCTTCGTTTCCGCGTTGGAAGATGCGTTTTTGGGGGTCGGGGTAGTTTAGGACGTGGGGTTGACTTTTGTGTTTGTGGCCGAAGAGTCGTAGACAAATATTGGAGGAAGTTCCGGATGAGAGTTTCCACCCGGTTCGTATTAGGACGAAATAGGCGTACCGGGAGGATCTTGAGATGTCTGACGGGATGTAGACGTTGATGGTTTTTCGGTGGTTGTGTCTGATGACTAGGGGTAATAGGAGACAGTAAAGTGTGAAGAGGGTGGTCACACAGATGAAAATTATGGGGGATGAAAGTAGTACCATTTGGAAATCGGGTTCTGTGGTGACTTGATCGAGTTTGATAGGGTTGTTGTAGATCACGCCTGCCAGAATTGATAAGTGGTTGCAGATGCATTCGATTTGGTCTCGATTTGAGTTAGCACTAGCCTAAAATAGTACCATTAGTGGTTGAAAAGTCAGACAGAACAGTACTTTGCAAGCAAACTCCCAAGTTATTTTGTCAGCGTTCCAGGAATAACAGGACTTGGTGTGGACACTAATTTGATAACTTTTCTAGAAATACATGTTCAGATTTGTTTTAAATCGATTATCAAATATCACCTTTGATAAAACCGAAACGTAGTGCCATCCGTCATAGTCGTGGTTATGTTCTTCATAAAATTGATCGTCGTCATTAACAGTTAGTCCTTTACTTTGAACAACCGTTTCTTCTGGTTTATCAAAATCTGTTATCAAAATCGTACAACCATCACACTGAAATCTGACGAAAAACGATTCGCCTTTTTTCACATCGACTTTCACCACTGACATTTTGCCCCCTTCAAAGTCACGAATCGCGAGATCTTGCTGGTGTTTAAAATCCAGAAGGACACGAAATGGTTTATCAAACTTTGTTAATTCTTCTTGGTTCCTGCGCAGCTGCACCAAAACCACGTTTGTATAAACTATCATTCCTGAAGGATTCCACCAAAACGGGTCCCTCTCCCAACAACAAACCATCACTTCGATCCCATCCATGACTTTGGTTAAATCAGAAGAAGCCCAGAAGGATGCCCCCTTGATGGTAACTGGTGTAGCGACAAGCTCCTCCCCAGTCAGTTTTGTAACCTGAACACTAACATTTTCACCGCCACTCACCACCGTGTCTTCACCTTCGACCACCGTCAACGCGATCATTTTCAACGTCGTCTGACAAATGTCAACATAGTTGATTGACGCTTCTTCGTACTTCTTCGCTTTTTCAGCAGATGTGTCATCTGCGTCGTAATTGTGGTACTCTTCGTCAATCACGGGAAGACTAACCAAAGGAAAGGGTGTCGTTATTTCAAACGCTAAAGTCCTTTTTTCTAAATTTTTGAAATTGGCTTTGGTGTCAGTCGCTCCACAGTTCATCAAAATCCTCGTGTTCTTTTTGATTTCGGACGCCATTTTTTTGGCGTAGTGTTTATTGTGGAGGTGCTTAAAGTCCACGCTTGCCCCTGTTTTGCACGCTTTGGTGGCTGCGGCACCTTGATACGGGTCAGAAGGGGCTGCAGGGTCGTACACCAGTCGGGACACCAAGGAATAGATTTGTTGGGCTTCGGTTTGTTTGGTTATTGGGGTTTCCACGAACGTCTTAAGAATCCCTTTTTTAAACTCTTTGTGTTCGTCGCTTGGTGTAAGTTCTTCGACCACACCACTGGCGATTTGGATGGCTTCTTCGATGGATTTCTGACGAACTAAATCGTCAACCTTGTGTATCCATTTCTGGATTTCGTCGTTTTCGTCGACACCTGGCGGTATGGCGGACGAAACCTAAAACAACAATCGAGACACTTCTAGAGAACTTACTTACGTCAGTTGTAAGCTTGTAGGTGTCAAAGTTAAAATCTTCGTCTTCGATCTTGACGAAAACATCTACGTCGACGGGTAGGTGGAACTTCAAGTCTTCGATTTTGTGACTTTTGGTTAATAGGATAGTTTGTCCGTTTTTGCTGGTGGACACTTCAAAAGTGGTACCCTGTCCGACGTACTCACAACTAACTGTGAAAAGAGTGTCAATGGCCACTCCCGACGATGGGTGGATTAAACAAGAGTCGATTTTAATCGAAGCGTGGACTTGTAAATCTTGTGCTGCTGTAACGTTGCTACCTACTAAATTCACGCTCACCCTGTAGGTAGTACCGGGTTGAAAAACCCCTTCTTTGACTATAAACTTGTCGGTGTTGCGTCCAAACTGTGTAGATTTGTCGTAGTTAATGTCAAAGTCGACACTCCACTCGTACGAAGTACTATTAATACCTTGACAATTTTCCAAACACTGAACTTTGAGGTACGTCAAGTGTTGACTTTGTGTTTTCGGTGGACAATTCTTCTCACACGTGATTGTTATTTTGGGTACTAAACTCTTGACGCGCACCGTTTGGTCCACACTTTCTTTCCAGTCACTCATTTCTTGGAGTTTGATTTTCAAAGTGAATACGTAAACGTGGCCTTCGATGGCATACTTCGCGGGTACTTTTAAAGTGTTACCTTTGTATTCCCGGCGACAGAAATCTTTGACGCTCCCTTCTACAAGCTCGCAGCTCCATTTATACTCCAGTCGTCCCGTTTCGTTCGGGATTCTGTCAATATCTATGGACTTAGTACCGTCCATGACGAAATCGTGGCCTTCGTCAACGCTGCGTTCAGTACCGCCTTTTATAACAGCCAACATTCCAGCTTTTTTCATTTCCAAGAAGCACTACAAAGATGTCGTAATTTGGAAGGAGTGGGAGTTTTGGTACTACTTTGGTTGTGATGGTTTTGGTATTGCCGTTGTCCCGAATTGTCGCCTCGACTGTGAAACTGTAAGTACCAGGCTGCAGAGAGTTAGGTGGTACGAAGTACACGTTTTCTTTGAGTTCTACGATTTGAGATCCTCGCGTCCATTGATAGATTACTTCTGTGTGTGAACAGTCGGATTCGTAGTGTGCTGTTAACGCTAAGTTATAATTCTGTGCGTACAAATCGGGATTGTCAGGGTCATCAGAGCTGGAATATTGTCACGACAATTAACAAACCAAATATAACTTACCAGTTTTCGATATAGAAGTCTTCTGTGCAGTCTTGGGTTTGAGACTCTAGAGGTGGTACCGAAACGACGAAAATGATCAAAATAAGGAGTGACATATCACTAATAAAATGACAACGTGACGTTTTACTTCCAGGTTTATCAAAACCCAAGTTGTGTCTATTGTAGGTGGTACCACTTTGTCAAAGCGAAGTAAGTTGCGTTTAAATAACTTTAGACTATTTTTTTATAATTTATTTCAAAAGTCAATTAAGTAAGGCAACATAAGGTACTCAGTTCCCGTCAGTCAAAACCACGTGCCTCCCCGCCACGTGACTCAGCAAAGCCGACCTCGTCTTCGCCCTATACTCGCACTTCCCACATTCAAACCACTGAATCTCCTCCGCCGCCGTATGCCTATACAGTACGTGCTTCCTCAGCCCGTCGGCCTTCTTCGCCCGATAACTACACTTCTCACACTCAAACCACTCAACCTCTTCGTCCGTCCTATGCCTCAGCATGTGCCTCACCAAATGGAACTTCCTCTTCGCCCTATACTCACACCGCGCACACTCGAACCACCGAATGTTCTCCTCTGATTCGTGCTTCGCGATCACGTGGTTCCGCAAAACGTGCCTCAGCTTCGACTTGTACTCGCAGAACTCGCACTGGAACCACTCGACGTGAGGCAAGTGCTTCAAAGTCACGTGCTTCTTCAAGACGTGCTTCATTTTGGACCTGTAGGGGCAACTGGGGCACGTGAACCACTCGACTTCGTCTGGGGGGGCGTGCTCGGAGCGCAGGTGGGCGGTGAGGCGAAACTTGACTTTGGTTTTGTAGTCGCAGTGGGGGCAGTGGAAGCCGTAGTCGGGGGTGTGCTTGCGGAGGAGGTGTCGGTTGATGACGTATTGTTCGGTGGATTTGTAGGGGCAGTGGGGGCAGTGCCGCCACTGGGTGGTGTATTGGGGGTGGTTTTTGGAGATGTGGATTCGGAGGCGGCTGGCGCGTTTGCCGTAGTAGGGGCAGTGGTCGCACTGGAATATTTTTAGGGGTTTGGGTTTTTTGGGGGTGGTGCAAGTGAGGCGGTGTTTGAGGTAGAGGAGGCGAGAAGAGGTGGGATAGTTGCACTTTTGGCACTTCAAAATGGCGGGCGTTGAGTGAAAATGGCGGAGGAAGTTTACGAGGAGGTTGGTTTGGAAGTTGCAGTGGCATTTATAGGGGTTTAGGTAGCTGGAGCAGCGAGGTGGTTTTGTTTCAGTAGGGATTTTATTTGGAAGACTTTGCATCGTTGGCACTTGTGTTTGTGGTTGGTGGTCTAAAAATGACGTTGTTGTGTTATTTTTCGGGTTAAAAGGAGTATCAATGATTTAAATACCTACAAAGAACGACTTTTATGTACACAGAATGTTGATAAACATGGAACTGGTGTAGAACCTTGGGAGGGATTATGACTGAAGGATTCCGGAGTGCGTTCACTAATATTTTGTTATGTTATGTTGGTATTTAAAATTATACGCACCACACGACATTAGTAGTTTGTTCACACTTAAAAATAAATTAACTTAAGTCGCAACTTTGTTAAGATTTATAATTTAAGTTTGACCTTGGCTCATTTCTCTACTTTGCTGTGTTTCTGAACGTGCCACGGTGACAACCACGTGTGAAACAAACAGCTGATTTAATAAAAACAACATGACATAACCTCACTTTCTCACTACCAATTTCAAAATTCAACTCATTAATGAAAATAGCAAAAGTTTTTAAAATAATACACAACTACTGGAAAAATATTCAGGCTTTTGTATAGTGATTTTATATTTAAGTAAATATTACTAAATCTGTATATGCAACCAGTTATACATGCATTTGTTTACTTTAAAAGCTTTAAAGCTTAAAAAGGAAGGAAACTGTCAATAGATTTGACATGAAATATAATTCATAACGATAAACTAGATTCGTTTTATTGTACCTGAGGTGAGAGGTATTATAGAAATAATTTGGACCAATTTATTTTGTTAACTTTATATTTATTGTCAGAATAACTCACAACTTAGACATTAGAAACTGAGACAATTTTATTTAAACGGAAACTTTGAAAAATTGAACAATTAAAAATCGAGAATTTGGAAAATTGAAAAACTGAAAAAACGAATGACTGCAAAACTGAAGAAACTGAAAATTGAAAAATTCTCAGCTTGAAAAATAGAAAAAACGAAAAATATAAAAATTGAGAAGCCGAAAAATTAAAAAAATTGCTAAATTGAAGAATCAAGAACCGAAAAATCGCAAAATTGTATTATACAATAAAATAACACTGACAAATATAAAATTTTAAAACTGAAAAATAAAAAAAAAGAATTGAAAAAACAAAAATTCACAAATTAAAAAGCGAGAAATCAAAACATCAAAAAATCGTCACATTATAAGATTAAAAATTCGAAAATCTGCAAAATTATAAAACTGAAAAATTGAAAAATTAAAACTGAACAATCTAAAACTTTAAAAATCGAAAAATTATAAAATATAATATGAATAAATGAAAAACTGAAAAAGTCGAAAAATCGAAAAACTAAAAGTCGAGAAACTGAAAAATCCAAAAATTAGACATTGGAAACTCAAAAAATTACAGGTCAAAAAACCGTAAAATCTAAACATTTCAAAGTAATCGAATAACTAAAAAAATCGAAATACAGAATAATTGGGAAAAGTCAGTAAACGGAAAAATTAAAAAATGAGAACTTGTATAATATTGTATAATAATTAAAAACTCAAAAAACTGAGAAATCGATAAATTGAAAAAAGCACCGAAGCTGAAAAATAGGTCAACTAAAAAAGACAAAAATAAGAAACGAAAAATAGGTCAACTGAAAAAGACCAAAATAAAAAACGAAAAATTAAAAAATTAAAAGTCGAGCAAATAACTTGTTGTGAAATTAAAAACTATTTTAAAAAAATGTGAAAAAATACATATGCAAACCTTGAAAAATCGAAAAATTAAAAATCCAAAAACTGAAAAATCCAAAAAATAAAAAAGACAAATTAAAAAACAAAAAATTGTACTGAAATATAGAAACGCTGAAAAATTCGACGTCGAAAAATTTAAAAATTAAAAACTGAGACGTCGAAAAATTAAAAATCGAGAAATTCGAAATTAAGAATCGAGAACTATAATTAGAAATGGAAAAATTATTGTGAAATTTAAAAAAAATGAAAATTGTAAAAATTTCATGTCAAAAAATTGGAGAAATCAAAAATTGAAAAATCGAAATACTGTGAAACTGAAAAATTAACAAATCCAAAAATTAAAAATTGAGTAATCGAAAAAATGAAAAACTGAAATTGAATAAATGAAAAATTGAAAAATTGCAAATCGGAAAACTGAAGAAACGAAAAATTGAAAATTTCCAAAGTTCAAAAATAAGCAAACTCGAAAAATTGCCAACCAAATCGAAAAGTATCAAAATAAAAATCGAAAAACTAAAAATCTAAAAACTGTAAAACTGAAAAATTAAATTTGAAAATCAAAAATTGAAGAATCGAAAAATTAAAAAAAAACATTGTAGAATTGGAAAATTGTAACTCGAGAAATTTAAAAAAATGGAAACTGAAAAGCCAAAAAATTGAGAAATCGAAAAATTAAAAAAAACTCCGACTCTGAAAAATGGGATAACTAAAACATCAAAAATTTAAAATTTGAAAAATTTAAAAAAATCAAAAAACTGAGAAATCGAAAAATTAAAAATCGGGAAATTGAAAATTAAGATTCGAGAAACTAAAAATTAGAAATGGAGAAATGATTGTGAAATTAAAAAAATGAAAATTGTAAAAATTTCATGTCAAAAAATTGTAGAAATCAAAAACTGAAAAATCGAAATAGGTACTGTGAAACTGAAAAATTAAAAAATCCAAAAATTAGAAATTGAATAATCGAAAAAATGAAAAATTGGAAATCGGAAAACCCAAAAATCGAAAAATTGAAAATTTCCAAAGTCAAAAATAAACAAACCCGAAAAATTGCCAGTCAAATCTAAAAACTAAAAATCTAAAAACTGTAAAACCGAAAAATTTAAACTTGAAAATCAAAAATTGAACACCCGAAAAATTAAAAAAAAAATTGTAGATTTGAAAATCTGGAACTTGAGAAATTAAAAAAAATGAAAATTGTGAAAACTTCATGTCAAAAAATTGAAGAAATTAAAAATTGAAAAACCGAAATATTGTGAAAATGAAAAATTAAAAACTCTAAAAACTCGAAAAAATAAAAATTGGAAAAATTGCAGAACTGAAAAATTGCAAACAGAGAAATTGAATAAACGAAAAATTGTAAAATTGAAAAATTGCGAGATCGTAAAACCGAAAAACTCAAAAATTAAAATTTGAAAAATCAAAAATTTTAAAATCATAAAATTGTGAAATCGAAAAATTTAAAAAAACACCGAAGCTGAACTGAAAAATCAAAAATTGAAAAATCAGAATATTAAAAAAGCAAAAAAAATCTAGGAACTGAAAAAGTCAAACATGAGAACGAAAAATTGTAATACTGAAACATCGATACACTGATAAATTCAAAATCGAAAAATTGTAAAATTCAAAATCGAAAAACTGAAAATCTAGAGAATGAAAAAGACAAATTACAAAACAAAAAATTGTAGTACTGAAATATCGAAACGCTGAAAAGTCGAAAAATTAAAAATCGGGAAATAGAAAATTAAGATTCGAGAAACTAAAAATTAGAAATGGAGAAATGATTGTGAAATTAAAACAAATGAAAATTGTAAATATTGAAAAGTTGCACATCGTTTGAAAACCCAAGAATCGAAAAATTGAAATTACGGATGCGGAAATTAATGTATGACTTGTTCTCTTGTACAAGTGGTGTACTGCAAGGTTCTGTCTTAGGTCCTTTATTACTTCCGATGTTTATTAAAGACATTGTTTCTCTCTAAATTGTTTATTGTACGCTCTTTTATTGTATTATAAATGAAAATCGTCTAAATATAATCGAAACGAAAAAATCAGTCTGTTCTACGTAACAAAGCATAAATAAAGCTTTCAAGAAAAGTTCAGTTTTCGTCACTCATATCACTTTACCCCTATTTTTGTCTAATTTGGTGACTCCCCATGTGCCTCACCAAATTCCCCTTCCGCTTCGCCCTATATCCGCACTCCCCACTCCCAAACCGCCTCGGCCTCTTGTGCCTCAACACCATGTGCCTCCTCAGCGCCTGCTTGACCTTGCACTTGAACGCGCAATTCGCACACTGAAACCACTGCACCGCCCCCGGGGGCGGGTGCTGGTTGAGCACGTGCGTCTTCAGGTGATACTTCAACTTGGACTTGTAGTCGCACTGGTCACAGTGAAACCCGTACTCCGAGCTGTGCTTGCACAGCACGTGCTTCTGAATGCGGTCCTTCTGCGTGGTCCTGTAAGAACACTGCTCACATTGCAGCCACTTGTCGCCGTCTTGGGGGTGCATGCAGCACACGTGCGTGCGCAGGTGGTCCTGGCGTTTGGCGCGGTAGACGCACAGTTCACATTGCAACCACTGGATTTGCCTGGCGGGGGTGTGTTTGGCGACGACGTGACGCTGGAGGGTTTGTTTGACGGTGGTTTTGTAGAAGCAGTGCTCACACTCGAACCAGAGTTTGGTTTTCTTTTTCTTGCAGTGGGTTTTATGGTGGAGGAAAATGAGGGAGGAGTGGCTGAAGGAGTTGCAGTTTTTGCAGTAGAAGATTCGGTGAGGGGGCGAGGAGTGGCTGAGGAGGTTGACGAGGAGGGTGGTTTGGAAGGCGCAGGGGCACTTGTAGGGTTCGAGGGGGGCGGCGCAGGTGGGTTTGGGGGTGGTGCTTTCCATTAGAGGGAGGAATCTGCTTTCGCAGGTGTGGAAGGTTAAGAAAGGTTGAGTGGTTTGGGGAGGGGGGGGTTGGGTTCATTGTGGCTGGAAATGAGATTCTGAGGGGTTGTTTGTGGCGAATAATCGAGTACTTACAGAAAAAGTTGGGTTTTTGGTGGTACTTGTCACTTTAGTTCTTGAAGTGGTGGGTACTGCTAAAGCAACAAGTATTAATAAGTAGGTCATGGATCATGTGTTGGGTACGTTCAGTAATATGTATGTTCATTATGACGTTTTAGGTTCAAACTGTGTGATAAACGTGATAATTAAAATCGTTATTAGTTAAAACATGTTTGTTAACCATTATAAGAATATAACCTCAATCTTATTTTATCTTACAATTACTCCTGTTAAGAAAAATCTTCAATGTGTGTATCAAAGTAAAATTATTAGTTTCATTTTGAATTTTGGCGCAAATTTCCTTTTAAACTTACCATTTGCTTAAGAAGTAGCTCTGAAAACAAAAAGTCATAGAACTGACACACAAAATAGTTGGGAAAAGAAAAAAAATCGAAAATAATGCTGAATAATGTGAAAAGAAGTCTACACATATTAAAACAAAAAGGCAAAATGTCAGCCCGCCCACCCGCGCACTTTTATTTGTAATGATTCTTTTTATTCGCTGTGAACCAAGGAGGCGGAGCTTAACTGCAAAATCGTTGTTTCTTTACAAACAATTAAAAACATGTTTTTGAGAATCGTGCTCTTCAAAGAATACTACGTACATTAAGAAAAAACAAACAAAATATAAACCCCGCCCACCCACCCCATCTCAATTGTGATGATTTTTTTATTCTTAGAAACTCAAAACACGTTTAGAATGGTACATTTTTTAAAGAAAATGTGGATTTTGCAATTAGGCTCCACCCCTAGGCCCGCCAACGAATGAAAACTGCATTAATATTTATACAGTTTATAAGACGATACTCAAAAACATATCTTAATTTCTTCTAGAAAAATAATAAGGATTTTGCAATTAAATTCCACTTCTTTGGCTCTTGACGATTAGAAAAAAATCATCACAATTGAGAGGGGCGAGTGGGCGGGGCTTATAATTTCCCTTTTTTCTTAATATCCGTAGTCGTCTTTCCAGAACAAGAAACTTAAAACATGCTTAAAGTGGTAAATTCTTCTAAAACAAATATGGATCTTGCAATTAAGCCCCACCCCTCGACCTGACAACGAATGAAAAATTCATAACAATTGAGAACTAAGATCGGAGCTTATATGGGTGTGGCCTAATCTTTAACTTTATTGTTTTCTTAATGTACAAGACATAGTATTCTTTGAACAACACGATATTCAAAAATTTGTTTTTAATTTCTTGTAGAAAAATAAGGATTTTGCAGTTAAGTTCCGCCTTTTTGACCAACGATGAATAAAAAAAATCATCACAATCGGGATGGGGTGGGTGGGCGGGGCTTATATTTTGCCTTTTTTTTTTCTTAATATACACAGCCATCTTTTCACAACAAGAAACTTAGAATATGGTTACGATGGTACATTTTTGCAAGGAAATATGAATTTTGTAATTATCGGGCGGAGCTTAATTGGAAAACCAATATTTCTTTATACATCTTTTCTACTTTAAAGATGTTTTAAGTTTCATTAAAAGAAGTTTATACATATTAAAACACAAAGGCAAAATGTATATCCGCCCACCCGCCCTATCTCAATAGTGATGATTTATTTACCGTGAACCAACGGGGCAGAGCTTAACTGAAAAATACTTATTTCCTTCCAAGAAATTAAAAACATGTTTTTGAGTATCGTGTTGTATAAAAATACTATGTAGATTAAGAGAAAAAGGCAAAATATAAACCCCGCCCACCCACCCCATCCCAATTGTGATGATTGAGTTTGACGAAATTAGTGAGAATAACGAAACCTCTGCAAGTGACTGTGATACCGTTACCAAAGTAGAATAGAAAAATACAAGTAGAATTAGACTATAAGGACATAATGACTGATGCTAATATTTTATCAAATAATGTACTAAATGAGACTACACAACCAAGTGATAATGATACCGTCTTAAAAGATACTGCAACTCCTGAAATTGTATTAAGTGAGAGTAGTGAGACGATAACAAAGGAAAGGACAGTTTTAGACAATATTGCAAAAACAAATAAGACAAACGATGAAGAAATTATGGATAATCAGTGTTGACATCTGACAAAGGGGTTTTTCTATCGTCAAGCTCTTTCAGCTAGTTCATACTTTACTTTTAATGTCTATGAAAATTGATAATTTTTATGCACTAGGTGCTGAGTTGAAACTCGGTATATGCAATAATGATAAAAATGTATTATTTTTATGATAATAGTCAAAATAGGTTCGACCTCCAAGTATTACTGCACACATACAACTTACTCATAATTCTGGGGCGGAGCCTAATTGCAAAATCGATATTTCCTTATACAAATTTTCCATTTGTCTACAGATATTACAACAAAAGGCAAAATGTAAGCCCACCCACCAGCCCGATCTCAATTGTGATGATTTTTTTTATTCGCCGTAAATCAAGGAGGCGGAGCTTAACTACAAAGTACTTATTTCTTTACAAGAAATTAACAACTTGTTTGTGAGTATCGTGTTTTTCAAACAATACTGTGTAGATTAAGGAATAATGGCAAAATATAAACCCCGCCCACCCGCCCCATCTCAATTGTGAAAAGAAGAAAAGAAGTTTACATATATTAAAACACAAAGGCAAAATGTACGAACATTAAGACTCAAAAAAAATCAGGAAAAAAGAACGAATGCCATCAGTGTTGACATTTGATAAATGGGTAGAAATAGGTGAAAGAAAAGAAAATTGAAAGGAAGAAGCTGTGAAACAAAAAGAAGAAAGAAGACGAAAAAAGGAGGAAAGAAAATAACTCATTGCTTCTCAGCAGACAGCAACAAAAAAAAAAGAAAATGATCAGAAAATTTCGAAAAAAGTAAGAAAGTTCCTAGAAGAAATGACTCAGAACAGATAGATGAAACAGAACAATACCTTACCATGAAGACAGTAGTGCCAAATGTCAATGGCAATATCTTTGACATATCCTAAATCTCGCTTAGATTTTATGTCAGTTTTTAAAAGTCCAAGTCAGTCCATTACAAGCAAGTATGCAACCAACTTAACATTAATTATCCTCTGTTCAGAGAAAAAAACGGAAAAAAAGCGGGATCAACTGGAAATGGCCAGATAAAAAAGACGAATTATTCTACGCAATGGAAGAGATACGAAAAATAATTAATATGTCAAAAAAGAAAAATACCAAAGGCGCTCTTTCTGTTCCAGAAATAGAAAAATATATTGAATACATCTAATTTGTACTAGTTTTATACTAAAATTATTGTTTTTTATTTGTTTAAAAAATTGTATATGAATGTTTTCTTTCAATAAATAATTCAAATGTGTTTGTACAATTTTTTTCACATTGTACAGTGGTTATGTGGTATTTAAAATTGCTCTACTATGTTTCTGAACGTGTCACGGTGACAACCACGTGTGAAACAACAGCTGATTTTAATAAAAACAACGTGACATAACTTCACTTGCTCACTACCAATTTAAAAGTTCAACTCGTAATGAAAAAAGCAAAAGTTTTTCAAATAATTCTCAACTGCTGGAAAAATATTCAGGCTTTTGTATAGTTATACATGCCTTTGTTTATCTTTAAAAGCTTTAAAGCTTAAAAATCGAAGGAAACTATCAATATAAATGAAATGAGACATAACTAATAATGATAAACTAGATTTATTTTATTCTACCTCAGGTGAGAGGGAGGTATTATAGAAATAAGTTTAGACGAATTTATTAACTTTATATTTATTGTCAGAATAACTAACAACTTATTAGTCATTAGAAATTGCGGTCGATGTTTTCCGGTAGTTTTTTGGAAAACTCGTTGCACAAATGACCCTTACATATGCCGCACTTCATTCCCTTGTCCTTGTACGGTTGGCAGACACGGCTTACGCCATTATTACATTTGGCGAACTTTTTTTCGTCCGTTCCATAGAGGACGCACATTGGATCATCCTTTATGCACTCGACTTCTTTCATTTGGTCTTGGCTAGTGCAAGCACTGTTTTTGTCGTCATCGTTGCCACAGCTGTAGCACTTACCTTTTGCGCTCTCCCCTGAAAAATCAAACACATTTTGAAAACTTCAATTTGGAATTTTTACTTACCTTGAAGAGCTGCGCAAAAGACCAAAGCGGCAATCAGAAGAAGCTTCATTTCGACTGGAGAGAAATTCTTGCATGGCGTGTTATATAGGCGGCGTTATCAGGCTATTAAAAAAAAAGGAGTCAGGTGAGTACTGTTTGCATTTTTATGTGTTTTTCTTTTGCTAATAACAGCGTCAAGCTTTTTACCACTAGTTCATAGTTAAATATTCTTAATGAAGTGGTACTTTCTATGCACAAGGTACAGTGATAAGTTCCTCGGTGCATGCAATTATGATAAAAGTTTTTTTTTTTGCGATAATACTCAAAATTGGCTCGACCTCCAATTCTCAGTGCATACATTTAAATAAGTTACTCATAATAATAGTAACGAAATAGAATTTTGTAAAATTTTCCAAGAAAATAAATTTAAACATTTGCCGGTTGAACACTGACAAACTTAAAAAATTTTAAAACAAAAATCGAAAAATTAAAAAAAAAGGAATTGAAAAAACAAAAATTGTAAAATTGAAAAATTATTCAACATTCACAAATTAAAAACCGAGAAATCAAAACATCAAAAAATTGTCACATTATAAGATTAAAAAATCGAAAAAATGCAAAATTATGAAACTTTAAAGATCGAAAAATTATAAAATATAATATGAATAAATGAAAAACTGAAAAAGTCGAAAAAACGAAAAACTAAAAGTCGAGAAACTGAAAAATCCAAAAATTAAACACTGAATACTCAAAAAATTACAGGTCAAAAAAACGTAAAATCTAAACATTTCAAACTAATCGAATAACTAAAAAAATCGAGATACAGAATAATTAAGAAAAGTCAGTAAACGGAAAAATTAAAAAATGAGAACTTGTATAATATTGTATAATAATTAAAAACTCAAAAAACTGAGAAATCGATAAATTGAAAAAAGCACCGAAGCGGAAAAATAGGTCAACTAAAAAAGACAAAAATAAGAAACGAAAAATTGTAGAATCGAAAAATTGAAAAATTAAAAGTCGAGCAAATGAAAACTTGTTGTGAAATTAAAAAATATACCAAAAAAATGTGAAAAAATACATATGCAAACCTTGAAAAATCGAAAAATTAAAAATCCAAAAACTGAAAAATCTAGAAAATGAAAAAGACAAATTAAAAAAAAAAAAAATTGTTGTACTGAAATATCGAAAAATTGAAAAATTAAAAACAGGGACGTCGAAAAATTAAAAAACGAGAAATTGGAAATTAAAAATCGAAAACTAAAGTAAGAAATGGAAAAATTATTGTGAAATTTAAATAAAAAGAAAATTGTAAAAATTTCATATCAAAAAATTGGAGAAATCAAAAACTGAAAACTCGAAATACTGTGAAACTGAAAAATTAACAAATCCAAAAATTAAAAATGGAATAATCGAAAAAATGACTGAAAAATGGGATAATATAACATCAAAAATTGAAATTTGAAAAATTAAAAAACAAAAAATTCTATATGTAATTAAAAAATCCAAAAACTGAGAAATCGATAAATTGAAAAAAGCACCGAAGCTGAAAACTAGGTCAACTGAAAAATCAAAAATTGAAAAATCAGAATATTAAAAAACCAAAAAAAATGTAGGAATTGAAAAAGTCAAAAATGAGAAACGAAAAATTGTAGTACTGAAAATTCAAAATCGAAAAATTGAAAAAATAAAAATCGAAAAACTGAATAATAATTAGAAAATGAAAATGACAAATTACAAAACAAAAAATTGTAGTACTGAAATATGGAAGCGCTGAAAAATTCGAAGTCGAAAAATTAAAAATCGGAAAGTTGAAAATTAAGATTTGAGAAAGTAAAAATTAGAAATGGAGAAATTATTATGAAATTTAAAAAAATGAAAGTTGTAAACATTGAAAAATTGCAAATCGGAAAACCCAAGAATCGAAAAATTGAAAATTTCCGAAGTTCAAAAATAAACAAACTCGAAAAACTGCCAATCAAATCGAAAAGTTTCAAAACAAAAATCGAAAAACTAGAAATCTAAAAAACTGTAAAAGTGAAAAATTAAAATTTAAAAATCAAAAATTGAACAATTGAGAAATTAAAAAAAAATGAGAACTGAAAACTTCATGTCAAAAAATTGAAGAAATTAAAAATTGAAAACCCGAAATATTGTAAAAATGAAAAATTAAAAAACTCCAAAAATTCGAAAAAATGAAAATTAGAAAAATTGCAGAACTGAAAAATTGCAAATAGAGAAATCGAATAAACGAAAAATTGTAAAATCGAAAAATGGCGAGATTGTAAAACTGAAAAACTCAAAAATTAAAATTTGAAAAATCAAAAATTTAAAAATCAAAAAATTGAGAAATCGAAAAATTAAAAAAAACACCGAAACTAAAAAATAGGATAACTAAAACAACAAAAATTGAAAATTTGAAAAATTAAAAACAAAAAATTGTATAATTAAAAAATAAAAAACTAAGGAATCGATAAATTGAAAAAACCACCGAAGCTGAACTGAAAAATCAAAAACTGAAAAATCAGAATATTAAAAAACGAAAAAAAAATCTAGAAATTGAAAAAGTCAAAAATGAGAAACCAAAAATTATAAAGTCGAAATATTGTAGTATCGAAACATCGATACACTGATAAATTCAAAATCAAAAAATTGAAAATTTCAAAATCGAAAAACTGAAAAATCTAGAAAATGAAAAAGACAAATTACAAACAAAAAATTGTAGTACTGAAATATCAAAACGCTGAAAAATTGGAAGTCGAAAAGTTAAAAATCGGGAAATTGAAAATTAAGATTCGAGAAACTAAAAATTAGAAATGAAGAAATGATTGTGAAATTTAAAAAAATGAAAATTGTAGATATTGAAAAGTTGCAAATCGTTTGAGAACCCAAGAATCGAAAAATTGAAAATTTCCAAAGTTCAAAAATAAACAAACTCGAAAAATTGCCAGTCAAATCGAAAAGTTTCAAAACAAAAATCGAAAAACTAGAAATCTAAAAACTGTAAAAGCGAAAAATTAAAATTTAAAAATCAAAAATTGAACAAATGAAAAATTAAAAAAAATTCAATTGTAGAATTGAAAATCTGTAACTTGAGAAATTAAAAAAAATATGAAAATTGTGAAAACTTCATGTCAAAAAATTGAAGAAATTAAAAATTAAAAAACCGAAATATTGTAAAATGAAAAATTAAAAACTCCAAAAACTCGAAAAATTGAAGAACTGAAAAATTGCAAATAGAGAAATTGAATAAACGAAAAATTGTAAAATTGAAAAATTGCGAGATCGTTAAACCGAAAAACTCAAAAATTAAAATTTGAAAAATCAAAAATTTTAAAATCAAAAAATTGAAAAATCGAAAAATTAAAAAAACCACCGAAGCTAAAAAATAGGATAACTAAAACAACAAAAATTGAAAATTTGAAAAATTAAAAAACAAAAAATTGTATAATTAAAAAATCAAAAAACTAAGAAATCGATAAATTGAAAAAACCACCGAAGCTGAACTGAAAAATCAGAATATTAAAAAACCAAAAAAAACCTAGGAATTGAAAAAGTCAAAAATGAGAAACGAAAAATTGGAAAGTCGAAATATTGTAGTACTGAAACATCGATACACTGATAAATTCAAAATCAAAAAATTATAAAATTCAAAATCGAAAAACTGAAAAATCTAGAAAATGAAAAAGACAAATTACAAAACAAAAAATTGTAGTATTGAAATATGGAAAAGCTGAAAAAATCGAAGTCGAAAAATTAAAAATCGGAAAGTTGAAAATTAAGATTTGAGAAAGTAAAAATTAGAAATGGGGAAATGATTATTAAATTTAAAAAAATGAAAATTGTAAATATTGAAAAATTGCAAATCGGAAAACCCAAGAATCGAAAAATTGAAAATTTCCGAAGTTCAAAAATAAACAAACTCGAAAAATTGCCAGTCAAATCGAAAAGTTTCAAAACAAAAATCGAAAAACTAGAAATCTAAAAACTGTAAAAGTGAAAAATTAAAATTTAAAAATCAAAAATTGAACAATTGAAAAATAAAAAAAAAAATCTGTTGTAGAATTGAAAATCTGTAACTTCAGAAATTAAAAAAAAATGAAAATTGTGAAAATTTCATGTCAAAAAATCAAAAAATTGAAAATTTGAAAAATTAAAAAACAAAAAATTGTATAATTAAAAAATCAAAAAACTAAGAAATTGATAAATTGAAAAAACCACCAAAGCTGAACTGAAAAATCAAAAATTGAAAAATCAGAATATTAAAAAACCAAAAAAAGATCTAAGAATTGAAAAAGTCAAAAATGAGAAACGAAAAATTGTAAAGTCGAAAAATTGTAATACTGAAACATCGATACACTGATAAATTACAAATCGAAAAATTGAAAAATTAAAAATTGTAGTACTGAAATATCGAAACGCTGAAAAGTTCGAAGTCGAAAAGTTAAAAATCAGGAAATTGAAAATTAAGATTCGAGAAACTAAAAATTAGAAATGAAGAAATGATTGTGAAATTAAAAAAAATGAAAATTGTAAATATTGAAAAGTTGCAAATCGTTTGAGAACCCAAGAATCGAAAAACTGAAAATTTCCAAAGTTCAAAAATAAACAAACTCGAAAAATTGCCAGTCAAATCGAAAAGTTTCAAAACAAAAATCGAAAAACTAGAAATCTCAAAACTGTAAAAGTGAAAAATTAAAATTTAAAAATAAAAAATTGAACAACTGAAAAATTAAAAAAAAATTCAATTGTAGAATTGAAAATCTGTAACTTGAGAAATTAAAAAAAAAAATGAAGATTGTGAAAACTTCATGTCAAAAAATCGAAGAAACTAAAAATTGAAAAACCGAAATATTGTGAAAATGAAAAATTAAAAACTCCAAAAACTCGAAAAAACGAAAAATTGTAAAATTGAAAAATTGCGAGATTGTAAAACTGAAAAACTCAAAAATTAAAATTTGAAAAATGAAAAATTTAAAAATCAAAAAATTGTTGATTTGAATAATTGTAACTCGAGAAATTAAATAAATGGAAATTGAAAAACCAAAAAATGGAGAAATCGAAAATTTTTAAAAAGCATCGAAGCTGAAAAATGGGGTAACTGAAACATCAAAAACTGAAAAATTGAAAAATTAAACAAAAAAAAACTGGAAATTGAAAGACAAAATAAGAAAGGAAAAATCGTAGTACTGAAGCATCGAAACACTGATAAATTCAAAATCGAAAAATTGAAAAATTAAAAATTGAGAAAACGAAAAATTAAAAATCGAGGAAAGAAAACTTGTTCTGAAATTAAAAAAATATACAAAAACTGTAAAAAAATACAAATTGAAAAGTTGAAAAATCGATAAGTGAAAGAATCTAGAAAATGAAAAAGATAAATCAAAAAACGAAAAATTGTTAACCGAAAAACTTAGGTACTGAAATATCAGAACACTCATAAAAAGTCGAAAAACTAAAAATTAAAAATGGAGAAATCATTGTTGTGAAATTAAAAAAAAAACGTAAAAACCACACATCAAAAAATTGATGATTGGTTAAGAGAGGTTGAGTGGACTACTGGAAAAATATTCAACAGATATTATTATTGTTAAGTTAGATTAAATGCGTGTATGCAACCAGTTATACACGCGTTTGTTTATCTTTAAAAGCTTTAAAGCTGAAAAACGGAAGGTAACTGTCAATAGAAATGAAATGAAACATAACTGATACTGATAAACTAGATTCATTTTAATGTACCTCAGGTGAGAGGGAGGTATTATAGAAATAATTTAGACTAGAGATGTACCGACTGTAGGTCTGGCCGACTAACCGACTAGCCGATTGTTCGGCCAGTAAAAAACCGACTAGTCGGCCGACTGTTCGGCTTTGCTAAAACCGATTTATAAATGCGACAGACAGTGTGTTTTTTTTCTATTTCTCTGACTACCTTAAAAATTTGTTTTATTTTAATAAAAGGAATAACTAAAGTTCCTTTGTTTTCCAAAAAATGTGTTAAATTTGTTTGCAGACACCTTTTACGCCATTCTTACATTTGCCGAACCTTTTTTCGTCCGTTCCATAAGAGGACGCATGTTGCACCACCCTTGGTGCACTCAACTTCTTTCATTTGGTCTTGGCTGGTTCAACCACTGTTTTCGTCGTCATCGTTGCCACAGCTGTAGCACTTACCTTTTGCGCTCTCCGCTGAAAAATCAAACACATTTTGAAAACTTCAATTTGGAATTTTTGCTTACCTTGGAGAGCTGCGCAAAAGACCAAAGCGGCAATCAGAAGAAGCTTCATTTCGACTGGAAAGAAATTCTTGCATGGCGTGTTATATAGGCGGCGTTATCAGGTTATTAAAAAAAAAGGAGTCAGGTGAGTACTGTAATTGCATTTTTATCTGTTTTTACCACTAGTTCATAGTTAAATGTTTTTAATGAAGTGGTACTTTCTATGCACAAGGTGCAGTGTTAAGTTCCTCGGTGCATGCAATTATGATAAAAGTATATTTTTTTGCGATAATACTCAAAATTGGTTCGACCTCCAATTGTAACTGCGTACATATAAAGAAGTTATTCATAATAATAATAACGACGTAGAATTTTGCAAAATTTTCCAAGAAAATAAATTGTCGGTTTTTAATTTTTCACTTCCGCGATTCTTGATTTTTCAGCTTTTCAAAAAAAATAACAATTTTATTTAAACGGAAACTTTGAAAAATTGAACAATTAAAAATGGAGAATTTGGAAAATTGAAAAACTGAAAAAAGGAATGACTGCAAAACTGAAGAAACTGAAAACTGAAAAATTCTCAGCTTGAAAGATTGAAAAAAAACGAAAAATATAGAAATTGAAAAATCGAAGAAATGAAAAACTGAAGTTCAAAAATAAATAAACCCGAAATATTGCCAGTCAAACCGAAAAGTTTCAAAATACAAAGCGAAAAACTAAAAATCTAAAAACTGTAAAACTGAAATAAAAATTTGAAAATCAAAATTGAAGAATCGAAAAATAAAAAAAAAAACATTGTAGAATTGGAAAATTGTAACTCGAGAGATTAAATAAATGGAAACTAAAAAGTCAAAAAATTGAGAAATCGATAAATTGAAAAAACCACCGAAGCTGAAACATAGGCCAACTGAAAAATCAAAAATTGAAAAATCAAGATATTAAAAAACCAAAAAAATCTAGGAATTGAAAAAGTCATAAATGAGAAACGAAAAATTGTAAAGTCGAAAAATTGTAGTACTGAAACATCGATACACTGATAAATTCAAAATCGAAAAATTGAAAAATTAAAAACCGGAAAACTGAAAAATCTACAAAATGAAAAAGACAAATTACAAAACAAAAAATTGTAGTACTGAAATATCGAAACGCTGAAAAATTCGAAGTCGAAAAATTAAAAATCGGGAAACTGAAAATTAAGATTCTTGAAACTAAAAATTAGAAATGGAGATATTTAAAAAAAAATGAAAATTGTAGATATTGAAAAGTTGCAAATCGGAAAACCCAAAAATCGAAAAATTCAAAAATAAACAAACTCGAAAAATTGCCAGTCAAATCGAAAAGTTTCAAAACAAAAATCGAAAAACTAGAAATCTAAAAACTCTAAAAGTAAAAAATTAAAATTTAAAAATCAAAAATGGAACAATTGAAAAATAAAAAAAATTCAAAAACTCGAAAAAATGAAAATTCGAAAAATTGCAAAACAGAAATTGCAAATAGAGAAATTGAATAAACGAAAAATTGTAAAATTGAAAAATTGCGAGATTGTAAAACTGAAAAACTCAAAAATTAAAATTTGAAAAATCAAAAACTGAACAATCAAAAAATTTAAAAACCAAAAAATTGTAACTCTACTACTCTACTCTCTGTAAAAATTAAAAAATTAAAAAATCTAGAAATTGAAAAAGACAAAATAACAAAGGAACAACTGAAGTACTGAAGCATCGAAACACCGATACATTGAAAAAAATTGAGAAGTCGGAAAATTAAAAATCGAGAAAAGAAAACTTGTTCTGAAATTAAAAAATACACAAAAACTCTAAAAAAAATATAAATTAAAAAGTTGAAAAATCGAAAAACTGAAAAATCTAGAAAATGAAAAAGGCAACAAAAAATTGTAAAACCGAAAAACTGTAGTACTGAAATATCGAAACACTCATGAAAAGTCGAAAAACTAAAAATTAAAAATGGAGAAATTAAAAATTGATTGATCGAAAAAATGAAAAATCGATAAATTACAGAAATGAAAAATTACAGAAATAGATAAATTGAGACTGAATAAATTCGACGTGGATGTGCTTTGTGATTAGTCAGTACGGATGCGGAAATTAATGTATGACTTGTTCTCTTGTACAAGTGGTGTACTGCAAGGTTCTGTCTTAGGTCCTTTTATTACTTCCAATGTTTATTAAAGACATTGTTTCTCTCTAAATTGTTTATTGTCCGCTCTTTTATTGTATTATAAATAAAAATCATATAAATATAATCGAAACGAAAATATCAGTCTGTTCTACGTAACAAAGCATAAATAAATCTTTCAAGAAAAGTTCAATTTTCGTCATTCATATTATTCTACGTTTTTTATTTTTGTCTAATTTTATGGCTCCCCATGTGCCTCACCAAATTCCCCTCCCGCTTCGCCCTATACCCGCACTCCCCACACCCCAACCGCCTCGGCCTCTTATGCCTCAGCACCATGTGCCTCCTCAACGCTTGCTTGACCTTGCACTTGAACGCGCAATTCGCACACTGAAACCACTGCACCGCCCCCGGGGGCGGGTGCTGGTTGAGCACGTGCGTCTTCAGGTGATACTTCAACTTGGACTTGTACTCGCACTGGTCACAGTGAAACCCGTACTCCGAACTGTGCTTGCACAGCACGTGCTTCTGGATGCGGTCCTTCTGCGTGGTCCTGTACGGACACTGCTCACATTGAAGCCACTTGTCGCCGTCTTGGGGGTGCATGCAGCGCACATGCGTGCGCAGGTGGTCCTTGCGTTTGGCGCGGTAGACGCACAGTTCACATTGCAACCACTGGATTTGCCTGGCGGGGGTGTGTTTGGCGACGACGTGACGCTGGAGGGTTTGTTTGACGGTGGTTTTGTAGAAGCAGTGCTCACACTCGAACCAGAGTTTGGTGGTTTTCTTTTTATTGCAGTGGGTTTTGTGGTGGAGGAAGATGATGGAGGAGTAGCTGAAGGAGTTGCAGTTTTTGCAGTAGAAGATTCGATGAGGGGGCGAGGAGTGAGTGAGGAGGTTGACGAGGAGGGTGGTTTGGAAGGCGCAGGGGCACTTGTAGGGTTCTAGGGGGGCGGCGCAGGTGGGTTTGGGGGTGGTGCTTTCCATTAGAGGGAGGGATCTGGTTTCGCAGGTGTGGAAGGTTAAGAGAGGTTGAGTGGTTTGGGGAGGAGGGGTTGGGTTCATTGTGGCTGGAAATGAGATTCTGGGGGGTTGTTTGTGGCGAATAATCGAGTACTTACAGAAAAAGTTGGGTTTTTGGTGGTACTTGTCACTTTAGTTCTTGAAGTGGTGGGTACTGCTAAAGCAACAAGTATTAATAAGTAGGTCATGGATCATGTGTTGGGTACGTTCAGTAATATTTATGTTCATTATGACGTTTTAGGTTCAAACTGTGTGATAAACGTGATAATTAAAATCGTTATTAGTTACAACATGTTTGTCAACCATTATAAGAATATAACCTCAATCTTATTTTATATTACAATTACTCCTGTTAAGAAAAATCTTCAATGTGTGTGTCAAAGTAAAGTTATTAGTTTCATTTTGAATTTTGGCGCAAATTTCCTTTTAAACTTACCATTTGCTTAAGAAGTAGCTCTGAAAACAAAAAGTCATAGAAATGACACTCAAAATAGTTGGGAAAAGAAAAAAAATCGAAAATAATGCTGAATAATGTGAAAAGAAGTCTACACATATTAAAACAAAAAGGCAAAATGTCAGCCCGCCCACCCGCCCACTTTCATTTGTAATGATTCTTTTTATTCGCTGTGAACCAAGGAGGCGGAGCTTAACTGCAAAATCGTTGTTTCTTTACAAACAATTAAAAACATGTTTTTGAGAATCGTGTTGTTCAAAGAATACTACGTACATTAAGAAAAAACAAACAAAATATAAACCCGCCCGCCCACCCCATCCCAATTGTGATGATTTTTTTTATTCTTAGAAACTCAAAACACGTTTAGAATGGTAAATTTTTGTAAGGAAATGTGGATTTTGCAATTAGGCTCCACCCCTAGCCCTGCCAACGAATGAAAACTGCATTAATATTTACACAGTTTATAAGACGATACTCAAAAACATATCTTACATGGTAATTTCTTCTAGAAAAATAATAAGAATTTTGCAATTAAATTCCGCTCCTTTGGCTCCTGACGATTAGAAAAAAATCATCACAATTGAGACGGGGCGGGTGGGCGGGGCTTATAATTTCCCTTTTTTCTTAATATCCGTAGTCGTCTTTCCAGAACAAGAAACTTAAAAATGTTTAAAATGGTAAATTCTTGTAGACGAATATGGATCTTGCAATTAAGCCCCACCCCTCGACCTGACAACGAATGAAAAATTCATAACAATTGAGAACTAAGATCGGGGCGGGTATGGGTGGGGCCTAATCTTTAGCTTTATTGTTTTCTTAATGTACAATACATAGTATTCTTTGTACAATACAATACTCAAAAATATGTTTTTGATTTCTTGTAGAAAAATAAGGATTTTGCAGATAATTTCCGCCTTCTAGGCTCACGATGAATAAAAAAATCATCACAATTGAGATAGGGTGGGTGGGCGGGGCTTATATTTTGCCTTTTTTCTTAATATAAGTAGTCGTCTTTTCAGAACAAGAAACTTAAAACATGTTTAAATTGGTAAATTCTTGTAGACAAATATGGATCTTGCAATTAAGCCCCACCCCTCGACGTGACAACGAATGAAAAATTCATAACAATTGAGAACTAAGATCGGGGCTTATATGGGTGGGGCCTAATCTTTAGCTTTATTGTTTTCTTAATGTACAATGCATAGTATTCTTTGAACAACACGATATTCAAAAATTTGTTTTTAATTTCTTATAGAAAAATAAGGATTTTGCAGTTAAGTTCCGCCTTCTTGACCAACGATGAATAAAAAAAATCATCACAATCGGGATGGGGTGGGTGGGCGGGGCTTATATTTTGTTTTTTTTTTTTCTTAATATACACAGCCATCTTTTCACAACAAGAAACTTAGAATATGGTTAAGATGGTACATTTTTGCAAGGAAATATGGATTTTGTAATTATGGGGCGGAGCCTAATTGCAAAACCGATATTTCCTTATACATATTTTCTACTTTAAAGATGTTTTAAATTTTATTAAAAGAAGTTTACACAACTTAATAAACAAATGAAAAGTGTAGCCCCGCCCGCGCACCCTATCTCAATTGATGATTTTTTTTATTCACCGTGAACCAACGGGGCAGAGCTTAACTGCAAAATACTTATTTCCTTCCAAGAAATTAAA
The DNA here is from genome assembly GCA_022388445.1 of Zophobas atratus. NCBI lineage: Eukaryota > Metazoa > Arthropoda > Insecta > Coleoptera > Tenebrionidae > Zophobas > Zophobas atratus. Next base: position 4,875,741 of record CM039448.1, read on the forward strand.
AATATGTTTTTGAGTATCGTGTTGTATAAAAATACTATGTACATTAAGAGAAAAAGGCAAAATATAAACCCCGCCCACCCACCCCATCCCGATTGTGATGATTGAGTTTAACGAAATTAGTGAGAATAACGAAACCTCTGCAAGTAACTGTGATACCGTTACCAAAGTAGAATAGAAAAATACAAGTAGAATTAGACTATAAGGACATAATGACTGATGCTAATATTTTATCAAATAATGTACTAAATGAGACTACACACCCAAGTGATAATGATACCGTCTTAAAAGATACTGCAACTCCTGAAATTGTATTAAGTGAGAGTACTGAGACGATAACAAAGGAAAGGACAGTTTTAGAAAATATTGCAAAAATAAATAAGACAAACGAAGAAGAAATTACGGATAATCAGTGTCGACATCTGACAAAGGGGTTTTTCTATCGTCAACCTCTTTCAGCTAGTTCATACTTAACTTTTAATGTCTATGAAAATTGATAATTTTTATGCACTAGGTGCTAAGTTGAAACTCGGTATATGCAATAATGATAAAAATGTATTATTTTTGTGATAATAGTCAAAATAGGTTCGACCTCCAAGTGTTACTGCACACATATAACTTACTCATAATTCTGGGGCGGAGCCTAATTGCAAAATCGATAATACCTTATACAAATTTTCCATTTGTCTACAGATATTACAACAAAAAGGCAAAATGTAAGCCCCGCCCACCCGCCCCATCTCAATTGTGATGACTTTTTTATTCTTAGAAACTTAAAACACGTTTAAAGTGGTAACTTTTTGTAAGGAAATATGGATTTTGCAATTAGGCTCCGCCCCTACGTCCGCCAACAAATTAAAACTTCATTATTATTTAGATCAGGGCGGGTATGGGTGGAGCTTAATCTTCGGCTTTAATTTTTTCTTAATATACATATTACACAGTAATCTTTGAATAACACGATACTCAAAAACATGTCTTACGGGGTAATTTCTTGTAGCGAAATAGTGAGAATTTTGCAGTTAAACTGCGCTCCTTTGGCTCTCAACGATTAAAAAAAAATTCATTACACTTGCGATAGGGTGGGTGGGCGGGGCTTATATTTTGCCTTCTGTATTAATATAGGTACGTAGGATTTTTAGATGACTCTCAAAAATTGAAATTTTCCAGTACATATGTATATAGGGATCATAAAAACCATTTTCAAAGAAGTAGACAGTTACAAAATTATTTTTATTTAGTTTTTTTATTGCTCATCGTGAAACATTCAGTTGTGTTTCAAAAACAATTAAAGCAAAGTGACTGGAAATAACAGCGAACTTACCCTTACCCGGCACAACACAACTACATAGTTTCATTGTAAAAACTAAGAACAACATTAATAACAGAGTCAAAATTTCAACAATCTAACAATCAAACTTAGCACCTGACCACGTCAACCTGCTCCTACACAATCATAACCAACGTCATTTTACATTAAAGTTTAGAACTGCAAAACATTTATTTGTTCAATAAAAAAAAAACTCGATATGTAAATATCAAGAAGTGTTCTACTAGAGATCAAATTTAATACTATCGTCTACGATACAAATAAATATATAAAAAAATCCGTATACATGTAAAAAGATTAGTACGATCAGGCTAGGCTCAATTTTCTAAGCAAAAGCACAGCTTGGCATGACTAGAATCCAAAAAAATCGCTGCTTCTACTCCAGTTTGGCCTTCATCATTTCGTACAAGTTCGGTCGTTCTCGAGCCGCCCCTGCACTCAAAACCCTATTCGGCGCCGCCAACTGCTGCAAAGTCACCACCACCACGGCGGCAGTAAGCGTATAATTTAACCTAAAAATCGAAATCGGCGCATAAATCAGACTCGCCACCGCCAACACGTTAATAAACAGCCCGATCCCCTTGTAGCCCCTCCTGAAACAAACCATCAGTCAAGCGCAACCCAGTTGTCCCACCCACCTTTCGATTTTCGGCCAATCGAACTGCCACAGCGGCAGCGCACAAATGCTCATGATCAAACCTGGCAGGAACGAAGGGTCCGGGTTGAGCGTCGTACTGTACCTGCAAGCTCATTCGTCAGCAGGCGGAGTTTAGGCTAAGCCACACCCACATACTTAAAATTGTGAGCCCACGTCAGCACCGACGGCACGTTGATGATCGTCACCAAACACCATACGAAAAATATGGTCATGTGGAAAAACATGGCGTCGTGAGCTGACGTTTCCGCGTCAGTGTTATTGTTATTATTATTGCTGGGTTCTTTCTTCTCGAGGAGGTCTTCCAAGTCGCTGCTTTCTTCACTCGTGCTTGGTTTTTCTTCTTTCTTGGGTTGTTCTTTTTCCTCTTTTGGTTTGGGCCGTTTGAACTTGTCGCCGATTTTTCGCAGGTAGTACCAGAGTAGTTCTTCGATGTAGTCTTGCGAGTGTTGGGTCAACTTTGGGTTACTATGTAGTGGAGGTTAGTTTGGTTTGGTTTGGTTGCTTACCCGCATGAAATAGAAAACGGTTCCGACGCAGAGGGCTAGACTTCCCGTGGTTGTTAAACTAAGACCGACTAAAACCGCTGCCACTACACAAGGGACTTTGTGTAAAGCGGACATCACGTAGTCCGACCAACTCACCGTGAAACTGACAGTTTTTGCTAAAAATCTGAAGTGCATTTTTGTAGTGGTCTAAGAAGTTGGGATTTGCGCCTCACTTACTTTAGAGCTAACTTATGTACTGTGGTTTCACACACGATCAAAGACACTGACAAGACGATTCCCAAGAGCCACACAATACCAACACTGCAAATGTAAGCCAGTAGTGGCAACAAAAAAAAATCGTTGCCTTCCTGAGACATGACCAGCCTATCAGGAGCCGGGAAATTATTAATGAAGGGCTTAACGCTGCAAACTATGCATTAGATTGGTCAAACAATGGCACAAAGTACCTCAAAAACTTAGAAACTAGTTTTACGGTCGTGAGTATATAGTACGGCTTCACTCCCTCTTTTAGCGCCACGAAAAAGAACGAACAATCCCGATTGTCTTCCATATGTCTCATCTGCGCATTCAACGTCATTAGGACCACCGCTGCTACATTAACGAGCAACAGCGGGGAATAAAGTCGGGCCATTTGTCCCATGATTCCAGGAAACCAAGAACGAATACTAAAAATGATTGCAAATAATACCTTGTCATTGGTCCATATTGTGACCTAACCCCTCCCACTTACCTAACCTTATATCGACAGTTCGGGTCAAGGGTCAGTTCGATCACAGCCGACTGATTTGAGGCCCACTCAGGTCTGGACTCGTATAACCTCACATGAAACGGTCCATCGTCATCATGTCTACAAAAACCCGCTATTTTCGTGGTGAAACCCAAATTTTATAAGTACATACATGAAGAACTTGTGGTGGTTTTGGTGTCCCCATGGTACTTTGAGCGTCGCAGTGGCCTGCCTCATTTCGTACGTACAGTTCATCGATTCGACGAACAGTTGGTACGACTGCATGACCCGGTACAACTGCGGTACTACCAACTCAAAATGAACGGCTTTTTCTGGCGTTTGAGCGACTAGCGTTTGCCGCTTCATCGACAACATGTGCGGTAATTCTACAACTTGTTGACGTTCCGAGGGGTTGTAAATATCGACGTGGAAAATAACAGTTTCGTCAGTTGGTAGTACCCTTAAGACCACGTGAGTCCAATCGGGGTTGGTTTTCATCAAATCGCGCATGTTTACAGTGAGGGCGCGTCTTTTATAGTGGTGCGAGGGTGACAGTTCAGACAAGTGCGACAAATGGGTGAATTCCTCACTGAAATTAGAGCTGTGATTCGATTTTGACTCTTATGGCGACTTTACCAGACTCGGGTCTTGTCATTGGGGATGTGCGCCCCACACACGAAAGCCCAATCAACTGTCTCCAAATTGAGAGCGACTACAGTGGCGGCTTCATGTTGGGGCTGATCCAGCAGCCTCAACATGTAGAATTTGGGGCTACTATTGCGTGGGGGTACGTTTACGACGTATTGTCTACCCAGGGGTTCGATCCAGTCCCCGTGATTGCGAATGTTGGCTTTACTGTTGGGGTAACCGTCACGTAAAAGAGGGTTAAGGCCGTTGTGCTAAAAAACCGACTTTGATTGACTTTTCCCGATTTAAGTACCAACTCACATGAACTAAATGGTGGCGGAACATGTTTTTACGAAATTGGGGATCTGTCGATATTTGTTTAGTTTTTGGATCTACCGAATCAAAGAGGGCTCTGTTTAGCGCCAAAATCAGTTGTTTACACCACGTGATACAAATGTGGTCAGCTGACAACCACGTGCGCGGGATGTGAGTGGTCTGAAATCACACCACCTTGTAACTGTTGCCAACGTTATAAAATGACGTTAGTTTAATAGTTCTTGTTTTCAACAAAGCGGCACATTTCAGTGCCTACGTTGTTAGGTGTAGTTGGCCATGGAAATACTTACTGCAACGTTGATAGCATCAGGATATGTCAAAGAAGTCAGAAACGAAGGCACCAGAAAATCGTCGTTACCCCCTGTAACACTAACAAAAGTTGTATTTGAAGGTTTAGTATCGTTCAAAGCTTTATAAAAATCGTAGATATAAGAGTCCAGGGTCAACGGGATTCTGCGATGGGGGGATGCCAGAGTCAAAACGATGGATATTAAACCTTCAGGGAGGGTCTCGACCAAACGGCGGGCAACGACGCCACCCTTCACAAAATAACAATTATTATTATTATTATTTTACTCTCAAATTGAGAAATCCGGCCAAAAACGAAAAAACAAAGTTACGTCTACTCATGTTAAGATGGCGCCACAATTTTTAAATTTTTTTCAAAGTTTGAAATTTAGTCCGTTTTTGGCCACTTTCGCTACTCTAGCGCTCCGTAACTTACAACAGAGTGGGCATACAATATCACAGACTTCGGTTGGTTCTTGCGCTCTTTGTACAAGTCCAAGATCCTGTAAATCGAGCAATTCGCGTACTCGAATTGGTCCAAAAGCACCGCCCCGTTCAAGCCGCTGAACTCGTTGTTGACGTCGATCCCGAAGTGGTCGAAATGAAACGGCAGTCGGGCGTTTTTGGCCTTCCGGAGCGCGACCGACGCCAGCGACCGGGCTACGATTTGTATTATTTACAATGACGGGGTGTGGGTACGTACCTTGTCGATGCGAGCCCGCGTTTCCGGGGATGAACAGCACGGGGATGCCGGTAAAGTACATGTTTCTGCTGTCGGCGGTCAAGCTGCCCTCGCTGTAGGCGTACAGGCCATACTTCGGGTACTTTTCGTCGATTTCTTGCGCGATTTTCTGCGAATTTGTGTTTGTAAACATAACCTCAAATGTCAAACTTACCACATATTGGGGGTATTCGAACATGTAGGTCATTTCGCACTTGTTCTCGCCATAGTCGTTGAGGAAGGTTAGTAGACCGACGAAGTAGAAGAGTGTTATAATCAGCGAAAATATAATAAAGCCATTTATTACTGATGACATAACTGAGATTTGTGTTTGAAGGTTAGGGACTTTGGGGTTGGGTTGGTAACGCTGGGGTTGCCGAGAAATAATTTTGACGATTAAAAAAACAAAAACAACGAAAACCAAGGGGTTGTTTTGTTTTTTGAATTGGTTTTTATCGAGGATTTGTTATAATTAAGGTCTGTGTTGGGGAAACGTGTCCTAGTGTGGTGACACGTAAGTCAGGTGTCAAGGTTGGCAGCACTAGCACACGTCATAAAATAAATTTTTAATTTTCATTGATTGTAAAAAATATAACGATTATCCCTTATTTTAGAGCTTCGATTTCAGCGACGACATCAACTTGTCCAATTTCATCGCTTTTTGCATGTTTCCGCTGATTTTAGTTCCCGGTCATGAAAGCGGACGCCGGCTTCAAGTTTCCGCTGAACATACTGAAGAAGTTTTTAGTATCCATAGTCAGTGTGGCGTCTGGGGGTGAAGGGGCGTCTCCCCGACCACACGCGCCATTCCCGTTCTTCAAATCGACGTACCTGGAAACAACCCTTAAAAAAATTCAAACAAAAACGGATCCTACCATTTCCCAGCTTCCTCTCCTGTAACGACGAACTGGAAGACCGCCTGAGTTTTTTGAACGGTGTCTGGAGACAAGTTCTTTTCGATGGCTTTAAGACTTGGACGATTTTGCCGTCGCCTTGTATTTTTGGAGTGGCCAAACTTGGTCTATCGCTGGGGCGGCTATCAGACAGTTCAGACATATTCTCATCAACAAAGAAGTCCGGCATTAGTTGGTCCTTGTAAGCGGGGTCACAGCAATATTGGTCCAAATCTGTAACACCCTGATTTTTCAGGACCTGCTCATCAATAAAAAGTTCCCTGTGGTGGTTTTGGGGTCTGAAGTTAAGATGGCGTAGGCTGCGTCGCCATTATTTCTGGTTTGCGATTGTACTTGGCGGATTCGGAACCCGTGAGCATTTCCATCGCAGCCGTGTAGATACCTGGAGTAAACAAGGTTCTATATTTTTTTTTTTTTTAGTTTGACAGTTTACCTGTTTTTGGCCATAAGGCGTTCACTCCAATGTTATCCGCCCGGAATTCCTCATGCATCCCTAACACACACATGGACATGCCATATTTCGCCATAGTGTACGCCACATGGTCCTTGAACCATACGGGTTTCATGCTCAGCGGCGGCGACAGGTTCAAAATATGGCGTGCGAGCTTTTTTGCAAATATGGATAACATTCTTTCGACCTGCGTTTTCATTATTAAAATGAGAATCATGACTGAGCCAAACTTACACTAGAAACGTGCCCCTGGTGTTATATTGTGCATCAAATCGTATCTTTTCATTCAGTCGCCGGCGTCGGCGTGAGAGAAATCGCAGAGGCATTATTCACAACAATGTCAATCCCCCGAATTTTTGGACGCTTCCTGAACGGCCTTCCGGACTTGCTGCTCGTCTCTGACGTCGACGATCACGGCAGACCTTTGCCCCCGGCAGCTTCAACTGAACAACACAGGCGATTATTTTTCAATTAAGGTCGCGTTTTACCTTCTTCGCAAGTCGTGTAAATGGTTCCGGCGAGTTTGGGGTGGGGGTCGGCCGTTTTGGCCGCCACTACGACGTTGGCACCGTCTTTGGCTACTTTGAGGGCTATGGCCTTGCCTATGCCTCGACTGGCCCCAGTTATGAAAACTGTGCGTCCAGCTAATTTACTGCAGTTGAATGAGTTAGAATAAATTTGTGGGTCATGGGAAATGGGTTAAGAGAAGTGGAGTTCTTACCCAGTGTTCATCATTTTGTGGAAAGAGTCGAGTTATTGCACTTAAGAACTGCAAGTAATGAAGTTGTGGGGCTTATATAGATAAAAATAACAACAAATTATTACAAATCAAAGTTCAAAATGTTTGAGTGACACCACACTGAACTGTCACCTGTCGGTGTGCATGCGCAACTGGAACTACGAGGGTAAAAAACTACTGGCTTAGAGGGGTTGTAGAATTTTTTTTAATCAAGTAATAACAATGTTACGAGTTTACACATTCACATTTAGAGAAACTTCTCCAGGGTTAACATTAAAATTTTTATTTAATTATTTTGTTGTAGGTTTTTTGTATAAGAACGTTAGCCTACTCTAAATTTAATTTTGCCCCACAACCTTTGTACTTTAGCAACTTTTATCAACAGTGACTTTACACAAAATAAAACTAATAAAAACAGTTTTGTTCACGTGCGTATTTACAATTATTTAATCACACAACGCCTAGAATGCGTGATTAGGGCATTTTCGTTACGATCCACGGGACTTGCCAGTTTTCTTAAAGTAAATGTTAATTATACACCAATTTACCCAAAATGGGCAAAATCGGATTCGTCAAAACCTTGTCAGTAAAACAGTCCGTGAATGTTTATACAGAAATTCTTGATAGTTACATAGTTCGATAATCTGGAAATTCTAGGTTGGCACACCTGTTACGCTGTGAGTTGGTACTCCTGGTAGGAGGGAATTTGCACCCTTTGACCACAGATTAAGAGCCTGAAAAATGTGAAGGTGGCGTGATGAGATAAAACCAGAAATACTGAAAAAGATGGAGAAAGAGGCGAAGTGGTATTAAGAAAAATACTGAACAAAGTATGGGAAGCCAAAAAAACAAAAAATAAATCGTTAAACATATGCAACCATGTACACGTTTAGTTCTTTTCTGGCAGTTGGTAGTTCTGCTAGGAATTTTTAGTACAGGGTGGTAGTGATTACTGTTTGGTAGTGTAGGGTGTCCTGTTTTTGTTTAGTGAGGGAGCAGGTAGGAAGTAGATACTGTTGGTTTGGTGGTTAACGACAATTAATCGAAAGACGACGCCACAGTTTCCCCAACACGCGTAGCTAATTCTTGCTGTTTTTCCAAGCAGAAATATGCGAACTTTTGACCGACGCCAACATGTGGTGTAAAATTTGTTTCTTATTAGTTTGTAAAGTTCACATTTCATGTTAAGGTTTTTAATCCGTTAACTTAGTTTTCAAGTTATAAATAAGATTTCTGGATGCTTATACTCAAGTGTTACATGATAACTATCCTATCCTCACACAGATTACTAGTAGCTCGTTTACGTCAGTTAAATTAACCTTAACGTTGTCCAACTCTGGGAAAAAGACCGTGAAATTTTTCCCCTTAGGCAATTATCTTCATATCGTCATCACAGCACCGAGACATATTTTCTCGCGACGTTGAAAATTACACCACCAAGAAGCAGAATGTAAATCCTTTGTTTGAATCGTTAATAAAGTGTGGCATAATTTAACATCAGGTAAATTCTTTGTTCTGGCAGCGGCCATATTGAAACAGTATTTTCAAACCGAGCACATGTTTGAACAGTAAAATCTCGTTGAATAAATTAACAACATGTGGGACGTGCATTTTATTCCTTGAATTTAGACCATTATTTGTACATCGCCACAGGATTGCTACTATTTTTTTTGTGTTTGTTTGGGGGAATGTAAAACGATGGCCCACAATGCAGCTGAATAACTTCACTTTTAAAAATTAACCAATAACACGAATAGACATAGATACATAGAATAATTAGCTTCATGTAATTTTGTTAGTTTTGCAATTTCTCACCTCATACATTTTTTTTTCTATCTCAAAATTTTAACTTCAGCAATTTTCATTGTTGTATAATTTAAATCGAACGTAAATTTTTATTCTCTGCAGTTTCTAACCTCACGTAATTTTTTTGTCTAGACACGTTTTATTTCACACCAGTTGTTTTTTTTTGTTTTATAAATTTTTGCTAGTATTTGTTTTCCATGTAATTATTTTGTTGATTAATGTTTCCATCATATAAATTGTCTGATGTCCAATTTTAATCTCAAATAAGAATTCTTTGCTGTTTAAAAGTTCACAAGAATGCATGCCTTACTTCTTTTTGAAACTTTTACACTTGTTCAGTTGTAGTTAAACATCAGAGTTCTAGAAATTGAACATTTAACTAGAATTGGGGTAAATAATGCAGGAACAAGTGGCGAAAGCGGAGTGCGCGGTTCCATGTCGAGCTGGCGGTCGCGCCATCTGCACAAAAATGCAGGCCTTGAATAGAAGTCAGGAGCGGTCGGGATAACGTGACGCTGTCAGCTTACTTGTAGCCGTGATTTCCAACGGAACAGGACTTAAGGGGTGGTATTTGTTACAAGATTGGTAGCCCTACTAAACGGAATAAAATAAATGTTTTATTTTTAATGCTTGTACAAAAATTATAATTATTTCTTATTTTAGAGCTTCGCTTTCAACGACGGACATCAGTGCATCCAATTTCATCGCTTTCTGCATATTCCGCTGATTTTCAGCTTCCCGGTCATGAAAGGGGAAACGCCGGCTTCAAGCTTCCATTCAATATACTGAAGAAGCTTTTAGTATCCGTAGTCAGTGTAGCGTCTGGGGGTGAAGGGGCGTCTCCCCGCCCACAGGCGCCCTTCCCGTTCTTCAAATCGACGAACCTGGAAACAACCTTAAAAAAATACATACAAAGAAGGGCCCCCACCATTTCCCAGCTTCCTCTCCTGTAACGACGAACTGGAAGACCGCCTGAGTTTTCTGGACAGCCTCTGCAGACAAGTTCTGTTCTATTACTTTAAAAACTTTAACGATTCTGCCGTCGCCTTGTAGTTTTGGAGTGGCCAAACTCGGTCTATCGCTGGAGCGGTTTTCAATTTCGGAGATATTCTCGTCGACGAAGCGGTCGGGTATTAGTTGGTCTTTGTAGGCAGGGTCAATACAGTACTGATCAAAATCTGTGACACCCTGATCTCTCAGGACCTGCTCGTCGATAAAGAAATTCCCTGTAGTGGTTTTGGGGTCTGAAATTAAGATGGCGTAGGTTGCATCAGCCATTATTTCTGGTTTTCGAGTATACTTGGCGGACTCGGTACCCTGAGCATTTCCATAGCGGCCGTGTACACCCTAGAGTGCAAAAATTTCTATTATTTTAAATTTCAAGGTTTAATTAATACCTGTTTTTGGCCATAGCGCGTTCACGCCAATGTTATCCCCCCGGAATTCCTCGTGCATCCCCAGCACACACATGGACATGCCATATTTCGCCATAGTGTAGGCCACATGGTCTTTGAACCATCTGGGCTTCATGCTCAGAGGCGGTGACACGTTCAGTATATGGGCGTGCTCGCTTTTTTGCAAATATGGGTAACATTCTTTCGACCTGCGTTTCCGTTATTAAAATAGAGAATCACGACTGAACCAAACTCACACTAGAAACGTGCCCCTGGTATTGATATTGTACATCAAATCGTATCTTTTCATGTCAGTAGCCGGCGTCGCCGTGAGAGAAATCGCAGAGGCATTGTTAACAACAATGTCAATGCCCCCGAATTTTTGGACTGCTTCCTGAACGGCCTTCCGGACTTGCTGCTCGTCTCTGACGTCGACGATACAAGGCAGGCTTTTGCCCCCGCAGCTTCAACTGAACAACACAGGCGATTATTTTTTTTAAGGTTGCGTTTTACCTTCTTCGCAGGTTGTATAAATGGTTCCGGCGAGCTTGGGGTGGGGTTCGGCCGTTTTGGCTGCCACTACGACGTTGGCACCGTCTTTGGCTACTTTGAGGGCTATGGCTTTGCCTATGCCTCGACTGGCCCCAGTTATAAAAACGGTAAGTCCGGATAATTTTCTGCAGTTGAATGAATTAGAATAAATTTGTGGGTCAGAGGAAATGGGTTAAGAGAAATTGCGTTCTTACCCAGTATTGATCATTTTGTTGGAGGCAGTGGAGTTATTGCACTTAAGAACTACAAGTAATGAGATTGTACTTTGTACTTTAGCACCTTATCAACAATAACTTAAGTCAAAATAAAACGAATAAAAACATTTTTGTTTACATTACGTATTTATATTTGTTTAATCACACTAACTATCTCTTAGATTAGAATGCGTGATTAGGGCATTTTCGTTACGATCCACTGAAGTTACCCCGTTTTCTTAAACTAATAATATTCGTACGCCAATTTACCCAAAACTGGCAGAATCGGACTCGCCCAAACCTTGTCAGTAAGTCGAGAATGTAAACTAAATTTTCCGTGGAAGATCCACAATGTTCATACAGAAATTCTTGACAGATCGATAATCTGGAAATATATAGGTTGGCACACCTGTTACTTTGTGAGTTGATACTCACTGGTAGGAGGGAATTTGCGAAGCCTTTGACAGCCTGAAAAATGAGAAGGTGGCGGGAATTGACGAGATAAAACCAGAAATATTGAAAAGATGTAGAAAGAAGGTGAAGTGTTATTAAAAAAAAATCTGAACAAAGTATGGGAAGCCAAAAAAAAACAAAAAAATTGGAAACAGCAATAAATCGTTAAACGCAGGCACCCATGTACACGTTTAGTTCTTTTCTGGTAGTTGGTAGTTCTGTTAGGGAATTTTTAAGTACAGGGTCGGTAGCGAAGTTTACTTGTTTGGTAGAGGGTAGGTGGCGTGTCACTGTTGTTTTGGTTTGGTGAGTGGAATAATGCGGTAAGGAAGCTAGATTAAGTTTAGTTGGTTTGGTAGTTAACGACAATTAATCGAAACGACGACGCCACAGTTTCCCCAACACGCGTAGCTAATTCTTGCTGTTTTTCCAAGCAGAAATATGCGAATTTTGGACCGACGCCAACATGTGGTGTAAATTTGTTTTATTGTTTGTAAATTCACAGTTCATGTTAGGTTTTTAATCGTTAACTAGTTCTAACCCAATTTAACGGTCCTGAGATAGTTCAGATCGAGCACTTGCTAGGAGATGTCAAGAGATTCACTTAGTCAGGTATCATCCTTTGTTTATCAAGTTATAAATAAGATTTCTGGATGCTTATACTCAAGTGTTACATGATAACTATTCTTAGTTCCTCACACTAGATTACTAGTAGCTCGTTTACGTCAGTTAAATTAACCTTACGTTGTCCAACTCTGGGAAAAAGACCGTGAAATTTTTCCCCTTAGGCAGTTATCATCATATCACCGAGACATATTTTCTCGCGACGTTGAAAATTACACCACCAAGAAGCAGAATGTAAATCCTTTGTTTGAATCGTTGATAAAGTGTGGCATAATTTAACATCAGGTAAATTCTTTGTTCCGGCAGCGGCCATGTTGAAAGAGTATTTTCAAATCGAACACATGTTTGAACAGTAAAATCTCGTTGAATAAATTAACAACATGTGGGACGTGCATTTTATTCCTTGAATTTAGACCATTATTTGTACATCGCCACAGGATTGCCTACTATTTTTTTTTGTGTTTGTTTGGGGGAATGGAAAACGATGGCCCACAATGCAGCTGAATAACTTCACTTTTAAAAATTAAGCAATAACACGAATAGACCTAGATACATAGAATAATTAGCCTCATGTAATTTTGTTAGCTTTGCAATTTCTCACCTCATAGATTTTTTTTCTATCTCACAATTTTAACTTTAGTAATTTTCTTTGTTGTATAATTTAAACCGAACGTAAATGTTCATGCTCTGCAGTTTCTAACCTCACGTAATTTTTTTATCTGCACACGTTTTATTTCACACAAGATTGTTTTTGTGTTTTATAAATTTTTGCTAGTCTTTTTTTCCATGTAATTATTTTGTTGATAAATGTTTCCATCATTTAAGTTGTCTGATGTCCAATTCACAAGAATGTATGCCTTACTTCTTTTTGAAACTTTTACACTTGTTCGGTTGCAGTTTAACATCAGAGTTCTAGAAATTGAACATTTAACTGGAATTGCGGTAAATAACGCAGGAACACGTGGCGAAGCGCATTGTCGAGCTGGCGGTTGCGCCATCTGCACGAAAGATGCAGGCCTTGAATAGAAGTCAGGGGAGCGGTCGGGATAATGTGACGCTTTCACCTTACTTGTAGCCGTGATTTCCAACGGAACAGGACCTAAGGGGTAGTCTTTGTTACAAGATTGGTAGCCCTACTAAACGGAATAAAATAAATGTTTTATTTTTATTGCTTATACAAAAATTATAATTATTTCTTATTTTAGAGCTTCGCTTTCAACGACGACATCAGTGTGTCCAAATTCATCGCTTTCTGCATATTCCCGCTGATTTTCAGCTTCCCGGTCATGAAAGCGGACGCCGGCTTCACGCTTCCACTGAATATACTGAAGAAGTTTTCAGTATCTGTAGTCAGTGTAGCGTCAGGGGGTGAAGGGGCGTCTCCCCGCCCACAGGCGCCCTTCCCGTTCTTCAAATCGACAAACCTGGAAGCAACCCTTACAAAAATGCATACAAAAAAAGGACCCCCACCATTTCCCGGCTTCCTCTCCTGTAACGACGAACTGGAAGACCGCCTGAGTTTTCTGGACAGCGTCTGCAGACAAGTTCTGTTCTATGGCTTTAAAAACATTAACTATTCTGCCGTCGCCTTGTATTTTCGGAGTGGCCAAAGTTGGTCTATCGCTGGAACTTTTTTCAATTTCGGAGATATTCTCGTCGACGAAGCCGTCGGGCATTAGTTGGTCTTTGTAGGCAGGGTCAATGCAGTACTGATCAAAATCTGTGACACCCCGATCCCTCAGAACCTGCTCATCGATAAAGAAATTCCCTGTAGTGGTTTTAGGGTCTGAACTTAAGATGGCGTAGGCTGCATCAGCCATTATTTCTGGTTTTCGATTGTACTTGGCGGACTCGGGGCCCGTGAGCATTTCCATAGCGGCCGTGTACACCCCTAGAGTACAAAAATTTCTATTATTTTAAATTTCAAGGTTTAAACAACACCTGTTTTTGGCCATAGCGCGTTCACTCCAATGTTATCCCCCCGGAATTCCTCATGCATTCCCAGCACACACATGGACATGCCATATTTCGCCATAGTGTAGCCACATGGTCTTTGAACCATCTGGGTTTCATGCTCAGCGGCGGCGACACGTTCAGTATATGGGCGTGCTCGCTTTTTTGCAAATATGGGTAACATTCTTTCGACCTGCGTTTCCGTTATTAAAATAGAGAATCACGACTGAACCAAACTCACACTAGAAACGTGCCCCTGGTATTGATATTGTGCATCAAATCGTATCTTTTCATATCAGTAGCCGGCGTCGGCGTGAGAGAAATCGCAGAGGCATTGTTAACAACAATGTCAATGCCCCCGAATTTTTGGACGGCTTCCTGAACGGCCTTACGGACTTGCTGCTCGTCTCTGACGTCGACGATGCAAGGCAGGCTTTTGCCCCCGGCAGCTTCAACTGAACAACACAAGCGATTATTTTTATTAAGGTGCGTTTTACCTTCTTCGCAAGTCGTGTAAATGGTTCCGGCGAGTTTGGGGTGGGGTTCGGCCGTTTTGGCCGCCACTACGACGTTGGCACCGTCTTTGGCTACTTTGAGGGCTATGGCCTTGCCTATGCCTCGACTGGCCCCAGTTATGAAAACTGTGCGTCCAGCTAATTTACTGCAGTTGAATGAGTTAGAATAAATTTGTGGTCAGGGGAAATGGGTTAAGAGAAATTGCGTTCTTACCCAGTATTGATCATTTTGTTGGAGGCAGTGGAGTTATTGCACTTAAGAACTACAAGTAATGAGATTGTACTTTGTACTTTAGCACCTTATCAACAATAACTTAACTCAAAATAAAACGAATAAAAACATTTTTGTTTACATTACGTATTTATATTTGTTTAATCA
The DNA here is from genome assembly GCA_022388445.1 of Zophobas atratus. NCBI lineage: Eukaryota > Metazoa > Arthropoda > Insecta > Coleoptera > Tenebrionidae > Zophobas > Zophobas atratus. The sequence goes on from CM039448.1 coordinate 4,890,905, forward strand.
CACTACTATCTCTTAGATTAGAATGCGTGATTAGGGCATTTTCGTTACGATCCACTGAAGTTACCCTGTTTTCTTAAACTAATAATATTCGTACGCCAATTTACCCAAAATTGGCAGAATCGGACTCGCCCAAACCTTGTCAGTAAGTCGAGAATGTAAACTAAATTTTCCGTGGAAGATCCACAATGTTCATACAGAAATTCTTGATAGTTCGATAATCTGGAAATATATAGGTTGGCACACCTGTTACTTTGTGAGTTGATACTCACTGGTAGGAGGGAATTTGCGAAGCCTTTGACAGCCTGAAAAATGAGAAGGTGGCGGGAATTGACGAGATAAAACCAGAAATATTGAAAAAGATGTAGAAAGAAGATGAAGTGTTATTAAAAAAAAATCTGAACAGAGTATGGGAAGCCAAAAAAAACAAAAAATTAATCGTTAAACATATGCAACCATGTACACGTTTAGTTCTTTTCTGGCAGTTGGTAGTTCTGCTAGGGAAGTTTTTAGGTGGAGGGTCTGTAGTGAAGTTTACTTGTTTGGTAGATGGTAGGTGGCGAGTCACTGTTGTCTTGGTTTGGGGAGTGGAAGCATGCGGTAAGGAAGCTAGATTAAGTTTAGTTGGTTTGGTAGTTAACGACAATTAATCGAAACGACGACGCCACAGTTTCCCCAACACGCGTAGCTACTTCTTGCTGTTTTTCCAAGCAGAAATAAGCGAATTTTCGACCGACGCCAAGCGTGGTGTAAATTTGTTTTATTGTTTGTAAATTCACAGTTCATGTTAGGTTTTTAATCGTTAACTAGTTCTAACAATTTAACGGTCCTGAGATAGTTCAGATCGCGCACTTGGTAGGAGATGTCAAGGGATTCACTTAGTCAGGTATCATCCTTTGTTTATCAAGTTATAAATAAGGTTTCTGGATGCTTATAATCAAGTGTTACACTAATTTCTCATACAAGATTGCTAGTAGCTCGTTTACGGCAGTTAAATTAATCTAACGTTGTCCCACTCTGCGAAAAATACCGTGAAATTTTTCCCCTTAAGCAGTTATCATCACATCACTGAGACATATTTTCTCGCGACGTGAAAATTGCATCGAGAAGCATTTTTCGCGATGCTGTATGCATTTTGTGTTTGTTTATCATGTGTTTTGTCTGGATAAGCTGGGACAGTCACGATATAAACTCTCAAAACTAAGTAATCAGTCACTTGCATCAAGGCTCATTAACATAATGTAAATTCTTTGTTTGAATCGTGGATAAAGTGTGGCATAATTTAACATCAGGTAAGTTCTTTGTTCTGGCAGCGGCCATGTTTAAAGTGTATTTTCAAACCGAACACATGTTTGAAAGTAAAATCTCGTTGAACAAATTAACAACATGTGGGACGTGCATTTTATTCCTTGAATTTAGACCATTATTTGTACATCGCCACAAGATTGCCTACTATTTTTTTTGTGTTTGTTTGGGGGAATGTAAAACGATGGCCCACAATGCAGCTGAATAACTTCACTTTTAAAAATTAACCAATAACACGAATAGACCTAGATACATAGAATAATTAGCCTCATGTAATTTTGTTAGCTTTGCAATTTCTCACCTCATACATTTTTTTTTCTATCTCACAATTTTAACTTCAGTCATTTTCTTTGTTGTATAATTTAAACCGAACGTAAATTTTCATGCTCTGCAGTTTCTAACCTCACGTAATTTTTTTATCTGCACACGTTTTATTTCACACCAGATTGTTTTTGTGTTTTATAAATTTTTGCTAGTCTTTTTTTTCATGTAATTATTTTGTTGATTAATGTTTCCATCATTTAAATTGTCTGATGTCCAATTCACACAGAATGTATGCCTTACTTCTTTTTGAAACTTTTACTCTTGTTCAGTTGTAGTTTAACATCAGAGTTCTAGAAATTGAACATTTAACTGGAATTGCGGTAAAGAACGCAGGAGCACGTGGCGAAAGCGCATTGTCGAGCTGGCGGTTGCGCCATCTGCACGAAAGATGCAGGCCTTGAATAGAAGTCAGGGGAGCGGTCGGGATAACGTGACGCTGTCACCTTACTTGTAGCCGTGATTTCCAACGGAACAGGACCTAAGGGGTAGTCTTTGTTACAAGATTGGTAGCCCTACTAAACGGAATAAAATAAATGTTTTATTTTTATTGCTTATACAAAAATTATAATTATTTCTTATTTTAGAGCTTCGCTTTCAACGACGACATCAGTGTGTCCAAATTCATCGCTTTCTGCATATTCCCGCTGATTTTCAGCTTCCCCGTCATGAAAGCGGACGCCGGCTTCAAGCTTCCACTGAATATACTGAAGAAGTTTTCAGTATCTGTAGTCAGTGTAGCGTCAGGGGGTGAAGGGGCCTCTCCCGCCCACAGGCGCCCTTCCCGTTCTTCAAATCGACAAACCTGGAAGCAACCCTTAAAAAAATGCATACAAAAAAAGGACCCCCACCATTTCCCGGTTTCCTCTCCTGTAACGACGAACTGGAAGACCGCCTGAGTTTTCTGGACAGCGTCTGCAGACAAGTTCTGTTCTATGGCTTTAAAAACGTTAACGATTCTGCCGTCGCCTTGTATTTTCGGAGTGGCCAAACTTGGTCTATCGCTGGAGCGGCTTTCAATTTCGGAGATATTCTCGTCGACGAAGCCGTCGGGCATTAGTTGGTCTTTGTAGGCAGGGTCAATGCAGTACTGATCAAAATCAGTGACACCCTGATCTTTCAGGACCTGCTCGTCAATAAAGAAGTTCCCTGTGGTGGTTTTGGGGTCTGAAGTTAAGATGGCGTAGGCTGCATCAGCCATTATTTCTGGTTTTCGATTATACTTAGCGGACTCGGGACCCGTGAGCATTTCCATAGCAGCCGTGTACACCCCTAGAGTACAAAAATTTCTATTATTTTAAATTTCAAGGTTTAAACAACACCTGTTTTTGGCCATAGCGCGTTCACTCCAATGTTATCCCCCCGGAATTCCTCATGCATCCCCAGCACACACATGGACATGCCATATTTCGCCATAGTGTAGGCCACATGGTCTTTGAACCATATGGGTTTCATGCTCAGCGGCGGCGACACGTTCAAAATATGGGCATGCGCGCTTTTTTGCAAATATGGGTAACACTCTTTCGACCTGCGTTTGCGTTATTAAAACAACGAATCACAAGTGAACCGAACTCACACTAGAAACGTGCCCCTGGTATTGATATTGTGCATCAAATCGTATCTTTTCATGTCAGTAGCTGGCGTCGGCGTGAGAGAAATCGCAGAGGCATTGTTGACAACAATGTCAATGCCCCCGAATTTTTGGACGGCCTCTTGAACGGCCTTCCGGACTTGCTGCTCGTCTCTGACGTCGACGATGCACGGCAGGCTTTTGCCCCCGGCAGCTTCAACTGAACAACACAAGCGATTATTTTTTTATTAAGGGTGCGTTTTACCTTCATCGCAAGTCGTGTAAATGGTTCCGGCGAGTTTGGGGTGGGGTTCGGCCGTTTTGGCTGCCACTACGACGTTGGCACCGTCTTTGGCTACTTTGAGGGCTATGGCTTTGCCGATGCCTCGACTGGCCCCAGTTATAAAAACAGTAAGTCCGGCTAATTTCCTGAAGTTGAATGAATTAGAATGAATTTGTGGGTCAGAGGAAATGAGTTAAGAGAAATTGCGTTCTTACCCAGTGTTGATCATTTTGTTGGAAGCAGTGGAGTTATTGCACTTAAGAACTACAAGTAATGAGGTTGGGGGCTTAATAGATAAAAAAGAAAAACAAATTATTACAAATCAAAGTTCAAAATGTTTGAGTGACACCACACTAAACTGACACCTATCCGTGTGATGCGCAACTTACATTGAGAGACAAAAGAACTACTGGGTTAGAGGAGTTGTAAATTTTTTTTTAAATCAAATAATACCACTGTTAACAGTTTTACACATTCACAATTAAAAAACACTTTTCCAGGGTTAACATTAAAATTTTAAAACTTACAAAAGAATTATTTTATTCTTTTCTAAGTTTTTTCGATAAGAACACAACCTTTGTACTTTAGCACCTTATCAACAATAACTTAACTAAAAATAAAGCGAATAAAAACATTTTTGTTTACATTACGAATTTATATTTGTTTAATCACACTACTATCTCTAAGATTAGAATGCGTGGTTAGGGATTTTCACTACGATCCACTGGAGTTGCCCCGTTTTCTTAAACTAATAATATTCGTACGCCAATTTACCCAAAATGGGCAGAATCGGACTCGCCAAAACCTTGTCAGTAAGTCCAGAGTGTAAACTAAATTTTCCGTGGAAGATCCACAATGTTCATACAGAAATTCTTGATAGTTCGATAACCTGAAAATATATAGGTTGGCACACCTGGTGCTATGTGAGTTGATACTCACTGGTAACAGGGAATTTGCGAAGTCTTCGACGGCCTGAAAAATGAGAAGGTGGCGGGAATTGACTAGATAAAACCAGAAATATTGAAATAGATGTAGAAAGAAGGTTAAGTGTTATTAAAAAAATACTGAACAAAGTATGGAAAGCCAAAAAAACAAAAAATTAATCGTTAAACATATGCAACCATGTACACGTTTAGTTCTTTTCTGGCAGTTGGTAGTTCTGCTAGGGAAGTTTTAGGGGAGGGTCTGTAGTGAAGTTTACTTGTTTGGTAGAGGGTAGGTGGCGTGTCACTGTTGTCTTGGTTTGGTGAGTGGAAGCATGCGGTAAGGAAGCTAGATTAAGTTTAGTTGGTTTGGTAGTCAACGACAATTAATTGTAACGACAACGCCACAGTTTCCCCAACACGCGTAGCTACTTCGTGCTGTTTTTCCAAGCAGAAATAAGCGAATTTTCGACCGACGCCAACACGTGATGTAAATTTGTTTTATTGTTTGTAAATTCACAGTTCATGTTAGGTTTTTAATCGTTAACTAGTTCTAACAATTTAACGGTCTTGAGATAGTTCAGCTCGCGCACTTGGTAGGAGATGTCAAGGGACTCACTTAGTCAGGTATCATCCTTTGTTTATCAAGTTATAAATAAGGTTTCTGGATGCTTATAATTAAGTGTTACATTAATTTCTCATACAAGATTGCTAGTAGCTCGTTTACGGCAGTTAAATTAATCTAACGTTGTCCCACTCTGCGAAAAATACCGTGAAATTTTTCCCCTTAAGCAGTTATCATCACATCACTGAGACATATTTTCTCGCGACGTTGAAAATTGCATCGAGAAGCATTTTTCGCGATGCTGTATGTATTTTGTGTTTGTTTATCATGTGTTTTGTCTGGGATAAGCTGGGGACAGTCACGATATAAACTCTCAAAACTAAGCAATCAGTCACTTGCATCAAGGCATCATTTAACATAATGTAAATTCTTTGTTTGAATCGTGGATAAAGTGTGGCATAATTTAACATCAGGTAAGTTCTTTGTTCTGGCAGCGGCCATGTTTAAAGGGTATTTTCAAACCGAACACATGTTTGAAAAGTAAAATCTCGTTGAACAAATTAACAACATGTGGGACGTGCATTTTATTCCTTGAATTTAGACCATTATTTGTACATCCCCACAAGATTGCCTACTATTTTTTTTTGTGTTTGTTTGGGGGAATGTAAAACGATGGCCCACAATGCAGCTGAATAACTTCACTTTTAAAAATTAACCAATAACACGAATAGACATAGATACATAGAATAATTAGCTTCATGTAATTTTGTTAGTTTTGCAATTTCTCACCTCATACATTTTTTTTCTATCTCACAATTTTAACTTCAGTAATTTTCTTTGTTGTATAATTTAAACCGAACGTAAATTTTCATGCTCTGCAGTTTCTAACCTCACGTAATTTTTTTATCTGCACACGTTTTATTTCACACCAGATTGTTTTTGTATTTTATAAATTTTTGCTAGTCTTTTTTTTCCATGTAATTATTTTGTTGATTAATGTTTCCATCATTTAAATTGTCTGATGTCCAATTCACAAGAATGTATGCCTTACTTCTTTTTGAAACTTTTACACTTGTTCAGTTGTAGTTTAGCATCAGAGTTCTAGAAATTGAACATTTAACTGGAATTGCGGTAAATAACGCAGGAACACGTGGCGAAAGCGCATTGTCGAGCTGGCGGTTGCGCCATCTGCACGAAAGATGCAGGCCTTGAATAGAAGTCAGGGCAGCGGTCGGGATAACGTGACGCTATCACCTTACTTGTAGCCGTGATTTCCAACGGAACAGGACCTAAGGGGTGGTATTTGTTACAAGATTGGTAGCCCTACTAAACGGAATAAAATAAATGTTTTATTTTTAATGCTTGTACAAAAATTATAATTATTTCTTATTTTAGAGCTTCGCTTTCAACGACGACATCAGTGTGTCCAAATTCATCGCTTTCTGCATATTCCCGCTGATTTTCAGCTTCCCGGTCATGAAAGCGGACGCCGGCTTCAAGCTTCCAGTGAACATACTGAAGAAGTTATTAGTATCCATAGTCAGTGTAGCGTCGGGGGGTGAAGGGGCATCTCCCCGCCCACAGGCGCCCTTCCCGTTCTTCAAATCGACGAACCTAGAAACAACCCTTAAAAAAAATACATACAAAAAAGGATCGTACCATTTCCCATCTTCGTCTCCTATAACGACGAACTGGAAGACCGCCTGAGTTTTCTGGACAGCCTCTGCAGACAAGTTCTGTTCTATGGCTTTAAAAACGTTAACGATTCTGCCGTCGCCTTGTATTTTCGGAGTGGCCAAACTTGGTCTATCGCTGGAGCGGTTTTCCATTTCGGAGATATTCTCGTCGACGAAGCCGTCGGGCATTAGTTGGTCTTTGTAGGCAGGGTCAATGCAGTACTGATCAAAATCTGTGACACCCCGATCTCTCAGGACCTGCTCGTCGATAAAGAAATTCCCTGTAGTGGTTTTGGGGTCTGAAGTTAAGATGGCGTAGGCTGCATCAGCCATTATTTCTGGTTTTCGATTGTACTTGGCGGACTCGGGACCCGTGAGCATTTCCATAGCAGCCGTGTACACCCCTAGAGTACAAAAATTTCCAATATTTTAAATTTCAAGGTTTAAACAACACCTGTTTTTGGCCATAGCGCGTTCACTCCAATGTTATCCCCCGGAATTCCTCATGCATCCCTAGCACACACATGGACATGCCATATTTCGCCATAGTGTAAGCCACATGGTCTTTGAACCATATGGGTTTCATGCTCAGCGGCGGCGACACGTTCAAAATATGGCGTACGCGCTTTTTTGCAAATATGGGTAACATTCTTTTGACCTGCGTTTCTTTATTAAAACAACGAATCACGACTAAACCAAACTCACACTAGAAACGTGCCCCTGGTATTGATATTGTGCATCAAATCGTATCTTTTCATATCAGTCGCCGGCGTCGGCGTGAGAGAAATCGCAGAGGCATTGTTAACAACAATGTCAATGCCCCCGAATTTTTGGACGGCTTCCTGAACGGCCTTCGGACTTGCTGCTCGTCTCTGACGTCGACGATGCAAGGCAGGCTTTTGCCCCCGGCAGCTTCAACTAAACACAGGCGATTATTTTTTTATTAAGGGTGCGTTTTACCTTCTTCGCAGGTTGTGTAAATGGTTCCGGCAGTTTGGGGTGGGGGTGGGCCGTTTTGGCTGCCACTACGACGTTGGCACCGTCTTTGGCGACTTTGAGGGCTATGGCTTTGCCTATGCCTCGACTGGCCCCAGTTATAAAAACCGTAAGGCCGGCTAATTTTCTGCAGTTGAATAAATAATGTCTTAGGGAATGGTTCAGAGATTAGTTCTTACCCGGTGTTGATCATTTTGTTGCAGATAGTGTGTTATTGCACTTAACAACTGCAAGTAATGAAAGTGTGAGGTTTATATAGATAAAAAAACAATAATAAATGATTAGGTACAAAGTTCAAAAAGTTTGAGTGCCACCACTAAACTGTCACCTGTTAGCGTAGCGTGCAGCGGAACTACGGGGCAAAACAACTACCAACTTAAATGGGTTGCAGAATTTTTTTACAACCAAGTAATAACACTCTATCAGTTTTACACTTGTGAATTAAAGAACACTTCTCCAGAATTATATTTAATTATTTATTTATTTATTTCGTTGTAGGTGTTTGCATATGATCAATTAACCTACTCTATTTTAATTTTGCTCCACAACCTTTGCACACTTTATCACTTTATCAAATGACTTAACACTAAATAAAACGAATAAAAACACTTTATTTACATTACGTATTTACAATTATTTAATCACAAAATCTCCCAAAATGCATGACTAGGGCATTTTCGTTACGATCCACGGCAGTCGCCCCGTCTTCTTAAAGTAATAATAATCGTAGGCCAATTTGCCCAAAATTAGCAAAATCAGACTGGCCAAAACCCCATTCAGTAAGTCCAGAGCTTGAACTGAATATTCCGTGGGAGATCTACACACAGAACTTCTGGATAATTCAATAATCTGAAAACACACAGATTGGCACCCCTGCTGCACTTCGAGTTGGTACTCACTGGTAGTAGCGAATTTTCGTCACCTTCGACATACGAACATTTAACTTCCCTGAGATCTTGAATCTGGGGGGCGAATTTCTGCAGCATTTCCTAAAAATGTAGTCAAAAATAATCATTTCGCCATTTGTAATAGTTCTTACTTGAAACACAGGTGTGAAAACACAATCGCACCTCCACGGATTTCCCCCAAGAAAGAGACTAAGCGCGTTGGGCATGTGGTTGTTTTGTTCCAGAGCGTTATCCAGAGCGTACGTCGGACCTCAGTCAGTCTATTCCCACTCAAAAAACACCCGAAAGTGCTTCAAAAAGTACGACCCTTCCAACTCCTCAATGCTTCTCACTTTGTTATTGTCTAAATACAAATCGAAGACTTTTTTGTACACAGGATCGTGCTTCAGCGGCTTCAGATCTTCGATTTCGTTACCCTCTAGTCTAATTATTCGGCTTTTAGGGGGTAGATTCAGAGGTAGTTGGGTTAAGCTTCTGTACGAACAGTTGACTTCAAAGACGGGCTCTAGACGTTCGTGGGAACCCCATTTTTCGTACACTTTGGGCAAAGTACACGAACAGTAACTAGGGCACTGTTTTTTCAAGTCTCTGTGAAACCGGCTATGGTTAGTAGGTTTCTTTTGGCGTAGGGGACGCCGAAGCAAGTTAGGTTTTTGAGGTCTTTGACGACGCTTTGGTTTAACTGGGAGACCCAGGCCAAGTCTAACGAACAGTTCCATCTGTTGCCTAAGAACAAACTTCGTTTTAGTATTATGACATTTGACTTGCAGACCGGAAAAAGTATCCGTTCAAATAAAAACTGTGTGGTTGAACAGACAAGAAAGAAAACTGTGACGCATACAAAACCTACTTCCACACCTCTGTATCACTATACAATAAAACAATGAATTTTTGCAAAATGTATAGAAACCCACAACGCTGATACTCGTCAGATCATACTTCAGTACTAGTGCAAGCAGTCAACATGAATTACGTACTCTTTTGTTTAATGTTTGTGGTGACTACTGCACAATCACGGAATGGTAAGTTGCATCAGACTTTAAAACCAAAGCATATTTGCTTTTTGCAGAGGAGGACAGCCTTTTGAGCGGTGTTTCTAGCGGTGTTTCTACGGCTGTGTCTGCAGTAACAGCACCTGCGGGAAATCTGTTGCTAGATGGCCAATATTCTACTGGCTACACCAAAGTGATTGTGAAGGCTATCTCAAGCAAATTTCTGGATTTTTATCAAAGTTGTTGCCGGGGTTTGCACCGATAATGGATTTCTTCATACAAACAAGTGGTCGGCATTATTAACTTTGGAATCAAATTTGTGGGAACATTATTTCGGGGAATTGGCAAGTCCTAAACAGTGTTATCAACGGTAGTCATGCAGATCTTCGATTTAATAGTGTATTGTATTTTATATAATAAGATCGCACTAAACAAATATATTCTAAAATTTAATAAGGGTGATTGTACTTAATTGTATTTCACACCTATTTTCATACCACGCACTGATATCACGATCTCAATTATTAGACAAGTGACGGTTTAATTTAATTAAATATTGTATTGGTACAAAAACCAATCAATCAACGAATGGGTACCAACCGCCTCTCATGCTAGACCCACTGCTACCAAATTATCGTTTTTGTAATTATTTACGTAATCTGTCAGAATTTTTGTTTCTTCAGTCTTGCTTTACTTAATTAATTAAAAGAAAATGCTTTTTCATTTTTAACACATCCGGTATTTAGTAATGGTTTTATTTTTTTATTTCTTTGAACCAATTTATTTTTGTGATGTTCAAACTTGAAACTTCTATATTTTCTAATCACCCTTCTAATTTATTTTAGATTCAGTTCCTTCTTGTTTTTTTTTTCATGTGTGTTCCAGTTTTCATATTTTCTCAAATCTTGTTATCGAAAGCACAATTCTCTACATTTTTTTTAACAGATTCGACCTTTTTTAGTGGTTGGATTTTTTGTTTGTATGATTTTCAGCACTAACATGATTTTTACGTTGTCATTAATGGACTTGACTTTTCCGTCTCTTCTAGTTTTTATTTTTACTTATTTTTTTGTCATGTTTAAGCTTTCAACAGTTGCAACTTCCATTTTTTCCTTTGGAAACGTTTATCTTTTAAAATACCACCTGATCAGAAAAGACTGAGTCTGTTGGCAATCCTGGATTTTTAGTTGAAATTGGTATCATGATGCTTTTTATAATTTCCGGTTGTCAGTTGTCAAGAGTAACAGATTGTTGACATTTTTAATTTGGAGATGTATCCAAAACATAACCTAAATTTATAGCGTGTCACACTTGACATATCTGTCACAATTACTTCCGTTATGCCAACATAAATACAAGAAAAGTTCACATGTTTATTTAAGAAGTGCTGCCAACAGACTCAGTTATTTCTGATCACGCGGTATAACTAGCGATTTTTCTACAACCCTGTATTTTTTTTAGTTTCGGTTCCTTCTCGGAAACTAGATTCTTGCCTTTTCTGTGTTTATTTTTCTTATAGTTTTTCGGATTTTTTAAAAATTATATCTCAAAGTGAATATTTCTAAAATCTGGCTCTGAGACCATAAAAATTCTATATTTTTGGAATCAGGCAACTTTTTCAATACTTGAAAATTTCAGAATATTTGGACCATGTTTAAAAATTAACCAAAAAAATGTTCCCATACATTTCGGCCTCCTGAAGTTACTTTCGGTCTCATTTTTTCAGTAAGTTTTCTCCCATCTCCCATTGAAAATTTTGCTTTTTGTTTTTTTTTTTTAATTGAAATGCGAATGACACATGCATAAAAAACTCCGAAGTCGTTATTTCAACTCAAAAGTTACAGTTTTTTGGATTGTTTTTGAAATTAACACGTCGAAATCTATATTCCAGAATTTTTTGAAAATTTTCAGACAACTTTTTGAAAATCAAACTTTTTCGGAATATTTGGATCATGTTCAAAAATTAACCAAAGACATTTCGGCCTCCCGAAATTACTTTAGGTCTCATTTCTTTGATAAGTTGTCCACAATCTCCCATTGGAATATGAGTGTTTTTTGGATTTTTTTTAAATTGAAACGTGAATGACATCCATCAAAAAAAACTCTAAAGTCGTTATTTCAATTATTTTTCGAGGTATTTGGGTACAAATTTACACTTTCAAATACCTCATATTTCATTTCATTTTAGTTTGGTTATTTTCGAAAAATTGTAGGATTTTTTGAAGAAATTAACTACAAACAGCTTCTAGAAGTCGAAATTACAAAACCCGGAACAACCTCATGGTAAAAAATGATAAAAAAAAATCATACATTCGTCAGAAAAAATAATCCAAAGTTGATATTTCAACTGGATTTCCAGATTTTCGGGTTAAAAATTAAATTTTTAAAATCTCTCAAATTTGTCACATTTCATTTTCGATATCCTTAAAAAATTGAAGCAGTTTTTGAAAGAATTCCCATTGAAAAATTACAGTTTTTTGGATTTTTTTTTAAATTACATGTCAAACCGAATATTTCTAAAATCTGGCCCCCAGACTATAAGAATGCTATATTTTTGGTATCAGCACGTCGAAATCTATATCCCACAATTGTTTGAAGATTTTCAGGCAATGTTTTTAAATCAGACTTTTTCAATACTTGAAAATTTCGGAATATTTGGATCATATTCAAAAACTAACCAAAGACGTTTTCAGATACATTTCGGCCTCCCGAAGTTACTTTACGTCTCATTTCTATGATAAGTTTTCCACAATCTCCCATTAAAATATGAGAGTCTTTTGGATTTTTTTAAATTGAAACGTGAATGATATCCATCAAAGAAAAAACTCTAAAGTCGTTATTTCAATTGATTTTTCGAGGTATTTGGGTACAAATTTACATTTTCAAATACCTCATGTTTCATTTCATTTTAGTTTGGTTATTTTCAAAAAATTGTAGGAATTTTTGAATAAATTACTATAAACAGCTTCTAGAAGTCAAAATTACAAAACCCGGAAAAACCTCATTGTCAAAAATTATGAAAAAAAAATCATACATTCGTCAAAAAAAATAATCCAAAGTTGATATTTCAACTGGATTTCCAGATTTTCGGGTTCAAAATTAAATTTTTAAAATCTCTCAAATTTGTCACATTTCATTTTTGATATCCTTAAAAAATTGAAGCAATTTTTGAAAGAATTTCCCATTGAAAAATTACAGTTTTTTGGATTTTTTTAAAATTACATGTCAAACCGAATATTTCTAAAATCTGGCCCAGAGACCATAAGAAAGCTATATTTTTGGAATCAGCACGTCGAAATCTATATCCCAAAATTTTTTGAAGATTTTCAGGCAATTTTTTTAAAACCGGACTTTTTCAATACTTGAAAATTTCGGAATATTTGGATCATGTTCAAAAATTAACCAAAGACGTTTTCAGATACATTTCGGCCTCCCGAAGTTACTTTAGGTCTCATTTCTTTGATAAGTTTTCCACAATCTCCCATTGAAATGAGAGTTTTTTGGATTTTTCTTAAATTGAACCGTGCATGGCATCCATAAAAAAAAACCTCTAAAGTCGTTATTTCAATTGTTTTTTCGAGATATTTGGGTACAAATTTACATTTTCAAATACCTCATGTTTCATTTCATTTTAGTTTGGTTATTTTCGAAAAATTGTAGGAATTTTTGAAGAAATTAACTATAAACAGCTTCTAGAAGTCAAAATTACAAAACCCGGAACAACCTCATGGTAAAAAATTATGAAAAAAAAATCATACATTCGTCAGAAAAAATAATCCAAAGTTGATATTTCAACTGGATTTCCAGATTCTCGGGTTCAAAATTAAATTTTTAAAATCTCTCAAATTTGTCACATTTCATTTTCGATATCCTTAAAAAATTGAAGCAGTTTTTGAAAGAATTCCCATTGAAAAATTACAGTTTTTTGGATTTTTTTTAAATTACATGTCACACCGAATATTTCTAAAATCTGGCCCCGAAACTATAAGAATGCTATATTTTTGGTATCACCACGTCGAAATCTATATTCCAAAATTTTTTGAAGATTTTCAGGCAATTTTTTTAAAACCAGATTTTTTCAAAACTTGAAAATTTCGGAATATTTGGATCATATTCAAAAATTAACCAAAGACGTTTTCAGATACATTTCGGCCTCCCGAAGTTACTGTAGGTCTCATTTCTTTGATAACTTTTTCACAATCTCCCATTGAAATATGAGAGTTTTTTGAATTTTTTTTTAATTGAAACGTGAATGATAATAATAAAAAAAAACTCTAAAGTCGAAAAGTCAAATTTACATTTTCAAATACCTCATATTTCATTTCATTTTAGTCTGGTAATTTTCGAAAAATTGCAGGAATTTTTGAAGAAATTAACTATAAACAGCTTCTAGAAGTCAAAATTATAAAACCCGGAACAACCTCATGGTAAAAAATTATGAAAAAAAAATCATACATTCGTCAGAAAAAGTAATCCAAAGTTGATATTTCAACTGGATTTCCAAATTTTCGGGTTCAAAATTAAATTTTTAAAATCTCTCAAATTTGTCACATTTCATTTTCGATATCCTTAAAAAATTGAAGCAGTTTTTGAAAGAATTTCCCATTGAAAAATTCCAGTTTTTTGGATTTTTTTTAAATTCCACGTCAAACAGAATATTTCTAAAATCTGGCCCCGTGACCATAAGAATGCTATATTTTTGGAATCTGCACGTCAAAATCTATAACCCAAAATTTTTTGAAGATTTTCCGGCAATTTTTTTAAAACCAGATTTTTTCAATATATGAAAATTTCGGAATATTTGGATCATGTTCAAAAATTAACCAAAGACGTTTTCAGTTACATTTCGGCCTCCCGAAGTTACTTCAGGTCTCGTTTCTTTGATAAGTTTTCCACAATCACCCATTGAAATATGAGAGTTTTTTGGATTATTTTAAATTGAAACGTGAATGACATCCATCAAAAAAAAAACTCTAAAGTCGTTATTTCAGTTGTTTTTTCGAGGTAAGTATTTGGGTACAAATTTACATTTTCAAATACCTCATGTTTCATTTCATTTTAGTTTAGTTATTTTCGAAAAATTGTAGGAATTTTTGAAGAAATTAACTATAAACAGCTTGTAGAAGTCAAAATTACAAAACCCGGAACAACCTCATGGCCAAAATTATGAAAAAAAAATCATACATTCGTCAGAAAAAATACTCCAAAATTGATATTTCAACTGGATTTCCAGATTTTCGGGTTCAAAATTAAATTTTTAAAATCTCTCAAATTTGTCACATTTCATTTTCGATATCCTTAAAAAATTGAAGCAGTTTTTGAAAGAATTTCCCATTGAAATATTACAGTTTTTTTTTTTTTTTAATTACATCTCAAACCGAATATTTCCAAAATCTGGCCCCGAGACCATAAGAATGCTATATTTTTGGAATCAGCACGTCGAAATCTACATCCCAAAATTTTTTGAAGATTTTCAGGCAATTTTTTTAAAACCAGATTTTTTCAATACTTGAAAATTTCGGAATATTTGGATCATGTTCAAAAATTAACCAAAGACGTTTTCAGATACATTTCGGCCTCCCGAAGTTACTCTAGGTCTCATTTCTTTGATAAGTTTTCCACAATCTCCCATTGAAATATGAGTTTTTTGGATTTTTTTAAATTGAAACGTGAATGACACCCATCAAAAAAAAAAGACTCTAAAGTCGTTATTTCAATTGTTTTTTCGAGGTATTTGGGTACAAATTTACATTTTCAATTACCTCATGTTTCATTTCATTTTAGTTTGGTTATTTTCGAAAAATTGTAGGAATTTTTGAAGAAATTAACTATAAACAGCTTCTAGAAGTCAAAACTACAAAACCCGGAACAACCTGATGGTCAAAAATTATGAAAAAAAAAATCATACATTCGTCAGAAAAAATAGGCCAAAGTTAATATTTCAACTGGATTTCCAGATTTTCGGGTTCAAAATTAAATTTTTAAAATCTCTCAAATTTGTCACATTTCATTTTCGGTATCCCTAAAAAAATTGAAGCAGTTTTTGAAAGAATTTCCCTTTGAAAAATTATAGTTTTTTGTTTTTTTTTTTTAAATGAAACGTCAAGACTGACAGATGGTTGACATTTTCAATTTGCAGATGTATCCAAAACATAACCTAAATTTATAGCGTGTCACGATTGACATATCTGTCACACAATTACTTCCGTTATGCCAACACAAACACAAGAAAAGTTCACATTTTTGTTTAAAAAGTGCTGCCAACAGACTCAGTCATTTCTGATCATACTTCTTCTTTATTTTTTGCATGTGTTCCAATTTTCAATCTTGTTTATTCATACCACTCCAAGTGAAATTTTAAAAATAACGAACAACAAAATTTTGACAGCATTTTCATTAAAAATCCACTTGTACTCACCTGCCAAAAACAGACTCTTCAACTTAGGAACCGAAATATCCCCCAACCTCTGCAGGTGGTTCCCCTGAAGATTCAAACTTTCTAGTTCCGGAAAATTCCGGAGGAACTTGTTACCGATATTTTCAACCCCGACACGAACAAGCTGCAACACCTGCAACCACCCAAAATGTCAATCCGTCCGACTAACACTAATCACGTTACTTTGACTTTGTTGTCACGTGTGGGTGACATAATCCTGCTGATGTTGCCATCGTAGATCGAAACGTTTTCTACTTCGGGATACTTCGTCAGCATGTAGTGCAAGTCGAGGTCATCCTGCTGAATATCTTTTAGTTCTAGAGTGGTCAAATTCGGGGGAAAGTCTTGCTCCGGCGAGGGTAGAAAATTCACGCAGGTTAGGTGCTGAGGGGTGGTGAGGGAGCAGCCGGTGGTGTACGGGAAGCTTGATACGTCAACAAAGAAAATCCTGACGAAAAAAACTAAGTTGCAGTATTGTTTAGTAACAAATTAAATTCTTGCAAGTGGGTCAGTGCCCAGTGTGGGAGAAAAAACGGACTAGACTGCCTTGGGTCAAGGTCTGGGTTCTTTCAAGAGAATCTCTGACTAAGTCAGCGTTACGTGTACGATTTGCATTTTAATCGCTTTTTAATTATTTAATTTTTCACAATAATTCTCTAATAGTTACAAATTAGACCCGATCGCTGACTTTCTCTCAAAATCCGGCCCGAAGGATCCTGATTTGCAATTAGATCTACATAATTACACGTTCGCCGGCTAATAATTAACGTATTCTCAATAAAACTCTCAACCTTGTCCTTAATAGCATTCAGGCTGCGTATTGTTCAGGCTTTCCACATGGAATTCTGGAACCAACGGAAACTTTCGACTAAAAACTTCACGAATTCAAATCCATTCAACTCACGCAATGCTCGAAACAACGAGCTTAAATTGTGGATCGATGTTCTTAAGAGCAAAAATGAATTGTTGGAGAAATAAAAGCCTGAAGTTGGGTGTGGATCGAGTCGTAAAAGTTGGCGGGTTATTAAAAAGTCAAAATGTGGTGGAGCGACAAGATTCAGCGGTATCGATTTCTCCCTCTTAGAAAAACCCATTTTGAAATAATCCTGTTGACACTAGTTCTTACGTAATAACCGAAACCATAACAACGACATACATCCTTATTGATCAAAAATTTAGAGAAAGCGAAGGCTGTTTTAATCGGAATGTCGCAGGTGGATTCATAAACCACGACTACAGGAAGGGGTAATTTCCAAACACCGGGTATAAGTTTATTTGGATTTCCTGCAGCAAAATAAACATCCCGCTTTGTAATTATACCAAAACATAATAATAAAAGCAAATACCAATAAATAAAATAATGTTGAATACACATGAATAAATTTATTTATGGTTTGTTGCTGCAGGATTAATATTACTGACGTCACGATATTTGATTTTATATTTTGCGCTGGACCGTTAATAAACCCGTGTATGCGTAATATATTAATTAAATTTCGAAGCAATCAGAGCATTATGTATCCACTGTTTACACGCCACGTTAATACCCACTAGATTACAATAATAACCTTATTTTGTATGGTGGGGGAGTAGTGGGAGTCGGTTCCTACTATTCTTCTAGAAAAACATCTACGATAAGTAGTAATTTTCTCTCGCGATCAATAAAACGCCTACGATTTTATTTTTAAATCTGTTTCCTGTCTAGAACACACACCGTATCTTTGGAGTGTTTGCAAAATCTGTTAATTACCGAGCGATGATTGATGTGCTATTATCAGCACAGTTTGTATCTCAATTTAGTTTATTGCTGCCCGAAATTTTCGACTCATAAAATCCCATTTTATCGAAGTCGTTCTATTAGATTTGTTCCATCCAGAATCGAATAAAATCGCTAGCTGAATGTCACCTAATAACCATATGATCGAAAAATAAAGTTGTCTAGTAAGCCATGGAATTTATTTTCAAAATAGCGATGAGCGTTAGACAACTTCAAGTATCTCAAAACCGGTCTTATTTTAATTAGATTATAATTAAAATGGTAGATTATACTACATACTACACTTCAAACGACAAAAACTGATACCTAATATCGGATTTAATGACGTGTATTTACTCAAATCGAGTCACTGGTTCAGAACTGCAACTGCATTTAATTTAACCTCGATATGAAATCTATTCCCTAGCGAAATTAAATTGCAATTATGCTTGATAATTGAACTACCTCTCAAGTTTACTATTCTATTACCAGCAGTCACTTAATCCCAAACAAACTATTTTCCTCAAAAATTACTCAATGTTTACCCACCAGCAAAACAATCTTGGAAAACAGAATTCCTTATCACGGATTATGCATTTACGTAGTTTATTTTTCTCAAACACGTCTCCGTTTTAATGTTACGTTATTTTAGCAACAATAAATTTCTCTAAATGGGTCCACAATTTGCAAAAATTTTCGATATAATGTAAATTTTTATTTTAACGTAGCATGCACTGATTGGCTCTAATTTGTCTGATGTAGTGTCAAATCAGTGATGCCAACTACACAGGTTGGACATGGCTTTGGATTTCCATTAAAAACAGTGATCGATGACCGCATAACCCTGACGTCATTATCTAAAAAAATTAAAGTTGTTTATTTAACAGATTTTCCTCTCGTTCTCTACTAGCCCCGCCTACCACCCCTTTATTTTCTTGCATGATATTTCATTTGGCAAAATCAGTCGTGTCTTGGCAAGTCCTAGCCCCGCCCACCCGCCCTTTATTTTCTTACAAGATATATCATTTGCCAAAATCGGTCGTATCTAGGCAAGTACTAGCCCCGCCCACCCTCCCTCTATTTCTTTGGAAGATATGTTATCTGCCAAAATCAGTCTTATCTTATCAAATACTAGCCCCACCCACCCACCCTTTATTTTCTTAGAGAGTATGTCATTTGCCAAAATCAGTCTTATCTTATCAACTATCAGCCCCGCCAACCCGCCCTCTATTTTCTTAGACAGTATATTATTTACCCTAAGGGCGGGTGGGTGACGTTAGTTTATAAAAATAAGACTTATTTTGGCAAATGATATCCCTCTAAAAAAATAAAGGGGAGGGGGGTGGGGTTAGTTCGGCAAATAGCATACCGTTTAAGAAAATAAAGGGTGGGAACGTGGGGCTAGCATCTGATAAGATAAGACTGATTTTGGAAAATGACATACCTTCCAAGGAAATAGAGGGCGGGTGGGCGGGGCTAGCATTTGATAAGATAAGACTGATTTTGGCAAATGACACACCTTCCAAGGAAATAGAGGGTGGGTGGGCGGGGCTAGGACTTGATAAGATAAGACTGATTTTGGCAAATGACATACCTTCCAAGGAAATAGAGGGCGGCTTTATTTTCTTAGAAAGTATGTCATTTGGCAAAATCAGTCTTATCTTGACAAAAATTAGCCCGCCCACCCGCCATTTATTTTCTTACAGGATATATCATTTGCCAAAATCAGTCGTATCTTGGCAAGTACTAGCCCCGCCCACCCGCCCTCTATTTCTTTGGAAGATATGTCATTTAACAAAATCAGTCTTATCTTATCAAGTACCAGCCCCGCCAACGCGCCCTCTATTTTCTTAGACAGTAGATCATTTACCCTAAGGGCGGGTGGGTGATGTTAGTTTATAAAGATAAGACTTATTTTGGCAAATGATATACCCTCTAAGAAAATAAAGAGGAGAGGGGTGGGGCTAGTTCGGCAAATACCATACCTTTTAAGGAAATAAAGGGTGGGAGCGTGGGGCTCGTATTTGTAAGATAAGACTGATTTTGGCAAATGACATACCCTCCAAGAAAATAGAGGGAGAGTGGGCGGGGCTAGCATTTGATAAGATAAGACTGATTTTGCAAATGACATACCTTCCAAGAAGATGGAGGGTGGGTGGGCGGGGCTAGGACTTCATAAGATAAGAGTGATTCTGCACATGACATACCTTCCAAGGAAATAGGAAATGAGGGGGGGTGGGCGGGGCTAGAACTTTATAAGATAAGACTCATACCTTCCAAGGAAATAGAGGGCCGCTTTATTTTCCTAAAAGGTATGTCATTTGGCAAAATCACTCTTATCTTAGCAAGTACTAGCCCCGCTCACCCGCCCTTTATTTTTTTGCATAATATTTCATTTGGCAAGATCAGTCGGTCTTAGCAAGTCTTAGCCCCGCCCACCCACCCTCTATTTCCTTGGAAGGTATGTCATTTGCCAAAATCAGTCTTATCTTATCAAGTACCAGCCCCGCCAACGCGCCCTCTATTTTCTTAGAGAGTATATCATTTACCATAAGGGCGGGTGGGTGATGTTAGTTTGTAAAGATAAGACTGATTTTGGCAAATGACATACCTTCCAAGGAAATAGAGGGTGGGTGGGCGGGCCTAGAACTTGATAAGATAAGACTGATTCTGGCAAATAACATATCTTCAAGGAAATAGAGGTGGCGCGGGCTAAACTTTATAAGATAGACTGATTTGCAAATTACATACCTCCAAGGAAATAGAGGGGGGGGGCTTATATTTTCTTAAAAGGTATGTCATTCGGCAAATTCACTTATCTTAGGCAAGGGACTAGCTCCGCCCACTCGCTCTTTTCTCTTAGAGAGTGGTCAGTTACAAAATTATTTGTCTTAGCAAGTATTTAACCCCGTTCATCCGCCTTTTTATTTTCCTTGAAAGTAGATCATTTCCCAAAATCAGTCTTATCTTGGCAAAAATTAGCCCCGCCCACCCGCCCTTTATTTTCTTACAAGGTACGTAATTTGGCAAAATCAGTCGTATCTTGGCAAATACTAGTCCCGCCCACCCACCCTATATTTTCTTACAGGATATGTCATTTGCCAAAGTCAGTCGTATCTTGGCAAGCACTAGCCCCGCCCACCGCCCTTTTTTACAGAATATGTTAGCAAAATCAGTTTTATCTTAGCAAGTATTAGCCCGATCTACTCGCCCTTTATTTTCCTAGAGAGTACATCACAATCGGTCTTATCTTAATAAGTACTAGCCCCGCCCACCCGCCCTTTATTTTCTTACAGAGTATATCATTTGACAAAATCAATTTTATCTTAGCAAGTACATATGGGGTGTTCAGTTAAAAAAGCCATGAAGTTGGCTTTGATTTTTTGTAAACGCTGTGAACTATTATGTCTGCAATTAACCTAAAATTTAATGGATGACAGCCGACAACGCGAAAATGTCAGTTGTATGGAGCGGTATGAATTAATAAAACACATGTTTTTTTCTCTACGTTTTCTTCTATCAAAAAAGCAACGCCAACCTGATGACTTTTTTAATCGAACGCCCTTTATTCAACTCGTATTGCAATTTAAGTTCAAAACAAAATATTTTTTAACACGAAGAAAGTGTTTTTCAGAAATTTTTGTAATGTAAATGTTTCCTAAACGTTTTTTGCTTCCTAGAATATGAAAAATTAGGTCCGCCGTTTTCATCTGTTGGAAATTCAATATCGTGTAGACGATGAAACGCTAACCAAAAATTGTCTGGTTACTCCCACGAAAAATTCGACGACGTCATCTCAAAATTTTGCCAAGTAAATTGTATTTAAAGTGTCCAAAATAATATAGTTCTATCCTGCTTTTAAGCCTGAGTGCGGAGCTTTTTGGAAAAAAAAATTCCAAAGTGATTCAGACAGAACTTCCCTTGCTTTTGAAGGACAATCAAACAAATCCAGTCTAGAAAAATAATAAAATTTTATTTTATTATGACACCTATAAGAGTTTTCATGTTTCTTTAACATTTGTTGGACCCTACAATATGAAAAATTAGGCCTCCCCTTTCTATTCTACAAATTAGAAAAATAATCTCTGAAACTATCGGAAGCATCGTTGTGAAATTTTAGACGCATTTATAAAATTTCGTGCAAATGATGCTCTAAAGTAAATCAGACAGAACTTCCTTCGCCTCTGAAGTACAATCAAACAACTCCAGCTTCTTAGAAAAATGATAAAATTTGATTCTGCGAATTTTATTTTGTTATAATACCCCTTGTTAGGCAAAGAAGCATTTAAGGCGCATTCATAAACCACAGATATAGAAGTACGTTATTTTATAAAATTTAAGTGGGATTTATTAATATTAATCAATTTTGGTGTAATTCTAATGAATATAAATGGACAGAAATACCACGTAATAATTTGCACGTTTTAAGCAGAATTTATCAAGCAAAATTTTTCCGTGACGCCATCTTTAGAGGTGATAAACACATAAAATTTAATTAGCGATTTACCGTGTTTACGATAATCTTAAAACACTTACAAGAATTCAGAGCGTTCGATGTTGTTACACAATTTTGATTATTTTTCCAAAAATCTGGACGTCGAAGATAAAAAATTAAGGCGGATTCATAAACCACGTGTATAGAAGTACGTTACTCTATAAAATTTAAACAGAATAATCTATGAACCCATCAGAAGCGTTTAAGGCGCATTCATAAACCCCAAATATAGGAGTACGTTTAGATATGCTCTGAGGTCATCACGAACATGCAAACCTCTAATCCGAAATTATGTGTTTATCCCTTCCAAAACCCTGATGACGTCACCTCAAAATTTTCGTAAATAAACCTCCCTTGAACTTTATAGTGTGACATGCTTTCGTTTAGCAAATTTTACAATTTGTCTGGGAATCTACGAAACAAGTAATGACGTCATCACAAACGTTTATTAAAAATGTTTTTTTGTCTCGCTCGAGTCACTTGCGAAATCTTTTCCTACAAAATGTTTTAACTTCTGTACAAAAAATGTCATCATAAATGTTAATTCATTCACCTTAAGTGACATTTATTCACAGCATTGTGATATCGGATCGCCCGTTTCGGAGACTGCATTTAATACAACCGTCATCAGGCGACACATGACAGACACATGGCAATCGCGAAATCAACAGTCACCCGAATAACCCAATAAAAAGCGCATTATCGCACCGCACCTCAATTGTTTTTTCTACGCCGCCTTTTCGAACTAAGTGCATCGCGCGAAATGGGTCACTTATTTCAGGCCGCGCAAATTTTCCGAAACAATTAGCTCACCAGAATATCGCCAGCATTTTATCCCTTTCTCGCGCACATTTTCACTTCCCCGAAAGCGGCGTTCACGGAGCGACAGCGAGCGAAGAGTGAGTTGAGGCTGCGGACGGTCGTGCGTCAAGGTGATGTGCTCTTTGCAGGTGATCCAAATTGGTACTAATTGCGCGAAATGACGACTTTTCATGATCAAGATCGGCGGGGGACCGCGCCGAGGAGGGGGAAACCGGCGGAAAAATTGCTGCGAGTCGGTGTGGAAAGCGGGGGAAAATGAAACAATTTTCGCGATTTTTTGTTGTTGTGGTGGCTGATATTATTAAATGAAAAAGCGACGATACTATGTAGGGGTTTCATTGTAGACGCGACACACTAAAAACCGAAAAAAAAGAATCAAGGTGAAGAGTGGGGGGTCGGACCAGCATCTGCATTGAACACTCTATTCCTGTTTTTGGTGTACTCTTTGAATATTATTAATTCTAAGTTGTTAGAAACACACTCAAACACAAAGCATTGTTATTTAAAATTAAACGTACCATTCGAAGTTGTGTTTTTCTAACTTAGACCCTACCTTTCCCACTAAGTTCTTCTTCGTGCATCGATTTCGTATCTGGTATCTCAACAACTTCATTCCATACATCCAACTATGTCCGGCATTCGGGCCCTTTCATCCAATTTTCCTTGCGCTTATCTTTGTATTGATTTATTATTCTACAAGACGTTCGCAGCAACGGTATAAAAACAAACAGTAATTTCCCAATGGGACCAAAACACAACAAATATTCATAATCTTTTATTTCTGTTTACAACAAAGTTGCCAAGAGATTCTTAATAACTGAACATTAAAAATGTATTATTGACATTCGCGTTAATTTCAGACTGAGGAATTCCAAGCATCCCAAACTTTGGCGAAAATACCTGACAAATTAAATTTGCAGCGCCATCTGCGTCAACAACTTTCACAATTTGAGGTTATGTATAGTTTAATTAAACGGGGTTACTTGATTATATTTTTTTTTAATCCAAGTGGCAGCAGATTTGTTTACGACTCCACATCCACCACCAATTTTTCATGACATATTTTTACCCAAGTCTAAATTTACTTTCAGTGACAAGGCCAAGTACAAATTTACTTGAACTGCATCACTCTTCTTCCGTCACACTTTCCATCAAGGCCTCACTTGTTGCCATGATTCACGTTGACATTTTGGTGTATTAAACCTATAAATATTTAAATAGCCCTATCCCCATTTCTGTTTATATTTGCGATTCATCTCTGAGTACGGGATAAAGCAATTTACATAATAAACCTTTATCTAGATTCCATTTCATACATGACCAAGTCAGAATGTACATTATTATGGAAATCGCGTTGCCTTAAAAGGTAAAATAGGGCTTCGTTACCTTGTGCGCTTTTTACCGTATGGTAGATGAGACGTAATGGCCCGTAATGACTCTAATCATGAAATATGACGAACATTAAAGCACTCGGGTTTATTTACGGAGATTATTATGATTATTAGCATGTCACTGACGCTAATTAAAGTATTCATACGCTAAATTATAGCAAGAATGAAAACCTTGATCCTGATAAGATAAACACTCGGTGTAAATACTTAGTGTTTACCAATCGCTATAATTGGCAACACTTGTTCCTATGTAACAAAAAAAATCAAACTTTGTGTCAACAACTTTAATCAACACGTCGGTGTCAATCAGTTATGACAATTTCACCAAACAGTTACACGTGTTACCAAAATCCCCCAGACAAGCTCGTAAACCTTCTTCAGCCAAATGTGTTTCTTTGTGAGGGGGCGCCGACACCCTACAACTACCAACTGTCGTCACTATTACCAACCCTAGGTACAAACCTGTGAAAAACGTCAATGGCTGCCAATAAAACGTCAATAGCTTGGTCTTTTTCGTTAGAGTCAACGAGTTTAGCTCCTTTTTCATATTCTTCTTCACACCACCTCAGTTTTTTTATATTTTCATCAAGAGAGACGTTTTTTTGACATTTCGGGCACTTCAGTTGTTTTTCGGTGACAGGGAGTGAGAACAAGCATTGACAGTTGGTCGTGGGACACCTGTGAATATACAGGATCATCAAATTGATTGAGAGAGTTGGTACCCCCTGTTTTTGTCGTGAAGTTTGTCAACCTTATGGCAGATTTGTTTAAGGTTATATGGCAATGAATTCAGTGGCGTGACAAAAATTAGAAACTTCAAATCTGACAACTAATGTTTTTACCAAAAAAAAAGTCGAAAAAAGACGCCACTGAGTTTTGAAATTTGAAACTTGAAACTTCAAATCTGACAGCTAATATTTTTATACAACTTAATAAACCAAATTATTCAAGTTCAGGTTTACCAACTCTCTCAATCAATTTTGATGACTCTGTATGTTAGTTATTAATTGACTTGAGCAGGGTGCCAACCTGACGCGTTTAACTAAAGATCCA
Organism: Zophobas atratus; assembly: GCA_022388445.1. NCBI lineage: Eukaryota > Metazoa > Arthropoda > Insecta > Coleoptera > Tenebrionidae > Zophobas > Zophobas atratus. The sequence goes on from CM039448.1 coordinate 4,916,394, forward strand.
TTAGTGGACCAATCCTCGACGCACGCTGTACATTGGCAGTTAAACCAGTAACGTGATGATAGTGATCGTTGTCGATCTAGTAGTTTGTGGTGGGTGAAAACAGGGCCGTAATTTTCTGCAACGGTGGCACCCACTGCCAGAGGTCGAATAGATTTAACGACTACATGTTTGCCAACGAAATATCTGTAACAATAAAGTGAGTGGTTGCTTTTGTGGTGTTTCATTGCGATACCTGGTGACCGCTGGGTAGCACTCATGGTTGAACAAAGACACAGTGGGGTAAACCCCAACCCCGATATACGCAGGCCTACCACCCCTCAATCTATGCTCTTCAGTGTACAAAGTTTCATAAATCTCGTGTGCATTAAACTGTAGTACTTGCAAATGGTGCAACAATAGCTCTCCAACTTGGTACTCCTGCTCAGTTGGCACCACTGCGTCACCACTTGTCTTAAAAAAACCCGCTTTCTGGAGACATCGTAACAAAAAAGCTGCCATTAAAGTCCTCTGGAGAAAATCAGCACCACTTCGTTTACTCCCATTGGTACAAAGCGCATACCACCCTTCCTTGTTTCTATGAACGTCATCTACACTTTTTTGTGTCATAGTTCTCAAGGCGGCGAGTGACAACACGCTCATCCCGGACCCAATCAACAAATCCAAAAACTTACACTCGTACTTATGGTACGTCGAAATTGCTTCGTTCCGACATTTTGGGCCACAAAAAGCCACGCTGGCGCAATCCGGGCAACCTACGGGCGCCAAAAACCTACAACAGTGCTACCAACCCTCCACACTCTCCCTACCTGTCAAAGCAGTGGTGGCAATGCGTCCCGAACTTTTCCGGAAAAAGACAAGCCACTAGTGGCTCTTCCACAACCAGGGTTTCTCCACAATTGATTTTTTCGTTGGTGATGACGTACCGTCCCAGTTCTTGGGTGTTTTTCACGGTTAGTTTTTTTGATGCGTGGGGTAAATGAGGGTGGCGCTCTCCACTGATTGGTGGAAGTACTAATTCGGGTGGTTTGATTGGCTCGTACTTGCCTTGCATGCTGTCACTCAATTGGGATAGGAGTTTGGGGTCGCTGGTTAACTTTTCGGCTACGTTCAGCGAGATTCGGGCTTTGGTTTCGTCGTTGAGGGCTTTGTAGCAGATTGCCATCATCCAGAAGATTTCGAATTTGACGTTGGAAGGGGGTTTGTGGTTGAGGGAGAGCTGGAGGTCCGACAGAGCGATTGCGTAGTCGTCGAGGGTGATGAGGAGTTTAGCGCGAGATAAAAAAATTAAGCTTAAGGTGGGATCTGGAATTGTTCAGAGGTAAAAACTGAACTAGTGTGATACAGGTGTACCTGTAGGTTTTTCAGTATACGAAACTACAAACTACGGGGAATTTTGTTATGTTTTGTTGGGAACAATGTTTTTGTAGCAAAACGTCAATTGACACAGCTAAAAGTCAATATTACACAAATAAATATACTAAATTCAGTTTTGTATACTGAACTGTGTACTGAGTTATAGTCTGGAAATGTAGTCACCTGTGTGTGGAGCTTTTAAGATACCTTGACTGTAGAGACTCAAACCTTTCTTTTTGTCCCCATTTCTGACCGCCGCTTCACCTTCCAGGAACCTTTTTTTCGACGTTTGCGGGCATTTCTTTCGATAGAACTCTTGCACGTTTGTTAAAAATTCAGTAACGTAGTGTTTAATCTGAAGATTTTTTTTTAATCGTCTTGGTAAAGCATTCACACTTACCGTATCATCCTCATATATCCGCCTAATCCTCTCCTTATCCGTCTTCAGCTTCCCGAACTTCTTAACCCATTGTTCGCCCACATTCTCGGCCACTGCTTCCGCAAACTGCAAGAAAAAACCATCTTTGTTCGACTGCAGAGTTTTTTCGCTGCACAATTGCAAATATTGTTGGTCGAAAATCATCTTGTGGCTACCATCTGCTATAAAAATAGCAATCACCGATCTAAGTTTAGACGATTTAAATTAGAATGTTATTCTGAAACGTACAGGGGCTTGTCAAAAAGTCGCGTTGGGTTGGTACGACTGACGAAATTAAAACACAGTTAACTGTAATGATTGATTTATTTAACACTTATAATAATTATCACATATGGTGGGTCTGAATCTAGGGCAACTCCCTCAAAACCACACTGATATACTCTGTCACAGTGTACTCACAGCTTCTTTGAATGGTCACGTGAGGGTACTGCCGCCGCCATATCATAACCTGCAACCACGTGATCTTAGTCTGTCATATAACTACAGGGTCATCAAAATTGATTGAGAGAGTTGGTACCCCCTGTTTTTGTCGTGAAGTTTGTCAACCTTATGACAGATTTGTATAAGGTTATATGGCAATGAATTCAGTGGCGTGACAAAAATTAGAAACTTCAAATCTGACAACTAATGTTTTTACCAAAAAAAAGTCGAAAAAAGACGCCACTGAGTTTTGAAATTTGAAACTTGAAACTTCAAATCTGACAGCTAATATTTTTATACAACTTAATAAACCAAATTATTCAAGTTCAGGTTTACCAACTCTCTCAATCAATTTTGATGACTCTGTACATCCAGAAAATACCTGGTGGTGGTTAATCGCATTACAGAAACTGATATCCAGTAACCTCAAACTTGGCAGCGAAGCCAACAACCTCTCGCAAATATCCCTAGTAATACTTTTGATTCCCAACAAATCAAGTTGGGCCAAATTTTTACAATACAACGTAATTGGTAAAAGCATGTAGTCGTTGACATCTCGCCACTGCGATATAATCAATCTTGTTAAATTTCTACAATTTTTAGCAATTTTTTCTAAACAATCCCCCGGGTGAGCAAAGGGAAAGCACCACCCTAAATCCAGCTCCTTCAAGTTGGCACAACTGGCGAAGTGCAAGCCACCAATCGCCGTCATCGTAGTCGTCTTAAACGAACTCCACGTAGTTATTTCTTTATTGCAGTTGGCAACAGTTTCGACAACCAGATCGAGGCGTTCCAAACTTTCACAAAAATCTGTAACCAACTGTCAAAGTCAAACAAATCACTGACACCCCCTTACCCAAAAGCAAGTGCTTCAAGCCAGCGTTAGCCTTGAGAATACTAATCAAAGGCTCATCCGTTATCAAAGTCGAGCACAAATCCAAAGTAACCAACTTACGCAGTCGTGCCAACTGCTGAAACCCGTTATTATCGACCTTAGTGTTGCGTAAGCGCAACTCTACAAAAACAAGAGTGACGTGACGTTAAACACCCCGAGTTTTACCTGTGAGATCGTGGCACATCGAGAATTTGAGTATGACGTCGTTGTTGACAAAATCGCAGTGACAGACGGAGATGTGGGTGAGCTGTTGGTAGCACTTGGGGAAAAATCTGGAATACCGTTTACAGGTAACTGCATTATCGACTTGGTACTTACTCGAGGAATGCTTGAGTGAAACTCTTGTCGTCGTTTCCGCACCACGACAAGTCTAATTTACGCACGTATCTACACCGATCTGCCAAAATGTAGAGGGTTTTTCCGTTGATTTTATGCCAGTATCGTTTTAAGGTTAGGTTTTGGTACAGAATTGGGTCTTTGGTGACGGCATTCCATTGGTTGTTGACTTGGGCACATCGACCCAACGTGCACAAATCCAGATATTGGAAAATGTGCACGACTACTTCATGCTGAAAGAGGTTATTATATTTTCAGTGCAACCAACCACAATACAAAAATCCCTAAAAATTAAATACCGGCAGTCGTGAAAACAAGTCACACTTGTCGTCCCACGTTTCGCCGTCTTTAGAAACCACTTCAGGTGTCCACTTAGTAAATCTTTCTGTAGGATATGTTGTTGGAGCACTTGTTTCGGTTCGTAACCTCCGAGCAAGACGGCATCGATGGAAGTGTGATATTTTAAATGGCTTTGGTTGAATTCGATACGGATTTCGCTAGATAAAAAACATTAAATAGAACCCCGGACTGCACTAATTCTCACTTGATTAAACAATTTAAATTCTTATTGTTGGATGGAACTTGCGTGCCCCCTCGGGACACTCCTGTGGGGGGCCCTCCCATAAAAGCTTCCAATCTAAGTCGGTAAACCGCCCCCATATGCGCACCACAGCCCCTGGGTTAAAAGTTTCATAAATGCAGACATCTCGAGGTACCACTGGGTGCTCAAATCTGTAAATAGTCACGGTTTTATTGCTTCAATTTCCACGTTACTGTACCCCAGAGTGACGTAGTCTTCAGCCCTAACGGGTCCTCTTCCAGTGGCATATACTCTTTCTGGTAGGCCTCACTTTCTTTCCACCATGTCCCGTACGATCTCTACAATAACAAATTTAGTAAAAGTGTGACCCCCATTTTTTCCTAACCAGAATGTACGTCTCCGCGAAGTCACCATACAAAGGATACTTGGCGCATTTTCCTACTAGATTCTCCGGGGCATACGATATACTAAAACTGATGTTGTATTTCGAAGTGTAGTTGATGACAGTTTGCGCATATTGTTCTAAGTGGTTCATATCGTTCATCATAGTCTCCACAGGAATGAACTTTTTCTCTTCTTCACGCACTGCCCGATTTTTTTTTATTACAGCAGTCTGCATTGTGACATTTTTTGCGAATTTCCTAACCTCAACTACTCACAGTGAAACCATAGATTAATAAAGATGCGACATTGACATTGGAGTCCTCAAGCGCCAAATTTAAATAGTCAATAAAAACCTTGTTTCACTATAATTGTAATTCGTGTGACTTGAAGAAAAGAGGAAACATTCTGGTAAATCTAGAATCAATTCGTCGATTTTTTTTTAACTATGACGCTTCTCTATGTTCTCTGGTGAAACGTAAGTTAACAAACAAACGTCAAACGAAAGCAGCGACCGCAAAAAGTTGGGAGAGTCAGCAACCGTCAAAATTTCACCATCAACAATGACATTTATTTAAAATTTCGCGCCACATTTGTAAAACTTGTTTATTGCACATGATACAACTTCAGAAGATTATATGTGAGTGTAATAAAACGTATTGCTGGTTTTGAAAAGGTTCGCCCTCACGCGATCGAGTGGAATATTCGAAGACACTTCTTCGACTGGCGGTTGCGCGTCCATCTTCTTGAGCAATTGTCCGATTCTAGCGTCATCCAGACATTCCAGCTCTTGATCGTCGTTTTTCATGTAAGCGTCGAACATCTTCGAGAACCTCGTGAAGGGTAAGTAGGCTCTGGCGTCCGTTTTCAGGGAATACTTTCCGGATTTTAACCCTTTTTCGCTCAAAATCGAATCGACGTCGTCGTCTTTGGTGTATGGGGTAAACAAAGTCTCGTAGGGTGGATTCAAAGCGCTGGTGTAGTCTTCAGTGGGGGTAGGACAAAGGACGAATTCGCCACAGGTCACGATTTCGATTTTGCGGGTCGGACTTTCGTAGTAGGTGGAGATTTGTTCGATTAGGTTTAGAATTTCGGCACCTTGAATTAACTGACTACGGCACTTTTTAATTATTATTGTTTAGTGTTAAGGGGATTTACCCGAAAGCCACGTAGTTGTAGTCCATCCAGCTGGCGGGTTTAAGGTTATGTAGAACTGGGTGCTGTTGTTGACGTGTCGTTTTTGGTTACACATGGAGAGGAGTCCGCGCCGGTCGTGAGGGACGGCGTAGTTTTCACAAGGTTGGTGGACTTCGCGCAGATCGAAGCCCCCGCATTGGATCCAACTATATTTGGCGATTCTAGCAATTTTCGTTGTTAATTAGTTGGTGATTTTGGTCAGATTGGTGTGGTACCTGTGTACTTTGGTGCCTTTGTAGCCAAATTTTGGGGTTCTTTGGGTACACCGGGTTAAGAAGTTGTCGCACGTGATAGGCACTAAGTCGTTGTATAACTGAATTAAAGTAGTAAATGTCTTAAGTTTGTGCTTACCATGAAGAGCATCGAACCCACGACTCGCTCATCTATGGCGATAGTCAAGTAGACGAATTTTCTCTAAAACTTACAACTTCACTTTAAGCGAAAATTTAGTACCATTTGTACCTTATACTTGTCGGTTATGTCTTGAAAGTACCTTATTATGTCTTTCTCCGCTAGACTTTCAAAATCCGCACTTATTTCAAGCCTGTACTTCCCCGTTATAAAATTAAGAAGGGCTTTATCATCTCCCAGAAGCTGTCCATCGAAGTAGACAGCCACCGGCGCTTTCAGCAAATAGTACGCTTTCCCATGTCGCCTCTTCATCTACGTCAAACTACAATCTACCTCATACTCACCCTCTTTCTCTACCCACTTTCGTCAAATACTCGTCCCAATCCAAATTCAACATAGACCTGATTTCCGGCTTATCATACTCCGTGGGGTAACTAGCGTACACCTTCTCCACCACATACTTACACTTCTGGAACTCAACGCTCGGTATAAACCCCACTACTTTGAATTTTGGCCGAATCGTGCGCCGATTGTACAAAAAAAACTCGTCGTCCATGTTTTCCAAATCGTGTCAAATTTTGACAAACGTGCCAAAAATGGCGACGGATTCAAACAAGTGTCACTTCCTGTGTTTTCACGCGCTCTTCTACACGTAGAAGATTAGACGGTGACGCACTCGTTTTCACGTAGACTGTAACCGGATATAGTAGCGCCGAAACATTTAGTATTCGTAAAGGAAAAAGGAATTCATAAATCATTTTAAGAAGCGAGTTAGTCACAGTCGTGGGATGACGAAGTTGTATTTTTGTAGCTGAATGTACCTGCGATTGCTTGATTCAAATTTAAATTTAAATCGGAATGTAGATCGCGTCCTGTGTTTATCGTCTTTGAGACAGAACGAAATTTGTGGAGGGAAATCAGTGACTATCAAAAGTTGTTTGCAGTGAAACCACAGAGAACACTTATTAATCATTTATTCACTTATCTATCAATAATACAATATAAATATCTTGAAACCGAGCTAAACGTAGCCCATTAAACTTTAAAAATCACATAGATTTTGATATGTATTTATTTGACATGGAGTTGACACATATTTCGAAAGTATAATTGACGAGAGCGAAGTCACGAAATTATTGCAACTGTCAAACACAACCAGTATCTTATCTAAGACATCCTCGAAACTATGATAAGAATTATTTGGTAAAAGAATGACTAAACCTAGTAAAGCGAGTAGAAAAATAATAACGTTAAGTATTTCTCTTAGAGTAGTACTAATACTTTTGTATAATACAGTACTTATTGTACAAATCGGAATAAATTATAATCCTCGCACAGCAATAAATAGAAAAACACTCGAAAGTCATCAGTACGGCCTCCACACGCTGGCGGGGTCGCTGTTGTGCTCTTGCGTCCTCTCGGTGCCGTCGTCGATGGGCTCCTGGTGGGTCTGCGCCACCTCCGTCGTGACGTTCTGCGCCAGCTCGATAGCCCTAGTCGGGTTCAAATTCAGCGCCTCCGAGCCCAAGTACTGATCGATCTTCTCGGTACTGCCGTGCAGATGGAAGTGGATCTGGTTCTGGTTCACCGTGGAGTACAACGGCGGGTACAACACCATCGCCCCCGTGTACTGCTGGTTGTTGTTCGGCGTGTTGTAGTAGTTGTAGTTGTTGGGGTAAGTCGTGTTGGTGCCCCAGTTGTTCGGGTAGTAAGTACTATTGTCGGAGTACCGCGGGCTCGAGCAGATCATGGGGTCGATCTCGGATTTGGCACTGTTGAGCATGGGCGTCGGGGAGGTCAGCGATGTATTGATAAACTCGTTATGGCCGGGCTCCGGTAGTACTGCGAACAAATCGAAGGGTCAACGGTCGCTTCATTTTCAGCACGAAATGCTAATGAGGCTGTTTACACGGGACTGCCGAATTTGGGGAGGTAGTTGATATGTTAATCGGGTACGATTAGTACCGCATTTAGCTAGAAGGGTATTGCTCTCTAGGTGGTACTTTAAGGAAATCTACATCCTCTGATTATGTAATGCGGACTCACCGGTGGGTAGATGGATGGAAGTGCTGTGCGCCGGCTCTTGGTGGTGGTCGTAGTACGGGGTTTGGGGGGTGTACGGGGTGTAGGTGGTGGAGTAGTCGGGCCACGTGGTCGGGGGGCAGTGGGCCGGGGGGCCGTTGGAATGTAGAGAGCTATCTGCAACAACAAAACCTTCGTATCATATATCCGTTCACCGAACAGATGGAATTCTATCACTGTCGTACTTAGTTATTAAATTAATGCATGCAAGTGTGTCAGCGCAGTGCGGTCGCGCCTTAGAAGGGCGTCCAACTTTCGAACACAAAACAACGAAAAATAAAAGCAATAAAGACGCCAGCACTACCAGCAACGCGGATTTACCGCTTTATTAATATTCGCGCGGCGTCGCTGACCATTATGGCGTATTGTATGTAAATGACATTTAGAATGTAATGTGTCTACTATTGTTATTATGTAGTTCATAAACTAATAATTCTCATAAAAGAAAATCTTCGCCCATGAGTCGTCGTCGTCCTAAATACTTGACATAGTCGCACTCGTGCGGTAAACCCCTTTTCCGCACGCCACTGCCGTCGCGGCACACGCCACTGCCGAATCCACGCCTGCCAACCGAATTCCGCGAAATCGAGATTGGGAAAACTGTACATCAAGATCAGAGAAATCGCGAACGTGGAAGTATTTTTATTATCAAATTGGCGTTTCCGTTATAAAAGTCGTTTTGACAGGTCGTACGTGACGCGGCGTGTGGGTTTGGCTTTAGTTTTTTTCCCGTCAGCGGAGAAAAAATCAATTAATGCGATAATGCAAGTCAAGATTGATACTTATTATTAGAGTCTAGTTTTCTAATTCTGGCGTGTGTTGTCCTTGAACGCATGTAAATAGGTTGCAGAGAAAACGAAATCGTCGAAATACGGGGAAAAACGAGCGGAATATAGATATTAATGAGGGAAATACCGTAGTGCTAAATTACGGTGGGACGTTTTTAGAATCGGAAAAAAACTTTGGCTTTTAAATTATTTATCGCTTATTGTTTTAGAATGGGTACGAGTGCGTTCCGAGAAACTCGGATAAATAGTAGACGGGGCGACGATTTAGCTGTAGACATAAGGTAGATTTGACAATTTTAGCCTTGAGCGATGAGCTCACCCAGACTCTTTTTGACACCGGGGACTAAAGCCAGAAATTTAAAACCTCCCATTCCTTTTGTTCATTCGAGTAAAAGAAATTACGGTAGGTATAGTCGGGGCGATTAAAGTGGCACAAAATGATTACATTAAATAATAATTGATGAATCTTTTCGAGCTTGCAGAAACGTCGTAACAAAAGCCCGTTTTGTTCAGACAGGAAAGTAACCGAACCCTAACAGCGTTAAATTTCCTACGGCTTCGCGTTGTGCCGTACTGAACACACCCATACCCAGCCAAATCAAAACTTAATCATAAACCCATCATCATACGTGCACATCAACATGCGTCGGGAAATCCGACAATGACACTGACACTGACCAAAACTTTCGTCTATCCACCTTGAATACGTATGAGGCAGCGAAACCGGCGCTGGATCAAAGAGGCGGAAGCATAATTTCGCAAAACGGGCCTAATTCCCCCGGACCCGTCATTATCGTGATTATCCCCGAAAAGAAGAAAGGCGATCGCCGCCGCCGCCGCCGACTCGGCCATCGAAGACTCTGCGGGTTTCGTATTGTAAAGGGGCGAACTGTTGCGTAAGGTACTTAGCGAAGTATTAATTATGAAGTGCACAATGGTCTAAACGAGGCGAAGCCTTGTCGATAACCATAGAGCGAGTTTTGTGGTTTATTGGCCTGGAGGAAGGTCGCCGATTAAAAGCAATTGATGAATGAATTGCGGTCTTCGCAAAAAGCGGAACACCGAAGGGAGGCTTGAAAGAGAGATGACTAGGGAAATCTGAGTGGATATTAAATTTAGTGAAAAAATCGGCGGGTTTGGACGCATTTTTTCAAACGAACTGGTGCTAAATAGCCCGGGATGACACGAAACAAACCTTGTTTACTTTTTATTGGATCCTATGAGTTACTGAATATCCAAAAGGTGGACTGACAAGTTATTGACAAATAAATGTTGATTATGTGTTTTACAAGGACAATTAGGTACATAAAAATTAAAGGTCTTATGGAGTTTTAAACTTGAAAATTAACAAAGTTAATTTCCGTGACTATACTACGTTTACTGAACAGATGGAATTAAAAAAAGCGAGTACTCCGTCTGTTCGCTAAACGTGCTACAGATAGATTAAGGGTGTGCGGTTGATTTAGTTTTGGTTTGATCAGTGTGAGAAAACTGAAGAAAACCCAGGTACATGTATATACGTATTAGGAGGATTAAAGTTGATTACTACAAAAATTTACATTTTAGATATGTTTTAAGTTTCTTGTTGTCGAAATAAGTCTACATATATTAAGAAAGAAAAAGGAAAAATGTAGCCCCGCCCACCCGCCCTATCTCAATTGTGATGATTTTTTTTATTCTGTATTTTGCCATTTTTTGTTAATGAACAACACGATACTCAAAAACATGTTTTTAATTTCCTGTAAAAAAATACGTATTTTGCAGTTAAGCTCCGCCCCCTTGGTTCACGTCGAATAAAAAAAATCATCACAATTGAGATAGGGCGGGTGGGCGGGCTTACATTTTCTTTTCTTGTTTTAATATGTGTACACCTCTTTTCACAACATCAAACTGAAAACATGATTAAAATGGAAAATTTGTATAAGGAAATTTTGCAATTAGGTTCCATCCCATACTATTTTAATCTTGTTTTAAGTTTTTTGTTGTGAAAAGATGGCTATGTATATTAAGAAAAAAAAAAAGGCCAAATATAAGCCCCGCCCACCCACCCTATCTCAATTCTGATGATTTTTTTTATTCGTCGTAAGCCGAAGGGGGGAGCTTAATTATAAAATCTTTATTTTTCTACGAGAAAATACCATGTGAAATGTGTTCTTAAGTAATCATGTTATACGTACAAAGAAAACTAAATGTATTCATTAAAAATAAAAAAGAAAACCAAAAGAGAAGCCCCACCCATCCGTCTCGATCTCAATTATGATGGATTTTTCATTTGTTGTCAGACCGAGGGTTATTTGCAAAATCGATATTTCCTATACAAATTTACCATTTTAAATATTTTAAGTTTCTTGTTGTGAAAAGATGACTAACATGTTAAGAAAAAAGGCTCCGCCCACCCGCCCTATCTCAATTGTGATGATCCTTTTCTTATTGTCGTGACCCAAGAACGCGGAGCTTAATTGCAAAATTTTATTTCTATACGAGACATTAAAAACATGTTTCTGAGTATCGTGTTGTTCAAAGAATACTTTGTATATTTAAGAAATTCTCTAGGATTCTCTGGTATTTTTCCCAGATTCTTCCGGATTCTCCCCAATCCTCTTGTATTCTCTCATATTTTTTCGAATCCTTTGCGTATTATTTAAGATTCTGTCAAATTCTCTGCAATTGTTTTCACATTCTCTCTGGTTCACACGGATAGTTATAAATTCTACCAGATTTTCTTGGATTCTTTCAAATTCTCTCAGATTCTTTTGGTTCTCTTGAATTCTTTGGGATTTAGGATTTTTTCGGATTCTCTTGTATCTTTTCGGATACTTTTGTATTATTCAGAATTGTATCTATTTCTCTTCAATTATTTTCGGATCCTCCGTGATTCACTCGGATACTTCCAGATTCTGTCCGATTTTCTGGGATTCTTCCAGATTCTCTCTTATCCTCCCCGAAAATATTCTTTCGAATTCTCTTATATTTTCTGGAATTCTTTTCGTATTTATTTGGATTCGTTCGGAAGGCAAAATGAGCCCCGCCCACCCACCCTGTCCCAAATGTGATGATTTTTTTTTTAATCATCGAGAGCCAAAGGAGCATCTTTATTATTTCTGTACAAGCAATTACCATGTGAGACATGTTTTTGAGTCTCGTGTTATTCAAAAATTATAGCCAACGATTAAACCCCAAACTTGCCCTGATCTAAGTGGCAATGAAGTTTTCATTCGTTGGCAGACCTAGAGGCGGAGCATAATTGCAAAATATCCATATTTCTTACAAAAATTTAGCATTTTAAACGTGTTTTAAGTTTGTAAGAATAAAAATTCACGGCAAATAAAAAAAAATCATCACAATTGAAATAGGCGGGTGGGCGGGCATACATTTTCTTTTTTAGTTTTAATATGTGCAGACTTCTTTCCACAAAGTGAAACTTAAAACATATTTTTAATTTCTTATGAAGAAATAAGTATTTTGCAGTTAAGCTCCGCCCCCTTTGGTTCATGGCCAATAAAAAAATCATCACAATTGAAATAGGGCGGGTGGGCGGGCATACATTTTGCCTTTGTGTTTTAATAGGGGTGTAAACTTCTTTTCACAACATGAAATTTCAAACATTTTTAACATGGAAAATTTGTATAAGGAAATATCGAATTTGCAATTAGGCTCCGCCCCATAATTGCAAAATCCATATTTCCTTGCAAAAATGTACCAATTTAACCATGTTTAAGTTTCCTGTTGTGAAAAGATGGCTGTGTATATTAAGCAAAAGAGGCAAAATATAGCCCTGCCCACCCGCTCTCTCTCAATTGTGACGATTTTTTTTTATTCGTCGTCAGCCAAGAGGGCGGATTTTTTGTACAAGGAAATTTTGCAATTAGGCTCCATCCCATACTATTTTAATCTTGTTTTAAGTTTTTTGTTGTGAAAAGATGGCTATGTATTGTATATTAAGAAAAAAAAAAGGCAAAATTAAGCCCCGCCCACCCACCCTATCTCAATTCTGATGATTTTTTTTATTCGTCGTAAGCCGAAGGGGGGAGCTTAATTATAAAACCTTTATTTTTCTACGAGAAAATACCATGTGAAATGTGTTCTTAAGTAATCATGTTATACGTACAAAGAAAACTACATGTATTCATTTAAAATAAAAAAGAAAACGAAAAGTGAAGCCCCACCCATCCGTCTCGATCTCAATCGTGATGAATTTTTCATTTGTTGTCAGACCGAGGGGCGGAGCGTATTTGCAAAATCGATATTTCCTTATACAAATTTACCATTTTAAATGTTTTAAGTTTCTTGTTGTGAAAAGATGACTATAGGTACATGTTAAGAAAAAAAGGCAAATGTAGCTCCGCCCACCCGCCCTATCTCAATTGTGATGATCCTTTTCTTATTCGTCGTGAGCCAAGAAGGCGGAGCTTAATTGCAAAATTTTTATTTCTATACGAGACATTAAAAGCGTGTTTCTGAGTATCGTGTTGTTCAAAGAATACTATGTATATTATATTAAGAAATTCTCTAGGATTCTCTGGTATTTTTCCCAGATTCTTCCGGATTCTCCCCAATCCTCTTGTATTCTCTCATATTTTTTCGAATCCTTTGCGTATTATTTAAGATTCTGTCAAATTCTCTGCAATTGTTTTCACATTCTCTCTGGTTCACACGGATAGTTATAAATTCTACCAGATTTTCTTGGATTCTTTCAAATTCTCTCAGATTCTTTTGGTTCTCTTGAATTCTTTGGGATTTAGGATTTTTTCGGATTCTCTTGTATCTTTTCGGATTCTTTTGTATTATTCAGAATTGTATCTATTTCTCTTCAATTATTTTCGGATCCTCCGTGATTCACTCGGATACTTCCAGATTTTGTCCGATTTTCTGGATTCTTTCATATTCATCCGGATTCTTTCATATACTCTCGAATTCTCTCGTATTCTCTAGGATTCTTCCAGATTCTCTCTTATCCTCCCCGAAAATATTCTTTCGAATTCTCTTATATTCTCTGGAATTCTTTTCGTATTCATTTGGATTCGTTCGGAAGGCAAAATGAGCCCCGCCCACCCACCCTGTCTCAAATGTGACTTTTTTTAATCATCGAGAGCCAAAGGAGCATCTTTATTATTTCTGTACAAGCAATTACCATGTGAGACATGTTTTTGAGTCTCGTGTTATTCAAAAATTATTGCCAACGATTAAACCCCAAACTTGCCCTGATCCAAGTGGTAATGAAGTTTTCATTCGTTGGCAGACCCAGAGGCGGAGCATAATTGCAAAATATCGATATTTTTTACAAAAATTTAGCATTTTAAACAGTTGTTTTAAGTTTGTAAGAATAAAAATTCACGGCAAATAAAAAAAAAAATCATCACAATTGAAATAGGGCGGGTGGGTGGTCATACATTTTCTTTTTTAGTCCTAATATGTGCAGACTTCTTTTCACAAAGTGAAACTTAAAACATATTTTTAATTTCTTGTGAAGAAATAAGTATTTTGTAGTTAAGCTCCGCCCCCTTTGGTTCATGGCCAATAAAAAAAATCATCACAATTGAAATAGGGCGGGTGGGCGGGCTTACATTTTGCCTTTGTGTTTTAATAGGTGTAAACTTCTTTTCACAACATGAAATTTCAAACATTTTTAACATGGAAAATTTGTATAAGGAAATATCGAATTTGCAATTAGGCTCCGCCCCATAATTGCAAAATCCATATTTCCTTGCAAAAATGTACCAATTTAACCATGTTTAAGTTTCCTGTTGTGAAAAGATGGCTGTGTATATTAAGCAAAAGAGGCAAAATATATTTGCCTCTTTTGCTTAATAAATAATAAAGAAAGGGCTATAGCCCTGCCTACCCGCCCTCTCTCAATTGTGACGATTTTTTTTTATTCGTCGTCAGCCAAGAGGGCAGATTTTTTGTACAAGGAAATTTTGCAATTAGGCTCCATCCCATACTATTTTAATCTTGTTTTAAGTTTTTTGTTGTGAAAAGATGGCTATGTATATTAAGAAAAAAAAAAGGCAAAATATAAGCCCCGCCCACCCACCCTATCTCAATTCTGATGATTTTTTTTATTCGTCGTAAGCCGAAGGGGGGAGCTTAATTATAAAACCTTTATTTTTCTACGAGAAAATACCATGTGAAATGTGTTCTTAAGTAATCATGTTATACGTACAAAGAAAACTACATGTATTCATTAAAAATAAAAAAGAAAACGAAAAGAGAAGCCCCACCCATCCGTCTCGATCTCAATCATGATGGATTTTTCATTTGTTGTCAGACCGAGGGGCTATTTGCAAAATCGATATTTCCCTATACAAATTTACCATTTTAAATATTTTAAGTTTCTTGTTGTGAAAAGATGACTATACATGTTAAGAAAGAAAGGCTCCGCCCACCCTCCCTATCTCAATTGTGATGATCCTTTTCTTATTCGTCGTGACCCAAGAAGGCGGAGCTTAATTGTAAAATCTTTATTTATATACGAGACATTAAAAACATGTTTCTGAGTATCGTGTTGTTCAAAGAATACTATGTATATTAAGAAATTCTCTAGGATTCTCTGGTATTTTTCCCAGATTCTTCCGGATTCTCCCCAATCCTCTTGTATTCTCTCATATTTTTTCGAATCCTTTGCGTATTATTTAAGATTCTGTCAAATTCTCTGCAATTGTTTTCAGATTCTCTTTGGTTCACACGGATAGTTATAAATTCTACCAGATTTTCTTGGATTCTTTCATATTCTCTCAGATTCTTTTGGTTCTCTTGAATTCTTTGGGATTTAGAATTTTTTCGGATTCTCTTGTATCTTTCGGATTCTTTTGTATTATTCAGAATTGTAACTATTTCTCTTCAATTATTTTCGGATCCTCCGTGATTCACTCGGATACTTCCAGATTCTGTCCGATTTTCTGGGATTCTTTCATATTCATCCGGATTCTTTCATATACTCTCGAATTCTCTCGTATTCTCTAGGATTCTTCCAGATTCTCTCTTATCCTCCCCGAAAATATTCTTTCGAATTCTCTTATATTCTCTGGAATTCTTTTCGTATTCATTTGGATTCGTTCGGAAGGCAAAATTAGCCCCGCCCACCCACTCTGTCCCAAATGTGATGATTTTTTTTTAATCATCGAGAGCCAAAGGAGCATCTTTATTATTTCTGTACAAGAAATTACCATGTGAGACATGTTTTTGAGTCTCGTGTTATTCAAAAATTATAGCCAACGATTAAACCCCAAACTTGCCCTGATCTAAGTGGTAATGAAGTTTTCATTCGTTGGCAGACCTAGAGGCGGAGCATAATTGCAAAATATCCATATTTCTTACAAAAATTTAGCATTTTAAACGTGTTTTAAGTTTGTAAGAATAAAAATTCACGGCAAATAAAAAAAAATCATCACAATTGAAATAGGGCGGGTGGGCGGGCATACATTTTCTTTTTTAGTTTTAATATGTGCAGACTTCTTTTCACAAAGTGAAACTTAAAACATATTTTTAATTTCTTGTGAAGAAATAAGTATTTTGCAGTTAAGCTCCGCCCCCTTTGGTTCATGGCCAATAACAAAAATCATCACAATTGAAATAGGGCGGGTGGGCGGGCTTACATTTTGCCTTTGTGTTTTAAGGTGTAAACTTCTTTTCACAACATTTTTAACATGAAAAATTTGTTTAAGGAAATATCGATTTTGCAATTAGGCTCCGCCCCATAATTAAAAAATCCATATTTCCTTGCAAAAATGTACCAATTTAACCATGTTTAAGTTTCCTGTTGTGAAAAGATGGCTGTGTATATTAAGCAAAAGAGGCAAAATATAGCCCTGCCTACCCGCCCTCTCTCAATTGTGACGATTTTTTTTTATTCGTCGTCAGCCAAGAGGGCGGATTTTAACTGCAAAATCCATATTTCCTTATAAAAATTTACCATTTTAGATGTGTTTAAGGTTTCTAACAATAAAAAAATCACCAGAATTGAGATGGGGTGGGTGGGCGGGGTTTATATTTTGTTTTTTTTTTTCTTAGTGTACGTAATATTCTTTGAACAACACGATACTCGAAAACATATTTTAATCTCTTGTAAAGAAATAAGTATTTTGCAGTTAAGCTCCCCTTGGTCCACGGCCAATAAAAGAAATTATTACAATTGAGATAGGGCGGTGGGCGGGCTTATATTTTGCCTTTTTGTTTTAATATGTGTAGACTGCTTTTCACAACATTAAGTTTTACATTCTTAAAAATTTCTATTTGGAGCTCCAGAGAACCAGAGAAGGTTTTACATTTTTAAAAAACCCACTTGGGATCGCCGAGAAGGTTTCACATAAAAAAAGACATTTGGCGCCTTCGAGAAGGTTTTACATTAAAAAAAAGACAGTTATATGTGGTACTAGTTGTTGAACATCTCTTGTGACAGCTTGAGTTTTACATTCATATCAAAGCAGATTCTTACGTCTTCGAAAAAAATCGATTTAAGGTATGTACATTTCTATAAAATAGGCTCGAATGTTTCAGTTTCATGGTTATTCGCTTCGTTAGGCATCAGAAGATTACAACCCGAACTATTTGAAGATAAATTCTACTCCGTCGTTTTCCCTAAGTTATGAGTTACAGTATTCTTGTGGGTTTGTTTTAAGGTCATTGTTGTTAGTCTGGACATGATTCACAGCTTGTTCAACTAAATTAGAAGAATCCAAAGTATCGTTTTCTTCATTTTCTACTTCTTCAGCATAAGGACATAATTATTTCTTTTAGAATGTTAATCTCTGACTTAGTAGCTGATCGTTTTATTGTTAACTGGAACTGTTTCAGTGTTCAAGATGTTGCCTTTATAAGGCAATGAAATTTCCCATTGAGGAAAGAGGACGTTATAGGAAAAGATTTAGGGCATTACCACTGGAAATACAAAATTTAATTGAAAAATCAAATCAAACCTTACAAGCCGCAGTCCTATTATTATTCAAGACACAATTGCAATTGTTATTACCCATCTGAAACTTTAAGTGTCAAACATTTACATAGATCTTTTATAGAAGAAAATAAAACTCGTGTAACGTATAGCAGTTTTGGTGAGTCTTTCACGAAAAATTCAACTTTAAATTTGATTGGGTTGTCATTATTAACGAAGTTCGTTGAAGTTTACTTGTGCGTTTTCCCTAAGTTATTAGTTACAGTCTTGTGCCTTGAATCTATTTGCGTACTACTACGAGTCACTGTCTTGAGATCATTGAAACAATTATGTCCAATCGAAGACGAATCACCGCCGCTAAATCCGGTTGTTTATGGAGTGCTAACCCGAGAATTTAAAATCTCGCCGTAATTGGACGATACCGGAAACGATCGGCGGCGGCCCTTGGAACTCCATCCCCATAAATTACCCGTTGTGGCAGAGTCTGCGTGTGTGGCACGGATCCGCAGGTATTAAGTCCAACTAATTAGTCATCTGTTGGCAAATAAATATCTCGAGTAGGTAGTCGTGTCGCAACAATAACATTAGGTACATGACCCACCCGAATTCGCACTATAATTTCGTCGGCCTAATGTCCTCTTCTTAGAACCGCACTGCCGCGAAATCTCTCATCTGTAAGAAGTTGTTTAGTATTTCGGCCTTGACACATGTGTTTGACTGTCTAATAAAAAACGGACGATGTGACCAGAATGTTGCCGATTTTGGCGGTGATTGATGGAGACTGAAGATAGAGGCGATTCGGCAAAAGTAAGATTGTGTTATTATGTTTCTAAGAATGGCTTAATTGTGTCAAAAATATGCAAACATGTTAGGAGCCACTGACATCAGATCCACATCGGTGTGTAATGCGCCGATGGCAAGAAAGATAACAAACTCAGGCACAATCACCACATCACTGTTTTATGGAGATTTATAACTTTTATGATAAAACATTGTAAAACCTTGATAACATGTAGTTGCAGCTTGGTTGTAGGCCAAGTTCACATTATAACAGTGACTCTCAAACGATTTAATTTGTTTGTCTTGAGTACGCGAAATGACGTCATCAAATTTTTGGAGGGGTTGATAAAATTGTTCAAGGTCCATTTTTCCTTCCTCCCGGTTCGCCCCTGACTCATGATGATACTGTTCCAATTTCGCGTTTTCCTCGCTATCAAATTCCGTCATGTCTGATTCATAATCATAATTCATGCAAATTCCTCGTCGATCTGTTCTTTCTACGTTTACAAGTAGAATTTTTCCGAGTCGATTCGATTCATAAAAATTGTGGTTTGGACTAGTAAACTGATTGGGAAGCAGTCAAGCAGCAAATATATCTTACATTACACAGTAACGGATAGTAGACTACGGATTGAATTTCGGTTGCAGCTTTACACATCAGCGACTCGTCAAATAAGATGTGATTCAAAAATTATCTCAATTACGCGAAACTAGACGACATCCCCCGACTACGTCACGCACATGACCCCTCAACTTAACCTAATTTTTGCTTGATACGCGCGGCGTCCGATGCAATAACGCGCTTACGCGTCTCGAAAAAACCGCAGCGACTTTCCCATGGCTGTGAGAACGGCGTTTTTTACGTTTTTCGTGTTGATGAAAACAACAGATTCCATCCGACGCTACCTGTAATTACGAAAACAAAAAGCTGACAAAAAGCGCTTGTATTACGTTACGCATGAACACTCTGTATTTTTAGTTCGGGTCAGCATTTCGCCGTGAATGGACGGGCGAAACTTCGAGATGACTGGACAAGTTTTAATAGGATTAGAATAATGAGCTTTCGGATCGGGTGTAAGGCGGGCATTATTACTGTTATTGTCGGAATTTACTTTTTGGGATTTTCGCGACAAGCCGCTTTGCGTACGGGGAGGTGCGTGGACCCGAATCTGGACGGAGTCGTGGCGTGGACATGTGCCGGCGCGAGCGGTTAGCCACTGGGTGGTTTGTTTTGTAAACGTTGTTGGTGGTAACGGGTGGTGGCTGCGACTAGCCGAAAACCGCACGCGGAATGTCCTCACTTCTAGCGGTTTGGGTAAGAAACCGATGAATGATATAATGTGCGCGGATTCAGGTATTAGAGAGAAGGTCGCAACTGTGACCGAATTTCTGCTAAAAATGGGGATAGCGTGTGTAACGCCAGTGCTGGTCTCATCCCCCTCTTCTTTATCCAGGGGGCGTGGTTTACATTTCAAATTTTAAGTTTCCAATGACGCGTGTCGAGTTTCGCTAAATGGGTCGATTCCAGAAATCCGACCTGCGTCGGGACCACCCCACGGTCCACGCAGCTGTCCTTCACCGCCTCCGCGGGTTCAAAAACCCAACCAAGCACGTTATCGTAGATCAACACCTGTCACTTTCGCTCCGAGCAGGCACCTTGACACAATACCCAGCAGTCCAGCGAGAAATCCAACGAACTCAAATCAATTAGGAAAAATTAGCCGATCCATAATGACTGACTCACGCCCATGACTAATCCATAAAAATCTCATCGTTGTCTGCGCAACTTTTTTCTCCTTATCTTGAATTTCATGAGAATTAAGCAATGTACCGATTTCGTAACCCGATCCCGAAGCCTTAGGCCGGCCGTCTAAAAAGGAAGTTGTCCAAATAATAAAACAACTCAATCGTGTGAACCCATCGCGAAAATCAACATCGCCGTAGACCGGGTGTTGGTTGTTGCGGGACGTGTCGACGGCCCGATCGCTCTGTATATGTAATTTGTGATAGCCTGGCTTGGCACATTACGCATAATGATAGGTTGGATGAATATTGTTTTCTGAACTGCTCCCCGTTGATTTCACATCATAATCAGACGTAAATTGAGGCCCATCAACCTGTTGAATATTAGATTGGAAATGGGCTTGGGGTATGTTCCCATTCATAAATCTGGCGATGGATGATTGCAGCTACGATTCACGTCGTGATGGTGGTTTTTATGGGCGGAATGGGAGAGTGAATACGTGGGAGGGGAGAGGGTTATCAGGGTTTGGTAACGATGAGTACGAGGAAGTTGCGAAATTGATCTTGTAATTAACATCTACAATAACGCGGTGTCAATTGGGTCGAATTGATGGACGACAAGTGCAGTGCAGTTATGGGGAACTGCACCTGGCGAATGAGACTGCAGTCTGTGACCTGATTGTCCTTGTGGATATTAGAAAAAAATTTGTAGTGAAGAAATGTGTGGTTCGTGGCAAAAATCACTTTATTAGAACAGCTATATCCTATATCCGATTACTCCTTTTAAAAATTTTTAATATTTTGAAATAATGTAAAAAATGATGAAGAGATGAGAAAAATCATTTTTGAACTGCAAAAATGAGCAATCACTGAGCAATGTGTGAAGATTACAAATCTATGGTCAAAACGAGAAAATGAATTCTAACAAAAAATAAAGTTGTCAAACTGATTTCTTCCAGCTTCAATCTGAGCTGTAGTCAAACTTCTGCTATTTCTTCTATTTTTCTGATAAAATTTTTCTAGAACTCATTGTACTAAAGTTAAAATTCTTCTGACCTATCTCACTTTATATAGAATTCTTCTACAACCTTGTGTATGCATGTAATCTTGCACTAAGGTGGAAATTCACAACCTCTCCAAGTTTCTAAATAGAAGCCTTATAGAATTTCTCAAAATTCACGTTGACTTCCAACTTCAATGTTCAACTAGAATCAAAGTTATTCTACGTCTTTTGTTACCCGTATAAAAAGGTTCTAGAACGCCTTACACTGAATTGTAATTATTTTTCAAATTTAGTATAATCTTCCACTGAGATGGAGACTTCTCAACTTCTTCTAGTTTCTAAATACAGAAACCTCCAGAATTTCCACAAGCTCACGTTAACTAATTTCTTCCAACTCTAATTTTGAAATGAAGATAAAGTTTTTTAGTTCTTCTGATTCTCTCTATAGAACTCTTTTAAAATCTCCTGTCCTGAAATTTAAATTGTTTTGAATGTATTTTTTAAATAGAATTGTTCTAAAACCTTGTTGAATTTTCGTACAATTTAACTTACATGGAAATTCTCAATATATTCTAGTTTCTAAGAAAAAACCTTTTAGAATCTGCCTAAATTAATGTCAGCTAATTTCTTCTTCCCGTTTCAATGTTGAACTGAAATCAAAGTTTTTTACTTCTGCTATTTCCGTGATAGAATTCTTCTAGAACTCTCAACCTCTTCAAGCCTTCTAGAATGTCTCAACGTCACGTTGGCGAGCTTTAACTTCTTCCGTTTCCCAGATAGAACTGTTCTAGAACGCCTCAGATTGAATTGAAATTTTTCTGCTTTCGTACAGAATTGTTCTAGAATCTTCTTGAATTTTATTACAATCTTCCAATGAGACGAAGATTTCTCAATCTTTTCTAGTTTCTAAATATAGAACCCTTCCAGAATTTCCGCAAACTCACGTTAGCTAACTTCTTCCAACCTTAAATTTGAATTAATTAATTGTTAGCTAATTTCTTCTTCCAGCTTCAGTATTCAACTAAAATCAAGGTTCTTCTAATTCTTCTGTTTTCCTGATAGAATTCAGAACCTTCTTGACCTCAGACTCTTAGGCTGAGGCAGAAATTTCTTAACCTTTTCTAGTTTCTAAATACAAACTTTCTAGAATCTCGTCAACTAAAGGTTAACTCATTTGTTGTTCCAGCTGCAATATTGAGCTGAAGTCAAACATCTACTGCTTCTATTTTCCAAATAGATTTTTAAACTCTTTATACTGAAATTAAAATAATTAAAATTCCTCTGACCCATTTCGTTTTCAGATAGAATTCTTCTATAATCATCTTCTTGAATTTGCTTGTAATCTTGAACCAAGGTGGACATCCTCAGCCTCTTAAAGTTTCTAAATAGAAGCCTTCTAGAATTTCCCCAAAGTTATTGGCGAATTTTAGCGTGTTCCGACTTCAGTCTTGAACTGGAATCAAAGTTATTCTATCTCTTCTGTTTTTTTGGAATAAAACTGTTCTAGAACGGTTTACAATGAATTTTAAATTCTTCTGCATTCAACAGAATTGTTCTAGAAGCTTTTTGAATTTTGAACCTCTTCTAGTTTCTAAATATATAAATCTCACAGAAGTTCCACAAAGTCACATTAGCTAACTTTTCTTCCCAACTTTAACTGTGAATTGAAGGCAACGTTCTTAAAATTCTTGTATTTCGCTCTGTAAATTCTTCTAAAATCTCTGAAACTAAAATTGTTCTGAACTATGTCGCTTTTAAACAGAATTGTTCTAAAACCTTCTTGAATTGGCGTATAAATTTGTGCTGATGTCAAAATTCTCAACTTCTGGGTTCTAAATAAAAACTTTTAGAATCTGCTCAAACTAACGTTGGGTAATTTCTTCTTCCAGCTTCAATATTGAACTAAAATCAAGATTCTTTTAATTCTTCTGTTTTCCTGATAGAATTCAGAATTCTATAGTCTTCTCGAATTTGCGTAGACTCTTAGGCTGAGGCAGAAGTTTTTCAACATTTTCTAGTTTTTAAATAGAAACTTTCTAGAATCTCAGCAAACACAAGTTAGCTCATTTCTTCAAGCTTCAATCTTGAGCTGAAGTGAAACTTCTGCTACTTATATTTTCCTAATAGAATTTTTCTAAAACTCTTTATACTGAAGTTAAAATTCCTCTGACCCAGTTCGCCTTCGCACAGATTTTTTCTAAAACTACCTTGAATTTGCTTGTAACTAAAGTGGACATTCTTAGTCTCTTAAAATTTCTAAATAGAAGCCTTCTAGAATTTCCCCAAAGTCATTGGCGAATTCTAATTTTTTTCGACTTCAATCTTGAACTGGAGTCAAAGTTATTTTACTTCTTCTATTTTTCGGATAGAACTGTTTTAGAACGCCTTACATTGAATTTTAAATTCTTCCGCATGCAACAGAATTGTTTTAGATTTTTTTTGAATTTAGTAGAATCTTCCTTTGAAATGGAAACTTCTCAACCTCCTAAATCTCTTGTGCTGAAATTAAAACTGTTCTGAACTATCTCAACTTTAAATAGAATTGTTCTAAAACCTTCTTGGATTTGCGTATAAACTTGTGCTCACGTGTAAATTCTCAACTTCTTTTAGTTTCTCAATTAAAACCTTTCAGAAACTGCTCAACCTAACGTAAGCTAATTTCTTCTACCAGATTCAGTATTGAACGCTGAAATCAAAGTTCTTCTATTTCTGTTGTTCCTCTGATTGAATTGTTCTAGAACCTCGATTTTGCGTGAAATCTAGAATTATTTTAGTTTAGAACTCTTTATACTTAAGTTAAAATTCTTCTGACTCATTTTGCTCTCGTATAGAATTCTTCTAGAACCTTCTTGAATTTGCGTGTATTTTTGCGATAAAGTGGAAATTCTAACCTTCTTCAATCTCCCAAAATCTGTTTAAAATCAATGTACGCAAATTTTAACTTCTTACGACTTCAGTTTTGAACTGAAGTCAAAGTTATTTTACTTCTTCTGTTTTTCGGATAGAACTGTTCTAGAAAGCCTTACATTGAATTTTAAATTCTTCTGCATTCAACAGAATTATTCTAGAATCTTTTTGAATTTTAGTGTAATCTTCCATTGAGATGGAAACTTCTCAACCTGTTAAATCTCTTGTGCTGAAAATAAAATTGTTTTGAACTATGTCAATTTTAAACAGAATTGTTCTAAAATCGTCTTGAATTTGCGTATAAACTTATGCTGGTGTGAAAATTTCCAACTTCTTCTAGTTCCTAAATAAGAACTTTTCAGAATCTGGTCAAACTAACGTTAGCCAAATTCTTCTTAAAAATTCAGTGTTGAACTGAAATCAAAGTTCTTCTACTTCTTTTGTTTTTCTGATGGAATTATTCTGGAACTTTAAATTTACGTAGACTCTAGATTTTTTTAGAATCCTTTATACTGAGGTTAAAATTCTTATGACCCATTTCGCTTTCGTATAGAATTCTTCTACAACCTTCTTGATTTTGTGTGTATTCTTACGATAAAGTGGAAATTCTAAAGTTCTTCAAGTTTCTAAATATGTAGAAGGCTTCTAAAATCTGCTCAAAATCAGGTGCGCGAATTTGGAACTGGAGTCAAAATTAGTCTAGTTTTTCTTTTTTTCGGACAGAATATTCTAGAACGCCTTACATTGAATCTTAAGTTCTTCTGCATTGAACAAAATTCTTCTAGAATCTTTTAGAATTTTGAACCTCTTCAAAGTTATTCCACTTCTTCTGTTTTCGGATAGAACTGTTCTAGAACGCCTTACATTGAATTCTTTCATTCTGCATTGAATAGAATTATTCTAGAATCTTTTTGAATTTTAGTGTAATCTTCCATTGAGATGGAAACTTCTCAACCTCTTAAATCCCTCGTGCTGAAATTAAAATTGTTCTGAACTATGTCACTTTTAAACAGAATTTTTCTAAAATCTTCTTGAATTTGCGTATAAACTTATGCTGGTGTGGAAATTTCCAACTTCTTCTAGTTTCTAAATAAGAACCTTTCAGAATCTGGTCAAACTAACGTTAGCCAAAGTCTTCTTAAAAATTCAGTGTTGAACTGAAATCAAAGTTCTTCTACTTCCTTTGTTTCTCTGATAAAATTCTTCTGGAACTTTAAATTTACGTAGACTCTAGAATTTTTTTAGAATTTTTTACACTTAAGTTAAAATTCTTGTGACCCATTTCGCTTTCGTATAGAATTCTTCTACAACCTTCTTGATTTTGTGTGTATTCTTACGATGAAGTGGAAATTCTAATGTTGTTCAAGTTTCTAAATATGTAGAAGGCTTCTAAAATCTGCTCAAAATCAGGTTCGCGAATTTGGAACTGGAGTCAAAATTAGTCTACTTTTTCTGTTTTTCGGATAGAATATTCTAGAAGGCCTTACATTGAATCTTAAGTTCTTCTGTATTGAACAAAATTGTTCTAGAATCTATTAGAATTTTGAACCTCTTCAAAGTTATTCTATTTCTTCTGTTTTTCGGATAGAACTGTTCTAGAACACCTTACATTGAATTCTTTCATTCTGCATTGAACAGAATTATTCTAGAATCTTTTTGAATTTTAGTGTAATCTTCCATTGAGATGGAAACTTCTCAACCTCTTAAATCTCTTGTGCTGAAATTAAAATTGTTCTGAACTATGTCACTTTTAAACAGAATTGTTCTAAAATCTTCTTGAATTTGCGTATAAACTTACGCTGGTGCGGAAATTTCCAACTTCTTCTAGTTTCTAAATAAGAACCTTTCAGAATCTGGTCAAACTAACGTTAGCCAAATTCTTCTTCCAGATTCAGTGTTGAATTGAAATCAAAGTTCCTATATTTCTTTTGTTTCTCTGATAGAATTCTTCTGGAACTTTAAATTTACGTAGACTCTAGAATTTTTTTAGAATTTTTTATACTTCAGTTAAAATTCTTGTGACCCATTTCGCTTTCATATAGAATTCTTCTACAACCTTCTTGATTTTGTGTGTATTCTTACGATGAAGTGGAAATTCTAAAGTTCTTCAAGTTTCTAAATATATAGAAGGCTTCTAAAATCTGCTCAAAATCAGGTACGCGAATTTTGAACTGGAGTCAAAGTTAGTCTACTTTTTCTGTTTTTCGGATAGAACGATTCTAGAACGCCTTACATTGAATTTTAAGTTCTTCTGCATTGAACAAAATTGTTCTAGAATCTTTTAGAATTTTGAACCTCTTCAAAGTTATTCTACTTCTTCTATTTTTCGGATAGAACTGTTCTAGAACGCCTTACATTGAATTCTCTCATTCTGCATTGAACAGAATTATTCTAGAACCTTTTTGAATTTTAGTGTAATCTTCCATTGAGATGGAAACTTCTCAACCTCTTAAATCTCTTGTGCTGAAATTAAAATTGTCCTGAACTATGTCACTTTTAAACAGAATTGTTCTAAAATCTTCTTGAATTTGCGTATAAACTTATGCTGGTGTGGAAATTTCCAACTTCTTCTAGTTTCTAAATAAGAACCTTTCAGAATCTGGTCAAACTAACGTTAGCCAAATTCTTCTTCCAGATTCAGTGTTGAACTGAAATCAAATTCTTCAACTTCTTTTCTTCTCTGATAGAATTCTTCCGGAACTTTAAATTTACGTAGACTCTAGAATTTTTTTAGAATTCTTTATACTGAAGTTAAAATTCTTCTGACCCATTTCGCTTTCGTATAGAATTCTTCTATAACCTTCTTGATTTTGTGTGTATTTTTACATAAAGTGGAAATTCTAAAGTTTTTCAAGTTTCTAAATAGAAGTCTTCTAAAATCTGCCCACAATCAGGTACTTTTTGGAATGCTTTACATTGAACTGAAATTCTTCTGGTTTCAAATAAATTTCTAGAACTTTTGAATTTTAGTAAAATTTTCTACTGAGATGAATTCTTTCTAGTTTCTAATACTTATAAAATCTTCCCAGAATTTCACAAATTCACGTTAGCTAACTTCTTCTAACTTCAATTTTGAAATTAAGCCCAAACTTCTTTTAATTCATCTGTTTCTAAAACTCTTGAGCTGAAATTGAAATTGTTCTACTTCTTTTGTTTCCGCGATAGAATTCTTCTAGAAACTTCTTGAGAAAATTTCTCAACCTTGTCTAGTTTTTAAATAGAAACCTTTTAGAATCTCCTCAAACACAGATTAATTATTTATTGCAATTTTCAGCTGAAGTCAAACTACTGCTGCTTCTATTTCCTAGAATTCTTCATGCGAAGTTGAAACTCTTCTGACCAATGCAACTTTTGAATTAAATTCTCCTAGCACCTCACTCAACTGAATTAAGCATCCGAGTATTTTTAGAACTGACATTTAAATTAATAAGGAACACGCAAACAACTAATTTGTCATATAAATATCATCCACGGACTTTCCAAAAGACTCCAGATTTTCAAATAAATGACAAAATAGAAAAAAATTGATAAACACAACAATAGAGTGCCAAACAATTCTTGGTACAATAAATACCTAGAAATTACAAATCTACTACGATCTGGTTAGATCACAACAAAAACTGTTGTGTTTTCGAAGAATTTTAAGGAAGTCCGAATGTAATTAATAGCCTGAAGATACGAAAATACAGTTATTTACGAGTTAAATAATAAGTTGTTTAATTTATCTTGTATTCTTCTGACTAAAACCACCACCCATAAAAAATCCTGTATTATTCCGATATTATAAAAAGTGATGTCAATGTCTTTATTATTAAGAAAAATCTCTTTGGGGGTTACGCAGTGCTCCCGCTTTGTTTCCAATTTTTGACAACGTTACCAAATAAGTAATATAAAAAATATTGTGAAGATGAAAGCCGAAACTGGTTGACTCCACTGATATCACGAAAAAACTGGTAATGATATACAACACATCGCAGCGTAGTTGTTTTTTCATTTAACATGGATAATCCATCGCAATTACACCGTCCATAAAGTTTCTGCGAATTTTTACGTAATCCCATAATCCGTAATTTAAAAGTCCATTTATAATTCATGCACCATTTCCTCTGAGGTCTAACCCAAATGTTTATTTTTTAATTACCATACGCAAGATATTGTTCTGACGCACGAACCACGCCACCTTCACCCCCCTCTTCTGCGCTTGCGTCGCCACCATCGCCGGTTCCGAAGGAAGCGCCAAAAAAGGCCCCGTTGCATAACCCTGCGGTTTCCACTCAGCAGAATTTTTTCCGATTAGATAATTTTTTAATCTTACAAGATCCGTTCCAAAACGGTTCCATTTCCCTAAAACGCGTTTCGTTTTTTCGCGCTGAATACCATTAACTTTTTCTCGATTTTCGACATTTTTTGTAAACATTTGCACGCACTATTAAAATTTATTCATCGCGTCACGCTTTCTGAGAAATACGATAACTCGGATATCTCCATTATGATTTAGCAATGGACGTGTGAACGACTTAACGGTCGACCAGAAAAAATCAGATCGATGTCACTTCCGCCGAAACGCGAGGAATTGGCGCCAAAATGAATCACTAATTAATCGAAGCGAGCACATGCCGTTTTTTTGTTTCTCGTAAACAGCCGCCTACGCTTATTATATTTCGTGAATCACACAATAAATGAATATTTAAATAGGTTTGACGTCTGCCAAGCACATGGACGATGCCTCCATGAATCACTCATTGTTCCCCGAGTGGCATCATTCCGGGCCCCGAAGCCGCTCGACGGTCATCGGGTTTGCGTGTTTGAGGAAACTGTGATCTCCCGCGATGGATTGCTTCGCGAAAGTGGACAGAATCTTGATGAGTTTAAAGGAACTGTAATTGCTATGAAATTTGCGCTATAAATTTGCATTCATCTTTAAATTAGCACTTGTTATTGAGACTTTCGATGTTGCTTCGAAGATATTTCTTCGCCGATGCGGTCGCTACTATCTACGATTGTTTACAATGGTGTGCATATGAATATAAAAATGTGTGTCGTTGCTCTTTTTAAGTGCATATTGTATGTATATGATGTTTCAAGGTTCGCGTCTGGTGAGGACCGCCGCTGTGCCAAAAAGGGGAAGAGGGAAGAATCAAGGTGAAGGAATGGAGGAGTGTTGTAGTTGAAGACACACGAAAACGGATGAAAGAGGAATTAAAGACAAGGACAGGTAGAGAGCAGGAAGGTGACGTCAAGGGGAAAAAGATAAAACTGGAAACAGTGTTTCTCCAAACACGCGTCAAAGAGAATTGCTGAGAAAATAGGTTTACCTTGGACGAAATATATTTCATTTTTAACAGATGTGTAACTATTTCTTCGACAACATAACTTCTTCAGTTTTTGCTAGATGCTCAGAGAAGTAAAAATGATTTGATAATTAAACAGTTGGTATAATAATTTTATCGATTCAGCAGCAAATGCAAAAAAACAAGTCCGTTTTTTAGATTGCGAATTTTATTGTTTTATTATTAGTGTCATGAATTATGATACTTCTATAAGTCGAAATAAAAAGATACCACGAGGCAACGTAACATTTTTTTAAACTTCTTCAGTCACAAAATTAAGGGACTCCAAAAATTCTTTTATATTAAAAAAAAAAAGACATTAAGTGACTCTACGATCTTCTTGAAATTTTTTCAAAACAAACACCCTGGAGTCCGAGATTTCTTTAAAATTTAAAAAAAGACACTAGGAATCCAAGATTTTTTGAAAGATTTTGATAAACAAACACAAAGGTACCCGAGATTTTTTTAAACGTCTTAAAAAAAAGATACTCGGACTCCAAGATTCTTTCAAATTTTTTTTAGAACAAATATTACGGGTATCCCAAGATTCTTTTAAATAGTTTTAAATAAGACACTAGGATACCAAGACTTTTCAAACTTTTTTAAAAACTAAATGCAAGAGACCCGCTAGACTCTTCTAACTCCTTAAAAAACATGAACTAGGAATCCTAAGATTCTTTCATATTTTTTCAGCCAATTTCAACCACTTTTTTGGAAACTTTTAAAATTTTGGAATCATATTTTATTTTTATTTCAATAGATGTCGTGAAGATGATTTCGGCTAACTGGCGGAAGATTATCTACAATTAGACACCAATTTTAGGTCGATTGAAGCAATTTTAAACACTTTTTTGGAAAATTTTTGAAAATTTTTCGTATTTATTGGAACAGATGTGACGGCGATTTTGGATTGGTAATTGGCGAAAGATTGTCAACAATTTGACACCAATTTTCGGTCGAATGAACAAATTTTAACCATTTTTTTGGAACATTTCTAAAAATTTTTAATTCACTTTTCGTATTTGTTTTGAAGCCAATTTTCAGTGGATTGAGCCAATTTCAACCATTTTTTTTATTTTAAAAATTTCAGTCATACATGTGTTTTAGTATTTTACTTTTATATTAACAGATATCGTGAAGGTGATTTCGGATTTGTGGCTGAACCAATTTTAACTATTTTTGTAGAAAATTTTTTGAAAAATTGAAAAATCGACACTAAAATATCAGAAGAAATTGAAAGATCGAAAAACTGAAGAAACGAAAAATTGCAGATGGAAAAACTGATGAAACGAAAAATTGAAACGATGAAAGTTAAAATTCGAAAAAAATAACGAATCAAAAAATTTGAAAGAAGAAAAAATGAATCGAATCGAAAAATTGAGAATCGTACAATCGGAAAATTATGGAATCCTCAAAGTTGTAAAGTTCAAAAACACAACATTGAAACGTTAAATTAAAAACTGAAAAATTAAACGTGGAGAAATATGAAAACTAAAAAAATTGCAAATTAAAAATTAAAGAAATGAAAAATTGAAAAAAAATGTAATTGGTGGAAGATTGTCAACAATTTGACACCGATTTTCGGTCGATTGAATAAATTTTAACCATTTTTTATTTTATTATGCACAATCTGGAACCAATTTTCAGTGGATTGAACGCATTTTAATTATTTTTTTGGAAAATTTTGAAAATTTTTTAACCAGATTTTATCTTTATTGCAATAGAAGTCCTGAAGGTGATTTCGAATTTGTAACTGGCGGAAAATTACTATAATTTGACATCAATTTTCAATCGTTGGAACCAATTTTAACTATTTTTTTTGAAAATTTTTTGAAAATTCGAAAAACTAAAAAATTGAAAAATCGGCAAACTAGAAGATTGGAAAAAATCGAAAAATCGCAAATTGAAGAACTTAAGAAATGAAAAATTGAAACTGAAAAACTAAAAATCCAGAAAGTAAAAATCTAAAAAATTAATGAATCAAAAATGGGAAAGCAAAAATCGGAAAATTATGGAATCCTTAAAGTTGTAAAATCGAAAAACGAATTAATGTCAGGAAATTGAAAAATTAACTTGAATAAGTGAAAAAGTTTTAAAATCCAATATTTGAAAACTGGAAAAATTCTATATTCACAAAATTGAAAAAGTGAAAAATTTTAAAAACTAAATCCAAGGATCCGCGAATCTTCTAACTCTTTAAAAAAACACACACACTAGGACCCTAAGATTCTTTCAATTGTTCAAATAAATACCACGGGAACCTTAGATTCTTTTAAATTCTAAAAAAGGACACTTGGGGCCCCAAGATCCTTTCAAATTTTTCCAAAACAAACACCACAGGTATCCAAGATTCTTTTAAATCATCAAAAAAGACACTAGGGACCCCAACACTATTTGAAATAAGACACTAAGGACTCCAAATGTTTCAAGTTTGAAAAACAACGCAATTTTTTATTCATCAATTTTTCGATTTTCCTACTTTTGAATTTTTAGATTTTCTTTTGAATTTTTCGTTTCTACAACATTACGATGTTGCAATTTTTTTTCGATTTTCTAATTATTCAATTTTTTAAATTTCAAATTTTTCAATTTTTCATTTTTTCAATATTTCGAATTACGTTTCTGCGATTTTTCAACTTTTCCATATTTTAGTTCGTTGATTTTTCATTATTCAACTTTTGAATTTTCGATTTTTTAAATTTTCGTTTCAATTTTACCATTTTGCAATTTTTTTATTCTTCAACTTGCAGATTTAAAAATTTTTCAATTTCACAATTTTGCAGTTTTTAAACTTTAATTTTTTTATTTTTCGATTTTTTAACTTTTAAAATTTGCAATTTTCAATGTACAGATTCTTGGATTTTCAGTTCTAAATTTTTTAATTTTTCATTTCTTCCGTTTTCCAATTACCAATTTTTTGATTTTTCAGCTTTTAGATATTTTAATTTTGGGATTTTTCAGTTTCTTCAGTTTTCGATTTTCCAGCTTTTAAACTTTTTAATTTTTTTTAATTTTTCCGTTGAATTTTACGATTTTGGATTTTTTTGATTTTTTAACCAAGTAGATTTTAAAATTTTTCAATTTCACAATTTTGCGGTTTTTTGACTTTCATTTTTCGATTTTTTAACTTTTAAGATTTTCAATTTTTGAATTTACAGATTCCGGGGTGTTCAGTTCTAAATTTATCAATTTTTCATTTCTGCCGTTTTCTAATTACCAATTTTTCGATTTTTCAACTTTTAGATATTTTAATTTTGGGATTTTTCAGTTCCTTCAGTTTTCGATTTTTCAGCTTTTAAACTTTTTATTTTTTTTAATTTTTCCTTTGAATTTTACGATTTCGCAATTTTTTGATTTTTCAACATGTAGATTCTTTTAGTTTTCAATTTCACAATTATACAGTTTTTCGATTCTTTAGGTTCCAGATTTTTCAAGTTTTTATTTTTAA
Organism: Zophobas atratus; assembly: GCA_022388445.1. Lineage (NCBI taxonomy): Eukaryota > Metazoa > Arthropoda > Insecta > Coleoptera > Tenebrionidae > Zophobas > Zophobas atratus. The sequence continues at coordinate 4,949,278 of CM039448.1, forward strand.
AATTTATCAAATCTTTAACTTTCCAATTTGCTTTTTTGCGAATTTTCAACTTTTTTGTATTTAAATTCTTCTATTTTTCCTTTTTCAACTTTAAACTTTTCAGTTTCATAATTTTGAGTTTTTCGATTTTCAATTTTTCATTTTTCCGTTTTCCAGTTTCCAATTTTTCGATTTTTCAACTTTTAGATATTTTAATTTTGGGATTTTTCAATTTCTTCAGTTTCCGATATTTCAGTTTTTAAACTTAACTTTTTTTTAATTTTCCTTTGAATTTTACGATTTTGCAATTTTTTGATTTTTAACCACGTAGATTTTAAAATTTTTTAATTTCACAATTTTGCAGTTTTTTGACTTTAATTTTTCGATCTTTTTAACTTTGAAAATTTTCAATTTTCAATTTACAGATTCTGGGGTTTTCTGTTTTAAATTTATCAATTTTTCATTTTTTCCGTTTTCCAATTACCAATTTTTCGATTTTTCAAGTTTCAGATATTTTAATTTTGGGATTTTTCAGTTTCTTCAGCTTTCGATTTTTCGGTTTTTAAACTTCTCAATTTTTTTAATTTTTCCTTTGAATTTTACGATTTTGCAATTTTTTTAATTTTCAACCACCTACGTGTTTCTTTTTTCATTTCACAATTTGTATTTTTTCGACTTTAATTTTTTTAATTTTTCGATTTTTTAACTTTTAGATATTTTAATTTTGGGATTTTTCAGTTTCTTCAGTTTTCGATTTTTTAGCTTTAAAACTTTTAAATTTTTTTAATTTTTCCTTTGAATTTTACAATTTTGCAATTTTTTGATTTTTATCCACGTAGATTTTAAAATTTTTCAATTTCACAATTTTGCAGTTTATTGACTTTAATTTTTTTAATTTTGCGATTTTTTAACTTTTAAAATTTTCAATTTTCAATTTACAGATTCTGGGTTTTCAGTTCTAAATTTATCAGTTTTTCATTTCTTCCGTTTTCCAATTAAAAATTTTTCGATTTTCAATTTTTAGATATTTTAATTTTGGGATTTTTTAGTTTCTTTAGTTTTCGATTTTTCAGGTTTTAAACTTTAATTTTTTTTTTTTAATTTTTCCTTTCAATTTCACAATTTTGCAATTTTTTGATTTTTCAACATGTAGATTTTTTATTTTTCAATTTCACAATTTTGCAGTTTTTGGATTTTAATTTTTCGATTTTTTAACTTTTAAAATTTTCACTTTTCAATTTTACAGATTCTGAGGTTTTCAGTTCTAAATTTATCAATTTTTCATTTCTTCGGTTTTCCAATTGCCAATTTTTCGATTTTTCAACATTTAGATATTTTAGGATTTTTTTAGGATTTTTCAGTTTCTTCAGTTTGCGATGTTTCAGCTTTTAAACTATTCATTTTTTTTTATTTTTCCTTTGAATTTTACGATTTTGCAATTTTTTGATTTTGAACCACGTAGATTTTAAAATTTTTCAATTTCACAATTTTGCAGTTTTTTGACTTTAATTTTTCGATTTTTTAACTTTTAAGTTTTACAATTTTCAATTTACAGATTCTGGGATTTTCAGTTCTAAATTGATCAATTTTTCATTTCTTCCGTTTTCCAATTACCAATTTTTCGATTTTTCAACTTTTAGATATTTTAATTTTGAAATTTTTCAGTTTCTTCAGTTTTCGATTTTTCAGCTTTTAAACTTTTAATTTTTTTTATTTTTCCTTTGAATTTTACGATTTCGCAATTTTTTGATTTTCCAACATGTAGATTTTTTATTTTTCAATTTCACAATTTTGCAGTTTTTCGATTTTTCAGGTTCTCGATTTTTCAACTTTTTATTTTTAAAATTTATCAAATCTTTAATTTTCCGATTTGCTTTTTTGCGAATTTTCAACTTTTTTGTATTATAATTCTTCTATTTTCGTTTGAATTTTTCAATTTCATAATTTTGAGTTTTTCGATTTCCAAGTTTTCGATTTTTCAGTTTAAACACCGGATCCCCTAGATTCCCTCAAATTTTTTTAAATAAAACACTAGGGACCCCAAGATTCTTTCAAAATTCTTAAACACTAAATGCAAGCAACCCCCGGGATCCTTTTTTTAATACAAACACAAACTAGAAACCCTAAGATTCTTTTGAATTCTCTCAAAATATATACCACGGCTGTCCGAGATTTGTTTTTTAATTAAAAAATTTTTAATTAAAAACAAATCTCTAGGGACCCTAAGATACTTTCTAATTTATTCAAAAACACAAAGGCGTGCCCAAGATTCTTTTAAATTCTTTAAAATTTAGGGACCTTATGAATCTTTGAATTACTTAAAAAAACACTAGAGACCCCAAGGAACTTCTAAATTCTTTAAAATAAGGCACTAATTTTGAAAACAAAACACAAGAGGCCCCCGAGATTCTTTTAAATTCTTAAAAAAGACACCAGGGACCCCAAATTTTTTTCAAAATTTTGAGAAATAAAAACAATGGAGTCTGAGATTCTTTTAACTCTTAAAAAATACACTAGAAACCCCGAGATTCTTTTAATTTATTTTACAATAACACATTAGGAACCCCAAACTTATTTAAAATTCTTCAAAGTGAGACACTACGACTTCAAGATTCTTTCAAACTTTTTCAAAAACAAAACACACTCGAGATCCCAAATTTCATAAAAAATGTTTCAGGCAAATATTATGAGTTTCTGAGATTCTTTTAAATTTTTTAAAAAGTACTAAGGACACCAAGATTCTTCTGAACTTGTTTGAAAACAACAGATCAGGAGTCCTCAAAATTTTATTAAATTCTAAAAAAAAAAACATTAGGGAATCGAAGATCCTTTCAAATTTTTTCAGAATAAATACCATAGGGGTTCGAGATTCATTTAAATTAAAAAAAAGACACTAGAAACCCCAATATTTTTTCGAATTTGTTAAAAAAAACACACACAAGGGGTCCCCAAAATTTTCTCAAATTTTCTATAGCCCGTTTACCGAACAGATGGAGTGATCACGTGAGCGTCTAAACTTACACGATAGCATCAAAAATGAACATAGAAAGAAACTTCAGCGTAATGTTTGAAAATAGTTTTGCCTGTTAATAAATGCATCTCATATTCCTTGTTTTTGAAATTACATACAGTGTGATCCAAAATGTTTTCAGACTCTCACTTCTTTCCATCGAATTCCGAGATAAGGGTAAAAATTTTAATAATATAAAGCAACCATTGTTGCTACGTCGGACGAAATGGTCTGATTCGATTCTTGAAAATGGTTCTAAAAACCGTAATAAACTAAAAAGACTTTAAGCGAAGCTTCTTCGGGAGGTAAAGGTGCCCAGTTGCTAGTCGCTCAGCGCTCGGTGCGAATTCGAAAAACCTGACGTCTTTATTGAGAATTTACGGTTATTTTTGTGATAAATCGATTTGCAGTAAATGGAACCGCTTCCGTTTATAATTTTCAATTGTAATCATTTTGTTGAAAAAGTCGCGCTTCGTGAAAGGTTCTTTGTGCCGTTCGTAATGCTCCGGTTCGACGTCTGTCTATAGTTCTGCGAAGAGGTGGAATTTGCTTAAGCCCCTCTACCTTTTTCGTAAACTGCTCATTATCCGCTCTTTCGCGAATCGTTTCGTAACCGGGAACGAAAAATTACTCAACGGAAAAATTCATCGAAATGCCATGGTCAGCGGGGTTAAAAATATCGCGTTACGTGGAAGGGGATTCCCGGAAATCCCGGTCAACAAGTAAACAATGCGTACCCCCGGACCCTTATTAATTGCATTCTGCCAACTTAGCAAAATCCCAATCTGCCGTGACCGCATCTCCAAGGGTGTGTCGGTGACACCTCCGTAATTACCCCGGCGTGGATATTTTGACAGCACCAGCCCTCGCCCTCTTGATCTTTATTAAACCGTCAACGCTTCTTAATTAATCCAGTTGGCTGCGAAAAGCGCGCGCTTTTCGAAGCGAGGATGTGCGTGACGAGTCGTGACGTATCGAAAAAATTTTCGCGCCGCGGTGATGAAAAAGCGCAATGCTCGACGGATTCTCGAACTTTCGATTTTCATGCTTTGTAAATTCTGCTTTCGGAAATCGACTGTGTAATCAAGTCGCTGATTATCGTTTGTAATATTTACAGTTTCGATTTTTTTGTTGTTTATTTAGCGCAATTGTGGCGTTTTATAACCTCCCACGATTGCTTTTTCTTTTTTATGCAGAATTGCGTTCCAAATAGAACGTGAAGGTGTAGACGTTTCTGGGAACGGCGCGCAGTTTTGGCAAATTAGCGAGATGGTGAAAATTCTTCGGAATTAACGTCACCGGCGTTCCGAAAAATTACGCACGGATTCGGAAAAAAGATGTAGGTGATGACTTGCATTTATACTAGAAGGCGCCTCAACACGTAAGGGAAAGGTACTGGAAGGTGTGGCCAAATTTTGTTCCAAAGCTTACCACGAACAAAGATTTTTTTTAACGATAGGTAACTGTATTGTTTACACTGGCGTTCTTTGGTCGAGGTTATGAGGCTAAAATATTGTTTTTAACATGTTTGAACATAGTGAGACGTGAAGTCACCGCTACAAGACTGACTGATGTTTAAGCTAACAACGAAGGCGTTGACACAACTGAATTCACTAAGTATCAAGTTCTATGTTTTCTTTCTTACGGCTCATCGAGCTCACTTTTTTTGTATTGTAGATTTTGGACTATGAAAAAGTAGTCCCTATTTCCGTGCGATTTTATTGAACTGATCATCTGCAAAACTACTGGACTACTTGTCAAATTTTATATGTATTTTGAAAAAATCGTATACATTTTTTCTGATCAAAACAACCAAAAAACTGAGGACGCCACCTCAAAATTCAAGATTTCAAGATTTTTGATTGAAAATTTACACCATAGCTGCATTTTTTTAAATGTTTTTAAAGGTTAAAAAAAAATGGTCCTATTTAAAAATTCTCAACTCCGCCATCCTTAAAAATGGAGACCCGGATTATTTATAAACCGTTTTCAGTCACCTTGTCTTAGAATAGAGAGAATCGTGAAATAAGGAGCACAAAAATAGAAGTTATTTTAATACAAAATTTGATTACTATAAAAATTTTAAGTTTCTTGTTATCGAAATAAATCTACACATATTAAGAAAAAAGAGGCAAAATGTAGCCCCGCCCACCCACCCAATCTCAATTGTGATGATTTTTTTATTCATCGTGAGCCAAAAAGGCTAAACTTAACTGCAAAATCCTTAAGAAATTAAAAACATGTTTTTGTGTATCGTATTGTTCAAAGAACACTATGTAGATTATGAAAAAATTAAGCTAAAGATTAGACCCCACCCATACCAGCCCTGATCTCAATTCTCCATTTTCATTCGTTGGCAAACCTAGGGGCGGTGCCTAATTGCAAAAATTCATATTTCCTTACAAAAATTTACCATTTTAAACATGTTTTAAGTTTCTAAGAATAAAAAAAATCATCACAATTGAGATATTATTTTAACCATGTTCTAAGTTTCTTGTCATGAAAAGAAGGCTATGTATATTAAAAAAAAGGCAAAATATAAGCCCCACCCACCCACCCTATCTCAATTCTGATGATTTTTTTATTCGTCGTAAGCCGAGTGGCAGAGCCTTATTGCAAAATCCATATTTCCTTACAAAAACTTACCATTTTATACGTGTTTTAAGTTTCTAAGAATAAAAAAAATCATTACAATTGACATGGGGTGGGTGGGCGGGGTTAATATTTTCCGTTGTTTTCTTAATAAACATAGTATTCTTTGAACAACGCTACTCAAAAATATGTTTTTAATTTCTTGTAAAGAAATACATTTTTTGCAGTTAAGCTCCGCCTCTTAGGTTCACGGCGAATACAAAAAATCATCACAATTGAAATAGGGTGGGTGGGCGGGCTTACATTTTGCCTTTTCGTTTTAATGTGTGTAGACTTTATTTCACGACATGAGACTTAAAACATGTTTAAAATGGTAAATTTGTACAACGAAATATCGATTTTGCAATTAGGCTCCGCCCCATGATTGATATTTCCTTACAAAAATATACCATTTTAACCATGTTTTAAGTTTCTTGTTGTAAAAAGATGGCTATGTATGTCAAAAAAGAGGCAAAATATAAGCCCGCCCCACCCACCCACCCCATCTCAATTCTGATGATTTTTTTATTCGTCGTAAGCCGAGAGGCAAAGCTTAATTGCAAAATCCATATTTCCTTACAAAAATTTACCATTTTAAACATGGTTCAAGTTGCTAAGAATAAAAAAATTATCACAATTGAGATGAGGTGGGTGGGCGGGGATTAATATTTTCCCTTAATTTCTTAATATACATAGTATTCTTTGAACAACGATAGTCAAAAGTATGTTTTTAATTTCTTGTAAAGAAATAAATATTTTGCAGTTAAGCTCCGCCCCCTTGGTTAACGGTGAATAAAAAAGAATCATTACAATTGAGACAGGGCGGGTGGCGGGCTTACACTTTGCCTTTACATTTTAATATGTGTAGACTTTTTTCACGACATGAAACTTAAAACATGTTTAAAATGGAAAATTTGTACAACGAAATATCGATTTTGCAATTAGGCTCGGCCCAATAATTCATATTTCCTTACAAAAATATACTATTTTAACATGTTCTAAGTTTTTTGTCATGAAAAAATGGCTATGTATATTAAAAAAAACAGGCAAAATATAAGCCCCACCCACCCACCCGATCTCAATTGTGATGATTTTTTTTATTCGTCGTAAGCCGAGGGGCAGAGCTTAATTGCAAAATCCATATTTCCTTACAAAAATTGACCATTTTAAACATGTTTTCAGTTTCTAAGAATAAAAAAATCATCACAATTGAGATGGGGTGGGTGGGCGGGGGTTAATATTTTCCGTTATTTTCTTAATATACATAGAACAACGATACTCAAAAATATGTTTTTAATTTCTTGTAAAGAAATAAGTATTTTGCAGTTAAGATCCCCCTCCTTGGTTCACGGCAAATAAAAAAGGATCATCACAATTGAGATAGGGTGGGTGGCGGGCCTACATTTTGCCTTTCCATTTTAATTTGTGTAGACTTTTTTTCACGACATGAAACTTAAAACATGTTTAAAATTGAAAATTTGTACAACGAAATATCGATTTTGCAATTAGGCTCCGCCCCATTATTCATATTTCCTTACAAAAATATACCATTTTAACCATGTTTTAAGTTTCTCGTTGTCAAAAGATGGCTAAGTATGTCAAAAAAAAAGGAAAATATAAGCCCCACCCACCCACCCTATCTTAATTCTGATGATTTTTTTATTCGTCGTAAGCCGATAGACAAAGCTTAATTGCAAAATCCATATTTCCTTACAAAAATTTACCATTTTAAACGTGTTTTAAGTTTCTAAGAATAAAAAAATCATCACAATTGAGATGGGGTGGGTGGGCGGGGATTAATATTTTCCGTTATTTTCTTAATATACTTAGTTTTCTTTGAACAACGATACTAAAAAATATTTTTTTAATTTCTTCTAAAGAAATAAGTATTTTGTAGTTAAGCTCCGCCCCCTTGATTCACGTCGAATTAAAAAGGATCATCACAATTGAGATAGGCGGGGTGGGTAGGTTTACGCTTTGCCTTTTTGTTTTAATATGTGTAGACGTCTTTTCACGACATGAAACTTAAAACATGTTTAAAATGGAAAATTTGTACAACGAAATATCGATTTTGCAATTAGGCTCCACCCCATAATTCATATTTCCTTACAAAAATATACCATTTTAACCATGTTTTAAGTTTCTTGTTGTAAAAAGATCGCTATGAATGTTAAAGAAAAGGCAAAATATAAGCCCCACCCACCCACCCTATCCCATTTCTGATGACTTTTTTTTGGTGTAAGCCGAGGGGCAGGGCCTAATTGCAAAATCCATATTTCTTAACAAAAATTTACCATTTTAAACGTGTTTTAAGTTTATAATAATAAATAAATCATCACAATTGAGATGGGGTGGGTGGGCGGGGTAAATATTGTCCCTTATTTTATTAATATACATAGTATTCTTTGAACAACGATACTCAAAAACATATTTTTAATTTCTTCTAAAAAAATAAGTATTTTGCAGTTAAGCTCCGCCTCTTTGGTTCACAGCGAATAAAAAAAATCATCACAATCGAGACAGGGTGGGTGGGCGGGCTTACACTTCGTGTTTTTGTTTCAATGTGATTGTGTAGACTTCTTTTCACAACATGAAACTTAAAACGTGTTTAAAATGAAAAATTCGACAGAACTTCCTCGCTTCAAAACAAATTCTGCCTCTCTGAAAAATTGTAAAATTTGATTTTGCGGAATTTTACTTTTTCGCCTTCGCTGGGACTCCCGAAAAAGTTTCACATTCTTAAAAAAAAGTCATTTGGGACCCCCGAGAAGGTTCCACATTCTTAAAAAACGACATTTGGCGTCCCCGAGAAGGTTTTACATTTTTTAAAAGACAGTTGGGACCCTCGAGAAGGTTTCGCTTTTTTTAAAAAGACAGTTGGGACCCCGGAAAAGGTTTAACAATCTTAAAAAATACATTAAATTTGGTGCCGCCGAGGTTCTACATTTTTAAAAAAGACAGTTGGGACGCCCGAGAAGGTTTTACATTTTGAAAGAAGACAATTGGGACCCTCGAGAAGGTTTCGCCTTCTTTAAAAAATGACAGTTGGGACCCCCGAGAAGGTTTCACATTAAAAAAAGACATTTGGCCCCCGAGACGGTTTTTTCATTTTTAAAAAAGACAGTAGGGACCCCTCATAAGGTTTCACATTCTAAGAAATTCATTTAATGCGCCTGAAAATTTGCCCCCCGCCAAGGTTTTATATTTTTAAAAAACACAATTGGGACCTTCAAGAAGATTTCACCTTCTTAAAAAAAACATTAAATTTGGAAGGTTTTATAAGTTTTAAATAAAGAGGAGTGTATTCTCACCTTTCCTAGAAAGTATTGTAATTTCATCAATAAAAAATTTGTTATGATAGACTAAACATAGATAACACACAATGCGAGAGAAAAACAGAAAATAAAAAAAAAGAAAGGCCAAGTTTGGAATCGAACGCGCGACATCGGGTCCGCATTCCTGACTCGTAGCTACTAAACCACGACCGGAAGGTCTTACACTAATGGTAAACTATTTTTATGCCGTATATTATGCTTTTGTAAAAATTTGGACGATTGGGGAAAAACTCAAAGCGGATTTGAGTACCACATTTTAGAACTATATTGTTGCATAACATTTAAATCAATTAAACGTAGAATTATTTTAAATAACGTCATTAAATTGTTGGTGGGGATGATTAGCAACATTTTGGTTAACATTTAACCATCTACATTATATGTCTAATATACATACAAAATTTGGCAACAATCGGTCCAGCAGTTTCGTATCTATAGACCCCAGACAGACAGACAGACGGAAACGGGAGACTACTTTTTTCGTACTCTACGGGTCATGAAACGTCGAGAAAATATAAAAGTGGCCATTAGCTTACTCTCGGGAAGTAAAAATACATATGGACAGGTAATGAATTAATGAGTTAAGTGTTTTGGCCTAGTTTAAATGAAACATGGAACATACAGATCCAAGTTATTTTAATAAAAAAATTACACACATGTCTGAAAAACCAACACAAAAACGTTATTATCCCCACGACACCGAAAATTTCAACAAACAGTCGACGCGTTTCATCAGCTACGCTGTCATCTTCTCGAACAAAACTAACCTCAGGCTAACACTCGGTGCCCTTATAATTATTGCAGGTGCTTTCGAGATAAATGCTTCAGTGTGATTACTGCCGAGGAAAGACAAACAATTTTTCTAAATTTTTATAATATTCCGATTAAACACCTACAAGACTCGGATTTGCGCGGATTTATGAATTTGGGGCCCGTAAAACAAAGAAGATCTCGGAAATAATTGAGGTCTGGTCTTGTGGAATATTCAAAATCTGACGAAGACGAAAACACGAGAACAAAGTTTGAACACTCGTGTTACTAAATCTATAAGGTAAGGACGAAGGAAGCTGGTGCAAGCGAGTACAAAGAAGCTTGAGTGTGCGAAAGAGGATTTCTTAACTTGTGTGGTACTAACTCTGGATGACATGAAATTTCCGATTGAGGAAAAAGGACGTCATAGGAAAAGACTTAGGGCATTACCATTGGAAATACAAAATTTAATTGAAAAATCGTATCAAACCTTACAAGCCTACGCAGTCCCATTATTTATTATTCAAGACACAAGTCCAATTGTTATTACCCATCGGAAACTTTAAGCATCAAACATTTACATAGATCTTTTATAGAAGAAAATAAAACTCGCGTAACGTATAGCAGTTTTGGCCAGTCTTTCACGAAAAATTCAACTTTAAATTTGATTTGCCGAGAACTGACTCGTACAATGTGCAACTTTTTAAAAAAACTATTATCATTCTATTATTAAGCAAGCCGTCCCTTCAAACCCGTCTTCCGCGCTCCACCTACCTTGCGAGTCCTGCTTGTACGAGCTCTGCGAGCCCTCGCTGCTCTGCGACGACGCCGCCCCCCGTTTTTTGTACGCCTCGAAGTCCCTGAGGTGCGTCGTGAAGGGCCCTTCGAGGAAGGGCCGCTGCAGGCCGATCGCCCGGTAGGTGGTGTGCTGTCCGGCTGCGGGAAAACAGGCTTGTAACTTTGTGCAGAAAGGGCGAAAGGGTGGAGGGCCGAGAGGGCGATGCAGAACAATCCGCACGCTGGTGCATGCAGGAAGCCATCAGGTCTGCTATGCAATCATTTCCGGCCTACACCATTTCCGCCACCATTAATACTAAATTATTTGTAGAATTTTGCGTCCACTGATGACCCGACATCTGTTAATGATTTGTCCTAATTAACCCACACCGCCGCCGGGCGGCGGGATTGCGGCACGTCGGAATCACGCGCTTTCGGCGCGGGGAAGCCGACGGCAATAGCGGGGGTACGAGTGGAGATATCGATGTGCGGGAAACAAAACCAAATCTGTCGTAGAACTGATGTGCTTAAGGTGTTTGTTTTCGGTACTTGAGTACTTAGAAAGACCCGTTTGCAGCTGATGATATTTCTTAAGTCACGTTACTTTCACGACTCCAAGGTTACTGTATGATTCAGCTAAATGTATATTTTGTTTGGTAAAATAACGTGAAAGTTAGGAAAAATACGGACTTTTGTGAAATAATAATGATTACGCACTTGGAAATTTATTCATTAGAAAAAAAGCGACATTCTGCATATCAAGCTCGCTTTTTATTGTTGTACATATTTGTTTTAAAAATAGTTGTGTTAGGTTTTTTATTAAATGGGTTAGTACCACCTGGCACTTTTCGATAATTGTTTCAACAAGATGGTGCCCGACTTCACCAACTTCGCTCTTATGCGAAGAACGCAGTAGGTGACATTCGTCGTAAAAAAAATGAATCAGCGTGATTAAACTGCGACTCTTCCTTTTGGCTTCCATACTAGATATTTTATGCAAACATGAAAGACCTATGGTTTTTCCCATTAGTAAAAAAAATTGTGTTGCAACTGTGGTCACTGCGTGTGCAACCATCGCAAATTTTATAATCGTCGCTAAAATCAACCCGAGGAAGCCTATTTTAAGTCATTTAGTTAACTAAAATGGTCGACGATGAGAGAGAAGGCGACTGTGCAACAGAGACGGACACAGAGGAAGGTGACGTCAAAAGGAAATGAAGATAAAACAAAAGAAAGCGATTAAATCATTAAGTGTATTATGTTTAAATTTATCCATTTTACAGCTGAATAATAATCCGGTAGTTGAATTAATAAAGAATGAAAAAAATGAGTGGTTCCTCGACCGAGCGACTTCCCCACGTATTAAAAAAATTGTGTTAAAAAATTTAAAACGGTGTCCAAGTTTGTCCAAATCGGCTCTATTGTCTCCCACTGGTTCTCTCTGCCGCTGCGAGTCGGCCAGCAAATGGTGTAATTACTTACAAAATAATGAGCTAGTAATTGCAGCAATAGCAGATTTGTAAATTGCTAATCTGACGCATTTGTCAGTGGATTGGTTCTGTATGCGTGCTCTCTCTACACGTCCATCACCACTGCAACATCGGTTTAATGAAATTTCAACCCTTTCACATCGGATTTCGATATTTTTAATTCAGCTCCCGTAATGATGGCAATAATAAAAACCGACCCATCGAAATCTGTTTATGATAATTTGAATAAATCGAGATTTAGAGAATGAACATTACACAGCGTAATTATAATAAATGGACGCATTAATAAAAAGAGGAGCCGAAATTTATGGCACCATTCCAAACACCGACACTGCATTATTTATGGATTACGCGATCGCCATAAGTCACACTTTTACGTTTGGAATTGAACGATTTTCAGGTACAACGAAGTGTGTGGAAGACGCGTTATCCACGACGTTTAGTTCTGTGGTTTTCGACTCTCTATCGTAGCTATTTCTGTTGACAATTTATCTAGTACTCAGAAAATTCAAAAACCGCTGAAGCACCTTCATTTAAAATTTCATAGTTGTGATGATTAAGACACCGAATTTCAAACGACGTGTAAAAACTGCTCGGAAAATTCTTGCTACAGTTCGGCGAATATTTTGCTTGATGTGTCAAAGGAATTCCGGCTGAGATATTGGATGGTTATTTAGTGGGAGACGAGTTTCCCCCGCGTCATTTTAATAGAATTTAATTGCAGCAATCCCCGAAAAGTATCGCCGAGTAAGATGCTGTGAGAACTTTAGTGTTTTTGCTGATAACTGGTGATTTCCTGTCGAGGGTGATAACGAAACAACGTGAACTAAATGCGTGTGAGAACGAACAATTAGCGATAGTGGTGGCAGATTGGGAATTTTGACCACTTTATCGGGGTGGGAAGAGATGCAGGTGATAGCACACGAGGGCTGAAACAAAAACAGTGATGTTGCTCGTGCGCCCCCGCTCCTACCAGCGCGTAATCACCCAAAAACCAACACCAAAATCACGATCGCTTAATTTATTTGTCCGCGACCACAGTCGTCGTTAGGTGCAGCCCCCAATCTAGCATCTGTCGTTTGTCCCAAACGGGCCAATTTTAAAGTCATCATCCCCGCCCGGCCCCACCCTAACATGTCAATCGAGCGATCACTGACTTTCCGAAAAAAATCCGGCTCTTGGAAAAAAATTAATAAACCGAAAACGGCCTGCGTCGATATATCACTCGGTAATAATTTGTAAAGTCGCTTGTAAATTGGATTTCAGGATTCGTGATCGCGGCCGTCTATGATTATGACGGATCAGAAGCGGGATTCTATTAGCCATCGAGCTTATTTACTCTATCATTACCGAGCGGTTTCGTGGGGCAATTTACTAACCCATCTAGTTGCTACTGGATGTGTTTTAGAACTTTCCGCATTTGTTTCCAGTGGCGTTTTTTTGGCCGCCGGCCAGCGGCGGCTGCCGCGAGCTAATATTTGTTCGGAGGTGGCAAATATTTACTAATAATTTGGTCATTAAAAGAGGTGGGATTGAGCAGTTTTGAGTGCAATTGTCATAAAAATTGAATTAAACAATAATAATAATAATAATAAGGCTAACAACATTTTTTTATCAAAAAAGCTTGAACTTCTCTCAATGGATTCATTTTTGCTTTTAGGAAACACTTTGGTTTCAAAATTTTCAGCCACAGAAATTTTCTCTAAGAAAAAGTTGCACATTGTGTATACTTACGCGAGTTAATTTCTCTATAAAAGATCTAATAAGTAGACACTTAAAATTTCCGTCGGTAATAACAACTGGAATTGTGTCTTGAATAATAATGGGACTGTGTAGGCTTGTAAGGTTATATACGATTTTTCAATTAAATTTTGTATTTCCAATGGTAATGCCCTAAGTATTTTCCTACGACGTCCTCTTTCCTCAATGGGAAATTTCATTAGCTTACAAAGCCTTAATTGTAGTTGCCTGAGTCATCCAGGGTTAGCACCACACAAATTAAGAAATCCTCTTTTCCTATAAAATTGTTGAAAAATTGTTTGTCTTAACTCGCCAGTAATCACATTGAAGCATTTATCTCGAAAGCACCTGCAATAAGAGCACCAAGTGTTGATCTGAGGTTAGTTTTGTTCGAGAAGATGACATCGTAGCTGCTGAAACGCGTCGACTGTTTGTTGAAATTTTCGGTGCCGTGGGGATAATAACGTTTTTGTGTTAGTCAAAGGTGTTTGAAAAGAAAACATCAAAATTGTATGACAACTTTTGTAATTTAAGTTTGAAATCTTGCACTCGTTTTAAGGTCATAGGGAGCATGGTAAATCCTAATTAAAATTTATCCGTTTATCCCGTCCCAAAAAATCAATTACGTCATCCTACAATTTTGCAAGAATAAATCCTATTTAAAATAAGCAAAATATTATGACTCCACACGTATGGTTGGTTTATCAATGCATTAATATTTTCTATAATTACTAATACAGTCAGATTCAATAAAAAAATTAAAAAATGAGTCAGTTTCATTTCTCTGAACGTTTTATAACTTTAGACCAATTTTACTTCCCGAGTGTAAGCTAAGGAAGTATATTAATCGAGTCCATCGGACGAATTGCCACTTTTACAATTTCTCGACGTTTCATGGCCCCTAGAGAACGAAAAAAGTAGTCTCCTTTTTCCGTCTGTCTGTCTGGTGTCTGTAAACATTTTTATTAGACACGTATTGAAACTGTCAACCCGATTGATGCCAAATTTTGTATGTATATGAGAAATATCATGTAGATGGTTAAATGCTAACCAAAATTTTGCTAATCATCCCCACCAACAATTTGATGACGTCATTTCAACCTTCTCGAGGGTCTCAACAGTCTTTTTTTAAGAATGTGAAACCTTCTCGGGGTCCCAACTGTCTTTTATAAAAATGTAAAACCTTCTCGGAGGCCCCAAATGGTTTTTTTTTCTTAATGTGAAACCTTCTCGGGGGTCCCAACTGTCCTTTTTTAAAGAACGCGAAACCTTCTCGGGGGCGCCAAGTGTATTTTTTTAAGAAGATGAAACCTTTTTTTATTACACTGTGACTAGTAGCTTCTATATTTTTTTAATCCATAGAGGTAATTACGAAAAAGTAAAATTCCGCAAAATCAAAGTTTATAATTTTTCAGAGAAGCAGTATTTGTTGGACTGTAGTTTAGAAACGAGGGAATTTCTGCCGCAATAACTTTCGACGAATTTTTTAAATAAAACCTGAACGTGCTCGCTGCGCTCGCATTCTAAGCGTTCTTTTTTTAAAATTTAATTTCAGAAGTATTTAAGAAAAAGTCTTAGCGGAGTTGTTTGGATTCAATAATTGAAATAATAAATCTCTAGATTTAAAAAAACACACCTTCGGGTCTCCTTATTTAGTAGTCACAATTGTTTTTAAGATTCACTTTTTTGTAGACGATAATTTTTTTGTCAATAATTTAGCTTCTCAGGGACATCACTGAATTATTTTTAATTACACCTGCACGTGCTCGCTGCGCTCGCGTTCTAAACGTTCTTTTTTTGAAATTTAGTCACACAGAAGGGATTCAGAAAGATTCTCAACGAAACTGTATATTCTCTCTGACTTTAGTATTTAGAAACATTTTCAAGATTCATTTTTTTAGACACTAAAAAATTTTGTCATTAATAATAATTTAGCTTCTCAGAGACATCGACGAATAATTTTGATTAATACCTAAACGTGCTCGTTGCATTATTTCATTCATTTTGGAGATTTTGGAAGAATGGAAGAAATTTTCGAAGAAATAAAACCCAAAAAAAATTCTGCAAATTGAAATCACAGTCTGTTAATAATAATTTCCGAAGATGTTATGCTCCGCACCAAGATTTTCAAAATATTCGGTTTCAAAATCGAGTTTTCAAAATATTCCAAAAATTGTCTTATACCATTTTGGTGATTCTGGAAAAATGGTAGAAATTTTGGAAGAAATAAAATCCAAAAAAAAAAACTCGAAATCAAAATCAACAAAAGAATCTTTCGATGATTTTCCAAGGTGCTATGGTTCCAGACCTACATTTTCGAAATATTTTATTCCAAATTTTAATTTTAAAATATTCCAAATTTGCGTTATTGTGCTTAAGATCATTTTAGTGATTCAAAAAAAATGATATGTATGTATATTTTCTAAGAAATAAAATAAAAAAAAATTCAACAACAGAACGCAAACTTTCAAAAGTACTGCGAAACCAGAATAAAATTTTCGAAATATTCTGCTACTTCAAATTCAGATGTTTAAAATATCCCAATATTTGCAATTATATAATTATGTAAATTTCCTTAAACAAATTTTCAATTATAAACATGTTTTAAGTTTCATGTTGTGAAAAAAAGTCTACACATATTAAAACAAAAATTGGTCTAAAGAGTTTAGACAGTACTTCCCTCGCTGTCGGAAACTTGACGACTGCATGCCTATTGTGTTTTTTTTTCTCATTACATTTTTGTAGTGGGAATTTAAAAAAAAATTGCGATGACGTCATCAACATTTTTGCAAGGACACGTATATCAGTTGGGATAGATGTAGTGTAATACTAAGAATAAAATTATTATATTCTCAAATTTTCGGGAAAATGAATTGGGTCGTTTGAATATTGATTTGTAATAATCAATAAAATAACGAAACAATTTACTCACGTATACCTACGTATCAGAGGCAACTAAAAATCGTGTATGTATAAACATTGTTAATTTAAGATGACAGGCGTAACAGCATACGTGAGAGCCAAACACAGAAACTGTAAACAAAACGACCGTCGGTTTTATTGCTTCGACTTCCGCTTATTATATAAAACATTGGGTTTTATTTTAATTCTTGACGGTGAAATTCACAATTGTTTGATTATAAACATGTCTATTTCGCATTCGCGGAACCAAGTGACCGCATAAAACAAATGCAGATCTGTAACGTTAAAGTCGATGTAAATAAGCGTGCTACCCTTATGTTTCAACCGAGTTTTTCCTTTAACAAATTTTGTGTCTACCAAATTGGGTTGGTTGGGGTGTAATACTAATAATAAGTGTTGCCTTTAATTTAATCAATAAAATAAATTGACTTCATTAATTTTTTTGAACCACCTCTTAAGAAAATCTAAAAAATATGAATGGAATGATAAATCACAAGTACAAACTCATCATATTTTTTACATTTTAGATAGGATTTATTCAGCAAAATTTAAGGGTGACGTCATCAATTTTTTTAGGAGGGATGAACAAATACATTTTGAACAAAAGTTTACCATGCTTATAATAACTTTAAAATATTCCCAAGATTTCAAAGCATTCGGTTTTGTAATTCCTGATTAAATCGATAAAATAAATTCACGCCTTCATTAATTTTTTTCAGTCACCCTGCATATGCAAATCCAAAAATATGAATGGAATGATAAATCACAAGTACAGACTCATCATATTTTGTACATTTTAGATGCGATTTATTCGGAAAACTTTCGAGCTGACGTCATCAAGTTTTTGGAGGGGATAAGCAAATATATTTTGACTAAACATTTATTATGCTCTTTATGACCTTAAAACATCTGCAAGATTTCAGAGCATTCGGTTTTGTAGTTCCTGATTAAATCAATAAAATAAATTTACGCATTCATTAATTTTTTTGAGTCACTCTGTATATGCAAATCCAAAAAATATGAATGGAGTGATAAATGACAAGTACAGGCTCATCATATTTTGTACATTTTAGATATGATTTATTCCACAAACTTTTGAGCTGACGTCATCAAGTTTTTGGAGGGGATAAGCAAATATTTTTTGACTAAAGATTTATGATGCTCTTTATAGCCTTAAAACATCTGCAACATTTCAAAGCATTCTGGTTAGCAGATTAAAAATTAAATTTCAAAATGTTGTTTTATAATTTTGATTTTTTTTCCAAAAATCTGGACGTTTCGGGTGAAAAGTCGATTCAGAGTTGTAAACTACATGTGTAGGACTATGTTATTTTATACAATTGAAAACCCATTTACTATGTACAATTTTGAAGTGACGTCATCGCTTTAGTGGTGGGGATGATTCGACAAATTTTGGTTAGCGTTTTACCATCTACATGATATTCTTAATATAAGTACAAAATTTCACAACAATCGGTAGAGTACTTTCGGAGATTATCTGTCTAATAAAAATCCGTGACAACAGACGGACAGACGGACAGACGGACAGACGGACAGACGGACAGACGGACAGACGGACAGACGGACAGACGGACAGACAGACGGAAATGGGAGACCTATTTCTTCGTCTTCTAGGGGTCATGAAAGATCGAGAAAACGTAAAAGTAGAGAGTCGGCCGACGGACTCGATTACAATACTTCCTTTGCTTACGCTCGGGAAGTAAAAAGGCAAAATATAAACCCGCCCACCCGCCCTGTCTTAATTGTGATGATTTTTTTTATTCGCTCTCCTTGGACTCTCGACGATTAAAAAAAAAATCATCACAATTGAGGTAGGGCGGGTGGGCGGGGTTTATATTTTACCTTTTTTCTTAATATACGTAGTCGTATAAAAGTCTGGAAAAATATTAAAAATGTTTGAAGAAAAAAATCCAAAAAAAAAGCTCGAAATCAAACTCAAGAAAAAAATCTTTCGTTGATTTTCAAAAGTGCCATGGTTCCAGACCAAGATTTTCGAAATATTTTGTTTGAAATTTAAATTTTAAAATATTCTAAAAATTGCGTTAAGAGCATTTTAGTGATTCTGGAAAAATGGTCTGTATATTTTCGAAGAAATAAAATCGAAAAAAATTCAACAATAGAACTTAAACTTTCAAAATTACTGTGAACCCAGACAAAATTTTGGAAATATTCCGTTGCTTCAAATTCAGATGTTT
Source organism: Zophobas atratus (assembly GCA_022388445.1). NCBI lineage: Eukaryota > Metazoa > Arthropoda > Insecta > Coleoptera > Tenebrionidae > Zophobas > Zophobas atratus. Next base: position 4,968,128 of record CM039448.1, read on the forward strand.
AAAATATCCCAATATATAAATTTTGCAATTATATAATTATGTATATTTCCTTAAACAAATTTTCCATTTTAAACATGTTTTAAGTGTCACTTGTGAAAAGAAGTCTACATATATTAAAACAAAAAGAAAAAATGAAAGCCCGCCCACCCGCCCTATCTCAATTGTGATGATTTTTTTTATTCGCCCTGAACCAAGAGGGCGGAACTTAACTGCAAAATACCTATTTCTGTACAAGAATTAAAAACATTTTTGTAAGGAAAAATGGATTTTGCAGGTCTGCCAACCAATGAAAACTTCATTACTATTTAGATCAAGGCAGGTATGGGTGGGGCTTAATCTTTGGCTTTAATTTTTTCTTAATATACGTAGTATTCTTTGAATAACATGATACTCAAAAACATGTCTTCCATGGTAATTTCTGGTAGAGAAATAATAAGGATTCAGCAATTAAATTCCGCTCCTTGGACTCTCGACCATTAAAAAAAAATCATCACAATTGAGGTAGGGCGGGTGGGCGGGGTTTATATTTTACCTTTTTTCTTAATATACATAGTCGTATAAAAGTCTGGAAATGTGGTAGAAATTTTTGAAGAAATAAAATCCAAAAAAAAGCTCGAAATCAAACTCAAGAAAAGAATCTTTCGTTGATTTTCAAAAGTGCCATGGTTCCAGACCAAGATTTTCGAAATATTTTGTTTGAAATTTAAATTTTAAAATATTCTAAAAATTGCGTTAAGAGCACTTTAGTGATTCTGGAAAAATGGTCTGTATATTTTCGAAGAAATAAAATCGAAAAAAAATTCAACAACAGAACTTAAACTTTCAAAAGTACTGTGAACCCAGACAAAATTTTCGAAATATTCCGTTGCTTCAAATTCAGATGTTTAAAATATCCCAATATATCAATTTTGCAATTATATAATTATGTATATTTCCTTGTACAAATTTTCCATTTTCAACATGTTTTAAGTTTCATGTTGTGAAAAGAAGTCTACACATCTTAAAACAAAAAGGCAAAATGTAAACCCGCCCACCCGCCCTATCTCAATTGTGATGATTTTTCTTATTCGCCGTGAACCAAGGGGGCGTAGCTTAGCTGCAAAATACCCATTTCTTTACAAGAATTAAAAACATGTTTTTGAGTATCGTGTTGTACAAAGAATACTGTGTATATTAACAAAAAAAGCCAAAATATAAACCCCGCCCACCCACCCCATCTCGATTGTGATGATTTTTTTTATTCTTAGAAACTTAAAACACATTTAAAATGGTAAATTTTTGTAAGGAAATATGGATTTTTCCAATTAAGCTCCGCCCCTAGGTCTACTAACGAATGAAAACTTCACTACTACTATTACTATTTAGATCAGGGCAAATACGGGTGGGGTTTAATCTTTGGCTTTAATGTTTTCTTAATATACATAGTATTTCTTAAATAACGCTTTGCTCAAAAATATGTCTTACATGGTAATGTCTTGTAGAGAAATAATAAGGATTTTGCAATTAAATTCCGCTCCTTTGTCTATCGACTTTTTCGATTAAAAAAAATCATCACAATTGAGATAGGGTGGGTGGGCGGGGCTTATATTTTGCCTTTTGTCTTAATATACGTAGTCGTCTTTTCAGAACAAGAAACTTAGAACATGTTTAAAATGGTAAATTCTTGTAGATAAATACGGATCTTGCAATTAAGCTCCGCCCCTCAATCTGACAACAAATCAAATATTCATCACAATTGAAAATTGAGATCAGGGCGGGTATGGGTGGGGCCTAATCTTTGGCTGTATTTTTTGAACAACACGATATTCAAAAACATGTTTTTAATTTCTTGTAGAAAAATAAGGGTTTTGCAGCTAAGTTCCGCCACCTTGACTCACAACGAATAAAAAAAATCACCACAATTGAGATGGGGTGGGCGGGCGGGGTTACGTTTTTCCATTTTACTTCCCGAGCGTAAGCAAAGGAAGTATTGTAATCGAGTCCGTCGGCCGACTCTCTACTTTTACGTTTTCTCGATCTTTCATGACCCCTAGAAGACGAAGAAATAGGTCTCCCATTTCCGTCTGTCTGTCCGTCTGTCCGTCTGTCCGTCCGTTAGTCCGTCTATCCGTCCGTCAATCCGTCTGTCCGTCTGTTGTCCCGGATTTTTATTAGACAGATAATCTCCGAAAGTACTCGACCGATTGTTGTGAAATTTTGTACTTACATTAAGAATATCATGTAGATGGTAAAACGCTAACCAAAATTTGTCTAATCATCCCCACCACTAAAGCGATGACGTCACTTCAAAATTGTACATAGTAAATGGGTTTTCAATTGTATAAAATAACATAGTCCTACACATGTAGTTTACAACTCTGAATCGACTTTTCACCCGAAACGTCCAGATTTTTGGAAAAAAAAATCAAAATTATAAAACAACATTTTGAAATTTAATTTTTAATCTGCTAACCAGAATGCTTTGAAATGTTGCCGATGTTTTAAGGCTATAAAGAGCATCATAAATCTTTAGTCAAAAAATATTTGCTTATCCCCTCCAAAAATTTGATGACGTCAGCTCAAAAGTTTGTGGAATAAATCATATCTAAAATGTACAAAATATGATGAGTCTGTACTTGTGATCTATCACTCCATTCATATTTTTTGGATTTGCATATACAGGGTGACTCAAAAAAATGAATGAATGCGTAAATATATTTTATTGATTTAATCAGGAACTACAAAACCGAATGCTCTGAAATCTTGCAGATGTTTTAAGGTCATAAAGAGCATAATAAATGTTTAGTCAAAATATATTTGCTTATCCCCTCCAAAAACTTGATGACGTCAGCTCGAAAGTTTGCTGAATAAATCATATCTAAAATGTACAAAATATGATGAGCCTGTACTTGTCATTTATCACTCCATTCATATTTTTTGGATTTGCATATACAGAGTGACTCAAAAAAATTAATGAATGCGCAAATATATTTTATTGATTTAATCAGGAACTACAAAACGGAATGCTCTGACATCTTGCAGATGTTTTAAGGTTATAAAGAGCATAATAAATGTTTAGTCAAAATATATTTGCTTATCCCCTCCAAAAACTTGATGACGTCAGCTCGAAAGTTTGCCGATTAAATCATATCTAAAATGTACAAAATATGATGAGCCTGTACTTGTCATTTATCACTCCATTCATATTTTTTGGATTTGCATATACAGAGTGACTCAAAAAAATTAATGAATGCGTAAATATATTTTATTGATTTAATCAGGAACTACAAAACGGAATGCTCTGACATCTTGCAGATGTTTTAAGGTTATAAAGAGCATAATAAATGTTTAGTCAAAATATATTTGCTTATCCCCTCCAAAAACTTGATGACGTCAGCTCGAAAATTTGCCGAATAAATCATATCTAAAATGCACAAAATATGATCAGTCTGTACTTGTGATCTATCACTCCATTCATATTTTTTTCTTAATGTGTGTAGACTTTATTTCGACAACAAGAAACTTAAAACATATCTAAAATGGTAAATTTTTGTATTAATCAAGTTAAATCCTCCACTTTTCTTCTACAACCCCTTTAAATACGGCAAAAATGGACCAACAAAATTACCATCAACGGCAACTTGACAACGGATTTTTTGAAGAAATGAAATCCAAAAAAAATCTCGAAATCAAAATCAGGAAAAGAATCTTTTGATGATTTTCGAATGTGTTATGGTTCCAGACCAAGATTTTAGAAATATATTGTTCCAAATTTGAATTTTAAAATGTCTCCAAATTTTTTTTTTTTCATCCATCCAAAAAGTAGCTTATTTTTACCTCTTTTTTCATGTATTTTAAGGTACTGTTTCATTGTTTTCAGCAAACATATCAATTTTAACGTTGAAGACTTTTTATTAAACAAAAAAGTCAGTTTTTATCGTAAAGTTTTTTTGATGCTTTTTTTTAACATTTCACCCCATTTTGAAGATTATTTTTTAAAAAGTTGTGGATTTCTAAAGATTTTGACCAAGATTCCTGAGGATCCATCTAGAAACTGCTGACTTTGAGATTTTTACAAAAAAAAAAAAGTAAAAAAAAACTTCAACGTCAAAATTGGCCTATTTTCTTAAAAAAATGATAAAGCAAACTTGTATAACAACATTTTACAATTTAACTTTGAAATTGTGAAACCGGATGCTCTGAAAACTTGTAAGCTTTTTAAGACTACCGTAAGCATGGTAAATCGTTAATCATAATTTACATTTTGGCAAATTTCTTCAAAAAACTAAGTATGAATTAATCAGGTAGTCGTTTGCTCTGTGCTGAGAACACAAAATCAACCAAATTTCGTTTTCTTTTAACAGCTGATGCTTGTATTCTAAACGTGCTAATAGTCGAAGTTAAGCATATACTGAGAAATTGAGAATGTCTACATTTAAAGTCTCCCATGTCCTCAATCCGACCCTGTATACATTATACACAGGTATACAGATGAAATTATATGCCGCCCGCCAACTCCCTAGTCCAAGGAACCACCCCGCCCCTCGATTTCCCCCACACATCGATATCTTCACTAATAAATGAGCCACAATCCCCTATTAAACGGGCGCCGAATACACCGATACAATCAAATTGCCTTTAAATTATCCCCAATCCGTGCCAGAAATTAGCACTTTCTGCCCCAAACCATCCTCGTCCCGATTTCACCGTCTCCTCGATCCCAAATTCATTCCTCCGCATTTTTGGCGCCCGGCCAGTCCGCTCGCAGTCGCCTCGTCAAATATTTATCCCCAGTTGTTGTCATAATATTGAATGAACCACCACAAATGAAATTGATGTATTGCGGTCGGGCGGCGGGAAATAATCAGTTTTAGTACCGCTGAAATATTCAAAGTTGACGAATTAAAACGGTAATTACGGCCGGCCCGGCGAAATTCGAAAACTCAACAACAAATTGCCGCCTTTGCATGGCCGTAATTTGTATGCACACAATACAGAAACCGCGCACATGTTCCTGTTATTAAACACATGCCATTTCGACAAAAAATATTATGGTATTTTCAATAAATACACCCAATTTGACGAGAAGAATCGACCGCCGCCGGCGCGACTCTCGGCCTTACGCACCACGGCATAGGGACGCGCGTTTCGCACCCCAAAGAAAAATTTATTCTTCAAATTGCTATAATTTCCGACACGCAAGATGCGCCCGTGTGTCACGAAGGGAAAGTTTCGTGTAAAATGGGGCGACGGGGACCGGGGATTGGTGGAAAACGCGGAAAATGGCCGAGTGCCATTTTGGATTTTTTTAGGTAACTGTCACCTGTCGCATTACATACACCGGGCACGGACGAGGCGGACTGCAACACATACGCGATTTTTCGACAATGCAAATTTGTCTCCGGACAAACATGTTTACATAACTCGGGTGTGGCCAATCCATTTGATGAAACTCAGCCGACCGCCATTCACCACTTAAAAAATAACAAATTACAATTTTTTACAAGTGATTGAAATTTTAATTAATTATCGATTTGTTTTTCTGAGCGATTTATTCACGCTTGAAAATTTTAATCTCGCGCTGTGAAATCCAAGGTAAAGTCATGGCTGCTCTAGAAAATGTCCACGAAATTCCACCATCTTGCGTCCTAATGGGTCCCATTAGCCGCAAAAAGTTGCGTGATTGATTGTTAAACGGTTGCTGCTTTAATTTAAAAGCAACTGCGGTTCGAAACGCTTTATCATTCTGTGCAAAGTGCAATCAAACTGGGCTTTCGCCGCGTGATAAGCGAGATATAGCCCACAAAACAAACTTAGCTCGCTTACAAATACTTACATAAATAAATGGATTATTTTTATCTAGACTCTATTTTTTTATTATAATTTTTTCCAACAATTTTATTACTCAGTTGAGATGAAACGCCTTCACCTAGTTAATTAAATTTGACCTTAACGCAGTTTCAAGATTCTCTCTCGGTTCCAACGCGTGCGACAACTTCAGTGTCCACTTGAGGACGCTTATATCAGTACGAACAACTAAAACACTTACTGGTCTTCGATCTGGGTTCCCTCGGCCCGTCCACCGTCACCTTGATCGCTTTGGTGTACGTCGCCACCTGCGGAGGCGTGGTAGAGACCGTGATCGTGATCGAAAAAGATTTCCCTGGAAAAAAAGGAAAAATTAGCTTCGTCACCCCGTGGAAGCGACCACAGCGCAAAAATAAACAAAACGCTTAGTTAATTAAGTTAGCAAAACGAGCTTAAAATCACTAAAACCCAAGCGTTTAACCAATATTTCGCCCGTGCGGTTACACTCGTTGACATTTTTACCAAAGTGTGAAGGATTTTTTTGTCTCTGCGGTTTTTCGTCGCGTAATAGAAACGTAACTTGATGATGGACAGTAGGAACGAAATCAGTTGGCTTTGATCGAATTAAGGATGTCATTAAATGTGGAATTAACTTTCGCGGGTTTTTGCTTGTGGTCGCGGCCAATTTTCGCGAGTTTTTCAAGGGAGCGGGCAAAAAGGCGGCGAGGATGCGTCACAGTGGCTGAAGTCACGTAACAACCGACGCATACAAAATATTCACGACGTCGTTGCCAAAAAACGAGAACGACGAGGACGCTAAAACGAACCCTTGAGCTTCACCAGAGATAAAAACATTCATTCGTAGATTCCAGGAACGAAACTGAAAATTTTTAACGACGTCATCACTTTTGAAATATAACGTGAATTTTCGTCATACACTTCAGAGAATACTTCGGATTTTCCCATTTTTATGCAAATGTAACCTTTCAAAACGATAGTGACGTCACTGTTGTTATTTTTCCTTAATTTGATAAAACTCTTTTCGGCCATTAGGCGGCGAAAAAACCATTTCCACGCGCATTCGTCCCACGTTATCACTCTCTAATCCTTATCACTTTACGAAACGAGCATTATCGCCAACTTGACGGTTGTGGTGACGAAGAAATATACACAGCCAACCTGGATGTGGTCATCTTATCTATTCAAAAATACACTTTTCCACAAAATCCCTCTTCGTAATTCCCACAAAATCTTCTGATTAACATTAAATATGTAAAAATGTAACGAATTTCATTAATCAATCATTCGGCCACATCCGCCGCTTACGGCAGACGTGTTTTTTCATGAATGAACGCTTGCCAACAGTAGAAATTTCCCAAGAATTATTGTCATTGTTATTAAAGGCACGCGACTCACGCTAGCGTGATAATAACGCTAATTGACAACGAGGCGAAGCCGCAAATTCGCTAATTTACCATTTGGGCCACATGTGGTCAACGTGTTTAAGGAATTCTCCTGTACGTTTTTTTGTAGTACGACGCGCCGTTTTTCAGCCGTATTTCATTTTATCACTTCGAGGTTTAAATCTTTGTGATGCGACGCGAGTTTCATAATTAATTTCTTCCATGACAAATTACCAAGAAGTTTAAACGGTAATAACAATAAATTATTTTAGTTTATTTGACACACTGCAACTTTACGACCCGTGAATTATGTATTTCGATGGCTCGGGCGGTTTAAGGACAATTACGTCTTACGTGCTGTTGCACAGGTAATTTTTTTAAAATGTTATATTTTGATCGGGTTGGGTTTGTTTTTGTTCCCGCACAGGCGGCCCTCTGCCTCGGCTTCGCCTCGTTCGAGCCGCTCATTTGCCCCTCGTTAGACTCAGAAATTGATCGCATCTAATGGTGGTGTCATTTTTCACCGAACATTTCCCCTTTCGTGTAAAACGCGCGTTGCGTATACGCCAATAATGAAATCTATGAAAATATTAATCGCATTTCCGATTTGCTGTTGGTTTATTTCAAATAGGCAATTACCTGAAATCTGTCAGCGTGACAAGTTACGATTGCACGAGAGCGGACAATTTCGTTAAGCTAGCGTCGCATAACGGATAAAATGCACAGCTAAATTACTAGGTGAATAAACAGAACGAGAAGAAGTCGCGATGCGTGAGGCGGCTTCGGGGGCGGCGGGCCGGGCGCCGGGGGTGGGCGGCCGGCGCGGTTTGGGGGCCGCTCGGTCCGTATGTTGGCGGAGTTTATGCATGTGCACATGAGGCCGGAATCCCCGTCGATTTATTAATACTGTAGTTGACTCGATGACTAGATCACCCCGACAATTACACCCTGTCGGAATCAGGGCTGGGATGTCCGACCAAGGGATGCTGTGGAAGAAACGGAAGATGTAAACGAAGTGGACGCAAAGGTGTTTGATGGGTTCATACCCAGTTCTAGCAATGCTTTGTTTCATTTATGAAACCCTACTAACCTTCGTTCTTGTTTTTAACCCGTGAAGTGCCTTTCGTAAAAGAGAAAATTGATTTCTTCTTTGCAGTCTTAATAATATTATTGCAATGGTCAGGTATTTCGGCAGTTTCTACTATTTTGCGTTTTGAGATCAGAGAAAAATCTTGGTCACTGGAAATTTTGGAAATTTCATTGCTTACAAAGCCTTAATCATCCAGAAATCTTCTTTCGCACACTCAACCTTAAATTTTTCCGAGATCTGCTTTGCTTTACGGGCCCCAAATTAACAGATCCGCGCAAATGCGAGTCTTCTAAGTGTTTAGTCGGCGTATTATAAAAATTTTGAAAAATTCTGTCTTTCCTCGGCAGTAATCACACTGAAGCATTTCTCTCGAAAGCACCTGCAATAATTATAAGAGCATCGAGTTGACCTGAAGTTAGTTTTGTTCGAGAAGATGACAACGTAACTGATGAAACGCGTCGACTGTTTGTTGAAATTTTCGGTGTGGTGGGGATAATAACATTTTTGTGTTAGTTAAAAGATTCTTCAGTTTTTCCGACATATGTAAGTGTAATTTTTTATTAAAATAACTTTCATCTATATGTTCCATGTTTAACTTAAACTAGGCCAAAACATTTAACTCGTTAATTCATTACCAATCCATGTGTATTTTTTAGTAATCGAGTCCATCGGACGAATTATATATTTACTTTTATATTCTGTCGACGTTTCATGATCCGTAGAGTGTGAAAAAAGTAGTCTCCCGTTTCCTCTGTCTGTCTGTCTACTGTCTGTATCCATTTTTAAGAGACTCCGAAACTGCTGGACCGATTGTTGTCAAATTTTGTATGTAAGTATATTAGAAATTTCATTTTTTTTTCATATATGTGCTCAGTCTCAGAATATACCTATTATTTTTGTCAAATTTTATAAATAATAGTAATAGTTTTAAGAATGTCATTATAAAATTCATTTATGACAGCCGCCATCATCTCAGTCAATCAACACGTTTTTTAGACATGCTCATGTCAAAATTGACAACTATGAACTGACGTAGTAGCATGGATGCAATAATTAAAATTGCCAACACAAAATTTGCTTCAATCATTAATAATCACCCGTATATAAACGAATTCAATTGTAAAAGTTGCTTTTTTGATAGACGGAAACGTAGCGAAAAACGCATGTGTACTGTTGTAATAATTGACATTTTCGTGTTGTCAGCTGTCATTTTAGGGTTATTGTAGACTTACTTGACATTGTTACAAAAAATTAAAGCCAACTTGATGGGAAACTAAGTAATGGTTGATTAATATTTAGTGCCTTGCTATTTGCAAACGCATCGTATAATAGAATTTAAACAGCAATTCATATTTTTTTTCTTACAACAAGTATAAAAACGTCAATAACTCTGTATACCTAATGTTTCTATTTTACTTACCATATGTAAGTACTGTAGTCTGACCTGGCCGATTTATGTCAAATGTTTTTTTTTTCAGCACAATTCTGTTTGTAAAGGAACGGTTCTACAAATGTTTATAGTATAGTTTTGGAAATCTCTTTCTACACTGTAACATTTTATTGGCAATAACGAGACGGAGCAAGAGATATTTACAGAAACAGAATAATGCTGTGAGCCATAAATATTTCTTGCCATTGTGCTACTGTCCACCTCGTTATTGTCAATAAAATTTTATAGGGTAGAATGAGATTTCCAAAACTATAAATGCATATTTATTCAAAAAATAAAATTTTATTTACCTATATAATTCATTTCTTTTCTTTAATTTTTGAAATTCACAATGATTTTTTGAAACTACATAATATTTAATGATACACACGCTACTCATCCCCACCAACAATTTAATAACGTCATTTCAAATAATTCTATGTTTATTTGATTGAACTGTTATACAAAAATATAGTCCTATAAGTGTGATGTATGAGTCCGCTTTGACTTTTTCCCTAATCATCCAAATTTTTGCAAAAACATAATGCTTAATATAACAACAGTTTGCTATTAGCGTACGGCATCCCGGTCGTGGTCTAGTGGTTACCAGTCAGGAATGCGGACCGGGCGTCGCGCGTTCGAATCCAAACTTCACCTTTCGTTTTTTTCTTTTTTTTTTTTTCTCGCATTGTGTATTATCTATGTTTATGACGTCATAACAATTTTTTTTACTGATGGAATTACCCCACTTTTTCGAAAAGATGAGAATACGCCCCACTTTATTTAAAACTGTAAAACCTTCCCGAGGGCGCCAAATGTATACTTTTAAGAATGTGAAACCTTCTCGGGGTTCCCAGTTCTCTTTTTTTTTAATGTAAAACCTTCTGGAGGGCGCTAAATGTCTTTTTTTTAATGTGAAACTTTCTCGGGGTTTCAACTGTCTTTTTTGAAAATGTAAAACCTTCTCGGAAGCCCCAGATGTCTTTTTTTAATGTGAAACTTTCTCGGAGGTACCAACTGTCTTTTGAAAAATGTAAAACCTTCTCTGGGGCTCTAAATGCATATTTTTAAGAATGTGAAACCTTCTCGGATTCCAACCTCTTTTTTTTAATGTAAAACCTTCTCTGGGGCCCCAAATGTATGTTTTTGAGAATGTGAAACCTTCTCGGGGGTCTCAACTGTCTCTTTGAAATGTAAAACCTTCTCGGAGCCCAAATGTCTTTTTTTTATTGTGAAACCTTCTCGAGAGACCCGAATGTCTCTTTTTTAATGTAAAACCTTCTCGGGGATCCCAACTATGTTTTTTAAAAATGTAAAACCTTCTCGAGGGTCCCAAATGTATAAATACTTTTAAGAATATGAAACCTTCTCGGGATCCCAACTGTCTTTTTAAAAATGTAAAACCTTCCCGAGGGCGCCAAATGTCTCTTTTTTAAGGTGAAACCTTCTCATCCCAACTGTATTTTTTAAAAATGTAAAACCTTCTCGGGGGCCCCAAATGTATAAATACTTTTAAGAATGTGAAACCTTCTCGAGGGCCTAAATGTCTCTTTTTTTAATGTAAAACCTTCTCAGGGATCCCAACTGTATTTTTTGAAAATATAAAACCTTCTCGGGGGCCCCAAATGTATAGATACTTTTAAGAATGTGAAACCTTCTCGGGGTTCCCAACTGTTTTTTTTTTAATGTAAAACCTTCTCTAGGGGCCAAATGTCACTTTTTTTAATGTGAAACCTTCTCAGGGAACCCAATTGTATTAAAAAAAATATATATATATAACCTCAGGGTTCCAAATGTATAGATACTTTTAAGAATGTAAAACCTTCTTGGGGTTCCCAACTGTATAAATACTTTTAAGAATGTGAAACCTTCTCGAGGCGCCAAATGTCTCTTTTTTTAATGTAAAACCTTCTCAGGGATCCCAACTGTATTTTTTTAAAATATAAAACCTTCTCGGGGGCCCCAAATGTATAGATACTTTTAAGAATGTGAAACCTTCTCGGGGTTCCCAACTGTTTTTTTAAAAATGTAAAACCTTCTCGAGGGGCCAAATGTCACTTTTTTTAATATGAAACGTTCTCAGGGAACCCAATTGTATTAAAAAAAATATATATATATAACCTCAGGGGTCCCAAATGTATAGATACTTTTAAGAATGTAAAACCTTCTTGGGGTTCCCAACTGTATAAATACTTTTAAGAATGTGAAACTTTCTCGAGGGCGCCAAATGTCTCTTTTTTTAATGTAAAACTTTCTCAGGGATCCCAACTGTATTTTTTGAAAATATAAAACCTCGGGGGCCCCAAATGTATAGATACTTTTAAGAATGTGAACCTTCTCGGGGTTCCCAACTGTCTTTTTAAAAATGTAAAACCTTCTCGAGGGCGCCAAATGTATTTTTTTTTAATGTGAAACCTTCTCAGGGAACCCAACTGTATTTAAAAAGAAAAAAAAACCTTCTCGGGGGCCCCAAATGTATAGATACTTTTAAGAATATGAAACCTTCTCGGGGTGCCCAACTGTCTTTTTTAAAAATGTAAAAAAACCTTCTCGAGGGCGCCAAATGTCTTTTTTTTAATGTGAAACCTTCTCAGGGAACCCAATTCTATTTTTTAAAAATACAAAACCTTCTCGGGGGCCCCAAATGTATAGATACTTTTAAGAATGTGAAACATTCTCGGGGTTCCCAACTGTATTTTTTAAAAATGTAAACCTTCTCGGGGGCCCCAAATGTCTCTTTTTTTAATGTGAAACCTTCTCAGGGATCCCAACTGTATTTTTTAAAAATGTAAAACCTTCTCGGGGGCCCCAAATGTATAGATACTTTTAAGAATGTGAAACCTTCTCGGGGTTCCCAACTGTCTCTTTTAAAAATGTAAAACCTTCTCAGGGAACCCAATTGTATTAAAAAAAAAAAAAATAAATACAACCTCAGGGGTCCCAAATGTATAGATACTTTTAAAAATGTAAAATCTTCTTAGGGTTCCCAACTGTCTGTTGTAAAAATGTAAAAAAATCTTCACGAGGGCGCCACATGTCCTTTTTTTTAATGTGAAACCTTCTCAGGGAACCCAACTGTATTTAAAAAGAAAAAAAACCTTCTCGGGGGCCCCAAATGTATAGATACTTTTAAGAATATGAAACCTTCTCGGGGTTCCCAACTGTCTTTTTAAAAATGTAAAACCTTCTCCAGGACGCCAAATGTCTCTTTTTTTAATGTGAAACCTTCTCAGGGAAGCCAACTGTATTAAAAAAAAAATAAATAAATAAATAAAACCTCAGGGGCCCCAAATGTACACATACTTTTAAGAATGTAAAACCTTCTAGGGGTCCCCAACTGTCTTTTTTAAAAATATAAAAAAACCTTCTCGAGGGCGCCAAATGTCTCTTTTTTTAATGTGAAACCTTCTCAGGGAAGCCAACTGTATTAAAAAAAAAAAAAATAAAACCTCAGGGGTCCCAATTGTATACATACTTTTAAGAATGTAAAACCTTCTAGGGGTTCCCAACTGTCTTTTTCAAAAATATAAAAAACCTTCTCGAGGACGCCAAATGGCCCTTTTTTTAATGTGAAACCTTCTCAGTGATCCCAACTGTATTTTTTTTTAAATATAAAACCTTCTCGGGGGCCCCAAATGTATAGATACTTTTAAGAATGTTAAACCTTCTCGGGGTTCCCAACTGTCTTTTTTAAAAATGTAAATACTTCTCGAGGGCCTCAAATGTCTCTTTTTTAATGTGAAACCTTCTCAGGGATCCCAACTGTATTTTTTAAAAATATAAAACCTTCTCAGGGGCTCCAAATGTATAGATACTTTTAAGAATGTAAAAAAAAACCTTCTCGAGGGCGCCAAATGTCTATTTTTTAATGTGAAAACTTCTCGGGGGTCCCATCTGTATTTTTTTAAAATGTAAAACCTTCTCAGGAGCGCCAAATGTTTTTTATAGAATGTGAAACCGTCGCAGGGGTCCTTTTTTAAAGAAGGTACACAGTAAAAAATATTACTTGTCAATGGCAAATTTGTCAAAATCAACCATTTTTTTGTGAAAATTTTACAAATTCAATAGTTATTTTAACAATAGCAACAAGCAGTCGGTGTTGTCAATTTAATATTTGTAAATTATACAAATATTATGTTAATATAACCAAATTACTGTTACTTACGAATATACAAAAAAAAGTTGCGAAATGTGTAACAGTATATTGCAATATTATGATAAATTATTTGCATAAACTACAAAGTATGTAGTTGGTTTGACAAAAATTTTGTTAATATTATGAAAATGAATCTTGTTAATTCTTACATATTTTTTGTAAATATCTACAAAATCCTTTTGGTAATTTTGCAACTTTTATTTGAGGATTTTAATGACCAAAGTGTTAATCAAACAAACTATATTGTTAGTATTACAATAAGTTTGTTATGGCTTCTGTGGCACGCAAACGCAATACTCAGCATGAGAAGCGCTAATTCTGCGTATTGCATTTTCATTCGGCACGACGCGACAGTAACAATGGAAGACGAAGTTGTTCCACTAAACCAGTTAATTTTGTATTTCCGAGTGGAGTATTTGAGTGAAAAAGAGTGGTGCACAATTTATTCCCCTTGCTCATATGAAGATATTATAAACGTTGGTAAGTATTAAATGATTGCATAAGATATTGTTATGTTAGATATCGCACGCGGTAAGGTAACTACGCATATACATTATCGCACAACTTCCAAGAACGCGTTGAGAAAATCGAAAATAAGTTTCCGGGCCACTACGATCAAGTTTCGCTGAGTTTTAGTTCTGTTACTTGTTTCATTACAACAAACTTTAATACTTTTATTTTGAATGACAAATTTAAAATTCGTACATATTTTTCAGTAAGGCGAACATTTCCACAGTTAGCTAATGTATCATTTAAATTGCAAGATGAGGTCGGGGCCAATTTAAGAGGCCCTTTTTTAGAAGAATATATTAAGTTTTCCTCTCGGGGCGTATTATTGAAAGTTGTAGAGGATGGTATTATAACACAAATCTAGATCTGAAGACTTTTCTTAAGAAGTGTTTTTGTAGATATTCATTCTTTTGCATCAGCATCGACTTTGAGCACATACACCTTATCTGACTGGTCACAACCTAGTTGCAGTTATACAGATACAGATTCTAACGATAGCAGCAGCCCACAGCTAAAAAGATGTCGAACAACAACCTCAAATGCTCAAAAAGATATTTTACCGCAGGTACCGATTATTGTTGTTTATCTCTCGCAAAAATTGGTATTATATGCATTTAAGGATTTGAGGGCGCATATAACAAAAAATAGTGCAGGGAAGGAAATATTTGCCTTTTATAACAAATATGGGTTCTTAAATACTGAATTTAGGAAAAGGTTAGTGAATATTTCAGTAAGCTACTTACAGTCCTTATTCCCAGAAAATTGTATGCCATCGCCTTATACTAGAGAACAAGGTGCTAAGGCTCTAGTAACAATATTTCCCAAGCTCCGTGATCCAGATACTCCAGGAGGATACGTAAGAAAATAAGTTTTCTTTTTCATACACATTTTTAAAAATCTTGTAGGAAGCATTCTATGACCCTACCACAAAAAAAGGTTTTCTAACTACAAGACTGAGAACGCTTTTAAGGAAAAAAGATAATACTTCTTTGTGTAGAAAAACTTTAATCTCAACTTGTACAGTACCGGTCGACGATCCTGGTACCACTAAATTACGAGCATATGACAAAAACAAAGTTGACGAAGCAATCAATTTCATGAAGCATTCTTCTTCAAAAGATGAAGAATGTTTGAAGGAGAAAATCGAAGAGACCTTTGAATATCGTCGCGAAAATGGGTGTACTCCAGAAATGTTCCCAAGATTTTTGGATACTAAAGGATTAGTAAGTTATTGGTGTATATTATTGTCTTGTAATTTTACATAGCTATTTTATTTCAGATTCAACATGAATTTGCTTTATTGTATCCAGAGGCATCTTCGGTGTTACAGACATACCCGAAATATGTTGACAAAATTTTAGATATTTACATACATACAGTGCGTAAAACGTCTGATGACATAGATGCCAGTGACAGTGACGGTGATGGTACAACTTTAAGTCTTTTTTATCTTTTATTTTAACAACTTCCTTTTTAGTTTACTGCAAAACCACACGGAGTGTTTTAGCTTTATTGTTTTTGTTGCCGCCAACAGCGAAAGGACGACAGAAACATAGCGGCAGTGAAACAGCAGCTTCGGCACAAGATTTTATTGTAATCTTTCAAAAGGTAACTTTTATCTCCAGTTTCCGATTGCACATTAAAATTTGAAAACTTTCAGAACGATGTACCAATCGAAGACATTCTGACAAAGAGAAAAACGACGCAACCCTTTTTACTAGCTGTTGGACCTAACAAGGCTTCCATTCAGATGTACTATGTAGTATTTGATAATCACATATTAGCAACACAGATACTCACAGGTGAACATAACTTTCTTTCTGCATTTGATGTACTCTTTAAAATACATTTTGTGTTTAATTTAAAATACCATGATAGTTTAAAACATGTATGGGAATTCATCCAGAGTATGTTTTATAAAGTATCGTCCAATGTGAATTTTACGCCTAGAATGAGAGAATTAAGAAGTAAATTACAAATTTAAAATATTTTTGTAAAACCTTTGAATAGTGCACATCCAGCATGTTAATTTGCTACATTTGTAAAGCTAACTTCGATCAAGACAAGATTTTGTTTAAACATTTACATACTGAACATTGTTTATATGAAGGTGCTGCCTTAAAGCTGGGCTGTTGTTTTCCCCCTTGCCCTTTAACTTTCAAAACGCTTTCAGGATTTAGAAGACACATTAAAAGGTGTTCTTTTAAAAACGCCAGCATTAACAAGCAAATGCCTAGACAACGTGCCTGCGGTAGCATTTCCATAAGCTCTGATGAACATTTTTCTGTTAAAAATAATTCTCCCGTACAAGATATTCCCCGTTATGACTGTTTAATTCAAAATCCTTTAAACGTAACATTATCACAAAATATTTTAGAAAAGTTTATTTCAAATTTATTGTCCCTTGGTATTCCCGAAACCACAATTCAAAAGATTACTGATTCAGTTAGTGAAATATTTGAATGTTTATACAATGTTAATCCTGACTTAGATAGTATTCTAACTATGTTCCGTTCTGGTCTTAAAGAGTTTGGGTCTAAACACTTGCGTAAAAAATATTTTCGAAAAAAAATTGTAAAACCAGTTGAAATTCCTCTGGGCGTTAGATTTGACCAAAAGTGGGATAACAACAGTAAACAATATAGGCAAGTTCCTGTTAAGTGTAACGTAACTTATATTCCACTACAAGATACCCTGAGCTATTTATTTCAAAATGAGTCATTTACATTATTGTTAAAGTCTAATTCACAAAACAATTCTTTACTATCGTCATATAGTGATGGATCTCTTTTTAAAAAAGCAAGCCTATTTTCGCAGTCTCCGAATGCTCTACAAATTCATTTATATTATGATGAGTTCGAAACTGTAAATCCTCTTGGCTCAAAGACAGGAGGTCATAAAATAGGGGCAATTTATTTTATTATTAAAAATTTGCCTCCTGTTTTTAATTCCGTATTACATAACATTCATTTGCTATCATTGTTCTATGTAGCTGATTTAAAAAAGTTTGGCTTTAATAAAATACTTGAAAAAATTGTACTCGATTTAAAACATTTAGAAACAGTTGGAGTTTATAATAAAATTTTAGATACATATATAAAAGGAACATTAATCGGTATTAGTCACGATAATCTGGGCGGAAATCAAATTCTAGGTTTTGTGGAATCATTTTCAGCTGAATATTATTGTAGAATATGTTCCGCTTCGAAAGATAAATTACAGAAAATGTATATTCAAGACGACACCCTAATAAGAACAAATGAACACTACGAAGCTATTACCTCATGCAACACTAATACAAACTATGGCATTAAATTTAGAAGCATATTGAATGATTTACAAAACTATAAAGTATGCGAAAATTTTACCGTCGACATAATGCATGATCTATTGGAGGGAGTCTGCCAATTAGAAATAAAATTGTTCTTAAAATTTGTAATTTCTGAAAATTTAATTTCTTTAGATACAATCAATAAAAGATTAACATCTTTCAATTTTGGATATTCCGAAAGATGTAATAAACCTAGTCCTATTAATTTAGACAAGCCGGGAAATTTAATTGGTGAGAGGGCAGCACAAACTTGGTGTTTGATAAAATATTTACCTCTCATTCTCAGCGATGTCACTGACAACATTTCGTATGAACACAAAGGAAAGTTGGAACTGATTCTTCTTTTGCTAAAAATTTTAGATATTGTTTTTTGTCCTCTAAATTCTTATGGAATGGTTTCTCAACTAAAGTATTTAATTGAGGAACACCATGGTCTTTACCAAAAGGAATATTCTGCGAATTTAACGCCTAAACATCATATGATGGTGCACTATCCAATGGTTATTTTAAAAACTGGTCCTTTAGTACTTTGGTGGTGTATGCGTTTTGAAGCAAAGCATTACTATTTTAAAGACCTTTGTCATAAATTTAAAAACTACAAATCTATCTGTAATACACTTGCCTTACGCCACCAAGAGTACATGTGGCATGAATGGCAAAATATAAGTCTTACTACTCATCCTACATATGGAAAATGCAAACAGGAAAATGTGGAGCAAAAATTGTTTGGTGTTTTTTTAAAAAGAAATTTACAATTAAGTCATTCGAGTAAACTTGTATTTACAAATAGAGTTAGTTATTTAGGAGTTATTTACCGTAAAGGTAATTTTGTAGCAAAAATGACGGATGATTCAGAGTTACCTTTATTTCTGGAAGTACTAGATTTAGTTATTTACAACGAAATTCCTTACGCTGTTTGTAAACAGTGGCAATGTATAGATTTTTCTGAAAAACTTCATGCCTATGTAATTGAACAAACACTACGTATATCTTATGACATTGTGAATTTATTAAAACTTTCACATACCGTAGCGTATGAATTGCATGAGCCATACGGCAGTAAGACGAAGTGCATTGTATTAAAATATGAAATTTTATAATTGTATTGCTATTTTTGTTACAAATTTTAGCTATAGACAAACATGTACTCGTATTTTTACCATACAATAAATTTATAATTAAGTATTATTCTCGTGTTTAATTTGTTTTTTCACATCACCTGCATAGATAACAAAATATTAGATAATACAACAAATTATAATCAATTAATTAACTAATTAATTAAGTAATTAATTAATTAACTGGCTTCCATGAATTAATTTCACAAAATTTTAATTAACAATTCGATTGTTCAATTTGACAAATTTCATTACAAAATATGTTGTTAAATATCAAACCGGTAATGTAGAATTTTGCAACAATCTTTGTTAAATACACAAACAATTTGTTAGATGTACATATATTTATTGTTAAGCGTTCATAAAATATTGACAATATTATTGCTGAAGTATCAGTATTTTTGTACAGTTCACAACAACTAATTGTCAGTTTTTACAAATATTTAGTAACTCGTAACAGAATATATTGTTAAAATTGAAACGTTCCAAGAAAGTATTTAGCAAACCAATTTGTTAAATTGGATAACCAAGTTGCAACATTTAACAACGGTACGTTAACAAGAACGAAAATTGTTCTTTTGACAAATAAAATATTGCGGACCGTCTGGGACAAAAATTTTGTTGAAATTTTGTTAATTTTAACAAAACTTTTCTTACTGTGTAAGACTTGTGTCTTTCTAAGAATATTAAATCTTCTCAGGGGTCCCAGCTGCGATATTTGTTGGACTGTATTTAGAAGCGAGGGAAGTTATGTCGAAATAACTTACAACCAATTTTTTTGTCCAAGTAAATACTCACTTCGTTATTCTAAACCTATGCTAGTCCAAAATTTGCTCCTTTTTGAAATTTTCAATGGAATTTTGTAAGTCTGTGGTTTCAATATAATAGTTAACAATAAAACAGATAAGCAACTACAGTCAGAGACTAAAATGAAGAAAATGATACTTTGGATCCTTCTAATTTAGACAGTGAAGTTGAACAAGCTGTGAATAGTATCCAGAGCAACAAAAATGACATTAAAACAAACCCATAAGAAGAATGTAGGTAATTCATAACTTAGGGAAAACGAGCTCGTTTACAATATTAATAATATTAGGGGTCGAAGTTATCTTCAAATATTGGAATAATTAAATAGTCAAAGCTGATTTAGAAAGTTTGAATACCACAACAAGAGAAGTATTCACACGATACAGAAAACATCATCCGAAATCATCCTTTGAGAGATCTTCATTACCAAGAAATAAGCAAGGAAGTGAAGAATCAGACACTTTTTAATCCATACAAAGTGGTGTTTTTTTTTCCCGAAAAATATAATTCGATGCACAAAATGATAATTGCTTTCCTCCAGAAACAGCACGTGTTATCGCCAAGTTTTCTTTTTTCGAAAGTGACTACTGATCCATAAAATTTTGTCATATTCGTGACATTCACATCAAAAACGCACCGTTTAAGTTTAGGAAAATCACAAACTGTCACGATTTTCTTGTGCCTACTTTTTGTCGTTTTCTCGTTTCGGCCAAATCCGGCTGGAGACCAAATAGGGAAGCGCAGTTCGAAATTTTTGTCTGGAGCGACGCCGGGGGCCGTCGAGCGCGACGCGGGCAAAAAAGGTGAAATTGCTGCCCGTAAAAAATCTCGATTTGCATTCAGTCGGATTTTTCTATTATTTTAGTTAAAATAATGGCAAGCCAAGCGCAAAATTGCGCTACCGTTAGACGCCTACTTCTCGCGGCCAATCGCAGAAACGCGCTTTCCATTTTTCGTCGCCTTGTCTCGGACTTATCCTGTTCTTCGCGTGGTTATTGTACGTTTTTTCCTATTATCTGGCTCGTTATTTGTCTTGAATATGTAACGGATCGTCTTCTCAATAACGAATGACGCTGCCGGATTCCATCTGGAGGCGCTGGACAATGCTCGGTCGTGAAAAGAAATTTGGAACGCATCCGAAATCATATTCGAGATTTTTGTGCGCCTGTTTAACTGTGACGGTAGAAATGAAATTATGTATTTTTATTTTGCGGGAAAAAAACGAAAAAAGGTTTAACGTAAAAGTAGGAGCCGAGGCGTCTTTGAAAATACACAAAGCGTACAATGCGTGACGTCTTTGTGGTGTTTTTGTTTCGCGAAACGTCTGCTCGAGCGGATAAATAATTTTTTTCGTGAAAATCGCACGTATGAATGGAAGTTTTTGAGGTCTGTTTATTTTTGGTGGGTTTTTTTCGGCGGGCAGAGTGAGTGGCACCTTGCCTAATGCGTTGCTGCGAATTATGCAAGCTCCGTTGTTTTGCACCTTACCGGCGATCCATTTTTTCTCTTATTTCCTTTGTTATTATTTAATCAACTACAGACAGAAATTGTAAAGAAATGGATTTGTTCCGATGGGGTTAAGAAATAGGTTTCTCTCGAACATAAAGGAGCAGAGAGCGGTCGCCGGTTTTGAGCGGAAAAATTAAGAAATGCTCATTTTGTTACCTTCGGTTCGGAAAAAAACCGCGCGTTTTGTCGACAGTTTTAATTTACTTTGCCAAAATAATAATAACGAAAACTAATAACGCCAAACAAAGCCTCATTTTTGTTCTAAACAGAAAACCGCTTTATCAGTCGCGGAAATAACACGAAACGCATTAATTTTTTTAATTTAAAATTGAATTAAAGTTTTTGTCGATTTAATTATTTCACTACGACATCAATAATTCGTTGTTGATTTTCTCATAATCTGCGCTGACTTGCAACTTTTTTTGGCTACGCTGTTTCCACATTTTGGCTCCAAAAAAGCGGCTACGAACCGAGGCGAAAGAGACCGAAAATTTTATTTTGTGCATGATGTCGTGAAACGAGAATTCGGAATCTGGCTTGAGGACACTACGAAAAACGAACTTGCTGAATTTTCGACTCTTGTTCTTTTAAAACAATAAAACTAGAAATTTTATTCCTAACATTTTATAAGAGGTTATTTAAAT
This sequence comes from Zophobas atratus, assembly GCA_022388445.1. Lineage (NCBI taxonomy): Eukaryota > Metazoa > Arthropoda > Insecta > Coleoptera > Tenebrionidae > Zophobas > Zophobas atratus. The sequence continues at coordinate 4,989,912 of CM039448.1, forward strand.
GTTGTCGTTCCAAATCGTTGGATAGGCCGGCGAGATTTCCCGATTTGGCGCCGATTGATTTTTTTTGTGGGGGCACTTGCGACACCGTGTTTACGTCAATGGAACGACTTACAACAACGTCGAAGATTTAAAATAAACATAATAAATGAAGAAAAATCAGTTGCTAATACAAATTAGAGGCGACGCAAAAAAACTTTTATGATAGATTAGGAATATTTAATATGATTATAGTTAAGAATGAAGCATCCTTTAAAGTTTGTTTTGAATCCAAAATCAGGATACTAGATTTAAACAAAATAACCAAAATAGTTTTTTTTTTTCTAGAATAATGATTTGGTCTACAACATTTGTATGTAACGTGTTGCCCCAAAATGCGAGTGCAGCGAGCACATTTAGGATAAATCAAAATTATCCGTCGGTGTCCCGTCGGGAAGCTAAATTACTATTAATGACAGAATTTTTTGGTGTCTAAAAAAGTGGATCTTGAAAATGTTTATGAATACTAAAGTCGGAGAGACACAGGAACCTGAACGTGCTCGCTGCGCTCGCATTCTAGACGTTTATTTCTTTAAAGTCTACCGATTTATTATTGTCACGCCTAAACAGCTTCCTTAATCACTTCTGTGCGACTAAATTTAAACAAAAGAACGTTTAGAATGCGAGCGCAGCGAGCATGTGCAGGTGTAATTAAAAATAATTCAGTGATGTCCCCGAGACACTAAATTATTGAAAACTGAACACGAAAAATTGAAAAATTTGAAAAATCACAGGTGGGTGGGCGGGGTTTATATTTGCCTTTTTTTTTTTAATATACCTAGTATTGTGTGCACAACACGATACTAAAAAACATGTTTTTAATTCACGTAAAAAAAATGGGTATTTTACAGTTAAGCTCCGCCCTCTTGGTTCATAGCGAATAAAAAAAATCATCACAATTGAGATAGGGTGGGTGGGCGGGTTTACATTTTGGCCTTTTGTTTTAAAATGTGTAGACTTCTTTTCACAACAAGAAATTTTATCAATTTTGCAATTAGGCTCCTTCCTTATAAAAATGTACGATTTTAACCATATTAAAATATTAACCCGCCCACCCACCCTATCTCAATTCTGATGATTTTTTATTCGTCGTGATACAAGGGGGCGGAACTTCAACTGCAAAATCCTTATTCTTTACGAGAAATTAAAAAAATGTTTTTAAGTATCGTGTTGGTGAAAAAATACTATGTATATTAAGAAAAAATTAAACCCAAAGATTAAGCCCCGCCTATACTTGCTTTGATCTAAATAGTAATGAAGTTTTCATTCGTTGACAGACTAGGGGCGGAGCCTAATTGCAAAATCCATGCTTCCCTACAAAAGGTTACCATTTTGAACGTGTTTTAAAGTTCTAAGAATAAAAAAGATCATCACAATTGAGATGGGGTGGGTGGGCGGGGTTATATTTTGCCCGTTTTTTTAATATAGTATTCTTTGATCAACACGATACTTAAAAACATGTACTTGGCAGTTAAGCTCCGCCCCCTTGGTTCTCGGCGAATAAAAAAAATCATCACAACTGAGATAGGGCGGGTGGGCGGGCTCACATTTTGCCTATTTGTTTTAATATGTGTAGACACAATAAGAAACTTAAAACATGTTTAAAATGGAAAATTATTAGGCTCCCCCCCATAATTGCAAAAACCACTTTTTCTTGCAAAAATCTACCCATGTTTTAAGTTTCTTGTTCTGAAAAGATGGCTATGTATATTAAGAAAAAAAAGGCAAAATATAAGCCCCGCCCACCCACCCTATCTCAATTCTGATGATTTTTTTTTTCGTCGAGGGCCGAGGAGCGAAGCTTAATTGTAAAATCCTTCTTTTTCTATCAGAAATTACAGTTTCGGCCGCAAAATCTTGAGCAGCTCTGTCATTCAAGTGACATAAGCCCGAAAACAGGCTTTACGTACTTCTAACCTCAAATTTGCCGTTTGTCACTTTGATGTAGACTGGAATGTGACCTATGTCAAAATTTATATGACGTATGTCAAAATTTATTTTTTAAAAGTGTTAATCATTATGACAATAAGGCATAGACTACATCGTTTTTTTTTAAATGACAGAAAAATGTGACTGCTAAAGTAGGAAGACCTGAAGGTGTGTTTTTTAAATCTACAGATTTATTATTACAATTATTGAACCCAAACAACTTCACTAAGACTTTTTCTTAAATACTTCTGAAAATAAATTTTAAAAAAGGAACGTCTAGAATGCGAGCGCAGCGAGCACGTGCAGGTGTAATTAAAAATAATTCAGTGATGTCCCCGAGACACTAAATTATTGCCAAAAAATTGTATGGTCTACGAAAAAGTGAATCTTCAAAAATTTACCATTTTGAACGTGTTTTAAATTTCTAAGAATAAAAAAGATCATCACAATTGAGATGGGGTGGGTGGGCGCGGATTATATATTGCCTTTTTTCTTAATTTACATAGTATTCTTTGAACAACACGATACTTAAAAACATGTTTTTATTTTCTTGTAAAGAAATAAATATTTTGCAGTTAAGGTCCGCCCTCTTTGTTTTCGGCGAATAAAAAAAATCATTACAATTGAGAGAGGGCGGGTGGGCGGGTTTACATTTTGACCTTTTGTTTTAAAATGTGTAGACTTCTTTTCACAACAAGAAACTTGATCAATTTTGCAATTAGGCTCCCCCCTCCCATTATTACACAATCCATATTTCTTATAAAAATGTACAATTTTAACCATATTAAAATATTAACCCCGCCCACCCGCCCTATCTCAATTCTGATGATTTTTTTTATTCGTCGTGATACAAGGGGGCGGAACTTCAACTGCAAAATCCTTATTCTTTACGAGAAATTACATTTTGGCCTTTTGTTTTAAAATGTGTAGACTTCACAATAAAAAACTTAAAACATGTTTAAAATGGAAAATTATTAGGCTCCCCCCCCCCATAATTGCAAAAACCATATTTTCTTGCAAAAATCTACCCATGTTTTAAGTCTCTTGTTCTGAAAAGATGGCTATATATATTAAGAACAAAAAAAGGCAAAATGCAGGCAATTATTGAACCCAAACAACTTGGCTGAGACTTTTTCTTAAATACTTCTGAAATTGAATTTAAAAAAAAACGTTTAGAATGCGAGCGCAGCGAGCACGTTCAGGTTTTATTTAAAAAATTGATCTAAAGTTATAAAATGTTTAGGAAAATGGGACTATCTCATTCTTTAATTTTTTTACCATAAGTATATGAGTCATAATATACACTGACCGGCAAAAAAAACCGGTCACTGTGAAAAATTTTGCAAAACCAAGCTTTAAAAATTATTAATTTAACTAGTGATCGTTATTTTATTAAAGAACCATTCACTATTGACACGTGATATAAATTAGCAAAAAAAGCGGCAAAAAACCGGTCACTGTGAAAAATTTCGCAAAACCAAGCTTTAAAAATTATTAATTTAACTAGTGATCGTTATTTTATTAAAGAACCATTCACTATTGACACATGGTATATCAATTAGCAAAAAAAGAAGACAAATAAACACAGAATTAAATTTAATTTAATGGACCCTACTACAATATTTCTTTAGCTCTAGTCAAGTTTAATGTGAAATTTTGGCCTAGTTTAATTTAGAAAAGTCATGATCCCGGAAAAACGAGTGGAATACAGTCGGAAAATAACGAAAACTGTGATACATGGACCATACAGATGGAAGCTATTTCAATAAAAAATTACACTTAGTACTGTTTGTCGAAAAAGCTGAAGATTGAGGTCTGGTCTTGCGGAATATTCAGAATCTGACGAAGACGAAAATACGAGAACAAAGTTTGAACACTCGTTATACTAAATCTGTAAGGTAAGGACGGAGGAAGCTGGTGCAAGCGAGTACAAAGAAGCTTAAGTGTGCGAAGATTATTTCTTAATCTGTGTGGTACTAACTCTGAATGACTCAAGCAACTGCAATTAAGGCTTTGTAAAGCGATGAACTTTCCGATTGAGGAAAGAGGACGTCATAGGAAAAGACTTAGGGCATTACCATTGGAAATACAAAATTTAATTGAAAAATCATATCAAACCTTAAAAGCCTACACAGTCCCATTATTATTCAAGACACAATTCCAATTGTTATTACCTAACGGACATTTTAAGCATCAAACATTTACATAGATCTTTTATAGAAGAAAATAAAACTCGCGTAACGTATAGCAAAAATTCAACTTTAAATTTGATTTGTCGAGGACTGACACTAGTACCATGTGCAACTTCTTCTTAGAGAAAATTTCTGTGGCTGAAAATTTTGAAACCAAAGTCTTCCTAAAAGCAAAAACGAATCCACTGACAGAAGTGACCAAGATTTTTCTATAATCTCCAAACGCAAAGCAGTACTGCAAGAAGTACCGACAAGAAAACATATTTTTACACCGATTTTATAACCAGTTGAATAATTGCAATAAAGTGCAAAAAACACAAAAGGACAATTTTAATATTCAAAAGCACTTATTGTATCTGCACCGAAGCAAATAGATACCGTTTGTTTCTTTTTTTTTTTTGCTAAAAGTGAAACGCAAATATTCATTAACGTAACATTACATTTCCCCAACGTCGCTGATTCATAAGAACGGTTTTCCCAATAACCAGGTAATAAACACCTGTTACTTAAGCACATATTACTTAAGCACCATCAATACACATATCTACAGCTATCCAACATCAACATTCTATTGACTTTGCCAACTCATTCCAACCCGAACCGCTTCGTCTCCCAACCATTTAGTACCACGGAAGCACTTGGTTGACCACCCAGAGTACCTGTGCAGTACCTTCTGCCACTCATAATGGATACATTCGCAAAAAAAGGATAAGCCGTCACGAAGGTACCACCATCCGAAGGTTAAACCATACCCAAATCTAGTGGTACTTTCGCGCTGCCCCACCACCTCCCAGAAACTCACCCCGTCCGCTCCTCCCCACGAACCTCAAATCGTTGAATTTGGCCACCTGGTTCTTCATGACCGCCGTCGAGTTGCGCAGCTCCGCGCAACAGTTCTCGTCGTTGCCGGCCCGCACCGTCACGATGGTGCCGTCCCCGATGTCGCCCAGCGCCACCACCTTGAACGCCACCGGCAGCGTCTTGTTGGAGCGCCAGTGCGACGGCAGCGCCGAGCACAGGAAGTACGGACTCCCGGTGCGCACCAGCTCCCCCGGGTGCTCCGTCTGGATCTCGTGGATGAGGTGCTCGGTCCACCAGATGTCCTGGTTGCTCATGTAGCCCGAGGCCGGCGGCTCGCACATGCTAGACTTGGGCCACGCTTCTTCCGAAACGCTGCAGGTCGTTAGGGAGACTGGGAGATGCATGGGCGACGGCTGGCACGCACTGGTCAGAAGAAGCGGGCAATCCTGGAACAAGGCAAAATTTTGGACGAGAGGACCAAATGCTTCTTAGAACTAAGACCGAACTTGTTAACAAGACGTCATCAACTGTTGGAAGGGATACATGACCGTAAATGTATATCGAACGACCTAGTTTTTGCCAAAAATGGTCTTAGCACGTGATAAAAAATAGGCCGCTTATAAATCTGGCATTTTTTGCTCCACCGTGTTCGCCACGCCTGCTGCGATTTATTAAAACGATGGTAATTAATGTCCCATACAAAACCTTTCCGCGGTACCTATTATGTTCTTGCAGAGGTGACTAGATCGAAGGCTGTCTTCTCGGAATAATATCGAGTGATCAAACAAACCATAATAACCCGAGATGTGAATCCTTTCCGGATTCCTATAAAATACTAGGATTCTTCTACGGAAAAAACAAGGTAATCTACTACCTGAGGTGATGTCATTACGGGTCCATAGCTACAGGGTGGAAAAGAAACGGTCGATTTTGTGTAACTGTGTGACTGCAGAAAAACCCAAATCACCGAAAACTGATCAACTGACGTCAAAACAAATTCTCAAAACCACAAAAATTAATTTAACTAAAACGTATAATAATTAAAAGGTGACCTCCATAAAATTTTTTTGGTTATGTTGGAGGAGTAAAAAGTCGCTGAAAACGTTGAATTTTGTTATTTATAGGTTTTTGCGGCGACGGACGTCGAGTTAGCAGAATCGGGATTCGCAACATGTGGTAAAGAAAAACGGTTGTAAAAAGTGATTGCGGAGAAAATAAAGCCACAAGTTCAATAACCAATTAGATAAATATTTAAGTGGGGGAGGGGGCGTTTAATCAATAGGCTCTGCTTACGGAATAATAAACATTTATTAGGTAACGTTGGCAGCAGTGGGTACAGGTGGATAAATTAGTGAATTTGTTTCTAAATATATCTTAAAAGAACGTTGTGGTGTAATACCAAAAAATAATAAACGCAAACATTAGCGTTAGAAGTTAAATGACATCGACGTAAACACACGTCACTAACAAAATTAGTAAACTAAGTAAAATTTGAACTTAAATATTATTATAACAAATGTCTATATATCTCCTTAATCATTAGAAAAAAAATATCAAAATCTCGTTTTTAAGGCGCAACACACAGTTTAGTTTTCTTAAATGAAACACCCTATATATTTTTACGTATTTTGGTTGACCTCTTCGTAGGCTTTACAACCACACTTTATTTTTGAAAATCCGTTGCGACGTTGCCACGTTATTCCAATTTTCTTTAAATTTTTTATGGTAATGTAAGGGTTCACAAAAAAAATCGCAATAGGTTTATTTCTAAAGTCTACAATATTTTGTGGAAAAATAACTAAAGTTTTTTCAAATGGAACACTCTGTATTTTATTTTTATAGTACGTCGATGTCTCTCTTAAAAATGTAAAATACTCAGCAAAAAAGAAAAAGAACAAAAAATAATATAAGATACAGGTCTTCTATTTGAAAAAACTGAAAATCGATATTCGAAAACTGTACTTAATTAAAACATTTTTTATAAACACTCTGTACATGAAAATTTAATCTCATTTATACCATAAAAAAGCGCGTACATTTCTTCACCTCTCTACAAAATGTTGTAACACAGATTTTAAAAATAACTCTCCTGGGATTTTTTTTGTTAACCCTTACAATTTCACGTTATTCCAATTTCAAGAAAACTAAGTTTTGTGTTACGCCTTAAAAATAGAACACTCTGTATAGTTTAATAATAAAAATTTCTAATAATTGATGAGTGGAATTGATTGAGGAACGCGTGCTTTGTAACTTATCCTGTATATTACCATATATACAATAATCGAAAAAAAAGTTCTCTAGTGGACCATGAAACGTATTTTTAAATAATGATGTTGGCAACACCGCCGTATTCCTTGTTCAGTTTCATGGACCACTAGACGACTTTTTTCGATCCTATGGTATATTAACTTGTCTCATTTTAGAAAATTTTCAATTTGGATTCAATTCGATGAAATTTCCCATAACAAAACGATTACTTAATTAAAATGCAGTGTTTCCTCCAAAAAATTGATGACGTCATTCTACCAAAAAAACTTCTAGTTGCAGCAAATGTATATTAATATATAATACAGGGTGTTTCACCAAAATCTGGTATCTTTTGTTAATTACTTAACACATAGAAGTCAATAAAAAAATTCTGAATAAATTATATAATTAAATAAAATTATGCAACTTATGTTTTTGATAGAAAGCCATAATTTTTTTTTTATTTGTCAAGAATCGCCATAATATCTAATTTAGGTTTAAAATTTTTGATCGCATATTGAAAAATATTGTTATTAATCATTAGCATAATTTGAAAGGTTCAGTGACGTCTAAATTTTCAATTTAAAGTAGTTGTTTAAAATAAGACTATTCACGGGATAAACCCATTTAAAAAATTACTCAGCTGAATAATGCAGGGAAAAAACGATTTTATAAAGTATATACTAATTAATTTCAGTACTTAATTTTATCTGTCTATTTGTAGTATAATTTACACCTTGTATATACAGGGTGTTTGGTTTAAAACCTCCTTTCTCCATTCCTACTTTTTTTCTTAATAAGATAAGTACAACTACAATAATTGATTGTGTGTTTGAACATTTTAAAAGTAGTTTCGTAGACGGTCCAACCCGACCCTGGTTAACCCAGCTTGAATACTTATTTTTTAATAAAAAAAATCATTTCTTGATCGAAGTACACCTTAAGTGAAACACCCTGTATATTTCTGCATGTCACTCCATCCCCAACCGCCTCAATTCTCCCCAATCCCATCCACTTTTCCTTCCTCCGCAAAACCCCCTCCCCCACCTCCTCGCCATAATTCCCCGAAAAAACACCCAGCCTCCTATTTTCCGGATTCCGCGCTCCAAGGTAAACCGAGATCCCGCCTCAAACCGCCGCCCCCAATACTCACGTGCAAACCATCCAAAATCCGCAGCCGCCACCACCTCAGACCGCCGCCGCCGGGAATCCCATCCGCCGAAACTCAAAAAACGTCAAAACCCGCGAGCACGTGAACGTCAGCACTCTCCCGCGCACGTCAACACCGTCGATTGTTTGTCCACGACTAACTCGATTGCGACTCATTCAAGGCATGCTTTGATGACGGCACGGCGGGACGAGGACGGCGATACGGCGCGCGAGGCGGGCGGGAGCGAGAGGGAAGGCGCGTCGCAGTAGGCCGGTTCCACGGCACGCTTGATTCATATGGACGCGGCCGTAAGGTTGGCTATTGTTTTTATCCCGTGGGAGGCGATTGTGAGCCTTGTCGCCGGGTGGTTTGGGCCAGGCGGGCGACCGGAAGGGGCGGTCGGGGGCGGGGTTTCACGCCGCAAATTGATATCATACCGTGTTTATTGTAATTTATTTATGCCACTTGGTGATTGTTAGTGGAGCTGATAGTGGTTTGGCTGATTTTTAGACGGGGGCTTATCGGCGGCGGCGGCGGTTATCTGCTTCCGGCGGGGAGGGGGCTGGGGTCGGGGGGAGGATGGGCGGGGGGTGGGGTGGTGTGGCGGGAATGATGGGTGCAAAAATGGGGTTTATGGTAAAAAAAGATGGTAGTATTTTATGCAAAAAATATATTTTGTGGAGACGGGTGGTAACTCCAAAGCGATTTTTTTGTTATTTATACTGTTCAAAATAAATATTTTTTTTAGTACCTACTTAAGTGTAATGGACTTTTAGTATTGAAATGGTTGGACAAATCCGTCGCATTCATGATCACTGTAATACATACCTACTAGTCTAAAATTAAATTTATTTTAGGGCAGAATTTTTAATTCGGTTAGTTTAGAGTTTCTTTTTATAGACTTTATTTTTTGGGTAGGGAAAACTCAAAGTGACTTTACTAATGTTATTATTGCTTACTTAAGTTTTGTGATTAAATTTTCAACGTTATAGCAATTTCCCAATTTTATATGATGAACCGTTCATTTTTGTTTTTAGTTGTGTTAATTCCGACGTGATGGTGGAAGACTGTACACATTTTTTAGTTTTATTAAAAAAAAACTGTGAAGTTTCCTCGTTTGTGGGGCACAACAAATGCCATTATAGAGTGAACTTTTAAAAATGTTTCTGATGGTGTTTAATCTAGGGATTTTAATATATACAGAGTGTAACATTAATTAGATTTCCCAAACAAATCTAATTAATTTCCTTGAGATAACTTGTGTTCGTAAAAAATAAGTACATTTCTGAAGTACCTACAAGTAATATCAGGTCCGACGGCGTATCTTGCAATATTTAGATAAGATTTAATAGTTTTTTGAGATGACGCCATCAGTTTCTGGAGGGGATCAATAAAAAACTTTAAGTAACTGTTCTTTCATTTTATCTTATTTTTTCTAAAGAAAAATCCACCTGAGTTTAAGCTATTCTAAGAAAGCGTAATGATTTTTTAGGAATGAGGAGAGGACAGTTGTAGCAGAGTGTGCTTAAAATTTCAAAGTAATAGGTTCGGTAGTTTCGTAGATTATCAGTTCAATAAAGTCGCCAGTAGACGTCTGACGACGGGAACGGAAAACCGGCACTTTCGTATTCTAGATTTCGTCAAAATTATGGTAGCTGTAACAGACATGAAATTTATTGCAAGAAAAATAATAGTGTTTACAAATTTTAAAAATTTCATACTCAAAACGTTTAAAAAATCGGATAAATCACAAGAAATCGGTTTTTATCCTTAGATATTTTTTTATTTGATTGAACTGTTGTTTCGAATCCTGGGTTTGAAATTCCACAGCGGAAACTAAAAAAAATCAGGAGGAAGATACCAGGAAAGCAATTTTAGTGGTAACAAAAGCAAGTGGCCAACCGTGTAATTTTCTGCATAGAGGAAGAATGTAATTGTCAAAGTCGCTATAAAATTATCAAAAGAAATAGACGGTTGTGGGTAATTTTGTAATTTAAGTTGGTATAAAAAAAAACTATGTAAACTCACTATTTAATAATAAATTGTTTCAAAAATAATACATGTGTTGCTTATTGCGCTCACTAACCACGCAAGTACGTATAGAAATTACTTGGAAAGTAGAAGAATTAAATAATAAAAATTTTAATAATAACAAATAAAATCAAGGCGGATTCATAAAGCGCAAGTAGTGGAGCACATTAATTAAGAAAATTGGCCTACAGAATTTATACAGTATGTCCCACACACTCAGAGCGGTGACCTAATGCTTGTCAAATCATGGCGGGTCAGGTTCGATTAGGTCAGATTTCTTTGCTGAAATTTTTATTAAATTTAATCAATAGTGTAAGCTGATTCATTAATTTTTTTAAATATCCGATATAAGATGATTCATTGATGAACGGTCTTATGAGACCCATTATTTTGAGAAAAGTATGTTGAGAATGCGAGCGCAGCGAGCACGTTTAGGTGTTACTGAAAATTAACGTTTAATTAAATTAATCCCTGACAAGCTAAATTATTAATAAGAAAATTTTTATTGGTTAAAAAAGTGAATCCTAAACTTGTTTGTGATTATCAAATTAGGGAGACTAGCGATCTAAATGTGCTCGCTGCGCTCGTATTTTAAGGGTGTATTCTTTTTTAGTCTAGATATTTGTTTTTATAATGGACCCCAAACAATTTTCCTGTAGGTACATGAGAATAAAGCTGAAAAAAACAAGTTTAAAAAGCGAGCGTAGCGAGCACGTTCAGGTGTAATTAAAAAATGATTCGTTGGTATTCCTGAGAAGCTAACTTTCGTTTTATTTAAAAATCACCATAATATCGCTGGAACTAAAACATCCTGAACGTGCTCGCTACGCTCGCATTTTAGAGGTTGGTTTTTTCAGAGGAATTTACCTTCACAGGAATATCTTGAGAATTGTTATTATAATAAAAACTAAGCAGTTTTGCCGACGATAACCGTTGTTATGAAACCGCATTTTTTTAAAAAAGTACGTCAAGATTGCGAGCGCAGCGAGCACGTTTAGGTGTAATTAAAAATTAACGTCAAAGTCCCTGAGAAACTAAATTATTAATAAGAAAATTTGTATTACCTACTTAAAGTGAGTCCTAAAATTTTTCTGATTATTTGCTAAAGGTGAGAAAACTCTAGCGATCTAAATGTGCTCTCTGCGCTCGTATTCTAAGAGTGTATTCTTTTTTATTCTGGAGATTTGTTCTTATAATAGACCCCAAACAACTTCGCAGAGACTTTTTCCTGCATATCACTTCTACATGAGAATAAAGGCGAAAAAAGAAGTTTAAAATGCGAGCGCAGCGAGCACGTTCAGGTATAATTAAAATATGATTCATTGGTACCCCTGACAAGCTAAATTATCAAGATTTTTTTTTTATTTAAAAATGTGAGTCTAAAATCTCTATAATACCTATCTCTGGGGCTGAAATATCCTGAACGTGCTCTCTGCGCTCGCATTTTAGAGGTTGATTTTTTTCAGGGTAATTTACCTTCACAGGTAGGTATATCTTGAGAATTATTATAATAAAAACTAAGTAGCCTTGCTGACCGTTCATTGATAAATGTTTTTATGACACTAAATTAATTAAAAAATAACATTCAGAATGCGAGTGCAGCGAGCACATTTAGATATTATTCAAAATTATTCGTCGCTGTCCTTGGGAATTATATTATTAATGAGAGATTTTTTTTTCTCAAAAAAACGTGAATCTTGAGAATGTTTGTGAATAGTTACTAAAATCGAGAAACCCCAACAACCTGAATGTGCTCGCTGCGCTCGCATTCTAGGGTTTCATTTCTTTAAAGTATAGAGATTTATAATTACAATAAAATCTAGACAGCTTTTCTGAGATTTTTTCTTAATCACTTTTATCAAACCAAATTCCATTAAATAGTATATTAAAGAACGAGATTCATAAGGCAAATATTAAGGCACGAATCCAAGTTTATAGAACGAGCGGCGAGTTATATAAAGGATGAGTGCCACAATGGCCTTATGAACGAGATATTTATACTATTTTTTCTACCGTGCACGTTTTTTCGAAAAATTTAATTGAAATTGCAGTTTTTTTAAATCTGGGGAATTTTGTCGTGGTTGGTGATGGGTTGGCCTGACACTTTTTTTAAGTTAAAATTGGTTAAAATGTCTTGTGAAGAAGTTAGTGAAGTCCTTTCGCCTCCCGAAATACGGAAAATTTTAATTTGACATTTGCCACTGACATTCACCTGACATTTCTCGTCATGACTACCAATCTTACCGATCTAAATTACACCAGATCTTTTTGAGAACCCCTTTCAGAACCGTTTTGACGTTATTCGGGTGCTTTAGTAGCTCTATTAGAACATCAAGGTAGAAAAAAAAAACGATTAAAATGCGAGCGCAGCGAGCACGTTCAGGTGTAATTCAAAAATTATGCATTATTATCCTTGAGAAGCTAAATTATCAAGAAAAATTTTACTTAAAAATGTGACTAAAGATCAGGATTTTCTAACATGTCCAATTTAATTTTTTTTTTCACTTTCCCTATAAAGTGGGTTATCCCGTTGGGAAAGTTACAATTAATAATAATAATAATAAATTAATAAAAAAACACTCAGAATGCGAGTGCAGCGAGCATATTTACAAATTATTCAAAATTATTCGTCGATGTCCCTGAGAATTATCCTACTTATTACTGAGAGAATTTTTTAGTGTCTCAAAAAACGTGAATCTTGAAAATGTTTGTGAATAGTTACCAAAATCGAGAGATTTCAGCAACCTCAACGTCCTCGCTGCGCTCGCATTCCAAAGGTTTATTTCTTTAAAGTCTAGAGTTATTATTACAAAAAAACCTAGACAGTTTCTCTGAGATTCTTTCTTAATTACTTTTATGTAACTAAACGCCATAAAAAGAGTGCGAGCGCAGCGAGCATGTGCGGGTGTAATTAAAAATGATTCTCTGCTGACCCTGAGAAGCTAAATTATCAACAAAAAATCTATTTATCGTCTACAAAAACAACTTCATAAAAATTATGAATACAATGATAAACTAATCTGTCCAGTAGTTTCGGAAATTATCTGTGTAATAAAAATCGACACATACAGATGGACACGAGAGATCTATTTTTTCGGTTCTAGAAACGTCGCGAAAACATGAAAGTGGCCCTTCCCCGAATAAACCCTATAACAATACTTCCTTAGCTTAAAGAAGTTACTTTAATACAGATATTACATGAAAATGAATTGCTAACTGCAGAAAGGGGATATATCACATTTTTCAAAATGTTGAGGAAATGAATAAAACGTCTCAGATTTTTACAACTACTTGTTTCCGATCCCCGTTTTCAATTGTCGGTTCTCTATGTTCTCAGTTATCAACGAGTGTTGGTTAAATGCATGTTTTCTTTTTTGGGTCAATTTGGCTGTCAAATTTGACACTTGGACATATCCCCTTTTTGCAGTAAAATGAAAAAAAAGGTAAAAAAAAACACAAAAACAGCTTTATTTCAGTTATAATTTTACACAAACATGTTATATGTATATCTGACTAAAAAACTTAATCATTATCGCGCTCCTGTTCTACAGTTGGCCAAGTAGCAATCTCCTGCCAAAATGCGTTATAAGCGTCTGGGATAAATCGTAAAGTGTTTGTTATATCCGTCATTTTCTTCTGGCTGATGGCTAGTTATTATACTAATTTTGCACTTAATACACGTAGTCATCTTCTCACAACAAAAATTTAAAACATGTTTAAAATGGTCAATTTTTGTAGGGAACTACAAATTTTGCAATTATGCTCCGCCCCCCAGTCTGGCAACGAATGACAATTTCTCCACTATTGAGTTCGCGGCAGGTGTGGGTGGGGCTTAGTTTAATGATGAATTTTTCATTCGTTTCCAGGCCGAGGAGTGAAGCGTCACTGAAAAATCTATTTCCCTACAAAAATTTACCATTTTAAACATGTTTTAAATTTTTGTTGTGAAAAGATGACTGCGGAGATTAAGAAAAAAGGGCAAAATATAAGCCCCGCCCACCCACCCTATCTCAATTGTGATGATTTTTTTATTCGTCGTGAGCCAAGAGGGCGTAGCTTAATTGCAAAATTCTTACTTCTCTACAAGAAATTACCATGTAAGACATGTTTTTGAGTGTCGTGTTGGATAAGAATAACGCAAGACGTTGAGACCACGGTGTTTACTGCAGAAAGTCGATATCTCCTGGACATATCCCTTTTCTGCTGTAACCGTAAATTTCATCCGCTTGTAGCCCCGAGCTAAATCATTAAACATGGCCCGTTTTTGCAGTAAAGATGTGTTTAGACCTCTAGAACACGATTATGTACGAATGTTATTGTGGTAAAAAATGGGACATGTCCCTTTCTGCAGTTAGCAATTCAAATATATTCCGTCTATTTTCACAAGCTGACGTTCCACTATAATTCAGCGTATGATACTTATTTAATTATAATTAACACACGATATACTTATTTAAAAAAATTATCCCGTTGATGATCACCAAGTTTGGGTTATTCTAGTTTCTTTGTTTAGTTCTAAACAAAAATGTTTGTTTCGTGCGCTGTCAATCAAATCACCACCTCACTGAAAAATGTAGACGTCTTCAGAAAAAAAAACACCCTTTATTTTTATGGAGAATTCTTGGTGGTGAATTATTTTAGATGCAGAAAGTTTGTGTATATCAAAAGAATCATTGTTGGATGGCGGAAGTGTTAAAATCTGCACAGGAAATTTTGTGCTCGATGCGTCTCTGAAAATGTGTTGAAAAGTATAGTTGAATTAAAAAAAAGAGGGTTTTAGTTTTTCCTTACTTAAGTAAAATAAATATTGGCTTAATAATTAAAAGTAGGTATGAACTCATTTCTTTTAATTCAGTTATCAAAACGCTCCCTTCAACACCAAATACTTTAGTCATTATTTCATTATCCAGTAAAATATTGTGGTTACAGAATTTTACATAGATACCGCCATTATGCATGATTCATTACCCATCACCTGAGCGAACATTCGTCAGTGTATTTGCCAATTTTTTTTCCGCCAACTAATCTTCAAACTATTCGAAGATCGTGCCTCCAGATTTAGCTTATCCAGCCGAAAGTGAAAAACCGATTCCGACTCCTTCTTCCGCATCAAATTTCGTTAACCCAAAATCTCGTAAATCCCAATTACTAACTATCTAATTCTGATAACTTAATCGTCCGCTTCACGCCTCGCATTTCCCAATTTCCTACAAACCAGCCCGAATCAAAATGTCACTTTGATAAAATCCCGCAATCGCGGGCTGCGCAATCCGCGACGCTCCCTCCACACAGAAGAATAAAAATTGCAATAAAACGAAGAGAAACGCGCTTTCAACGACGCCATAAATATTTTCAGCGCATTCAAAGATGCAACGACGACACATTCCGACATAAAATTCGGTCGAATATTGGATAAGTTGTAAAGTGGAACTCGCATTGACCGCAAGGAAAGTGTTGTGCAGATAATAAAACTGCAAACCACAGATTTACCGCTAATTATTTTTTTAAATGACAGACTGTCTAACGTCGAGTTATGGCCGCCGTAAACAACGACGCGAAAGAAGAGTGCGTGCATTGTCAATCAATTGATATCTAGGACGATGATCTATCAAATTATCAAAGTTATCAACTAATAGTCAAAATAAAGCAAAAACGACACATTTATCACAAATTTATTGACAACGAAACATTTAACTGGCGTAGACAAGGTATTTGTACCCCAAAAATGTGAATTCGACCCACAAATCAGACTCCATGTAGTTATGGTCACCCACTTGGGCGGCGGCGTCCCAGTTATGCTCCGGCAATTGTTTACCCAAAAGGGTGGTCACCGCCTTTGGAATCAATTCTTCGTCGTAAGTGAAAAGGGCTGTAATCAGGGCTTTCTTGATAGTGGTGACTATATCATCTTTGGCACTTTCGGACTTATCAACCACCTCCACCTACACAAAGCCAAATTACCAAAACGAAATAACTTGTCAAAAAACATACATCGACGTCTCCATAGAAGACCTTGGTGGTTTGATTCTTGCCGTCGGCTCCAGGTGTCACGAACGTGTACTGAGCAACGTAGTTCTCCTCGTCGAAGACAAATCCAGTTTTGCCGTTTTTGATACCGGTGAAGATCTTGTAGGCTTTGGTGATGGGCAAACCCTTTTTGTTGTTTGATATCACTTTGAGCACGTTGTTGGTCGAAAGACCCCCACCAACAGTCAGTTTCTCCTTATTGGCAACCTCAGCCAACTTCTTGAACGCCTCTTTGTCCAAAGTCGCCTTCGTCACGCTTTCCTAAACCCCGAATCAGACTCCATTCCAGACAAAAGTTAGACTCACCTGGTTCACCGGGAACGTGAATGTCATAGCAAGCGCCTCTTTCAAGTTATCGCTTTCGAAGTTCTTGGCTGTCGATAGGATCAACGAGACGTTCAAGTTGTGCTTGTCCACCAGACGAATGAACTCCTTCAAAGTCTCCGTAGCGGTGATGTTTTGGGGATATTCGGCTTTTTCTAATTGCTACTTTTGTGTTAGTTTCGTCTACAGGATATTGAGGTGTGTACTCACAGGTTCATATTTCGACCATTTGTAGCTCCCCAGCGCGCAGGCGACAAGAAGGGTGAAGATGAAGAGGGACGTTTGGGCGGACATGCTGGTCGGCTGATTTGTGCTCACGGATTTCTCTTGGTGGCGGTTTTATTTAAGGATTATCGCAAGGTCAGCTAGACGGTCAAAACATTTTCGGAAAAATAATTATATAAGCGGGGTGATAACACT
Source organism: Zophobas atratus (assembly GCA_022388445.1). NCBI lineage: Eukaryota > Metazoa > Arthropoda > Insecta > Coleoptera > Tenebrionidae > Zophobas > Zophobas atratus. Next base: position 5,007,069 of record CM039448.1, read on the forward strand.
TTTGTTTTTGTTTGATTGGGGGCAGACCAAATCAACAACAGGGGTCGGGGTCAAACGGGCTATCCAAAATTGGACCTCTCACCTTTGGAAAGTGTTTGTGTTTTTATTTGTGAAAATAGAAACATTTGTGATTAGAAGAATCTTGACATTGACCTTCAAGCTAGTGTTTATCTCTCCTAGTGTTACAAACAAATTTAGTGAAGAAACGTTGTCTGAAATGTTTGGCAAATATTTTTCTTGTCGTTGGTTTTGGGGGTTTTCTATTCAGTAGAAGCCGGGCTTCTAGATTCTACTGGACTTCTAAATTTGGATCTACTGGATGAAGAGTTGCCCCGAGTGCGTCGCGACGCTACTTCCACAGAATCCGACGACGTAAGTATAGATTATCTGGATCTTCAAAACTGGACAATCTATCTTGTAGGAAGTTTGGACTAAGCGGTGGAAGAGTTGGTGCAACATTATCGAAAAAACTTCCAAAAGAAGCTTCAATATATCTGTAATCGGATGGGAGAATGTTTACGACGCCTCTGGAAACATCAAACAAGTCAACTCTCTAGAGCTAGCATTTCCGGTCAGGAAAGGTGCTGAAACGGTGAAGATGTTAAAGGACCAAAATTATAGAGAACTTCACGACAGAAGTGTACAATACGAAGTTGCTAGAGTTTTGGAAGTTTACAAGCGAATTGGTGCACAAGGAGTTATGGTTGATGTTTTCCTAGAAGCTCGAGATGAACATCTGCAAAATCGGGACGACTCTTCCAGTCTTCTGCACTGGACTCCCGATTCTACAGTAAGTACAAACAACGAGTTTCACTAACTTGTTCCTAGTACTTTAGAATAGATGGGTTGGTTACTTATAGCAAAACCCAGAATGCTACAGACGAAGAAGTCGAGAAATTCGTGGAAGAACTGCGTTCGAAGTCGTTGTTGTTACAACCGGTTGACGATGCAGAAAGTTCTAGTCCCTCCGTGTCTGTAAGTTCGCTCATCTAGGAAAAATCTATTTCTGGGTAGAATTATGTTGTAGCTTCGTGGCAAGCGTCAGACGAGATCATTCTAGCCGGTCCTAGAATTTTGGCAACAACGATTTTAGCTACGAAACAACAACCCGAAGACTCTCTTCTCCCCAAAAGGTTAGCTCAAGAGTTTGACTTGCACTTTCCAAACTACGACTGGAGCGTCTTGGTAAACCCTGGCGAGTTCTACCTAGACAAAGACGTCTGGATTAAATTATCCACAGACGGTTTCGACTTCCACGAAGGACAAGACGACATCTATTTCATATACGGGATTAAAATTTAAATGTACTTTTATTATCAATTAAACAGAATATATCATGTATCTTTTGTTAAGAAGCTTCAACTCGATGATCTTCTTCGGTTTGATGTACCCTCTTTCGTTAAAATCAACCACCAGTTGCCACCTTTGACCAAACTCTTGACCAAACATCGCCACCAACGCCCGACTAAAGTCATTCGGCGTGTATTCGAGGAACGCCCTCAAGAGAAGTTTCTTGCTTTTGGTCACCTCTTCATCAGTAAAATTCGCCGCCCGTTTCACCTCAATCTACAACAAACCAATCAAACCGTTCTATTGACATTCATACTTACGTCAAAGTCGCCGAAAACCACTGTCTTCGTCACGTTTCCTCCAACCACGAAACTATACCGCGAGATGTAGTTTTTGTCCGACCACACGTTCTTCTTCCCGTCGTCTAGCACCGTTGACACTCGATGGGCGTGGCTGTTTGGCATCCCGCCCGTGTTTTCCATTTTGAAGTGGTCGTTGTCTTTGCAAAACAAGCTTCGGGCGGCGAGTTTTTCCCCAGCTGCGAATTCCAAAAATTTTTGGCAGGCGGGTTGGTCGAGGGTCGGGCGGGTGCGGGCTTGCTGGAACGTCAACGGTAGAGTGGGTGGTGAAGGGGTGGGTACTTACGTGGTTTAGGGGAATGGTGAGGGAGACTGACACGTCCAAGGCGACGTCGGAGTTGGTTTCTTGTTTGGAGATGACGATGGAGAGGTTGAGGTGGTTGGTTTTGACTATGTCGATCAGGCGGTGGAGCGATTCGACGTCCGAGAGGGGTGATGATGGGAAAAGTGGTGTGAAGGAAAGGGTGGAGGAGAATAGAGGGATCAAGAGGAGCAAAATCTTCATGGTGTGTTGATTAATTCGTAGTTGCGACTGTTATGAGAGTGTGATGACAAGGTCGAGAGTGATTAGTTTGGTTATCTGTTTTTGTTGACTTTATAGACTATAATATGGTTTAGAAAAGGAGACTATGCTAAATATATAAAATAAAGAGGGTGGTGTACTTTTGTCAAAACAAATCATTGATAGCAACTGCATTATTTTTAAATGACCTTTGACAAAAATATTTTTATACCAGTGTTGGTTATCAGTTTCATAACGAAATTCACTAGTATCTGCAGTTAACACAACCAGTGAACATGTTAAAAAAATATCTTCTTTTTTTTTGGGTGTTGGTCACTTTCCATTCACTGGAAGCCAAACCATCGGATCCTCTAGATTTTCTATCTTTCTTGGATCTAGATGAAGTACATGAGGAAATAACGCGTCTACGTCGTGACCCTTCTTCTCCAACTGGACCCTCCATAAGATGGGGAACAAGATTTCCATTCTGGATGCATTTAGTCGACCTATTCTCCGAAAGAAACATCAACATATCGCTCATAGGCTGGCAGAACGTTTATGACTCTGTTGGTACACTGGTAGCAGTAAACTCCATAGAACTGGCATTTCCAGTCAAAAAGAATACAGACGACTCTGAGTTCCTGGATCTTGGGGATTATGATGATCTTCATTCCAGACAAAGTCAACACAAAGTACACAAAAGTTTTGCCATGTTCGAGGGACTGAGCAGTCAAACAGTTTCGCTGGATGTCATAATTGAACTTAAAGATAAAAACGCTAACCCTCCAGTTCTTTACCATTGGACACCCACTACTACCGTAAGTCAAAAATTTTGCAAATATAGTAGTTGGTTTGTAGTATTTCAGACCCGATGGTTTGGTTTCGTTGAACAAGACTCAAAAAGCCACTAAAGAGGAAGTTCAACACTTCGTTCAAACCATACGTTCAAAAGGCAATTCTTCTTTGGAACCGTTAGTTTTAGTGTACGATGAAGATGGAAAATTGAAGACAGATAAAGTGAAACTGGTGGATTTTTCTCTGGTTGTAAGTCTACCACCAAGGATAGTTGTTTAGTTTTTGCGTAGGGTTACGTTGTAGATTCGTGGCAAGCCTCCGACGACATTCTTCTAAAAAGTTCAAGAATAATGACCGAAGTTGCTGTCAATTTTAAGAAGGAGGAACGTGCAGAGCACTTGGGTCGTCGTTTCAACGAGGACTACCCCAACTACGACTGGAGGGTTCTAGTCAATCCGCGCAAATTCCTACTGGATAACGATGTTTGGATCAAGGTGTCAACAGACGGTTTTGAGTTCTATGAAGGGGACAAGGACACCTACTTGGTCTATGGAATTAAAATCTAGACTAAACCATGACACTTTATTGTACCCAAATCAATTAAATCGAATAAAGCATATATTGTGACTTGTCTAACTTCAATGAAATCATTTTCTTCGCTTTAATGTAGTTGTTTTTGCCAACGTCAGACGCAAATTGCCACCTGTGACCTGGAAAAGACAGCTTGAACAAGGCGACGAGTGCCTTTGGAAAGTCCCTTGGAGTGTAGACGATGAAAGCACCAGTCAGCAACTTCTTACTCTCAGCAATTTCTTCATCTGTGAAATCAAGCGACTCGAGCACTTGTATCTACAAACAACAAGAACACAGAAACTTGTGTTGTACTTTCAAAGTCGTATTTATTACGTCGAAATCCACGGAAAGCACTTTCACTGTTTCACTCTTCCCGTCTTCGCTTTGCGTGAAGAAAGTGTGCTGCGAAACGTAATTGTGATCTCTGGAGTTGAACCCTAGTCGTTTTGTGTCAAACTCCGTCAACATTCTATGGACATTGGTCACTGGAAGTTTGTCAATGGTGTTTTCCCAAACCGACTCCTTGTCAGCTTGAGAAAGACGAACTTTGGCTGCCAACTTATCCCCACGAGCTGCTTCCAAAAATTTTCGCCCGGTTTCTTCGTTCAGCTCGTCTTCTATCTCAAACCCCTAAACTACCGTGGTTACCAAAACCCAGAAAGCATGAATACTTACTTTAGCCGCAGGAAAAGTCATGGACATCGAAAACTCCAAAGTAGCGTCGTCCTTGGTGTTGTTGGTGTGGAGCACCATGGAGATGTTGAAGGCGCTGCCGTAGGCGAGTCTGAGGAAGCTTCTGACAGAGTCGAGGTCTTGGAGCTGTGTTTTTGGATATTCTACTTCTGGCTTGGAAGAGTCGTTGGAGGGAAAGCGAAGATTCGCGAAGACCAAAGTCCAAAACAAAGGAAGAAGAAAGAGCGGAGTCTTCATTTTCTTCTAGAGAATGTATTTTGAGTGTAAGCTCGGGGAGTCTGAATGCATCTGGTTATCGTTATTTTTACTGATTACACGAAAGTGGTGATAGAGGTTTATTTTCGTCAATCTTTTTGTTGTGAGTGTCTGGGTCGCTGCAACTCTGATTTTTTATTAAAAAACAAGTTAATTGGGTTATATTTATCAAATTTCGATTATTAGGTAGAGTGTTGCTTCATATTGATAATTTTTGCTTCACCCAGAAGAATCTGATACTGTTTTCGATTCGAGATTCCAAAGATTTTAATCTTTTTACTACTCTTGTGTAATAAGACACCATTTGAAAAAAAAACAAACACGTTTGATAAGAATGACCTCTAAATTGATATTGTTTTTTTGGTGTCTATTTATCGCGACAAATTTCATAGCAAAATTCTTCAGTCAACCGAAGTCGCTAAACATGCTTAGGAAATATCTTCTTTTTTCTTCCATTGTGGTTGCTCTTCAATCAACTGGGGCCAAATTGTCAGACCCTATCGATTTCCTACCACCTGTCGATCTTCCTATTGACGAAGAATCAGCTCGTCTTCGTCGGGGTGCAAATTCTTCAACAGATGTGAGTTAATATTTTAGCCAGAAACCGTCTAAATCTTCTTTAGGTCATCTGGAAAACGCGACTGACAAACCTGGCCCGCATGATCCAATCCGAGACTCAATACAGCTACAATCTATCACTCATAGGCTGGCAGGACGTCTACGATTCTTCGGGAAAACTGACAGGCGTCAACTCCATAGAGTTAGCGTTTCCTCCACTAACCCAAGACGCGTACGAACTCACCTACTTGGACAGAGCCTACGAAGAAGATTTCCACAAAAGAAAGCTTCAACACACGTTTTTCAAAAATTTTGACTACGAGCAACCAAAGCGTGACGGGTTTTTGCTGGATGTTTTACTCGAAGCTCAAGACCAGTACCAAAATAGTCCAATACTTTTCTACTGGACTCCAATCTGGGTTGTAAGTTACACACTAACAACGAAGAAAATTCACTCGTTTGTTGGTAGTATTTCAGGCTTGACCGGGGTTTGACTACGTTCAACCTAACCCTAGCCGCACCCAAAGAAGAAGTGGACAAATTCGTCGACCTAGCGCGCAGAAAGAGTGACTCGTTTTTGATCAAACCTGTAGTTCTGGTGTACGATGAAGATGGAAATTTACAAGGGGACGAAGTGGAGCAAGACCTATCCATTTTTGTAAGTTTGATCAAAAAAGAATCTTTGTAATTCTGGGTTAGGGTACTGTTCTAGACTCGTGGCAAGCGTCAGACGAAATTCTTCTCGAGTCGCCGAAAATCATGGCCCAGATTTTCTTGACTTCGACGAAAGAAGATATTCTGGAGGAGTTAGCGTGGAGGTTTAACCAAGAGTTTCCTGAGTACGACTGGAGGGTTGGGGTTAACGTTAAGAACTTTTATCTTGACGTGGACGTGTGGGTCAAGTTATGTTCAGACAATTACGACTTCTATGACTGGATACATGATATATATTTCGTCTATGGTGTCAAAATCTAGATGAACAATAAAGAGATTCATTCTTTATTTTGTTTCTGTTACATAGAATAAATCACGTATTTTGTAAAACCTATTTGAAAAGTGATCATCCTCTTGGCTTTAACGTAGCTGTATTGTCCAGTAGTGGACACAACTTGCCACTTTTGATCCGGATAAGTGCGACTGAACATTGCAGCAAGCGCTTGCCCCATGTCTTTCAAACTATAGGCGATGATGGCCTTCGCAAACAATTTCTTGTTCAGATTGATTTCTTCGTCTGTAAAATTGTGAGAATCCACGACTCGCACGTCTATATTTCCCCAAATAACTTTAACTGTTGCATTTTTGCCATCCGTCCCCGTGGTGAAATAAGTTTCGTGAACAACATAGTTTTTGTCCCTTGATCCGATTCCATTAGTTTTTTCCCAGAAACTCGTCACCATTACATGACCATTAGTATATGCCATAGCGTCATAAGTGTTTGATACTTGATACGTTTTTTCTCTTCGAGACAGACTAATTTTGGCAGCTACTTTGTCAGTACGAGCGAGGTCCAAAAATTTGTCGCACTCTTCTATGGTGAAATTAGTTTGGGTGTTCCGTTCCTAGATTGTCAAGATTATTAAAATTGTAGAAACGTGAGAACTTACCTTGAAGTAGGGGTAAGTTACAATCGTCGAATATTGGTAGAATGATTTATCCACGAATTTGGTTGCGGAGCGCACTAGAGACACGTTGAGTTTCTTAACCTCTACTAGTTCGAAAAAATTTTTGAACGAGTCGAGGGTTGTGAGTTTCTTGAAAGGAAAAAACGGTTTCGCCCAAAAGTCTGCCAGCTTTGTCAGACAGTCTCACGTTTGCAAAAACCGGTACGTAGAAGAACGCCAAAAGAAGAAGAGAATTCTTCATTGTGGACCGTTTTGGTGGATAGGTGTTGGAAAAATGTTCCATGTTTGGTTTTGTTTTTGTTATCGGTTTTTTGTCTATTTTGTGCAAGTATGTGTAAAAACTGGTGATACTTTGTATCGTCTTCCAGTCAAGGTTTTGGGTCACCGGAGCTACTTATTTTGTTTGTTTTGTAAAAATAACTGGGCTGATGTTAGGTCATCGTCTATTGAACTTTGTTTATCATCAGGTAACAAAAAAGAGACCACTTTGTGTATCACTGGGTCGAAAGGTCTTTTTGAAAGAGATACGTGTTAAACCCACTCTTCTACATATCAAAACAAAAATATTTTCCACCAAACTTCTCCCTTATCACAAATTATATAATTCCACTTCTTGTTGTTTTTTCCACTAATCGCTCCGCTATCAGAGGTCACCGATAACCCACCTTTAAATTTAATAAATTCGCCAACGCTCTCCCAGACTCTAGTCTCCGCTTTCTCATCGAAGATGTCTCTCAAACTCCTCCTCTTTATAGGCCTTGTGGCTTAGCAGCCACTGAAGCTCACCACCTCTTAAAAAAACTACACGACAAAGACCTAACATCTCCATTCTTCACGAAAACCCCCGATCGAGCTGTGAACCATCTTCGCAAGCGCAGAGATGCCGAAGAAACCGCAGACGAGTCCGAAGAAATCACCGATGAGGAAGCGGCGCAATTAGTCAGGTTCTTCGTAAGTGCCAGCAACTTGTAGTTCCATTTTTGAAAGAGTTGTCTAGGTGGGAGCAGCTTGGGCGGGAAACAAGGTTGAGATTCTCGGAGGGTTCTTGGAGGAGATGAGTGACAGCGCTACTAACCTCACTATCGTTGGATGGCAGAGGGTGCTCGACGAGGCTGGAAAGGTCCAAGAGCTTCGAACCATCCAGCTGGTTATTCGTCCGAAACCCGAAGACGAAGATGCTCCTACGAACATAGTGGACGACGACGACGATGACGAAGAGGATGACGATAGGCTTTTGCCCCACAAAGAACTCAAAGAGATCAAGGAGATCTTTGGGCCGATGTCGCTGATAGGGATTCCTTTGAGTATAACCATGGAGGAATTCGATGACGAAGGCAACGAGAAGCTTTTGATCTACTTGGACAAAGATGAATTGGTAAATCGTCGAACTGATTGAAGTTGGTTATTTAACGATTTGTTTTAGTATGGACGTGCTGAAAACTTTGCTCTTTACAACAAGACGGCAGTTGCTTCTGCTCAAGAAGTGTCTGATTTCATCACAAGTCTAAAACCTGCAAATTTAGGGAAACCTTCTGTTCTGAAATACGACGTCGATGGTAACTTCATCGTTGACCAAAGCCACATCAGGCCTCACATTTTGGTAAATTAGCCCTCTATATACAATCACAGTTTTTATATTTGTAATTACAGGGAATGGTAATGGACCACTATGAAGCCCCGACAAAATTCTAAACGAAGGTCCTGAAATCATTGCCCAGATCTCTCAACAGTATCACCAATCAGAGATCCCCAAACAACTGAGCATTCACTACAACAAAGCCTACCCCGAATACAAATGGCGCGTTTTGGTAGACCCCGAAAACTACTACGTCACAAGGGACGTGGAAATCACCCTCACTTACGACAATTTCGACCTAGACGAAAGCAGCGACATTAGTTACCTTGTGTACGGTGTTAAAAAATAATTTCCAAATATTCACCCCAATAAAAACTAAACCAGACTTTTGTCTACGTCATTGAACCTTCACGCTAAAACCGTGGTTGCACTTCAAGATCGCAAAAACAACTAATGCGGTCCTGGCTAGCATCCAGTCGTAAAAATTTTACGACCCTCGGATCAATACTTCAGTGGAAATGTCTTCCCGTGAAGAAGTTCTCGATTTGTGTTTTTATTGCCAGAGAAAATAAATTGAAATGTGCCCCTAAACAAAAATTTAAATTTGCCGCTATGGCTGCGGTGGCGCTTGTGGTGGGAGTAGTTGTGGGCGGACCAGAGGATTGGCTGTGGGTATGTTGCACGTGGCACGTTTTGATTGGCGATTTTGTTTTGGTGTTTGAAGGGGCTGCAGCTGCCGCTGTTGGGGCTGCTATGTTGAATGGGAAAGAGCGGCCTCTGGATGAGGTGATTAGGGAAGATTTGACGGCGAAAGAGAGGGAGAAGCTTGCGGATGCCGTTCTGACGGTGATCAGGCGGGAAATTCAAAGCGATTGTGGCGATCTAGTGGAAAGGGTGGTGGAGGATGAGTACGTCGAAGGGTTGGTGGTTCAGGAAATGAGGAATGTTTTCGGGAATATGGATATGTCGATAAATTACTAATGTGACTTTGTTTACTTGTCTTGATGAGTACTTGTAGGGTTTTGAAGTATTTAATGTAAAATAAAATTATGCAGGCGTTGTTTATGCAACCAGAAAAACACAGTCGTTTTGTAGTAAGTCTACAATTACGCTAAATTGGTGTTAATTATTAAATTCAACGCTATTTAGAAAATTGATAAAGAAGGTCATGGTTACTTGTTGATGGGTTCCTTTTATCAGAGTGATTAAGTAATAAAGCAAATTAAATTAATTAATATTTAATTGTGTGTGCGCCCTCTGTCGACTGTCATAGAAACGCGCCGGAACCCAGCCGATAACGCAGTTTCTTTTTGTCTATAAAAGTGATGTGATTGACATTTTCTATCAACAAATTTCCATCACGATTATTGTTATTTAATTATTACAATCCTCGAGGTAAGCTCAACTCATCAGTTAAAAACCCCCGAAAGACCCAACCCCATCAAACAACCCAGCACCCATTTCCAAAACCGGCGCTAATCAAAATACGCCGCAGGCTTATAGGTCAAGATTTGTCACAAAATAGCAACAATTTTGAAAAAAATACCCATCCGAAAACCTTCTCCCATCGAAATCCCCCAGCATGCTCCTGCTGCGGGTCCAAGTTTCCCTCAATTCGCCCCATGATCCGCCCCTGCCGGTCGCCGACCATGTGATTCCACCCCGAAGCACCAACCCCATCCCCTTCCAAACCCTCTGTCTCAGCCGTTTTGCGCGTCTTCGCGATGTAAACAATAAATAGAACCTCCACACAACGAACCCCTCCTCTCCAGGTTATATTTAGCCCAACACAGTCCGGACAAAATCCCAAATAAAAAACAAACTTGCAAATCACTACACCTATTATGCCCGCACCCAGGACATGAACTTGTTATCATTGGTAAAACCGTGAGAATCCAAGAGTTTGTGCTGATTTTGAGGTTATTTCAGTGCTGCGGTCGCAAAGCTATGCACAGTCTAAACCTGGAAGGTCAGTACGCGAACACGAATGGGGCTGCCAATCCTGAACGAGTGGTCATCCTGGACGCCGGGGCGCAGTACGGGAAAGTCATCGACCGAAAGGTCCGGGAGCTGAACATCGAGGCGCACATTCTGCCGCTGGACACGCCGGCGTTCAACATTAAGGAAGGGGGCTACAGGGCCGTGATCATCTCGGGGGGGCCGAGTTCGGTGTACGCGGAGGACGCGCCCAGATACGATGCGGATATTTTTCGAATAGGTTTGCCAGTTTTAGGTACGTGGTGTAGGTGGTGTGGAGTTCGTTTTAAAGCTGGATTTCAGGGATTTGTTACGGGATGCAGATGATGAATAAGGAGTTCGGGGGGACCGTGATTAGGAAAGACAGCAGAGAAGATGGGCAATACAATATAGAAGTGAACACAAAAAGCATTTTATTCAAGTGAGTAGATTTTTTCGGTTCGGAATTGTGTTAATGCGATGTAACGGTTTTATCTTGTTGCGAGGACATTTAAATTGATTTTAATTGCGGGTTTGTTAAGTAGAATTTTATCTTTGTGTTTATTGGTTAAGGTCAAGGTCGGCGGCAGATGTTTTTGGTTTTTGCTGAAATACCGCGTGAGTGATTGGTTTATTTTTGATAGGATTTTGCAATGGAAAATGTTTCAAAAACATGCTAGAGTAGCGTCATAGCAGCTGTTGCTAGATTAAAGAAGTACAACGTGGTTGTGAAATTAACTAATTCAGGATCAAAGTTTTAAGAGTTTGTGATAAAAACGTTAAACAAAAATAATCTTGACATAAAATGTGTCTTTCATGCAGTGTTTTGTCACAAATTATTTTGTCAAAGAAAAGTTTTATCGCGTTTTATTTGCGTTCTTGTAAAGAAAAACTCATTTTTTTAAGGAAAGTTTTTCTGATTTGCCAAACAACGGTTGAAAACAGTCAGGAAAGAACTTTGCTCCTTTTGTTCAATGCAGAAAAAAGCAAATACGGTCGTTAATGGCAAAATTTTTCAAAGTGAGCCAAGATATGCCCACCGTTGCCAATAGTAAACATAAACCGTTTAGATAAATCTTTGTATTGACTTAAGTTGAAGACTCAAATTTTAATTTACTATATCTCAGAGATTGGTTTAGGCGTTTGGGAAACCCCTTCATATTTTTTTTTATAATTTTGCTTCTTCAAGCGGAAAAAGAAATTCATTTTCAGTACAATTACATTTTTTACAAACTTTAATCAAGTTTTATTTTCAGAAATGGAAATAACAGTTCTTTATGTTTTTTTTTTACCTGCTGGGTTCATAAAATTCGTCGAGCAGGCCATGAAAAATTGTTTGAAATAATGATGTTGGCATTACAGCTGTTTGACACTTTATTTGACAGTTATTCGACCGTAAATGTCAAACTGAAAGGAAAGCGTTGGTGTTGCCAACATTATTTTTTTAACAATAAATTTCAAAGTTTGCGCTAAAATCTTGTAAACTAGTGTTATTATTAGTCTTTTACAAAGATAACAATTTAAAATATGTTCTTTAAACACAGAAGCTTAAAAAACTCAATAGCAAAAGAAAGTTTATTTAAAAACAGACCTAAATTATGAAATGCAGGAACTTCCATTTCACTAAATTCGCAAAAACTGTATTTCACGTTCTCCATAAATGGATTAGAGCTAGAGTGGAAATATTTTGAGAAGAACACGGTTAATAAGACGTCGCAGTGGATTGTACATGTTTTCGGACGGGTCCATTTGTGGGTTTGTGGGGAGTAAACTGTGCTGCTTGTACCAACACCGGCGTTCGTCCTTCTGGTTCATGATTCTTTTGTGAGATAACCAAACAGTGTATTTCTTATTGTGTTTCGACTCTAGTGTTCTGTTTAACATTTTTCATATATTTTTATTTTAACTTATATGGGTTATCATAAAAAAAATAAATTAATATAATTCGCAAAATTTAATTTTATAGTTTTTTGTAGAAACTGTATTTGTTCGTGCGTACTTCAGAGGCGAGGGAGCTTCCGTTTAAATAACTTTGGACAAATCTTTCGTAACTTCGTTTTTTTTTTTGTTGTCTTTTTTATTATCTCTTTCGTTTTTTGTTTATCGTCATTTTTTCTTTGTTTTTACCTTGTTTCTTCCTCTTTTTTTCTACCCTTTTTTATGGCCCCTTTTCATCACTTTGTTATTTTGCCGCGTTTTTGGACGCCTTTTTAATTTTTTATCACCTTTTCTCTTGTAGTTTTTGCCTATTTTTTTTTTCGCCCGTTTCAAAATTTCCTCCTTTCTTTTGTCGTTTTTTAATAGTTTTTTGCCAAATTTTTTCATCTTTTACCGTTTTTGTTATCATTTTTTAACTTCTTTTTTACCTTTTTTCGTCTTATTTTTATCACTTTTTTCACACTTTTTTGCCTTTTTCTCTCTCTTGTTTGCAAGTATCACTTTTTTCTTGGTTGCCTTTTTTGTAGTTTTTGTTTTGTCTCTTTTTCTTTTTTGACCGTTTTTTTTTCATATTTTTTTTACCCTTTTTGTCGCATTTTTGACACTTGTCGGCCCTTTTTATTATCCAATTTTTATATATTTTTTTGGCACTGGTGTTTTAATACCTTTTTTTTGCCTTTTTACCCCTCGTGCTCTTTGGTCACTTTTTGTTATCTTTTGTTGCCTTTTTTGTGTCACCTTTTTATTTTGTCATTTTTTTGTAGTTTTTTCCCCTTTTTTTCATCGCCTTCTGTGTAGCCTTGTTATTTATTTTTTTGACCATTTTCTGACATTTTTTTTATCGCCTTTTTGTCATCTAAACTGAAAAATCTTAATTTAAGAACGAAAATTGAACTTTTTAATTTGAGAATTTCAAACACTAAAAGAAAATCTATTTAGATCGAAATTTGGAAACGATTGAAAATCATTTTTGTATTAAATTCGGTTGCATTTATTGTAGAATTGTTTATATTGTTGACTAATTTTATTTTGAAATTGAAAATCGAATTTGAAGAGCGAAAAATTGCAAATCAAAAGAATTAAAGATCCTCAATTGAAAAATAAAAAAAACACAACAATTTTAATATCCCTGGAAATTTTTAATGAACCAACTTGAAACTCTAAAGTTGCATTTCGAAAAACTGAGGAAACGAAAAATAGAACGAAAACTGAAAATTTCGAAATTGAAAACGAAAACAAACAACATTTTGAAAAAATTTTAAAATCGAAAAACGGCAAAATTGGAAAATAAACTAAATAACAAAATTTAAACAAAATTGAAAAAATTGAATCTTTTCATATGGGAAAAATGAATTGGAAATGAAACAGAACATAACATAAAAATAAATCCAAGAAAGAAAAATTGAAAATAAATAAAAAAAAAAAAAATCGATGAAAAAAAAAAAATTAAAAAAAATAAAATCTCACATTTTTGTCGTTTTTTTTTGACACTTTTTGTCATCTTTTTTTCGCATTTTTTTTTGTTTCTTTTTTTTATCGTCCTCTACCGTGTTTATCGCTTTCTTTTGATTGCTCTTTTTATCATCGTTTTTTGCCCTTTTTACATTTTTTGTCGCATTTTTGGCACTCTTATCGGCCCTTTTTGTCCCCTCGTGTTTTTTGGTAATTTTTTTGTATTTTTTTTCGCTTTTTTCATAGCCTTCTATATAGCTTTCTTTATATTAATTTTTTAACGATTTTTTTATGGCCTCTTTTGTCATCTTTTGTTTGACCCTTTTTTTCTCGAAAATCAAGAAATTGGAAAATTAAAAATCAAAAAACTGAAAAAACCATGAATGAAAAACTTGAAAAATTTGAAATTTACAATTAGAAAAACTAGAAAAAGAGATATTAATGATTGAAAAATTGAAAAGGGAAAAAGTCAAAATATTTCAAAATTCAAAAATTGCAAAATTGTAAATAAATTTGAAAATTGAAGTTGAAAAATCCTTCAATAGAAATTGAAAACTCGAATTGAAGAAGCGAAAAATTGTTAAATCGAATAATCGAAAATTTTCAACTTGAAAACTCAAAAAGTTGTAAATCGGAAAAGTGAAGAAACGAAAAATCGCAAAATCTGAAATTTGTAAAATTCTAAAACTGAAAAATTGAACACTGAAAAATATAAACAATCGAAAAACTCGAATATTGGAAAATCGTATAATTGAAGAAACGAAAAATAAAAAAGCGAAAATAGAAAAAACTAGAAATTAAAATCCTCCATTTTTGTCGTTTTTTAATCTTTTTTTTCTTTGTCACTTTTTTTAATGCCTTTTTCCGCCTTTTCCTCTCTCGTGTTTTTTTGGTGGCTTTTTTGTTATTTTTTTTCCATTCTTTATCAACTTTTTATTTTGTCACTTTCTTTGTGGTTTTTTTCGCATTTTTTTCATCGCCTTCTCTATATAATTTTCTTTATATTATTTTTTGACGATTTTTTTATTGCCTTTTTTAATAATTTTTTATTTGATGTCTTTTTTCTCACAAATCGAGAAACTGGAAAATAAAAATCTAAAAACTGGAAAACCGTAAATTTTAAGAAACCAAAAATTTGAAGTTGAAAAATCTATAAATTGAAATTGAAAACTCGAATTGAAGAAGGGAAAAATTGCGAAATCGAAAAAATTAAAGATCGTGAAACCGAAGAAAAAAACGAAAATTTTAAATATGTATCTAGAAATTGAAAAATCGAGGAATTGAAAAACTTCAACTTAAAAACTCAAAAAGTTGCAAATCGAAAAGTTGGAAAGTCTTTTTATTTTGGAAACTCAAATGACTAAAGAAACGAAAAATTAAAATCCCCGATTTTTGTCGTTTTTGGTCTTTTGTTGACACTTTTTGTCATGTTTTTTTTTCTCCTTTTTTTTCATCTTCCGCTTTACCATGTTACTTTCTTTTGATTTTAATTTTTTTGTATTTTTTTTGTCGCATTTTGGACACTTATCAGTCCTATTTTTATCGTTTTTTGGCACTTTTTTAAATACCTTTTTTCACCTTTTTCCCCCCTCGTGTTTTTTAGTCATTTTTTTTTTGTAGATTTTTCGCTTTTTTCATAGCCTTCTATATACCTTTCTTTATGCTATTTTATAAAGGATTTTTGTCATCTTTTGTTTGCCCTCTTTTTTCTCGAAAATCGAAAAATTGGAGAATTAAAAATCAAAAAACTGAAAAACCGCGAATTTTAAGAAACAAAAACTTGAAAAACTTGAAATTTAGAACTAGAAAAAGAGAAATTAAAGATCGAAAAATTGAAAAGGGAAAAAATCAAAATATTTAAAAATAAAATTTCAAAATTGTAAAAAATTTTTAACTTGAAAAAACCATAAATTGAAATTGAAAACTCGAATTGAAGATAGAAGCGAAAAATTGCAAAATCGAAAAAATTGAAGATTGTGAAACTTTTAAATATCTAGAAATTAAAACCGAATAATTGAAAAATTGAGCAAACGAAAAATTGAAAAGTCTTTTACTCTTTTTATATTGGAAACTCAAATGACTAAAGAAACGAAAAATGAAAAACCAAAAATTAAAATTCCCCGATTTTTGTCGTTTTTTATCTTTTTTGACACTTTTTGTCATCTTTTTTTTTCTCCTTTTTTTTTGTTTCTTTTTTCATCTTCTCTACCGTGTTACTTTCTTTTGATTGCTCTTTGCATCTTTATTTTTTGTATTTTTTATTTTTTTTTGACGCTTTTTTGACACTTTTATCGGTCTTTTTGTCGTCGTATTTTTATCGTTTTTTGGCACAAAAAACTAAAAAACCGTGAATTTTAAGAAAAAAAAACTTGAAATTTAGGACTAGAAAAAGAGAAATTAAAGATTGAAAAAAATTGCAAAATTGTGAAAAATTTTGAACTTGAAAAAACCATAAATTGAAATTGAAAACTCGAATTGAAGAAGCGAAAAATTGCAAAATCGGAAAAATTAAAGATCCCGAAACTGAGAAAAAAAAACGAAAATTGAAAAATCGAATAATTGAAAATTTTCAACTTGAAAACTCAAAAAGTTGTAAATCCAAAAAGTGAAGAAACGAAAAATCGCGAAATCTGAAATTTACAAAATTGTAAAACTGAAAAATTTTAAAAATCGAAAAACTGGAAAATTGGAAAATCGTACAATTAAACAAACGAAAAATTGAAGTCTTTTTATATTGGAAACTTAAATGATTGAAAAAATCGATAAATAGAACAAAACAAAAATTAAAATCCTCCATTTTTGTCTTTTTTCCGCCTTTTTAATGTTTCTCTTTTTTCATCGTCCCTTTTACCGTGTTTGTTATCACTTTTCTTTAGTTGTCCTCTTTATCTTCTTTTTTTCGTATTTTTTGTCACTTTTTTGTCGCATTTTTGACACTTATCGGCTTTTTTTTGCCACTTTTTAATGCCTTTTTTCCGCCTTTTCCCCTCTCGTGTTTTTTGGTCGCTTCTTTGTCGCCTTTTTTTTTATTTTTTTTTGTCTTTATCAACTTTTTATTTTGTCACTTTCTTTGTGTTTTCTTTTGCTTTTTTTTCATCGCCTTCTTTTTCTTTATTTTATTTTTTTGACAATTTTTTATTGCCTTTTTTAATCATTTTTTTGTTTGATGTCTTTTTTCTCGAAAATCGAGAAATTGGAAAATAAAAATCTAAAAGCTGAAAAACCGTAAATTTTAAGAAACGAAAAATTTGAAACCGAAGTCTTGAAAAATTCGAAGTTGAAATATCCATAAATTGAAATAGAAAACTCGAATTGAAGAAGCGAAAAATTACGAAATCGAAAAAATTAAAGATCGTGGAACCGAACAAAAAAACGAAAATTTTAAATATGTATCTAGAAATTGAAAAATCGAGTAATTGAAAAACTTCAACTTTAAAACTCAAAAAGTTGCAAATCGAAAAATTGAAGAAACGAAAAATCGTGAAATGGGAAATTTGCAAAATTGTGTCTTTATCAACTTTTTATTTTGTCACTTTCTTTGTGTTTTCTTTTGCTTTTTTTTTCATCGCCTTCTTTTTCTTTATTTTATTTTTTTTGACGATTTTTTATTGCCTTTTTTAATTATTTCTTTGTTTGATGTCTTTTTTCTCGAAAATCGAGAAATTGGAAAATAAAAATCTAGAAGCTGAAAAACCGTAAATTTTAAGAAACGAAAAATTTGAAACCGAAGTCTTGAAAAATTCGAAGTTGAAATATCCATAAATTGAAATAGAAAACTCGAATTGAAGAAGCGAAAAATTACGAAATCGAAAAAATTAAAGATCGTGGAACCGAACAAAAAAACGAAAATTTTAAATATGTATCTAGAAATTGAAAAATCGAGTAATTGAAAAACTTCAACTTTAAAACTCAAAAAGTTGCAAATCGAAAAATTGAAGAAACGAAAAATCGTGAAATGGGAAATTTGCAAAATTGTGTCTTTATCAACTTTTTATTTTGTCACTTTCTTTGTGTTTTCTTTTGCTTTTTTTTCATCCCCTTCTTTTTCTTTATTTTATTTTTTTGACAATTTTTTATTGCCTTTTTTAATCATTTTTTTGTTTGATGTCTTTTTTCTCGAAAATCGAGAAATTGGAAAATAAAAATCTAAAAGCTGAAAAACCGTAAATTTTAAGAAACGAAAAATTTGAAACCGAAGTCTTGAAAAATTCGAAGTTGAAATATCCATAAATTGCACGGAGGTAGAAGAGACCTCCGTGATAAATTGAAATAGAAAACTCGAATTGAAGAAGCGAAAAATTACGAAATCGAAAAAATTAAAGATCGTGGAACCGAAGAAAAAAACGAAAATTTTAAATATGAGTAATTGAAAAACTTCAACTTGAAAACTCAAAAAGTTGCAAAAAATTGAATAAACGAAAAATCGTGAAATGGGAAATTTGCAAAATGGTGAAACTGAAAAATTGCAACATTGAGAAATTTAAAAAATCGAAAAATTGGAAGATTGTATAATTGAATAAACGAAAAATTGAAAAGTTTTTTTATATCGAAAACTCAAATGATTGAAGAAACGAAAAATCGTGAAATGGGAAATTTGCAAAATGGTGAAACTGAAAAATTGCAACATTGAGAAATTTAAAAAATCGAAAAATTGGAAGATTGTATAATTGAATAAACGAAAAATTGAAAAGTTTTTTTATATCGAAAACTCAAATGATTGAAGAAACGAAGAATAAAAAATCAAGAAATTGAAAAATCGAAAAATAGAAAAAACCAAACATTAAAATTCCTCATTTTTGTCGTTTTTTAATTTGTTTTTGACACTTTGTCACCTTTTTTTTTTCGCCTTTTTTTTTGTTTTCTTTTTTCCTCATCGTCCTGTTTACCGTGTTTTTATGAATATTCTTTGATTGCCCTTTTTATCTTCATTTTCGTATTTTTTTAAAACCTTTTTTTTGTCAATTTTTTGTATTGTCATCTTTTGCTGTTGTCCTTTTTCTTTTTTCAGCTTTTTTTTTTTGTTGCTTTTTTTTGTATTCGTCTTTTTGTGCCTTTTTTAATGCATTTATTTGGTTTTTTGTACCCATCACTGTTTTCTCGAATTGTCTCGCTTTTTTTTTTCGTCATTTCCTTGTCCTCTTTTTCCATTTTTTTCGCTTTGTTGTTTTGTTTTTTATCGCATTTTTTAATTTTGTCTTGTTTTTTGCATTTTCGCCTTTTTTTGGTCATCTTTTTTTTGCCTTTTCTTTGTTGTCTTTTGTTGCTTTGATCGTTATTTTGTCTTTTTAAGATTTATTAATTATTAATAAAAAACTGAAATTCGCAAAAGTAAATTTTGTTATTTATCTAAGCAACTGGATTTTGGAAGAGGAATTTTCGTTTAAATAAATTTCGACCATTTTTTTGGAACAAATTGTGAAAATCTGAAGGAGGATATCAATACTTTGTAGTATCTTATTTCTTTTCTAAAATGAATCAATATTTACAAAAATAAAAAAAAAAAATTTGGAAAAGTGAACTGCCAGTTTCGTTAACTGAACGAAATAAGTGACTTTTTAGTAATTTAAATTTGGTTTTGTTATGCAGTGTTTCATTGCCGGTCCTGCCCAAGGCTCCTTGACCTGGCCAAGCAATTCGTAGTACCTTTGTATTTTAAGCGTGTTTTTTTATTTTCTGTGTTACATTCGTCTTTCTTGCAGAGGTCTCGATAAAGTCCAAACAGTATTGCTAACCCACGGCGACGCCATCGACAAAGTTGCCGACAATTTCCGACCGATCGCCCAGAGCTCCTCCTTCTGCGCCGGCATCTGCAACGAGAAGCTCCGCCTCTACGGTCTCCAGTTCCACCCCGAGGTCGACCTCACCCCCAACGGCAAGACCATCCTGCGAAATTTCCTCTTCGACGTCGCCGGCCTCACCGGCAACTACACCATGCCCACCCGCGAGAAGGAGTGCGTCAAATACATTAAGAGCACGGTCGGCAACAACAAGGTCCTCTTGCTGGTCAGCGGCGGCGTCGACAGCACCGTCGCGGCGGCGCTCCTCCACAAGGCGCTCCGCCCCGACCAGATCATCGCCATCCACATCGACAACGGCTTCATGCGGAAGAACGAGAGCACCAAAGTCTACCACTCCCTGCAGAAGATCGGCCTGAGCCTGCGCGTCGTCAAGGCCGCCAGCACCTTCCTCGAGGGCACGACGGTGGTGCCCGTGGACAAGCACGAGGCGACGCTGCGCACGACGCTCACGAGCATGCTGTGCAAGACGTGCGACCCGGAGGAGAAGAGGAAGATCATCGGCGACGTGTTCGTGCGCATCTCGGACGAGATCATCGCCGACCTCAACCTCAAGGCCGAGGAGGTGGTGCTCGGCCAGGGCACGCTGCGGCCGGACCTGATCGAGTCGGCCTCGGCGCTGGTCTCGTCCAAGGCCGACACGATCAAGACGCACCACAACGACTCGGAGATGGTGCGGAAGCTGCGGGCGGAGGGGCGGGTGGTGGAGCCGCTGAAGGACTTCCACAAGGACGAGGTGCGGGCGCTGGGGAGGGACCTGGGGCTGGCGCCGGAGCTGGTCATGAGGCACCCGTTCCCGGGGCCGGGCTTGGCGATCAGGGTGCTGTGCGCGGAGGAGCCGTACATGGAGAGGGATTTCTCAGAGACGCAGGTGCTGGTGAAGATCATCGTCGAGTTCGACCAGATGCTGCAGAAGAAGCACGCGCTGTTGAACAGGGTGGAGGCGGTGACGAATAACGAGGAGAGGTGAGTGGGCGTGGCGAGGACGGAGCTCGGGGCGGGGAAAATGTACTGGAGAATTGGAAGCTAAAAATTATTTAAAAAAAAACATGGCTGTCGACAACAGCGGCGTAGGGAGTATTTTTCTTAAAAGGGGCCCAAGAAACGTCCTTTTCATGGCGATTTTCATTTCTCAGTCTTTGATTTCAAATTTTTCGATTTTTTTTATTTTTCAATGTTTTCAGTTTCATTTTCAAATTTTTCAAACTTCCAGTTTAAATTTTATTGAAAAAGAGAGAAATTAAAAATCGAAAAAATGAAACATTGAATCGAGAAATGGAATAACTAAAAAACCTTGAAAAATTGGAAAATTAGAAACTCTTAAAACTGAACAAACGAAAAATTGAAAAATTCAAAAGTTGCAAGTTCAAAAAATTGGGTAATTTAAAGTTGAAACATCAAAAAACTCAAAATCTTCAAACTGAAAACTCGAAAGATTGCAAGTCGAAAAGCCGAATGAACGAAAAATAAAAAATTGTAAATATTTAAAAATTTAAAAATTGCAAAATTGTCAAATTGAAACAAGCGAAAAATTGAAAAATCCAAATACATAATTAAAAATTGATAAAATGAAAAAAAAGAGTGAAAAATAGAAAAATTCTAAAATTGAAACTTCTGAAAATAATAAATGCAAAATAAAAAACTGAAGAATCTTGAAAAACGAAAAAATGAAAAAATGTGTAAATTGAACAGAAGATTTGTAAAATTTCAAACTAGAAAAATACAAAATCGCAAAATGAACAAATGAAATAAGAAAAAAAATAAAAAAATTAAAAATTTTGCAAAATTGATAAATGGAAAAATTAAAAATGAAAAACTCTTAAAAATTGAAAACGTGCAAAATTGTAAGTTGAAAAAATTCAAAAGTTGAGAAATGGAAAATACTCGAAAAATTTGAAGTCGAAACAAGAAACAAAAAATGGAAAAAAAATATGGAAATTGAAAAAAGTCATGAAATTCAAATATGAAAAAATTGAAAAATCTTAAAAATAGACAAATGCAAAATCGTACAATGTTGAAAAATTCTAAAGTTGGAAAATCAAAATTTTGTAAAAGTAAAAATTGAAGAAGGAAAAAACTTAAAACAAACTGAAAAATCGAAAATTGGAAAATCTTTAAAAATGGCAACATAAAATAGAAAAATTTTAAAAATTAAAAATCGAAAAATAGAAAAAAATTGAAATCGAAAAAATCAAATATTTAAAAATTGTAAAAGTGAAAAATTTAAAATTTCAATATTAAAAAATCGAAAATTAAAAGTTGCTCATCTTAAAACCAAAAAAATGGAAAATCGTAAAATTGAAACAACGAAAAATTTAAAAGTCAAAATTTGTAAAAATTGAAAATTTTAAAAAATTGAGAGATCCAAAAAATAGAGAACTGCAAAATCGTGAAATTGAACGAGTGAAAAATTGAGACATTCAAAAACTAAAAATTCAAAATTATGAAAAATTTAAAATTGAAAACTCGATAAATGAGGAAACGAAAAATTCAAATTCGAATAACTGAGGAAACGAAAAATCGAAAGAAATTGGAAATCGAAAAGTTAAAAAATTTTAAAATTATAAATTGAAAAATAAAAAACTGGAAAATCTTAAAAATTGAAACCTTACAAAATAAAAGTTGTAAAATCGTAAAAGTAAAATTTCAAAATTGAACAATTGAACATTTAAAAATTGATAAATGCAAAAATTGAAAAATCAGAATTTTGAAAAATTTTAAATTGTCAAACGCGAATAATTGAAGAGGGAAAATTGAAAAATTTGAAAACAAACTGAAAAATAGAAAAATAGAAATCTTACAATTCGAAACATTAAAAAATGGAAAAATTTTAAAAATTAAAAATCAAAAAATCGAAAAAAAAAATGCCCATTTTAAAACCAGAAAGATACAAAATCGTAATACTGAAAAAATGAAAAATTAAAAAATCAAAACAGAAAAATTGCAAAATCGAAAAATTGAACAAGTGAAAAATTGAGAAATTCAAAATTATGAAAAATTTAAAATTGAAAATTCGATAAATGAGGAAACGAAAGATTGAAAGAAATTGAAAATCGCAAAGTATAAATGTTTCAAAATAATACATTAGCAAATAAAAAAGTGAAAAATCTTAAAAATTGAAAAATTCCAAAATTGAAATCGAACAAACGGAAAAATTCAAAAGTTGAAAAGTCGAAAAATTCCAAAAATTGAAAATCGAAAAGTTGAAATATTTAAAAATAATACAGTGAATAATAAAAAACTGAAAAATCTTAAAAATTGAAAAATTCCAAAATTATAAAGTCGAACAAACGAAAAATTGATAAATTCAAAAATTGAAAAATCAAAATTTTGAAAAATTTAAAAACAAATTGAAAAATGGAGAACCCGGAAATCTTAAAATTCGAAACATTAAAAAATGGAAAAATTTAAAAAATTAAAAAATAAAAAATAAAAAAATATATTTAAAAATTGAAAAATCGAGAAAAAAAATTGCTCATCTTAAAACCAGAAAAATACAAAATCGTAATATTGAAAAAATGAAAAATTAAAAAATCAAAATTGAAAAATTAAAAATTCAGTGATCCAAAAAATAGAAAAATGCAAAATTGGAAAATAGAACAATTAAAAAATTGAGAAATTCAAAATTAAGAAAAATTTAAAATTGAAAAATGGGGAAAGGAGGAAACGAAAAATTAAAACTCGAATAATTGAGGAAACGAAAAATTGAAAGAAATTCAAGATCGAAAAGTTGAAAAATCTGAAAATAATAAATTGAAAAATAAAATACTGAAAAATCTTAAAAATTGAAAAATTACATAATTGTAAAATCGAACAAATGGAAAAATTCAAAAGTTAAAAAGTCGAAATAATTCCAAAAATTGAAAAGTAGAAAAGTTGTACAATTGAAAATTTCAAAATTGAACCATGGAACAATAAAAAATTTAAAAATCCGATGAGAGAAAAAAATAAAATTGTAAAGTCGAACAAACGAAAAATTGAAAAATCAAAATTTTGAATTGTCGAACTCGAATAATTGAAGAGAGAAAAATTGAAAAATTAACAACCGGGAAATCTTAAAATTCGAAACATTAAAAAATGGAAACATTTTAAAAATTAAAAATAAAAAAATTGAAAAAAAAAGAAAATATTTAAAACTTGAAAAATCGGCAAAAAATTGCTCATCGTAAAACCAGAAAAATACAAAATCGTAATATTGAAAAAATGAAAAATTAAAAAATCAAAATTTTGAAAAATCGAAAAATTGTAAAATTTCAAAATTGAAAAATTAAAAATTCAGAGATCCAAAAAATAGAAAAATGCAAAATTGAAAAATTGAACAAGTAAAAAATTGAGAGATTCAAAATTAAGAAAAATTTAAAATTGAAAAATCGGTAAAAGAGGAAACGAAAAATTAAAACACGAATAACTGAGGAAACGAAAAATTGAAAGATACTGAGGATCGAAAAGTTGAAAAATCTGAAAATAATAAATTGAAAAATATAAAACTAAAACATCTTAAAAATTGAAAAATTACATAATTGTATAATCTAATAAACGGAAAAATTCAAAAGTTGAAGACGGAAAAATTTCAAAAATTGAAAAGTAGAAAAGTTGTAAAATCGGAAAATCTAAAATTTCTAAATTGAACAATGGAACAATAAAAAATTGAAAAATCGTCTGAGAGAAAAATGCAAAATTATAAAGTCGAACAAACAAAAAATCAAAATTTTGAAAAATTTTAAATTGAAAAATCCTATAATTTAAAAAGGAAAAATTGAAAAATTTTAAAAATTACAAATCGATAAACAAAAAAATTGAAAAAGAAATTAAAAATCCAAAAATTGAAGAATTCAACAGTTGAAAAAAGGAACATTTGAAAAATTTTAAATTGAAACAAAAAATCAAAGATTCAAAATTTGTATTGCACAATTGAAAAATCTAAAAATTAAAATTCGCGAAACTGTAGAACTAAAAAAATTGAAAATTTGATCAATTTAAATTTCCAGAATTTGGAGAAAAATAAAAAAATTCAAAAACTTCACATTGAAAACTCGAAAAGTAAAAAAAAAATGAAATCGAAAAATTGTAAAATTGAACGACAACTCGAATAATAATTGAAGGAGCGAAAAGTTGAAAATTCAAAAATCGAGAAATCAAAAAATAAAAATGTATAGACCATATTCTCCGGTAAATTCTCCCCTCCCCGGATAAAGTCAGACCAACATGTGCCTCGTTCTTATTGGCTAAGTCACAATGACTTACAAGCGCACCAATAACGTGCTTTCTTCAACAGAAACGTATTAAGGAAAATCTCCAGTAAGCAAAAGCTGGCAGCCACACTCCTACCGATTCGAAGCGTCGGAGTCCAAGGCGATTGCCGTTCGTACAGTTACGTCGTAGGTATTTCGAGTGAAAAAGAGCCCGATTGGGACGACCTCATGTTTCTCGCTTGCCTTATACCAAGAATTTGCCGGAATATAAACAGAGTCTGTTACGTCTTCGGCGGCCTCGTTAAAGAACCGATTGTAGACCTCACCATCACATACCTTACTTGTAACGTTTTAGCGACATTAAGACAATGCGACGACGTCGCCACCACGGTAAGTGCTTCCTTGATCCCATTAAGTGTCTTTTCAAATCGCACAAAACACTCTGAAAACAAGTTAACAGGTAACTACTTTGTTGGCGAAACGCGTCAAATTTAGTTTTTCACTTTTCAGAGTGTTTGTTTAGTGTGGTGAGTTTGTAGGAAGGTTAAGAAGGTGGCTTTCTGTGGAGTTTACGAAGCCGCCGATACTGCCTTCCGAGATAAGAATGCTGAAAGAACAGTTTTGTGCTATTCGAGCTTGTAGACGAATCTACATTTCAGCAGACATATTTTTTAACTGTCGACCGTGGTTGACGATGACTTTGTTGACAGGTGTTACAAAATAGTGGTCATATGAATTCAGTGAGTCAAATGCCTGTGATTCTGCTACCTTTACACTTTGACAGGGACCAGGCATTGAGGATCCCCTCCTGTCAGCGATCGATAGTATTGAGACCGTTTTGCACACGTGACTTTATGACAGGAATGCCTGCAGTACCTGGGAAACAACTGCCTTTAGATGTGAGTGGTTTCGACGCTTTGTGGATTTACTGATCCCGTTTTGTACAGGTCGTGCAGAAAATGGTTGTAGAGATTTTGCAAGTTCCGGGCGTTTCTAGGGTGTTGTACGACTTAACTTCAAAGCCCCAGGCACAACAGAATGGGAATGATAATCAGCAACATTGTCA
Organism: Zophobas atratus; assembly: GCA_022388445.1. Taxonomy (NCBI): domain Eukaryota; kingdom Metazoa; phylum Arthropoda; class Insecta; order Coleoptera; family Tenebrionidae; genus Zophobas; species Zophobas atratus. Next base: position 5,032,691 of record CM039448.1, read on the forward strand.
TAAATTATTAATTGTGTAATTTGTTAGCATGGACAGACTATAAGAAGGTTTCCTGTTTTATTCTTTTAAAATATATTGTATATGGTTGTTGACAACGGCGAACTGTGTTTTGTTACGATTTTGATTTTTAATTAATACACTTGGCTCAAAAATATTTGTATATGTTGATTGTGCACTTTTTTCCAAGACAAATTGGACGAACCATTGTTATCGCGGCATATGCTATGGAGTCAGTTATTACTTTTTTTACATTAAACTGGCAAGTTGCACTTTATATATTTAACTTATTTTATTTTTCCTTTGTGTTAATAAAAGTCAATTCTATTAATATCGTGCCGTTTCAATTCGATTCCAATCAGAACGCAGGCGCAGACATCACGTGACTTCTGTCAATAATAAAAGACGAAACGACGAAATGGACTGCAAACAACGAAAGTAGCAAGAGACTGGAGACCCCACATTTTTTTTTTGGTACTATATTTTTTAATATTGATTACTGATTTTGCGTCATTATAGCCATTAAAAACCTGTCTGACATCAATAATACCAAAAATAGCCATATTTATTCTTAAAACGCAATTAAAAAGTAGCGTTTTCAATTTTAGGTTAGGTAGCAGGTGCCGACTTTACCGACATCGTGAACCGAATAAATCGCCGATTTTTATAAATACGGTGAAAAAACAAACAATAATAAAATGCATTCGATACGAATTAGCCTCCGCTCGTGCCCCAAACACTGGCGCTGCTTCTCCCGCAGGTATTTCTCGCTTTTTCAAAACCGCATGACATAACCCTACTTTTCAGTTCCGTGGTTACACAAACCGAGCCCCAAGCAGCCCCAGTGGAAAAACTGACAATACCTCCCCCAGCGACGCCGACAAGCCATCAGCCCCAAAATCGAAAAGCTCGTGACTGAAATCTCCCAGTTGAATCTTCTAGAAGTGTCTGAGTTGAGTGGGGCTCTCAAAAAACGGCTGAACCTTCCCGACGCCCCCGTTATGCCAATGGGGGGTTTTGCTGCAGCTGCTCCTGCCGAGGAAGAAGAGGAGGCCCCCAAAGCAGTCAAGTCCATATTCACAGTGAAATTGATGAATACGACGAGAAACAAAAAGTCGCCCTTATTAAAGAAATCAAGGCTTGTTAGAAGGTATGAACTTAGTGCAAGCGAAGAAGTTCGTGGAGAGTGCGCCCACGGTCGTGAAGCGGACATCGCGAAAGACGAAGCCGATAAACTAAAAGCGGCGATTGAGAAAGTGGGGGGCGTGGTGGAAGTGGAGTAATTTAGTAAGTTGTTAGTTAATTAATTGATTAAATTGAATAAAAAACGTGTATTGAGACAGTTATACATAGTATAAATTCGTTAAGTTAAGTAGAGGGCTCATGGTTCTGTGGCGACTTTTCGGTATGAAATGTTGCTGTCGCCGTATGAGATTTCGTTCAGTTCGGTCATGGAGTGTCGCCATTGGTTGTGGCAGATGGCGCCGTTGTTCAACAAATGGGTGTCTTCGCTCTCGATTTCTTTGCGTTTGTTGTCTTCGAGGATGGCCTCCATTTCTTCTCTCGAGTTAAAGTACTTGAAGTCGTTGTCAAAGACGCCTCTGAACACGGTCACGACTTCGTCTCGCGTGTTTAGGAAGTAGAGGGGTTGTTTGCGGATGAGGAATTCGTTAATGAGGGCGGAGATTCCTTTGGCGGCGTGAAATCAGCGCCTAGGATAAACCGGCAGTCGATTGGCTACAGGAGATTTTTCGAGTTAAGACCGGCTTTTCCGACGCTGGTTTTGATGAAGTCGACCGCCGGGAAGTAGAGGCTGTTGCCGGGGGTGATCATGATGTAGTCGATTCCATTGGAGAACGTCTAAACATATTAAAAAAATATATAGAAAAAAAAATAGGGTCATAGTTGGCCGAAATTTGTTTACCTTGACTTTCTCCACATATACAGTAGGACGCGCTGAAGGTACAATAGGAAAATAATATTAATTCCAACCCCCACCAAAATCCCGTATTCCACCCCAATAGGCCAAACAAAACACGAAAGTGGCAAAAGTGGCCAATAGATCTTTTTTACTAGACCTCCACATGGGTTTCACCACTTCATATTCAATCATAAAAATGACAGCACTTATGATAACAGCAGCTAAAGACGCTTTTGGAATGAAGGCGAAATACGGGGTAGGAAACTGAGTGCTAACAGAACCATTATCCCTGAAACATACACACAATTAGCAGCAAAAGTTTCCCTAGAAAGTCACTAAAGCACATTACACCCAGACAAATTTTTATATTTACCAGTAAAAACTCCCCCTAATGGCGTCTGCACGCCACTGGCATGGTTAACCGCCGACCTGAGAACGACCCAGTGATGGGCATGGACGAGAAAAACGACCCAAAACGTTACACATCGACAGGGTGAGAAGTTCCTGAGTGGCGTCGATCATCTGTCCGCTCGCTACAAATCATAAGTTTGATTTATAAATTTGTATTGACCTTGAAATTTCCGCTGCCGTTGATAACTTTGATGTCAACTTTTGCCGTATTTAAAGGGCTGTATTGTTGAAATAGTCAAGCAAAATGGAGCCCCGCCCACCCACCCTATCTCAATTGTGACGATTTTTTTATTCGCCGTGAGCCAAGGAGGGGAGCTTAACTGCAAGTACCTTATTTCTATTTTCTAGTTTCTAAGAATAAAAAAAATATATCACAATTAAGATGTGTGATTGGCGGGGTTTATATTTACCTTTTTTTCTTAATAGCATAGTATTCATTCAAAAACGATACTCAAGAACATGTTTTTAAATTCTGTAATGAATAAGTATTTTGCAGATTAAACTGGCACAATTGAGATAGGGGGGTGGGCGGGCTTATATTTTCTTTTTTTTAATACGTCTACACTTCTTTTCCAATATGAAACTAAAAACGTTAAATGAAATTTGTACAAGGAAACATCGATTTTAATTAGCTCGCCCATAATTCAGATTTCCTTGCAAAAATGTACCATTTTAACCATGTGTTTAAGTTTGTTGTTGGAAAAGTGACTGTGTATATTAAGAAAAAAAAAGGCAAAAATAAGCCCCGCCCACCCACCCAATGTCATTCTGATGATTTTTTTTATTGTTGTAAGCCGAGGGGGCTTAATATAAACTTAAAGCAAAAAATGCAAAATGTTGAATTGAAATTGCCAATTATTGAAGAATTGAAAAATAATAAATTGAAACTAAAAACAGAAAATTCTTAAAATCGAAAACTGGACAAACGAAAAATGGAAAAATTCAAAATAATTCAAAAACTGAAAAATTGAAAATTTTAAAAATTGAACAAACGAAATTTTGAAAAAATTTAAAATTAAAAACTACACTGAAGAAGCGAAAACTTGACAAATTCAGACATTCAAAACTTAAAATGCGAAAATTAGGAACTGAAAAAACGAAAAATTGAAAAATTCTAAATCATAAAATTCTAAAAATTCAGAAGAATCATAATTTTGAAAGTGGAAACTCGAATAACTGAACAAACGAAAAAACGAAAAATTAAAATTTCTAGAAATTGGAAAATTCAGAAGTTGAAAAATCAAATAACTGAATAACCGAAAAGTTAAAGATAAATGAAAAATTGAAAAATCTTAAAAAACGGAAAATTGAGAACTCCTATGACTGAAGAAACGAAAAATTGAAACATTAAGAAGTTGAAAGCTCGAAAAATTGCAAATCGTAAAACTAAAAATACAAACATTTGAAAAATCAAAAAATTAAAAATAAAAAATCGAAAACTAAAAACGAAAAATTGAAAAATTATATTTTGTCTTTTCGTTTTAATATGTCTAGACTTCTTTTCACAACATGAAACTGAAAACACGTTAAAAATGGAAAATTTGTATAAGGAAGTATGGATTTTAGATTAGGCTCTGCCCCATAATTCAGATTTCCTTGTAAAAATGTACCATTTTAACCGTGTTTTAAGTTTCTTGTTGTGAAAAGATGGCAATGTATATTAAGAAAAAAAAAAAAGACAAAATATAAGCCCCGCCCACCCACCCAATGTCAATTCTGATGATTTGATGGTTGAAAGCTCGAAAAATCGTAAAACTGAAGATACAAATATTTGAAAACTCAAAAAATTAAAAATAAAAAAAAACGGAAAATTGAGAACTAGAACTGAAGAAACGAAAAATTGAAACATTAAGAAGTTGAAAACTCGTAAAATTGCAAATCGTAAAACTGAAGATACAAATATTTGAAATATCAAAAAATTAAAAATTAAAAAATCGAAAACTCAAAACGAAAAATTGAAAAATTTCGAAAATCATCACAATTGAGATGGGGTGGGTGGGCGGGGTTTATATTTTGCCGTTTTTTCTTAATAGGCATAGTATTTTTTGAACAACACGATACTCTAGAACATGTTTTTAATTTCTTGTCAAGAAATAAGTATTTTGCAGTTAAACTCCGCCTTGGTTTTAATACGTCTAGACTTATTTTCACAACATGAAACTTAAAAGACGTTCAAAATGGAAAATTTGTATAAGGGAATATCGATTTTAGATTAGGCTCCGCCCCATAATTCAGATTTTCTTGCAAAACTGTACCATTTTAACCATGTTTTAAGTTTCTTGTTGTGAAAAGATGTCAATGTATATTAAGAAAAAGAAAAAGGCAAAATATAAGCCCCGCCCACCCACCCTACGTCAATTCTGATGATTTTTTATTCGTCGTAAGCCGAAGGGCGGGACTTAATTATAAATATTTAAAGACAAAAAAGTGCAGAATCGTTGAATTGAAATTTCCGATTATGGAAGAATTGAAAAATAATAAATTGCAACATTAAAAACAGAAAATTCTTAAAGTCGAAAAACTGGACAAACGAAAAAATGGAAAAATTCAAAAGTTGAAACAGCGGAAAATTGAAAACTCGCATAAGTAAAGATACGAAATAATTCAAAACTGAAAAATCGTAAACTTGAAATACGAAAATTAGGGAACTGAAAAAAACAAAAATTTTAAAATTCTAAATCGTAAAATTGTGCAGATGAAAGTTTGAAAAATTCAGAAGTTAAGAAATCATAATTTTGAGAGTGAAAACTCGAATAATTGAACAAACGAAAAAACGAAAAATTAAAATTTCTAGGAATTGGAAAATTCAGAAGTTGAAAAAACGAATAACTGAATACTCGAAAAGTTAAAGAGAAATGAAAAATTGAAACATTAAGAAGTTGAAAGCTCGAAAAATCGTAAAACTGAAGATACAAATATTTGAAAACTCAAAAAATTAAAAATAAAAAAAAAAGGAAAACTGAAAACGAAAAATTGAAAAATAATCACAATTGAGATGGGGTGGGTGGGCGGGGATTATATTTTGCCTTTTTTTCTTAATATGCATAGTAGTCTTTGAATAATATGATACTCCGAAACATGTTGTTAATTTATTGTAAAGAAATAAGTATTTTGCAGTTAAACTCCGGCACAATTGCGATAGGGTGGGTGGGCGGGCTTACATTTTGCCTTTTTTATTGATATGTGTAGACTTCTTTTCAAAACATGAAACTTAAAACACGTTTAAAATGGAAAATTTGTATAAGGAAATATCGATTTTAGATTAGGCTCCGCCCCGTAATTCAGATTTCCTTGCAAAAATGTACCATTTTAACCATATTTTAAGTTTCGTGTTGTGAAAAGATGGCTATGTATATTAAGAAAAAGAAAAAGGCAAAATATAAGCCCCGCCCACCCACCCTACGTCAATTCTGATGATTTTTTTATTCGTCGTAAGCCGAGGGGCGGGGCTTAATTATAAATCTTTAAAGACAAAAAAAGCAAAATCGTCGAGTTGACAATTTCAATCATTGAAGAATTGAAAAATCGAAAAACTGGACAAACGAAAAATGGAAAAATTCAAAAGTTGAAAAATCGGAAAATTGAAAACTCGCATAAGTAAAGATACAAAATAATTTAAAACTGAAAAATCGTACATTTTAAAAATTGAACAATCGAAATTTTGAAAAATTTAAAATTAAAAACTAAACAGAAGAAGCGAAAAATCGACAAATTCAGAAGTTGAAAACTTAAAATGCAGAAAATAGGGAACTGAAGAAACGAAAAATTGAAAAATTCTAAATCGTAAAATTGTACAGACGAAAGTTTGAAAAATTCAGAAGTTAAGAAATCATAATTTTGAGAGTGAAAACTCGAATAATTGAACGAACGAAGAAACAAAAAAAATAAATTTTCTAGAAATTGGAAAATTCACAAGTTGGAAAATCGAATAACTGAATACTCAAAAAGTTAATGAGAAATGAAAAATTGAAAAATCTTGAAAAACGGAAAATTAAGAACTATAACTGAAGAACCGAGAAATTGAAACATTAAGAACTTGACAGCTCGAAAAATTGCAAATCGTAAAACTGAAGATACAAATATTTGAAAAATCAAAAAGATTAAAAATAAAAAATCGAAAACTGAAAACGAAAAATCGAAAATTTTGAAAAATCATCACGGGTGGGTGGGCGGGCTTTATATTTTGCCTTTTCTCTTAATATGCATAGTATTCTTTGAATACCACGATACTCAAGAACATGTTTTTAATTTCTTGTAAAGAAATAAGTATTTTGCAGTTAAACTTCGCCACAATTGAGGTAGGGCGGGTGGGCGGGCTTATATTTTGTCTTTTTGTTTTACTATGTGTAGACTTCTTTTCACAACATGAAACTTAAAACACGGTTAAAATGGAAAATTTGTATAAGGAAATACCGATTTTAGATTAGGCTCCGCCCCATAATTCAGATTTCCGTGCAAAAATGTACCATTTTAACCATGTTTTAAGTTTCTTGTTGTGAAAAAATGGCTATGTATATTAAGAAAAAGATGGCCAAATATAATATGAGGGTTTCGGTGAACGGCAACGTCAGCGGCAAGTTTAGAAATCGACCGTAACTAAATAAACGGTTGGCAACCCTGTCACACTCACCGAAGGCCTTTGCGATGGCCACATTCCCCAGCACTCCAATCACGGGTACCAACACCACCGAAGTCCCCAAATCGGAAATCATGTCGCCAAAAGTGACCGTATGATTGTTGAGGGTTGTCTCAAAAGGTGGCGGCTTGAAGTCCGGAAGTCCCGGCCGCACAGTTCCGGTTAAGCGGAAGGGCGAAGAAGAAGTAGTTTCGTAGTAGTAGGCTGTGGCTGAACAAATGATGACGACTAGAGCGTTGCGGGAGGTGGAGACCAACCACAGGGTTTTGGCGACGACGCGCTGCTTTTTCGTAGGTTTGGTGTCCTTGGGGGTGGGTTTGTAATCCTTGAGTTTCTAGAATGGAAGGGTGTATGGATGGTTATTGTGATGAAGGGAACTAGATTTGGTGATTTTAGGGACTTTTGTAAAATGTTACCAAATATATCTTCGTGATACTTTGTTCTCTGGATCTAGATAGAGTAAATACAATGGAATTGAAACGTAGATCCGTATCACCACTTCAAAACATTTGTACCACTGATAAGATTAATTTAATTAGTAACCTATTTATTGAAAAATTGCCAACAAATTCATTAAAAAGTCAATGACATTCCGATGTCACTAAAGAAGCTCTGCATGACGTCAATGACGGCCCCTTCGAGCACGGTATCGCTGGTAACCAGCGTCATCAGGGTGGTAGCACTGGCAATCGAAGTCCAATCCACTCTCCTCAACGCCGACATCACCGAATCCGCAAGTTCCTGTCTTTGTGGCTCTGTCAAATCCTGCATCACCACTTCGATCGCCGATTTATATTTACCAGATCCCGAAATGCCGGCAAAGACGGCCGCTGCTACACCACCTAGTCGTGATTCAGCACGAATTTTCATCACAAAATTTAAGGTTATGTTAAATTTTTACCTACTGCTAATCCGCGCGGGCCGCCCAATAAACCACCCAACAAAGCACCAAGGCCGGTGATGGCAGCCCCCTTGAAACTTTCACTCACTGTGATTTTTAAGTCCCTGTGTTGGGACAGGAGCCCCACAAAACGCACAATTTCGCTTCGAGGAAGTGGCATGTTTACGTAACGAGAGTTGGACAGTGAGTGAGTCAGAGAGGGGGAATCCCTCGTTAAGATTATTGTATCTAATCGATGCGTGGTTTGTTTGGTAATTTGGTTATGATAAGATAAAACAAAATTAAAAATGTTGATGGGGCGTGGCTAATTTGCGCCAATAGTAATAAAGCCTCGACAAAGGGCGGCGCTTGAATTAACAATCTCCTTTGACTTACCCTCAATAACATCAGTACGGCGATGCAGACAAGCCCCAGCCCGAGATCCGCCATCCTCGTCTCCCTTACATGTTTAATAACTTTGGTAATGGTGTCCAAAAAACCGGACGAAGAGATTTTCAAACCCAACAGACTTTTCAGCTGAGAGGTCATTATTATCACAGAGGTCGCCGACGTGAAGCCCACGGTCACCGGGATGGAGATAAAATCGATAAGCACCCCTGAAACCCAGTCGTACCATAAGTGACTCCCAGTTTATCCCGTTTGTACCTAAATGCAATATGGCCATCACCAGCTGGACCACGCCGGTCAAGAAACACAACAGCATCGCGTAGTCCGTGTTTCGACCCGCGATTTGCTGGTACGTCATCAGGGCCATCAGCGCCGTGGGACCTATGGTGATGTCTTTGCACGTCCCGAAAATCGTGTAGACGAAACAACCCACGAAGGCGGAATACAACCCATACTGCAACAACAACATAAGAAATGCCAAGGTTTCGGTAGAAAACATCTCCACGCTTCGGTGGCTGTCGAAAGTCGTTACCTGGGGCTCTAATCCGGCGAGCGTGGCGTAAGCCAAGGCTTGGGGCATCACCGTGAGGCCCACGGTGATGCCGGCGATGGCGTCGCTGACGAGCTTCTCCGAGGTGTACGTGGGGGCCCAAGACAGAATAGGCACCCGCTGCACCAGCGTCGATTTCAGGTGCTTGACGATGGACATGGTTTAAGCTAGAACTGGACGTGGAGTTAGATAACGGGTTATGGGTGTGGGTCCCGACGTGACTGGGTTAGCAATGGGGGACGAATTTTTCGATAATTAGTTGTAAAAGTGAAAACTGAGATGACTTTCACTTTGAGGTTAAAGTTCGGGAGATTAGGTAGTTTTGGAAGGTGGGTCGGGTTTGGTTATTTAATGGGTGACACGGTCAGAGGAATGACCGAGACATTGGGATTGTTTATGTGCGATAAAAATATTTATTCCCGGAAATTATCGTCGGAGATTAGTCACAATTTGACTTTTGACTTCGGAGTAATTTTATCTTATTTGTACGCGAATTTGTTTGTGGTATGGATTACGCGCATTTTTGATATTTTTATGCAATTAAGATTTTACTTTTTTAATATTTAAAATTCAAATAAAATTTAAGTGGTGACGTCACGGGCCTGATCTTTTCGATTGGCACCCACATTTTGGCGGAAATTTCAAAACAATAAATATATATATATATTATTTTTTTTATGGTGCAACTTAAAATTTTTAGTGATTTCGTTATAAAACACACCTACTCACTTTTGTTATCACTTTCCAGATTTCAAAACACCGTTAAGTCACTCAACTATACAGCAAGAACCCAAAATAAGCTAACAACCAAACAAATGTAAGTGCACGCCGGGAGACAAGGTCTTAAAGTTAAACGATTTGAAATCACGTGCAATTAAGTAGCTAATATCCCTCTCTACTTCTCTCTTCTTTATGGACCACTTTTTAATTTCCGCTGTGCGTTTAGATCGTACTTGAACGTAATGTTCAATTGACAGGAAACAGTTTTGACGTGCACTGTATTTCCAAAGTGAAATATATTTAATTTTTTATCATAATTGTTTAATTAATATATAGTGTCCTTGAAAAACTAAAACCTTTTTCGACCTTATCGCCTATGACTAATCACCATTGCAAATAATAACACGTTTATTATATATCTGACAAAAAACTCAAACATGAGCGACTTTTTTCAAAATTACCGCAAAAATGTCTTACGTCACCCCGACAAACAACCAATCCGACACGGCTGCCACTTAACCAAGCGACTTAAGTAAGTAGAAAAAATCACTTACCGCAGCAGAGGACTTAGCTGTGTCTAAGACTTATGTTTTCTCACTTGTCGTCGTTTCGCCTTCACCTTCCGCATTTTTATGTCATTTCTTATCACACGCTCAAAAATAAACTTTCTGTTGATATGAAATTGCCATTGTTTTTAAAAAATTTATTAACACGTTTTCACATAAAGAGTAATAAATATGTTAATGTTTTATATCACAATTGTTAATTAACGTGGCCAAAGCTACAGCTGTGTGCTCGTGTTGTCTTTATTCTCGATGTTTATTTCCACGTTCCCTGTCGGCTGTTCGTGCTCTGAAACGTCAAAGTTGTCATCAGTGCTGCCATCTGACGAAATCGATAACTGGGTCAACGTACGGTGATTCCGGTCAGGGACGGTTTCAGTTAGATTGTTGACAAAGTGTCAAGTGCATTTCCGTTTCGCTGACTACGACTACCGTGTTGGGAAATAGATAATTAAGTATGAAAGGTGACAGTGTTGAAATTGCGATTTTTGCCAAGTTTGGTACTTTGCTAATCTATTTGTAAGTTATGTTTCTGATCACAATCAGTCATTGGGTTGTTTATGTGTGTTTTTACTTCCCGAGCGTAAGCAAAGGAAGTATTGTAATCGAGTCCGTCGGCCGACTCTCTACTTTTACGTTTTCTCGATCTTTCATGACCCCTAGAAGACGAAGAAATAGGTCTCCCATTTCCGTCTGTCTGTCCGTCTGTCCGTCCGTCTGTCCGTCTGTTGTCCCGGATTTTTATTAGACAGATAATCTCCGAAAGTACTCGACCGATTGTTGTGAAATTTTGTACTTATATTAAGAATATCATGTAGATGGTAAAACGCTAACCAAAATTTGTCTAATCATCCCCACCACTAATGCGATGACGTCACTTCAAAATTGTACATAGTAAATGGGTTTTCAATTGTATAAAATAACATAGTCCTACACATGTAGTTTACAACTCTGAATCGACTTTTCACCCGAAACGTCCAGATTTTTGGAAAAAAAATCAAAATTATAAAACATTTTGAAATTTATTTTTAATCTGCTAACCAGAATGCTTCGAAATGTTGCAGATGTTTTAAGGCTATAAAGAGCATCATAAATCTTTAGTCAAAAAATATTTGCTTATCCCCTCCAAAAACTTGATGACGTCAGCTCAAAAGTTTGTGGAATAAATCATATCTAAAATGTACAAAATATGATGAGTCTGTACTTGTGATCTATCACTCCATTCATATTTTTTGGATTTGCATATACAGGGTGACTCAAAAAAATTAATGAATGCGTAAATATATTTTATTGATTTAATCAGGAACTACAAAACCGAATGCTCTGAAATCTTGCAGATGTTTTAAGGTCATAAAGAGCATAATAAATGTTTAGTCAAAATATATTTGCTTATCCCCTCCAAAAACTTGATGACGTCAGCTCGAAAGTTTGCCGAATAAATCATATCTAAAATGTACAAAATATGATGAGCCTGTACTTGTCATTTATCACTCCATTCATATTTTTTGGATTTGCATATAGAGAGTGACTCAAAAAAATTAATGAATGCGTAAATATATTTTATTGATTTAATCAGGAACTACAAAACGGAATGCTCTGACATCTTGCAGATGTTTTAAGGTTATAAAGAGCATAATAAATGTTTAGTCAAAATATATTTGCTTATCCCCTCCAAAAACTTGATGACGTCAGCTCGAAAATTTGCCGAATAAATCATATCTAAAATGTACAAAATATGATCAGTCTGTACTTGTGATTTATCACTCCATTCATATTTTTTGGATTTGCATATACAGGGTGATTCAAGAAAATAAATTAAAGCGTAAATTTATTTTACTGATTTAATCAGGAACTACAAAACCGAATGCTTTGAAATCTTGCAGATGTTTTAAGGTTATAAAGAGCATAATAAATTTTTAGTCAAAATATATTTGGTTATCTTCTACAAAAAACTGATGACGTCAGCTCAAAAGTTTGCCGAATAAATCGTATCTAAAATGTACAAAATATGATGAGTCTGTACTTGTGATTTATCATTCCATTCATATTTTTGGATTTGCATATGCAGGGTGACTCAAAAAAATTAATGAAGGCGTGAATTTATTTTATCGATTTAATTAGGAATTACAAAACCGAATGCTTTGAAATCTTGGGAATATTTTAAAGTTATTATAAGCATGGTAAACTTTTGTTGAAAATGTATTTGTTCATCCCTCCTAAAAAAATTGATGACGTCACCCTTAAATTTTGCTGAATAAATCCTATCTAAAATGCAAAAAATATGATGATTTTGTACTTGTGATTTATCATTCCATTCATATTTTTTAGATTTTCTTAAGAGGTGGTTCAAAAAAATTAATGAAGTCAATTTATTTTATTGATTAAATTAAAGGCAACACTTATTATTAGTATTACACCTCAACCAACCCAATTTGGTAGACACAAAATTTGTTAAAGGAAAAACTCGGTTGAAACATAAGGGTAGCACGCTTATTTACATCGACTTTAACATTACAGACCTGCATTTGTTTTATGCGATCACTTGGTTCCGCGAATGTGAAATAGACATGTTTATAATCAACCAATTGTGAATTTCACCGTCAAGAATTAAAATAAAACCCAATGTTTTATATAATAAGCGGAAGTCGAAGCAATAAAACCGATGGTCGTTTTGTTTACAGTTTCTCTGTTTGACTCTCACGTATGCTGTTACGCTTGTCATCTTAAATTAAGAATGTTTATACATAAACGATTTTCAGTTGCCGTATAGGTGAGTAAATTGTTTCGTTATTTTATTGATTATAAAAATTCAATATTCAAAACGACCCAATTCATTTTCCCGAAAATTTGGGATTACAATAATTTTATTCTTAGTATTACACTACATCTATCCCAACTGATATACGTGTCCTTGCAAAAATGTTGACGTCATCGCAATTTTTTTAAATTCCCACTACAAAAATGTAATGAGAAAAAAACACAATAGCCATGCAGTCGTCAAGTTTCCGACAGCGAGGGAAGTACTGTCTAAACTCTTTAGACCAATTTTTTATTGTTAATACGACTACTATTAACGTGACTAGAAACAATAACTTTTTAACTTTTTGAAAAGATTAATGACCCTTGGTGCGTTTGTTATATTTACAACTAACCTTTCAGAAAATTGAATAAAGCGTCTTCTGATTGGGCTACTTTGGCCCCGCCCTCCGTCACTTTCGTCAGAATTTTACCAACGGATTTTTTAGGCCGGTAGAAAATTACCTGTTTATTCACTTTCTTGAAGTCGGAAATGAATGCCGATAAACACTAAAAAATCGATGTGTAAGTTTTAAAGGGGGCGTGGTTTAGCGGCACCAATAGAGTCCACATGTGTCTCTAGCTCCGCCTCTTAAATGCGTTCATACCTTTGCTGCTGTAAAGTCCATCCTGTTTATCCTTTGGCAGTCAAAAACGACAACGGTAAAAACTTGCGTTTCCTTGCTCTTCATAATTTTCTCCCTTACGAATTCGGCGGATGGAAACAAAATGGCCGCCGTTGGGGTCACTTTGACATAATTGGCGCCATTTTCGTTCTACATTTGTCAAAATTAGTACAAGAATGTCGCAAATGAAAAATTACCATTTTTTCAATTAAGACTTTGGGTCTGGCAGCCCCATACAGTACGAATATTATGTCAACGCACACCCCGACCAAAATCCCTATTTCTATACTAAGCAGCAAGCAGGCCGCCAACGTTACGAAAAATGGCACCAAATCCATTTCTACAAACATAAAATCAACAACAAATTTTAAACCGGAAGAAAACGCACTATTAATTTCCCAAATCATCTTCGTTAGTGTCACTTCCACCATAAAAATGACAGCGCAAATAATAACCGCTGCCAAAGTAGGCTTCGGAATGTAGGAGAAATAAGGCGTGAGAAAAGTCAGCGCTAAAAGCACCATCACACCGGTGTAAATCCCAGCTAAAGGTGTCCTCACACCGCTCGCGTTGCTCACAGCCGCCCTCGAAAACGACGCATTCACGGGGTACGACCCAAGGAACGAGCCAATCAGATTGCACATCCCTACCGCAATCATCTCCTGTGACGCGTCGATGACCTTGCCCTTAGCTACAACCACAATTGTACACAAGTCATCAAAAAACTGTAACCTACCGAAAGCTTTCGCAATGGCGACGTTCCCCAAAATGGCGACGAACGGTATAACGAAAACCCCCGCTCCCACTTCCTTCATCATATCCACCACCGTCAGAGTCTCGTTCCTGATGACCATTTCAGCCATGGGGTTGGTCAGACTGGGCAAGCCTTCCGGTACTTTCGCTATAAGAATGAACCCAATTCAAATATTTTCAAAATTTCGCACACGTACCCACAAGTTAGCGAAAACGGCGCCGGGAGGAAGTAGGCGATGAGCGCGCACGTGATCACGACGAAGGCGTTCCTGGCCACCGAGCAAAACCAGATGAGTTTTTTGATTGGGGAGGAGGCGGTTTTTTCGGAGTGGGGGCCGTCGAGGGGCGGGGTTCCGAAGTCCTTGAGTTTCTGCAAGAGTGAGGTTAGGTGGAGGTGATTTAGGGGGTGGGGGTGGTACCCGCATTGAGAGGAGGACCAGGCAGCAGGCGAGGCCGAGCAAGGCGTCCCATTTGTTGGTTTCGGGGATGTGGTGGAAGACTTTGGTCCAGACGTCGGTGAAGGTTTCAGCTGAGAATTTTAAGCCGAGGAGGTTTTTAACTTGGGAGGAGGCGATGGTGAGGGCGCCGGCGGAGGTGAAGGCGGCCACGACGGGGGTGGAGACGAAGTCTACCAGGAAACCTGCGGTCAAATATTATTTAGTGTGTTTTGGTCTAGGGACTTTTTAATTTAACCAACTAGTTACCTAGATGCAGTCCTCCACAAAGCAGTTCGATGATTCCGGACACGAAACAAAGAAGAATTGATGCTCGGACGTTGCCAAAAGTGACGTTGTGGGTGAAAGTGAAGGTCAAAAGGGACAAAAGGGCGGTTGGTGCTATGTTTAGTTCCGGGATGCTGCCAAAAGCGACGTAGATGAAGCCTCCACACAGAGAAGAATAAAGTCCATACTAAATAAAAACAAAAATTATGTAGCGGCAACCAGCAATACACCAACATTGGTTAAACATCTGTATTTTGGGTTGCCTACGTCTGCTCTAACGTTTCAGAATAAATAAACAAAAGTGATCAGTATTTAGATTATGCATTGAATACATTAATAAAATCTTTCGTTTTATTTATATAAAGGATGATCGCAAAAATCGCCGTTACCATGTTTTTGGGTCAAGTAAACAACCGCAGTTTATCATCTGACAACTGTTTGAATCAAAGTTATCAGAAGAATGCTAATTCCATTAACCTTTAGCTTATCACTTGCTGAAGCATGGGAAAGTGTGACAAGGTATTTAAGGTGGATTTACAAACTTGACGTTGACGTTGTCGTTGGGTTTTTAACCAATCAAATTACGGTAGTGTGCAGTGCTGCCAACCTGAATGAAAATCCTCTGAAGTACTAAAAAAAGGCAAAATATAAGCCCGCCCACCCACCCTATCTCAATTGTAATGACTTTTTTTATTCGCCGTGGACCAAGGGGGTGGAGCTTAACTGGAGACTACTTATTTCTTTACAAGAAATTAAAAACATGTTTTTGAGTACCGTGTTGTTCAAAGAATACTATGCATATTAAGAGAAAATTAAAGCCAAAGGTTAAGCCCCGCCCACCCACCCTATCTCAATTGTGATGATTTTTTTTTCTTAGAAACCTAAAACACGTTTAAAATGGCAAATTTTTGTAAGGAAATAAGGATTCCCGACGAATAAAAAAAATCATCACAATAGACATAGGGTGGGTGGGCGGGCTTTCATTTTGCCTTTTTGTTTGAATATGTGTAGACTTCTTTCCTTACAAAAATGTACCATTTTCACCATGGTCTAAGTTTCTTGTTGCGAAAAGATGGCTATGTGTTAAGAAATTAAGAAAACAAAGGCAAAATATAAGCCCCGCCCACCCGCCCTATCTTTAGTCTGATGACTTTTTTTATTCGTCGTAAGCCGAGGGCCGGAACTTAAAAGCAAAAATTGAATTTCCATGGTAGGTAAGTACATTATTTAAGTGTTAGAAAGTAATACAGTCCTGAACTTGTGGTTTATGAATGCGTGTCGAATTTTTATCCTAGACGTGGAAATTTTTGGAAAAAAATCAAAATTGTAGATACAACATATTCGATTTTTCGACATTTCAGTTTTTCGATTACTGAATTTTTCCCTATTTTAGAGTTGGGATTTTTCGGTTTTTCGATTCTCAATTTCTCCATTCTTCGAATCTGCCCACCCGCCCTATCTCAATTGGGATGATTTTTTTATTCGCCTTGAACCAAGGGGGTAGAGCTTAACTGCAAAATACTTATTTCTTACATGGTAATTTCTTGTAGAGAAATTATACAA
The DNA here is from genome assembly GCA_022388445.1 of Zophobas atratus. Lineage (NCBI taxonomy): Eukaryota > Metazoa > Arthropoda > Insecta > Coleoptera > Tenebrionidae > Zophobas > Zophobas atratus. Next base: position 5,049,237 of record CM039448.1, read on the forward strand.
ATTTTGCAATTAAATTCCGCCCTTTTGGCTCTCGACGATTAAAAAAAAATCATCACAATTGAGATAGGGTGGGTGGGCGGGGCTTATATTTTGCCTTTTTTCTTAATATGCATAGTTGTCTTTTCAGAACAACAAATTTAAAACATGTTTAAAATGGCAAATTCTTGTAGACCAATATGATCTTGCAATTAAGCCCCGCCTAATCAAAAAGCCGAAAAGTCCAAAAATCGAAAAATTGAAATGCCCAAACATCGAAAAGTAATAAAATGAAAAATCAAAAATTTTAAAATTGAAAAACTGAAAATTAGAAATTTTGAAGAACTGAAAAGTCGAAAAATCGAGACTTCCAGGAATTGAAAAAATTTAAATTTTAAAAATTGAAAAATCAAAAGTCGAAAAATCAGAAAATTGAAAAAACGAGTTGGCGAGACATCAAAAAATCGAGAAATTTAAACGAAAAATTGAAACATCGAAAAACCGAGAAATCGAAAATTCAAAATTTAAAAAATCGAAAAATTGAAAAATCGGAAAATTGAAGAATCGAAAAACTGGAAAATCGAGATTTTAAAAAATTGGAAAATCAAAAAGCCGAAAAGTCCACAAACCGAAAAATTGAGAAATCGAAATGGCCCAACATTGAAAAATTATAAAATTGAAAATTTTTAATTAAAAAAATGATATATCAAAAAAATTAAAAATCCAAACATCGAAATTTCGATAAATGGAGAAATAAAAAATCAAAAATTTTCAAAACCGAAAAATTGAAAATTAGAAATCTCGAATAACTGAAAAGTCGAAAAATCGAGACTTCCAGAAATCGAAAAAATTTTAAATTTTAAAAAGTGAAAAATTTTAATTATGGAAAATTCTATATCGAGAAATCGATATCGAAAAATAGAAGAATCGACATATTGAAAAATCCCAAAACCGAAAAATCAAAACATTGAAAAGTCGGGAAATCAAGAAACAGGATATTCAAAATCTACAATTTAAAAATCGAAAAATTGAAAAAACGAAAAGTCGTAAAGTCAAAAAGTTGAAAAATTGAAAAGTTATAAAATTGAAATTAAAAAAAAAGATACGTTAAAAAACCAAAAAATCTAAAACCGATAAGTCGAAAAATCGAGAAATTGAAATATCTAAACACTGAAAAATGTAAAATTTAAAAATTCGAATAATTGGAAATATCGAAGAACTGAAAATTTTAAAAATTGAAAAATTAAAACATTGAAAAATAGAAGAAACATCAAAGAATCAAAAAATTGAAAAATCCCAAATATGAAACATCGAAAAAAATTTTAAAAATTGAAAAATTCAACAATTGAAAATCAAAACATTGAAAAGTCGAGAAATCAAAAAATCGATTAATTGGGAAATTACGAAATCAAAATTTTCAAGTATAGAAACGTCAAAAATTGAACAACCGAAAAATCGTAAAATCGTAAAACTGAAACAGGGGGAAATGAAAAATTGAGAAATCGAAGATTTGAAGAATGGAGAAATTGAGAATCGAAAAACCGAAAAATTCCAACTCTAAAATAGGGAAAAATTCAGTAATCGAAAAACTGAAATGTCGAAAAATCGAATATGTTGTATCTACAATTTTGATTTTTTTTCCATAAATTTCCACGCCAAGGACAAAAATTCGACACGCATTCATAAACCACAAGTTCAGGACTGTATTACTTTCTAACACTTAAATAATATACTTACCTACCATTGAAATTCAGTTTTTGCTTTTAAGTTCCGGCCCTCGGCTTACGACGAATAAAAAAAGTCATCAGACTAGAGATAGGGCGGGTGGGCGGGGCTTATATTTTGCCTTTTTTCTTAGTATGCATAGTCGTCTTTTCAGAACAACAAATTTAAAACATGTTTAAAATGGTAAATTCTTGTAGACAAATATGGGCCTTGCAATTAAGCCCCGTCTAATCAGAAAGCCAAAAAGTCCAAAAATCGAAAAATTGGGAAATTGAAATGTCCAAACATCGAAAAGTAATAAAATGAAAAATCAAAAATTTTAAAAATTGAAAAACTGAAAATTAGAAATTTTGAAGAACTGAAAAGTCGAAAAATCGAGACTTCCAGGAATTGAAAAAATTTAAATTTTTAAAATTGAAAAATCAAAAAGTCGAAAAATCAGAAAATTGAAAAAACGAGTTGGCAAGACATCAAAAAATCGAGAAATTTAAACGAAAAATTGAAACATCGAAAAACCGAGAAATCGAAAATTCAAAATTGAAAAAACCGAAAAATTGAGAAATCGAAATGGCCCAACATCGAAAAGTTATAAAATTGAAAATTTTTAATGAAAAAAATGATATATCAAAAAAATTGAAAAATCCAAACATCGAAATCTCGATAAATGGAGAAATAAAAAATCAAAAATTTTAAAAAACCGAAAAATTGAAAATTAGAAATTTCGAATAACTGAAAAGTCGAAAAAATCGAGACTTCCAGAAATCGAAAAATGTAAAATTGAAAAATCGAAAAAACGAGAAGTCGAAACATTAAAAAAACGAAAGATTTTACGAAAAATTGCAAAATCGAAAATCCAAGAATTCGAAAACCCAAAATTTAAAAAATCGGAAAATTAAAGAATTGAAAAACTGAAAAATCGAGATTTTGAAAAATTGAAACATCGGGAAATTGAGAAATCAAAAAAAAAGTTATAAAATTAAAAATTTTAAATCTATAAATCAAAAGCTTGGAGAAACTGAAAAATCGCACAATAAAAAAATCGAAACATCGAAGTCTCGATAAATCGTGAAATCGAAAAACTGAAAAATAAATAATCAAAAAATTTTAAAAATTTAAAAATTATCGAAGAACTCAAAAGTCGAAAAATCGAGACTTCCAGAAATCGAAAAAATTTTAAATTTTAAAAAGTGAAAAATTTTAATTATGGAAAAATCTATATCGATAAATCGGTATCGAAAAATAGAAGAATCGACATATTGAAAAATCCCAAAACCGAAAAATTAAAACATTGAAGAGTCGGGAAATCAAGAAACAGGATATTCAAAAAATCTACAATTCAAAAATCGAAAAATTGAAAAAACGAAAAGTCGTAAAGTCAAGAAGTTGAAAAATTGAAAAGTTATAAAACTGAAATTTAAAAAAACCGATAAGTCGAAAAATCGAGAAATTGAAATATCTAAACACTGAAAAATGTAAAATTTAAAAATTCGAATAATTGGAAATATCGAAGAACTGAAAATTTTAAAAATTGAAAAATTAAAACATTGAAAAATAGAAGAAACATCAAAGAATCAAAAAATTGAAAAATCCCAATTTGAAACATCGAAAAAAATTTTAAAAATCGAAAAATTCAACAATTGAAAATCGAAACATTGAAAAGTCGAGAAATCAAAAAATCGGTTAATTGAGAAATTACGAAATCGAAAAATTTCAAGTATAGAAACGTCAAAATTGAACAACCGAAAAATCGTAAAATCGTAAAACTGAAACATCGGGAAATGAAAAATTGAGAAATCGAAGTTTCGAAGAATGCAGAAATTGAGAATCGAAAAATCGAAAAATGTCAAGGAAAAAATTCGACACGCATTCATAAACCACAAGTTTATTACTTTCTAACACTTAAATAATATAGGTACTTTCCTACTATACTCTAAGGGGGTATAGTTTAACTGCAAAATACTTATTTCTTTACAAGAAATTAAGTACATGTTTTTGAGTATCGTGTTGTCCAAAGAAATTATTGTATATTAAGCAAAAGAGTGAAAGTATAAACCCGCCCACCCACCCTATCTCAGTTGTGATGATTTTTTTTTATTCTTCGAAACTTAAAGTACGTTTAAAATGGTACATTTTTGTAAGGAAATATGGTTTTTGTAATTAGGCTCCGCCCCTGGGTCTGTCAACGAATGGAAACTTCATTATTATTTAGTGGGTGGGGCGTAATTTTTTGGTTTAAATTTTTTCTTAATATACATATAACAACGAATGAAAAATTCACATTGAGAATTGAGATCGGAACGGATATGGGTGGGGCTTAATCTTTAGCTTTATTTTTTTCTTAATATACATAGTATTCTTTAAACAACACGATACTCAAAAACATATTTTTAAATTGTCGAAGAAAAATAAGGATTTTGCAGTTGAGTTCCGCTCTCTTGGCTCACGACGAATAAAAAAAATCACCAGAATTGAGATAGGGTGGGTGGGCGGGGCATACATTTTGCCTTTTTTTTCATATGTGTAGACTTATTTCGAAACTTAAAACATGTCTACAATGGTAAATTTTTGTAATAATCAACGGAGTTTATAAATAACAATTTTCAGCTCCAAAAGCAACATTAAACACTTTGGAAATTTTGGGGTGACTCTGGGACTCACCATATTCAACGAACTTGATGATTGAGCAAGTAACTAATTTACTATTGATAGTAACATTGATACATACGTATGTAATAATAAAAAAATTGTTATGTAATTGTGCCTTTGGGTTGGCCCACCTGTTACACACCCCAAAAATTCGGACAGTCATTATTTCCCAATTCTCATTTGTTAACACTTTCCCCAAATATTGTCAAGTCATAACGAGTCAATTTCGTATCCCCTCAAGCAAAACCGACATCACTCAAACATCCTCCAATTATTTACCTCGGTAAATAATAATTTCAAGCCTTGACAGTAACTAATCAAGTATTGTTAAGGTGAAGGTTCGAATCTGAAGTTATTAATTTTTTACTTACTTCTGGTCCTAATCCCGCCAAGGAAGCGTAAGCGATACATTGCGGAATCAAGGTCAAACCAATGGTGATTCCCGCCACCAAATCCGCTATAGCTATATCCACATTGTAGCCTTTGGACCATGTCAAAATCGGAAATCCCCTTCGCACTCTTTCAGACAGCTTCAACATCATCATGCCGACTTAAGTGGATAACGACTGCGATTACGTTAATTGTTGAGGAATTAATCAGATCCGGCTGCAAAGTGGAGACGCGTTGTAGAGACGCGTTCGGAAGACGCTCGCTGCGCTCGCTCTACACAATAAGCGATTTTAGCGCGATTTTTGGTTATATCAACACAAAACTGCATACCTGTACCGCTGTAGCACTGAACCTTGACTGCTGAAAGTACCACTGAATGTATCACTCACTATCGTACGAGCACTTTTCTATATATCGCGAGCTTAATTAGCCTTATTATCGAAACTCTGCAAACTATGATTCAGTTCGTAAATAGCTGGATAATATGCACACGAGCCACCACCAGCGAATCGTCTCTTCGATCTGAATTTATAACAACACCCGAAGGTTCTCGCTATTTTACGGACACCACAGTCACACTCAGTGTATTTTGCCGTCAAAAACGATGCAATTATTGTAGAGCGATTACATTGACCAATGGCCTTCTTCACTGACAAGGTAACGAGTACGATTTTTTCGTGGTCTCGTCAGCTGTTATGTAATTGTGTTGTAGTTTCTTCGAATTAATTCAATTTACTTCGGCGAGCTGGCGTTGATGTATTATGTTTGCCCAGCAATATATCACAACAGACAGAATTTTTATTATTATTATTATTATTACAATATAGTAAATATACAGATTTTTGTCTTCCGAAAATGAATTAGTCCATCTTCCTAGAACTCAGCGGAGTTATCACAACGAAAAAGTGTTAAAATTAGAACCTATTGTATCGAGTATATTTCATTTAGTCTCTCTGAAGGTCGATCTGCAACGAACCAAAACAAAAAATGACGAAGTTCAGTGGAAAAACAGCATCAACCCTGATACTACTAATCCATTTATTGATTTTTAATTAAAACCTCATTACCTTGAATTACATCTTCCACTCCTCCTGATCTGAAGCAGGTTTTAAGTTTTTTGTCGACGCCTATGCACAGATCTTGTATGGAATGTTGGAAGTTTATGAAGACAATTTTTTGGTTTCTGAGTTCGAGGTCTTGGACGACTAGCGCGATGGCCTGGAAGCTTCCGTACGATAATTGTAATTTAGTAATTAAATTTACCTTGACGACTGTTACATCGAAATAGTGGACAAATTTCCGTCTAATATTATAGAGGCGCTTTTTCGCACTTCAAAATCACGTTTCGTAAATAGTCGGCTCCTGGAAAATAGATGTTTGGAAGTGTAATTAACAACACTTCTTCGTAATTAAGCGTAATTTCTTGTAATCTAATGAGGGGTCTAGCGGTTCGGTATAGTACGAAGCTCAAGTGAGTCCGATTCCGATGATTATTCCGTATTCCAAACTAATAAAAAGGGAGCTCATCAAAGTTGCCAAAAAAGGAACCAAGTCGATTTCTACAAACACACAATAGAGTTGTTCGGGAAGATCACACACGTAGTACTTTTGTGTCTCCACAGTGTGGCCAACGCTTCAAAATCAAACAAGTAAAACATAGCGCAAATAATAACAGCTGAAAGGTCGCTTTCGGGATGTAGTAGAACGTGGAAGTCAAAAATGGCAAGCTTATCAAGATGGCGACCCCCGTGAAGACCGCCGCCATGTTGCTTTTGGCACCTGATGCATTATTGACAGCTGTACGTGTAAAGGAACCCGTGACTGGCATAGATTGGACGAAAGCCCCCATTACATTGGCGATACCCAGGGCTACCAATTCCTGACTTCCGTCTAGAGGTGTCCCTTTGGCTAAATTTTCACTAAAAACGGGATACAATGCTTGTCACTTACAGAACACTTTCGCGATTGCAATTGTTTCCAAGATGGCGACTAAAGGGATGAATAAAATGGATACGTTGTAGCTTTAACACAGTCGAGGAAATTCACACTCGTGGGAATTTCAAAATGGGGGATACCCCCATCAACACTACCCGTCAGCTGCAAATAGTGCAAATTTTTGCTCTCGAGATAGTAAGCCAAAATAATTCCAAACGTCACCACGATCGCATTTTTAGCAACCGACACAAAGAAAACTATTCTAAACAAAACGACTTTCTTCCGTGAGGTTTGTTTCTTCGCACTGACAGTCCCGATTTCCTGCAACTTTCGCTGTATTGTTTGCTACGTACACACGATTACTTATACTTACTTTCAAAACAAATAGAAATAGTAGCGACATGGAGCTTAAAATGGTGTCCCATTTACTAATTTTGTCGACTTCGGAAATCACGCTGTTCCACGACTGCAAAAACCCGTTCGCTTGTCCTCTTATTCCTAGGAAATTCTTGATTTGCGACGACGCAATTGTCATTGCTGCCGCAGAAGTAAACCCTGACATCACGGGGTACGAGAAAAATTCAATCACGACACCTGTAATACACTTTCAAGGTCAGGGTGCTATAGCTAACCCACATACCGCCTAGGTTCACCAGTCCTAGGAAAAAAATTATCGTGCCGCCCACCAAGGACATGAAAATGCTGGCGTTGACGCCCAGCGCGCCCACGTAGGGTTGGATCAAAAGGGCCATGATGGACGTGGAGCCCATGTTGATGGCCCTGCAACTACCAAAAACGGCGTAGACGAAGCCGCCCATGAAACTGCTGTAGAGACCGTATTGTAGAGGGAGACCTATAGTAACTTTGTATTTTTAGGGAGTTTTGTGTGGTGTTGTAGTACCTGCAATTCCCGCATAGGCGATTGATTGCGGGATTTCGGTTAAAGCTACAGTCAATCCGGCGAGGAGGTCATGGAGAAGACTTTTCGTGTTGTAGTTGGGTAGCCACGACGTTATGGGACTTTTCGCTTGATTGTGGCCCTCCAGTCACAAGACGATTTAAATTGCGCGCTGGAGATTTCTATTGGACAATGCAACAACAGCGTCAGCGATCTTTGGTTTATACGTCAGTGGTGACAGATTTTCAAAAATGAGCAGCATTTTTTTATTAATTGCGTCATTATGCAACTACTATAGTGTGTGAAGGTTGAAACAGATCGTGTTTTTGTGTTTTAAATTACGTTTTTTAGCACTATGGTGACTTAAAAGCCGACTTATAAAAGTGAGGTTATGAGTCTATTTTCACAAATTAAGGTGAGTTGCCCGGTTTTTTTAGTGCGTCAGACGATTTTTGGCTGAATCGGAGCTTTATTTTGTTTTTTTGTTATAATAAAAATAAAAATAATAGAATCCGTGTGACAGTTAAGACGTCACGTGACTACACTGTTAAATTCAAATAAGTGGTGTGTTTACCTGTCGTTTCTTTTTTATTTGACGCGAATTCCGCCACACTGACCATTTCCATTTTCCTTCGTTCCACTAGACGCACTAAAAGCGATTTATCATTCGCAAACATTGTCTTTATAAGTGTCTTCATTTTTTTGTGGAACGAGTGGAAATAGGAGTCTGAGTTAATGGGAACATAATAGAGCACTTCACCTAATTGTGTGTAAACAATTGGGTTAATGGATTTGTAAACAGATTTTTCAACAAGTTTTATTTTTTGTAAAAATGACTCTAGAGTCAATAAATTACGCTATCACAATTGACTCATCTGAAAATAATACAAGTTGTACTTTATTATGACACTGTAGCACGCTTTTACCTCGTAGAACAGTTTTATAATCTTCGTCACTGAAAAAGTGGTTTTCCATATTGTTGTTTACCCCTATACACATATTTTTGATCGATTCTTTGAAATTCCAGAGGACGACTTTCGATTTTTCGTTACTAGTTCGTCCGTGAGATTCGTGACACTCTTAAATTGTAGAACTTGACCCACTGGAGTCAGTTGTACCGACTATACTTACCCTAGCCACTGTGATATCCATGCTCCGTATATACTTCCCATTAATCACGACAGTTACATTGTCTCCTTCAAACTCCACCACTTTATCCCGTAAATACTCAGCTGCGGGGAAGTACAAAGTGTGTCTAGGCGTAACCACATAAACGTCGCTCCCACAATCCACCTCTTTCGTTACAGTGAATTTCGGGCGCGCGTTTGCGTACAAAACAAACAAGCAATTGAAGCACGCCCCAACCAGAATACCGTAGTCAGTACCGAAGAACAACCCGATGACGAAAGTGACCGAAAACACCAGCAGATCCAACTCTATAAATAAAGCATGTTCAAGAATCAAAATCTGTGTTTCCTTTTACTTTTAAATTTCCAAAACAAAATCATCGCTTTGAGCTCAAACAGCGACATCAGTGCGCTTATTAAAATGGCGCCTAGAGTGGCTTTCGGTACGAAACGGAACGCCGAAGTCAAAAACGCTATAGCTAGAAGTAGTACCAGCGACGTGAACACGCCACCCATCGTGGTCCTAACACCAGACGCGTGGTTTATCGTGCTTCTGGAAAAACTTCCAGTCACTGGCATCGAGCCCACGAACGAACCAACCAAGTTGCAGAAGCCGATGGCTATCATTTCTTGCGTACCGTCGATCCTTTTGCCTTTACCTGAAAATATACATTGCGAGACTTCGTTTTATAGTAGGTGAATAATTACTGAAAGTTTTGCTCAACGTTAGTTCTTCTAGTATCGATATGAGTGGTATAAACATCAACGTGATATTAAAAACGGAAACAAGATCCCCGAAACTGTAGTAAGTACCGTTGAAGGTGGTACTGAACGAAGGCGCTTGCAACGTGGGGAAACTATCAGCAACCTGACCCGCGGTTTTGAAAGGGGCGTCTTCACGAAAGTAGTACGCGATTGAGGTTCCAGTGACCAGAATTATAGCACTTCGGGCCAAATATAGCCCAAATATGAATTTCCCGAGGAGGTTTCTCCGTTTGGACCAGTCTGGACGGTCGTGTAAGGTTCCAAAAACCCCGACTCCCTAAAACGTTACAGTAGCATCTAGTAAAACACTCAAAAGGCGTACTTTTAACACTAGAAGAGTCCACGAGAGACGTAACTCCGAGAATGGTGTCCCATTTTCGCGTTTCGTAGATTTGGTTGACAATGGTACTACAATTGTCGATGACACTGTTACTCTTGCTTGACAAACCCAGGATATTTATAACTTGACCTAGAAATATTTGGATGACGCCTGAATTAATAAAGCCTGTAATCACAGGGTACGAGAAGAAGTTGATCAGGAAACCTACAACCACGATTTAGTAACTACAATAGTAACCGAGAGTTAGTCGTACCTAGTTGCATGATTCCGAGTGCTAAGACTATAACTCCTGAAAGAAAAGTCAACAGGATGGCGGCTTGAGGGCCTGCCTGTAACACTGAAGACTGTATTAGTAACGACAGGAGGGACCCGGGACCGACGTTTATGTCTTTGCACCCTCCTAGAATGGCGTAGATGAAACCATCTGCCAGACCCGAAAACAGGCCGTATTGAGGAGGTAGTCCTAATAAAACAATTATAAAAAGAGTTATAGTACGACGAAAGTGGTACCTGCAATGGCTGCATAAGCTATTCCTTGCGGTATTTCAACCATGGCCACTGTTAATCCGGCTATAAGATCTTGCACGAAGGTGGAGAACGTGTATTGGGGTAGCCATGTTGTGATGGGGAATCTTTTTCGAACCAACTTCTTGTAGTTTATTTTGGATAGTACCCTTTTTGGAAAAACTGAAACACTGTTTGTAGAATGACAATTCGACTGCGCGTTTTCTTTCGTACCCGTCATTATTGAAGTTGGTACGTTTTTGACTAGTTTTTACCTCGATGAGTTGTTATCTACGAACACGTGAGGTCGTTTTGATAATTATACTACTTACAAAATAATTAAAATAATTAACATTGTGCGGTTTATGGTACGGGATTAGTCTGTCTGTACCAAATAAAGGTTGTAAAGGTAAGATTAAGAACGTCTGAGTACAAATATTTTTCTTTATTTTTTCTTTTTTTGGGTTATCATAACTGGGATATTTCAGAAGTTACAATTAAGTCAGACTGATCTGAAACAATAAATCGTTTATAGTAGCATTGTTTGAGTAATGCATAGACGGATTACCTTTAATAATACTTTTGTAAGATTCCTCGCTCAGAAAATGATCCTTTAATTTCTTATCAACTCCAATGCATATATTAACCACCGACTGCTTGAAATCCAGAAAGTACACTTTATGGTTTTTCAGTGTTAGCTCGTGAGTGAGTACCGACATGCTCTGGAACACCGATTGTAAACAAAGTCAGCGAATCGGAAGTAGTACCTTAGCCACTGTGATATCCATGTTCCGTATATACTTTCCGTTGATTATAACCGTAACATCCCCCCCTTCAAACTCTAACACCGTATCTCGTAGGTACTCCGCTGCCGGAAAGTACAGAGTGTCTTTGGGGGTGATTATATAAACCTCAGTCTGGTCACTGGAAATTTTTTCCTTCTCGATGTTAAACTTAGGACGGGCACTGGCATACAAAACAAACAATAAATTAACGGCTGCCCCAATCAGAATCCCGTAATCCACACCAAGGAACAGACAACAGACGAACGTTGTCAAAAATGGAATTAAATCCAACTCTACAAAAAAACAATATAGTTGCTACTATTCTATTCCAAAAGTAGGTAGTACTTTTGGTTCTCCAAAGCAAAACGAACGCCTCGAAGTCGAACAAGTAGAACATGGCACAAATAATAATAGACGCTAGAGTGGCCTTCGGCACGTAGTAGAACGTAGGAGTGAGGAACGCAATAGCTAGAAATAGAAGCAGCGACGTGAAAACCCCGGCAAGCGTGGTGCGTACTCCAGAGGCGTTATTGACGGCGCTTCTGGTGAAAGATCCAGTCACCGGCATTGACCCCACGAACGAACCCACGATGTTGCACAGACCCAAAGCTAACATCTCTTGAGTGGCGTCCAATTGCCGCCCCTTATCTACAACACGCCAGTTAGGTACGACTTTTTTTAGCGAGAGTGTTAATACAGAAGGCTTTGGCGATCGTCACAGCTTCCAAAATCGACAACAACGGGATAAACACAAACGAGATTCCGTAGCCTTTGGCCAAATCCTCGAAGTCGTAGTTGGTGCCGTTGAACGTAGTACTGAACGGAGGTACCTGGAAGGCTGGAAACCCTCCCGTCACATTCCCAGTGATTTTAAACGGCGCCTCTTCGTACAAGCAGTACGAAATGACAGTACCGATGACTAGAATGAGGGCGTTGCGGGCTAGCGACACCAGAAACACGATTTTGCCGAAGAAATTGCGCCGTTTGGACCAGTCCTCTCGGTTTTGCAAGCTCCCGAAAACACGAATTTCCTGAAAATATTTTAAACACGTAAACTGTGTTGTTAAGGTCGTACCGAGTCGTACTTACTCGTAAGGCTACCAAAGCCACGATTGACGTGACCCCCAACACAGTGTCCCATTTTCTAATCTGATTTATGTTGGCGAACACCGATTTCCAACTTTCGAGGAAATTGTCGCTTTTGCCTGGGATTCCAAACAGGCTTTTTAGCTGCCCGGATGCTATTTGGAGCGAACCACCACACATGAAGCCGGCTATGATCGGGTACGAGAAGAACTGGATGACGAAACCTGGAACGGGATTTTCAGTGCTGGCAGTGACGTTTCGGTACTTACCGAGATGCATTACTCCGAGTAGGAAAATGATGATTCCTGACAGGAACGTCATCAGAATGGAAGCGTCGGGACCCATTCGGGTTACGTGTGGTTGCAACATGAGGGAGAGGATTGACGTGGGGCCTATGTTTAGGTCTTTGCAGCCGCCGAAGATGGCGTAGATGAAACCATCGATGAGGCCGGAGTACAAGCCGAATTCGGGGGGTAAACCTAGGTTTGGGGTTTTAGTACGAGAGGGGATTTCGTGGGTTGTTTACCGGCGACGATTGCGTAAGCGATTCCTTGGGGGATTTCCGTCATGCCTACGGTGATTCCAGCTAGTAGGTCTTGGAAAAGGAGAGAAAGTGTGTACTGAGGGAACCAACTCGTTATCGGTACTCTCTTCTTAACGAACTTTTGGAAGTCAAATTTGAGGTGTTTTTTCACGGACTCTAGAACTAGAGGGTGGTTATTGGAGAAGTACGCGGAAGTAAGCCAACCTGTCATCCTGGTTATAGATTCACAATATCACTGTTATCACTGACACTTTATTTTGCTTAAATACATTTTTCTTATCGTGGCAAGTTTTTCCCGTTCATTGCACTTCCACGTGAAAGGATGTTTATAATATTATAAAACTAATTAATATTACTGAGCTTTATGGTGGCGGATTACCTACTGAACAACTGCGTCACGCGAAAGGTCGTGGAAACCGGTACTGTGAAGTTGGGTTTTCGTGAAATGAACAGTTTAGTCGCCATTTTTAATAACCGTGACCACGTAATAATTAGTCATCGAACATTCCAACAGTTTTATTCTTTCACAGTGAGACGTGTTTACAAACAAACAAGATTTGTCAACTAGGTACCTGGACTAATTTGCATAATTATAAGTACGTCGACCGGTTGAGCTTCAGACGTGACTAGAGATCAAGAGGATGGTCAGATCACCTTCAGTCGTGCATCTATACTAAGCAAAGTTGAGTTAAAGTGAGTCGAACGGTTAAAACAAGTACCTTGAATAATATCTTCTAGTACTTCTGCGGTTTTGAAGCAGCCGTCTAGAGTGGCATCCAAACCCAAACACACGGCCGCTACTGACGGTTTAAAATTCCAGAATGTTATCGCGTCGCCTCGTTCAGACATTTCATGCGCTAGAGTAACCAAGCTCTGATCAACTTAAGTAGTACCGCGAGACACAAGAGTACTTACTCTAGCCACAGTCACATCAATGGTTCGAAGATACTCGCCATCAACCACCACCACAATATCGTGTCCTTTACATTCCAAAATTCTATCTCTGAAGTGTTCCGCCGCTGGAAAGAACAAATTTTCCATAGGTTTGACAACACAAATCTCCCTTTCTTTGACGATTTGTGTCTGTACTATATTGACTTTAGGTCGGGCACTTGGGTACAAAATAAAGAGAAGATTAACTCCTATTCCTATTAAAATCCCGTAGTCCAAGCTAATCGTTAAACAACAGATTAAAGTGACCAGGAAGGGAATCATGTCGAGCTCTGGAACAAACCGTCAATTTGAAATATCCTTGTCAAGTCTATATCGTACTTTTGTTTTTCCATATGATAGCGAACGACTCGTACTCGAACAAATATATCATTGCACAAATGATAACAGCTGCCAATGTCGCCTTTGGTACGTAGAAAAACGTAGGGGTGAGAAAAGCTATAGCTAAGATGGCCATAACTGTAACAATCACCCCTCCGAAGGGAGTTTTAACACCAGAGACGTTGTTAATGGCGGATTTGGTAAAACCGCTCGTCACAGGCATCGAGCTGACGAAAGAACTTAGAACGTTGGTGATTCCAAGGGCTAGGATTTCTTGAGTCGCGTCTAGAGATTTCCCGTGCACTAGAACAAAACAATTAACGAAAAATACTCCCAGTACTACTCGTACCAAAAGTTTTCGCTATGGACACCGCCTCAAGAATCGCAATTAGTGGTATAAAGAGCAACGAAGTTCCAATCCCGCTTGCCATATCATTGAAACTATAGTAAGTACCGTTGTAGACAGTGTTGAAGTCGGGAGGCTTGAAACTCGGAAAGCCACTCTGTACCTCACCTACAAACTAACTTGGCTACTAGTTCTAAACGGTGGAAGTCGTACCTATCACTCGGAACGGTTGCTGGTCGCGCAAACAGTACGCTAGTACCACTCCGGCGATAATAACGATGGCGTTTCTGGCTAAAGATAACAAGAATAGGGTGATTCCGACGATATTGCGAGTTCTGGACCAGTCGGAGCGGTAGCGCAGGCTTCCAAATCGTTTCAGCTCCTAAAGAACGGTCAATTTTTGCCGGTCGTGATTGGTACTACTTACCCGAAGCAAAATCAACGCTAGAAGAGAAGTGGCGCCCAACACTGTATCCCAGAGCTTTATTTTACCAGCGTCATTAATAAAAGCTTTCCAGGCTTCCAGAAAGTCGTCGCCTTTGCTCGAAATCCCGAAGAAGTTGTTGACTTGGATTGACCCGATTTCGAGGGCGGCGGCACAAGTGAACCCGATACGATCGGGAAGGAGAAGAATTCGATAACGAAACCTGTGACAAATTCGAAAACGGAAGTATATCTTATTGATGCGAATCTTGTCAAGGTAAAGGTGAATGTCATGATAAGATTGATAATATCTTGAGAGCATTGATTTATTCGTTTTTTGCGACTTTCGGAAAGAGAAGTGAGAAAGTACTGACCTAGATTGAACACCCCTAGTCCGAAAATTATCAATCCGCCTAAGAAACTCAAAAGAGGGGCAACCGCAGGTCCAAATTTTTTTGAGTAGGGTTCGGTCATTAGGGCCAGGATGCTCGTGGGACCTACGTTGAGGTCTTTGCAAGTACCGAAGACCGCGTAGGCCGCGCCTGCCACCACGCACGAGTATAAGCCATATTGGGGTGGTAAACCTAAAATTATAGTGGTGTACCGTGATGGAATCCGTCGGTACTCACCTGCTACCCCTGCCAGAGCTATGGACTGAGGGATTGCTGTCAAGCTTACGGTAAACCCTGCCAACAAATCTCGGAAGAAGCTTAGTACCGTGTAACGCGGTAGCCACTCGATGATTGGTACCCGTTTTTTGAGTATTTCTTTGTAATTCATGTTGTCCAGAAGTCGGCGCATTTTTAATTTCGCGTGTGTTAAACTCATCGCAAATTGCACAACTGACTTACCACTTTATCGCAACCGTTTGTTAGATCGTATCATTATGTAGGCAATTGTTTACTATCAGTTTTTTCACTCCAAAGTGCCTTGGCAAGGACAAAGTTCTAGAGCGTTGGATGCGAAACCTTTTTTTCGTCAGTGGTACTTTTGTAAACTTTTCTTACCTGTTGTACATTTCTTTGAAAGTACCGATTTTTGCCTTTTGTTTATTGGTGTACGCAAAATTTGCATTTTCGGTACTTATCGACGTTAATACATATCACTTTAATTAAGGCGGCATCACTTTTCAAGTTCAAGTGGTAGCGCGCGATAACAAAGTACTCTGACGATGTAGTAGTCGTGGAAATATTTTAATTGGATGCTTTTTGCATTGTTGAAATATTTCAGCGGTATTTAACAGTTGTACGTTGTAGATAAACATGTAAAATATTACCCGTTGTCCTTTATCTTTAATTTTTTAAGTACCAAGGTAAATGGATAAATGAATAATGTGGTACTGATACAAACACGGTTCTTATTGAGATTACATTTATTGAAAACATTCTCAAATATGTGCTCTCTACTGTATGTGCAATTGACCTAAAACGTATATATTAGAAGCAGTACCGTCATCAATCCTCCGTACCTCCGACGATTTGTTCCAAGTCATCTCTAAAGTACGCCCTCAGGTTTGCATTCACGTTTACGCATACTTCTATCACTGACGGTTTGAAATCCACAAACGCCACGGTTTGTCTCCTCTCACTAAGTTCCTGGGCAAAAACCGCCATACTCTGGAATTCTCAAAGTAGTACCCTTTGTGACCAATCGAGTCTCACCTTAGCGACAGTCACATCCATGTTGCGCACGTACTTCCCGTTCACCACAACAGTATGGTCACCGTCGTACCCCAACACTGTATCCCTCAGGTACTCAGCAGCCGGAAAATACAAAGTATCTTTGGGGGTGATCACGAAAATGGCACCACCATGGTTCGACTTTTCCTTCACAATGTCAAACTTAGGACGGGCACTTCCGTACAAAACGAACAACAAATTCACACCGATGCCTATTAGAATCCCGTACTCCAGACTGATGAAGATGCAACAGAGGAAAGTCACGAGGAATGGTACCATGTCGAGTTCTAAAAACTAGAGTGAGATTGGAAAGTGTGAAAGTGGACGTACTTTTGGATCTCCAGATGACGACGAAAGCGTCGTAGTCGAACAAATAAAACATGGCACAAATCACCACAGACGCTAAAGTCGCTTTTGGTACGTAGTAGAACGACGGGGTTAAAAAAGCGATGGCTAGAAGTACCATGAAGGAGGTGAAGATACCAGCTAGTGGTGTTTTGACCCCTGAGGCATTATTGACCGCCGTTCTGGTGAAGGAACCAGTGATGGGCATCGAGCGCACGAACGAACTCAAAATGTTGCACAGACCCAAAGCTAACATTTCTTGACTGGCGTCCAGGGGTTTTCCTTTCGCTGGAAAATCTACTCAAGCGGGGTTAATTTAGCTGTAGCAACTTACAAAACGCTTTCCCGATTGATATAGCTTCAAGGATTGCCACCAGAGGTATGAAGGCTATGGCAGGCCCGTAGTCAGTCGCTATATCGCCGAAATTGTAGGTAGTACCATTATAATTAATACTAAATGGCGGTGCTGCGAAAGGCGGAAATCCGCCTTTAACGTCACCTGGAAGCCAAACTTTAGTCACAATAGAGGGAAGTTTTAGCCTTACCGGTTATTTTGAAGGGGTTGTCATCCCGAAGGTTGTACGATATGAGGGTACCAATGATCACCACTAGAGCGTTTCGTGCTAGCGATAACATGAAGATGAAAACACCCGCAATGTTGCGATCGCGTGTCCAGTCGGCGCGATATTGTAAGGTCCCGAATCGTCTAATTTCCTACAAGGAGTGTGAAGATATTTAAATCTACACCCGAAAACACGAACCTTTAAAGCTATCAGGAACATAATCGACAGGAGACCTAGAATGCTGTCCCATAGTCGTACTTTGTCGAGATTGTTAAATACGCCTTCCCATGCTTCTAAAAACGCATCCGCTTTTCCCCCAATACCGAGGAGGCTTTTGACTTGTGTGGACGCTATTTGGAGGGACGCAGCACAAGTGAAGCCCGCGATGATCGGGTAGGAAAAAAATTCGACCACGAAGCCTGAAATTGGTAATCTCGAAGTAGTACCAAACATATAATTACTTTCGAAACAATAGGAACGTCAATATCTTCGATTTAATTACTTTTAACATCATTTCACTGTTGTTTTGGGATTAGAGTAAGTAGGTGCTGATTGTAGTCGTATCAGTCAGGTATGAAGATAAAAAGGTACTTACCTAGATTTAGTGACCCTAGTACAAATATGATGATCCCTGCAAGGAAAGTGATTATCACAGCCATATCGGGACCCATTTTGGAGACGTGTTCTTGTAACATTAGGGCCATGATGGACGTAGGACCGATTTGACGTCTTTGCAGCTCCGAAAATCGCGTAGACGAAGCCACCCATGAAACCACAGTACAAACCATATTCGGGGGTTAAACCTGAAAAAACGGCACTACTTATCAAAGTCGTACCGAAAGACAAACCCACCTGCTATCACCGCGAAAGCTATCCCTTGAGGATTTCAGTCAAACCTACAGTGAACCCGGCTAAAAATCCTGGAATAAGGTAGAAAAGGTGTACTTGGGCAACCACGTGGCAATCGGGAAGCGCTTCTTGAAGAACACCCTACGATCGAACCGGAAATAGTTCTTCACGATGTCCAAAGCTGCGAAATATTGCTATAAATAAGTCGTGTATTTTGGGTTGCCTACCTCTAGACGTTTCACGGGGGCTTTGGTCGTCACTCGGTTCCATTTTTAGCACTTGCCCGTCTGACGTGAAATAACGGTGCTTTCTTCGCCCCACCACTTTATAACCTTGCGTTATCACTAGTTCATTGTCACTAATTCGCACTGGGATTAGGACATCCCGAAGTGTTGTTTCGGGAGCAGGACGCGGTACTACGACTACGTGTTGCAGTACTTTCCGGTGAGCGTTAACGCATGAGTTATTTTTTTGATGATAGTGCAGTTCTGGTTCGTCTGATTAAAAAAATGTTTTCGAGGCGTACTCTGGACAGTTATGATTACTTGATGGTACGACTGTGACCTTGGGTTGATAAATTTTATTCATTTATTTAAGTCTCAAGTGTGTGTTGTTTACAGAAGTTGATTATCGCCATTGATTATAGATCAAGTGGTGGAATTTTCCACTGTAGGAACCAGTTCTTCCTCAATCGACGTTCAGTTGTTTGAAGTTGCCATGGAAACCCAAAATTTCGTCGTTGTCGTCTTGTCAGGTCTGCCACTTTCGTCGACCTTCATTGCATCCAGAAGGTCAAATCTGTTTTGGTACTCGTCAAATTTGGTGGTGATCATTTCTGGAAAACATAGTGTTGAATGTGCGGTTGTAGTTGACTTTTTACCGTTCAAGTAGTCCAAAGAGGGACCGTCGCCTCCATAGTCCTTTGGTAGCTCGTCTTGGGTGAAAATCTCCTTCAAAATGTTGTCGTCGTCGTGAACTTGAATCTACAACAAATATATAATTCGGGTCGCGAGATTGAATAGGGTCCTCACCCTTGAGAAAATTTTTGGCTTGACTACCATTTTCACGATTTGCAACAGTTTGCCTACGTAAGACGGACTATTGATGATGTATATGCGTTTCACCCTCATTGAAAACACTTCATAAATTTTTAAAATTTTTGACAATAGTACCGGATTGACTTTCGTCAGGTCGTTTAAAGACAACGTGCTCATGTCAAAAATGATCACGTCGCCCACCATGCAGTCTTCGTAAAGTCGTACTTCGGCGATATTGCCACACTGTAAACCAAACTCTTTGGGCATCAGATTGTTCACGTTTTTGACTTTGAAGAAATATATTCTGTAGAGACCGTCCAGGTTTTCGGGTGCACGCAGCAGTAGCTAAAACACGAAATCGATTTTTTTCCAAAAAACTAGAGAAATTTACGTGACATCCATGAAGTGGCGCATTTGGCTCGACTTGGGGTTGACATTGTCGAAGATATCAGGGAGTAAACTCCGAATGGTGTAATACAGGTCGATTTTTTGCTTGGTTTTTTCTATGCTGTATTTGTTGAGGAGCAGGAAGTTGGCGATTTTGATTCGTCTGTAAAATAGCGTGAAGTCACGATTTTGATATAGTAGTACTCACCCATCAGTTCCGGAAGGTGCGGTTGTGTTTCTAGCCATTGTTTTATGATTTGGGTGTCTTGATTAATGGAAGATGGGGTTTTTTCAAAAAGAGTGGCTGCTTTTTCTCTCACAGCATCTATGTTTTCAAACAACATGGTAACTGGTGACCTCGGTTGTGTTTTGATAAACGTATTTAGTTTAATGAGTCACGTATTGTCTTCAATTTCGTGTTTTAAGCTCTAGCATGATACTTTTATACTTTTCGTGGCGTGTTCTACGTCACACTGTAAAAACCTAGATCTAACTAATAATAGAATTAATTTACTAGTTCCTGCACTTAAGCGAAATAGTAGTCATTCTGGTACCGAAAGAGTACCACAAAACTTTTTTCAACGTTGTTGTGATACTGTCGTTAGAGGAGTACGACCCCAGTATATAATAAAGGAGTTGTGTGAGAGTGCTCGTTTAGCCCGTTTCACTTACTCTTATTTTTTAAAACTGTCTATGCAGGCTGTTTTAAAAATTAATTAATCAATTAGTCGATTTTAGCAATTAAAACAAAATGAAAACATGTCATTAGTTTTATTGGTTTGTCAAGTTTGCCAAACCCAATTTTAGTACAAAACAACAAAAATAATTAATATAATTAATTAATATCACTTCCTATTCAAGCTAAGTAAATAAATTTTATAATTAATCAAAAAACTGGATTGCGTAAATTAGTGGCCCCGATATGGTGATAAATTTCGTTTAATTGACTCCGATGGTTTTTATAACGTATTTTTTAATTTTCTGAAGGGAGAAATCCTAGTGGTACTACTAGTAGATACCGGATTTAATTTGCGTCAGATTATGAAAAAATTATGAAATATGGAACCAAACTGATTACACAATTATTTTTTTAAGTGAAGAGTCAACCTTGAATCTATATAATATAATCAACGAAAAAAAATTAGCATTTGTGTCAACAATTTTTTCCTTCGAAATATTGCTCACCTTATGATTATTAAAACAGGTTTTACCAAATTATCTTATGCAATTAAGTTAACACAAATTGTGTAGGCAGAGTAGTACCACTAGAAATTATGTCTTGTAGCAAAAAACATTCAGTACCACCTGTATCTAGTTTAATCAAATCTAGAACAGATTTTTTGGATCGAGTACTATTCGGTACTAATATACACTATATTACGACATTTTGATTAATTTGATAAAAAAACTGTTGTATTAAGGACAACTGACATACTTGAAGGAACAATAGTACTCTTGAATAGATAAACGTTACTAATTTTAAATCACAAGTATTTATTCAGAACAGATACCAACATTCAGTAAAAATATCACTTCAATCAACATTCAGCATCTTGAAGTTGCCATGGTACCCCAAAACCGCATCATCGACCAACTCCCCAGGTCTTTTACTCTCGTCCACTTTCAACCCATCCAAAACATCGAATCTGTGCCATACTCCTCCAGCTTCGCTCCCATTAACTCTACAAACCCAACTTATCATCTGTTTTCCGGTCAAAATTTTTTACCATTTAGTTCGTCGAGTGATGGACCATCACCCCCATAGTCCCTCGGGAGCTCGTCTTGCGCGAAAATCTCCCTCAAAACGGCGTCGTCTTGGCAGACTCGAAGCTAAAACGTAACGTAGCGTACTCACTCTAGTCGTACGTCGGTACTCACCCTTGCGAAAATTTTTGGCTTGACTATCATCTTCAAAATTTGCAACAATTTCCCCACGTAGGGTGGACTGTTGATGAAGTACGCTTGATGGGTCCTCATTGAGTACACCTGGTGTATTTTGACAAACTTGGACACTAGTACCGGGGTGACTTTAGTCAGATCGTGAAGCGTAAGCGTGCTCATGTCGAAAATAATTATATCGCCGACCATGCAGTCCTCGTAGAAGCGTACTTCTCCGATATTGTTACACTGTAAGCCAAATTCGCGCGGCAGGAAAGTACTGGGTTTTTTTATTTTGATAAAATATACTCTGTACAGACCGTCGATGGTTTTTGGGTGCAGACAACAATAGCTGAAATTTTTGTTAAGATTTTTTTCGATAAGAAATGTGGATTTACGTGAGGTCCATGAAGTGCCGCATGACTGACGATCGTGGGTTGAATTTTCAAAAATGTCAACCAGTACGCTCCGTACGGTATAGTACATGTCGATTTTTTGTTTGGTCTTTTCGATGCTGTATTTGTTGAGTAGGAGGAAGTTGGCGATTTTGGGCTCTTCTATGGGGTATTTTAATTTGGGTGCGTGTCGTACTGGTAGTACTTACCCATCAATTCTGGAAGGTGTGGTTGCGTTTGTAACCATTGTTGGATTATGCGGATGTCTTGGTTGATGCTTTCTGGATTTTTGTTAAAGAATTGGGCCGCGTTTTTCTTTGCCACGTCGACGTCTTGGAACAACATTGCAAATAATGCGGATTTTGGGTTGTGATTGCGTATGGTAATAAATACGTTTTTTATTAACAGACACAAAAATGTGGGCTCGTAAAACCACTTTTTTTAAATAAAAAAAGTGGTACCGTGGTACCGATTCTCGTTATAGTAAATATCAAACTAAAGTAAGTCACATAATTGGTTAATATCACGAAATTAAATCTGTAATATTTGTCTGTTGCTGCTATCAATATTCTAATGAAAGTAACCTTGGAAATAATCAACTGAATAAATAGTTTTTATAATTATTATTGATACGATAATTGCTTTTAAAATTAATAATAATATAATTTTTCAAAAATTAAGTTCCACAAATCTCGGACATGGCCACTTCAATCGACGTCTAGTTTCTTAAAATTCCCATAAAACCCGAGCAGATCGTCATTGTTCAGCTTCTCAGGTCTCAGACTTTCGTCAACCTTGAGCTTATCCAACTTATCAAACCTCTCTTCATATTCGTCAAACTTGATCTTTAACATGTCTAGAAAACATATTAAGTCCAAAATTATACAAGCGCGTTAAGTACCATTTAATTCCTCTAAAGACGGCGCGGTACCACCGTAATCCCTGGCAAAAACCCAACCGGAACCACCTTCTTCAGCTCACCCAAATCATGAAAAACGTGCAGCTATTTAACAGTTTGACAATTTTCTAGTGACAAGTAGTACCCACCCTTTCGAAAATTTTCGCCTTGAGGAAAGTCTTCGACATCCCTAGCACCACACTAGTTATCGTGGAAGTGTTCACCAGATAAAGTGCTTTCAAGCGAAAGGAAAGTACCTTCTGTTGACAAAAATGTTACCTTGTTTGACAACACCAAATACTAACCTCGGTCGCCGTAACCATTTTCCTAGACGCAGACGGTGGTACTTTTGACAAATCGCCCAAACCGAGGTTGGCAAAGTCATAAACTACGACAGTACTTGCTACATACGTCTCGTAAAAAAGGTACTCCATGATGTTGAAACATTGGACTGTTAGTTCAAAGAAGTCCGGTCGTGACGGTTTTATGAAGAGGAGCAAGTCTGTGTCGTCTAGAAGTTTGGAAACGGGCAACAGTACGAAGTGTTGATGAAGCGTTGCATTCTTTGTGATTTTGGGTGCGAATTGAGGTACAAGTCGGGAATTAGGGCCGGATGGTGTAGTACGTGTCGATTTTTTGCTTGGTTTTTTCCACACTGAACTTGTTTCGAATTAAGAAGTTTGCGATTTTTTTGGTTTCTGGGAAATTATTATCGAGAGTGGTACCAGGAAATTGGTATGAGTCTTACCCATAATTTCAGGTAAGTGCGGCTGGGTTGTCATCCATTCTTGTATCGTCTTGATGTCTTTTTCCGCTTCTTCATCCGTCACTCCAAACAGAAGTAGTACCTTTTTTCGCACTTCGTTTCGCGCTTGTCCATGGTTCGACTTTGATTGAGTCTCTAGATAGAAAGAAATAACACCGCATTGTGGTTTTATTATTTATTTATTAAGTAGTTATAACAATTAACGTAATTGGAGTGATTATGAATCCAGTTTAACGTTTCTTCGGTCGAAGTGTTTCATCGACTTTCAAGGTGTCCATTTTATCAAACCGGTCTTGGTACTGCAACAACTTCTCCTTGATCATTCCTACAACCAGACGAGATTGAGTACCGATCAGTACTTGTTTTTGCTTACCGTTCAAATCCTCTAACGTGGGTCCGTCCCCACCATAATCTTTGGCAACTCGTCATTACTAAACAGCTCCTTCACCACTTCCCCGTCGCGACGAACTTGAACCTACTTTATTCACACTCTGAGTACCAACAAAGTCGTACTTACTCTATCGAACAGTTTCGGCTTAACTAGAAACTTGAGCAGCGTCATCCACCCCGAAACGTAGAACGGACTATTCACAAAGTACAAAGTCTTGAGTCTCAACGAAAACACGTTCTGAAACAACCACACCAGTACAGAATTTTCCGGTACCATAAAGGTCGTACCTTGTACACCGAAAACGCTCTAATTATAAATTTCGGCGACACTTTTAGCATATCTCTGAGCGTCAGATTAGACAAGTCGAAGACAATGATATCGTCGATCATGCAGTCTTCGAACAGCCTTATCTCGAAGATAGCTAAGGCTAGTTTGGCCAGGTCAGACGGGCGCGAACACGTTGGGCTCTTTGTGTTTGAGGAAAATGACGCGATGGGTACCGTTGTAGGGCGCTGGGTGCGTGGAGCAGTACCTGAAACCAAAGTTGTACTTTTTTCCTCACCCGAGTGGTACTTACGTGGTGTCCAGTACCGCCTGGATGTTAGCTAGTTTAGGGTTGCCTTCTCGGAACAAGTCGGGGATTTTAGCCCTGATGGTGTAATACGAGTCGATTTTTTCTTTGGTTTTGTCGATGTCGAATTTGTTGAGTTGGAGGAAGTTGCGGATTTTGGCGTCCTCTAGGAGTTGGCGTGAGTTACTAGTAGGACGAGTGAATTTGCTTACCCATGATTTCGGGGAGGTGGAGTTGGGTCTGCATCCATTTTTTTACCAGTTTGATGTCTTCGTTCACGGTTTGCTCGGTTTTACCGAAGGATTTGTAAGTTTGTGTCGGGCTGCTTCGTCTAGACGAAACATTGTCACTTTTGGGTTGAGAGTGGACCGAATAGGAACAATGCGTCTGGGTGATAAATGTGCGATATGAAGATAGCGATGGAGTGGTTTTTTTTGGATACGAATTTGGTATTGTTTTAAAGGCGAACGATTTTGTTCTTAAAGGAGAGTCGGTTTAGGTATGGTCGACGAAACCGGAATTAATTAAATTGTGAAAAGTTAGTGGGCTATCAATAGAGAAGATAGGAAGGGTCAAAGTTTTATAATAGTGAGGACATGTGTACTTAAGTAGGTTTGGTACTTTCGTAGTCAATCGATCGTTATTATTATTATTTTTCGTTTACTTTTTGTTTGTTGTTGGAAAAATCTAGGTGCAGTCGCAATATTTGCTAATCTTATCACGTAATTTTTTAAGTGCGACAATTGTGGTTGACGTTCTGAGTACTACACAAGATTTTGAAGGAATAAAATCACAGTTGGAATTTAATTCAAAAACTATTTATTTTTTTAAGCTTTCTCGGTCGTGAAGGTATCCAACAGATCGAACCTCTCTTGGTACTCCGCCAGCTTATTTTTCGTGAGATCTAAAACCCCATAGCAATTTTAACAACCTAAACCTGAACGAATAAGTACCGGTGAGGTCACTCAACGACGGGCCTTTCCACCATAGTCCCGTGGAAGGTCCTCCAGCGGGAACACCTCTTTCAAAACCTCGCTGTCCTTGTGAGCTTGAAACTTTTTTTTTGTTAGAACCTATTCAATTTAACCGAAAATCCCTACCCTGTTGAAAATTTTCGCCGGGAAAACTAGCTTGAACAAAGACATCCAGATCGTGATATACGAGGGACTGTTAATCAAATACAGCCGGTTTAATCTCATCGAAAAAATATTCTGCAGCAAAAAAAATTGTGTAAGTACCTAGGTGGAAAAACGTGTTTTATTTACCCTGTATATTTTCAACGTTGTGATTAATAATCTCGGTGATAGTTTACACAAATCCAGGAAGCTAAAGGTGCTCATGTCAATGATAAGCACTTCGTCGACCATGAAATCCTCTTGTAACCTTATCTCGAGCACACTAAAACATAGTTTCGTGACGTTGATTGGCGTGTACGTGTTTTTCTCTTTGGGTTTTACGAAGAAGGCGCGGTGAATACCACCCACGAGTTTGGGGTGAAAACAAAAGTAACTAGGGGAAAAAATTAAGTAAAAAATACTTTCCCAAAAATGTTCTTACACTATGTCCATTTCTGTTTTTAAAACGGGCAGCTTCGGGTTACTGTCGCTAAAAAACCCGAATATTTGGTCCTGAAGGTGTAGTAATTGTCGATTCTTTCCTTCGCTTTGTCTACGTCAAACTTACACAAGTGCAACATGTTTCGGATTTTGGCATCATCTGGAACTTTGAAATGAGCGACAGTCAAAATTTTGAGCACGTACCCATGGTTTCTGGGTGGTGGGTTTGCGTCTGCAGCCATGTTTTGATGGTTTTGACGTCTTCGGCTACCGTTTCTTCAGTTTTGCCGAAGGAGGCGTAGAAATTATTTTGTGCTTCTTTGTCCGGGTGATCCATTACGGAGTTTGTTTGCCTACTGTGGTCTATAGATGTTTATTTGCGCGCTCTATTAGATAAGACCGATAAGCATTTTTTTTAGAATTTTAAGTTGCAAAATAGCAGAAGGCAGAAAGTATAGACCAAGCAATGTTTCACAAGCGTGTTGAAAAAGTGATCAAGTTGACCTTGATTTTTGTAAATATCGAGACGTATGTCTACAGTTAACCCAAAATTTAATCGGTGTGCTTGTTTAGTATCTATGTAAAGAGGAATACAGAAAATCAGTACCATATGAACACCCTAGTCTAGATTAACGTTAAAACTAATACGCACTGGAACTTGCACAATTAACGAATGCAGTCTAATATTAATTCAAATTAATTCCAAGGTTGCACATAAAGTTGCTAATGTTTTATTTTAAGTTAACGTGTTTTCTGTCAAACCACTAACAACGTCAACAGTATTGCTCGTTGCCTATCCCACTTTATTGGATTTTAGTTAAGTTGATGTTTGCGGTCTCAAACTTTCATCAACTTTTAGTGTATCCAATAAGTCGAACCGGTCCTGATGCTCAATGAATTTTTGCTTCATCATTTCTAAAACTTAATTGTTTTGACGGTACTTAGTCAAAATAAATAAATACCGTCGAGTTCATGCAACGATGGCCCGCTTCCTCCAAAATCCTTTGGTAGATCATTGGGAGAAAATATCTCCTTCAAAATTTCACTGTCCCTGTGGGAGCTCACCCTGCCAAAAATTTTCACCGGAAGAAATAATTTAAAAAGTGCCATCCAGATCGAGACATACGCGGGACTATTGACAAAATACAAAGCTCTTAGTCTCATCGAGAAAGTATTCTGCAAAACACCAAACATCAATTGGTGTAATAAACTAGGTTTTTGTGTGTATACTTTGTAGATTTTAACAGCTGCTAGCACCATTCTAGGTGATAATGTACATATATCTCTGAAAGTAATGTTGGTCATGTCAACAATAACAATATCGTCGATCATCAAATCCTCTTGCAATCTGATCTCATAAACACAAAAAAATAATTTTATTCCATTGACGGAATCGAGCACGTTTTTCTTTTTAGGACCCACAAACACAACCCTATGAGTACCATCCAGAAGCTTCGGGTGATTGCATAAGTGTCTACAAAAACAAGTAACTGCTTTTGTTAAATTTTCTAAATTTTGCTTACATTGTAGCCATAGTTTCTTTCAATGTTTGCAATTTCGGGTTGCTGCCATTAAAAACGTTGGGATATTTGGTCCTGAGGGTGTAATAGTTATCGATTTTTTCCTTTGTCTTCTCCACGTTAAATTTACACAAATGCAAAATGTTTCGGATTCTTGTATCATCTACGACTACCAAATAAGCAATTGTTGACGGGAATGGATACTCACCCATGATTTCGGGAAGGTGGGTTTGTTTCTCTAGCCATAGTTTGATTGTGTTTATGTATTCAGTTACCGTTTCTTCAGTTTCTCCAAAGGATTCATAAAATTGTTTACGCGTTTCCTGGTCGTAGTGGTACATGGCGGAGGCCGCTTGAATACTTTATAAAAACATGTTTTATTTGCGTCCGCTTTTACGTTAGATAAAAAAATGATAACAATGTTTTCGTAGACAGTTTCAATTGGAAAAACAACATTTTTGCATTGATAACAGGAACATAATGATCATAGTGTAATAACACAAACATTCCGCCAACAATTGTCACGTGACAAAATTTGAAAACCCCGCGAAAATTAGAAAAGTGGCTATCAACAAAATGTACATACGTTGCTTTGACGGGTACGTCCGAGTTTAAATGTTCCAAAATTGGAGTCATAAAACACAAAACATAACACAAAATCGAATCAAATTCACGACATTTATTTTGCTGATTATTCCCAAAGCGAATCAATTTTAAAATTTAAATCTTGAATACTGCCCATTACTATGTTATAATTCTAACTGGGAATCGATTTAATTTAAATAATAACAATTTAGGAAGAACCATCCACCCAGGAGACATTTCACAATTTAAATAAAATATTATAAAATATTGCAACGAAACATTTCTGGTGTAATATTGTTTATTTCTGTCTCAATACAAGAAAATAAAATGTATAATTTCTAGAGATTTGGTGAAATTAAGTAACAATTTTTACAAGTGCAGACGCGCTTCGGGAAATCCAATAGGTGCCCAGTCAGCGCCAGTCTAAACAGTAGGAATGACGCATGTGTCGAATTTTTAACGTCGTCAATACATGAGATCGACGAATTATCAATTTAAAATCATGTTAAACTTTACTTACACATGGGAGTAATGATTGTGTCTCTTTAATCTAGTGCCTTCGGTTAAATTTTACAAATAAAATGAAACGTACAAATCTCAAAGACATGTAACTTCGACACAGTGGACTTACATCCGCACACCACCACTGCTTGAATCCATCTGAACCATAGAATACCCTCACTAGTAGGGTTTTCTATGATCTGAACTGAATCAACAGCGGACGCGAAAGCTCCCCCCGCTCTTCAAGAGACAAAGCAAATCTACATTACAAAAAAAATGACACTAAATTTAGCTTGAACCGGGACACCACAATATCTTGACCTATTTTTCACGCTTTTAAACTTTCTTCAACCTTTAGTGTATCCAAAAGATCGAACCTCTCCTCATACTCGATGAATTTTTGCTGCATCATATCTAAAACTCGTTCACTTGTTTGACGATATTTTTTTGTCCAAAAAATAATTACCGTTGAGTTGATCCAACGACGGTCCGCTTCCGCCATAATCCTTGGGTAGATCATTGGGAGAAAATAGGTCTTTTAAAATTTCGCTGTCCCTGTGAACTTGCAACTGTTTATTACTAACATATGGATTTAAATCGATCAAAAATAGAACCCACCCTGTCAAAAATTTTGGCCGGGAAAAATAATTTAAAAATTGGCATCCAGATTGACACGTACGAAGGACTGTTAATAAAATACATCGCTCTTAGCCTCATCGAGAAAGTGTTCTGTAAAACAAAACGTAACAGCAAGTGTAAACCGCGTGTACTTTGTTTGTATACTTTGTAGATTTTGACACCTGCTAGCACCATTCTGGGAGATAATGTACACATATCTCTGAAAGTGATGTTGGTCATGTCAACAATAATAATATCGTCGATCATCAAGTCCTCTTGCAACCTGATCTCGTAAATACAAAAATATAACTTTATTATATTAAGGCAACTGAGTACATTTTTCTTCTTAGGGCTTACAAATACAGCCCTGTGGCTACTATCCACAAGCTGGGGGTGGTTGCACATGTGTCTACAAAAACAAGAAACTCTACTTTTCTTCAATCTCTTAAAGTCATCCTTACACCGTCTCCATTGTTTCCTTCAAAGATTGCGATTTGGGGTTGCTACTATTAGAAATATTGGGGTACTTTGTCCTGAAGGTGTAATAGTTTTCAACTCGCTCCTTCACCTTCTCTGCGTTGAATTTACACAAATGCAGCATGTTTCGGATTTTTGCGTCGTCTAGGTTTACCAAATAAGCGATAGTCGAAGATTAGGGACACTTACCCATTATTTCGGGCAGATGGGTTTGGGTTTCGAGCCATATCTTGATGGTTTTTATTTGCTCAGCTACCGTTTCTTCAGTTTGTTCAAAGGATGCGTAAAAGTTTTTGCGTGCTTCGTTATCGAAATGATACATGGCGGAGTCTGTTCGGGTACTGTAGTAAAACTAGTTTTATTCACTATTTGGGTTAGATAAAAGGAGATATTGATAACGCGTGTTTGTAGTTGAATTCTTTTTCGTTTCATTGTGATAGGTTAAACGGATGTTGTCGTGCGTGATTTATTTTTCCGCACGGTTAAAGTTCACGTGAGGATCGTGTTAATTTTTTTGTGTAAATATGGTCAAAGTTAGACGATTAGAGTAAATATCTATGAAGCGTTTTTATTAAGTAGGTACGTAGTTTTCATATTTAACCTAATTGGAATTAGCTTTGAAAATAAAGTTAATTTTAGTACCTGACAATTTTCTTGAGTTTTCAGGTATCGGCAACATTTCCAAAACGTACTTCAACTGTCTGTAATTTTTAATACTATAAAAGTTTATTAGAAAAAAATCTCCACAACATGACATTCTTTTCGTATGTGAGAAGTTTGTTCAGCATTTCAGGTAGTTGCAACATTTCCAAAACGAACTTCAACTGTCCATAATTTTTGATATTATAAAAGTCCACCAGGTGCTTTCGGGCTTGATTTCTGGCTAACTCAATCAACAGAGGCACTTCAGGTAATTCTTTCGCCTTCCTTTTGAACTTATCGTTCATACGCAAAAGAAATTCGTTCAGTCGATGATGGCAGAAGTGTTCCAGCACAATATCCAAAGAATCAGAAACGTATTGGTCGCTGTTCAAAAAAAATTTTTCTATCGTTAATTGAACATCATATATAAGCTGCGACATCAGGAGTTTGCGCCTTGGAGGCACAGATGTCTGCCTAATGTCCATTAGGATCATCTGTTTAAACAATGAACAAAAACCAAACTTCATATAGACAATCCCCGCATCAAAATGGTCAATCCGGACACCTTGCGTCAAGAGCTGTGATATTATGCTCATTACTTTTTGCATCTGACTGTCGTTCAAGGTACCCAACATTTGAAAAAAACTGCCGATTCTAAATTTGTGTAACCAGAAAATTCATATTCTCAATTGCTCGAGAAGTTTCCTGCGCCGAAGTAATTGAATCTTCCAAACACGAACGAAATGCAACAAGTAAATCGCGACCCAAAATTATATCCCTTAAAGCATCTTCAAATAGTTCCATAAACAATTTCAAGTAGTGAGGGTTCATGGGAAGAATATAAGGGAGTAATTCTCTAAGCTCTCGGTCCGTATACAAAACTTCTGAAACCTTTTCAAATAAGATGTCGACACAAGGATCATCAAAAACTACAGCTTCTATCAAAATCGGAAGACGTACAGGAGCTTTGTAGTCATCAAAGATATAGTCTAACAAAATTTCTTGTACTTCCAACGATGCGAAACTCAACGATGCACAGCGTGGCGTTGTTGTGGCTAGAGTTGCATCAGCACCATAACACAAAAGCATGCAAAGCCTCTCTATACACTCGCTGCCACAAGCCTTTATTAAAGGAGTCCTCCCCCTATAATTAGCAACGTTTGGATCAACACCCATTTCGAGCAAAAGCTGACAAGCTTGCAAGCAGTTATACGAAACTGCATGAAGTAAAGGTGTGTCTCCATTACGGTCGGTCAGGTTAATATTTGCACCCTTCTGTATTAACTTTATCGCTGCAGGCTCATTATGGTCCTTGAAAGCATTGAAGAGAGCAGTTCCTCCAGGACCGTCCTCCGCATCGATCGGTGCGCTATCTGCATTTAGTAATACTTCAAGGGCTTCTAACCTACAAAAGCAATCAGACATGATTGGGAACTAACGGCAAAATGTATTAAAGTTTTGTTCCATGCATCGGTTAAACTGATTCCACCTCCTGTGTCTAGTAAATGTTTTAAGTGTGTTGAGTTATTGTTTTCGACGGCGAGAGCTAATTCCTTTTGGTGAAAATTGCTACTATCCACCTACAACGTCTCTCAGTTGGTTAATTAATTCTCGGTTTCGTACCTTGTACCCATGGAAGAGTGTCTGGAATTGGGTTTATCCAATCGTACCACAACCATTTTTTCTCCATGTTGCATCTTAGGACTTTTGGAGTGAAGTGAAATTAGACGGTTTTTTCATTGATTTTATTTTTAGCCTGGGCATTATTTTGGGCTTTTGTTTAAAGTCAAGATAGGCAGCCAGTTACACTTCTTTTTTTGAAACGAGTATCTGCGCGCTCTACATCTACTTCTATAAGACGGTCTTGATTTTTTGTGAGTCTGTGTTAAGCTGGATTTTAAAAATTATTATTCATTTACCACGTGACTATTGTTAAATGGTATAAATATGTAGACTGAGAAAACTGAACCTGTAAAAGTGAAACAAGCTATTTTACAATAAATATGGCGCAGAAATATCTTTTGTAAAAACGGCTAAGGATTATTTAAAAATTATAAATCTCCTAATCCCCCCAGCATCATAGTAACATTTTATTTATAGACTACATAAAACTATAAATGTTTATTCTACCAAAAACATAAAAAGAATGATCGGTTTGAGTTATTCTTATGCTCTTAAACTTTCATCAACCTTTAGTGTGTCCAAAAGATCGAACCTGTCCTGATACTCGACGAATTTTTGTTTTATCATATCTGAAAATTTTCAATTTTTTTGGCGCTAATTATTGAAAAAAATAAATACCGTTGAGTTCATCTAACGATGGCCCGCTTCCTCCAAAATCCGTTGGTAGATCCTCGGGAGAAAATATGTCCTTCAAAACTTCACTGTCCCTGTAGACTTGCAACTGTTTATTATTAAAATATAAATTTAAATTAATCCAAAATATAACCCACCCTGGCAAAAATTTTGGCCGGGAAAAATAATTTAAAAAGTGCCATCCAGACTGAGATGTACCCAGGACTATTAACAAAATACATTGCTCTTAGCCTCATGGAGAAAGTATTCTGTAAAACAACACCAAACATCAAGTGTAACAAACTACGCGTTTTCGTTTGTATACTTTGTAGATTTTAACAGCTGCTAGCGCTATTCTAGGTGATAATGTACACATATCTCTGAAAGTAACATTGGCCATATTAGCAATAATAACATCATCAATCATCAAGTCTTCTTGCAACCTAATCTCATAAATACAAAAAAATATTTTTATTAGATTAATAGAACTGAACACGTTTTTCTTCTTAGGACTCATAAACAGAACCCTATGGGCACCATCCAGAAGCTTCGGGTGGTTGCATAAGTGCCTACAAAAACAAGAAACTGCTCTGCTTAAATTTTGTAAATTCTGCTTACATTGTATCCATAGTTTCCTTCAAAGCTTGCGATTTCGGGTTGCTGTCGTTAAAAACGTTTGGATACTTGGTCCTGAAGGTGTAATAGTTATCAATTTTCTCCTTCGTCTTTTCCACGTTGAATTTACTCAAGTGCAATATGTTTCGGATTCTTGCATCATCTACCACCACAAAATAAGTAATAGTCGAAGAGTATGGATACTTACCCATGAATTCGGGAAGGTGGGTTTGTGTCTGCAGCCATATTTTGATTGTTTTTACGTGTTCAGTTACCGTTTCTTCAGTTTCTCCAAAGGATTCGTAAAATTTTTTACGCGTTTCTTTATCGCAGTGGTACATGGCGGAGGCTACTTGGATACTGTATCAAAACGAGTTCTGTTTGGGTCAGTTGTTTGGTTAGATAATAAAATAACTTGATAACAATGGTTTCTTAAACTTGGAAAAAACTACATTTTTTTAATGATAACAGAAACAGAATGATCACAGTTTGAGTTATTTTTCACGGTTTTAGACTTTCTTCAACTTTTAGTGTATCCAAAAGATCAAACCTCTCCTGATACTCGATGAATTTTTGCTGCATCATATCTAAAACTCGTTCACTTTTTTGACGATATTTTTAGTGGAAATCAATTCTCTCCTTCACCTTCTCTGCGTTGAATTTACACAAATGCAGCATGTTTCGGATTTTTGCGTCGTCTAGGTTTATCAAATAAGCGATAGTCGAAGATTAGGGACACTTATCCATGATTTCGGGCAGATGGGTTTGGGTTTCCAGCCATATTTGATGGTTTTTATTTGCTCAGCTACCGTTTGTTCAGTTTGTTCAAAGGTGCGTAAAAGTTTTTGCGTGTTTCGTTATCGAAATGATACATGGCGGAGTCTGTTTGGGTACTGTAGTAAAACTAGTTTTATTCACTATTTGGGTTAGATAAAAGGAGATATTGAAAACGTGTTTTTGTAGTTGAATTCTTTTTCGTTTCATTGTGATAGGTTAAACTTATGTTGTCGTGCTTGATTTATTTTTCCGCACGGGTTAAAGTTCACGTGAGGATCGTGTTAATTTTTTTGTGTAAATATGATGGTCAAAGTTTGACGATTAGAGTAAATATCTATGAAGCGTTTTTATTAAGTAGGTACATAGTTTTCATATTTAACCTTATTGGAATTACCTTTGAAAATAAAGTTTCTCTTCGAAAGTGACAATTTGCCCGTCAACTGTCTGTAATTTTTAATATTATAAAAGTTTATTAGAAAAAAATCTCCACAACATGACATTATTTTTATTTATACAGTTTCTTTTCGTAGGTGAGAATTTTGCTCAGCATTTCCGGTAGTTGCAACATTTCCAAAACGAACTTCAACTGTCTATAATTTTTGATATTATAAAAGTCCACCAGGTGCTTTCGGGCTTGATTTCTGGCTAACTCAATCAACAGAGGCACTTCAGGTAATTTTTTCGCCTTCCTTTTGAACTTATCATTCATACGCAACAGAAATTCGTTCAGTCGATGGTGGCAGAAGTGTTCCAGCACAATATCCAAAGAATCAGAAACGTATTGGTCGCTGTTCAAAAAAAAATTTTCTATCGTTAATTGAACATCATATATAAACTGCGACATCAGGAGTTTGCGCCTTGGAGGCACAGATGTCTGCCTAATATCCATTAGGATCATCTGTTTAAACAATGAACAAAAACCAAACTTCATATAGACAATCCCCGCATCAAAATGGTCAATCCGGACACCTTGCGTCAAGAGCTGTGATATTATGCTCATTACTTTTTGCATCTGACTGTCGTTCAAGGTACCCATCATTTGAAAAAACCTGCGATTCTAAATTTGTGCAACCCATACGTCTTTAGCTTATTAATGCTTCCTACTACACAAGTAGATAGATGACTGTTGACCAGAAAAGTCATATTCTCAATTGCTCGAGAAATTTTCTGTGCCGATGTATTTGGATCTTGCAGACACAAATTAAATGCGCCAAAAAAATCGCAACTCAAAATTATATCCCTCAGAACATCTTCAAACAGTTCCATAAACAATTTCAAGTAGTGAGGGTTCATGGAGGAAATGTCGCGAACTAAATAATTAAGCTCTCGGTCCGTGTAAAAAACTTCTGAAACCTTTTCAAATAAGATGTCGACACAGGGGGTATCATAAACTATGGCCTCTATCAGAACACTAAGACGTACAGGGACTTTGTAATCATCAAAAATATAGTCGAACAAAATCTCTTGCAGTTCCGACGATGTGTCACTGAACGGTGTAGACTATGGCGTTGTTGTGGTTAAAGTTGCATCAGCACCATAACACAAAAGCATGCAGACCCTCTCTGTCCACTGGTTCCAACAAGCCATATGTAAAGGGGTTATCCCCATATAATTAGCGACGTCTGGATCGACACCCATTTCAAGCAAAAGCTGACAAACTTTCAAGCAATCATTCACAATTGCCAGAAATAAAGGAATGTTTCCTTTACGGTCCTTAACGTTGATATTTGCACCCTTCTGTATTAACTTTATCGCTGCAAGCTCTTTATGTCCATCCAAAGCGTTCAAAAGAGCAGTTCTTCCAGGACTGTCCTCCGCATCGATCGGTGCGCCATCTGCATTTAGTAATACTTCAAGGGCTTCTAACGTAAAAAAGCAAATGACTGGGCGAACTTCATAACTACGTACTCTACCTGTTTCTAGCAACGGCAAAATGTATTAAAGTTCGGTTCGATGCATCGGTTAAACTGATTCCACCTCCTGTTTCTAGTAAGTGTTTTAAGTGTGTTGAGTTATTGTTTTCGACGGCGAGGGCTAATTCCCTTTGGTGAAAATTGCTAGTGTCCACCTACAACGTCGCTCAGTTGATTAATTAATTCTCGGTTTCATACCCTGTACCTGTGGAAGAGTGCCTGGAATTGGGGTTATCCAATGGTCCCACAACCATTTCAAAAAAATTCAAGGTTTTTTTCACTGATTTTATTTTTAGCAGGACCACTATTTTGGGGTTTTGGTTACAATGAAGATAGCAACCAGTTACACTAATGTTTCTGGAAACTAGTATCTGCGCGCTCTACACTTACCTGTTCTATACCACGGTCTTGATTTTTGTTAAGTCTGTTGGTTTAAAACTGGATTTTAAAACCTAATCTTCATTTACCACGTGACTATTCTTAAATGGTATAAACAAATACAGCAATTTATATACACAGAAATATCTTCTGTAATAAGGTCTCAGGATTGTTTAAAAATTTACACCACACAAAACTGTATATATTTATTCTACCAATAACAAAAAAAGAATAATCGGTTTGTGTTATTCTTACGCTCTTAAACTTTCATCAACCTTTAGTGTATCCAAAAGATCGAACCTCTCCTGATACTCGATGAATTTTTGCTTCATCATATCTAAAATTCTTTCTCTTTTTTCGTGATACTTAGTCTGCAAATTTAATACCGTTAAGTTGATCCAACGATGGTCCGCTTCCACCATAATCCTTTGGTAGGTCATTGTTAGAAAATAGGTCTTTTAAAACTTCACAGTCCCTATGAACTTGCAACTGTTTATTATTACTATTAAATTCAAATTGACTCAAAAATACTCACTCTGCCAAAAATTTTTGCCGAGACAAATAATTTAAAAATTGCCATCCAAATCGAAACGTAAGAAGGACTGTTAATAAAATACGCCGCGTTTAGCCTCATCGAAAAAATATCCTGCAAAACAAAAACAAACAACCAGTGTAACAAAACGTGTATATTGTATACCTTGTAGATTTTGACAGCCGCCAGCACCATTCTGGGCGATAAGGTACACATATCTCTGAAAGTAATGTTGGCCATATCAACAATAACGATATCATCAATCATCAAATCCTCTTGCAGTCTGATCTCGTAGATACATACACATAATTTTATTGAATTGAGTGCACAAAACGTGTTTTTATTCTTAGGATTTACAAACACAACCCTATGGCCACCATCCAGAAGCTGCGGGTGGTTGCAAATATATCTACAAAAACACGAATATGCTTTTCTTAATTTTTTTAAATTTTGCTTACACTGCATCCATAGTTTCCTTTAAAGCTTGCAATTTCAGGTTGCTATTATTAAAAGCAATCGGGTACTTGGTCCTGAGGGTGTAATATTTATCAATTCTCTGTTTCGTTTTCTCCACGTCGAATTTACACAAATGCAACATGTTTCGGATTTTGCATCGTCTGGGATTACAAAGTAAGCGATAGTGTAAGGGTATGGACACACTCACCCATGATTTCGGGAAGATGGGTTTGTGCTTCTAGCCATGTTTTGATGGTTTTTATTTGTTGTGTTACTGTTTCTTCAGTTTGTTCGAAGGATTCGTAAAATTTCTTGCGTGTTTCGCTCTCGAAATGATACATGGTGGAGTTTGTTCGGATACTGTTACAACACTAGTTTTGCTCCTTATTTGGTTTAGATAAAAAGAGATTGATAACTGTGTTTTTCTAGTTGATTATATTTTGTAACGAAGATTTGGTATGTTTTTTTTTTTCATTTTAGTGGACTAGGTAGACGGATGTTTTTATCTATGGTTTGTTTGTTCTCATTGGTTAAAGTTCATATCAGAATAGTGTCGACTAATTGTGCATATACATCGATACGATAGTACAAGTGTGGTAACTATCAATGAAGTGTTTTTATTAAGTGATTTTTTAAGTCAAATAACCTTTGGGGAGTGTCGGGAATTAAGAGAGGGGTACATTTTTTATTCTACATTGATCTATACCTACATGCAAAAGTGTTTATATTGACTGACTGATTCATCAACGCAAAGCCTAAACTATACTGAAGCTAAAAACGGAGCTGCAGGTACCAACTTATATTTTTTACGATTTTATGATTATACTTTACAAATAAAGATTTAGTTTTAGGACACTCGTAAATGAACCTGCTCGAAAAATAATTAGGAAAAATCACCACAATCTAACATTATTTTTATTTATACAGTTTCTTTTCGTAGGTGAGAATTTTGCTCAGCGTTTCAGGTAGTTCCAACATTTCCAAAACGCACTTCAACTGTCTATAATTTTTGATATTATAAAATTCCGTCAGGTGCTTCCGGGTTTCATTTCTCGCTAACTCAATCAACAGAGGCACTTCAGGTAATTCTTTCCCCTTCCTTTCCAACTTATCGTTCACGTGCAAAAGAAATTCCTTCAGTCGATGATGGCAGAAATGTTCCAGCACAATATCCAAAGAATCAGAAACGTATTGGTCGCTGTTCAAAAAAAATTTCTCTATCGTTAATTGAACATCATATATAAGCTGCGGCATAAGGAGTTTGCGCTTTGGGGCATAGATGTTTGACTAATGTCCATTAACATCATCTGTTTAAACAATGAACAAAAACCGTACTTCATATAGACAATCCCCGCATCAAAATGGTCAATCCGGACACCTTGCGTCAAGAGGTGTGATATTATGCTCATTACTCTTTGCATCTGATTGTCGTTCAAGGTACCCATATTTTCAAAAAAACTGCCGATTCTAAATTTATGGAACCCAGACCGGTTTCGTTATTGATGCTTCGTACTATACAAGCAGACAGATGACTGTTGACCAGAAAAGTCATATTCTCAATTGCTCGAGAAGTTTCCTGCGCCGAAGTAACTGAATCTTCCAAGCAGGAACGAAATGCACCAAGAAAATCGCGACCCAAAATTATATCCCTCAAGGCATCTTCAAATAGTTCCATAAACAATTTCAAGTAGTGAGGGTTCATGGGAAGAATGTAAGGGAGTAATTCTCTAAGCTCTCGGTCCGTATACAATACTTCTGAAACCTTTTCAAATAAGATGTCGACACACGGATCATCAAAAACTACAGCTTCTATCAAAATCGGCAGACGTACAGGAGCTTTGTAGTCATCAAAGATATAGTCTAACAAAATTTCTTGTACTTCCAACGCTGCGAAACACAACGATGCACAGCGTGGCGTTGTTGTGGCTAGGTTGCATCAGCACCATAACACAAAAGCATGCAAATACTCTCTATACACTCGCTGCCACAAGCCTTCATTAAAGGAGTGCTCCCCCTATAATTTGCAACGTTTGGATCAACACCCATTGCAGCAAAGCTGACAAGCTCGTAAGCAGTTATACGAAACTGCATGAAGTAAAGGTGTGTCTCCATTACGGTCGGTCAGGTTAATATTTGCACCCTTCTGTATTAACCTTATCGCTGCAGGCTCATTATGGTCCTTGAAAGCATTGAAGAGAGCAGTTCCTTCAGGACCGTCCTCCGCATCGATCGGTGCGCCATCTGCATTTAGTAATACATCAAGGGCTTCTAACCTACAAAAGCAATCAGACACGATTGGGTGAACTATGTACGCACGTACCTACCTGTTTCTATCAACGGCAAAATGTATTAAAGTTTTGTTCCATGCATCGGTTAAACTGATTCCACCTCCTGTTTCTAGTAAA
The DNA here is from genome assembly GCA_022388445.1 of Zophobas atratus. Lineage (NCBI taxonomy): Eukaryota > Metazoa > Arthropoda > Insecta > Coleoptera > Tenebrionidae > Zophobas > Zophobas atratus. The sequence continues at coordinate 5,089,028 of CM039448.1, forward strand.
TGTTTTAAGTGTGTTGAGTTATTGTTTTCGACGGCGAGAGCTAATTCCTTTTGGTGAAAATTGCTACATCCACCTACAACGTCTCTCAGTTGGTTAATTAATTCTCGGTTTCGTACCTTGTACCTTGGAAGAGTGTGGCATTGGGTTTATCCAATCGTACCACAACCATTTTTTCTCCATGTTGCATCTTAGGACTTTTGGAGTGAAGTGAAATTCGAAGTTTTTTTCATTGATTTTATTTTTAGCCTGAGCACTATTTTGGACTTTTGTTTAAAGTCAAGATAGGCAACCAGTTACACTATTCTTTTTGAAACAAGTATGTGCGCCTCTACATCTACTTTTCTAAGACGGTCTTGATTTTTTGTGAGTCTGTGTTAAGCTGGATTTTAAAAATTATTATTCATTTACCACGTGACTATTTGTTAAATGGTATAAATAAGTAGACTGAGAAAACTGAACTTGTAAAAGTAAAACAAGCTATTTTACAATAAATATTGCGCAGAAATATCTTTTGTAAAAACGGCAAGGATTATTTAAAATTATAAATCTCCTAAACCCCCCAGCATCATAGTAACATTTATTTATAGACACATAAAACTATAAATGTTTATTCTACCAAAAACATAAAAAGAATGATCGGTTTGAGTAATTCTTATGCTCTTAAACTTTCATCAACCTTTAGTGTATCCAAAAGATCGAACCTGTCCTGATAGTCGACGAATTTTTGTTTTATCATATCTGAAATTTTCACTTTTTTATGCTAATTAGTGCAAAAAAATAAATACCGTTGAGTTCATCTAACGATGGCCCGCTTCCTCCAAAATCCTTTGGTAGATCCTCGGGAGAAAATATGTCCTTCAAAACTTCACTGTCCTGTAGACTTGCAACTGTTTATTATTAAAATATAAATTAAATGAATCCAAAATATAACCCACCCTGGCAAAAATTTTGGCCGGAAAAAGTAATTTAAAAAGTGCCATCCAACTGAGACGTACGCAGGACTATTAACAAAATACATTGCTCTTAGCCTCATGGAGAAAGTATTCTGAAAAACAACACCAAACATCAAGTGTAATAAACTACGTGTTTTCGTTTGTATACTTTGTAGATTTTAACAGCTGCTAGCGCTATTCTAGGTGATAATGTACACATATCTCTGAAAGTAACGTTGGCCATATTAACAATAATAACATCATCAATCATCAAGTCTTCTTGCAACCTAATCTCATAAATACAAAAAAATATTTTTATTCCATTAATAGAACTGAGCACGATTTTTCTTCTTAGGACTCATAAACAGAACCCTATGGGCACCATCCAGAAGCTTCGGGTGGTTGCATAAGTGTCTACAAAAACAAGAAACTTCTTCTTAAATTTTGTAAATTCTACATACATTGTATCCATAGTTCCTTCAAAGCTTGCGATTTCGGGTTGCTGTCGTTAAAAACGTTTGGATACTTGGTCCTGAAGGTGTAATAGTTATCAATTTTCTCCTTCGTTTGTCCACGTTGAATTTACTCAAATGCAATATGTTTCGGATTCTTGCATCATCTACCATCACAAATAAGTAATAGTCGAAGAGTATGGATACTCACCCATGATTTCGGGAAGGTGGGTTTGTGTCTGCAGCCATATTTTTATTGTTTTTACGTGTTCAGTTACCGTTTCTTCGTTTCTCCAAAGGATTCGTAAAATTTTTTACGCGTTTCGTTATCGCAGTGGTACATGGCGGAGGCTACTTGGATACTGTATCAAAGCGAGTTCTGTTTGGGTCAGTTGTTTGGTTAGATAATAAAATAACTTGATAACAATGTTTTCTTAAACTTGGAAAAAACTACATTTTCTTAATGATAACAGAAACAGAATGATCAAAGTTTGAGTTATTTTTCACGCTCTTAGACTTTCTTCAACTTTTAGTGTATCCAAAAGATCAAACCTCTCCTGATACTCGATAAATTTTTGCTGCATCATATCTAAAACTCGTTCACTTTTTTGACGATATTTTTAGTGGAAATCAACTCTCTCCTTCACCTTCTCTGCGTTGAATTTACACAAATGCAGCATGTTTCGGATTTTTGCGTCGTCTAGGTTTACCAAATAAGCGATAGTCGAAGATTAGGGACACTTATCCATGATTTCGGGCAGATGGGTTTGGGTTTCCAGCCATATCTTGATGGTTTTTATTTGCTCAGCTACCGTTTGTTCAGTTTGTTCAAAGGATGCGTAAAAGTTTTTGCGTGTTTCGTTATCGAAATGATACATGGCGGAGTCTGTTCGGGTACTGTAGTAAAACTAGTTTTATTCACTATTTGGGTTAGATAAAAGGAGATATTGATAACGTGTTTTTGTAGTTGAATTCTTTTTCGTTTCATTGTGATAGGTTAAACTTATGTTGTCGTGGGTGATTTATTTTTCCGCACCGGTTAAAGTTCACGCGAGGATAGTGTTAATTTTTTTGTGTAAATATGATGGTCAAAATTAGACCATTAGAGTAAATATCTATGAAGCGTTTTTATTAAGTAGGTACATAGTTGTCATATTTAACCTAATTGGAATTACCTTTGAAAATAAAGTTTCTGTTCGTACGTGACAATTTTCCTTAGTTTTCAGGTATCGGTAACATTTCCGAACGTACTTCAACTGTCTGTAATTTTTAATATTATAAAAGTTTATTAGAAAAAAATCTCCACAACATGACATTATTTTTATTTATACAGTTTTTCTTCGTAGGTGAGAATTTTGCTCAGCATTTCCGGTAGTTGCAACATTTCCAAAACGAACTTCAACTGCCTATAATTTTTGATATTATAAAAGTCCACCAGGTGCTTTCGGGCTTGATTTCTGGCTAACTCAATCAACAGAGGCACTTCAGGTAATTCCTTCGCCTTCCTTTTGAACTTATCGTTCATACGCAAAAGAAATTCGTTCAGTCGATGATGGCAGAAGTGTTCCAGCACAATATCCAAAGAATCAGAAACGTATTGGTCGCTGTTCAAAAAAAAATTTTCTATCGTTAATTGAACATCATATATAAGCTGCGACATAAGGAGTTTGCGCCTTGGAGGCATAGATGTCTGCCTAATGTCCATTAAGATCATCTGTTTAAACAATGAACAAAAACCAAACTTCATATAGACAATCCCCGCATCAAAATGGTCAATCCGGACACCTTGCGTCAAGAGTTGTGATGTTATAATCATTACTTTTTGCGTCTGACTGTCGTTCAAGGTACCCATCATTTGAAAAAAACTGCCTATTCTAAATCTGTCGCAGCTACGCTGATTAATGCTTCGTACTACACAAGCACACAGATGACTGTTGACCAGAAAAGTCATATTCTCAATTGCTCGAGAAATTTTCTGCGCCGAAGTATTTAGATCTTGCAGACACAAATTAAATGCGCCAAAAAAATCGCAACTCAAAATTATATCCCTCAGAACATCTTCAAACAGTTCCATAAACAATTTCAAGTAGTGAGGGTTCATGGAGGAAATGTCGCGAACTAAATAATTAAGCTCTCGGTCCGTGTAAAAAACTTCTGAAACCTTTTCAAATAAGATGTCGACACAGGGGCATCATAAACTATGGCTTCTATCAGAACACTCAGACGTACAGGGGCTTTGTAATCATCAAAAATATAGTCGAACAAAATCTCTTGTAATTCCGACGATGTGTTTGTGAACGGTGTAGAGAGTGGCTTTGTTGTAGCTCTAGTTGCATCAGCACCATAGCACAAAAGCATGCAGAGGCTCTCTGTCCACTGGTTCCAACAAGCCATATCTAAAGGGGTCGTCCCCATATAATTAGCGACGTCTGGATCGACACCCATTTCAAGCAAAAGCTGACAAACTTTCAAGCAATTATTCGAAATTGCTTGAAATAAAGGAGTGTTTCCTTTACGGTCCTTAACGTTGATATTTGCACCCTTCTGTATTAACTTTATCGCTGCAAGCTCTTTATGTCCACCCAAAGCGTTCAAAAGAGCAGTTCCTCCAGGACTGTCCTTTGCATCGATTGGTGCGCCATCTGCATTTAGTAATACTTCAAGGGCTTTTAACCTAAAAAAGCACATGACTGGGCGAACTACATATCTACGTACTCTACCTGTTTCTAGCAACGGCAAAGTGTATTAAAGTTCGGTTCCATGCATCAGTTAAACTGATTCCACCTCCTGTTTCTAGTAAGTGTTTTAAGTGTTTTGAGTTATTGTTTTCGACGGCGAGAGCTAATTCCTTTTGGTGAAAATTGTTACTATCCACCTACAACGTCTCTCAATTGGTTAATTAATTCTCGGTTTCGTACCTTGTACCTCTGGAAGAGTGTCTGGAATTGGGGTTATCCAATCGTCCCACAACCATTTTTTCTCCATGTTGCATCATTGGATTTTAGGAGTGCGGAGTGAAGTCAAATTCAGCGTCTTTTTTCATTGATTTTATTTTTAGCGGGACCACTATTTTGGGCTTTTGGTTACAATGAAGATAGACAACCAGTTTCACTAATGTTTTTGGAAAGTAGTATCTGCGCGCTCTACACTTACCCGTTCTCTAACACGGTCGTAATTTTTGTTGAGTCTGTGGTTTAAAACTGGATTTTAAAAGGTGTTCTTCATTTACCACGTAACTATTCCTAAATGGTATAAACAAGTAGACTGGGGAAACTGAACTTGTGGAAGTAAAAGAAACTATATTAAAATAAATATTGCTTCATTCATTATCAATTTACGTGCAATTTACATTTATGCAGAAACATCTTTTGTAAAAAGGACTAAGGGTTGTTTACAAATTTACACTACACAAAACTGGATATATTTATATTCTTACGCTCTTAAACTTTCATCAACTTTTAGTGTATCCAAAAGATCGAACCTCTCCTGATGCTCGACGAATTTTTGTTTCATCATATTTAAAACTCTTTTAAGTCTTTAGTATATATCAATACAATACATACTGTGTTCGGACGTGTACAGAAGGATAAGCAGCCAGTAATACGTTGCTTTAAAATTTATGCCCGTGTAATAATTGACATTCAAACACTTATTCGTTTATTTATTTTTCCACCAGGTGGTAACTGTAATAATTTTTAATTCCCCAAAATCTGAAAAAAAGGCAGCAATTCAGAAAATAACTCTTTATTAAAATAGTCACCAGACCATATTCAATACAAAACTGGGTACAAACACCCCATAAATGGCACATTTTCATGGATAAAGTTTCTCTTCAAACGTGAGAATTTTCCTGCACTTTTCCGGCATATTCAACATTCTCACAACCCACGCCAACTGTCTAAAATTTCTGATTTTATAAAAGTCGACCAGATGCTTCCGGGTTGCATTTCTGGCCAACTCAATCAACAGGGGAACTTGCGGTAACCTTTACCTTTCCTTTCAAACTTATCACTCACGTTCAAAAAAATCTCCTTTAGTTGAGGATGGCTGAAGTGATCCAGTACTAGATGCAAATAATTGGAGTCGTACTGGTCGTTGTTCACTAAAAACTCCTCCATCGTCATTTTAACATCACAAATCAGCTGCGGCAGAAGTTGTTTGCGTTTTTTCTCATATAGGAGTTACCAACATTCAACAGACTCATCTGTTTAAAAAGTGGACAGTAACCGTACTTGACGTAGACAACACCGAGATCGTAATAGTTAATTCGGAGACCTTGCTTCAAGAGCTGCGACACTACATCCATTAGTATTTTAATCTGGGTTTCACTCAACTTAGGCAACTGCTTAAAAAAATCACCGACTGTGTATTTGTAACCGGGATTTCTGCTGTCGTTATTTATACTCTTGACCATACAAGAGCATAAATGACTCCTGACAAGGAGGGACAAGTTCTCGATCGCGGTAGCATTTTCCTCTGGTGAATTTGTGTCGCGCTTCAAGAATTCACCAAACACCAGAAGCGGATCATCGTGCAAAATCAAATCTATCAACGCACATTCAAACTGTTCTATAAAGAGCTGCAAATAATGTGACTTCAAGCGGGAATTTTGCAGACGAGATGGTCAAACTCCTCTTTCTTGTACAAAATTTGAGACACCTTTTGTAATAGCGTGTCACTAAAGGCAGTCTGAGAAGTCATAGCTTCCATTAGAACATTTAAATGCACGGGAATTTTGTAGTCGTCGAAGATATAGTCTGACAAGATGTCTTGTATTTCTAAAGGAATGCGCGTTAATTGTGCATTGGCCGCTAATACGATTGACGTTGCATCAACTCCGTAGTACAAAAGCATACAGACACCCTCAACCCAGTTTTTTTTACAAGCAACTAATAAAGGCGTCTGTCCTGTGTCACTACCCAGGTTCATATCGACACCCTTGTTGAGCAAAAGTCTGCAAGCTTGCAAACACCGATTTGACACCGCATGCAATAAGGTGAACGTCGCCTGATATCTACAACGTTGACATCGGCACCCTCTTCAATTAGTTTAATTGCTAGAGGTTCCGCGCGTGTTCGCAAAGCCAACGACAGAGGCGTCTCTTGGAGGTTCCAGTCCTCGACGTCGATCGGTGCGCCCTCTGTGTTTAATAACACGTCAAGGATTCCTAACCTATAAAAACAACTTCAAATAAAACTTTTTTGTGTGAAGTAATTTGTACCTTTGGCGTTGAACCGCGTAATGTATTAAAGTTCTTCCTGCGGCGTCCCTAAACGGATTCCTCCATTTCAGCCAGTGTACGTCTTAACTTAGCTGGTTTGTTGTTGTCAACAGCAGAGGCCAATTGGGACTTGAGACTCTTAAACTAAAAAGTAGGTTTTAGCTTGATTTACAACAACTTATTCTGGATCCGTACAGAGGTGGAAATTGGATAATAACACCACAAACCCCCGATGTCGTCGTCACCATCCATTAGTAAGATTTATATGATTCAACTCTGGACTCAAGATTGTTTACTTTGGTTCGTTCGAGGTTCGTAAACGTGATTTTGTTCCCTTCCAGCATACTAGGCAACCAACTATACTTGACTTTTGAGTGTAGGAAGTGTCAAATTAAAATTTGACACGTAAATGTAGTAAAGTTTTACCATTTTGACACATTAATTTGCTAATCCACTTTCTTTTTTTGCCTCTGTTTTATAATATGTTAATATGTGATTATATAAATAGTACCTACATATACACTGTGAAAAAAAAAAGATTAATTTTATAGTTTGCATAGGCAACCAATTATATTGCGTTGTAGTGTGGGAAGTGTTTCTGGGCTAACTAATTTTGTATGTATAAGGTCGATTTATAAACTTGTCGCTTTTAAACACATATGTGTAAAATATTTGTAGGAAAGTATCGCTTTTGCAATTAGGCTCCGCCTCTCCCTGTGACAACCAATGAAAAATTCATCACAATTGCGCTTGGGATGGATATGGGTGGGGCTTAATATTTGGCTTGATTTTTTCTTAATATACATTGGTTCATAACATTCTTTGGACAACACGATACTCAAAAACGTGTTCTTTATTTCTTGTAGTGTTGCAATTAAGCTCCGTCCCTTTGGCCCAAGGCGAATAAAAAAATCATCACAATTGAGATAGGGCGGGTGGGCGGGGCTTATATTTTGCCTTTTTTTTCTTAATATACATGGCCATCTTTTCACAACAATAAACTTAGAACATTATGGGGCGGAGCGTAATTGCAAAATCGATATCTCCTTATACAAATTTAGCATTTTAAACATGTTCCAAATAAAAGATAAAATGTCAGCCCGCCCACCCACTCCATCGCAATTGTGCTTATTTTTTTATTCGCCGTTAACCAAGGGGGCGGAGCTTAACTGCAAAATACTCATTTCTTTACAAGAAATGAAAAACATGCTTTTGCGTCGCGTGTTGTTCAAAAAATACGACCATTAAAAAAATCATCACAATTGAGATAGGGCGGGTGGGCGGGGCTTATATTTAGCCTTTTTTCTTAATAGCCGTAGTCGTTATTTCAAAACAAGAAACCTAAAACATGCTTGAAATGGTAAATTCTTGTAGATAAATATAGATCTTACAATTAAACCCCGCCCCTAGATGTGACAACGAATGAAAAATTCATCACAATTGAAATAGGGTGGGTGGGCGGGGCTACATTTATTTTGCCTTTTTTTAATATGTGTGGTCATCTCTTCACAATAAGGAACTTAAAACATGTTTAAAATAGTACATTTGTATAGGGAAACATCGATTTTGCAATTATGCTCCGCCCGCGGTCTGACAACGAATGAAAAATTCTTCACGATTGAGATCGAGACGGTTGGGTGGGGCTTCTCTTTTGGTTTTCTTTTTTAATTAAAACATTTAGTTTTCTTTTTATAACACGATTACATAAGAACATATTGCACATCGCAATTTTTCGTGGAAAACTAAGGATTTTGCAATTAAGCTTCGCCCTCTTGGCTCACGACGAATATAAAAGTCATCACAATTGCGATAGGGCGGGTGGGCGGGGCTTATATTGTGCCTTTTTTTTCTTAATATACATTGCCATCTTTTCACGACAAGAAACTTAGAATATGGTTAAAATGTAAAATTTTTGCAAGCAAATATGGATTTTGTGATTATGGGGCGGAGCGTAATTGCAAAATCGATATTTCCTTATACAAATTTTCCATTTTAAACATGTTCTAAATAAAAGATAGAATGTCAGCCCGCCCACCCGCCCTATCGCAATTGTGATTATTTTTTTATTCGCCGTGAACTAAGGGGGCGGAGCTTAACTGCAACATACTTATTTCTTCACAATAAATTAAAAACATGTTTTTGAGTATCGTGTTATTCACAAAATATACCTAACCATTAAAAAAATCATCACAATTGAGATAGGGCGGGTGGGCGGGGCTTATATTTTGCCTTTTTTCTTAGTATACGTAGTCGTTTTTTCAGAACGAGAAATCTAAAACATGCTTGAAATGGTAAATTCTTGTAGATAAATATAGATCTTACAATTAAACCCCGCCCCTAGATCTGACAACGAATGAAAAATTAATCACAATTGAAATAGGGTGGGTGGGCGGGGCTACATTTATTTTGTCTTTAATTTTAATATGTGTAGTCATCTTTTCACAATAAGAAACTTAAAACATGTTTAAAATAGTACATTTGTATAGGGAAACATCGATTTTGCAATTATGCTCCGCCCCGCGGTCTGACAACGAATGAAAAGTTCTTCACGATTGAGATCCAGATGGATGGGTGTGGCTTCTCTTTTGGTTTTATTTTTTAATTAAAACTATTTAGTTTTCTTTTTTTAACACGATTACTTAAGAACATATTTCACATGGTAATTTTTCGTTGAAAAATAAGGATTTTGCAATTAAGCTTCGCCCTCTTGGCTCACGACGAATATAAAAGTCATCACAATTGCGATAGGGCGGGTGGGCGGGGCTTATATTGTGCCTTTTTTTCTTAATATACATAGCCATCTTTTCACGACAAGAAACTTAGAATATGGTTAAATTGTTAAATTTTTGCAAGGAAATATGGATTTTGTGGTTATGGGGCGGAGCGTAATTGCAAAATCGATATTTCCTTATACAAATTTTCCATTTTAAACATGTTCTAAATAAAAGATTGAATGTCGGCCCCCCACCCGCCCTATCTCAATGTGATTATTTTTTTATTCGCCGTGAACTAAGGGGGTGGAGCTTAACTGCAAAATACTTATTTCTTTACAAGAAATTAAAAACATGTTTTTGAGTATCGTGTTATTCACAAAATATACCTAACCATTAAAAAAATCATCACAATTGAGATATGGCGGGTGGGCGGGGCTTATATTTTGCCTTTTTTCTTAATATACGTAGTCGTTTTTTCAGAACAAGGAACCTAAAACATGCTTAAAATGGTAAATTCTTGTAGATAAATATAGATCTTACAATTAAACCCCGCCCCTAGATGTGACAACGAATGAAAAATTCATCACAATTGAAATAGGGTGGGTGGGCGGGGCTACATTTATTTTGCCTTTTTTTAATATGTGTAGACATCTTTTCACAATAAGGAACTTAAAACATGTTTAAAATAGTACATATGTATAGGGAAACATCGATTTTGCAATTATGCTCCGCCCCGCGGTCTGACAACGAATGAAAAATTCTTCACGATTGAGATCGAGACGGTTGGGTGGGGCTTCTCTTTTGGTTTTCTTTTTTAATTAAAACATTTATTTGTTTTCTTTTTATAACACGATTACATAAGAACATATTTCACATGGTAATTTCTCCTAGAAAAATAAGGATTTTGCAATTAAGCTTCGCCCTCTTGGCTCACGACGAATATAAAAGTCATCACAATTGAGATAGGGCGGGTGGGCGGGGCTTATATTGTGCCTTTTTTTCTTAATATACATAGCCATCTTTTCACGACAAGAAACTTAGAATATGGTTAAAATGTTAAATTTTTGCAAGGAAATATGAATTTTGTAATTATGGGGAAGCGTAATTGCAAAATCAATATTTCCTTAAACAAATTTTCCATTTTAAACATGTTTTAAGTTTCATGTTGTGAAAAGAAGTGTACACATATTAAACCAAAAGGACAAAATGTAAGCCCGCCCACCCGCCCTATCGCAATTGTGATGATTTTTTTTATTCGTCGTGAACCAAACTTAACTGCAAAATACTTATTTTTTCACAAGAGATTAAAAACATGTTTTTGAGTACTGTGTTGTTCAAAAAATATGTACTAAAAAAAAAGGCAAAAATAGACCCCGCCCACCCACCCCTTCTCAATTGTGACGATTTTTTTTAATCCTTAGAAACCTAAAACAAATTTAACTTGGTAAATTTTTTTAAGGAAATATGGATTTGGTATTTAGGCTCCGCCCCAAGTCTGCCAACGAATGAAAACTTCATTACTATTTAGATCAGGGCAAGTATAGGTGGGGCTTAATGTTTGGCTTTAAGTTTTTTTAACAGATTTACATAGTATGTTTTCAATAACACGATACTTAAAAACATGTTTTTAATTTCCCGTAGAGAAATAATTTGCAGTTAACCTCCTTGGCTCTTGGCTCACGACGAATAAAAAAGATCATCACAATAGAGATAAGGTGGGTGGGCGGGGCTTATATTTTGCCTTTTGTTTAATATACGTAGTCGTCTTTTCAGAACAAGAAACTTAAAACATGTTTAAAATGGGAAATTCTTGTAGACAAATATATATCTTTCAATTAAGTCCCGCCCCTCGACCCGACAACGAATGAAAAATTCATCACAATTGAGAATTGAGATCGGGGCGGGTATGGGTGGGGGTAATCTTTGCCTTTATTTTTTTCTTAATATACAAAATAGTCTTTGAATAACACTATACTCAAAAACATGTTTTTAATTTTTCGTAGAGAAATAAGGATTTTGCAGTTATGCTCCGCCCTCTTGGCTCACGACGAATAAAAAGAATCATCACAATTGAGACAGGGTGGGTGGGCGGGGCTTATATTTTGCCTTTTTTCCTAATATGTGCAGACTTATTTCGACAACAAGAAACTTAAAACATGTCTAAAATGGTAAACGTCAACTGCAAGTTTATAAATCCCACTATAACATCAACAACACTTTATTTGAGTATGGAATGATCACCTAACAGCTTCTAACACACTTAATCTACATCCAGTTTCTTGAAACTCCCGTAGTACCCCAAAATGTCATCATTGCTGAGCTTCTCGGGACGCAGTCTTTCATCGACCCGCATTGCGTCCAACTTGTCAAACCTGTCTTGGTGCTCAGCGAGCTTCGCCTTCAACATTTCTAAAACGCCAATTTACTTCAAGTATAGTTTTTCTCAAATCCTACCGTTCATTTCTTCCAAACTAGGTCCTTCGCCCCCGTAATCTTTCGGAAGCACCTCTTTCGGAAACAACCTCTTCACAGCGGAATCATCCGGACAAAACTCCACCCTCTCAAACAGCTTAGGCGGCAAAACAGCTTTTAAAATCGTCGCAATGACGGAAAAGAAGCTGGGGCAGTTCATGATGATGAGTTTCTTCATCCGAATCGCGTAGACTTTCTACAAAACTAGAAATCAGAGGCTTTCCAGTAGTTCGAGACTCACCTTATAAACGGCGAAAAATTTTGACATGTACATCGGAGTGAGTTTCTTCACGTCGTTGAGGGCGAAGGAGTCCACGTCGAAAATGAGGATTTCGTCGATCATGAAGTCTTCGGATAGTCGGACTTCGTAGACGTCGTACCAGAGGTTGGTGAGTTCGAAGGGGTGCATGGAACTGGGGGACTTACCTTTGGCTAGGTAAACACGGGTCACTCCATCGACCAGGGTTGGGAAAATCGCCATGTACCTACCATGTAAGTCACAGTTGTGTAGGGTAAGTAAACGATTAGGACTTACATCTGGTCGAAGACTCGTCGGATTAAGTCGGACTTGGGGTTGCTCTCTGCGAAGAAATCGGGAATTAGGGCCCGGATGGTGTAGTACATGTCGATCTTCTCTTTAGTTTTTTCCAGACTGAATTTGTTTAAGTTCAGAAAGTTTTTGATTTTGACGTCCTCTGAAAACTATAGTTTTAGTGGTAGAAAGTTTGGGGGAGGGTTTACCCATTAGTTCGGGGAGGTGAGGCTGCGTTTTCATCCACTCTTTGATAATGGTGACGTCATCGTCCACACTTTCTTCGGTTCTTCCAAACGATTCGTAGAAGTTTTTTTTCGCTTCGTCAGTTATCTTCAAGCTGAACATGGTTAAAGTTAGAGAGTTGAGAGCATATGTGATGCCAAACGCGGCGTACTTAATTTTATATGTAAATTTATACTTCATCCTGTTATACAAGTTTTTCTTTAAGAAATAATAAATCGTAATCTTGTCTGTTTTAATGGTGTGGTCAAGGTTAAAATAATTTTTAGTACTGATTAAAATGCCGAAGGCTGTAAGAGGTCAGACAAAAGCAGAAAATGCAACTTGTTGCACCGTAGGTTTATTAACCAAAAATAAATGCGCAAAATACACATCAACCACTAAATCGATCTACTCGTAAATTTGGCACAGTTCTTCCCTATGTGGGTCCTTTCAGCAAAATTAGTCCACACTGATTTGCCTGAAACTCCCATAGTATCCCAAAACTTCGTCGTTGTTCAGCTTCTCCGGGCGAAGTTTTTCATCAACTCTCAGCGTATCTAGCTTGTCAAACCGCTCTTGGTACTCGGAAAGCTTCATTTTCAACTTTTCTAAAAAGTGTATTAATTTATCGTGCGTTGTTTCAGACAATCGTACCATTCATCTCTTCCAGTGAGGGTCCTTCGCCTCCATAGTCCTTCGGTAGTACTTCTTTCGGCAATAACTTCTTCAAAGCGGAATCGTCTGGACAGAACTCCACCCTGTCAAAAAGTTTAGCTGGAAGAACAGTTTTTATGACAGTACCAACAACCGAAAAGAAAGTGGGACAATTAATGCAAATCATCTTCTTCATCCGAATCGAATACACTTTCTGGAAAAAACAAAAATCACTTGTGTTGAGTCTACGGCTTCGGGTTTAGTCGTCACCTTGTAAATATTGAAAAACTTGGAGAGAAAAATCGGGGTGAGCTTTTTGGTGTCGTTCACAGTGAAAGTGCTCACGTCAAAAACGAGAATGTCGTCGACCATGAAGTCTTCGTACAGTCTCACTTCGTAAACGTCGTACCAAAGACTTGTCAACTCTGGTGGGTTCGTGGAACCCATGTGCTTTCCCTTTGCTAAATAAACCCGACTGTGGTCGTCTACAGGAACCGGGAACACCGCCAGGTACCTTGAAAAACAAAAGTCAGCGACGCCGCAACACAACACAGACTTACATTTCACGAAACACTCGTTGTATAAGCTCAGATTTGGGGTTACTCTCTTGGAAAAATTCCGGAATTATGGAACGAATGGTGTAGTACATGTCAATCTTCTCTTTCGTTTTCTCCAAGCTGAATTTATTTAAGTTGAGGAAGTTTTTGATTTTGACGTTCTCTGAAAACTATTAGTTTTAGTGGTAGAAAATTTGGGGGATGAATTACCGATTAATTCTGGAAGGTGCGGCTGCGATTTCATCCACTCTTTGATTGTGTTGACGTCATCGTCCACCCTTTCCTCGGTTCGTCCGAATGATTCGTAAAAGTTCTTTTTTGCTCTTTCGGTAATGTTCGAGCTGTACATGATTCAGTTCTGACGTCAAAATCACTTGTGACGGCAAACGCTAGTCACTTGTTTTTATATTTATATATCATCCTGTAATACGGGTTTTATTGTAATAAACAATAAATCTTACTCTTTGCTCGTTTAATGATGCGATCGAGGTTAAAATAAACGTACTTGTTAATTAAAAATACCCAAGGCTGTAAAACGAAAGCTGAAAATGGATGGACATATCGTGAGCTTTTATGCACGCGAGAGCAGGATTAACCCAGATAAGCTAATTTCAGTTCAGTATTTAAAATTAATGAATTTGAAAATTTGCCATTATCAAAACTGTCGATCGAAAAATTTTGACTTCCACTAGGCCATGCATAGTCGTGCAGTTGGCATTATTGGTTTAGAAATAAAGGGTACAAAAGTAAGATATATATTTAGTCACTCTTAGTCTTAACACTAAAAAGAAAAATTACGACGGTTCTAAAACCGTCTGCAATAAAGTCGATCAGTTCCCCGCTTTTAAACTGCCTATAAAGTTTTATGTTAAATTAACTATGTTAATGCAAAGACTGTAAATTTTATTATTATTATTATTATAACCTGTACGGCATACGGAGATATCAAAATTTTTTAAACGTCTTTAATGTAGATCAAAATACGCATAAATGGGTCATTTTTCCATTTCGGGTGAGATGTCTCGTTTGGTCCCTGTACCCTTGAGACAAATGACAGGTTAATTCAAATTATGTTTGTCTGTTAATCGGGTCAAACTCCCCTATATGGAACTGTTTGTCTACGAAACTGGAATGAATAATTAGATTAATAAAACTATTACAAAGCGCGACAAAGAAAACTTCGAGAAAGGCGCTCAAATTTTCCCTATTTAGGTTTTTCCGATTCTTCGTTTTCGAAGTTTGCTGTTGCTTGTCGGCGTTCTGTAATAGTTCTATTGCTGCGTTTTTTTTTGCTTTATTCGAGTTTTTCAGGTTTTTGTAAACAAGCAAACTTTGTTGGAATGTCAAAGATCAAAAAATAGTAATAATTATAGTGATGTCTGATGTCTGTTTAACCTTGCACATGTTTTATTGTACAATAAAAGCATTATTAGTTTATGCGTAATAATGCAGCATGATTACTATTATTATATGTATCAAAGAGCAACCTCATTGGTAATTTATACTAACCTATTAAATTACTTCAAAAACTACACAGGAAAAATAACACCTTTTTTTTTAATTCGTAAACTTTTCCGGAGAAATCAAATTCCGCTTAGATTTTTGTCCAGAAGAATGTATAATTGGTTGCATATACTTCGGTGATCCTTAATTATAAATTTTAAACAACTTTTTAAAAAGTGGAATGTTCTACATTTTCTTGTCGATTCTTTCGATCGTTGAAATATCGAGATTTTTAGAAATTCTTAAAAATTCGCATTTCATACAGATTCTTTCGAAAATGCTGCTCCGTCACCATCAACACTCTATATTTTTGGAATCAGCATGTCGAGATCTACGTCCATGAATTTTTTCATTATTTTTAGACAACTTTAAAACAGTGAAATTTTTCCAATGGTCCCAAATTTCGGTGAAATTTTGACATTTTCGAAACTTAACTAAATACATTTTCTTGTAGATTTCGAACTCTAGAACGCATTTCCGGCCTCGTTTCTTTGATAACTCGAACCGTTTTTCCGGAATCGACCGTTGAAATATCGAGATTTTTTTAAACCTTCAGGAATTCGCTTTTGGTACCGATTCTTTCGAAAATGCTGCTCCGTCACCACCAACAGTCTATATTTTTGGAATCGGCATGTCGAGATCTACGTCCCTGAATTTTTTCATAATTTTTAGACAACTTTTTAAAAAGTGAAATTTTTCCAATGGTCCCCCCTTCTTCAAATTTCGGTGAAATTTGGACATTTTCGAAACTTAACTAAATACATTTTCTTTTAGATTTCGAGCTCTAGAACTCACTTTCGGCCTCGTTTCTTTGATAACTCGAACCGTTTTTCCGGAATCGACCGTTGAAATATCGAGATTTTTTAAATCTTCAGAAATTCGCTTTTCGTATCGATTCTTTCGAAAATGCTGCTCCGTCACCATCAACAGTCTATATTTTTGAAATCAGCATGTCGAGATCTACGTCCCTGAATTTTTTCATAATTTTTAGACAACTTTTTAAAAAGTGAAAATTTTCCAATGGTCCCCCCTTCTTCAAATTTCGGTGAATTTTTGACACTTTCGAAACTTAACTAAATACATATTTCTTGTAGATTTCGAGCTCTAGAACTCACTTCCGGCCTCGTTTTTTTGATAACTCGAACCGTTTTTCCGGAATCGACTGTTGAAATATCGAGATTTTTGAAATTCTCAAAAATTCGCATTTCGTACCGATTCTTTCGAAAATGCTGCTCGGTCATCATCAACAATTTATATTTTTGGAATCAGCATGTCGAGATCTACGTCCCTGAATTTTTTCACAATTTTTAGACACTTTTTTAAAAGTGAAAATTTTCCAATGGTCCCCCCTTCTTCAATTTTCGGTGAAATTTTGACATTTTCGAAACTTAACTAAATACATTTTCTTGTAGATTTCGAGCTCTAGAACTCACTTCCGGCCTCGTTTCTTCGATAACTCGAACCGTTTTTCCGGAATCGACCGTTGAAATATCGAGATTTTTAGAAATCTTCAAAAATTCGCATCTTCGTACCGATTCTTTCGAAAATGCTGCTCCGTCACCATCAACAGTCTATATTTTGGAATCAGCACGTCGAGATCTACGTCCCTGAATTTTTTCAGAATTTTTAGACGACTTTTTCAAAAGTGAAAATTTTCCAATGGTCCCTTCTTCAAATTTTGCCGAAATTTTGACATTTTCGAAACCTAACTGAGCACATTTTCTTGTAGATTTCGAGCTCCAGAACTCATTTCCGGCCTCGATTCTTTGATAGCTGCAACCGTTTTTCCAGAATCGACGGTTGAAATATCGAACTTTTTGAAAATTCGATAAATTAGGCATTTCGTACCGATTTTTTTGAAAATGTCGCTCCGCGACCATCAACAGTCTATATTTTTGGAATCAGCACGTCGAGATCTACGTCCCTGAATTTTTTCAGAATTTTAAGACGACTTTTTCAAAAGTGAAAATTTTCCAATGGTCCCCCCTTCTTCAAATTTCGCCGAAATTTTGACATTTTCGAAACCTAACTGAGTACATTTTCTTGTAGATTTCTTGCTCTAGTACTCACTTCCGGCCTCGATTCTTTGATAGCTGCAATCGTTTTTCCAGAATCGACGGTTGAAATATCGAAATTTTTGAAGATTCGATAAATTAGGCATTTCGTACCGATTTTTTTGAAAATGTCGCTCCGTCACCATCAACAGTCTATATTTTTGGAATCAGCACGTCGAGATTTACGTCCCTGAATTTTTTCAGAATTTTTAGATGACTTTTTCAAAAGTGAAAATTTTCCAATGGTCCCCCCTTCTTCAAATTTTGCCGAAATTTTGACATTTTCGAAACCTAACTGAGCACATTTTCTTGTAGATTTCGAGCTCCAGAACTCATTTCCGGCCTCGATTCTTTGATAGCTGCAACCGTTTTTCCAGAATCGACGGTTGAAATATCGAAATTTTTGAAAATTCGATAAATTATTCATTTCGTACCGATTTTTACGAAAATATCGCTTCGCGACTATCAACAGTCTATATTTTTGGAATCAGCACGTCGAGATCTTCGTCCCTGAATTTTTTCAGAATTTTTAGACGACTTTTTCAAAAGTGAAAATTTTCCAATGGTCCCCCCTTCTTCAAATTTTGCCGAAATTTTGACATTTTCGAAACCTAACTGAGCACATTTTCTTGTAGATTTCTAGCTCTAGTACTCACTTCCGGCCTCGATTCTTTGATAGCTGCAAACGTTTTTCCAGAATCACGGTTGAAATATCGAAATTTTTGAAAATTCGATAAATTAGGCATCTCGTACCGATTTTTTTGAAAATGCCGCTCCGCGACCATCAACAGTCTTATTTTTGGAATCAGCACGTCGAAATCTACGTCCCTGAATTTTTTCAGAATTTTTGAACGACTTTTTCAAAAGTGAAAATTTTCCAATGGTCCCCCCTTCTTCAAATTTCGCCGAAATTTTGACATTTTCGAAACCTAACTGACCACATTTTCTTGTAGATTTCGAGCTCCAGAACTCATTTCCGGCCTCGATTCTTTGATAGCTGCAACCGTTTTTCCAGAATCGACGGTTGAAATATCGAAATTTTTGAAAATTCGATAAATTATTCATTTCGTACCGATTTTTACGAAAATATCGCTTCGCGACTATCAACAGTCTATATTTTTGGAATCAGCACGTCGAGATTTACGTCCCTGAATTTTTTCAGAATTTTTAGACGACTTTTTTAAAAGTGAAAATTTTCAATGGTCCCCCCTTCTTCAAATTTCGCCGAAATTTTGACATTTTCGAAACCTAACTGAGTACATTTTCTTGTAGATTTCTAGCTCTAGTACTCACTTCCGGCCTCGATTCTTTGATAGCTGCAACCGTTTTTCCAGAATCGACGGTTGAAATATCGAAATTTTTGAAAATTCGATAAATTAGGCATTTCGTACCGATTTTTTTCGAAAATGTCGCTTCGCGACCATCAACAGTCTACATTTTTGGAATCAGCACGTCGACATCTACCTCCCTGAATTTTTTCAGAATTTTTAGACGACTTTTTCAAAAGTGAAAATTTTCCAATGGTCCCCCCTTCTTCAAATTTCGGCCAAATTTTGACACTTACGAAACCTAACTGAGCACATTTTCTTGTAGATTTCGAGCTCGAGAACTCACTTCCGGCCTCGATTCTTTGATAGCTGCAACCGTTTTTCCAGAATCGACGGTTGAAATATCGAAATTTTTGAAAATTCAATAAATTAGGCATTTCGTACCGATTTTTTCGAAAATGTCGCTTCGCGACCATCAACGGGCTATATTTTTGAAATCAGGACGTCGAGATCTACGTCCTTGAATTTTTTCAGAATTTTTAGACACTTTTTTAAAAGTGAAAATTTTCCAATGGTCCCCCCTTCTTCAAATTTCGGCCAAATTTTGACATTTTCGAAACCTAACTGACCACATTTTCTTGTAGATTTCTAGCTCTAGTACTCACTTCCGGCCTCGATTCTTTGATAGCTGCAAACGTTTTTCCAGAATCGACGGTTGAAATATCGAAATTTTTGAAAATTCGATAAATTAGGCATTTCGAATTTTTTCATAATTTTTAGACAACTTTTTAAAAAGTGAAATTTTTCCAGTGGTCCCCCCTTCTTCAAATTTCGGTGAAATTTTGACATTTTCTAAAGTTAACTAAATACATTTTCTTGGAGATTTCGAGCTCTAGAACTCACTTTCGGCCTCATTTCTTTGGTAACTCGAACCGTTTTTCCGAAATCGGCCGTTGAAATATCGAGATTGTTTTAAATCTTCAGAAATTCGCTTTTTGTACCGATTCTTTCGAAAATGCTGCTCCGTCACCATCAACAGTCTATATTTTTGGCATCAGCATGTCGAGATGTACGTCCCTGAATTTTTTCATAATTTTTAGACAACTTTTTAAAAAGTGAAATTTTTCCAATGGTACCCCCTTCTTCAAATTTCGGTGAAATTTTGAAATTTCCGAAACTTAACTAAATACATTTTCTTGTAGATTTCGAACTCTAGAACCCACTTCCGGCCTCGTTTTTTTGATAACTCGAACCGTTTTTCCGGAATCGACCGTCGAAATATCGAAATTTTTAGAAATCTTCAAAAATTCGCATTTCGTATCGATTCTTTCGAAAATGCTGCTCCGTCACCATCAACAGTCTATATTTTTGGAATCAGCATGTCGAGATCTACGTCCCTGAATTTTTTCATAATTTTTAGACAACTTTTTAAAAAGTGAAATTTTTCCAATGGTCCCCCCTTCTTCAAATTTCGGTGAAATTTTGACATTTTCGAAACTTAACTAAATACATTTTCTTGTAGATTTCGAGCTCTTGAACTCACTTCCGGCCTCGTTTCTTTGATAACTCGAACCGTTTCTCTGGAATCGACCGCTGAATTATCGAGATTTCAAATTTAAATCACTAAAAAATTATTGTAAGTTTAACAAAATTAATACTTTTTATTTGAACACAAAAACATTTTAGTTCAGCATTCAACTATACAATTTCTTTTCGAAAGTCAGAATTGTTACAATTTCTTTACAAATCGGAAGCGTCTCTAGAACTTCACTAAACGTCTTAAAGTTTTCCACTTTATAGAAGTCGATAATATGCTGTCGAGCCACATTCCTCGCCAACTCTACCAATAGAGGCACCTGTGGCAACTTCTCCACTTTCTCTTCACATTTCAGCCTATTGTATTTCATTCCGTATTCTTTGACTCGCTGGTCACAAAACTGTTCCAAAGCGAATTCCAAAGACTCCAAATGCCACAAACGCGAATCCGTCAACTGCTCGATAAAATCCCTAACAGTCATTTTCACGTCGTAAATTAACTGCGCTATCAACACTTTTTGTTGGTGTAATCCTGTCTTCGTAAGCTCTGGATCCATAATCATGTATTTGAACAAAGGGCAAAACCCGAAGTAGAGATACACCACACCGGCGTCCAGTTGATTAAAGCGAACACCCTGTAGAACCAACTGTGTCACTAGATCCAGCAATCGACTGTTATCTTTCATTGTCGACAAATGAGCAACGTAATCACCAACAGTTGCATATTCCACTAGTCCACCCTTCAGTCTATACTTATTTATGTATTTCACGACGTAAACACAATAGTCGCTGTTTACTAAAGCACTAAAATTGTTTACAGATCTAACATCGTTCGAGCTAAACATCTGAAACGTGGGGTAGTTCTTCAGTATGTACTTTACGACATGGCCGAACCTTTCCATTAACAACGTCAAACAAAACGACTCCATTATTTCAACTTCGTACATAAGAAGTTCCTCGTATTCGTCATCTAAGTACCAAACGTCAGAAATATAATCCGCGATTCTTTCCAAAAGAGAAGTCCTCATCCTAGCCAATGTCTTCAAACGCATGTCGTACTTGTCACCGTCAAAAATGTAATCGAAAAGAACTTCTTGTATTTCTTGACGTGCTACATCAAACGGTGTGACTTTTCCTCTTTCTGGTTTGAGTACTTCAACCCCGTAAAACAAAAGAAGGTGAATAGCGTCCACCCGATTCATCTGACAAGCGCTCGTCAACAGATCATTTTTTTCCTCTGCGCAGTTAACATCCGCCCCTTTCTCTAATAAAGTTTTTGCCGTTTCGAGATGGCAATTTGGCCACGCGTTTAAACAATAATACAGGGCCGAGTTGCCCGATTTATCGACCAAATTTATGTCCGCACCTCTGTGGATTAATTTGTTTGCTATATCTACTTTGTCGAATCTCATAGCGAAAAGAAGTGGTGTTTCGACACCGAAACCTGGGGTTTGTTCAGCTTCAGCGTCGATGGGGACGCCATCTGTGGCCAGGAGTACGTCAACAATGTCAGATCTGAAAGTTAACATGTGAACACGTGAGAAGAATTTTTTTGAGGCGTTCGTTACTGGTCAAAGTCGATTGCCAGATGTAGCAAAGTGCTGTTTGTGGAGTCGACATAATCGATTCCTCCTGAGGCCAACAAGGTTCTTAAGGTATTTGGGTCATTTTCAAGGACAGCGGTGGCTAGTTGTGCCTTATGATACTCGACTGGGTTGTCCTAGAACATACTGAGTAATTTACGTTAATTATGTACATTGTTTTACCGGGGTTATTTCGTAGGCTTTATTTTTGTAGTCTATCCACAACATCTTCATATAAATATCACTAAATAGATAACCGCAATGTTATTAGCAACGGTAATTGTGTTAGGCAACCAGCAATACAGCGGTGAAAAAATAAATCTATGTTACTAGAGTATAAGTGTTTCATTTATTAGTTATTACGCTCAAAGTGACGCAGAATGTGTATAATAAATGACAACATACCGTGCGTTTTGTAACATAACGCAAATAAGGCAATACAGTGACTTGTCATGACGAAAATTCGTTCATCGGATGAAATCGCTTTCGTGTTACGTCATGCAACAGGTGAATGAAAGGATGTCAAAACAGTTCTAGATCAAAGCCAACTAACGTGGAATATCAACCACGGTAAACCTGAATCCCAAGTTTGCCGACTTCTGTAGTAAAGAATGGGACAGTTAGGTAATCAAATTGCCAAAACTTGCTCATTTTACGCAGTTAGTAAAAATGCAGAAATATATTTCAATATCAGTTGTACTAATTCTGAAAAAAAAGCTGCTACTTAAGCATGGCAGGGGTTATCAAACCACTATCGCAAAAATGTTTAAACGTTAATTGTAGAAACCAAGAGAAATATCTTTCCAAGTGAGTTAGTACTGTGAGTAACAACATATATATTTTGTGTAAGAAAAAATTTTACTAATTCTATAAAATCTTTTTAGACTTAAACAACACAACATTTTGATTTGTGTTATTTATAAACACACGTTAAGTTCGCTTTCAGTTGCAACCAAAGAAAATCGATAAAGCGTAACCTCGACCTATCCAGCCACGTAATTCAATAAAACACCCCCTTACATCAGAAAATTAATTTAGTTCAACTTCAGTAGCGATGCCGTTGCCAGCTAAAAAAACCCCAAACGACGTAAGTCAAAAAATACAAAATTCTCCTCTACCTCTGTCATTTGCAGCCCAATTACTACCCTAACTGCGACGCCAACGTATGGTTGCGTTCGTGCGAGCGCGAACTCGTCGAACCCATCAAAGGTACCATCACCGGTACCATACCCCCATGGTTGCAAGGTTCGCTACTCCGTAATGGTCCCGGGAGCATCAAAGTCGGCAAGGATTTTTTCGATCATTTGTTTGACAGTTCTGCTTTACTCCACCGGTAAAACTTTGCTTTTCGTTGATTATTCTTAACTCGTAGTTAAGTTTTTGCATTGAAAACGGAGGCGTGTCGTACCAGTGTCGCTTTCTCCAATCAGAAGTGTTCAAGACGAACAAAGCAGCCAATAGGATTGTTTTAACTGAGTTTGGTACGACGGCGGTACCCGATCCTTGTCGAACGATTTTTCAAAGGTACTACTTACGTTTTTTTCGTGTTTTTGTATAATAATGTAATTTGTAGAGTGGCTGCCATTTTTAACCCGAAGAGTAAACACACGTCGGATAATTCGATGATTTCGGTTTATCCGTTCGGGGATGAAGTGTATGCGTTCGGGGAAATGCCTGTGATTCATAGGGTTAATCAGACGAGCTTGGAAACGGAAGGGAGGGTGGATGTTAGTGATTTTGTTTCTATAGTGCATCACACTTCACATCCCCATGTTGTCGCGAAATCTGTGTACAATATGGCGCTGTCGTTTTTTCCTACCGGTCCGCATCACGTCATAGTTCATTTCCCGCCGAAAACGCAAGGTACTATTAGTACTAGAAGTGTGTTTAGAAATAGCTGTGTGTTTAAGGTGTGGGGGAGTCGAGCGACATGTTTACGCAAGCCAAGATAGTTGCAGGGATTCCAGCAAAGTGGCCTCTGCATCCATCATACATGCACACGTTTGGTTAGTACCACTGTTCGTACTTATAACACGTACTATTCGCTTCATTGCAGGTGTAACAGATAACTACTTTATCTTAGTGGAGCAACCACTGGCGGTTTCTATTGGTGGTATGTTAGCCGCTAAAGTAGCAAATCGGCCTATGGCCAGCTGCTTCCGGTGGTACCAACACGAAAAAGTAGATCTTTCTTCTGACGTTGTCTCTTAACGAAACTCTATCTTTACAGACCCGGATTAACCTAATAAGTAGGAAAACGGGAAATTTGGCGTACAAATTCTGCGCCGACGCTTTTTTTTATCTCCATATTATAAACCAGTACGAAGAATCTGATCACGTGGTGCTCGACATTTGCACCTATCGCGACCCCGCCATGTTGGACTGCATGTACATCAGTGCTATGAAGGTACGCATTTATCTTCCCATCTCTTTCTAAAGGTACTTCTTCCAGAACATGCAACATAACCAACGCTATGCGGAGATGTTCCGGTCCAAACCTCTTCGTTTCGTGCTTCCACTAAAACCACCCAAAACCCATTCGAACCTTGTACGACTACCAAACACCAAAGCCGAAGCCTACTATCTCCAAGACGAGATCTTAGTTAAACCAGAAAAACTGGCAGATTTGGGCTGCGAAACTCCTCGAATCAACTACGACCAATATTTAGGTACCGCTGTGTTTGGAAACGAACAAAAATGACTTGTTGTTTTAGGGAGAAAGTATAGGTACTTTTACGCCATCAGCGCCGATGTGGATGCGCCCAACCCCGGAACTATAATCAAGGTCGATACTGTCACGAAGACTTGGAAAACGTGGTGCGAGGATAACTGCTACCCCAGCGAACCTGTCTTCGTGCCGCGTCCTAACAGCCAGGTAGGAAGATTAAGAGGTTGTGTTTTTGAACAAAGTTGTTTAGTTTGAAGATGATGGGGTTGTTTTGGCGTCGATGGTTTGGGGAGGAGATGACACCAACAGAGTTGGTCTTTTGATTCTTGACGCTGCGACGTTTGAGGAAGTAGGGAGGGCTGAGTTTGATACTCCTGGACCAGCCCCAAAGTGTCTACATGGATGGTTTTTACCAAAAGATAAAGTTTAGGGTTTGCTGTCTCGGAACATAAAATTTGTGTACTATTTCCTTGGAATTTTTTAAATAAAAACTTGCAGATATCTTTACTTTTTTTGTGTATGGAAAAGAAAAATTGGTGTAACGGGTTTAGATCGTGCTTCCCTTGCTTTCTGTCGCAGCAGTTTTTCCTGACTAGGAAATCTTCATGAGAAAAATCGAACCTTTTACTTCAGTAATAAATATCATGAGTAGTATTTTTTAACGTTGACTGATTTGACTTAACTGCTGTCATTGTGACAAACTGTTGTAGAAAAATGCAGCAGGGTATTTCCAAGCCCTCACTTCCTTTCGTACCTCGTCACTCGCGGCAGGACGACGGCTCTGATTCCCCGAGTGGCTCGAGTTCCACACAATCTAATCGTGAGTATAAATTTGTCCCGAACTTCCTTTGAAAATCAAACTTTCCAGGCTGTAACTTTCCACAACGCTATCTGGTATTTATCATGCTCGTCTTAGCCCTTGGTTTCGGCAGTGCCTTGAACAACAACCTAATGATACTGACAATATTTCAAAATGATACCGGTAAAGCTACATACGCATGCACCGTCCCTGAGAGGAACCTGAAGAACATGACAGTAAGTTCGTCCAGCCAGGCTTTAACATGTTTAGAATTCTTTTTTGGATATTTCGTTCGACTGGGACTTAAATACCGAGATCATTTATATCAGTTGTTTCTACTGGACTTTTCCTTGGAGCAACCTGGTCATGGGGTACTTCAGTGACCAGTTTGGAGGAAAGTATTTGATCATGGTAGCAATCATGGGTGCTTCCGTCAGTAGCCTATTTACGCCTTTGATTTACAAGAAGACTCGACCGAATTACCACCCGTTTTTCGCATTAAGAGCATTCAATGGTTTTTGTCAAGGGTTCTTGCTCCCGTCACTCTTCTCAATTTTGGTGTATTGGACACCCAAAAACATGCGAACCACGATTGTGTGCATTGGATTGTCGACGAGTTCCTTCGGATACATGATCAGTACATTCGTGGGTGTCACTCTCATGTGGTACTCTTACGAATGGACTTCTATTTACTACATTTTCGGGTCATTGGGAGTCATCTGGTGTGCGGTGTGGCATGTTTTCTGCTATTCCAGACCTTATCTTCACCCTTTCATTACTGCCAGAGAAAAACGCTTTCTAACGGAAGAACTAGGTGGTGAGGTACTCAGCATGGTACCATTATGACTTCACATTTTTAGAAGACCAGCTGGTTTTTACTCAAAAGGAGGTACCTTGGAGGTCTATCATACGCAGTCGGCCCTTGTGGGCTCTATTGATAAATCACGTTGGAATCATATGGTGCACTTATACTTTCGGAACACGAATGCCCGACTACGTAAACGAAGTTTTAAAAGTCAGTTACGAACTTCAAACCTACTGGGGCTCATAATGGTTTTTTCCGTATTTGTGGCAACTATCATCTACGGTTGTTTCTCTGATTGGTTGATTGCTGAAAAACACATCAACATCACAGTGTTAAGGAAATACAGCATTGCCTTTAGTAAGTACTGCCTTTACAAACACGATTCCTTCAAGAGGATGTTACAGCTACTCTCGGTTCTGTGTTTTTTGTAATGATGTTTGTTTTTATTGCACGTTGCGACAGAGTTAAGTCAGACATAACTCTTGCAGTTGCAAATGCTTTTATAAATATACATAGTGCTAACCTGATGACAAATAATATGGAACTAGCGCCTAATTTTGCTGGGATTATTACATCACTCAGTACTATTTTTGGAACAACTGTGGGAATATCAGGAGCTTTGATTCTTCAAATTTCTACTGTCAATGTATGTTACATGAAGTACATTTAGTATGTAATAGTTTAACCTTGCAGCGTACGCTAGAAGGGTGGAATATATTTTTTGCTGTTACTGCTGTCATTCTTTTTATTGGAGGATCATCTTATGTGTATCTTGGAAGTGGACAAGTGCAGTTTTGGAACAATCTTCAAGAAAGAGACTCTGATACAGAATCAATTTAAAAATAAAACTTTAACATTGTACAGTTTATTTTTGTCACTAACTTCGTCCCCAGATCTTCCTAGGACTGACTCTTGCCACATATTTACATACATATAAAACATTATTATGGAATAATGAATGCCATATATGCACTCAGTCCCGTAAAGTTGTACAGGGCGATTGCTAACTTTTTTTTAACTTGACTTTTTTGTTTTGTCGATAATGATGTTGAATTTAAATCTTTTTTTACCAAGTGTTTACTAACGTACGGTGGTTAGGTAAGCTGAAGTGCTTTCCCTTTAGACGAAAAAAAAAATGTATTGTGCTGCTAAGCAACAAACTGAAATATTTAAGAAAAAAAAATCTGATTTTACTTACAAAAAGAACGCTACTCTAAAATCGAGGTTTTAGATGTCTAAATCAATAGATTAAGTATACGTTCGAATTTTACACTTTCTTGGGTCAAATATTTGTTCTAAAAGTGGACATATGCAATATTCTAGACTTTTTGCACATTCAGTCAGATAACCTTATGGTCTATTTTAATTTTGAAATTAAAAATGTCTGTACAAATTAGTTCGTTTAAATCTCTCAAAGATTTAATAAATTACCTATATTATTATTAATTTTTTAATAAATTATATTATGAAATTTTGCTTTTGACTTTACATAAGGCCAAGGATACTTTTAGTTACGTCAGGAGTTTTTACTTATCAGTGACTCATAAGGCAACGACTGGCTCATACGTTCAAAGAGGTAATTAATGAATGCCAAATACTCCAAAATCATTCTATTTGGTTCATCTCTGTGTTGTGCATACAAGATCATGTTAAAGTTTGACCTATTAAATCAAACTTATAATAATAACTTAAGTCATTACTTTTTAAAAATTGGGTTTATTCATTTATTATGGCAGCATAAACAGAAAAAACAAGTAGTTTCATTTATTTTATTAAATGTTAAAAAAAACGGTAACTCTAAACATAAAAGTAAAGCATTTCTGTTGGATCATAACAAAATATCACAAAATAAAACAACTTCTTAAAAAATACTTACCCTATAACCTGGGTCGAGATTTGTGTATATATTGTAGATGATGTTGAAGTAAAAAACTGTGCTAAATTCTAGCTACCCATAAATAGAGATGATAACACTTTTAATTTTTGTTCACAACTTTCAAATGAAGCATATTAGAAAAAAACTTTTGAAATGCAAAATTTAACACGTAAGAATTTTTTTTTGCACAATAAAGGAGTGGATAACCCCACTTGATAAATTTTCAGAGGTAATTTTCCCCTTTAAAAGTGTTCATTGGCACCTAGAATTTTGCACAGTTTCTTACTTTAGTATTCTCTACGATATATACTTGTACAAATCTCGACCCAGGTTGAGGTTACATTATCACAAATTTTAATCACATCACTTAAAAAAAACTAGAATTAAATCAAATATTTTTTCAATAATTTTTTTTCAAATACTATACTGCCTCTTCTGAGTACCTGAGCTGGAGGTAGCTTCATTATATATTCATTTTCTTGGATCTCCCCCTGATATTTAATGTCCGGAAACATAAAAGCATCCGGAATTTTTGGATTCCTTTTCAAAAAATCACAAAAAATAGGGTTAAGTGATAACACTTTACCAATGTAACATTTTTTCTTTTGTTTTTGAGTTGTTAATTGTATTATAATATAATCGTCTATATTTAAGTCTGGTTTAGAACGATCAGTCTTACTATTTTCAGCCTTGAGATTCAAACGAGGATTCAAATCATCAGAATAATTGGAAGAATTCAAACTTTCGGTGTCCGTGCTGTCATCATATTCGATACTACTTGGGTTGTCTAAATCAGATGAGTCACTTGATATATTATAGCGTCTTTTTTGTTTTCCAATTTGGACTGGTTTTTGAATTTGAGATGCATCTTTATGTTGAAGGCAGGTATCTGTTTCTGAGTTAACTGTACTACTTTTACATTTCTTATTTTGAATAAATTTTTTGAGACGACCCACACTGATGCGATCCTTTTCATTGTCTAACAGCCAGCAAAGTGAAGACATTTTTATAACTTTTGTTGTATTATCTAAGCGTATTCTGACTAGATCACCTTTCTCAACAAAACTATCGTCACTATCAAAACTTCTAAGGTGTATGTCTCTGTCAAATGTCTTAGATTTGTACGAAATTCTGCAAAGATCATTCAGTAAATCTTCATCTTGGTCAACTGGATCGTTTTCCAAACTTTGAAATCAGTTACGTTTCATGGCTATTTGAGAATTGTTGTAATTTTCAATGTGATCGCACCGTTTTTCACTAAACATTTCATCTTCAACTTCGCCATTGCATTCATTGTCTTTACACGGAGCCAAAAATACATAGTTGAAATCTATCACTTTTATTCCTAAATCTTCAGTGTCACGCAGACAATCCCGTAAAGCTGATTCTACGGTGCTTTGTATATCTTTATTTGAAATGTTTCCTAAGTCATCATTTTTCACAAAATCTCTCTTCATGATTGAACTTTTTTTTCCTGATTTCTCTAGGAAAAACGAATTTTTTATCCAAATCGTTTTTAATGTTGTTTATAGTTTGTAGTCTGTCACTTCAATGCAACATATCTCTTATACTAAAATTAACAATTGTGCTAAAAGTTGAGGTCATTGATCTAAGGCTTCTAAACATACTCTCACAAGTTTGAGAGCTAAATTTCCAAGGCAAGAACATATCATCAGTAAGATTACTTTTTGAAATATTTTAATTATTTTTATTAATGCGTGTCCATTGAGTTCAACGCATGTGTAGCAATTGGAAGATAAAAAGTTATCTTTTACTGTATATTGTCTTTGGTCCTTAATCCATTTTTTCCATATTCGTAGGAAAAATATGCAATACCAAATGTTATACAGGGTGCCGCATCCAAGTCTGGATATAGGGAATTAACATGGCAATTGGTTTTTATTTTATAATATCTCCCCAAATCACTTTAAAGCTATTATTGAGTGATGGCTTTGTGGAGGTCGAAGCGGGCTATCGACCAGTATTTTTTTCAAATCGTTGCATCGCGCTCATTTACTGTAAAAAGGTTTTAAAAATCGTATTTTGAAATTCGCGCCCGATCCGAGTTGTCGCGAAATGTTCCGTCGCACTGTCGAAGTTCGGCGATCGCGTCTTCAGATTAGCCATGCAAAATCCAAATGTCAAAGTGAAATTAGAAATTATTCTCAGAAATCAACGAACAACTCAAACTGATTTATTTTATCCGGTGTGATGATTATTGTAGGACATATTAAACGGAATAAATGCACAAATTGATCCATTTATTCGTCATAGTACGCGACCCCGTCAAACGATTCATCTCGAACTACATTCAGGCCGTATCCAAAAAGCCCGAGATGAAGACTTCGAGCAGCTGGGATTAGATGAAAAAGCGAGGGCCTGCTTGTTCTTCGACGGTTAATTTAATTAGTAGGTAATTTGGATAAATTTCACACTTTTTTTTGAATCACCAAAGATTGGAAGTCAATTCATTTTACATTCGTTAAGCAGGGATGGAATTTTTGCCACATGGAAACATGTTCGTTACAAGAAATTTTTGAGAGAGAAATCTAGAACATTCACTCATCAACATTTTAAAATATTTTTCTGTATTACGAATGTGTTTTGGGATTCAGAAACTTTTGTATTACTGTTTTATTTGTTTATTGTGTTAACAACAACAGAAATAAAAATAATATTTCACAAAACAAAGTTACATTTATTTTCAAAGATAATAAAAATTACATAAAATCAGGTGGTGTTAACAGGTGCATGTTTGGCGCCACAATTTGAATTATGCATTTAAGAACTTTTACTAATTTGTAACTGTTGTAAGGGATGCCGTGTCATTGGCACCAATCAGATTATCTCAAGCTCTTGTACGATCCGTGGTAGAAACAATTCACTGGCTCTGATTCTTATCAGGTGGGCACGACGTCTTTTAGGGATCTTAAACAGATGGGATAGAAGAGTTTCAAAAAGCATCATGACAAAAAATTAAAGCCTGAGGACTACTCACATATGGAGTTTTACGAAGGAACGCTTGAGAAAATCTAGGCTGATGGAGAGTTTTTGAGGAACATTTGTTTTACTGACGAATGTTCATTTGGTCTTAAGGGAAGTTATAATCGTCAGAACGATCAAATTTGAGCAATACACAATCCTCACGTGGTCGATGACCATCGTTATCAATGGCGTGCAACTGTCAATGTGTGACTGGGGCTTCTAGGACATCATGTAATTGCACCTTTTTTCATCGAATCTGGATTGAATGCTCAGAAGTAGGACAATATCAGCAAATACTTCCTAGGATTCGAAGGGTGCGGCATCTGCAGCAGATCTTTTACATGCAGGATCAAATCTCCAGCCATACAACTCGCACAAATGTTGTTTATTTGAACCAGTATTTTCCCGCAATATTGGAATGGAAAGTTTTCACTGCCCCATTGGCCTGTGCATTCGCCAGATCTAAACCCCTGGCAATTTGTTCTTTGGAGATTTCTTCACGAGCATCTGTATTCGAACAATACGAGCTATACAAACAGAGACGCGCTGAAACAAGCAATCCAGCAATATTGTCTTCAGATTTCAACTCAAATGCTAATCAACACGCGTAGGAGTTTTGAAGATTGGCATATTTACTGTACGGCTGCTGACAGCAGTCTTTTTGAGCAATTCTTGAAAATAGTGCAATACTTCTCCAGATTCGTACAATATTTCATTACTTCATTCATCAACAATTGTTAAGTTTTGTTATTTGTAGTTATCTAAATGGTTCATTAAAAGGTTCTCTTCAAAAGCGCCAGCTCTTTTGATGGTAAATGTTATCATCACACAATAAGAAAAGCGGGCCCTCGCTTTTTCATCTAATAGCAGTAGAACATGGCATTTTAATGAGATTTTAGTAATAAAGACTCGACCAGCACCACCAACATAACCTAATAAAATATTTTGTGCAGTTTGTGCATTTATTCCGTTTAAATTGACCTACAATAATAATCGTTATATTGGATAAAATAATTCAATTTGAGTCGTTCAGTGATTACTGAGTGAGGCAGCGCGAGTACATCCCTAGCTTCTTCTTCTTCGTCTTTTCGGTACGAATGTACATTCCTAGCTTGAAGGGCTCCCAGGACATGTCAGAATGCTGTCGATGGGGTTTACAGGAAGACCAGCTGTTCGAAGTCTTCATCTCGGCTTTTTGGATACAGCCTGAGTGTAGTTCGAGATGAATCGTTTGACGGGTTCGCGCACTATGCGGAATGAATGAATCAATTTGTGCATTTACTCCGTTTAATTTGTCCTACAATAATCATCACATCGGATAAAATAAATCAGTTTGAGTTCTTCGTTGATTTCTGAGAATAATTTCTAATTTCACTTTGACATTTGCATTTTGCATGGCTAATCTGAAGACGCGATCGCCGAACTTCGACAGTGCGACGGAACATTTCGCGACAACTCGGATCGGGCGCGAATTTCAAAATACGATTTTTAAAACCTTTTTACAGTAAATGAACGCGATGCAACGATTTGAAAAAAATACTGGCCGATAGCCCTCTTCGACCTCCACAAAGGCATCACTCAGTAATAGCTTTAAAGTGATCTGGGGAGATATTATAAAATAAAAACCAACTTGCCATGTTAATTCCCTATGTCCAGACTTGGATGCGGCACCCTGTATATCCTTTCTACAATAGATAACGTTTTGTCCAGGAATGCTGCCGATATAAGATACATTAGTTTCAAATAAGCTGTTGTTCCTGGACTATTGTCAATGTTGTCGGCTATCATTTTTCTTACTTCCGGGCTATACATTATTTCTGCCGCTGCATAGTTCATTTTGTTTTCTGCTTTCAAATCCGTTATTGTTAGCATATGTTGATCTTTGGTGCAATTTTTTACTAATATTTCAAGGTGAGCAACTGTAGCAACGTAATTCCCTAGAGGTAATATTGAGTCTGATTTTAAAAACTTTGTTCTTAACTTTGTGATAATATGTACAGTGTCTTGGACATACGATGTCAGATCGCTGTCACTGAAACCCATTTGGTACCATTCCCAGTTATTCAAATGATTTTCGTCGGATGAAATAGCTAGGGGAGAATTTAAACGCATCGCTTTGAGAAGTCGCGTTTTCTTGTTGATTTCTAGTTAATTTCTCATTGATTTCCTCTTGATTTCTCGTTGATTTCCTCTTGATTTCCTTTTGATTTCCTTTGATTTCCTGTGATTTCCTGTGATTTCCTGTAATTTCCTTTGATTTCCTCTAACGTGTACAATTGATTTCCTCTGCGGTTTACCCCTCGGACTGGTGTCTGCTGCACCATATTTCGTGATGTTTTTTGCAACAATAGGCAGCGGATTTCTCGCAGACTGGCTCGTTCACAAGGAATACCTCTCGATTAGGGTCACCAGACAAGTTTTTGGCGGCTTAGGTACGAACCAGGTTTGAATAGTAGCTAAGTAAGTTCTATTACATGTAGGATCTGTGGGACCAGCTCTCTTCATCGTTTTGGCTTCATATGTCGGATGTGAGTAGAGTCCGTTTACCGAGCAACAAACCGAAATGAATAAAAATTATGCGATTTTCAAGTGGGTTCAAATGTTTGGTTCTAATTTTTCTTACGTTCCAGCAAACCTTGTCGGAGTGGACGTTTGTGTTTTGGCTTTCCTCTGCTCTGTTGAATGGAACTTATTTCGTGTATCTGTTCTTCTTGTCGGTGGAAGTTCAACCGTGGAATTCCAAGAAGGAAGACCGACCAAACACCATGAGCACATTGTATATTCTCTACCTTACTAAACAAATCACTTCAGCTAAACTATCTTATAGACTTACAAATGGTCTTATCATGGAATTTGCTTGTAACATCACCTTTATTTAATTTAGCAAACTGATGAAAGTGTCATCACAAAAGATGTCATTAGAAAATAAGCATTTGACCGTAAGATTGTTCACGACGAGATGGAGATAAAAAAGAACGGGGAACCTTGATTTTAATTAATAATAAAGTTGTTTGATAAGGTTCTATTACATTTATAAGAATCTTTACGAAGAAGAGCATGACATAGAATCAACTTAAAAATACAGATTCAACCATTAGACAGCTTATTTTTGTCAATCACTTTGTCCACAGATCTTCCTAGGACACGCCCACTGACCCCAAAGTTTGGTCCCTGGACACGCAAGCGCCCCCCAGGGTCTTTTTGAGGTCGAACCTCCGGAAAAAAATAATAAAATTATAAGGGAGCCATGTAACACTCGTTTTTATTTAGGAGGCTGTTGTTAAACTATTTGCAAATATTGTCACTTTGTAAAGTCACTGAGAAGAAATGGATTCCACTCGCTCCTTAGGGGGACGGTTTACCAACTGTAAGTAGTGACAGGCATCTTCCGTTTTAAAACTGTCAAACTCTAGGCATCCTCATCCCTCAACGCTATCTGTTGGGAATCATGGCTAGTTTAGCGACCTTCACTTCCCACACGTTGAGAGTAACAATTTCTCTGGCCATCACCGAAATGGTGGAGAAAAAGAATGAGACTCTAGTAGATAATAAAGACAGGTGTCCCATAATCGACAACGCCACGTATGTTGCTGTCAAGGTTAGCTTTTTGGTTTAGTGAATTCAGAAGGTAAAATGTGTCTTAACCAGAACCACGACGTCTTGTATGACTGGGACGAACATCAGCAAGGTATCATCCTGAGCTCCTTCTATTGGGGTTACACAGTCACCCACATACCCTGTGCCTTATTGGCGGAAAAATATGGGAGCAAACACGTCTTAGGATCCGGAATGTTGTTAAATACCGTCCTAACCATATTTCTTCCGCTCGTTATCACGTCAACCGGTGGAGACTGGGTAATTCTGGTAGTTCTAAGGGTTATCATGGGACTCGGGCAAGGAATGGTGTACCCGGTCATCACTACCCTTCTCTCCCAATGGGTCCCTCGTAAAGATCACGGATTTATGAGTAGTCTGTCGTTCGCAGGAGGAATAATGGGCACCGTAGTTACCAACTCTGTGGGTGGATTTCTGATCAGTTGGTCCGAGCAATGGGATACAGTATTCTATTTCTTCGGACTATTAGGGTTAACATGGAACATCGCTTGGCAGCTCCTTTGTTACTCGTATCCGAGGACACACCCATGTATCAAACCCAAAGAAAAAGAGTACCTTTACCACGAGTTAGGTTTGTTAGAAACGCACCGCGTGAATTCTTATTAATAAATCTGTCCAGCCGAACATGTGAGCGAGGAATCGTTAAAGACACCTTGGAACGAAATGTTCACATCGCTACCCGTCTGGACTTACATAATAGTCCAGGTTGGACACGACTGGGGCTGGTACACCATGGTCTCAGACCTCCCGAAATATATGAACGGGGTGCTCCGCTTTAACTTCAAAGAAAACGGAGCGTTGTCTGCTGCACCATACATCACGATGTATTTAGCAACATTAGGCAGCGGATTTCTCGCAGACTGGCTAATCTACAAGAAATACTTCTCCATTAGGCTCACCAGACAAATTTTCGGTGCTATAGGTACGAACCAGTTTTGAAAAGTAGCTATTTCTGTAATTAACATGTAGGGTCCTTGGGCCCAGCCGTCTTCATTGTCTTGGCTTCGTATGTCGGATGCCAAAAATATATCGCAGTGACATTTTTTACGCTGTGCATGTTGTGCATGGGTTTCTACTACCCGGGAGTCAAAGTGAATGCCCTAGATTTGTCGCCGAATTTTTCCGGTACCATCATGGCGTTGGCCAATGGTATTGGAGTCATTTCTGGCATGGCGGCACCCGCTGTAGTCGGAATACTAGCACCGAACGTGAGTATAGTCCGTTTACCGAACAGATGGAGTAATCACGTGAACTGGGTACATCTGTTCTGTAAACGGAGTATTTATTTCTTTGAAAATGCTGCGAAATTTTGCGTACTGACTTGTATTTCTATCCAGCAAACTCTGTCGGAATGGAGGTTTGTGTTTTGGTTTACTTTTTTCATATTGAGTGGGACTTTTCTCATCTTTCTGTTCTTATTCTCGGAGGAAATTCAGCCGTGGAATTACGGGGTGGACGACGAAGAATAATGATATCGTACTTAGTGTATTTACTTACTA
Source organism: Zophobas atratus (assembly GCA_022388445.1). Lineage (NCBI taxonomy): Eukaryota > Metazoa > Arthropoda > Insecta > Coleoptera > Tenebrionidae > Zophobas > Zophobas atratus. The sequence goes on from CM039448.1 coordinate 5,124,978, forward strand.
CTTTAATAAACAAAATACTTCGCCCAAACCCTTTTGTTAGACGGATAGACATGAATGTGAGGTGTTTCCTCTGGGGCTACCTATTCGCCCACTTACCTTGGGTCAAAAATGTGGAGGTAAACACATTTTAGGATCAGGGATGTTGGTAAATAGCATCCTCTAATTACTATATCAACGAATGGTAACTGGTAATAGGCAGCGGATTTCTCGCAGACTGGCTCATTCACAAGAAATATCTCTCCATTAAGGTCACCAGACAAGGTTTGAATAGTAGCTATGTAATAAGTCCCGTAAAGTTGTCTCTCCGTCGCGTCCTGTGGTCCCTGGATACGCAAGCGCCCCCCAGTGTCTTTGACGTCGAATCTCCAGAAAAATAAAAACTAAAAAGTAAGCTGGCCATGTAATAGTCGTTTTTATTTAGGAGGCTGTTCTTAAACTATTTGCAAATATTGTCACTTTGTAAAGTCACTGAGAAGAAATGGATCCCAGTCACTCCTTAGGAGAACGGTTCACCAACTGTAAGTCGTGACGAGCATCTTCTGCCTTAAAACAATCAAATTCTAGGCATCCTTGTCCCTCAACGCTATCTCTTGGGGATCATGACTAGTTTAGCAACATTCACTTCCTATACGTTGAGAGTAACAATTTCTCTGGCTATCACCGAAATGGTCCAGAAAAAAAATGAAAGTCTGGTACAACATGAAGATTCATGTCCCGTAATCGACAACGCCACGTATGTCACGGTCAAGGTTAGCTTTCTGGTTTAGTGAATTCAGATTGTAAAAATGTGTCTTAACCAGAACCGCGACATCTTGTACGACTGGGACGAGGTGCAACAAGGTCTCATCCTGAGCTCCTTCTATTGGGGTTACATAGTCACCCACATACCTTGTGCCTTATTGGCCGAAAAATATGGGGGTAAACACGTCTTAGGATCCGGAATGTTGTTAAATACCGTCTTAACCATATTTCTTCCGCTCGTTATTACGTCAACCGGTGGAGACTGGGTGGTTCTGGTAGTTCTAAGGGTTATCATGGGACTCGGGCAAGGAATGGTGTACCCGGTCATCACTACCCTTCTCTCCCAATGGGTCCCCCCTAAAGATAAAGGATTTATGAGTAGTCTGTCGTTCGCAGGAGCAATAATGGGCACCGTAGTTACCAACTCTGTGGGTGGGTTTCTGATCAGTTGGTCCAAGCACTGGGATATCGTATTCTATTTCTTCGGACTATTAGGGTTAGTATGGAACATCGCTTGGCAGCTCCTTTGTTACTCGTACCCGAGGACACATCCATGTATCAAACCCAAAGAAAAAGAGTACCTTTACCACGAGTTAGGTTTGTTAGAAACCTACCGCGTGAATTCTTATTAATAAATCTGTCCAGCCGAACATGTTAGCGAGGATTCATTAAAGACACCTTGGAAAGAAATGTTAACATCGTTCCCCGTCTGGACTTACATAATAGTCCAGTTTGGACACGACTGGGGCTGGTACACCATGGTTACAGATCTCCCGAAATATATGAACGGGGTGCTGCGCTTTAACGTCAAACAAAACGGAGTGTTGTCTGCTGCACCATACTTCATGATGTACTTAGCAGCAGTAGGCAGCGGATATCTCGCAGATTGGATAATTCACAAGAAATACTTGTCCGTTAGGCTCACCAGACAAATTTTCGGTGGTATAGGTACGAACCAGTTTTGAAAAGTATCTATTTCTGTAATTAACTTGTAGGGTCCTTGGGACCAGCCGTCTTCATTGTCTTGGCTTCGTACGTCGGTTGCCAAAGATATATCGCAGTGACATTTTTTACGCTGTGCATGTTGAGCATGGGTTTCTACTTCCCGGGAGTCAAAGTGAATGCCCTAGATTTGTCGCCGAATTTTTCCGGTACCGTCATGGCGTTGGCCAATGGTATTGGGGTGTTCGCTGGTATGGCGGCGCCTGCTATCGTCGGAATACTGGCACCGAACGTGAGTATTTATTTCTTTGAGAATGCTGCAAGTGGGTCGAAATTTTGCGTACTGACTTATATTTCTATCCAGCAAACTCTGTCGGAATGGAGGTATGTGTTTTGGGTTTCTTTTGCCATGTTGAGTGGAACTTTCCTCATCTACCTGTTCTTCTTTTCGGCGGAAGTGCAATCGTGGAATTCCAAGAAGGACAACCAAGAATAATGACCTCCTACTTAGTGTATTCTCTACTTTAATAAACAAATTACTTCAACCAAACCCCTTTGTATTAGACGAACAGACATGAATGTGAGGTGTCTCCTCTAATTCACATCACCCTTAACATTAAAATCAAGTTCAATTGACGAATTTAACCACTGGTTCAAACCTCTTCGTTTCGTGCTTCCTCTAAAACCACCCAAAACCCATTCGAACCTTGTCCAAATACCAAACACCAAAGCCGAAGCCTACTATCTCCAAGACGAGATCTTAGTCAAACCAGAAAAACTAGCAGATTTGGGCTGCGAAACTCCTCGAATCAACTACGACCAATATTTAGGTACCGTAATGACTTGTTGTTTTAGGGAGAAAGTATAGGTACTTTTACGCCGTTAGCGCCGATGTGGATGCGCCCAACCCCGGAACTATAATCAAGGTCGATACTGTCACGAAGACTTGGAAAACGTGGTGCGAGGATAACTGCTACCCCAGCGAACCTGTCTTCGTGCCGCGTCCTAACAGCCAGGTAGGAAGATTAAGAGGTTGTGTTTTTGAACAAACTTGTTTAGTTTGAAGATGATGGTGTTGTTTTGGCGTCGATGGTTTGGGGAGGAGATGACACCAACAGAGTTGGTCTTTTGATTCTTGATGCTGCGACGTTTGAGGAAGTAGGGAGGGCTGAGTTTGATACTCCTGGACCAGCCCCAAAGTGTCTACATGGATGGTTTTTACCAAAAGATAAAGTTTAGGGTTTGCTGTCTCGGAACATAAAATTTGTGTACTATTTCCTTGGAATTTTTTAAATAAAAACTTGCAGATATCTTTACTTTCTTTTGTGTATGGAAAAGAAAAATTGGTGTAACGGGTTTAGATCGTGCTTCCCTTGCTTTCTGTCGGAGCAGTTTTTCCTGACTAGGAAATCTTCATGAGAAAAATCGAACCTTTTACTTCACTAATAAATATCATGAATAGTATTTTTTAAAGTTGACTGATTTGACTTAACTGCTGTCATTGTGACAACCTGTTGTAGAAAAATGCAGCAGGGTATTTCCAAGCCCTCACTTCCTTTCGTAGCTCGTCACTCGCGGCAGGACGACGGCTCTGATTCCCGGAGTGGCTCGAGTTCCACACAATCTAATCATGAGTATAATTTTTTCCCGAGCTTCCTTTGAAAAACAAACTTTCCAGGCTGTAACTTTCCACAACGCTATCTGGTATTTAATTTATCATGCTCGTCTTAGCCCTTGGTTTCGGCAGTGCCTTGAACAACAACCTAATGATACTGACAATATTTCAAAATGATACCGGTAAACCTACATACGCATGCACCGTCCCTGAGAGGAACCTGAAGAACATGACAATAAGTTCGTCCAGGCAGGCTTTAACATGTTTAGAATTCTTTTTTTGATATTTCGTTCGACTGGGACTTAAATACCGAGATTATTTATATCAGTTGTTTCTACTGGACTTTTCCTTGGAGCAACCTGGTCATGGGGTACTTCAGTGACCAGTTTGGAGGAAAGTATTTGATCATGGTAGCAATCATGGGTGCTTCCATCAGTAGCCTATTTACGCCTTTGATTTACAAGAAGGCTCGACCGAATTACCACCCGTTTTTCGCATTAAGAGCATTCAATGGTTTTTGTCAAGGGTTCTTGCTCCCGTCACTCTTCTCAATTTTGGTGTATTGGACACCCAAAAACATGCGAACTACGATTGTGTGCATTGGATTGTCGACGAGTTCCTTCGGATACATGGTCAGTACATTCGTGGGTGTCACTCTCATGTGGTACTCTTAGGAATGGACTTCTATTTACTACATTTTCGGGTCATTGGGAGTTATCTGGTGTGCGGTGTGGTATGTTTTCTGCTATTCCAGACCTTATCTTCACCCTTTCATTAGTGCCAGAGAAAAAAGCTTTCTAACGGAAGAACTAGGTGGTGAGGTACTCAACAAGGTACCATTATGACTTCACATTTTTAGAAGAACAGCTGGTTTTTACTCAAAAGGAGGTACCTTGGAGGTCTATCATACGCAGTCGGCCCTTGTGGGCTCTATTGATAAACCACGTTGGAATCATATGGTGCACTTATACTTTCGGAACACGCATGCCCGACTATGTAAAGGAAGTTTTAAAAGTCAGTTACGAACTTCAAACCTACTGGGAACTCATAATGGTTTTTCCCGTGTTTGTGGCAACTATCATCTACGGTTGTTTCTCTGATTGGTTGATTGCTGAAAAACACATCAACATTACAGTGTTAAGGAAATACAGCGTTGCCTTTAGTAAGTACTGCCTTTACAAACACGATTCCTTCAAGAGGATGTTACAACTACTCTTGGTTCTGTGGTTTTTGTAATGATGTTTGTTTTTATTGCACCGAGGGGTAAACCGCAGAGGAAATCAATTGTACACGCTAGAGGAAATCAAAGGAAATCAATGAGAAATTAACGAAAAATCAACAAGAAAACAAAGGAAATCCAAAATCATCATAGCAAATCCAGTTAAACTAGATATTTTCTAGAACTAATAAACATAACATGTATGACATAAGTCGTAGCATTCATCATAAGAAAGAAAATATCAATTTAATCATAAAAGTGGAGATTAAATAACCTTTTAAGGGATAATGATAGAAAATTCCAGTATAATATCATTAACTGACAGCATGATATTTCAGTTTGACAAATATTAAAGTTGTAGTTAATGAAGTGCAGTTCCGATGAGAAATGATACATTATATTGCTTTATACCTACAAACCAAATTTATAATTTCGCCCCAAATTAGTTTTTAAAAATTGAGTTTGTGATATGAGGTCGTGCAAAAATCTTACTATGTGATATCTTCTTGCCTTGGAAGTTTAGCTCTCAAACTTGTGAGAGTATGTTTAGAAGCCTTAGATCAATGACTTCAACTTTTAGCACAATTTTTAATTTTAGTATAAGAGATATGTTGCATCGAAGTGACAGACTGCAAACTATAAACAACATTAAAAACGATTTGGATAAAAAATTCGTTTTTCCTAGAGAAATCAGGAAAAAAGTTCAATCGTGAAGAGAGATTTTGTGAAAAATGATGATTTAGGAAACATTTCAGATAAAGATATACAAAGCACCGTAGAATCAGCTTTACGGGATTGTCTGCGTGACACTGAAGATTTAGGAATGAAAGTGATAGATTTCAACTATATATTTTTGCCTCCGTGTAAAGACAATGAATGCAATGACGAAGTTGAAGATGAAATGTTTAGTGAAGAACAGTGCGATCACATTGAAAATTACAACAATTCTCAAATAGCCATGAAACGTAACTGTTTTCAAGGTTTGGAAAACGATCCAGTTGACCAAGATGAAGACTTACTGAATGATCTTTGCACAATTTCGTACGAATCTAAGAAATTTGACAGAGACACACACCTTAGAAGTTTTGATAGTGACGATATTTTTGTTGAAAAAGGTGATCTAGTCAGAATACGCTTAGATAATACACCAAAAGTTATAAAAAAGTCTTCACTTTGCTGGCTGTTAGACAATGAAAAGGATCGCGTCAGTGTGGATCGTGTCAAAAGATTTATTCAAAATAAGAAATGTAATAGTAGTAGAGTTAACTCAGAAACAGATACCTGTCTTCAACATAAAGATGCATCTCAAATTCAAAAACCAGTCCAAATTGGAAAACAAAAAGACGCTATAATATATCAAGTGACTCATCTGATTTAGACAACCCAAGTAGTATCGAATATGATGACAGCACGGACACCGAAAGTTTGAATTCTTCCAATTATTCTGATGATTTGAATCCTCGTTTGCATCTCAAGGCTGAAAATAGTAAGTTCTAAACCAGACTTAAATATAGACGATTATATTATAATACAATTAACAACTCAAAAACAAAACAAAAAATGTTACATTGGTAAAGTGTTATCACTTAACCCTATTTTTTGTGATTTTTTGAAAAGGAATCCAAAAATTCCGGATGCTTTTATGTTTCCGGACATTAAAGATCAGGGGGAGATCCAGGAAAATGAATATATAATGAAACCACCTCCACCTCAGGTACTCAGAAGAGGCAGTTTAGTTTTTGAAAAAAAATTATTGAAAAAATATTTGATTTAATTCTAGTTTTTTTTTAAGTGATATGATTAAAATTTGTGATAATGTAACCTCAATCTGCGTCGAGATTTGTACAAGTATATATCGTAGAGAATACTAAAGTAAGAAACTGTGCAAAATTCTAGGTGCCTATGAACACTTTTAAAGGGGAAAATTACCTCTGAAAATATATCAAGTGGGGTTATCCACTCCTTTATTGTGCAAAAAAATTCTTACGTGTTAAATTTTGCATTTCATCTGTATTTATGGGTAGCTAGAATTTAGCACAGTTTTTTACTTCAACATCATCTACAATATATACACAAATCTCGACCCAGGTTATGGGGTAAGTGTTTTTTAAGAAGTTGTTTTATTTTGTGATATTTTGTTATGATCCAACAGAAATGCTTTACTTTTATGTTTAGAGTTACCGTTTTTTTTTAACATTTAATAAAATAAATGAAACTACTTGTTTTTTCTGTTTATGCTACCATAATAAGTGACTAAACCCAACTTTTAAAAAGTAATGACTTAAGTTATTATTATCAGTTTGATTTAGTAGGTCAAATTTTAACATGATCTTGTATGCACAACACAGAGATGAACCTAATAATGATTTTGGACTATTTAAGCCAGTCGTTGTTGCCTTATGAGTCACTGATAAGTAAAAACTGCTGACGTAACTAAAAATACCCTTGGCCTTATGTACTTTTAATTTCGTAAAGTCAAAAGCAAAATTCCATAATATAATTTATTAAAAAAATAATAATAATATATAATATAATTTATTAAATCTTTGAGTGATTTAAACGAACTAATTTGTACACACCAGACATTTTTAATTTCAAAATTAAAATAGACCATAAGGTTTTCTGACTGAATGTGCAAAAAATCTAGAATATTGCATATGTCCACTTTTAGAACAAACATTTGATCCAAGAAAGTGTAAAATTCGAACGTATACTTACTCTATTGATTTAGACATCTAAAACCTCGATTTCAGAGTAGCGTTCTTTTTGTAAGTAAAATCAGATTTTTTTCTTAAACATTTCAGTTTGTTGCTTAGCAGCACAATACATTTTATTTATTTATTTTTTTCGTCTAAAGGGAAAGCACTTCAGCTTACCTAGTCACCGTACGTTAGTAAACACTTGGTAAAAAAAGGTTTAAATTCAACATCATTATCGGCAAAACAAAAAAGTCAAGTTAAAAAAAAGTTAACAATCGCCCTGTAGTACATTATGTAAACAAATTTTGAGGAAATCAAAAGGAAACCATAGGAAATCAAGAGGAAATCAAAGGAAATCATAGGAAATCAAGAGGAAATCAAAGGAAATCACAGAAAATCAAAGGAAATCAGAGGAACTCAAATGAAATCGGGGGAAATCAACAGGAAATCATTGTCAAAAGGAAATCAATTGTACACTGAAGTTAAGTCAAATATAACCCTTGCAGTTGCAAATACTTTTATAAATATACATAGTGCTAATCTGATGACAAATAATATGGAACTAGTGCCTAATTTTGCTGGGATTATTACGTCACTCAGTACTATTTTTGGAACAACTGTGGGAATATCAGGGGTTTGATTCTTCAAATTTCTACTGTCAATGTATGTTACATGAAGTACATTTAGTATGTAATAGTTTAACCTTGCAACGTACGCTAAAAGGGTGGAATATATAAACTCAAATCCATAAGGTTGTAACCACTCCCTAGTGTAAATTTTAAAAAATTATTCAGTATAAATCTGTCTTTTAGTAACCTGGTGACAAATCTGGTGACCTGTCAATATAATGTCAGTTCATTCATGTATTCGTGACACATGATTACGTTCGAGTTCACTGCAATTCTTGCACTCCTGCACAGGTTATTTCATAATTATCATTGTAACTTGTCGCAATATTGTAAAAATTGATAAACAATTTTCAATAAAAACAGGATAACCTGAATCTTCATGGTAATTATGATACAAGAGCAATGATAAATAGAAGCGTGTTTTATCTTTCATCTGTACAGTCGTCGGCATTTCGATTTAACCACTCCCTAGTGTAAGTTTTCAAAATTTCGCTGGTGTAAACGGCTTTCCGTACCTTTTTAGAGAGAAAATGGCCGACGATTAATGACATTAGTTACTTTTTTTGACATTTGTTTGATCGCCGTCTTACAAGGTTCTGTGCTTACAAGGCGACGGCTTATTAATTAAGGGGCTCTTTTATGTGAGTTAGAGCTTAGGGTACGCATTTTCAGGGCACATACACCGACATTATCAAACTGTGGAATCGAAAGTGCAGTATAAATCTGCACTGCCACAATTGATGGTATAAGCAGTTAACAGTTTACCATCTCGTTAACAAAAGGTGGACATCAATAAAATGGGCAAGTACGACTCAAAGGTATAGTGAAAATTGGAACTTTTATTTGTATTTTTACCTATCTATGCACAAGGATGGTGTACGAAGAATGACCACATGACTGGCAGTTTGTATTAATATTTCCATCAGTCTTATTTGTGCTGCCATGGACGATACTGACTTATGGCTTGGTTCTTCTGAATCACAGAACTCTGGTGCTTGTACTAATAATGCGTCATTAGAAGATTTACACATTTTAATGAAATGTTACCAGAACTGTTGAGTATTTTGAGCCCACTGTATACAAATAAATATGAGAAAATTGTAGGTTATAATTTATAAGAAACTACATGAAGTATTTAAAGAGATAAAGCGTGAAGCAAAAGGAAGTGATGTAAAGAAGCAGATCAATTCACTAAGGTTGAATCACAGGAGGGAATTAAATAAAATGAAATGTTCTAAATGTGATAGAAAGACAATTCTCAATGAACATAATTTATAGGAACATGAACAGTAGTCTCAACTGTTACAAATCAGTGTATTGTCAAAAATTCTAACAATGGAATAAAACAACTAACTAACTCATTAATACAATAATTGTTAAAAGGTGTGACATTTATTTACTTAGCAAGGTAAATTAATCATCTATTACCTCTACAATAATTGTTTCTATATCATTCTCTGCATTCATCCATTCACACATCTCAACATCATCTACACAAAGCTGCTGGCCTTCTCCAATATTGCCTTGTGTTTCATTCATACTGGTTTCAGGATCCATACTTACATTTAATGTTCTGTTGGCTAATACATCATCCTGCATAATATCACTTATACTGTCTGATTCATCTGAACTTAAATCAGATTCACTATCAGATTCTCCAAGTGATATTATGACAGGAGGAATATCTTTAACACTGGTATTACCCATCATTCTTTGCCAATCATTCTTGATAATATTTTCACAGTGGATTACACTTGATGTCCACATCTCTGGTGTATATTTAGACATGGCTTCAATCCACAAGTGCTTGATTTCTGATTTTTTGGAAGACTGCTTCAAGATGTGTTTGTTATAATATGGTTTACAGAATCCCCATACCATTTCTATAGCATTATAGTGGCAATGATATGGAGGTAAACGTAAAACTTCAATATTACTCTTTGACAACAACTCATCAATCTCATATTTACGAGTTGATGGTAAAAGAGGTTTGATAATATCCCAAAGCTGTTTTTTTGTCAAATTATCGCCAAAAGGAATTTTTTTTTGTGCAAGCCAAAATTTTAATTTTGATTTAATCCAAGACAAACGAGGCAATTGTTCTGCTAACACCGAATGATAAGGTGCATTGTCCATGATGATAACAACCTTACCGTTAATAAAATTAACAGATGGAATTAACTGTGTTTCCACCCATTGCCTGAACAATTGCCCGTTCATAGTCTTATGATAGTCCCTGCTATCATTATTGCTATCTAAAAATAGCAAGCAGTTTTCCAAAAAACCAAATTTACCCCCTGCATGAAGTATGGTAAACCTTCTACCCTCATTCATTACTATTTTCGCAGGCATGCCTCTCCGATCACTCTCATGCACCCATCTTCTTACTGGTACACCATGCTGATACACCCACGTCTCGTCTAAATAAACAAATGTCACATCTTCTTCCATTAACTGTATGTAACGCCTTAAAAATTTAATTTTTAATCCCTGTAAGCGGGGCGACTCAATTATAATTTTCCTGTTTTCAACTTTTTTAAAATTGTAACCCATGGATTTAATAACCCTTCGTAGAGTCCGGATACTTGCGTTGTAATTAAGATTTTCTGTGGCAAAATTAAATAAATCCTGAATTGTAAAAAACTCATTCTGACGATTTTTTTCAAATATGTGAAAGTTTAGGTCTTCTTTGAATTCAAAATCCGTAAACCATTTTGACTTCTTTCGTGGGGAAGGTCTAGGATCTTCGGGAAGTTGTCCGGATTTGTGTTGGAGTAAAAGCGTTCTTATTTGACTTCTTGAACACTGCAGGAAAATGAGCTGGTTAATGATAGGATAAAAGGATGTTACCGAGTCACTGGTTGGTGTGAAAAATGGACAACGTGAACTGTGTGGTGGACAAGTAACGTTGGAAATGTTATAGTTACTACCAAGATTTCGTACTGAAAAAATATTCGCTAGTCGTAACTCGTGTTCACGCTGGGAAGACGAAGGATATGCCCGTTGAAACTCTTCGTAACATTTTACAATAGCAGCTTTTATTTGTTTTTTGAACAAAGTTCGCGTTCTTGGCTTCATAATAATTATTTTCAAATTGAAACGCTCTCTTTTTGAATTTGAAGCACGCTGCGCTAGTTCGAAGTTGTTTGAGTCGTTTACGAGTCGTTTGACGTTATTGTCGGTTACAAACGTCAAAGCGCTGCCAATCCGAGGGGCTTAAAATTACCATGGCAATAATACCAACCTGACGTTTTAACAAGTGGTTTTATCCATTTGCCGACGACTATAGAAAGAAGAATGCCACCTGCTGTAATTTAGACTTGCAGTCGATACGTTTACGAATTACGATAAAATGAACCCAAAAATATTGTGGTCACGAATGAAATCAAATATTGGGCTGGTAAAAAAACAAGGTGAATTGATTTATTTATTGTTGTTGCTTCATCAAAATTACTTTACAGATGGGGAATAACTGAGATATTCAGAATTTGTTTAAATGATTGTACATGAGTATACGTGATAATTATATGTGTGGCTAATTATGATATGATATGACTCGAAGGACCAGCTCTCTCGACTGAAATGATCAATCTCGCGAGCAACACCAAAATTGGCTATAATGGGTAGATCACCTTAATTAGTCGCAACGGATAACCAATTTTTCATCAAAAAAATTGGACACCAATAAGTCTTTAATGTTATGTTTAATAACTCTAATATTTGGTACTACTTATTATTTACAAAATGTACAAGGAATTTGGTTGAAGGCGATAGGCCTGGCTATGCTCCTCCGTCCAGAGGATTTTAGTGGTAATAATGAACAAAATGTAACTTCACAAAATTCAGAGGCTAAAATAATAAGTATGTTGAAAATAATTTGACGGCTTATTTAAACTTACTGTTACAGGAGTGGTTAGAAACATTGGGAACACATAGACCAAATAACCAAAAAGCAATTATTTTTCTGTTGTTAACTTTCTTAAATCTGAATCCCATGGATTTTAATACTCGACGTAAAGTATTTAAACTTGCTGTATATTCTGGATGTTCTTTCGCAAAAATAAACAAATCCTGAAGAGTAAAAAACTCATTTTTTTTTGTTTTTGTCAAATATATGGTAGGTTAGATCATCTTTAAATTCCAAATTTGAATACCACTGCGATTTTTGTTTTGGTTTCCACTTTGCTTCTTGTAACGGTTCTCCAGATTGGTGTTGGGTTATAATTTTGTGGGCTTGACATCGGGAACACTATGGAAAGGATAGCAACTAATAATAAGTTTACAGGGAAAGTATGCAGTGCTTGAATTTAATGAGGGACATTTAGTTGTATTGTGTAGGATATAAAGAGTGGATATAAAACTTGAAAAGACAATGTTGTACTAAAAAGCGAGATATACACTTTCAACTTGAGGTAGTTAAAACTAAAAGTCCTTCGACAGACCACCATGTTGTAATAACATGAAAAAAGTTCCGAATGTCGATACGTTACTCTCATAGTAGAGGACTCTCTTTCCATGGTATAAGAATAACTACATACTGAAACGATTTTTACAAGCTTGAATTCAAGTTCTCGGGAAGATGGTTGGGGATAAGCAAGTTTCAATTCATTGTGGCAGTTGGCAAGTGCCATTTTCATCTGCTTATTTATCACAATATTCCGTGTTGGTACCATTTTTCAATGATATGGTTTAATAACAAACTGTGAGATATCTAAATAAAACTCTCTCGTGCGTAATTGTCAAATTTTGACGCATGCGCCGTTACCAATCTGTTCATGTCAAAAACACCATTGGCTGTAATGCCAACCTTACAATTTAACGAGTGGTTACAACCTTATGGATTTAACTGTATTTTGCTGTTACTGCTGTCATTCTTTTTATTGGAGGATCATCTTATGTGTATCTTGGATGTGGACAAGTGCAATTTTGGAACAATCTTCAAGAAAGAGACTCTGATACAGAATCAATTAAAAAATAAAACTTTAACCATTGTACAATTTATTTTTGTCACTAACTTCGTCCAGAGATCTTTCTATATTTATAGAATGCTGTTCATTTTTTTTGCAAAGTCTGTCACTTTGAAGTTTCAGTTTGTAGACGTCACCAAACAGAAATGAACGCCATTTACACCTTCGGAGGAAAGTTCACCAACTGTAAGTCGTCTCGATGATCTCTCGCCTTAAACCAATCAAACTCTAGGCATCCTCATCCCTCAACGCTATATTTTGACCATCATGACTAGTTTAGCGACCTTCACTTCCTATATGTTGAGAGCAACAATTTCTCTGGCCATCACCGAAATGGTCGAGAAAAAGAATAAAAGTCTGGTATATCATGAAGATTCGTGTCCCGTAATCGATAACTCCACGTATGTTGCGGTCAAGGTTAGCGTTCCCGTTTTGTGAATTCAGAGTGTAAACGTGTGTCTTAACCAGAACCGCGATGTCTTGTATGACTGGGACGAAATCCAGCAAGGTCTCATTCTGAGCTCGTTCTACTGGGGTTATCTGTTCACCCATGTCCCCTGTGCTTTAATGGCTCAAAAATATGGAGGCAAACATATCCTAGGATTGGGGATGTTGGTAAATAGCATCCTAACGATAATGTCTCCTTTCGTTATTACATCAACGGATGGTAACTGGGTGATTTTGATAACTCTAAGGGTTATCATGGGACTCGGGCAAGGAATGGTGTACCCGGTCATCACGACCCTTCTCTGCCAGTGGATCCCTCCAAAGGATAAGGGATTTACGAGTAGTCTGTCGTTCGCAGGAGCACTAATGGGCACTGTGGTTACCAATTCTGTGGGTGGGGTATTGATCACTTGGGCCGAAAATTGGAACATCCTTTTCTTTTTCTCCGACTGTTAGGGTTAACATGGAACATCGCTTGGCAGCTCCTTTGTTACTCGTACCCCAGGACACATCCATGTATCAAACCGAAAGAAAAAGAGTACCTTGACCAAGAGTTAGGTGTGTTCAAAACGTACCACGTGAACATTTATTAATAAATTAATACAGGCGAACACGTGAGTGAGGAATCATTAGAAACACCCTGGAAGGAAATGTTAACGTCCGTACCCGTCTGGAGTTACATAGTGGTACAGTTTGGGCACGACTGGGGCTGGTACACCTTGGTCACAGATCTCCCGAAATACATGAACGGGGTACTGCGCTTCAACGTGAGAGAGAACGGAATGTTTTCCGCCGCACTATACTTCGTGATGTTTTTTTCCACAACAGGAGGCGGATTTTTCGCAGACTGGCTGATTCACAAGAATTACATGTCCATTAGGCACACCAGACAAGTTTTTGGCGCTTTAGGTACAAATTAACTTCGAATATTACTATTTTTGTAAGTACTATTACTGTAGGGTCCGTGGTACCAGCCGTCTTTATTGTCTTGGCTTCGTACGTCGGATGCCAGAGATATTGCGCGGTGACATTGTTTGGACTATGTCTAACATTCATGGGTTTCTACTGTCCGGGAATCAAAGTGAATGCCTTGGATTTGTCACCGAATTTCGCCGGTACCGTCATGGCGTTGGCTAACGGCATTGGGGTCGTCGCTGGCATGGCGGCGCCCACTGTGGTCGGATTATTAGCCCCAAATGTGAGTACAGTCCGTTTACCGAACAGACGGAGTGATCACGTGCGCCTGTACTCTATCTGTTCGGTAAACGGACTACATATAGAGAATACTGCAACTGAGTCGAAATCGTCGTTCTGACTTTCCCCACTATCCAGCAAACTTTGTCGGAATGGAGAATCGTCTTTTGGGTTTCTTTTGTCATGTTAAATGGGACTTTTCTCATCTTCCTATTCTTCTTCTCGGCGGACGTGCAACCGTGGAATTCCAAGAAACACGACCAAGAATAGTGACCTTGTACTTAGTGTATCCTCTACTTCAATAAACCAATTAAATACTCCATCCAAACCCCTTTGATTTAGCCGCCCAGGTACGACTGCGAGCTGCCTGACCCACAAGTGCCCTTATCATCAAATTCGTTTGTAACATCACCTTTATTTAAGCAAACTGATAAAAGGGTCATCACAAACGATGTCATTAGAGAATAAACATTTCAACGGAAACTTTACAAACTTTACAATGCGACTTCAGTTGAAGAATGTAACCGCTCGAACGATGTTCATCTACAACATTTACAAAATCGTGCGGCAGAACCGGCTCAAGAGAGATTTGGCCAAGCGGCTGACGTCGTCGGTCAACGAAACCACCTACCTCCTCGAAAAAAATGACAATTACCCCCGGAAACGTAAGTGCAACCTTTAAGAGCAATCAAGTGCGAAAAGTACAATGTTATTTTTTCGAAAAAATGCGTGTGAAAATTAATGTTCGCGTGTTAATGAAAGGTCAAACAGAGGCGCATTCTTGGCATCACGATGATATGTAGACAAGGCGGCCCTGATGGGGATTCGTTTGTTTTGACAAATTAATTGTCATTTAGCGTTTGATATTCTCGGCATCTAGTCATCACAGGTTGACTTAAGTAGCGTTAACCTCTAAAGTATTTGCACTGCACCTTGGCCTACTCGGACAATGAAAATGTTTCACCTTTTTTAAGGAAATTGGGAAAATACTCGCATGTGCTGACCGGTTGATTCATACGCGGGTTAATTAATTGATAACGATAAGTTTAACGAGATTTTTTATATTCGCGAAATGTGTGTACCGTGGATTCCTGAGGCCTTGAATTTTGTAACGTTTTATCTACGCGAAAATGGGCAATTGAAAAATTTTACGACACACGAATCTGACAAGAAAACTGAGAAGGAGGAAGAAATTTGCTTTCTTTCAGTGATAACGTTATCGTATGCGTGAACCCGTTCATCGTAATTACTCAATGTTGTGACGTCGCTGTTTTGTTTGTAAACCACAACTTCAAAAACGTTAAAGTGTTATGAACAATTAAATATTCAATTTACCGCACACCTGGAATTGTGACTATAATCCCTATTTCGACAAGGCGGCAAACCCATTTCGATATTTTCGGCAGCACAGTTTGGAATATATAACCATTTTTATGACGTGCACGTGCCTGTTAATATAACTAATTCTAAGACGTAATTTTTCAATTAATTTTTTCTGTTGTTCGTGACTGGTGTATTGTTTTTCAAACACTTGTTTTTACCTTTAATGGTAAATAGTAAAAATTAGTGATGTATACTTTACGTGCCTGATTAAAAACGTGGTTTTTCTTCTTCTCTTAAAACTGCTGTAAGTAAATATTATTACCACATAGCTGGTTTTTTGTGATTTTGCGGTTCACGGTAAACAAATAAAACAAAAACGACTGTGTTATTTATTTAAATCACAAATTCGTGTTCTTCATTGTGACTGTAATAACGACTTGTACACTAAATAAATGTTACTAATTTTCCACTCGTCTTTGGAAAAATCCGAACAACTCAAACCAGCTGATTACTCCACTATCAATATTAGTCAAACTTTGCCCAAATTCCAGCAGTGATGTAACACTTCCAGGAAATCACACATCGATAATTAACCACGCTTTTCATTTTCCTACTATTGTCAACTTTCCCACAACCAGTTGACACTTCACGTAGACAGCTCCAACTTTGTCGAATCAGAATATTCCAAAGCACGCTTTTCCACATTCTTCAACTGATACGATTCAAACAATCACGCTCTCGACATTATCGTCTGAATCAAAGTTAGTGACAATGATTGTGCATTAAAACAATAACAAATTTATCTTTTCACTGTTATAATTAATAACCTATCAAACATCTCGTTCAAGAGAAATCCGTTGACCTTTAAGTCTATAAGTAATATAAAGCGAAGCACGTCAAGTTAAATGTTTTCAGTGCTGTGAAGTCATTGCTACAGGTTAATTGACAGGTAGGAGCGTGCTTTGGCGGCAATTAAAATCCGGTAGCATTGGCAATGACCCAGCGGTAACAAAAAATACAACAAAATCCAAATAACCCTAGTGAAAATGTTGACGGGATGGAAACTGCAGCTCTCAAAATGTACGTATTTTTTCACAAGTTAAAAAAACTCATTGCATTAAACACCGGCACGTTCACTTGATCTTGAAAATTCTCCGCACGACTTGAATTATTTATTGTCTCATTATCTCTAATCTTTAATTAGAAACACTGAAAAAATAATAATTGTTAACACTAGTTTCGGTGAAGGTAACAGCGTGGTAATTTTTTGTTTATTATTATTATTATAACAAACCACTTCGATTTCACGCACTCCAGTACTAACCCAAAACTAATGGAAAACACCCAGTATGACGCCAAATTTCTAATTTCGGTGACTGAAAGTGACTCTTACGTCATCAAATTTTGTGAAGGTGGTAGAAAGTGTAGGCGCCACTTTTACATGACACCCAGTATAATGACAGTAATTTGGCGAAAAAATTTTGAATGTTTGGTCGAGAAACTGGACTGCACTTTCGCTGACCGGTTTGTGGATATTTGCATATTAAGTGGTATGCGGTGCATTAAATTGTTGCATTTAATCAAAAGTGGATTTATGGCGGTTAACTGGGGCACTGCGCGTGCAAGACTACGTTAACGAGGTCCGACTGTATCCGATTTTTTGCTTGTTTTAGCGATAATTTGTGTGTGTTTGTATAGCTGCTTTGGTAATTAATTCGACTGTCACACCTTTTTTTATTTACCTTGGTGTTAAGGTCAATAGAGCCATCTTGGCGTTTTTCTTTGTGACCACCTATTTTTGTAATCTAGACAGAAATGGCAAACTCTGTCTACCAATTAACTGATAATAAAGCACAATAAATAAATTTTAATGAGCAATTATTTGTTGGAAACAAATTTGAATACAATGCAAACACATTCAGTCCAACTATATAGGTTTTCGTGGAATTTTGTTAAACAATTATGAATATTATGATAAACCAGGTAGTGAGATAAGTGTTTAAATTTTGTTTGCCAAAAACAGAACAGAATAAAAACCAGAGAGGTGACAGCTTCGACTTAACATCACCAATTTTAAGCAACTATGAGTTTTGTCAGGAGTACATAAAGTCGTAAGTTGTATTTAGTGGCAATAAAAGTGTCAGACGACCAATCAGGTGAACGCAGGCTGTACTACCAATTTTCTGATAGAAATTCGTGGCATTCTGTCTACTTAAGTTTTTTTCACTATTCTATAACCTTGAACAAATGAATTGCTCCAACCACAATAGAATATTAAAACTTAGAGAGCCATATTTAATTTAATATCGCTATTAAGCGAATTTACCGCTTGAATAAAAAACAATTTTTTCTTAATTTGGTAACAATAGCGGTTTACGTAAATCACTGTTAAACCCTCTTGATTGAGTATCAAACCCGATAAACACAGATTATTCGGATTATAGACACTTTTGATCCTTCCATTTCTCTAATCTCTGGCATTATATTTAAAAAACATTTGCAATCAATAGTGGAAATAATCTTTGCGGAATTTTTAAATCGCCGCCAGATAAAATCAGACAATGAGTACCGATAGTTGCGACCTTGACTTCATCGCTAGAGGCGCTTCGATACACGCTGTCAAAATAGTACGACAGCGCAAAACCAGATGGCGCGTTGAACGCGCGAAGTTTGAAAAAGAGTTAAATAAGTACACTTTTAGTATTCGTGATTCCCCAACGGTATGTCTTGGGAATCATGGGCTTCTTGGCCATCGTGAACGCCTACACCATGCGGGTCACCCTTTCCGTAGCCATTACGGAGATGGTAGAACCCAGCAACGGTACCACCCATCATGACCCCAACGCTTGCTCCGGCTCTTTGTCCAACTCGTCCACCGTCACTGTAAGTACCAGCCACTTATAACTAACTCTACAAGTACGAAATTCCAGAACCCTGATAAACTCTACCCGTGGACGAGCACCCAGCAAGGTCTTATTCTTAGTTCGTTCTACTGGGGTTACGTCGTCACCCATATTCCAGGCGGGATGATCGCGGAGCGATTCGGCGGAAAGTACTCTCTAGGTTTGGGGATTCTGTGTACGGCGATCTTCACTTTCGTCACGCCTTGGGTGATCTACGCGACTGATGGCCACTGGGGATGGGTCGTGGTAGTGCGCGTGATTGAAGGTCTGGGAGAAGGTACCACCTTCCCGGCTTTGAACGTGCTTCTAGCAAAGTGGGTACCGCTGCACGAGCGCTCGAAAATCGGTACCCTCGTGTTCGCAGGCAGTCAAATCGGGACGGTACTAGGGAACGCGCTCAGTGGGGCTTTAATATCAGCCACCAGAGACTGGGCGTCCGTGTTCTACGTTTTTGGAGCGCTTGCCATCCTGTGGGTGTTCATTTGGATGGTACTGTGTTACCCGGACCCGGAGACGCACCCCTTCATCACCGACAAAGAGAAGGAGTACTTGAGAAAGCACATAGGTACGTGGTACTACCAACCAACCGGATTTAACAAGCTATTGCAGTGAATGTCACCCGGAAGAAACGCGCAGCGCCGTGGGGTGCCATCTTCACGTCACTACCACTATGGGCACTAATAGCCGCCCAAATTGGCCACGACTGGGGTTTTTTCACCATGGTGACCGACCTCCCCAAATACATGAAAGACGTCCTCAAATTCAATGTAGCGGAAAACGGGGTATGGTCCTCCGTTCCTTACATTTTCATGTGGTTGGTGTCCATGGGTTCCGGTTGGGTGTGCGACTACTTAATCAAGCGCCAGTACATGTCGGTGACCCTAGCGAGGAAAGTTTTCACTTCTATCGGTAAATCATGGTGTTAGTGGTACCCTAGTCGTTACTATAATGTTTTATAGCGTCCATGGGTCCGGCTATTTTTATCATCGCGGCGTCGTACTCTGGGTGCGATCGCGACCTTGCCGTTGGTATGTTCACGGTAGCGATGAGCTTCATGGGTACTTTCTACTGTGGGATGAAAGTGAACGCTTTGGACTTGGCGCCGAACTTCGCGGGGACTCTGATGGCGATAGTCAACGGCATTGGGGCCATCACCGGGATTATAGTACCGTATTTAGTCGGCGCGCTAACTGAAGATGTAAGTACCGAGGTGGCCGAAACCGGTACTACTTTTATCGTTTCTAGCACACGCTTTTGGAGTGGAGGACTGTGTTCTGGATCGCGTTCGGGGTTTTTGCCCTCACTAACCTGATTTATGTTTGTTTGGGGAGCGGCGAGGTGCAGCCGTGGAATCAAGTGGAAGACTGTGATCAGAACGAAATGGAGATAAAGAAGAACGGGAAATCGTGATCTCTTACTTAAGTTATTTATTGTTGTTTTTAGACGAGTGTTAGCATTCTGTGAGGAAGATACCATGATACAGTATATGTGTGGTTGTGATTTTGAGATAATAAAGTTGACAATAAATTGTGCAGATTTTTTGATTAACATTGTTGATATGGGTGTGGTGATTTGTGCCAGGTGTGATAAGAGATACGGTTAAGTGGATCGGGTATGCGATTAATGCTGGCCATAATTTCGTAATAATGGAACTTAGATTGCCTAAAAGTTGTGATTTCGAATAGACTGTTATCCGTTTTTTTTTTTTTTGTGATAACAATACCTTGACATTGAATCGTTCGAGATCTATGTTATCAACTTTGAATTAATTTGAGAAGAGCGATGATGATACTACACAACAATGGAATTCTTGAGATTGTAATACGCCAGAATTTAAAAAATAATAATAAGCTATTAGCGAAATATCGTTGTCAATGTGATGAGTCCAATGGTGTTTTATTTCTTCGAACATTCGGCTTATCAGTCAGATAATATTGAGGATCTCCAAACTTACTAGATCTGAGTAATGCAAGGTACTAACTAGAAAGTACCGAAATTCCTGATGTTGTTAAGATTGTCGTTTGGAGCCGTCACCGTCATATCGAGTCCGATTAGGGTGCAGCAGGAGAATGTTCACTCATTTGCATATCCAAACCTAGTAGGAGATCTCAGAACGTGACAATTTCCCGAAATCTCTATCCCCTAAGACAATTAATTCCTTCGACATCTCCCAACCGCACGGAAAGTCCGCACATGAAATCCCAAACCATTCTCAGAAATTGCATAACCCCCACAATACCACATTCAAATGCAAATTCCCTCCATATCTCTCGATAAATCTTTCGCAACATGTTATTGAAAAAATCTCGTTTCGCCTTATCTGGCCGAACATCCCATTTTTCGCATTTTCTCGATTAATCAGGCGACCAAGTGACCCAGTTCCAATCAGCGCTCTTTCACTGGTATTTAACCAATTTTGCAACGAACCTCACTCGTTGCGCAACCCAGGTAATTGCCTTCCGGTGTTTTCTGGCGGAAAGGCGGATTCCGGAGCGCCGTGCTTGTTTTTGGCGGCGATAAGCCTCTGTCCACTATCGGTCGAGAGCTGTATCAGTAAATAATTCGTGACGTTTGTGTACGGAATACTACCTGATAGTGACTGAACAATGTATAAAATGGTGAACCAATCGGTATTTGCTTTTAGTTTGGCGTCGCACCTCCACTTTGACTGTGATATTCCTTTGGACCTGCTTTGACTCGTGGCACCATGGAGGGCTCGTGGAGGGCGAAGATCGCAAAACGTAGGTTCCTGCGGCTTTCGGTGAATAACAGTGGTCCTTTGGGACAACCTTGAGATGCGAAAAGTGCGTGCGCTCGGAGGTGGTACTGCAGTGGATAATTGTTTTCGGAGATGTGTTGACGTAACTTAAGTGGGATTTTTTGGTGCAATTTTCTCGGGTTTCTCAAGGGCAGGTAAAACGTCAACGAGTAGTACTTTTTTTTTGTAACATATTCACTCAACTTCAAGTTCAGCCGGAGTACTACAACCAAGGTGGTACTGCTCACGTTTTATCACTTCCGTATGCATTTGTAGAGGAAATTAATTAGTAGATGGTTGTAGTGAATTTGAAGCAGATCAAACTGGTTTATGTTGTGGAAGTGACACAGAGCGTGGCACCTTTAACGGCAATTTCTTTGAATTCAATTACTTACGTAAAAAGAAGACGACCTAAATGCGCAGAAATTTAAAAAAATGTGTTTGGCTTAAAGTTCAAAATTGTGGAATGTGATCAAGTGGGTGATAAGATTGGCAGATGCACAAATGCACAACCCAGAGGACCCAACAATATTATTGAGTAATTTTAGAAACGGTTAGAAAAAAAATCGTGTCATAGGTACTTTGACTCTGCAGTGAAGTGTACAGGAAATAGTACCTCCGTAAAAATCGACAATAAAGTGGTGCCTTGTGGTGACCACCTAAAAAATTAATTACTTTACACGGACTCGATATAAGACAGAAAAATTTCTCCTCTGAACTAAACTGATTTTGTAATTTAGTGATAAATTTAAAAATATTTTCACCAAACGATTACGAAAAACGACGCTCTCCAAACACAATTTGATGTTTCCTGTTTATGTTTGTGATAATAACATATTATTATTATCATAAATTGTGTTGTACTGCGCGCACTTAAAAACACGTACCACTGGAAATTAGAAATTACGAGACCAAAACGTACAAAATTCCCAAATTTGTTTATCTTGCTCACCTCAATTACCTAAATTTCACGGAATTTAACTTTTAAAATGTAAACTTAATTCGGGTAAATGGAAAATTTTGTGGTGATTCCAACAGTACCACAAGTATGGAGCAAAGTCGAACCTTGAGCATATTTTCAAGACACACGAGATAAACATAATCTTCCATAGAAACTCGACGAATCCTTAATACTGCAATCGTTTGTACACAATGATAGATAACCTGAATCACAATTAGTGTTTTTCATTGATCAACAAGATGACTAATCGCTTCGATTCCAGTTTTCTTAATTCCGCAACGCTATGTCTTGGGGATCATGGGTTTCCTGGCTATCGTGAACGCCTACACCATGCGGGTGTCCCTTTCAGTGGCCATAACCGAGATGGTGGCACCCAGCAATTCAACCGAAAGCATAGACCCTAACGCTTGCCCTGTACAGGATGATAGTAACTCAACGTCAACCGTCACCGTAAGTACCAAACGATTCAATTTCAATTTTGTCAGTACCGTATGATTTTAGGACCCGGATCGTTTGTACGACTGGGACGAAACCACCCAGGGTCTTATTCTGAGTAGTTTCTACTGGGGGTACGCAATCACCCATCTCCCTGGAGGTATCCTAGCTGAAAAGTTCGGCGGAAAATACACTCTAGGTCTCGGTATACTTTCGACTGCAGTGTTCACACTGATAACTCCATGGGTAATCCACGCCAGTGACGGAAACTGGGTTATCTTAGTAGTACTGCGAGTGATCGAGGGTTTGGGAGAGGGTACCACGTATCCCGCTTTAAACGCACTCCTAGCTAAATGGGTACCGCTTGACGAGCGCGCCAAAATGGGTACCTTAGTCTACGCCGGTGGTCAAATCGGTACTATCGTCAGTAACTTAATCAGCGGCTCGCTTATTCACGCCACTCAAGACTGGGCTTCCGTTTTCTACTTATTCGGAGGTCTCGGGCTACTCTGGGTTATCATCTGGTTCCTCATTTGTTACTCTGATCCCCAATCCCACCCCTTCATTAAAGAAGAGGAACTCAAGTACCTCCAAACCGAGTTAACTCGAGTGACCAACGACAAAAAAACTATTCCGTGGAAGGTGATCTTGACTTCAGTACCAGTGTGGGCTTTAGTCGCCGCACAAGTCGGTCACGACTGGGGTTTCTACACCATGGTGACCGACCTCCCCAAATACATGAAAGACGTCCTCAAATTCAAAGTGAACGAAAACGGGATTTGGTCCTCGCTCCCGTACGCCGTGATGTGGATAGTGTCCATGCTGAGCGGCTGGTTGTGCGACTGGCTAATCAAGAAAAAGTACTGCAGTCTGACTTTCGCCCGAAAATTTTTCACGGCAGTTGGTACGTGTTTGACTTTGACTCGTTGTGTACTAAACAAGGATTTGTAGCTTCGCTAGGTCCGGCTGTTTTCATCATCATCGCGTCGTTCGTGGGCTGCGATCGCATGCTGGCCGTGTACATGTTCACGATCGCTATGGGCTTCATGGGTACTTTCTACTGCGGCATGAAAGTCAACGCTCTGGATTTGTCGCCGAACTTCGCCGGTACTCTCATGGCTATCACGAACGGGATAGGAGCCATTGCGGGGATCATCACGCCCTACCTCACTGGAGCCTTAACGGGAGAGGTGAGTACCGGGTGACGATGGGTTGTTGCTAAGTCGTACTTTCAGCACACTTTGGAGCAATGGAGGTCCGTGTTGTGGATATCGTTCAGCATTTTTGTGGTGACGAGTATTATTTATACGATTTGGGGGACTGGAGAAGAACAGTGGTGGAACGACCCGGAAGGTAGGAAGCAACAGAAAGCGGAGAACGGCGAAACCAATAAAGAGGAAAAGTGAGAGAAGGGGGGGTGGATTTTCTCAGTTACCGTTCGTCAGTATTGTGAGAGTGATGAGATTTTGTGGCGTTTTAGTCCCATTGTAAAGTTAAGTATAGAGACCTGTTGTATGTACTATAATATGAATAAATAAAAATTACAAAAATGTAAAAACATAACCTAACAAGAAAGATTGACGGGATTTTGATTACTTTTTAATATCGCAGTGGCATACCGTTTTGACAAGAATTTGTTGTTTTTTAAGTCATTTTAGCAGAAATTTGCAATATGCAATCGAATTTACCATCACTCACAACACGATGTAAGTGTTTCGCGATTCCTCATCGTTACGTAACAGCGTTCCTCCTCGGCACCGGATGCATTATTTACTTCCTTATGCTTGTCAGTTTCCTCAAGGCCTTTAGACACTTGAACCCAAAGACCCCAGTCTACAACAGCACTTATAGTATGAACTGTACATTCGACAGAAATGTAAGCAGAGTAGAGCACGTGAATGAACATTTTTACCAGCCGCCCTTCGCGCGGGTGGCAGCACTGGCAAATGCACACGTATGGGGTTACATAGCAGCGGCCCCCTTCTGTGGATTGTTCTCCGATAGATTAGGCGGAAAATATTTCGTCTGGATTCCGATATTCGTTATAAGCGTGGTAGAGGTGATTACACCCCCCATGCTAAGTGGCAGCGCTTCAGACTTCTACATAGTATTCACGTGGTATTTTCTCATTGGTGTTGGTGCTGGGATGGCTTCTGCCGGCATGAACTCGATTCTAGCACGCTGGACACCAATCGAAGAGAGAGGAAGAATGGGTTGTATGACTTACTGTGGAACACAGTTCGCTGTTACGTTCCACAGCGAAATTACCGACAACGTCATCGTAGCAACGGGATTGTGGAACATGCCTTTTTACATATACAGTGCTTTGGGATTAATCTGGTCTGTCTCCTTTCTGTTCCTCGGGTCGTCGCACTACCACATTAGAAAGCATGGCATGCATCAATCAGAACTGCAGTATCTCCAGGACAAGCTGCGTAAGATTTTAAATTTGAACGGCTTCGATGTCTCGTTTCAGAACACATAAAAGATTTTAACAGACAACGAGTACCCTGGCTGAAAATAGCGACGTCGGCTCCTTTATGGGCACTAATCGTCATTAATATGGGACACATATGGATCTGGACCGCGATGATCACCAACCTTCCTTTCTACTTAAGATACGTGCTGTTCTTCAGCAACGAAAAAACCATGGGCTATGCTTGTCTGGCTTATATGTCTCTGTCTTGTTGTACGTTGATGTGTGGATTTTTCTCAGATTTTTTGACAAGTCGAAAATACATACAGACCAGGACTTTGCGCAAGGTCTACACTACTTTCGGTAACATCAAGCAATGTAGAGGTTTTAGCTGAAACAAAAACTTGTAGGTGCTATGGGACCGGCAGTTTTTCTTCTAACGGCTGCATATACTGGTTGCCATAGGACAGAGGCGGTTTTTATGTTTGTTATAGGGATGTCGTTCATGGGTTTCTACTTCGGTGGTACCAAAATCAACACGTTGGAGATTGCACCAAATTTCAGTGGAACGGTCATTGGTTTGGTGAATATGTTTGAAAGTGTCCCTCTTTTAGTGCTGCCGATAGTGGAACGCATCATTTCACCCACTGTCAGAATAGACGAGTGTCTAAATCGTCTTCTAATATTAAATTTTTAGAACGTGCTACATGAGAAAAAACTGCTGTTCTGGATACACTTGGCTGTGCTTGCTGTCACAAATATGTTCTTCACGTTATTTGGGTCTGTGGATGTTCAACCCTGGGATTCTGAGGAGGTTGAGGAAGAACAAGAAATGGAACATTTTTATACGTACCCTACTGCAACTCTCGCACCACGACCTTCTGATTAGCATACCCAATAAATACTTTTGTACCTTCCTTCGTTTAAAACTGATAATTTTAATAAAAACTATCATGAAAAAATAATCAGTTAACCAGACTTTTATTGAGGATGTAGGTCCACCTAAACTGAAGCAGTACTGGGATCAGGTAATTTTGATAACGAGATGCCAAACTCGCACTAGTACTTTTCTAATTCTTTGGGAGGAAATTATAGTCTGCTGAGGGACTATTCACATTTTTGAAGCAAAAAAAGTACTGTCTAAATATCGTCGGTACGATTGGGACGAAGCCACCTGAGGTCTTCGGTCTCGATACGCTTTCCGCGGAAGTTTTTATACTGATATCCATATGACTTGGATTATCCTAGGGGTACCGTTCGACGAGCTAACCGAATCAGTACCTGGTACCATCGCTAATAACATAATCAACGGCAACCTTCGTTTCCTACTTCTTGGGGCTCCATATACCATGGAAAGTAAATCTCGATTTTCAGTTTTTATATTTCTCAATTTTCCGATGTTTCAGTTTTACGTTTTATCAATGTTACGATTTTTAAATATTTTTTTCAATTTTTGACTTTTATAAACTCTCAATTTTTCGATTTTTCGATTAATGGATATTTTGTTTTCCCCATTTCTTGAATTTGGACTGCCTCGATTTTTCAGTTTTTCAATTCTTCATTTTTTCGATTTTTCAGGTTTTCTTTCATTTTTCAATTTTTCAGTTTTTGAATTTTACGATTTTCAGTTTTCGATTTCTCAATTTTCCGATGTTTCAATTTTACGCTTTTCCAATTTTTCTCCTCTTAGATTTTACGATTTTTAAATATTTCGAACTTTTTAACGTTTTGTTTTTTCGACTTTACTTTTTTGAGTTTTTGATTTGTCTATTTTTCAATTGTTTAATTTCTCAGTTTTTGGCTATTTCAGTTTTTCCATTCTTCAGTTTTTCTTTCATTTTTCAATTTTTCGAAATTCCAGTTTTGGAGTTTTTCAATTTCTCAATTTTTCAATTTTTCGATTTTCAATTTTCCGCTGTTTCAGTGATTTTTATTAAATTTTTCGAATTTGACTTTTGTAAACTCCAGTTTTTAGATTTTTCATTTCTTCAATTCTTCAATTTTTCAATTTTTTCGGTTTTTGATTTTTCAATATTTCAATTTTTTATTTTCTCATTTGGATATTTCAATTTTGAGATTTTTCAGTTTTTCCATTCTTCAGTTGTTCTTTCGATTTTACAATTTCCCAATTTTTCAAGTTCTCGATTTTCAGATTTCGGATGTTTCAGTTACGTTTTTTCAATTTTTCTCATCTTCAATTTTACGATTTATAAATATTTCAATTTTTCGATTTTTGACTTTTCTAAATTCTCAATTTTCCCATTTCTTGACTTTCGACTGTTTCGATTTTCTAGTTTTTCAATTCTTCAATTTTTAGATTTTTCAGGTTTCTGATTTTTCAAGTTTTGGATTTTTCAAATTTTCCATTCTTCAGTTTTTCGTCCATATTTCAGTTTTTCGATATTTCAGTTTTGGGATTTTTCAATATTTCGATTCTTCAACTTTTCCATTTTTGACTTCTGGATTTTTCGATGTGTCAATTTTTTTACTTTTTTGATTTTTCAGTTTTCCGATTTTTAAATTTTAGATTTTTCGATTTCACGATTTTCAGTTTTCGATTTCTCAATTTTCCGATGTTTCAATTTTACGTTTTTCCAAGTTTTCAATTGTTTAATTTCTCAGGTTTTGGATGTTTCAGTTTTGAGATTTTTCAGTTTTTCCATTCTTCAGTTGTTCTTTCGATTTTACAATTTCCTAATTTTTCAAGATCTCGATTTTCAGATTTCCGGTGTTTCAGTTACGTTTTTTCAATTTTTCTCATCTTCAATTTTACGATTTATAAATATTTCAATTTTTCGATTTTTGACTTTTCTAAATTCTCAATTTTCCCATTTCTTGACTTTCGACCGTTTCGATTTTCCAGTTTTTCAATTCTTCAATTTTTAGATTTTTCAAGTTTCTGATTTTTCGATTTTTGGATTTTTTGAAGGTTTCAATTATTCGACTTCACTTTTTTTGATTTTTCAATTTCTCAATTTTTTAGATTCTCAGCTTTTGGATATTTCAGTTTTGGGATTTTTCAATATTTCGATTTTTGACTTCAGGATTTTTCGATGTGTCGATTTTTTTACTTTTTCGATTTTTAAATTTTAGATTTTTCGATTTCTCGATTTTTTACTTCACTTCTTGGATATTTCAGTTATTCAATTTTTGGAAATTTCTAATGTTTCGATTTTTTAGTTTTAACTTTTCGTTTTTTCTACTTTGGCTTAATTCGGTTTCTCAATCATTCGGCTTGTCAACTTCGCGATTTTTCGATTTTTTACTTTTCGGATTTTCGGTTTTTCGATTTTCCAGTTTTTTGATGTTTCGATTTTTCAGTTATTCGATTTTTCAATTTTTCGATTTTTTAAATTTTGAAGTTCCGATTTTTCGATATTTCGTTTTTCGGTTTATAAATTTTAGATTTTCAAATTTTTTGAAGCTGAAAATCGAAAAAATCGAAACATCCATAAATTGAAAAACTGAAACGTCGAGAAGTCCAAAAATATGGAGAAATACCCCAAAATCGAAAATCCAAGTTAAACATTGAAAAATTGAAAAACTGAAAAACCAAAAATTTTTAAAAATCTAAAACTTGAAAAACCGGAAAATCAAAAACTGAAAAATCGAAAGGTCGGGAAATCGAAACATGGAAATATTGAAAAATCTACATTTAAAAATTGGAAAATTGAAGAACTGAAAAATCGAAAAAAAATTGATTAGAAGGTTCAGAAATCGAAAAATTGAGAAACCGAAAAGTCGAAATATGGAAAAATTGAAAAATCGAGAAAAATTGATGAATCTAAAAATTGGGAAATCTAAAAGTTGGAAAATTGAAAAATCAAAAAACTGAAACATCGAGAAATAAAAAAATTCCAACCTGAAATCAAGAACAATTGAAAAATCTAAAACTTAAAACACCGATAAACCGAAAAATTGAAAAACCGATAATCACAACATCAAAAAATCGAAAAACTGCAAAATCAAAAATTTTAAAAACCAAAAAATTAAAAAACCGAAGAATGAAAAACTGAGAAGTCGAAAAGTCGTAAGATAGGAAAATCGAAACATCAAAAGACTGAAAAATCTAACATTTAAAAATTAGAAAACTTACAATATAGGGAATTGGAGATTTGAAAAATTGAAATGTCGAGAAATGGAAATATAAAAAAAATCGAAAAAGCAGAAAATCCAGAAATCGAAAAAGTAAAAAACCTTAATGGAGAAATTGAACAGTCGATTTTTCCTTTCTCGGTTTTTAAATTTTAGACTTTCAAATTTTTCAATTTTTCGATTTTTTTAATTTTTTGGTTTCAATTTCTTGACATACTTGTTTTTCATTTTTTTTCTCACTGTTAATATCATACAGTGTATCAAATTTAAGACGTTTTGCTAGTATAAAACACAATTAAAGAATTAGTAAAACCATCTAAATATGTACCAAAAATGTTCACTTATTCATTACAAAATCCGACCAAACAACGACAGAAATGTAAGCAGAATAGAGCACGTGAATGAAAATTTTTACCACTGACCCTACACGCGAACGAAGGAGCTCTCAAGGGCATACGTATGGGGTTACTTGATAACACCCCTTCTCAGTGGATTGGTCTCCGACAAAAAAGGAGGAAAGTATTTTGTCTCGATTCCGATATTAGTTATAAGCGTGATAAAAGTGATAACACCCCCCATGCTAAGTGGCAGCGATTCAGACTTCTACATATTATTCACGTGGTATTTTCTTATCGGTGCGGGTGCTGCGATGGTTGCTTGCGGCATTAACTCGATTCTAGCACATTGGACACCAGTCGAAGAGAGAGGAAGATTGGGTTCTTTGGCTTATTGTGGAACACAGTTCGCTGTTACGTTCCACAGCGAAATTCCCGACAACTTCATCCTAGCAACGAACTTGTGGAACACACCTTTTTACATATACAGTGCTTTGGGATTAATCTGGTCTGTCTCCTTTCTGTTCCTCGGGTCTTCGCACTACCACATTAGAAAGCATGGCATGCATCAATCAGAACTGCAGTATCTCCAGGACAAGCTGCGTAAGATTTTAAATTTGAACGGCTTCGATGTCTCGTTTCAGAACACATAAAAGATTTTAACAGACAACGAGTACCCTGGCTGAAAATAGCGACGTCGGCTCCTTTATGGGCACTAATCATCATTAATATGGGACACATATGGATCTGGACCGCGATGATCACCAACCTTCCTTTCTACTTAAGATACGTGCTGTTCTTCAGCAACGAAAAAACCATGGGCTATGCTTGTCTGGCTTATATGTCTCTGTCTTGTTGTACGTTGATGTGTGGATTTTTCTCAGATTTTTTGACAAGTCGAAAATACATACAGACCAGGACTTTGCGCAAGGTCTACACTACTTTCGGTAACATCAAACAATGTAGAGGTTTTAGCTGAAACAAAAACTTGTAGGTGCTATGGGACCGGCAGTTTTTCTTCTAACGGCTGCCTATACTGGTTGCCATAGGACAGAGGCGGTTTTTATGTTTGTTATAGGGATGTCGTTCATGGGTTTCTACTTCGGTGGTACCAAAATCAACACGTTGGAGATTGCACCAAATTTCAGTGGAACGGTCATTGGTTTGGTGAATATGTTTGAAAGTGTCCCTCTTTTAGTGCTGCCGATAGTGGAACGCATCGTTTCACCCACTGTCAGAATAGACGAGTGTCTAAATCGTCTTCTAATATTAAATTTTTAGAACGTGTTACACGAGAAAAAACTGCTGTTCTGGATACACTTGGCTGTGCTTGCTGTCACAAAT
The DNA here is from genome assembly GCA_022388445.1 of Zophobas atratus. Lineage (NCBI taxonomy): Eukaryota > Metazoa > Arthropoda > Insecta > Coleoptera > Tenebrionidae > Zophobas > Zophobas atratus. Next base: position 5,156,001 of record CM039448.1, read on the forward strand.
ATGTTCTTCACGTTATTTGGGTCTGTGGATGTTCAATCGTGGGATTCTGAGGAGGTTGAGGAAGAACAAGAAATGGAACATTTTTATACGTACCCTACTGCAACTCTCGCACCACGACCTTCTGATTAGCATACCCAATAAATACTTTTGTACCTTCCTTCGTTTAAAACTGATAATTTTAATAAAAACTATCATGAAAAAATAATCAGTTAACGAGATTTTTATTGAGGATATAGGTGCACCTAAACTGAAGCAGTACTGGGATCAGGTAATTTTGATAACGAGATGGCAAACTCGCGTTAGTGATAACAGAACACCGATCAGTACTTTTCTAATTCTTTGCGAGGAAATTATAGTCTGCTGAGGGACTATTCACACTTTTGAAGCAAAAAAAGTACTGTCTAAAAATCGCCGGTACGATTGGGACGAAGCCACCCAATACGCTTTCCACGGAGGTTTTCATACTGATATCCACATGAGTTGCATTATCCTAGTTGTACCATTCGACGAGCAAGCCAAATCAGTACCAATAACATAATCAACGGCATTCTTCGTTTCCTACTTCTGGGGGCTCCATACCATGAAAGTAATCTTGGCTTCTCGTTATGGGTTTCATGGGTACTTGCTACTGTGGCATGAAAGTGAACGCTAGGATTTGCCTCCGAACGTCGTCGGTACTCTCATGGCTAGGAAGTCAGGAAGCAACGGAAAGTGGAGAATGGAGAAGAAGAATAAAGAGGAAAAGTGGGTGCGCAACAATATTTCTGGCACATTCTTAACCTTACATTTAAAACAATATAACTTGATAAGAAAAATTGAGGGAATTTTAATTTAATAGATTTTCATGACCAACCCAAGTCCCTTGGGAACTTGTTTGATCTACAGACCAGAGCGCACTCAGGCCAATGTCGACTCTAAGCGTTCAGAAACGGTTAACCGGTTTCGACAATAATTTCTACGGGAAAGAATTGCTTGATCAGACTTTACTATAATGAATAATCCGGGGTGAATTTTTATCTTCGACATTGAGATTTTTTCGGCATTGCGATTTCTAGCTTTTTCAACTTTCGAATTCTCAATTTTTCGAAATTTTAGTTTATTATTGCATTTTTGGGTTTTATAATGCCTCAATTTTTCAATCTCTCGATTTTCAGTTTTTATATTTCTCAATTTTCCGATGTTTCAATTTTACGTTTTTCCAATTTTTCTCCTCTTAGATTTTACGATTTTTAAATATTTCGAACTTTTTAAGGTTTTGTTTTTTCGACTTCACTTTTTTGAGTTTTTGATTTGTCAATTTGTCAATTGTTTAATTTCTCAGTTTTTTGCTATTTCAGTTTTGAGATTTTTCAGTTTTTCCATTCTTCAGTTTTCCTTTCATTTTTCAATTTTTCGAAATTCTTGTTTTGGGATTTTTTCAATTTCTCAATTTTTCAATTTTTCGATTTTCAATTTTCCGCTGTTTCAGTGTTGTTTCTTAAATTTATCGAATTTGACTTTTATAAACTCCAGTTTTTAGATTTTTCAGTTCTTCAATTCTTCAATTTTACTATTTTTTCGGTTTTTGATTCTTCAATTTTTTATTTTCTCATTTGGATATTTCAGTTTTTTCATTCTTCAATTTTTCATTCAATTTTCAAATTTTCTAAATTTCAGATTATTTATTATTCGATTTTTCGATTTTACAATTTCCCAATTTTTCAAGTTCTCGATTTTCAGATTTCCGATGTTTCAGTTACGTTTTTTCAATTTTTCTCCTCTTCAATTTTACGATTTATAAATATTTCAATTTTTCGATTTTTGACTTTTCTAAATTCTCAATTTTTCCATTTCTTGACTTTCGACTGTTTCGATTTTCCAGTTTTTCAATTCTTCAATTTTTAGATTTTTCAGGTTTCTGATTTTTCAATTTTTGGATTTTTTAGATTCATAATTTCTACGGGAAAGAATTGCTTGATCCGACTTTACTACAATCAATAATCCGCGTTGAATTTTTATCCTCGACATTGAGATTTTTTCGGCTTTGCGATTTCTAGCTTTTTCAACTTTCGAATTCTCAATTTTTCGAAATTTTAGTTTTGGAATTTTTGGATTGTATAATGCCTCAATTTTTCAATCTCTCAAATTTTCAGTTTTTATATTTCTCAATTTTCCGATGTTTCAGTTTTACGTTTTTTTCAATGTTACAATTTTAAATATTTTTTTCAATTTTTGACTTTTATAAACTCTCAATTTTTCGATTTTTCAATTAATGTTTTCCCATTTCTTGATTCTGCAATGTCTCGATTTTTCAGTTTTTCAATTCTTCACTTTTTCGATTTTTCAGGTTTTTTTTCATTTTTCAATTTTACGATTTTCAGTTTCTGATTTCTCAATTTTCCGATGTTTCAATTTTACGTTTTTCCAATTTTTCTCCTCTTAGATTTTAAGATTTTTTCGGCTTTGCGATTTCTAGCTTTTTCAAATTTCGAATTCTCAATTTTTCGAAATTGTAGTTTTGAAATATTTCAGTTTTTCATTTCTTTATTTTTTCGATTTTTCAGGTTTTTGGTTTTTCAATTTTTCCATTTTTTAAGGTTTCGATCTTTCAATTTCATTTTTTTGATTTTTCGGTTTCTCAATTTTTCAATTTTTTACTTTCTCAGTTTTTGGATATTTTAGTTTTGGGGTTTTTCAGTTTTTCGTTCATCTTTCAATTTTTCGAAACTTCAGTTTATTATATTTATATTACCTATTCAATTTTTCGATTTTACTGTTTTTCAAATTCACGATTTTCAATTTTCGATTTTTCAATTTTCTGATGTTTCAATTTTACGTTTTTCCAATTTTTTGCTCTTCAATTTTATAATTTTCAAATATTTTGATTTTTCATTTCTTCATTTTTTTTAAGTTTTTGACTTTTCAATTTTCGAAATTTTTAGGGTTTTGATTTTTCGATTTCACTTTTTTGAATTGATTTCTCAATTTTTCAATTGTTTAATTTCTCAGTTTTTGGATATTTCAGTTTTGAGATTTTTCAGTTTTTCTTTCATTTTTCAATTTTCCGATGTTTCAGTTTTGTTTTTGCAGTTTTTCAAATTTAACTTTTATAAACTCCAGTTTTTTCGATTTTTCATTTCTACAATTCTTCAATTTTACTATTTTTTAGGTTTTTGATTTCTAAATTTTTCAATTTTTTATTTCAGTTTTGAGATTTTTTAGTTTCTCCATTTTTAGGTTTTCGGATTATTTATTATACGATTTTTCGATTTTCCAATTTTCCAATTTTTTAATTTCTCGATTCTCAACTTTCCGCTGTTTCAGTTTTACGTTTTTTCAATTTTTCTCTTATACAATTTTACGATTTTTCGATTTTTGACTTTTCTAAATTCTCAATTTTTCGATTTTTCACCCATTTCTTGACTTTGGACTGTTTCGATTATCCATCTTATAATTCTTCAATTTTTCGATTTTTCAAGTTTCCGATTTTTCAATTTTTCGACTTCACTTTTTTAATTTTCCGGTTTCTCGATTTTTTAGATTCTCAGCTTTTGGACATTTCAGTTTTGGGATTTTTCACTTTTTCCATTGTTCAGTTTTTCTTTCATTTTTCAGTTTTGGGATTTTTCAATATTTCGATTTTTGACTTCTGCATATTTCGATGTGTCGCTTTTTTTACTTTTTTGATTTTTCAGTTTTTCGATTTTTAAATTTTAAACTTCTCGATTTATCGATCTTTTGATTTTTTGGTTTTTCGATGTTTCGATTTTTCAGTTATTTTTGAAGCCGAAAGTCGAAAAATCGAAAGCGACTATCAAAAAATCGAAACATCGAAAAATTGAAAAGTTAAGGAGTCGAAAAATATCGAAAAATCCAAAAGTTAAAAATTGAAAAATTGAAAATTTAAAACTGAAAAAAATCGATAGAGAAAGCGAAAAATTGAAAAATCGGAAAACTGAAAAATCAAAAATTTAAAAATAAGAAAAATGAAATAGAGATATTGAAGAACCGAACAATCGAGAAATCGAAAAATTTAAAATTTAAAAATTTGAAAAATTAAAATATGGAAAAATTGAAGACTGAAAAATTTAAAAATCGGAAAATTGAAATATAAAAAAAATCTAAAAATCGGAATATCCAGAAATCGAAAAGTCGAAATATCGAAAAATTGGACAGTCGAGAAAAATTGAAGTATCTAAAAACCGAAAAATCCCAAAACTAAAACATCAAAAAATTGAGAAATCTAAAAATTGGAAAATTGGAAAATCAAAAAACTGGAACATCGAGTAATTAAAAAATTCCAAACTAAAATCAGGAAAAATCGAAAAATCTAAAACTTGAAAAGTTGAAAAACTGGAAAACCGCGGAATCAAAACATCGAAAAATTGAGTAAACAGAAAATTCGAGACGTCGAAAAATCGGGAAATCGAAAAGTTGAAAATGACAAATTGAAAACTAAAAATTACAAAAAATTTAAAAGTAAAAATCGATAAATTGAAGAATTCCAAAACAGAAATGGCGAAAAATTGGGAAATTGGAAAATTGAAAAATCGAAAGATCCAAAAATTGAAAAAACTCGACAAATCGAGAAATTGAACAGTCGAGAAGTCGAAAAATATCGAAAAATAAAAATATTCTAAAATGGAAAAATCCGAAAGTTAAAAAATGAAAAATTTAAAATTTTAAAAATATCGATAAATAGAGAAGTCGAAAAATTGAAAAATCGAAAAACTAAAAAATCTGAAATTTTAAAAATCGAAAAATAAAAAATCAAGAACGCAAAAACATCAAAAAACTGAAAAATCTACCATTTAATAATTTGAAAAATTAAGACAGAAATATTGAAGAACTGAAAAATCGAAAAATCGAGAAATCGAGAAATTGAAATACCAAAAAATCGATAAAAGCAGAAAATCCAAAAATCGAGAAAGTGAAAAATGAAAAAAAACTAAAGAAGCTTAAATCTGAAAAATCCCGAAACTACAACATCAAAAAATTGATTAATCTAAAAATTAGAAAATTAAAAAACCGGAAAATCAAAAAGAACTAAATTTAAAAAATCGAAAATTTGAAAAATTGGAAAATTGGGGAGTCAAAAAACCAAAAGGGGATAAATTGAAGAATTTCAAAACTGTAAAGCGAGAAATCAAAAAATCGAAATATCCAAAAATTGAAAAACTGAAACATCGAGTATTAGAGAAATTGAAAAGTCGATTTTTTCTTTCTCGGTTTTTAGATTTTCAAATTTTTTAATTTTTCGATTTTCCAAAACATAAAATAATCATTTTTTTCCGAAAAAAATAGTTGCATTTCAAAATTGAGTGAAACATGTGACATGTCATATTATATTTGTAAATAAAACCAGGTAAATGTCTACCAAAAATATTCACTTATTCATTTTAAAATCCGATCAAACAACGATTTCTCGCAGAAATTGTAGTCCAAACGCTTAGAGTCGACACTTGCTTGAACGCGCTCTGGTCTGTAGCTCAAACAAGTTCTCAAGTCTCGATTATTTTTTAATATCGCAGTGGCATAGCGTCTTGACAAGAATTTATTTTATGTCAGTTTATCATCAGTTTATCTCCACATTCATCTGAAATTTGCAGTATGCCACTGAATTTAACGCGATGTAAATGTACCGTCATTCCTTATCGTTACGTAACAGCGTTCCTACTCGGCACCGCCACCATTGTTTACTTCCTCATGTTTGTCAGCTTCATGAGAGCTTTTAGACACCTGCATCCAAAGAGCCCGTACTACAACAGCAGTTATAGTATTAACTGCACATTCGACAGAAATGTAAGCAGAATAGAGCACGTGAATGAAAATTTTTACCACTGGCCCTCCACGCGCACGAGGGAGCTCTCAAGGGCATACGTATGGGGTTACTTGATAACACCCCTTCTCAGCGGATTGGTCTCCGACAGAAAAGGAGGAAAATATTTTGTCTCGATTCCGATATTAGTTATAAGCGTGATAGAAGTGATAGCACCCTCCATGCTAAGTGGCAGCGATTCAGACTTCTACATATTATTCACGTGGTATTTTCTTATCGGTGCGGGTGCTGCGATGGTTGCTTGCGGCATTAACTCGATTCTAGCACATTGGACACCAGTCGAAGAGAGAGGAAGATTGGGTTCTTTGGCTTATTGTGGAACACAGTTCGCTGTTACGTTCCACAGCGAAATTCCCGACAACTTCATCCTAGCAACGAACTTGTGGAACACACCTTTTTACATATACAGTGCTTTGGGATTAATCTGGTCTGTCTCCTTTCTGTTCCTCGGATCTTCGCACTACCACATTAGAAAGCATGGCATGCATCAATCAGAACTGCAGTATCTCCAGGACAAGCTGCGTAAGATTTTAAATTTGAACGGCTTCGATGTCTCGTTTCAGAACACATAAAAGATTTTAACAGACAACGAGTACCCTGGCTGAAAATAGCGACGTCGGGTCCTTTATGGGCACTAATCATCATTAATATGGGACACATATGGATCTGGACCGCGATGATCACCAACCTTCCTTTCTATTTAAGATACGTGCTGTTCTTCAGCAACGAAAAAACCATGGGCTATGCTTGTCTGGCTTATATGTCTCTGTCTTGTTGTACGTTGATGTGTGGATTTTTCTCAGATTTTTTGACAAGTCGAAAATACATACAGACCAGGACTTTGCGCAAGGTCTACACTACTTTCGGTAACATCAAGCAATGTAGAGGTTTTAGCTGAAACAAAAACTTGTAGGTGCTATGGGACCGGCAGTTTTTCTTCTAACGGCTGCCTATACTGGTTGCCATAGGACAGAGGCGGTTTTTATGTTTGTTATAGGGATGTCGTTCATGGGTTTCTACTTCGGTGGTACCAAAATCAACACGTTGGAGCTTGCACCAAATTTCAGTGGAACGGTTATTGGTTTGGTGAATATGTTTGAAAGTGTCCCTCTTTTAGTGCTGCCGATAGTGGAACGCATCGTTTCACCCACTGTCAGAATAGACGAGTGTCTAAATCGTCTTCTAATATTAAATTTTTAGAACGTGTTACACGAGAAAAAACTGCTATTCTGGATACACTTGGCTGTGCTTGCTGTCACAAATATGTTCTTCACGTTATTTGGGTCTGTGGATGTTCAATCGTGGGATTCTGAGGAGGTTGAGGAAGAACAAGAAATGGAACATTTTTATTCGTATCCTACTGCAACTCTCGCACCACGACCTTCTGATTAGCATACCCAATAAATACTTTTGTACCTTCCTTCGTTTAAAACTGATAATTTTAATAAAAACTATCATGAAAAAATAATCAGTTAACGAGATTTTTATTGAGGATATAGGTGCACCTAAACTGAAGCAGTACTGGGATCAGGTAATTTTGATAACGAGATGGCAAACTCGCGTTAGTGATAACAGAACACCGATCAGTACTTTTCTAATTCTTTGCGAGGAAATTATAGTCTGCTGAGGGACTATTCACACTTTTGAAGCAAAAAAAGTACTGTCTAAACATCGCCGGTACGATTGGGACGAAGCCACCCAATACGCTTTCCACGGAGGTTTTCATACTGATATCCACATGAGTTGCATTATCCTAGTTGTACCATTAGACGAGCAAGCCAAATCAGTACCAATAACATAATCAACGGCATTCTTCGTTTCCTACTTCTGGGGGCTCCATACCATGAAAGTAATCTTGGCTTCTCGTTATGGGTTTCATGGGTACTTGCTACTGTGGCATGAAAGTGAACGCTAGGATTTGCCTCCGAACGTCGTCGGTACTCTCATGGCTAGGAAGTCAGGAAGCAACGGAAAGTGGAGAATGGAGAAGAAGAATAAAGAGGAAAAGTGGGTGCGCAACAATATTTCTGGCACATTCTTAACCTTACATTTAAAACAATATAACTTGATAAGAAAAATTGAGGGAATTTTAATTTAATAGATTTTCATGACCAACCCAAGTCCCTTGGGAACTTGTTTGATCTACAGACCAGAGCGCACTCAGGCCAATGTCGACTCTAAGCGTTCAGAAACGGTTAACCGGTTTCGATCATAATTTCTACGGGAAAGAATTGCTTGATCAGACTTTACTATAATGAATAATCCGGGGTGAATTTTTATCTTCGACATTGAGATTTTTTCGGCTTTGCGATTTCTAGCTTTTTCAACTTTCGAATTCTCAATTTTTCGAAATTTTAGTTTATTATTGCATTTTTGGGTTTTATAATGCCTCAATTTTTCAATCTCTCGATTTTCAGTTTTTATATTTCTCAATTTTCCGATGTTTCAATTTTACGTTTTTCCAATTTTTCTCCTCTTAGATTTTACGATTTTTAAATATTTCGAACTTTTTAACGTTTTGTTTTTTCGACTTCACTTTTTTGAGTTTTTGATTTGTCAATTTGTCAATTGTTTAATTTCTCAGTTTTTTGCTATTTCAGTTTTGAGATTTTTCAGTTTTTCCATTCTTCAGTTTTCCTTTCATTTTTCAATTTTTCGAAATTCTTGTTTTGGGATTTTTTCAATTTCTCAATTTTTCAATTTTTCGATTTTCAATTTTCCGCTGTTTCAGTGTTGTTTCTTAAATTTATCGAATTTGACTTTTATAAACTCCAGTTTTTAGATTTTTCAGTTCTTCAATTCTTCAATTTTACTATTTTTTCGGTTTTTGATTCTTCAATTTTTTATTTTCTCATTTGGATATTTCAGTTTTTTCATTCTTCAATTTTTCATTCAATTTTCAAATTTTCTAAATTTCAGATTATTTATTATTCGATTTTTCGATTTTACAATTTCCCAATTTTTCAAGTTCTCGATTTTCAGATTTCCGATGTTTCAGTTACGTTTTTTTCAATTTTTCTCCTCTTCAATTTTACGATTTATAAATATTTCAATTTTTCGATTTTTGACTTTTCTAAATTCTCAATTTTTCCATTTCTTGACTTTCGACTGTTTCGATTTTCCAGTTTTTCAATTCTTCAATTTTTAGATTTTTCAGGTTTCTGATTTTTCAATTTTTGGATTTTTTAGATTCATAATTTCTACGGGAAAGAATTGCTTGATCCGACTTTACTACAATCAATAATCCGCGTTGAATTTTTATCCTCGACATTGAGATTTTTTCGGCTTTGCGATTTCTAGCTTTTTCAACTTTCGAATTCTCAATTTTTCGAAATTTTAGTTTTGGAATTTTTGGATTGTATAATGCCTCAATTTTTCAATCTCTCAAATTTTCAGTTTTTATATTTCTCAATTTTCCGATGTTTCAGTTTTACGTTTTTTCAATGTTACAATTTTAAATATTTTTTTCAATTTTTGACTTTTATAAACTCTCAATTTTTCGATTTTTCAATTAATGTTTTCCCATTTCTTGATTCTGCAATGTCTCGATTTTTCAGTTTTTCAATTCTTCACTTTTTCGATTTTTCAGGTTTTTTTTCATTTTTCAATTTTACGATTTTCAGTTTCTGATTTCTCAATTTTCCGATGTTTCAATTTTACGTTTTTCCAATTTTTTCCTCTTAGATTTTAAGATTTTTTCGGCTTTGCGATTTCTAGCTTTTTCAAATTTCGAATTCTCAATTTTTCGAAATTGTAGTTTTGAAATATTTCAGTTTTTCATTTCTTTATTTTTTCGATTTTTCAGGTTTTTGGTTTTTCAATTTTTCCATTTTTTAAGGTTTCGATCTTTCAATTTCATTTTTTTGATTTTTCGGTTTCTCAATTTTTCAATTTTTTACTTTCTCAGTTTTTGGATATTTTAGTTTTGGGGTTTTTCAGTTTTTCGTTCATCTTTCAATTTTTCGAAACTTCAGGTTATTATATTTATATTACCTATTCAATTTTTCGATTTTACTGTTTTTCAAATTCACGATTTTCAATTTTCGATTTTTCAATTTTCTGATGTTTCAATTTTACGTTTTTCCAATTTTTTGCTCTTCAATTTTATAATTTTCAAATATTTTGATTTTTCATTTCTTCATTTTTTTTAAGTTTTTGACTTTTCAATTTTCGAAATTTTTAGGGTTTTGATTTTTCGATTTCACTTTTTTGAATTGATTTCTCAATTTTTCAATTGTTTAATTTCTCAGTTTTTGGATATTTCAGTTTTGAGATTTTTCAGTTTTTCTTTCATTTTTCAATTTTCCGATGTTTCAGTTTTATGTTTTTGCAGTTTTTCAAATTTAACTTTTATAAACTCCAGTTTTTCGATTTTTCATTTCTACAATTCTTCAATTTTACTATTTTTTAGGTTTTTGATTTCTAAATTTTTCAATTTTTTATTTCAGTTTTGAGATTTTTTAGTTTCTCCATTTTTAGGTTTTCGGATTATTTATTATACGATTTTTCGATTTTACAATTTTCCAATTTTTTAATTTCTCGATTCTCAACTTTCCGCTGTTTCAGTTTTACGTTTTTTCAATTTTTCTCTTATACAATTTTACGATTTTTCGATTTTTGACTTTTCTAAATTCTCAATTTTTCGATTTTTCACCCATTTCTTGACTTTGGACTGTTTCGATTATCCATCTTATAATTCTTCAATTTTTCGATTTTTCAAGTTTCCGATTTTTCAATTTTTCGACTTCACTTTTTTAATTTTCCGGTTTCTCGATTTTTTAGATTCTCAGCTTTTGGACATTTCAGTTTTGGGATTTTTCACTTTTTCCATTGTTCAGTTTTTCTTTCATTTTTCAGTTTTGGGATTTTTCAATATTTCGATTTTTGACTTCTGCATATTTCGATGTGTCGCTTTTTTTACTTTTTTGATTTTTCAGTTTTTCGATTTTTAAATTTTAAACTTCTCGATTTATCGATCTTTTGATTTTTTGATTTCTTGGTTTTTCGATGTTTCGATTTTTCAGTTATTTTTGAAGCCGAAAGTCGAAAAATCGAAAGCGACTATCAAAAAATCGAAACATCGAAAAATTGAAAAGTCAAGGAGTCGAAAAATATCGAAAAATCCAAAAGTTAAAAATTGAAAAATTGAAAATTTAAAACTGAAAAAAATCGATAGAGAAAGCGAAAAATTGAAAAATCGGAAAACTGAAAAATCAAAAATTTAAAAATAAGAAAAATGAAATAGAGATATTGAAGAACCGAACAATCGAGAAATCGAAAAATTTAAAATTTAAAAATTTGAAAAATTAAAATATGGAAAAATTGAAGACTGAAAAATTTAAAAATCGGAAAATTGAAATATAAAAAAAAATCTAAAAATCGGAATATCCAGAAATCGAAAAAGTCGAAATATCGAAAAATTGGACAGTCGAGAAAAATTGAAGTATGTAAAAACCGAAAAATCCCAAGACTAAAACATCAAAAAATTGAGAAATCTAAAAATTGGAAAATTGGAAAATCAAAAAACTGGAACATCGAGAAATTAAAAAATTCCAAACTAAAATCAGGAAAAATCGAAAAATCTAAAACTTGAAAAGTTGAAAAACTGGAAAACCGCGGAATCAAAACATCGAAAAATTGAATAAACAGAAAATTCGAGACGTCGAAAAATCGGGGAATCGAAAAGTTGAAAATGACAAATTGAAAACTAAAAATTACAAAAAATTTAAAAGTAAAAATCGATAAATTGAAGAATTCCAAAACAGAAATGGCGAAAAATTGGGAAATTGGAAAATTGAAAAATCGAAAGATCCAAAAATTGAAAAAACTCGACAAATCGAGAAATTGAACAGTCGAGAAGTCGAAAAATATCGAAAAATAAAAATATTCTAAAATGGAAAAATCCGAAAGTTAAAAAATGAAAAATTTAAAATTTTAAAAATATCGATAAATAGAGAAGTCGAAAAATTGAAAAATCGAAAAACTAAAAAATCTGAAATTTTAAAAATCGAAAAATAAAAAATCAAGAACGCAAAAACATCAAAAAACTGAAAAATCTACCATTTAATAATTTGAAAAATTAAGACAGAAATATTGAAGAACTGAAAAATCGAAAAATCGAGAAATCGAGAAATTGAAATACCAAAAAATCGAGAAAGTGAAAAATGAAAAAAAACTAAAGAAGCTTAAATCTGAAAAATCCCGAAACTAAAACATCAAAAAATTGATTAATCTAAAAATTAGAAAATTAAAAAAACGGAAAATCAAAAAGAACTAAATTTAAAAAATCGAAAATTTGAAAAATTGGAAAATTGGGGAGTCAAAAAACCTAAAGAGGATAAATTGAAGAATTTCAAAACTGTAAAGCGAGAAATCAAAAATCGAAATATCCAAAAATTGAAAAACTGAAACATCGAGTATTAGAGAAATTGAAAAGTCGATTTTTTCTTTCTCGGTGTTAGATATGTTAGATATCTAGTATGTTCAGAGACTTACTTTTGTCATGTAAAATAAAGAGTTACAGAAATTAAATATATTAGAGAACACTCCAATTTGTAAAGACCGTACCGTTTTCTATACAAACATAACAAATATTGGCGACGAGGATGCCGAATGAAGCTACGACGAGGATGTTGAATGAAACTGCTCCAAGTAATACTTTCAAAGCTACTTTAAATATTGAACCTTTTCGACCTTCAATGAATTGGCTGAATTGGATTAGAAGATTAAAAGGTGATTTCAAACTTTTTCAAGTTAAAGACGTGGATTACGCTCCGGGATTATTACATTATATTGGACATGAAGCATTTGATGTCATTTGTGACAAATGCTCGCCTGACGATTCGTACAACAAATCATTTGAGGAAATAATACAAATACTACAAGAATTTTACGCACCGAAACCGTTAGAAATTGCCGAGAATTATCGTTTTCATCAGCGTAACCAAATGGAGGGAGAATCATTACAAGATTACGTTGTGGCGATTCAGAAATTAGCGATAAACTGTAATTTTGGAGAATATTTGAAAACTGCGTTAAGAAATAAGTTCGTTTTCGGTCTAAAAAGTAATAGAATTCGCTGCAGACTATTGGAGATGGACAAATTAACATTTGACGATGCAGTGAAAATAGCCCATGCGATGGAAATGTCAGAAAAAGATGCAAATAAAGAAATACTAAATACATCAATGAACTATGTTACACTTAGAGAAAAGAAGAAAGGTGGTACGAAAAATACGTCTAGAACTTCTTCTATACTAGAGGAGAGTACGAAGACAAAAAAATTACAATCCATTCAACCGAAGTTTACGTCGCGAAATTCTAATTCCAATATTAAATATTACAGGTGTGGAGGAAACCATCTAGCTTCAAATTGTCAATTACCTAAGAATACAAAGTGCAGATTTTGTGGGACCCTTGGTCACATCCAAAAAGTTTGTTTTAAGCGAATAAATAATAGTAACGAAATTGGTGCAGTACCAACTCACCAGGTGGAAGCAGAGGAGGAAATAAATCAATTAGACCATACTCACTTTAGAGATAAGTACACAATTTCTTTAAATATTAGTGGGAAATGGATTAAATTTGAAATTGATTCAGGTAGTGCTGTCACAGTTATGTCAAAATTACAATTCAAAAAATGTTTCCAAATACGACCATTAATAGTACCGTTACAAAATTATTTACTTTCTGTAATACTGAAGTAACGACTGAGGGATACGCAAATGTTATTGTCAACCACAAAAATCAACAATATAATTTAAATATCTATCTTACTGATACAAATAAAATGCCTTTACTTGGTCGAGAGTGGATTAGACAATTACAATTGTTAAAATTAGACACCTTACATACAATTGACGTTCATAAGGAAGAAATAGATTCCCGAGTACAATTTTTGTTAGAAAAATACAATTCAATTACAGAGACAAAATTAGCAAAAATTACAGGGATACAAGCAAGGTTAACATTAAAATCTAATACGGTTCCAGTTTATATTAAAGCTCGTCCAATTCCATTTAAACTTAAACAGTTAGTAGAAAATGAAATAGATAAGTTAGTTGAGGAAGGGGTTTTGATTAAAGTTAATACATCAGATTGGGCTACACCCATCGTTCCGATTTTAAAAAGTAATAATACCGTTAGAATTTGTGGGGACTTTAAAGTTACATTAAATCCACATTTGATAGTAGATGATCATCCATTACCTACAACCGATGAATTATTTGCTACTATGGCAGGGGGTAAAAAATTCACAAAAATTGACTTAAAACAAGCTTATTTACAATTAGAACTTAGACCGGAAGACCAACATTTACTTACAATTAACACACACAAAGGACTATTTCAATGTACAAGATTATTGTTTGGTATTGCCAGTGCCCCAGCTATTTGGCAAAGGGAGATGGAAAATATCCTAAATGGCATACCGGGAGTTTCAGTTTTCCTTGATGATATTAGAATTACTGGTCCTGACGATTTGATCCATATACAAAGATTAGAAGAAGTATTAAAAAGACTTCATAAATATAATATAAAAATTAACACCGATAAATGTGAATTTTTTAAAAAAGAAATAAATTATTGTGGATATAAGATCGATGAAAAGGGAATACACAAATGTAAAAATAAAATTGATGCTATCGATAAAATGCCCAGACCTGCAAATAAAAGTGAATTGCGTTCTTTTATTGGAATGATTAATTATTATGGAAAATTTATAAAAAACCTAAGTACGATTTTATACCCTTTAAATCAATTATTACGAGAAAATGTTTCATTCACGTGGTCAAAAGAATGTGAAGAAGCATATTTATTAGCAAAGGAAGAATTTAAATCCGACACAATTTTAGCACATTACGATTCTAATTTACCACTTACAGTGGCTACAGATGCAAGTTCATATGGTGTAGGAGCTGTACTTTCACAAATACAGCCAGATGGTTCAGAAAGAGTTATACAGTACGCATCTCAAACACTAAACGATACACAAAAAAAATATTCACAAATCGATAAAGAAGCTTACGGTATAATATTTGCAATAAAAAAATTTCATCAATACTTATACGGAAATAAATTCATATTAATTACAGACCATCAACCATTAGTTCAAATTTTCTCTCCAACCAAACCTTTACCAATTTACAGCGCAATGAGAATGCAACATTATGCCTTATTCCTACAAGGATTTAATTACGATATTAAATACAGAAATACGAAAAATCATTCAAATGCTGATTGCCTTTCCAGACTTCCACAATCACATACGCGAGAATCACAATTTGATGTAGTAGATGTTTTTCAAATACAAACGATAGAGACGTTACCAGTAAATATCGCTGAACTACAAAAAGAATCAGTGAGGGATAAGGAATTAAGTACAGTGATAAACAAATTACAAAAAGGTGAACTAAAAGAATCTATGTTATTTAATATAGACATAAAAGAATTTAGTGTACAACAAAATATTTTATTACGAGGACACCGAGTAGTTTTACCAAGGACACTACGAAATCGCGTGTTACAAGAATTACATTTGGGGCATTTTGGCATCGTGAAAACGAAGGCCTTAGCTCGCAGTTATTGTTGGTGGCCAAATATCGATCGCGATATTGAGAATCTTATTAAAAACTGTAACGCTTGTCAACAAGTTCGTAATAACCCAAAAAAAGTAGAAAATCACATTTGGGAACCGGCTAGTGCTCCATTTGAGAGAGTACATTTCGATTTCGCAGGACCTTTCCATAATAAATATTTCGCAATTTTAATTGACGCATACTCAAAATTTCCATTTGTAAGAATATTATCAGATATTACAACACTGAGTACAATAAAATTTTGCAGAGAAATTTTTGCAACATTTGGAATACCCCAAGTTTTTGTGAGTGATAATGGTACACAATTATGTTCACATGAATTTAATAAATTCCTTTTTAGTAACAATATTATTCATAAAAGAATAGCGCCGTTCAATCCTGCAACTAACGGACAAGTAGAAAGATTTGTACAAAGTCTGAAGAAAAGTCTAGTTAGTTTAAATATAGATTCCCAAAATACAGATGAGGTAAATCTACAAAGAATGCTAATGCATTACAGAATTACACCACATAGTACAACTAATAAAAGTCTTTCAGAATTATTGTTCGGTAGACAAATTCGAAACAGATTTGATTTAATATTACCAAATGCAATTCCAACGAAAATAAGTAATGTTAACAAAAATAATAAAATTAGAACTGTATCAGTAGGTGATAGAGTACAGTGTAGAAATTATACGTCAAAACAAAGATGGTGTGTAGGAAAAGTTGTTAAAAGATTAGGAAAATTACACTATTTGATTCAGCTAGACGATAATCGTACCTGGAAACGTCACATTAATCAAATTATTAAATTGCCTTTAAATGATAATCAAAAAGTCCATTTCGACACAGTGTTCTCGAGAAACAATGTACCGCCAAGTAACCAAGTTGATAACTACAATTCACCTATGCTTACACCTGGTATACCTGATGGAAGAACGTTACCAAGGTTTCCAAATTCAAATAATCATAATGTTCCGAATGAAACTAGACAGGTTTCTGAAGTAACCAATGTTACATTTAGCCAAGATATTGTAACCAGTCCGGAACCAACGCCGGTAGTTAGTCAACCCAGCATTCCACAAATAGTCGCAGAAACGAGGCCCAAAAGATGGAATAGAGGTTGCTTACCAAGAAGATTATTAGATTTCGAAGTAGGAAAGTAGAAGTGAAGAAAGTTGGGAATTTGAAGTTGTCCTGACAGGAGAGGGTGTTAGATATGTTAGATATCTAGTATGTTTAGAGACTTACTTTTGTCATGTAAAATAAAGAGTTACAGAAATTAAATATATTAGAGAACACTCCAATTTGTAAAGACCGTACCGTTTTCTATACAAACATAACACTCGGTTTTTAGATTTTCAAATTTTTTAATTTTTCGATTTTCCAAAACATAAAATAATCATTTTTTTCCGAAAAAAATAGTTGCATTTCAAAATTGAGTGAAACATGTGACATGTCATATTATATTTGTAAATAAAACCAGGTAAATGTCTACCAAAAATATTCACTTATTCATTTTAAAATCCGATCAAACAACGATTTCTCGCAGAAATTGTAGTCCAAACGCTTAGAGTCGACACTTGCTTGAACGCGCTCTGGTCTGTAGCTCAAACAAGTTCTCAAGTCTCGATTATTTTTTAATATCGCAGTGGCATAGCGTGTTGACAAGAATTTGTTTTATGTCAGTTTATCATCAGTTTATCTCCACATTCATCTGAAATTTGCAGTATGCCACTGAATTTAACGCGATGTAAATGTACCGTCATTCCTTATCGTTACGTAACAGCGTTCCTACTCGGCACCGCCACCATTGTTTACTTCCTCATGTTTGTCAGCTTCATGAGAGCTTTTAGACACCTGCATCCAAAGCACCCGTACTACAACAGCAGTTATAGTATTAACTGCAGATTCGACAGAAATGTAAGCAGAATAGAGCACGTGAATGAAAATTTTTACCACTGGCCCTCCACGCGCACGAGGGAGCTCTCAAGGGCATACGTATGGGGTTACTTGATAATACCCCTTCTCAGCGGATTGGTCTCCGACAGAAAAGGAGGAAAATATTTTGTCTCGATTCCGATATTAGTTATAAGTGTGATAGAAGTGATAGCACCCCCATGCTAAGTGGCAGCGATTCAGACTTCTACATATTATTCACGTGGTATTTTCTTATTGGTGCGGGTGCTGCGATGGTTGCTTGCGGCATTAACTCGATTCTAGCACATTGGACACCAGTCGAAGAGAGAGGAAGATTGGGTTCTTTGGCTTATTGTGGAACACAGTTCGCTGTTACGTTCCACAGCGAAATTACCGACAACTTCATCCTGGCAACGAACTTGTGGAACACACCTTTTTACATATATAGTGCTTTGGGGTTAATCTGGTTTGTCTTCTTTATGTTCTACGGGTCTTCCTACTACTCCAGTAAGAGCCACAGGATGCATCAGAAAGAACTGCAGTATCTCCAGGAAAAACTGCGTAAGATTTTGAAATTTGTACGGCTTCAATGTTTCGTTTCAGAACACGTAACAAATTTTGACAGAAAACGAGTACCCTGGTTGAAAATAGTGACGTCGATTCCTTTATGGGCACTAATCATCGTTAATATGGGACACGTATGGATCTGGAACGTGATGATCTCAAACCTTCCTTTCTACTTAAGATACGTGCTGTTCTTCAGCAACGAAAAATCCATGGGCTATACTTGTCTCGCTTATATGTCTCTGTCTTGTTCTACGTTGATATGTGGATTTTTCGCAGATTTTGTGATAAATCGAAAATACATACATACCAGGACTTTGCGCAAGGTCTACACTACTTTCGGTAACATCAAGCAATGTAGAGGTTTTAGCTGAAACAAAAACTTGTAGGTGCCATGGGACCGGCAGTTTTTCTTCTAACGGCTGCCTATACTGGCTGCCATAGGACAGAGGCGATTTTTATGTTTGCTATAGGGATGTCCTTCATGGGTTTCTACTTCAGTGGTACCAGAATCAACACGTTGGAGCTTGCACCAAATTTCAGTGGAACCGTTATTGGTTTGATGACTATGTTTGAGTGTATACCTATTTTACTGTTGCCGAAAATGGAACACATTGTTGCACCCACTGTCAGTATAGGCGAATGTCTAAATCGTCTTTTAATATTAAACTTTTAGAACGTGATAGAGGAGAAAAAAATGCTGTTCTGGATACATTTGGCTGTGCTTGCTGCCACAAATATCGTGTTTACGATATTTGGGTCTGCGGATGTTCAGTCGTGGGATTCTGAGGAGGGTGAGGAAGAACTAGAAATGGAAAGTACAACAGCGTTACCACGACATCCCTAGTAGCACGCCCAATAGACACTTCTGTACATTTCTTCTCTTATCTTATTCTGTTATCTACTGTATCTGTTGGTTAATAGTTACTAGCAAATTTCTATGAAACTAAGAAAAGTAAAAAAAATACTTCAAATAAAAAGGTTCTTTGATCCGGACTTTGTCTACTAGTAAAATACTGTACTCGTCATTACTTGTTCATACCATTTGGAGGCCCCGGAGGGATAGCCTTTTTCCCTTTGATTGTGACAATATTCAAAACATGGAGAAGATCATAAGAACCCTGGATCTACACAGAACCTCATTTACCAAGATTTTCGATACAACGAATGAACTTCTCACTAAAGAAAATCCAGACATGAATCAAGTAAGAAGCAATAGTTAAGTATAACTTTTCCTGCAGAGACATTCATAAGCAAGCAATAGTCCCGCCCACCCACCCGTTCTTCTTTCCAGTGATTATTCTTAATATTGTTCAGTCATTTACCAAAATCAGTCTTATCTTAACAAATACTAGACCCGCCCACCCGCCCTCTATTTTCTTAGAGGATATGTCGTTTGCCACAATCAGTCTTATTTTAGCAAGTAGTAGCCCGCCCACCCAGTCTGTATTTTCTCAAAGACTATGTCGTTTATCAAAATCTATCTTATCTTAGCAGTTACTAGCCCGTCCACTCACTGTAACAATTTTATATCTCTTCGATTGTGACCTACCTTTCATTCGAACTACTTTGACAAAATGAATCACTGAAATAGAGGCCCTTTGAATTATATGTTCTTTTGTAAAATGAGAATGGGAACTAATAGAACGTAGGCTGTTAAAAAAAAGCGTTAATCGTGATTTTTTTGTTCTACTATATTTGCGATAACAAAAATGATTTATTTCTTATGTCTGAAGAAAAAAAAATAGAGAACGGGTGGGTGGGCGGGGCTAAGTTTAAATTTTTCGTTCAGAATCTTTTATAAAAATCAATAAGCCCACCCACCCACCCCCTCTTCATTCCGTGATTACTCTTAATACTGTTCAGTCATTTACCAAAATCAGTTTTATCTTAACAAGTACTAGCCCCCCCCTCCCCCACACACACACACTGTTCTCATTCTAACGATTTTATCTCTCTTCAATTGAGATCCACTTTCCATTTGAACTAGACAAAATGAATCCCTGAAATGGGTGTGGGGGGGTGGGTGGGCTTTTGTAAACAGAGAATGGAAACTAACCGAAAGTAGGCTGTTAAAAAAAATGTTAATCGTGAAATTTACCAAAATCGGTCTTATCTTAACAGCTACTAGCCCCGCCCACCCGCCCTCTACTTTTTTAGAGGATATGTCGTTTGCCATAATCAGTCTTGTCTTAGCAAGTATTAGCCCCGCCAACCCACCCCTTGTTCGTTCCAGTGACTACTCTTAATATTGTTCAGTCCTATCTTAGCAAGTTTTAGCCCCGCCCACCCACCCGTTTTTTCTTAGGGGATATGTGATTTGCCAAAATCAATCTTTTCTTAACAAGTACTATCCCCGCCCACCCGCCCTCCCTTTTCTTAGAAGGTATGTCGTTTTACACTGTCAGTCTTATCTTAGCAGGTACTAGCCCCTCCCACCCACCCTTTATTTTCTTAGAAAGTACGTCATTTACCAAAATCAATCTTATCTTAGCAGCTACTAGCCCCACCCACACATACTGTTCTCATTCTAACGATTTTATCTCTCTTCAATTGAGATCCACTTTTTATTCGGAGTAGACTAAATGAATCACTGAAATATAGGCCGGGTGGGTGGGCGGGGTGAATTATATGTTCTTTTGTAAAGTGAGAATGGGAACTAATAGAACGTCGGCTGTTAAAAAAAACCTTAATCGTGATCTTTTTGTTGTACTACTTATTTGCTATAACATTTATTTCTATATATTATATATATTATAAAACAAAATAGAGAACGGGTGGGTGGGCGGGGCTAAGTTTAAAATATGTTGGCTAGTATTTGTTTAAAATATTTAAACAAATACTAGCCATGCCCACTGGTCCTCTACCATAGATGTTTCATTGTACTTTCGGTGCGAGGGAAGTTCTGTACCCAAGTAAGTAGTAATAATAATTAATCAATAGTTAATTAGTAAAGTAATAACACAATAAGAAAGACAAATTTGAATGTCCAGACTAGGTATAGTCCCGTAAATACTCTAAGGTTATATGACCTCAGTAAACCTAATAATGGAAAAATATATTCCCTGTGCGGCTGGTCACCGGTACGAGTCTCCCGTCATAAATCAAGGATTTGTCCCGATATCTTGCCAACCAACACAGATCCGATTTCATCTAGATTGCTTATTTGTATCTACATTTTTTATTGCTTTAAAAAAGTACAAACGAATGGAACTAGACACTGAACAACTGGAAGAATTAAACGCAGATTGAATTACCTACCAACAACCCCATTAGTCTGTTAACATGAAACTTCAGAAATGGATTTGTATTATGTTAGTTTCTAAAGTTCAACCATTTTTCGGGAAAGGTTTTATTTATTTACAAATGTAACATATAGATTTCAAAAACAATACTGCAATGTCGACTTCACAGTACACTAATTTTATAACAGCTATAATATGTATAACCTTAGAGTATTTGGGACACTATACAACATATTTCTTTCTATACTGATTTAGTAACTGTTCAAGTAAATCACAAAATAATAGGTGTAGTTATCTTTCCACAACAAGCAACTTAAAAGTTCTCGCTAACATTGCTCTTAGAGCTAAAAATTATCATTTATAAATTCCGTTATCAAGTTGCCAACGGAGTTGATGTTCAACTTTTGACGTATTTAAAGGGGTTGTAGAAGAAGAGTGAAAATTTTAAGTTGATTACTAAAAAAGTCTACACATATTAAGAAACAATTAGTTTCATGTTGTGAAAAGAAGTCTACACATATTAAAACAAAAGGGTAAAATGTAGGCCCGCCCACCCGCCCTATCTCAGTTGTGATGATTTTTTTTATGCGCCGTGAACCAAGGGGTGGAGCTTAACTGCAAAATACTTATTTCTTACATGAAATTAAAAAAATGTTTTTGAAAATCGTGTTGTTCAAATAATTCTATGGAAATACACATGCATATTAAGAATCAAAGGCAAAATATAAAATGTTTTTATATTGTTATTTATCGTAAAGAGATAAGGATTTTACAGTGAAACTCCGCCCCCTTGGCTCACGACGAATAAAAAAGATCATCAGAATTAAGACGGGTGGGTGGGCGGGGCTACATTTTGCCTTTTATAAATGACAAGTCTGCACATATTAAAACAAAAAGGCAAAATTTAAGCCCGCCCACCCGCCCTATCTCTCTATTGTGATGATTTTTTTCATTCGCCGTAAATCAAGGGGGCGAAGATCAACTGCAAAATACTTATTTCTTTACAGGAAATTAAAAACATGTTTTGAAGTCTTGAGTTGTTCAAAGAATTTTATGTTTATTAAGACAAAAAGGCAAAATATAGTCCTCGAACAGAAAATGCAGAATATTAGTCAGTTAGATCAGAGATACCTCGACTTGTTACTTGATTGTTTTTTCTTTTTTCGTATAAATGTCATCACGGGACCAAAATGTTTCGGTTCAAAGTTCCAGTGTACAACGTTTTTCGCGAATCAAGGACCAATTTAAATCTATTGGGTATATTCGTTATCGTTACATAATATCGGCTTTACTCGGAACTGGGGGTTTGATTTTCTACCTCTCGGTTGCCTCTTTTCCCAGAGCCTTCAGACACCTTCACCCAATAGGCGCAAACTATAACCCCAATTACAGCTCTGAATGCAAATTCCTAAAACGTGTGAGTAAAGTGGAGCACGTGAACGAAAAATTCTACTCATGGACACGCGAAACTCATCAACGACTAGACCTGGCATCCCCATTTGGTATGTTGGTCGCTTCCCTTCCCAGCGGAGTTTTATCCGATATTTACGGCGGAAAGTATTTCATCTTGGTTTCCATGATAGTTTTGAGCTTGGTAGATCTTGTAACACCGTTCATGCTAAGCGGTGCTGATGTAGATTTCTACATTGTGTATTTCTGGCAGTTTCTCACCGGTATTGGTCGTACGGCAATTTTTAGCGGCACCAACTCGATTCTGGCCAACTGGGCACCACCTCAAGAAAGAGGAAGACTGGGTTCTATTACTTACTGTGGACTACAGTTCGCTGTTACGTTCCACCACGGAATTAGCGAGAACGTCATCCTAGCGACGAAAATGTGGAACGCACCTTTTTTCATATACACGCCATTGGTATTAATCTGGTCTGTCTTGTTTTCATTCTTCGGGTTTTCGTACTACCGTAGCAAAAATCGGTGGCTGCGACAAAAAGAGCGGCAGTTCCTGGAGGAACATTTAGGTAATATTTTAATATATTATCCATTCACCATCTTTTGACCACGAAAATCTAGTACCGAGTGCAATATTAATTTTTTCCATTAAATTACCATACTCATAGAACATCTATGACCGAATAAGTACTAAGTCTGGTTTCAGGGAAAGTAACAACTTTTAAACCAAAAAAAAAAGTACCCTGGTTGCAATTATTGATGTCACTTCCTTTATGGGCACTGGTTATTGCTCACCTGGGGCACCGATGGATCTGGGACGTGATGATGAAGAACCTTCACTTCTATTTAAGATATGTGCTTTACTTCGACTTCCACACTGGTGCCGCCTTAACTGCAATCGCATACATGTCGATGGGTTGTTTCACATTGATAAGTGGTTTTATTGCAGACTATTTGACGAATGGAGAGTACGTCCAGCTGACGACTTTGCGCAAAGTCTACACGACTTTCGGTAAAATCAAACATGGTTGAGACTTTAGTCGAAACGAAAACTTGTAGCTTCCATGGGACCGGCAGTGTTCCTTCTGGCGGCTTCCTACACTGGCTGCGCTAGGAATACGGCCGTCAGTTTCTTCATTGCAGGGATGTCATTCATGGGTTTCTACTTCAGTGGCGCCAGAATCAACTCTCTGGAACTTGCACCCAATTTCAGTGGAACCGTTATGGGTGTTTTGAACACGTTTAACATTGTTCTTGCTTTAGCTCTTCCAAAAATTCAAGATATTGTAGCACCCAATGTTAGAATAGACTAATGCATAAATCGTCTTGTAACATTAAATTTTTAGGAATCGATACTGGAGAAAAGAAGCATGTATTGGGTACACTTGGCTATACTTGTTTTCACGAATTTCATGTATAGTATATTTGGGTCTGGGGAACTTCAGTCGTGGAATGAAGACGGGCGAGAGGAAGAAGAAGTGGATGTGACAAGCATTGAGCCCACTTCATCAATCCAGCGAAATTTCAATCCACCAGTCATGAAATAAAGTGCTAATTTTGTGTATTTATATATAATATATAATTCAGCTCTGCAGGCCTTAAAGGCCCTGGGCTTTTTTAACAATAATTTTCCATTTGTTCCTGTCGGCTGCTTTGGATCTCCAATCTTCAATGCCTAAGTTTTGAAGATCTTTTCGAACATCGTCTTTCCACTTAAGTTTTGGCCTTCCTCTCTTTTTCTTTCCTCCTTTTAGGCGGTCTAATACTTTCCCAATTGTGCTTTCCTCTGGTGCTCTTCCGACGTGGCCTAGCCATCCTAGTCTCCGTGCTCTGACTATCTTCGTGATTGTTGGTTCTCCGTATATTTCCTCGATCTCTCGGTTTGTTCTTCTTCTCCATTGGTCTAGTTCTTTTATACCTCCATATATCTTTCGTAGTATCTTGCGTTCCCATACTTCCAACTTCTGTTCCTTTTCGTTCGTTAGCGTCCATGTTTCACTAGCGTACAGGACTGTAGATCTTACTATTGTCTTATAAACTTGTTTCTTTGTTCGTCGTGTTACATTCTTAATCCTCAGAAATCTGTTTAATCTTCCTACACTCTCGTTTGCTTTCGCGATCCGTTCTTCTATCTCTTCGTTCATTTCGTTTTTGTTTGTAATTACTACTCCTAGATATTTGAACCTATTTACTTCTTCGAATTCGTATGTTGTTCTTTCTTCTGTAGTTACTTTCAGTGGTTTTGCTGGGGTTTGTTTTCTTTCCATCTTCATAAACTTCGTTTTCTCTTGGTTGATCGCTAAACCCATTCGTTTCGCTTCTCTGATTAGATTTTTTGTCATTTTCTTCATTTCTGCTTCTGTTCTCGTTATATATGTCACGTCATCTGCAAAGGCTATATTTTGGTGTCTTTTTTCGTATATCGTGCTCGTTCTGTGGATGCCACTTCTCCTTATTATTGCTTCGAGTACTAGATTGAACAGGGTAGTTGATATTGGATCTCCTTGCCGGAGTCCTGTTCTTACTTGGAATGGTTCTGACCACAGACCATTTATCCTCACTCTGTTTCTGGTGCTCTGCAGGGTCATCTTTGTCAGTTTTATTAGTTTTCTTGGGACTCCCAGTTCTTGCATGGCTTCTAGCAGTTTTTTCCTGTTAACCGTGTCATAGGCTTTTTTAAAGTCTATGAACAGCAGATATAAGTTGATTCCCTGTTCGTAATGTACTTCTTGTAGTTGCTTCAATATAAATATCTGGTCTACAGTAGATCTATTTTTCCTAAACCCTGCTTGATATTCTCCTACTATTTTTTCCATATGTTGCTTTAGTCTTCGGTTGATGCAAGTGGCCATTACCTTATACGTTACGTCTAGCAGCGCTATTCCGCGATAATTTTCGCATTTCGTAATATTTCCTTTTTTAAATATCGGACAAAGTACTGCTTCACTCCATTGTTCTGGCATTTTTCCTTCCTTCCAACATTCTAGCACTAGCCGATGTATCTCTGATGCTACTGCTTCTCCTCCGTACTTTAGCATCTCGCCCTTTATTCCGTTTCTACCAGGACTTTTGTTGTTTTTCATCTGCCTTAGTGTTTCTCTGATCTCTCCTTCGTCAATTTCTATTGTTTCATCTTTGTCATCCGAGTCGTTCACTCTTTCGTTCGTATCTTGCTGTGTATCCTGTTCGTTTAGCAGCTCTTCAAAGTATTCTGCCCATCGTTTTATTCTTGCTTGTTCTTCTCCTATCAGGTTCCCGTCCTTGTCTTTACAATATATTACTCGTGGTTGATAGCCTCTTTTCTCTTTTTTCACGTCCTGGTAGAAGTTCCTTACTTCAGTCTTGTTGAAGTTTTCTTCTATTTGTCGTATTTGTTCTTCCATTTTTGCTCGTTTCTTATTTCTGCATATCTTCTTGTACTCTTTCCTTTTTTCTTGGTAATCTTTTTGGTTCTTCTCATTTTTTGATTTTAGATATTTCTGTCTGGCTGACCTCCCCGCTTCTATTGCTTTTCTACATTCCTCGTCAAACCATTCGTTTCTATTTTTGTTGTCTTTTTTGACGAACCCTAGTACTTCTTCCGAGGTCTTCCATATGTTCTCTTGTAGTTGTTCCCACCTCTCTTCTATAGGTATGTCTTGCTCTGTTGATCTTATTCTCTCACTCATCTTTTGTTCGTATTCCTGTTGTACTTCAGCTTTCTTAAGTTTGTTTACATTTATATCACGTTGCGTCTTCTTTCCTTCTTTTTTCTTCGGTATTTCTTGTTTGAGGTCTGCTCTTACTAGAAAGTGGTCTGAATTCGCTTCTGCTCCCCTGTAGCTTCTTAATCTGGTTATTAGTTGGGCATCTCTCCTTTCTACCAGTATGTGGTCTATTTGGTTGACCGTTTTTCCGTCAGGCGACATCCATGTGCCTTTGTAGCTCTCTTTCTGCGCAAAGAAGGTGCTTTTGACTACCATTTTATTTTCTTCTGCAAACTCTATCAGTTTTTCTCCATTTTGATTGGTTTTTTGGTGTTTGCTTTCTTTCCCGATTGTTGGCCTGTAGCAATTCTCTTTACCTATCATTGCGTTGGCGTTTCCTATAACCATTTTAATGTCATGCTTTGGTATTTTCACCTATTCTCTTTCTAGTTCTTCGTAATATTCTGTTTTTACTTCTAGATCTTTCTCTTCAGTCGGTGCATGTATATTCAGTAGGCTTATTTTCCTGTACTTACTTCTCAATCTTATATAGCTCATTCTTTCTGAGATTGGTTTGAAGGTAATTACTGCTCCTTTCAGGCTCTTCTTCACCATGAATCCTGTTCCTAGTTCTCTGTTGTCAATTCCGCTATTAAATAATATGTAGTTGTCTATTTCAGTGATGAATTTGCCTTTTTGTTTCGTCTCTTGTATAGCTGCTACATCTATATTATACCTTTGTAATTCTTGAACTATTTGTTTGAGTTTTCCTTCGCTATATGTTCCCCGAACATTCCATGTTCCTATTCTAATTTTCGGGTTTTTCTTTCTCTTCGTAATTCCTATCGGGTCATCCATGAGCTTTGCATACGTCGTCATTGTTTTCCGGTGTGTGGTTTCTTCCTCTGTTAGTTTTTTGGATTTTCTTTGGGGTGCGACGGTGTTTTCACTAATTTGTCTAATTTAGTGTCCCAATGTCAGACTTCTTCATCTTTTTGTACCCTACTTTTGCCTCGACTCCTTTCCCTTTTTCTGCTGCTGCTATTCCTCTTATTTTCTTCTGTATCTCGCTCTCTTGTTTGGTGTAATCGTTTTCAATAAACGTTTTTGATCCTTTTAATTTGTTCTTCTGTTTCATGATTGCTCTTTTTGTGTCCCAGTTCTCTATCTTTGCTACTACTATGTCGTATTTTTCGCTGACTAATCTTGCGTCTTGTATCTTAGTTTGGATTCCTACCTTATTTTTTAGGAGTTCCTCAACCTCTGCTGTTATTTCGCTTCCTTGTAGTTTCCCTCATTTGATTACGATGTTGTTTCTCCTTTCTGCTTTTTCCAGTTTTTCTAAGTGTTGCTCCACTCTTTCTAATCTTTCGGTCAGTCTTTGGTTTTCTTCTCTTAGTGTTGTTACTTCTGTTTGGTATGCTCTTTGGTCTCTTTTCATTTCTGCGATTTCCTCCATTAACGTTTTGAACATATTCTTTACTTCGTCCATGTCTCCTGCTTGTACCCTCTTCTGCTTCCTCTGTACTCTTTGACCTTCCGGTGATGGTGAAAAGGAGGTTTCTCTTTTTCGTTTCTGGTTGTCTTGTTCTTCTATTGCTAGTTTCCTACTATTATACTAAAACCCGATGGCTGCGACAAGAAGAGCTGGATTTCCTGAAAAAACCGCTCGGTAATATTTTGATATATTATCCATTCACCATTTTACAACGTTGAAGTCTCGTTTCAGAGAAATCAACAACTTTTAACCAAAAAAAGTCCCCTGGAGGAAATCATTGACGTCGCTTCCTTTATGGTCACTGGCCATTATGCATATGGGGCACCTATGGATCTGGCAAGCCATGTTCAAGAATGTTCATTTCTTTTTAAGATATGTGCTGTATTTAGAATTCCACACTGCCGCCGCCTTATCTGCAATTGCATATATGTCGACGACTTGTTTGACGCCGTTGAGTGGATTTGTTGCAGACTATTTGACGAATCGAGGTTACGTCCAGTCGACGACTCTGCGCAAACTCTACACGACTTTTGGTAAAATCAAACAATGATGAGATTTTAGCCGAAAAGAAAACTTGTAGGTGACATGGGACCGGCAGTGTTCCTTCTGGCGGCTGCCTATTCTGGTTGCCATAGGATAATGGCGGTCTGTTTCTTTATTATAGGGATGGCACTGACGAGTTTCTACTTCAGTGGTACCAGAATCAACACTTTAGAATTTGCACCGAATTTCAGTGGAACCGTTATGGGTTTTATGAATACGTTTAACTTTATTCCTGTTTTAATTCTGCCAAAAGTTGCAGCCTCTGTATCATCCAAAGTCAGAACAGACTAATGTATAAATCGCCTTGTGATATTAAATTTTTAGAAATCGTTGACGGAGAAAAGGATGATGTTCTGGATAGACTTGGGTATAATTGCTTGGGCGAATCTCGTGTATAGTATATTTGGGTCTGGGGATGTTCAGTCGTGGAATTACGAAGGTGAGGAAGAAGAACTGTATGAGGCATCAAGTAGTGCCCCTTCTACATCAAGATATAACCAAGTGTTACCTCAACATCAACCACGAAATAAAGTATAACTTTTAATTTTAATCAAAAATGTTTATCAAAATAGAAACATTCAAAATTAACATATTGTTACAAAAGAGTTTTCATACTGGTAACCCCATGTGATTTTGAATCTTTTCAATCCTGCCAACTGATTAATCTCGGTTGAATTTTAAGAATCCCAGTAGCTTGGCGTGTTGACACGAATTTATTTTTTTCTTGCACAAATGTCATCACCAAGTCAGAATGTTTCGCGTCGAATTTCCACTGCACCATCGAGTTCGCGACCCAAACAGCGATGGAAGCGCTGTCGGCAAATTCCTTATCGTTATATCACAGCAATTCTACTCTGCATTTCGAACTTTGCTTTCTTCCTCATGTTTATCTCTTTTGAGGACGCGTTTAGCCACCTTCACGAAATAGGCGAAAACTTTAAGTCCAACTACAGTATTGAGTGCAAATTCCCAAAACGTACAAGCAAAGTGGAGCACGTGAGTAAAGATTTCTACAGCTGGGATCCCAAGTCTCTTGACCAACTCGCGAAGGCAAACGGATATGGTGTGCTGTTGGGTTCCCTTCCCAGTGGGGTTTTGTCCGATAAATTTGGCGGAAAATACGTCGTCCTTGTACCCGTAATAGTTCTGAGCGGGATGGAAGTAATAATACCTTTTCTAATAACCGGAAAGGACATAGAGTACTACGTTTTCTACGTCTGGCAATTGCTCACCGGTATTGGTATTGCGATGATGTTTTGCGGCACTAACTCGATTCTCGTCAACTGGACACCACCGCATGAGATAGGAAAACTGGGTTCTATAGCTTTCTGTTCATTAGCGTTCGCTGTTATGTTTCACTACCTATTTACTGACAAGTTCATCGTAGCGACGAAAATGTGGAACGCGCCTTTTTTGCCATACGCCATAGTGGGAATAGCCTGGACTGTCTGCTTTGTATTCTTCGGGTTTTCGTTTTACCATAACAAGAACCAGTGGATGAAGCAGGAAGAATTTGATTTATTGAAGAAACATTTAGGTAATGTTTTTATATATCGTCCATAAATACGTCTAAGTCCGTTTCAGAGACCCCAGCAACTTTTAAAAGAAAAACAGTCCCCTGGTTGAAATTGTTGACGTCGCTTCCTGTGTGGGCTGTCACCGTTGCTCATGTGGGGCACATATGGATATGGGAAGCGATGGTCAGCAACCTAGATTTCTATATAAGATATGTGCTGTATTTCGACGAGTACGTTGGGGACGCCTTAGCTGCAGTCGCATACATGTCGATGGCTTCCTTGACGGTGGCGGTTGGATATGGGGCAGACTATTTGACGAATGGAGGATACGTCAACGTGACGACTCTGCGCAAAGTCTACACGACTTTCGGTAAAATCAAACATCGTTGAGATTTTCGCTGAAACGAAACTTTGTAGGGGCTATGGCACCGGCGATATTCCTTCTCGCGGCTGCGTACACTGGCTGTCATAGGAAAGTGGCGGTCGCCTTTTTCATCATGGGGATGTCATCCCTGTGTTTCTACTTCGGTGGCACCAAAATCAACAGTCTGGAAATCGCACCGAATTTTAGTGGAACCATCATGGGTTTTATGAATATGTTTGACTTTATTCCTGCTTTAATTCTGCCACAAGTTCTAGAAAAAATAGCACCCAATGTCAGACTAGATTAATGCGTAAATCATTTTGTAATAGTAAACTTTTAGCAATCGTTGCCGGAGAAAAGAATCATGTTCTGGATACACTTTGGTATACTTACTTGCACGACTGTCGTGTACAATTTATTTGGGAGTGCGGATGTTCAACCGTGGAATTATAAAGATGAGGAAGAAGAACTAAACGTTCAAGGAAATGAGCCCAGTACATCAGAACAGCCAAAGCCAAAGACACCACAAAATAAAGACAAAAAATAAAGTGTAATTTAGTTCCAATTTTCCTTGTGTGTTTTTCTTCATATAAAATTGATAATTGTAATAGTCTTCAATAAAACAAAAACCTTCAAAATTAGTATAGTACGATTTTTATTGATTTTTGGTACTATTTTTCACAATTTAGTACACTAGTCTCAGATGTTCCGGTAGTACCACTCCTGTCCTCGTTGCTCCCAAAGCTACATACTTTCTTCTTTTTGGGAAAGATTTCTCCTTGTGTCGGTCCGTTCCTTACCATTGGACCCCAGTTCGAAAAAGGGGAAAACTGAGTAATGTACTTCTTGTGCCACTCAGTTCGCTGTTACGTTCAACCATGCAGTTAGCAATTCAGTTCTTGGAGTTCGGTCTTTTATTTATGGCGTCATAACAGTGTTCTGGTTGACAGTCTTCGATAATTCTGTTAATGTCTGCATTTACATGGTTACGATGAAACAAACGAGTATTTCGCTATTGAGCATCGGATTTTACTTTTACTTCTCATACTCCAAGAAAATTGGAAACATAACAACAATAATGAATGCATCTTATTCTTATTTGAATTTGACTCAAATTAATCACATTCCAAATAATAGAAATATTTTTTGGATCTTCTATTTTCTAGTATTGATGATTTGCATGTTGGTACTGTTTCTATCAATCTTTTCAATAGCCTTAGTTTAGATCAGAAAATATCGAATTTTTATTACGTTATTTTTATGGGCATGTAATTGTAATTATATTCCGAAAAACGTATTCAAGTTAATAGATCTTTCTTTATTAGATGGTTCAACAGAGAATTGAAAAATTTATGTGGCAAGAAAAAAATTGGGATTTAATAAATTTATCATTTTAGACGTGTTTTAAGTTTCATGTTGTCGAAATAAGTCTACACATATTAAGAAATAAAAGCAAAATATAAGCCCCGCCCACCCACCCTATCTCAATTGTGATGAATTTTTTTATTCGTCGTTAGCCAAAGAGACGGAGCTTTACTGCAAAATCCTTATTTCTCTATAAGCAATTAAATACATGTTTTTGAGTATCGTGTTGTTCAAAGAATACTATGTATATTAAGAAAAAATTAAAGCCAAAGATTAAGTCCCACCCATACGTGCCCTATTCTAGTTAGTAATGTTTCATTCGTTGGCAGACCTAGGGCGGAGAATAATTACAAAATCCATATTTCCTTAAAAAAATTTACCATCTATTTTAAACGTGTTTCATAAAATAACGTCATCACAATCGAGATGGGGTGGGCGGGCGGGGTTGCCTTCTTTGAACAACACTATCCTCAAAAATATGTTTTTAATTTCTTGTAAAGAAATAGTATATTGTTCTATTACGAGCAAAAGTGTTACTTTTCGTGGCGAGTCAATACAGACTAGGCACTTTTAGGCAGTTTTACTCCGAATAAAACATACTATTTTTTCTTCAAACGTCCCAATCAAGTTAAAATGTAACACATTTCTTTTTGCATAACCTCACTATCCCCGGCATCACTACATCATATCACCACACAACCCGACAATCAGGAACTACACACCATGAACACTGTTTGCAATCAATTCTACCATACCAAGTATTTGCTTTTAAGATAACTGTCAAGATTTACAAGGTACGCGTGATAATCTCGATAGCAGAAACAAAGGCGGCAGAAAAAGTATTTTTATAGATATGGCATTGAAATGCGTCTTTTACTATTAGAGGTGGGACGGGTAGTAACTATTCGTTACAAAGTATTCGGTACACGATGAGACCCGAACTACCGAGTACCGAAGTTGAAAAGTAATCGTTACTATTCGTCAATGATTACTGATCATTTCGTGATTTCGAGTATGCATTCTGGACTCAAATACTAAGGAATCGAGAACCGATTGCCGAAATACCGAGAACTACCGACCTCCTAAATCTATAAATCAAATACCCTTACTTTTATTTACTAACACTTCGCTTTCAAGTTGAGTTGAATGTTGAATATAGAAAAAGGAATAAGTTAAAAATAATGCGGCCTTTTGTTAGTTCGGGCCTTCGGGCTTAACTCTTGATTACTCTCTAACAAAAATTTAATGAAGTAACTAAAGTTACAAAATAATAATAGATTTATAAAGTAAGTTTTTTTTTTTTATTCTATGTAATATTATTTGATTTATTTTTGTATTTTTTACGATTTAAATATATTTTTTTTATCATTTCATAAATTATTAGATATTTTCATACCGCAATAAAACCAAACCAAAGCGAGTTTCACTGAGTAATCAATACCCGAAGTAACGATTATAAATAACGATTACTTTTTTAAAAAGTAACGAATACGTACGAGTAGGGGAACTAGGGGCTTGTTGTAACAGGGGTAAGTTGTAACACTAATTTTTACCCACAATTTAAACTCTTTAACGTCAGGTGTTTTACTGAATTTAATTCTTGCACCATAAGACATCATGTCATCACAACCACTGTTCCTTAAGCCAGCGCAGTAAGTGGATGTGTGCACGTGTTTCGTTTTAGCCAAGTAATGTAAAATATTGCTTTAGTAAAATTTGGTTTTTCGTATCAGTTAGTAATTAATTTAAAACTTTTATTAGTTTTGCATATAGCTCAAAAATTACTCAACTTTGATATTCCTTACACATTTTGACGCTAAGCCACATAATTTTGTCGAAATGTAATTAAATGTAGAAAATTGTGCTACGGGGCATGTTGTAACAATAGCTTTGGGGCAAGTTGTAACATGTTACAACTTATCCCAAATTCACTTCTACAAATCTCGTACCTAGCATACGAAAAGCGAGCCAAAATTTTGACCTATGCCATATATCGCTTTCCAGATATATTAAGAAAAAGGAAGATAACACTAAAATTTTTAATGTTAACTCTTTTTCTAAAAGTTTATTTCAGTTTTACTGAAAAAAAATTGTATATAATGAAGTGTTGTGTTGATTTTTGAAAAATAAAGTCTAAATATGTATCAACATCAGCTTTATTTTTACTGGTACTACCTGTCCCATGGCTGTTACAACTAGCCCCAACCACGGGGCAAGTTGTAACAATGCACTTTTTTTAAGAAAATGCCTGGTGTGAAGTGAAGATGAACAATTTTGACCTTTTGCCTGTTCAGTCCAATAGGGGAATAGTTAGACTACCGATAGATACTTTTATAATGGTCAAACAGCTAATAGATACCAAATTATATTCGTTTTCCTAAAAACTGTTACAACAAGCCCCTCGTTCCCCTACACCAAAGTAACGATATTTCCCATCTCTATTTACTATGTGTATGGTAGTATACAAAGGTCCGTTTCTCTGACGTTTGAAGAAAATAATTATTTTTCAATTAAGTTCACGGTGACTAAAAAAAATCATTGCAATTGAGATAGGGCGGGTGGGCAGGCTTACATTTTACCTTTTTGTTTTAATATGTGTAGACTTCTTTTCACAACATGAAACTTAAAACATGTTTAAAATGGAAAATTTTTATATTTTTATAAGGAAATATCGATTTTGCAATTAGACACCTTGTATGATTGGACAAACAATAACTTATTTCCTCGAAATGTAGAAAACTGTTTCATAATATTTTGTTCTAACATTGATCCAGCTGTGGATTTTGATTATAAACTTGATGGGTCCTCTGTTTCTCGTGTGGTCGAAATAAAGTATTGGGGGTTACCTTTGATTGTAGACTTATTTTTAAAAACTATTATAATTTTATGTTCACTAAAGCAATTAGGATGTTGGGTTTTATTTCGGGACACTGTCAAAATTTATCTATTACTGCTCTCAAGACATTGTATTTTTCTCTTGTTCGCTCACATCTTAATTACTGCTCACCAGTAGGTATGGTCTCCCTTTTATAAAAGTGATTTTGAATTTTTAGAAAGGTACTCATCAAAAAGGTGTGTATACTTGGATTATGAATAATTTGATTTCCTTTTCTACATGGACTCATCAACGGATAACTATATCGAAAATACGTATCTTGTAGGAAAGTTGTCTTTTTTTTTACCTCCATCTGGGAGCAGAATCACACGTAGTACTTACAACAATCTTTAGACTTCCAATATTGGCAACTAACATCCGATTATAAGAATGATGGCCAGTCCTAACAATTTAGGAACTAATTCATTGTTTTTTGGGATCCGAGTAGCACGTCGTGCTGACACGATTTGTTTGTTTTTTGTTTTTTTCGTATAAATGTCATCACGAGATCCGACCGTTTCAGTACAAAATTCCGGTATACTCTCGCGTTCGCGAATCAAGCAGCGAATTAAGTCTTTGCGGTATATTCGTTATCGTTATATAATAGCGATTCTACTCAGCATCGGGTATTTTGCTTACTTCCTCAAGTATTTTTCCTTTCCCAGATCCTTTAGACACCTTCACGAAATGGGCCCAAACTATAATTCCAACTACAGCATCGACTGCAAATTCCAAAAACACATAAGCAGAGTGAGGCATGTGAACGGAGATTTCTACAGATGGGGAAAGGAGTTCTCTCAAACACTCCAGCAGGCACCCGCATTTGGTATCATGGTCAGTTCCATTCCCAGCGGAGTCTTGTCCGATAAACACGGCGGAAAATATTTCGTCTTGGTACCCATAATAGTTCTGAGCGTAATAGAAGTGGTGGTACCCCCGATGCTATGTGGTGCTGATGTAGAGTTCTACGTTTTGTTTATCTGGCAATTTCTCAGCGGTGTTGGTGGGGCGATCGTTTTTTGCGGCACTAACTCGATTCTGGCCCAATGGACACCACTGGAAGAGAGAGGAAGACTGGCTTCTATAGTATACTGCGGAATACCGTTCGCTGTTACGTTTTACCAGGGAATTAACGACAACTTCATCCTAGCGACGGAAATGTGGAACGCACCGTTTTTCGTATACGCGGCTGTTGGATTAATCTGGTCTGGGTTCTTTGTGTTCTTCGGGTTTTCCTACTATTATAGCAAAAACCGATGGCTGCGACAAGGAGAGCTGGATTTCCTGAAAAAACAGCTAGGTAATATTTTGGTATATTATCCATTCACTATTCTACGACGTTGAAGTCTCGTTTCAGAGGAATCAACAACTTTTAACCAAAAAAAAGTCCCCTGGAGGAAATTATTGACGTCGCTTCCTTTATGGTCACTGGCCATTATGCATATTGGGCACCTATGGATCTGGCAAGCCATGTTCAAGAATGTTCATTTCTTTTTAAGATATGTGCTGTATTTAGAATTCCACACTGCCGCCGCCTTAACTGCAATTGCATATATGTCGACGACTTGTTTGACGCCGGTGAGTGGATTTGTTGCAGACTATTTGACGAATCGAGGTTACGTACAGTCGACGACTCTGCGCAAACTCTACACGACTTTTGGTAAAATCAAATAATGATGAGATTTTAGCCGAAAAGAAAACTTGTAGGTGGCATGGGACCGGCGGTGTTCCTTCTGGCGGCTGCCTATTCTGGCTGCCATAGGATAATGGCGGCCTGCTTCTTTATTATAGGGATGGGACTGATGAGTTTCTACTTCAGTGGTACCAGAATCAACACTTTAGAACTTGCACCGAATTTCAGTGGAACCGTTATGGGTTTTATGAATACGTTTAACTTTATTCCTGTTTTAATTCAGCCAAAAGTTGCAGCATCTGTATCACCCACAGTCAGAACAAACTAATGTATAAATCGCCTTGTGATATTAAATTTTTAGGAATCGTTGACGGAGAAAAGGATGATGTTCTGGGTAGACTTGGGTATAATGGCTTGCGCGAATTTCGTGTATAGTATATTTGGGTCTGGGGATGTTCAGTCGTGGAATTACGAAGGTGAGGAAGAAGAACTGTATGAGGCATCAGGTAGTGCCCCCTCTACATCAAGATATAACCAAGTGTTACCTCAACATCAACCACGAAATAAAGTATAACTTTTAATTGTAATCAAAAACGTTTATCAAAATAGAAACCTTCAAAATTAACATATTGTTACAAAAGAATTTTCATATTGGCAACCCCATGAGATTTTGAATCTTTTCAATCCTGCGAACTAATTAATCTCGGTCAACAGTCTGGAAATTGCATCGAATTTTAGTGGAACCATCATTGGTTTTATGAATATTATTATTATTATTATTATTATACAAATCGATCGGGCAGAGGCCGAAGCCTGTTATGCCCGCGCAGTTCAGAGTGATAAATACAGGTTACATACAGGTTAAATACACATCTAAGTACTAGCGACATCTAGAGTATCATATCTAATTTTAAAACTAATGACGGAAGGACTGCCCACTATTTCGTCACGTAAAGAGTTCCAGTGATGAAAGACTCTGTTGGAGATAAAGAACTGTCGGATTGTAGTTCTAAAAACCTCTCGAAGCAATTTAAAAACGGTGCCCTCGGGTTCTTTGGTCGGTATTTAGAGTGAATAGGTGACGAATTGGAGACAGCTGATTGGTCAACGCCTGGAAGGTGACAATTAAGTCGCCTCTCAGGCGCCTTTGAGTCAAACTGGTCAAATTCATAAGTGACAGCCGTTCGGAATATTGAGGACGTGTTCTACCAAACGGGACTCTTGTTGCTCTTCGTTGTACAGATTCCAGCAGAAGTAAGTCTCGTTGTAGAATGGGGGTCCAGACAGAGTTAGCAAACTCAAGGATGGGCCTCACGAAACTTTTATAAAGTTTAACAAACGTGGAGTAACTGGGTTTGCAGAAAGCCTTGCTTAAAAGATACAGCACAGAATTAGCTTTTTTAACAACACGTATGATGTGTTGCGACCAAGAGAGATCTGAACTGATGGTTACCCCCAGGTCCTGACAATAATCCTTTTTCTCCAATTGCACGCCACCAATGCTGTACGTGAACTTGGGATTGTGTTTTCCAATATACAGGACGTTGCATTTTTTAATATTAAGAGGCAGAAGCCAGTCATAAGACCATTTAAGAATAGCGGCAAGGTCCTGTATCAAAAGCGAATTGTTGGTGCTGGTATTGTAAAGTTTGACATCGTCTGCATACATGGCAAAGGGGGATGTTAAAATGTTCTTTAGATCGGCGGTGTAGGCCAAAAAAAGTAATGGTCCCAACGTTGACCCTTGTGGTACTCCACTCTGCATCTTAACTGGTCTGCTGAAAGAATCACCCACTTTTACAGAAAACGTACGCTCGCTGATGAAAGACTCGATCCACTTGATGAGATTTCCACTTATACCTAGACACTGCAGTTTGTACAACAAACGACGTTTGGGGACCTTGTCAAACGCCTTGGAAAAGTCTAAAAAGATGACGTCGACAGAGTTGCCACGATCAACCTCTCTAGTCCAAACCGATAAACAGGTGAGAAGGTTCGATTGGATCGACTTTCCGGGGAGAAAGCCATGTTGCTCGTTCGGAATTAAGTGGTGATCTATTAAGTATTTAATCAGCTGGTCATATATTATCGATTCCATGATCTTACTGACCACGGAAGTAAGACTAATAGGTCGGTAGTTACTTGCGTCAAGTTTATCCCCTTTCTTAAAAATTGGGCGGACGGTGGCAATTTTCCAATCAGCAGGCAGAGTACCGGAATCAAAGGACTGCTTCATAAGAATACAGAGTACTTCGCTGAGAGTATCAGCGCATTCATGCAAAGTTTTGGCGGTTATGAGGTCGGGGCCAGGAGATTTGGATACCTTTAATTGCTTTAATTTTTTGTGGACGACGTCTGTTGTGAACGAAATGTCGCTAAAAGAAATACGTTTGCATATATTATTCAGCTTTGGTAAGCAACCTGAGGGTTCTATCGTGAACACGTTAGAGAAGGCGTCAGCGAAAGTATCCGCTATTATTTTATTATTATCCAGTACCTCCCCGAATGTATTTTTGAGCCGCGGAGTGGAAACAGGACCGGTAAACTTTGTTCGTATGTACTTGTACAATTTTTTAGCGTCTTTAGCTTCGGCTACGTTTTTTTCGTAGACACACCTAGCTTCTTTGATGGCTGTCGACAGTCTATTAGAAAACTCTCTGTGAATTCTGTAGTCTAATTCAGAGCCGGATCTTTTATATGTACGCCACAGGGCTCGTTTTCTATTTATTTGTTGAAGAAGCCTGCCATTAATCCATGGTTTAGTTGACGATTGTTTCACGAAAAAGGATTTAGTGTGACGGTGAAGGAGACTCTGTAGAGTGTTTTTAAAGGTGCTCCAGTTCTTGACAATAGATTCATCAGAAAGTAGCGCTTCCCAGTTTGTTTTAGCTAGGTCATTGTTTACTGCCCGGTAGTCTGTTACTGTCCTCGTAAACGAGACAGTCCTTCGTCGAGGAGACTGGCAGATTTGTAGATCTATTTTTAGGGTCGAGTGGTCTGAAATACCAATAGGAGCTAGATAGTCAAGATTTGTCAGGGAATGGTCGTCGGAGCAAACAATCAGATCAAGAGTGGAGGGGTTTTGGTTAAGTCTATGCCTCGTGGGTTGAGTTACTAACTGACGTAGATGACTATGAGTCAGAAGGTCGACAAAAAGTTGCGAGGAGGGTTTGTAACTGCACCTAGGATCAATAGGCCAAGTTATATCTGGCATGTTAAAGTCACCGAAAAGAAGTAGTGTTGCATAGCTGTCTGCTAAATGGGTTAGTGATTCTACTAGAATTTTATCATTGTCCACGACCGAGGAGGGAGGTCTGTAGATACACCCTAGCAGAAGGGTAGTGTCTTTATTTGATAATTTGAGAAATAGTGACTCAGTACCAGGTGTCTTTGTGGGGATATTGCTGACATGAAAGGTTGAAAGCACTTCGTCAGCTAAGTATATACAAACACCCCCTCCTTTACTGCCTATTCGGTCTCTGCGAAAGAGGGTATAACCGTTTAATGAAACCATCCCGTCAGGTATAGAAGAAGTCAACCAAGTTTCGGCTAATAAGATTATGTCAGGCTTGTCTTGTTGGACTAAGGCACAGAGATCATTGTATTTTGCCATAAGCGAGGCGACATTAGAATAAACTATTTTACAAACGTAAAAGTTGTTGGGTTGCATTGCAAAATCTTTATTAAAAAGTGAGATCTACAGGTTCATTTAGTAACCGGTTAAGATTTACAGTACCGGTCTTAGTCGCGTTAATGGCTTTCCTTATTTTCCGCTGTACTTTTATGCATCTGTTTTTTATGCTTTTGTGATCCAAAACAGTGTATATTTCATACAATTGATTGACAATACCTTCTGCGTCATCAGTGTACTTATATATTAGGGGTAAAATATCCTTTTCGCCATGCGCTTTCCCCATAAACTCGACCGTTTGGTTGAAGTCAAGGGGAAAAATATCGTGTTTCTCGGTGATTAGTTCTCTTGCAGGCAATAAAAGGTCAGACATAGGGGTCAAACTTTCAGTGGAATCACTTGCCTTTAGCTTTTTTGACTTTCCGTCAAGAGAAAGATCAAGAGAGTTGGGTTCTGAGGTTTCTTCATCGACATCATCAGTGGGAGGGCGCTTGTTGCTGCTAGCAGGAGCATTAAAAGAGTGCAGATCAGTCGTTGTCAAGGCCACCGGGGTTGGGGCGGAGAGTGGATTTGGAGTAGCTTCAACAGTTAAATTAGGGCACTCGTTCGCGTGGTGTCCAGTTAATTTACATTTAAAGCAAATGTCATCGTATATAAAGAAAATTCGATAATTGGTGTTCTCGAATTTAAGTACTAGCGAGGAGGGTAACTCAACCGTGTCAGATGGTTGGACATATATCTGTCTTCTAGAACTCAATACATGACTGTACTCTTTGTCTTCATCATCTAGAATAGCAGCTTTCATGACCGTCATTTGGGATAACGTCGTGAAGCCGAAAGCTTTGATCTGGTTTTCCAAGACTCTATTAGGAATTGAAGGACAAACATT
This sequence comes from Zophobas atratus, assembly GCA_022388445.1. NCBI lineage: Eukaryota > Metazoa > Arthropoda > Insecta > Coleoptera > Tenebrionidae > Zophobas > Zophobas atratus. The sequence goes on from CM039448.1 coordinate 5,196,534, forward strand.
TGAGAGAATGATACGACGCGCTGGGTTAATTAAACGACGTACGCAGATCCCTTTATCCTTTATGCTTATTGATGAATGGTTTGACACCACTTCATCTACCCAGAATGTGGCACTAAGGTATATGCAAATACGTTCTTTTGAGAGTTTGAAAGCGTAGATGACGTTCTTTGGCGAGACAATCCTACCTATAGCTTTTACATAATCAGTTAATGTTAAGTCCGCAATAGCGTTACAAACTATCGCTTGTTCTTTTGTGGGAAATACTAGCGAATCGCCAGTCATTTTAAATAGAAGTGTGGCTGTTATATGTAGAAAAACTGAGGCGACAACTGCGACGTACCGCAGTCATTCGCCTCAAACATAAAAAGGTTGGAAGACTGCTTATCGCAGTAAACAGAAAAAGCTAAGCGATAAAATACTTTAATTATTCTAGACCGCTGCTGATATTATATGAAATTATCCCACAGGGGAGACCTGACCCCGTGCAGGTTGAGAAAATTCCCTTTATTGTAAACAAAATAAGTAAATATCCTAAAAGTTAACAATAAATGGAAAGAGCTCACCAAAACGACCAGGCTAAACACAGAGAAACGAGAACAAACGTCCGCACTCGGTGACCGTTCACTCTGAACGGTCACCGAAACTGAATATGTTTGACTTTATTCCAGATTTAATTCTGCCACCAGTTCTAGAAAAAATAGCACCCAATGTCAGACTAGATTAATGCGTAAATCGTCTTGTAATAGTAAACTTTTAGCAATCGTTGCCGGAGAAAAGAATCATGTTCTGGATACACTTTGGTATACTTTCTTTCACGACTATCCTGTTCACTATATTTGGGAGTGCGAATGTTCAACCGTGGAATTATAAAGATGAGGAACAAGAAGTAAACGTTCAAAGAAATGAGCCCACTACATCACAACAGCCGAAGCCAAAGACACCACAAAGTAAAAACAAAAAATAAAGTGTCATTTAGTTCCAATTTTCCTTGTGTGTTTTTCTTCATTTAAAATTGATAATTGTAATAGAGACTCTTCATTAAAACAAAAACCTTCGAAATTAATATAGTACCATTTTTATTGATTTTTGGTATTTTTCACAATTTAGTACACTAATCTCAGATGTTCCGGTAGTACGACTCTTGTTCTCGTTGCTCCCAAAGCTACATACTTTCTTCTTTTTGGGAAAGATTTCTCCTTGCGTCGGTCCGTTCCTTACCATTGGACCCCAGCTCGAAAAAGGGGAAAACTGAGTAATGTACTTCTTGTGCCACTCAGTTCGCTGTTACGTTCAACCATGCAGTTAGCAATTCAGTTCTTGGAGTTCGGTCTTTTATTTATGGCGTCATAACAGTGTTCTGGTTGACAGTCTTCGATAATTCTGTTAATGTCAGCATTTACATGGTTACGATGAAACAAACGAATATTTCGCTGTTGATCTTCGGATTTTACTTTGACTTCTTTTACTCCAAGACAATTGGAAACATAACATAACAACAACAATAATGAATGCATCTTATTCTTTTTTGAATTTGAGTCAAATTAATCATATTCCAAATAATAGAAAAAATTTTTGGATCTTATATTTTCTAGTATTGATGATGTGCATGTTGGTACTGCTTCTATCAATAGGTAAATCTTTTCAATAGCTTTAGTTTAGATGAGAAAGTCTCGAATTTTTATAACGTTATTTTTATGGAAATGGATTTGTATATTCCGAAAAAACGTATTCAAGTTAATAGATCTTCCTTTACTAGATGATTCAGTAGAGAATTGAAAAATTTATATCGCAAGAAAAAAATGGGATTTAAAAAATTTATCATTTTAGACATGTTTTAAGTTTCATGTTGTCGAAATAAATCTACACATATTAAGAAAAAAAGGCAAAATATAAGCCCCGCCCACCCACCCTACCTCAATTGTGATGATTTTTTTTATTCGTCGTTAGCCAAAGAGACGGAGCTTAACTGCAACATCCTTATTTCTCTATAAGCAATTAAATACATGTTTTTGAGTATCGTGTTGTTCAAAGAATACTATGTATACTAAGAATAAATTAAAGCCAAAGATTAAGCCCCACCCATACGTAGCCTAATCTAGTTAGTAATGTTTCATTCGTTTTCAGACCTAGGGGCGGAGCCTAATTACAAAATCCATATTTCCTTAAAAAAAATTACCATCTATTTTAAACGTGTCTCGTAAAATAACGTCATCACAATCGAGATGGGGTGGGCGGGCGGGGTTGCCTTTTTTTTAATATACATAGTATTCTTTGAACAAGACTATCCTCAAAAATATGTTTTTAATTTCTTGTAAAGAATTAGTAGGTATATTGTTTTATTACGAGCAAAAGTGTTACTTTTCGTGGCGAGTCAGTACAGACTAGGCACTTTTAGGCAGTTTTACTCCGAATAAAACATACTATTTTTTCTTCAAACGTCCCAATCAAGTTAAATTGTAACACATTTCTTTTTACATAACCTCACTATCCCCGGCATCACTACATCATGTCACCACACAACCCGACAATCAGGAACTGCACACCATGGACACTGTTTGCAATCAGTTCTACTATACGGAGTGTTTGTTTTTAGCACCACTGTCAGCATTTACAAGGTACGCGTGATAATCTCGATAGCAGAAACAAAGGCGGCAGAAAAAGTATTTTTATAGACACATGGCATTGAAATGCGTGTTTTACTATGTATCTGGTGGTATACAAAGGTCCGTTTTTCTGACATTTGAAGAAAATAATTATTTTGCAGTTAAGCTTCGCCCTCTTTGTTCACGGCGAATAAAAAAAATCATCACAATTGAGTTAGCGCGGGTGGGCGGGCTTACATTTTTTCTTTTTGTTTTAATATGTGGAGACTTCTTTTCACAACATGAAACTTAAAACATGTTTAAAATGGAAAATTTTTATAAGGAAATATCGATTTTGCAATTAGACACCTTGTATGATTGGACAGACAATAACTTATTTCCTCGAAATGTAGAAAATTGTTTCATTATATTTTGTTCTAACATTGATGCAGCTGTGGATTTTGATTATAAACTTGGTGGGTCCTCTGTTTCTCGTGTGGTCGAGAAAATTGGGGGTTACTTTTGATTGTAGACTTCTTTTTAAAAACTATTGTAATTTTATTTTCATTAAAGCAATTAGGATGTTGGGTTTTATTTCGGGACACTGTCAAAATTAATCTATTACTGCTCTCAAGACATTGTATTTTCCTCTTGTTCGCTCACATCTTAATTACTGCTCACCAGTAGGTATGGTCTCTCTTTTATAAAAGTGATTTTGAATTTTTAGGAAGGTACTCATCAAAAAGGTGTATATACTTGGATTATGAATAATTTGATTTCCTTTTCTACATGGACTCATCAACGGTTACCTATATCGAAAATACGTATCTTGTAGGAAAGTTGTCTTTTTTTTACCTCCACCTGGGAGCAGAATCACACGTAGTACAACAAACTTTAGACTTCCAATATCGACAACTAACATCCGATTATAAGAATGATGGCCAGTGTTAACAATTTAGGAAGTAATTCATTGTTTTTTGGGATCCGAGTAGCACGTCGTGCTGACACGACTTGTTTGTTTTTTGTTTTTTTCGTATAAATGTCATCACGAGATCCGACCGTTTCAGTACAAAATTCCGGTATACTATCGCGTTCGCGAATCAAGCAGCGAATTAAGTCTTTGCGGTATATTCGTTATCGTTATATAATAGCGATTCTACTCAGCATCGGGTCTTTTGCTTACTTCCTCACGTATTTTTCCTTTCCCAGATCCTTTAGACACCTTCACGAACTGGGCCCAAACTATAACTCCAACTACAGCATCGACTGCAAATTCGAAAAAACACATAAGCAGAGTGAGGCATGTGGACGGAGATTTCTACAAATGGGGAAAGGAGTTCTATCAAATACTCCAGCAGGCACCCGCACTTGGTATCATGGTCAGTTCCATTCCCAGCGGCGTCTTGTCCGATAAACACGGCGGAAAATATTTCGTCTTGGTACCCATAATAGTTCTGAGCGTGATAGAAGTGGTGGTACCCCCGATGCTATGTGGTGCTGATGTAGAGTTCTACGTTTTGTTTATCTGGGAATTTCTCATCGGTGTTGGTGGTGCGATAGTTCTTTGCGGCACTAACTCGATTGTGGCCCAATGGACACCACTGGAAGAGAGAGGAAGACTGGCTTCTATAGTTTACTGCGGAATACCGTTCGCTGTTACGTTTCACCATGGAATTAACGACAACTTCATCCTAGCGACGGAAATGTGGAACGCACCGTTTTTCGTATACGCGGCTGTTGGATTAATCTGGTCTGGGTTCTTTGTGTTCTTCGGGTTTTCCTACTATTATACTAAAAACCGATGGCTGCGACAAGAAGAGCTGGATTTCCTGAAAAAACAGCTCGGTAATATTTTGATATATTATCCACTCACTATTTTACGACGTTGAAGTCTCGTTTCAGAGGAATCAACAACTTTTAACCGAAAAAAAGTCCCCTGGAGGAAATTATTGAAGTCGCTTCCTTTATGGTCACTGGCCATTATGCATATTGGGCACCTATGGATCTGGCAAGCCATGTTCAAGAATGTTCATTTCTTTTTAAGATATGTGCTGTATTTAGAATTCCACACTGCCGCCGCCTTATCTGCCATTGCATATATGTCGACGACTTGTTTGACGCCGGTGAGTGGATTTGTTGCAGACTATTTGACGAATCGAGGTTACGTCCAGTCGACGACTCTGCGCAAACTCTACACGACTTTTGGTAAAATCAGACAATGATGAGATTTTAGCCGAAAAGAAAACTTGTAGGTGGCATGGGACCGGCAGTGTTCCTTCTGGCGGCTGCCTATTCTGGTTGCTATAGGATAATGGCGGCCTGCTTCTTTATTATAGGGACGGGACTGATGAGTTTCTACTTCAGTGGTACCAGAATCAACACTTTAGAACTTGCACCGAATTTCAGTGGAACCGTTATGGGTTTTATGAATACGTTTAACTTTATTCCTGTTTTAATTCAGCCAAAAGTTGCAGCATCTGTATCACCCACAGTCAGAACAAACTAATGTATAAATCGCCTTGTGATATTAAATTTTTAGGAATCGTTGACGGAGAAAAGGATGATGTTCTGGGTAGACTTGGGTATAATGGCTTGCGCGAATTTCGTGTATAGTATATTTGGGTCTGGGGATGTTCAGTCGTGGAATTACGAAGGTGAGGAAGAAGAACTGTATGAGGCATCAGGTAGTGCCCCCTCTACATCAAGATATAACCAAGTGTTACCTCAACATCAACCACGAAATAAAGTATAACTTTTAATTGTAATCAAAAACGTTTATCAAAATAGAAACCTTCAAAATTAACATATTGTTACAAAAGAGTTTTCATATTGGCAACCCCATGAGATTTTGAATCTTTTCAATCCTGCGAACTAATTAATCTTGGTCAATAGTCTGGAAATTGCACCGAATTTTAGCGGAACCATCATTAGTTTTATGAATATGTTTGACTTTATTCCTCATTTAATTCTGCCACCAGTTCTAGAAAAATAGCACCCAATGTCAGACTAGATTAATGCGTAAATCGTCTTGTAATAGTAAACTTTTAGCAATCGTTGCCGGAGAAAAGAATCATGTTCTGGATACACTTTGGTATACTTTCTTTCACGACTATCGTGTTCACTATATTTGGGAGTGCGGATGTTCAACCGTGGAATTATAAAGATGAGGAAGAAGAAGTAAACGTTCAAAGAAATGAGCCCACTACATCACAACAGCCAAAGCCAAAGACACCACAAAGTAAAAACAAAAAACAAAGTGTCATTTAGTTCCAATTTTCCTTGTGTGTTTTTCTTCATATAAAATTGATAATTGTAATAGAGACTCTTCATTAAAACAAAAACCTTCGAAATTAATATAGTATCATTTTTATTGATTTTTGGTATTTTTCACAATTTAGTACACTAATCTCAGATGTTCCGGTAGTACGACTCTTGTTCTCGTTGCTCCCAAAGCTACATACTTTCTTCTTTTTGGGAAAGATTTCTCCTTGCGTCGATCCGTTCCTTACCATTGGACCCCAGCTCGAAAAAGGGGAAAACTGAGTAATGTACTTCTTGTGCCACTCAGTTCGCTGTTACGTTCAACCATGCAGTTAGCAATTCAGTTCTTGGAGTTCGGTCTTTTATTTATGGCGTCATAACAGTGTTCTGGTTGACAGTCTTCGATAATTCTGTTAATGTCAGCATTTACATGGTTACGATGAAACAAACGAATATTTCGCTGTTGATCTTCGGATTTTACTTTTACTTCTTTTACTCCAAGACAATTGGAAACATAACATAACAACAATAATGGATGCATCTTCTTCTACTGCAGAAGATCCTATCGATTTTTATGCTTCTATCAATTGGAATCGACCTAAAGAAGCTGATTTAGCCCACAAACAATCGGGTATATTTGAGGATTACCAATATTTTAAAACTTTACGTGGTCGCTGCAAAGAACTTAATCAAAGTTTATAATTTATACGTTCCAAAGTTCTTCTGGAAATTTATCAGTGATAGAAAAACAGAATAACGGCATTCCATATGAAATGCAATTTCAAGAAAACAACTGTCTTTTCTTTAGCGCTCCGCCGGCCGCTGATGAGTCATCTCCGTATATAGCAGAATAAGCACACACATACTAGAAGACCCATAGGCGTCGTACCGGGTCGCGTATGAGTTTCTTTCGTTTTGCTTCTAGTTTTACTGCAATAGTACTTGGCTAGTACTCTAGGCCCATAACCTGTTAATCTTTCGGATTAGTAACTATTTCTTAAACTGTGTCCCACAGAAAAAACTTTTGTTTGTCAAGTATCACAGCAACATACCATATTGACAATTCGTTCTTCGTAAAAATGTCATCACATTTTTTAAATGATACCCCTCAAAGTTCAAGTATCCTACCGACTTTGGTAACCAAGCTGCGATGTAAGTCTCTTTCGAACATTCCTTACCGTTACAAAATATCCATTCTACTCTGCACTGGAGGCATCGCTTACATTCTCATGTACATCTCCTTCAAAGAAGCCTTACAGCATATGAAAGAACCAGAACCGTACACTAATCTCAGTTACAGCGGTCAGTGCAAATTCGCAAGAAATGTAAGCAAAGTAACCTACGTAAAGCCCTCGTTCCACCTCTGGGCCCCTTCGGATTATCTAAACCTCGAGTTGGCACCCTCATGTGGTGTCCTCGTAACGGCCTTTCCTAGTGGATATTTCGCGGATATGTACGGCGGAAAATACTTTGTCTGGATTCCAGTAATACTCCTCGGTCTGGTAGAGGCGATAATACCCCCCATACTCAGCGGTGGTGATATGGACTACTACATTTTGATGTTCTGGCAATTTCTCTCCGGTGTTGGACTTGCGATGTTTTATAGCGGCGCTAACTCGATTCTAGCCCAGTGGACACCCGTGGAAGAGAGAGCAAGACTGGCTTCTATAGCTTACTGTGCATCACAGTTCGCTGTTGTGTTCCATTACGGAACTACCAGCAATTTCATCCTCGCGACAAAAATGTGGAACGCGCCTTTCTACTTGTACATAGCATTGGGGTTAATCTGGGTTGTATGTTTTGCGTTCTTCGGGTTTTCGCACTACCAGAGTAAAAAAAACAAATGGCTGCATGAGGAAGAGCTGCAGTTCCTGACGAGGAAACTAGGTAAGATTTTGATAAAGTACGGTGTCGATGTTTCGTTTCAGAAAATATGACAGCTTTTCGCAGAAAAAAATTCCCCTGGTTGAAATTTTTCACGTCGTTTGCTTTATGGGCAGTGGTCGTTGCTCATTTCGGTTTCAATTGGATGTGGAAGGTGATGCTCACCAACCTTCATCCCTATTTAAGACATGCCCTCTACTTCGACTATCAGACAACCGACGGTTTATGTGCTCTCTCCTATTTCTTGATGGGTTTGATGACAGTACTGAATGGATTTGTTGCAGACTTTTTGACGAATCGGAAATACGTACATTTGATGACTCTGCGCAAGCTCTACACGACTATCGGTAAAATCAAACAGTGTAGAGGTTTTTTGCCGTGACAAAAATTTCTAGGTCTCATGGGACCGATCACTTTTCTTCTATCGTCCAGCTATGCTGGCTGCCATTGGGAATCGGCGATTGTTTTGATTACTATAGGGATGATCCTTATGTCTTTCTACTTTAGTGGCACCAGAATCAACACTTTGGAATTTGCACCGAATTTCAGTGCATCCGTTATGGGTATGATGAATACATTTGATATCACTCCTGTTATAGGTGTGCCAAAACTTGCAGCAATTATTAGACCCCATGTGAGAACAGACTAATGCGTTAATCTTCTTGTAATACAACATTTTTAGAATACGCTACCGGAGAAAAAAACTGATGTTTTGGGTATACGTGGGCATGGTTGCTTTCTGCACTCTTACGTTCACGTTCATCGGCTCTACGGAGACTCAGTCGTGGAATGGTGATGACCATGAAGAAGAAGAAATAGAGATGGAGAATTCCTCTATGACGCCAAGAAACCAATATATGGACCCACGAGTCACATAAATAAATTACACTGTTAATAAAAACAATTTATGACACATGACTTTTAAAGATTTTAGGTATAATTTTTCACAATTTTTAGTCCATTCATCTGAGATGTTTCTATCTCACCAAAACTTCTTAATATTCAGGACAGCTTGGATTGAATCAGATAGTTGACATTTAATAAGCTAACCTGAACGAGGCTAAGTTTTTCCCTACCCGTCCAAATTTTGGCAAAAACATAATGCACGCTAGAACAACAGTTTAGCATTGGCGTAAGGCATTCCGGCCGTGATCTACTGGTTACAAATTATATTTATATTTTGCCTTTTTTTCTTAACATATGTAGCCTTCTTTTCACAAGAGACCCACCCCGCCTATTCACCCCATCTCCATTGTGATGTTTTTTTTTATTTTTAGAAACTTAAAACATGTCTAAAAAGGTAAATTTTTCTAGGTAAATATGAATTTTGGAATTAAACCCCGCCCCTCGACCTAACAACGAATGAAAAATTCATCACAATTGAGACAGGGTGGATGGGCGGGGCTTATATTTGTCCTTTTTTCTTAATACAATGTAGTTATCTTTTCACAACGAGAAACTTAAGATATGTTTGAAATAGTAATTTTTTTAGACAAATATGGGTTTTGCAAATAAGGTTCGCCCCTCGATCTGACAACGAGGAAAAAAATCATCATGATACGTTTGGCTAAAAAAAAGAAAAGAATAGAAAAAATGTAGACAGCATATTATGCTCCGCCCTCGGCTCACGATGCATAAAAAAATCATTACAATTGAGAGCGGGTGGGTGGGCGGGGCTTATATTTTGTACATTTTTTCTTAATGTACGAAGTCTTGTTGTCCCAACAAGAAATTAAAAATGAATAAAAAATCGTCACAATCGAGAGGGGGTGAGTGGGCGGGCCCTATATTTCCTACATTTTATTTTTCTAATATACGAAATGTTCATTCCCCAACAAGAAACTAAAAATAGCTATCGTGTTGTTCAAAGAAAACTATATGTAGCTAAAAAAAAATCCCGATCTCAATTGTGATTAATTTTTTATTCGTTGTCAAACAGAGGGACGGGGCATAATTACAAAATACATATTTCCCTACAGAAATTTTGGACATATTTTAAGTTTCTTGTTGTGAAAAGAAAACTACGTATATTAAGAAGGAAGGGCAAAATATAAGTCCCGCCCACCCACCCCATCTCAATTGTAATGATTTTTTTTATTCATTGTCAGACCGAGATGCGGAGTCTAACTGCAAAATTCATATTTTTTTTACAAAATTTTACTCTTTTAAGAACTTTTTTCACATAATTTCTTGTGGAGAAATGAGGATTTTGCACCTAAGCTCCGCCCTCGGCTCACTATGCATAAAAAAATCATCACAATTGAGAGGGGGTGGGTGGGTGGGGCTTATATTTTGTACATTTTTTCTTAATGTACAAAGTCTTGTTGTCCCAACAAGAAATTAAAAATGAATAAAAAATCGTCACAATCGAGAGGGGGTGGGTGGGCGGGGCCTATATTTCCTACATTTTATTTTTCTAATATACGAAATCTTCATTTCCCAACAAGAAACTCAAAATAGCTATCGTGTTGTTCAAAGAAACTATATGTAGCTAAAAAAAATCCCGATCTCAATTGTGATTAATTTTTTATTCGTTGTCAAACAGAGGGGCGGGGCATAATTACAAAATACATATTTCCCTACAAGAATTTTTAACATATTTTAAGTTTCTTGTTGTGAAAAGAAAACTACGTATATTAACACGACAGGGTGAAATATAAGCCCCACCCACCCACCCCATCTCAATTGTAATGATTTTTTTTATTCATTGTCAGACCGAGAGGCGGAGTCTAACTGCAAAATTCATATTTTTTTTACAAAATTTTACTCTTTTAAGAACTTTTCTCACATAATTTCTTGTGGAGAAATGAGGATTTTGCATCTAAGCTCCGCCCTCGGCTCACTATGCATTAAAAAATCATTTACATTTATGTTTACGATAACAAATTATGTAAAGCCTTCCCGTGGGTCCTAATTCTCTTTTTTTAATGTGAAACCTTCTCGGGGGTCCCAACTGTCTTTTTTAAAAATGTAAAACCTTGTCGGGGCTCCCAACTGTCTTTTTTAAAAATGTAAAACCTTCTCGGGGGCCCAAAATGTATTTTTTTTTTAATGTGAAACCTTCTCAGGGTCCCAACTGTCTTTTTTAAAAATGTGAAACCTTCTCGGGGGTCCCAACTGGCTTTTCTAAAAATGTAGAACCTTCTCGGGGACCTCAAATATTGTTTTTATGTGAAACCTTCTCGCGGGTTCCAACTGTATTTTTTTAATAATGTGCAACTTTCTCGGGGGTCCCAACTGTCTTTTTTAAAAATGTGAAACCTCCTCAGGGGCGCCAAATGTTTTTTTTAATGTGAAACCTTCTCGGGAGCCCCAAATATATTTTTTTAATGTGAAACCTTCTCGGGGGTCCCAACTGTATTTTTTAAAAATGTAAAACCTTCTCGGGGGCGTCAAATAACTTTTTTTAAGAATGTGAAACCTTCTCGGGGGTACCAACTATCCTTTTTTAAAAAAGGCGAAACCTTCTCGGGGGCCCCTAGTGACTTATTTTAAGAATATTATATCTTCTCGGGGCTCCCAGCTGCCTATTTTTACTACACTGTGACTAGAACCTTCTATATTGTTTTTACTCCATAGAGGTTATCACAAAAAGTAGAATTCCACAAAATCGAATTTTATCATTTTTCAGAGAAGCAGTATTTGTTGCAGTGTACTTCAGAAGCAAGGGAAATTCTGTCCAAATAACTTTCAACCATTTTTTTAAGATTTGCTTGATTTTTATTAAACCGCCTCAATATCACACTGGCAGTCGACATTTTAACAAACGCCTGTGTGTAATTCCTTAGATACGACGTCTGTTTACAAACACTACATCACGATAGAAGATATTTTTTTTCAATCAAGATTCAAGTTAAAATGCAGTTTTTCAACAAAATTCTAAGACCTTCTCATAGGTTCAAATATCGAGGTGAGTTTATTTGAGTTTTGATTCCTAAATCAGTAACTTTTCTCCAGTCTGCGTTCTCCCACAACGCTACATCATGGCCCTTCTACTGTCCTGCGGAGTACTGGCCCTGTTCACCATACGTGTGTCTTTTCAAGTCGTCTTGTTCCACATGGTAGTCCCCCCCAAGATCATACGATTTGCGAACGCAACCATAACCTGCAAATATAGCGAACCACCCACCCCCCCTATCACAGTAAGTATTCTCCCGTGTTTCAACACCTGCAGCATACCTTTCCAGACCGCAAAAAAGTACGACTGGTCAGAATCACATCAAGTCCACATCCTCCAGGCATTTTTCTTGGGATACTTTCTGGGGCACTTTCCCGGAGGTTACCTTTCCGACAGATACGGAGGAAAAATCGTTTTGTCTTGTTGCACTTTCGCAACAATCATTTTAACAATCTTGACTCCAGTGATACTAAGCAGTAGTTCGATGGACTACTACACCTTGATTGGGGTTCAAGCACTTACTGGTTTCTCAACCGGAATGCTTTTTCCCAGCGTCCATTCGATTCTAGCGCATTGGACACCAGCTTGCGATAGAGGAAAACTGAGTGGTATAGTTTTTTGCGCTGCTCAGTTCGGTGTTGTGTTAAACGATGCAGTTAGCTTTTCTTTCATCCTCCATACGGAGGCTTGGAGTTCGGTCTTTTACCTGTATAGTTCCATAGCAGCAATTTGGTTGGTGGTTTGGCTAATTTTTGGACAGGCGACATACAGACATGGTATATTGTCCACTCAAGAGGAGAATGCGTATCTCGACAGGAATCTTGGTAAGAAATGAGATTGTGGACTTGCACGATTCGTTTTTAGCCGATTTGGTTAGTGATAATTATAGAAAAGTACCTTGGAAGAAGATGTTCTTTTCTATTCCTCTGTGGGCACTCATCGTTTCACACTTCGGCCACATGTGGATCTGGCATGTACTGATATTAGATGTTCCCGAGTACCTGATGTACGTATTGAGGTACAACATGAGGAATAGTTACTTTCTGGCTGCCCTGCCGTACTCTATGCTGGCTGTTCTGACTATTAGCAATGGATTTTTTATGGACTACTTAATTAACAACAAACTGGTGAAGATTACCACAAGCCGCAAAGTTTTCACCACGTTTGGTAAAACTTCACTTTGATAAACGTACTGATTCTAAAGAAGTTTTCAGGTGCTGTTGGACCTGCCATTTTCTTAGCGGCAGTACCTTTTGTTCATTGTTCAAGAGAAGCAGCGATTATTCTGTTCGCAGTTGGTATAAGTATGACGAGTTTTTACTACACAGGTACTAGAATCAACACTCTGGATCTTGCACCAAACTATAGCGGCACGATAATGGGCATAGTTAACGGAATTGGGGCTATACCAGGTGTTATAGTACCACACATCGAGGATGACCTAATTATAAATGTGCAACTAACCATTCTGCTGAACCATTTTTACCGTTTTCTTTTTAGAACACCTTCAACGAATGGAAAGCCTTGTTCTGGTTACATTTCTTTATACTGCTTTGTACGTGTATTTTTTTTATAAGTTTTGGAAGTGGAGAAGTGCAACCATGGAATGATTACGAACTGGAAAATCGCCTAGCACACATTGATGCATCTTAAAAATGACATTGTGACAGCAAAAATAAAAAATCTTAACTATTACAACGTTGTATTTTCTTTTGACCGTTCCGTTGTTCAGTGCAAGTACTACTCTCCATTCCGTAGCCATTTTGCAATGGAACCCCATCTGGTAGTACTCATATTTAGAGACAAGGAAAAACCTACCCACAGCGATAATAAAAATAAGACGCACAAATTTAGCACATGAATTTTATTGAGTTAGCTGTTACATTTCACAATCTTCACGGAAGTACCAATAGCTGCAGACGTTCCACGCGGAACAAGAACTTCCTAGTTTTCGGGAAAGATCTCTCCTCGCGTCCGTCCATTTCTTACCATTGGACTCCAGTTCGAAAAAGGGGAAAACTGAGTAGTGTACTTCTTGCGCCGCTCAGTTCGCTGTTATGTTCAACCATGCAGTTAGCAATTCAGTTCTTGGAGTTCGGTCTTTTATTTATGGCTTCATAACAGTGTTCTGGTTGACAGTTTTCGTGAATTTTGTTTACTGCATCTACATAGTTACGAAGAAACAGATTGTCAGCAGCAACGAGTTTTATTTCGACTAAAGTTCGATGTCGTCGACTCAAAATTTGGCTTGGTAGATCTTTCTTGAAACCTATATTGTGGTACCTTTGATGTCTATCAAAATTACCTGCATGACGCAAAAACAGTTTTCGTTAAGATTTCTTTAGTTCATCTTAAACTCTTTCGAAATCACACTGCCAGTACATCTAACAAACGCTTCAGCGTGTAACTCCATAGCTACGACGTCTGTTTACACATACTTTGAACGTTCTGTACTTTTTTTTTCCGTCAAGATTCCAGTGAAAATGTACTGTCTGGACAACATTTTCAGACTTTCTCAAAGGCCGAAACGTCGCCGTAAGTTTATTCTAGTTTTGATTCTGAAATTGGTAGGTTTGTTTCAGTGTGCCTTCTCCCACAACGCTACATCATGGCCCTTCTGCTGTTCTTCGGAGTACTAACCAACTTCACCATACGTATATCTTTTAAACTGGCATTGAATCAGTTGGTAGTACCCGCGAACGTCTCACGCTTTACGAACAAAAATGACATCTGCTACTATAACGAAACACAAAAGCAATCCAGCCCAGTAAATACTTCAGTAAGTACTCTTGGCCATCCCTCAAAACCTATAGCATCATTTTCTAGAAGACAAAAAATCTGTACGACTGGTCAGCAGCAAGTCAAACCTCCATTGCTAAGGCATTTTTCTACGGGTACTTTTTCGGGCACTTTCCCGGCGGCTACTTTTCCGACAAATACGGAGGCAAAATCGTTTTGTCTTGTTGCACTTTCGTAACGATCATTTTAACAGTCTTCACTCCAGTGATGTTAACCGGTAGTTCGCACGACTACAATATCCTGACTGGGCTTCAAGGACTTACAGGTTTCTCAATTGGAATGCTTTTTCCTAGTGTCCATTCGATTCTAGCGCACTGGACACCAGCTCGCGATAGAGGAAAACTGAGTAGTATAGTTTTTTGCGCTACTCAGTTCGCTGTTGTGTTTAGAGATGCAGTGAGCGTTTCTTTCATCGTTTATACAGATACTTGGAGTTCGCTCTTGTACTTACAGAGTTCCCTAGCAGCAATCTGGTTGGTAGTTTGGCTAGTTTTTGGACAGGCGACGTACAGAAATAGTCCATTGGCCACTGAAAAGGAGTACGCTTATCTCCAGGAGGAACTTGGTAAGAAGTGAGCTTGTGAGCTTTCACGATTTGCTTTTAGAGACTTTGCTTGTTGACAAAGTTACAAAAATACCTTGGATCGAGATGTTGTTCTCGATTCGTCTGTGGGCACTGATCATTGCGCAGTTCGGCCATACGTGGATGTGGCACGTGATGATCAAAGATCTTCCCAAGTACATGATGTCTGTGTTGAAGTTCGACTTAAAGCAGAGTTACTATATAGCTGCTGTGCCATACCTGACGATGGGTGTTCTAACTCTCTCCACTGGATTTTTAGTAGACTTCCTAATCAATAAGCGAGTGGTGGAAATTACCACAAACCGCAAGTCCTTCACCACGTTTGGTACGACTTCCGTTTATTAAACGAACTGCTTCTAAGGAGTTTTCAGGTGCTGTGGGACCAGCCATATTCGTGGTGGCAGCAGCTTACGCTGCTTGTGCCAGAAAAACAGCAGTTTTTCTGTTCACGGTCGGTATGGGTATGATGAGTTTTTACTACTCAGGCACCAGAATCAACACTCTGGATCTCGCGCCGAACTATAGTGGCATAATAATGGGTATAGTCAACGGAATCGGAGCCCTACCAGGAATTATCCTACCGGAAATCAGGAAATACTGGACTTTGGAAGTACGAAAAAAACTTGTTCAATCGAATTTTACAGTTTTCTTTTTAGGACTCTTACATGGACTGGATACCTGTTTTTTGGCTACATTTGGCCATCCTGTTTGCTACGTGTTTTTTTTTCGCAGTTTTTGGAAGTGGCCGCGTGCAACCATGGAATGATTACGAAGAGGAAGAGATCGAAGCGGCTGATTCGAACGCCTCACCCTTTGTATCCCAGATACCTGTCGTTGAACCTCCGGTGCCTCAATAAACACCTTTCAGAAAAAAAAAAGTTTTTGTTGTTTTTGTAATGAAAGCCGAACATAACCTTACTAACACTCAGTTTATTTAACAGGTACATTAAAAACAGCAGAAGTCACGAAAACCTGATTCAATCCCCCTCGTTCTCAATTATCTCGATACTCGTCGCCCCCTCCAGCCCCAAAATAATATCATCCTCGTTAACTAAAATCGAATTTGCCGCCTCCATCTCCTCATCCACTCCCACCACTTCCGTTTTATCTTTCTCCCCCACCACCTGCTGGTGCTGCTGCTTCAAATGATCCCTCAAAGCGAACGCCCTCGAGTACAAAGCCCCACAAATCCAACACTCGTACTTCAAGTTGTTGTCCCTCTTGTGTGTCTCCATGTGGGCCCTCACCGCATACAAGGACGCAAAAGGCCTATTACACTCCGTACACGTAAACGGCTTGATGTGGCTATTCTTATGCCCCGCCAACTGGACGCTGGTTTTAAAAGCCTTCGGACAATAAGGACACTTATAAGCCCTCACATCCGAATGCGTCAACAAATGATGGTTATACACACTATGAGACTTAAACCTCTTCCCGCAATGTTTGCACTGGTAAGGCCTGGACCCCGTATGCGTCCTCAAGTGCAACGTCAAGCAATAACTCACCCTAAAAGCCTTGCCGCAGATCTCGCACACGTGTGGCTTCTCCCCCGTATGTATCCGTTCGTGCTTGACCTTCTCGTGCGGCCTCGTGAATCTCCGGCCGCAGTACTGGCAAGCGTACGGCCTCTTCTGGCACTGATTCTGCAAATGCTCGTTCAAAGCATCGTACGTCACGAACGGCTTCTTACAATACGAACAAGTAAACTTTTTATTGTTAGTGTGAGCCTTCATGTGCATTTCTAGGTTAGGCTTGGTAAAGAACTTCCTATTGCACACCCCGCAATTAAACCCGTTGTTGTACTCGTGCAAACTCATGTGTGCTTGTTCGTGCTCTTTGTTGTACGTCTTTTTGCACACTTTGCAAATAAAGATCTCCCTGACTGTCTCCTCCCTGTCGTCGTCATTGGTCGCGGCTTCGATTTCGCGCGTTTTGATTGGCACGTGCATGCGGTGGTGGAGCCTCAAGGACTTGAGGGAGGAGAAAGAGGTGTTGCAAATGTCGCAAATGTGCAAATCTTTGGCGTCGGTTTCGGCGCATTCGTGGTTTTCAGAGGTGGGGAAACAAGTGTTACAGGTTTGACATAAAGCGACTTCCACGACGTTGTTTTGGGTGGAAGTGGTGTCTTCGTCCTGCAGCCAGAATTTGTCGATTTTGACGAACTTGCGGGTGTACAAGCGGCCATCTTTGTCTTTGATGTCTTGCGTGATTGGTGCTTTTTTCTTGCGGAGTGGGGGGGATGGCTCCGCGGGTTTGACGGTTTCCTCCTCCTACAAAGAAAATTAATTTTCAGGGGTCTAAATATAGTGAAAAGTTACCAAAATTATTTCTTGTCCTTGATGGAAATTACTCAAGTGGTCGTCGATATCCCCGAACTGCGAATCACAACTTTGACAGTAATACTGCACTTGTTCCTCTACGAGTTCCGTCGTGCCTTTACCACCCTCCAGTAGCGCTCTGGCTAGAATACTCTCCGAAAGCTCGCCAGTTTCTTCGATGCTTTGAGGACTCTCGATTGACTGGTCATCGATTTCTATAATAAGAGCACAGGCGGTGTCCAAATGGTCCACAAGGTCAGACAATTTGTCGAACTTTTCATGACAAGTGGGACAATGCAGATTTTCCACAATATCCACCAGGTGAATTTTGAGGGTGGAAGGTGAGTCGAAAGTCTCGTTGCAACATAAAGGGCAACTTATTTGCACCATCGCACCTGCAATTAATTTAATCGTCAGAAATAAAAATTCGAGGGGGTTTAAATTCAAATTTGGAATAAATAAATAACTTCATACCGTACGTCCAACACAATCGAGAAGTTGGATAAAATGGCGGTTGACGTTTGAGTTGACAGTTGACAGGAGGTGGAGAGGAATGAAATGGGTTTTATGGGGGCTGCGGGGTCACAAAAAGGGTGCAGACGCCAGTTGTGGCGACTGATATAAACGCTGAATGAAATCGCTGGGTTCAACTGGCGAAATTGGGTGATAACCTCTACAAGAGTCAAGGTCGAGTGAAGCATGGGCGCTAAAGGTAACTATTTATGTTTGTTTAAAAATATTGGCACCATGGTGGGTCCTGTGATGTATATTTAGTTGTTTGTCGTTGTATAAATATATACATACATACATAGTGTTTATTATAAACTAATTCCGTGTTAGGATAATTATTGAAAATATTTTAGGCAACCAGTAATACACGAGAGTAAGCATAAGTGTCTAAAGTTGGGTCTAGTAACGTTATCATTTTTATCAATTCCGTCGCCACAAGTGACTGACGCGTTTTAAATCTATGTTTATACAATTGTAGACAGTTTATTCTGACGTTTCGATGCTAATTACAATGTATTCAGAAAATGCACGAGGTGATGACTTTTATTATTATTGCTTTTTTATTTTATAGGTCAGTTTAATCCGTCATTAAACAAATAACACGTGTTGTAATGTGTAAAAATAACACACCTGAACGTGTTTCGCATGCTTGTACTAAAATTTGTATTCATTCAGGATAGAAATAGAATTGTGACTTTAAAATAGAATTGGAGAAAGCGCCATCTGTGTATGAGTGACGTCATGAAAAATCGCCAAAACGGCTCATCATGTTATAGTACAAACAAAAATAAAATTGCGTAATACTTTGTTTATAAACTTTATTTATAATCATGTTATTTAAAACTACTCAATTTAGTATTCTGATACTAACATCTAGTGACGTTTATTGCGTAAGTTGTGTGAAATGTGTGGAATAAAGTACGCGTATGTTGTACTGATTGATTGTAGCGGACAAATATTTCTTCGGTTATTGAAATTTAGTTTATGCGATTTGTTAAAGCCATAGAACAATTTTAAAAAGTATACAAAAAATCACACTTTTTATCTTTGAAGGAAGTTTTTAGACTGTTACTATCCACTTTTACTGCAGTGTAATGTTTACAAGGTATTCGGTTTGGTGGATAAAAATCATAATTCGTCGTAGTTAAGTAATTTGTGAAAAAACAGCAATTACAAGACATTTCGAAAATGGTCACGTAACAGTCGCCTAATTCGAACTAGTCACCAGATTTTTTCTTAAAAAAGAAGAAGTTCTTGTTTATTTTTACCCACCCTGACACATAGTCAAAGTTTGAGTATTTTGAGATAGTTTGAGAAATCCGATTTTTTTTGTCACAGTGACATTTCGAATTTATTTGTCTCAGTTAGAACTGTGTTTTTTGCGAAATTAGAACCGCAGCAGTGGAAAAATCTCACTGTCTCGGTACAAAATTGTTCTGTGAAACACTAAATCTGTCATGTCACAGTGGGAACGTACCCGAACCATAATTCACATTCGTTAATTGGTCCGACTTTAATTAAGAGATCGCTTTATTTAAAATCGTAATTAATAAAGATTAAATCGAGAAACCTGATAATAATAGGAATTTTACTCATTTTTTATGTGCCTGTATTATATTATAAGCGAAAGGTTCAACCGTTCCGACTATCATCTAGTCATCACGTCATACTTTTGGCACTTTTACTATAATTATCTCCCGTAATTACTCCATAATTAAGCGTTTTGTTTTATTTATGAAACATGAAATAATATTTATTTAAAAACCCGAAAACATTAAAACACCGGTGACGTAACTATTACTGCGATTACTGCGACGCTTCATCACCGTCGCAAAAAAAAAGAAACTAGTCCGCGAGCGCTTTTTTCCCGCGCGCAAAAAACCGCCAAAAAATAATAATTATAAACCCGTAAAAACTAAAAACCCATAAAACCTATGATTATGAATACTAATTCGTTCTTATTTTTCCCCGTCAAGTTCGTCGACTCCTCATTTACATAACCTCCAAACATCACCTTTACGTCACATTTTTTTCGTTTACCGCGCCGAAAATCCAACTTTTACTTTTACACTGTCGATTTTCCGCCGGCCAATGGCCGGCCGGCATTTTTCGGATTCCATCCAATTACCGCCAGTGAGAGTTCACGGTCACGTGACACGTGACACCTGTCCAGGAAGGAATCCTGCTTTCATCCGAATTCTTTTTTATTATTCATTCGATTACTCGATTATTAATTTCACTTTCATCGAACGCTCGAACAGTGAGAGAGTGATGAATTGCAACCACCGTAATTGTGTTTGTTGTTCCGACTTTCATTCGAAAGTGAGTTCGTTTGTTCCAGACGACGTTCGAATGTTCTTTTTCGGGAGCCCGCTGATGGACGTCACGGCCAACGTCGGCGACGATGTCTTGGGGAAGTACCGCCTGGACCGGGACAACGCGTACGTCGTCGACGAGACCAACCGGGGGCTGTTCGACGAGGTTCGGGCCACGTCGGTGCAAGTCGGGGGCAGCGTCACCAACACGGCCAGGACGGTGTGCAGGCTGCGGGGATCCCGAGGAACGTGACGTACCTAGGAACCGTCGGCGACGACGAGTACGGCGAGATGATCAAAAAACAGCTGGGAAAAGAAGGCTTGAGCGGGGGGTTAAGACAGGTTGGGGGAAACACAGGAAAAGTGGCAGTGCTGCTTATGGGGAAAGCGAGGACTCTGGTCACCGATTTGGGGGTTTCCAGAAGTTTTTCGCTGGATGAGGAAACATGGAGGCGAATTAGCGATGGTCCGTCTCTGGTCTATCTGTCTGTAGGTTAAGAACGTCATAAAAACACTATGACATGGGGGAACATCGATGTATAATATATTTTTCCTAGGGTTTTTTCATCAGTGTCTCCCTAGACACAATCACCAAACTCGCCACCACCAGCCAAACCGTAGCATTCAATCTTGGGGCGCCATTTTTGAGCAAAAAATTCCCCCAAGAAATGACGCACCTCTACGAAAACGCCTCCATAGTCTTCGGAAACGAGGCGGTAAGTCTTGGATTTACCCATCTCGTTTTATTGTTCGAATTTCAATAGGAACACCGCGCTTTTGCGCAAATCCACAACATAACCTCAAACCACGTCGTCGAAGTAGTGGCGGCAACCAATCGACGTTTCGATAACAAATCACGTGTTGTTGTCGTCACTAGAGGGGGCGGGGCAGTTGTGGTGTTCCACGATTCCGATTGGCAGGTGTTTGAGGTTAAGAAAGTCGTCGAAGTTGTGGATAGCAACGGCGCTGGGGACGCTTTCGCTGGGGGATTTCTGGCACGCTACGTAGAGGGAGACAGTATTGCCAACTGCGTCCGAAGCGGGGTTGAAGTGGCGGGGCGGGTCATACAAAGGGTCGGTTTTAACCTCGATTAATCGCAATTAAAACTCGTTATTTTTTACCTAGTGAATTTTAATTTTAGCCAACCCAATCGAGACGAAAATCGACGTGTGGGTGTTATTTTCGTGACCCCTGCCATTAGATCACCAGACGGGTTTTTTGACCCCGGCCATGACAGTGACTTTGGTCGGAGTCCGACCTTCGACCCCTTCGTATTTTTTCTTGCAAAAAAAAAACGTGATTTATCAGAGATGCCAACATAACAAACAATTCTGTGTAGCGTGATATTCTTAATTCGTTCCAAGTATGTGTATATTATACACGAATCCGGATTTGATTTTTAAATAGGAGTAGATGAGTCACTCGCATTTTCAAGACTGCTTTTCAGGATGTGTGCTCGCGTAAGAAAATTGGGTGGCACCACTGGACCAGGATGTGGATCAGTGACGCCGCGAATTCCTGTCAAGGTTTTTTGCGAGGGCGCCACCTGAGATTTACGATCCGCAAACGCGTCCTTGAACCCCCACGTGACATTTGGTTTTGTCCCGAAATAGAAAACTCGGTTTGATTATCTCGAGCGACTATAAAAAATGCGAAAGTGAAAGTTCTAGAGCGAGTTAATAAATAAAAATCGACCTTTATTGAATATTTTAATTGCTTATGTTGGTTGAAATGGTAGTGAAAGTGCTGCCAACCCCGCGGAGCTAACCAACGAACCCTCGGTGAAAGTGGTGCCAACGTAAATTTGCGCTTTCGCTGTCACGTTGGCAGCTCTGGATTTGGTTTTTTTCAGAGCCAGCTTCACTTTCTCTTGCAAATGGAACACAGCGAGGCCGGTGTTGACCGAACAAACGGTTTTACGAGATTTTGTGGACCGTTAGATAGTACTTAATTTGAGCTTGCACATTTTCGTGGAAGCCGTCCGCCTGACGTCACGTAGCGCGATAATAAAGATAAAGTAAATAAGTTATTAAATTTTTTCGAGCGAAAAAAACGAACAAACACGGATGTCGTGACGTCACCCGAAAATTCTTGAAAATCTCCTCGGTAGCATTAATTACAAGTGTTTTGTGTCACTCCGCCGCCGGCTGATGGATGAAACAATAAAAACGGGATACAAGAAAAATCAATCGCCGATAAGCGTGTAACTGTGCCATTGGGTCAACAGTACATCGAACATAATTTTTTTGAAATTTATTAAGACAAATTAGCCAACGATGAATAATTCATTCCATTTTTTTATTCTTGACGTAACTTCTTCCATTGAACTTTTTAAATTCCTCTCAAGGTTTTCGGCACGTGATGATACATTTTAACAATCCTCCGTCACGTGGTGTCACGTGACGTCGCAACATCCGTCTCGAAAAACCCGCCAAGGCGATTTTGTGAAGCTGCATAAAGTGTCGTTTAAATGCAAATAAATTTAAGAAGAGTCCGATAATTGCGTGAAGTTCCGGGTTTTAACGGCGATGATTGGTGCTAATTTTAAAATAAAACGAAAACAGCGTTTGTGTGCGTTATCTGATCAGGAAACGCGATTTATGCGCGATTCATGTAAACTTTTGAATTTTTCGAATTCGGGCTTTTTAAAATTGCCGATAAATTTGCGAGGAACAGGTCGGGGAATTTCTTGCTTCGGGTGAAGAAACACTTAATGAATGTCAGTTTTTTCTGCGACAGTTTTATGTCTTGATCACTCGTAAATTTCGTGCGATCGTTTGCGAAATTTGACACTCGATTTTTTTTTTTTTTTTTTGCTGGTGGGAATTTTCCGTTGGCAACTGTACATAAGGAAATCGACGAGGTACCATCGGTTTTAATATTAATTTTTCTAATTAAAAATTAATTATCGGGTTTATCTGCACATTAACATTATGCTAATTTAACGTCGCGTCGTGTCGTTTTATTTTTAATTGATTGTTCAACAAGAAGCAGTATTGCATGAAAAAGTATGCAAGCGATTAATTCAATTAATTTCATGATTAATTCAATCTGTCAGCGACTGTTTAAAATAAAAAACACGGGAAGATTTGTCATGTAATGAAGTGAAAATGTAAACAAGCAAGTGGTTATTATTACAGTTACGTTGCTTCATTTAATTACACTGCGTGTAAAAAAGTGTTAAAACACTTTCATTTGTTTTCAGTTTCAACAATGTTTGCTTATATAAACGGCGATTGTAATATTATTATACCCCTGTACCTGTTTGTTGATTAAATAGCCACCGAAGCGAGGGAAAGTGGACTCAAAAACGCAACTCGTGAAAATGCTTGGTCATAAAATACACAGTTTAGGTTAGGAAATCGCGTCAAGATGGCTTCCTAAATCATTGACAATGATCTTGAAATCAAGCATTGAAAGCAGACACCAACGAACCACTTGTACGAGAAGAACAATAAAAATAACAAAAAATGTATCTAAAATTATGTAGACGGAACTTCCTTCGTCCCTGAAGTATAATAAAAAAATCTTAGAAAAACAGTGATTGTAATCTTATTATACCCCTGCACATTAATGATAATTGTAATAAGTCGTTTTCGATTTCATGGATAAAATACATTGCACCATTCATTTGTTTTTCGTTATTCTGTATAAACAATTTAAAAATATTAATGAATTGGCAAATCAAAACTTGGATGTGGTGATAGTTCAATTTTAAATTTTTGAGGTTTTCAATTTTTCAATTTTGCAATTCTTCGAATTTTCACTTTTTTATTTTTATAACAATTTTCGAAATTTAACTAAATACATTTTCTTGTAGATTTCGAGCCCCAAAAGCCACTTCAGGCCTCGTTTCTGCGATAACTCCAACCGTTTTTCCAGAATCGCCCACTGAAATATCGCAATTTTTAAAAATTTCAAAAAAATTGAACTTTATTCTGAATATTTCGAAAATATTTGTGTTCGACTCTAAACACCCTACATTTTTGGAATCAGGACGTCAAGATCTATAATCCTGAATTTTGTGAGAATTTTTAGACGACTTTTTCAAAATTGAAATTTTCCAATACCACCCGCTTATGCAAATTTCGACCCATTTTTGACCTTTTTCGAAATTTAACTAATTACATTTTCTTGTAGATTTCGAGCCCCAGAAGCCACTTCAGAGCTCGTTTCTTCGATAACTCCAACCGTTTTTCCAGAATCGCCCACTGAAATATCGCAATTTTTAAAAATTAAAAAAAAAATCGAACTTTCCTGTGAATATTTCGAAAATATTGGTCCGTGACCCTAAACACGCTACATTTTTGGAATGAGCACGTCAAGATCTATGATCTTGAATTTTTTGATAATTTTTGGACGACTTTTTCAAAATTGAAATTTTCCAATACTACCCCCTTATGCAAATTTCGACCCATTTTTGACCATTTTCGAAAATTAACAAAATACATTTTCTTGTCGATTTCGAGCCCCAAAAAACCACTTCAGGCCTCGTTTCTGCGATAACTCCAACCGTTTTTCCAGAATCGCTCATTGAAATATCGCAATTTTTTTAAATTTCAAAAAAATCGAATTTTACTCTGAATATTTCGAAAATATTGGTCCGTGATCCTAAACACGCTACATTTTTTGAATCAGCACGTCAAGATCTATCTATAATTCTAAATTTTTTGAGAATTTTTAGACGAGTTTTTCAAAATTTAAATTTTCCAATACAGCTTATCCAAATTTCGATCCATTTTTGACCATTTTCCAAATTCAACTAAATACATTTTCTTGTAGATTTCGAGCCCCAGAAGCCACTTCAGGCCCCGTTTCTTATATGCAATTTTCATTTTATAATTTTTCAAATTTCAGTTTCTCGTTTTTTTCAATTTTACAATTTTGCAATTTTTCGATTTTCTTGATTTTTCAATTTTTAATTTTTCAATTGTACACATTTGCAGTTTTTCAAATTTAATTTTTTTTAATTTTTGGATATTTCAATTTTTTAATTAGATATTCACTTTTTCCATCTGTATTTTTCAATTTTGCAATGTGAAAAATTGAAAAATTTTTTGTTTTTACGATTTTTCAATTTTTTTTTAGTTTTTAAATTTATAATTTTGTAATTTTCCGATTTTTTATTAAAGTTCTAGATTTTCAATTTTTCATTCTCAGTTTTTGATTTTTCAGTTTTTTAACAAAAAGAATCAATTTACTCAAAAATTGAAAATTTGGAAAATAATTTTCCCGATTTTTCAACTTTCCATTTTCTAGTTTTATAGTTTTTACAAATTTTTAGTTTGCAATGTGTCCGTTTTACAAATTTGAATATGGTCAAATTTACAATTTTGCAATTTTTAGAGTTTTCAATTTTCCCTTTATTCACATCTTCGATTTTCATTTTCAATTTTCATTTATTTACTTTTTTGATATCCAATTTCCACGTTATAATTTTCCGTTTTTCAGTTTTTCGTTTTTTTCAATTTTACAATTTCGCAATTTTTTGATTTTCTTGATTTTTCAGTTTTTAATTTTTCAAGTTTTTATTTTTTCGATTTTTCAGTTTTTCGACGTTTATTGTTTCATTTAATAATTTTTCAATTTTACCTACATATTTGCAGTTTTTCAAATTGAATTTTTTTAATTTTTGGATTTTCCAACTTTTCAATTATTCACTTTTTTCATCTGTATTTTTCAATTTTGGCAATGTTTCTATTTTCAATTTTTTGTTTTTATAGTTATGTTATAAGAGAATTTTTTAAATTGGCACCGATTTGTAAATTTTGAAATCTTATGTTTCACTTTACGATTTTTCATTTTTTTTCGCTTGTTTTAGTTTTTAATGTATAATTTTGTAATTTTCCGATTTATTCAAGTTCTAGATTTTTGTTCAGTTTTTCAACAAAACGAACCAATTTACTCAAACTGAAAATTTTGAAAATAATTTTACCGATTTTTCAACTTTCCATTTTTTAGTTTTATTGTTTTTACAAATTTTTAGTTTGTTTTACAAACTTTAATATTTCCAAATTTACAATTTTGCAATTTTTTGATTTTCTTGATTTTCCAGTTTTTAATTTTTGAAGTTTTATTTTTTCGATTTTTCAGTTTTTCGACGTTTATTTTTGTTTTTAAATTTATATGTTTATATTTTTTTCATTTAATAATTTTTCAATTTTACATATTTGCAGTTTTTCAAATTTAATTTTTCTTAATTTTTGGTTTTTTTAATTTTTCAATTATATATTTTTTGGTTTTATAGTTTTTACAAATTTTTGATTTGTAATTTGTCTGTTTAACAAGTTTTAATTTTTTCGCTTTACATTTTTAATTTTACAATTTTTGTATATGTTCCAAGTTCTCATTTTTTGCGATTTTAGACTTTTTAGTTTCGCGATTTTTATTTTTTTGTTTTTATATTCAAACTTTCAATTTTAATTTTGATCACTTTTAGATTTTCCAAATTTACAATTTTGCAATTTTTCGATTTTTCAGTTTTTTCCATTTGTATTTTTCAATTTTTCATTGTTTCTATTTTCAATTTTTTGTTTTATAGTTATGTGGTGTGAGAATTTTTTTTAAATGGCACCGATTTGTGAATTTTGGAATTTTACAATTTCACTATTTTTTTCTTTGTTTTTAAATTTATGATTTTGTCATTTCCCGATTTTTTTTTATTCAAGTTCTAGATTTTTAATTTTTCAACAAAAAGAACCAATTTACTCAAACTGAAAATTTGGAAAATCGAAAAATTGAAAAAAGGTAAAATTAAAAATCGGAAAAGTGAAAATTTAAAACTGAAAATTCAAAATTTGGAAAATCAAAAAATTCAAAAAATAGAGTCGGAACTGAAAAAAAACGGGTAATTGAAAAATCAAGAAAATAAAAAAACGAAAAATTGTAAAGTGTAAATCGAACTTTACTCTGAATGTTTTGAAAATATTAGTCCGTGACCCTAAACACGCTATATTTACACGCTATATTTTTGGAATCAGCATGTCAAGATCTATAATCCTGAATTTTTTGAGAATTTTTGGACGACTTTTTCAAAATTGAAATTTTCCAATACCACCCCCTTATGCAAATTTCGACCCATTTTTGACCATTTTCGAAATTTAACTAAATACATTTTCTTGTAGATTTCGAACCCCAGAAGCCACTTCAGGCCTCGTTTCTTCGATAACTCCAACCATTTTTCCGGAATCGTCCACTAAAATATCGCAATTTTTAAAAATTTCAAAAAAATAGAACTTTACTCTGAATATTTCGCAAATATTGGTCCGTGACCCTAAACACGATACATTTTTGGAATCAGCACGTCAAGAGCTATAATCCCGAATTTTTTGAGAATTTTTAGACGACTTTTTCAAAATTGAAATTTTCCAATACCACCCTTATGCAAATTTCGACCATTTTCGAAATTTAACTAAATACATTTTCTTGTAGATTTCGAGCCCCAGAAGCCACTTCAGGCCTCGTTTCTTCGATAACCCCCACCGTTTTTCCAGTATCGCCCATTGAAATAACGCAATTTTTAAAAATTTCAGAAAAATCGAACTTTACTCTGAATATTTCGAAAGTATTAGTCCGTGACCCTAAACACGCTATATTTTTGGAATCCGCATGTCAAGTTCTGTAATCCTGAATTTTTTGAGAATTTTTAGACGACTTTTTCAAAATTGAAATTTTCCAATGCAAATTTCGACCCATTTTTGACCATTTTCGAAATTTAACTAAATACATTTTCTCGTAGATTTCGAGCCCCAGAAGCCACTTCAGGCCTTATTTCTTCGATAACTCCAACCGTTTTTCCAGATTCGCCCACTGAAATATCGCAATTTTTTAAAATTTCAAAAAAATCGAATTTTACTCTGAATATTTCGAAAATATTTGTCTTTGACTTTAAACACGCTACATTTTTGGAATCAGCATGTCAAATTCTGTAATACTGAATTTTTTGAAAATTTTTGGACGACTTTTTCAAAATTGAAATTTTCGAATACCACCCCTTATGCAAATTTCGACCCATTTTTGACCATTTTCGAAATTTAACTAAATCCACTTTCCTGTAGATTTTGAGCCCCAGAAGCCACTCCAGGCCCCGTTTCTTATATGCAATTTTCATTTTATAATTTTTCAAATTTCAATTTTTCGTTTTTTTCAATTTTACAATTTTGCAATTTTTAGATTTTCTTGATTTTTCAGTTTTTATTTTTTCGATTTTTCAGTTTTTCGATGTCTATATATTTTCATTTAATAATTTTTCAATTGTACACATTTGCAGTTTTTCAAATTTAATTTTTTTTAATTTTTGGATATTTCAATTTTTTAATTACATATTCACTTTTTCTGATTTTTCAACTTTCCATTTTTTAGTTTTATAGTTTTTACAAAGTTTTAGTTTCCAGATTTTCAGTTTTACAAATTTTAAAATTTCCAAATTTACAATTTTGAAATTTTTAGATTTTTCAATTTTTCCTTCATTAATTTTTTCGATTTGCATTTTTAATTTTACAATTTTTGGGTATGTTCCAAGTTCTCATTTTTGCAATTTTTCATTTTTTAGTTTTTCGATATTCATTTTTTTTTATCTTCAAGCTTCCAATTTTAATTCTTGTTATTTTTAGATCTTTCAAATTTACAATTTTTTAATTCTTCATTTAGTTACTTCTTTGATACGCAGTTTTCATTTTATAATTTTGCGTTTTTTTCAATTTTACAATTTTGCAATTTTTTGATTTTCTTGATTTTTCAGTTTTTAATTTTTTTATTTTTCAGTTTTTCGACGTTTATATTTTGTTTTTAAATTTATAATTTTGTAATTTTCCGACTTTATTTTACTCAAATTCTAGATCTTTAATTATTCATTCTCTCAATTTTTGATTTTTTAGTTTAGCAATTTTTCGAATTTTCATTTTTTATTTTTATAACAACAACAATAATAATAGTATTTACTCCAATATTTATTTTGAGTCATCTGAAAATTGTTTTTATTTTTTCCAAGTTTATATTTTTCATTTCATAATTTTTCCATTTTACATATTTACAGTTTTTCAAATTTATTTTTTTTTAATTTGTGGATTTTTCAATTATTTATTTTTCCATCTGAATTTTTCGATTTTGCAATGTTTCTATTTTCAATTTTTTGTTTTTATAGTTATGTGATCTGAGAATTTTTTTAATAAGCACCGAGATGTGAATTTTGAAATTTTACAATTTTGATATTTTTTATTAATTCTTTTTAGTTTTTAAATTTAATTTTGTAATTTTCCGACTCTATTTTATTCAAGTTCTAGATCTTTAATTTTTCATTGTCTCAATTTTTGATTTTTTAGTTTAGCAATTTTTCGAATTTTCATTTTTTTATTTTAAAACAACAACATAGTAATAGTATTTACTCCAATATTTATTTTGAGTCATCTGAAAATTGTTTTTATTTTTTCCAAGTTTATATTTTTCATTTAATAATTCTTCCATTTTACATATTTACAGTTTTTCAAATTTAATTTTTTTTAATTCGTGGATTTTTCAATTTTTCAATGATTTATTTTTACATCTGAATTTTTCGATTTTGCATTGTTTCTATTTTCAATTTTTTGTTTTTATAGTTATGTGATCTGAGAATTTTTTTAATTAACACATTGATTAATTTTTCATTCTCTCAATTTTTGATTTTTCAGTTTAGAAATTTTCGAATTTTCATTTTTTTATTTTTATAACAACAATAATAATAATAGTATTTATCCCAATATTTATTTTGAGTCATCTGAAAATTGTTTTTTTTTATTTTCCGATTTTTCAACTGTTTCATTTTTTAGTTTTATAGTAGTTAGAAATTTTTGGTTTTTCGATTTTCTTGACTTTTCAGTTTTTAATTTTTTAAGTTTTTACTTTTCGATTTTTCAGTTTTCAATGTTTATATTTTTTCATTTAATAATTTTTCAATTTTTGTTTTACGGCTATGTGGTCTCAGAATTTTTTTAATTGGAATTTTGAAATTTTATATTTTTGCTTTTTTTATAGTAGGTATAGTATAGTACAAAAAAATTTATAATTTTCAAATTTTCCAATTTTTGATTCAAGTTTTAGATTTTTAGTTTTTCAACAAAAAGAACCAATTTACTCAAGCTGAAAATTTAGAAAATCGAAAAATTGAAAAAAGAAAAATTAAAAATCGAACAATAGAAATTTCGAAAAATTGTAAAATTGAAAAATCAAGAAAATAAAAAAAACAAAAATTGTAAAGTGGAAAAACTGTAACACTGAAACATGAAAACATTTATCCATTCAAATATCGCAATTTTTAAAAATTTCAAAAAAAAACCGAATTTCACACTGAATATTCCAAAAATATTGCTACATTACCATTAACACGCTATATTTTTGGAATCTTCACGGCGATTACTGTGTTTTGGGAAAATATGACGAAGACGATTAGTCACAACCAGATGAATATTTTTGAGATTTTATAAAGACGGATTCATAAACCACAAGTGATGATAATTGAGCAAATCTCGGTTTCAATTACACAAAAACTCATGATGTTGCAGTGTCGAAACACAAACAACTCAATCTTAAATATGACATTTGAGTCATCTTCGGCGACACTTTCACTCCACTGTTGCCACTTTTCGAAATACTCGAAAACCCCCTCGGCCTCACGGCGTATGCAAACGAGCCAATTTTCCAATAGATAGTAATTAATGGCGAGGTCTAATGTCACGGCCACCCGATTAATAGCCAACTGAAAAGTCGAGTGTTAAGTGAGGTATTATTTTATCCGCGATTAATCAAGCTCTCGGTGAAATCAATAGGATTCAGCTGATGGCTGCTCGGAGGCTGTCAAGTGTTTCGCTCGATTGTTTCTCGATAAGACCTTGCCCGATTAGCAGAGTGTAATTTTTTTCACCAGTTATGACATTGTACTCGCTTCGATTTCTTTTTTTATTTCTTTTCACTTCCGTTTCCGAAGCCCCCAGACGCCGTCGTTAGTGGGTGAACTGGAGCTTGTAATGCGAATCGTATGGCAGGAATGTCTTGGTTTTATTATTGTTATTATGTTGGCAGAGTGTGTGGGAGAAATGCACGGATTGATGCCATATTATTAGAATATTACATAATGGGTTGTGCAATGGAACTGTTTGTTTTGTTCCATACTTGCTGAAATGATTTATGACACGATAGGTCATTTTTGAAAACTTTTAACTTTTTTAAATGACAGCGACTGCGTTGAAGATGTTTTCACGGAACTCCACTTTAAAAAAGGTTATCTCGAACCGCGCATGGAATGATCGAAAATAATTACCTGCGATCGATGTTGATTACAACATCATCCATCATCCGTGTCCTTGACTGGCGCGTTTAAAATTTTTGAGAATCTGTCAATTTACACTTATTTCCTTGAACGTTACTCATTCAAATTTAAATTCAATTTATGCTAATCGCAATTCCGCAACATTACCATCAACTACCAGTCTTACGATTTTTTCAGATGGATATTCCGAGTACTCATCCATTGATTAACTAGTATGTTTTTTTTCCGGACGCGATTGGCCGGCGACAGCGGCACATTCCCGGAAAAGTGCCGCTCTACCGCTCTAACCCGTAATTAAAATCACTTTCTTCACCCGTAATTGCCGCTCGTACGTGATACTTCTCTGTCATCTTTCCCCGCGACGCAATGGGTGCGTCATTACTGGATTAGATAATGATGAATAATGACATAACAAAGATGTGAAGAAGGCGAAGAAAGAAAAATTCTGATGGCTTGTAACAATTCACAATTATCGCTGTTGTGACGAATGGAGTATGATGGCAATGTTTCCCCACCGCGGGCAAGGCGGCTGCGATGACACACCAGTGGCACAAAAACAATCACGACTCGACTTTAGAATTTTGAATTTTTGACGAACTTTTTCGAAATTGAAGCGTCTTCGGCGAAAAGCCGCTGAATTTTTCAATGCTGCGTCATACTTGTTTGTTTCGTTGTTTACTATCGGGTTTCGTATCATGGGAATGTACGACCATTTAGTCGAGTTCTCTCGAAATTACGTGTCTCGATGTTCAGGTGTTCGGTTTGTTTATCTGCATAATTTTCGCTAATTTTATTTTTAACGTATCATTAAACTCAGCTTTTATGGTATACTGGTAGTAAACGGGGTACATGATAAAAATTGTTCGTATTGTTTAAATTTTTGAACCATTAGAACACTGACTAAATTTGTGTTAATTTTGTGTGATTACTGTTGCGGTTAAAAATGTGATCGAAAGTGCCCGTGAAACACGTAACTTTCCCTAACTTAGCAATCATAATATCTAAAGTGATAGTTGTAAAAATGACATCATTTTAACCAAAACTATGCCATTTCATTTATTTCTTTCGTAATGTGTTGTTTTTCTCGAAAGAAAATCATCTGGGCGTTTTAGAAACACTACTACGTCAATAAATGTTTTTTAAATTTTTTTTTAGAATTTTCCATCACTTAAAACGAGTTGTTTTTTCGAACTTCAAAATTTTCTGTTTCATTTTCAAATTTTTCAGTTTTTCGATTTTTCAAATTTACAATTTTACAAGTTTGCAGTTTTTCGAGTTTCGATTTTCTAGTATATATTTCAAGATTTCAATTCAACAATTTTACTATTTTTTATCTTCTCAACCACTTAATTTTACAATTTTTCCATGTTTCAATTTTTCATTTTTTCATTTATTCAGTTTTTTTATATGCAATTTCTTATTTTATAAGTTTTAATTTTTCCATTTTTTAATTTTCCGATTTTTCAATTGTCAATTTTTTACTTTTTCGACTTTTGAATTTTACAATTCTACAATTTTTCCAATTTTAATTTTTCAATTTTTCGATTTTTCAATTTTTAATTTATTGCATTTTTCAATGTTCAGTTTTTCTACTTTCCAAATTTTTGTTTCTATTTTTGTTTTCTACACATTTTTTTTAATTGGCACTGATTTTTAAATTTTCACATTTCACGATGTTTCAGTGATTCCATGTTTCGATTTTTTCTTTTTCAGTTTCTCAACTTTTCCATTTTCCAATTTTTTATTTTTTTTTTAAACTTAAAATTTTGTAATTTTACGATTTTTAATGTTTCAAGTTTTAGATTTTTAATTTTTGTTTTTTTCAATTTTTGATTTTTCACCAAAAAAACGAATTTATTCAAATTTAAAAAATTAAAAAACTAAGAAAACGAAACAGTGAAAAATCTAGAAATTTAAAAAAGACTGAAAAATATAAAATTAAAAAGCGAGAAATTGAATATTCTAAAAATTGAAAATTCGAAATTTGAACAAACGGAAACCTGAAAAAATATAGTGCTAATTGAAAAATCAAAAATTGAAAATAAAAAAAAACGAAAACTTGTAAAATCAAAAACTGGAACTCTGAAACATGAAAAAATTGAAAAACTCTAAAAGTCGAAAAATTGAAAAATGGAAAATTTGGAAATCAAAAAACTAAAAATTGAAAAATCGAAAAATTATAGAATCGAAGAATTGAAAAATTCAAAAGTTGAAAAACCAACTGAAACATGGAAGAAAAGAAATTAAAAATCCTAAAGGATAAAAAATCGAACAATTTAAATTGAACACTTGAAAAATTGAATCAAAAAATTGTACAATCGGAAAATTTCAAAGTAAAAATTGGAAAACTTAAAAATTACGAAAAAAAAAAGAGAAATCGTAAAATTGAAAAACTGAAGAATCTTTAAAAATTCAAAATCTATGTTTGTTTTTCTAAGTTTTGTCATTTTACGATTTCAAATTTTTCACATCCTAGATTTTAATTTTTTACTTTTTCGATTTTTGACGTTTCGTTAAAAAATTAATTTATTCAAACTGAAAGTTTTAAAAATCGAAAAATTAAAAATTCTAAAGGTAAAAAATCGAAAAATATAACAATTGAACTTGAAAAATTCCAAGAATCAAAAATTGTACAATCGAAAAATTTCCAAGTAAAAATCGAAAAACTAAAAAATGGAAAAAATAGAGAAAAATCTAAAAACTGAGAAATCGAAAAGTCGAAAACCTGAAGAATCTATAAAAAATAAAAATCGATTTTTTAATTTTGGAATTTTTCGATTTTCAGTTTTTCAGGTTCTAGATTTTGATTTTTCATTTTCCCGATTTTTGACTTTTCATTAAAAAAACTAATTTATTCAAACTGAAAATATGAAAAGTCGAAAAATTGGAAAAATGAAACAGTAAAAAATCAAAAAATTAAAAAAAAACTGAAAAATCTAAAAATTAAAAAACGAGAAATTGAAATTTCTAAAAATTAAAACATTGAAAATTCGAAAATTGCAAATCGAAAAAATATGATTCTAAAATTTTGAAATCAAACAATTAAAAATTAAAAAATCTAACAATTGTAAAATCAAAAAACTAAAAATTGAAAAATCGAAAAATTATAGAATCGAAAAATTGAAAAATTCATAAATTGAAAAATGAACTGAAACACGGAAGTAACGAGAAATTAAAAATCGAAAAATAAAAAATTTTTAAATTGAACACATGAAAAATCGACAATCAAAAACGCTAAGAAAAGTAGAAGATCTCATGTGCCGAACAAACATCTGGTTCAATAATAACAAATTAGTACTAAACAAAGACAAAACTGTGGCTGTTACATTCCAGACTAAGCAAAATTTAGAGCTACCAAATGTAATACAGGTTGGTGACACTGATATGAGGTTATCAAAATCTACCCGATTTTTGGGAATTGAAATAGACTCGACCTTGAGCTGGAAGGATCATGTAGAATATTTGTCAAAAAAACTTAATACAGTCCACTATTCTATCCGCGTACTAAAAACATACTTAGATAAAAAACAGTTGCTAATGATATATCATGCTAACTTCCATTCTCTTTTAAGATATGGAATAATATTTTGGGGTCAAAGTACACAAATCAATAGAATATTTATTTTACAAAAAAATATTTTACGAACCATTTTCGACTTAAAGTTCAGGGAGTCATGCCGGGGAATTTTCAGGTACAACAATATCCTTACAGTGACAGGACAGTACGTCTACTCGCTATTAATATTTATGTATCAAAATCAAAATGATTTCGAAATTCCAAAAAAACAACAAAACTATAACACCCGAAACAACAATTTGATGTTTCCAAAGCACAGACTTACGCTGAGCGAAAAAAACTGTTATTATGCGGCAATTAAAATGTATAATCATCTCAGTGACCCAATAAAAAAAATACAAAAATTGAATATAAGGAATGTTCATTTTATAAAGCGGACACTGAAAAATTGCTACTAATTTGAGTACTTTGGGCTAATTTAATTTTTTTTTTTTATAAAAATGTTTAACAATGTTATATGAAATAATTATTCTTATTATCAATCAATTATATACAGAAACTATAAAATTTTCTAACTATTGCGCGAATACCGCGAATCGCTGTTTGCACAGGTTTTTTTGTGATTTTCTTCGTAGCAGGAGGCCACAATTTTTTAAATTCTCCAAGTCATGATGCTGTTCGGCCATCTTTTCTTAACACTGCTTTCATATTTGCCTATTATCCCTCAACTGAACGAAGCTCAGGACAGTTGGGTGGTTTATCTTCCTTTTTTAAAAACTGTACATTATTGGCATTAAGAAGCTCCTGAGTGGCACCAGCGTAGTGAACCGAAGCCAAATTTGGCCAAAACGATGGAGGGATATGATGTTTGCGATAAACAGGCGATAATCGCGTTTTTATACATTCTTTCCTGTAATCATCACCCCCAATTATTCCAATCGTAAAAAAAAACTAAAAGCTTTTTAGCTCACAAGAACAAATGGCTTGCCATACTAAGACTTTTTTCCCAAACTTTTCAATTTTTTTTTGTTTTCTTGTCATCGAGGACATCTACCCCTACGATTGCATTATAAAACTAGGGGCCGGGTAGTGTATTGCAGTCCATTTTAACCTTCGTTTCGTTGTCCATCAAAACCCAACGATTTTTGTTCCTGGCCAAAATTGTTTATAACTTCCCGCTTTTTTTTTGAAACTCTATGCGCTGCTTTTCGCTTCTTTTTGGGGTTTTTTGCTTTAATACGTTCTAATGTTATTCCGAGTCTTTATATTTTGTACAGTACCTACGGTAACACCTTGCTTCTTCGGTATTTCCCCCACAGACATACATTTCGTTAATTTTAGCAGCTTAATGATGTTTTCCTCAATATTTTCGTGAAGCAGGCCTTTTCTCGGTCTGGATTTGAGCAAATCTTCTAAAGTATTAAACGCCCCAAACTTTTTGATCATTTGGAACACTGCTGATTTTGGACATTTAGTTATTTTAGCCAGTCCCCTCAAAGGAAATTTTTCGTAGCATCACTTTTGCAAAAATAATTTTCTTGCCCCAATTGCGATTCGCTTCATTTTAAAAAGAAAAAACGTTATTTTGAAAACAAAAATGGCATTTAATAGATATAACTTCAAGCTTTCATATATATCAATTAGAATAATTTAGATTAAAAATTAGAAAATTGGCGTTACTTTAAAGGTGTCCGTTTAATAAAATGAACACTCCTTATTCAAAAAGGAGCTGTGCAAAATGTTAGTGCAACTAGAGCCATACAACTTGGACGAATTTTATAATTGTAAATAATTAAAATAACTTATCATTTAAGTCAAAATTTGTGTTTTATATGTAGTTATCATTTCGTTTGTTAATTGTGTTATAAAAATGTCTGCGTTATATACTGCAAATTATACTTTGTCCTGTATGTTTATCGATGCTATTTTATTGCTATTTTATTGTTATTTATTTATTTTATTTGACGTTTCTTGCCCTGTTTTATATAATGTACCTGTGCAAGAATAAAGATATTCTATTCTATTCTAAATTGTACAATCGGAAAATTTCAAAGAAAAAATTGAAAAACTAAAAAATTGAGAAAAATCTAAAAATGAGAAATCGTAGGATTGAAAAACTGAAGAATTTTTATAAATTGTTTTAAGTTTTGTCATTTTATGATTTTAAATTTTTCAGATTTTAATTTTTTATTTTTTCGATTTTTGGCGTTTCGTTAAAAAAACTAATTTATACAAACTGAAAATTTGAAAAATCGAAAAATTGAAGAAACGAAACAGTGAAAAATCGAAAAATTAAAAAAAAAACTGAAAATTGGAAAAATTGTAAAATTGAACAATCGAAAAAGAGAAAACTTAAAATTGAAAATTCAAAATTTGAAAAAAGGAAAACAAAAAAAAACGGTAGAAACTGAAAATTCGGATAATTGAAAAACCAAAAATTGAAAATGGAAAAACTACGATTCTAAAATTTTAAAATCAAAAAATTGAAAATCAAAAAACTGAAAAAATTAAAAATTCTAAAGGAAAAATCGAAAAATACATGCATTGAAAACTTAAAAAATTCAAAATTGTAAAACTGTACAATCGAAAAATTTCAAAATAAAAATCGAAAAACTAAAAAAATTAGAAAAATCTAAAAATTGAAAATCTGAAGAATCTTTAAAAATTCAAAATCTATGTTTGTTTTTTTAAGTTTTGTCATTTTACGATTTTTAATTTTTCAAATTCTAGATTTTAATTTTTTATTTTTTCGATTTTTGACGTTTCGTAAAAATTCAAAATTTGAAGAAAAAACAAAAAAATACGATAGAAACAGAAAATTCAGATAATTGAAAAGCCAAAAATTGAAAATCGAAAAACTACGATTCCAAAATTTTAAAATCACAAAAATTAAAAATTGAAAAATCTAACAATTGCAAAATAGAAAAACTAAAAATTGAAAATCAAAAAACTGAAAAAATTAAAAATTCCAAAGGTAAAAAGTCAAAAAATACAATAATTTTAAATTGAAATCTGAAACCATTGCAAATCAAAGAACTGTAAAATGGAAAAATTTCAAAGTAAAAATAAAAAAACTAAAAATTGAAAAAATTGAGAAAAATCTAAAAACCGAGAAATCGTAAATTTTTTTAATTTTTCAGGTTCTAGATTTTAATTTTTCGTTTTCTTGATTTTTGACTTTTCATTAAAAAAACTAATTTATTCAAACTGAAAATTTAAAAAATCGAAACAGGGAAAAATCGAAAAATTAAAAGACACTGAAAAATCTAAAAATTAAAAAGCGATAAATTGTAAACTCTAAAAATTGAAAATCTGAAAAATTGTAGAATTGAAAAATCAAAATATGAAAAAAAAGGAAGACTGAAAAAGATATCGTAGAAACTGAAAATTCGGATAATTGAAAAATCAAAAATCGAAAATAAATAAAAACGAAAACTTGTAAAATCGAAAAATTGCAAATCGAATAACTACGTGTCTAAAATATTAAAATAAAAAAATACAAAAATTTTAAATCGACAACTTGAAAAATTGCGTGTCAAAAAACTATAGAATCGACACATTTCTAAGAACTAATTTATTCAAAATGAAAATTTGAAAAATCGAAGAATTAAAAACGAAACAGTGAAAAATTGAAAAATTTAAGAGAAAATTGAAAATTTAAAATTTGAAAAAACGGAAAACTGAAAAAATATGATTGAAATTGAAAAATCTGATAATTGAAAAATCAAAAATGGAAAATAAAAAGAAACGAAAACTTGTACAATCGAAAAACTACGATTCCAAAATTTTAAAATCAAAAAATTAAAAATTGAAAAATCTAACAATTGCAAAATCGAAAAATTCAAAATTTGAAAGTCGAAAAAGAGAAAATTCAAAATTCGAAATTTGAAAAAACTTAAAACTGAAAAATATAGTAGAAACTAAAATTCGGATAATTGGAAAATCAAAAATTGAACATAAAAGAACGAAAAATTGAAAAATCGAAAAACTGAAAAACTCAAATGTTGAAAAAGCTGTAGATTCGAGAAAATTCAACATAAAAATGGGAAAACTAAAAAATTGAAGAAATTTCAAAAAATAAAATATGCTTCTACAGCCTGAGAAGTTGCCAATTAGGAGATTGTAAAAAAATAAATACATAACTGAAGGAATTTTAGTTTCTACTTCTCTAAAAATAACTGAAATACCAATGACCAAAATGTTGTTTTGTTTCCAATAGGCGCTTCTAATCTCAATTTTAATCCTTCATTAACCTGCCGTAATAGTTTAACTAGTGAACTAATAAAAAAACGCACTTTTTCCGCTTGTTGAATTGTGAAAACGAAAATCCCTAGACGCCAATTCAAAACTTACTTTTTTACTGTTTTATCGTTATAACGAGTTTGCTTTTACACCGATTGTCGGTTTTATTGTTTCGTACTTCGGGCAATTTAATTATTTAACAACCAAAGACATTATTTTAATAGAGTGCATAAAATAAACAATAAGAACATGGGAGTTAATTTTACACGTTTAAAGATTCGTGCTACGCCTGTCACCCTAAAACCGCGATAATAATGGCACGCCACCGATAAAATAATGCACACACTTCAAAAAATCATAAATCCAATTAAAACATCAATTACAACCCAATAAACACATCATTATTATCATTATTATATTAAAAATTCTCCCAATTTTTTCGAAAAACCCGAAAGCTGCCCCCTTTTGGCGGCTCTTTTTCCAAAGCACACGCCAGGTGGGGTCCGCCTCAACACCTCAACATTTTGAGTGATCCTGATTGGCGGAGGTCCCCGGCAGCGATTCAACTTTCTCCGGTAATAAGCTCCTCGTGGATTTACAGAGAGCACAAGAGTTCGCGTTGTGAAACCGACGAGATCATCTGTTGCGAGTGCGGGCCTGAACACCATTTAGATTTTTTTTCGTCGAGCCAAAATCGCAGAGAACGACTCAACTCGTCTTCGAGCATCCGGGTGCCGTCTGCTGTGATTATGTGCGCGAATCGCCCTTGTGATTTTTGAGTTTTGGGATTTTTTTTGTGGTGAAAGAGTGATCGAGGAAATGGAGTTGACGTTGGGGTAAGTCACGTTAGAAAAAAAAAAAAAAATGTGGTGAATTAAGTGCGTGGGTGAGTCAGGCTGTGAGTTTTTGTTGAAAAATCGATTGTCGTGCTGCGGGTAATTTTATTCTATAGTTTTGGCTTTTCTGAATTTTTGTGTTTTTTTTTATCGTGATTACTTATGCCAAGGT
Organism: Zophobas atratus; assembly: GCA_022388445.1. NCBI lineage: Eukaryota > Metazoa > Arthropoda > Insecta > Coleoptera > Tenebrionidae > Zophobas > Zophobas atratus. Next base: position 5,236,750 of record CM039448.1, read on the forward strand.
TGTTTACTTTAAAGAACTACGGTAATAAGAAACTCATCAACGCATTCTACTTTAAAATGAGTTTAATTTGGTCGTACAAGGTTTCTGGCTACGTGAGATTCCCAAAAATGAAAGAAAATGCAGAATAGATTTTTCCATAAAAAGGAAAAGTATTTGGACTCTGGAGATGCGAAATAAATACCTGGTCAATCGAAGTGGTTTAAATGTGTTTTAGTGTCATTTACTTATCATGACGATAATAATAATAATAATAATAATAAATATGATTTACGAACAGTTTGAAAGTTTCTGTATAGTTAAAGAACATAACGTCGAATTTAAATGCATATTATTAGGAATATTGTTCCTCAACTACATCCAAAAAAACTAGAATTTCCGGACGATTTGAAAATGGTAACCGAAACAGTATTGATTTTAATGCATTCCGTTTTTGTAGAGGTCATCAAACAAGTCCTTAAAAGATCAAACTTTGTTTACTAATTGTTGCGAAAATGGAATTCAGGTTTTCTGTTTTTCAAAAATAAAATATACAAAGGTCAAATGTCTTGACCCACGTCACGTTTAAACACGGCGAAAACTCAAAATTTTTCATTTTTTTTTAATTTTCGAAATTGAGTGAAAGGAATGTTCATTGCCAGCTTCTCCCTAGGGAATCGTTTTGTTGGATATTTTCTTCACATTTGTCGAAATCTGTTATTTTCTAGAATTTAAAAAAAATCGATCAAATTTTGTATATTTTAGAAATTTTATATTAAAAAAAAATGTTTTGTGCTGCATTTATTAAAATATTTGTTTCATTAGTACTAAATTAGTCCTTAAAAACACAATAAGTTAGTCGTCAAAAATTTACAAAATAATTTTATTTTGATTACTATTTTTTTAATCTTTTTTTTTTTGAACATTTTACTTTGAAAAATTGTATTTATTTGTTTAAAATTTTGACTTTTTTCTACAACATTTTCATTAATGTAATTTATTTATACTCTGAGAGGTCTTGTCGTAACTTAATCACAGAAACAAATTAGTGAAAACTGAAAAACTATTTTTCACCAATTTACACGAATTTTTCACTTTTTGTCTTCTGGAAAATGAAATAGCGTTTTTGTCCACTATCTTTTTAAAAAATTGTTTATTGGCTGGGAAAATGAAAATAGTTTTTCTCAAAAATAGGATACACAAAGGTCAAATCTACACACGTTATGTTCAAGTGCAACGAAAACTCAACACAATTTTTAAGTTTTCGAAAATTTCTATTTTTTCGAAAATGAGTGAAGGGGTATATTTTCTTCTATTCTGTTTAAGTCCTACCGTTTTTTTTAATTGTCTTTTTTAAGAAAATAGAAAAAATCATGGGGGAAGCCCTGCTGTCTTTTTTTAAGAATATTAAAAAATCTTGGAGGCCCCGACTATCTTTTAAGAATATACAAGAATGTTGGTGACCCCGACTGTCTTTTTTTGAAGACTACAAAGGAATCCTGGAGACCTTAACTGTCTTTTTTTTAATAATTTTAAAGAATTTCAGGGGCCTCTTCTATTTTTTTTTATTATTCAAAAATTTCAGAGTTCCCGAGTCTCTTTATATTTAAGAATATACAAGAATATATTGGGACCCAAGTGTCTTTTTTTAAATTTGTTAATCCTGGGGACCACTGCTGTCTTTTTTTAAGGGTATTAAAGGATCTCAGGGTCCCTGACTGTCTTTTTTTTAAGAATATAAAAAGATGTTGGGGGCCCCCGCTGTTTTTTTTTTTATACTTTGACGATTCTTTTTGTGAAGACTACAAAGGATTCTTGGAGATCTTGACTGTCTTTTTTTAAGAATTTTAAAGAATCTCGGGGGCCTCGACTATTATTATTGAAAAATCTTGGGGCGGCCCGACTGTATTTTTTTTAAGAATATTAAAAAATCTCGGACTTCCCGACTCTCGTTTTATTCAAGATATACAAGAATCTTTTGGGGCCCAAGTGTCTTTTTTTTTTTTAAGTCTGTTAAATTATCCTGAGGGGGCTGTTGTCTTTTTTAAGAAAATAAAACACTTGGGAACTCGTACTGTTTTTTAAGTATATAAAATTATCATGGGGGTCTCTGCTGTCTTTTTTTTAAGTATACTAAAGAATCTCGGGGACCCCGACTGTCTTCTTTTTTTGAGAATATAAAAGAATCTTGGGGGCCCCCACTGTCTTTCTTTAAGTATACTAAAGAATCTCGGGGGCCCCGACTGTCTTTTTTTTTTGAGAATATAAAAGAATCTTGGGGGCCCCCACGGTTTTTTTTTTAATACTTTGACGAATCTTGGGGTTCCTGACTAGCTTTTTTTAAGAATTTTAAAGAATCTCGGGGGCCTCGACTGTTTTTTTTTTTATTATTATTGAAAAATCTTGAGGGGCCGACTGTATTTTTTTAAGAATATTAAAAAATCTCGGACTCCCCGACTCTCGTTTTATTCAAGATATACAAGAATCTTTTGGGCCCCAAGTGTCTTTTTTTAAGTCTGTTAAATAATCCTGAGGGGGCTGCTGTCTTTTTTAAGAAAATAAAAAACTTGGGAACCCGTACTGTTTTTTAACTATATAAAATTATCATGGGGGCCTCTGCTGTTTTTTTTTTTAAATATACTAAAGAATTTCGGGGGCCCCCCGCTGTTTTTTTTTTTTAATACTTTGACGAATCTTGGGGGTCCCGACTATCTTTTTATTTAAGAATATACAAGAATGTTGGGAGCTCCGACTGCCTTTTTGTGAAGACTACAAATGAATCATTGAGATCTTGACTGTCTTTTTTTAAGAATTTTAAAGAATCTCGGGGGCCTCGACTGTTTTTTTTTTATTATTGAAAAATCTTGGGGGCCCTGACTGTATTTTTTTTTTTAAATATTAAAAAATCTCGAACTCCCCGACTCTCGTTTTATTCAAGATATACAAGAATCTTTTAGGCTCCAAGTGTCTTTTTTTTAAGTCTGTTAAATAATCCTGAGGGGGCTGCTGGCTTTTTTAAGAAAATAAAAAACTTGGGAACCCGTACTGTTTTTTAAGTATATAAAATTATCATGGGGGCCTATGCTGTTTTTTTTTTGAATAAGTATAAAAAAATCTCGGGGCCCCGACTGTCTTTTTTTTGAGAATATTAGAGAATCTTGTAGGCCCCGGCTGTTTTTTTTTTTTTTTTTAATACTTTGACAAATCTTGGGGGTCCTGACTATCTTTTTATTTAGGAATATACAAGAATGTTGGGGGCCCCGACTGCCTTTTTGTGAAGACTACAAAGGATTCTTGGAGATCTTGACTGTCTTTTTTAAGAATTTTAAAGAGTCTCGGGGGCCTCGACTGTTTTTTTTTTTATTATTATTATTATTATTGAAAAATCTTGGGAGGCCCGACTGTAGTTTTATTCAAAATATACAAGAATCTTTTGGGCCCCAAGTGTCTTTTTTTTTAAATCTGTTAAATAATCGTGGGGGGGGGCTGCTGCCTTTTTGAAGAAAATAAAAGTATCTTGGGAACCGGAACTGTTTTTTTTTTAATATATAAAATTTCCATGGGGGCCCCTGCTGTTTTTTATTTTAATATTAAAGAATCTAGGAGGCACCGACTGGCTTTTTTAAGAATATAAAAGAATCTCGAGGGGATCCGATTAAATCTAGGGGTTCCGACTGTTTTTTTTTTTAAGACTTTGAGGACCCTTGGGGATCCCGACTATCTTTTTGTTTAATAATACACAAGAATGTTGGGGGGCCTGCTTGTCTTTTATGAAGAATACAAAGGAATCTTGGAAACCTTGACTGTCTTTTTTTATAATTTTAAAGATTCTCGGTGCTCCGACTAGTTTTTTTAATATTCAAAAATTTTAGGACCCCGACTCTCTTTTTTATTAATAAGATACACGAATCTTGTGGGCCCCAAATGTCTTTTTTAAGTATGTGAAATAATCCTAGGAGGGCTGCTGTCTTTTTTTAAGTATATAAAATTGTCATGGGGGCCTCTGCTGTTTTATTTTTTAATATTAAAGAATCTCGGGAGCCTGATTGCCTTTTTTGAGAATAAAAGAATCTTGGGGCCCCGGCTGTTTTTTTTTAAGACTTCGAGAAATTTTGGGGGTCCTGACTATCTTTTTGTTTAAGAATACAAGAATGTTGGGGCCCCAACTGTCTTTTTTTTAAGGATTTTAAAGAATTTCGGGGGCCTCAGGTGTCTTATTGAAGACTATGCAGGAATCTCTTTTTTAAGAATACTAAAGAACCAGGCTGTCCGGTTTTTAAAGAAAGAAAAAGAATCTTGGGGGCTTGAAATTGAATGTTTTATTGACTATGCTCCTGAGACGAGGGAAGTTGTGTTTAAATAACTGATGCAAAAGGTCACATTACGTTGAAGTACAACGAAAATCATTTTTTTTTAATTTTCGAAAAGTTCAATTTTTTCGAAAATGAGGGAAAGAAATCTTAATTGCCGTTTTGTTGTATATTTTCTTCACATCTGTTTTAAGTCCTCTAATTTTCTAAAATTTTCTAAAAAAAATTCTTATACATATATTGGATTTTTTATATTCTTATTTGTTCTTTATTTTAGAATTTTTTAAATTTCGATTGATATTCTTAAAGTTTGTGTCCTTACTTAGATCACAAACACCAATAAAATGTTTAACCTTTACCTAAAAGAGAGAGAAAAGTGTTTTATATTTTTCGAAAATAGATTTTTTCCACACTTTGGAACCAATTTAATCTTGTTAGACCGTTTGGGAAAATAAACGCTCACACTGCTAATGCAACAAGAAAAAAAAATCCAAAATTTCAAGAACCAAAAGTTTTCATCGTTTACCATCGACTTACCTAATTTAGAAAATTCAAAATAAGTCGGTCGTGAACTCATTTAGAAAAATGATCACATTTGCATCACATTTTTTATATTTTCAAAATTAAAAAAAAAATAGTCTAACAGTTTATTTATTAAATATTTTACATTTACTGGTTACTATTTCTTAAATCTTTAAATCATAACAACACCAGTTTCGTGAATATGGGTCAAACCGAAATCACCCGGTAGATCTTGCGGTAGCGAGCCCCATTCCACACAATCACAGCCCAGCAACCATCCGTTAATCACAATTCATATTTATGAAGCACTTTACATAATAAACGTGTTCATGTTTGTAATCACGTTGCTTTATGGACTCCGCTCGTTTTCTATATACAGGGTGAAACCGCGCTTCCTTATTACCTTCACCGCCACTCCAAATCGCCAAAATCCACTCCGTCCCGACCCCCGTATCTGTTACGAATGAATAATGTACCAAAAACTTTTCACTTCTGCTTTACATAAACCACCGGCGACAAGCGACAAAAAAGAAAGTTTTTTCAAACCGTGGGTGCGGGTGGATCGCACGTCATCAACCTTGGATTTTTTCTCCTCCGCGTAAAGATGACATCAGTGATCATCGCAAAAAGCCCCAAATAATTGAAGGTTAAGTTAAGCGCGGAGTTAAGGGCGCCGAATCGGCGCTTGCGCAACCGCGCCCGCCTTTGTCAAAATCTGCATTCCGTCCGTCTCCTTCTATCACGTGAACGACATTACACCCACGATTATGCAAATCCCAGCTTTCTCAATACGTACCCTAAGGGTGGCATTTAATTACACCACATTTCTTTGTTGGAAATAACACGATTTTAGACTTAATGCGTCGAAAAAAGATGAAAAATTTCATCGATTGGCCTCAATGTGGATTTATGGGCGATGGGTGGATGCAATAGCGTGGGAATTTCGACCAAAAAAATGTGTAATACGTTCGAGGCTTGCACAACGCGCTGATTAGTCGTATTTTCCACTAATTTGCTGACACGTCGATGCTCGATGGGTGCTTATGGTATTAAAATGGTAAATTGGCGCAACCATAGCTGTAATTGCTATCGGCCCATCTTCATTGTAGTTTTAAGTGGGTTAGTTGTGTTTGCAAATGTGGATTGTGTATGGGAAAATGGATGCGTGAGAGATACGATCGGGTATGATGACCTTTAGGTCGGAATTGGTGAAGTGTGCGAGATTAACGGTTACATTGTCTTACACGATATCAACGCGTAAACACGCTTTGTCGCATTTGAATTTAAACCCGGTTATTATGACTAGACGAAAACGCATCAAAACAAACCGCACGTAAATATTTATTACAACCGCATCGCTCGGTTCTGCTTCACAACACAGGAAAATTCTCAAAATCTGACACTATTCGCACAATATTGCGCAAACACAGATCGGTGTTCTTGTTTAGAAACGTTCATTGTGTTTTCTCGATGGAGTTACGCAAGGCGGCAACCTTAGACCCCTCAATTCACCCGCTAAATCACTGATCGTTTCCTCGAAACTCCTAATTAACTTATTGGTCAATTAGAGAAAAAATCGTTAAAAATGAAAGTTGGCAAATCGCGTTTCAACATCGAATTTTCAAAGTGTTGCCAACAAGTAAAAGTGGTATTAGAGAAATTACCTTTCATTAGTTGGCTCCTTACTCATATTTCGAAGAACTGTAGCGACCTCCACGCCATCGATGACGTCACGCCATTGTTCACCAGATCTTCTCACAGATTGTGCGTTTACATAAAGGAGCATTGGTTAACATCCACTAATTAGCGGATGGGAAAAATGCAAGATGGCGGAATGTGGGTTAGTGATGGGTTTCGCCTACACTTGAACTTTTTGGGATGAACTGGTTTGGACAAAATTGGGACCGCTGTTGTGTAATGGCGTGTCAATGTCGGGGGGTTAAACCGCGCAACCACAAAATCCCTAAGTCGACCTTGATGCTTTTTTCCGCGATGATTTTTTGCCGGAGACGTCTTCCTGGATGCTAATTACACTTTAAAGTCCATTTTAATTACCAATTACCGGCAAATATGTTCTAACAAGTGTGACCTAGACGGGTCTGCGCGTCCTTCCGTACCGAAATCAATTCATTCCGCCATTTTCAATTACTTTTAATTTTCAGTTGGCCGTAATTAATCATGTAGTAATGACCTCTACTTGCATAACGGTATTACAAACACTTTTACTAAAAGCCGAACAAAGCACGCTGGCCATAACAATAACACGAAAATCACCATATCCGTAATTAATACGTAAACGAAAGTGCACTCTTTACGCTTTTTTCATCAAGCAATTATAATTCGTAGTTTCCAAGTAGAGCACTTTTATCGTTAAGAACGTTGTAAGCACATCGCGTCGATATGGCGTCCCTCTACTGAACAATGATCCCCAAAAGGTACAAAAACCAAATCATTGTTAACAGTTAGACCAATTAAGTAACACAGAAAGTGGCAAACGCGGAAAATACCGACCGACCGATCCAGATCACGCCTTTCACGCGCAAAAAAGCTAAGTTCATCGGTCAGAGCGTTATTTTCGTGAGACAGGATGAAAAGTTCCCTCGAGTCCTGACACAAATCCTCTTAAGAAATCTCCGGATTCTGACGGACTGAGTGTTGGCTAACGATTTCGCAACAATGAATGGTGCTTCTTCTGTTGCGTAGGACAGTTGGCAATACCAGTGGGTGGTATGATTTTTATCGGATAATTAATATTCTTTTGTGGACGTTTTGCAACGGGGGTCAGGGGGTCAAGGAAGGAGTATTCTGAAAAAATGCAATGTCATAGCTTGCAGTGACAAGCGCTAGGTGATGAAAAGCGATTTCGGTGGTGAGTGGGTAAATGTCAGGTGCGGCGATTGAGGCTGCGATAATTTTAAGGTTGAAGCGTCGAAGGAACCAAAATCGCGATGAGTTTGGTTGGAGTTTAGGACACAATAAGCAACTGCAGTTTGAATTTGACCCGACATTTCACTGGTAGTCGCATTTTTGGTCAATGATATAATAAAAATGATGCAATAAAGTCAACGAAATTGTTTTAAATCTGAATCGTAACTAGTGTGAAGGTGGCTTGAATTTATGGTAATTATTACTTTCTAGTGCATTTTTTTATCATTGTTGGCTTTCACGATTGAAGTACGGTTGTCTAATATAATTTTTGAGGTTTAGTCGGAATTCGGTAAGAATCTGACAAATTTCGAGTTTCAGGACGAAAGGAAAATCGATTATGAATTATAACCTTAATAACCCTGAAGGTCTGCGATGCATAATTCCATTTAACATTATGAGGAATCAGTCTGAGAATTCACTTCCTGATAATTGCAACGACAGATTCTTCTGGTTAATAAACCTTAAAATTTTTTAAGAGGTTTTACGAAATTTCGATGGAATGTGTATTTATCAAGTTTTTTTTACCACTTTAGCGGAGTGCTGCTTTGCTGCTTCATAAAAACAGAAGTCTTTAAAATTGTAGAAATTCAGGTTTTTTAATATCGCACGCTCGATGCAGCAAACAATACCATAGTTTTATAAATTTTAACCTTAAAATTCCTGAAGATGCATAATAGATGGAACTATGGAGAACCTAATAATTCGTATAGTAACAGACAATAAACTTTAAAAATTTTATTTTCTTTTGTCTATGGTAATTTTAAAACTTTAAGGTTTTCTTTAAATTTGATTACGTGCCTTCGATTTCGATGATTTTCGAAGTTTTCTTCTACAACTTCTGAAAGTGTAAGATTAAAGTTATTTTGGCGACGATAAAGAAAAAAAAGTTGGTTATAACTTTTAACCTTAAAAATGCTATTGTTTCAGAAATTGTACAACTCTGTGATAATTCTAATTATCAAACTTCAGTTTTTGCAGTTTTAAAAGAATTCTGCTCTAGGATTTCTCAGAAAAGGTTTTGCAAATTCAGAAAAGAAAACTGTCGATAAACAAGAACAGCGAACAAAGTTTATAAATTTGAACCTTAAAATTTTATGAATGGGAGAATCTGCGAATCTAATTCTTATCAACGTTGATTTTTAATTATAAACCCTAAAAGTTTTAAGGTTCTTTATCCTCTTCTTAATGTTAATTTCAATAGTTTTAAACGTTGAGAAATAGTTATTTTCACGGCAAAAAATAAAAAACCATTATAGATTTCACCCTTAAAACGGTAAAACAACACTCTTGTTAACCTTAAACCTTAGGTTTTTTTCAGAAATTGTATAACCCTGTGATAATTCGCTGATAAGATAAGTTGAAAATTCAAGACAATTTTTTAGTACAACACACTCGATAAACAACGAAAAAATTTATAAATTTGAACCTTAAAATTTGATAAATGAGAGAATCTAGGAATCTAATTCTTATCAACGGCGATTTTTAATTATAAACCTTAAAACTTTTAAGGTTCTGTATCCGATTATGATGTTGATTCAGTGCCTTCAATTTTGATAGTTTTCGCGAAGTTTCCTTCTCTAACTTGAAAATGGAGTTTTAAACGTTAAGAAATAAAATCATTTTCACGTCGTTAAAGTAAAAAAAAAATCCGTCATAAATTTCAACCTTGAAATAATAACGCAACATACATTTATAAGTTTGAACCTTAAAATTTGATGAATGAGAGGTTCTAGGAATCTAATTCTTATCAATGTCGATTTTTAAAGCTTTAAGGTTCTTTATCCAATTTTGGTGTTGATTACGTCCCTACAATATCGATAATTTTGGAAAAGTTTTCTTCCGTAATTTGTGGAAATGTAAGCGTTAAACTTTAAGAAATAAAGTTATTTTCATGACGATAAAGTAAAAAATTTCCATTATAAATTTCAACCTTAAAATGAGCAACCAATATTTCTGGTTTATAATAATAAACCTTAGTTTTTTTTTCAGAAATTGTACAACTCTGTAATAATTCACTAGTTGATGTTGAATTTTCAAAGTTCAGATTTTGAAATTTTAAAAGAATTCTGCTATATAACTTTTCAGAAAAGTTTTTGAAAATTCAGGGTTTTTTTTAAACAACACCTTCGATAAATTTGAACCTTAAAATTTGACGAATAGGAGAATCTAGGAATCTAATTCTTATCAACGCCGATTTTTAATTATAAACCCTAAAAGTTTTAAGGTCCTTTATCCTGTTGTTAATGTTGATTACGTGCCTTCAAGTTCGATGCTTTTCGAAAAGTTTTCTTTTACAACTTAGGAAAATGGAAGTTTTAAACTTTAAGAAATAAAATAATTTCACGTCGTTAAAGTAAGAAAAAATCCATTATAAAATTTCAACCTTAAAATGACAACCAACATTTCTGGCTTATAATAATAAACCCCAGTTTTTGTTTCCAGAAATTGTACAACTCTGTAATAATTCTCTGGTTGATGTAGAATTTTCAAAGTTCAGTTTTTGAAATTTTGAAAGAATTCTGCTTTATAGCTTTTCAGAAAAGTGTTTAAAAATGCAGGATTTTTTTATACAACAAGAACAACGAAAAAGATTTATAAATTTGAACCTTAAAATTTGTTGAATTGGAGAATCTAGGAATCTAATTCTTATCAACGTTGATTTTTAATTATAAACCCTAAAAGTTTTAAGGTTCTTTATTCTCTTCTTAGTGTTGATTGCGTGCCTTCAATTTCGATAGTTTTTGAAAAGTTTTCTTTCATAACTCACGATGATAATGTAAAAAAAATCGTTATAATTTTCAACCTTAAAAATGATAAAGCAACATGCACAGTTTTAATAATAAACCTTAGGTTTTTTCAGAAATTGTACAACTCTATTAATGGATGAAAGATTCCGGGACTCTAAATCTTATCAACGTAGATTTGTAATTATAAACCTTGAAACTTTAAGGTTCTTTATCCGATTTTGGTGTTGATTACGTGCCTTCAATTTCGACAGTTTTAAACCTTAACAAACAGTTTTTTCACGGCAAAAAATAAAAAACCGTTATAAATTTCAACTTTAAAATGATAAAACAACACTTCTGACCTGTAATAATAAACCTTTGATTATTTCAGAAATTGTACAACTCTGTAATTTAAATTATCAAACTTCAGTTTTTGCAGTTTTAAAAGATTCAGCTCTACAACTTCTTGGAAAATTGTTTAAAAATTAACAATGCAGATTTGTAATGATAAACCTTAAAACTTTAAGTTCTTTATCGATTTGATGTGATTACGACAGTTAAAACTTACGACATTTTTAACAAGAAACTAGTTAATTCAACCTTAAATTGAGTTAAAAAACAAATTTACCTTAAATAAAACTAAATCACTTATAAAATTTATTCAGAAACTGTACAACTCTGTAATTTAAATTATCAAATTTCAGTTTTTGAAGTTATAAAAAATTCAGCTCTACAACTTCTTGGAAAAATGTTTAAAAATTATCAATGTAGATTTGTAATTATGAACCTTAAAACTTTAAGGTTCTTTATCTGATTTTGATGTTGATTACGTGCCTTCAATTTCGATAATTTTCTGCCACAACTTGTGAAAATGTGTGCTTTAAACGTTAAGAAATAAATTATTTTCACGACGATAATCTAAAAAAAAATCGTTATAAATTTCAACCTTAAAAATGATAAAGCAACATACACAGTTCTGATTTAAAATAATAAAACCTTAGGTTTTTTTCAGAAATTGTACAACTCTATTAATTGGTGGAATATTCCGGGACTTTAATTCTTATCAACGTAGATTTTTAATTATAAACCTTGAAAGTTTTAAAATTCTTTATCCGATTTTGATGTTGATTACGTGTCTTCAACTTCGATAGTTTTAAATCTTAAAAAATAGTTATTTTCACGACAAAAAATAAAAAAACCATTATAAATTTCAACCTTAAAATGGTAAAACAACACTTCTGACATGTAATAATAAACCTTTGTTTTTTTTTTTCAGAAATTATACAACTCTGTAATTTGAATGATCAAACTTCAATTTTTGCAGTTTTAAAAGGTTCAGTTCTACAGCTTCTTAGAAAAATGTTTAAAAATTATCAATGTAGATTTGTAATTATAAACCTTAACACTTTAAGATTCTTTATCTGATTTTGATGTTGATTACGTGCCTTCAATTTCGATAATTTTCTGCCACAACTTGTGAAAATGTGTGCTTTAAACGTTAATAAAGAAATTATTTTCACGACGATAATGTAAAAAAAATCCGTTATAAATTTCAACCTTAAAAATGATAAAGCAACATGCACAGTTTTGATCTATAATAATAAACCTTAGGTTTTTTTTAGAAATTGTACAACTCTATTAATGAGTAGAAGATTCCGGGATTCAAATTCTTATCAACGTAGGTTTTTTAATTATAAACCTTAAAAATTTGAACATTCTTTATCCGATTTTGCAGTTTTGAAAGATTCAGCTCTACAACTTCTTAGGAAAATGTTTTAAAATTATCAATGTAGATTTGTAATAATAAACCATAAAACTTTTAACGTGCTTTACCCGATTTTGATGTTGATTCAATTTTGATAGGTTTCGAAAAGTTTTTTTCTTCTTGTGAAGATGTTAAGAAATAAAGTAAACATTATTACAACTCTGTAATAATTCTCTGGTAGATACTGAATTATAACAACCTTCAATTTTTGCAACTGTAACATAATTCTGTTCTACAACTCCGTAAAAACGTGTTTGAAAATTCCGGAAAACTTTTAACACAACACTCGATAAACAAAAACAACGAAAAAAATTTATAAATTTTAATGTTACAGCTTCTGAAGGTACATATTATAAACTGCCGTCACATGATTTATAATAAGGAAACACAAAAACCTCTCTAGTTATTTATTAATCGACTTTTGTCACTAAAACCTACGGATCTGTCAAAAAAGTGAGGTTATAACGAAGTTCCTAGGACCTATGGTCCCGAAAAAAAAAACATCAATTAACCAAAGGGTCTTTGATGGCCCGTTATTTTTTCATTTAGTGTCGCCGAATCAGTATATCGATGCAAAACAAGTTGATTTTTAAAAATCAGGTCACAGACTTGTTTACAGTGGGGCAACTATCACCTGTCACACAAGCATTGCATAATTAAAATCCAAGAGTAAAACAAAAGAAAATCGTAAATTATTTGTGCCTAATTTTTCTAAGTAATATGTTATTAATTCGTGAGGTAAATTTTTGACAATTTTTTTTAATTATCTTAACATCTTCTGTTATTCATGCTAATAGTTATAAGACTGACGCTATAGTTGTAAAAAAATTAATTATATGTTTTTCTTGTATACTCTGATAAGTATTTAGCCTTGGACCGGACCGGCCGTGAAACCACGCTAAACTGCTAAAATTTTCAAAACATGCGAAATCACAATTAATTAAAAAAAACGAAGATCCAAAACTCGACGTCTCGCTGCACTCAAACCTTCAACTTCCGCCCAGAAACATTGACATTTACCCAAGGCCAGGACCCATCTCCCAGCCGGAATGTGCTCTCTTAACGTACAATTTCCAGATCGATTTGCATAACCTTGAGCACTTGAAAACATGTTTGCGAAAACGGCGATAATTAATCGAAAAATAAGCCAAGTTCTGAGAACCGCGGCCACTATTAACACCGACGCGAAAACCGCGGGCTTTATGCGAACCAAGTACCCCTCGCGGCACCACTTTCTACCGTCATCGCCTCGAACGGCTCTTTTATAACGATGAGATCATAGGATCAGAGTATGTGGATTACTCGGTCATGACACGTTTCGAAAAACGCCAGAGTAACGGATTTGTCACCTTGAGCATTGTCTCATGCACAATCGATTTTGAGACTTTCGCTGAGATACCAGTGAAATCGAGTTTGGTTCTAATTAAAACGGGAACGCGGAAGCGTTAGAGTTTTTTTGGTTTCGTGGCGGCTCTGGACCCAAACAAGACGATCAAATGAAGATAAGGTGAGGCGCGGTGGCCCCGCTTGATGGCAAAAAATCGATTGGAATCTTCTCCTTGAGCAGTTGGCGGAGCTGTGACGTCATTCTCGTTTTTGTTGCTAATTCTGATCTGACTTGTCCCGATCTGAACTGCTTGTTCGTTATTTCGTATATGAATCCGCGCCACTCCAAGGTCACGAAAACGCTTTCTACTTCACTTCCGCCAACTGCAAATAAAAAGCGACAAAAGAAATTGTAAACAACGAAATGGGTAATCGAAAAATCACTTTCTCGGAGACGCTGTAAAATTAATTTGATGCATTTTATGCAACTCTTATGCAACTCCTCTATTCTCTGGGGCTTGTTAGAGCGTTCGGAAATCAATTGTGAAAGTCGTATTGTTTCAAAGAAAGTAATTATCGCCCAGGCTTTAATTGTAAGAGTCACGTGGTCGTTGTTTGTTTTTAGAAATGCGAATTCGTGAACTAATGACGATTTTACTGCTCTAAATTGAGTTTCACTTGTTTACCTTGCCGGACGCCTCTGCTTTGACGTTTGATAGTAATCAATTTCGTCCCGTCGCGCACTCAGCGTCATTCATTCTGTCCACTACTGTACCGCGTTACGAAACTCGATCGTCCATTCTAATAATTAGAAATTGGACGGCAAAGTCAAAGTCACGTGTCACATTGAACGAAGACTAAATTAGTAGGAATGCCGAATGAAAGTAATCCTCGGAGAAAGTTATGTTTTGGTAATAAAAAATAAACAAATAAAACGTAAATAAATTCAAAGAAGACCGGTCCATATAGAAATTGTGCGGCATATCGCATAATATTATCGAAAATTCGTCGCGGCACTGCCCGATGCTTTCCATTCAACGCGTTTCCTAGAAAGTTTTGATGTAATTATTACCTTGCCCTAGCTCCATAAATCAACATTGTTCGACCGTATTTGGCGTAATTGATGTCTGGTTAACGAGTGGAATTCGATCGAGTTTTCTATTCAATGGTAATGCTGGGTGTGGGGTTTGATTGGTTTTTTTGTAGATGGGCGATAAACGCAATTTTGAAGTTCAACCTTAAAAGTAAAAGATAGTTTGAAACTGAACCTTGTAGTTAGATTACGCAAAATCGTTCTTTATTTCGTTCAGTAAATCACGCCGTGGCAGACAAACAATGAAAGAGCTTATTCAAATTTTAAAAAATATAAATCTTAACCTTAAAAAAGTGATTTATTGCGAGCTTCGCCCTTGAATATTTTTATCCGAGTCTTTCATAATATGCCAACTTTAATTTAAATTAGAACCTTAAATATTGTACACAGTCATTGAATATTGTGAAGAATCCACTCCACACACGCTAATTTTGCTTGTTGTGGTCGGTTATATAAGATATTTTGTTTTCTTTATTTCAAGCTTCATTTATTTTGGATTCAAGTAGGCACTCGAATTAATTAAGTTGCAATGAGATGCCACCCGATTTATTAAATCCGTTAAAGTTCAAACCTTGAATATTGACAGTATGCCTTTTGTTTAATATCAGTGACGAAGGTCGCATTAATAATTTCATTCTACGCTTCATAAATTAAATAAAATAAAGTTTTAAGGTTTAACTCAGTAACATGAATTTTAAAGCAAAACCTCAAAATCTTTAAATGTCATAGTTTTTGTATGATCTGTGTTGAAACGGACAACAGTGTTGAAAGTTGAATTAACGTTTATTTGTTAACTTGCCAAGGTTCTCTAATTTGTGTAAATTTACTGTAATAGACGAAACCATTATAGTTTAAATTTGACCTAAAAATGTTAAAACTGAAGTTAAAATACCCACTGAAATACATTGTCTTTACTTGAACTACGATATGTAATAAAATCGATTAATAAATAAATGACTTTTAAATTGTTCGAATGTACGAAAACGTCATTTACCTTAATGAAATTTTAATTTGTAGCCGAAATATATTTTTTTAAATTTAACCTTAGAAATTTTGAACAAATTCCGCTACTTGCTAGGATGACTTGTGGATGTTTATTGACCATCTGCTTCTAGTATACACGAATTTTAAACACCAACCTTAAAAAAATCGAAAATGGAACCGTTTCGAGCCATTGAATTCGAAAGAGATTAGATTTAATCTCGAAAAGAGTGAAGGTATCGAGGTTTGTCAAGACTAATTCTATTCAAATCTGATGAATGAGTGAATGTGAATCCACTCCATACCAGATCCAACAAGAAACGTTTCTTTTTTTTAATAAAACCTCAAAAATTCCAAGTTTTCGTCGTACCTTCATTTACAACTTTCCACCTACCACCCAGCGAAAGTTCGCTACTTCATGAATCGAAAAACTCAAAATCTCAATTACAAGAACTTGAAACCCATCATAAAACAGCAGTGAAAGTCCTCGCCAACAACTTTTAACGTTGCATTATCCACAAATTCGTTAAAATTAATCTAACATCAAACGCAACCACTGTATCGCAAGTTATGTAACAATTATTGCAATTTACACATATTGCAACTTGCGACACGTGACCCAGCTCCCGTACGAATCACCATTCAGCATTTGAAAACGAAAGGTCAACGTACAATATCATCGTGACTTAATAAAACGACGATGATCATTCTTAGAAACGCTTAAATCGTAGAGAGGACGTGAAAAAAAGACAAAAAACGCGGATCTCGCTATTAAATAAAGATTAGACGTACGTGATTGCAGCTCCAACGATGGCGACACGGCACGAAAGGGTTGAGCAACGCGACGAAAAAATGACCACAGCCAACTCTGAACCTTAACGTTTTCGAGCGACGCATTTGCATAAATTATCGATTTTTTGTAAGATTAAGTACCGAGGAATTATAAATTACGAGTTTAAGGAGTGTGCGAATACCGTACCCTTGATGTCATTCTTCATTCAAATCCAAAAAAAAGCAGATGGAAAAAATCTATGAGTACGGTATTGACAGAATGCGAGGGTTAAGGTCGCGGAGGTCTTGACAGCTCGTGAGAGTGCTCAAGCCTTCGAACAAAGACTTGGTACTTCCTAGGGAGTTTAACATTCCGCGAATAACTGTAGCATTGGTGACATAACGAACGAGCGACTGGAAAATGAAAGAAAGCGGTTAACCTTCCAAAGTCCGAAAAAACAACAAGTTTCCTCAGTCTTTCCACCACAAATATTTCTTCTTCACCTTGAAATACATTGGTAATTGCCAACAATAATTATTAGCATATCGTTAATTTTATTAATAATTTCGCTTTAAATATCAGCGCAAACATTTAATCTAGATAAATATTTTAACTTCGGTGGAATGCCGTCGATGTGTGAGTATTGCCAACCTGAAAATTGTCACCGGTTGCTCAATTTCCTGGCGAGGGATGGTGGTACCACCATCTGTCATTTTCCGACTTTCGTTTTCGGGCCTACTCTTGACATTTCGTGTCTTCTTCCAAGGACAAGTACGTGACATTTGCCCCTCATCCGTCAAACTTTTGATGACAGTGCACTTTCACTAGCTCGATCCTCGCCCTATTCTAATTATCTTCTTATTTACTCGTTTACAACATCCATCTCGACCCGATTGTGGAGGTTACAAAAACGGTGTAATTAGGCAAAAACATCTGTCAGGTGAAGGCGAGCCATCTTTTATGTCACATATTTATCATTGTTATCGTCAGCAGCATTACCTCGATGCCTAATAAACTGTAAAGTTAATTGAAGGTATGCAGACCGTTGCCCCCGCATAAAGGTTAATTGCCTCTTCTCAGAAAACACCCGAAAGAAGCGCCTCGCGCGAACGATTAGGTACCAGGAAAGGTCCGGGCCAGGGGCCTTGAGGATCGAGAAAAACAAAGTCCTGCAATTTGCATGATTAAGAAGCGCAACCCAAAACGGATGTCGATTTATCAAAGATCAAAGACACAGTCACGAATTTCTGAGTAATTGCTCGGAACAATTATGTTGTTAGCGAGATTTGTTGATTACAATAAATGACACCGTTTTAACAATAACTGTCTTGTAGCGGCGTAATAACCGTCAATATCCAGCTGCCAGAGCATCATTTTTCATAATCGTGACCCTCAAGCGTCAGCACGCTGGGTTACGAAACACGCTCACGACTGGGTACTGCGACACGTCGTCTCGGTAAAAATTTGAGGATCCCGGATTACTGTGTCCCACTGACTCACTTCCAGTCCCAGGTGTCTCCTCATCAATCACCTCTTTGTCTCTCGTTTCAGGTTAACACTGCTATCTCTCCTCCCGGTCTTCATCCGAGGTCACACCGGCCTCCATCCGTACGACTACAACATAACCGCGTACACCAGGACTCTACCCCCGGAGCTCCGGGACATCGTCAGGACCGCACTCCAAACAGAACGCCAGGCCGCCCAGCCCGACCACCGACAACCACCATGCAGCCCCCCCGACGCCACTCCCTGCCCTCCCAACAAGTACCGCCGGCCCACCGGCGAGTGCAACAACGTCCGCCACGCCCGCTGGGGCAACCGCGGCTCCCCGTTCCTGCGCCTGCTGCCCCCAGCCTACGCCGACGGTGGGTCCCAGTTACCTAACTCGTTGAGTAATCGCGTAGGGCGAGCCAGGACCGGCCCGGAGAAAGTCGTCGCGATGCGTACTTTCACACCAGTGAAATTATTAGCGTTTCCGGTTTGACATAAGCTGACTTTTGACCCCGAAACGCCGCAGCCGATTTTCCAATTTGAGTGTTGTTTCAGGTAAAAGCCGGCCGCGCCAGTCCGTGACGGCCCACGCCCTTCCCAGCCCTCTGGAGGCGGCCGCCACTCTGCAGACCGTCCCGGCGGCCCCGCACGAGTCCGTCACCGCCTTGCTGGGGGCCTGGGGCGAGTTGCTATTGCACGATCTAGCCAGCACGGGCAACCTGAGGAGCCAGGATTGCTGCAGCGACGACGGGATGAGCCACGGGGAGTGCTATGGACGGGTGGGACACGGGCAATGTCGGGAGTACATGCGGACGCTGCCGGCGGTGGACATGGACGATTGCGGCTTCGGTGAGTTTTGCAACCAGGAAAACAGAAACGCAGATGGCGACGGACAAATATAGACATTAGAACGTTGTAAGAGCACGTGTGAGTGACTGGCATGAAAGTGCAAGTGTGCTTGGATGATTGTCTATTGTTTGAGCGGCAAACGAGCGGCTTAAATGTTGCCATGGCCCACTTGGGCAGGAGACGCCCATGGTAATATGCCGGAACACAGAGATTCAGACCCGAGTTCGAGGCATTGTTCCACCCTGTCTGTATTTTAATTGAATAAGCTTGACCCACACTTTGTTTTATTTGGACCCATTTCAGAATACCGCAACCAATGAACCTGGTTCAGCGTTCCTAGACGCTTCAGCCGTCTACGGCAACACTGATAAACAAGTCCAGACTCATTCGAACCTACGAACGCTGGTCTAGTCAAACGTCTCATCTTGCGCACCTTGCAAATCGAACGCCCTCTATTCGGCAATCCTCAAAGAACACAACCGCGTTGCCGTAAACCTGGCCCAACTAAATCGCCACTGGTCCGACGACGCCCTCTTCCTAGAGAGCAAACGAATAGTCACTGCCACCATCCAACACATCACGTACAACGAATTTTTGCCCATAGTCCTAGGCAACGTAAGTACTGACCCGTAAGTCGTTAAAATCACGCGACCAATCACTCCTGCAGGAAGCCATCGTCCAATCCGACCTCCACCTGCAAACCCATGGACGTTTCTCGAAGTACTCGAGCTCGCACAAAGCCGGCGTTTACAACGAAGTGGCAATGAGTGCCCTACCTGCTCTCCTCTCGATGATTCCCGGCAGTTTGGTTAGTAAAACCCGCCCACCCACCCGACTCCTTTTCACGATCGCGATATTCCAGATGAATCAAACCGTTGAAAACTTTGCCGAAATGGTGGACGTGCTCATACGCACCCCCGCCCAGAACCCTAGTATGCACATGATGGTACCGCTGCGATCCGACTGGGACACGGCGTCGCTTTTCGTCCACATGGGTCGCGACCACGGAATTGCGTCCTACACCCGGTACTTGCAACAGTGTCAGAACGCAACCCTCTCCACTTTCGACGACTTCACCAAAGTTGGAATCAAACCCGAACTCATCAAAGCGCTGAAGTACCTCTACCAAGTCCCGCAAGACGTGGACCTTTTGGTGGGCGCGATGCTAGAAAAACCCATCCCGGGGGCCATAGTGGGAGCGACTCTTGGGTGTCTTCTTCGAGAACAGTTCGTGCTTCTGAAGGAGTCTGATCGGTTTTGGTACGAAAACGACTTGCCTCCGAGCTCCCTCACCACTGAACAGTTAAGCGAGATCAAAAAGACGACTCTAGCTGGACTTTTGTGTGCCAATACTGACTACTTGGACAAGATTCAGCCCAAAGCGTTCGTCCAAGAAGACCCGTATTTGTAAGTACCCCTTTCTTGTGTTGTTGTTTTGGTGGTACTAATGACGTGGTGCAGGAATGCGCGGATTTCGTGCGACCAGCACCCGCTGCCGCAGCTCACCGCGTGGTTGGAGATGGACCACATGGCCGACTTGTCCGAAGACTTGCTCATGGAGGCCATCACCAAAGCCGAGCAAGACGTCCTCCAACGAAGAAAGACCGAGTACGAGCTTTGGTCCACGGTTGGCGGTATTGACCCGAAATCGCCCGCCGGTACCGCCGCCTCCTTCAGCAAACCCAACAAACAAGCCCTCAAGCTTGCCAACACGTCGCTGTTCTTCGAGTTCGCCTCCAACGAGATCATCAACTCGCTGATGCACAGACGTCGCAAGCGCCAGATCTTCGACAACGACGTGATTTCTTCGGTTTTCAGGGACGAGTTGTCCGATGGGTTACAGAACGTGGATATTTCTTCGTTGGTTCCGGCTAGTGCGATTGATTTGGACCACCACTGTGAGGAAAACGCTCCTTGCGATCCCAACACGCCGTATAGGAGCATGTCGGGGCACTGTAATAACTTGAGGAATCCCGGATGGGGGAAAAGCTTGACGACTTTCACTAGGTTGTTACCTAGTGCTTATGATGACGGTAGGTTTTTTCGTTCTAGGTTGACGATTTTTGTAAGTTTTTTGGTTGTGGTAGGGATTTCCAAGCCTCGTTTTCTTGGGGCTACTGGGACCCCGTTGCCGTCGCCACGTATCGTCTCCACGGTGATTCATCCCGATATTAGTAACCTCCACTCGCGGTACACCCTCATGACGATGCAGTACGGTCAGTTCTTGGACCACGATCTCACGATGACTCCCATTCATAAGGGTTTCCATGAGTCTATTCCGGACTGCAGGTCGTGCGATAGCCCCCATACGGTGCACCCAGAGTGTGCCCCTTTTCCGATTCCACCGTCTGACCACTACTACCCTGAAATCAACATCACGTCTGGACAGCGCATGTGTTTCCCGTTCATGAGGTCTCTCCCTGGGCAGCTGCATTTGGGTCCTCGGGAACAAGTCAATCAGAATACCGCCTTCTTGGACGCGTCGCAAATCTACGGAGAGAATCCGTGCGTTTTGAAAAGCTTGAAAGGGATTGGGGGACGAATGAACTGCACTCAGCGCCCCCTCAAACTCAAAGATTTGCTACCACAGAGTGACAACCATCCTGAATGTAAAGCAGCGTCTGGATTGTGCTTCATTGCGGGTGATGGAAGAGCATCAGAGCAGCCGGGATTAACCGTCATTCACACTGTGTTCATGAGAGAGCACAATAAGATAGTTGGAGGTTTGAAAGGTATAAACCCTCACTGGGACGACGACAAGCTCTTCGAACAAGCCAGACGAATCACAATTGCCATAACCCAACACATCACATACAATGAATTCTTGCCAAGGTTGCTCAGTTGGAACGCCATGAACTTGTACGGGTTGAAATTGCTACCCCAGGGACACTACAAAGACTACAACCCGAGTTGTAACCCTTCAATCCTCACCGAGTTTGCTTCAGCGGCTTTCAGAATCGGGCACTCTTTACTAAGACCGCATATACCTCGACTCAGTCCGCAGTACCAAATCATCGATCCACCTATTCTTCTCCGGGACGGCTTCTTCAAACCCGACATGTTGCTACAGGTACCACTCTTTACTATTTAGTAAATCAGCTTCACGCTATTTCTTGTCGTTGCAGCACGGCATGGTCGACGAAATCGCCCGCGGGCTCGTCTCCACCCCCATGGAAACTCTCGACCAGTTCATCACCGGCGAAGTCACCAACCACCTCTTCGAAGACCGCAAGATCCCCTTCTCCGGCGTGGACCTCATCGCCCTCAACATCCAGCGCGGCCGCGACCACGGCATCCCCTCCTACAACAACTACCGCGCCCTCTGCAACCTCAAGCGCGCCACGTCGTTTGACGACCTCGCCAGAGAGATCCCTCCAGAGGTGATCTCGCGCTTCAAGCGCATCTACGCCACAGTGGACGACATCGACTTGTTCCCGGGCGGGCTGAGCGAGCGGCCGCTGCAAGGAGGTCTCGTAGGACCCACCTTCGCTTGCATCATCGCCATCCAGTTCCGCCAGCTGCGCAAGTGCGACCGCTTCTGGTACGAGAACAACGACCCGGTGGTGAAGTTCACCGAGTCGCAACTAGCCGAGATCAGGAAGATCACGCTGGCGAAGGTCATTTGCGACAACCTGGACGTGCACGGGGATATGCAGAGGGCGGCGTTCGATCTACCGAGCAACTTCTTGAACCCGAGAGTCCCGTGCCAGTCACTACCCCAGATTGACCTGGGGGCGTGGAGAGAGTCGGCGGGATCGGGATGCGTGATCGGGGACAGGCACGTGGAAGTGGGTGAGTCGGCGTTCCCGTCGCCGTGCACCAGCTGCATTTGCACCCAGGAAGGGGTACGTCTTTGATTGACTCAATTTGGGAGCCAGTTTTACTATTTTTTTTTTTTTTTTTGTTTGGTTTGCAGGGTCAGTGCGCGTCGCTGCGTGTCACCGACTGCTCCCAGCTGCTGCGCGAGTGGCCCAAGGAGGTGGTTCTGCGCGATGACGTGTGTTCGGCGCAGTGCGGGTTCCTCCTGCGCAACGAGGGTCCCCAGCCGGGGCTCACTACGGATCTGACGCCGCCCCCGGCACGTCACCTGCGGTCGCGGCAGCTGGGGAAGCCGCCGCGGATCCCCAGTAGGAGCTTCCCGGGCTTCGGCGGCTTCAAATTCCCCGATCTTTCAGTCTTCGTAGCTAAGTGATCGGTACTGTAAAAACTAAGGTTGTGATTTTATTTAAGGATTGAGGATTTTCAAGGCTGGAGGTTGTAGCTGTGGGACAAGTTATTTATGGAATTCGATGCTCAATTGTATATATGCCGCGGGGCTGTTTTTAGGATAGTACACCCTGTATATTACCAGTTCGGTGTTATTTATGGTACTGAGTGTACGAAAGCGGGTGTGTCTGCGTGCGTGTTTAACACTACCAACTGTATTTTTATAAAGGCAAGATGTTACCAATTTAGGTTAATGAAATGAAGTTAGTGTCCATTGTAATTAAGGTACTTAATTTTTTATTATCTTGTCGTTGTTTTTATGTACACTGCCTTCTATTATTATTCTTTCTCTGTTGTTAATACTTTATCTTCTGACTATACGATAATAAACTAGTTATTTTTTTTAAGTTGTTGTTTGTTTGTTTGTTTTCTTTGGGCTTCCAATGTGGATTGGACACGTAAGATGACAATAAGAACGGAATTTCGCGACCACAAAAACTTATGGAATAAATGCAAGGCGTGGCATACGGGTTTTCGGTTGGTGATTAAAATAATCAAAATTCATGTATGTTTTAATTGGGAATCCTTAATTGTATTGAGATGATGGTGAAGGTGTGAGTCGGACAATGGCTAAATTCGGAGGGGATTACGTAAGGATTTTGGAAATGTCACAGGACAAAAAACGAATAACGGTCGCAGAGATAAATAGACGAATAATAAACTAATAATACACAGAATTCTGGTACGCCCAGTTTTCAAATACAAACAAGATTTTTCAAACTTACCGGGTCAAGTATTAAAACAAAAGAATCGATTTTTGGTCACCCGAACTCATTAAAATGTGCCATTTCAACATAAATACAATATACTGGATGTCTCAAATTGTAATGCATTGCATCAATATGTGTAAAAGTGAGGTTAATAACTGACGTTTGTGACAGGTGACATAAAGTCATCCAACATGACAACGAAGCGGCAAAACTCACGGAGTTTCAAAGCCAACTTGACATATTTACAATCTATGGTCTTGGTCACTATAAAATAAAAACAAAAATACCAACTTTTTCTGGCAAACATAAATATGGTTTAAATGTGTTTATTTTCTCATACTAAAATGTTAAATTATGCAATGTGCCAATTGTTGTACGCCTGGATATACATATAAAGGCGTGTATGTCGCATCAATAAATCAAGTATTACGTAACCCTCCCACGCAAACGTAAACAAACAATAACTTCGCCTTTACGTATGAAAATTGCGTAAAATGTCATACGCTTACAATGCCGGTAGTTCGAACTGTTGCACTTTAATCTTTAGTGCATTTTTCATGGTTTTATGTAAAGTCTTGATTTGGGCTTCCTAAATTCCTGCATAAATATATTGCATTTAACCTATTTTACTTGCAAATAAAAAATAGAGCAACGGTTTCCTCCACAACGGCCATCCGTAAACAAATTTAGGTGACATTTACGGTACCGGCTTAGGTGGAGCACTAAAAATGCAGATCACCTACTAAGCCATTTCAAACGCTTGCCAGAATTAAAAACACATAAAACTGAAATAAAATATTACTAAAAACGAACATTACTATCTGCGAAATAAACATTTTCATAAATCAATAGTTTCTTATTTACCGGTTTTCATTGAAGAGAAAAAATTAGCATTCAATAATTTGTCACCCGCATAATTAATTAATCGTGGGAAAACGCGAATTAGACCCGACCTCTAAATTACGCAAAAAAAAATAATAAACACGACAGTTCAATACCCCATCGTCGGCGCAGTTAACATTTTTGTTAATTATGGCTCAAAACCAACCACTCGAATTTTGCGTACAAAAACCAGTACTTACACTCGCCAAAGCAAATAATCCCTGAAACCCCATCCCGCGAGCCCGAAGCCTCTTCTGGTCCAGCGCCGTACAGACGACCTTGTCTGAAAAAATCACCAAATAATGCGTCTGCAAGAATAAATTTCAAAGTCGACAAGTTTATCAAAGGTGGCCCTTAGGCGTGGCCCCCATATATAACCATCCTCCCCACACCAAGCCGTCACAGTTTAGCGAGTGCTGAAACCAGTAGCGCTAAGATGAAATTCGTAATCCTCGCCGCAGTGTTGGCCACCGCCTACGGCGGCATCATCGCCCCCGTCGCCTACACCGTCCCCTTCGCCGCCCCCATCGCCGTCTCCAGCCAGTACCACGCGCAGGACACCCTCGGCCAGTACAACTACGGCTACATCAACGGACTTTCGTCCAAAGCCGAAGTCAAGTCGGTGGACGGCATCACCAGGGGCGGCTACACCTACGTGGACGCGGAAGGAAAGCTCCAGAGTGTCCAGTATACCTCTGACTCCGCCAACGGGTTCAGAGTCGCCGCCACCAATTTGCCAGTAGCGCCACCAGCACCCAAGGTTTGTAGCTACTATTATTGTTGTTTTAGTGTCACATTGGCGCTTTGTTGTAGGTTGAACCCCTCCCTCAACCCATTCCGGTGCAAGACACCCCCGAAGTCGCCGCCGAAAAGGCAAAGCACTTGGCGGCGCTGGAAGAAGCCAAGGTGAAGGCGGCCGAGCCTGTCTCAGTCACCACCTCGGTGGTTTCCGCCGCCCCCATCGTTCCCGCTCTTCAGACGTACGCCTACGGCATCAGCTCCCCCATCGTTAGTACCTACGGTACCTACGCTTATCCTAGTATCCCTAGTCTTGCGTACGCCGCCCCCTGGTTGTCGCCGTCTTTCGTCGTCAACGCGCCAGTCGCTCCCGCCGATACCCCGGAGGTGGCTAAGGCCAAGGCCGAGCACTTGGCGGCTGTGGAAGAAGTGAAAGCTCGTAATTGAGATTTTGTTGATCGATGTATGTAGGTAGAGGTTAATAAATTTTATTATGAAAAATGTAAAAAAAGTGGTTATTGTGCATACACAGGCTGGTTTTATTGATCCTGAAGTCGGCCCTATTTATTTTCAATTGACAGAGTATGACTGTGCTACGATGTTTTTTTTTTTTTTGAAAAATGGCGGGAAGACGTTCTTTCATACAAGTGAGCATACACTGCGTAAAATTTCGCAATCGCTTTTCAGCTCCAAAAACCCCCTAGGGTGTTATACAAATGAAACACAGAAAAACATGACAGAAAAGACAACCGCAAATGCACATATGAGAACCGAACAAACACAAAACCCTACACATATGTTTTTGAATCAATACAAATATCTGAATATTTAAAAAAATTCAAATTTAATAAAAACAAAGTAAAATCTGAATTAAAGTAACTGGATGGAAATACACAAGTTATTACGGGTGTGTGGCGTCAAATTTAAAATTATGGCAGTTAACAAGAGCACAACAAAAATACCCAAGCACAAGCGGAGTTTGGGGCTCCCGGTCGGGGCTGTTTTCCCCAGCGACGGTGATTCTATCTATCGCAAGCCTGCCGCAAAGCAATTCTCTGTTACGGACAAGCCGTTACGTCATCTCGACCGCCCCTGAATTCTATTCTAACCTGCATCATTTGTGCAGGTGGCGTGATAAATCCCGTTAACTCGACTAGGAACCGCGTACTCCGCTTCTGCCACGTTTTCTGTGTTATTTAACCTCAATTCCATTTTATGTGTTCGATTTCTATGACTGATATTAACGACAACTGAACAGGTGTTAAAGTTTCAAAAGAGCAATAAACAACATTTAAATTCGCCATACAATCTCGTGAAATTTTAAACAACAAATAATTTTTATTTGAGAATATGATTGGACATCAGATAATTTATATGATGGAAACATTCGTCAACAAAATATTTACATAAAAATAAACTAGCAAAGATTAATAATCGTTAACGTTGCGAGGAAATGCCTCGATGATAACTGCCTAAGGGAAGACATTATTTTAATCCCTCGCCAGTTCACGATATTATGAGTTCCGCTTTTTACTTTTACGGTCTTTTCCCAGAGTGGGGCAACGCTAGATTCATTTAACTGCCGTTAATGAACTATTAGCGATCTTGTGTGAGAAATTAAGAAGTGTTATAATGTAACACTTAAGTATATGCATCCAGAAACTTATTTATAACCTGAGAAACAAACGACTGAGTCCTGACTAAATAGATTTCATGAAATCTCCTAGCAAGTTTTTATCTAAAAAAAATCCAATGTCTATTAAATTGTGTTAGCACCAGTTAACGATTAAAATTCTAACATGAATTGTGAATTTACAAACAATGAATCAACAACTTTTCCGAAAAAAAGCCGCAAGAATTAGCTGCGCGTGTTCGGGAAAACTGTGGCGTGATCGTTACGATTAATTGTTATTAAACATAGGCTTCCTTCCTTTTATTAACTACCAAGCCAACTAAACTAACCAAGCTAACTCACCACGTTGTTACACCATGCTCTCACTCACGAAATTAAAACAACAATGACACTTTCACCTCTCTACCAAACCGCCATTTTCTACCAAAACCGCCTTCTTCTAAGCAACCTTCTAATTAGAATCCCCTAGCGAGTTACCAACTACCCAAAGAGCGTTAACGTGCACATGGTTGCCTATGTTTAATGATTTTTTTGATTGGATTTTTTTATTATTTTATTTAATTCAAATTCGGTCACCACACTACACATTAATAATGTGTTGACTTATTTCTGTGTACATTTTGCCTTTTTGTTGTAATAAACAAAAAGCCAAAATGTAAGCCCGCCCACCCGCCCGATCTCAATTGTGACAATTTTTTTTATTCGCCGTGAACCAAGCGAGCGGAGCTTAACTGCAAAATACTTATTTCTTTACAAGAAATTAAAAACATGGTTTTGAGTATCGTCTTGTTCAAAAATACTATGTATATTAAGAAAAAAAGGCAAAATATAAACCCCGCCCACCCACCCAGTCTCAATTGTAATGATTTTTTTATTCATGAAAACTTAAAACACGTTTAAAATGGTACATACATTAATAAAGGAAATATGGATTTTGGAATTAGGCTCCGCCCCTAGGTCTGCCAACCAATGCAAACTTCATTACTATTTAGATCAAGGCAGGTATGGGTGGGGCTTAATCTTTGGCTTTAATACATATATTTTTAATTTCTCGTAAGGAAATGAGGATTTTGCAGTTAAGTTCCACCTTCTTGGCCCACGACGAATAAAAAAATCATCACAATTGAGATAGGGTGGGTGGGCGGGGCTTATATTTTACCTTTTTTTTTAATATGTGTAGACTATCTTGACAACAAGAAACTTAAAAAATGTCTAAAATCGTAAATTTTTGTAGTAATCAACTAAAGTACTCCACTTTTCTTGTACAATCTCTTTAAATACGGCGCTTGCGGACTCCAGTGTCAATAAGGGTGATAAAGAAATAAGTATTTTGCAGTTAAGCTCCGTCTTCTTGGCTCACGACGAATAAAAAAATCATCAGAATTGAACTAGTGTGGGTGGGCGGGGCTTATATTTTTGCTTTTTTTCTTATCATACATAGTCATCTTTTCACAACGAGAAACTTAAAACATGGTTAAAAGGGTACACAAAATTTTCCATTTTAAACATGTTTTAAGTTTCATGTTGTGAAAAGCAGTCTACACAAATTAAAACAAAAAGGCAAAAAGTAAGCCCGCCCACCCGCCCTATCTCAATTGTGATGATTTTTTTTATTCGTCATGAAATAAGAGGGCTGAGCTTAACTGCAAAATACTTATTTCTTTACAAAAAATTAAAAACATGTTTTTGAGTGTCGTGTTGTTCGAAGAATACTATGTGTTGTAATAACCCAAACCTCCCGCCTTTTATTTGACATTGAACAAAATTTGAAAAAGCCCGCTAAAATTTAAAGTCTGACCTTGGCTGTGATCGTCTACAAAAGTGGGACCCTACATTGTGTTTTGAAAACTGGCGGGAGGCGTTCGTTCATACAAATTGGCGCACTGCGGAGCGGGGGATTTAAAAAACTTATATTTGGAAAAAAAAAAACTATGAAAAATAAATCCAATAAGAGCTCAAGAGACCTTGGCCAAGGGCCCCAGAAGAGCTTAAAGAATTTATTCCTCAGAGAAAAAAAAAAACCTTTATTTTCACTCGAACCTGAGAACATAGAATAAATATTAGCAACCTTACAAGTACAACAAAAAAAAAAGCAAAATAAAAAGTCGCGGAATTCTCAGAAAGTAAATGGATGGCAACGTTCCAGATATTATGGTAGTGTGGCCTCTACAAACAAAATGGGGGGGGGGGGACGCACAGCGGGTGCAGGGCGACGGCCACACTCCCCGTGAAGGTCCACATAGTCCTACCTCACCACTTCACGTGCGTGGTCTTACGCACCCACCTGACATAGGTTGACCTTCCTGTTTCCCGCGTCCAAGTAGCTGTGTAAACTCCGAGTCCGCTAGGGCCGGAAGTCTAGCAAGACCCGCAGACACTCGCACGGAGACGCCGACGCCACCGCGTCCACGCCACACGACCCCCGAGTTAACTAGCGTTATCAGAATGAGTATTTGGATTTCAGACAAGCAATAAGCGTAATTTAATTGGCCACACTCCATCAACACTTGTTTTAAATAACAAAGAAATTGAAATGAGATTAAATTATGCACGTGTGATCAACAATCTTATGCAATAAAGAAAATGAAGTGAGAAATTATTCATGTTTTTATCAATAACTTTAAAGAACAAGAATTTTTGAAAGAGATTAAATTATTCACATTTTGGCAATGATTTTAATGAAATATTTATCTGACATTAAACAACGAAGTTACGACTGCATTAAAATGATCTGGGCAAAGTTACGTTGTTGACCGAATTAAACAAACAAACCCCCCTCCCTTCAACACATCCCCAAACAAAAGACACATAAATAAAAACACATACGAAATAAACAGAACAACACATAAAAATGCGACACATAAAATATGCAAAATAAATAAAATATAGGTAATCGTAGGTGCACATTCGATTTGAATTGTACCTTTCTTTCAATAACATTCATTTTCAAATTCATCAACAGTTTTCGGTCAACAACAAATCCCCAATGACTAATACAAAAGTTCACAAAGGTTGCCCTTGAAATTCCCCGGTCAACACCCCGTACCTGCACCTTACCACTTTCTCTTTCTATTTTGAACGGCTGAATATTTGAAAACTACATGAAATTTTCCAGCATTAGAGTTTACAACAACCGGATAATAAATCGAGGAAAAGCCATTCAAATATCTTAGATCTTATAATGTCAGCCAAATTGATGTGACTAATTAATTGATGTTACTAACACAAAGAAATCCCCCGTCCCCCAGACTCTGACATTATTAATTTTCGAATGCCGTTCTCAGCGTTAATTTTGTTAAAAATTCACTTGTTCAGATTATGTTTGAATTTACATTACTCACACGTGCAGAAATTATGCAACGCAAAATAATACCTCGAAAATTGCCATCCAACTTTCCGCATAACATTCGCTAAATAAAACTGCCCTAGCTAACGTAATTCCCTGAAAAGCCCTACTAAAACGGATTGAAATTATGTTGAAAAGATTAGTACGAAAATTTACGGCCACGGCGTCATCCGGAAGTGCCGCCATTTCTGTAGCGTCCGTTCGCGTATGTGACACCCGCGAAGCTCACAGGTGTGGTTCCCGCGTCTCACCTACTCCGTAACCATCGAGAAGCAACACCGCTTCTTCCACCAGCACACACGGAATCACGTGGAAGACATACCTCTTGGATCTCCAAACCAAACACGTGTTCACCACCGAAATAAGGCCTCTCTCTGTTCGAAATGGAGCAGAGAAATCTTACGTTCGCTGGTTCGTCAGGGGGATGGAACTCCGTGGACAGGAATCACCACTGAAAACGGAAACAAAACGCACAGACACTTGGGAAACGCAGAGAGCACCACCTTGACGTCTTACTCGAAAGAAAGACCAAGTCAATAATGCCGCAACTCCCCTGCTCAAACACACCCTTCTGCGCATCTCCCTCTTAGTGATTTTCGTTTCTTTCCATTCCCATCCCTTTTCTTACCAAAAGTTTGGCGCGCGGGAATTTGGTTCGAAACGGCTTACTACAGTGTATTAAAAAAAAGGAAATATATAAACCCCGCCCGCCCACCCCGTCTCGTTTGTGATGATTTTTTTATGCTCAGAAACGTAAAACACATTTAAAATGGTAAATTTTTATAAGGAAATATGGATTTAGCAATTAGGCTCCGCCTTTTTGGCTCACGACGAATAACAAAAGAATCATCACAATTGAGACAGGGTGGGTGGGCGGGGCTTTTATTGTGCCTTCTTTTCTTAATATGTGTAGACTTATTTAGACCATAAGAAACTTAGAACATGCCTAAAATGGTAAATTTTTATAGTAATCAACTTAACTCCGCCACTTTTCTTGTACAATCCCTTGAAATAGGGCAACTTTTGCATTGAACATCAAAGTTACTATCAACGGCAGCTTGCCAACGAAATTTATAAATGACAATTTTCAGCTCTAAAAGCAACGTTGGCGGGAACTTCAACGTCAACAGCAAGTTTATAAATCCCACTTTTGACGCGTTAGGCGCCCTCTTGCAAAGTTGACAACTTCAAACTCATATCTTAACATTGCTGCCAACAATTCATAGTTGCCAACACAAAAAAATTGCAAAAATACCGAGTGACTGCTAGTTATTCCGTTTTTTTTCTCAGGTTGGCAATATATTTAAAACACATTTTGTATTTTATATCAGGCCTGATCGTCAAAATGAAATTTAGAGGACCAAGTTAGTAATCTTCTTATCACGTTTGTACGGCGCGTTCCTGTCAAATTTGACAAGTATGAGCTGACATATTAACATTGCTGCCAATAATTCAAATTTGCCAACACAAAAATTTTCTCTCAACTGTCAATCCCTGCTGTCAAGTTCAAATTCTCATCACCACCTTCGATTCAAAACCCAATTAACCCCAATAAAACCACCCCTTTTTCTATCTTTCTTTATTCATAAAGCACAAAAACATCAAAAGTGCAATGTAGAAATATGGCTTAACCTTAAATCTAAAACACAGAATGCTTATACATAATATGCCTGTCCAAATTAACCTTCTTGGCCGTTCGATACACACACTGCGCACACTTGTACCAACTTATATTCAACTTCAAATGTTCAGCTAGAACGTGCTGCCTCAAATCACTCTCTTCCACACTGATAAAATCGCACTTCTGGCACGGAAACGCCGCTACTTCATGCTCCTCCTTCATGTGCCTCAGCAACCCATAATGTTTACTAAAACTGAGTCCACACTTGTCACACTGATGCTGCGACGCGTGCAATCGGTGCCCCAGCTTCTTGTGCCTCATCAAATCACTATGCGTCTTCCCCTTGTACGAAACTCCTGACACCCAAACAGCCCGTCGTTGGTTGAATGCTTCGCCACCATGTGTTCCTGCAACTTGTCCTTCTCCTTCGCTCTGTAATCACACATGTTGCATTCGTGCCACATAATCGTGCCCAAAACCGTGTGCTGGTACAAAATGTGATTCGTAACGTTCTTATCGAAGCAGTTATTAATGAGCGAGCTGTCCATACTGTTGAAGAATTCGATTCTGTCAGCGAACGAATCGGATTCGGTTTTGTCAATGTAGTTCCTGATGGCTTCCATGTCTTGCGCGATTTGTTTGTCGAGTTGAGCGTTCATCGACTGGAAATCTTTTTCTTCTTGGTCTAGGTCGGGGTCGACGGGGGTTTCGGGGCCAGGGGAGTCCGGGATGACGTAAGTTTGGATTTCTTCCATGTCTTTTTCGACTTGTTTGTCTAATTCGGCGTTCATTGACTCAAACATGGCTTCTTCTTCTTCCAAGACTTTAGACACTGTGGTGATCTCGTTGAGGTAATCGCTGCTCGGCTCCATCATGGAGACTGAAACAGCGCTCTGTTAGCTTGTAGAAGTCGAACAATTCGTTAAAATAGTCGATTTTTTGGGTGATTTTCGCAATTTTTTCCACTTTTTCAACTAAGACGTATTTTAGGGTTTTCTCTTCTTTTATAGTACCGCCAAAACGAACTTCGTCACCTACTTGTAAAGCTCTATAATCAAAACGTTTTAGATTGTCGAATGCGAGAGCACACAACTGAATGGTTTGGTTCTGGGGGCTTTTAAACGAACGACTGTTTTTTGATCGTAGTTTTGCAAAAAAGTTGGTTTCTGCTGGAGTAAAACCCCCAAAGTCTTCACTGGAGGCTACTACAGGTATGACACAACGAATACAACCTGTGCCATCGTCGACAGTGTAAATAAAAAATTCCGAATTATCCGGGTTTTGAACAGACTCTAGATGGGTGATGGTTCCACAAAATTCGATATTTTTAAACGTTACGCTTTTGTGTACGAAGTCGTTTCCTGTGCGTTGACTAGACAGCACGTCTTTGATAAACAAATAAGCTGTGTTCATCGCTTTTGAAAACCCTAAAATAACCAAAGCTGAATTCGGATAATATTGTTTGGAAACCACTGATTTAAGCAAAAGCGGATGCAAGCGATTAAAATAAGTCAAATCGGGTGCACTTTTGGCGAAAGTACTTACCAAACATTAAAAGAAACCGTTAAACAAGCATGCAAAAATCTTCAACAAAAAGGCGAAAGTGAGGTTGGGTTTTTATGTTGACAGAAATGACAGTTGACGTATGCTTTGGCGGCGAAATCAAAGACGTAGAAAACATAGATGGCTGCACACTGGTTGTGTTTTAGTGACGTAATAAAATTTAAAAACTTTAATAAGTGAATAAATAAAACACCACTAGTTGTTTATTGTTTATTAGTTTCATATTCTTTTTAGACCTTGAAGGTTAGAGTGAAAATACAAAACTCTGAACACACGTGAACAAGTTAAACTTAATAATAACACAACATTTGAATTAAATTTATTAAATAAAATTACATTTAAAACTTGGCATCGAGCTAGTCTACCATAATAAAATACAAAAATTTAAATACATGAGCAACTATTGTAAAATTTTTGGTAATCGACACTAACTTATTGTTAAAATAAGAAAATAGACACTTTCATACAGTTGTATTACCATTCAATAAAAATAAATTTTAAGCACTATAAAAATCACAGGACCTCACGGTATTGAATCATGCACAACATCAGAAGAAAAAAATGGTTGGGAGAAACTCACTTAAATAATATTTATTTCAGGAAAATAATACAACTATTCGTTTGCAAAAAGTAAACAGTTTGTACAAAAAAAATTACCTTAAGCAGGCAACTGCAATTTTTTACCTTTGAGGACTGGAAAAAAAAAATTAGTAAAACTCAGTATCGAGCGCCAAACTCACCTTTAGTCACATATAAATAGAAAAAGTCACAGTACAGCACAGTCTGTACAATTCCAGCGACGATGGCGATCAAATCATAGTGCGTCTCGGTGACGTAGCGGTAAACCCAGTTCAAAATGTAAAGAGCCCGGTATGACCCTAGCGCGAACAAGTAGTGGGAAGTAATACTTTCGGCCTCTCCAGTCTTGCTAACCATGAAAAGCTGCGGCAAAATAGCCACCGACTCCAAATAAATACTAAATGTCCACAAAACCTAAAACCTCGTAAATTCAGTCATGCCAACTTGCCAACTTTGTAAACACAGACTTTATAGTTCAATCAGATAAAACATAGTGAGCCTTGCTCAATGACATTTTCAATGACATTTGATAAAATTCAAATTTCCGTCAATTAGTTCACCTACCTCGAGCAACGTAAAGGCGTGATTAATCAATAGAGCCAGAATGAACGCCGGCAGCACCAAGAACTCGATCCGGAAGGTGTCATGATTGTGGTCATAAGTGGCTTTAAACTTGATGTAGATTAAATAGATGGTGGCATAGGACGAAGCCAGGAAGAATATCTTCATGAGAGTGTTGTACGCCGAGACGAACGTCGTCACCAAATCTAGGTATCTGGTGGTGTATACTATGGCGAATAAGATCTGGCTCTTGCCCGAAATACCTACAATTACACCACCACTTTAAGGTTATGATGACGTAAACAATTACTCAAATCGGGTAATTTTTACGGATTCGTGGTGGTTACTAGCGATTGTGGGTCTAATATTGACGAAAACGGCTTAATTGCTTGTTGTGACATGGTTTTGATAACCGGTAATGGGTGTTATGGGTTAGTTACTCACCAGCGCACGACCGTGTCTTCCATATTTTGATAAGGAGAATTATAATGGCTAGAAGATGGGCCAAATCGCCTGTTAACCGGAATATATTCATTTTTCAGGTAATTTTTGTATTGTACACACGACCTGACACCCAGTGTTTCAGTGACGTGGCTGTTTACGAAAATCGGCCTAAAGATGGCGCGCGTGAGTGACAACAATCAACAGGGAGAAAACGAAAATCCCTGCGGATTTTTAAAATGTCACGATCGGTTATCGCAATTTTAACGAACGCTGTGGATAATGGATAGTGATAAGCATTCTAATCAACAAAACGGAATTTTTGAATTTTAATTTTAACGGTGTCTCGCTTGAATTGCAGAAAAGCATACACCGACAAGGATAATTTTAAAATAAAGGTAGCCATACGCGTACGTGTTGTATTTATTTACATTCACACTCTTAATGTATACATTACTACAACTGTGATAAAAGTCAAAAGTTTTGAGTATTTTTTTACAGATCCGGCTGCTCTAGCCAAGTCTTCATCAGGAATTAAGCTTTCGTCGGGTCTTTCATGCAACAGTGTGTCTCTGACCTACAATAATAAACCCTAGTAACAATCGAGTGCACGAAAATGTACCATAAGCACCTCTTCCACTTTTTTGAATACTCGGTATAAATTCCTCCCAGCTAACTTTTCCAAATTCTCTATAGTCCATCTAGTTTGATTCTTCTCTCTTAACAAATCAAACAAATCTGGATATTTTGAAACATCTTCCAAACCTTTAGGGAAACTGTCTACACCATCGAAATCCGATCCGATACCCACATAGTCAACCCCAGCAACGTCAACAATGTGGTTAATATGCCCTAAGAAAAAATTATGATTGCAATAAACAAATAAACCAACTCACTAGCGACATCTTTTATGGTGACGTGACGCTCTCCCAGAAACGCGCTATAAAAATTCACCATAATAATCCCACCATTTTGTTTCTACAACACAAAATAAAGTAATTATATTTGTGTTTTTGCAACGTACTATTTTTAGTATGACGTCATCTTTGACGTTGCGATGGTGAGGAAACACACTGTATGCAGACGAATGTGAAAAAATGACCGGAGCCCTTGATGTGTCAATAGCTTGAACCATGACATTGTGGGACACATGGGACAAATCTACCATCATGCCCAGACGATTCATTTCTAGGACAATTTTCTACAACGTGTTTACAGTATTGTATGAGAAATGTACAAAAATGCTTAACCTTTCCAAAGTTAGTTAAATCGACCTTGTTAGCTTCTGGTTGTGAATCCACAGGAGACGCATCAGCCCTAAAAAAAATTCGGTGATACAAACGCTAAAACTAAATATAAAAAGAAACCAAGGGAGACTACAGGACTGAGTTAGCGTCATGTAGCGCGCACCAAGTTGGTAGAACTGTCTCAGTAAAGCCAGTTTGTTATCGATGGAATGCCCCCCTTCGAGACCGATCAGGCTTGCCAATCGCTTACGCAAGAACGCGTCTTCGATCCCTAAAAGTACTAGTGGTACCAACTGATTTAGTGTGATATTATTTACCGTCAGCGGTGGTTACAAATTCCATATCTTGTGGGTATTTATCAATCAGTCTTTTAATTACGTCCACCTGTTCGAAGCTTTTGGAGACTATAGCATCCTGGTGGGGACCACAGTCCACAAACGCTGACCAAAACTGATACAATTTAGTTAAATTTATTAGTCAATATAAAAGTTGAACGTACTTGTGCTCCCAGTTTGCCTTTTTTTTATTCTGACTAAGTCGGTATTGCAAGATTTACAAGAGTCAGAACCGAACAAAGAATCCTGACTTAAGTCCTTATGGAAGGAGAAATTGTAGATTTGGTTGTGCAATTTGTTGTACAAATTATAAGCCAAGTCGTTGTGGCTAAAATACCTATTTTTTATACTAGTTTTGTTAAAATGGACTCACCCATCGATCAAAGGGAAATTATCCAATGCGACACGACCCGGAATGTCCCTCGTGGCTGTAAATACTTGATAAGAACTGATAACAAGTCTGCAAAAACTTACCACGTAAAACTGAAACGGCAGACGCAAAAATTACCAAAAACAACAAATAAGTCGACATGACTTATATCCGGCTAAGCCACTTCACGATTGAATAAACTTTCAATAAATCTTTATTTTTAGACAGTCGCGAGTGTTAAAATTAGGTTATTGACGATTTCCAGTCAGCAAGTGCTTATAGTATTGTTTTTTTTGTAATAAAATCGCGTCTGTTTTTAAATCGCACGTGCGCACGGTATGTGGCTGGGTTTGTGGTATTATCGCTGACCATGAACATAATAATGCAAATCATCGTAATTACATTTCGTAGTGTTTAGTTTTATGAAATTTTTGCGGGTTTAGCCTAAGTGAGTCACAGACGGTGTGTGGAAAAAATTCAGTACCAACCACACGGCATACGTTATGGCGTATTGCAACTCAGAAAATTTCTGACCACACGGTGGCCTTTATAAATTAATACAACATGTATAAGCATATTTATAGATACAATTTTCAACCTCGTACTGATATTTTGCATGAACTTCGCGGTACTGATGATACCACGTGGTGCATTGTGGGTTGCATAGGCAAAAATACTCAAATTTGTTTATAACGTAAATTCACTTTTTAGAATTATGTAAAGTAGGGTTGTAAAGTCTGTATAGTCTATATTGGTGTAAAAGAAGAATTAAAAGTCCGTTTTTTATTTATTCGTTTTGTGTGACAGCTGTGACACGCCGCCATTGCCAACCCAACACTAGCATCCCCCTGCCCTTTCCAACATAACCTCACTTGTCGGAAAAGTCTGTGATCAATTTCTGCTGCCACAGTCAGCTGGAAAATGTCCCATCAAGAAAAACCAGTGAAAATATCGAAACAGTTACGTTTAAAAGCCCAAGAATTCCTCTCATCTCGCAAAAATACGGAAAATTTGCTCGACATAGTACGTCATTTCGAATCGGGTGCGGACTTGTCATCATGTTTACTTACATTGGAATTAATTTTCACCAACCTGCTAAAAGACAGAAGCATGTACATAGAAGTGGTGCCCCTCAAGCCAGTGGAAAAGACCGAAATCAACCAGTACAAGGAGTGGCTGAGGAACGTGTACGAAGGCTGCTTTGCTAGAATATCGGAATGCTTAGAGAGCGACTCGCATAAAATACAAATTCAGGGTAAGCCACACGAGCCAGACCTCTGATAGTTCAAAAACGAGTTCCAGGTTTGTCTACTGCCATGAACATTCTATCGCACGAAGGAAAATGCCCCTTAGAAGCGAAAGGAAGCCTCGAGTCGTACGTCCCCCTAAACCGGCTCAAACTAGTTCTGATGAAACTCCTCTCCAACAAACACAACAACAGCCAACTTATCAACAAATACACCGAGTATCTACTTTACAATGACATTTTGTTTTTCACGTGGAAGCTGCTGCCGTCTCTAACCGCCAAAACCAACCCCAACGAGCTCTACATCGTGAACTATCTCCTCCTGTTGGAGAAACTCCAGCTGAAGCAGCACCCCGAGCCCCAATTCCTCTGCGGCAGCAACAACGGTAACAAAGCGCCCCCTTGTGTCCGTTGATTAATGTTTGCATTCAGGTGAATTCTTCACGTTCGACGAGGCGGCCACCACGCGTGCCCTCAATAAAATCTGGCACTGCGTCATGCTGTGGGAGCACACCCCGCAGACGCACAAGCAGCTGCTTATCGTGCTCCTCGAGCGCGTTCTGCCCCACTTAGAAAAACCTCTCCTTTTGACCGATTTCCTGATGGACTCTTTGGATATAGGGGGGCCCGTTAGTTTATTGGCGCTGCAGGGGATTTTCACCATGATCCAGGTCCACAATCTCAACTACCCAAACATATTTGCCAAATTGTATTCCATGTTCGAGCCGGAAATATTCCACACGAAGTACAAGGCCCGGCTTTTTTATTTGTCAGATTTGTTTTTGAGCTCGACGCATTTACCGGAGAATTTAGTCGCAGCTTTTGCCAAGAGGTTGGCAAGACTTGCCTGATAGCCCCCTCGGAGGACGTCGTGATCATTTGTATGTTCATAGGAAATTTAATTTTGAGGTGAGTTTAGAGGGGTGAAAATTTGGGGCGAGAAACCCGTTGATTTTTGAAAGATGGTTTGTGGATGAGTTATTTTTATGGAGTTTAGCTAGGTTTAATAAGACGTAGTTAATTGGGGAGGATCAAGGTCGTTGGTGAGAACGTGGCAACGGATGGCGTAATCGTTAAATCCGCTGCTGGCGATTGCGATTGGAAGTTGTTTGTGAATGTTCAATTAAACGAGAAAAATGCAAATATTAATTTTTTAAATTTTTTGATTGAACTGGAAAGATTGTTTTGTAAGATGTTTAAGTTTTATTTATAATAGATTTTCACATAAATGATAAAATTGACAGAATAAAAATTTTCCAGAAAATTTTTAAATCGTTAAAATTGCTCGAAATTGAACTGAAAATTTTCCGTGAATTATGTATCTAATAAAATAAATAAATGAGAAAAAAGACAAAATTTACTTTTCCAGAAATTTTTGAAATACGAAATTGGCGATGAGTGGGAAAATTTTTTGTAGCATAGAAAAATATCCTCAGATTACGAATTTGCGAATTCTGAGTTTATTTACAATGGACTTTCAAAAAAATTGATGAATAAAATTTTTCCAGAAAATGGCGAAATCGTAAAAATCGCTCCAGATTGAACGAAAAAAAAAATGCATGGCATAGAAAATTCTCCGTGAAGTCGTTTTTTTTTAATAGATCTTCAATTTAACCGAAAAAATCGGAAATAACGAGTTTTCCAAAAATTTTGAAATCGTTGAAGTTGTTCCAAATTGAACTGAAAAAAATTTCATTACACACTAATTTCCTTGGATTACGAATCTGAAATAGTTATTGCTATAAATCTTGAAATAAATCAGAAAATCCAAAATGATTTTTCCAATTTTTTTTTTTTTTTTGAATTATAAAAATCGGTACTATCGTGAGAAAAACTTCCATCAAATTTGTGTATTTTTTTCGAAGTCAATTTTTGTTGTAACTCCTCAAGTAAATGAGAAAAAAAAAACAAAATTTGCCTTTCCAGAAATTTTTTGAAACTGATGAAATTGGCTGGAATTGGCAACGGTGAGCTAGAAAAATTTTTGGAGCATAGAAAAATGTCCTCGGATTACGAATTTGCGATATCTAAGTTGTATTTACAATAGAGTTTCAAAAAAATTTACAAATAAAATTTTTCCAGAAAATGGCGAAATCGTAAAAATCGCTCCAGATTGAACGAAAAAAAAGCATGGCATAGAAAATTCTCCGTGAAGTCGTTTTTTTTTTTAATAGGTCTTCAATTTAACCGAAAAATGGAAATAACGAATTTTCCAAAAAATTTCAAATCGTTGAAGTTGCTCCAAATTGAACTGAAAAAATTTTCATTCCAAACAAATTTTCCGTGGATTACGAATCTGAAATAGTTATTGCTATTAATCTTGAAATAAATCGGAAAATCCAAAATTACGATTTTTCCAGATTTTTTTTTAAATTATACAAATCGGTAATATCGTGAGAAAAGCTTCCATCAAATCTTGTATAATTTTTTTCGAAGTCAATTTTTGTTGCAACTCCTCAAGTAAATGAGAAAAAAAAAGCAAAATATGTTTTTTCCAGAAATTTTTTGAAACTGTTGAAATTGGCTGGAATTGGCAACGATGAGCTAGAAAAATTTTTGTAGCGTAGAAAAATGTCCTCAGATTACGAATTTGCGAATTCTAAGTTGTATTTACAATGGACTTTCAAAAAAATTGACAAATAAAATTTTTCCAGAAAATGGCGAAATCGTAAAAATCGCTCCAGATTGAACAGAAAAAAGTGCATGGCATAGAAAATTCTCCGTGAAGTCGTTTTTTTTTTTTAATAGATCTTCAATTTAACCGAAGAAATGGAAATAACGAATTTTCCAGAAAATTTTGAAATCGTTGAAGTTGCTCCAAATTGAACTGAAAACAATTTTTATTACAGACAAATTTCCCGTGGATTACGAATCTGAAATAGTTATTGCTGAAAATCTTGAAATAAATCGGAAAATCCAAAATGATGATTTTTCCAGATTTCTTTTTTTTTTTAAATTATACTGTTGAAATTGGCGATGGTGAGCGGAGAAAAATTTTCGTATCAGAAAAATGTCCCCCGATTACTAATTCTAAGTTGTATTTGCAATGGATTTTTAAATAAATGTTAAATTTAACAAATAAGAATTTTCCAGAAA
Organism: Zophobas atratus; assembly: GCA_022388445.1. Lineage (NCBI taxonomy): Eukaryota > Metazoa > Arthropoda > Insecta > Coleoptera > Tenebrionidae > Zophobas > Zophobas atratus. Next base: position 5,278,123 of record CM039448.1, read on the forward strand.
ATGGAGAAATCATAAAAATCGCTCAAAAATTGAATAGAAAAAAAGTCAATCGTATCGAAATTTTTCCGTATATTTCGTATCTGGAGTCGATTTTCAATTAAAGTGAAAAAATGGAAATAGTGAATTTTCCAGAAAATTTTAAAATCTTTAAAAACTGCTCCAAATTGAACTAGAAAAATTGCCATTATAAAGAAAATTTCCCGTGGATAACGAATCTGAAATCGCTCTTTCTTTACATTTTGCTATAGGTCTTGAAATATATCGGAAAATCCAAAATGACAATCTTGCCAGAAAAAAAATTGACAAATAAAAATTTTCCATAAAATAGCAAAATCGTAAAAATCGCTCCAAATTGAACAAAAAAATCCATTATTATGAAAATCGGTAATATCGTGAGAAAAGCTTCCACCAAATTGTGCACAATTTTTTTCAAATAAGAATTTTCCAGACAGTGGAGAAATTGTAAAATCGCTCAAAATTGAACGGAAAAAATCCGCCGCATAGAAAATTCTCCGCTTGTTGCGTATCAGAAGTCGTTTTTGTAATAGATTTTCTAATAAAGCGGAAAAATGGAAATAACGAATTTTCCAGAAAATTTCGAGGTTGTTAAAATTGCTCTAAATTGAATTGGAAAAATTTCCAGTATAAAGATAACGAATCTGAGCTTATTTTTGCTGTAGATCTTGATATTTTTTTTGAGACAAGTTATTTTTCCAAAATTTTTGAAACTGCTGAAATGGCGATGATAAGAGGAGAATTTTTTTTGTATCATTGAGAAGTGCCCGCAGATTACGAATTCTCAGTTGTATTTACAAAAGACCGTCGAATAAGTGATAAATTAAGCAAATAAAAAATTTCCGGAAAATTTAGAAATCGTAAAAATCGCTCAAAATTTAAGGAAAAAAATCCATCCTATCGAAAATTTTCCGTATGTTACGTATCTAAAGTCCTGTTTAGTATAGATCTTCAAATTAGCCGGAAAAATGGAAATAACGAATTTTCCAGAAAATTTTGAAATCGTTAAAATTGTTCCAAATTGATTTAAAAGATTTCCATTATGAAGAAAATTTCCTGTGGATTACGAATATGACGTCGTTTTTGTTGTAACTGATTGAATACATGGGAGAAAAAAACAAAATTTCTTTTTCCAGAAAATTTTTTAAACTTGAAATTGACGATCATCAGCGGAAAATTTTTTTGTAGCAAAGAATTCTAAGTTATATGTACAATAAACCTTCAAAAAAATTATAAAATTATCAAATAAAAAATTTCCAGAAATTGGCGAAATAGTAAAACTCCGTCCAAATTGAACGGAAAAAATCCATCGTATTGAAAATTCTCCATGTGTTGTGCATCTGAAGTCGTTTTTGTAACATATCTTCAAAAAATGATCGGAAAATAGATGTAATGAATTTTCCAGAAAATTTTGAAATCGTTAAAATTGTTTCAATTTGATTTAAATGATTTCCATTATGAAGAAAATTTCCTGTGGATTTGTTGTAACTTATCAAATAAATGAGGAAAAGACAAAATTTACAATAAATCTTCAAAAAAAAAGTTAAAATTATAAGTAAGAATTTTCCAGAAAATGGTGTAATCGAAAAAATTGATCCAACTATATAAAATTCTCCATATGTTGTGTATCTGACGTCGTTTTTATAATAAATTGTCAAAAAAATCCGAAAAATGAAAATTACGAATTTTCCAGAAAAGTTTCAGTCCTTAAAATTGCTCCAAATTGGATTGGAAAGATTTCCATTTTGAAGAAAATTCCTGTGGATTACGAATCTGAAGTCGCTTTTGTTGTAACTTACGAAATAAATGAGAAAAAAAGACAAAAGTTCCTTTTTCAGAAATTTTTGAAACTTGAAATGGACAATCAACGGATTTTTTTTTTTTTTGTAGCATAGAGAAATGTCTGCTGATTACGAATTCTAATCTATATGTACAATTGATCTTTGACAAAATTATAAAATTGACAAATAATAAGAATTTTCCAGAAATTGGTGAAATCGTAAAAATCGGTCCAAATTTAACGACAAAAATCCATCGTATAGAAAATTCTTCGTTTATGTATCTGAAGTCGTTTGTTGTTCTTAAAAAAAAAAACGGAAAAATAGAAGTAACTAATTTTCCAGAAAATTTAAAATCGTTAAAATTGTTTCAATTTGATTTAAAAGATTTCCATTATGAAGAAAATTTCCTGTGGATTTGTTGTAACTTATCAAATAAATGAGGAAAAGACAAAATTTACAATAAATCTTCAAAAAAAAAAGTTAAAATTATAAGTAAGAATTTTCCAGAAAATGGTGTAATCGAAAAAATTGATCCAACTATATAAAATTCTCCATATGTTGTGTTTCTGACGTCGTTTTTATAATAAATTGTCAAAAAAAATCGAAAAAATGAAAATTACGAATTTTCAGTCGTTAAAATTGCTCCAAATTGGATCGGAAAGATTTCCATTTTGAAGAAAATTCCTGTGGATTACGAATCTGAAGTCGTTTTTGTTGTAACTTATGAAATAAATGAGAAAAAAAGACAAAAGTTCCTTTTCCAGAAATTTTTGACACCTGAAATTGACAATCAGCGGATTTTTTTTTTTTTTTTTTGTAGCATAGAGAAATGTCTGCTGATTACGAATTCTAATCTATATGTACAATTGATCTTCAACAAAATTATAAAATTGACAAATAATAAGAATTTTCCAGAAATTGGTGAAATCGTAAAAATCGGTCCAAATTTAACGACAAAAATCCATCATATAGAAATTCTTCGTTTATGTATCTGACGTCGTTTTTGTAATAGATTTTTTAAAAAAACCGGAAAAATGGAAGTAACTAATTTTCCAGAAAATTTTGAAATCGTTGAAATTGTTTCAATTTGATTTAAAAGATTTCCATTATGAAGAAAATTTCCTGTGGATTTGTTGTAACTTATCAAATAAATGAGGAAAAGATAAAATTTACAATAAATCTTCAAAAAGAAAAAGTTAAAATTATAAATAAGGATTTTCCAGAAAATGGTGTAATCGAAAAAATTGATCCAATTATATAAAATTCTCCATATGTTGTGAATCTGACGTCGTTTTTATAATAAATTGTAAAAAAAAAATCGGAAAAATGAAAATTACGAATTTTCCAGAAAAGTTTCAGTCGTTAAAATTGCTCCAAATTGGATTGGAAAGATTTCCATTTTGAAGAAAATTCCTGTGGATTACGAATCTGAAGTCGTTTTTGTTGTAACTTATGAAATAAATGAGAAAAAAAGACAAAAGTTCCTTTTCCAGAAATTTTTGAAACCTGAAATGGACAATCAACGGATTTTTTTTTTGTAGCATAGAGAAATGTCTGCAGGTTACGAATTCTAATCTATATGTACAATTGATCTTCGAAAAAATTATAAAATTAACAAATAATAAGAATTTTCCAGAAATTGGTGAAATCGTAAAAATCGGTCCAAATTTAACGAAAAAAATCCATCGTATAGAAAATTCTTCGTTTATGTATCTGAAGTCGTTGTTGTTTTCTTAAAAAAAAAAAAAAACGGAAAAATGGAAGTAACTAATTTTCCAGAAAATTTTGAAATCGTTAAAAAATTGTTTCAACTTGATTTGAAAGATTTCCATTATGAAGAAAATTTCCTGTAGATTTGTTGTAACTTATCAAATAAATGAGGAAAAGACAAAATTTACAATAAATCTTCAAAAAAAAAAGTTAAAACTATAAATAACAATTTTCCAGAAAATGGTGTAATCGAAAAAATTGATCCAATTATATAAAATTCTCCATAAGTTGTGTTTGTGACGTCGTTTTTATAATAAATTGTAAAAAAATCGGAAAAATGAAAATTACGAATTTTCCAGAAAAGTTTCAGTCGTTAAAATTGCTCCAAATTGGATTGGGAAGATTTCCATTTTGAAGAAAATTCCTGTGGATTACGAATCTGAAGTCGCTTTTGTTGTAACTTATGAAATGAATGAGAAAAAAAAGACAAAAGTTCCTTTTCCAGAAATTTTTGACACCTGAAATGGACAATCAGCGGATTTTTTTTTTTTTTTTGTAGCATAGAGAAATGTCTGCAGAATACGAATTCTAATCTATATGTACAATTCATCTTCGAAAAAATTATAAAATTAACAAATAATAAGAATTTTCCAGAAATTGGTGAAATCGTAAAAATCGGTCCAAATTTAACGAAAAAAATCCATCGTGTAGAAAATTCATCTATATGAATCTGAAGTCGTGTTTGTAATAAATTCTTTAAAAAAAGGGAAAAATGGAAGTAACTAATTTTCCAGGAAATTTTGAAATCGTTGAAACTGCTCCAAATTGAAATAAACCTGAAAATTCAAAATAACCAAGATAAAAAAATTACTGTCCAGAAAATTTTGTAATAACAGGGGACGGCTTGTTTCAGACACCCCGGTCTCAAGTGTTTGCTCAACCACCCGACCGGCGGCAGCGCCTCAACCGACCCCTACATAATGGAAGAACGCGACCCATTAAAATCCAACGCGATCAACAGCTCACTCTGGGAGATCCAAACCCTCCAGCAGCACGTCCTCCCCAACGTGGCCACCGCCGCCAGATTCATCAACTCCCCGCTGCCGAGCGTCGAGTGGGACCTCAGCCGCGTCCTCGACGACACCGGCGACGACATCTTCGACAAGGAACTCAAAAAGCACAGCAAACTGATAGCGCTCGCGTTCGACAAGCCCAACGGCGGCGCCCTGTCGAAAAACGAAAAAGTCTTACAGTATTGGAACATCTGAATCACTCTCTCACTCCATCGTTTCATTCTGGGATGCAAATGCCAAGACTGATTGGTGACGATCAGGTTTATTTCTTTCACTTTTTTCCAAATAATGGCTGATTTCTCGAAATAAGTTGATATTTAAATGTGATAAGGGCGGACGAGTTCTAAAGGGTGTGCCTTGCGGGCCATTATTTTGATTAAGGTCGGACATATCTTCAAAATTCACCACATGTAGAGACATCCGGGGGACTTTCAGCGTTCGATTTCTAAGTCTTTGAATGAAATGATATCATGTTTATTACTTCAATTTTTATGTGTAACGATGTACATTTTTCTGTTAATTTTAACGACTCCACATTGTTATTAATTTACCTAATGAAATAGACGGTGATATTTTTATGCCTAACGTAATCTTAAAAACAACAAAAAACAACATTGCTGTGTTATTTTTTATGTATTAATATTCTAGAATAGTTTTTCTTAATGTGTATTGTTATTCCTAATTTTTGATGTTGAATAAAATGTTGCTTTTTTCAAGATTGTACTCTCACGTCGCCCCAACGCCAATAAAAAACACCCGTTAGACAAACATTTAGTAAAAATTTAAACACAAAAATGTCAAAAATTATGTATTATGTACGGTTGGCATTTCTTGTTTTTGCGTCAGGGTGGCAACTGCTAAAACAAAAAACAATGACAAAGTAACCAAACTGCACTGTCACCAACCTTCTTGATCTGCATCTTCACAATGATCAATTAGTGCCAACTTGGCATCTTTGGGATCAAATCCCCCAGGCACTTGAATAACGAATATACCATTTGTGTCACTCTGGGTTAAATTTTTGGCAAACCATGACATTTTATCGCTTGTAATTGTCACAACTATGTAACAAAAATCATAAAGAGTTTACTAATTGGACGAAACACTCACCCTTTGTTAGACACAAGACCCAAAAGACTAAAAATTGTAGTACTTGTATGCCCCCAGGAACAACTGATAGCAGCTCATAGCGATCAGTCAAGTAATATCTGTAGCCCCAGTTTGCAATGTACATCAGTCGATACAAACCTAGAGCTGTCAGATACACAAACACTGCAGTTTTGACTTGTTTTGTTTTCTTGATCATGAAAAATTGTGGCCAGGCGGCTACAGCTTCCAGATATTGACTGAAAGCCCAAAACACCTACAACGTAACACTGCTCACTGAAATCAACGACTTCAACAAAATTTAACTTACTTCAACTACTGTAAAGTCGTAGTTGTAGACCAGTGCGAGACACAGGGTTGCAAATATTACAAATCCGATCTGCAACGTATCCAAATGGCTTTCGTACGTTTTTCTGAACCTCGTGTATATTAAAAGTACCGTACTGTACACTAAACATATGTACAGGATTTTCATCTCGGTATTGTACGCTGAAACGAAATTAGTGAACAAATCTAAGTACCTTGCGGTAAACACCAACGCCAGAAGTATCTGCATTTTGCCCGAGATCCCTGAAACCAAAAAATCAAAATGTGATTGGCGGGTCGTAACTAGTGTCCGCGGTTGAGTGATTTGATTGGCGATTCTAGGGGGTGGGGTTACGAAAATTAAACGTGAAATCTGATTGGTTGACAATAGATAAAATTAAGTCGCTTATTGTTTCTTTTTGGTAAGTAGGCGATGATGGTACAAGAAGGTACACATTCGCGCAACCATTGCATAACGTGGTTACATGGTACAACAAAAACTTTAAGTTGGAAGTAGGTGTGTAATTACCTGCCGCCGATTTGTAAATCCATAACTTGAACAAAAGTAGCACTAGGGCAAAAAGGTGAATCATATCACCTGAAAATCTGTACCCGTTCATTTTGGGCTACAGGAAGACACGCAATGAACCTCAAATGGTCAAATGTGGGAAATACGGGAGGTTATACTTGGAATTCCCTGAACAACACGAGTGACCTTGATAAGAAAAGGCGGAAAATACGAAGTTTGACCCGGATTTGAAAGTCAAAAATGTGTCTGTTTGTAAGTGACTCTTTGAATAAAGGGCGAAGGGATTTTGTTCCTATTGGGGTCTTTCACTTGCAAAGTGAGGTTATGCCTACTTTCCACAGTACAGAGAATTTTTCATGTCTGAGGCCGTTTTTGCGACTTATGCAATGTAATGTAGATAGAGCCCAATTGTCTGCCCGGATTTTTATTAGGCAATTATTCTACGACACTCATCATTTTACAATTTTGCCGAATTAATGTTTAAAATGGTAAATTTTTATAGCAAAGTATTTATTTTGCAATTAGCCTCCGCCCCTCGGTTTACGACGAATAAAAAAAAATCATCAGAATTGACATAGGGTGGAGGTGGTGATATGGGGCGGAGCCTAATTGAAAAATCGATATTTCCTTATACAAATTTACCATTTTAGACATGTTTTAAGTTTCTTGTTTTCGAAATAAGTTTACACATATTAAGATAGACAAGACAAAATGTAAGCCCACCCACCCACCCTATCTCAATTGTGATGATTTTTTTTTTGCCGTGAGCCAAGAGGGCGGAGCTTAACTGCAAAATCCTTATTTTTCTACGAGAAATTAAAAACATGTTTTTGAGTATCGTGTTGTTCAAAGACTACTATTTACATTAAGAAGAAAACAAGCCAAAATATAAACCCCGCCCACCCACCCCATCTCGTTTCTGATGATTTTTTTATTCTTATAAGTCTAAATCGCGATTAAAATGGAAATTTTTTTAAGACAATATGGATTTTGCAATTAGGCTCCGCCCCGAGGTCTGCCAACGAATAAAAACTTCATTAGTACTTATTTAGATCAAGGCAGGTATGGGTAGGGCTTAATCTTTGGTTTTTTTTTTAATATATGTATGTACACATAGTATTCTTTGAATAACACGATACTCAAAAACATGCCTTACATGGTAATGTGTTGTAGAGAAATAATAAGGATTTTGCAATTAAAATTCGCCCCTTTGGCTCTCGACGAATAAAAAAAAATCATCACAATTGAGACAGGGCGGGTGGGCGGGGCTTATATTTTACCTTTTATCTTCATATATATAGTCGTCTTTTCAGAACAAGAAACTGAAAACATATTTAAAATGGTAAATTCTTAATGACGTGTATGGATCTTGCAATTAAGCCCCGCCCCTCGATCTGACAACGAATCAAAAATGTATCACAATTGGAAAGTGAGATCGGGTGGGTATGGCTGGGACCAATCTTTACCTTTAATTTTTTCTTAATATACATACATAGTATTTTTTAAACAACACGATACTCAAAAACATGTTTTTAATTTCTCGTAGATAAATAAGGACTTTGCAGTTAAGCTTTGCCCCCTTGGTTCACAGCGAATAAAAAAAAATAATCACAATTGAGATAGGGCGGGGCGACATTTTGCCTTTATTTTTAATATGTGTACAGTAGCGGTCCTTTCTACGGAACCACTCGATAAAAAGTCAAGTTGGTAGACCTGTCATCTAGTACTTTACGCCGAACGCAGTTGGTAGCGGTAGTTGACATGGCAATCGAAATTAGCACAACACGAATGTTTCGGTTGCCCTCAGCTATGCCGCACTGTATCCCGTGCAGACTGTATGTTCTGTTCATCTATTTATTAAAATAAAATATCTACATTGACAATGGGGCCATCTAACCTGTCAAATTTTTGACACATATGTTTTCCCCCAGAAACCCGTCAAGGTCACTTACACCAAACAAATTTTGAAAATTTACACTAGGGAGTGGTTCTATAGAAAAGATCGCGACTTTAGACTTATTTCGACAACAAGAAACTTAAAATATGTCTAAAATGGTAAACTTCTGTAGTAATCAACTTAAATCCTCCACTTTTCCGCTACGGCAAAAGTTGAACATCAAAGTTACTACAAGCAAGTTTATAAATCCCACTTTTGACCCGTTAGGCACGCTTCTGTCAAAGTTGACAACTGTAAACTCATATAACATTGCTGCCAACAATTCATAGTTGCCAACACAAAAAATTTGCAAAATACTGAGTGACTACTAGTTTTTGCATTTTTTTCTCAGGCTGACAATATATTTAAAACATATTTAATATTTTATGATGTCCGGCCTGATCGTCAAAATGAAATTTAGGGCACCAAGTTAGTCATCTTCTTATCACGTTTGTAATGCGCGCTCATGCCAAATTTGACAAGTATGAACTGACATATTAACATTGCTGCCAATAATTCAAATTTGCCAACACGAAAATTTTCTCTCAACTGTCAATCCCTGGGTCAATTTCAAATTCACATCACCACCTTCGATTCAAAACCCGATTAACCCCAATAAAACCACCCCTTTTTCCTGTATCTTTCTTTATCCATAAAGCACAAAAACATCAAAAGTGCAATGTAGAAATATGGCTTAACCTTAAATCTAAAACACAGAATGCTTATACATAATATGCCTATCCAAATTAACCTTCTTGGCCGTTCGATACACACACTGCGCACACTTGTACCAACTTATATTCAACTTCAAATGTTCAGCTAGAACGTGCTGCCTCAAATCACTCTCCTCCACACCGAGAAAATATGGATTTTGCAACTATGGGGCGGAGCCAAATTGCAAAATCGATATTTCCTTATACAAATTTTCTATTTGAAACATATTTTAAGTTTCATGTTGTGAAAATAAGTCTACACATATTAAAACCAAAAGGCAAAGTGTAAGCCCGCCCACCCGCCCAACCTCAATTGTGATGATTTTTTTTATTCGTCGTGAACCAAGGGGCGGAGCTTAACTGCAAAATACTCATTCCTTTACAAGAAATTGAAAACATGTTTTTGAGTATCGTGTTGTTCAAAGAATACTGTGCATATTAAGAAAAACGGGAAAATATAAACCCCGCCCACCCACCCCATCTCAATTGTGATGATTTTTTTATTCATATAAATTTAAAACGCATTTAAAATGGTAAATTCTTAATGGCAAATCTGGATCTTGCAATTAAGCTCCGCCCCTCGATCTGACAACGAATGAAAAATCCATCACAATTGAGAATTGAAAATCGGGGGCGGTATGGGTGGGGTCTAATCTTTGGTTTTATTTTTTTATTAATATACATTGTATTCTTTGAACAGCACTATACTCAAATACCTACTCAAAAACATGTTTTTAATTTCTCGTAGAGAAATTAGGATTTTGCCGTTAAGCTCCGCCTTCCTGGCTCACGAGTCAAGACGAACGAAAAAAACCGTGATTTCGGGATTTTTACAAAAAAAATTAAAAACTTCAACGTCGAAATTGGCCTATTTTCTTAGAAAAAAAAATATATATATAAAGCACCTAACAATAAATTAAAAAACAAAATCTGGGGTGAAATATTTAATCTTATAGGATTGCATACTCCTATACAGCCATGATTTGATATATATTATTAACAATAAATTTAAAAAAAAACGTGCATTTTTGGAAAAATATGCACTTTCCTTCGTGTTCACAGCACTAACGCAAAATATTTGCACTAATATTTATTAACAGTAAATTGGAAATTCGCGAACGCGTACTACTTTTAGGCCTAAACGGAACTCAGAATGTTCCGATGTTGCTCCCACCAGACTGAATTCAAAACTGAACATAAAGGACCGAAAAACGCGACTTTTGCTCAGGTAACTCACGTAATAGTAACGTGATCGTGTTTTCGTATTCACAGCACAAATACAGCACATTTCCGCTATTAATAGCAATAAATGAAAAATTCGCGAAAATATAATCATCAAATCGAAATCAAAACTGAAGACAGAGGGCCGAAAAATGGGATCTTTGCTCAGGTATCTCACGTGACAATGACGTCATCGTACGATTAGATAGCTAAAATTATTTTTCATATTTTGGCCGCGAAATTGCACATTTTCGGAGTTAATTTATCAATGTTTAAACAAATTGATTTGTTTTTACTCCGTTGTCGCGCATTTTTATAAAAATATTCACTTTCCTTGATGTTCACAGCACTAACCCAAACATGTTCACTAGTATTTAATAAATTGGAAATTTGCGAACACGGGCTACTTTTAAGCCCAAATGGAGCTCCAAACGCTCCGATGTTGCTGCCACCAACAGAAATCAAAACTGAACACAAAAAAGTTGCACATTTTCGGGGTTAATTTAACAATGTTTAAACCAATTGAACTGTTTTTAATAACTTTATATTTGCAGGAAAACTTAATACTTATTATGTTTTATGTACGGGTGGCATTTCTTGCTTTTGCGTCAGTGTGGCAACTGCTAAAACAAAAAACAATGACAAAGTAACCAAACATTGCACTGTTACCAACCTTCTTGATCTGCATCTTCACAATGATCAATTAGTACCAACTTTCCATCTTTGGAATCAAATCCCCCAGGCACTTGAATAACGAATATACCATTTGTATCACTCTGGGTTAAATTTTTGCCAAACCATGACTTTTTGTCGTTTGTAATCGTCACAACTATGTAACAAAAATCAGGACAACTTTATTAGTCGGACGTAACACTCACCCTTTGTAAGACACAAAATCCAAAACACTAGTGGGTGTATACTCCCAGGAATAACAGGTAGCAGATCATAGTGATCACTCATATAATATTTGTAGCCCCAGTCTGCAATGTAAATCAGTCGGTACAAACCTAGAGCTGCAAAATACACAAACACTACAGTTCTGACTTGTTTTGATTTGTTGACCATGACAAAATGTGGCCAGACGACTGCAGCTTCCACGTATCGACTGGAAGTCCAAAACACCTACAACATACTTACTTAACACTGAATTCCACGACTTTGACAAAACTTAACTCACTTCAGCTGCTGTACAGTTGTAGACTAGCGCAAGACACAGGATTGCACATATGACAAATTCGATTCGGAAAGAATCCAAATGGTTTTCGTACGTTTTTATGAATTTTGGGTTTGAGTACACGAAAAGTACTATGGTGTACGTTAAACATACGTAGAAGATTTTTATTTCCGTATAGTACGCTGACAAAAAGGTGCCGAACGGATTTAAGTACCGTACGATCAACACCAGGACCACGGCCAGAAGTATCATTTTGTCTGAAGTCCCTGAAACCAAAAATGTGATTGGCGGGTAGTAACTAGTGTTCGTGGTTGTCTGATTTGATTGGTGATTTTAGGTGGTGGGGTTAATCAAACGAAAAATCTGATTGGTTGACGATGGATAAAATTAAGTCGGGTTATCACTTGTCGAATTCGGACAATGGTTACATGGTATAACAAAAACAAAAGGGAGATCTCTATCACCTGAAAATCTGTACCAGTCCATTTTGAGCAACAGGAAGACACTACGACACTATAAATGAACCACACACCAATGACCTTGACAAAACAAGGCGTAAAATATGAAATTTATCGATAGGGAAAAGTCTTCACTTAGAAAGTGAGGTTAATGGACAATAACACACCCCCCGAAAAATCTTTTATTAAAATTGTAAAAATAAAACATTTAAAATACATCACAGCAACCTTTCTTGTAGCAACTCCCAAGCCCGTTTCACCTGCATCTTAGTAAACTCCACCTCCCACAGCGTACAGAAAACTACATTAGCGGCTTCTACGTACTTCCGATTTGACAGCTGACTCTCGATCCTCGCAACTGCCTGTTCCTCACTAAAATTATTCCTCGCTATTAATCGCTTGATAGCTTCTTCTCGTGGTATAATCGTAGTCCACACCTTCAAAAAATAAAATAAAATAAAATAAAAAATCAACTCGAATACAATTAAATCTAAATACTTCGTGACAATATTTCTCCCAGTGCGCCACCAACAAAACCGCCGCCTCCATTACAATCACCTTACTGTCACTTTGTTTAATCATAGCGCTAACTTCAGCTGCAATCCCCGGCCAAACTAAACTATTCAGTTTGTTCAGCTCGTCCTAAACACCACAAATTAATCATTCATATGGACTTAAAACATTATAAACATACTGGATTTTTAAAAACAATCCCTCCTAGAACCTTCCGGTTGATTTCCCCATCTTCCGATAAAATTTGTGCCCCGAAATGTTCAACAAGCTGAGTATGACACGGTTTACCCTTTTTATACACATCGTGGCCTATTAAATCACAGCTGATAATCTGGGCGCCACATTGTTGCAACCATTTGGCAACGTTGGATTTGCCACTAGCCACGCCCCCTGCAACACACATTGGTCAAGTGCGGCTGCTTTAGCCACGCCCACTGGAAACCTGTCAATCCAATAACGTATGGTCTGTCGGAAATATTTTTCTTTAAAACGGGCTTTAAAAGTGTCCCCAATAGCCGCATGCGACTGGTACTTGAACTAATTTTTGTTTCTTCGTTGGGGTTGTGACACGGCTCCTCCAATAGCGTCACAGGAAATATATCCAATTTATTCAAGTTGTTTTTTTCTCTGACTAATGAAAGAGTGATTAATGGTGCAAACACACAAGTGTTTATTAATACTTTCGTTAATTTTGTGGCCCCCTTTTACCGTTTCGTCGCTCACTGCGATCATTTCCATTGTAGGGTCGGTGATGGACGGACCAAACGGGTCGGAAATGGGGACCACGCTGTAGTACAATTCTGCACAAACATCACTCAAGAAATTCTGGACGTTGTGAATGCGCACGTTCAAGTCTTCAATTAATTCCCACAGGACTTTCCCTGGCAACATCGACTCATCGGTTACCCCCACAGTGACTTTCTTTTCCGCTCTGAGGATTGCTTCCGACAACAGCACTTTGTGCGCTGTGTGTAACCGATCAAACGTGCCCCCTAGCACAACGTGCTTATACACTTTACCATCCTCCGGCGGGTCTAAATTTTCAAAAACCCCCGCATCCAAAGTCACCACGTCGTACTCCTTAGCAATATTTCCAATTTTCGTTTTCACAAAATCATCGATGTCCGTTTTGTTGTGACTTTTATCAAAAATCACCAAATCTATATTCGTTTTCGTGCAAATCTGCGTCATTGTCTTGTACTTCAAACCGGATAAAAGCACCCGCACGTCCAAATTTTGACAATGCGTGGCCGCCTGGAAGACATTTTTAGTGTGTTTGAAAGATTTTTAGTCGTTTACCTGGGTGTATATTCCATGGATTGTCTGACTATACTTTGGCCACGAATTAAACGCAGTGGTGTGAAAATTCCGAAAGGCTCGGTTAAAGCCGAGAGTAGTTGGATGTAGAGGGTGTTTTTCACATGATTCCGCACCAAGGGTAGAATTTTTCCGATTTGTTTGGGGTTAGAAACGACCAAAAGTCCGGTTTTTGCTAACATGTCTTTGCGTTGCATGCGGATGACCTTGATGTGCGACAAAGGGATTTTATGACGAACGATAAATTTCACGTTATCAGACAAGAATTTGCTTTTATCGTTTCATGTTGACAGGAATTTTGAGGTTAAATTATGGGGGGGCGACTGTCACACTGGCGTGAAGTTATTGTCAACCGCTGAGCGCTAACTTCAAACCAAACAACAACAAATATTTTTTTATTATTGGACTAACTTCGGGCAACTCTTTATTATTATTATTGTTTCTAGATTTAGATTATTTACTAATTTTTCCTAAAATAATTGTTATTATTGTTTGTTTAAATAAATCAAGACAGCGCTGTCACTAGAGGGCAGCCCACACGCCTGTCAAAGTCAAATGTCAAAATTGCGTCAAAATGTCTACTTGCTCGGAGCCCCCATATAAACAAATAGCACACAGGTAACAACTGCCCAGTTAATTCTCTATAACGATTTATTCCATTTTCAAGGTACATTTCTACAATGGTTGTGTCCAACCGACTCCCTTCCAATAAACGCCACCCTTCGAAATCGCTTTCCTGAAGCCACAGTCGCTAAAATGACGAAACGTCGCTGCTCTCAACGCCTGAAAGAGCAAGAACACAAAAAAGCACAACGTACAAAAACCCACGTCAAACGCGAACCCCCCAACTACTTCTTCATTACCGATTTCCACAGATGCCACCTGTGCCACTACCGAACAAACTCCTCCTACTTCATCTGTCGTCACTACGAGCGCCACCAACACAAGAACCCCACGTTCAGCTGCATGAAGGACCTCCCCAAGTACAAATGCGACAAATGCGACCTCAACACCGACTGCTCCATAGAGTTAAAAAATCACCAGTGCTACAGCTTCAGCAAAAAGACAACGAAATGCTACACATGTGAAAAGTGTGACTTTCGAACTCACTCTCGACTTGTATTATTGAAGCACGCGCTGTTTCAGTGCGCGGAAAAACACACCAAGTTAATACCGAGACAGAAGGACTATTTTAAATCGTATCAATTCTTGCTGCAGATTCGACACAGTAATGTCGAGTGGTTGAAGTGCGAGCAGTGTTCGTACATGGCGAGACTCGAGGGGGCGCTGGGGAGCCACATGGTACAGACCATTCCAGGCAGTCGAATCTTAGGTGGTACAACTGCAAATTGTGCTTGTTCAACGTCGAGCAGATTTTTTATCTCCGACAACATATTTTAATTGAGCATGGGGGGGACGAGGACGGGTTGAGTTATTGACGCTTGTGAAATATTGTATAGGGTCACGTGTACATGTAAATAAAGAATTTATTTGAGGTGTATGTTGGTTTTTGACGAATTTGAGGTTAGGTTCGTTCAAGGCTGGATTTTAGCCAGCGCGAAGAGAAAGAGGGAGTTTTATGACTGAAACTAGAGGTCATTCGGGTTGTTGTTGCCTTTTCGGGCGTTTTTCACCAGTTTCGGGGGGTTTTTTCATAATTTAACGTTGAAAAATAAATTAATCAACGAGTGTTAAGAATTTTTTTTTATAAGTTAAAGAAAAATTAAATTCCTCGTTTGGACTTTGGCAGCACTTCCCTCAAACCACTGTCCAACAACGAATTTAAAAAAAAAAAAAACGTTAAACTAACCCCCAAAATTTGACATTTGACAGACAGTACAAAATGGCAGTGAGGTGAAGCACGTACAAGTTGTATATATTTTCGAGAAAAAATTGTATGTATGTCGTTGTAACAATAATATTTTTGCAAGTAATAACTTCGTTTATAGTTAACGCATCATAATTCGTTGGTTTTGACCTAGTTTAGGATGGATGTGCCCAATTTGGACACACTTATATACCCCCACACACAGGGTATGTATCATTCACAGTAGCCCCCTTGTTAACCCCTACCGACTAATAACCCTTGCAGGCGAGCACAGTTACTACACTTCCATAGTAACCCAAGAAAATGTGGTGTACGAGATGGCCTATCGACTTAGTTAAAGTGGAAGCTAATAACCAAGAAATTTGGAACTTCCACAAATGTAAAATGTGCCCTTATAAAACTAAGTCGTTTCATTTAATGCGCGTCCACTTAAAACGGCACCGAGTCACGCGCAGTTCAAAAATTTTCAACTGTCAAAGTTGCAACGTTGAGCTATACAAATGCAGCGATTGCGACTATCGAACGAGTTTACAAATCATGTTCAAAAACACGTGAAACTGAGTCATTGCACCCAGAAGTTAAAACAGAAAACGGCTATCCGACCGTATTAACAAATCAAGTGACTTGCAATTGGCGGAACTGTACGAAAGCATATAGTTGTGAAAATTGCACTTTTACGACTTACTCTCAACTGCTATATGTATCTCACTATAGAAGGTGCCCGGCGAAGAAGCCCCCACAGACCCAAGAAATCACTGAAAAAACCGAAGAGGAAGTGTACGGTTATCGGCTAGTACAAAAGCAATCCAAGCCTGAAGAAGCCCTATTTCCGTGTTCCTTGTGTCCCTACGTGGCTAGACGCAAAACCACCCTCGATGGACACATGAAAGTCAAACACCCATTTCCGAAGTACAATTTTACCGTATCTAAAGTTGCGACAACACGTCTGTTCCAAGTGTTCCTTTAAAAGCACGAGCTACTCATGTTTAAAAAAACACTTCAAAGTCCAGCATCATCCCACTTCGTCGCAGAAAAAAACCGACGCGTCGTCTCAAAAAGAGGAAACCGAGCCCGAGACGCCCCCGCCGAGCCCCCCGAAACGCCTCTTCCCATTCAAAAAACCAACCGCAAAAGTCTATTCATGCTGGAAATGCACATTCAAATCGGCTTTCGTAACAGGCTACGTTAACCACTTGTACTATCGCCATTTTCAGGATAACGACATAGAATGGGTCAAGTGCGACCGGTGCTCCTATAAAACCATCTTCCCGTCGCACTTGAAGCGACACCTTCGCGTCAAACACCCAGCCCACTATCGCTGTTCGTTGTGTAAGTTTTCGACTACAGTGGTGGCTCGGTTTAAGAATCACATACTCAACGCGCATATATCTTCCAAGCATGTGGCTGCGGATTCGCCGCAGGAGAAAAACTTCAAGTGTGTCTCGTGTCGGTTTGAAACGGAAGACAACGAGAAGTTGAAGGAGCACATTTTGAAGAAACATGTCACAACGGAGACGGTCACTTGCTTCAAGTGTGAGCTTTGTGCCAAGTATAGGACTATCGATGAAGAGGATTTGAGGGAACACGTTTTGGAAAAGCACGTCGATCCGCAGCAGATCGATTGGTTTCCGTGCGAGATGTGTTCGTGCAAGTTTAGACACCAATTGGATCTCAAGAAGCATATAATGGACAAGCATATTCTATAAACCTGATTAATTTAAGTCATGTATGTATAAATAAGTTCGAAAGGTATCATAGGTTGATTTAGCTTGAATTTTAATTACTGTTTTAATTTTTTATTATTATTATTATTAAAGGGAATGACATCATTTTTTAGGTCCGGTTATACATAGTTGTGTAGGTTATGTTTCATGCGTCTGCGTATTATTGGTTGCATAAGTTGTACTGTATTAATACAGTTTTTGCTATTACATAAAGAAATCAGTTATAAATATGTGTATTTGAAAAACTCAAAACGATAAAAACCAGTCGGTAAAAAGGTGTCGACTGGTTGCAGGTTGGTTCGAAAACATAACCTCACTTTTCGGGTTTAGCAGTTCCCGCTCAAATGTTGATCGTTACACCACGGAATCAGTAATGCGCACTCAAAACTACCCAAAGTTTGGGTGCCCCATTTTTCCGAAAGCAACCGAAGAACCGAGACCCACTGACATATACTACAACTGCAAGAAGTGTCCCTATAAAAGCAAGTTTTTGTTTGTTATCAGAAACCATACACGAAACCACGTGGAAAAGGTATTTGATTGTGCAGACGAACTCCAACCGTACACGTGTCACGAATGTGGAAACTATGGCACGTGGTTTCTGGAACATTTAAAAAACCACCTTCGAGAGAAACATCCACAGTCAAACCATAAAACGTGTTCAGAGCTTCAAGTAAAGATCGAATGTGAATCCATTGGTACAAACCCACCACAAATAAAGTGGTTACAATGCAAACACTGTCCTCGAAAATTTAAACTAGAAGAAACCCTAGAGAAACACATGGTTAAGCATAATCAGAAAACGCGAGTAATGCGAAGACGCAGATTACTTAAACGTGGAACTGGAAAGGTAAAGAAATTTCGGTATTTCCCCGGTACGCAGTACCCATACATTAACAAAAGTCACACTTACTGCGCGTATCTGACCTATGGTCAGTCACGCCTGCGCAAACGCGACACCAAAATGAAGTGGGTGCTACATCGAGCCAAGTATGACTGGCTGAAGACAAAGTCTGATTTTAAGTCACCAACAAAGAAAAACTTCAAGTGTACGTCTTGTGATTTTGAAAGTGTGGAACTTGGAGAATTGGGGGACCACATGGTTGGCAAGCATGTTGCAAGAGAGACCGTAACTAACTTCATGTGTGAGCTTTGTCTGTATATCACTGTGGATAAACAGGATTTGGAAGGACATGTCTTGGAGAAACACGTGGATCCACAGGAAACTGATTGGTTCATTTGCGAAATGTGTTCGAAGAAGTTTAGGCAGAGAGAAGATCTCAAAAAACATGTGTTTGATGGGCATATTCTGTAAATCCTGATGAGTTGCATGTTTAATAAATTAAGTTGAAGTTAATGTGTGCACATTTCGAAAATTTATGCAAGTATCACACTTCGTCGTCTTTTGTTAATTGAAAGTGTGATTTAAGTTCAAATCTGTATGTTGTGTTGCATACCTTGCCGACATAAAGTAAATTTAACCCTTGCTGTTTGAGAAATATATATATCAAACTGTTCAAACCACCTGTATATTTGAAAGTATTATTTATTCCCGAATTTTTTCATTAAACACACGGTCCATTTTATAATCCCCAATTACTTCGTTATTTGCATAAATTTTTATATATTCGTCTCGAACAAATCAAATATGCTTGTGGCGACACAATAATAAGTAGTAGTAAGCGAAGAAGGATAAGCGGCAAGCGGGGGCGTGGGGTTCGATTCCCACCAAGGCAGCAACATTTTTCTTCGCTTAGCTACATACTCATGATTGAATAATCTTAACATCATCTTTTAAGAGTGAATTTAGTAGTAACTGGTTGTGATAACCCAAACATCCCAAGGTTGAAAAAGTTTTCTTAAATCGAACACAAAATATAGAGGACAAGATTCTGGAAATGGAAAGTCTCCACACACCACATTTCTCTGTCCAAAAAACCTGTCGCATACTATTCTCTCTACCCGGTCTTCGTAACCTAGCCAGCTATTTTAAACTAAAGCTGTGCGCTTCACGCGCATGCAGTCCTATCTTTTTCGAATTTCGAAAAAATTAAACTTACCCACCCGTTTTCTACGTTCTATTACTTCCATTTCCACTCTAAAAAAGAAGAGATAATTAACCCCACCCACCCACCCGCATCCATTTCAGTGATTTATTTTATCCAGTCAGAATGAACGGAGGATGTTATACTGAACAGAAATAAATTCGTTAGGATGAGAACTGGGAGGGTGGGTGGGGTTAGTACCTGTCAAGATATGACCGATTTTGAAAGTGACATACCGTCTAAAAAAAACAAAAGGTGGGTGGGTGGGGCTAGTACTTGCCAAGATAAGATTAAAATGAATTTAGTAGAAACTGGTTGTGGTTGTGATAACCCAAACATTTCGCCAAAATTTGACATAAAATTTGTGGTGAACCCAAGGTTGGAGAAATTCCCCTAAATCGAACGCAAAATATGGAGCTTTCAAGACTCTGTCCAAAAAACCTGCCACATACTATTCTCTCTACCCGGTCTTCATAAACTAGTCAGCTTTTAAGCTGCGTGTTTCACGCGGACGCAGTCCTATCTTTTTCGAATTTCCAACGATAACTTGGAGTACTAGAATAACAAGAAATTAAGCAAACAACATTTATTTGCACCTCACCCTATCAACAATGTCAAACAACAGAGAACGCGGTCCCAGGAAACGCTCGGCCTGCTTCGAGAATAAATGTTCGAATTCAAGCCACAAGGAATTATTAAATCTGTAAGAAAATAATTAGATATGTAAAAGAATATTAAAGAATTATTGGTATTGTAGGTCTTACTCAAAGTGGAGCGTTGATAAAATTGGGTATTTGAATAATGTCTGTACTCCACAGATAAAAGTTTTTAAACTATTTAATAAACCAGGTACATGTTTCGAAGACCACTGTCGTCGTCTTCAGCCTCCTTGATTGTTTGTAATAAGTTTGAAATTATCTTTTCGTTTGTTTAATGGATGCAGTTTTGAATCTGAAGACGAAGACAGTGGTCTTCGAAACATGTACCTGGTTTATTAATTAGTTTAAAACTTTTATCTGTGAAGTACAGACATTATTCAAATACCCAAGAATATTAAAGCCCGTGACGAGCGTATGAATTGAACGGATAATAACTTTCAACTTTTCAACAAACTCAGTTTTACATACCAAGTTTTAACACGTGTTTACACTCACAACACAACAAAATCAAAAGTCACGCTGCCCTTCCAGAATCCAGAATTTTACCTGCCACCCTGCATTTCAACCCTCTACCAACCTAAAACGTGGCGTTCGCTAATTCCCTAAACGCCCAACCCTAACGATAACACTACCAGCAGAAAACGCGTCTCGGGAAACGCTCAACCTATTTCGAAAATAAATGCGGGGTGGGAGGAGCTATTGCTATTGCTTGCTTATAAAAGACTATAGGAAAAAATAAAACTTGGCCCCGCCCACCCACCCGTTTTCTCATTAGTCTAGGTTCTATTAGTTCCCATTTCCACTCTACAAAAGAACATAATTAACCACCCACCCACCCTGTCTCTATTTCAGGATTCTTTTTATCCAGTCAGAATTAAGGGAGGATCTTATACTGAACAGAACTAAATTCGTTAGAATGAGAACAGAAAGAGTGGGTGGGGTCATGGTACAAGAAGACATGATGCTACTCTGGTGAATGAATTTTCGTCTGCTTTGAGCACCAGCCACGTGACGTCACATGGCCTTGAAAACCGTGCTTGAAATGCTCTTCTGACAACTTCGAAAGCTGTCAAATGTCAATTTATCAGTGATATGTGAGGTTATAACATAGGTTGAGATTCGGTTCAGTTTTTAATCATGGGTTAGCTTATCTTCAAAGGCGCTAAGTTAAAATCAGATGCTATAACATGTGTTCAAAATTTGGCATCGTTCGTTGATAGTGACCATACCATGTCTTTTTGTACCATGGGTGGGTTAGTACCTGTCAAGATAGGATCGATTTTGGTAAATGACGTACCCTCTAAAAAAATAAAGGGCGGGTGGGTGGGGCTAGTACTTGCTAAGATAAGATTAATTGTGATAAATTACTTACCCTTTACGAAAATAGAGAATAAATTAAACATACTCATGATTGAAAAGTCTTGACATCATCTTTAAGGGCGAATTTAGTAGAAACCGGTTATGGTTGTGATAAGATAAGCGGCCTCGTGGTCTAGTGGTCAGGATACTTACCCGGCAAGCGGGGGCGTGGGGTTCGATTCCCACCGAGGCAGCAACATTTTTCTTCGCTTACCTTTATACTCATGATTAAAAAATCTTTCATCTTTTAGAGTGTATTTAGTAGAAACTGGTTGTGATAACCCAAACATTCCGCCAAAAGTTTACATAAAATTTGTGGTGAACCCAAGGTTGGAAAAGTTTCCTTAAATCAAACACAAAATATAGAGGAAAAGGGAAAATCTCCAAACACTACATTTCTCTGTCCAAAAAACCTGCCACATATTATTCTCCTACCCGGTCTTCGTAAACTAGCCAGTTATTTAAATTAAGCTGCGCGTTTCACGCTGTTTTTCGAAATTCCAACGATAACGATAACACTATCAGCACAGAACGCGGTCTCAGGAAACGCTCGCCCTACTTCGAGAATAAATGCGGGGTGGGTGGGAGGGCACTGCTTGCTTATAAAAGACTATAGGAAAGAATTAAACTTAGCCCCGCCCACCCACCCCACCTCCATTTCAGGGATTTATTTTATCCAGTCAGAATGAAAGGAGGATCTTATATTGAACAGAAATTAAATTCTTTGAATGAGAACAGGGAGGGTGGGTGGGGTTAGTACCTGTCAAGATAAGACCGATGTTGGTAAATGACATACCTTCTAAAAAATAAAGGGTGGGTGGGTGGGGCTAGTACTTGCTAAGATAAGATTAATTGTGGCAAATGATCTACCCTCTAAGGAAATAACGTAAATAAACTAGAAGTAACGTTGGCTATTTGAAAAAAATATACCACATACAAAAACCTGCCACATACTATTCTCTTTACCCGGTCTTCGTAAATTAGTCAGCTATTTAAACTAAGCTGCGCGTTTCGAATTTCCAACGATAACTTGGAATGACAGGAAACGCTCGGTGTACTTCGAGAATAAATGTTCGAATTCAAGCCTGCAAGAAAATATTAAACCCCTCAACGAGGAAATGAATTTAACCAATAATAACGCTCAACTTTTCACCGAACTAAATTTTACATATCAGTTTTTAACAGGTGTTTACACTCATAACTCAAAACCAAAAGTGCCACTCTAGATTTTACATGCTTTACATTTCAACCCTCTACCAACCTAAAACATAGCGTTCGCTAATTCCCTAAACGCTCAACCCTGACTGAAAGTGACTGACTCAAAACCAAAAGTGCCACTCTAGACTCTACATTTCAACCCTCTACCAACCTAAAACATGGCGTTCGCTAATTCCCTAAACGCTCAACCCTGACTGAAAGTGACTGAAAATATGTACACATGGTTGCCAAAGTTTGAACTGAAATATTGAGATTTTTTTAATTCTGCACGACGACCCTTGGTTTAAACTACTCGCGTCACCATTAACAACAAAAATTTAAAGTCGTCCTGACTGGTTCAAATTAAGAATATCTGGAAAATGATCGAAATTAGTCCTAAATTACCACTCTGGTGTTTTGTTGGTTGCATAACACGGTACAAATGAACTACAAGTATTGATTGTCAACAAGACTGTGTCAAACTGTTTGCCCCGAGACGACAAAAATTAATTATTCTTCAACTTCAATAAACATTTGGGTTATTTTCTTTTAATATTAATAGACAAAAAGAAATTATAACCTCACTTTTTTTTAGGTTAAGTCAATTCGTTTGGAGTTAATCTTTACAAAACAGTACAAATGAGTATTAAGGAACCAATTGTGGACACCCAGAACGCATTTCAGCAACACCCAACGTTCAGAAAATCAACTGAGGACCCTCGAACAACCAACTCACACTATCACCGTAAAAAATACTTCCACAAAAACACACTTTTATTCGTTTTGAGAAAACAAACAAAAAAATCCGCAGGAAGTGTCTTTGACTGTACAAACAACTCACACCCTATGGCTGCCACAAATGTAGACATTACACGACATTATTTTTTGAACATTTACGACACCATCTTCGAACAAATTGTAAACCACCAACAACTCGACCAAAATCCAAAACGAAAACCTTCAAATGTGACCACTGCTCTTACAAATCCAGAGAAAAACGAGACGTAGCTAACCACACACTCCGAAGACACACAAACAAGTCAGAAATTGTCTGGATACAATGTGACCAGTGCACTTCCAAATTTAAACTCAAAAGCGACCTACAAAAACATAGGGTAAAACACGACGAAGAGCGACACTGGTGGAAATGTGAACTGTGTCCGTACGAAACCCCATATATTTCTAACCTGCACGCACACGTGAAGCGAAAACATGTAACTGAAAACAAGTGGATTCAGTGTGAACAGTGCCCCTACAAGAGTGTCTCTATCCACATTATGCGACGACACAAGTTGACTTTGCACGAAAGTTTGGACAATATTGAGTGGTTTCATTGCACCCAGTGCCCGTACAAAGGTAAAACCCGCGACTACTTGAGAAAAACACACCAGCGGTACCATTTGAAGATTTACAAATATTACGAGTGCGACAAATGCACGTACAGAGGTTTCAGCAACGCGACGTTGCGGGATCACGTGATTAGAATGCACGTGGAGGCGGCGAAAATTCAGTGGCTTCAGTGTGACCACTGTCCGGCCAAATTCAAAGTGAAAGACACCCTACGGAGGCACATGATCAAGTGCGAACGTCTAGCGCTTGAAATATCCACCAAGCGCTCGAGTAGTTTTGATTTTCAATATCAGGTGGAAAAAGTTTGAATTTGGCGCCACCAGTTAAGTTGGTAATAGTTTTTTTGACATTTATTTATTATTATTCTAGCATTTCCAGCAGCACATTTATTAATAATGCAACGAACGTGAGTCATTTATTAGTGTTTGAGTTTGCAACGATAAAAAATAAAGGTAAATTGTGGTTAAATTCCATTAAAAGTGGCACGATTGACGATTTTGGCCACCAGAGGGCGCCCCGCTATCCAGAATTTTCGATAATCTAGCAACCACATGTCACTCGTCACTCGTGATCAACGGTTGCCCAAAACCCCCTTCTAACCTAAAACTGGTCGAAAACACATGTGTTACCCCGTCTAGACAGACCCCATTGTTGGTAAATCGTACGGTGAGTGTAACCACCCTAACCTCACAAAACTACAACTAGTTTTTTAGTTATGGAGGCTTCAGCGCCCCCTTCCCCCAGCAAGACCAAGTGCCTCGACTGCAACTTCTCCACCTCGTGGGACTTCGCCCTACGTCACCACGCCTCCGAAGCCCACGAGAAACCCTCAATCACTTTCGACTGCTCCTCGAAAATCCAGACTTTCAAATGCGACGACTGCTACTACGAAACCAACTACAAACTAGCTTTAACCCAACACAAAAAAGACTGGGAGGAGGTCATCGACATTTTAAGCGACGATGAAGACACGCCGCTGTCGAAACTCATCCAAGAAAAGAAGTACAAATGTAAGAAATGCGACGACTTTCGCACCCTATCGAAGCTAGTCTTACTCAAGCACCTGAAGGAGTGCGTCAAGGACCCGCGGAGCGAGAAGTGGTACGAGTGTGATCAGTGTACTTACAAGGGGAAGTACAAGAGGAATTTGCGCTTACACAAGTACAACATGCACGCGCCCCCGGAGTTGATCACGTGGCACCGCTGCCAATATTGTCTTTTTAAGACCAAACACAAGGGGAATTTGAAACAACACGTGATCAGTTTGCACACGGAAATCGACGAGGTGGAGTGGTTTGAATGTGAGCAGTGCTCGTACAAGACCAAGATCAACGCGCATTTGAAGCGCCACTTTTATATTAACCATGCGGCGCTCCACCAGATTCAGTGGTTCGAATGTGCGCATTGCCCGTATAAAGCCATGCGGAAGTACTTGTTGGTGCTGCACATGCGGAACAGACACACGAAGATGGAGGAGATCGTGTGGTTCAAATGTGAGCATTGCTCGTACCGAGCCAAGCAGAAAATTAATCTGGATAGGCACGTGTTGAGTAAGCACGTGGATCCGGAGGATTTAGAGTGGTTTTAATGTGCGCATTGTCCGTATAGAGCTCACAAGAAAGAATTGTTGACTTTGCATCTAAGGAATCGGCACACTCAAGCAGAGGATATTTTTTGGTTTGAGTGTAAGCTTTGTGATTATAAGGCGAAGAGGAGCACCCACTTGAAGGCTCACGTGATTAATAAACACACGGACTTGGAGGATATCAACTGGTACGAATGTGACTATTGTCCATACAGGGCGAAGCAGAAGTATAATTTGAACCAGCACAGGAAGGGGGTGCACGGGTTGCCGTGATCGTGTCTTAAGTCAACGTGATTTTAGCGGAAAGTGGAAAAAATGTGGCTGTGTCAGTACTTTTTTACAATTGGTAGTTTAGTTTTGTTCATATGTAAAATAATTTGTAAAAAAGTAGAGCAGCGTATTTATTTTTGTTTTTAAATGATTAATAAAGTGATAAACTTACCGACTAACTGTAGGTGATGCAATATTGAGTGAATGAAATAATTTTGCGGCAAAATCAAGTGAACGCACGTCAAACCTGTCAAACGATTCAGCCAGTGCTGCCAACCAACAAACAATAAGATGTTGAACTAGAATTAATTGCGTTAAAATTTATCAAAATCAATTATTATTTAACGAGACTACTTTTTGATATCACAAACAAAACTGTGACATTTTTGCAAAAAATAAACAAAGACAAAAAATCGTCATCTTCGACTTCAAACGACTATTGACGACCTAACCTCACTTTTCAACAACAACAACAAAAGTAATGATGCTACTATTCTATCATGCAAACACTGACCCACGACCACCCATATGGCAAGTATACTTGTTACCCTTGCCCCATTTAACATTAATTTTTCAGTTAAAATTGTCCCGAAGGCTCTAGTCTTTCAAGACCACAGCTACTGCCGACAGCCACACTTGGAAGCTGTTATTAGAAACCACCCAAGACTCCTTCGGTACAACAAATCCTTACCCCAAACGTACACCTGCTCGGACAAACTTGCAAGCTACGCTTGCATCAAGTGCAAATTTAAAACAGATTACATTATGTTACTTAAGCAGCACATTTGGAACATGCACAACTTGAGCCCCCTTGATAAAAAAAAACAAACTTCAAGCAACAATGTGCAGTTCGAAGTCCGAATTTTTTGGTATTATTGTAAACAGTGCAGTTATAAGACTATTAACGTCAAATCGCTACGGTCCCATCAGGCTGTCAAACATCCATGGAACAAAAAGAGTGTTCTACCTACTAGACATACAATAAAATTGACACCATCTATACACGTGTTAAAATGTAACTATTGTAACTACACGTGTACGCAAATGCAGATGTTACAACTTCACAAAGACAAAGAACACGTAGCAAACGGAAAAGCGCGTTTGCGACAGTGCTTAAGGTGTGTACAGTGTCGTTCAAGACTTTTGATAACCAGTGTATGAGATTTCATATTGAAGATCAGCATCCATGACAGAGCGCAATTCTGTACTTAATACAACCAGAAAATAAACTATGTAGGTATTTTTGCAAAAACGTTTAATTCAATTCAGGTACTAGAGGTATTCTGTGTGTTCGCATGTGTACTCACAGAAACTGTGTAAATCGTCGTTTAAAGCGTGTTTTTTTATTTGTGACCACTCTACAGTTTGAAATGGACACACCACACATTTAAAATATTTAAATCGTACGAACGAAGCCATCGTGTGTATGTTCATTCTCATCATTAGGCGCCCGTCCACTGTACAAACGTCATAACTAAAAATAACGCACTGATTCTTATTAGTGTCTGGTGAGTGTTGTATCATTAGATGTTGTTTGATCAAGGCGTAATGATTCACGGCTGAGTAAAAGCACCGTTTACACTGGAAAATGATGCTCTGTTGCTGTGTTTCAGGTTTCTGCGCAGCCGGTTTTACACGGGTACTGTGACGGTTTGAATTTTTGGCGCGAGTTTACGCAGCGGCAACTTTTCTGCGTGTGCGACGTTCTTAAAAATCAGGTTAGGTACTTGCATTAGGGGCATTAGTACAACTACACGTTGTTCGACTTGTTGGGGTGGGTTTTTCGTTCTACTGTACTTTCGCACTTTTTTCACTGTCACTTCCCCTGACCTAAAATGTCGTTCCGCATGCTCGTTTAATACAATTTGGGAAAAAGTTTCACACTTGCACCATACACAATTGTGGCTTTTGGGGAATGTCGGTTGCATTTCCACTTCGAGGTGTTTGAGTTTTAAATGTTCGATGGCGAGAAAAAGCATTACGCTGTGGAGGTCACATCGAGGACACTTGTACGTGTGGAGAGGGGTGTCTTCACATGAAAATAGTTTTTTGGGGGGCGCTTTGTGCAAATCCAAGTGGTCGGTTATGCTTGAACGTAGCTGGGTCCGGTAGGGGCAAAAGTAGCACCTGTAGAACGTCACGAATTGGTTGGTTTGTGGGGTCGTGAATCGCTGGGTTTCGATGATGGGGCGATGAATTGCCTGAAAAGGTGGTTTAAGAGTATCAATTACTAGTTTTGTGGTGTTAAACAAATCCGGACTAGCTGATTTTTGAGTACCGTCATTTTGGTGGTTGGTTGGTACTACTGTGCAATCAATTTTTTCTGAAAGGTCGGCACTTTTGTGCGATGTTTTGAGTCGAGGTGCTGGAATAATCACGACTTTTTTAGGTGGCTCCATATTTTGAACTTTCTAACCTCAAACAATGACAGTCAGGGTGGCCACTGTAAAAAATAAGAACTTAAGGTCGATTTATTATAAACTTGCCGCTGACGTTGCTATTCGCCGTTCGTTGGGTTTTCAACCATCAAATTGCGGTAGCGTGCTGTGACTGTAGCTTTCTGTCAGTCATTCCGTACTTATGTATTCTCGAAGACTGTGTTGTGCCCCCACTAGGAGTTAGTGTTTTATTTTGACGGATTTTGAAAGAATTTCGACGAGTCCTAGTGTTTTATTGTTTGAAGAAAACGCAAGAATCTCGGACACCCTTGGTGTTTTATTTTTGGAAAAATTTTAAAGAATCTAGGGTCCCTAGTTATTATTTTGACGGATTTTGATTTTGTATTTCCAAAATCCATACTTCACTATAAGAAGTTACCATTTTAAATATTTTTCAAATTTTTTATTGCGAAAAAAAGGCTACCTATATTAGAGACAAAAAAACAAAATAGAAACCCCGCCCACCCGCCCTGTCTCAATTGTGACGAATTTTTCATTCGTTGTCAGATAGAGGGGCGGAGCGTAATTATAAATGCGATATTTTTCTACAAAAATTTACCATTTTAAACATTTTTTAAGTTTCGTGTACTTACCAAGATAAGACTGATTTTGGCAAATGACATACCCTCGAAGACAATAAAGGGGTTATATTGTTTGAGAAAAATGGAAAAATTTCGGGCGCCCTCAGTGTTTTATATTTGTAAAAATTTGAAAAAATCTCTAGGGTTCCTAGTGTTTTATTTTGACGGAATTTGAAAGAATCTCGGGACTCCTAGTTTTTATTGTTTGACGAAAACGGAAGAATCTGGGGCGCCCTTGGTGTTTTATTTTTTGGAAAATTTGAAAGAATCTCTAGGGTCCCAACTGTTTTATTTTGACGGGTTTTGATTTTAGGGGCGGAGCGTACTTCCAAAATTCATATTTCACTATAAGAAGTTACGAATTTAAATAACTTTTAAATTTCTTATTATGAAAAAAAGACTACCTAAAAAAATACAAAATATAAGCCCCGCCCGCCCACCCTATCTTAATTGTGACGAATTTTTTATTCGTTGTCAGACCGAGGGGCGGAGCGTAATTGTAAAATCGATGTTTCTCTACAAAAATTTACCATTTTAAACATGTTTTAAGTTGTACTTGCCAAAATAAAACTGAATTTGGCAGATGACATACCTCCCAAAAAATAAAGGGCGGGTGGGCGGGGTTAGTACTTGCCAAGATAAGACTGATTTTGGCAGATGGCATACCTTCTAAGAAAATAACGGGCGAGTGGGCGGGGCTAGTGTTTGCTAAGATAAGACTGATTTTGGCAAATAACATACCCTCGAAGACAATAAAGGGTTTTATTGTTTAAAAAAAACGAAAGAATTTCGGGCGCCCTCAGTGTTTTATTTTTGCAAAAATTTGAAAGAATCTCTAGGGTTCCTAGTGTTTTATTTTGACGGAATTTAAAAGAATCTCAGGGATCCCTAGTTTTTATTGTTTGAAGAAAACGGAAGAATCTGGGCGCCCTTGGTGTTTTATTTTTTGAAAAAATTTGAAAGAATCTCTAGGGTCACTAGTGTTTTATTTTGACGGATTTTGATTTTGATTTAGGGGCGGAGCGTATTTCCAAAATCCATAATTCAATGTAAGAAGTTGGGGATTTAAATATTTTTTAAATTTCTTATTATGAAAAAAAGACTACCTATATTAAAGAAAAAAAAAAAAAAAAACAAAATATAAGCCCCGCCTGCCCACCCTATCTTAATTGTGACGAATTTTTCATTCATTGTCAGACCGAGGGCTGAAGCGTAATCGATGTTTCTCTACAAAAATTTACCATTTTGAACATGTTTTAAGTTTCTTTTTCTAAAAAAAAACTACGGATATTGTGAAAAAAAAAAGGAAAATTATAAGCCCCGCCCACCCGCCCTATTTCAATTGTGACGAATTTTTTATTCGTTGTCAGACCGAGGGGCGAGCGTAATTGTAAAATCGATATTTCTCTACAAAAATTTACCATTTCAAACATGTTTTAAGTTGTACTTGCCAAAATAAAACTGAATTTGGCAGATGACATACCTCCCAAAAAATAAAGGGCGGGTGGGCGGGGCTAGTACTGGCCAAGGTAAAACTTATTTTGGCAAATGACATACCCTCTAACACAATAAAGGGCGGAGTTAATTGTTTGAAGAAAATGCAAGAATCTCGGACGCCTTCGGTGTTTTATTTTTAGAAAAATTTGAATGAATCTCTAGGGTGCCTAGTGTTTCATTTTAACTTATTTTGAAACAATTTGGGGTACTTCTGGTGTTTTAAATACGCAAGAATCTCGGGCGCCCTTGGTGTTTTATTTTTGGAAACATTTGCAAGAATCTCGAAGGTTCCTGGTGTTTTGTCTTTGCCGAAATTTGAAAGAATCTCGGGACTCCCGGTATTTTATTGTTTGAAGAAAACGCAAGAATCTCGGGCGCCTTTGGTGTTTTATTTTTTGAAAAATTTGAAAGAATCTCTAGGATCCCTAGTGTTTTATTTTGACGGGTTTTAATTTTGCTTTAGGCCCGGAGCGTATTTCCAAAACCCATATTTGATTATAAGAATTTACCATTTTAAATATTTTTTAAATTTCTTGTTGTGAAAAGAATACTACTTATATTAAAGAAACAAAATGCAAAATATAAGCCCCGCCCGCCCGCCCGATCTTAATTGTGACGAATTTTTCATTCGGTGTCAGACCGAGGGGCGGAGTGTAATTGTAAAATCGATGTTTCTCTACAAAAATTTACCATTTTAAACATGTTTTAAGTTGTACTTGCCAAAATAAAACTGAATTTGGCAGATGACATACTTTCCAAGAAAATAAAGGGCGGGTGGGCGGGGTTAGTACTTGCCAAGATAAGACTGATTTTGGCAGATGGCATACCTTCTAAGAAAATAACGGGCGGGTGGGCGGGCTAGTGTTTGCTAAGATAAGACTGATTTTGGCAAATAACACCCTCGAAGACAATAAAGGGGTTTTATTGTTAAAAAAAACCGGAAGAATTTCGGGCGCCTCAGTGTTTTATTTTTGCAAAAATTTGAAAGAATCTCTAGGGTTCCTAGTGTTTTATTTTGACGGAATTTAAAGAATCTCGGGGATCCCTAGTTTTTATTGTTTGAAGAAAACGGAAGAATCTGGGGCGCCCTTGGTGTTTTATTTTTTGAAAAAATTTGAAAGAATCTCTAGGGTCACTAGTGTTTTATTTTGACGGATTTTGATTTTGATTTAGGGGCGGAGCGTATTTCCAAAATCCATAATTCACTGTAAGAAGTTAGGAATTTAAATATTTTTTAAATTTCTTATTATGAAAAAAAGACTACCTATATTAAAGAAAAAAAAAACAAAATATAAGCCCCGCCTGCCCACCCTATCTTAATTGTGACGAATTTTTCATTCATTGTCAGACCGAGGGCTGAAGCGTAATTGTAAAATCGATGTTTCTCTACAAAAATTTACCATTTTGAGCATGTTTTAAGTTTCTTTTTCTAAAAAGAAAACTACGGATATTGTGAAAAAAAAGGAAAATTATAAGCCCCGCCCACCCGCCCTATTTCAATTGTGACGAATTTTTTATTCGTTGTCAGACTGAGGGGCGAGCGTAATTGTAAAATCGATATTTCTCTACAAAAATTTACCATTTTAAACATGTTTTAAGTTGTACTTGCCAAAATAAAACTGAATTTGGCAGATGACATACTTCCCAAAAAATAAAGGGCGGGTGGGCGGGGCTAGTACTTGCCAAGGTAAAACTTATTTTGGCAGATGACATACCCTCTAACACAATAAAGGGCGGAGTTAATTGTTTGAAGAAAATGCAAGAATCTCGGACGCCTTCGGTGTTTTATTTTTAGAAAAATTTGAAAGAATCTCTAGGGTGCCTAGTGTTTCATTTTAACTTATTTTGAAACAATTTCGGGTACTCCTGGTGTTTTAAATACGCAAGAATCTCGGGCGCCCTTGGTGTTTTATTTTTGGAAACATTTGCAAGAATCTCGAAGGTTCCTGGTGTTTTGTCTTTGTCGAAATTTGAAAGAATCTCGGGGACTCCCGGTATTTTGTTGTTTGAAGAAAACGCAAGAATCTCGGGCGCCTTTGGTGTTTTATTTTTTGAAAAATTTGAAAGAATCTCTAGGATCCCTAGTGTTTTATTTTGACGGGTTTTAATTTTGCTTTAGGCCCGGAACGTATTTCCAAAACCCATATTTGATTATAAGAGTTTACCATTTTAAATATTTTTTAAATTTCTTATTGTGAAAAGAAGACTACTTATATTAAAGAAAAAAAAATGCAAAATATAAGCCCCGCCCGCCCGCCCGATCTTAATTGTGACGAATTTTTTTTCATTCGGTGTCAGACCGAGGGCGGAGCTCAATTGCGAAATCGATATTTCTCTACAACAATAAATTTACCATTTTAAACATGTTTTAAGAGTCTCGTGAAGTATTATTTGAAAATATAAGGATATAAGACGAAGCGGCGCACGCATTTGGAGAGCCACAAGTTGGCGCATCATTGTGACGAGAAGGAGTGGTTTGATAGCTCGTATTGTGATTATTAGGCGAAAGTGAAGAACTTGAGGGTGCATGTGGATTTGGCTGTATGCGAAAAAAGTGAAGTTAAGGTGTGTCGTAATGTTTTATTAAGAAAACGAATACACAATTTCACATTTTTAGCACTTCCGTATTAAAAATATAAATTCTGTAACATTAGGTACCTACTTAATAATTATATATGGGTTTTTCGTATCGTAGTATTGCCTTTAAGTCATCATACACAGGTAAGTGATTGAGTAGAGTGTGAAACTGCATGTTGTTTTTAATACCGTAGTGTTTGATCAGGTTTTCGCGAACGCACTCTCTGCTCAGTTCAAGCAATGAAGACACATTTGGTATATTTTTCGTTAACTTTCGAAACTTGCAACATTTTGTAAGTTGTGGGTGGGCAAAAAAATTTGATCAAATTCTCCAAACATTGTAAAGTAATTGTCTCAGGCGACATTTCGTTAATAATATTAAATTTCAGCCCAAAGTCATAAATCAAACTGGGTATTAGAGACATTCCTAGTTCGTTAGCAACATTCTCTCGCCTCATTAAACTAAAAACATTATAAAACTCTGTATCCACTCTACGTCGTTGTGAGACAAAATATTCGGTAGAACAAACATGGTCAATGATCTTCATGTGTAACAGAATTTTAAATAATTCGCCAAACCCAAAACACCTGTAAATCGCATTCATATCACACGTGGAAATTTCACAACCGTAACTTAACAAATAACAAACAAATCTAGTTAAGAAATTTTGCCCCACCCTTCGAAAACGGATAAAATTTTTCAAACAAGTCTCCACATTACGGATGAAATCATCACGTAAGCGACTCTCAAACAAAGTATAAACAAATCGCTCACCATTCTCAGCACTGCACTTAGTAAATATATACAACAGAGGGTAATCTTCTGTAAACATATCCCGGACTACGTTTTCGTATTTATCCATAAAAATTTTAAACGTTTCTGGCTCTATTAAATGTAAGTTCTCACGTAAATAACTCAAATCATTCTCATCATACACAATTGAACACGTATCTATTAATGGTTGAAAAAACGGCGACTCTTTTATCATTAGTACAGTCATAGTTTTCACGCTAACCTCGCACCCTTCGTCAAACGTAAAATAATAAAGAACTTCCTGAACATCAGTCAAATTGTAATCCACACTAGCATCAAACGGCAAAAAATCGTCGGTGGTGACCATCGGATCAGCCCCAAAACACACCATAAGATGCACAAATTCTGAGTGACCTGTAACACAAGCTGAATAGAAAGGCGTCCTTCCGTGGCAGTCCTGTGCATTTATGTCCGCCCCCTTCTCGATGAGTACTTGCGCTACATAAGTCTCGTGCGTAGCGAAGTGCAACGCACACGCACCAGCGTTGTTCCTCACGTTCAAATCAGCCCCCTTTTCGATCAAGTGCAGAGTGAAGTACTTGCGGCTGTATATAATCGCGAACATCAAGGGCGTGAATCCCTCGAAATTAGCAGCGTCGATCCGCACCTCGTCGCGTGTCAAGAGATAGTCGAAGACTTTTTTCCTACAAAAAAGCGTTTGAAACTTGCAGTGATTAAAAGAACGTACTTTTGCTTCAGGACTGCTACGTGGAGTGGCGTGTTGCCGCGTTTGTCTTTGATGTTGACGCTCTTTCCTGAGTTAAGGAGGGCTTGCAGGAGTGCTATGTTGTCTTCGATTACTGCGCGCAGTTGGAGCGAGGTGCTAAGCGGGTTGTTGTAGTTGAAAATGGGGTTGGCGGTCTCCTACGAAATGGGGGGTTAGTTAGTGGAGACGAGATGGGGGTCGTTACCCATTGGATGTCCTGAAGTTCTAAGCTGCTGTCGGAGTCCGAGGACATCTTAAGGGGGCTACGAGTTTTGATTGTTTTGTAAACATAGACTCGACACGGAAATTAAAAGTAGTACCAACGTTGCAACGACAGAACAATCGTATTACTGGTTGCCTATAATATCGTACTAACCACAGTATTTGCAAAATGTGCAGAGTACTTGTATGGTGTGTTTCTCAGTTGTGATACGTAAATGTTAATTTTTTGGTGGTAGTTTTTTCTTAAATTTTATGAGACTATTCTCATTCAAAGGGCCTTTATTAACTTCATTTCAATATTAAAAGGATTGATCTTGTTGTTTAGTCACCTTGAAAGACCGCAAGGTGCAGGAAATTGTGTCCCTGTGCAGATACCTTTAGTTAGGTTTTCTCTACCAATTAATAAAAAAAAAATTACAAATTTGTAAAAATGCCTGTTCCTTGTTCAATATGTGAAGGTGCAGTAATGCCTACGACACCTTCACTTAAATGTAGTGTCGGAGTGTGTAAAAAATATTTCCACGTAAAATGTTTGAACCTGTCTGATCCTGATCTTACTAAATTTGTCGTTATTAAAGAACCTTGGACTTGTTCCAAGTGTTTAGTAAGCAATGAAACAGCAACTCTCCCTCAATAATAGAGCTTCTTATAAAAAATCAGTTTGAAGTTTTGAAGTTAGAATTATTTAAGAAGATGGATGAACACTTTATTCAAATTGATAATAGAGTTACGGCAGTTGAGAATGATATTAAGTTGTTGAAAGATGAAACTGCTCATGTTCGAAATATGGGAGAAGCTTCAACTAATTCTAACTGTGTTGATGATATGTTAGAAGAAATTGAAGAACGTAAAGAACGAGCGTGCAACGTATTACTATTTAACATACCTGAATCTCTTGCATCGACTTCTAATGACAAAATAAATGATGATCTTAAAGTGATAGAAGATATTCTAACTCCTTTAGGGACCTTCCCTAAACCAAAAAAAATCTTTAGGTTGGGAATTTCTAAGTCAAAAAAGAATTGAAAGATAGAGCTGCTAAAGGTGAATCGAACTTAATTTTGCGATATAGGCATAATACTTAATATATTTTGACTAAACATTTATTATGCTCTTTATAACCTTAAAACAACTGCAAGATGTCAGAGCATTCCATTTTGTAGTTCCTGATTAAATCAATAAAATATATTTACGCATTCATTAATTTTTTTGAGTCACCCTGTATATGCAAATCCAAAAAATAAGAATGGAGTGATAGATCACAAGTACAGACTCATCATATTTTGTACATTTTAGATACGATTTATTCGGCAAACTTTTGAGCTGACGTCATCAATTTTTTGTAGAAGATAACAAAATATATTTTGACTAAAAATTTATTATGCTCTTTATAACCTTAAAACATCTGCAAGATTTCAAAGCATTCGGTTTTGTAGTTCCTGATTAAATCAATAAAATAAATTTACGCATTCATTAATTTTTTTGAGTCACCCTGTATATGCAAATCGAAAAAATTTGAATGGAATGATAAATCACAAGAAGAGACTCACCATATTTTGTACATTTTAGATAGGATTTATTCAGCAAAATTTTGTGGTGACGTCATAAATTTTTTAGGGGGGACGACCAAATACGTTTTGATCAAAAATTTACCATGCCTATGATAATTTTAAAATATCTTCAAGATTTCGAAGCATTCGGTTTTGTAGTTCCTGAGTAAATCAGTAAAATAAATTTACGCTTTCATTTATTTTCTTGAATCACCCTGTATATGCAAATCCAAAAAATATGAATGGAGTGATAGATCACAAGTACAGACTGATCATATTTTGTACATTTTAGATATGATTTATTCGGCAAATTTTCGAGCTGACGTCATCAAGTTTTTGGAGGGGATAAGCAAATATATTTTGACTAAACATTTATTATGCTCTTTATAACCTTAAAACATCTGCAAGATGTCAGAGCATTCCATTTTGTAGTTCCTGATTAAATCAATAAAATATATTTACGCATTCATTAATTTTTTTGAGTCACCCTGTATATGCAAATCCAAAAAATAAGAATGGAGTGATAGATCACAAGTACAGACTCATCATATTTTGTACATTTTAGATATGATTTATTCCACAAACTTTCGAGCTGACGTCATCAAGTTTTTGGAGGGGATAAGCAAATATATTTTGACTAAACATTTATTATGCTCTTTATGACCTTAAAACATCTGCAAGATTTCAAAGCATTCTGGTTAGTAGATTAAAAATTAAATTTCAAAATGTTGTTTTATAATTTTGATTTTTTTTCCAAACAGAGTTGTAAACTACATGTGTAGGACTATGTTATTTTATACAATTGAAAACCCATTTACTATGTACAATTTTGAAGTGACGTCATCGCATTAGTGGTGGGGATGACTAGACAAATTTTGGTTAGCGTTTTACCATCTACATGATATTCTTAATATAAGTACAAAATTTCACAACAATCGGTCGAGTACTTTCGGAGATTATCTGTCTAATAAAAATCCGGGGGCAGACGGACAGACGGACAGACGGACGGACAGACGGACGGACAGACGGACGGACAGACGGACGGACAGACGGACAGACAGACGGAAATGGGAGACCTATTTCTTCGTCTTCTAGGGGTCATGAAAGATCGAGAAAACGTAAAAGTAGAGAGTCGGCCGACGGACTCGATTACAATACTTCCTTTGCTTACGCTCGGGAAGTAAAAACTAATTAGTTGCTATTATCACAATGTTGGCGGACTAGGATCTAAATTGGATGAATTTGTTGTTAATGTTAATGCGTGTGTTTATGACATAATTATAATAACTGAATCTTGGTTAAGTAACAAAATTAAAAATGAAGAAATTCCTCTCAATAATTTTGACATTTACCGTGCAGATCGTAATATAAAAACAAGCACCAAATCTAGAGGCGGGGGTATACTAATTGCGGTTAAAAATGTTTAAATTCCTCAGTTATCATAGGCGAATTAGTGGAAAGTCTTTTTATTAGTTTTAGAACAAATGGGTCTAGTTTCATTATTGCTGGTGTTTATATTCCTCCTGAGTCTGATTTCAATATATATAAGTCTCATTGCAAAGACGTAGAGAATGTGTTTCAAAAATATTCTGACTACAATTTCATTATTGCAGGTGATTTTAATTTACCTCGTGTTAAATCGGCAGAAAAGGGTACAATCGGATACAGGTTTGCCTGTTTTAATCATGACTGCTATGATATTGATCTAAATACGTATTCTTTCCTAAACTTTGCTCAACTAAATAGAATTCCTAACGATCGAAATGTTTTTCTTGACTTAATTTTTACCAATATTAATGATTTATAAATCATTCCTGCCATTGATCCTATACTTGGTGATAGTTTACACCACATTTCTTACTCTTGGTCGATATCTATTGCACAAACTGAAAATTCAGAAACGGAATTTTGTGTGTACGATTTTATAAATGGCAATTATCCTCTTCTAAATGATTATTTTGCTTCCATATGCTGGGACAAATGCTTCGAAGGCCTTGGATTAGACGAAATGGTAGCAATCTTCTACGAAATTTTAAGTGTTGGTATGGAAACTTACATTCCACGAAAAATTATAAGGACAAAACTTTCCAGATATCCTAAATGGTTCAACTCAGAATTGAAAACTCTATGTCATAAGAAAATTAAAGCACATACTAAATTTAAACAATATGGAAACCTACAAGATTATTTGTATTTTAAGAGTATAAGATCTCAATTAAAAAAACTCTCTAAAGAACTTTACAAACTTTATGTAAGCGAGGTTAATGCTTCTATTATCAGCAATCCTAAATTTTTTTGGAAATTTGTTCCTGAGAGGAAGACCAGTAACAATAATGTTCCAAGCGAGATGTCGTATTTAAATGAATCAGTGACTGGAGGCAAAGGAATTTCCAATTTATTCGCCAAATTTTTTTCATCTGTTTACACCACTAACAGTTCTTCCAATCTAAAGTGGAATGATTATTTATTGAAGAAGTTTTAGATGTGGCTTTATCAGTTGGGATCAAGGACATACTCGATGCAATCTCCTCTCTTAACAATTCTCCTGTTACAGGCCCTGATGGCTTGAGCAACTTATTTTTAAAGAAGTGTGTATGCACCCTATCTGTGCCATTGCTTGCAGTATTTACCAAATCTTTGAACAATTTTCCAAGTTTCTTTTTTATGCCGATGATCTCAAAATTTTTAAAACATTACGTCTGTAAAAGATTGCCAAGAATTACAAGCAGATTTAGATAATGTTTTTCATTGGTGTGAATTAAATTTTTTAAGTCTCAATTTAAATAAGTGCTGTCACATTACTTTTTGTAATAAAAATTCTTCTATAAAATTTGATTACAATATTGGTAATTCTATTCTCGTGTCGGTTAACGAAATAAAAGACCTTGGTGTAATTTTTGATTCTAAACTTTCATTTAAGAATCATTATCAGTACATATCCAACAAATCTATACAAATGTGGGGATTTATTTGGCGGCACTGTAAAGATATGAGTTCCTATGCATTGAAGATGATGTATTCTTCGTTGGTGCGTTCCAACTTAGAGTACTGCTCTCCTATTTGGTACCCAATATATAAGACTGACATTGTCCTTCTGGAACGCGTTCAGAAGAAGTTCCTTCGAACAATTGAATTTAAAGAACAACATTATCATCAACAGGGTGAATACGGGGAAGCTCGTAGGAACATAGCGGATCTTTGCGCCTTACATGCCATTATGAATGGTAGAATTGACAGTATGGACCTTCTCACAAAACTAACTTTTCGAATTCCAAGCATAAACAGCAGAACCACCAGAAATTGTAATATTTTTCGAACTGTTACCGTCGCTACTAATTGTCAGTTAACCATCCTCTTAGAAGAATGATGGAGTCTGCAAATTTGTTTGCAAAAAATGAAAAATTTGATATTTTTTATTCACGGTCAGTCGCTTTTAAAAGAACATTAAACTTTCTTATATGATTTATTTAAATTATTTTTATTAGTTATTATTGTTAGTTAAATAGCTTTGTTTTTTTCCTCCTATTAATGTACGTACTGGATTATATTTTTAATTTTGTAAAATGGAGATTTTCCGTAATCAA
This sequence comes from Zophobas atratus, assembly GCA_022388445.1. Classification (NCBI taxonomy): domain Eukaryota; kingdom Metazoa; phylum Arthropoda; class Insecta; order Coleoptera; family Tenebrionidae; genus Zophobas; species Zophobas atratus. Next base: position 5,317,962 of record CM039448.1, read on the forward strand.
TTATTATTAAGACCCACCACTGACCCGGAAATGACCGGCATTCAGGCAAGACTTCTAACATTACGGGTACTAAGACCAAGTAATGATATGCATTGATTAGATTAACAGAACAACTTTCGAGATTCTAGAATTACAGCATACAAATTAGTCTGCTATTATTCTCTAATCTCACCCCATCCCCAAAAGTCTAGCGTAACTACCGATCATTTATCCGCGCATCACTTGGAAAGTGACCTACACTACTCTGACCTACTGGTGCTAATCTAATCTGACTGACATGATCAGACTGTTCGAGAAACTTACGAACAATATGACATGTTCCTAACAAAACAGCTTTTTGAATTTTGATAATTATTGAATCATTCAAATGCAAAGACTTTAAATTCTCTTATTATTATGACCCACCACTGACCCGGAAATGACCGGCATTCAGGCAAGACTTCTATCATTACGGGTACTAAGACCAAGTAATGATATGCATTGATTAGATTAACAGAACAACTTTCGAGATTCTAGAATTACAGCATACAAATTAGTCTGCTATTATTCTCTAATCTCACCCCATCCCCAAAAGTCTAGCGTAACTACCGATCATTTATCCGCGCATCACTTGGAAAGTGACCTACACTACTCTGACCTACTGGTGCTAATCTAATCTGACTGACATGATCAGACTGTTCAAGAAACTTACGAACAATATGACATGTTCCTAACAAAACAGCTTTTTGAATTTTGACAATTATTGAATCATTCAAATGCAAAGACTTTAAATTCTCAACTAAGCTATTTGGAACTACACCTACATTAGAGATAACTAGGGGTAGAATTGAAATTTTTTTAAGATTCAACATGGATTTCATTTCTATCGATAATTGTAGATATTTTGAAATCTTGGTGTCGTATGTTTGAATAATGTTGTTTGTGTTAGGAATAGCAATGTCAATGAGAATGGCTTCGTTCGTGTGTTTTTTGATAAGTATGATGTCTGGTCTGTTAGCTGTAATGTTTAAGTCTGTAAGTATTGTGCGATCCCAGTATAATTTGTATTTGTTATTTTCAAGGAATGGAGACGGAATGTAAGTGTAATAGGGTGTCGTATCTTCGATTAAGTTCATAAGTGTTGCTAATTCTTTGTGAATGATTTTGGCTGCGTTGTCGTGTCTAGCTTTGTAATCAGTTTGTGCTAGGATGCTGCAAGAAGAGATTATGTGCTGGATCGTTTCAGGTTTTGCTTTGCATAGGCGACAGCAGTCGTTTTTTATGTTCGGATCTTTGATGATGTATTTTCTATAATTCTTGGTATTGATTACTTGGTCTTGAATAGCAAACACAAATCCTTCTGTTTCGGCATACAAACTTGATTTTTTTAACCAAATCAATGACATCTTCTTATTGACATGATTTTCTTCGAAGTCTTATATTAATATTATTATTATTATTAATATTATTATTATTATTAATGATATTATATTACTAACTCACTAATATTAAACCATTTATTAATCACCTGTTGACCGAAACCCTCATATTTTAAATAGCTACCATCATTTTCTACACTGTAGCTTTCTGTCAGTACTTGGCTATTCGTCTCAAAACAGATTAGGTATTATAACTACAAGGGCTTACATTTTGCCATTTTTTCTCAATATGTGTAGTCTTCTTTTCACAACGAGAAAGGTAAAACATTTTTAAAATGGTGAATTTTTGTAGGAATGTATCGCTTTTGCAATTAAGCTCCGCCCCTCGGTCTGACAACGAATGAAAAATTCATCACAATTGAAAATTGAGATCGGGGGCGGGTATGGGTGGGGCCTAATCTTTGGTTTTATTTGTTTCTTAATGTACATAGTACTCTTTGAACAACATGATACTCGAAACGATGTTTTTAATTTCTCGTAGACATAATGATTTTGCAGGTAAGCTCCGCCCGTCTGGCTCACGACGAATAAAAAAAGACATCAGAATTGGGACAGGGTGGGTGGGCGGGGCTACATTTTGCCATTTTTTTTCTTAATATGTGTAGACTTATTTCGACAACAAGAAACTTAAAAAACATGTCTAAAATGGTAACTGAAACGGGAACTTCACCTTGACCGAATTTAAGTCAAAGTTTTCGCGCTGAAATTAATTAACAGCGGCGCGAAATCACACTTGAATAATTTGAATTTGAAAAAAAAAATTTCAATCACGAAAATCGTTAAACATAGGCAACCAAATAGACATGTCGGGGTTAATGCATGATCATTGAGAGACGGCAGCACGTAGCGCTAGGGTGATTTCAGTTAGAGGGTTGGTAGAGAAGCTGCATGGCGTAGAATGATTCATTATGAATGTGATTGTGTGAGTGTAACCACGTGGTAAGCGCTAGGTTTAAATTAGTTGGTTTGGTAGTTAATAAAATGGGAGGAAGCCTTTGTTTAACGACAATCAATCGTAACTGACGTCACTCTTGTTGTCCCCAACCCGCGCGGTTAATTCTTGCGCCCTTTTAATCGGAGAAATGCGGACTTCCGGCCGACGCGGACACGTGCTGTAAATTTGTTCCTTCGTTTGTAAATTCACCAATCAAGTTAGTTTTTCTTAATAGTCAGCTAGTGCAAAAACAGTTTAACAATTAGGATTATTTAAATAAACCATTTGCTAGAAGATTTCATGAAATTCACTTAGTCACGAAAAACACCTTATGTTTAATTACGAATAGATCTCTGGATGCATATACGTAAGTGTTACATTATAACACTTCTAAATTTTTCACACAAGATTGCTAATAGTTCATTTACGGCAGTTAAACAGGTTCATTATACTGCGAACTGGCTGGAGGGGTTTAAAATGTTTTCTTCCCTTAGGCGCTTATCACCGTTATCATGATTAATTCATCGGGGTATGTCATCACAACGTCACAGATTGATTAATTCATCAAGGCATGCCATCATAACGCTACAGATTGATTAATTTATCAAGGCATGCCTCACGACGCTACAGATTGATTATATCACCGAGACGCTTTTTCCTCGGATTTCTCTACAAGAACTTGCCATATGAGATATGTTTTTTAAAGGGTAGAATTTTTTAGACAAATATTCATGTAAAAACATATTTCATATGATAATTTCTTGCAGAAATATGAGGATTTTGCAATTGAACTCCGCCTTTCGGTCTAATTACGAATGAAAAATTTATCACATTTGAGATCGGGGCGGGTGGGTGGAGCTTAATTTTTGTTTTTTTTTTATATACAGGGTTTTCTTTCAACAATAGAATAGCTAAACATATTGTCAATTTCTTATTGGGAAAAGGAGGCCGCGTTTATTAAGAAAAAATGGACAAAATATAAGCCCCGCCCACCCACCCTTTCTCAATTGTGATGAATACTTTATTCATCATTAGTTGAAGGGCTGAGTTTAGTTTGCAAAATCCGAATTTCTCTACAAGAACTTGCGATATGAGATATGTTTTTTAAAGGGTAGAATTTTTTAGACAAATATTCATGTAAAAACATATTTCATATAATTATTTCTTGTAGAGATATGACGATTTTGCAATTAAACTCCGCCCTTCGGTCTGATTACGAATGACAAATCTATCACAATTGAGATCAGGGCGGGTGGGTGGGGCTTAATTTTTCTTTTATTTATATATATATATATAATATATATATAGGGTTTTCTTTCAACAATAGAATAGCTAAACATATTGTCAATTTCTTGTTGGAAAAAGAAGGCTGCGTATATTAAGAAAAAATGGATCAAATATAAGCCCTGCCCACCCACCCCTTCTCAATTGTGATGAATGCTTTATTCATCATTAGCTGAAGGGCTTAGTTTAGTTTGCGAAATCCTCATTTCTCTACAAGAATTTGCCATTTTAGATATGTTTTTTAAAGAGTAGAATTTTTTTGACAAATGTTCATGTAAAAACATATTTCATATGATAATTACTTGTAGGGAAATGAGGATTTTGCAATTAAGCTCAGCCCTTTGGTCTGATTAGGAATGAAAAATTCATCACACTTGAGATCGGGGCGGGTGGGCGGGGCTTAATTTTTGTTTTTTTTTTCTCATATATAGGGTTTTCTTTCAGCAATAGAATAGCTAAACATATTGTCAATTTCTTTTTGAGAAAAGAAGGCTGCGTATATTAAGAAAAAATGGATCATACATAAGCCCCGCCCACCCACCCCTTCTCAATTGTGATGAATGTTTAATTCATCATGACCTGAAAGGCGGAGTTTAGTTTGCAAAATCCTCATTTCTCTACAAGAAATTGCCATATGACATATGTTTTTAAAAGGGTAGAATTTTTTAGACAAATATTCATGTAAAAACAAATTTCAAATGATAATTTCTTGTAGAGATATGAGGATTTCGCAATTGAACTCCGCCCTTCGGTCTGATTACGAATAAAAAATTTGTCACAATTGAGTCCGGGGCGGGTGGGTGGGGCTTAATTTTCCTTTTTTGTTTACGTATAGGGATTTCTTTCAACCATAGAATAGCTAAACATATTGCCAATTTTTTGTTGGGAAAAGAAGGCTGCATATATTAAGAAAAAATTGGTCTAAAGAGTTTAGACAGTACTTCCCTCGCTGTCGGAAACTTGACGACTTGTGTTTTTTTTTCTCATTACATTTTTGTAGTGGGAATTTAAAAAAAAAATGTGATGACGTCATCAACATTTTTGCAAGGACACGTATATCAGTTGGGATAGATGCAGTGTAATACTAAGAATAAAATTATTGTATTCCCAAATTTTCGGGAAAATGAATTGGGTCGTTTTGAATATTGATTTCTTATAATCAATAAAATAACGAAACAATTTACTCACGTATACGGCGCCGGTGTGTAATCTAATATGAAAGGCAACTGAAAATCGTTTATGTATAAACATTCTTAATTTAAGATGACAAGCGTAACAGCATACGTGAGAGCCAAACAGAGAAACTGTAAACAAAACGACCATCGGTTTTATTGCTTCGACTTCCGCTTATTATATAAAACATTGGGTTTTATTTTAATTCTTGACGGTGAAATTCACAATTGGTTGATTATAAACATGTCTATTCCACATTAGCGGAACCAAGTGAGCGCATAAAACAAATGCAGGTCTGTAATGTTAAAGTCGATGTAAATAAGCGTGCTACCCTTATGTTTCAACCGAGTTTTTCCTTTAACAAATTTTGTGTCTACCAAATTGGGTTGGTTGGGGTGTAATACTAATAATAAGTGTTGCCTTTAATTTAATCAATAAAATAAATTGACTTCATTAATTTTTTTGAACCACCTCTTAAGAAAATCTAAAAAATATGAATGGAATGATAAATCACAAGAAGAGACTCACCATATTTTGTACATTTTAGATATGATTTATTCAGCAAAATTTTGTGGTGACGTCATACATTTTTTAGGGGGGACGACCAAATACATTTTGATCAAAAATTTACCATGCTTATGATAATTTTAAAACATCTTCAAGATTTCGAAGCATTCGGTTTTGTAGTTCCTGAGTAAATCAGTAAAATAAATTTACGCTTTCATTTATTTTCTTGAATCACCCTGTATATGCAAATCCAAAAAATATGAATGGAGTGATAGATCACAAGTACAGACTGATCATATTTTGTACATTTTAGATATGATTTATTCGGCAAATTTTCGAGCTGACATCATCAAGTTTTTGGAGGGGATAAGCAAATATATTTTGACTAAACATTTATTATGCTGTTTATAACCTTAAAACATCTGCAAGATGTCAGAGCATTCCGTTTTGTAGTTCCTGATTAAATCAATAAAATATATTTACGCATTCATTAATTTTTTTGAGTCACTCTGTATATGCAAATCCAAAAAATATGAATGGAGTGATAAATGACAAGTACAGACTCATCATATTTTGTACATTTTAGATATGATTTATTCGGCAAACTTTCGAGTTGACGTCATCAAGTTTTTGGAGGGGATAAGCAAATATATTTTGACTAAACATTTATTATGCTCTTTATGACCTTAAAACATCTGCAAGATTTCAGAGCATTCGGTTTTGTAGTTTCTGATTAAATCAATAAAATATATTTACGCATTCATTAATTTTTTTGAGTCACCCTGTATATGCAAATCCAAAAAATATGAATGGAGTGATAAATTACAAGTACAGACTCATCATATTTTTACAGTTTAGATAGGATTTATTCGGCAAACTTTCGAGCTGACGTCATCAATTTTTTGGAGGGGATAAGCAAATATATTTTGACTAAACGTTTATTATGCTCTTTATAACCTTAAAACATCTGCAAGATTTCAAAGCATTCGGTTTTGTAGTTTCTGAGTAAATCAGTAAAATAAATTTACGCATTCATTAATTTTTTTGAGTCACCCTGTATATGCAAATCCAAAAAATATGAATGGAGTGATAGATCACAAGTACAGACTCATCATATTTTGTACATTTTAGATATGATTTATTCCACAAACTTTTGAGCTGACGTCATCAAGTTTTTGGAGGGGATAAGCAAATATTTTTTGACTAAAGATTTATGATGCTCTTTATAGCCTTAAGACATCTGCAACATTTCAAAGCATTCTGGTTAGCAGATTAAAAATTAAATTTCAAAATGTTGTTTTATAATTTTGATTTTTTTTTTCCAAAAATCTGGACGTTTCGGGTGAAAAGTCGATTCAGAGTTGTAAACTACATGTGTAGGACTATGTTATTTTATACAATTGAAAACCCATTTACTATGTACAATTTTGAAGTGACGTCATCGCATTAGTGGTGGGGATGATTAGACAAATTTTGGTTAGCATTTTACCATCTACATGATATTCTTAATATAAGTACAAAATTTCACAACAATCGGTCGAGTACTTTCGGAGATTATCTGTCTAATAAAAATCCGGGACGGCAGACGGACAGACGGACGGACAGACGGACAGACAGACAGACAGACAGACAGACAGACAGACGGAAATGGGAGACCTATTTCTTCGTCTTCTAGGGGTCATGAAAGATCGAGAAAACGTAAAAGTAGAGAGTCGGCCGGCGGACTCGATTACAATACTTCCTTTGCTTACGCTCGGGAAGTAAAAATGGACCAAATGTAAGCCCCGCCCACCCACCCCTTCTCAATTGTGATGAATGCTTCATTCATCATTAGCTGAAGGGCTGAGTTTAGTTTGCAAAATCCGGATTTCCCTACAAGAAATTGCCATATGAGATATGTTTTTAAAAAGGTAGAATTTTTTAGACACATATTCATGTAAAAACATATTTCATATGATTATTTCTTGTAGAGATATGACGATTTTGCAATTGAACTCCGCCCTTCGGTCTGATTACGAATGAAAAAATTTGTCACAATTGAGATCGGGGCGGGTGGGTGGGGCTCAATTTTTGTTTTTTTTTTTATATATATAGGATTTTCTTTCAACAATAGAATAGCTAAACATATTGTCAATTTCTTGTTGGGAAAAGAAGGCTGCGTATATTAAGAAAAATGGTTCCTATTTGTTGGACGATCACAGCTAAGGCCAAACTTTGAATTTTTAAATTTTTCGCGAGCCTTTCAAACTTTTTCAAGGTCAATTTAAAGACGGGAAGTTTGGGCTACTGTGGTTTGGGTTATCACACCGTCAACTCTCGACTTAATTGGCACGTTTACAAAAAACTTCTATTTAAAAATAATAATTTGCAATTCTGCATTAATTTATTATTAGTAAATATTTCGTGTGACAAGCGAAAATTGTTGGCCACACTGATCAAACCTAACCACAAAAAAAATCAGTGCCAAACTCGAAAAGTTAAAAATTCACCCGCAACGACGTGTATCCAACAAGGAAAGAATTTCTAATCAGGAAACGTAATCAAAATGGATATGGGCGCCACCACTAAAATGCAATTTCTCCACTTCGACTGTGCCAAATCTTTTCCCGACCTGTACCTCTGCGACAAATGCATCTTCAAAACCGACCTCCTTATATCTCTGTGGAACCACATCAGATACATGCACTCGAAGCAGCCCCTTCAACCCAACACCATCACGAAACGCCCACATCAAACGGCACCTCTCAAAGTCCAAAAAACCGCCTCCCTACGAATAACGAAAGCTACAACTGGTTCCAGTGCTCGCAGTGCAGCTACAAGTCGCTGTTCAAAGAAGCCGTCAAGCAGCACGCAGTCAACAAGCACACGGCCCCCGAAGACGTCAAGTGGTTTCATTGTGAGCAGTGCGCGTTCAAGTCCAAGAGCAAGTACTACTTGGCGACGCACGTGAATATGAACCACGCCAATCCGGAGAATCAAAAGTGGTACGTGTGTCCGCACTGCGAGTTTAAGAGTCTCGTGAAGTATTATTTGAAGACGCACATTTTGAATAAGCATAATTCGGAGAAGGCGTTCAAGTTTAAGTGCGATCGGTGCGAGTATAAGACGAAGCGGCGCACGCATTTGGAGAGCCACAAGTTGGCGCATCATACGGATGAGAAGGATATTAAGTGGTTTGAGTGTGAATTTTGTGGTTTTAAGACGAAGAGGAAAGAGTTGTTGGGAAGGCATGTGACGGTGAGGCATGTACCGGATGAGGAAATCGAGTGGTTTTATTGCTCGTATTGTGATTATAAGGCGAAAGTGGAGAAGAACTTGAGGATGCATCTGGATATGACGCATGTGGATTTGGCTGTGTGAGGAAATAAGTGAAGTTAGGGTGTGTCGTGGTAATGTTTAGGAGTATGTATTAATAACAATGAAGGTAATGTTTTATTAAGAAAACGAATACACAATTTCACGTTTTTAGCACTTCCATATAAAAAATATAAATTCTGTAACATTAGGTACTTAATAATTATATATGGGTTTTTCGTATCGTAGTATTGCCTTCAAGACATCATACACAGGTAAGTGATTGAGTAGAGTGTGAAACTGCATGTTATTTTTAATATCATAGTGTTTGATCAGGTTTTCGCGAACGCACTCTCTGCTCAGTTCAAGCAATGAAGGCACATTTGGTATATTTATCGTTAACTTTTGAAACTTGCAACATTTTATAAGTTGTGGGTGGGCAAAGAATTTGATCAAATTCTCCAAACACTGTAAAGTAATTGTCGTAGGCGGTAATTCGTTAATAATATTAAATTTCAGCCCAAAATCATAAATCAAACTGGGTATTAGAAACATTCCTAGTTCGTTATCAGCATTACCTCGCCTCATTAAACTAAAATTATAAATCCCTGTGTCCGCTCTCCGTCGTTGTGACAGAAAATATGGGCTATAACACAGATGGTCAACGATCTTCATGTGTAACAGAATTTTAAATAATTCCCCAAACCCAAAACACCTGTAAATCGCATTCATATCACACGTGGAAATTTCACAACCGTAACTTAACAAATAACAAATAAATCTAGTTAAAAAATTTTCCCCCACACTTTCAAAATGGATATAATTTTTCAAACAAGTCTCCATATTGGGGATGAAATCATCACGTAAGCGACTCTCAAACAAAGCATAAACAAATAGCTTACTATACTCAGCACTGCACTTAGTAAATATATACAACAGAGGGTAATCTTCTGTAAACATATCCCGGACTACGTTTTCGTATTTATCTATGAAAATTTTAAACGTTTCTGGCTCTATTAAATGTAAGTTCTCACGTAAGTAACTCAAATCATTCTCATCATACACAATTGAACACATATCTATCAATGGTTGAAAAAAACGGCGAGTCTTTCATCATTAGTACAGTCATAGTTTTCACACTAACCTCGCACCCGTCATCAAACGTAAAATAATAAAGAACCTCCTGAACATCAGTCAAATCGTGATCCACACTAATATCAAACGGCAAAAAATTGTCGCTGGTGACCATCGGATCAGCCCCAAAACACACCATAAAATGCACAAATTCCGAGGGACCTGTAATACAAGCCGAATACAAAGGTGTCCTTCCATAGCAGTCCTGTGCATTTATATCCGCCCCCTCCTCGATGAGCACTTGCGCCACATAAATCTTCTCCATAGCGAAGTGCAACGCACACTGACCGTCGTTGTTCCTCACGTTCAAATCAGCCCCCGTTTCGATCAAGTGCAGAGCGTAGTACTTGTGGCTGTATATAATCGCGAACATCAAGGGCGTGAATCCCTCGAAATTAGCAGCGTCGATCCGCACGTCGTCGCGTGTTAAGAGATAGTCGAAGACTTTTTTCCTACAAAGAAGCGTTTGAAACTTGCAGTGGTTAAAAAAACGTACTTTTGCTTCAGGACTGCTACGTGGAGTGGCGTGTTGCCGCAGTTGTCATTGATGTTGACGCTCTTTCCTGAATCAAGGAGGGCTTGCAGGAGTGCTAAGTTGTCTTCAATTACTGCGCGCAGTTGGAGCGAGGTGCTAAGGGGGTCGTTGTAATTGAAAATGGGGCTGGCGTCCTCCTGCGAAATGGGGGGTTAGTTAGTGGAGACGAGATGGGGGTGGTTACCCATTGGATGTCGTGAAGTTCTAAGCTGCTGTCGGAGTCCGAGGCCATCTTAAGGGGGCTACGAGTTTTGAAAACATAACCTCAACACGGAAATTAAAAGTAGTGCCAACGTTGTAATGACAGCACAATCGTATTACTGGTTGCCTACAATATCGTTTTAACCACAGTATAGATATCAATCAGTAGAGACAGCTCGTGTCGGCGCCTTTGTTCTTTCTGACCCGAATTTTAAGCCGTCATGGGTGGTCGTTGCCTAAACTATTCGTAGATGTCGCCACCCAATTTAAAAAGTATCACTTCATTTGCAGTTTCAAAAATTGATTCGTGTACGCAATTTATTGCAAACTGTGTAGTTTGCTCATATCGTATAATCGTGAATCGTAATAAGAAAAAAGAAAAGTCGATATTTAATTTATAAACACGATGATTTGTTACAGTTTTTATTTTATTACTTATACAATTTGACAGTTCGCACATTCTTTCCCCGAATACTTGAAGTTTAATTATCATTGTAAAAATAATGTAATAAATACATCTAAAAAGAAAGAGGTTTATTTAAGAAAAAATAAATAAAATAAAAATTAAATTACAAAAATGGAAAAAGTTAATGCTGCCAAATTATTTTCTTTCTATTAATTTTTTCACCTTTGGCATTTGTAAATTTAAAGCTAGCATTTACAAATTTTAGTGCATAAAATAATCTCATCCTAGCATACAAAGCAAGCAAATAATCGTATGGAAAGTTTTGGCATGGATGAACAAATGTAGCTTGCTTATATAAATTTAAAAAATTCAACAAAGTAGTTGTTTGTAAGATTATATTTTCAAGATTTTCACTAAAAATTTGCTCTAATTCACAAATGTAAAAAAAAGGAAATTATCGTTTGGCATATATAATTTACCAAATAACTCGCAATTCTTTGTTTGGTAGGCTCAGAAATGTGAATATATGCTTCTGTTGTCTAAACTTTTATGTTCATTTGCATATTTTTCACATTCACTACAACTGTGTACTAATAAACATTCCGAATTAGGTAGCCACAGATATATCTAATTGCGTTTTGTTCAGCTGTGTGAAAGTGATAATCACAATCTTTTAAGGTGGTCTTCTGCATCGTGGTGACTGATTCTTCTTCATCAAAACGACGACCTACATTTAACTTTAAAATTTCTTCCATATCAGACTCGCAGTTTTGATTACCTGTGTTCGTTTCATCAAAATAATCTTGTATGATTAATTTTCTAAAAGCCATTTGAAATTGATTAGATGTGGGGTTAATAGAATTTCCATTTTGTTTCCTAATCCATCCAAAACAGTTTTTTGCGTCTGTCTTGGCAAAGGCGTCTTGTTAATATATAGTCAAACCCATTTTACCTAACAACTTAACCCGTAAGCGTAATATCATATAAAGTAAAATTTTTATCTAAAAAAAAAATTATTACAAAAAAATGCATATTTGTCGGCTCACATAAAGTGCAGGTAAAATAAAACTCAAGATTGTGCAGGTCAAAAAAAAAAAAAATATATATATATATACATGATGAATAAAAAAATTGTTTATTGAGAGAAGGTCTGGTTATATAATTTTTTGTTAGGTGTAGTTTGTTTCTTATTATTTTTATATTTAATTTTACCACAACAACGGAATCATATATAATAAATTTTTATTATTTATTTCATAACCACCGTTGTTGTCCGTTTGCGACGACTTTTTAAACAAAAAGTGTGTTATGTTTACTATCTTTTCCAAGAATTCCAAACACGATGGAGAGAATAAGGCGCACAACAGGGATCCTGTATGAAAATTCATCGGACATTGATTTTACCTTTTATTGTGAAAATTACATTTTTATACTATTTGTACAATTCTACCGGAAAAGCAATCTTAAACAAGCAAAACCGGCAAAAATATTGTAACAAAACTGCCAAATTTCAAATATTTTAGATGTTAGTTGGGCGCCCTCATTCGGTCATAATGCGAACGACCACCCACGAAAACGGGTCACGAAAAACGGCGAGCTGTCTCTACTGATTGATATCTATACTGTGGTTTTAACCACATTATGTATATACATACAAACTCATTAATATTAAGCCATTTATTAATCACGTGGTTACCGAAACCCTCATATTTTAAATAGCTACCATCATTTTCTACACTGTAGCTTATTCTCAATACTTAGCTATTCGTCTCAAAAAAGATTAGGTATTACATATATCTAATACTACTATATTGCTAACTCTTCAGAAGTAACATAGAAACGGTGTTCACCGAGGGGTAAACCGCAGAGGAAATCAATTGTACACGTTAGAGGAAATCAAAGGAAATCACAGGGAATCAAAAAGGGAATCAGAGGAAATCAAAGGAAATCAAAAGGAAATCAAGAGGAAATCAATGAGAAATTAACTAGAAATCAACAAGAAAACGCGACTTCTCAAAGCGATGCGTTTAAATTCTCGCCCAGCTATTTCATCCGACGAAAATCATTTGAATAACTGGGAATGGTACCAAATGGGTTTCAGTGACAGCGATCTGACATCGTATGTCCAAGACACTGTACATATTATCACAAAGTTAAGAACAAAGTTTTTAAAATCAGACTCAATATTACCTGTAGGGAATTACGTTGCTACAGTTGCTCACCTTGAAATATTAGTAAAAAATTACACCAAAAATCAACATATGCTAACAATACCGGATTTGAAAGCAGAAGACAAAATGAACTATGCAGCGGCAGAAAAAAATGTGTAGCCCGGAAGTAAGAAAAATGATAGCCGACAACATTGACAATTGTGCAGGAACAACAGCTTATTTGAAACTAATGTATCTTATATCGGCAGCATTCCTGGACAAAACGTTATCTATTGTAGAAAGGATATATAACATTTGATATTGCATATTTTTCCTACGAATATAGAAAAAATGGATTAAGGACCAAAGACAGTATACAGTAAACGCGCATTAATAAAAATAACTAAAATTTTTCAAAAAGTAATCTTACTGATGATATGTTCTTGCCTTGGAAGTTTAGCTCTCAAACTTGTGGGAGTATGTTTAGAAGCCTTAGATCAATGACCTCAACGTTTAGCACAATTGTTAATTTTAGTATAAGAGATATGTTGCATCGAAGTGACAGACTGCAAACTATAAACAACATTAAAAACGATTTGGATAAAAAATTCGTTTTTCCTAGAGAAATCAAGAAAAAAAGTTCAATCATGAAGAGAGATTATGTGAAAAATGATGACTTAGGAAACATTTCAGATAAAGATATACAAAGCACCGTAGAATCAGCTTTACGAGATTGTCTGCGTGACACTGAAGATTTAGGAATAAAAGTGATAGATTTCAACTATGTATTTTTGCCTCCGTGTAAAGACAGTGAATGCAATGACGAAGTTGAAGATGAAATGTTTAGTGAAAAACAGTGCGATCACATTGAAAATTACAACAATTCTCAAATAGCCATGAAACGTAACTGATTTCAAAGTTTGGAAAACGATCCAGTTGACCAAGATGGAGATTTACTGAAAGATCTTTGCACAATTTCGTACGAATCTAAAAAATTTGACAGAAACATACACCTTAGAAGTTTTAATAGTGACGATAATTTTGTTGAGAAAGGTGATCTAGTCAGAATACGCTTAGATAATACAACAAAAGTTATAAAAAAGTCTTTACTTTGCTGGCTGTTAGACAATGAAAAGGATCGCGTCAGTGTGGGTCGTCTCAAAAAAATTATTCAAAATAAGAAATGTAAAAGTAGTACAGTTAACTCAGAAACAGATACCTGCCTTCAACATAAAGATGCATCTCAAATTCAAAAACCAGTCCAAATTGGAAAACAAAAAAGACGCTATAATATATCAAGTGACTCATCTGATTTAGACGACCCAAGTAGTCTCGAATATGATGACAGCACGGACACCGAAAGTTTGAATTCTTCCAATTATTCTGATGATTTGAATCCTCGTTTGAATCTCAAGGCTGAAAATAGTAAGACTGATCGTTCTAAACCAGACTTAAATATAGACGATTATATTATAGTACAATTAACAACTCAAAAACAAAACAAAAAATGTTACATTGGTAAAGTGTTATCACTTAACCCTATTTTTTGTGGTTTTTTGAAAGGAATCCAAAAATTCCGAATGCTTTTATGTTTCCGGACATTAAAGATCAGGGGGAGATCCAAGAAAATGAATATATAATGAAACTACCTCCACCTCAGGTACTCAGAAGAGGCAGTATAGTTTTTGAAAAAAAATTATTGAAAAAATATTTGATTTAATTCTAGTTTTTTTTTTTTAAAGTGATGTGATTAAAATTTGTGATAATGTAACCTCAACCTGGGTCGAGATTTGTACAAGTATATATCGTAGAGAATACTAAAGTAAGAAACTGTGCAAAATTCTAGCTGCCCATGAACACTTTTAAAGGGGAAAATTACCTCTGAAAATTTATCAAGTGGGGTTATCCACTCCTTTATTGTGCAAAAAAAAATTCTTACGTGTTAAATTTTGCATTTCAAAAGTTTTTTTCTAATATGCTTCATTTGAAAGTTGTGAACAAAAAATTAAAAGTGTTATCATCTGTATTTATGGGTAGCTAGAATTTAGCACAGTTTTTTACTTCAACATCATCTACAATATATACACAAATCTCGACCCAGGTTATAGGGTAAGTATTTTTTAAGAAGTTGTTTTATTTTGTGATATTTTGTTATGATCCAACAGAAATGCTTTACTTTTATGTTTAGAGTTACCGTTTTTTTTTTAACATTTAATAAAATAAATGAAACTACTTGTTTTTTCTGTTTATGCTACCATAATAAATGAATAAACCCAATTTTTAAAAAGTAATGACTTAAGTTATTATTATAAGTTTGATTTAATAGGTCAAACTTTAACATGATCTTGTATGCACAACACAGAGATGAACCTAATAGAATGATTTTGGACTATTTGGTATTCATTAATTACCTCTGTGAACGTATGAGCCAGTCGTTGCCTTATGAGTCACTGATAAGTAAAAACTCCTGACGTAACTAAAAGTATCCTTGGCCTTATGTAAAGTCAAAAGCAAAATTTCATAATATAATTTATTAAATCTTTGAGTGATTTAAACGAACTAATTTGTACACACCAGACATTTTTATTTTCAAAATTAAAATAGACCATAAGGTTTTCTGACTGAATGTGCAAAAAATCTAGAATATTGCATATGTCCACTTTTAGAACAAACATTTGACCCAAGAAAGTGTAAAATTCGAACGTATACTTAATCTATTGATTTAGACATCTAAAACCTCGATTTTAGAGTAGCGTTCTTTTTGTAAGTAAAATCAGATTTTTTTCTTAAATATTTCAGTTTGTTGCTTAGCAGCACAATACATTTTATTTTTTATTTTTTTCGTCTAAATGGAAAGCACTTCAGCTTACCTAATCACCGTACGTTAGTAAACACTTGGTAAAAAAGGTTTAAATTCAACATCATTATCGGCAAAACAAAAAAGTCAAGTTAAAAAAAAGTTAACAATCGCCCTGTAATACATTATGCAAACAAATTTTGAGGAAATCAAAAGGAAATCACCGGAAATCATAGGAAATCACAGGAAATCAAAGGAAATCAAAAGAAATCGGGGAAATCAACAGGAAATCATTGTCAAAAGGAAATCAATTGTACACTTGATGGTCGGCGGTTTACCCCTCGGTGTTCACGGACAGAGAAAGACAGAAGATGTTGTTTTCTGTCTATATATAAGAGTACCGAGGGTCTGTGCGCATGTACACAAAATAGAAGCGAAAGTACGAAATGTCAAAACGCATCCAATCACGCTATCGACTACAAATCAAGCAAGTAATCTATCTACTTATGTATTCTCGAAGACTGTGTTGTGCCCCCACTAGGAGTTAGTGTCTTATTTTGACGGATTTTGAAAGAATTTCGACGAGTCCTAGTGTTTTATTGTTTGAAGAAAACGCAAGAATCTCGGACGCCCTTGGTGTTTTATTTTTGGAAAAATTTTAAAGAATCTCTAGGGTCCCTAGTTATTATTTTGACGGATTTTGATTTTGTATTTCCAAAATCCATACTTCACTATAAGAAGTTACCATTTTAAATATTTTTCAAATTTTTTATTGCGAAAAAAAGGCTACCTATATTAGAGACAAAAAAGCAAAATAGAAGCCCCGCCCACCCGCCCTGTCTCAATTGTGACGAATTTTTCATTCGTTGTCAGATAGAGGGGCCGAGCGTAATTATAAATGCGATATTTTTCTACAAAAATTTACCTTTTTAAACATGTTTTAAGTTTCGTGTACTTACCAAAATAAGACTGATTTTGGCAAATCACATACCCTCTAAGTAAATAAAGGGCGGGTGGGCGGGGCTAGTACTTGCCTAGATAAGACTGATTTTGGCAGATGGCATACCTTCTAAGAAAATAAAGGGCGGGTGGGCGAGGCTAGTACTTGCTAAGATAAGACTGATTTTGGCAAATGACATACCCTCGAAGACAATAAAGGGGTTATATTGTTTGAGAAAAACGGAAAAATTTCGGGCGCCCTCTGTGTTTTATATTTGGAAAAATTTGAAAAAATCTCTAGGGTTCCTAGTGTTTTATTTTGACGGAATTTGAAAGAATCTCGGGGACTCCTAGTTTTTTTGTTTGACGAAAACGGAAGAATCTGGGGCGCCCTTGGTGTTTTATTTTTTGGAGAATTTGAAAGAATCTCTAGGGTCCCAACTGTTTTATTTTGACGGATTTTGATTTTGATTTAGGGGCGGAGCGTATTTCCAAAATTCATATTTCACTATAAGAAGTTACGAATTTAAATATTTTTTAAATTTCTTATTATGAAAAAAAGACTACCTAAAAAAATACAAAATATAAGCCCCCCCCGCCCACCCTATCTTAATTGTGACGAATTTTTTATTCGTTGTCAGACCGAGGGGCGGAGCGTAATTGTAAAATCGATGTTTCTCTACAAAAAATTACCATTTTAAAGATGTTTTAAGTTGTACTTGCCAAAATAAAACTGAATTTGGCAGATGACATACCTTCCAAGAAAATAAAGGGCGGGTGGGCGGGGTTAGTACTTGCCAAGATAAGACTGATTTTGGCAGATGGCATACCTTCTAAGAAAATAACGGGCGGGTGGGCGGGGCTAGTGTTTGCTAAGATAAGACTGATTTTGGCAAATAGCATACCCTCGAAGACAATAAAGGGGTTTTATTGTTTAAAAAAAACGAAAGAATTTCGGGCGCCCTCAGTGTTTTATTTTTGCAAAAATTTGAAAGAATCTCTAGGGTTCCTAGTGTTTTATTTTGACGGAATTTAAAAGAATCTCGGGGATCCCTAGTTTTTATTGTTTGAAGAAAACGGAAGAATCTGGGGCGCCATTGGTGTTTTATTTTTTGAAAAAATTTGAAAGAATCTCTAGGGTCACTAGTGTTTTATTTTGACGGATTTTGATTTTGATTTAGGGGCGGAGCGTATTTCCAAAATCCATAATTCACTGTAAGAAGTTAGGAATTTAAATATTTTTTAAATTTCTTATTATGAAAAAAAGACTACCTATATTAAAGAAAAAAAAAAAAAAAAACAAAATATAAGCCCCGCCTGCCCACCCTATCTTAATTGTGACGAATTTTTCATTCATTGTCAGACCGAGGGCTGAAGCATAATTGTAAAATCGATGTTTCTCTACAAAAATTTACCATTTTGAACATGTTTTAAGTTTCTTTTTCTAAAAAGAAAACTACGGATATTGTGAAAACAAAGAAAATTATAAGCCCCGCCCACCCGCCCTATTTCAATTGTGACGAATTTTTTATTCGTTGTCAGACCGAGGGGCGGAGCGTAATTGCAAAATCGATATTTCTCTACAAAAATTTACCATTTTAAACATGTTTTAAGTTGTACTTGCCAAAATAAAACTGAATTTGGCAGATGACATACCTCCCAAAAAATAAAGGGCGGGTGGGCGGGGCTAGTACTTGCCAAGGTAAAACTTATTTTGGCAGATGACATACCCTCTAAGAACACAAAGGGCGGGTGGGCGGGGCTAGTATGTACTTGCCAAGATAAGACTGACTTTGGCAAATGACATACCCTCTAACACAATAAAGGGCGGAGTTAATTGTTTGAAGAAAATGCAAGAATCTCGGACGCCTTCGGTGTTTTATTTTTAGAAAAATTTGAAAGAATCTCTAGGGTGCCTAGTGTTTCATTTTAAAATATTTTGAAACAATTTCGGGTACTCCTGGTGTTTTAAATACGCAAGAATCTCGGGCGCCCTTGGCGTTTTATTTTTGGAAACATTTGCAAGAATCTCGAAGGTTCCTGGTGTTTTGTCTTTTGGAGAAGATGATTGAATCTCTAGGTTCCCTAGTGTTTTGTTTTTGCCGAAATTTGAAAGAATCTCGGGACTCCCGGTATTTTATTGTTTGAAGAAAACGCAAGAATCTCGAGCGCCTTTGGTGTTTTATTTTTTGAAAAATTTGAAAGAATCTCTAGGATCCCTAGTGTTTTATTTTGACGGGTTTTAATTTTGCTTTAGGCCGGGAGCGTATTTCCAAAACCCATATTTGATTATAAGAATTTACCATTTTAAATATTTTTTAAATTTCTTATTGTGAAAAGAAGACTACTTATATTAAAGAAAAAAAAAATGCAAACTATAAGCCCCGCCCGCCCGCCCGATCTTAATTGTGACGAATTTTTTTTCATTCGGTGTCAGACCGAGGGGCGGAGCTCAATTGCGAAATCGATATTTCTCTACAACAATAAATTTACCATTTTAAACATGTTTTAAGAGTCTCGTGAAGTATTATTTGAAAATATAAGGATATAAGACGAAGCGGCGCACGCATTTGGAGAGCCACAAGTTGGCGCATCATTGTGACGAGGAGTGGTTTGATTGCTCGTATTGTGATTATTGGGCGAAAGTGAGGAACTTGAGGGTGCATCAGGATATGAGGCATGTGGAAAAAAGTGAAGTTAAGGTGTGTCGTGGTAATGTTTTATTAAGAAAACGAATACACAATTTCACATTTTTAGCACTTCCATATTAAAAATATAAATTCTGTAACATTAGGTACCTACTTAATAATTATATATGGGTTTTTCGTATCGTAGTATTGCCTTCAAGTCATCATACACAGGTAAGTGATTGAGAAGAGTATGAAACTGCATGTTGTTTTTAATACCATAGTGTTTGATCAGGTTTTCGCGAACGCACTCTCTGCTCAGTTCAAGCAATGAAGGCACATTTGGTATATTTTTTGTTAGTTCTAGAAATTTACAACATTTTACAAGTTGTGGGTGAGTAAAGAATTTGATCAAATTCTCAAAACACTCTAAAGTAATTGTCTCAGGCGATAATTCGTTAATAATATTAAATTTCAGCCCAAAATCATAAATCAAACTGGGTATTAGAAACATTCCTAGTTCGTTATCAGCATTACCTCGCCTCATTAAATTAAAATAATTAATCCCTGTATCCGCTCCACGTAGTGGTGAGACAAAATTTTCAGGAAAACACACATGGTCAATGATTTTCATGTGTAACAGAATTTTAAATAATTCGCCAAACCCAAAACACCTATAAATCGCATTCATATCACACGTGGAAATTACACAACCATAACTTAACAAATAACAAATAAGTCTAGTTAACAAATTTTGCCCCACACTTTCAAACTGGATATAATTTTTCAAACACGTCTCCACATTGGGGATGAAATCATCACGTAAGCGACTCTCAAACAAAGCATAAACAAATCGCTCACTATTCTCAACACTGCACTTAGCAAATATATACAACAGAGGGTAACCTTGTGTAAACATATCCCGGACTACGTTTTCGTATTTATCTATAAAAATTTTAAACGTTTCAGGCTCTATTAAATGTAAGTTCACACGTAAGTAACTCAAATCATTCTCATCATACACAATTGAACACATATCTATCAATGGTTGAAAAAACGGCGACTCTTTCATCATTAGTACAGTCATAGTTTTCACACTAACCTCGCACCCTTCATCAAACGTAAAATAATAAAGAACCTCCTGAACATCCGTCAGATCGTACTCCACACTAGCATCAAACGGCAAAAAATCGTCGGTGGTGACCATCGGATCAGCCCCAAAATACACCATAAGATGCACAAATTGCGACTGACGTGTAACACAAGCCGAATACAAAGGCGTCCTTCCGCAGCAGTTCTGTGCATTTATATCCGCCCCCTTCTCGATGAGCACTTGCGCCACATGAATCTCGCGCGTAGCGAAGTGCAACGCACACGAACCAGCGTTGTTCCTCACGTTCAAATCAGCCCCCTTTTCGATCAAGTGCAGAGCGTAGTACTTGTGGCTGTATATAATCGCGAACATCAAGGGCGTGAATCCCTCGAAATTAGCAGCGTCGATCCGCACGTCGTCGAGGGTCAAGAGATAGTCGAAGACTTTTTTCCTACAAAGAAGCGTTTGAAACTTGCAGTGGCTAAAAGAACGTACTTTTGCTTCACGACTGCTACGTGGAGTGGCGTGTTACCCCATTGGTCCTTGATGTTGACGCTCTTTCCTGAGTCAAGGAGGGCTTGCAGGAGTGCTATGTTGTTGTCGATTACTGCGCGCAGTTGGAGCGAGGTGCTAAGCGGGTTGTGGTAGTGAAAAATGGGGAGGTCATCCTCCTACGAAATGGGGGGTTAGTTAGTGGAGACGAGATGGGGGTCGTTACCCATCGGATGCCCTCAAGTTCTAAGCTGCTGTCGGAGTCCGAGGACATCTTAAGGGGGCTACGAGTTTTGATTGTTTTGTATACATAAACTCAACACGGAAATTAAAAGTAGTGCCAACGTTACAATGACAGCACAATCGTATTACTGGTTGCCTATGATATCGTATTAACCACAGAATGTATTACCACAGTATAGATATCAGTCAGTAGAGACAGCTCGCCGTTTTTCGTGACCCGTTTTCGTGGGTGGTCGTTCGCATTATGACCGAATGAGGGCGCCCAACTGACGTCTAAAATATTTGAAATTTGGCAGTTTTGTTACAATATTTTTGCCGGTTTTGCTTGTTTAAGACTGCTTTTCCGGTAGAATTGTACAAATAGTGTAAAAATGTAATTTTCACAATAAAAGGTAAAATCTATGTCCGATGAATTTTCATACGGGATCCGTGTTGTGCGCCTTATTCCCTCCATCGTGTTTGGAATTCTTGGAAAAGATAGTAAACATAACACACTTTTTGTTTAAAAAGTCGTCGCAAACGGACAAGAACGGTGGTTATGAAATAAATAATAAAAATTTATTATATATGATTCCGTTGTTGTGGTAAAATTAAATATAAAAATAATAAGAAACAAACTACACGTAACAAAAAATTATATAAGCAGACCTTCTCTCAATAAACAATTTTTTTATTCATCATGTATATATATATATATTTTTTTTTTGACCTACACAATCTTGAGTTTTATTTTACCTGCACTTTATGTGAGCCGACAAATATGCATTTTTTTGTAATATTTTTTTTTTAGATAAAATTTTACTTTATATGATATTACGCTTACGGGTTAAGTTGTTAGGTAAAATGGGTTTGACTATATATTAACAAGACGCCTTTGCCAAGACGCACTAGAAAACTGTTTTGGATGGATTAGGAAACAAAATGGAAATTCTATTAACCTCACATCTAATCAATTTCAAATGGCTTTTAGAAAATTAATCATACAAGATTATTTTGATGAAACGAACACAGGTAATCAAAACTGCGAGCCTGATATGGAAGAAATTTCTAAGTTAAATGTAGGTCGTCGTTTTGATGAAGAAGAATCAGTCACCACGATGCAAAAGACCACCTTAAAAGATTGTGATTATCATTTTCACACAGCTGAACAAAACGCAATTAGATATATCTGTGGCTACCTAATTCGGAAATGTTTATTAGTACATAGTTGTAGTGAATGTGAAAAATATGCAAATGAACATAAAAATTTAGACAACATAAGCATATATTCACATTTCAGAGCCTACCAAACGAAGAATTGCGAGTTATTTGGTAAATTATATATGCCAAACGATAATTTCTTTTTTTTACATTTGTGAATTAGAGCAAATTTTTAGTGAAAATTTTGAAAATATAATTTTACAAACAACTACTTTGTTGAAATTTTTAAATTTATATAAGCAAGCTACATTTGTTCATCCATGCCAAAACTTTCCATACGATTATTTGCTTGCTTTGTATGCTAGTATGAGATTATTTTATGCACTAAAATTTGTAAATGCTAGCTTTAAATTTACAAATGCCAAAGGTGAAAAAATTTATAGAAAGGAAATAATTTGGCAGCATTAACTTTTTCCATTTTTGTAATTTAATTTTGATTTTATTTATTTTTTCTTAAATAAACCTCTTTTTTTTATATGTATTTATTACATTATTTTTACAATGATAATTAAACTTCAAGTATTCGGGGAAAGAATGTGCGATCTGTCAAATTGTATAAGTAATAAAATAAAAACTGTAACAAATCATCGTGTTTATAAATTAAATATCGACTTTTCTTTTTTCTTATTACGATTCACGATTATACGATTTGAGCAAACTACACACTTTGCAATAAATTGCGTACACGAATCAATTTTTGAAACTGCAAATGAAGTGATACTTTTTAAATTGGGTGGCGACATCTAGGAATAGTTTAGGCAACGACCACCCATGATGGCTTAAAATTCGAGTCAGAAAGAACAAAGGCGCCGACACGAGCTGTCTCTACTGATTGATATCTATACTGTGGTACCATGTACTAACTCACTAATATTAAGGGCGCCGTCTGGAAGCAAAATATCGGCCTAGTCAAAGTGAGAATAAAACAGGAGATGCTGCCTCCTGTTAGTGAGTTTCTAAAATATGAATAAATGCAGCACCGATCCGTAGAATTCTACTTTTTACTGTACGGAAATAAGTTTTGGTACACAAGCCCACAGTGCCTGTCTAGCCATAATAATTGCAAACAAAACCGGGGCACCTGAATTTACCCTCGACCGTTCAAAACCGGAAAGATGTGAAACTCACTGATTAATTTTCCTATTTTGGCTACAGTTAATTCTTTCCAGTTAATTATCTATTTTGTTTCCGTACTTAAATAGTTTTCAGTAAATACTTATATTTATTATATGCAAATAATTAAAGTACCTCTTTCTGTCGTGGGATCATCTGTAGATATGTGATTTATTCCTATCAAGGGTGTGTTTTTTGTCTGAATTACAGGAACATCATGTAAAGCAAAAATTGGTCGCGCTAAGGTACTATTTACGAAGGGGAGGGATTTTCCACATTTGTAGACTAAACTTGAAATAAAAGGATTAGGATTAGGATTCAGGTATAAGTAAATATTTTTATTATTTCCTACTATCTGCACTGGCCGGACATGCCCATTCATTACAATTACAATATTTTTGGCGGAAAATTTTTCTTAAACTTTCGCAAATAAATAATATTTAGGAGTTTGGTTTTGTTATTTACTTTATCGTTTGCAACAAAAGCAATAATAATAAAAATAAAAATATATTTACCAAGTAAATAACAATAAAATGTTAAAATTATTAGCCGCAATCGTTTGAACATGTTTTGTGTTGTTGTTTTTTTTAATATCGCGGCAGTGATGAACGTTAGTAAAATAATAACGTGTCCGTGAAGCCATTAGGCACATAGCAAAATGTTTTACTTTTTTCAGCGCAAATCATTAGTAAGTTTTATGCAAGTAATTCTAAGCATTCAACGGTGGTTTTTATGTAACTACTAAAATATTCATGTTAATTATTTTGGCGGCTAACTGCATGGCAGAAGGCAGTTTATTTCAAAATTTGACTTTGCTTAAACTGCTTGTTAGTATATCGTTTTGTAAGGATTTAAATAATTAATTATAAATTTTTAATAGAAGCAGCTGCTATTTTTTATGCATATTAACTTTGACTTGCACTTTTAATTAAGTTATGCTTGCGCATCGTAAACCTCATTTTTTTTTTTTTTTTGTATAGGGTGTAAATATTTTTTGTTCACTACATATTTGTCATAGTGTTTCGGAAAGATTTAATTGTAAATTTTAGGCTTGAACAACATCTTGAACGTAATTTTAAATTCTGAAAACAATTGTTACTCAATGGAGTCGAAAGCATGTACAAGGGATAATTTCAGTCCACAGACCCAGTGCTACTTCCGGTGACAAACCAAAGTTGTTAAATTTATTGGAGGTGGTTGCTTACATCTGGCTGGTAGAAATGGTAGAATCCTATGAATCTAATTGTTTGAAATGCACGTAAAATACCTTAAATTTTAGAGCTGTTTAAATTTTGTTGGTTGTCTGTATGCCCAATTTTTTGGAGAGATTAGTAATATATAATTAAAATAAGCAGCATTTACAAATATTAATATTGCATAGGTTCCGTTTGACAAATGTGTGCTGTGAAATTATACTGAATATTACAGTCTGGATAGCAAGTCGCTAAACCGATTTGTTCTGTTACTGTCCTACAGAAAATAATATGCTTTTCTACAATTCATCTCTTTTTAATCATACCTATATCGACGTAGGTTGATTTATGATTACAAAACTTTGACATAGTTTTACTTCTTTCATCTTCACAAACAACTCAATGACGTTTCAGAGTATATATAATAAAACACGTTTTACTTTTATTTTTTCATAGAGGATAAAAAATAATTAATGTAAAACAGATTATTAACCTCAGCTGCGGAGGATTGTAAATAACTTTTGATCTCTTAAATGAAATATACTTAATAATTAACATAACGTATGTCTTTTTTACTGTTTTAGTAAAAAAGACGGATGCGTTATTTTGTCACTCCTAAAAACCAGTATTCAAACGGCATCAATGAAACCGAAATGGTATTGTAGAATCGGAAATGCTGCTATCAATATTTTATTCCGATAAACCACTGATTAAAAACAGCTCCCCCTGGTGGACAAGGTCCACACTAAATTAAGTCTGTAACCAAACCAGAATCTATAAGTAAACCTGTATTCTGCTACGGCATCATAGCTCGTTTAATGGCGATTTCTCGTTTCAACAGATTCTGTCTTTTCGAGAGTTATTTACCTCAGTCGTGAATTTTTTAGTATTATAAATGATATCAAAAGAAAGCTGACACTTTTCCCCAGGGGACCTCCTATCTCAGAATGCAAATCACTTCAGGACTTCGTCAAAAAATGCATCAATGTACCGGTTAAAGTCTGGTGTAAAAGTTGGTCAACTTTATATATATTTTTTTTTGTAAAAACCGCGAACTAGATATGAATATAAATATGAAGGTCCTTTGGACTGAAGTTTGTTAATTCGAAATATATTTTTCTTAAAGCGATATATCCCCTATTTTTAAAATGCAACTCCGGAAACCACGACGATGTTTTCAATGTATTTAGTATAGGACGAAACCAGAGATATGGAGAAGGAGAATGAGCTTCGACTTCTGCGCATCGGTACACTATGGGGGCCGCCATTTTATCAGTTAACCTTAAAGTTTTGTTTACCTACGAGGTTACGACGTTGTTGAACCAGTTGTAATTTGGAGTTAAAATTATTACTTAATTTGTTTTACCGTTAGTGTACGTGTGAACGTGCTTGTTAGTGTTAAAGGACATTATTATTGACAACAAACATGTCTTGTACAGTTTCTCACTGTAAAAATTGTCAACGATTTCGTTCAGAAGGTGTATCTTTTCATCAGTAAGTTTTCTTCATTATCTTATTAAAATCGAATACGTAGATAGTTATAATTAATAACAATTGGTTATTGCAATACTATGTGATCAATATTTATTATATCTGATTTTAGGTTTCCGAAAGATCGAAAACTTTTAAAAAAGTGGCTGATTGTTGTGAAAAAAGATGACAGCTTCGAACTGACTGACTATAAGCTGGTGTGCTCAGATCATTTCACAACAACTGATTTCATTGTTGTAAATGAGTGAAAACGATTGAAATCGAACGCAATTCCCAGTGTGAATTTAGATGAAAGTCTAGAAGCTTCTTCAACTTCAATGAGTACTGTGAGTGCTACTTCAGCTGATATTTGAGAAGAGTCTCCATCGATTATACCTCAAGGTGTAAAGAGGACATTAAGGTTTGAATATTTTATTATATTGAATTTTTTACTACTGTTAATAATTATTATTTAGTGCTGCGCAGAGATACCATGGAAAAAGCAGTAGCAGTACAAGTGGAAGTAAAAGCAAGAACTCAAAAAGTAGTTCTGACAGGAGGGAAGGTGATAAGCTGGCGTTACATAAAGAAACTACATGAATTACAAAATGATGAATTCCTAAATGTTGCAAACAAGTTGAAAAAGGCACATTTGGAGTGATGGAAACATAAAATGAAAGTAAGTTGTTTTCCTGACAATATTCCTTATTGACAATAATTAAGTTCTATTATAGGTGAGTTTAGCAGCACAAACTCTTAGCAAGAGTTGCGGATGCACTTGAATTTTTAAAAGATCTTGGTATTAGTGACTTTCAAGGTTGTGAAACAACAATAGAATTCATCAGAAGGATAGATTCTTTATTTGATATTCTCAATTCCCGAAGTGTACGTGCTAAGAATTTTAAGGCACCTTTGAGAGAAAACAATGAAGAAATGTGGCGTCCATTTCTCATCGACACCAGTGAGTATCTTCTGAATTTGAAGGATGTCACTGGCGGTCCTTTGTGGTGCACGCCCCGAAAAACGTCAATTCTGGGCTTTGTTATTTCCGCTACGTCGTTCATGGGAATTTTTGATGAATTTGTTAGTAGTAAGAGGTTGAATGACTTGCTAACATAAATGTAGTCAAGATCATCTAGAAATTTTCTTCTGCTCAGTGCGGTAAGCTTTTAAAAAAACAATTGTATTACTTTTTTATGCACTGGAATTACACAAATCTGTATTTATTTTTCTGTTTTCAGATCGAGAAATGGGTGAAACAATAACCCTACTCCTCTACGATTTTGTAAAACTTAGAAGATTGCTTCTATTTACAAACATAACGAGGGAAGGAGGAAATTGTAAAGTGCTTTGCACCACCTGTCTGCTCTCTGTTAACATTGGCCCAAAGCAAAAGAGCACAAATGTTCAACAATCAGTTGACGTGTTTGTCTTGAAAAAATATGATCTCGATATTTTGACTGAAGCACTTGCAGATCATGACTATGACCGTCTAAGTTTATTGGGCTGAGTGAAGTGGCAGAAAACGTGGCATATATTGGTAGCTATGTTGTCAAAATGCTGGTGAAGACGTTTAAGTGCGCAGACTGCATTTCTTCTTGTATTGAAACAAGAAGAAGTGACTTACACTTTTACAGATTATTGGACAAAAAAAACATGGGTAAAATCAAATACTTACAATAGTTATTTTTTAAGTCTTAACAAAATTTTGATTTTAGGTGGGCTTATTAAACCTTTTGCTGGGGTTGTGAAGACTTGTTGTTACTGTTAATACGAAAAATTTTGCAACTCACCGATAAACTTCCAAGCGATGAACAATTTTTTAAAACTTTCGGCATGCCAGCATTCTTTTTCCTAATTTAGAAGACCCACGCACTCGAGACGGTGGCCATCGATGAAGGCCATTTATATATTCTTATTAAACAAATAATTAATGCCTACATGCGAAGAAGAATGTTTCATTTGAGCAAAAGACTTTCATGTCTTGCTCAAGGCACTTCTGTTAGACATGTGTACACATAATTAGTACTGTTTTCGCATCAATAAATATATTGAAGTATAATTATGTTTATTTATTCGTTTAAGGTGAAATATATTTTAGTTGTGATTTATTATTAGGTCATTGTAATTAATGATTTTAAACTTCCCGCCCAATAATGAAGCAATTGTCTAGGGATATCAAGTTCTGTTAGTGATTTGTGATTATGTTGGCAACAGTCAACTGATAAAATGGCTGCTTTCAATTTTAGACCAAGGATTTCGTCTGCGCATGGGGAAGCTCATTCTCCTTCTCCATATCTCTGGACGAAACCGAACCAGACGCGAGCCTTAAGCCATCCCCAGTAGCAAGCAATATTTTTCTAATATTTATACAAGATTGATATAATATTAAATGTTGACTAGATATTACAAATATTTATATAATATTCATTTTATATTTATAAATTTATATATATGAATTTCAACATATATTAGATATTTATGAAATGTCTTTTTATCAAGATACCGAACAACAAAAATGAAAAAAAAGTACCATGTTGGGACAACTTGTGGGTAATTTATTTCATAGGGTTTTTATTCGAGCAATATTAAAAATTAATTTGAAAAAATACCAGCTATTGTGAAATTGACAGTATTCGAAATCTTGCTTTGCACACTATTAATTGCTCATTAAAAAGTAATATTTTTTTTATTTTTGCGAACAAAAAATAACAATTTTATTCATCATTTTTATAAAACTTACTTAAATTTGCGTTTCACCTACAGATGCGCTTGCCCTATTGTGAATTGTGACTATCGGTACTGCGATAATTTCAGAATACTGTAGTAAAGTCGCGATCTTTTCTATAGAACCACTCCCTAGTGTAAATTTTCAAAATTTGTTTGGTGTAAGTGACCTTGACGGGTTTCTGGGGGAAAACATATGTGTCAAAAATTTGACAGGTTAGATGGCCCTATTGTCAATGTAGATATTTTATTTTAATAAATAGGTGAACAGAACATACAGTCTGCATGGGATACAGTGCGGCATAGCTGAGGGCAACCGAAACATTCGTGTTGTGCTAATTTCGATTGCCATGTCAACTACCGCTACCAACCGCGTTCGGCGTAAAGTACTAGATGACAGGGCTACCAACTTGACTTTTTATCGAGTGGTTCCGTAGAAATGACCGCTACTGTAGATACCGTTTTGTCAAGAAAACAGTACTAAACCTACATAACCTCACTTCTACATGCAATGCAGAAAATGCAATTTCTCATAAGAGGTTTAGGGCCGGTTGCATAAACGCAAATCAAATTTAATCTCTGATTAAGAACAATTGTAACTATGATAATAACAATCGTTACTATGGAGTTAATCAGAGATTAAATTTGATTTGCGTTTATGCAACCGGCCCTTAATATTTCTGAAGATAAGGATATTATGAATGTAGAGACAAAATGATGAATGTCCGGGCGCAACAAAAAAAAAAAAAAAAAGAAATCGAGTTAGAAATTGTGGGAGATACGCAGAAATTGGATGAATTGGTAAGCATTTATTATTATTATTATTAACTCCTAGTATTTATAAACTAGTTTCAGTCTGATAATAATGTTTATTTGCCAGGAAGAGAAAACGTAAAAAAACATGTATGCAATTTTGAAGAAATTATTAATAATGAACCAAATTGCTTTCAAGTTTTCAAGGCAAGGAAAAAATAAGCTCTCTTTCAGTGAACTCACAATTAACAAGGCTACAGTATGTAAAGTTATGTGATTTCTTAAAAATTACGAACTTTGTAAGTTAATTTAATTGTAGGTACCACACGGAAACGTCACAAAAACGCCACAACTACTGAAATTTAAAAAATGGTAGGACCTCATTAAGCGCAGACAAAAGCAAGAATGAATTCTCATGGAAAAAAACATGAGGTATGATTTTTTTATTTTAATTAATTATATCGCTTTTCAATGAATTGGTTATAGAGCAAATAATTATTAAATAAATATTTCTGTGTAACGATTGAAATGTAGCAGAACATTGTTATTTCCATTGACAATGTATTTTTATTTCATAAGTTGGCAGTGTATTTTTATGTTTAAAAAAATTTATATTGTGTTTCACATCAGATGATTTTTTAAATTTATGCTCTGGTTGCCCATGAAGCTTATGTCAATAGTTTCAGTTTCACTGCTGACAAAGTATCATGGGTAACTACAGCAAAAATAAAAAAAAATCAACTGGTACAAATTCTCAACGAATTGGTTCTAGACAAATAATTTTTAAATGTAAAAATATTGCCGCAACGTTTCAAATACACTGTTATTTCCAGTGACAATGTATTTTTGTGTTTAATAAATTTTATATTGTATTCCATACAAGTTTTTTTTTTATATCCATACCCCCTTTCATATGAAGAACATTTATTAAATGTTCTGAACTAAATAAGTATTAAACATTGAAAATAAATATATATTCAATATTTAAAACCAATATTGATTTTCTAAAAAAAATCTGTCGTTACCCATATTATTTAAATGTCAGAACTTCAATATTTATTACATATAAAATGTTACTGGGGTATTTATTAATCACCTTGTCACCGAAACCCTCATATTTTAAATAGCTACCACAATTTTCTACACTGTAGCTTTCTGTCAGTACTTTGCTATTCGTCTCAAAACAGATTGGGTTTTATAACTACAAGGGATTACATTTTGCCCTTTTTCTCAAAATGTGTAGTCTTTTCACAACGAGAAAGGTAAAACATTTTTAAAATGGTGAATTTTTGTAGGAATGTATCGCTTTTGCAATTAAGCTCCGCCTCTCAGTCTGACAACGAATGAAAAATTCATCACAATTGAAAATTGAGATCGGGGCGGGTATGGGTGGGGCCTAATCTTTGGCCTTTGGCTTTATTTTTTTCTTAATATACATAGTACTCTTTGAACAACACGATACGCAAAACATGTTTTTAATTTCTCGTAGAGAAATAATGATTTTGCAGTTAAGTTCCGCCCCCCTGGCTAACGACGGATAAAAAAAAATATCAGAAATGAGACAGGGTGGGTGGGCGGGGCTACGTTTTGCCATTTCCTCTTAATATGTGTAGACTTCTTTCGACAACAAGAAACTAAAAAAACATATTTAAAATTATAAATTTTTGTAGTAGGGGAAAAGTGCCTAAAATGATCCCCTCAGGTCAAATGATCCCCATCAATTGTAAGAAAATTTGTGGTTCCATCTACCAAACATAACTGTCATTTGATTAAGCGCTCTGTAATTAGTACCTTCTGAAAGTTTGATGGCGTTCTGTGTATTCTGCACAGTTTTGTGCCAAAATATGTAAAATAAGCACCTCTGATCTAAGGTAAGATATATTTTAAAAGTCCATTACTTCCATTTGAAAGGTCTTATAGCGGTGGTAGTTGTTTTGACAGAATTAGATACATTTCAGTCGTAGGTTAGTTATGATCTTTTTACCGCATGTAAAAATTGAAGGTTAGTTTACAATTTTTGAATGCGGATATGCTACCTAAGGCGAAATGATCCCTTTTTCTTGAGGCAAAATGATCCCGGATCATTGGGCGGGGCTAGTACCTGCTAAGATAAGACTGATTTTTGCAAATCATATACCCTCTAAGAAAAGAGAGGGTGGGTGGGCGGGGCTAGTACCTGCTAAGATAAGACTGATTTTTGCAGATAACATATCCTGTAACCCCGCCCACCTACTCTTTATTTTCTTTGAGGGAATACCATTTGCCAATATCAGTTTTATCTTAGCAAGTACTAACCCCACCCACCCGCCCGTTATTTTCTTAGAATGTATGTTATTTGCCAATATCAGCCTTATCTTGCCAAGCACTAGCTCGGCCCATCCGCCCTTTATCTTGTTAGAGGGCTAGTACCTAATAAGATAAGACTGATTTTCGCAAATGACATATCCTTCAAGAAAAGAGAGGGTAGGTGGGCGGGGCTACTACCTGCTAAGATAAGACTGATTTTTGCAGATGACATATCCTCTAACCCCGCCCACCCACCCTTTAGTTTCTTCGAGGGAATACCATTTGCCAATACCAGTTTTATCTTAGCAGTTACTAGCCCCACCCACCTACTACCTGTAAAATAAAACTGATTTTCGCAAATGAAATACCCTCTAAGAGAGGAGAGGGAAGGTGGGTGGAGCTAGTACCTCTTAAGACGGGGAAATTTAAATAATTTAAAAGAATTTTAGAGATTTTCGTGTTCTATTTTTGGGAAATTCTCAGTCTTAAGAGGTACTAATCCCAGTCACCCGCCGTCACTTTTCTTAAAGGGTATCTCATTTGCCAAAATCAGTTTTATATTAGCAAGTATTAGCCCCACCCACCCACCCCTCTTTTCTTAGAGGGTATATCATTTGCCAAATTCAGTTTTATCTTAGCAGTTAGTAGACCCGCCCACCCGCCCTCTCTTTTCTTAAGGGCTATATCATTTGCCAAATTCAGTCTTATCTTAGCACTTACTAACCTCACCCACCCACCCTCTTTTTTCTTAGAGGGTATATCATTTGCCAAATTCAGTCTTATCCTAGCAGTTACTAGCCCCACCCACCCACCCTCTCTTTTCTTAGAGGGTATATCATTTGCCAAATTCAGTTTTATCTTAGCAGGTAGTAGGCCCGCCCACCCGCCCTCTCTTTTCTTGGAGGGTATCCCATTTGGCAAAATTAGTCTTATCTTAGCACGTACTGATGATTAAAGTATTGTCTCAAACTCTTCCAGAAATTATACACCCCGTATTTTCGGTGCTTTTCAAACTTTTTTTGTTTATTTTTTTTTAAGAATTTATTTTTTTGTTAATTTTTGAAATAAAATATTTATCAGTTATGTCATAATTTGATTTTTCTTGTTGATGCTGCCCCCTTATGGTCAAAATTCAAAGGGATCATTATGCCCATGCCGAGGGATCATTTTACCTATGGGGATGCCTAAAATGATCCTTTTGTAAGGTCCTGGAAAAACGTTAATAACTTTTTTTATAATTATCGAATCACCAATTGGCTTATACTGTTACCTAGATAAATCAATGTTCTTACAAATAATGCTACAGTTTTACATGAATAATAATAATTTGTATTTTTTAAAGAATTTCTCCCTTAGGGGGATCATTTTAGGCACCTTTCCCCTAATCAATTTAAATCCGCTGCAACTAAAACGGGAACTACACCGAACTCTCGATTTAATTGGCACGTTTACAAAAAACTATTTAAAAATAATAATTTGCAATTCTGCGTTAATTTATTATTAGTAAATATTTCATATGACAGGCGAAAATTGTTGGCCACACTGATCAAACCTAACCTCAAAAAAAAATCCGTGCCAAACTCTAAAAGTTACAAATTCACCCCCCAACAACGTAAATCCAACAAGGCAAGAATTTCTAATCACAGCCCCTTTGTTCCAGAAACATAATCAAAATGGAGATGGACGCCCCCACCAAAATGCAATTTCTGCACTTCGACTGTGCCAAATCCTTCCCCGACCTGTACCTCTGCGACAAATGC
Organism: Zophobas atratus; assembly: GCA_022388445.1. Lineage (NCBI taxonomy): Eukaryota > Metazoa > Arthropoda > Insecta > Coleoptera > Tenebrionidae > Zophobas > Zophobas atratus. The sequence continues at coordinate 5,351,691 of CM039448.1, forward strand.
ATCTTCAAAACCGACCTCCTTATATCTCTGTGGAACCACATTAGATACATGCACTCGAAGCAACCCCTTCAACCCAACACCATCACGAAACGCCCATGCAAAAAGTGCCCCTACTCCACCCACTCGGCGCTCCACTTCCTCAACCACCGCCTCTTCCGGTGCCCCCGCAAGCGCAAAAAGTGGTTCTTGTGCGACCACTGCCCCTTCAAAACCCAGATCAAATTCTCCCACAACGCCCACATCAAACGGCACCTCTCAAAGTCCAAAAACCGCCTCCCTACGAATAACGAAAGCTACAACTGGTTCCAGTGCTCGCAGTGCAGCTACAAGTCGCTGTTCAAAGAAGCCGTCAAGCAGCACGCAGTCAACAAGCACACGGCCCCCGAAGACGTCAAGTGGTTTCATTGTGAGCAGTGCGCGTTCAAGTCCAAGAGCAAGTACTACTTGGCGACGCACGTGAATATGAACCACGCCAATCCGGAGAACCAGAAGTGGTACTTGTGTCCGCACTGCGAGTTTAAGAGTCTCGTGAAGTATTATTTGAAGACGCACATTTTGAATAAGCACGATAATTCGGAGAAGGCGTTCAAGTTTAAGTGCGATCGGTGCGAGTATAAGACGAAGCGGCGCACGCATTTGGAGAGCCACAAGTTGGCGCATCATACGGATGAGAAGGATATTAAGTGGTTTGAGTGTGAATTTTGTAGTTTTAAGACGAAGAGGAAAGAGTTGTTGGGGCGGCATGTGACGGTGAGGCATGTACCGGATGAGGAAATCGAGTGGTTTTATTGCTCGTATTGTGATTATAAGGCGAAAGTGAAGAAGAACTTGAGGATGCATCTGGATATGAGGCATGTGGATTTGGCTGTGTGAGGAAATAAATGAGGTTAGGGTGTGTCGTGGTATTGTTTAGGAGTGCTATAATGTATTAATTGCAACGAAGGTGATGTTTTATTAAGAAAACAAATACACAATTTCACGTTTTTGGTCCTTTCATATAAAAAATATAAATTTTGTAACATTAGGTACTTAACGATTATATATGGGTTTTTCGTATCGTAGTATTGCCTTCAAGTCATTATATACAGGTAAGTGATTGAGTAGAGTCTGAAACTGCATAGTATTTTTAATACCATAGTGTTTGATCAGGTTTTCGCGAGCGCACTCTCTGCTCAGTTCAAGCAATGAAGGCACATTTGGTATATTTTTTGTTAGTTCTAGAAATTTACAACATTTTACAAGTTTTGGGTGAGTAAAGAATTTGATCAAATTTTCAAAACACTCTAAAGTAAATGTCGCAGGCGACATTTTGTTAATAATTTTAAATTTCAACCTAAAATCATAAATCAAACGTGGTATTAGAAAGTCTCCTAGTTCGGTGATAATATTACATGGTTGTAGGCCGTAATATCTGTTATGACACGTACTATCATCGATCTGCATGTGTAACAGAATTTTAAATAATTCGCCAAACCCAAAACACCTGTAAATGGCATTCATGTCACACCTGGTAACTACACTACCATAACTTAACAAATAACAAATTATTTTAGTTAAAAAATTTTCCCCCATGATTTCAAACGGGATATAATTTTTGAAACAAGTTTCCATACTAGGGATGAAATCACGTAAGCTACTCTCAAACAAAACATAAATAAATCGCTCACTCTTCTCAACACTGCAGTTAGGAAATATATACATCAGAGGGGAACTTGTTGTAAACATATCCCACACAACATTTTCGTATTTATCTAGAAAAATTTTAAACGTTTCTGGCTCAATTAAATGTAAGTTAAAAACTAAGTAGTGTACATCACTGTAATCATACACAATTGAACACATATCTATCAATGGTTGAAAAAACGGCGACCCTTTTATCATTAGTACAGTCATAGCTTTCAAACTAACCTCGCACTCTTCATCAAACGTAGAATAATAAAGAACCTCCTGAACATCAGTCAGATCGTACTCCACACTAGCATCAAACGGGAAAGAATCGTCGCTGGTGAGCCTCGGATCAGCCCCAAAACACACCATAAGATGCACAAATTCTGAGTGACCTGTCACGCAAGCAGAATATAAAGGCGTCTTTCCGCGGCAGTCCTGTGCATTTATATCCGCCCCCTTCTCGATGAGCACTTGCGCCACATAAATATTGTCCGAAGCGAAGTGCAACGCACACGCACCAAGCTTGTTCCTCACGTTCAAATCAGCCCCTTTTTCGATTAAATTCAGAGCGTAGTGACTGTCGTTGTGTACAACTGCGAGCATCAAGGGCGTGAATCCCTCGAAATTACGAGCGTCGATCCTCACGTCACCGCGTGTCAAAAGATAGTCAAAGACTTCTTTCCTGCAAAGAAGCGTTTGAAACTAGCGGAGTTAAAAAAAAAACGTACTTTTGGTCCTGGACTGCCACGTGGAGTGGCGTGTTGCCGCGGTCGTCGATGATGTTGATGCTCTCTCCTGAGTTTATAAGGGATTCCAGGAGTGCTACGTTGTCTTCGATGACTGCGCGTTGCCGGAAAATGGGGCTGAGGGCATTCTACGAAATGAGGGGGTCAGTTTGTGGAAAAAAGGCGGTGGTAGTTACCCGTTGGAAGTTGTGAAGTCTCGGCTCCATCTTGACTCGACCACGAGGTTTGATTGTTTGGAAAAGAATAAACATACCACAGAAACATACCAGAGAACATAAACATACCCTTAACATAGAAACAGTGTTGCCAGGGTTAAATAATAAAACTCCGGTGCAGCAAAAAACCACGTGGGGAGGGGGGGTAGGGAAATTTCCAAAATAATTTTTTTTTCATCAATACAATATAAAGTGCCAAAATGCACAAAAAGCCTTCGCATTCAAGAAGACCAATTCCGCCACATTTTCATGTTTTTTGCCTCTACGGCGCACTGCTACGTCTGGCAACACTGCACAAAGTTTAAAAGTAGTGCCAACGTTGCAACGACATAACGACATTACTGGTTGCCTATAACAGTGTACTAAACTCTAAAGATAATGAGGCCCACTAATAACACTAGTTTCCAAATTTAAACTTTTTTTCATATCCAAAAATAAAAAAAATATTTTTTACTTCTAAATGACTTACTGATAACAAATCCAAAAACATATAATGGACAGTACTGTCGATAAAAGAAACGCTAGTGTTAATCATTTTTAATTTTCACTCATAACGTTTATAATATATACTGGGTGTGGCTTTTATTTGATACAACCCCTGTAACTTCTTTATTCTTAAAGATAAACCTGTATTTCTTTGAGCTAATTTGTAGCATTTTAAAAGATCTTTGTGAGGCCAACCTCACATTTTTATTATCACTTCCCGTAGAAAAATCAAAAGGAACCAATTATTCTAAAATCGATACTTGAAAAATTTTAAATAAAACATTGATGACAATCTAGTAGCTTGAAAAATTGACATTCATGTTATTTATTTACATAAATGGTCTTTTAAAATTATACAAATTTGCTCAAACAACTATATGTTCATATGTATTTAAAAATAAAAAAGTTATGGGTTGTATAAAAGAAAAGAAATACGGGGTATGTTTATATAAATATCTCAAAAACCTGACGTGATGGATTTTTCTGCTTTCAGATTTGAATTTCCCGAACCCAAATCCTTTAGATTCAACTATTCTTGTCTTTGGATATAAAACCTTGTAAACTAGTGTAATAATAAGCCATTTAATCACCTGTTCACCGAAACCCTCATATTTTAAATAGCTGCCATTTTGTCAGTACTTAAGCATTTCTCGACGTTTAAATCAACTAGATTTATTGCTATTCGTCTCAAAAACAGATTAGGTATTATAACTATAAAAAAACAAGTATCGATTTTGTAGTTAAGCTCCGCCCTTCGGTCTGACAACGAATGAAAAATTCATCACAATTGAGCTTGGGATGGATATGGGTGGGGCTTAATTTTTGGCTTGTTTTTTTCTTATTATACATAGTATAGTGAAAAGAAGTCTACACATATTAAAACAAAAAGGCAAAATGTAAGCCCCCCACCCGCCCTATCTCAATTGTGATGATTTTTTTTAATCCTAATACATAGTATGCTTTGAACAACACGATACTCAAAAACATATTTTTAATTTTTCGTGAAAAAATAAGGATTTTGCAATTAAGCTCCACCTTCTTGACTCACGACGAATAAAAAAAATCATCAGATTTGCGATAGGGCGGGTGGGTGGGGCTTATATTTTGCCTTTTTTTTTCTTAATATACATAGCCATCTTTTTACAACAAGAAACATAAAACAGTGTTCAAATGGCAAGGATTGCAAAATCGATATTTCCTTTTACAAATTTTTCATTTTAAACATGTCTTAAGTTTCATGTTGTGGATAAAAGTCTACACATATTGAAACAAAAAGGCAAAATATAAACCCCGCCCACCCGCCCTGTCGCAATTGTGATGATTTTTTTATTCGCCGTTAACCAAAAGGGCGGCGCTTAACTGCAAAATACTTATTTCTTTACAAAAAATTAAAAACTTGGTGTTTTATTGGGTTTAATTGGTTTTTGAATCGAAAGGGGTGCTGTCAATTTGAAGTTGACAGCAGGGATTGACACTTGAGCAAATTTTTGTGTCGGCAAATTTGAATTATTGGCAACAATGTTAACATGTCAGAACACGATTAACTTGCTGCCCTATAGCCCCTAGAAAACACATAATATCACAGTATACCATGGTATTCTGTGATAGTATCGTCACCGTGGAGCAAACCTGGCGGAAACTTAACAAAAACAAAAATTATAAACACCATTTGACAGACTGCGAAATTTAAAATGGTTTTATGTTGGATTTAAAGTTTGTAGTTTATATACAAAATATGGAGTTTTAATTTGAATAAAATATAAAATTTAATCAATACAGTCTTATTTAATAATTATTAGTTATATTAATTGACAATTAATTGACTTTAAACAAAAAGACCACGTCAAGGCCACGTGACAACAACTCTCTGCTGACACAAATTGGTTCCAAACCAGGGGAATTTTTTGCGTTACCAACTGCATTTGCTCCATTCGTACAATGGATGACGGTACCATGGTAGAAGGAGACATGGTATAGGCATCCGATGTACCAATTTAAAAATGGTCTGCGCATCCATTTGTGACGTTAGGTGGCATCAACGACCTTGTGACTCTTGTGAGTTTCGCTAGGGAAGTCTAGGGAATTTCAGCTTGAGTTGTCAGTGCTCTGTCCAATACGTCAATTAGTTATCGGATAACGAATTGTATTTTAAATTTCGCGCTAATTTCACCCCACTTGACGTCACACCCGATGCGTATGCCTATACCATGCCTCCTTCTACCATGGACGGTACTATGTATTTCTAGGGGCTATAATTTTGCCAATCAGGTTTGACATCATAAAATATTAAACATGCTGCCAGCCTGACAAAAAATCACGATCACAAGTGGTCTCTCGGTATTTTAAGTTGTTAAAGCAAATTTTTTGTGTTGGGAACTATGAATTATTGGCAGCAATGTTAACATGAGTTTACAGTTGTCAACTTTGACAGGAGCGCGCGTAACGGGTCAAAAGTGGGATTTATAAACTTGATGTTGACGTTGAAGTTCCAGTTGCAGTTGCTGTGTTGCCGTTCCCGCTCTCGTTGCTTTTACAAGAGGTGAAAATTGTCATTTATAAACTCCGTTACCAAGTTGTCGTTGATAGTAACTTTGATGTTCAACTTTTGCCGTATTTCAAGTGGTTGTGGAAGAAAAGCGGAGGATTTAAGTTGATTACTATAAAAATTTACCATTTTAGGCATGTTTTAGGTTTCTTGTTGTCGAAATAAGTCTACACATATTAAGAAAAGAAGGCAAAATAAAAGCCCCGCCCACCCACCCTATCTCAATTGTGATGATTCTTTTTTTATTCGTCGTGAGCCAAGAAGGCGGAGCCTAATTGCAAAATCCATATTTCCTTGTAAACATTTACCATTTTAAATGTGTTTCAAGTTTATGAGAAAAAAAAAATCATCACAAACGAGACGGGGTGGGTGGGCGGGGTTTATATGTTTCCTTTTTTTTAATACACATAGTATTCTTTGAACAACACAACACTCAAAAACATGTTGTTAATTTTTTGTAAAGAAATAAGTATTTTGCAGTTAAGCTCCGCCCCCTTGATTCACGGCGAATAAAAAAAATCATCACAATTGAGATAGGGCGGGTGGGCGGGCTTACTTTTTGACCTTTTGTTTTGTTTTGTGTAGACTACTTTTCACAACATGAAACTTAAAACATGTTTAAAGTGGAAAATTTTGTGTACCCTTTTAAGTTTCTTGTTGTATAAAAATGACTATGTATGATAAGAAAAAAATTGGTCTAAAGAGTTTAGTCAGTACTTCCCTCGCTGTCGGAAACGTGACGACTGCATGTCTGTTATGTTTTTTTTTCGCAGTAGATTTCATTTTTTTTTTTGAGTCACCCGTTATATGCAAATTCAAAAAATATGAATGGAATGATAAATCACAAGAAAAGACTCATCATATTTTGTACATTTTAGATAGGATTTATTCGGCAAAATTTTGTGGTGACGTCATAAATTTTTTAGGGGGGGATGAGCAAATACATTTTGATCAAAAACTTACCATGCTTATGATAACTTTAAAACACCTTCAAGATTTCAAAGCATTCGGTTTTGTAGTTCCTGAGTAAATCAGTAAAATAAATTTACCCATTCATTAATTTTTTTGAGTCACTCTGTATATACAAATCCAAAAAATATGAATGGAGTGATATATCACAAGCACAGACACATCATATTTTGTACATCTTACATAGGATTTATTTGGCAAACTTTTGAGCTGACGTCATCAATTTTTTGGAGGGGATAACCAAATATATTTTGAGTAAAGATTTATGATGCTCTTTATAGCCTTAAAACATCTGCAACATTTTAAAACATTCGGATTAGCAGATTCAAAATTAAATTGCAAAATGTTGTTTTATAAGTTTTGATTTTTTTTCCAAAAATCTGAACGTTTCGGGTAAAAACTCAATTCGGAGTCGTAAACTATATGTTTAGGACTATATTATTTTATACAATTTAAAACCCATTTACTATGTACAATTTTGAAGTGACGTCATCACATTTGTGGTGGGGATGATTAGACAAATTTTGGTTGGCGTTTTACCATCTACATGATATTCCTAATATAAGTACAAAATTTCACAACAATCGTGCAGTACTTTCGGAGATTATGTCTAATAAAAATCCGGGACGGCAGACAGACGGACAGACGGACGGACGGACGGACAGACGGAAATGGGAGACCTATTTCTTCGTCTTCTAGGGGTCATGAAAGATCGAGAAAACGTAAAAGTAGAGAGTCGGCCGACGGACTCGATTACAATACTTCCTTTGCTTACACTCGGGAAGTAAAAAGCTAAAATATAAGCCCCGCCCACCCACCCTATTCCAATTCTGATAATTTTTTTTATTCGTCGTGAGCCAAGAAGGCGGAGCTTAACTACAAAATCCTTATTTCTTTACAAAAAAAGGCAAAATATTTTGGAAAATCACCCTTAGTGACACTGGAGTTCGCAAGCGCCAAATTTAAATAATCGATGCCAATAAAAACCTTATGAATTCATCATAATTGTAATTCGTGTGACCTGAATTAAAGTGAAGGAAACATTAATAAGCAGCTTGTAAAATTCTGGTAAATCTAGTGTCAATTTTATTCCTAGTCAGAAACACACACTGCTGCCAACATAAATCGGGGAGTCCTTTCAACATATTGTGCTTCAACGTCAACAGCAAGTTTATAAATCCCACTTAAAGGTAATTTTAAATTGAATGAAGCTGATTTCGTTAATATTTGCAGATGGTTTTCTTTATTCAGATAGAACAATTCCTTTCATACATTCTAAACATTTTTACATTGTATTCAAACATTGGGTATTTTTACCTCGCTTACGTGGTACCAACCCACTTTCGTTACAACCAAATTTAAAAAATCGCACTTGCACGTCATATTAAATACCATATATTTAAAACGCTTGCACAACATAAATAAATTAACGAAACTCAAAACAAATCCCAAACACCATTAAAAGCGCCAACTCCGCCCCCTTCAAATGTGGGTGCCTATTTAAACCTGTACAACTCCCTCTCATACGTAAGTATTTTTTTATACACTTCATTGATCGGCATCCGCTTAAGCAAACGATAGAAGTCTCTAGTCCTCTTAATCTCGAACGTATCGATAATATGTTTCCTACAAACCTCCCTCGACAACTCAATCAAACTAGGAACCGAAGGCAACTTGTCCAACTTGCGTCTGAACCCCGGCGTCGTCCCAAACCAATTCCTTACCTTCGGGGTGGCGAAAAACTTCAGTGCCTCCCTGTACGCCTTACACGGTCGCCCGACCATAACCATAAACGTATCAATAGTGAGATTTATATCGTGAATTAAGTACGGCATGACCGCTTTCGGACGCTCGAACGTGACAACAACGTCCAAATCTAACAAAAATCTGAGAATTTCGCAAAAACCGCAAGTCTGGTAAACCATGACAATGTGAACGAGTTCACAAGGTAACCCATGACTGAACAAAAAGTACACCATTTGTTTCAAGATCGGCATCGACAGGCGCTTTTCTTTGTAGAGATTCACGAGAAAGTTGACGATGTAGGTGAAGCTTGACGAGCCTTTGACGAAGTTAAAAGTAGGCCGGAACGCGAAGAGCATGGTCATGAATTCCATTAGTTTGACGACTCCGACGTCCACGTTTTCGCCCATTGTGAGTCTGTGGTGGAGATCTGGGGGGCTGAGGAGCATCTCTCGAACGACGTACCCAAACCTTGCCGTGAACATCCTGAAATATTCGGGTTTGATATAGATGGCGTTTCGACACAAATCCATTAAATCGTGTCTCGAGTACTTCACGTGGTTGATTTTGCGCAAAATTTGGGGGAATAGAGGGGAGCCGATTTTCATAGCGACTGCGACGGTGCTGAGATTGACGCTAGTTTTTTTACGTTCGAAAGTGTAGTTGAAGAGGACTTCGTGGCATTCTAGGTGTGACTGGGGGATGTCTTCACAGTTCATTGATTGTTGCATGGAGGCTGTGAGTGGTAGCACTCCGTACACGTCGGTTATGCTAGCCGCAGCCCCGTAATACAACAACATGTAGACACTATCCACTGTACCGTACTGACAAGCATGGTACAACGCAGTCTTTCCTAGTAAATTCTGGCAGTTTAAATCAGCCCCGTTGTCGAGCAAAACTTCAACTATTCTCGGGACGTATCGTGCTGCAGCTGCATGTAGTGGACTACAACACGACTCGTCAGCTAAATTAACATCAGCCCCTCTTTTAATCAATCGTTTGAGAACCTCCTCGTTGTCATTAACCACAGCTAAGTGCATACAAGTCTGTCCATAACGATTTAAAGCGTTAATATTTAAAGTCTCCATAGACATCAAGTAGTCGAACACGTCCATTCTACAAACAACAAAAGTGGGGTTAGAACCGAACAACTACTCCAGCGCCTACTTATTAAAAATAACAGAAAGATGAAGCGGACTATTCCCATGTCTGTCGGCCACTCGCAACTTCTTGTGCTCGTCAATGTGCCGCTTTAGCGAGATTAGGTCGCTATTTGCTACGATCGAAACCAATTCTGACCATGTCGACAAGTCGTTGTATTCGAAGAAAGGCATTAAGCTGACCTACAAGGGGCTCGTTAAGAGGGCGAAGCTCCAGTTGGGGACTTACCAGAGCGCAGTTGCATTTGTCGTGCCGTGTTATGGGTATAAATTTTCGGCAGATGTACAGTTCGTGAGACATTTTCTGGTATTTGAGATACAGGGTGACGGCTGTGCTTGAACATAAAGGACAAAAAAAGGGGGTTGGAGAGAGGTTTCACGCTACTGAAAACTGCAAACTTCAGTAATAATTCGCAAGTTTATATTGTTAAACTCGTGGAAGGTTAGGTGATTGAAATGTCAACTTGCAGTGGTGCCAATCGACAATATGCGTCAATGACCTTAGGCGTTTTTTAGTGGGTGGAAAATCAATTCAGACGTCGTCCAAATAATAACAAGTTGTATATTTATTAAATACATGTTTTACTAACCAGTTACAGCTTTACAGATTTAATTAATGTTGCTTCGTGGTACTTTTTAAGCGTAATATTGGCAGCACTGACCTACTGAGCACATCAGTACTTACTTAGTGCACTTAAGTCACCAAAACGAGCAACAATGACACCTCTTCGCCAACAACTTATTTTAAAACTAGAAAAGTTGGACAAAAACGATCTGATTGATCTGCTGTTATTACCGAAAAGTGGCCATAAATGTGAACATTTTCGCTCCCTCAAAAGTGAAATTGATGCTTTAAATAGCAATGCGGTAATAAGCGATAACACCTTATCAGCCGTGTTATCGCGAAATGCACAAAATCAAGATTGTGACAGATGCATTGAAGCAAAACGCATAAAATTAGAAGAAACCCTACATTTGCGAAATGATAAATATAACGTAAGTTTCATATTTGATTTGTTTATCAAGTGCGGTATTTGAAGGTCAAGATTATTTTTGCATCGGTGCATTAATTGAGTCGTGTTTTGCGCAGAAAACCGACTCTTTGGATACCATCGTGGGCGTGTACATGGCATATTCCATCTTCCATGGGTACTTGAACCTGGTGATTCCCAGAACGGGCACCACAGAGCCGCATCTACAAGAACTAATGCAAGACTATGAAGCCACGAACGGTGTTAAATTTGCGTGTTACAAGCTATTTCTACTAATACCAAAGTCAACGTACTGCCCCACGACACTAGAAGAGGCGTCAAAGCGCATCACAAAGTGTGACGTAAGTGTTTAGTAGGTCCACCAACACTGCAATTAATTGTAACATGAATTTTTAAATCAGCCCCTGCCGGAGAAACTTATAACTCGAGCCGGAGTCCAAGACAGAAGTTACAAAAACTCGGTCTACAAAATTTTGAACTGGGAGACGGAAAAGTCGACGTACGTCGTAGCTGAGTATGCCACCCCCGTGAAAACCTACAAGGACGTACTGACTTATAATTACGGAGAGGACTCAGGTTTGGTCTGTCTTGGAAAATATACTTTCTGAAGTTAGTTTTTAGATGCTTATAAAAAAAACAAAGACAAAGTAGTGTTGAAGTTTAATCTGGGGCTACAAAAAATATTGCAGGAGCATGAGAACTGCACCAATTACTGCGAATTGGTGTATTATGATGGTAAGTCATGAAACTATCCACTGTTATAAGTTTTTTTAAAAAACATATACTGATGTAGACAAAAATGAAAATGGAAGTTTGAAAGATTTGGCTGACGTTTTAACCGAACGAATCGAAGCACTGAAAATGGAGACACAGAAAATTACCCAGATTGACTTCCACCTTTGTGTTATTTTTGTTTTAATAAAATTCTATCACTGAGTTTTGTATTGTGGCGCCAAGTGCACCGGTCGCTTCAGCAATCTGCATTATCGACCCTGCTTGTTTACAATTTTGAACCCTACTCTATTGTCTTTTCATGCCCCCTCTTTTTGTGTACTCCAAGAACACAAACACACAATCTTTTCAACGCGGTTTTAATTATTTAATTTCGAAGTTAACGACAAAACCATCAACACTGCCACCATAACCTCACTTATCAAACAAGGTGAGCAACTTTCAATCCAAAATTTCGTCGTTACAATTTTTTGCAGCATGGAGTTAGAAGACACCATGGCCTCTTTAAGACTGAACGACTCCCTAAAAAGCCCGGAGTCCGACAAAGCCCCCCCACAAGTCGAAAAATCCGACGAAGAGCCCCGTCGATCCACTCGCTTCAAATCCGTAAAAACTACACAGAGAAGCGGCGAGTGTACACAAACCGACAAACTCAAAGACGACACGGTACATATCAAAACCTACTACCTCGATAAAAGTATTAAAAGACTGAGCCCCCCGTTAGAGACGATATATGAAGACAACAACGACGAGAAGTGCCTGCGGTCGTTTTTAAGAACACTTAGTAATAGTTGCAAGAATACGAAGAAAAGAAAAATGAAAGAGAAAGGTGTGTCGGCGCAGCAACGCAAAATGAACAAGGACAAGCTTTCAATGGCGTTTTTGTTGGAAAAGCTTGATAAAATCGACAAGTGATTTAGGTTATTTATTAGAATAAGTTTTCTACAAATATACGTTTTCTATGAAGTTAGGTTTTCACGAAACAACTTTCAGAGGTACTATCACAGCCTTCATATTCCTTCAAGTTTGCAGACAGTTCTGGGGTTTGTACACAAGCGCACCTGTAATCCTGGCCCGGTTGGTATAGTTGTCGCGGGACCCCAACCCAGTCTCGCGTGACGCCCCCACTTTTATTGCTGCACCAAACGCGCGTTCCTGTGTCAGCCCCCCATTCCACGTTACACGGAGGGTACTTGATTTTTTCCAAATCTTGGTTGTTTTTAGCCAGTTCTGCCACCTCTATCAACTTTTTACTTGTCTTCCATATCCAGTGAGTTCGCCGTTTTTGTCGTAATAACTCCCGATTAATTTACCCACTCTTTTGTATTCTTTACCATAAAAACCCGACCCAGTGGTTGAGCGACCGCAGCTCTTCTTGAGACAAATCAGAAACTCGATCATCGACGTCGTTGTCACCGAATTTGCCGTAATGAAGCTCCGAGAAGCTCTTTACCTACGAAAAAATTGTAAGCTTTGCCCGGCCCGTAATGCTTGGAACCTTTCGAAACGTCGAAAATTTTACCCAAAACTGCCAAATACAGCTCGGGTTTGTCGTTCCCGTTGTAGAGTTGGAGTTCCTCGGGAGTGAACAGTCTGGAATTTTTGGGGTTAGGTTTTTGTGGCGCGAATTTAGCCAAAAAGGGTACAAATGGGGGGTAGTAGAAGGCAAGGAGGGCGAAAAAAATAGATACGAGGGCGATTTTGACAAACATTGGGCTGTTTACGTAAACAAAAACAAAGATAGGTTATGTTTGGGTACAAATTGTCTACCAATTGACATTTAGAGTGTCGCAGTGGAACTACTCCCAAAAACTTAGTTTGTCGACGCACCTAAAATGATGTCAAAATTAACTCATTTACATTGTATATTATTAAACAAAACAAAGAAGTACCATATATAAATTCAATTTTATGTAACGAATTTTAAATTCAATAGTAGTACAAACAACCCCGTGACATAACCTTAAAATATCTTTTCCCTGACACCGCTTGAAAATGGTCGAATTACAGCTTCGCTTTGCCCCCTTGAGCGGCCAATTTATTCAAAACGGTGTGCGCCTCTTCGTAGTAGGGACTACACTCCTTCCGAACGCGTTCCAGCCAGGCCTTCAGCACTGGTCGCCCTTCAGTGGGGTCATATCCAGCAGCCCCTAAAAGACTCTCAAAGATTGAAATTATCACAATGGTGTTAATTACGCGGCTGCTCGATTTCACAAGCTGCGAAAATATCAGCTACTGAAATCCTGTTTCCGTTATGTATGGACCATTAGCCAACCAAATTGTCTCAACGGTGTGCAAACAACTGTCCATGTTGTCTTCGTACTTTTGCAGTTGGTCGGGGTCCGTGGGTTTGCCAGTAAGAATGGGAATTAGCCACTAGAAACGAAATAAAGTCCCAAAATTGGTTTTCGTTACACAACGTACTTTTTTTTGGAAGTACATGGCACAAAAGGCTCGAGTGTTGTGTGCTGCCATTCCAAGTACTCGTCAACTTGGGCCTGCTCTGTAGGTTTTTGGGGTACCAGTTGTTGTCTAGACTGTGTTTGGTGGAGACATAGCGAACAATGGCCACACTTTCTGCAAGTCTGAATTGACCGTCATGAATGAAAGGCACTCGTTGGAAGCGGTTAAAGTCCTTTTGAAATTCCTCTGTCAAATGTACACCTACAAAAACCTGTCGTATGCTTGTTTTTTCGCTTTTTTCATTGTTTGTTTACCTTTGCGCAAGGCCACTTGACACGCTTCGAACGGGATTTTGTTATTTTCAGAAAAATGTACAAAGCCCTGGAGGGCTGGGACAAGAAATCAAAGTACAGCTTGAGAGTCATTGTAGCTTACACAATCTGATTCAAAGTCGTTTGAGGTAAACAAGTGGGGTTCAAAGGTCAATCTAAATTTATAAAAAAAGATAATCCACGTTAACAACTAGAAAAAATCTTGTCGAAGTCCAATATCACCGTCCTCGATTATTTATTTGTTGTGAATTTACAATATTTACACTTTCTTGGTTGACAGATGTCTAACACCATAACCTAATTTTTAGAATCAAGTATTTAATCTTTTAATGGTTCTGGTAAATAGCGTTATCAAAAGATACAAAATTTGACCAATTACGAGTCCGGCGAGTTGTCGCTTCGATGAAAAAGCAAACAGAGTGTGATTATATTTTCTAGAACGCAAACAGGAGGGTTTCAAGTGGCTGTGATTTTTTGTGTTGTGATAAAAACTCGTAAGTAGATAAATAGTGATAAGATAAGGAATTTAATAAGATAAGGCACTCCAGGCATGAGTTGGGATTTTCAGCTACTAAGAATTTGCACCACCAAGCCAAAAACAAAAATTCGGAACTGTATCTGGAAATCTGCTGATAAGAGATGGCGCAGATAAAGGTGATAACACGAGTTGTATTTCTTCGAAATTAGGAAACTGGATGCTTTTTTGAAAATTGGAACTTAAGGCGCCAAATTTCAAATGTCAATTTTTATAACCTAAAATGGAAATCGAGTTTCATTATTTAACACCGCTGATTGCAGACTGAAGACTCCCGCAAACTACAACGATTACGAGCGGGTCGAAAATTTTTTGATTTGCGACAGGCATGAAATGGGCCGTATGGTTGGCAACATTGTGTGAAAATGACGTAACAGAACCTTCGCCCTCTGTTCATACAAGATTATCAGAGTATACAGTTGTGTACAGGCTTTAATATACCTCGCTCCATATGGTTACCACCTGGTGGATGTTGAACGTACTCGAAAAATGCATTTCTGCATCGTTTTTTGATTTGAGTTGGCGCTAAAATCAACTTTGGTTTGTTGCAGCCTTGGCGGTCAAGGTCTTCAACCGTCCTATTTTTTTCAAGTGTGTAAACTCATCAACTTTTTTTTAATCAGCCGAGATTATCGCCGACATGTAGGTTTTTAGCGGATTTTGATCATTAATCTGAAACTGGTCTTCATTGGAACTCTGGAAAATTGCAACACACAATTAACACAGTTTCTTGACAGACACCAATGTTATTTTGTTTGCGCAATTTACGTAATAATTATAACTGAAGTTATTTAACAAAATCACTGTCGTGCATTAATCTGAATCTAAATAAAGTTTATAAATATTAATTTTATTTAAAATTTGGTAATATTTATTGCTCGAGCAACATTTAAGGTGTTTTATACCTGTTCCGCATTTCTGTAATTTTTGTTTATTAATTTGTTTACACAGTGTTTTGTATACAGTCTGTTCCATTTTTTGTCCACGCATAGTAATAATAAATTATCTTTTACATACATATTTGTCTTTTTTACGTCGCTGCCTGGGTATTTTTTATGTTAACACTTTAAATTTTTTTAAAATATGGTTCGTATTTCATTCTTGACTAGAGTCAACTCCGACACAACTATTTTAATTTGTTGTTTGTTTTAGTACATACGTATAATTATATACCACGGTACTTATATGTAATTATTTTTTTCCACTATCGTTGCATGGTGTTTTTTTTTACACATTGACTATTCGTAGCTTTTATGGTATCACTTATTAATAGTTCAAATTTGTTTTTTCTTTATCTGAAATTGTTCATGCGACCTCAACGAAGACGTGGAAATCCTTCTTTTGTGTAACTTTAGTCACGGATGTGCGTTCATCTTTTTTATTTTCTGCTTCTTGTTCAATCATACCTATGTTTGAAGATCAAACAGAAACAGCAGATAAACGGTGATAAGATAAGATAATGTGCTGATAAAACTCCCTATGTGTTGAAATGTAGGCTTAGGAAAAATAAGAAAAAACTGTATCTGAAAATCTGGCACATGTATGTGATAAAAGCCGGATTTGTGACAAATTTAGGTACAAATTTTAAACGGACTGAGTTCTTAAATATATGAAAAAAATTATTATTATTATTAATTATATGAGACATACTTACCTTTTGTCAGTATTTTCATGTAAGCATAATACCAACTGAATAAAACTTCTTCGGAGAAAGAACGCCAATTTGTTTTTCTTATCTTATCAGTACATTGAACGCGGAAAATCCCAATAGCTTCTCGCTTCTTTGCTTCTTGGTAAACAACAGTGGCGTGATTTTCCTGTAATAATGACGATGATGATGATGGTGATGTACAACTGAGAGCGTCATTTCGTGCATTACTTTTTCCAGTTGGTGTACAAATGTAATGACGTGTAGAAAAACGGTTTTTGTTTTTTGACCTTCGTTTAAATATTCCACTAAAAGCGTTTATCTTCCCGGTTATAATTCTTGTCCTCACCGTCGCACATACGCGTTATCTTTATGGCCGTCCCACTTTCCCACAATACCAACAAAGCTTTGACAACTTTTATTTCGAATCGAACAATACAAAATTCATTATAAATTAAAATGTATGTACAAAATGGCTTAAGTAGTAAAAACAGTAACAAAAACAATAAATAAACGCAGAAACTTTCGAAACCTATAAAAATATAATACTCTCAGTTAAAAGTGTGCTTCAGTTTTGTTTCAGACTGCTGACGTATCTCTCAAGTAAGGTTTTCAGTCCATTCGTGTTGTACACTTTCAAGAATGTCAGAAACGAAACGGGAAGATTATTGTTGCAAATCTGATACCCGGTTACGAACTTGTAGAAAAGAAAAAAGTCCCGAGGGATGAACTTCTCGACCAAGGTCATCTCGGATACGTATTCCTCGACGGTGAGGTTGTCCTTGCAGCTGAAGAAGGTGTTCTTCGGCAGCCCGATCACCTCTTTGTCTTCCAAGGGGGTTTTGTCGTAGGCGCCGTCTGAGGTTATGCTGTCGATGAACAGCTTCTTCTGCGTGTCGTCGAAGTACCGGATGAAGCTGTTGTTGCTCTTGTAGTAGAAAAGTTTGCCATGAGGAATTTGTTTCTCTAGTCCGGTGGACTTAGGTCGGGGCGACCTGACGGACTCGCTACTGCTGCTACTGATGCTAATGGTGTCGATATCGACTGATTGTCTTCTGTTATCACCTATTATATTACTGACGGTGTAGTCTTTGGACTTAGGTCTAGGAATTGGTTCTTCTAAGCTTTTGGTACTAACTATAACCCTATTTGGTTCGGTACGAATAGGAACAGGAATGTCTTCTTTTCGCGCTTTTGCGTCGGGAGGTTTCTGCTTTTCGGCTAAGAGATCGTCGATGCGGAACAAGTGTGGCAGCTTACCCTCACCACCTGCTCGACCTGGAACTAGAACCACCAAACTTGACATTTTTGTGAAGCAAGTTCAATAGAGCGAGCGAAGCCCGTGACACGATTTTGCGTGACGAGTTAAGTTTATAAACTTGCCGTTAACGTTGCTGTTCAAAAATAGATTAGGTATTATAACCACAAGGGCTTACATTTTGCCTTTTTTTCTTAATATGTATAGTCTTCTTTTCGCAACAAGAAAGGTAAAACATGTTTAAACTGATAAATTTTTGACATTTGATGAAGTGTACACAATTTAAAACAAAAGGCCAAAAAGTAAGCCCGCCCACCCGCCCTATCTCAATTGTAATGATTTTTTTATTCGCCGTGAATCAAGGGGGTGGAACTTAACTGCAAAATACTAATTTTTTACAAGAAATTAAAAACATGTTTTTTAGTATCGTGTTGTTTAAAGAATACTATGTATATTAAGATAAAAAGGTAATATATAAACCCCACCCACCCACCCCATCTCGATTGTGGACGATTTTTTTATTCTTAGAAACTTAAAACACATTTAAAATGGTAAATTTTAACAAGGAAATATGGATTAGAGTTAGGCTCCGCCTTCTTAGCTCACGACGAATAAAAAAAGAATCATCACAATTGAGATAGGGCGGGTGGGCGGGGCTTATATTTTGCTTTTCTTTAAATACACGCAGTCGTCTTTTCAGAACAAGGAACTTAAAACAAGTTTAAAACGTTAAATTTTTGTACACAAATATGGATTTTGCAATTAAGCCCCGCCCCTCGGTCTGACAAGGATTGAAAAATTTATCACAATTGAGAATTGAGATCGGGGCGGGTATGGGGGGGGGGGCTAATTTTTGACTTAACTTTTTTTTAATATACATAATATTCTTTGAACAACACGATACTTAAAAACATGTCTTTAATTTCTCGTAGAGAAATAAGGGTTTTGCAGTTAAGCTCCGCCTCCTTGGCTAACGACGAATAAAAAAATTCATCAGAATTGGGATAGGGTGGGTGGGCGGGGCTTAATTTTTTGCTTATATTCTTATCATAGATAGCCATCTTTTCACAACAAGAAACTTAAAACATGGTTAAAATGGTACACAATATTTTCATTTTAAACATGCTTTAAATTTCATGTTGTGAAAAGAAATCTACACAAATTAAAAAAAAAGGAAACATATAAAACCCCGCCCACCCACCCCGTCTCGATTGTGATGATTTTTTATTCTTAGAAACTTAAAACACATTTAAAATGGACAATTTTAACAAAGAAATATGGATTTGCAATTATGCTCCGCCTTCTTGACTCACGACGAATAAAAAAAGAATCATCACAATTGAGATAGGGCGGGTGGGCGGGGCTTATATTTTGCTTTTCTTTAAATACACGCAGTTGTCTTTTCAGAACAAGGAACTTAAAACATGTTTAAAACGTTAAATTTTTGTACACAAATGTGGATTTTGCATTTAAGCCCCGCCCCTCGATCTGACAAGGATTGAAAAATTTATCACAATTGAGAATTGAGATCGGGGCGGGTATGGGCGGGGCCTAATTTTTGACTTAACTTTTTTTTAATATACATAATATTCTTTGAACAACACGATACTTAAAACCATGTCTTTAATTTCTCGTAGGGAAATAAGGATTTTGCAGTTAAGCTCCGCCTTCTTGGCTCACGATGAATAAAAAAATTCATCAGAATTGGGATAGGGTGGGTGGGCGGGGTTTATATTTTCGCTTTGTTTCTTATGACACATAGTCATCTTTTCACAACAAGAAACTTAAAACATGGTTAAAATGGTACACAAAATTTTCCATTTTGAACATGTTTTAAGTTTCATGTTGTGAAAAGAAGTCTACACAAATTAAAAAAAATAGGAAACATAAACCCCGCCCACCCACCCCGTCTCAATTGTGATGATTTTTTATTCTTAGAAACTTAAAACACATTTAAAATGGTAAATTTTTACAAGGAAATATGGATTTTGCAGTTAGGCTCCGCCTTCTTGGCTCACGACGAATAAAAAAAGAATCATCATAATTGAGATAGGGCGAGTGGGCGGGGCTTATATTTTGCTTTTTTTAAATACACGCAGTCGTCTTTTCAGAACAAGGAATTTAAAACATGTTTAAAACGTTAAATTTTTGTACACAAATATGGATTTTGCATTTAAGCCCCGCCCCTCGATCTGACAACGATTAAAAAATTTATCACAATTGAGAATTGTGATGGGAGGCGGGAATGGGTGGGGCCTAATTTTTGACATAACTTTTTTCTTAATATACATAATTTTCCTTGAACAATACGATACTTAAAACCATGTCTTTAATTTCTCGTAGGGAAATAAGGATTTTGCAGTTAAGCTCCGCCTTCTTGGCTCACGACGAATAAAAAAATCATCAGAATTGGAATAGGGTGGGTGGGGGGCTTATATTTTCGCTTTTTTTCTTATGATACATAGCCTTCTTTTCACAACAAGAAACTTAAAACATGGTTAAAATGGTACACAAAATTTTCCATTTTAAACATGTTTTAAGTTCCATGTTGTGAAAAGAAGTCTACACAAATTAAAAAAAAAGGAAACATAAACCCCGCCCACCCACGCCGTCTCGATTGTGATGATTTTTTATTCGTAGAAACTTAAAACACATTTAAAATGGTAAATTTTTACAAGGAAATATGGATTAGAGTTAGGCTCCGCCTTCTTAGCTCACGACGAATAAAAAAAGAATCATCACAATTGAGATAGGGCGGGTGGGCGGGGCTTATATTTTGCTTTTCTTTAAATACACGCAGTCGTCTTTTCAGAACAAGGAACTTAAAACAAGTTTAAAACGTTAAATTTTTGTACACAAATATGGATTTTGCAATTAAGCCCCGCTCCTCGGTCTGACAAGGATTGAAAAATTTATCACAATTGAGAATTGAGATCGGGGCGGGTATGGGGGGGCCTAATTTTTGACTTAACTTTTTTTTAATATACATAATATTCTTTGAACAACACGATACTTAAAAACATGTCTTTAATTTCTCGTAGAGAAATAAGGATTTTGCAGTTAAGCTCCGCCTCCTTGGCGAACGACGAATAAAAAAATTCATCAGAATTGGGATAGGGTGGGTGGGCGGGGCTTAATTTTTTGCTTATATTCTTATCATACATAGCCATCTTTTCACAACAAGAAACTTAAAACATGGTTAAAATGGTACACAATATTTTCATTTTAAACATGCTTTAAATTTCATGTTGTGAAAAGAAATCTACACAAATTAAAAAAAAAAAAGGAAACATAAAAAATCCATATTTGTGTACAAAAATTTAACGTTTTAAACATGTTTTAAGTTCCTTGTTCTGAAAAGACGACTGCGTGTATTTAAAGAAAAGCAAAATATAAGCCCCGCCCACCCACCCCGTCTCAATTGTGATGATTTTTATTCTTAGAAACTTAAAACACATTTAAAATGGTAAATTTTTACAAAGAGATATGGATTTTGCAATTAGGCTCCGCCTTCTTGACTCACGACGAATAAAAAAAGAATCATCACAATTGAGATAGGGTGGGTGGGCGGGGCTTTTATTTTGCCTTTTTTTCTTAATATGTGTAGACTTATTTTGACAACAAGAAACTGAAAACATTGTAAATTTTTGTAGTAATCAACTTAAATCCTACAACACTTTACCTAAATACGGCCAAAGTTGAACATCAAAGTTATTATCAACGGCAACGGGACTTAACGTCAACAGCAAGTTTATAAATTCCACTTTAAGGAAAGCGAGTGAAGCTCGCGACACGTCTAAACTAGAGGTTTTTATCGACGCGTGATTTTTTCCATTTTACCTTCATAAAGTGTACTAAGAACATTGTGAATCTTATTATTATAAAATATTATAAATCACTTTTAGTTTGTTTGATTTTATTTTTTTTTTCACGTATATGTATGTAATGTAAACATATTATTATCTAATAAAAAACACGTTTCTAGGATTTTCTTGGTGATTAAATATTTACACTAGATATCAAATGTACAAATCTACTTCCCATGTTTCATACTTTTAGAAGAGATTTAAAGAATATTTACAGGATTCTAAAGTTCATGGACCGTCGAGAAAACATAAAAGTAGCGGGTCGTCCAATGGACTCGATTACTTAGTTTACGCTCACGAAGTAACAAGCAAAGTCAAATGTGTAGATCCACTTCTTTTAGTAGGTATATTGTATCAAGAAATTACATCATTTGCAGTTGGCGAAACAAAAATTATGTCATAGTTAGTACCAACATAACTGGCGCCACAAAAGTCACTAAACTAAAGTGGACCCACCCATTTGACACTTCCTGTTTCCCGTACCTTTCGTGATCACCGGCGTGCTGGCCTTGACCACCCCATTCTGCCTGGCCTCCCCCTCGAACTTCAGCACCCCATTCACCATCTTCCCCCTCAGATAACTTGGCACTTGCGAAGAATCCCTCTCACTGACAGTAATAATAACTTCTTGCGTCACTGGGTCACTCGAGTACGTCTTGCCGCACTCGCAGTGGCAGCGGTGCTTGCCGCCGCCCTTGCCGTCCACCGTTAGGTCGATCGCCGCCACCACTTTATCCTCGTGCCGCCGCCTCTTGTGCTCCTGCAGCTCGTACTCCTGTCGCGAGAACGGGAAGTGCATCCCCGGGTAGGCGGCCTTCTGGATGGGGATGGGGCGGATGGGCGTGCGGGGGACGGGGCGTGGCGGCGATCGCGCTATGGGGTAGGGCGGCGGCGGCGGCAAGGCGGGGCGGAACGGCAGCGGGTGGGGTAGGCGGGCGGGGCCGGGTAGGGGCGGTAGTCGGCCAGGAGCGGCCGGGGGGCGGGCGGTGTCTTAGGGAGGGGCTCGTCTTGCTTGCGGGGGCGGCGCTCGGGGACCATCTGGGGCAGTGCGTGTCCAAAGTGGGGCGGTTGCGGGCTTTCGAGTATTGTCTTGGCTGTGTAGGCGGCGCGAATGACTGGCTCGTGTGTGCTGGGGGCGGACTGGGGGACGCTGCGGTCGTCTTTGTGGGGCTCGGGGGGCGGCGGCTTGTCGACGAGGCGGCTGAGGGGCTCCTTGCTTTTGCAGAGGGTGTGCGAGGGAGCTGCAAGAGGAGAGACGTTATCGGGAGATAAGCGGGATTACGTAAGTGAAAATTTATGCGAAGTTGGCGGTGATAAGGGTGTCGTGACCTGAGATTGTGGCGGCGAGGCTGGAGGGAAAAAAGTACACACTTTTCGGGCTAAAAATATACAAAATACTACAGTTTTCACCAAAACATTTGATTAAATGGTATTTGCCTTGATAATTGACACACTGGTGTAAGTAAAAGCTGAATTTGATGAGAAGTTGAGTCAACTGGGTTTTGACTCATTTTAATTTTAACACCCAGCAATAAAATCTTTGTAATAATTAAACGTAATTTTCTACACAACATACTTTTGTAAGGAACATTAAAAAAAGCATGCAACAATTTTCACAACTTGATTCTTGAATGTTAATTATGCCGTGGCACGTGTCACATGTGATAGTAGGTCATGGTGTAAACAAGTTTATGATTTAATGTTTGAAAGAACCCATTGTTTTTGCACAAATATAATAATTTAACGGTACACAATTAAAAAA
The DNA here is from genome assembly GCA_022388445.1 of Zophobas atratus. NCBI lineage: Eukaryota > Metazoa > Arthropoda > Insecta > Coleoptera > Tenebrionidae > Zophobas > Zophobas atratus. The sequence continues at coordinate 5,374,751 of CM039448.1, forward strand.
TCACGTGACTCAGCACTATTTAAAGCCGGCAATTTGCACTTGCACTTGAAACTTTAAAAATTCAGTGTCAAGCTTTTGTGTCCTTTCACTAGAACAATTTGAAATTTGACATTTCCCGCCAGATATAGTATATTCACTATTTCTAAAAGGCGGCACAAGCTTGCGAAGATACAAAAACATTGATTTCTAGCCTATCACATACTACGATATGAAATTTATTTTAAACAGTTATGACTACGGCATGTGACTCAGGTAGGTACAAATTCACACGAAACATGTAATTGCTATTACTGTGTTTGCCGCTCAAGGCTGATTGACGTTTCATGCTTGTTTTTTATGACGCCAGATTCAACTTTTCACTAAAATAAACAAATTTTATTAGTTAGCGCAAGATGTTAAATTACGTCATCAATTTTTAGAAGATACTGTACACTGAAAAATGTACCGTCATTCTGAGTTTGACGTATTGACAGTCCTTTATTTGCCGAGCTATTAAGTTAAAGCGAAGAGAATTAAATTAGCAGCAGTTTATAATAATGGGGTTCCATTAAAGATAAATTAGTACTAAATTCACGCCTTCGAAGAAGGTTAAATAACACACAAATATGTTGCATATTTTAATGCTATTTTGTTTGATACTGGCAATATTAGGGTGTCTTTAGGTGCTATAACTATAAACATAGTTAATGAACCACAAGTGATTTGAAAAATCCAGTGAGTCGTCAGAAACCACGATGACTTACTGTTATAAGATATATTGTTTGTATAAGATAGTCCCAACTGAATCATGCATTTCTTGTGCGTTGTGCAACATAAACACCACATTCTTTTCCAACCACTATATTTATTTACAATTTTTGTTCTTTGATATTTGGTGTGGTGTTCCAGGGAAATTTCCGATGAGAATAATTGCGTAATGTCTACAACAATCACTCACAAACGTGGCTTTTTAAAACTTTAAAAAAATTATAATATAATTTGTAAATATATATCGCGCCATCTACGTCCGACGAGAGGAAGCAGAATGCGAAATGTCGTACGCGTACAATTGCGAAATAAAAACACTCATTAATAATTAATCAAAATGGCTGTTTAAACCTACAATTGTCTCTTTTATGTTGCGTTTAGTTTAGCTCAAAATCTAAACAGAGTAAGAATAGTAAACAACAATTTAGGGGCTGAATGCAGTAAATCATTTCGCTAATAACTTTTTTATTATTAATCCTACGTTAAAAAGTTGTAAGTCAAAGTTGTACTTGCTAAGATAAGACTGATTTTGTCACATGAGCTACCTTCTAAGAAAATACAGGGCGGGTGGGCGGGGCTAGTACTTGCTAAGATAAGACTGATTTTGGCAAATGAGATACCCGTTAAGACAATAGACGGTGGGCGGGGCTAGTGCTTGATAAGATAAGATTGATTTTGACAAATGACATCCTCCAAGAAAATATAATGTGGGTGGGCGGGGCCAAGAAAAAAACTGATTTTGGCAAATAACATACCCTCTAAGAAAATAGAGGGTGGGTGGCGGGGCTAGCATTTATAGTGATGACTGATTTTGACATTTTTGATATTTTAGACCATTTTTCAGCCATTTTCGAAAATTCCTCAAAGACATTTGAAATTCATTTTTAATCCGAATTTTCCGGAGATTTCTAATCAGCAACTAGTAGTAAGAAAACACTATCTGCAAATTTTCTCTTAAATTTACGGTTACGAAATAAACCAAATGTAAATTCCGACCCACTTTTTGACTTTTTTTGAAAACTAGAAACCTTTTTTCCAGAATCTTTTATTGATATTTCGCAGTTTTTAGAATTTTTAAAAATTCGATTTTCAAACCGCATTTCAAAATGCATTATAATTTTGGAATCAGCAAGTCGAAATCTATATGCCAGAATTTTTTGAGCATTTTTAGACGACTTTTTCAAATTTAAAATTTTCCAGTAACTACCTACAAATTTCGACTCATTTTTGACCATTTTCGAAACTTGGTTGATATTTCGGGCTCCTGAAGTCACTTCCAGACTCGTTTCTTCAATAATTCCAACCGTTTTTCCAGAATGCCTCTTTAAAATAGAAATAAAAAAAAAAGAATTTCAAACGGAGAATATTTCGAAAATATTGCTCCGTGACCATAAATGCGCTATATTTTTGGTACCAGGAAGTCGAGATCCACGTCCCTAGAATTTTTTTCGCAATTTTTGGACAACTTTTTTTAAAAGAGAAATTTTTCCAATGATCCCCCCTTCTTCAAAAATCGGCCAATTTTTTGACATTTTCGAAAGTTAACTAAATACTTTTTCTTGTAGATTTCGAGCTCTAGAACTCACTTCCGGCCTCGTTTCTTTGATAACTTCAACCGTTTTTTCCAGAATCGACCGTTAAAATATCGAAACTTTTAGAAATTTTCAAAAATTCGCATTTCGTACCGATTCTTTCGAAAATATTGCTCCGTGACCATAAACACACTATATTTTTGGAATCAGCATGTCCAGATGTACATCCAGAATTTTTTCATAATTTTTAGACGATTTTTTTTAAAGTGAAATTTTCTCAATGGTCCCTCCTTCAACTTTCAGGTAATTTTTGACATTTTCGAAACTTAACGAAATACATTTTCTTGTAGATTTCGAGCTCTAGAACTCACTTCCGGCTTCGTTTCTTTGATAACTCCAACCGTTTTTCCCGAATCGATCCTTGAAAAACCGAAATTTTTAGAAATTCTCAAAAATTCGCATTTCACACAAATTCTTTCGAAAATGTTCCTCCGTGACGATCAACACGCTATATTTTTAGAATCAGCACGTCGAGATCTACATCCCTGAATTTTTTCATAATTTTGAAACAACTTTTTTAAAAGTGAAATTTTTCCAATCATCATCTTCAAAAATCGGCCAATTTTTGACATTTTAGAAACTTAACTAAATACATTTTCTCGTAGATTTCGAGCTCTAGAACTCACTTCCTGCCTCGATTCTTTGATAACTCCAACCGTTTTTCGAGAATCGACCGGTGAAATACCGAAATTTTTAGAAATTTTCAAAAATTCACATTTCACACAGATTCTTTCGAAAATATTCCTCCTTTACTATCAACACGCTATATTTTTGGAATCAGCATGTCGAGATCTACGTCCCCGAATTTTTTCGCAAATTTTAGAAAAGTGAAATTTTCTCTATGGTCCCCCCTTCTTCAAAAATCGGCCAATTTTTGACATTTTCGAAATTTAACTAAACACATTTTCTTGTAGATTTCGAGCTCTGGAACTCACTTCCGCCTCGTTTCTTTGATAACTGCAACCGTTTTTTCCGGAATCGACCGTTGAAATATCGAAATTTTTAGAAATTTTCAAAATTTTGCCTTTCGTACCGATTTTTTCAAAAATGTTTGTTCGTGACCATCAACATGCTAAATTTTTGGAATCAGCATGTCGAGAATGTCCCTGAATTTTTTCACAATTTTTAAGCAAGTTTTTTGAAAGTGAAATTTTTTTAATGGTCCCCCCTTCTTCAAATTTCGGTCAAATTTCTCACATTTTCGAAACTTAGCTAAGTACATTTTCTTGTAGATTTCGAGCTCTAGAACTCACTTCGGGTCTCGCTTTTTTGATAACTCCAACCGTTTTCCCAGAATCGACCGTTGAAAAACCGAAATTTTTAGAAATTTTTGAAAAATTCGCATTTCACACAGATTCTTCCGAAAGTGTTCCTCCGTGACTATCAACACGCTATATTTTTAGAATCAGCATGTCGAGATCTACGTCCCTGATTTTTTTTCACAATTTTTAGACAACTTTATTAAAAGTGAAATTTTTTCAATGGTCTCCCGTTCTTCAAATGTCGACCAATTTTTGACATTTTCGAAACTTAACTAAATACATTTGCTTGTAGATTTCGAGCTCTGGAACTCACTTCCGGGCCCTGATTTTTTGATAACTACAACCGTTTTTCCAGAATCGTCCCTTGAAATATCGAAATTTTTAGAAATTTTCAAAAATTCGCATTTCACACAGATTCTTTCGAAAATGTTCCTCCGTGACTATCAACACGCTATATTTTTGGTATCAGCAAGTCGAGATCTACGTCCCTGAATTTTTTCATAATTTTTAGACAACTTTTTAAAAAGTGAAATTTTTCCAATGGTCCCCCCTTCTTCAAATTTCGGCCAAATTTTGACATTTTCGAAACTTAACTAAATGCATTTTCTTGTAGATTTCGAGCTCTAGAACTCACTTCCGGCCTCGTTTCTTTGATAACTCCAACCGTTTTTCCAGAAGCAACCGTTGAAATATCGAAACTTTTAGAAATATTCAAAAATTCGCATTTCACACAGATTCTTTCGAAAATGTTCCTCCGTGACTATCAACACGCTATATTTTTGGAATCAGCATGTCGAGATCTACGTCTCTGAATTTTTTCATAATTTTTACACAACTTTTTTAAAAGTGAAATTTTTCTAATGGGCCACCCTTCTTCAAATTTCGGCCAAATTTTGACATTTTCGAAACTTAACGAAATACATTTTCTTGTAGATTTCGAGCTTTAGAACTCACTTCCGACCTGGTTTCTTTGATAACTGCAACCGTTTTTCCGGAATCAACCGTTGAAATAACGAAATTTTTAGAAATGTTCAAAAATTCGGATTTCGTACCGATTCTTTCGAAAATGTTGCTCCGTGACCATCAACATATTATATTTTTGGAATCAGCATGCCGAGAGTTACGACCCTGATTTTTTTCATAATTTTTAGACAACTTTTTTAAAACTGAAATTTTCTCTATGGTCCCCCCTTCTTCAAAAATCGGCCAATTTTTGACATTTTCGAAATTTAACCAAACACATTTTCTTGTAGATTTCGAGCTCTTGAACTCACTTCTGGCTCCGATTCTTTGATAACTCCAACCGTTTTTCCAGAATCGTCCGTTGAAATATCGAAATTTTTAGATATTTTTAAAAATTGCTCCGTGACCATAAAGGCGCTATATTTTTGGAACCAGCATGCCGAGATCCCTGATTTTTAGACAACTTTTTTAAAAGTAAAATTTTCTCAATGGTCCCCCCTTCTTCAAAAATCGGCCAATTTTTGACATTTTCGAAACTTAACTAAATACATTTTCTTGTAGATTTCGAGCTCTAGAACTCACTTCCGGCCTCGTTTCTTTCATAACTCCAACCATTTTTCCAGAATCGACCGTTGAAAAACCAAAATTTTTAGAAATTTTCAAAAATTCGCATTTCACACAGATTCTTTCGAAAATGTTCCTCCGTGACTATCAATACGCTATATTTTTGGAATCAGCATGTCGAGATCTACGTCCCTTAATTTTTTCATAATTTTTAGACAACTGTTTTAAAATTAAATTTTCTCAATGGTCCCCCCTGCTTCAAAAATCGGCCAATTTTTGACATTTTAGAAACTTAACTAAATACATTTTCTTGTAGATTTCGAGCTCTAGAACTCACTTCGGGGCCCGATTCTTTGATAACTCCAACCGTTTTTTCGAGAATCGACCGTTGAAATATGGGAATTTTTAGAAATTTTCAAAATTCACATTTCACACAGATTCTTTCGAAAATGTTCCTCCTTTACTATCAACACGCTATATTTTTGGAATCAGCATGTCGAGATCTACGTCCCCGAATTTTTTCGCAATTTTTAGGCAACTTTTTTAAAAGTGAAATTTTTTCAATGGTCCCCCCCCTCTTCAAATTTCGGCAAATTTTTGACATTTTCGAAACTTAACTAAACACATTTTCTTGTAGACTTCGAGCTCTAGAACTCACTTCCGACCCCGATTCTTTGATAATTCCAACCGTTTTTTCAGAATCGACCATTGAAACATAGAAATTTTTGAAATTTTTCAAAAATTCGCAATTCGTACCGATTCTTTCGAAAATGTTGCTTCGTGACCATAAATGCGCTATATTTTTGGAATCAGCACGACGAGATCTACGTCCCTGAATTTTTTCATAATTTTTAGACAACTTTTTCACTAGTGAAATTTTCCAAATTTCGACCCATTTTTGACATTTTCGAAACTTAACCAAACACATTTTTTGTATATTTCAAGCTCCAGAAGTTAATTTCAGACTTATTTCTTCTACCCAAAGTTCCGAATTGACTGCAAGAATTAAACTTATCATAACTCTTTTATTATTAATGTTACTCCAAAAAGTTCTTACTAAAAATTGTAGATAATTGGATTCTCTACAAAAATACTTCTTACAAATTTTCTGTCAGACTCACGATTACGGAGATAAATAAAAAAAATAATTTCAATCGGTACGACCAAATCCTCACGTAACCCCAAAAATTTGGCACAATTATCACCATTGCAACAATTCTATAAACACACCACATTTCGCCACCTTGCCCAAACTTGTGCCGTTTCGCTCCCACTCGCGCTTTCGCCGGAACACTCCGTACTACGTAGTTCCGCTCCAGCCTCAGTACCACACGCACTCTCACTTACTCGTTCCCAGCTTGATCAGCTCCATGCCCTCGTGCCGGAACTGCCCCCTGCAGTTCTTGTTCTTCCTCTTCCTCCTCACCTTGCGGCCGTTCGGCGGCGCCTCGCCCTTCTTCTTCTCCTCCACCAGGTCGTAAATCTTCGTGTTGCTCACTTCGTTGAACAAGTGCGGGCCCTTGTCGTCGCGGTCAGGTACATCGTGCTGACGGTAAATCAGTTGTTTCTTGTAGTGTCTGATAACGGAAGTCTCGGTCATGTCGGGTGCTGGTGCTGGTTGCGTACTGAACAAAAGAAGGCGATTAACGGTGCGGTGCGGGGTGCGTGCCCCAGGGGTGCGCTCGCGGACCGATGCTACTCCGGCGTCGCGCCGCCTCCAGACTGCCGCTTACCGCAATTACCGCCAAGGCCGCCCTCAGCCACCAAAACCGGTCAATTAATTATTCCTGCAACTGTTTTGCATTTGGCACCGGTGTGCTCGCATCGGGCGTTTTAATTGCACTGGCTTAGACTTACCTTGACTTAGCGCGCTAATGGTGGTCTTATCAAGAAGAAACCTTCGATACCGCGGTAAGTAGACGGCGATTATAAATCGGTCTTTTTCAGGACTGGCGACTCATTAAAAAATCATCCCGGGTAATTAAGTTTCGAGGGTTGATTAAATCCGCCCCTTTTAAAGCGGGGTGGCCGGCTCGACGCCTGGAGTCGTTAATGCGGCATGCGATTGGTTTTTTTCGTCACGTGTCGCGGGCCATTTTGGCGACCGAGCGAAGAGTGCTATCGTGCAGATAAGATAAGGAGATCGTGCTGCTTGCAAGATTTTTCCCACAGACTAAGCGATTTTTACCTCGTGCTGTGCGACGTTTCGTCATCCACGGTTCATCTTCAAGCGCTGGTCCGAATTCGGCGGTGCCTCTGGAGCGGTGCACAGGGATGCATGACACTTGACGCTATAAAAATAAATACGGACACGCAATGTAATAATCACATTCTAATGTCGTATATTTTACAGCCACGTCAGGATATATCGTATCGATTGCTCTCGGCTCGCTAACGTCCTGTTTTTGTGATAATATTGTTGCTAGATGGTTGTGGGCTCGACGAGGATTTTTGGACTTGCAGCAACGTGGTCCGACACCTAACTAGATTTTGTTATACAATTTATTTTCTGTTTGCCTTTTTCCTTATCTTATCGCGCAGGATAAGATAAGGCAATCTTTATCTTGTGGCCTGTGCTAACAATTATTAAGCCCACTGGTTATTTATAATTGCGGACTTGCAGTGGGGGTTTATTTATTTTATGCGTACAAATAGAGAGGTGCGTCATTAAAATGAACGTTTATCATTATTTTTTATGGCGGATTGCGATAAACTGTTGTAAATTCATAGTGTTTTTGTCGTCGTGTTGATAAAACGTTCCATAATTCTAATTACAGCAGTCACTCGACACGCCGTGTTGCTACGAACGAGGCTTTTAGACTAAACAAGGCTAAGTATCTTTCGAAACGAAGATACATTTTATTCTATCGATTATACTCTTTTTAATTTTAGGTATACGTGGAGGGATTGTGAGTAATTACGCTAATTGCCAACTCCCGTTGCCACCGCAGGGTTGGTAAGCTCCTAACGGGACTGAAAAAGCGAAACGTCGATCGTTCTTTTCCCACCCTAATCCGATTCGACCAACTACAACCAACTACCTCAAATTTGACTTCCCGATCTATTTCGACACGTTCTCACGCCAATTTGCTGGTTCAATTTAACCGGAAACTCTTATCTTAAGGTTAACCCCTTTCTAAATCCTGCGGTCACTAAATTTATTCAAAACCCAGTAAGTATACATCCATTTCGACCAAATTCCAGTTAAAGTTGATCAGGTTTTCAGAATCAAAGTTACTTAGTTTATCATGATCATTCCAGTGCGTTGTAAGTAACACCCAGTTTGCGTAATTGGGTTACAAACCCGACAAAATGTGGTTGGGATTTCGTACGAAATGTTGGTTGTTTCTCTTGACCAGACAGATAAAAAACAGCTAAATTTAGGTGGGGTCAAGGTTGTGCGACGAATCAGAAATTTGATTGGGGTTTCAAATGACATTTTAAAGTCCGACACTCTCTATATGTTTCTTACCCTAATTTTAATATAGGTATGTCTTCAGTTGTGGTTAAATATGACTGACCCTATCCAAGTCAAAACATCAACTCCACATATCTATAATAAAAATTATATTAAAGTGAGTAACATTTTAATTACAAATTGGTGACAATATACAACTTTCAAAGCAGAAAGAAAGATTATTTCTAAGGACCCTGCCCTTTTGCCACAACTGGTACCAAATCATAGAGCATATTATACAAAGTTTGAATAAATTTATTCAAATTGACATTATTTGACACTTCTTTGTGTTTTGTAAGTTTGTTGTTATGACAGTTGTCAGCCATTTTTAGCCACCCCACCAACTGATCTGTAATGGAGCTACCCATCTTGCATACCATGAATAAAGCAGCAACCAGAAAATAAAGTATACAAAGTCAAATTCAAATGACGTCCAACAAGTATTTTAATTTAGGTCTTTAATATCCTAATCGATCCATAATTTATTACTTTTTATAAAAAAAGCATAACGTGTTTGTAAACGATTTTAAAAATAACAAATATACGAGAAGAGGAATTTGTTATTGAATTAATTTAAGGTTGTTACTTGATTTTCCAGTATGGCTACTACAGGTTCCGGCGATGTTTTCTATAATAAAATGTCAATATAAATGGTAACCAGTGGCGTAGCTGCAGAAAATTTTCCACTGTTTGTGAAAAAACGAATAATAAGATAGCAGAAGCCGTCTCGGTCAGTACAAAAGTGCAAAGGTCTTTGTATTTTTAAAGAGTGTAATTCGTGACCTTGGTGACCCAAAACCGCATATAACTTAAACAAATTAACTAATATAAACTGACGTCATTCGTTAAAAAACCAAAAAGTCGATACCTTTCACATACTTTTAATTCCTGACGTGTATCATTATTATTGAAGACTTTGTTTGTTAAAGTAAAAAAACTCGTTCCACTTGCATTCTAGATAGCAAAATACATTCTCCAAGTTCCATCAATTATCGACGACATGAAAACATACAACTAAAGCCAGTAAAATACATATTTGTGACGTTAATATTTCATGTAGATATACGAGATATGAGTACATGAACTTTCTTCATACATATTTATTAAAATTAGTCGCATTTTCTCTACAACCACACTGCAATGGTAAAAATTCCTCTTTATCATGGTCGACCTTGATAGTTTATCTATTCTAAGTCGCAACATTATGCAAGTGGTTAAAAAAAATTACATTAACCACTCGGGTAGGTTATGCAACCAACAATGTCAAATTACAAAATTTTTAATAAATTCTGGAATTACACATTGGAATTTCCCCAGCTGATTCAACTTTTTACACGCGACCTAGAGCCAACGAACGCATCGTCGAACATTACGCCCAAAAATCAATCAGAAGCGTCATTAAATTCGAATCTGTCCAAGTCGTCGACCTTTGCCCACCCTTTAATCGATTTGAGTCTTTTTCTTCGTACTTAATCAAAACATCTTGCTGGGTCGTGTTGACACTTTTTTTTAATCAATCTATATTGTATAGTTAGTACCTTCCGTATGGAGTAAGTACTTCTATATTAATTTAAAAATGGTACATATAAATTCGATACACTACAACAGTTGCACAAAAAGCAACCCAATGGGAGAGTACACCGACGTCTGCACCCCAGAAACAATGAGTAAACTTGGTACGCCTTCTTAAGTTCCTCTGGTGTAACGAGACTGAAAACTCAAGTTAGAAAAACGTAGCTACCATGACTTAATTACTTTGCAATGTTGTAACTGCAGCGACTCAAAAGGTAACCACCAGTGGTACTGAACACCAATATAGTAACAATATACTGATAATCGTGTGGCAGCAGTACCGATAAGTGTTTCCGAGGCTGGGCGTTACAAAACATGAACAGTGGAACGAAAACTAGCATCCTGATCACCGACAGAACGCTCCATCCCACACCGTTTAGTTTCTACAACACATTTATAGTAGTTGAAAGTGGTACCCAGATGAAACTTACTGGAATGACCAAAAAGGACACCCCTCTTCCAATTAAAGAGCACGAAGAATTGAGCAGATAGGTGATAGTTGGGATAAAGTATAAATCTAGAAAATAAAACTAGTGACAAGTTTGACAAAAGTACTGCTTACCGCTCCAAGGTCCGCTACCCTCGTTTTCCGAAACCACCAAAGCGTTGGTGATGCGTCATGTGCATAAGAAAACAACCAACGATCACCAAAGATGACCATATTTTTTTAAGTAAATGAAAAACGTCCGACGGGTTAATAATCCTGTCGGTACGTTCTTGGATTCTGTTCATATGGTACACATAGAATTTGTTTCTTCTGGTTGCTATTAGTGCCACAATTGTGACTACATTACACCAAGTCCAATCCCGAAGTACACTAAGCGCTATCTTGACTTGACAGATCAAACGCTAAAGAGATCATTTGTGCCACTGCTGTAAATATAGACGCTAGACCTCACCGATGATGTACGCCCCTATGTAACTATGAGGAAAAAGGCACAAGCTGTGTACATAGTAACAGAGAAAATACCAGTCATTGCTAAAACAACAAAATTATTTCTAGAAGATTTAAGTAGTTTGGTCTAAACACCATTCATTCCTGCTGTTATAGCCATCGCCATCGCGAAAAAACCCTCTTGCCCTATGACAAAAAACTAAACTTGGTACTACATAGTACTACGTACATACATGAATCAGTATCGACCCTCACGAACGCCATGGTCAAGATACACAGCAACATGTTAACAATCAAAATGAAGAATTTCCTGGATCGTACTTTAAAGTACCGTCCGTAGTACACCGTCAAGAGTTGGAACGCCAAACTAGAAATTGGTTGTACGACTTTTAGAGACGAACTGAATGTGCTTGAAGATCGGTCCTAAATTCCGAGTCCGTCGTGTCTATAGTTGTGTTTCGGAACTTGTACATCCAGAACTAAAACATCGTTTTAAGGAGGTACTACCTCCGAAGCGGTACTCACGTTCGTCGCAGTAGTGAAAAAAGTCGCCGGTAAAGAATGTACGAGACCAATCAAGAAGAAGAGGATGTAGTTGACGTAGAAGCGATTTTTGGGGAGATCGGGGTCTACATCGCTCTTTTCTTCGATTTGGGGGTGATCCTTTTGGGTATTCATGTGCAGGTGTTGCCAGGTACTAATGTCATGCTAGATAGCACTTTTAGGTTTTATTGTTCTGCATACTTTAGCTTTGGAATCTGATATTAATTGTCTGATAATTAAAGATTCATAGTGATCAGTGGAAAAGTACTTGTTTTGGTCATTGTTTGTAAACTGTTTTGTATAATTGATCAGATTGTTTGTGCAGATGTGCGATTTCATTAAAGAGATGGGCTGATCTCATAATGTATGTTGCGTGTACATGAAAATATATACACGTATTCACATCGTAGTACCGAGAAGAAATCCGTTGACAAGACAAACAATTTTCAACTAATTTCTATAATATTCTAACTTGGTGTTGCTGTGGTGGACAGCATCTATGATAAACAATAATAAACCATACAAGAGAAGTACTACACAAAATACATCATGCAAAACTTATCTTTTGAGAAGTTTCAACTACATGTTTTTGAAATGGCTCATTATTTTTGAAGACGGTTTAGAGCACCCATTAAATGATGCATCAAAACCAGAACCTGGCTATTGTTTAGACGTGACGGTACTTCAGTTGTATCTGATATGATTAAATGGTGTTTTACATGAAACAGAATTTTATTTCATCGTGTTTTGACTGAGATAATGTAAACAAAACAAAATGCCGCCGTTTCTGCTTCATTAAAAAAAAACGATGTTGGTACTTTCTTTCAGTACTTCTCTTGAAGTATTTTCAGATTACCTCAATTAGATCCCTAAAGTAAGTGAAAGTACCGATTATTATAGAAGTTAGAACATTTCTGGATTGTTATGAAAGCTTCTAAAAGTACTAGATGGTACTACATTGCCACCTCTGCTATGTTAATAGGTAAGCAAAATCTAGAAGAAACAGAAGCGTCACAACTTGTACCCACAATCTAATCACATACAAATCAACAATCGAAAACGATATGCAAAGCACGTTTTTTTCCACAATACAAAGACATTAACACTATCAGTCGAGTCCCTAATTATCAGACAATGAATATCAAATTCCAGAGCAAAGTATGCAATAAAAACAGAAATGCTATCTCAACACATTAGTACCTAGAAACATCTGACTTGCCGCAACATGAGCACTCAAAAAGATCTCCACACGTGTGAACAAAATGAAAAAAACGAAAAAACAGACTACGATCCTCCGGAAGATCATTTCTACATCAACTACATTCTGTTCTTCTTGATTGGTCTGGTTCACTCTTTACCTGGAACTTTTTTCACTACTGCTACGAACGTGAGTACCTTTCACCCGTACTACCTTTCCAAGACGACAGAACTTTTTTTAGTTCTGGATGTACAAATTCCGAAACACCACTATAGACACGACGGACTCTGAGTTCAGAACGGATCTTCAGGCGGAATTTAGCGCTTCTGTCAAGGTGGTACAGCCGATTGCCAATCTGGCGTTCCAGTTGCTAACTGTGTACTACGGACGGTACTTTAAAGTACGTCAAAGGAAGATTTTCATTTTGGTTGTTACTATGTTGCTGTGTTGCTTAACCATGATTTTCGTCAAAGTTGATACTGATTCGTGTATGTAGTACTGCTTTGGTGGTAGTACCGACTTTAGTGTTTTTTGTCGTGGGGCAGGGAGGATTTTTCGCTATGGCGATGATGATTACAGGTGGATTGAATGGTGTTTATTTAACTCACAATATGGTGATTGAAGACTTAGTATTCTGTTTTAGCAATGACTGGTATTTTCTCTGTTACTATGTACACGACTTGTGCCTTTTTTCCTCATGGTTACATAGGGGCGTACATTATGGGTGAAGGTCTAGCAGCTATATTTACAGCAATGGCACAGTTGATCTCTTTGGCGTTTGGTCTGTCAAGTCAGGATAGTGCTTTAGTGTACTTCGGGATAGGGCTTTTTGTAATTATAGTTACACTTTTGGCACTACTTGCAACTGGTAATAACCAGTTCTACGTCTACCATATGAACCGAATTCACGATCGTACTGACAGGATTATCAATCTGAAGGATGTCTCCACATACTTAAAAAAATATGGTCTTCTCTAGTTATTTCAGGTTGTTATCTCATTGCGTCTGATTCTTCTCCAACGGGTCTTGTGGTTTCGGAGTACGAGGGTAGGGCCCCTGGAACGGTACCAAAAACACAACACTTGCCAAAACTGCTAACTTTCGTCTCCTTCTAGATCTATATTTTATACCGAACTATCACGTACTTGGTCAATTCTTCTTGTTCTTTGATTGGTAGAGGAATAGCATTGATGTACGTACCGGTAAGTACCACTCAAGCTAAAACAACGCTCTTTAACCTGATTTGTAGAAAGTTAAAAACGTAGTATGGAGCGTATTATCAGTGGTAAGAATGTCGATTTTTATTCCAGTATTCATGTTATGCAATGCTCAACCTCGAAACCACTTACCGGTACTAATACCGCATGATTACCAGTACATTGTAATCATACTGGTGTACAGCGTGAGTGGTGGTTATCTCTTAAGTCGTTGTAGTTACAACATAGCAAAGTAATTATGTTTTAAGTGTCTATATTTTTCTAACTGACGAATTTTAGTCTCGTTACGCAAGAAGAACTCAAAAAAGCGTACCAGGTGTACTCACTCTTCCTTGGGTTGCAAATGTCGGTGTACTCTCCCATTGGGCTGCTTTTTGTGCAGCTGTTATAGTTTCTATCGAATTTATATGTAACTAAATATAATAAATGTATTGGAGACAGTGTGGCATAATTTAACTTCATGTAAATGTAACATTACTGTTTTCACGTGAATCAGATCAGCGCCGCTGTCGCTTCTCAGAGTCTTAGTTAAGTTTGGAATTAATAAAACTACCCCCTTGCTTTCGTTTCTTTATTAAGGCACGTATTAGCTTGACTATGTATCAAAATCGATACAAAAATATAAACAAAATGGCACGTATATATACAAATAAATACAATCACTTTTAATATAATACCATAAGAAAGCCTAGAATACTCATTAGTACAGTAACAAAAAATGCCATCGTGGAATGATCAACAACCATAAACACTAAAACTGCTAAAACGACACACGATAAAATTCGCCATCCAGTATAAAATAACCCATTTTAGAAACGAGCAATTACAAACAACAAGACCTTAGAGATCGCAATTAAGTACAAAGAACGATCAAAAACATAAAAGCTATTAAAACAACAAACAGTTTCAGCAACAATCTAAAATTTTTTCGTTGTATATAAATAGTTAAAAAATAAATCTTCTAAAAAATATACACATCTCAAAAGGCACCAGTTACTGCTTGATATAGTCACGGCCATTTTCTATCACGGCGAAGTTCGACGGGAGCAAGTAGGAGATGTTACCGCCGTCCTTCTTGAAGGTGGCGCTCTGCACCTCTGACGTCACGTTGATGTTGATAAGGCGCTTCTTCCGCCCAGGGAACAGGAAATGGTCTTGTTCACGGTCACAGGAAGATCGGTCCCCTTCAGCCTAGAAAAAGTGAGGTTATGTTATCAGTTGGTATCAATGAATTTGCTTGCAATTGGATTTGATTTCCTGTTGTAACTTTAACGCCAACAGCAAGTTTATAAATCCCACTTTAACTTAAAAATTCAGAATTTGGGTTGTCATAACCTAACTTTTTTGACATATTAAAAGTGACAGGGCTGTCAATTAAACTTACTGGAAGTAGGCGTTGCAGAGGACCCCCACGATCTCCCCAATTCTATCTTCCTGCCTCACAGAATGCAGAGACACGACTAAATCGTTGCCCCCTAGACAATGGAACACGATCAACTGATCCTGCCCCGGACTCACGCTGATCCCTGTCAAATCCTTAATCCCGGTCCCCTCCTTCATGTTCCTGAACTTCAAACTGTCCAGCTTGTAGACGGCTTGGTCAGTCACCAAAACCACCCTCTCCGCACACTTATTAAACTTGTTGAACTTGGTGACGAACGCCGAAAACAGGACCTTCCCAAAATGCTGGCTATTCTTCAAATTATTAACCGCATCGTTGAAGGTCGTGTAGTTGTTATTCTCCCCGTGAGTCGCCAAATAATTCCCTTCCCACCTCCTACTCAACCCGTACCTCGGCCTCTTATTCAACAACGCGCTCGCCGCCACCACCTTCAACTTCATCTCCGGCCACTCCGCCCTCGGGATCCTGCTCAAAATCATGAACGCGCGCCATCTGTTGTAGAACTGCTTCAGTACTCTCGTGGTCTTCTGCAGCGACACCGGCGGCGCCGGCCAGATGATGCCCTTGCCGAAGTCCTTGGCTTTGCGCGCGTGCACGAACTTGGCCTGGAGCGCGTTGATGTAAGTGCGCATTTTCTTGAGGCGGTAGGCTGGATCATGGTCATGAGGGCCGCATGCGCTTGTACTGTTGTCTGGCCACGTAGCCGCGCCAGGTCTTCTGGATCAGGGTGACGATGCCGGGGATGAGCTCGTTGCGGGCGGCTTCCAGGGCGAAGAGGGTTCGTGGTGATCGGATGAAGATTTTGGTCTTGCCGTACTTGACGTCGTCGGCGAACTTGCGCTCGTCCATGATGACTTTGACGCCGTCTTTGTCGGAGCCGGAGCGGAAGTTGGGCCAGGTGAATTGGGAGATCATCTTGTAGCGTTTGAGGAAGCGGTCGTAGCGTTGGCGGTAGGCGAAGCCGGCGCGGCGCACGCGCACGTTCTCGACGAGGCCGAGGTAGCTGACTTGGTGCTTGACGCGCTCTTCGTCGAAGGCGGAGGGGGATTTTAGCTCGTTGGGTTTGATGCAGCGTACGTAGTGGGGTTCTTTACTGTAGAGGTTCTGGACTAGAGCTTGCATGGAGTTCTTGAAGAGGGTGCCGGCGGTGGGGGGGCGCTTCGTTATCTGGAAGGAAAGTGTGGTTTGAGTATGGATTAGAAACATTGACGATGGGTTTTAAAATGGTGGAGATGCATATTATTGTTTTGATGAATAGGTCAGGTCAGTTAAGTCAGGTCTTGGAGACCAGTCAGATCATCAGAGCGGCTCGTAGGTCACCCAAGTTAAGTCATGTCAGCTTATAGGTTAGGTCAAGTTAAACCAGGCAAGGTGAAATCAGACGAGATTAAGTTAAGCCAGAGATTAAGTCAGGTCAAGTCAATTTAGGTTAAACCCAGTCGTGTCAGATTAGATTAGACATGTCATGTTAGATCATATGATCAATTTTTATTATACACTACATTCGAAACTACCGGATCAATTGTTGTCAAATTTTAACTGCATGTCAGGACTATCGTGTAAATGGGAAAACAGTAACTAGATGAAACAAATTTATTTTCCCCATCAACAATTTGATGACGTCACATTGAAATTTTGAGTAGTAAATGCTACTTAAAATTGATTAAATAACATACTCCTGTACTTGTGGTTTATGAATCCGCCTTGATTTTTTTGAAATCGGTTTGATGACGACGGGATTTACAGAAAATGATGGCGCTTTTAGGACCCCTCGACGCAATTTTGGCCGAATCGAGGCGATCTTACTGGTTCTAAGACAGGTCAAATTGGTCGACAAAAAATGATCGAGGTCATAGGCCAGGTCAAATCGTTAACAAAAAATGATAGAGGTCTAAGACAGATCAAATGATTGACAAAAAATGATAGGGGTCCTAGGACAGGCAGGTCAAATAGTCGAAAAAAAATGATAGGGGTCCTAAGACAGGTCAAATTGGGCGACAGAAAATGATGGGGATCCTAATTCAGGTCAAATTAGTCGACCAAAAATCATTGAGGTTCTTAGACAGGTCAAACTGGTCGTTAAAAAAAAGTAGGGGTCCCAAGACAGGTCAAATAATGGGGTCCTAAGACATGTCAAATCGGTCGACAGAAAATGATGGGGGTCCTTTGACAGGTCAAATGTTGGGGGTCCTTTGATAGGTCAAATTAGTCGATAAAAAATGATGGGGGTCCTAAGGTATTCAAATTGGTCGACATAAAATGATGGGGTCCTAAGACAGGTCAAAGGTGGACAAAAAATGATGGGGTCCTAAAACAGGTCAAACGATGAGGTCCTAAACAGTCAAATGATGGAGGTCCTAAGACATGTCAAATTGGTCAATAAAAAATGATTAGGGTCCTAAGACATTCAAATTGGTCTACAGAAAAGGATGGGGGTCCTAAGACAGGTCAAATGGTGGACAAAAAATGATGGGGGTCCTAAAACAGGTCAAATGATGGGTCCTAGACAGGTCAACTGATAGGGTCCAAAGACTTGTCAAATTGGTCAAAAAAAATGATGAGGGTCCTAAGACATTCAAATTAGTCCACAGAAAAGAATGGGGTCCTAAAAAGGTCAAATGGTGGTCAAAAAATGATGGGGTCCTAAAATAACACAAATTATTATACAGAAATGATGACTCCTAACACAGGGCAATTGATGGGGTCCTAAGACATGTCAACTGATCAATGAAAAATGATGGGGATCCTAAAACAGGACGACTAATGGGATCCTAAGACATATCAAATTGTCTACAGAAAAGATGGGTCCTAAGACAGTCAAATGGTGACAAAAAATGATGGGGGTCCTAAAATAGGACAAATTGGTCGACAGAAAATGATGGGATCTTAAGACAGGTCAAATGGTGGACAAAAAATGAGAGAGGCCCTAAAACAGGTCAACTGATAGGGGTCCTAAGACATGTCCAAAATGATCAATAAAAAATGATGGGGGTCCTAAAACAGGACAATAATAGGGATCTAAGACATCAAATTGGTCGACAGAAAATGATGGGGATCCTAAGACAGGTCAAATGATGGACAAAAAATGATGGGGTCCTAAAATAGGACAAATTGGTCGACAGAAAATGATGAGGTCCTAAAACAGTCGAATGGTTGACAAAAAATGATGGGAATCCTAAAACAGGTCAAATGATGGGAGTTCTAAGAAATATCAAATTGATCGACAGAAAATGACGGGGTCCTAAGGCAGGTCAAATGGTGGACAAAAATGATGGGGGTCCTAAAACAGGACAAATAATGGGATCCTAAGACATGTCAAATTATTGGACAGAAAATGATGCGATCCTAACACAGGTCAACCGATGGGGGTCCTAAGACATGTCAAACTGATCAATAAAAAATTATGGGGGTCCTAAAACAGGACGAATAATGGGGATCCTAAGACATATCAAATTGGTCTACAGAAAAGGATGGGGTCCTAAAACAGGTCAATTGATGGGGGTTCTAAGACATGTCAAATTGGTCAATAAAAAATGATGGGGATCTTAAAACATGTCAAATGACGAGGGTCCTAAGCCAGGTCAAATGATGGGGGTCCTAATACATGTCAAATTGGTCGACAGAAAATGATAGGGGATCCTAAAACAGGTCAATTGATAGGGGTTCTAAGACATGTCAAATTGGTCAATAAAAAATGACGGGGGTCTTAAAACATGTCAAACTGGTCGATAGAAAATGATGGGAGTCCTAAAACAGGTCAAATGATAGGGGTCCTTTGACAGGACAAATTAGTCGATAAAAATGATGCGGCCCTAAAAATGACAAATTAAAGGGATCCTAAAACATGTCAAATAATGGGTGTCCTTTGACAGTCAAATTAGTCGATGAAAATGATGGGGTCCTAATACATGTCAAATTAGTTGACAGAAAATGATGGGGGTCCTAAGACAGGTCAACTGATGGGGTTCTAAAAATGTCAAATTGGTCAATAAAAATGATGGGGGTCTAAAACATTTCAATTGGTCGATAGAAAATGATGGGGTTCCTAAAACAGGTCAAATGATGGGGTCCTTTGACAGGACAAATTAGTCGAAAAAAATGAGGGGGCCCTAAAACATGACAAATTACAGGGATCCTAAACATGTCAAATTGGTCGACAGAAAATGATGGGGGTCCTAAAATAGGTCAAATAATGGGTGTCCTTTGACAGGTCAAATTAGTCGATAAAAAATGATGGGGGAGCTAATACATGTCAAATTGGTCGACAGAAAATGATGGGGGTCCTAAGACAGTTCAAATGTTGGACAAAAAATGGTTGGGGTCCTAAAACAGGTCAAATGATGGGGGTCCTTTGACAGGACAAATTAGTCGATAAAAACGATGGGGGCTCTAAAACATGACAAATTACAGGGACCCTAAAACAGGTCAACTAATGGGTGTGCAAAGACATGTCATTAAAAAATTATGGGAGTCCTAGAACATGTCAAATTGGTCGATAGAAAATGATGCAGGTCCTAAGACAGATCAGACAAAAAATAGTACGGGTCCTAAAATAGGTCAAACGGGGTCCCTAAAACATGTTAAATGATGGGACATGTCAAATTGGTCGACAGAAAATGATGGGGGCCTAAAACAGGGCAAATAATGGGGTCCGAAGACATGTCAAATTGGTTGACAGAAAATGATGGGGTCCCTTAGGACAGTTAACATGTTCAAATTGATTAAAAAAAAATGATGGGGATCCTAAAACAGGATAAATAATGGGGACCCTAAGACATGTCAAATTGGTCGACAGAAAATGATGCGGTCCTAAGACAGGTCAACTGATGGGGGTCCTCAGACATGTCAAATTGATCAATAAAAAATGATGGGGGTCCTAAAACAGGACAAATAATGGGATCCTAAGACATATCAAATTGGTCGACAGAAAATGACGGGGATCCAAAGACAGGTCAAATGGTGGACAAAAAATGATAGGGGTTCTAAAACAAGTCAAATGATGGGAGTTCTAAGAATGTCAAATTGGTCGACAGAAAATGACGGGTCCTAAGGCAGATCAATGTTGGACAAAACGATGAGGTTCTAGAACAGGTCAAATAATGGGGGTCCTAAGACAGGTCAAATGGTGGACAAAAAAATGATGAAGGTCCTAAAACAGGTCAAATGATGGGAGTTCTAAGAAATGTCAAATTGATCAACAGAAAATAATGGGGGTCCTAAGACATATCAAATTGGGCTACAGAAAAGGATGGGGGTCCTAAGACAGTCAAATGGTGGACAAAAAATGATGGGGGTCCTAAAATAGACAAATTGGTCGACAGAAAATGATGGGGGTCCTAAGACAGGTCAAAGGGTGGACAAAAAATGATGGATGTCCTAAAACAGGTCAAATGATAGGAGTTCTAAGAAATGTCAAATGGGTCGACAGAAAATGACGGGGTCCTAAGGCAGGTCAAATGGTGGACAAAAATCATGGAGGTCCTAAAACAGGACAAATAATGGGGATCCTAAGACATGTCAAATTGGTCGACAGAAAATGATGCGGTCCTAAGACAGGTCAACTGATGGGGTCCTAAGAGATGTCAAATTGATCAATAAACAATGAGGGGGTCCTAAAACAGGACAAATAATGGGGATCCTAAGACATATCAAATTGGTCGACAGAAAATGACGGGGATCCAAAGACAGGTCAAATGGTGGACAAAAAATGATAGGGGTTCTAAAACAAGTCAAATGATGGGAGTTCTAAGAAATGTCAAATTGGTCGACAGAAAATGACGGGTCCTAAGGCAGATCAAATGGTGGACAAAAACGATGGAGGTTCTAGAACAGGTCAAATAATGGGGTCCTTAGACAGGTCAAATGGTGGACAAAAAATGATGAAGGTCCTAAAACAGGTCAATGATGGGAGTTCTAAGAATGTCAAATTGATCAACAGAAAATAAGGGAACTTTTTTTTAACTTTTTGCGCCATAAATTGGAAGATCCCGCCAAAAATTAAATAATGCGAAAAATTCAAAACTTGATTTTTTTTCGGGACGAAAAGATGATCTGACCTGACCTGAGTTAAAATGTAACCATTTAAAGCCTTCGTAGTAAATCTCCTTTACTAAAGTCATTAAAATACAAAAATCAGCGTACCTCTGAAATGTGTTGCGACCCTTCCGGGAACATCTCCTTCAAATTCTCATCCCTCGAGTTATACATAAGTCTTTTAAAGTCTTGGAAAAGAGTATCTTTATTCTTATCCAGAAAACCAACAACGCAATAAGTAACATCCCCCGCATAATGCGTAATGCGAAAATCGACCTTGTGCTTCATATTCTTATCAGCGGGCTTCAACTGTCTCGACGTATAATGATGATGAGTCTTCAGCTGTCTGTCCATCGTCTCCAGCAGCAACTCATCGGTCACCTTCTCCGCAGTCATCTTCGACGCGTCATCCATAATCGACAAAATCCCCTTGTGCGGGGCCTCCACCAAGTCACAAATAATCTGATTATTGAAAAAATCGATATTCTGCCACTCGATTCCCTCCCGGTTGTACTCTTCCTGTTCCTGCTTCAGTACCAACTCTGCAGCAAAAAAATATCTAGTAAGTAAGACACAGTACGTGTCGATTTAACGCACCGATAAACAACTGCTGAAGCTTCTCGTTACAGTAGTTGATGCAGAACTGCTCGAAGCTGTTATTATCGAAGATCTCGAACCCGTAGATGTCCAGAACCCCGATCAGCGAACTCTTGTAGTTCTTGCTGTAGTTCTTCTCGTCGACGGCGATGGCGGCGTTGATTTTATCCACCAACCAGCCGAACAGCCGCTCATACACGGCCTTCGCCAGCGCGTCCCTTCCATAGCAAGCCTCCGCCTCCGTGTGCTCCTTCCTCATGATGTCCCCTCTCGCCGCAATCACCCGTTCGCACAGCGCCGACGACAGCTCCTCCTTCTTCACCTGGAGCAACTCCGCAATCACATCGATGCTCTTCTTATTCTTAATCTGCAGCTTCTCCCCGTCGTTCACGAACTCCACGTTCCCCAAGTGCAGAATCGCCGCCACCACCCTCCACAACGTATCCTGCGCGTCCTTGGAGAACTGTAGCGTGTTCAGCGACGAGTTCACCTCCCGGAAGTCGTTCTTGTCGTTGATGGTGTCCACCCGCGCCGCCTTGCCCTGCTTCACGAAGAAGTAGTCGTCCGGGTTGCGACTCAGGTGCAGTTTGCGCAGGTGCTCGTCGCTGGCGGCCGTCAGGAGTTGGTAGAAACTGTGGAAGTTGCGCTCGCCGGCTTGCTGGTAGATCACTCTGCTTTTTTCGAGCAGGTACTTGTTGATGTGGCCGCCGATGGGGTCGCCCTTGAAGTCGAAGTGGATGTCCATGTACTTGCCGAAGCGTGAGGAGTTGTCGTTGCGGTTGGTCTTGGCGTTGCCGAAGGCCTCGAGGATGGAGTTGGACTGCAGGAGGACGTTCTTCACGCGCTCGATTTCTTTTTGGCCGTCCTTGTTGGTCACGGCGGCGATGTATTTCATGATTATTTTGGAGGCCTCGGTCTTTCCGGCGCCGGACTCGCCGCTGATTACGATGCAAGTGTCCTTGCCTTGCTGCTGCATGACTTTGTGCGAGGCGTCGGCGATGGCGAAGATGTGCGGGGGGTTCTCGAAGAGCTCGCGACCTGGTGGTTGGAAAAAAAAGGAACTTTTGTAATCATGAAGCTGGACATTTTGTATCGATATTATTTGAATCAGTATAAATCGTAATAAAATTGAGATAACAAAAATTAAGTAAACTAATTATGAGTATTTTATTCAATAAAATTTTGAGATGATGTCATCCATTTATAGAGAACATGAAGGAAAAAGGGAAAGAACATGAAATTTGACACTGAAATGTTGTCTTTGCGCTAACATCCAAGGAATTAAATCTACAAATTTTGATTGTGTTCGACAGTACTCAAACACATCCGATAATCAAGTCAGATCAAGTCAGGTGCCATGTCAGCATCAGTCAAAAGTCAAGTCAGTCAGCTCGGTCATGCAGAAGTCAGGTCATGTCAGAAGTTATGTCGGTCAGCAGTCACGTCAGTCAGTCTCTGTTAGTCAGTCCAGTCTCTGTCTAATCAAGTCAGGTCAGGTCAGGTCAAGTCAGGATTCGGGTCAGGTCAAGCCAGATTCGGGTCAGGTCAAGTCAGATTAGGTCAGGTCAAGTAAACATCAGGTCAGTCAAGTAAGGATTCAAGTCAGGTGAAGTCAGGATTCAGGTCAGGTCAAGTCAGGATTCAGGTCAGGTCAAGTCAGGATTCAGGTCAGGTCAAGTCAGGATTCAGGTCAGGTCAAGTAAGGATTCAGGTCAGTGAAGTCAGGATTCAGGTCAGTCAAGTCAGGATTCAGGTCAGGTCATGTCAGGATTCAGAGCAGGTCAGGATTCCGGTCAGGTCTAGATTCAGCGACCTCAAGAGTCAGACGACGTCAGAATTCAGGCGAGGTCAGAATTCCGATCACGTCAGGAATCAAGTCAATCAGACCGGAAGCCAGTAGGATCAATTAGGTCAGGTAGGTGTCAGGCCCGTCAGGAGTTAGGTTTCAGGAGTCAAATCAGTTCGGATTCAGGTCAGGTCAAATCAAGGCCATTTTTCTCAAAAACTGCTTTGGCAAGTATTTTTTATTTAAAATAAATGGGCCAAAAGTCAAGAGTCATAACAGATCTTGCGTTAGATCAGGAGATAGTCAAGTCAGGAGATAGATTGGTCAAGTCAAGAGATAGATTGTCAAGTCAGGAGATAGATACGTCAAATTAGAAGATAGATAGGTCAAGTGAGGAGGTAGGTTAGGCAAGTCAGACTTGAGATCAGGTAAGGTCAGAATTTAAATCAGGTCAGGAATTGGGTTAGGTCAGATGAGGCCAGGTCAGATCAGATCAGATCAGGCTAGGTCAAAAGTTAGACCAGTCAGGAGTCAAATCAAGTCAGATTAGTCAGGAGTCAACTCAAGTTAGGTCAGTGAGGAGTCCAATCAAGTCACGGCAGGAGTCAAATCAAGTCAGGTCAATTAAGAATCAAATGAAGACACATCAGTCAGGAGTTAGATCAAGTCAGGAAAAGATTTTGATCAGGTCAGAAATTAGGTCAGATCAGGATTCAGTTAAGGTCAAGTCGGGATTCAAATCAGGTTAGATCAGGCCATTTTTCTCAAAAACCGCTTTGGCAAATATTTTTTATTTAAAATAAATGGGCCAAAAGTTAGGGGTCAGAAGTGGGGTTTGGTCAGGTCTCAGATTAGGTCAGGAGTCAGATCAGGTCAGGAAATAGAGCAAGTCAGAAAGTAGATAGGTCAAGTCAGAAGATAGATAGGTCAAGGCAGAAGATAAATAGGTCAAGTCAGAAGTTAGGTAGGTCAAGTCAGAAGTTAGGTAGGTCAAGTCAGAAGTTAGGTAGGTCAAGTCAGAAGTTAGGTAGGTCAAGTCAGAAGTTAGATAGGTCAAGTCACGAGATAGGTTAGGCGAATCAGTGTTGAGATCAGGTCAGGTCAAAATTTAAATCAGGTCATACCAGGAATCGAGTTAAATCAGATCAGATCCAGCCAGGTCAAAAGTCAGACCATTCAGGAGTCAAATCAAATCAGGTCAGTCAGGACCCAAATCAAGTCAGGTCACTCAGGAGTCAAATCAAGCCAGGCCAGTCAGGAGTCAAATCAAGTTAGGTCAGTGAGGAGTCCAATCAAGTTAAGTCAGTCAGGAGTTAAATCAAGTCAAACTAGTCAGAAGTCAAATCAAATCAAGTAAATCAAGAGTCAAATCAAGTCAGGTCAGTAAACGAGTCAAGTCAAGTCAGGTCAGGAGTCAAGAAAAGTCAGATCAAGTCAGGTCAAGATTTAGATCACGTCAGGATTTAAGTCAGGTCAGAAATTAGGTCAAGTCAGGATTCAGGTCAGGTCAAGTAAGGATTCAGGTGAGGTCAGGAGTCAGGTCAGAACAAGATATTTTGCTTAAAGACTTCTTTGGCAAGTCAAATTGGTCGACAGAAAATGATGGGGGTCCTAAGACAGGTCAAATAGTCGACAAAAATGATGGAGGTCCTAAGACATGTCAAATTGGTCAACAAAAACTGATGGGGGTCCTAATAGAGGTCAAATGTCAGGTCAATTACGAGTCAAATCAAGTCAGGTCAGTTAGGAATCAAATCAACTCAGGTTAGTCTGGAGTCAAAACAAGTCAAGTCAAGTAAATCAGGAGTTAAATCAAGTCAGGTCAGTCATGAGTCAAATCAAGTCAGGTCTATCAGGAGTCAAATTAAGTCGCATCAGGGGTCAAATCAAGTCAGGTCAGTTAGAAGTCAAATCAAGTCATGTCAGTTAGGAATCAAATCAAGACATGTCAGGTCAGGAGCTAGAATGGGTCAGGTCAAGATTTAGGTCAGGTCAGAAATCAAGTCAGGTTAGATCAGGCCATTTTTCTCAAAAACTGCTTTGACAAATATTTTTATTTTAGATAAATGGGCCAAAAGTCAGGACTCAGTAGTGGGGTTAGGTCAGGTTTTAGGTTAGGTCAAGAGGCAGGTCAGGTCAGGTCAGGAAATAGGTCAAGTCAGGAGATAGATTAGGCAAATCAGTCTTGAGATCAGGTCAGGTCAAGATTTAAATCGGTCATACCAGGAATCGGGTCAGGTCAGATTAGATCAGATCAAGTCAGGTCAATTAGAAATCAAATCAAGACAAGTAAGTCAGTAGTCAATTCAACTCAGGTCAGTCAGGAGTCAAACCAAGTCAGGTCAATTATCAAATATCAATCAATAAGTCAGTAGTCAATTCAAGCCAGGTCAGTCAGGAGTCAAATCAACTAAGATCACTCAGGAGTCAAATGAAGTCAGGTCAATCAGGAGTCGAATCAAGTCAGGTCAGTTAACAATCAAATCAATTCACGCTAGTCAGGAGTCAAATCAAGACAAGTAAATCAGGAGTTAAATCAAGTCAGGTCAGTCAGGAGTCAAATTAAGTGGCGTCAGGGGTGGGATTTTGTTTCTACAACGATAAAATATCGGTACCGATAAAATGTGGTCATCTTTTTCTTTCGCATCTGAAATTTATATTTTCATCCTTGTCATTTATCGCTTCGTTATCACTTCGTATAGTATCGCTAGAAACAAAATCCCACCCAGGAGTCAAATTAAATAACGTCAGGGATCAAAACAAGTCAGGTCAGTAGTCAAAGATCAAATCAGGCCAGGTCAAGATTTAGGTTAGGTTGGAAATTAAGTCAGATCAGGATTCAGGTCAGGTCAAGGATTCTGGTGAGGTCAGGAGTCAGGTCGGATTAGGCAATTTTTCTTAAAGACTTCTTTAGCAAGAATTTTATATTTTGAATAAATGGGCCAAAAGTTAGGAGTGAGAAGTCGGTTCACGTCTGATCTGACCACAAGTTAGATCAGCAATCAGATCAGATCAGGTCAGGAGACAGGTGAAATCAAGATACAAATGAAGTCAGTAGACAGATCGGATCAATAGATAGGTCAGGTCAAGTCACCCTTGAAATCAAGTCAGTTCAAGATTTAAATCATAAAATGACAGGAGTCATGTCAGGAATTACATCAGGTCGGATCAGGTCAGGAATCAAGTCAAGTCAAAAATTTAAGTTAGATCATGGTTTTTTTCTCAGCCTCCTTTGGCAAGAATTTTGTATTACAAAAAATGGGCAAAAGTAGTTTAGACAGAATTCCCTCGCCCCTTAGCGAGAAATCCAATTTCTTAGATAAACTATAAGATTCGATTTTATGAGTTCCCAAATTTTTGTTAAAATATATTCGAATAAATTGATCATTCATTAATGCTAAGCATGAACAAACTACATAAATAATGGGTGCTCAATTGATGAAGTAATCAAGTTGGCGTTACTTTTTTGATGGAAGAAAAGGTAGCGAAAAATACATGCGTTTAATTAATCCATACTGTTGTGAATTTCCGCGTTGTCAGCTGTCATCGACCAAATTTTGGATTAATTGTAAACATACTTCTCAATGTTTACAAAAAATGAAGGCGAACTTGATGACTTTTTCATTAGAACACCCAATATGCACCTACATAAGTTTGTAAATCTGAACATTTCAAATGAAACTGACGACCAAACTTTGAGATTACGTCATTAATTTGTTGGAAGCGAGAAATTTACTACGTCTATGATATATATTTATTGTACAACTTTATTTCTTCTTTTCTTTCCAAAATTAAAATTGGGCGATTTTTAAATACGATTTACTTGACAAAATTTTGAGATGACGTCATAAAATGTTTGATGGGGATGATCAGACACATGTTGGACAGCGTTTCACCATACCATATGCTTAAATAGTTTGAAATTTCACAAGCATCGTATTCAAGGTTATTTGTGTAGTAGAATCGCCAACAGACAGACGAAACAGGAGATCTATTTTTTCACATTCCAATAGTTAACTTATCTTCGTCGGAAAATAAACATCCGTAGACAATAGTTCTGACTTAAACTGACCTGACATGAATGATTTGAAGCGCTCTCATGACCTACTGGTACATTACCAACAAATAAAACCAGGAATATGGAAACAACGGAAATACCAATAAAAACCGACCAAACGAACGGTACGCCAACCATAAAAACCACACACATGCACCCAGTCGTCACCGCTGCAAATCTCCGTCCCGGTCAATAAGAACCGTACCAATTTACAATTTATTTTATTCCCCATTAAATATTAATGGTATAATAGTTACGCACTGATAAGACCGAATTGGTCAGAAGGAATTCAGTGTAGGTGTCGAACCGCCTACTCCAAAAAATAGGTATAGAAAAACGCTTGTTGAATAAACAACACTCGAATTAATGAAGAACCAGCCGTTGACCCTTTGAGAAGATCACCCAACTCCAGAAACAAAGCCCGCGACTGCATCCTCGGACTACGCTTCCCGCCAACAATTAATCCGCTAATTAAAACTGTGGGAACCTGAATGTCAATACATCCGCTTCACCCTCGATAACGCTGCAAAAGGTCACAACCATCCAACCAAAAAATCGCAACCTTTCGCTCTTCCTTCGAATCGAACTGGAAAGTGTGACGCTCTGCACCTTTATCACTGTCGGTTTTGCGTTGGTTGATAATGTTGAGTAGTTAGCGATAATCAGGACTCAAGGTTGCAACAATGCGACCAAATTGATTACCTTTATATTGATCCACGTGCTTTTGGTCGTAGATGTTCATGGTCTTGTAAGGGTTGACGGAGACGCAGACCTCTCCGATGTACGTGTAGATCTTCCCATTTTTAAACCTGGAACAACCCAATAAATTGTTTAAATTTAGGAGTTATGAGGTTGTTGAGTTTCGTTGTTCACTCAATTGCATTGGAAAAACTCGTATTTATAGATTTATGGCGTCCGATGCACCGTATTTTTAGTTTCAAGGTGTGAGAACGCGTCGCTAATTAACGTGTAATTGATTTAAACGGTCGCAGGAAGTATTTTCTCGCGGAAAAAAACACTTCCAGGTCATTATGCTGATTGTACTAATGGAAACTTGTATTGTCTTGGCGATCTAAATTTCCTCATTTCCTTCCTAGTAGGTAATGGGTTTTCGAAAATCTTACTAGTTTAAACACTCTTATCGCTGAGTCAATACTCAACCATTTCCTCTGCGAAAACAAAGCACAGTAAGGCATGTAATAACGAACATTACGCAAATCCAGCTTTCACTTAGCCTAATTGTACTTATTATTTAATGCAGGCACCTGGTCGCAATGCCATGAAAAATCCAACAATGTATCCAATCAAGGTATGTTAATTGCAACTCAAATAGAAGCAAATTAAAACCCGTACACCTGTGCCATTCTTTTTTCGTGCATGATAAAACCTGATTGAAATTACTTGGGTCACTGTTTATTTCTGAAAGTGTTTTCCACGCCAAAAAAGCAACGACAACACGTCATCTGCTCGCACAAAAACCAGATACAAGTTTAGTGTTTCCGCTAGTTTTTTTAATTGGGCTGCCATAAAAGGATCATAAAAACAATGTAAAAGGAATTTAGTGAATTAACGCCCAATCAAAGCGCTTTCTTTTCTAGTTGAATCGATATGGGCGGAGTTTCTTTTTGTGTTGGTGTCTTCGATAAAATAAGACACGTATTTATAGTTTACTGTTAGCGATTTTTAATTTTATGCTTCAAGCTATCTAGAGTTAGGTTCGTGTGTTTCGACCTGAACATTGGCAATTGTTGAAAAATACATTCGTAGCTTTAATTTCAATTTTAAATTTAAATCGTAACCTCAATTTTCGTTTAATATTTATGGCTTAATAAAGCAGTGGAAGCTCTTTATGGCGGTTTTAAGGAGCGCCGGGCTATTTCAAAATTTGTGTTTATTTATCGTGGTTTTAACAACAGCAATAACCTCACGATAACACGAAAATAACCAATAACGGGCTTTATTAAGACAGAAAATTAAAAAAATTGGGTTTTGTTTAAACAATATTGATAAATGCATTAAACTGTATCTAACTTATTGACATCAATCTTAAAATTACAAGTTTATAAGTTATCTTGAGACCTAAAATGTGTTTTAATCCCCACAAAAATGTGTAGATATATAAATTCCGTTTTATATAATCGAAGATAAAAACACGAAGTAACTTGAGACACAAATATTCGTCGATAAGAATTTTTTTAAAGTAGATATAATTTTATATCACGAAGATTTTATTGTTGTACTTAGCATACTTACGAAAGTGAGCTATGAAATTTTTTTAGATGACGGCATCAGTTTTTTGCAGATGATTACAAACTTAACTTGATTGACACCGTGACACTAATGATAACGTTACTGTGTTGTCGCAATTTCAGAAAAATCGCAGATTATGGATGCATGTATTTGTAAAATTACGTAGCCAACTGCAAGCACGTAATTTTTCGAACCGTACAATTATGCGTTTAATTTTTCGGCATACTTATGAAGTATTATTACGAGGTAAAAGTATACTTATTATGTGAACAATAGGAAATAATTTAAAGTGAAACCTACAAGGAAACATATGAATAAAACGTCAAACACACAGTTTGATAAGATCAATCTTTCATTTCAAAATTTATCGCTGCATGTTTTTAAGCTTTGTTTATTTATAACAATAGCAATCTTGTGTGTATCACTGTTCAAAAAATGTGATAACATCTGTAAAGTTATTTTTTGTTGCATTTCATTTTATTATATTTAAGCAACAACTCTGTAGCTAAGACTTATTAATCCGACAACACAAAGAGTGTTCATTACTGTTATCGGGGAATTACAATTTCTACTATTGTCATAACTAAATTCCCCTAAACGTAAATGTCAAACATCATAAACACCTTCAAACTATAAAAAGTCGACCCTCATAACTTTGACATAACCACATAAACCAATAACAACTCCATTGACATCTTATTCCTTCCCATAATTTATTTATTTACATTAAAGTTTATTTCCATGTCAACAGTTTTTTCGCTTTATTGCTGCTCTTTATAGCCTGTCACTGATTTCCCTCACCCCCTCAATCAATCCCACGAACTCGTCTACATCAAGATGTCACTTTTATCGCTCTTTAATTTAATGCATTTCTTATTTTATAATCTTATCACACACAAGAAAATTCTTGCAAAAACGAAAAACAATCCACTTAATGAGTGTGATGACATCATTCGTGAAAATTATGAATCAGAAAACAAATCTAGCCAGCCGTGACTAAAGCATAAGCCACACGACACGTTTCGGACGTCACACTTCTTCAATGTTCGAAAAAACACTCAAGAGTGTTATTGGCGTAATAAAGTTGGATTATTGTCTTCATTAAAGCTAATTTGATGCAAATGAGTCAGTTTTTAATGAACTGTCATCCGTGTGTTCATCAAAATAAAAAGAATAGACAAGTTATGGTTTGTCAGCATTTTCCGTCGGGCGAGCTCGGCAGCCGGAGTCGGCGGGTCGCCAACGGTCGAGACTGTCCGAGCAACACCGACGCGGTGACGGGAGGGAGAGGAATACACTTGTGTTCGGATGCTGATACACGATGATTGCGTTTTAAAAGAATAAACTGCTAAATTCTGCGTTTGGTTTCTTTTTCCTAAAACTGTGCTGACATCAGAAGTGGGATTCTTTAAACCCTTGCGTGCACTTGTACGACAATGCCGAAAGAGCAGCGACGCCATAAAAAAGACAAACGGCGACGTTCGCGCCGGAGTGAATCTAGTGATGGTGCAAGTGGGTCTCGTTCACGGCATGAGCGGCGGCAAAAGCACAAGAAGTTGCGGGAACCGACTCCAGAACCACAACTTGCGAGACGGCACCGCTTGCGAGCTCACTCGAGGACGAGGAGTGGCGACAGTCCTGGTCGCAGCAGTCCTGGTCCTGCTTCTGTTTCGCAAATCAGTGAGGCTATAGCAGCTGGGTTTGGTAAGCTGGCAGAGCAGGTGGAGGTGCGTGAGACTCGCCAGCAGGTAAGTGGGATCCCCCTTTCTACGGCCGGCAGCATTATTGCCGAATTCGATCCTTTAGAAAACGATGTTGACGAATGGTTAGAGTCGATTGGTGAGTACGCTCAAATTTATAATTGGGACGATAGGACAACGTGTCATTTGGCGTTGAGCAAACTAAGAGGCCCAGCGCAAACGTGGTATCGGACACTGCCTAGTAGAGTGTTTACGTGGCCCGAATGGCATGACATACTGTTACGAAATTTTCCACCAAAGCGCGATCTCCATAAGGCGATTCAAATGATGATGGCGTACACACCAGAGCAGTGTAAAACGCTCTACGAATATACGTTTAATAAACTTGCGCTAATTAATAAGCTAAAATTAAATATTAACCCCGTTGATCGCGTAAATCTAATAATGGGTGGAATTTGTGACGAGCAAATTAAATTCTCGGTCCAAGCTGCAGGTATTACGGACCCAATTGTTTTAGCAGGACATTTAAAAACCATCGATGATCGAGTACTTGCAACGCAAACCGCAACCCGGCACGTTTCTCACATTCCAGCGACGCGAGCTCCAGTTTCATCTATTTATAGAAACCCAAAACAAACGTCATCTCTTTCGCGCAATGATACGGCTAATAAGCCGGTCCTCGGCCCAACTTGTTTTAACTGCGGAAAATCCGGTCATTTCCGTCGATTTTGCCCTGGTAAAAACCAACAAGCGTCCAGACAGCCACCACTATTGGCCATCGAGGCAAAAAAGTCCGTGAATTTTGTTGGTACCAATCCAAACGAGAAATATTTCAAAACTATCATGATCGAAGGTCACCAAATAAAATGTTTTGTCGATTTTGGAAGCGAGTGTTCGCTGATGAGTCAGGAGGCGGTTGAAAGGCTTAAAGTGGCGGCGCTGCCTTTGGACACGGCCGTGGTTTTAATGACTCTCGGCGGGCATAAAATTTCTCCAAGCGGCTGTGTAGCAGCAAATGTAACGATCGATGGCATCAACAAAAATTTGCAATTTTATGTCGTCGAAAAGTGTGTTATGGGCGTTGAAATTCTGATTGGCCAGAATTTCACCGACTTGTACGATATTATATACGTTAAAACAGGGAACACGTTGATCTTTTCCCAGGAAACAAATATACCTTGCAATATTAACGCGATTCGCGAAACTGCGTTGAATGTAGGTATTTCTGACAGTGACGCTGTCACAAAGTTGGTTTCGCTAATAGACCAATATTCTGTTTGCACTGCTGCAAACTTGTCGCAAATTGGTATTACTTCTACGGTGCAAATGACCATTGAGTTAACGAGCTCCCAACCAATCGCTCGACGACCGCGTCACTATTCCGATTTTGAACGGGAACAGATCCGCGATATAGTTGGTGATCTACTTAAAAATGGTGTTATTCGGGAATCGCATTCACCTTATGCAAGTAGCGTACTACTGGTCAAGAAAAAGTCTGGCGAACTCCGTCTATGTGTGGACTATCGTCCCCTTAATAAGGTAACTATTAAAGATAAGTATCCTCTACCCTTAATTGAGGAACAACTAAGACGTCTGTCAGGGTTTAAATATTTCACAACTCTTGACTTATTTTCTGGATACCACCAAATACCAATGGCCCCGGAATCCATCCCTTTGACCGCCTTTGTGACCCAGGACGGGCATTATGAATTTCTACGCGTCCCTTTTGGTCTCACCAATGCGCCAGCTGTATTTATGCGGATGGTAAACACTGTATTAGGTCAACTAAGATTCACTAAGGTTCTTTGTTATTTAGACGATGTCTTGATTCCAGCTCATTCTGTTGAGGAATCGTTGGCAATTTTACAAGAGGTACTTGAGATTCTCAAACAAAATGGGTTAACTTTAAAACTGTCAAAATGCTTTTTTCTGCTCACAAGTATTGAATATTTAGGTTACGAGATTAGTGAGGCAGAAATTCGGCCGACTCGGCGTAAAATAGAGGCGGTCCGGAATTTTCCTGTGCCCACCGATGTCCATCAAGTGCGGCAATATTTGGGACTTACCGGATATTTTAGAAAATTCATCGTGGACTATGCGGCGAAATCGAGACCCTTGACTTCCTTACTGCATAAAAATACTGTTTGGTGTTGGGGCCAGTCTCAAGCCACCGCGTTTGAGGTCCTCAAACAGTGTCTAACTTCGGAACCCGTACTTGCCTTATTTAATCCGAATTTGGATATTAAATTGTATACGGACGCCAGTAGGTTGGGCGTGGCTGCTATCCTGACGCAGACAAGTGGGCAAGCTGAAAAAGTGGTAGCGTATTTTAGCAAACACACAAGTCCTAACGAACAAAAGTACCACTCGTTTGAGTTGGAGGCCCTTGCAATCGTGGCGGCTGTACGACGATTTCGGCAATATTTGCTGGGCAGGACGTTTACCATCATTACTGATTGCGCTGCGGTTAAAAACGCATTTGTTAAGAGCGATCTTAACGCCCGTATCGGTAGATGGGTTTTAGAACTTAACGAATATCGGTTTAATATCGAACACCGGAACAATGGTCGTATGCAGCACGTAGATGCGCTCAGTCGCAACTTACCACCTTGCGAATGTAATGTAAACATCACCGTCATCAGCGAGGAAGACTGGCTGTTAGCAGCTCAACAGTCGGATCGGGAGATCATCGAAATTAAGAACATTTTAGAAACGGGCGATCGCGAAAATAATACTGATATCTTTAATAATTACGCGTTAAAAGGCGGAAAAGTGTACAAAAGTACCGGACGAGGCCTACGGTGGGTAGTTCCCAAAGCTGCGCGGTTCCAAATCCTACAGATGGCCCATGACGATTCCGGTCATTTTGGGTTTGACAAAACCGTAGAGCTAGTATCAAACAAATATTGGTTCAAAAAAATGCGTCGGTTTACCCATAAGTACATCAATAATTGTCTGAACTGTCTATATTTTAAACTCCCAGGTGGGAAGCGACAAGGTAGTCTCCATCCAATCCCAAAGGTACCAGTACCGTTTCACACAATTCATCTCGACCATTTGGGAC
Organism: Zophobas atratus; assembly: GCA_022388445.1. Taxonomy (NCBI): domain Eukaryota; kingdom Metazoa; phylum Arthropoda; class Insecta; order Coleoptera; family Tenebrionidae; genus Zophobas; species Zophobas atratus. The sequence goes on from CM039448.1 coordinate 5,409,650, forward strand.
CATTCATTAAGACCAAATCGGGAAATACTCAATTATTGGTCGTCGTCGACGCATTCACAAAATATGTCCTTCTTTACCCGGTAAAAAGCACAAAGACTAAATTCGTTATTAAATCACTGCGAGATATGATTAAATTTTTCGGGGCACCCCATAGAATAATTTGTGATCGAGGCAAAGCCTTTACCAGCGACGCATTTCAGGCTTTGTGTAATGAACTAAAAATAAAATTACACTTCAACGCGGTCGCCATGCCCAGGGGAAACGGGCAGGTAGAGAGGTATAATCGTACTATTCTTAATTCCCTGGCAACAATGGGCGCCGATTCCTACGACGACCGTTGGGATAAGAATATTTCTAATCTTCAATTAGGCCTTAACGGAACGTTAAATCGAGCAATTGGAGTTTGTCCCAGTGAGGCTCTTATGGGTTTTAGAGTTGTTTCACAGAGATTGTTACAGCCAGAAGAACCCGCCATCGTCGACGTCACTGACATTCGAAACCAAATAACTGCGCGTACAATCAAGGACCAAGCTGCTCAAAAGTCTCGTTTCGACCGTGTTCGAACTGCTGGTCAACCATATCAGGAAGGAGACCTGGTGCTGATCCGTCTAACCAGCGGCCCTGCAACCGGAACTAGCCGAAAGTTACTGCCCAAGTGGCGTGGCCCATTCCGAGTTACCAAAGTTCTCGGAAATGATCGGTATGAAGTCGCAGACATACCGGGAGCAACCAGGTCCAAGTTGCAGTACCATGGAGCGGCCGGCATCGACAATATGAGGCCATGGGTCGTGTATGGGTAAGGTAGTACGGTTCAAATCGGGAGTAGTCCATGGTGATTGGCGCTACTCGCATTTGGCCGGCTTGTGGATTGTTGATGCTCGCTGATTCAGGCTTGACCAGAGGTTTCTGTGTTTGATAGTCTGGTGGGTGGCAGAGCTGGGTGACGATCACACAAGGTGTAGTTTTAGTTTTGTTTTGCGTTATTATTAAGTATTATGTTCATTTAAAAATTAAGCTTCCTTCTATGCGTTACATTTAATATTCGCCCTCATTTGTTTTGTATTGTATTCTTGCATTATGTAAGTTTGGCCAAATTTACCCTGTTTTCTTCCAGTTACCGTCCACGGCAGACAGGCAGCTTGCTTTCTGATTTATATCTTTAATGTAGGAGAAGTGACGATCAAAGTCTAAAGCCTGTTTGTATGAGTTTCAGTCCGAGGACCTGAACTGAGGTGCCCATATCCGTCGAGTGAGGACACTCTCCATGTCAGGAAAGGCCGTGTCAGCATTTTCCGTCGGGCGAGCTCGGCAGCCGGAGTCGGCGGGTCGCCAACGGTCGAGACTGTCCGAGCAACACCGACGCGGTGACGGGAGGGAGAGGAATACACTTGTGTTCGGATGCTGATACACGATGATTGCGTTTTAAAAGAATAAACTGCTAAATTCTGCGTTTGGTTTCTTTTTCCTAAAACTGTGCTGACAGGTTGTATATATTTATGGAATGTCGTAAAGGCATTCACACATGGATGGAGGCGGCACATGTGTTCCAGACATGGGCGTACCGTTAGGGGTATTTTCACTATTTATTTAGTCGATGACTTAATTTCACCGATAAGAGATAACATAAGCCGCTTATCGCTGATTGATCGTCGATGTGGCATTATGAATAGATTATTTGATCGAATTTCCAGCGAAAAAGGAAAACCGGCCCGGTGTACCTAGTGAGTAATTATTCTAACAATCGAGTAGGCGTCGATCATATTAGTAATCACCGCCGCCTATGACCCCATAAATTCATCACCCATATAAAATCATCGATTACATAAAACAAACGAAAGTCACTTAATTCCTTCTTGAAAAAAAGGAAGAGGAAGCGTATTTTTAAAATATGACTCGTTACGCGGACGCAGCCGCATAATTGGCTGAAAATCGGCTAATTACAGCATGAAACTTGAAAAAATTCAAACTCCAACCGCAAAACCAATCGAATTATCGTCTTTGTTGTTAAACAAAAGCACCTGTCACCTGTCACTCCTGATGGCCCGCCCCGTCAACGGTTGCTAGATCAGGTAAAAATCGACTCACCTGAGCTCTAGATTTTTCATGAAATTTTCCAGGTCGATCTTGTCCAAAAGGACGAAATCCCCGACGCCCACTTCTCTGTGTGTTGCCATTTTTCTTCAGTCTTCGTTCTTCGATGTTCTTCTTTTTACGAAGACACGAACCGCATTCTCGACACCGGTTCTATGACTGATGATTCACGGCACACTCGATTTCATGCACCACACGTAGAGAAACGCACGTGAGTCAAGCAGCGACATGTTGTCCTTGTCGCGGGCTGCGATTGGTCGACGAGGCACGTCGGGGATAGCAGCACGCTGAGCGTTACGTCACTCAAAACCCTCGAAACGTCAATTCGGTAAGTCAAAAAGTGAGCAATTTTCGAAAAGTGGTGTCCGAAAATGCTGCGACAACGTTTGAGTGAGAAATACGCGGCGTTCCAGAGCACGCCGCTGTCGTCGTACGGACATAACCTCAAAAACGAGAAGGGCGAAAAGCCGTTTTTGAGCGAGTATAAATGGGGCATTGTGGGGCTAGTGGTGTCCTTTTTAGTGATTACGGCTAAGTTGTTCGCCGCGTACCGTAAGTGGTTTCTGGTTTAGGTTATGTTGTCATAGTGTTACCAACTTGGGTATTTCAGGTGATGACATCAAGGAGTTTGTGGTCGATCGGCGATTGTTTATCATAGAGATTATTAACGAAGATGGGAACGTTATGTATCACCATACTTGGAAGAATGTGGTTAAATATAGCAGTATTTGGGTACCAATTTTGTGTGGGGTGTTGACCACGTATTTTACATGGATGATGGTCTATTTGGATTCGCACACCCCGGGGGTGCAGCCCCCGAGCCCTCTTTCACCCACAAAATACAAGTAAGTTTGTGTGGTTGGTAACATTGTTGTTTTGACGTGTTGTTGTTTTGTAGGTTGAGGTCAGGGCATTCATTCCATCTGAACTATGTCTTCGCGGTCTTGATGGGGGTTTTAGTTACAGGGTATATGTATTGGAGAAATATCAGTATAGAGTACTTTTAAATGATTTATGGGTTTAGTGCTTAAGGAAATTATATATTTTTATATATTATTTAACGTGGATTTTTATGTAAGCAGCTGTTTTGCTTTAACGTAAAACTTTTATTGTAACTTTATTATTTATATTAAATGACGTGGAATATTAATTTATTGTAATAAATGTGTTGTAACAATTGGGACTTTTTTTACCTGAATTTTCGCAGTTGGTATTTAAAAGATTCGTGTATTTTGACATTTGTTATTATTTCACAATATTACTTCAATTTTATCTACCTATCTACGTCTGAACACGTGTTTATTCATTTCAGATCAGTATAAACGCACGATGGAAGTGCTGAAAATATTTGAAGACAAATTTAAGCAGATAATTCATAACAACATCAAAAGTGTTTTACTGGAAAAAATATGACGCCGAAGGTAGGTTTATTATTATTTTTTTTATTAATGATCACATGCAAACCACTTGTTCCGTACTTATAGTTTTATCGTTAAATATTACTCAGATACACACCAGTCGCCACAAAAAGAGGGCACCCCCGACCGCCCCTCGTCCCTCGCTTGCTCCTACTGCCGGACCCACTTCACCACCCTAAGCGAGCAACGCGACCACTTCAAGCTCGACTGGCACCGCTACAACCTCCGCCAGTCCCTCCTGCAAAAACCGCCAATCACTGAAGAGGAATTCGCCGAAAAAACCACCAAAGGTACGCCCACTCTACCTTAACCCCTCCTACTAACCCCCTTTTCCAGACGACCTCTCCAGCATCTCCGGCTCGGACTCCGACTCCGACAAAGAGGACACCCTGGACACTTACGCCACCGCCCAAGGCAAAATCTTCCTCCAAAACTCCGACGGCAAGGTCTTCTCGCTCTACGCCTGCCTCCTCCAACAAAAAAAAGTAAGTTGTAGCTCCGCCTCCACCCACTCTAACTCCTCCCGCAGCAGGAAGACCTACCCGAGAATCTGCACTCGCGCCTCCATTCCTGCTGCGTCACGTCGCAGAAGTGGGCGGTCTTGATGCTAGGAGGCGGGCACTTCGCAGGCGCCATTTTCGACAAGTACGAGCCAATCGTGCACAAGACGTTCCACTGCTATACGGTGAGGGCGGGCCAGGGCGGGGCGCAGTCGTCGCGCGACAACAAAAGTGGCGGGACGCACCCGAAGAGCGCGGGGGCGTCGCTGCGTAGGTACAACGAGCAAGCGCTGATGCAGCACGTGCGCGGGATCGTAGAGGCGTGGCAAAGCGAACTCAATGGGTGTGGTTTAATTTTCTACAGGGCGGCGGGGCCGTACAATAGGTCGGTGTTGTTCGGGGGCGGAGCGCCGCTGTTCGACAAGGAGGACCCAAGATTGAGGAGTGTGCCGTTCTCGACGAGACGGGCGACGTTCGCGGAGGTGAAGCGGGTGCATTCGGTGCTCACTCTAGCGCACGTTTATGGTAAGTTTTTTAATCACAATAAACATATTTTTGATTGTTTTGACGGTAGAGAGTCTGGAGGCGGCGGTTGAGTGTTTTACGCGCCACAAAGTTAACGAACAGAACACCAAACGTTCGAAGGCGAAGACAACGTGTATTGATAGAGCGAAGTCCCGAGAAACCATAGAGCGCCCTCTACCGGTTCCTCGAGTGTCTGAAAGTTCCGAAGAAAATTTTAAGCGCCCTCTGGCGGTCGCTCCAGTTTCGGAAAGCTCCGACGAAGACGTGGATCTTCTGATGGAAAACCAGCAGATTTTTCTCGAGGATTCGCTTCAAGAGTTTGGAGATTCGTTGACGCCGAAGCAGAGGCAACTAAAGAAGAAGAAGAAACCGAAGAAGAGTAAAGCGAAGAAGTTGCAAGAACAAGAGGAACATCGCAAAAAGGAGCTCATCGACGTTCTAAGTACAGGCAACATCGACAAACTATCGCAACTTCTGGAGAATTTCTTGAAGGTTAGTGACAAGAAGGAAGATTTCGTGAATGAAGCAATCGATGATCAAGGGAACACACTCTTGCACGTAGCCGCACTAAACGAACAACAAGAAACTCTAGACTTTCTTCTGAAGAATGACGCAAATCCATGTCTTAAAAACCAGAAGCAACAAACCGCGTACACTTGTACACAGAGTAAAGATATTCGAGAAGTCTTGAAACAGTTCGCTCGAGATTTCCCGGACAAGTTTAATTACAATAAAGCTCAAATTCCGACGAATGTGTTAACACCAGAGGAACAAAACGAAAAGAAGAAGGTGCAGCGGAAGTTGAAGAAAGAGAAGGAGAAAGTTAAGCGGAAGGAGAACGAAATTAAACGCAAGGAAGATTTAGAGAAGGAACGATTTCTTAATTTGAGCGACAGGGAAAAGAGGGCGCTGGCTGCAGAACGCAGGATTTTAAGTCAAGCGGGTACTGTGATCAGTAGGTGTTTCTTGTGTGCAGCGGATATGTCTGGGAAAGTACCGTTTGAGTACCTAGGGAACAGATTTTGCTCCGTTGACTGTTTGAAAGCGCACAGGATGCAAAATCCAGTCGTGTTGTCATAGACTACTTCAAAATAAATTATTTATACATAACCTAAATAAATTTTGTCATTTCGTCTGTGTAATTCTGGTTTTCTGACGTTTCTGTTCAACATGGCGCAGGTTTGTTCAATAAAAGACTCGTTTGTATTGTCATAGAAGTCAAACTTTTTATTTATATAAATACATGTAAAAGAAAAATACTCAAAAGGATAGAAGACTACAAAACCGAACTAAGTACTTTAAATGCGAGGGTCTTTTCAACTTCCTCGAAGCTGAACGACCCCGGATTGTCCTTAGGAAGTCGTTTATTAAATAAAAGTTCTATAATTCTATAAAAATACTTCAAAAACAATTCGTCTAACAATTCACAGCAAACATTTAGTAACACCGTTGGTCCTTTGGTAGAAAATTACAAAATTACTCGTGTTTCAAAACAATAACACCAACCAAAACGGGAGATTAGTGGAGGTTTACTAACTTCACACAAACGTGAAAGACTAGAAAGGTACAACAAAAAAAAGTGCCCTGTAGCTGTATCACCAACATGTACTTAGGTAACTAATAACTTTCATAAGAATTTTACTCTGGCAATTTTGGACTCATCACAGGTACAATAAAGTCTTCCATATTTGGTATCACCATTAATTTCTGAAAATAAGCAAACGCCATTGATGTTAGCTCGCTTTCTGTATACTTACTTGGAACTCCAAAAGCAGCTTCTTCTCAATCCAGCTCGTGATGCGGAGGAATGTAATGTTTCGTTCGCCCACAATAGGGTGCGCCGTCAGCGCCAGAGTCGGCGTCGGCCTGAACCCCACCCAAACCCTATCACTAGGAGGCGGCGGCACGTTCAACACCAAAGTACCCACCAACTCCTTGACATCCACCTTCAACCCCAGCTCCGTATTCGACACCTCCTCCATCGCCCTCTTGATATACTTGTTCTCAGTAGCGGCCTGGAAGAACTTCGACTCGGCAATTTTGTCCACCATTTTGATGAACTTCTTGCTCGTGTTGCTCGTTCCACCGAGACCTTGGACGGGCACTCCTGACGCGTCCAAGGCCGCCGGGTACTGGTTATTCTGGAAAGGACAAATCGCTTCTTCGTCCGACGTGCTCTCGGCGGAGTCCTCCACGTCCGAGTGGAACATGGCGGGTTTGTCGGTGGGTTTGTCCGCGTCTGCGCAGTAACAGGAGTGGTGAAGGTCTCTGATGGACGCTGGAGGGCAGGCGGGATTGGAGGACGGGGTCAAGGTGGTCGCTGCACTGAGCAATGTGGGGCAAAATCGTACAAATACATGACCGAACAAGTCCTATGAAATTTAGTGCTAAATTTGTGATGTTGGCAACACCAAAGAAAATGTCAGCAGATAGCGCGAATTTTGAGGTTAGTTACGATTTTGTGTATCCACGTCCCCCAGGCCCTTACCGTGCGGATGCGGCTGCTTCAACTTCATCAAATTCAGCTTCGTCTGCAGAATTAGCACCACCAGCCCGTCGTAAGTGATGTCCAGGTCGATCCACAGCCCCCTGTCGTCCATCATCGGCTTAGTCGCCCTGTGGATCAGCGGCGGCATTTGCCCCAAATTTAACTCCGTCACCACTAACCCCTCGATGAAATACGGAAGCTTAATGGAAGAGAGTTTCCTCTGGATCTTGTCCTTGACTCTCTGTGTGAACGTGTCGTCCCGTAGACAGTCGAACAACACCCTGCCTACAAAAGCGTTGATCCACTGCACGTCGGCGCAGGGTAGTTCATCCCCAGACTCGTCGTTCTTGTCCTTTTGATACGACTTAGCCTACAGAAAACATAAATGAGAGAGTTGGAAGGTTGGCGGCGACGCTTGAAAGGTATGTAGGACGGGACAAGGACCTTTGGGTTTTCCACATTAGAACACTCAGTCACCTTCTTAAAAATCAACATGTATTTGGCGTAGTCTAGCTCTTTGGCTGCCTTGTCGAGCAAGGTGTGGGATATTGCGCGCACGGTGGTCGTGGGGGTGACGGGTAAGTGCGCCCCCCGATGGGTGGCGGCTTTCAGTCTGCGAAACCAGTCTTCTTTTTCTCGGTCGGTGCGTCCGAAAAGGTACAGCTTGGTGGTGGGGGGGCTGTCATCCTACACAATACTTGTTATCCCCACCACTACTTAAGTTAAGCGAACTTACCTCAGGTGGCGTGAAGGTCCCCCAGTCGTCCAACCCCTCCACGTCCTCGTCGAACACGTCCTCGTGCTCGTCGTCCTTAGTACTTTCCTGAAAAGCATCATCAAGCGCTTTTTCCTCCTCCGCTTTTTCCTAAAATGGACATTCAAACATGCACCCACGTCCGGAGCCCCCGCTTACCGAATCGTCCTGCGACAGCGGCGACGGAGTGCTCGCTCGCGACGTCTCCGAGTCCAAGTCGAACTCCTCGTTCTCCTCACTCAACTTACTGAACCTCAAAGTCTGCGATCTCCGTTTCTTCACAGCGACGTACCTCTTTGGTTTCTGGGCCTCGGGGTCCTCGTCACTCTTACTGGGTAGCGGAGGTTGGGGTACCACCGTCTCGAACTGCATCTGGTTTTTGCGCAAAGTCACACAAATGGGGTACTTTTTGCTCCAGTGCCTCTTCTTGGCTAGACCTTCGGGTAATAGCGACACTTGTGCACCTAGTAGGTTATAGATCCTGTGATGGGTGAATACTGGTTTGACTTTGGGTTCGTTCCAGAGCGCCCTTTTTGCGACTTTGCTTCTAGTGTGACTCACCCGTAACAGGTTACCTTGTAAACGCAAATAAACCGACTGAGTCTGACTTATGTGGTAAGTGTGCGGGTTGTAAGTGTCCGGGAACTCGTTGACCCAACCCTGAAGGTTATTTAACATTTTACGCGCAACTGTAGTAATAATCGTGCTTTTACCGCACTCACCTCGTACTTAGTCAAAGGTTGGAACTCCTGGACCGCCGGGACTTGCAAAATCTCCGGCGGAGGAACAAAGCTGGTTAAATAAGACGGCGTATCCAACAAATACTTCAAATAATAAACAACAACAGTAACAGCGACACCTATCGTAATCCCGGCCAAGTAAGTCGAGTAGTTGTGAATGAGCAGATACGTCACGACGAAAGCCACGCCCACCATAACCGGCCTACAACCACGCAAACCAATAAAAAACACCCACACTGACACTCGTCGGCTTACCTAAGCACGCTAATCTTCGCCGGTTTGGGTTTGACCCTGAAATCGACGTACCCCACCGGCGCGAACACGGTTTTCGGGGTTTTGGACGCCCAGTGGACCTCGCGGACCTCGCTGCCGCTCACCTCCTTGATGTTGATCACGTTCTCGGCGTCTAGCTTGATGTTGTCGTAGTCGTGCTCGAGGGCTGTCAGTACTTTGTCCTCGGCGGTGGTTTGCAGGTTGGCGTCCTCTAGGGCGTCCACGGCGCTCTCGATCTCCGTCTCTTCGGGAAGGGCCTGCTCGATTTTGTCGGTGTTAATGTTGTACAGACTGGTGAGGTTGCGCCGGGTGACCGTTCCTTCTTTGTTGGCTGTTTTCTTGAGAAGACGGAAACGCTGGCGCAGGCCGCCCCCGGAGGCGGTCAGTTTGGCTCGGTCTTCAGTCTTCTTGTCTTTTTCGATGGAGGGGGTGTCGTCGTCGCTCGACATCTCGGCGCCTGCGCGACAAGTCGCCAAGTATAGTCATAATATTTGGCAAAATTTTGAGATGGCGTCATCGATTTTTTAAGAGGGGATAAACGGATTTTGATTACAAATTTAATGTAACAGTCTGTCTAATAAAAATCGCCACAGATGGCGGACACATCGACAGACAGACAAACGGAAACGGGAATTGTTTCATACTTTAAAGGTCCATTTATAAACTTGTCGCTGACGTTGCTATTCGCCGTTGACGTTAGGTTTTCAACCAATCAAATTGCGGTGTGCAGTGCTGCCAACTTCAAGGAAAATCCCCTGAAGTAAGGGACCTTTTTGTGACACTAATTCTTAATATCGTAGTCTTCTTTTCACAAAACGAAAGGTAAAACATGTTTAAAAAGCTAACTTTTTGTAGGAAAGTATCGATTTTACAATTAGGCTCCGCCCCTCGCTCTGACAACGAATGAAAATTCATCACGATTCAGCTTGGGATGAATATGGGTGGGACTTAACATGTTTTTTATTTCTAGTAGATTTTGCAATTAAGCTCCGCCCTCTTGGCCTACGACGAATAAAAAAATCATCACAATTGAGACAGGGTGGGTGGGCGGGGCTACATTTTGCCTTTTTTTTCTTAATGTGTGTAGTCAATTTTTCACAAGAAGCTTAAAACGTGTTTAAAACGGCAAATTTGTATAGAGGAATATGGATTTTGCAATTACGCTCCGCCCCTCGGTTTCACAACAAATGACAAATTCATCACGATTGAGATCAAGACGAATAGGTGGGACTTCTCTTTTGGTTTTCTTTTTTAATATATTCCTCGTAGAAAAATAAGGACTTTACAATTAAGCTCCGCCCCCCAACTTACGACGAATAAAAAAATCATCCGAATTGAGATTGGGCGGGTGGGCGGGGTTTATATTTTGCCTTTTTATTTCTTAACATACATAGCCACATTTACACAACAAGAAACTTAGAACATGGTACATTTTTGCAAGGAAATATGGATCTTGCAATTATGAGGCCGAGTATTATTCCAAAATCCAGATTTCCTTACACAAATTTTCCATTTTAAACATGTTTTAAGTTTCATGTTATGAAAAAAAGTATATCTCTATTGTAATGATTTTTTGATTTCTTGATTTATCGAAATTTCCACGCTTCGATTATTATTATTATTATGCGATTCTTCAATTTCCCAATTTTTCGATATTTCCATTTTTTGACTTTTTTTTAGTTTAAAATTTTTTAATTTTTAATTTCTCGATTTCTCGACATCTCGGTCTTTTCATGTTTCAATTTCTCGATATATCAGTTTTTCAATTTTTTGATGTTTCAATTTTCTAATTTTTTACATTTTCTATTTCTCGTGTTTTCGGTTTTTCGATTTTCGATTTTTACATTTTCAATTTTTTAATTTTTGGCATTTCTAACTTTTTATTTTCCCATTTCTCGATTTCTAGACTTTTCGGTGTTTGATTTTCCAGTTTTTCAGTTCTTGAATTTTTCGATTTTCAGGTTTTTGATTCTTCAGTTTTTCCATATTTTAGTTTTGAGTTTTTCGATTCAAAGTCTATTTTTTTTTAAATTCCGATTTCTTGGTTTTTCAATTTATCTATTTTTAAAATTTTTATCTTTCGATTTAAAATTTTTCAATTTTTCGATTTTCTGACGCTTCCACTTCTCGATTTTTCAGTTTTTCGGTTCTTCAGTTTTTTGATATTTCCAATTTCCGATTTCTCGATTTTTCGGTTTTTCAGTTCATAAATTTTTCTATTTTTCAATATTTCCAATTTTCAGAATTTTAAATTTTCCAATTTTTCGATTATTATAAGATTAGTTTTTAAATTTTTCAGTTTTTAATTTTTGTTTTTTAAATTTTCTAGTTTTTTCTAATTTTCAGTAAGTATTTTTCAACTTCTCGATTTTAATTTTTTTTATTTTTAGTTTTTGGATTTTTAAATTCTACAGTTTTCGATTTTTCGATATCTGAATGTTTCGATTTTTTGATTTTTCATTTCTCGATCCAGACTTTTTGAAGTTTCGATTTTTCAAGTTTTCGATTTGCTGAATTTTAGACTTTTTTCGACTTTAATTTTTTCGATTTTTTGAATCTTCGATTTCTCGATTCTTCGGTTTTTCAATATTTCCAATTTTCAAAATTTTAGATTTTTCAATTTTTTGATCTGATTTTACAACTTCTGGATTTTAGGTTTTCCGGTTTTTCAATTTTTCGATTATTGTTAAAATGTTGGTTTTTAAATTTTTCGATTTTTAAATTCTTCTATTTTTCGGTTTTTCAATTTTTTAATTTTTCATTTCTCGATTTCCAGGCTTTTCGATTTTTCAGTTTTTCGGCTCTTCAGTCTTTCGATATTTTCAGTTTCTGATTTCTCGATCTTTCAGTTCATCGATTTTTCTATTTTTCAATATTTCCAGTTTCCAAAATTTTAGACTTTCCAATTTTTTGATGTTTCAATTTTTCGGTTGTTGAGTTTCTCGGTATTTTCAGTTCTCGATGTCTCGATTTTTCAGTTCTTCGATTTTTATATTTTACAATATTTCAAATTTTAGATGTTTCAGTTCATCGATTTTTATATTTTTTAGTATTTCGAATTTTCAAAATTTTATATATTTTTCAATTTTTTGATTGACTTGATTTTCGACTTCTCGATTTTAGATTTACCGGTTTTTCAATTTTTCGATTATTAAAAAGTTGGTTTTTAAATTTATGGAGTATTATTCCAAAATCCATATTTCCTTATACAAATTTTCCATTTTAAACATGTTTTAAGTTTCATGTTATGAAAAAAAGTATATCTCTATTGTTATGATTTTTTGATTTCTTGATTTATCGAAATTTCGACGCTTCGATTATTATTATTATGCGATTCTTCAATTTCCCAATTTTTCGATATTTCCATTTTTTGACTTTTTTTTAGTTTAAAATTTTTCAATTTTTAATTTCTCGATTTCTCGACATCTCGGTCTTTTCATGTTTCAATTTCTCGATATATCAGTTTTTCAATTTTTTGATGTTTCAATTTTCTAATTTTTTACATTTTCTATTTCTCGTGTTTTCGATTTTTCGATTTTCGATTTTTACATTTTCAATTTTTTAATTTTTGGCATTTCTAACTTTTTATTTTCCCATTTCTCGATTTCTAGTCTTTTCGGTGTTTGATTTTCCAGTTTTTCAGTTCTTCAATTTTTCGATTTTTAGGTTTTTGATTCTTCAGTTTTTCCATATTTTAGTTTTGAGTTTTTCGATTCAAAGTCAATTTTTTTTAAATTCCGATTTCTTGGTTTTTCAATTTATCTATTTTTAAAATTTTTCAATTTTTCGATTTTCTGACGCTTCCACTTTTCGATTTTTCAGTTTTTCAGTTCTTCAGTTTTTCTATATTTTCAATTTCCGATTTCTCGATTTTTCGGTTTTTCTGTTCATAAATTTTTCTATTTTTCAATATTTCCAATTTTCAGAATTTTAAATTTTCCAATTTTTCGATTATTATAAGATTAGTTTTTAAATTTTTCAGTTCTTAATTTTTGTTTTTTAAATTTTCTAGTTTTTTCTATTTTTCAGTAAGTATTTTTCAACTTCGCGATTTTAATTTTTTTTATTTTTAGTTTTTGGATTTTTAAATTCTACAGTTTTCGATGTTTCGATTTTTTGATTTTTCATTTCTCGGTCCAGACTTTTTGAAGTTTCGATTTTTCAAGTTTTCGATTTGCAGAATTTTAGACTTTTTTCGACTTTAATTTTTTCGATTTTTTGAATCTTCGATTTCTCGATTCTTCGGTTTTTCGATATTTTCAATTTCCGGTGGCTCGATTTTTCGATTTTTCAGTTCCTCGATTTTTCTATTTTTCAATATTTCCAATTTTCAAAATTTTAGATTTTTCAATTTTTTGATCTTCTGATTTTTCAACTTCTGGATTTTAGATTTTCCGGTTTTTCAATTTTTCGATTATTGTTAAAATGTTGGTTTTTAAATTTTTCGATTTTTAAATTCTTCTATTTTTCGGTTTTTTTCAATTTTTAATTTTTCCAGGCTTTTCGATTTTCAGTTTTTCGGTTCTTCAGTCTTTCGATATTTTCAGTTTCTGATTTCTCGATCTTTCAGTTCATCGATTTTTCTATTTTTCAATATTTCCAGTTTCCAAAATTTTAGACTTTCCAATTTTTTGATGTTTCAATTTTTCGGTTGTTGAGTTTCTCGGTATTTTCAGTTCTCGATGTCTCGATTTTATAATATTTCAAATTTTAGATGTTTCAGTTCATCGATGTTTATATTTTTCAGTATTTCGAATTTTCAAAATTTTATATTTTTCAATTTTTTGATTAACTTGATTTTCGACTTCTCGATTTTAGATTTACCGGTTTTTCAATTTTTCGATTATTAAAAACTTGGTTTTTAAATTTATGGAGTATTATTCCAAAATCCATATTTCCTTATACAAATTTTCCATTTTAAACATGTTTTAAGTTTCATGTTATGAAAAAAAGTATACACATATTACAACAAAAAGGCAAAAAGTAAGCCCGCCCACCCGCCCAATCTCTATTGTAATGATTTTTTTAATTCGCCGTGAACCAAGGGGGCGGAGCGTAACTGCAAAATACTTATTTTTTTTACAAGAAATTAAAAATGTGTTTTGAGTATCGTGTTGTGCAAAGAATACTGTGTATATTAAGAAAAAAAGGCAAAATATAAACCCCGCCCACCCACCCCATCTCAATTGTGATGATTTTTTTTATTTATTGATAACCCCGCCCCTTAACACCACAAATTCAAATTGTGAATTCTTAAAACACGTATAAAATGATTAATTCTGTAAGATAATGATTTTGCAGTTAAGCTCCGCCCTTGCTCACGACGAATAAAAAAATCTTTACAATTGAAATAGGGCGGGTGGGCGGGGCTTACATTTTGCCTTTTTTTCTTAATTTGTGTAGACTTATTTCGACAACAAGAAACTTAAAAACAGCTCCAAAAGCAACGTCAGCGGGAACTTCAGCGTCAACAGCAAGTTTAAAATTCCACTAAGGGTCATGAAACTTCAAGAAAACACGAAAGTAGCCAGTCGTCCGATGGACTCGATTACTTTCTTAGCTTACGTTCATAGGTCCAAAGTTATTTAGATAGAACTTCCCTCGTCCTTGAGGCACAAATAAACAAAGATAGTTTCTTAGGTAAATTATACTATTTGATTTTGGGATTTTTTATCATGATGGAAGTTATAAGTTTGGATAAGAGTATGTGTGAATTGCTAAAAACACGAAAAAAAGTCTAAAAAAAAATGCAAAAAAGCAACAAAAAAAGATGACTAAAAAAAAGGGAAAACGAAGAAAAGTCCAAAAAAGTCTATTAAAAAAAACTACAAAAAAAGGTGACTAAAAGGTCGTAAGAAAAAAACAGACATAAAAAGATTACAAAAACTGAGAAAACACGTCAACAAAAAATACCGAACAAAAAAGGCGACAAAAAGATGATAAAAGATAAAAGGAGACAAAAGGTGACTACAAAAACAAAACACAAATTTGAAACAACAAAAACAATAAAAATTGAAGTAAAAAGAAGACAAAAAGTCTGCAAGAAATAAGATAAAAAAAGTGACAAACGAAGCTCCAAAAAAGAGATTAAAAACAAAGTCTACAAAAAAAGGAAATGAAATTGGGACACAAAAAGGCGTCATAAACCGATAAAAAGAAAGTTGACAAAAATATGATTAAAGAAGACAAGAAAGATGAAAAAAAGGACACAAAAATGAGACAAAAGACGACAAAAAAGTCCACAATAACAAAAAAGGCTACAAGAAAGGTGACCAAAAAAGAAGATAAAAAGGGGAACTAAAAAAGGAAGACAAAAAGTCACAAAAAATGAGACAAAAAAAATTGGTTTTATGTTATCAGACAGAACTTCCTCGCTTCTGAAGTAATAATTAAAGTTTTTTTTTTGGAAAAAACCTGAATCAAAACTCAAAGCGCATTCATAAACCACTAGTAGAATTTCCTAAGCAAAATCAAGGTGACGTCAAATTGTTGGTGGCGATGATCAGACAAATTTTCGTTAACCTTTTACTATCTGCACGATATTCCTAGAATCTAGACAAAATTTGGGTCTGGTAGTTTTGGAAATTATTTGTCTAGTAAAAATCGACACAGACGGCAGACAGACAGACGATACAAAACGACAATTTCAAAAATCGAAAAACTGAAAAATCAAAAAAAACTTAAATTTCAACACGGATTCATACACCACAAGTACATGAGTTTCTTATTTTATAAAATTTATTTAAAAATTTCCAGTTAAAATTGGACGAAAAAACCCGACTCACCTTCAGTTGTAGACACAATCCCACAAGTTTTCGATATACTGCTCTCCGATAATTCCTCCGAGTCCGAAACACTGGAATTATCTTTGCTATCCTTCACTATTCTACCCTTAAGAGGAGAACCTTCTTCCTGATTGCGTGACTTAATTTCAGTGATTTTATCTTCGACGCTTTTAGTGATTTTGCCCTACAAGATCTCACATTGTACCCTGATTAAAAAAAAAACAATCAAGCAAACTGAATTACTTTAATATCTGAAAAAAATCTCCATGGGTCGGATGGTGGGGAGGCATCTATGGTAGAGCTGGGGGTGATGTCTATACTCGTCGAACGCTTTACCAACCTAGGAAGGTACTTTAACGGACTACTGTCCGGTTCGTTGATTCCTAAAAACCACACCCAATATTTTACGACCAAAATTAAAAAATCTCACTCTGGTGTTTAAAAAAAGCGATCATTCAGAAGAGAAATTGACCGAAATTTGAACGAATTTGGCGATTGTGTGCGAAATGTCAAATGGCCAACTGTATTTGCCCACGCGTCATTCAAATCTCTAAAAAAGGGGTAGCATAATCAAATAAATTTCCACCAACATCGTTAACTTTATTTTATTTCCAAACAAGCTCATCTTATTTAATGTGTCCATAAACACATCTTTAATTGCGGTAATAACAATAAATAAGAACACGGTATTATTTTAAATGAAATCTGCAATTCATATTAATAATTGCGTACTTTCAAATCGCACAACCAATCTTTACAATATTTGTTTCTTATACACACAATTAGTGCTCAGTTTACAGCCGCTATAAAATGGGAGATAAACCTCTCGTAAGTAGCGTACTTTTTCAATTTTTCCGCACATAATGGCCCCTAAAATCGCTAGCTTTACACAACCGTCAATTTAATACGCCGGCCTTGACCACACTCATTTCATTATGACTAAATAAATACTCTCTGGTTAATAATTGCTACCACGTCAAAATATCTTAATCACCCAATTGAAAACCAGCGAAACAAATTTCTATGAAATCAATCAATCACCAGATTGCAACACTCTTTCACGGAATTAATTCCTTGCGCAATCCACTATCTACACAAATACCTGTGGCCCCCGCGGACGCCGCTGACAGCTCGTTCCCTGTGTGCTCCTCATCGCTGGCGTAGAGCTCCTCCAACTGTTCGGCATTGGCGTGGAACTTGATGGAAATACTCGGGACCGAAGTCGTCACCGGCTTACCTAAAAAAACGCCCGTAATCCGTGATTTCTAGACAACGTGCTGCTAAAAACGCCACAATGTGTCTACAAAGCACTAACAACAAGTGATAAAACTAGAAAAAAGTGTCACAATACACGACATATACCTTTTACCTTTTAACATTCCTAATGTAATTTTACCATCAGTTTTTTTACTCATAGTTACGGGGTGTTAGTAACAAGCTAGAACAAGCAGTTAATTTTCTGCAATTTCAAATGAAAACATCAATGGCAGCCACTGAGTCGAAATCGGGAAGGTTTTACCTTTAGGTTGTTCCATTTTCATACATGGGAATTGAGTTGGGCTTGTGTGGACAGGCTGAAAATCGATTCTGGGTTGTAAACACTTGACAACAAGCTATTTTCGTTTAATTCGCGATTAATTCACCGGAATTTAATTAGAAGAATTTAGTTGTCATCGGGAAATCGTTACTGTCAAAGTACAGTCGTACCAACGGAGGTTTTAGTTCGCGTTCGAACGAAAAGCGAAACAACAAAGCAATTTAATTTGAAACTTTAACACAGAAGTGGTTGTTAGAGATAACACCACGAACCGTATTTGTTTCCGATTTTATTACCCGTGATATTTTTTACGAGGCGTTTTTATCATAGATGTTAAATTAAGTTACCTAGATACCCGACTACCTAACCCTGCGCTGCAGAGAGAAGTGAAGCTTCAAGGTCGAGTGGCCGCCATTTGTCAGAAAGGCAAAACATTGCTGTCAATGTATGATCGCTTGGTAATATATTAGGAAAATAGTGCTAAATATATGCTATATATATATGTATATATGAATTAAAGTATAGTTCCAAAAAGTGTTGGTTTATTAAAAGCGAAATATGCCGGCATCGTGTTCCGCATTTGGGTGTACAAATCGGTTTAAACCAGGAGGAAACGTCCAGTTTTTTGGGTAATTTGCGGTGGATTGCTAAATCGGTTTGTCTTTTTATTATGTGATTTTGTCTTTGGATTTCCCCTGAAAAATGAAAAGCTCTTGGAACAGTGGGTTAGAGTAATGAAAAGAAAAAAAATTACACCAACAAAAGCCAGTAAATTGTGTAGTGACCCTTTCACTGAAAGTGATTATTTGGTGCGTCCTGGCACGTATTTACTGCTTAGGTATTTTTTTTTAATTTTAATGACTTCTGATTTATGTAAGAATTGGAAAACTATTTTAATTATTTTTCCTCAATAACGTAACATTTGTAGTATATTTTAAGTTATATGTACTGTTGTTGTATGTCAGGATTGGCAAGCTAACAATAAAATGTGCACCTGATTTTCTTAGAACAAATAAATAATATTTTACCCTTACTTTCACCATTACCGTAATACGATTCTACAGTATTTTGCCTCTTTGACAAATGGCCGCCATAGGCTTCACTTTACGCGACGCAGTTGCGCATCTAGTAGAGTATAAGGTTAAAATCTATGGTTTTTATAGCGCACTAGTACCAACCGTGCATGTGTCATACTTGTCACTTGTTAAAAAAAGAGCTTTGTTGTTGATGACTGGCGATTATTGTGATCTGTGCTAAAATAACTCAGTTAAATACAGTAAATGTAAGTATTCGCACACGCTTCACCTAAATGTTGCTATTTAAGTCACCAAATTGCGCAAACTTGCCTTTACTTGTAACCATTCCACAAAAACACTTTTGAGGTTATGTTTGTGATAATGCAAAAAATGTGTTTTAGTAAAATTTGGCAAAAATGGAGAACATAGCCACCGACTCGGGGAAAATCGTCAAGATGGAAGTCGACTATAGCTCGACGTGCGACGAGAAAATCCCGATTGCCAAAAACTGGCGAAATCCGGGAAACTCCATGACGCTCTCGACCAACTCCTCGCTCTAGAAAAGCAAACCCGGACGGGGGCTGACATGGTCTCCACCGGGCGCGTCCTAGTAGCGATAGTGCAGATTTGCAGAGAAGCTAAAAACTGGGCGGCTCTCAACGAACACATCGTGCTTCTAACTAAACGAAGATCTCAGCTTAAGCAAGCCGTGGCTAAAATGGTGCAGGAGTGTTGCACTTACGTGGATCAAACCCTGATAAAGACACCATGATTAAACTAATCGACACTTTGAGACAAGTCACCGAAGGGAAAATCTACGTGGAAGTAGAAAGAGCCCGGTTGACACACAAACTAGCCAAAATTCGTGAGGAAGAAGGAGACATGTCAGAGGCGGCGAATATCATTCAAGAGTTACAAGTGGAGACATACGGTTCCATGGAAAAGCGCGAAAAAGTTGAACTAATTTTGGAACAAATGAGGTTATGTTTGGCGAAGCAGGACTACATACGAACGCAAATCATCTCGAAGAAGATTAACACGAAATTTTTTGATGATGAGGGCACTCAAGACTTGAAGTTGAAGTATTACAGGCTTATGATGGAGCTGGATCAGCACGAGGGGTCGTATTTGGCTACTTGTAAACACTACAGGGCGGTTTTAAATACCCCCAGTATACAATCAGAGCCTTTGGAACGACAAGCAGCCGCACGCGCTGTAGTTCTCTATCTAGTTTTAGCCCCCCATGATAACGAACAGTCAGACTTAACCCACAGGGTGTTGCAAGACAAAGTTTTGGAAGAAATCCCCATGTACAAACAACTCTTGAAGTTGTTCACTACGTCTGAATTAATGAAATGGTCTGGGCTTTGCGAAATTTACGAAAAAGAATTAAAGTCGACGCCGGTTTTTAGCGGAAATGAACAAGCTAAGAAGCGCTGGAATGACCTAAAGTGGGTTGTTTTTTTGTTTTGAACAAAATATACAGTGTGTATGTTTCAGGAATCGCGTCGTCGAACACAACATTCGCGTTATGGCTAAGTACTACACGAGAATCAAAATCCAGAGGATGGCGGAGCTCCTGGATTTGTCCGCTGGCGAGACCGAGGAGTTTTTGTCCCAAATGGTGGTCAGCAAAAGCGTGCAGGCGAAAACAGACCGACCGTCGGGAGTAGTTCATTTTCAACAAAGCAAAGATCCGAGCGATGTTCTCAACGATTGGGCGCACGATTTGTCGTCGTTGATGCAACTAGTTAATAAAACTACTCACTTGATTAATAAGGAGGAGTGCGTGCACAAGCACCTCCAAGCTAGTGCTTAATGTAGCGATAAGTTTTGTAATTGTGCTTGGTTAATATAGTCTATGAAATTGAGTTGGGTTTTAGTTCGTTGGTTGGGCACGCGGAGCGCTTCTTTGGTGCTAATTAAAAGATAACTTAATCTGTTTGTGCTCATTACAGAAACAAGTGTGAAGATTTAATTGATAAAATCGCTATTGTGATAATGGATTTGTCTGGGTTAACCTTTATTTATTGAGACGCAGTGTGTCGAATTTCGATGTTAAAGGTCATGGTGGCTGCTGATAGTGTGTTGAGACGAATTTATATTATAGTTGTAAGACAGTAATTGCGGCGATTAAGGAGAACAATGGTGGAGAAAGGTTAAAATATTTGCATTTTGTGTATCTAGAGTGATAAGTGGTTCAAGTTTACTCCAATTAGTTGTGAGTAATTGACACTCAAAAAATACTCTGTTGCTTTAGGAAAGATTTACTGATAAAGGGGACATGGTAAGATACAAACATGTTTACCATTGAACAGACAATTTTTATTGTTCTAAATCATGTGATTGTCACTTGTTTCCAAAAAAGATGTAACATGCGCGTCACACGGTCACAGCATAACGCAAACTGCTTCAACAAAACCAGTTACCTGTTCTGCAAGTCACTAATTATTCTTCGGCGTTTTTAGTTGAGCTGAATTCCTCTGAAGGCTTTTTAGCGATCTGACGGCCGTAAAATGGCATCGACTGAAAATATTGTAGAACCGGTATGTGATTGCGTGTTGTATGTCATTGTGATTGTTTGCCTTTAGACACTAATCATATTTCCATTATTTCAAACCCATTATTTAATTATTTTTTGTAAATAAAAACCGCAAAAGTGATTATTCATGCAACCTGGCTGGGTATTTGTTCTTCTTATTATATCGCCTGAATTATGCAAATTAGTCATTTTTTTAGAATGCGATAGCATTATGGATATAATATATTTAATAATGTGTTGAACATTCCACTCGTGTTTGTGTGATGAAAGAGAACGGTAAGCACTAGACGTGATTTTTGATTGTATGTGCTGTATTTACGATATAATGTTATAGTATTACGCTAATAATAATAATAAACGCAATTTGTATTATTATTACGTGATTGATCTCTCGGTTTTTAAAGTACAATAATAGGTTTAAGTATTAAATAGGGGAGACTAGGACAATTTAACTTCTAGACTGACGTTCGTTTGAGGATACACGGTTGTCAGACCTCCCGTAATTTGTTAAACTGTTATCGTGTGATCTTGGTGTCTCAAGAATAAGATTAGTTAATCCTTCAAAAAGCTAAAGTGGGATTTATAAACTTGCTGTTGACGTTAAAGTTGCCGTTGATAGTAACTTTGATGTTCAACTTTTGTCATGTTTAAAGGGGTTGTAAAAGAAAAGTAGCATTGTTGTCGAAATAAATCTACACATATTAAGAAAAAAAAAAAAAAATTCGTCAGATCGAGGGGCGGGGCTTCATTGCAAAATTCATATTTCCTTACAAAAATTTACCATTTTAAATGTGTTTTAAGTTTCTAAGAATAAAAAAAAATCATTACATTTGAGATAGGGCGGGTGGGCGGGCTTACATTTTGCCTGTTTGTTTTAATATGTGTAGACTTCTTTTCACAACATGAAACTTAAAACATCTTTAAATGGGAAATTTGTATAAGGAAATATCGATTTTGCGATTAGGCTCCGCCCCATAATTGCAAAATCCATATTTCCTTGCAAAAATATACTATTTTAACCACGTTTTAAGTTTCTTGTTGTAAAAAGATGGCTATGTATATTAAGAAAAAAAAAAGACAAAATATAAGCCCCGCCCACCCGCCCTATCTAAATTCTTATGATTTTTTTTATTCGTCGTAATCGTGTTATACAAAGAAAACTAAATGTATTAATCCAAAAAGAAAACCAAAAAAGAAGCTCTACCCATTCATCTCGATCTCAATCGTGTTTAAACATATTTAAGTTTCATGCTGTAAAATGAATGAAGAAGTCTACAGATATTAAATCAAAAAGACAAAAAAGTAAGCCCGCCCACCCGCCCTATCTCAATTGTGATGATTTTTTTTATTCATCATGGGCCAAGAGGGCGGAACTTAACTGCAAAATTCATATTTTTAACAAAAAAGTTACCATTTTAAACCTGTTTTCAGTTTCTAAGAATAAAAAAAAATCATTGCAATTGAGATTGGGTGGGTGGGCGGGGTTTATATGTTGCCTTTTTTTCTTAATATACATAGTATTCTTTGAACAACACGATACAATCGTGTTTAATCATACTTTAAGTTTCATGCTGTGAAATGAACAAAGAAGTCTGCACATATTAAATCAAAATGGCAAAAAAGTAAGCCCATCCACCCGCCCTGTCTCACTTGTAATGATTTTTTTTATTCGTCGTGAGCCAAGAGGGCGAAATTTATCTGCAAAATCCGTATTTCTTAACAAAAATTTACCATTTTAAACGTGTTTTAAGTTTCTAAGTATAAAAAAATCATTGCAATTGAGATGGGGTGGGTGGGCGGGGTTTATATGTTGCCTTTTTTTCTTAATATACAAAGTATTCTTTGAACAACACGATACTTAAAAACATGTTTTTAATTTCTTGTAAAGAAATAAGTATTTTTCAGTTAAGCCTCGTATTTCACGGCGAATAAAAAAAAATCGTCACAATTGAGATAGAGCGGGTGGGCGGGTTTACTTTTTGCCTTTTTGTTTTAAATTGTGTAGACTTCTTTTCACAACATGAAACTTAAAACATGTTTAAAATGGAAAATTTGTAGAAGGAAATATCGATTTTGCAATTAGACTCCGCCCCATAATTGCAAAATCCATATTTCCTTGCAAAAATGTACCATGTTTTAAGTTTCTTGTTGTGAAAAGATGGCTATGTATGAGAAGAAAAAAAAAACAAAAATATAATCCCCGCCCACCCACCCTATCTCAATTCTAATGATTTTTTGTATTCGTCGTTAGCCAAGAACGCGGAGCTTAACTGCAAAATCCTTATTTCTCTACAAATTCAAGACATGTTTTTAAGCATCGCGTTGTTCAAAGAATATTAAAATTTGTATAAGGAAATATCGATTTTGCAATTAGGCTCCGCCCCATAATTACAAAATCCACATTTCCTTCCAAACATGTAGCATTTTAGCCATGTTTTAAGTTTCTTTTTGTGAAAAAATAGTTATGTATATTAAGAAAAAAAAGACAAAATATAAGTCCCACCCACCCGCCCTATCGCAATTCTGATGATTCATAAGCCGGGGGGCGGAGCTTAATTGTAAAATCCTTATTTTTCAACGAGAAATTACCATGTGAAATATGTTCTTAAGTAATCGTGTTATACAAAGAAAACTAACTGTATTAATTAAAAAAGAAACCCAAATGAGAAGCTCCACCCACTCGTCTCGATCTGAATCGTGATGAATTTTTCATTCGTTGTCAGACCGAGGGGCGGAGCTTAAATGCAGAATCGATATTTCCTTATACAAATTTCCCATTTTAAGAAGA
Source organism: Zophobas atratus (assembly GCA_022388445.1). NCBI lineage: Eukaryota > Metazoa > Arthropoda > Insecta > Coleoptera > Tenebrionidae > Zophobas > Zophobas atratus. The sequence continues at coordinate 5,433,107 of CM039448.1, forward strand.
TTGAAGAGAATAAAAAAGTCTACACATATTAAAACAAAAAGGCAAAAGGGTGGGTGGGCGGGGTTAATTTTTTGCTCTTTTTCTTAATATATACATTATTTTTTGAACAACACGATACTCAGAAACATGTTTTTAATTTCTTGTAAAGAAATAAGTGTTTTGCAGTTAAGCTCCGCCCTCTTGGTGCACGGCGAATAAAAAAAATCATCACAATTGAGAAAGGGTGGGTGGGCGGGTTTACATTTTGCCTTTTTGTTTTAATATGTGTAGACTGTTTTTCACAACATAAAACTTAAAACATGTTTAAAATGGAAAATTTGTATAAGAAAATATCGATTTTGCAATTAGGCTCTACCCCATACTTGCAAAATCCATATTTCCTTGCAAACATGTTTTTAAGTTTCTTGTTGTGAAAAGTTGGCTATATATAATAAGAAAAAAAAGCAACAATATAAGCCCGCCCACCCGCTCCATCTCAATTTTGACGATTTTTTTTTATTCGTCGTGAGCCAAGAAGGCGGAACTTAACTGCAAAATCCTTATTTGTCTACGACAAATTAAAAACATATTTTTGAGTATTGTGTTGTTCAAAGAATGCTAGGTATATTAAAAAAATGAAGTCAAAGATTAGGCCCCACCCATACCGGCCACGATCTCAATTCTTAACTGTGATGAATTTTTCATTCGTTGTCAGTTCGAAGGGCGGAGCTTAATTGCAAGATCCATATTTGTATACACGAATTTATGATTTTAACATGTGTTAAGTTTCTTGTTCTGAAAAGACGACTACGTATTTAAGAAAAAAGGCAAAATATAAGCCCCGCTCACCCGCCCTATCTCAATTGTGATGATTTTTTTTATTCGCCATCAACCAAGGGGTCGGAGCTTAACTGCACAATACTTATTTTTTTTATATTTATATAGAGTTTTCTTTTAGCAACAAGACAGTTAAACATATTGTCAGTTTCTTATTGGTACAAGAAGACTTCGTATATTAAGAAAAAATGGACCAAATATAAGCCCCGCCCACCCGCCCTGTCTCAATTCTGATATTTTTTTAATTCAAGTTCTCAATTGTGATGAATTTTTCATTCGTTTTCAGATCGAGAGGCGGGGCTTAATTGCAAGATCCATATTTGTCTACAAGAATTTACCATATTAAACATGTTTTTTTAAGTTTCTTGTTCTGAAAAGACGAGTACGTATATTAAGAAACAAGGCAAAATATAAACCCCGCCCACCCGCCCTATCGCAGTTCTGATGATTCATAAGCCGGGGGGCGGAGCTTAATTGTAAAATCCTTGTTTTGTCAACGAGAAATTACCATGTGAAATATGTTCTTAAGTAATCGTGTTATACAAAGAAAACTAACTGTATTAATTAAAAAAGAAAACCAAATGAGAAGCTCCAACCATTCGTCTCAATCTGAATCGTGATGAATTTTTCATTCGTTGTCAGACCAAGGGGCGGAACCTAAATGCAAAATCGATATTTCCTTATACAAATTTCACATTTTAAGAAGATTGAAGAGAATAAAAAAGTCTACACATATTAAAACAAAAAGGCAAAATGTAGGCCCGCCCACCCGCCCTATCTCAATTGTGATGATTTTTTTTTATTCGCCATCAACCAAGGGGCGGAGCTTAACTACAAAATACTTATTTTTTTCATATTTATATAGTTTTCTTTTAACAACAGGGCAGTTAAACATAAATTGTCAGTTCCTTGTTGGTACAAGAAGACTTCGTATATTAAGAAAAAATGGACCAAATATAAGCCCCGCCCACCCGCCCTGTCTCAATTCTGATAAATTTTTCATTCGTTGTTAGATCAAGGGGCGGGGCTAAATTGCAAGATCCATATTTGTCTACAAGAATTTACCATATTAAACATGTTTTAAGTTTCTTGTTCTGAAAAGACGAGTACGTATATTAAGAAACAAGGCAAAACGTAAGCCCGCCCACCCGCCCAACCTTAATTGTGATGATGTTTTTATTCGCCGTGAACCAAGGGGGCGGAGCTTAACTGCAAAATCCTTATTTCTTTACAAGAAACTAAAAACATGTTTTTGAGTATCGTGTTGAAAGACTACTATGTGCATTAAGAAAAAAAGAAGCTAAAATATAAACCCACCCCATCTCGTTTCCGATGTTTTTGTATTCTTACAAGTCTAAAACACGATTAAAATGGTAAATTTTTGTTAAGAAATATGGATTTTGCAATTAGGCTCCGCCCCAAGGTCTGGCAACGAATGAAAACTTCATTACTATTTAGATCAGGGCAGGTATGGGTGGGGCTTAATCTTTGGCTTTAATTTTCTCTTAATATATGTACATAATATTCTTTGAATAACCTGATACTCAAAAACATATCTTTCGTGGTAATTTCTTGTAGAGAAATAATAAGGATTTTTCAATTAAATTCCGCTTCTTTGGCTCTCGACAATTAAAATAAAATCATCACAATTGAGATCGGGCAGGTGGGCGGGGCTTATATTGTCCTTTTTTTCTTAATATACGTAGTCGTATTTTCAGAACAAGAAACTTAAAACATGTTTAAAATGGTAAATTCTTCTAAACAAATATGGATCTTGCAATTAAGCCCCGCCTCTCGATCTGACAACCAATGAAAAATTCGCCACAATAGAGAGAATGGAAATTGGGGCGAGTAATCTAATCTTTAGCTTTATTTTTTCGATACGATACTCAAAAACATGTTTTTAATTTCTCGTAGAGAAATAAGGAGTTTGCAGTTGAGCTCCGCCCTCTTGGCTCACGACGAATAAAAAAAATCATCACAATTGAGATAGGGCGGGTGGGCGGGCTTACTTTTTTGTCATTTTTTTTCTTAATATGTGTAGACTTATTTCGACAACAAGAAACCTGAAACACGTCTATAAACACCGGATGAACTTGAAAAAAAATTATACAATCATCAGTGTAGCTTGGTTATAAGATAAGAGTACAATTGAAATATTTTAAAGGAAGTGCTATTATGCTAAGAGATATTTTAAGCCTTTAGATTAGTTTTATCTTCTCTGATTTGTGAAAACTTTAACATAAATTTTTGAATGAAACATTCAGGAGTGGATACAATTTCATGATAATCAGTTTCCTCTTTAAATGAGAACCATGTTGGTAACATATACAGGGTGAATCACTAGTTTGTGTTTTCTCAATCTCAATCCCATTGCGGTGTCCAGTCTCCCCTACACATATTAGAAAAGTAGGTTATTTGCGCGCGGGATAGTAGTTCAGTTTTAAAACCTGTCAAAATTAAATAAAGAAAATAAACACATTAATAAAACGCCTCATTGCTATAATTTATAACAAAATAAAAATTTTACAACTTAAACATCCACTACAGACTTAACAAAACGAAAACCTGTCTGTCATCAATAGTTCTAAAGTTCTCTCCAGTAGATAAAATTCAAAATTCCGCTCTCAAAACATGTGCTTTATAAAACCGACCACAATAACAAAAATAACAAAAGCGCAGCTTCCGTAAGTCGTTTTTTACTGCCCGTTTGTCCAAATGTGCCGATCAGTTGTCTCAAAGCACGAAAAATTGCCGGTAATTTCGCTATAACCTCACTTTTTGTTGCATAGTGCAATCGTCTTGAACTATTGTGTAACATCTAAAAATATGCCCCAATTTATACTTTTCAATCACTACATATAGATGCCTCCCGAACCATGGCAGCCCCCTCGCCCCCGAAAAACCCTCCTCTATTACCTCAAGCTGATAACCGTGGAGCCCACCATGGTGCTGTACATGATGGCCTTCATGACCACCACGGTAGTGGAACAAGCCTTCTTCGTAAACAAAGCGTGTCGTGTAAACCACGGCTTAAACGAAACCGTTTGCGACAACCTAACAGCTAAAGAGTACGAAGACTTGAACAAGCAAGTGCAGGTGAGACAAATCGTGTTTTAGTGACACACAAAACGAACAACACGTTTTAGATTACTGTATCAGACTTCCATTTATGGAACGACGTGGCCGGCCACGGGGGCCCCATCATTCTAGCTTTATTCATGGGGGCCTGGTCCGACAAAAGAGGCCGCAAACTGCCGCTCCTCATCGGTCTCATCGGCAAACTCTATATCAGCGATGATTGTAGTGAACGCAGCCAAAACGACTGGCCTTTGGAATACGTGGTGTACACCGCCACTCTCCCTATGGCTTTCACGGGCGCCGACGTCGCGATTTTCGCCGCCGCCTTCACATACTTAGTCGATATAACGTCGCAAAAAAATAGAACTATGAGAGTTACATTGTTAGAGGTTTGTTATTTAGCGACGATGCCCACGGGAGTGGCCCTCGGGAAGGTTTTGTTCAACCAAGTCGTGAATAAATCATACGCGGTCATGTTCGTATAACGTGTCGTTGTTAGTTCTTGCGATTATTTACACGTTTTTGAGGTTAGATTGGCGCACGAGTGCCCGCCAAAAACCGTGTCTGAAGCTTCCAATCTCTTTACGATTTTTTCGACTATAACCATGTTGTGACTACCGCGGTTACGTTGTTCAAACCACGACGTCACAACCGTAGGTCGTATTTGTTGATTTTAATTCTCATGATGGCGTTTTATACGTTCCAAAGGGACGAAAAAGACATGAGTTATTTGTACGTGAATTTAGTTTTTAAATGGCAGTTTAACGAGTTTAGTGATTTTCGGACCGTGCAGTCGGCAATTCAGGACGTTTTTCTTCTGTTGGCAATACCGTTGATGAGTCGGGTTTTGGGGTGGCGGGACACTGTTATTATTATGATTGGGGCACTGGCGCATTCTGTGGGACGCATTTTTTATGCGACTGCTGCAGACCCATGGGTTTTCTATTTAGGTATGGGTGGGTAGTGTGACGTTTGGGTATTTTTTTTTTATTTTCAGGGGGTGTTTTCGCCGCTATTGGTCCCATTGTGGCTCCAGTGATTCGGTCGATGGTTTCGAAGTTGGTAGCGACGTCGGAAAAAGGTGGGTCTAGAGTGCACCAATCAAAAGCGCGTGGGCGGGGTTTGTCATCATGAACAATTTTTCAGGCAAAACACTCGCGGTTCTGGCGGTAGCCGACAACGCCATCCCCCTTGTCTCCGGGACAATGTACAGCAAAGTCTACAACGCCACATCCACACCAACCCCAACGCCATCTTTTACGTAACAATGGCGACTCAAATGACCGTATTCCTCCTAGTTTTGTAAGTTAGGGAATTTTTACCAAACACCAACTGTCATTACTGTCATTACAGATTTATCCACGTAAAAGCAAAAGACAAATACTTAATTCACGAAGACGAAGACGCAAAAGCCGAATGTTTAAGTAAGCAAGAGGACCCTCCCTCCGAGTAGTATTGCGACCGCAGCTCCACCTCTAGGCAATTTAGTAAAGTTTAGAAAAATGTAGTATTAAAGACGGAAATTACATTCCATTTTATTTACTTACGTTTCTATGAAAAATAAATAAATAATGACTAGTTTTGACTTAACCTATGTACAATCATCACACATTACATGGCAGCTGCTCATACGTCAAACACATCCCGAGATTGTCGTCAGGTGGCGCCTCTCTCGCACTAGACCCAAAATGGACGCCAATGGTAAACGGAGTGACGCTGCTTTCAATCCTACAGGGGGTTTCCCCAGACGGACAAAGAGACTCCCCACAGTGAATCAAGTCGCAGGTTCCCGGACCAACATCACTGGGCTACAACACCACAAAAATATACATTAACCCACCTAAAAATCGTTCAATACCATTAATAAATCTTCCGAGTCACACGGTAGCACGATTCTGTCCGAACAATCATCCATATTCCTGGGTTCAGCGCCATCTCCTGACCCCACGTCCTCACTAATCGTTTCGTTGTTGTTCGGCGATATTCGGAAGGAGTTCTCGTGGCACGGCTCGTACGCTATACTGCACATCTCCTCCTCCTGTCGCATCAAATGTTGTAGTCTTGGTCGGCTAGGTGGCGCCCGTTGTCGGCGAAGTTCATGGTCTGGATGGTCCCGGTGACTCCCATATGGTACTGTAAACACCCAGCAGGGGCCCGTTGGGTGAAAGGTACCTGGATGACTCTGACCTCCCATAGTCTGGACACTGCGCGTCTGTTCAGCTTCATTTCAATGGAAACCGAAGTGTCAATGTCTTCGACGTCGAAGTAGGCTACAACTGGAAGTTTTAGGAGGGTTTGAGACACTAAGAATTGTTACCATGTTGGCCACTATTAAGTCCACAAAGTCGCAACTCGCGGGTTTCGCCACCACTAAGAACAAAAATGTCGTCTTCGCAAACGCCGGTCTTTCGGTTGGGTTGTCCCTGGGTTTCAAAAAAGTAGACATAAAAGTGTGCTGACGTCACAAGTTGGCGCCACTTTTGAAATTTCGACTACAACGACTCACCAAATTGAAGTGAATAAAATCCAGACGCAACTGGGATATCTCGGGGTCGATTTTTTTGACACTAAGTGTACACGAGTCCATGTTTTTCGACAAATCTGGAAAGTCTGGATTCACGAAATAAGTGATGTTGTTGTGAATTTCTTCGTTACACGTCGCTGTGACTAAATTTGAATCATTATTGTGTAATTTCGCAAAAACGTCAAACTCACATACACAGCATACTCCAAATCCTAGGGCACAAGGACCGTGAGAAGTGCCACTTTCTATTCGACATTCGTACGCATTCATACAAATGCCTTTTCTTCGACCATCGTTTGAGAGGCACTCTTCTTCGACCGGCACAGGAAAGAAATTGAGAACTAAATTGAAAAAAAAAAAAATCGCAATTTATTATAAAAAACAAATTAATTTTCGGCTCGATTAACCGCCTCTGTTTGTCTGGTTTATTAGGTTCTTACTGTGTTATTAAAGTAGGTGGAAAGTGTGCGAAATTATGAAACGCGATATGTAATTTGATGTGATGCAAACAAAAAGATAATTCGATGTTAAATGGATTTCGATTACATCTGCTCGAGTAACACTTTCTTTGCAGATTGTGCTCGATGTTGTACGAAATGTCAAATTTCTTCAACTGCGCTAAAATGTGTCCCATGCATTTAGCGTTGCAAAAGTGGACAAGTGGACCGTGCGAAAATAAAATGAGTCGGAGGAGGCTGTGAAGCATCCCTTAAGTTGGCATCACCGGTCGTTTATAAAAATGATTGTTGCTTACTGAAAACAAAGGACTGCGTACTTTATAAGGAGGGTGCGGTCGTTTTGGCTGCGGAGAGCTTGGAATTAGGTTTGTTTAGAAAGTGTCGTTATTGGTGGCATTCTAGGAATTGTTTTCTTGGTCTACTTTGAATCACATTTTTTTCGATCGCATAGTATGTATTATGTATGAGATAGAGAATATTTTGGCAACGATAATCCTTTGCGTGGATTAAAAAATAATACTGGACTGTATAAAAAAATAGTTTATAGGTTTTATCGAATGAATAAGAAACATGTTTTTTTGATTGAGAGTTTGTTTATATTTATAAAGTTATTTGAACCGAACTTCCCTCGTTTGTGACGCACAACCTGTACAGTATATCTGCTTGTTTCAATAAAGAAAAATAATGTCTTTTACGGTTTTTTTTTAATAACTCTTTTAGGTATATAAAAAGGCTACAAAAAACAACTGAGACAGAAGAAGATCGAAAAAAAAGACGATAAAAACTGAAAAGTGACTGAAAAAAAAAGATGACAAAACTAAGAATAAAACCAAAGACCAAAGAAAAAAAAGCAACAAAAAGGTTACATTAATAATTTTTTTCCTCGTGGTCGTGGTCCTTTCTAAAGGCGACTAAAAAGTCTACAAAAAATAAGAGAAAAATACCAAAAAAAGTGAAACAAAAGACAAAAACCGATATGAAAGAGAGTCGATTAATAAGGGGCAAAAAAAGTCAAAAAAAAAACGTAAAAAAAAAAAAGGCTATACAAAAAAAGACAAATAGAAGACAACAAAAAAGATAAAAAAACGACAAAAAGATTACTAAAAAAATAAAAGGAAATAAAAAATTAGACAAAAATGAGGACAAAAATTGACACAAAATGAAAATAGCAAATAGAACAAAAAAAGACCACCAAAAAAGCAATGAAAATGGGACAAAAAACATGACAAAAACAGACAGAAAAAGAAAGTCAACAAAAAATACATTAAAAAAGGCAACAAAAAAGTAACTTAAAAAAGACGACATAAAAGGCCACAAAAATATATAACAAAAAGAAGTCGACAAAAGAAGAAAAAAAAACAACAAAAATGACTTTTTACATTTTAGTCACTTTTGTGTCGCCTTTTTTTGATTTTCTTGTTTTTTTTTAAAGGCGATTAAAAAACCCACAAAAAAATGAGCAAAAAAGCAACAAAAAAAGGTGACAAAAATAAGACAAAAAAAAAAGATAATGCGAAGACAGAAAAGAAGACAAAACCGAGACAGAAAAAAGTCACAAAAAGACAATGAAAAGGTGTCCAAAGATGACTAAAAAGACGAAAAAGTAGACAAGAAGAGGGCGACAAACAGAAGAGAAACACAAAAAGCAGCAAAAAATAAAACGAAGAAGACGACGAAAAGTGAGACAAGAAGAAAGTCAACAAATGGATCAAAAATGATAACAAACAAGTCTTTTTTGTTCTTCTTGTTTTTTTTTTAAGGGCGACAAAAGTGTACACAAAATGGGTGATAAAAATGTAACAAAAGAGGAAAAAGGTAAGAAAAGACGACAAAAACGGATAAGACAAGCGAAATTCGACAAAAAATTTGACTAAAAAAAATCAAACAAATAAGCGATAAAAAACTACGAAAACCGACACAAAAAGAAAATCGACAAAAATACAATAAAAAAGGCAACAAAAAAGTCAGTTGAAAAGACGATAGAAAAAGCCACAAAAATATGTGACACAAAGAAAGTTGACAAAAGAACCAAAAAAAGCAACAAAACGATGACTTTTTATACTTCAGTCACTTTTTTTTTCACTTTTTTTTGCTTTTCCTGTTATTTTTTAAAGGCGATTAAGCAGACCACAAAAATGAGAAAAAACAAAAAAGATGACAAAAATAAGACAAAAAAATAAGATAAAGACAAAAAGAAGACAAACCGAGACAGAAGAAGTCAACAAAAAAGACAATGAAAAAGGCGACAAAAAGATTATTAAAAAGACGAAAAAAGAAGACAAGAAAAATGCGACTAACATGCAGAAAGAAATACAAAAGCAGCAAAAAATAAAACGAAAAAAGAACAAAAAGAAAATCAACAACTGGAACAAAATTGGTAACAAAAATTTGACTTTTTACACTTTGATTCCTTTTTGCTTTTCTTTTTTTAAAGGCTACTAAAAAACCCACAAAAATGAGAAAAAAGCAACAAAAAAAAGTGCCAAAAGTAAGACAAAAAAAAAGATAAAGCAAAGACAAAAAAGAAGACAAAACCGAGACAGAAAAAGTCAGTAAAAAGACAATGAAAAATGAAAAATGACGAAAAAAGGAGAAAAAAAACGATTAACAGAAAGAAAACATAAAAAGCAGCAGAAAATAAGACGAAAAAGAGGACAAAAATGAGAAAAAAGAAAGGCAACAAATAGAAAAAAATGGACAAAAAGTGACTTTTTAGTCCCCTTGGTCACCTTTTTATCGCCTTTTTTTTTTGTTCTTGTTTTTTTTTAAAGGCGACAAGAGTCCACAAAATGGGTGATATAAATGAGACAAAAAAGGAGAAAGGTAATAAAAAAGACGACAAAAACGGATAAGACAAACGTAATTCGACCAAAAAATTTGACCAAAAAAAGACGATACAATAAGTGACAAAAAAAAACAACCGACACAAAAAAACACAAAAAACGGTCATAAGGATGACAAAAAATAATAGAAAAACATAGACAAAAACGAAAGGCAACAAAAAAGACATAAAAAAAATGTGAGAAAAGAAAAAAATACAAGAACAGAGCCAAAATGCAAAAAAAAGGGACAAAAGAAACACAAAAAAAAAGAGGTCAAAAACTGACAGAAAAAAGAAAGACAACAAAAAATACAATAAAAAAAGGTAAGAAAAAAGTGACTTAAAAAAGACGACAAAAAAGGCTACAAAAATATGTGACAGAAAGAAAGTCGACAGAAGAACCAAAAAAAGCAACAAAAAGATGACTTTTTATACTTTGGTCACTTTTTTGTCCCCTTGCTTTTGTTTTTCTTGATCTTTTTTAAAGACGGCTAAACAAACCACAAAAATGAGAAAAAACAACAAAAAAGGTGACAAAAAAAATTAAGGCAAAGACGAAAATGAAGACAAACTCGAGACAAAAAAGTCAACAAAAAAGACAATGAAAAAGGCGACAAAAGATGTCAACAAATGGAACAAAAATGGTAAGAAAAACTTTTTCGTCTCCTTAGTCACCTTTTTGGCGTCTTTTTTTTGTTCTTCACACAAAAAAAAAATAGACAAAAAAAAGAGGGCAAAAACTGACAGATAAAAGAAAGACAACAAAAATACAATAAAAAAAGTGACTTAAAAAAGACGACAAAAAAGGCCAGAAAAATATGTGACACAAAGAAAGTCAACAAAAGAATCAAAAAAGCAACAAAACGATAACTTCAGTCATTTTTTCCTACTTTTTTTGTTTTCCTTGTTATTTTTTAAAGGCGATTAAACAAACCACAAAAATGAGAAAAGAAAACAACAAAAAAAAGGAGACAAAAATAAGACAAAAAAGATAAGGTAAAGGCAAAAAAGAAGACAAAACCGATACAGAAAAAGTCAACAAAAAAGACAAAAAGTTGACTAAAATGACGAGAAAAGAAGACAAGAAAAAGGCGACTAACAGAAAGGAAATACAAAAATCAGCAAAAAATAAAACGAAAAAAGGACAAAAAATGAGACAAAAAGAAAGTCAACAACTGGAACAAAATTGATAACAAAAAGGTGACTTTTTACACTTTGGTCACTTTTTTGCTTTTCTTTTTTTAAAGGCTACTAAAAACTCACAAAATGAGAAAAAAAGCAACAAAAAAAGGTGACAAAAATAAGATAAAAAAAAAAGATAAGGCAAAGACAACCGAGACAGAAAAAAGTCAATAAAAAAAACAATGAAAAAAGTGACAAAATGATAACCAAAGCGACGAAAAAAGGAGAAAAAAAGACGGCTAACAGAAAGGAAACCTAAAAAGCAACAAAAAATAAGAGGAAAAAGAGGACAAAAGTGAGAAAAAAGAAAGTCAACAAATGGACAAAAAGTGACTTTTTAGTCTCCTTGGTCATCTTTTTATTCTTGTTTCTTTTTAAAGGCGAGAAAAGAATCCACAAAATGGGTGATATAAATAAGACAAAAAAGGAGAAAGTTAACAAAAAAATACGACAAAAACGGATAAGACAAATTCGACCAAAAACTTGACCAAAAAGAGACAATACAAATAAGTGACAAAAAAACGACAACAACCAACACAAAAAAGAAAGTCGACAAAAACATACAAAAAACGGTCAAAGGACGACAAAAAAGGCTACAAGAAATGACAGACAAAAAGGAATAGAAAAACCTAGACAAAAACGAAGGGTAACAAAAAGACATAAAAAAAAATTGAGAAAAGAAAAAAATACAAGAACAGAGCCAAAACGAAAAAAAAAGCGACAAAATGATCACTAAAAAATATCGGAAGGGCACAAAGAAACAGACAAAAAAAGAGGTCACAAATTGACAGAAAAACCAAAGACAATAAAAAATACAATAAAAAAAGGGGAAGAAAAAGGTGACTTAAAAAAGACGACAAAAAAAGGCTATAAAAATATGTGACAGAAAGAAAGTCGACAGAAGAACCAAAAAAGCCACAAAAAGATGACTCATTAGTTATTAGATAGGTACTTTAATAATTTTTTTGTCGCCTTTTTTTGCTTTACTTGTTCTTTTTTAAAGACGACTAAACAAACCACAAAAATGAGAAAAAGCAACAAAAAAGGTGACAAAAAAAAATTAAGGCAAAGACGAAAATGAAGACAAACTCGAGACAAAAAAGTCAACAAAAAGACATTGAAAAAAGGCGTCAAAAAGATGACTAAAAAGACGAAAAAGTAGACAAGAAGAAAGTCAACAAATGGAACAAAAATGGTAAGAAAAACTTTTTTCACTAGCAGCCTGGACGCATGCAAATGTCGACTCATTTAGTGGTAGCAAATTCAACTTTTGCTACCACGGGTTCAAAAAGAAAAATTGAGGTTATGTACGCAATGTTTGATGTGATTATTTCTTAAAAAATGAACAAATGTGTGCTACAAACATTACTTGAGTATACGCATGGTAGTTGGTAGACGGTAGAAATAAAATGATTAACTCAGCGACAAGTATAAACGGTTTTCTTTGTGTTGAAGATTTAGATCAAGTTTGATTAGAAATCAAAACAAAATCACGTTGCGTCAAAAAATTGAACGTTTATTTTTCAGTTTATTGTCTTATGGTTTCTACTAGTGAAAAAATAGTATATTAACCACGGTTGCAAAGCCATTTCTAGACCTCGCACTTAGAGCCCTCGACGCTGCGCGTCTCGGGTTCTAATTTGCGCTCGGTCTAGAATGCTTGGCTCTGCAACCTTGGCTAATAATATACTATTTTCGCCAGCCGTCTTAAAAGATGTCACTTTTAACGTCAATTTTGGACGGAAAACTTGACGTTTTTGTGAGAGTAAAAAAAAGTTGCGTTACTAAAGTAACAACGTCATTTTTGCCTTTTTAATCCTAGCATTAATTTTTTTTTAATCCTAGCCTTAAAAAGTTAAAATTTTTTTGAGATTTACTTTTTGGCTGGCGAAAAAGTAGTATGTTTCATTCGGATTAAAAGTCAGTTTTTGACTCGCAATTTTGCATCCGCTCGGCTTCGCTTCGCTCCGCCTCGCAAATGCAAAATTTGCTCGTCGCAAAAAATGGCACTTTTAATCCTAATAAAACAATCTACTATTTTCGTCTCCTTAGTCACCTTTTTGGCGTCTTTTTTTGTTCTTCACACAAAAAAATAGACAAAAAAAAGAGGGCAAAAACTGACAGATAAAAGAAAGACAACAAAAATACAATAAAAAAAGTGACTTAAAAAAGACGACAAAAAAGGTCACAAAAATATGTGACACAAAGAAAGTCAACAAAAGAATCAAAAAAGCAACAAAACGATGACTTTTTATACTTCAGTCACTTTTTCCTACTTTTTTTGTTTTCCTTGTTGTTTTTTAAAGGCGATTAAACAAACACAAAAATGAGAAAAGAAAACAACAAAAAAAAGAGACAAAAATAAGACAAAAAAGATAAGGTAAAGGCAAAAAAGAAGACAAAACCGATACAGAAAAAGTCAACAAAAAAGACAAAAAGTTGACTAAAAAGACGAGAAAAGAAGACAAGAAAAAGGCGACTAACAGAAAGGAAATGCAAAAAGCAGCAAAAAATAAGACGAAAAAAGGACAAAAAATGAGACAAAAAGAAAGTCAACAACTGGAACAAAATTGATAACAAAAAGGTGACTTTTTACACTTTGGTCACTTTTTTGCTTTTCTTTTTTTAAAGGCTACTAAAAACCCACAAAAATGAGAAAAAAAGGGGACAAAAGAAACGCAAAAAAAATAGACAAAAAAAAGAGGTCAAAAACTGACAGAAAAAAGAAAGACAACAAAAAATACAATAAAAAAAGGGCAAGAAAAAAGTGACTTAAAAAAGACGACAAAAAAGGCTACAAAAATATGTGACAGAAAGAAAGTCGACAGAAGAACCAAAAAAAGCAACAAAAAGATGACTTTCCATACTTTAGTCACTTTTTTGTCCCCTTGTTTTTGCTTTTCTTGTTCTTTTTTAAAGACGACTAAACAAACCACAAAAACGAGAAAAAACAACAAAAAAAATGTGACAAAAAAAATTAAGGCAAAGACGAAAAAGAAGACAAACTCGAGACAAAAAAGTCAACAAAAAAGACAATGAAAAAGGCGACAAAAAGATGACAAAAAAGACGAAAAAGTAGACAAGAAGAAAGTCAACAAATGGAACAAAAATGGTAAGAAAAACTTTTTCGTCTCCTTAGTCACCTTTTTGGCGTCTTTTTTTGTTCTTCACACAAAAAAAAATAGACAAAAAAAAGAGGGTAAAAACTGACAGATAAAAGAAAGACAAAAAAAATACAATAAAAAAAGTGACTTGAAAAAGACGACAAAAAAGGCCACAAAAATATGTGACACAAAGAAAGTCAATAAAAGAATCAAAAAAGCAACAAAACGATGACTTTTTATACTTCAGTCACTTTTTCCTACTTTTTTTGTTGTCCTTGTTATTTTTTAAAGGCGATTAAACAAACACAAAAATGAGAAAAGAAAACAACAAAAAAGAGACAAAAATAAGACAAAAAAGATAAGATAAAGGCAAAAAAGAAGACAAAACCGATACAGAAAAAGTCAACAAAAAAGACAAATAGTTGACTAAAAAGACGAGAAAAGAAGACAAGAAAAAGGCGACTAACAGAAAGGAAATACAAAAAGCAGCAAAAAATAAGACGAAAAAAGCACAAAAAATGATACAAAAAGAAAGTCAACAACTGGAACAAAATTGATAACAAAAAGGTGACTTTTTACACTTTGGTTACTTTTTTGCTTTTCTTTTTTTAAAGGCTACTAAAAACCCACAAAAAAAAGCAACAAAAAAAAGGGGACAAAAGAAACACAAAAAAATTAGACAAAAAAAAGAGGTCAAAAACTGACAGAAAAAAAGAAAGACAACAAAAAATACAATAGAAAAAGGGCAAGAAAAAAGTGAGTTAAAAAAGACGACAAAAAAGGCTACAAAAAGAAAGAAAGTCGACAGTAGAACCAAAAGAAGCAGCAAAAAGATGACTTTTTATACTTTAGTCACTTTTTTGTCCCCTTGTTTTTGCTTTTCTTGTTCTTTTTTAAAGACGACTAAACAAACCACAAAAATGAAGAAAAAACAACAAAAAAAGGTGACAAAAAAAATTAAGGCAAAGACAAAAAAAAAGACAAACTTGAGTTAAAAAGAGTCAACAAAAAAAGACAATGAAAAAGGAGATTAACACAAAAAGCAGCAAAAAATAAGACGAAAAGGCGGACAAAAAAGTGAGACAACAAAAAGGTGATTTTTTTGGTATCCTTAGATACTTTTTTGTATTCTCTTTTTGTTATTCTTGTTTCTTTTTAGAGGCGACAAAAGAGTCCACAAAATGGGTGATAAAAATGGGACAAAAAAGGTAGCAAAAAAGACGTCAAAAACGGATGAGACAAACGAAATTTGACAAAAAAAGTGACCAAAAGCCAACGAAAGCCGACACAAAAAAAGTCAACAAAAAGTGACCTAAAAAAAGACGATAAAAAAGCCACAAAAATATGTGATAAAAAGAGCGTCGACTATAAAAAACAACAAAAAGACGATCTTTTACACGTTAGTCGCTTTTTTGTTGCCTTTTTTTGCTTTGCTCGTTCTTTTTTAAAGGCGACTAAAAAACATAAAAAATGAGGAAAAAAGTAACAAAAAAAGCTGACAAAAAAAACGACGGAAAAAGGGGACCAAACAAAAAGGTGAGAAAAAATCGACAAAAAAAATGATCGAAACCGAGACAAATATAAATACACCGATAAGCCATTTGAGATAGGATTTATCAGCAAACTTTTAAAATGACGTCATCAAGCTTTTGAAGTAGATAAACAAAACACTTTTATTGGCGATTTGCCACCTTTCCGATAACCTCAAACATTTCAAGTTAAATTGAAAAATCTTGTTCTACAACGTTAATTTTTTCCTAAAATCTAGACAAAGATACAAAAAAATAAGGGTGGTCTAATAAACGAAGCACATAATTTTCTAAAATTTATGGAAATAAGGGACCTAATTTTCCATACCCAGGGAGTTATGAAACGTGGGGAAAGCCTGAAATTAACACCATTTTGTATAGACAAATTTTGGTGAAGTTATATAATATTTCTTAGAACGTCAAAGTAAATCTAAACTACAAAATTGAGCAATCAGTTATAAATTACATAACGTTAAATTAAGTCATTGATCATTCCCTCCGAGAAACCCGATGACGTCAGCCCAAAAAATTGTTAAAACAGTAATGTATGACCGACTTGTTTTCTAATTATCTCTACGCTCCAAAAAACTGTATCATCACAAAACCAGATGTTTATAATTTCCACATTTTGTTGATTTTTGTTGCTTGTAATTGACACTTATCATTGTTGTTAAATATGATAAATTTTGGACCAAAATTGGTTTCAGTCCCCGCTATGCTGTCGTAGTGCTATAAATACGCTTCTTATCGATCAGGTTCGTTAAAAAGTTCATAAAACATAAAAAAGGTGCACAAAAAGCCTTTGTAGTGAAAGTACAAAAAGTAGCACTTTCCATTGGGAGCTTTTTTCTTCAGAAACAAAAACCACTTCAGAGAGTTTATTTTTAGCCCTAATATAGCCAAATTTACGAAACAATAACAACAACAATAGTAATTAATGCAAATACAGACCCTTTTATGCCTTCGGCAACGCTGTCACAAATAAATAACAACTCCAACCAGAACCCACCTCTTGGAAGCCTTGAAACGTTGGCCGGACTCTCGGCCAGCGCGTTCTTTTCTCTCCATATATCGAAATTCGGCAGCTTGGGCGCCGACACCGCAAAATCCAAAACCAGAAGAAAGCACTCAGCACTTTCCTCATTATGGCTTTACGCACAAACGCACTTAATTAAGCAGAACAAATTCCGCGTTTCAATTGTTCGACATGTGCACGGCAGACTAACAGTAGTCTCTCTCATCTTCTTTGCAGATAATGTGGGTCACCGGGTTAGCATAATACTGTTCTTGTTGCATAAACTTGAACTTGCGCGGAATTTCCGCCTAGAAGAAGCCTGGTAGAAAGGGAGAAATTAAAGAAAAGTGTTTTTGTGTCGTGCTGGATGGTGACGGATCGCCGGCCGGAGGTTTCCATGATGGGTTAATGATTTAATTGACATTTAGTTTTTATGGGTTTTGTTAATTGCCGCAGGCAGAGCTGACCTCTACCTAAATTCGTCGCGGACAGGAAACCGAACATGCGTTAGGGTGCAGGCGAGATTTCGCAACACGCGAGGGAAATTTATGAGGACAGGGCCGGACTCGGCACGGAGAAGCGGCAAATCGCGGGTTTACAGCAATGGTCAGTTATACAGAAAACTGCTGAAAAATTTTTGTCGTTCAATTTTGAGAGATTTTACATT
Organism: Zophobas atratus; assembly: GCA_022388445.1. Taxonomy (NCBI): domain Eukaryota; kingdom Metazoa; phylum Arthropoda; class Insecta; order Coleoptera; family Tenebrionidae; genus Zophobas; species Zophobas atratus. Next base: position 5,450,304 of record CM039448.1, read on the forward strand.
AATTAAGAAATGTCACATATGATGCAGCATGATGTTTCTGTAATACTCCTTGACATTCTGACAACATGGTTACGTAATAATCAGTGTTACACTGTACGTGTCACACTTGATATATTTATCCCCAACTAAAAGCTGAAAACATTATTTTAAAAAACATCAAAGAATGTGTCAATGAACTGAATGTTTTTTTATCTTTTCTAGTAGTGTTTCTTCTTCTGGTCAGTTATTTTTGGTTTTCAAGTAACTTGATAATAAAATCCTTTTTTACTTCCCGGGTGTAAGCTAGTGGATTAATTATTATGACATTTTGTAGTCATTTTAGTAAATATCGTGCTGATGGTAAATGCAAACCAAAATTTGTTTGATCATCCCCACTACAAACTAGTGACGCCACTTCAAAATTTTGCAAAGTGAACTCTAGTCAAATTTTACAAAATTTAATATGCGTCTTCTATACATAGGTACACACGGTTATTACTTCATCCTTTACAAAAATTTAAAATTATAAAAATTTTACACTTCAACTATGAAACCGATTGCTCTGAAATCAAATATTTTGAGGTGATGATAGTAAATCGCTAATCAAAATTTTTGTTTATCCGTTCCAGAAACTTGATGTCGTTCCAAAATTTTGCTGGAGCCTATCTAAAATATGACTTTTCTCAGCTTTTTTGCTTTTTTTTGTTACTTTTTATGGTGGTTTTGCCTCTTTTCTTAATACATTTTCGTTATTTTTTAGTTTTTTTTAGCATTTGTCGTGGATTTTTTTTGTGCCTTTTTTTAGCCTTCTTGTTGCTGCATTATTTTGTTGTATTTTTTGTGTCACTTTTCCTACCGCTATTGTTTCTCGTTTTCTTTTAGTCACCTTTATTTTTCTTCCTTTTTATGTTACATATTTTGACGTTTTTTTGGTTGTTTGTTAATCCTGTTTTTTGTAGTTTTATTTTTGTCCTATTCGGTGGAATTTTTTAAATCGCCTTTCACATATTTTGTCGATTTTTTCGCCTTATGTTTATTATTATGTGGTCCTCTTCGGTTGTATTTTTTGCTGTCATCCTTTTTTTATTGGCTTTTTTTATCGTGTTTTTTGTTCCCTTTTTTATAGTCTTTTTTGTTGTTACATTTGTTTATCGTCTTTTTTATCTCTTTTTCATGTCTTGTCTTATTCTTGTCCCATATTTTTGTGGTTCTCCTTTAACGTATTTTTTGTGACCATTTTCGGTTGTCTTTTTAAGTGATTTTTGTCACTTTTTATCGCGGTTTTTGTCGATTTCTTTCAGTTACTTTTTTGTTACTCTTTTTTTTGTCGAATTTTTTTTAGTCACCTTTTTTGGCGCTTTTTTGACCTTTTTCTTATGGTAATTTCTGTGGGTTTCTTTTGTCACCTTTTTGTGGACGTTTTTTGGGGCCTTTTTTGTTAATATTTTTGGCACGTTTTATTGTTTTTTGCTCCTCTTTTGTCACATTTTGATCGGGTTTTTGTCCTTTTTTAAAAGACCTTTTATCGGTTACTTTTAATAACTTTTTTTTGTTGTTGTCTTTCTTTTTTTTATAGTTTTTTCACCTTATTAAGACTTTTTTTCCACCTTTTATTAAAAAAAATGGCCCTTTTTTTACATAATTGCTTTTTTCACTTTAATATTGCGTCTTTTAAACGTCTTTCATCTCGATTTCTTTTAATCATTTTGTTTGTTGTTGTCTCTCTTCATTTGTTATTGTTACTTTATTCACCTTTTTTAGTCATTTTTTATTCCCTTTTTCAGTTGTATTTTTTGTACAACTTTTTGTCGTCTTTTTTTGTAGTTTTTTTTTTCTCTTTTGTCGCATTCTTTTGTTGGCCTTTTTTGACACGTTTTTGTGCCACTTTTTATGTCATTTTTTGGTTTTTACAATTTTAATAACATTTGTTTTGGTAGTTTTCGAATCCCGTTTTTTTATTATTTTATATTTATTTTTGTTTCATTTCTTTGCGGTTCTCCTTGATTATATTTTTTGTGACCTTTTCCTTTTTTCATGATTTTTTTGTTGCTGTTTTTGGTCGTTTTCTTCGTGTTTTTTGGTGTTATAAATTTTATCTCCTCTTTTTTCAGTTGTAGTTTTTTAAATTCCATTTCTTTAGTCATATTTTTTGTTGCTCTTTTTTTTGTCGAATTTTTTTATTCACCTTTTTTGTCGCTTTTTTGACCTTTTTCTTATGATAATTTCTGTGGTTCTCTTTTGTCGCATTTTTGGGGACGTTTTTTGGGCCTTTTTTGTTGATGTATTTGGCACTATCGTTTTTTGCTTCTCTTTTGTCACTTTTTGATCCGGTTTTTGCCCTTTTTTAAAAGCCCTTTTATCGGTTACTTTTAATAGCTTTTATTGGTTGTTGTCCTTCTTCTTTTTTTATTGTTCTTTCGCCTTATTAAGTCTTTTTTTTCCACCTTTTATTAAAAAAAAAATGGCCTTTTTTTGGCACATAATTACTTTGATCTAATTTTTTGTCACTTTAATATTGCGTCTTTTAAATGTCTTTTATCTCGGTTTCTTTTAATCATTTTTTTTGTTATTGTGTCTCTTCATTTGTTATTGTTACTTTTTTCGCCGTTTTAGTCAATTTTTTACTCCCTTTTTCAGTTGTATTTTTTGTATCACTTTTAGTCGTCTTTTTTTGTAGTTTTTTTTCTTTTGTCGCATTTTTTTGTAGGCCTTTTTTTTGACACGTTTTTTTTGCCACTTTTTGGTTTTTACAATTTTAATAACCTTTGTTTTGGTAGTTTTCGAATCCCGTTTTTTTAATCACTTTTTGTAGGTTTTTTTCGTCTTATTTTTGTTTCATTTCTTTACGGTTCTCCTTGATTATATTTTTTGTGACCTTTTCTGGTTGCCCTTTTTTGATGATTTTTTTTGTTGTTTTTTGCCATTTTCTTCGTGTTTTTTGGTGTTATAAATTTTATCTCCTCTTTTTTTAGTTGTATTTTTTTAAATTCCATTTCTTTAGTCATATTTCTTGTTGCTCTTTTTTTGGCGAATTCTTTTAGTCACCTTTTTTTGTCGCTTTTATGACCTTTTTCTTATGGTAATTTCTGTCGTTCTCTTTTGTCGCATTTTTGTGAACGTTTTTTGAAGCCTTTTTTATTGATGTTTTTGGCACTATCGTTTTTTGCTCCTCTTTTGTCACTTTTTGATCGGGTTTTTGCCCTTTTTTAAAAGCCCTTTTATCGGTTACTTTTAATAACTTTTGTTGGTTGTTGTCTTTCTTCTTTTTTTATAGTTTTTTCACCTTATTAAGTCTTTTTTTCCACCTTTTTATTTAAAAAAATGGGCCTTTTTTTGGCACATAATTACATTAATCTGATTTTTTGTCACTTCAATATTGCGTCTTTTAGACGTCTTTTTTCTCGGTTTATTTTAATAATTTTTTTTGTTGTTGTCTCTCATTTGTTATTGTTACTTTTTTCGTCTTTATTAGTAATTTTTTATTCCCTTTTTCAGTTGTATTTTTTGTATCACTTTTAGTCGTTTTTTTTTTTTGTAGTTTTTTTTCTTTTGTCGCATTTTTTTGTAAGCCTTTTTTTGACTCGTTTTTTGCCACTTTTTGGTTTTTACAATTTTAATAACCTTTGTTTTGGTAGTTTTCGAATCCCGTTTTTTTAATCGCTTTTTGTGGCTTTTTTCGTCTTATTTTTGTTTCATGTATTTGCGGTTCTCTTTGATTATATTTTTTGTGACCTTTTTTGGTTGCCTTTTTTGACTTTTTTATGATTTTTTTTTTGTTTTTGGTCGTTTTCTTCGTGTTTTTTGGTGTTATGCATTTTATCTCCTCTTTTTTTAGTTGTATTTTTTTTAAATCCATTTTTTTGTCGCTTTTATCGCCTGTTTCTTACCCCAATTTTTATGATTCTCTTTAGTCGTATTTATTGTGGACGTTTTTTAGAGCCTTTTTTGTTGATGTTTGTGGCACTTTTTATCGTTTTTGCTCCTTTTTAGCCTTTTTGTTGGTGCATTTTTGTGGCCTTTTCTGTAACTTTTTTTTGCTTTAGTCTAATCTCATTTTCTCTGCTTTTTTTTTGTCATAATATTTGTGACCCATTTTTGGTAATTTTTTTGTCACTTTAAGATCGGGTTTTTGCCCTTTTTTAAGACCCCTTTTTATGTTACTTTTTTTGGTTGTTGTCTTTTTTAGTTTTTTTCCCACCTTTTGTTGACCCCTTTTTTGTGCTCCTCTTTTGTGACATTTTTTTTGTGGACGTTTTTTTGCTAGTTTTTATCGTTTTTTGTGCTTTTCTTTTGTAGTATTTTTTGTGACGCTTTTCTATAACCCCCTTTTTGGTGATTTTTTTTTGTCACTTTTTTATCGCATTTTTTAGACGCCTTTTTTTACCTGTTTTTTTCAATAATTTTTTTTGTTCTTTCCTTATTTGTCATTGTTTCTTTTTTAGTCGTTTTTTACTCCCTTTTTCAGCCGTATTTTTGTAGCATTTTTAGTCGCCTTTTTTGTAGATTTTTTCTTTTTTTGTTGGCCTCTTTTTCACAAATTTTTTGATACTTTTTATGGCATTCGTTGGTTTTTACCTTTTTAATAATTTTTGTCTTTGTAGTTTTATATTTTAATCGCTTTTTGTGGCTTTTTTCGTCTTATGTTTGTTTTTTTTTCTTAGTGGTTGTCCTTCATTGTATTTTTTGTGACCTTTTTGGTTTCATTTTGTATCATTTTTCTTGTCGTTTTTTTGAGACGGATAATAATTTCAATTAAGGTCATGGAAGTTCTAAATCAGAATGTTTCACCAAAGGCAATTTGTCCACTTCTTTGACATTTGAAAAGAAATATTACGAATCTTGTTTTCTTTGATGCATTGTTGTGTTTGTGGTCTCTCTTGTCCTTGCTAACTTCGATGTCGTCATCACAAAATTGTACTGAAGAAACGCACTCGAAACGTTTTTTCGGTCAAAAGTCAGGTTAAATAAGAACATCTTAATTAGTTTTTCAAGAATCATAAAACACGAAGTGTTCCTGAAGTTCGGTACAGATAATGAAGTTTAAAAAAGTCCAACTTTCGTAGACCTTTTTTTTATTATATGTCCGGTTTTTTTGAAAGTTCGAGCATCGAAGTCGCCTCAGCTTCTGCTCTTGCACGCACCAACAACCAACACCGGATTTTCTCAGGCGCAGAACCGCCAGCCCGACCTGGAACGGGCCTTGAACCAAATCACATGACTCAAAAAAGACAAGTTTTCAAATGTCGTCACAGTTTTTGTTATTTTGCGGTGCGTTGACTCGCAAGATTCAGGTCGTAGACATTCAATTATTTCATATCGACCACATCGTCTGATCAGATAATGGGAATGGCCGCTTTGTTCACCAACAAAAATGAAAATAAACGATGCTCGCTTAAATTCGCAAATTATAGGTACCGTAATCGGAAAAATTGGGTAACGAGTGATGAAGCCGTTATCTCTTTTTGCGTACGGGGTACGTACGCGGCAATGGGGGCTCTGGTATGTAATACGGGAAAAATGGCCAGGAGAAAGAGCCGGGTTATGATTTATTTCTGATTTTACGGACGATAAAACTGGGTCTGGGGTTAGGCCCGTGGTGGATGACCTCACCCATCGGCCAGCTGATGGTAATGATGTCATACTATGGTATTAAACGACACAATTACCCAAAGGGGCGTCGGCTTTACGAACGAAAACGAAAGTGTAACACTACCCTGGGGCGAAATTTTGAGATATAAAAACCTCCCGACCAAAAGCACCCATCAGATCAACCCAAACACCCAACATCATCCACACAATGGCTTTCAAAGTAAGTCAGTAGCTGTACATTCTTTAACAAACACAATTCGTAATCACTATTTACATCACTCACACTAATTATTACTACTTTTGTAATATTCACATTACTAACATGTCGTCCATCCATCCTTGTCCTCAAATCAAACATTTGCACTTATTATTTTTTCGTTTACTTCATAGTTCGTCGTCTTCGCCGCCGCCTTGGCTTACGCCAACGCCGGTCTGCTCCCAGCGCCGCCCCCGTGGCCTACTCCGCGGCCCCCGCGTCGCCTACTCCGCCGCCCCCGCCGTCTCCCACGTATCCTACTCCAGCCCCGTGGTGTCTTACGGCGCCCCCGTCGCCGCCCCCGCCATCACCTCCCAGCACTCCAACATCCTCCGCAGCTTCGGCAACTTGGGCCAAGTCTCCACCTACTCCAAGACCATCGACACCCCCTTCTCCAGCGTCTCCAAATCTGACGTCCGTGTAAGCAACCCCGGACTCAGAATCGCGGCCGCTCCAGTGGCCCACGCTTACGCCGCCCCTGTGGCCCACGCCGCTTACGCCGCCCCTGTGGCAACCGCCGCCTACGCTGCCCCTGTGGCCCACGCCGCCTACGCTGCCCCTGTGGCCCACGCCGCCTACGCCGCCCCTGTCGCTAAGGCCATCGCGCCTGCGCATCGCGTCGCTACTCCGCCGCTCCCGCCGTCTCCCACGTCACCTACACCGGCTTGGGCGCCAGCTACGGATGGTAAACGATGACGCGTATTTATTTATTTATTCTGTACTCTCTTGTATATAATTTCTTCAATAAAAGTTTGAAAATTAAGTTGTGAAGTTGAGCGCATGCGCGTTAGCGCAGTTCCCGCCAGTTTTTGAAAACTTATTACCTATTTGACGTAGAATAAACACATGGGTTATCCAAGAGTGAACATACTTCAGGTTTACGTGCCATCAATTCTTCAGGATAAGAGATTAATAATAATAATCAACATAAGTATGAAAATAACTACATATTCAGTCATAGCGGTTACAGCGCATGCGTTCAGACACGCCTTCTCCATTTCGCGCCATTTTTTGAAAAGATCCAATGATGATTGAGCAACAGGTCTGAAATGGTGCAAGGACAAATAACGACGCACTTAAATGAAATAATTTATTTATCGATTTACAAAAAAAATATAGGCAGCCAATATTATGTACAGACACTAGTTTAGTGCTTATAATCCGAAACGAAGAGGTAATGATTTGTTACAAAATTTCGCAAATTATAGGATTTAAATATTTTTGATACATTTTCAACATCGTTATTTTAAATAATACAATAATGATTAACTGAAACGTGATCGGTCCGCTTGGGGAAAGATCACGACGTACCTGACAATTTCCAAATTTCTTTACATTTAGTAAAATTTCCTAGAGTAGTTTCACATTCATTTTTACATGCATAACTACATAAATTGCGTAAGCTATTTCAAGATTATATAGCATTTTATTAAATATCTTTTCTAAATTTTATTAATGATATAAGTCAAGGCTCTTTCTTAGTTTACGGTTTTCGTGGAAGTAGTTCATAAACAGATCAAGAGAATTCGACCTACGACGACGTTACGAAAGAAGAAATAAAACCGAACGTAAAAAAAGTGTTGAAAGTTCTATGGGTTAAAAGCAACGAAAATAAAATGCTAATATCTTAAAAAAAAACGTGTGTAAAGGCACTGTCATCATTTGAAAAAGAAAGGAACAGCATCGTGTGTGGTTGTAGACTTTTAGCACCTGTTGTGTATAAAAATTTTTCACTTATCATACATTTTATGGCAGTTATGTGGTGGAACATGATGTTTGGTATTCTTTTTCCTTTTTAAATATACTTACTTGATAAACGAATATAAATACAAATAAATTAACACTTACAATGTACAGCTTATAAATAAAAACGAAAAAATGTCATTTCATGACTATATAGGAATTATAAATTGAGCCTCAATAATCATAATAATAAAATATTACACGTTACAACTCGCAGCTAACTACATCATTATTTAAAACCTATGTTTTAATTACAATATCTTTCTTACAAACAGGTTTAGATAATATAGTACATTTACATAACATTGCTTTAAAAAATGTGGAATAGAAATATTTAATTACAATAAATTGTTTACGATTCATCCTTGTATATAAAATATTTTCTTTATAGTGATGATACTAACGATACACCTAAAACTTTCGCTAGTCTGAGGGAAATAATTTTCTAGTGATTGTGAATCTCTTCGAATTCGATTCATCTCGGAAGATCACGAATAAAATCAAAACCTCGTGGAATGCACTCAATCCTACCCGCGATCCCCCCCTCTCTCGTCCGAGATCATCAAACGAAATTAATATCAAAACATTTAGCGTACACGTTTCCTTCCAACACTTACTAAGACCTAGACAGATGTCGCCACAGTCCCTCGCCCGCTCGGCCGAACCGAACCGAGTCGAGCCGAGCCGAACCCCGGCGGGGAGGTGATATGTTTACAAATTACGTTACTCGTAAATATTCTCCTATAATTTGCAAAAAGAAAACAGAACCGCCCAACTCAACAAAAACGAATTTCCCTACTCTTCGCCTACAAACAACCATTCAACAACCGCAAGTCATCCCGATATGACAAAGTCCCGGTAACAGAATTACCTAATCAGTCTCTTCTAGTGCTTAACCTTCGCGTTCGTCGCCAGCGAGTTGTGCTTAAGCCCCTCGCTCTTCACGAAGTCGATGGCGGCGTACGTTAGCGTCACCTCGGCGCCGGCCTGCGCCTCCCCCGCCGCCCCTTGACGGTGCGCGGGCTGCGGTTTCCCTCGTCCAGGTCCAGGCTGGCGTAGTGCAGCTGCACGTCCGCCGAGCTGACGGAGGCGGGGCGCGCGCGGTCGCTGTTGACCGATCCGGCCGCGACCCCACGACCGTCGACCCCGACGAGCACAATTCGCTCGACGTGGAGCTCGGCCGCGACAGCGAGCTGCGGCCGCTCTCCGGCCGCGCGCGCAACACCTCGTACGGCGGGTCCGGCCCCTCCGGGGGCGGCGCGTCGTCGCGCGTCTCGTTGATCGGGCGGAACTGCGCCGAGTCCGACAGCTGCATCACCGCCATGCGCACCGACGGCGAGCTCACGCGCACCCCGGCTTCATCACGGCGTAGTCCTCGTTCACGGGCGTCTTGGGGTTGTAGTTGACGTAGTCGGAGCGGCCCTCGAAGTCCATCGGCGTGTAGTCACTCTCAGTCTTCTTCTTGTCCGGCTTCGCCGGGCTGCACGGGCTGTTCAAGCTGAACGGGAATATCGTCGACGAGCTGGAGGGCGTGGTCACGCTCGAGCTCGAGCTGTCCTTGGAGTCGCGCCGGCGCTGTTGGCGCGGCAGGCTGGCGTAGGGCGTGGCCTCGGCGAGCGGTAAATGCATGGGCGGGGTTCCCGTCGAGTACTTGCGGCCCAGGAGGGCGTAGCGCGGGCTGCTCGAGCCCGCGCTGCCCTTGGGGGCGTTGCCGCCGGGGTTCTGGATGGCGATGGGCTGCGACCGCGCCTTCTCCTTCTTGCGGGAGTTGCGGTCGCGCTTCTTCCCCATCGACATGTTGGCGTAGTCCTCGTTGACGATCTGCGCGCTGTCCAGGCTGGACTGCCGCTGGTGGCCGCGCCCGAGGGACATCTCGACGTAGCCGTCGGGGGTGGCCGGCTCGGTCTTGGGGCTGCCGTAGTGCGAGTCGAGGTAGTTGCCCCGAGGGGCGACGCCTTGGCCGGGGAAACTGGTAGTTCGACGGCGGCCGCTTGAACGACATCGTCAAGTAGTCGCCGTTGTTGTTATTGTTGTTGTTGTGGTACGTGGAGTTCTTACGGGGGTCCATTTCCATGTAGTCGTTGGAGACGTCGCTGAAGCCGTCGGACTGGGGGGAGATGTACGACGGCTTGGCTGGGGAGGAGCCTTGCGACATGTCCACGTAGGGGGAGGTGTCGGGCTTGCGGCCCGGCTTCATCTCCACGTAGCCGTGGTTGTTCTTCGGGCCGGGGCGCATGTCCATGTAGCCCGAATTGTTCACGCTGCTGCCCGATCTGAAACAACAATAACAATAAGACGAGATCTGTCAAAGACGATTCGCGGCCGGTAATACAGATTCCTACCTCAAATGACATTACAACCCAAAAAAGTAACTTAATATCGGTTTTATCGTCGCTCATTCTTATTTATCAAAACATTTAACCAAGAAAAACAACAACAAACTATTTTAATTTCTTTTTGAAGTTTGAAGTGAAAAACTCGAAATTTTCGGATATTGATTCCGTTACCTAGGCAACGTCAGTGTCACCAACATATTCCAAAAAAAAACAAAAACTTTTTTTTAATAATTTTTCTTGAAAATAAAAAGCAATAAAATACCTTCACTGAAAAAAACATCAATACAAAATCTTGTTGGATAAGGCCATTATGGCGCTCGCTTTTTAATCTTCCACAGCGTAAGCAACAAATTCTTTTTGAGTTGCGCTCAGAAAGTGAGGTTATGATATTTTAATAACAATCAAGAACAAATTTAAGAATGTTTGGAACATATTCTTTATTTACTGAATTTGTTACGTTACCTGCTGCTGAAGTCCATCTCCATGAGGTCGTCCATCGGGCCGATCGAGTTGTGCGAGCCCTGCCCCCGCGAGTTGCTCAGGATGGGTGCGCTCGAGGACTTGGCGCCCTGGTGCGCGTGGTAGCCGTGGGGCGGCAGCACCCTCCCGGGCCCCTTCTTGGACCCCACGCTGAGCGCGCGCACCCTCAGGTTGTCGCTGTTCCCGGCCAGCATCTCCGTGTACTTCTTGTACCCCTCGGGCTTGGAGCCCACCGAGTAGGCCCTCGTGGGCCTCGCGTCGTCGTCCTCCGACGTCAGATACGACGTGACCTTCTCCAGGCGAAAATCGGCGAAGCGCATGTCCGTGGACGGCGTGCCCGACGTGACGCTACTCAGACTCGCCGTGGGCGAGTTGTTGTGGTGGCGGCCCTTCGGCGACATGTCCACGTATCCGTCGTCGGAGCTGTGCATCGCCATCGAGACGTAGTTGTTGGTGTAGGGGGGGCTGTCGGGGCACTCCTCTTCGGCGATGGCCTCGTCCGGCGTGAGCGAGTGGCCGTAGCGGCCCAGGGTGGGGTCCAGCTCGGTGCAGACGTCGGTCTCGTCGGTGAGGCTGTACGAGGAGCCCGCCGAGTCGGTCGAGCAGCCGACGGAGGGCGGGCTGACGGGGCTGCCCGAAGGGGGGCTGTGGGAGATGTCGCGTCCGTACAGGGACGCGGGACGGTAGGGGTTGAGGTGGCAGCGTCCCGTCTGGTTCCACATGGGGTGCGTGCCCTCGGAGGTGGTGCGCGCACGGGAGGGCATGCTGTCGCAGCGCTCGCGGCCGCCGCTCATGCCTGCAAGAGAACGGTGGCCTGAGTGGGGTGGACGGGGGCGGCGACGCTGACGAGATTTGGAAAAGAGCTGAGTTGGCGCGGGTTTGTGAGTACACTTTCAAAATACAGTCAATCCGCACTCAGACTAAAGTAAAAAGAACAGTGACTTAAGTACGTTGGTACGATTGACAGACAGTTCTCCCCTTCGCAAACTCAACTTAGTGCCCTTTCCTACCACAGCGAGAGCGCTGAAGCCGCCCTCGACTTGAAGGTCCGCTTCAGCCCTTCCGCCCCACCACCCCGTTAGTAATCTTCAATCGTACAGAGCCATGTGTTACGTTAGTACACAGCTTCCTCTGTTAAAAGCGCGATGTCAACGAGCGAAATGAAGAGGTGGTTTTTCTGCGTGATACATACATTTGGAGGACTGATTGGAGCGCTTGGCAACGACTCGCAAAGGGTGTGAAGTGTTTTGATCAGAAATAGGTGCAGGAGGATTCGCTAAGGGCAGTGATTGAGTGCGCTGATGGCTGATTGTTCCAGACTGGGTTACACTCCCTGCTACGGATAAACAAACACCCCATGATGGTATTTCTCACCCGGTTACACCACAATTTGCATACAAGGTACATTGACGTGACAACACAGAGGCGACGAAACGGGATACGTGCGCAAGTTACGTACCTGACGGTGTATCCCGGTTCGGCGCCGAAACACGTTGGAGAAAATGTATTAAGCAGTTACAGACCTGATATCGAATGGCGACGCTCCGCTGCTTTCGACGTTCCCCTTTGGATTAAGTGCTGATAAAAACTGGCAACACCGCTCACTGTAAGCCCCATGCAACCAATTAGCACATTTAAGAGCCGTGTTAAGCGGTCGAGACACGACCATCCAACATTTTTATTAGAACGTTGTTAAAAATGTTTCGATGGTACACATTAAGAAATGCATTATGTTGTTTTAGACACATTCCACCCTCTACGCCCATGGTTAGATAATACAGCGCACGATTTTTATATGGGTCATTCATGCCCAATTCGCGAAAATGACAGTCGAAAACGAACTTTAAAAACAACTAACATTGAGAAAACCGTTCGACTGTCATTTTCAAACACGCACGCTATGCAACCCAACATACATCCGCGCATTTCGCGTTGCATAACCTCGCACAGCGAACATCAAGGTAACCATACCGATAGGGTGCTGCGAAGAGCTGCCTGCAGTAGGAACCTGTGTGTCAGTAGTAGAGTGGGATATATCTGGAAGTTAAAGGAAACAAACACTACTAACTATACTACAACACGAGGTGGGAGGAAGAGAAAGGTGTAAAAACAAACAATAATAGAAACAAAAGACTGTAAAAGCGCACCTTCGTAACTCCGGTCTAAAAATGGCCTAATTCCGTCACTGTACAATGACGTACGTAATAACAGTAACTACCATGTAATACCGAAAAATTAATGGGACCGTACAAACGTCATGCATTGTTAAGAAAACAAGATTACTGGAAAGGTGCGACAAGAAAGAAATAAAAATGCGTCTCGTGTGTATGTCGAAATGCGGGATTATTTTTAGCCGGCGTTACCTTGAGGTAAGATGTGACATTTCGGCGGGATGTTGTGGATTTTCCGCGTCATGTTGTTGGGTTTGGAAGATTCGGTCGCCGAGGATGAGCGATTTCGGCTCTTCGGACAGAGGTCCTCTTTGTTGCTGTTGGTTGACATTGCGCTGAAAAAGGAAGCAATTAGGAGGCGATCTCGCAACGATATAGCCCCAAATTCGGAAAACCATTAGCGTTCGTTCGAAAAACATCAAACCGATCGAACCTATTAGACGCTGAAATTGTCGAGTAACGGTTTCGTTATTAATATAATTCACCTACAACATTTTTCGCATAAATTAAAACGCGCTTGAAAAAATTCTAATCTTATCTTGCTCAAGGTTCATAAATTTTATGCAAATGTTCGTAAAAAATTTTATGAGGGCTGTCGAATCAAATAAAGATCCGTGAATATTTTGCCACAAATTAATCTGTCAAACGGGTGATTGACAGTTATTACCGTGGAGTTTTGCGTTTGCTTTATAAATATTTGATGGACGTACACAGACGACGAAAAAACAACCTAATTTTTATTTATGATGATGTAAAAATTGCTTCAGTCGAGGCACGCTCGTCTTTCTTTGTTTCAACAGAAAGGCGAAATTTTGACGAGGCGACACCCAATGACAATTACACGTGGACAATTTAATAAACACGTTATTATAAGGAGAAATTGATTTTTGATTGTTCACGTGGGATTTCGGAATTTTAAGGAACGGTGTCGGCGAAATTAGCACGACATAGTTTCAAAATTGTGTGGAAAAAATCAAATATGTAAAACAAAATTATTTGTAGTTTATATTCTTCCACTTTTAAGTAATTTACCCAACTTTAACCGTCAAAAATACGCCGTAGGTTTAAGATTACTTAAACGTCAATTCCAACATGACAATGTACAGGGTGAGTGAAAATTACAGTTAAAGGTGTGTGGTTTTTGGAGCAGCATACACTAAACTTATTTTTAACTATTCAGAATGACATTTCTTTTTTATTGAACACCTGTACATTTTTACATAGTCTGACCTTTTCTTAGACTTTATAATCATAGTTTATTTTTGAAACTCCGATGCGACGTTGCCACGTTTTATATTATTATTTAAATTGTTTTTCAACTGAATTTTTGACCTTTTTTCGAACATCTTCCAAAATTACCGAAAAAGATTTTTTTTCTATTCGGCTTCAATTCTTCAAAAATTTCTACCATATTTGCAAAATCGTGGACATAAAATATGGTATTTTTTGAATTTTTAAAAAATTTCAATTTCCAAGTCGAATACATATTTCGAAATTCTTGTTCAGGGACTATAAACACATCAAATTTTTTTCTGACTTTCAAGGCAATTTTTGCAAAATCTCAACTTTTCAAAACCATCCCCTATTAAATTTTTGACCGTTTTTCGAGTATTTTCCAAAATTACCCAGACATTTTTTTGTAGATTTCGATCTCCACATTTTATTTTCGGCTTATTTCTTCAAAAATTCCAGCCACATTTCCAAAACGGTCAAACGAAATATGGCAATTTTTAGGATTAAAAAAAATATTTTCAAACTTAATATTTTGAAAATCTTGTCTCGGGACTAAAAACACATCATGTTTTTTGAATCAATTCGTTGAGATCTGTTTCAGAATTTTGAAGGCAAGTTTTCCAAAATCCAAATTTTTCAAAACCTGTGAAATTTTTGACCTATTTTCGAGCTTTTTCAAAAATTTTACTTTTAAATTGGACATTTAAAAAAAATCTTGTTCCGGACCATAAACATCAGGTTTTTTTGAATGAGTTCATCGAGATCTATTTCTCGGAATTTTTAAGGCAAATTTTCCAAAATCTCAAATTTTGACACCCAGTATAATTTTGACATTTTTTCCCAGCCCCTTTGAAATTTATCAAAGGACTTTTTTTAGTAGACTGCGATCCAGAAGTTATTTTCGGCTTCATTTCTTCGGAAACGTTTACCATTTTTCAAAAATTGTCAATATGAAATTTGGGTATTTTTGGAAAAAAAAAAAATTACTTTCAAACGAATATTTGAAAAATCTTTTTCCGGGTCCATAAACACATGTGTTTCAAAATCAGCTCGTTGAGATCTATCTCCTAGAATTTTCTTCTGAATTTTTAAGGCAACTTTTCCAAAATCTCAATTTTCATTATCTTCATCCTCTGAAATTGTTTACCTTTTTTTCGAGCACCTTCAAAAATTACTTAAAGAATTTTTTTGTAAATTTCGATCTCCATAAATTCTTTTCGGATTTATTTCTTCGAAAATTCCTGCCACATTTCCAAAATCGTTAAATGAAATATGGCAATTTTTTGGATTTTTAAATTTTTTTATTATTAAACCGAGTTTTAATGGAAATCTCGGTCCAAGACTACAGACAGATCATGTTTTGGAATCAGCTCGTCAACATGCATCTTCCAGAATTTTTTCAGAATTTTGAAGGCAACTTTTCCAAAATGCCAATTTTTCAAGACTGAAATTTTTTACCTTTTTTTTGAACAGTTATAAAATTATCCAAAGGCATTTTTTGTAGATTTCGAATCCAGAAGTCATTTCGGTTTCTTTTTACAAAACCCGTAACATTTTTCGTAAATTTTTTGTATTTTAAAAAATTTTACTTTTAAATTGAAATATTAAAAAATCTTGTTTCGGTACCATAAACATGTTTTTTTTGATTCAACTCATCGAGATCTATCTCCCAGAATTTTCAAGGCAATTTTCCAAAATCTCAATTTTTTAATCACCCAGTAATTTTGACATTTTTTCCAGCACCTTCGAAATTTATCCAAAAGACATTTTTTTAGTCAATTGGAATTTGGCAATATTTTGGATTAAAAAAAAAAAAAACTTTCAAACGAATATTTCAAAAATCTTTTTCGGGCCCATAAAACATATTTTTCAAAAACAGCTCGTTGAGATACATCTCCTAGATTTTTTTTTGAATTTTTAGGGCAACTTTTCCAAAATTTCAATTTTCAATACTTCATCCTCTATGAAATTTTTACCTTTTTTCGAGCACCTTCGAAAATTACCCAAGACATTTTTTTGTAAATTTGGGTCCCGATAAATTCTTTTCGGATTTATTTCTTCGAAAATTCCTGCTACATTTCCAAAATCGTTGAACGAAATATGGCAATTTTTTGATTTTTAAAAAATTTTACTTTCAAACCGACTCTTCTGAAAATCTTGATCCAGGACTACAGACATATCATGTTTTGGAATCAGTTCGTCAACATGTATCTCCCAGAATTTTTTCAGAATCTTGAAGGTAATTTTTCTAAAGTCCCAATTTTTCAAGACTATGAAATTTTTGACTTTTTTTCGAACAGTTATAAAAATTAACCAAAGGCATTTCTTGTAGATGTCGATCTCCAGAAGTCAATTTCGGCTTCATTTCTTCGAAAATTCCTAAAATTTTTCCAAAGTCGTCAACACACAATTTGGAAATTTTTGGAATTTTAAAAAATTTTACTTTCACATTGAATATTACAAAAACAAAAATGTTTCGGAACCATAAACAACATGTGTTTTTGAATGAGCTCATCGAGATCTATTTCTCAGAATTTTTAAGGCAAATTTTCCAAAATCTCAATTTTTCGATACCACCCAGTATGATAATTTTGACTTTTTTTCCAGCACCTTCGAAATTTATCGAAAGACATTTTTCTAGTAGATTCCCATCTCCAGAAGATATTTCGGTGTCATTTCTTCAGAAAGAAAATCGACAATATGAAATTTGGTTATTTTTGGATTAAAAAAAAAACTTTCAAACCGATTAATTCAAAAATCTTTTTCCGGGCCCATAAAGACATGTTTTTCAAAATCAGCTCGTTGAGATCTATCTCCTAGAATTTTCTTCTGAATTTTTAAGGCAACTTTTCCAAAATCTCAAGTTTCAATAACTTCATCGTCTATGAAATTTTTTACCTTTTTTCGAGCACCTTCGAAAATTACTCAGAAGACTTTTTTTTGTAAATTTCGATCTCCATAAATTCTTTTCGGCTTTATTTCTTCGAAAACCCTGCCACATTTCCAAAATCGTTAAATGAAATATGGCAATTTTTTGGATTTTTGAAAAATTTTATTTTTAAACCGAGTCTTAATAAAAATCTTGGTCCAGGACTACAGACACATCATGTTTTGGAATCAGCTCGTCAACGTGTATCTTCCAGAGTTTTTTTTAGAATTTTTAAGGCAACTTTTCCAAAATCCCAATTTTTCAAGACTACGAAATTTTTGACCTTTTTTTGAACAGCTATAATAATTATCCAAAGGCATCTTTTTGTATATTCGATCTCCAGAAGTCATTTTCCGTTTCATTTCTTTCAAAACTCGTAACATTTTCCAAAATCGTCAACACAAAATACGGAAATTTTTGCATTTTCAAAAAATTTTACTTTTAAATTGAAATATTAAAAAAATCTTTCCGGTACCATAAACATGTTTTTCTTGATTCAACTCATCGAGATCTATTTCCCAAAATTTTTAAGGCAACTTTTCCAAAATCTCAATTTTTTAAAACCATCCCCTATTAAATTTTTGACCGTTTTTTCGAGTACATACTTTCTAAAATTATCCAAAATTTTTTTTGTACATTTCGATCGCCACAAGTTATTTTCGGCTTCATTTCTTCGAAAATTCTAAAATTTTTCCTTTAATCGTCAACATAAAATATGGAAATTTTTGGAATTTAAAAAATGTTACTTTCATATTGAATATTAAAAAAAAAAAATGTTCCGGGGCCATAACCATCATGTCTTTTCGAATGAGCTCATCGAGATCTATTTCTCAGAATTTTTAAGGCAATTTTCCAAAATCTCAATTTTTCAAAATCACCCAGTATATTTTTGACATTTTTTCCAGCACCTTTAAAAATTTATCTAAAGACATTTTTTTAGTAGAACTCGATCTCCAGAAGTTATTTTCGGCTTCATTTCTTCGGAAACGTCTACCATTTTTCAAAATGGTCAATATGAAATTTGGGTATTTTTGGATTAAAAAAAAAAAAATACTTTCAAACCGAATATTTGAAAAATCTTTTTCCGGGCCCATAAACGTTTTTCAAAATCCATGTCCTAGAATTTTTTCTGAATTTTTAGAGCAATTTTTCCAAAATCTCAATTTTCAATACTTCATCCTCTATTAAATTTTTTACCTTTTTTCGAGCACCTTCGAAAATTACTCGAAGATTTTTTTTTATAAACTTGGATCTCCATAAATTCTTTTTGGCTTTATTTCTTCGAAAACCCCTGCCACATTTCCAAAATCGTTAAATGAAATATTGCATTTTTTTTATTTTTAACAAAAATTTACTTTCAAACCGAGTCTTATAAAAATCTTGGTCCAGGACTACAGACCACATCATATTTTGGAATCAGCTCGTCAACATGTATCTCCCAGATTTTTTTTGAATTTTTAAGGCAATTTTTTCAAAATCCCAATTTTCAATACTTCATCCTCTATAAAATTTTTTACCTTTTTTCGAGCACATTCGAAAATTATCGAAACAGATTTCTTGTAGATTTCGGCTTCATTTCTTCAAAAATTCTTGTCACATTTACAAAATGGTCAAACGAACGATGAAAATTTTTAGAATTATAAAAAAAAATTTCAAACGAGTATCTTGAAAATCTTGTTCGGGAACTACAAACACATCATGTTTTTCGAATTGATCAGCTGTTAGAGATGAATTCGCAGAATTTTTTCTGATTTTTTTAAGGCAACTTTTTTCCAAAATCTCAAATTTTCAATACGATTTTCTATGAAATTTTTGACCCCTTTCGAGTTACTCAAATACAGATTCGGTCTCTATAAGTTATTTTGGCTTCATTTCTTCGAAAATTCTTGCCACATTTCCAAAAACGACAACGTACTATGGCAACTTTTGTCGCAATCTATTTCTAGAATTTTTTCTGAATTTTTAGGCTACCTGTTCGAGATGTCAATTTTCGAAACTTCACCTTCTATGAAATTGTTGACCTTTTTTTGAGCGCATCCAAAAATTTTTTTCCATTTCGACAAAAACTACAATTTTTCCAAAATAGTCAAATAAAATTTTTTTGGCAAATTTTCCAAAATCTCGATTTTTCAGTACTTTCCTTATGAAATTTTTAACTATTTTTCATTTTTTAAAAAATTGCTACAATTTATCCACAATTGCTAAAATGAAAAATAGAAATTTTAAGATATTTTCAAAATTTTCAATTTGAATCCAAATATTTCGAAAATCTTGATGCAAGACCATCAAGAATCCTTTTTTCCATTTTTTAAATTCTAATAGCCCAAAAATGACATTTTTGGGCTATTATGATTTAATAGTAGCAAAATATTGGCGTTCCAAAAAACTAAAATATCAGGAATTGTTAGTTTACAATCATTTTGATACCGAAGAATACAATAAAAAAAAGTGTGTGTTACATCACCGTAATAAAAATAATACTGCTGTATAAAAAAGTACTATTAAAATCGTAGTTATGCAAGACGTACTACTGCTAGAAGCAATGCCGTTTACGGAATTTAATGCGTAGTTTCCGATATGTACGCAGTTGGTGAGACAGACTGTACATTTTCGGCTGTCCGTCGACGTATTGCTGGTTGCTTTTCGGCTGCGGTCTTATTGCGAGTGAATAACCCTGTACTTAGCGCAGATAACGACCGTCTCGTAATCAATAATTCGAGATCCAAGACTTATTTCTGTCGGCCGAAATCTCCGAAAACAAACAGTTCATCCTTGGCTGACTATGAGGAATTAGCTCGTTGTGCAAGGTGGTCTTGGATGAGCAATCGTACGTCGTTGTTTGTGTATGAATTTCGTGTGTTGTGCTTTCTAAAAGTGTCTATTTTTATAAGGTTGTTTACCGTACTCAATTATTCGTGTCAGTGGTCTTTTCCGTAACGAGCGTGTTGGGCAACTCCGATCTTAACATTCTTTCTCAATAATCGAAAACAAAGCCGCCGTTTCCCCGAGAAGGAGCGGATCGGAAAACGCGAGCGAAACCGCCGCCGACGACTCGCCGCGTAAATATAAAACAAAACGTCGTCGCATCTAATAAAGCTCGGATTTATGTAAGCGATTATTGTCGGAGGACTTTTGCAAATCATCGGCGACGTCACGGCAATTAGAACAGCTGTTACTTATTATTAGGCGCCAGCGATAAATTTTAACGTAGATAAGAACCGCAAAGCTATTATAAATTTTAAGTGTATTATTACAATACAAATAAACAAACAAACAAATAACAAGCTCGACAAAAATTCCGAAATCCTTATCGGGCCAACATTGTGTTATCGCGTCCCGTTTGGATTACTCTACAAACATCGCACGGCGTCTTTGGATGTTTTTTCGACGGATTCGAGAGAAAAACGCGAACACGTGTGTTGCAAAAAATACTAGTTAATTTCAGTGTCAATTCGATAAGTCAACAAATAATAAACAATGCAATAACGGTTATTAGTGGGGCACTCGAAGTCGACGCACACCACACACGCAATAGACGCGATCGATTTTCTCCAATTGTTTACTAAAAGAAACACTAATAAATTAATGATTCCCTAACTGGTATATACCGGATCTTGTAGAATGTGCTTTTGTCACAAATCGTATAATTTGTTTGGTTTGGCGGCCAGGGCCGGACTGGGCGCGTTCGACGCGTTTTTTACGAGCCTGCTGGCTACGAACAGCCCGGTTTTTAAGATCGTGCCACTGACTACTATCACTATGCGTTATTATTTTCAAAATTGTTGCGGGTTCAAGGTTCCAAACATTTCGTATTTATCGATGCTTTAAATAGTAAGTAATTTGTAATCATCTTCTTGAGACTTTGTTTATAACGAAAAGCTGGAATTCACAACATATTTCATATTTGAAACTGAACTGCCAAGGTTTAGAAATAGCCAGTTTCCATATTTTTTGTTTTTTCGTTCTAGGTTCAAACACTTCAATGTTCGGATTTTGTCTAGATCTTTTGTTGTGTTCAACCATTGAAAACTGTTTCAATGGTTCAAATTCAACAACTGGAAAACGTTTACGTTTTTTCACGTTTTCTTGTTTTTCAAAATAATTTAAATTTTCATATTATTAGAAATATTCCAACAAACGCAAATCGTTTTCATACAAATGAAACTGTTTTGTTTTCTATGTTCAAGGTTTAAACACTTCAATGTTCTGATTTTTCTGATTTTACGTCATTCTAGGTTAGATTTTCAATGGATTGTCGTATTTTAATTTTAATCTATACATTTATATTTTTTCTGTCAAGATTGTCGTAACAATTTTGGAAAATCCAAATTTCTCAAGAATTAAAAAAAATGGGAGCGTTCATCGTTCCGACTTTAGGATTTAACTTCAACACATACATTATTGTCATTTCAGTTTTAAGATGCTTACGATTTTTCTAGGGTTTTTTAATTTCTCGAAATAATTTAAATTTTTGTGTTAATGGAAATTCAACAAATGAAAATTGTTTTCAATACTTTACACTGAATCACCAAATATACAAAAATCACAGATTCCTGGAGAAAACATTTTCATTTTTTGACATTCGGAATCAAAATTTCCCAATTTTTGTTTTCTATGTTCTAGGCTAGATTTTCAATGGATTGTCGTATTTTACTTTTAATTTATACATTTATATTTTTTCTGTCAAGATTGTCGTAACAATTTTGGAAAATCCCAAATTTCTCAAGAATTAAAAAAAATGGGAGCGTTCATCTTTGGATTTTTCAAGGAAATAAAAATGTTTACATCGTTCCGACTTTAGGTTTAACTTCAACAAATTATTGTCATTTCAGTTTTAAGATGCTTACGATTTTTCTAGGGTTTTTTAATTTTTCGAAATAATTTAAATTTTTGTGTTAATAGATATTCAACAAATGAAAATTATTTTCAATCCTTTACACTGAATTGCCAAATATACAAAAATCACAGATTCTCGGAGAACAAATTTTCATTTTTTTGAAATTCGGAATCAAAATTTCCTAATTTTTGTTTTCTATGTTCAAGGTTTAAACACTTCAATGTTCTAATTTTTCTTATTTTACGTCATTCTAGGCTAGATTTTCAATGGATTGTCGTATTTTAATTTTAATTTATACATTTATATTTTTTCTGTCAAAATTGTCGTAACAATTTTGGAAAATCCCAAATTTCTCAAGAATTAAAAAAATGGGAGCGTTCATCTTTGGATTTTTCAAGGAAATAAAAATGTTTACATCGTTCCGACTTTAGGTTTAACTTCAACAAATTATTGTCATTTCAGTTTTAAGATGCTTACGATTTTTCTAGGGTTTTTTAATTTTTCGAAATAATTTAAATTTTTGTGTTAATAGATATTCAACAAATGAAAATTATTTTCAATCCTTTACACTGAATTGCCAAATATACAAAAATCACAGATTCTCGGAGAACAAATTTTCATTTTTTTGAAATTCGGAATCAAAATTTCCTAATTTTTGTTTTCTATGTTCAAGGTTTAAACACTTCAATGTTCTAATTTTTCTTATTTTACGTCATTCTAGGCTAGATTTTCAATGGATTGTCGTATTTTAATTTTAATTTATACATTTATATTTTTTCTGTCAAAATTGTTGTAACAATTTTGGAAAATCCCAAATTTTTCAAGAATTAAAAAAAATGGGAGCGTTCATCTTTGGATTTTTCAAGGAAATAAAAATATTCACATCGTTCCGACTTTAGGATTCAACGTCAACAAATTATTGTCATTTCAGTTTTAAGATGCTTACGATTTTTCTAGGGTTTTTTAATTTTTCGAAATAATTTAAATTTTTGTGTTAATAGAAATTCGACAAATGAAAATTGTTTTCAATACTTTGCACTGAATCGCCAAATATACAAAAATCACAGATTCCTGGAGAACAAATTTTCATTTTTTGAAATTCGGAATCAAAATTTCCCAATTTTTGTTTTCTATGTTCAAGGTTTAAACACTTCAATGTCCTGATTTTTCTGATTTTACGTCATTCTAGGCTAGATTTTCAATGGATTGTCGCATTTTAATTTCAATTTATATATTTATATTTTTTCTGTCAAGATTGTTGTAACAATTTTTGAAAATCCCAATTTTTCAAGAATTAAAAAAAAATGGGAGCGTTCATCTTTGGATTTTTCAAGGAAATAAAAATTTTCACATCGTTCCGACTTAAGGATTTAACTTCAACAAATTATTGTCATTTCAGTTTTAAGACGCTTACGATTTTTCTAGGGTTTTTTAATTTTTCGAAATAATTTAAATTTTTGTGTCAATAGAAATTCAATAAAGGAAAATTGTTTTCAATACTTTACACTGAATCGCCAAATATACAAAAATCACAGATTCCTGGAGAATCAATTTTCATTTTTTGAAATTGGGAATCAAAATTTCCATAATTTTCATTCTCTGCGTTCAAGGTTCAAACACCTCAACGTTCTAAATTTTCTGATTTTGTCTCTTTAAATTAGACCTTTAATGGATTGTGGTAAGTATTTTAATTCTTTTTTATACTTTTGCATCTCTCGATTTTTTTAACAATTTTCAAAAATTCCAAATATTTCAACAATAAAAAAAATTGGGAGTGTTGATCTTCTGATTTTTCAAAGAATTAAAAAAAAAATCACACCATTGAGATATTTGGATTTAATTTCAGTAAATTATCGTAATTTCAGTTTTAAAATGCTTATGAATTTTCTCCATTTTTCAATTTTTCAAAATAATTTAAATTTTTGTATTATTGCAAAAAGTCAGTGATGAAAATCGCTTTCAAAACTTTACAATGAACTGCCAAATAATACAAAATTACTGAAATTCATGGAGAACAAATTTTCATTTTTTGAATTTAGGAATCAAAATTTCCACAATTTTTATTCTCTGCGTTCAAGGTTCAAACACCTCAATGTTCTGAATTTTCTGATTTTATGTCACCTTAAATTAGACCTTTAATGGATTGTGGTATTTTAATTCTTTTTTATACTTTTGCATCTCTCTCTCGATTTTTTAAACAATTTTCAAAAATTCCAAAAATTTCAAGAATTAAAAAAATTGAGTGATCTTCTGATTTTGCAAAGAATTAAAAAAAATCATACCGTTTAGATATTAGGATTTAATTTCAGTAAATTATCGTGATTTCAGTTTTAAAATGCTTACGAATTTTCTCCATTTTTCAATTTTTCAAAATAATTTATATTTTTGTATTGTTGCAAAAATTCAATGATGAAAATGGCTTTCAAAACTTTACAATTAACTGCTAAATAATACAAAAATTACTTAAATTCATCGAGAACAAATGTTCATTTCTTGAATTTAGGAATCAAAATTTCCACAATTTTCATTCTCTGCGTTTAAGGTTCAAACACTTTAATTTTCTGAATTTTCTGATTTTATGTCACTTTAAATTAGACCTTTAACGGATTGTGGTATTTTAATTCTTTTTTATACTTTTGCATCTCTCCTCTCGATTTTTTTAACAATTTTCAAAAATTCCAAAAATTTCAAGAATTAAAAAAAATTGGGAGTGTTCATCTTCTGATTTTTCAAAGAATTAGAAAAAGTCACACTGTTGAGATATTTGGATTTAATTTCCGTAAATTATCGTGATTTCAATTTCAAAATGCTTACAAATTTTCTCCATGTTTCAATTTTTCAAAAATATTTAAATTTTTGTATTGTTGCAAAAATTCTATGATGAAAATCGCTTTCAAAACTTTACAATGAACTGCTAAATAATACAAAACTTCAGTTTTAAAATTCTTACGATTTTTCTACGATTTTCAAATTTTCAAAATAATTTAAATTTTCATATTATTAAAAATATCCAACGAACGAAAATCGTTTTCAATACTCTACATTGAACTGTCAAATAACACAAAAATCACCGAGATTCATCGCGAAAAAAAATTCAGTTTTTGAAATTGGGAATCAAAATTTCCAAATTTTGATTTTCTACACTCAAGGTTCAAAAATTTCATTGTTCTGATTTTTCCAATTTGATGTTAAGTTAAGCTTTTAATGGCTTGTCGTATTTTAATTTTAGTTTATACATTTACATTTTTTTCTGTCACAATTGCTGTAAAAATTTTCAAAAATTCCCAATTTTTCAAGAATTAAAAGAAATATGGGTGGGTTCATCTCTAGATTTTCTAAAGAATTAAGAATGTTCACACTTTTGAGACATTAACATTTAACTTCAGCAAATTACCGTGATTTCAGTTTTAAAATTCTTATTTTTCTACGATTTTCAATTTTTCAAAATAATTTAAATTTTCATATTATTAGAAATATCCAACGAACGAAAATCGTTTTCAATAATCTACATTGAATTGTCAAAAATACAAAAATCACTGAGATTCACCGCGAAAAAATTTCAATTTTTGAAATTGGGAATAAAAATTTCGAGATTTTTATTTTCTACATTCAGGTTAAAAAATTTCAATGTTCTGATTTTTCCAATTTGATGTCACTCTAAGCCAAGCTTTTAATGGATTGTCGTTAATTATAATTTATACATTAGATTTTTTCGGTCACGACTGCTATAAAAATTTTCAAAAATTCCCAATTTTTCAAGAATTAAAAAAAATATGGGTGGGTTCATCTCTAGATTTTCAAAGAATTAAGAATGTTCACACCTTTGAGACATTCAGCAAATTATCGTGATTTCAGTTTTAAAATTGTTACGATTTTCAATTTTCAAATTATGGAATTTAAATTTTTATATTATTAGAAATATCCAACGAAGGAAAATCGTTTTCTAAACTTTACATTCAACTGCTAAATAATACAAAAATTATCGAGATCCATTTTTTGAAATCGATATGTTTTCTGATTTTTATTTTCTAGGTTCAAGGTTCAAACACTTCAATATTCTGATTTTTCTGATTTTATGTCACTCTAGACTAGACTTTTAATGGATTGTGCCAGTTTAATTTTTCCGTAATCTAAATTTAAATCTAAAACATACACACTTGCAAAGATAAACTTAAATGTTTTGATTGTATTAAACAAATTTTTAAAGTTTTCCAGTTAATTCGGAACAATTCCAGTTTATTCAAACAATTCCCCTGTACATGAAACCGTTTCCAAGAAATAAAATCCCACCGAGTTTACCAAATAAATATTTAACTATCGCAATATGTGGCAAAAGTGACGGCGCAAATGAAACAGTTATCTCCGACTTTCTCAACTTTCAGACGTCTAAAGGCAAACACAGACGGATCGATTTCCATTTTCCGCCTCAGCCACATTTACAACACTCTTGTACATCCCAACAATAACAACAACAATAAAATGAACCCGCTTACTGGAAAAACTGTTGAGTGGATATTCTGGGCGATGTTGTTATCCTCCGTCTGCATCCATAGTTCACCGGCCCCCAGAGTGCTGGATCTTCCGATCTGCAAAAGAAAAAAACCAGATGAGCGTTAGAGAACAGCATCAAGGTCGGCGTTGAAATTCGACGAAGGTGTGTGTGTTGTGTCTAGAGATGGGCATTCCCCGAGGTAATTAAACTCGTCGTCGAGGCCGTGAACTTGGTGCGAAAAGCGGCACCGCGCTGCGCACCTCCACCTCTTATCGCCATCGCGTATTATGCAAAACCCGACGAAATTAAATACCTCCTCTTCTTGTCGAGAGGTTGGTAGACCTGAGGCGTGCGTCCGCGGATTGTTATTTTCGGAGCGCCGCCGTCGTGGGAATAAAAAGCGACAACGTCGGCGGACGGCGAGATATTTGTTGTTTTGTCTGGAAAAGTTGGCACTCGACCGCGCCGAATATTTTTTCCGCAAGGACGCAGACGGCGGCGGCGGCGTCGGGGGCGGCTCGGACCACCCGAAAACTCGTTGGCGGCTTTTTGCGACGACAGCGCCATCTTTGCGGTGACGGAGTACAAAGGGGAGCGAATTCCTGCGTCTGCGGCCCGTTTCCTTGGAATGGAGTGGAAATGAAATTTGAAATTTGCGAATTCCGACGCGGAATTCATTCCGATTGAGCGTTGTACCGTGAAGAGCGTTAAATTCAATTGGCAACATTAGAAAATTTCGTAAAAAGGTTGCCAAAAAATAAATCGATCTATTATTTACACACTCGGATGAAGATGTTAATCATCTTGAAGTCCTTTGTTAAAAGTACAGATGTTGGAGTTATAAATTTCATTCGTGAAGATAAACACGGAAAAAATTCAAGGTAACGATATGAAATATGTGGCTAGTCACAAAGGAAAGAAAAATGAAAACAGGCGACCGACTTCAAACGACTCAATTTTTTGTTGACTGAAAGTTTTTTCTCAATCTATTTTGTTAGTTACTTTTTACCAACCAATTACTTTTTGTCTTAGTTCTTTTTCTTCTTTTTTCTTTCGACATCTTGAGTATATTAAACGATCTCTCAGTACTTTTACTCCGAGAAACATCTACTTTCGTTTTTTGGTGACGTCATTTCAAAAACTTATTGAACGCAATATATTTATCCCCACTAAAAAAGTCGATGACGTCATCTGGAAAAATTACTAAATAAATAAAAATTGCAAACGAAAACATCGATTTGAGTTCGGTGTTCGTTGGCCTTCAGAGAGCAAAGGAAATCGGGTGCTAATTACACATTTTTTGAGATTCAATTGTTAGAGCACACGAAATAATAATGGTTTAACGTCATTATTTGCTGAGTAAATAGTAAATATGTGGACGCTTTTTCAAATATGCACATAAGAAACTGGTAGCAGTAGGGAATTTGGTGGGTTTTTGTCCTTTTTACTCATTACTAATTTCACGTTTTTTCGACATTTTGTAGCGCCTAGAATATGAAAAAGTAGGTCCTCCGTTTCATACAAAAAAGTGACGATGTTTCTTCATATTTTGTCAAATAAATCCTATTTGAAATGTTGAAAATATTGTTTCAATGCTTGTGGTTTATTAACGTAGCTTTATTTTTTACCATAAAAAAAACAGTTATGTTAGGGTCTCCAACGCTGAAATTTTGCACAAAATTTATTTGTTCATCCATTCCAAAAACTTGATGACGTCATCTCTAAATTTTGCGAAGTAAATCTCAGGATACAGACATTTTCTTTATGAAATTTTGTTTTCTGGAATTGGTACAGGACATCTCAAAAGAAAAGTGTATAAATCAATATATTTTGACTAAAATAAAAATGGAAAATTTTTTGAAAGCTCCAAACATGAAACTATTATCATTGAAAAATCCATCTTATTTCGAAAAATTTGGAAAATTTTTTTTATATGAAATTTTAATTAAATTTTATGTAATAGATTTCAGAAAATTTTGATGACTTCAACTTGAAATACTGAAAATTTTCTGTTCGAAAAATTTGGAAACTGTTTTCTGATATTAAATTTTAAGTATCAGATTTTTGAAATACATAGGTTGAAATTTTATTATGAATTTCAATTTTTTTTTTACTTTTTTGATGGCCCCGCATATTTTCAGCTAAAAATTTTGAAAATACTTCGTGTTTCCAAAAATAGGAAATTAACCATTGAAAAATCCAGCTTATTTCGAAAAATTTGGAAACTATATACATGAAATTTTGACTACATTTTTTGTTATCAGATTTTGAACATTGATTGAAACATTGTTTAAGTACGTTTTTTTTGAATTTTTTGACGATTCCTCGGATTTTCAACTTGAAATTTTGAAAATTTTCCAAAGGCTCTAAATATAAAACGGTTTTGAAAAATTTATGTTACTTCAAAAAATTTGGACATTGTTTTCTGATGTTAAATTTTAAGTATCAGATTTTAGAAATAGGTTGAAATTCTACTTTTTTTTTCACTTTTTTGAAGACCCGCATATTTTCAGCAAAAAATTTTAAAAATATTTTGAAGTTCCAAAAATAGAAAAATAATCATTGAAAGATCTACCTTATTTCGAAAAATTTGGAAAATTATCCATGAAATTTTGACTAAACTTTTTGTTATCAGATTTTTAACATAAATTGAAACATTATTTTATTGTTCACGTGTTTTTTTTTTACTTTTTTGATGACTCCTCGTATTTTCAACTCACAATTATGAAACATTTATAAATACCCCAAATATAAAACTACATATTATTGAAAAATCCATTTTATTTCGAAAAGGTTGGAAAATTTTTTTTATAAGAAATTTTGACCACAATTTACGTACACTTTAGAAATAGGATTTACATTTTTTGAACTTTTTTAATGACTCTTCGCATTGTCAATTCGAAATTTTGAAAATTTTCTGAAGACCCCAAATATGAAGCTGCCATTAAAAAATTCATTTAATTTCTCGAAAAATTTGGAAACTTGTTTGATTAATGAAATTTTGACGAAATTTTATGTCATCAGATTTTAGAAATAGGTTAAAGCATTACTTTTATTACTTACATTTTTTAGCTTTTTTGATGACTACGAGTGTTTTCAACTAAAAATTTTGAAAATAATCCGCAAATAATCATTGAAAAATGCAATTTATTTCGAAAAATTTGGAAACTATGAAATTTTGACCTAGGTTTATATTACCAAATTTTATAAATAGATTACTTTCGTTGTTTACGTTTTTGAGTTTTTTCAAGTAAGATCGAACATTTTCTGAAGGTTCCAAATATGAAAATGTCATTGAATCGTATTTCTAAAAACTTACAAACTCTTTTTTTATTTGAAATTTTGAGTCAATTTTACTATACTTTTATTATTTGCAATTTTTTTTAACTTTTTTGATCACTCCGTGTATTTTTCACTAAATTTTTGAAAATGATTTGAAAGTTTCAACAAACACGAAAATAATCACAGAAAAATTAAACTTATTTCGAAAATTTTGAAAATCCTTTATATGAAATTTTGATTAAATTTTGTTATCAGATTTTAGAACTATGTAGGTTGAAACATTACTTTTATTACTTACAAACTTTTTTGATGACTTCTCGTATTTCAATTCAAAATTTTGAATATTTTCCGAAGTTCCAAATATGGCCATGTATCATCGTAAAATCCATGTTATTTCGAAAACTTTTAAAATTTTGACTAAATTTTATGTATCAGATTTTAGAAACACGTTAGCAAACATGAGTTTCATTATTTATATTTTTTAAGTTTTTTTGACAACAGATTTAAAAATTTTGAAAATTTTCTGAAACCAAAAATATGACGATTAAAAATATCCATCTTATTTCGAAAAATTTTAAAACTACACATTCATATAATTTTGACAAAATTGTTTGTTATCAAATTTTAAAAATAGCTTGAGACATTATTTTATTGCTTACGTTTTTTTAACTTTTTTGATGACTCCTCGTATTATCAACTTAAAATCATGAAAAATTTCTGAAAGCCCCAAATATGAAACTATCATTAAAATAAACGTTATATTTCGAAAAATATGGAAAATAATATTTTAAAATTTTTCGAAAAACCCAGAACATGAAACTGTCACTGAAAAATTCATGTAATTTCGAAAAATTTCTAAACTGTTTGATATGAATTTTTGACGAAATTATATGTATCAGATTTTAGAAATAACTTTCTTTTTCTACTTAGACTTTTTTAGTTTTTTTATGACTACGAGTACTTTCAACTAAAAATCTTGAAAATATTCTGATTCCCCAAATAACAAAATAATCATTGAAAAATCCAATTTATTTCGAAAAATTTGGAAACCAAGTATGTATGAAATTTTTACTAAAATTGATGTTACCAAATTTTAGAAATATGTAGATTGAAACATTCCGTTTATTACTTACGTTTTTTTTTAGTTTTTGTAACTCAAAATTTTGAACATTTTTTGAAGATTCCAAATGTGAAAATGTCATTGTAAAATCCATCGTATTTTTAAAAATTTTGAAACACTTTTTATATGAAATTTTTACTCAGTTTTATATATCTTCTAGATTTTAGAAATATCTTGAAGCACTACTTTTAGTACTTGCATTCTTTTTTACTTTTTTGATGACTCCGCGTATTTTGAAAATTTCTGAAGCCCCAACAAATACGAAAATAATCACTACAAAATTCAACTTATTTCGAGAAATTTGGAAACTCGATATGAAATTGTGACTAAATTTTATGTTGTCAGATTTTAGAAATACGTCGAAACATTACTTAGGATTTTTAAAACTTTTTTCATGACTCATCGTATTTTCAACCCAAAATTTGAAGTCTCAAATATGGCCATATATCATTATTTATTATAGAATCCATATTATTTCGAAAACTTTGAAAATTTTTTTATATAAAATTTTGACTAAATTTTATGTATCAGATTTTAGAAATACGTTGGGGAAAATCAGCTTTATCATTTACATCTTTTTAAGTCTTTTGACAACTCCTCGGATTATCACTTAAAAATTTTGAAAATTTTCTGAAACCCCAAATATGAAAATATTTTATAAAAAAAAATCCATCTCATTTCGAAAAATTTGGAAACTGTAGGTATTTATGAAATTTTGACTAAATGTTTTTTGTTATTAGATTTTAAAAATAGATTCAAAAACATTATTTTATCGATTAGGTTTTTTTAGCTTTTTGATAACTCGGTCATGAAAAAATTCTGAAGGCCCCAAAAATGAAACTACTTGAAATATCCGTCTTGTTTCGAAAAATGTGGAAAATATTTTTTATACGAAATTTTGTTTTTATTACATTTTTAACTTTTCGGATAACTCTTCGTATATTATCAATTCAAAATTTTGAAATTTTCCATAAGGCCCCAATTATGAAACTCCCAAATTCATGTAATTTGGAAAAATTTGGAAACTGTTTTTTGATAGATATGTAATTTTGACGAAATTTTATGTATCCGATTTTAGAAATAGGTTGCAACATTACTTTTATTACCTACATTTTTTAGTTTTTTTGATGACGAGTACTTTCAACTAAAAATTTTGAAAATATTTTGAATCCCTACATAAAATAATCATTGAAAAATTCAGTTTATTTAAAATATATCACTGAAAAATCTATCGTATTTATAAAAACTTTACTCAATTTTATGTACCAGATTTTAGAAATATCCTGGAAAATTACTCTTATTACTTGCATTTTTTTAACTTTTTTGGCGACTCTACGTATTTTCAACTAAAAATTTTGAAAATTTCTGAAGACCAAATAAATACGAAAATAATCGCTGAAAAATTCAACTTATTTCGAAAAATTTGGAAACTATGAAATTTTGAGTAAATTTTACGTTACCAAATTTTAGAAATGAATTGAAACATTACTTTTATTGCTTACGTTTTTTCAAGTTTTTTTCAACTCAAAATTTTGAAAATTTTCTGAAGATTCCGAATATGGAAATATGTTATTGAAAAATCCATCGTACTTCTGAAAGCCTAGAAACTCTTTTTTTTTATATCAGATTTTGACACAATTTTACATATACTAGATTTTAGAAATATCTTGAAATAGTACTTTCATTATTTGCATTTTTTTTTAAGTTTTTGGTAACTCCGCATATTTCCCATTAAAAATTTTGACAAATTTCTGAAGCCCCAACAAATCCGAAAATAATCTCAGAAAAATTCAACTTATTTCGGAAAAATTTGGAAACTTTTTATATGAAATTTTGACTAAATTTTGTTATCAGATTTCAGAAATATATAGGTTGAAACTTATTTTTATTACTTACTTTTTTAACTTTTTTGATGACTCCTCGTATTTTCAACTAAAAATTTTGATTATTTTCTGAAGTCCCAAATATGGCCATACATATATCATTGTAAAATCCATGTTATTTCGAAAATTTTTAAAATTTCGACAAAATTTTATGTATCAGATTTTAGAAATACATTGGCAACGATGGTTTTGACTAAATTTTATGTTACCAAATTGTATAAATAAATTGAAACATTACTTACATTGCTTACGTTTTTTTAAGTTTTTTGAACTCAAGATTTTGAAAATTTTCTGAAGATTTCGAATATGGAAATATGTCATTGAAAAATCTATCGTATTTCTAAAAAATTGGTCTAAAGAGTTTAGACAGTACTTCCCTCGCTGTCGGAAACGTGACGACTGCATGTCTATTATGTTTCTTTTTTCGCAGTAGATTTCATTTTTTTTTTTAGTCACCCGGTATATGCAAATTCAAAAAATATGAATGGAATGATAAATTACAAGTACAGACTCATCATATTTTGTATACTCTAGATAGGATTTATTCGGCAAATTTTCGAGCTGACGTCATCAAGTTTTTGGAGGGGATAAGCAAATATATTTTGACTAAACATTTATTATGCTCTTTATAACCTTAAAACATCTGCAAGATGTCAGAGCATTCCGTTTTGTAGTTCCTGATTAAATCAATAAAATATATTTACGCATTCATTAATTTTTTTGAGTCACTCTGTATATGCAAATCCAAAAAATATGAATGGAGTGATAAATGACAAGTACAGACTCATCATATTTTGTACATTTTAGATATGATTTATTCCACAAACTTTTGAGCTGACGTCATCAAGTTTTTGGAGGGGATAAGCAAATATATTTTGACTAAACATTTATTATGCTCTTTATGACCTTAAAACATCTGCAAGATTTCAGAGCATTCGGTTTTGTAGTTCCTGATTAAATCAATAAAATATATTTACGCATTCATTAATTTTACTCGCACTTTCAACTAAAAATTTTGAAAAATTCTGAATCCCCAACTAACAAAATAATCATTGAAAAATCAAATTTATTTCGAAAAATTTGGAAACAATGAAATTTACACTAAAATTTATCTTACCAAATTTTAGAAATATGTACATAGATTGAATCTGTTGAAACGTTACATTTATTGCTTTGGTTTTTTTTTAACTCAAAATTTTGAATTTTGTTTTAAATTTAAGAAGCCCCAACAAATACGAAAATAATCACTGAAAAATTCAACTTATTTCGAAAAATTTGGAAACTCTTTATATGAAATTTTGACTAAATTTTGTGTCATCAGATTTTAGAAATAGGTTGAAACGTTATTTTTATCATTTACGTTTTTTTTTTATTTTTGGCCATGTATCACTGTAAAATTTCATGTTATCTCGAAAACTTCTAAAATTCTTTCATTTAAATTTTTGACTAAATTCATTAAAAAAATCCATCTTTTTTCAAAAAATTCGGAAATTCATAAAATCTTTACTAAATTTTATGGATCAGATTTTAAAATAGATTACAACATTATTTTAATTAAGTACTTACATTTTTTGAACTTTGAACTCCTTGTATTTTTAATTTAGAATGTTGAAAAATTTCCAAAATTTTATTGTAGAATTCCTGTGACTTCAAAAAATTTACAAATCCTTTTTTTTAACAATAAACTTTACTACATAAGGGACAACTAATTTATTAAAAGAGTGAATATCGATATTTAAAAAGATAAAACTGTTATCACAGCCAAAAAAGAAGAAATAATAAGAAAAACATTGCAACTAAAATTAAAAACATTGACGAAGTATAACGGGGAGTGACGAAAGCTGCCGAAAACTTCACAATGCATGTACTTCATTCAGCACTATGCGCTTAATTAATTAATTAATTCCGCTCGTTGCTTAAACGTTTCCGTCAATGAAAACCGCGACGTCATTTTACTTTTTTTTATTAACAAAAAATAAACAATTTCCTTGTACCCACCTCTAGAAAGAAGAAGTCCCTCAGGTTCCCGCAACTCCTTATATTCGTCAAATTCAGTTCAATCTGCGGCACTTCGCAGTCTCTCTTGATCAAGCTTAGCGTCTTGTCGGTGAGACACAGCCTGTAATTACCCACAAGGCCCGCATTTCCCAGGCCCCTATTAAGTACAGTCACTTGCCACACGTGTTCTGCAACAAACAAACAAATTACAACATCCACTCTTCCCCTCTGCCTCTACACCCAACCCTCCGATCTTATCACTCCCCCGAATTTCCGAAAATTTATTCTTGGCCCGATACCATTCGTCTAGACGTTAATTTATTCCGCCAATATTGTCCGTCTGGCCGTGTTTCGCTGTACGCGGAACAGAATAAAGCCAAATCGAGACACAACAATGAATCCGTACTTCTCGCTCCAATTTTTATCTCCACATTTAAATACGATTATATTAAGAATGGCCATGCAAAACATGAATGATCATCGCACAAAAACATGACGGATTTAGATCGGAGCGTCGCGGTGGACGAAAATAATATCCGTCGGATGCGATAGTCGATTTCATGACGTTGAGGTGAGGTTGTCGTTGCGTAAAGATTTATTGTTGGAAAAGGTGACACCGGCGGGGATTTGCTCATTGAGCTAGTAAAATTAGGCGGCTGGGGGTTAAATAGCGCTATTATTGACGCCAACAATCCTCGTTATGGCAAAAACGTCGTACAAAAGACGGTCTTACGTCCTCCGCCATAAGGGCGACTCTGCTCGATCGTCGGTATTCTCTGGTAATTTTATCATTTTATCATCTACGTGACGAAAACTCAGATTGTAGTAGTATTCCTCGAAAAACTCCAATCAAACTGTTTTCGTCCGAAGGGGAGGAAATTCGAAAGTTCTCGCACACAAAATAACAAACACACAATAATGAAAAAAGTTTTATTCGCGAGATAAGATTTTCCGGCGGAAATTTAATTTTCATAAATAAAGGCAGTGGCGGCGTCACCGACCGAACCGTCGATTCGCTCAGTCGCCTTTTCGAATTGCCACACGGATTTCGTCATTAAACGAAATTATAAAGTGCACCGCGTTCTACTTTCGGCATACCGCGGTTTGTTATTTCCTGCAGGTTTTCGCACATCACTGTGCATCTTATTTTCGGCCTCGGCACATCCGCTAATAGCGCGTCGATGAATCACTAATGTTTTTTTCGATCGTTAATTGCGAATAAACAAGACAACGGATCGGAATTTCCTGTTTGTGACTTTCGAGAGCGATGCGCAACGGTCCCGAGGAGGCTGCGACGCTCGAATGCGACGCTCGTCGGCGACAGTGAGGTTAGAAACCAAAAATGACCAGTAACGAACAACTGAAAGCACTAGAGCAAGCTAAACAACAACGGCGTTTACTTTACTTTTCGGAAAAGCGTCAAATCCGCGCCTCTACTCACTTCCGGTTGACAGGTGCTCTAGATCCCTGGAGAAAAAGCAGAAATCACAGCGAATGTGGGAATGTGGAGGTTTTGGCCGTTATGTGCGCCGCAGTCATGAATAATTCACTTTGTTATCTGTTTCCTGTTGTTGTAAGTGCGTAACGAGACTACGTCAATTCATTATTTCAACGGTATGTCTGCCTTTTAAACGGTCACGTGTCGGACCGGACAGTGGTGGAGGGTTATTTCGGGCGGGTTTGTGCGATCGACCAGATACGATTTTTCTGGCCGATAAGTAAACAAAAAAGTCAAGGACGGGACCTTGGGTTATCACGTGCGATAAAAATAAGAATGGATTGTGTACGTGTTTACGGCTTCCCCACATCACGCCGACTAAGAAAAGCCAAAAAAAAAGTAAATAGTTTGATAACGCGAGCTAAAAAAAGCAGGTTCTTTCCTGGGTTAATTGTAGTCCAGTCACCATTTTTTGCAGGATGCAGGAAAGCCTGTTGCGTGAAAGAAAGTATACATCGGACGCAGCAACACCCCGACAATGAAACTCTCTTGTATATTTCTGCAAAAAGGTGCTTCGCTTTCGCAGAAAACCGTCTCACGATTTTGTTTGATAACGCGAGCTAAAAAAAGCAGGTTCTTTCCTGGGTTAATTGTAGTCCAGTCACCATTTTTTGCAGGATGCAGGAACGCCTCTTGCGTGAAAGAAAGTATACATCGGACGCAGCAAACCCCCGACAATGAAACTCTCTTGTATATTTCTCAAAAAGGTGTTTCGCTTTCGCAGAAAACCGTCTCACGATTTTGTTTGATACGCGAGCTAAAAAAAACCCAGGTTCTTCCCTCGGTTAATTTGTCCAGTCACCATTTTTTGCAGGATACAGGAACGCCTTTTGCGTGAAAAATAACATCGGACGCAGCAATACCCGGACAATGAAACTCTCTTGTATATTTCTCAAAAAGGTGTTTCGCTTTCGCAGAAAACCGTCTCACGATTTCGATAAGTTTTCCTGTGAAAAACAAAACCGCCTCACTCTCGCCCCCCGTCCTCTGCCCACATTTCCCACCTCTTTCGCTCCGCTCTGCCGACAAACAAGCGCACCTCTGACGTCAATAAACTGTTTATTCTCTACTCGTCGGTCATTAAAAAATACAACTTCATTTTTTGCGCCTATTTAATTTCGGGAGAACGCGGTGACGGTGACGTCCCGGTGCCGCCCGGATCCTTCGTCCATCGCCATACAAAGCCACCGGACCGAATTGTTATTCAGGTTGGGTCCACGTCATAATGGCAAAGGCGTGCAGAGCAGAATTCGCACTTGTTTACATCCAACTCCGACAAAAACAACGCGATCATAGAAAAACACTCGGCCTAGAGATCGATAAAGCGCAAGGTTTCCTTATCGGATCGCGTCTATTTTTAACGAGATTTCCAAAATTCACGTTTTCGGATTAAAATTAAGCGACATTTTTAGGGGAAATGTCAAAGCGCGATGACGACGCTGTTTGACATTCAGAACGCGCAATTACCAAGCGAAACGTCAAAGCGCATCCGACTGTTAACCCGTTTTCGATCGTGGCGGTTCCCCTCTGCACTCAAACTCCGTTTACTGAACAGATGGAATTCACTAATTGACGCAGACACAGTTTGTATATATTTTTACTAGTGTAAGCAACAATATTATCATTAGCATATATGTCTGTATAATTCACAATAGAATCAATCTTTCATTATCACGAGTCCTGTACTGTGCTATTAAAGCAATCCGCGTCGTGATATTCCTATTTAAATTTCCGCTTGTCAGCCGGCCGCTCCAACCCAAACAAACCCGCCCAAATTAACTTAAAAAAAGTCCGTGAGAATAATCACCGTTCTCTCCTCCGCACTCGTAATTAATTTCGTCGAAAACAACGACTCCATACAACAAAATTTAATTACCACTCCACGTTCCAATTAAAGCGCGAAAAATAAATTCGAGCTAATTGGCTAATTCACCACCGCCGTTCCAGAGCATGAAAATTACAGGGTGGCGCCTTAATTAAGCATAATCACAATACGCCGCTTCCAATGGGCGTCGCTCACGTGATCGCCCA
Source organism: Zophobas atratus (assembly GCA_022388445.1). NCBI lineage: Eukaryota > Metazoa > Arthropoda > Insecta > Coleoptera > Tenebrionidae > Zophobas > Zophobas atratus. Next base: position 5,488,161 of record CM039448.1, read on the forward strand.
CATTTTTGGCGGGATCCTTCTCCTCTCCTATCCGCTTACGTCCGGCGTCCGTATATTTAGAACGTTCCACTTAAACTCGTTAAACGAATAATTACAGTAGACATAATGCGTCTAATTTTAGACCCAGCGTACACTCTGTCACATTTCCACGAAACAAGGTGTACTCGCCGACGTAATTAATCACGAGCATCCCCCCCACGCGCACGTGACCGCGCGGGCCAATCGCGATGGCCTCCCCTCGCGTCGCCATCGTCGTTTTCCCACGGCGTTACGTCAACGCGATATATCGATTTTCCGCGTTATCGCGGCTTATCAAAACGTGGAAATTGGGAGGAGTCGGGAGGGAAAGAGTGTTTAATTCGTCGTAAATCACGCAGCTGGACGTCGTAGTATTATCGATTCAAAACAAACGTCCTGTTAATTCCGGTAATTATTTGAATAAATATTGGTATTCTTAATTCGATTCTCGTGTCGCGTTGCGCCGCGTCGTGCATGTTTAATGAACGGAGTTTTTTTCGCTGGCGGCTCGGGTTTGTCATTCATGAATGAACGGAACGAACGAGGGTTAAAATGGGGGCGGTTTGCGTGGATTCGTGTTGATTCTGAAAAATATTATTCGGTTGAGGATTAAAAATAGACGGCGGCTGCGGAGAAACCGGAGCGCTTCGGGGAAGGTTGATGAGCTGATTCGGCGAAATTTGGCGAGGGAGTGGTGGGGGGAGTGCGGGAAAGAGCACATGGGTAGGTCTAACCGCTGTCAAGTTAAGACAAAAAAATTCGCAGAATTATGACACGTTGTTATGCATGTTTTTAAAATTTATTACCCACTATGCAGACTTTACGAAAAAAAAAAAACAGTTTTCCACAATTTTTAAAGGTGGAGAATTGGAATTTTACACTAAAGATTTCAACGTCAACGTCAAAAGCCGTAAAATGTTTAAACTGATTTATTTATACAAAGCGACTATATTTGCAATTTTTTTTCGATTTTTTTTTTTCAAATGGCACACCTGTATTTTTTTACGATTTGGAACTTGTCTCTAAACAAGTTTTCTTTTGATACCAGATTTGATGACATTTGAATATGCGAAAACAATCGGCAAATTTAATTAGTCTGTATACGTAACGAAACAACTGAAGTTTTATGCAAAATTCTTTAAATATGGCAAAGTTGGGAATTATTTTATTTAGGATAAACAATCAAGGCGGATTTATAAACCACAAGTTATTTTATACAATTTGACAACAATTGGTCCAGTAGTTTCGGAAATTGTCTAATGAATATCGACACAGATGACAGATAGACGGACGGAAAAGTCGAGAAAACATGAAACAATTCATCGGATGGAAATACTTCCTTAGCTTACGCTCGGGTGGCAAAAATAGATACGAGTTTATAAGTTTATAGGCAGAACAGTGAACACTTTTTTGAACCGTTTTTTTTTTGGAACAGACGATTTCTGGTTTAAATCATAATCGTGACCAAATAAAAAATAAATATAAACTTAAGAACATTTTTCTGTTTCATATTTGAAACATTAAAATCACTTTTCTGAAATATTCATCAGGTAAGAATGAAGTGTTAGAAGAAAAATGTAGATAAGACTGCAGAACATTTTTTTGCGATGTTTTTTTGAAATATACCACTTGATTTAAATATTTTGAGGAACATGAAAACATCAATACTAAATATTTTGATAAGGTCACAATACAGTGTTTGGAAAAAAATGTAGATATGTTCTACACATATGTGGATAACTGGCGAACATTTTTCTGGGACGTTTTTATTAAATATACTAGGTGATTTAAATAACTTGAAGAACAAAAAAATACATAAATTTATTTAAAACGTAAAGATCAAGAAAATACATCTTAATCTACATTCATTGTGTGATCACTGATCAGCAAACTGATGAACACTTTTCTGAAATAATTATAGAACAAAAAATAAATATTTTCATCTCATCAGGTCACAACAAAGTGTTTGAAGATAAAATGTAAATATGTACTACATCTGGATTATTTGCGAACATTTTTCTGAGGCGTCTTTTTGAAATTTAGTACGTGAGTTAAATAACTTGAAGAACAAGAAAAAAATTATAAATTCAATGGCAAGGTAATATTCGAAAAAAATACATCTACATTCATTGCGTGATCGGAAAATTGATGAACATTTTTCTGAAATAATTATGGAATAAGCAATAAATATTTTGAGCTCATTAGGTTAAAATAAAGTGTTGAAGAAAAATGTGGAATATATTCTACATGTGGAAGACTGGCGAACATTTTTCTTAGACGTCTTTTTGAAATATATGCGAATATATATGTATATTCAATTTAAAATGTAACATTAGGGGAAAGTACATGCATATTGTGTGATCAGAAAACTGATGAACACTTTTCTGAAACAATTATAGAATAAAAAGTACATATTTTGACCTCATCCCGTCACAACAAAGTGTTTGAAGATTAATGTAAATATGTTCTACATCTGGATTATTTGCGAACATTTTTCTGAGACGTCTTTTTGAAATATAGTACGCGAGTTAAATAATTTGAAGAACAAGGAAAAAAAATTATAAATTCAATGGCAACGTAATATTCGAAAAAAACACATCTACATTTATTGCGTGATCGGAAAATTGATGAACATTTTTCTGAAATAATTATGGAATAAGCAATACATATTTGAGCTCATCAGGTTAAAATAAAATGTTGAAGAAAAATGTGGATATATTCTACATGTGGACGACTGACGAACATTTTTCTGAGAAGTCTTTTTAAAATATACGCGAATTAAATAATTTGAATTACAAACAAAAAATATGTAAATTCAATTTAAAATGTAACATTAGAGGAAAGTACATGCGTATTGTGTAACCAGAAAACTGATGAACACTTTTCTGAAAAACTTATAAATAAAAGTACAAATTTTGACCTCATCCCATCACAAAAATGTTTGAAGATTAAATTAAATATGTTCTACATCTGGATTATTTGCGAACATTTTTCTGAGACGTCTTTTTAAATATAGTACGTGAGTTAAATAATTTGAAGAACAAGGAAAAATATATAAATTGAAGTAAAGCCTAACATTAGAGGTAAGCACGTACATACATATTGTGTGGCCATAAAACTGATGAACACTTTTCTGAAATAATCATAAATAACAATAAATAATTAGCCATCAGGTCAAAATAAAGAGTTTGAAGAAAACTGTAACCATGTTCTACATCTAGAAGACTGGCGAACATTTTTATGAGACCTTTTTTGAAACATACTACATAATTTAATTAACTTGAGGAACATAAAGAAATGATAAATTCAAATAAAGCCTAATATTCGAGAAAAATACATCTGTATTCATTGCATGATCAGGAAACTAATGAAAAAAAAATGTGGATATGTTCTAAACGTGGACTCTGGTGAACATTTTTCTGAAACGTGTTTTTGAAATATACGCGAATTAAATAACTTGGGAACAAGGAAAAATGATATAAATTAAAGTAAAATCTAACATTAGATGTAAGTACGTACATACATATTGTGTGACCAGAAAACTGATGGAACACTTTTCTGAAATAATCATAAAATAAACAATTTTTTGAGCTCATCAGGTCAGAATAGAAGACTAGAAAACATTTTTCTGAGACCTCTTTGTGAAATATAAGTACCACATGAATTAATTAACTTGAAGAACATTCGAAGGAAAATACGTCTACATTCAATACGTGATCTGAACACTGATGAACACTTTTCTGAAATAATTATTGAGTAAACAATAAATATTTTTGATCTCATCAACTCGGAATAAAATGTGATATAACTATAATAGATAAAATGTAAATATGTTCTACATGTGGAAATTCGGCGAACATTTTTCTGAGACGTCTTTTTGAAATATACTCTGTATAGTTAAGCATCTTAAAGAACAAGTAAAAAATTATAAATTTAAATAAAACGTAATATTCCAGAAAATACATACATATTGTCATTGGGTGATCAGAAACATGATGAACACTTTTCTGAAATAATTACGGAATAAATAATAAATATTTTGACCTCATCAAGTCAGAATAAAAAGTTTGAATATAAAATGTAAATATGTTCTACGTGTGGAAAGTCGGCGAACATTTTTCTCGGACGTCTTTTTAAAATCTATTGATTAAAATCGTAAATTTATTAAAACGTAATATTCGAGGAAAATAAACTGATATTCATTGTGTAATCAGAAAACTGATGAACACTTCTCTTAATCATGTTTTTTACCGTCTTTCATCAATATCGGTGATATCAAACTAGTAGCAGGAAAATTTCGGCGTATTCTAATATTGAAAACCTAGTCATTTTTTGGTGTGAAAAATTTTAACATTTGAAATTCAACATAAAACCGAATATTCGAAGAGAAATATGGATGTATACATCCTCGAAACTAAAACATTGAGGAACATTTCTCTGAATCGTGTGACAGTTTCACTGTATTTTTTATTAAAACAGAAGTAAACACAAGCTAAGAATGTTAAAAAAAATAGTTTTGACCTCATCCACGGCAAAATATTTACAGAAAAATGCAGACCTCCTGCATATACAATGTTAACAGTATTTTCTCAGCTCTCGTTTTAGACTACACTAGTTTTGGTTGAACGGCCATCATACCTACAAATTCAACACAAGCGTGCAAAAATGCCAACACTTCAAATCCAAGTTACAGCGTAATATTCAAGGAAAAATATACACACTTTCTGTAAATAGAAAGTTGGTAAACATTTTTCTGAATCATACTTTTCGACTGTGCTATTATTAAAATTCCATTAACACGGCTGGAAATGTGCAAAAACGGTACCGATTTCGAATTCCGAATCTCCCAGAAAATGAAAACCAATTTTTGCCACAAAAACGTCTTCTGCACACGGAAGGTCGCTCAAAATCGCTTAATCATCGTCAACCATTATCGCTAACTTCTGTATAAACAAAGCGAAAACGAGCCACAATCTTGGACACTCTCTGCCAGCCCTCGAGCCGCAAATTGGAGTGCCACCTGTAAATTTTCCTTGTTTACCGCGTTCAACTTGCGTAATCGCTGCCACGCTATAGATTGCAATGTAAACAGGGGGATTCACACCTGTCACACGGAATGCAAATACACGTCGTATTTAATATCAACTCGATGCCATTAATAATTCAGCGAAACGCTGCAACCCAATCCTCGAAAACGACGAATTAATCAACATTTCCAGTTAGACGAAACGGAAAAAAAATAAACGCAAATTGGACATAAAAACGCCGTAAACGGGCAAAATCTTCGATTCGTACCTTGAACCGCCAAAATCCGTAAACAATTTCGATCGGTCTAATCGCACAATTACGGCTTTTTTCATGGAAATGCGCGATTATGTATGCGTCTGATAAAAACCGCCACCTAATCGTGGAAACGTGTGACGTTTTTCGGCGCCTCCGTTAAACAATAAAATTTATTTTATTGGTTTCGCGCTCGTTACGGCGACTTTGTAACACAGTGTGGAATTTCCTGTTTCGACCGAACCACGTTTAATTATTAGGGACAACGCGCGCTCATCGCACGTGTATCAATCATCTTGTTTATATCAGTTTACAACCTAACCTTGATTTTATTAGTGCATTTACGACGCCAAAAACCTTTTTGCTTGTCGAATTACCGCCTGCTCTCTCAGCCTTGTTTACGTTGTTTTTATTACGCTTTTTCGTAACATCGGGTCGAGGCAGAAAGTCAAAAATCGCGTTCACGGTCGAATTCTTCCGGCTGACAAAGCGGGTGGGAAAAAACGATCGAATTCTTCAGGTTTAGCGACCTTATTCGGACTCTGAAAATCGATCGGTTTTCGTGCTTCACGGACGACGATAAAATCGCGGATTTTCGCTTTTCGGTGGCGCGAATTTTCGCGCTTTTAGTAGCGGTAAAAATAGCACAGAGCGTTAGGGATTACACAGCTGTGGTGCATCATACTAACATGAAGGAGTTGACAACTTCCTCGTAGACGTAATAGCGGCGAAATTTCCGCTTTTAATTCTACAAATGAGTTTAGCAACGGCATCGACAAAAAGCGGAAACGTTTGTCTTATAGTCGTGTGAAAATCCGCAGCTAAGAAACTGGACTTTAAAATAAGAGTATGAGTATATTTCGTGTTTCAAAATTTGTCATTTTCTACTAATATAGTTTAAAAAAAATCTAATTCTCACTATCTGTGGTGCTGCTTCATAATCACAACGATTAGCAACATAATTGCAATGACGACGTTTTCCGAAAATTGTCGATCAAATGAAATTAATGCTTCATATTTTACAATAAAAACTTATATAAGTGTTTCATACCAGTGAAAAAGTTGTTACAGGTCTTCGTCTTAACTAAACTCTTTGATTTGCTAACAAAAATGGTCAAAAAATGTGTTTCAAATGCGACGAAAAAAAACTTTTTAAATTTTAACTGATTTTATAACAATTGGCCCAAAGTTATTTAGACAGAACTTCCCTCTCCTTGAACTATAGTCAAACGAATCCAATTCCTCAGAGAAATTGTAATATTTGATTTTGAGAATTTTATTTTTTGATAATAACCCATATAAGCTAAAATAAGATACGTGAACTGTCACATTATAGATCAAGAAACATGCCATGCACATGTTTCAAGTGAGTTTTTCATAGTACAATTTTGTGATGATTACGAAAAACGACTAAAATGCAACACAAAAATTCGTCGAAGGTTATTTCTTCAACAGAACTTGCCTCTGAAGTGCAGCCAAATAAAGCCCACTTATCTGAAAAATCATCACTTTTTTGCGATTTTGGTTTTCTGATAACCTCTATAAAGTAAAAACCAGTGGCCTAAATAACGTTCCCGCAGCTTATTTGACTTGATTTTTTTCTTCAATTTTAAATTTTCTCTTCCGAGTTTTCATTTTTTAATTTTCTTTCCAGTTTTCCGATTTTCAAACTTTTGGACGTTTTAATTTTTAGATTTTACAGGTTTTTGATTTGAAATTTCCCGAGTTTTCGATTTTTAGATTTTTCAGTTTTTCATTTCTTCAGTTTTTAGAGAAAAACGAAAAAGTACAAGATTATCTGTATGTTTTTTATTGTAATATCTCTTGTTCTTTGCGGCAAAAAATTGTTGAACGAAAACTATGTATATAAAGAAAAAAAAAAAAAAAAATTAAGCCCCACCCACTTTTTATTGTAATATCTCTTGTTCTTTGCGCCAAAAAATTGTTGAACGAAAACTATGTATATAAAGAAAAAAAAAAACAAAAATTAAGCCCCACCCACGGGGCGGGGCTTATATTAGGTCCATTTTTTCTTCATATACGAAGTCTTCCATTTCCCCGATTTTTCGATTATTGAATTTTTAACTTATCGATTTTTTGACTTTTCTTTTGTTTGATTTTTCAATTTTCCAATTTTTCGACTTTGCGACTTTTCAGATCTTCGATCTTTGTCTGTCTCGTTCTCGAATTTACGATTTTTCACTTTTCCGATTCTTCAATTATTCGTTGTCTTGGATTTTTTAATTTTTCCATTTCCCAGCTTTTCGATTGTAAAATTTTCGATTTTTCAATTTTCGAATGTTTGAATTCCTCGAATTTTCAGCTTTTCGGTTTTTCGATTATTAGATTTGTTTTTTATCAGTTTTTTTAATTTTCAATTTTTCGATTTTAGAAATTTTTTCCCGGTTTCTCAATTTTTCAAAATTTCGCTTTTTGTCTGCTCGTCCTTTATTTTCCGCTTTTTTCAATTTTTCGATTTTTCACTGTTCGATTCTTCAGTCATTGGTTGAGCCGGTTTTTTAATTGTTCTATTTCCCAGCTTTTCGATTCTACAAATTTTCGATTTTCCGATTGATCAGTTTTTAAATTGTTAGATTTTTCAAATTTTCAAAAAGTCGAAAAATCAAGACATTGAAAAATCGAAAAATCCAAAATCGCGGAAATTGAAAAAACCGTGAAACCTAAAAATTGAAAAATCGAGAAATTGAAATTTGTGACTTTTCAATTTCCCGGTTCTTCAATTACCTAGTTATTGTCTTGGATTTTTAATTTTCTCAGTTCCCAACTTTTCGATTTCTCAATTCTTAGATTATTAAATTTTTGGTTTATCAGTTTTTTCTTTATCTCGATTTTTGATTTTCCAATTTTTTGACGATCCGATTTTTGGGTTTTTCAAATTTTCGATTTTTGTGCTTCTCGTCCTCGATTTCTTAATTTTTCGACTATTCGTTCTTCCATCTTTTCGGTTTTTCGACTTTTCGATTTTATCGATTTTCTGATTTTCGATTTTTCCAATTTTTTGACTTTTAGATTTTTCGGTTTTTTACTTTCGTAACAATTTTTAGATTCCTTGATATTTTAATTTTTTGACTTCAATTTTTGAAAAAGTTGGAAAAACAAAATATTGAAAAATCCAAAAATCCAGATTTTTCGTTTCTTTATTATTCGTTGTCTGGTTTTTTTAATTTAGCCATTTCCCAACTTTTTCGTTAAATTCGAACTTTTGATATTTCGAATTTCTGGTTTATCGATTTTCCAATTTTTCGACTCTCTAGTTTTCGATTTTTCTTTCTCGTCCTCGATTTTTCGATTTCTCTATTTTTCACTTTTTTTGATTTTTCAATTAAGTTCGTTAATTCGGGTTCTTAATTTTTCCATTTCCCAGCTTCTCGAGTCTAAAAATTTTTGATTTTTTAATTTTCAATTCTCTCAATTTCTCTAATTTACAATTTTTCGAAATTTTCTCGATTATGATTTCTGATTTTTAGATTTCTCATTTTTTCAAAATGTCGAAAAATCCAAAAATTCAGAAACTGTTTTTTGTTATTTTTCAATTTCTCGGTTCGTTGCCTAGGTTTTTTAATTTTCCCATTTCCCAAGTTTTCGATTATAGAAATTTTCGATTTTTCAATTTTTAAATGTTTGAGATTCTCGAATTTTCAATTTTTTGACATTTCAGTTCGTCGATATTTTGATTATTAGATTTTTTGTTCATCGATTTTTGGATTTTCTTATTTATCCACTTTCCGATTTTACAAATTTTCGATTTTTGTCTTTCTCGTCCTCGATTTTACGATTTTTCGTTTCTCCGATTTTTCAGTTATCTCTTGTCTCGGTTTTTTTATTTTGCCATTTCCCAGCTTTTCGATTATACAAATTTTCTATTCTTCAATTTTTGAATATTTTCATTTTTCTTCGGATTTTTTCAATTTCTAGACTTCATCTTTCTCTAAAAAAATCTACCCTTTTAAAAACATATTTCATATGGTAATTTCTTGTAGAGTAACGAGAATTTTGCAACTGAACTCCGTCGTTCAGCTCACGATGAATAAACTATTCATCACAATTGAGAAGGGGTGGGTGGGCGGGGCTTATATTTGGTCCATTTCTTCTTTTTCCTTTCCAACAAGAAACTGACAATATTTTTAACTACCCTTTTGTCAAAAGCAAACTCTATATCTTAAAAAAAATCTGCCCACCCACCCGCCCCGATCGCAATTGTGACTATATTTCTCTAAAAAAATCTACCCTTTTAAAAACATTTTTCATACGGTAATTTGTTGTAGAGAAAAGATGATTTTGCAATTAAACTCCGTCCTTCAACTCACGATGAATAAAATATTCATTACAATTGAGAAGGGGTGGGTGGGCGGGGCTTATATTTGGTCCATTTCTTCTTAATATACGAAGTCTTCTTTTCCCAACAAGAAAGTGACAATATGTTTAACTGTCCTGTTGTTAAAAGAAAAATCTATATTTATATAAAAAAAAAATCTGCCCCACCCGCCCGCCCCAATCTCAATTGTGACTATATTTCTCTAAAAAAATCTACCCTTTTAAAAACATATTTCATATGGTAATTTCTTGTAGAGAAACGAGGATTTTGCAACTTAACTCCGTCCTTCAACTCACGATGAATAAAATATTCATCACAAAGGAGAAGGGGTGGGTGGGCGGGGCTTATATTTGGCCCATTTTTTCTTAATATATAAAATCTTCGTTTCCCAACAAGAAACTGAAAACATGTTTAACTATCTGCTGTTAAAAGAAAACTATATATCTTAAAAAAAAAACTGACCCACCCGCCCCTATCTCAATTGTGACATCAATATTTCTCTAAAAAAAACTACGTTTTTAAAAACATATTTCATAGGGTAATTTCTTGTACAGAAACGAGTATTTTGCAACTAAACTCCGCCCTTCAGCTCACGATGAATAAAATATTCATCACAATTCAGAAGGGTGGGTGGGCGGGGCTTATATTTGTTCCATTTTTCGTGATATACGATAATCAAACAAATCCAGTTTCTTAAGGAAATCATACAATTTTATTCTGCGAATTTTATTTGTATGCTAACCCACATAAGCTAAAATAAGATATGCGTGTCAAATCATACGTAAATAAACATTTAAATGAGTTTTTCATAACAAAATTTTGTAATCATCGAGAAAAATAAGAGAGGGAAAATGAAACAGAAAAACGGCAACCAAAAAAAGGACAAAAAATGTGGCAAAAAATTTGTTGAATAAAACTGCCAAAAGACGACAGTCAATTGAGAAACGGTAGACCTACTTTTCCGTAATTTAAGAGTTATAAAACGTCAAGACAAGGTGTGAATTAATAAGTCGCCAAATAAATCTTATACCTGTAACATAAATACAAAAATAATTGTTGGTGCTTCGCATTAAACAAATTTTCATAAAGGATTTTTGCCAGAATTACAGTCTGTCCAAACAATGATAACATTTTCTGTTTTAACACCTTAATAATTAACAACGAAATTCAACCGTGGAGTTCTCTAAAACCACTTCACAGTTCCAACTCAAACAAAAATCACAAACCAATAAATCTAAATATAATACTATCTATCGCATTACCGATAAACCATCGATTGTTTTTACTAAACATTACGTCTGTTACGTCGTACAAAGTCTATTCCTTCCGTTCATACAACAAAATTCCAAATTTATGAATGCGTCTACACCAACAATTAAATACAGCCCGATAAACCGTCGAAACTTTCTGCGAAGCGTCGATTTCATCACGCCGTTCCACCTTTTCGACAAAAACACTCGTTTCGCAATATTTATTATGCATTTTTATCGTTGTTATTGCGATCTCGGCGATTAAATAAAATCCGCGATAACAAACGATAACGATCCGTCATAGCCCGGCGCTTATTTTTCATTCCCCACGCTCTTAATATTTAAAAAACCGCCTGTTTCCTCCATTAAGTATTCTTCACACTCGATATGACCCCCATTATGGGCCATAACAAATTTAAGACGTCGTCGGCCGACTTTTCCCATGTCGTTCTCCGTCAACTCCAAATAGCCGTGTTATTTTCCTTATTTGTTGGTAATCAGCGAGCACATGCGTGACCACCGTCCGGAAAATTTTAGTTACGTCGGAGACAGGGCCGGTGCCAGGACCTATTTCGGGCGCAACCGGAAATAACCGGCCTGCAACGTCCAGTAAAACCTTTTCAAACGACCTTAAAAACCACGCCGAAAACAGCGAATCTTTGCATTGTATCTAGAAACACTGTAATTTTACGAACAGTCTGTATACGACGCGGAGGCGGCGATTGTTATTTTTAGCGGCGCAAAAAGAGCGAAATACAACACTGACGTCACGTTAAATGCAGCACCGTATTGCATAATTCCGTCGAAAATTTCGCAAATCACTCGAGGTGTGCTGCGTTCGAATAATGATCGGTTGCGCTAACACAGCTCCAGGATGTTTTTATGAGATTTGATTATGTTGTTTACAACATCGTCGGTAAACAACGTTCGAAATTAGTCACTCTTGACGAGGATTGTTTGTCGCTGGTATCGTTTTGTTTCGGAATTAATTATTGTTTGTCGCTTGCGCAACGACGCCCTATTGAAAAAATACACTTCTTCCGGGTTCCGGCTCAAACTTTCACCGAGCGGTCGCGAGAAGGGCGACGAAATCTGGTCGAAACTGGTCGAAAAACGAAGGACTAATTTGGTGCGATGGTGGATTTTTGATTGTGCGGGTCCGAAGAAAAGTCAATCCGGCTCTGGTGACAAAATTCATTCATTACGGTCACACAGTATGTAACAGTACATTTGCAATTAGTGCGCGAAATGAATTAAAATATCATTAAGCATTTTTTGTCCGACTCGATTTCAACATTGAAATAATTTCGTGAGTTGAAATATTTTGTATTAATTTATTCGACAAACAAAAACACAGACAATAGTCGGAACTGAAAGCTAAAGAAACGTAAAAACCTTTATTAAATAGTGTGAGGCAATAATGATGCGGACGTTGCGGAAATTTTCAGTAATTGTAATGGACAATGCTGCTATATTCTAAATGAAATGACTGACATGTTTTGAGTTCTCCTCATTATCGCTGTAAATTTAATGCAACTATATTCACCTGGGTAAAAACTAAACACAAATATTCATTCTAGATGGTTACTGGTAAAAATTCTGCGAAACTTACGTCAATGCAAATAACATTCTTTAAACTATATTGAACATTGAAAAAACCCATTGCGAGACATTTAAATACTGAGGTCTTTCATAATTACTGTTTATTTCGACATACGCCTATAAAGGATTCGAACAGGATTTAAACAATCACATATTGTTTGAGAGAGCGTCTCAACATAAATTCAAACTTTGTAACTCAAAATTGAAAAACGTGTAATATACTGCATGAAACTAGATTTTTTTCTAAAAGCAGATAACCGAAAAGTTAAAGTGTTGTTAGAACAAGATCTTTTGTGCTACTCTATTTCACCATTAAAATAATTCGGTAGCTGAGTGGAAATGTTTGATATCAATTTACTCAACGAAAACACAGAATAGTCGGAGTTAATAGCAAAATTGATGCTAACTTGTTAAAACTTTCAATAATTGTAACGGAGTTGCTAGTTGTAGAAGAAAAGTGTCGTATTACTAAAAAAAAATTACCATTTTGGACATGCTTTAAGTTTATTGTTGTCTAAATAAGTCTACACATGTTAAGAAAAAAAGGCAAAATGTAGCCCCGCCCACCCACCCTGTCTCAGTTGTGATGATTTTTCTTTATTCGTCGTGAGTCAAGGGGGCGAAACTTAACTGGAAAATCCTTATTTCTCTACAAGAAATAACATGTTTTTGAGTATCGTATTGTTCAAAGAATACGATGTATATTAAGAAAAAATAAGGCCCTACCCATATCTGACCTAATCTAAAAATGTAGTAATGAAGTTTTCATTCGTTTCCAGACCTAGGAGCAGAGCCTAATTGCCAAATCCATAATTCCCTACAAAAATTTACCATTTTAAATGTGTTTTAAGTTTCTAAGAATAAAAAAAATCATCACAATTGAGACGGGGTGGGTGGGCGGGGTTAATATTTTGCCTGTTTTCTTAATATATGTGGTATTTTTTAAACAACACGATACTCAAAAACATGTTTTCAATTTCTTGTAAAGAAATAAGTATTTTGTAGTTACGCTCCGCCCTCTTAGTGCACGGCCAATAAAAAAATCATCACAATTGAGATAGGGTGGGTGGGCGGGGCTACATTTTGCCTTTTTATTCTTAATATGAGTAGACTTTTTTTCACAACATCAAACTTAAAACATGTTTAAAATGAAAAATTTGTATAAGAAAATATCGATTTTGCAATTAGGCTCTGCCCCCATTCTTGCAAAATCCATATTTTTTGCAAAAATGTTTTAAGTTTCTTGTTGTGAAAAGATGGCTATATATAATAAGAAAAAAAGCAAAAATATAAGCCCCGCCCACCCGCCCCATCTCAATTCTGATAATTTTTTTTTATTCGTCGTAAGCCAATGGGCGGACCTTAACTGCAAAATCCGTATTTCTCAACGAGAAATTAAAAACATGTTTTTGAGTATCGTGTTGTTTAAAGAATACTAGGTATAGCACGAAGTCCTATGTCAATTTTCGTTTATATTAGATAAGATTTATTTGACGAATTATTAATTTTCATTTTAATCAATAAGTAAGCTCCAAAACTAGTGGACTGATTGTCGTTTTAGTGTCCTCGTGATTGAAATGTCAAATTGTAGATATATTTTAGAAATATCGTTCAAATAGTAAAACGCTAGTCTAACTTTACTCATGACATCGTAGTCCGCTCTTATTTTTTAACGTTGGTTGTTTAGATTTTTGGAAAAATTATCAAAAACGAAACATTTATTTTAACTTTTTTTTTTTTAAATAGTTTTCTTTTAACGACAGGACAGTTAAACATATTGCCAGTTTCTTGTTGGAAAAACGAGACTTCGTATACTAAAAAAAATGAACCAAATATAAGCCCCGCCCACCCACCCTTTCTCAATTGTGATGAATATTTTATTCATCGTGAGCTGAAGGGCGGAGTTGAATTGCAAAATGCCCGTTTCTCTACAAGAAATTACCATATGAAATATGTTTTTAAAAGGGTGGATTTTTTAGAGAAATATAGTCACAATTGAGATTAGGGCGGGTGGGTGGGCAGATTTTTTTTTAAATACATATATAGTTTTTTTTTAACAACTAGATAGTTAAACATGTTTTTAGTATCTTGTTGGAAAAAGAAGACTTCGTATATTAAGAAAAAACGGACCAAATATAAGCCCCACCCACCCACCCCTTCTCAATTGTGATGAATATTTTATTCATCGTGAGCTGAAGGACGGAGTTTAGTTGCAAAATCTTCGTTTCTCCACAAGAAATTACCATATGAAATATGTTTTTAAAAGGGTAGATTATTTTAGAGAAATAGAGTCACGATTAAGATTGGGGCGGGTCGGTGGGCAGATTTTTTTTTTAGAAATAGTTTTCTTTTAACGACAGGGTAGTTAAACATATTGTCAGTTTCTTGTTGTAAAAAGAGGACGTCGTATATTAAGAAAAAATGGACCAAATATAAGCCCCGCCCACCCACCCCATCTCAATTGTGATGAATATTTTATTCATCGTGTGCTGAAGGGCGGAGTTGAATTGCAAAATCCTCGTTTCTCTACAAGAAATTACCATATGAAATATGTTTTAAAAGGGTAGATTTTTTTAGAGAAATATTTATGTCACAATTGAAATCGGGGTGAGTGGGCGGGGTTGATTTTTTTTTATATAGTTTTTCTTTAACAACAGGATAGATAAACATGTTTTCAGTTTCTTGTTGGAAAAAGAAGACTTTATATATCAAGAAAATATGGACCAAATATAAACAAGACAGTTAAACATATTGTCAGTTTCTTGGTGGTAAAAGAAGACTTCGTATATTAAGAAAAAATAGACCAAATATAAGCCCCGCCCACCCACCCTATCTCAATTGTGATGATTTTTTTTATTTGTCGTGAGCCAAGAAGGCGGAGCCTAATTGCAAAATCCATATTTCCTTGTAAAAATTTACCATTTTAAATGTATTTTAAGTTTCTAAAAATAAAAAAAATCATCACAATCGAGACGGGGTGGGTGGGCGGGGTTAACATTTTGTCTTTTTTCTTAATATTAGAATAGTATTTTTTGAACACGATACTCAAAAACATGTTTTAAAATTCTTGTAAAAAAAATAGTATTTTGCAGTTAAACTTCGCCCTCTTGGTGCACGGCGAATAAAAAAATCATTACAATTGAGACAGGGCGGGTGGGCGGGCTTACATTTTGCCTTTTTTGTTTTAATATGTGTAGACTTTTTTTCAAAACATGAAACTTAAAACTTGTTTAAAATGGAAAATTTGCATAAGAAAATATCGATTCCGCCCCATAATTGCAAAATCCATATTTCCTAGCAAAAATGTACCATTTAAAAAAATTAAAGCCAAATGTTAAGCGCCGCCCATACCTGTCCTGACCGAGGGGCGGAGCCCAGTTGTAAAATCCATATTTCCTTACAAAAGTTTGCCGTTTTAAACGTGTTTTGACATTCTAAGAATAAAAAATCATCACAATTGAGATAGGGTGGGTGGGCGGGGCTTATATATATATATTTTTTCTTAATATACATACTAGTCTTTGAACAACACGATACTCAAAAACTTGTTTTTAATTTCTTGTAATGAAATAGTAATTTGCAGTTAAGCTGCGCCCCCTCGGTTCACAGCGAATAAAAAAAATTATTACAATTGAGATCAGGTGGGTGGGCGGGCTTACATTCTGCCTTTTTGTTTTAATATGTGTAGACTTCTTTTCACAACATAAAACTTAAAATATGTTTAAAATGGAAAATTTGAGCAAGGAAATATGGATTTTGCAATTAGGCTCTGCCCCAAATTGCAAAATCCATATTTCCTTGCAAAAATGTACCATTTTAACCATGTTCTAAGTTTGTTGTTGTGAAAAGATGGCTATGTATATTAAGAAAAAAAGACAAAATATAAGCCCCACCCACCCGCCCTATCTCAATTCTGATGATTTTTTATATTCGTCGTAAGGCGAGGGCCGGAGCTTAATTGTAAAATCTTTATTTTCATACAAGAAATTATCATGCGAAATATGTGCTTCAGTAATCGTGTTATAGATACAAAAAAAACTAAATGATTTAATTTAAAAAAAAAGAGAAAGAAGCCCCACCCATCCGTCTCGATCTCAATCGTGATGAATTTTTCATTCGTTGTCAGATCAAGGGGTGGAGCATAATTGCAAAATCGATATTTTCCTATGCAAAGTTACCATTTTAAACATGTTTTAAGTTTCTTGTTGTGAAAACATGGCCAAACATATTAAGAAAAAAAGGCAAAGTATAAGCCCCGCCCACCCGCCCTATCTCAATTCTGATGATTTTTTTATTCGTCGTGAAACTAGAAGGCGGAGTTTAACTGCAAAATACTGTTACGAAATACATCCTTATGCCGCCCCAGTACGACGCCTATGGCGGTCGAGAGCCTTCTGGACGTACGCACGGCGCTGATGGGTGAATCATCGCTGTTGACGGCCGAGAGGCGGGCGCATAAAGACAGGTCTGGAGCGTCTCGAAGCGGCGTCCAGGGGAGTCTCGAAGCGGAGTCGCGATGGATGTTCGTGAAGGATCTCGATCAGAGACTATGAGTTTAAATAGAGGCGACCGTAGGTAATGAGATTCATTCATCCAGTGAAGACAGTCGAGAGCGCCGGAATAATTTCTGTACATATTCGTTGCAATAGATAGTGTTGTAATTCCAACTAAAGAAATACATTTTTGAGTTTTACCAACGCCCGATTTATTATTCGCCCGTCAATCGTAACACTGGTGTCAGGAGTGGGATTAATTGTGAAATAAATCGGGATTCGAATTTGTGTTGGTGCTACTAGGGGAGACCGGAACAAAGTGAACTTTCGAGAAAATTCTCTCGCGCGACGTCCGTCAAGACTCTAGAAGTTTCTAGAAGAAAATTTTATGCCGACTACCACAAGAGCGCAAACAGCCAACATGGAGGAACAACTGACAAAAATGATGAAAATGTTGAGCGAAAATCAAAGAATAATGGAAGAAAGTAGAAAAGAAGATCGAAGAATAATGGAAGAAAATAGAAAAGAAGATCGCAGAATAATGGAAGAAAATCAAAGAATAATGGAAGAAAGTAGAAAAGAAGATCGAAGAATAATGGAAGAAAATCTAAAAGCTATGCAAACTACACTTTTGAACAGTCGAAGTGAAATCCTCCAAGTCGTCCGAAATGAAGTGGACGAGGTGAGAAATGAAATGGAAAACAAGATCAAGGAGCTCGAAGAAAGGTTGCAAACACCACGACCTACAATTACGACCCCTTCAGAATTCAGTCCGGTGAGAGTTCAACCCCCTATTTTTGATGGGCAGACGTCGTGGACTACTTATAAGAAGCAATTTGAAGCTGCGGCCTTGTCGAATAGCTGGAATGACCAACAGAAAGCGACCGCTTTGGTAGTAGCACTACGAGGTGCGGCCCTGGAGATTCTACAGACATTATCAGAAGAGAACCAGAAGGACTATACCGCCTTGACGACCGCCCTTGAACTCAGATTTGGAGATGAACACCTCCGGCAAGTTTTCGTAGCGCAGCTTAAATCTAGGATTCAGAAGAGTAGTGAATCTCTTCAGGAGTTTGCGGCTGATGTTAAACGCTTGGTACACCTCGCCTATCCTGAAGCTCCGCAAGACTTCCAAGACAGACTGGCAGCAGAAACCTTCGTAAACGGCGTAAGAGATAGTGAGGTAAGAAGAGTCCTGCAAATCTCCGGGTTCAAGAAACCATCCGAGGCGCTGATTCGAGCGTTAGAAGTGGACGCCGCATACAACAGCTCACCTCGTTCCAACGTTAAGATACGAGGCATCGGGGTTGAGGGCGAAGTAAACCCTATTCAAGAGAGTCTCGACAAAATGAGAGAGAACTTTGAGAAATTCGCCCGCGAAATAATTGCCGAAATCAAGACGGGCAGTTCTAGACAACATGGAGGGCGCCTAGAATGTTACAGGTGTGGGCGTCAAGGGCATGTTAGGAGGGATTGCCGTGTTAGATCGCCAGGGCCGATGAGGAGATCGCAGCCGCGACCTCGTCTACATCAGGAGCAGGAAAACTAAAGGCAGTCGGTACCTCGGGGCGCGTACTGGCTGCTAAAAGAGAAGCCCCAACAACTGTAATGGTTAGAAGTATCGCGGGGAGCGTCGACAGTCCGACAATCAGCGGAAAAATCAATGGACGGGAATCGAAGATCATCATCGACACAGGAGCCGAAGTGTCCCTTGCACGCAGATCCAGGTTACAAAATTGCCAAATTAAATCAGTATATACCGCCACGAATGTAAAGACGGTCACAGGAGAAGCAACACCGGTTCTGGGTACAGCGGTGGTGAATGTAGAGCTCGGTCGACTCCGAATAAGGCATGAAGTTCTGGTGGCGGAAATCGCTGACGATTTCATTCTGGGAATGGACCTAATCAGCCGGTATGGTTTAATGATCGATCCAGAACAGAAAATTCTGCGTTTTGGAGCCGAAGAATTTGTGCTGGGACGTCCGAATGTGGAAGCTGCAACGGTCAGACTAGTGGTCTGTCAGACAACGAAGGTAGATGGTAATGCAGAAGTCATCGTCCCCGCCAGAGTAGAGACGAACCCCGGATACAGTTTGGGGATGGTGCAGCCGGCACGTGACTCGACCCACAGGCTCCTGATCGCGAGCACCCTAGTCAAAACCAATCGTGACATACCCTTACGTGTGGCAAACGTGTTTCCCAATGCAGTCAATATTAGAAAAGGGGAGATTATCGGAATGTGTGAGCCAGTCGCCCGAGTATTGAACTGCGAGGAAGAAGACGTTGAGAATGAGTCTAAGGAAGGGGATACCAAAGGCTTGGAGGTCAACTGGGACCAGCTGTCTGCTCGTGAGAGAAAACTGGCCAAAGGACTCATTCGTAGGCACCGTAATGTCTTCGCCTCAGAGGAGGAACCATTCGGGAAGACCAACATCGTAGAACACCGAATAAACACTGGTGACACGCAACCGATCCGTCAGGCTCCTCGAAGACTACCCCTAGCCAAACAAGAAGAAGCTACAAGACTCGTGGACAACATGTTGAGAGATGGGGTAATTGAAGAATCCAACAGCGCGTGGTCATCTCCAGTAGTCTTGGTTACCAAGAAGGACGGGACTACCCGATTTTGCGTCGATTACAGGAAACTGAACGACGTCACGAAGAAAGACAGTTACCCCCTTCCTCGAATAGACGATACCTTGACGACCTTATCCGGCTCGGCGTGGTTTTCGACCTTGGACTTGAAGAGTGGCTACTGGCAAGTAGGCTTGCACCCGGACGACAAAGAAAAGACTGCGTTCTCCACCGGAAGTGGCCTCTATCACTTCACCGTTATGCCCTTCGGATTATGTAATGCGCCAGCAACATTCGAGCGGCTGATGGAGATGGTGCTGAAAGGATTGACATGGAAGACCTGTCTGGTATACCTCGACGACGTCATGATTATGGGCAAAACGTTTGACGACCATCTGAAGAATCTCGAGGAGGTGCTAGAACGAATGGAGAAGGCTCGTTTGAAACTAAATCCCAAGAAATGCTCGCTCTTCCAGAAAAGAGTCGAATTCCTGGGCCATATCGTGTCGGAGAAAGGAATAGAAACCAACCCGACGAAAGTTCTTGCTATCCGGGATTGGCCCATACCAAGAGACAAGCATGAACTACGAAGCTTCTTGGGACTCTGCACATATTACCGACGATTTGTGGAAGGGTATGCCGACATCGCAGCACCGTTACACCAACTGACGGAGCAGAAGGCGACTTTCAAGTGGAGCAGTACATGTGAGATGGCCTTTAAGAGACTGAAGACGGCTTTGTGCACCAGCCCCATTTTGGCTTACCCCAGGGACAAAGGAGTGTTCGTCCTCGATACCGATGCGAGTAACTCGGGAATTGGGGCCGTATTGTCGCAGATACAAGATGGGGAGGAAAGGGTTATCGAATATTTTAGTAAATTACATTCCAAACCAGAGAGAAATTACTGTGCCACAAGGAAGGAACTGCTAGCCATTGTCAAAGCCGTCAACCACTTCCACAAGTATCTATACGGACAGGAGTTTCTGATCAGGACCGACCACGCTGCCCTCTCGTGGCTACTGCGGATAAAGAATCCCGAGGGCCAAGTAGCGCGTTGGCTGGAAAGACTACAGCAGTACCACTTTAGGATCAAACACCGAGCGGGTCGACTTCACAACAACGCTGACGCTTTGTCAAGACGTCCGTGTGGAGAGTGCAAGCACTGCGACAGGATCGACGCGGAAGAAGGGAACCTGCCCGTTCGTCGGACGATTTTTGAGCAAGATGAAGAATGGACAACGGCGCGGTTAAAGCGTGAGCAAGAAGGAGACGACATAATCGGCCCAATACTAAAGTGGAAGGAGGAAGGAGTCGAACGACCCGGCTGGGCAGAATTGTCCGACCAATCCCCCAGTTTGAAGGCGTTATGGGCCCAATGGGATTCCTTGGTCATGGAAAATGGGCTCTTGAAGCGAAAGTGGGAGAGTCCTGATGGGCGTACCTCTAAGACGATGCTGGTCCTCCCCAAGGTAAAGGTTTCCAAGGTCTTAGAGGAAGTTCATGCCGGAACATCTGGAGCCCACTTCGGAGTGAACAAAACTTTGTCGAAAATCCGGGAGAGGTTTTATTGGGTAGGTCATCGTGACGATGTCGAAAGTTGGTGTCGCAAGTGTACGACGTGTGCGGCCAGCCAAGGTCCTCATACCAGGGCGAGGGGAAAGATGAAGAAATATAATGTTGGGGCACCTTTCGAAAGAATCGCCATCGATGTGGCCGGTCCGTTCCCTGTAACAAACGACGGCAACAAGTTTATCCTGGTGGCTAGCGACTACTTCAGCAAGTGGCCAGATGCCTATGCCATTCCAAATCAGGAAGCCGTCACGGTCGCGAAAGTACTGGTTGACAATTGGATCAGTAGGTTTGGCGTCCCCTTGGAACTTCACTCAGACCAGGGACGCAATTTCGAATCCAACGTCTTCCAAAGAGTGATGCAGCTACTGGGAATACGTAAGACAAGGACAACGCCACTACACCCACAGTCCGACGGCATGGTGGAAAGGTTCAATCGGACTATGGAGCAACACCTTTCGAAAGTGGTAGAAGAGCACCAAAGGGATTGGGACCAGCACCTTCCACTATTCCTGCTGGCCTACCGCGCAGCTATCCACGACACCACGGGCCAAACACCTGCTCACGTTGTATTTGGGAAGGAACTGCGGCTGCCCTGTGACCTAGTCTTTGGATTGCCATCCGAAGAACCAATGGAAGTACGTGACTACGTGGACGAAGTGAAAGAGAAGTTGGTCAACGTGCATGAACTAGTGAGGGGCCGGATCAAGATTGCCAGTGACCGAATGAAGACCCGTTATGATGTGAAGGCCAACTGTGGCGGATTCCAGGAAGATGACTTAGTGTGGCTGTATAATCCCCGACGGAAGAAGGGACGTTGCCCAAAACTGGCTCCTGACTGGGAAGGTCCATACACTATCGTCACTAGAATAAATGACGTAGTTTATCGGATCCAACGTGGACCAAAGACGAAGATGAAGATCGTTCATCTCGATCGACTAAAACGGTACGAAGGAAACAACGAAGACGCTTCCGATCGGGACGATCGGATTTGAAGAAGGGGGCAGTGTTACGAAATACATCCTTATGCCGCCCCAGTACGACGCCTATGGCGGTCGAGAGCCTTCTGGACGTACGCACGGCGCTGATGGGTGAATCATCGCTGTTGACGGCCGAGAGGCGGGCGCATAAAGACAGGTCTGGAGCGTCTCGAAGCGGCGTCCAGGGGAGTCTCGAAGCGGAGTCGCGATGGATGTTCGTGAAGGATCTCGATCAGAGACTATGAGTTTAAATAGAGGCGACCGTAGGTAATGAGATTCATTCATCCAGTGAAGACAGTCGAGAGCGCCGGAATAATTTCTGTACATATTCGTTGCAATAGATAGTGTTGTAATTCCAACTAAAGAAATACATTTTTGAGTTTTACCAACGCCCGATTTATTATTCGCCCGTCAATCGTAACAATACTTACGTATTTCTATACAAAAATATACCGTTTTAAACGTGTTGTCAGTTTCTAAAAATGAAAAAAATCATCACAATCGAGACGGGGTGGGTGGGCGGGGGTTATATTTTGCCCTTTTTTCTTAAAATGCATAGTCTTTTTTGAACAACACGATACTCAAAAACATGTTTTTAACTTCTCGCAAAGAAATAAGTATTTTGAAGTTAACTCCACCCCCTTGATTCACGGCGAATAAAAAAAATCATCACAATTGAGACAGGGCGGGTGGGCGGGCTTAGATTTTGCCTGTTTGTTTTAATATGTGTAGACTTCGTTTCACAGCATAAAACTAAATCCATATCTAAAATGGAAAATTTGTGTAAAGAAATATCGATTTTGCAATTAGCCAAATATAACCCCCGCCCACCCGCCCTATCTCAATTCTGATGATTTTTTTTATTCGTCGTAAGCCGAGGGGCGGAGCTTAATTGTAAAATCTTTATTTTTCTACGAGAAATTACCATATGTTCTTGAGTAATCGTGTTATATAAAGAAAAGTAAATCTATTAGTTTAAAAAAAAAAAAACAAAAGAGAAACCCCACCCATCCATCTCGATCTCAATCGTGATGAATTTTTCATTCGTTGTCAGACCGAGGGGCGGAGCCTTCCATACTTTGCTACAAAGATTTACCATTTTGAACATGTTTTACCTTTCTTGTTGCCAAAAGAAGACTACATATATTAAGAAAAAAGGGTAAAATGTAAGACGAATAGCAATAAATCGAAAAAACAAAGTCACATCCTAGAAGAAAATGTTTGTGGTAAAATTTCTGCGTTACGTAAATGCAAATAAAATTCTTTAAAGTATATCCACATTGAGAAAAACCCACTACAACCAAAGAAATTTAAATGTGAGCTCTTTCACAATTGTTTGTTCCAACTCAAGTATCGAGGATGCTACGAGGACTGCGGTGGGAAAAACATGTATTGTTTCGGAGAAAGCACACAAAAAAATCCAAAGTGCAGACCTCAAACTTAAAAAAAGTGTAGATCACTGGATAAAACCAGATTTGAAAAATTCTGGCACGATACCAGAAACCGTAGACACCACTGACGACACTCCACCAATTGTAATGGACAACGCTATATGTATTGGTTTCCAAAACCTCCAACCGCCATAATTACCCGCGACGTCCGTAAACAAGCACCACGTCACCGCCTGATCTAAACCCGATCGAAATTACTCGGAACAGTCATCAACAAGTCGCAGAAAACAATTTTATGTACTTTAACCGAACGACCATCTCTTTATTTATCCCAGCCGTGAATCACTTTCCCGAAATAAATACAGAACCTTTTCCATTAATCCATATAGACAACAATCGCGGGCCCCAGACATCCGAGTTCACTCAACTTTTGACAAGTCACACTCGGTCACCGCCATTTTCGAACCTTGCCATCTGCTCGCCCGAAAAAAGTCCCGACGATCCAGGTGGGAAATTTCCGAGCGGACTCGGCTGTGGGAAACGCGCTGCCGGTAATTTTTTTAAACCATACATACGAAATCAAAAACTGTCGTTTGGAATTTAGTACGCGGCAAGGCCAAACCACGCGGAATTAGGGGCAGTCCCGACTTATATAATTCCTCCCTGCGCTGAGCCTTATTACGTACGCCAATGGAATGATCGGCGTGTCGAACCCGACTCCAACTATGTAAAGAATTTAAAAATCACCGCCGCACTCAATGGAATTCTATTAAGAACAGCAGCTCGATATTTAAGTGTTTTAGTCATTGAGCGGTTAACAGTAAATAGCTGGAGATAGTCAGCCGAGTGACAATTACCTCATTCTTCTTGTTTGCTTTCGATTCGGTTTTTCCAGCGCGGTATTTGTTCGTTCGACACGTCGGCCGAGGAATTTAAAATGCCGAACGCACGAAATGATTCACCTCGAGCCCCATTATATCCGACTACGGCGAATTATCCACGACTTATTGGCGGAATCATTATTTTTATTTGCGAAGCCAAGAAACTGCGGCTAAAATTAAAACAATAACGGTGAAGGCGAGCTCACACGGAACGGGGAGGGAATCCGGGTCACGTGACGGAGCGCGCGGACGCGGTTGGCGGAAGCGCGTCACGTGATCGCCGGGTCAACTGGTCGTGAGAAATTCGCTGCGGAGCGAGTTCGATCGCCGCTTTTCAAACGGAAAATGTGGATATCGACACGTAATTGACAGTTTCAGAGAAAAACAATAAAACTTAATACTCCGATTTGGAAATTACCGAAAAATAATTAAAACGACTGGAGATTAGCGGCTTCGGCGAATACACTTTCCACGATTCCACGCATACTGGTTTATTTATTTTTGAAGGCAACAATTAGGTTGTTAGGTGGATCTTATCGGTTGTCACGCCAATTACGCTTTTCCGATACCACGTTCCAACGAAACGGATATGGATACATAGATAAAATGGAAACTAATTGCCCATTTTTTGGATTTTCAATATACACATATTTCAAAAAAAAAAAATTCTTACTTGGAACAATTTTTCTTAAACGTTTAGAATTTATGGACATTTTTTTATTCACAAAGTACAGTGATTACGTTATTATACAATGTATGATAATTTGATAATTGATAAGATAAAGACTACAATGTAGACATCTGAACTGAATAAAAAAAATTGATTGAAGGTTACTTCAAATTTTTCAAAAAAAAAAGCGAACGTCTCCAAGGCCGCCCCCGATGCAGTCCCGCTTGCACGCTGCGCTTCCGCCCGCCCCCGGCCCGCGTCCATCGAACAAGTGTCTTTTTTCGTCTGCTCGCCCACCGCCTGTCCCACGGCATGGTATTTTTTTGCGCGCGATCGACGGACGTCTGGGAGAGCGCTAGATCGGAGCCAAGGACGTCGGCCAGAAATACGACGTCGGGCGTCGGATCACGCGTCAGACGTCGTCGGCGGGCCACGGGCCTCGTGTCCGTCCGCCGCCGCCGCGTCCCGCCCCCGTCTCGCCGCCGGCGTCTCGCCCCAACCTAGACGCGCGCTACTGCGTCCGAAATGTCGTCGGCTGCGTCGCGGCGCCACGACGCTCCCTCCGTCTCTCTCGCGGCGCTCCTCGACGTCTGCGGAAAAATTTAGGCGGCGTCGACGCTCGCCGGACTTTGGATGGGGAACGCGACAAAACAAACAGGGCGGCGGCGGCCGGGGACGGCTTTTTTAATTTATTCATGGGGGACGGGGGCGGCGGGCGGGATCGATTAGAGCCGATGCGATGCTGTGCACGAGGGAAGAAGCTCGCGGTGCTGGATGGCGTCTGGGTTAGTTTTCGTTGAAACGCTACAAAATAGTGCGCTTCCGCTCGACAATTTTCTTTATTATTAAATCAGAGGTTAGATCAATCTCGGCAATCGAACACAATATTGACGTCGTCCCGATCGGTTGCTGCACAGAAGCCATTTATTTATATTTGAGTCTTTATCTGCCGCTTATTACCACCTGTCTTTCGATAAAATTCCTCACTTCCTCCCATGAGTTATGGCATTATTAATAGATTAAAACATTTCCTGTTTACTGAATTTTTCTGCTCCACATTTTTAAATAAATTTATCAATGCTTATCACAATGAATGGATTCCGTGGAAAAAAAAACAAATCGGTCGCGCTAAATTCGGACATTTTTGATAGTGTGTGTAGGTGAGCGAGGCAAAACAAGAAATTTTCTTTTTTTTTGCCTGTTTACGGTTTACGTAGAGGTCAGCATTGACTGAAAACCTTGGACTGGAAGAAAGTAACGGTTTTGCTATTTGTCTGAATTTCTTCGAACAGAGGCGCGCGCCAAAGACAACAAGGACTAAAGTTAGAGATTTGTGATTTATTGCGACGCCAATTCGTATATTTTTGGTGTTTTTAAAGACTCCACTTTATTTTTCTATAGTTTAACTAAACTGTTTTATCAGTCATTTTTATTGTTTTAAGGTGTTTATATTCCTTACTGGAGCCAGCCACGTGATCACTCCATCTGTTCGGTAAACGGACTATAAAACATCCGCTCCTGGTTGTCATTTTTGTCAACGCAGTTTTTGGAAAACTTTTTTTTTAATTAAATGGCTTTCACTGACTCCGTGTTTACCAACCGCTTTATCGAACGTTGGCAACAACAAAAAAATTGGTCTAAAGAGTTTAGACAGTACTTCCCTCGCTGTCGGAAACTTGACGACTGCATGCCTATTGTGTTTTTTTCTCATTACATTTTTGTAGTGGGAATTTAAAAAAAAATTGCGATGACGTCATCAACATTTTTGCAAGGACACGTATATCAGTTGGGATAGATGTAGTGTAATACTAAGAATAAAATTATTATATTCTCAAATTTTCGGGAAAATGAATTGGGTCGTTTGAATATTGATTTGTAATAATCAATAAAATAACGAAACAATTTACTCACGTATACCTACGTATCAGAGGCAACTGAAAATCGTGTATGTATAAACATTGTTAATTTAAGATGACAGGCGTAACAGCATACGTGAGAGCCAAACACAGAAACTGTAAACAAAACGACCGTCGGTTTTATTGCTTCGACTTCCGCTTATTATATAAAACATTGGGTTTTATTTTAATTCTTGACGGTGAAATTCACAATTGGTTGATTATAAACATGTCTATTTCACATTCGCGGAATCAAGTGAACGCATAAAACAAATGCAGGTCTGTAATGTTAAAGTCGATATAAATAAGCGTGCTACCCTTATGTTTCAACCGAGTTTTTCCTTTAACAAATTTTGTGTCTACCAAATTGGGTTGGTTGGGGTGTAATACTAATAATAAGTGTTGCCTTTAATTTAATCAATAAAATAAATTGACTTCATTAATTTTTTGAACCACCTCTTAAGAAAATCTAAAAAATATGAATGGAATGATAAATCACAAGTACAAACTCATCATATTTTTTGCATTTTAGATAGGATTTATTCAGCAAAATTTAAGGGTGACGTCATCAATTTTTTTAGGGGGATGAACAAATACATTTTGAACAAAAGTTTACCATGCTTATAATAACTTTAAAATATTCCCAAGATTTCAAAGCATTCGGTTTTGTAATTCCTGATTAAATCGATAAAATAAATTCACGCCTTCATTAATTTTTTTGAGTCACCCTGCATATGCAAATCCAAAAATATGAATGGAATGATAAATCACAAGTACAGACTCATCATATTTTGTACATTTTAGATACGATTTATTCGGAAAACTTTTGAGCTGACGTCATCAGTTTTTTGTAGAAGATAACCAAATATATTTTGACTAAAAATTTATTATGCTCTTTATAACCTTAAAACATCTGCAAGATTTCAAAGCATTCGGTTTTGTAGTTCCTGATTAAATCAATAAAATAAATTTACGCATTCATTAATTTTTTTGAGTCACTCTGTATATGCAAATCCAAAAAATATGAATGGAGTGATAAATGACAAGTACAGGCTCATCATATTTTGTACATTTTAGATATGATTTATTCGGCAAACTTTCGAGCTGACGTCATCAAGTTTTTGGAGGGGATAAGCAAATATATTTTGACTAAACATTTATTATGCTCTTTATGACCTTAAAACATCTGCAAGATTTCAGAGCATTCGGTTTTGTAGTTCCTGATTAAATCAATAAAATATATTTACGCATTCATTAATTTTTTTGAGTCACCCTGTATATGCAAATCCAAAAAATATTAATGGAGTGATAGTTCACAAGTACAGACTCATCATTTTTGTACATTTTAGATATGATTTATTCCACAAACTTTTGAGCTGACGTCATCAAGTTTTTGGAGGGGATAAGCAAATATTTTTTGACTAAAGATTTATGATGCTCTTTCTAGCCTTAAAACATCTGCAACATTTCAAAGCATTCTGGTTAGCAGATTAAAAATTAAATTTCAAAATGTTGTTTTATAATTTTGATTTTTTTTCCAAAAATCTGGACGTTTCGGGTGAAAAGTCGATTCAGAGTTGTAAACTACATGTGTAGGACTATGTTATTTTATACAATTGAAAACCCATTTACTATGTACAATTTTGAAGTGACGTCATCGCTTTAGTGGTGGGGATGATTCGACAAATTTTGGTTAGCGTTTTACCATCTACATGATATTCTTAATATAAGTACAAAATTTCACAACAATCGGTCGAGTACTTTCGGAGATTATCTGTCTAATAAAAATCCGTGACAACAGACGGACAGACGGACAGACGGACAGACGGACGGACAGACGGACAGACGGACGGACAGACGGACAGACAGACGGAAATGGGAGACCTATTTCTTCGTCTTCTAGGGGTCATGAAAGATCGAGAAAACGTAAAAGTAGAGAGTCGGCCGACGGACTCGATTACAATACTTCCTTTGCTTACGCTCGGGAAGTAAAAATAAAAATAATAATGACAACACTTTAAATTCAGTCATTGTAAATTCGTCAAAACAACGGTACATTAATGTGGGAAAAACTAGTTTTCGCAGACTCAATAACCTCTAAAACCCCACTAATTATTAAAAACGAAATCCGCAAGTATGCGAAATAGTAAAAATCAAAATTATTTTTATTCGTCATCGGCAATGAAACAAAATTGGGATCAGGGTTACCACGGTATGTTAGATTTTCACTAAGGATCAGTAAAATTGTATACCATATAAATAAACAAAAACACTATTATTTATTATATGCATTTAACCAATCTCGTATAATAATATTTTAATTAATAACGACTTCTTAATAGCGCTAAATGTGATAAAAACCAACTCGACTAGTTTTCACTAGTATACGTACGCATTTAGCAAGAACATACTTCAATAAATTAAAACTTGTTAGAAATAGCGATTTTACCTGCAGTTGTCAAACAGTTGGCTGGGTTTTAGTGAAAACGTCAATATACTTTATGACTGTGCCTCTGACTTATTGTTGTTATTTATGACAGGTGATTCGCCGCCTTGTCCTAATCCACTAAAGGCACGGTTATACAGCAACCGTTTTGGCGAGCAAAGCTTGCCGAACATATTGTCGTTTGTTTTGAAACCACAACCACCTAGGGTTTGCTTTATTTTGACGATTCGGTATTCGAATGCTGGAAATATTACTTTTTGAGAGGAATGTTACGTTCTGTACAAAACAACGCAATAAATCTATTTACAGTCAGTTAGTAATGGCTAATGATGATTATTCGCGGTACACAATGTTATGAAACTTGTATTTGCTCAAAAACGTAAATTTAGTTAGATGACAACGTCACGGATACAACTGTCAAACAAAAAATAACATTCCCGAAGCTTTTTTGACTAGGATTTTTAAATTGTTCAATTTTTCATTTTTTTTTTTGGTTTCGTCGAGTTTCCAAGCTTAATTTTTCCAGTTTTTAGTCTCTTCAATTTGCGACTTTTCAAGTTCTCATTTTTTTGTTTCTTCAATTTTTGCAGATTTTTCGATTTTATGTTGCGATTTTATATTTTTTGGTTTTTTCAATTTATCATTTCTTTTTTGGTTCTTCAATTGTACGATTTACAACTCTTTGAATTTTCGTTTTTAAATTTTTTGGTTTTTCGATTTTTGAACTTCTGGAGGTTTCAGTTTTTAGATTTTGCTATTTCTAGATTTGCAGTTTCGCGATTTTTCGATTTTTCATTTTTCGATTCTTTCATTTTAATTTATTCAAAATTTCGATCTGCAATTTTCGTTTCAGTATTTTATTTTCTTAATTTTTACAATTTTTTGATTCTTCAGTGTTCCGATTTTGTAATTTTTTGTTGTTTCAGTTTCAATTTTTTTCGATTTTCACGACATGTAACTGTGAGTTTTCATTTTCAATTTTTTTACTTTTTCGATTTTTGAATTTCAGGAGATTTCAATTTCTAGATTTGCAGTTTCGCGAATTTCGATCTTTAATTTTTCAATTCTAGTTTATCCAAAATTTCGATTTTTCAATGTTGCGATTTTATAATTTTTGGTTTTTTCAATTTATTTTTTTTCATCTGTTCGTTTATACAATTTTTCGATTTGTCAAATTTTTTTAGTTCTTCAATTTAACGATATGTAACTCTTTGAGTTTTCGTTTTAAAATTTTCAGTATTTTGATTTCTCAACTTCTGGAAGTTTCAGCTTTTAGATGTAACCATTTTTCGATTTGTGATTTTTCGTTTCGCTTTTATAATTTATGATTTTTTCGTTTATACAATTTTGCTTGCAATTTTTCGATTTGAAGTTTCGGGAGTTTTGGATCTTTGTTTTTTCAATTTTTCGATTCTTCAATTTTAATTTACTCAAAATTTCGATTTGCGATTTTTATTATCTTTATTTTTGCAATTTAAATTTTTTCAACTTTTCGTTTATAAAATTTTTCGATTTCCAATTTTTCAATTTATCATCTTTGGTTCTTCAATTTTAGGATATGCACTTCTGTGAGTTTTCGTTTTTAAATTTTTAACTTTTTTGTTTTTCACCTTCTGGATGTTTCTGTTTTTCCATTTTTCAATGTTTCGATTCTTTAATGTATTGTAAATTTATTCAAATTTCGATTTTATTTATTACCATATTCAGATTTTTCCATGTTTCGATTTAAAATTTTTTGTTTTTAAATTTCGATTTTATTCAATTTTTACGACATGTAATTTTGAGTTTTCATTTTCAAGTTTTCAGTTTTTCGATTGCAATTTCTGGTTTTGGTTTTTATTTGCTTTATTTTTTCAGTTCTTCGCCTTTTCAATGTTCTGATTTTATTATTGTTCCTTTCTCGATGTGAAATTTTTAATAATTTTGGATTTTTCAATTTTTTTAAACTTTTAGATATTTTTTAATTTTTTCAGTTTTTTCGTTTCAATTTTAATATTTTGCCAAATTTTTTGATTTTAAATGTTCATTTTGGAAGTTTTCGTTTCGTTTTTTATTTTCTTTTTTTTACAATTTTTCAATATTCGATTTTATAACTTCTTGTTTTTTCAATTTCAGACTTTGGAATTTTTCGATTTTCATTTTCACGAATTTTCAATTATTCGTTTCTTCAATTTTTCGTTTCGGTTTATATTTGCTTTATTTTTTCAATTTACCATTTTCAGTGTTCTGATTTTTAAATTTTTTAATTTTTCGTTTTTTCAATGTTAATATTTTGTAAAATTTTCGGTTATTTAATTTTTCATTTCTTCAAAAGTTCAATTTGTACTTTTTGTTTCGTTTTTTGTTTATTTTTTTCATTTTCGCCTTTTCATTGCTCTGACTTTATTATTGTTCTTTTTTAATGAGATTTTTCGATTTTGGATTTTTTAATTTTTCGATTTTATAATTTTTTATTTTTCAATTTTAATCTTTTCAGTTTTTCGTTTCTTCGATTTGCGATTTTTCTTATTTTTATTTCTTCCAATGTCCAATTTGCAATTTTTCGTTTCGCTTTTTTTTTTAATTTTTCGAATATTCAACGTTCCTATTTTTCATCTTTTTGTTTTCCAATTTTAAATTTTCAGTTTTTTGATTTCCAACTTTAAGATTTTGCAATTTTACGCTGAAGTTTTTTATTTGCTTTACTTTTTCAATGTTTTGTCTTTTTCAGTTTTTCAAACGTTTAGATTTCTTACTTTTTCGTTTTATCAATGTTAGATTCTTCAATGTTTCGTTTTATCAATTTTTATTTTTGCAATTTTAATCTTGTCAATTTTTCGTTTCTTTCGATTTTTTGATTGGCGATTCCTCAATTTTCATTTTCTTATTTCTTCAATTTTAATATTTTACAAATTTTTCGATTCTTCAATTTTTCATTTCTTCAAATTTTAATTTGCAATTTTTCGTTTCGTTTTAACAATTTTTCGATTTTCAATGATCCGATTTTATAATTTTTTGTTTCTTTCAATTTCAATATTTTCAATTTTTTCGACATTCACGTTTTTCGTTTTTCTTCTGACTTCAAATTTTAGATTTTGCAATTTTTCGTTTCAGTTTTTTACTTGCTTCATTTTTTAGATTTTTTCGCATTTTCAATATTCTGATTTTATTAATGTTCTTTTTTCATATGAAATTTTTTCAATTTTTGGATTGTTCCATTTTTCGTTTTCAATTTTCAATGTTTCGATTAATTTTTTTTTTAATTTTTGCAATTTTAATTTTTTCAGTATTTCGTTTTCTTCAAATATTCAATTTGCAATTTTTCGTTTCGGTTTTTATTTCCTTTTTTTTACAATGTTCGATTTTTCACTATTGTTCTTTATTCGATGTGAAATTTCTCAATTTTTGAATTTTTAGGTTTTCAGTTTTTCAAACTTCCAGATTTTTTAATTTTTGGTTTTTTCAATGATTGATTTTCAATTTTTCGTTTCTCCAATTTTTGATTTGCAATTTTCTAGTTTTCATTTTAAATATGTAGGCAATAATAATTAAAATTTTTTTTTCTTCACTTTTTCAACTTTATGATTTTGGAATTTTTTCATTTTTCGATTTTGGGATTTTAAAAATTTTATCTTTTATTGGATGTTTAATTTTTCCAACTTTCAGATTTTGGAATTTTTCGATTTTCAATTTCATGAGTTTTCAATTATTCGTTTCATTTTTTTTTATTTGCTTTATTTTTTTTCAATGTGAAATTTTTTCAGTTTTTAATTTTTCGTTTTCTCGATGTTTGATTTTTCAATATTTCGATTTTATCATCTTTATTTTTGCAATTTTAATTTTTTTAGTTCATCGTTTATCAATTTTAATAATTTGCAAAATTTTCGGTTATTTAATTTTTCGTTTTTTCAAAACTTCAATTTGTAATTTTTGTTTCGGTTTTTTGTTTTATTTTTTCAATTTTTCGCCTTTTCATTGCTCTGACTTTATTATTGTTCTTTTTTAATGAGATTTTTCGATTTTTGGATTTTTTAATTTATAATTTTTTATTTTCCGATTTTAATCTTCTCAGTTTTTCGTTTCATCGATTTGCGATTTTCCATTTTCCGCTTCTTCCAATGTTCAGTCTGCAATTTTTCGTTTCGCTTTTTATTTTTTTTCAATTTTTCGGTTTTTCAAAGTTCCGATTTTATCATTTTTTGTGTTTCCAATTTCAAATTTTCAGTTTTTTGATTTTCCAACTTTTAGATTTTGCAATTTTTGGCTGAAATTTTTATTTGCTTTATTTTTTCAATGTTTTGCCTTTTTCAATTTTTCAAACGTTTAGATTTTTTAATTTTTCGTTTTTTCAATGTTAGATTCTTCAATGCTTCGGTTTTATAATTTTCTATTTTTGCAATTTTAATCTTTTCAGTTTTTCGTTTTCCATTTTTTGATTGGCGATTCTTCAATTTTTCATTTTCTTATTTCTTCAATTTTAATATTTTGCAAATTTTTCGAATCTTCAAATGTTTAATTTAATAGTTAATAAAAAATTAACGGTTTTTATTTTCTTTTTTTTACAATGTTTCGATTTTTCAATGTTCCAATTTTATAATTCCTTGTTTTTCCAAATTTTACGAAACGCAACTTTACGAGTTTTCATTTACAAATTTTTCAGTTTTTCGATTTCCCAACTTTTAGATATTGCTCTTTTCCGATTTGCAACTTTTACTTTCGGTGTTTTATTTGCTTCATTTCCAATTTTTGGCCCTTTCACTATTGTTCTTTATTCGATATGAAATTTCTCAATTTTTGAATTTTTAGGTTTTCAGTATTTCAAACCTCCAGATTTTTTAATTTTTGGTTTTTTCAATGAATGATTTTCAATTTTTCATTTTAAATATGTATGTAATAATAACTATCATTTAAATTTTTTTCACTTTTTCAACTTTATGATTTTGGAATTTTTTCATTTTTCAGTTTCTCAATATTAATTTTTCAATTACACAATTTTTGGTTTCCCAATTTTTTTATGGATGCCTTTTTTCTTCGATTTATTAATTATTTCGATTTTTAGCTTTTCAGTGTTCAGTTCTTCGATTTGCAATTTTTCTATTTTCCAATTTTTCAACCTTTCAGGTTTTACAATATTTCGATTTGGAATTTCAGGAGTTTTTAATTTGTCATTTGTTCAATTTCTCGATTTGTAATTTTTCATTTCGACATTTTATTTTCTTTATTTTTTCAGTTTTTCAATATTCAGATTTGACCAGTTTTTGGGTTTCCAATTTTTCTATTTGTCATCGTTTAGATTTTTTAATTTTTCGTTTTTTCACTTTTTCGATTTACAATTTTTCGTTTTCGTTTTTTATTTTGTTAATTTTTTAATCATTCAACTTTTTAATGTTTCGATTTTGTTTTTTAATTCCAATTTTTTGTTTCTTCAACTTCCCGATTTGCAATTTTTAAATTTTTCATTTTTTTGATTTTTCAAATTTTAGATGTTTCACTTTTTAGATCCCGCAATTTTTGAATTGCAGTTTTTTGGTGGGGTATTTTTTTCTTTTTTAATTTTTCGGTTTTTTAATGTATTAATTTTATAATTTTCGTTGTTTTTCAATGTTACCTTGTTTAATTTTTGAAATTTTCAATTTCTTGTTTTTCAAAGTTTTAATTTTTCAACTTTTTCAACTTTTCAAATTTTTTAATTTTTGTTTTTTTTTTCAGTTTGAGATTTTTAGTTCTCGAGGTTTCAATATATAACTTTCCACCTTTTTGTTTTGAAATTTTTTGTTTTGGTTTTTATTTTGCTTGTTTTTTCAATTCCAATTTTTTCAATTTTTCGTTTCCCAATTTTACGATATACGAGGTCTCATTTTAAAATTTTTCAGGTTTCGATTTTCAAAATTTTGGATGTTTCAATTGTTAGATTCCGCAATTTTCGAGCTGCAGTTTTTCGTCTGGCTTCTTTATTTATTTTTTTTTTTTGTAATTTTTTGGTTTTTCAACGTTTTAATTTAGATTTTTTAAGTTTTCGTTTTTTTAGTTTGTCGATTGTCAGTTTTTCGTTTCTTCAATTTTTTGTTTGTAATTTTTCTAGTTTTCATTTTAAATATGTAATAATAAAAATTATAATTTAAAAAATTTTTTCATTTTTCAGTTATGGGATTTTATAACTTTTTCATTTATTGGATTTTTTAATTTGTAGATTTTTACTTTTTCGGTTCTTATTGTCTTTATTTTTACAATTTTTCCAGTTTTCAATGTTCGGATTTTTTTATTTCATTTTTTGAATTTTTCGTTTTTTCCAATGTTTTCGATTTGCAATTAATTTTTCATTTCTTTTGTTCCTTCCATTTCACGACATGCAACAATTATTTAAAAATTTTTCAGTTTTCCAATTTTCCAACTTGTGGATGTTTCAATTTTTCGATGTTCTGCTTTGATTTTCTTTTTTCAATGTGGAATTTTTCAATTTTTGGATTTTTCAATTTTTCCATTTTCCAACTCTTAGATTTGTTTAATTTTTCGTTTTTTCAGCTTCTCCATCTTTCAATGTTAATAATTTTTGGACTTTACAATTTTGACGATTTTATTATTTTTCGATTTTATAATTTATGGGTTATTCATTAATTTTCGATTTATAGGAATCTCGATTTTTAGTTTCCCAATTTTTCGATTTTCAACTTTTCGAATAACAAAGAAATGGAAAAATTTTAAAATTGTAAAATCAAAAAGGAAAAATGAAAAAGTAAAATATGAAAACTACAAAATATAAAAAATTAAAAACAAGAACTTCAAAAATCAGGGAAACCAAAAGACTAAAAAATCGAAAGATTAAAAATCGGAAAATCGGATAATTCGGAATCCAAAAAAAAAAAAAATTTTGGTTTCCCAATTTTTTTATGGATGCCTTTTTTCTTCGATTTATTAATTATTTCGATTTTTAGCTTTTCAATGTTCAGTTCTTCGATTTGCAATTTTTCTATTTTCCAATTTTTCAACTTTTCGAATAAAAAAATAAAAAAAAATGCAAAACTGCAAGTGACAAAACGAAAAAGTATCAAAAATTGCAAATGTTGCTATACAATTTTGATCTTTTTTCCAAAAATCTGCAGGTCTAGGGTAATACATAACTCAAGATGGATTCATAAAACATATTTTATAAATTTAAATAACATTTATTATTGTAAATTTTGGAAAAAGCGTAATTGGCATGATATTGTGAACATACGTGTACAAAATTTGACAACAATCGGTCCAACAGTTTCGAAGATTACGTGTCAAATAAAAATTAATACAGACGATTGTCAGACAGACAGACGGAAGCGGACACTTTTAGAAATTGCAAAACTGCAAAAACTTGATGACGTCATCTTAAAATTTTGGTGGAAAATACTATGAACTTTATTTTTTTGTAGATATCGATAAACAACTAAATTTGTACATTTTTTCGAGTCCGTCTCTGGAATAGATAACAAAACAACTGAAATGTCTACACAACTTCAAACATTCTACGTCTAATACCTGTTTTAGCTCGCATAAATGAAAATAACGAGTAAAATCGCAAAAGTCAACGCAACACGCAAATAAGACTTGGAACTTTTGTATAGTAGAACAGGGAGCAAAAAAATTTTTATCACACTGGTAGCGAATTATTTGAATGGTGATGGGCCTGCGACCCATAATGGTCATGCGATATTTAAATCTAGCAGCCGTTGCGGATCCACCGGGGGGAGTGACTTTTGCGCGGCACCGTGTCCAAATCCAAACAGATTCCAGTGAGTTTATTTACCCTCGGTTGGTAGTGCGGGCATTTCCGGCCCGAAAACGTCAGCTCGCATTGAAACCCGAGACCTCACACCCCATGCGAAAAAAAACGCGAACCCCAAGGCCGCCTGCCCCAACTCACCGAACGTCGGCTTGGGCGCCTCGCCGTCGACGACTTCCTCGCCGTGCTGC
The DNA here is from genome assembly GCA_022388445.1 of Zophobas atratus. Classification (NCBI taxonomy): domain Eukaryota; kingdom Metazoa; phylum Arthropoda; class Insecta; order Coleoptera; family Tenebrionidae; genus Zophobas; species Zophobas atratus. The sequence continues at coordinate 5,525,470 of CM039448.1, forward strand.
AGCTTGAGCAGCGCCTTCAGCCAGCCGTCCACGTCCTCCTCGCTCTCCAGCACCACGCAGAAGCAGTCGTCCTTCGTGTACAACGCGATGACGTGCTTGTGTTTGGTGTCCAGCCGCCGGTTGATGTTGAAGCAGTTCTTCAGCGGGATGCTGCGCTTCGGCGGCTGGCCCCCGTGGAACTTGCGCTCCGAGTCGTAGTACTCCAGGCGCGCGGACGCCTCGGCCGTCTCGGCGCGCAAAACGAAGAACTTCTTGCGGGACGTTTTCAGTTTTTTGAGGTAGCCGCAGCGCACGACGTTGCCGCCCCCCTCGCACCCCTTCATCACCGACATCGGGGGGCTGTGCACATGTCGGGTGAAACACTCACTGAAGCACTGCCGCACCTGCGAAACTCGGGCACTCGACGAACGCTGGGTCAGTACTGGCGCGCCGCGGACTCCATCTTGCCGAGCTGGGTCGGGCCGAGGCGCCCCGCACCGAGCGCAGACGTGCGTACTGCGGGCGTCCTTGTCGGGCGCGCGGGCGAGCTCGGGCCGCCGCCCCGGACGTGAGTCGGGGATGGGGCCGGCGAGCGCTTGGTTGTAAACAAGAAAGGCGCAGGCGCCGATTCGTAGTATTCGATAACGAAAATGCCGTGGGCGGCGGTGCCGGATTGTGCTGGCTTCCATGGATGCGGGGAATGCGGCTGTGACGTAACGGTTTGGCGGCGGGTCGGGCGCGAGGTTTGAAAGCGGAGGCGGCAGTGGCGGCGGGGCGAAATGCGGCCGGCTTTTAAATAAGTTACTTGCGTAAACGAAAAATTGGATTGGGGTAATTGGCCGTAATTGACAGGAGTTTCAAGTTGTGTAATTGCTGACGTGAATTCAATTATAAGGAAAATTGTCTACTGGGTGTTCGGTTTTTAGTAACATCAAAATCGAACGTAGTAACAAACTTGGGGGGGTTGTTTGAAAATATTTTTGCCTATTGTTTTTGTATTAACATTCAGTTTGAACTAAAATATTTCTCAAAACTGGCGGATTTAGATCTACAATTTTTTTCGTGTTTTTTCTTTATTTTTACAATTTTTCGATTGGCAATTTTTCGGTTTACAGTTTTTCGGTTTTTTCGAATTCGATTTAGCTTTAATTTTAATTTAGATTTTTTATTTTTCGTTTCTTTATTTTCTGGTTTGTAATTTTTCTAGTTTTCATTTTAAACTTTAGATTTTAGAATTTTTTCATTTTTCAATTATGGGATTTTACCACTTTTTCAGTTATTTCATTTTTTAATTTTTTGATTTTTAATTTTTCAATTTCTCCCATTACCATTTTTCGTTTTTACAATTTTTGGGTTTTCCAATTTTTCGATTTGCCATTTTTTGTTCCGGTTCTTATTTTCTTTATTTTTAGAATTTTTCGTTTTTCCAATGATTCGCAGTTAATCCACTTTTATTTTTTTGTTCCTTCCATATCACCTTTAGATTTTTTAATTTTTTCCTTTTTTCACTTTGAGATTTTTCAGTTCTCGAATTTTCAATTTGCAATTTTTCACTTTTTCGATTTGAAATTTTTCGTTTCGGTTTTTATTTTCTTTATTTTCACAATTTTTCGATTTTTCAGTTCCGATTTTATAATTTTTTGTGTTTTTAGTTCTATTTTTTCAATTTTTCGTTTTTTCCAATTTTCTAGATTTGCAGTTAATCGATTTTTCATTTTTTCGTTCAATTTCAGGAGTGTCCATTTTTTAATTTTCCGATTTTCCAACTTATGGGTGTTTCAATTTTTGATTTTGCAATTTTCGATTTTGCAATTTCAGAAGTTTTTAATTTATCATTTGTTCAATTTCTCGATTTGTAATTTTTCATTTCGGCATTTTATTTTCTTTATTTTTTCAGTTTTTCAATATTCCGATTTGACAATTTTCCTTTTTTCAAAGTAAAATTTTTCATTTTGCAGTTTTTCCGGTTTTCAATTTTTCAGTTTTTCATCGTTTAGATTTTTTAATTTTTCGTTTTTTCACTTTTTCGATTTACAATTTTTCGTTTTGGTTTTTTATTTTGTTAATTTTTTAATCATTCAACTTTTTAATGTTTCGATTTTATTTATTTTTTTTTTGTTTTTTAATTCCAATTTTTGTTTCTTCAACTTCCCCATTTGCAATTTTAATTTTTTTTTTATTTTTCAAATTTTAGATGTTTCACTTTTTAGATTCCGCAATTTTCGAATTGCAGTTTTTTGGTGGAGTATTTTTTTATTTTTTTTAATTTTTCGGTTTTTCAATGTATTGAGTTTATAATTTTCGTTGTTTTTCAATGTTAACTTGTTTTTTTTTGAAATTTTCAATTTTTTGGTTTTCAATTTTTCGGTTTCTTCAGTTTCAGATTTTTCAGTTTGTCGATTTTTCAACTTTTTCAACTTTTCAAATTTTTTAATTTTTATTTTTTTTTTTTCAGTTTGAGATTTTTCAGTTCTCGAGGTTTCAGTGTATAATTTTCCACCTTTTTGCTTTGCAATTTTTCGTTTTGGTTTTTATTTTGTTTGTTTTTTCAGTTCCAAGTTTTTCAATTTTTCCTTTCCCAATTTTTCGATTTCCAATTTTTTAAATTGTCTTTTTGGTTTTTACGATATACGAGGTCTCATTTTAAAATTTTTCAGTTTTTCGATTTTCAAAATTTTGGATGTTTCAATTTTTTGGTTCCGCAATTTTCGAGTTGCAGTTTTTCGTTTGGGTTTTTATTTTATTTTTTGCAATTTTTTGGTTTTTCAACTTTTTAATTTAGGTTTTTTAATTTTTAGTTTTTAGATTGTCAGTTTTTCGTTTCTTCTTTTTTTTGTTTGTAATTTTTCTAGTTTTCATTTTAAATTTGTAATAATAATTATAATTTAAAAAAATTCCAATTTTTCAACTTTAAATTTTAGAATTTTTTCATTTTTCAGTAATGGAATTTTATAACTTTTTCATTTATTTGATTTTTTAATTTGTAGATTTTTAAGTTTTTCTGTTTCTACATTTTTCAATGTTACAATTTTAACGATTCTATAATTTTTCGATTTGCAATTTTTCGGTTCTTGGTGTCTTTATTTTTATAATTTTTCCATGCAACTTTTTATTTGAAAATTTTTCAGTTTTCCAATTTTCCAACTTGTGGATGTTTCAGTTTTTCGATGTTCTGGTTTCATGTTCTTTTTTCAATGTGGAATCTTTCAATTTTTGGATTTTTCAATTTTTCGGTTTGTAGTTTTGCGATTTTCAATTTTTTTATTTTCCAACTCAGATTTGTTTAATTTTTCGTTGTTTCAGTTTCAGATTTTTCAGTTTTTTTTCAATGTTAACAATTTTTCGACTTTACAATTTTGACGATTTTATTATTTTTCTGTTTTATAATTTATGGGTTTCCAAATTTTTCGATTCGATTCGGTTTTTCTTTCCAGTTTTTTGATTCATTAATTTTCGATTTATAAGAGTCCCGCTTTTTAGTTTCAAAATTTTTCGATTTTTCAACTTTTCGAGTTAAAAAATGGAAAAATTTCAAAATTGTAAAATTGCAAAATCAATGAAAAACGAAAAAGTAGAAAATGAAAATTGAAAAATCTAAAAATTGGAAAACAAGAACTGAAAAATTGTTGAAACGAAAAACTTTGATTGTTTCAATTTTAGCTTTAATTTTAATTTAGATTTCTAATTTTTCCTTTCTTCATTTTCTGGTTCGTAATTTTTCTAATTTTCATTTGAAACTTTAGATTTTAGAATTTTTTCGTTTTTCAATTATGGGATTTTACCACTTTTTCAATTATTTGATTTTTTAATTTTTTTATTTTTAATTTTTCAATTTCTCCCTTTTCCGTTACCATTTTTCGATTTTACAATTTTTGGGTTTTGCAATTTTTCGATTTGCAGTTTTTTGTTTCGGTTCTTAATTTCTTAATTTTTACAATTTTTAGAATTTTCAGTGTTTCGATTTTATATATATTTTTTTTAATTCAACTTTTTTTAATTTTTCGTTTTTCCAACGATTTGCAATTAATCCATTTTTATTTTTTTTGTTCCTTCCATATCACTTTTAGATTTTTTAATTTTTCCTTTTCTCACTTTGAGATTTTTCAGTTCTCGAATTTTCAATTTGTAATTTTTCACTTTTTCGATTTGCAATTTTTCAATTTTTCGTTTTTTTTGGGTTATTCAGTTTTACGATATTGCGACTCTTCGAGGTTTCATTTTTAAATTCTTCAGTTTTTCGATTTTACAACTTTTGGGTTTTCCGATTTTTCGATTTGAAATTTTCGTTTCGGTTTTTATTTTCTTTATTTTTACAATTTTTCGGTTTTTCAGTGTTCCGATTTTATAATTTTTTGTTTTTTTAATTCCATTTTTTGAATTTTCCGATTTTCCAACTTATGGGTGTTTCAATTTTTGATTTTGCAATTTTCGATTTGCAATTTCGGGAGTTTTCAATTTGTCATTTCTTCAATCTCTCGATTTGTATTTTTTTATTTCGGTTTTTTGGTTCTTTTTTTTTAGTTTTTTTTTAATGTGAATTTTTTCAATTTTTAGACTTCAATATTTCGTATTTTAATTTTTCGGTTTTCAATGTTTCTATTTTACACCTTATTTTTAATTTTTCGTTTTTTCAGTTTTTCAGTTCGAGATTTTTCAGTTTATAATTTTTCACTTTTTTCGAATACTAGAGTGCGCAATTTTCGACTTGCAATTTTTCGTTTTTTTTTTTTCTTTTTTTTCTTAATCTTTCGGTCATTCAATGTAGCGATTTTACAATTTTTGTTTTTTTTTTTAATTGTCAGTTGTTTAATTTTTGAAATTTACAATTTTCCGATTTGCAATTTTTTGGTTTGCAATTTTTCGGTTTTTCAACTTTTTAATTTGGATTTCTTAATTTTTTGTTTTTCAATTTCAGACTTTTCAGTTTGTCGATTCTTCAATTTTTGGTTTGTAATTTTTCTAGTTTTCATTTTAAATATGTAATAATAATTATAATTTGGAAAATTTTTCACTTTTTCAACTTTAGATTTTAGAATTTTTTCATTTTTCAATTATGGGATTTTACCACTTTTTCAGTTATTTGATTTTTTAATTTTTTGATTTTTAATTTTTCAATTTCTCCCATATCCGTTACAATTTTTCGATTTTACAATTTTTGGGTTTTCCAGTTTTTCGATTTGCAATTTTTCATTTCGGTTCTTATTTTCTTTATTTTTAGAATTTTTAGAATTTTCAGAGTTTCGATTTTATATATATTTTTTTTAATTCAACTTTTTTTAATTTTTCCTTTTTCCACTTTGAGATTTTTCAGTTCTCGAATTTTCAATTTATAATTTTTACTTTTTCGGTTTACAATTTTTCAATTTTTCGTTTTTTTTTGGTTATTCAGTTTTACGATATTGCGACTCTTCGAGGTTTCATTTTTAAATTCTTCAGTTTTTCGCCTTTCCAAATTTTGGATGTTTCAATTTTTAGATTACACAATTTTCGACTTGCAGTTGCAGTTGCAGTTTTTCGTTCGGGTTTTTTCTTATTTTTTCAATTTTTCGGTTTTCAGTGTTACGTTTTAATTTTTGAAATTTTCAATTTTTCAACTTTGGATTTTAGAATCTTTTCGTTTTTCATTTATTTGATTTTCTAGTTTTTCAATTTCTCCATCTTTCAATGTTACAATTTTTCGACTTTAAGGCGATTTTATAATTTTTCAATGTTTGCAACTTTTGGGTTTTCCGATTTTTCGATTTGAAATTTTTCGTTTCGCTTTTTGTTTTCTTTACTTTTACAATTTTTCGATTTTTCAGTGTTCCGATTTTATATTTTTTGTTTAATTCCATTTTTTGAATTTTATCGTTTCTTCAATTTTAATATTTTGCAAATTTTTTGATTCTTCAATTTTTCATTTCTTAAAATGTTTAATTTGCGATTTTTCGGTTCAGTTATCATTTCTTTTTTTTTTCAAATTTTTGGATTTTATTATTTTGTTTTTTCGATTTCAATTTTTTCAATTTTTACGACAGGCACCTCTACGATTTTCATTTTGATATTTTTCAGTTTTTCGACTTTGCAACATTTAGATTTGGCGAATTTTCGATTTTTCACTTCAATTTTTTGTTTTTTTTTGCTTAATTTTTCCGTTCTTTAATGTTCTGATTTTATAGTTTTTTCTCTTTTTCAATTTTTCTACCTTTTATTTTAAATATGTAATAATAATTGCATTTTGAAAATATTCACTTTTCATTTCGATTTGCGATTTTTCTATTTTTCGTTTTCTTGTTTCTTCAATTTTTCACTGCTTCAAATGTTCCAATTTACAATTTTTCGTTTCGGTTTTTATTTTCTTTTTTTTTACAATTTTTTCGCTTCAACTTCCTATTTTTTTTTTATTGCGATTTGTATTTTTCCATTTTTCAGTTTTCCAATTTTTTGTTTTCTTCAATTTTTGATTCGCAATTTTTCTACATTTCATTTTAAATATGTAATAATAATTGTAATTTTAAAATTTGTCACTTTTTCAATTTTACGATTTTAGAATTTTTTAGTTTCTCGATATTTAATTTTTCGATCTTTTAATGTTTTTTACTTTACCATTTAAACGATTCTTTAATTTTTCGTTTTTTCAATTCTCGATTTGCAGTTAATCGATTTTTCATTTTTTTTCGTTCCATTTCGCGATATGCAACTCTTCGAGTTTCCATTTTTAGATTTTTCAATTTTCCATTTTCCAACTTGTGAGTGTTTCAATTTTGATTTTGCAATTTTTCGATTTGCAATTTCAGAGTTTTTAATTTGTCATTTCTTCAATCTCTCGATTTGTATTTTTTCATTTCGGTTTTTTAGTTTTTATTTTTCATTTTTTTCAATCTGAAATTCTTAATTTTTGGACTTTCAGTTTAGATTTCTTAATTTTTCGTTTTTTCAACTTCGGATTTTTCATTTGCCGATTTTTTAATTTTTCGATTCTTCAATTTTTGGTTTGTAATTCTTCTAGTTTTCATTTTACATATGTATCTAATAATAATTATAATTAAACAAAATTTTTCACTTTGTCAACTTTGGATTTTAGAATTTTCTTTTCATTTTTCAGTATTGAAATTTTACAACTTTTTTTTCATTTTCTTTGATTTTTTTTTTAATATTAACAATGTTTCGAATTTTCATTACATATTCCGATTTCATAATTTTTTTTTTTTTTAATTTCGTTTTTTGATTTTTTTTCCAATGTTTTCGATTTGTAATTAATCGATTTTTAAGTTTATCGTTTTTCCCACTCATGTTTCAATTTTCAGGTTTTACAATATTTCGATTTGGAATTTCAGGAGTTTTTATTTGTCATTTGTTCAATTTCTCGATTTGTAATTTTTCATTTCGGCATTTTATTTTTTTATTTTTTCAGTTTTTCAATATTCAGATTTGACAGTTTTTTGTGGGTTTCCAATTTTTCTATTTTCATCGTTTAGATTTTTTAATTTTTCGTTTTTTCACTTTTTCGATTTACAATTTTTCGTTTTCGTTTTTTATTTTGTTAATTTTTTAATCATTCAACTTTTTAATGTTTCGATATTTTGTTTTTTAATTCCAATTTTTTGTTTCTTCAACTTCCCGATTTGCAATTTTTAAATTTTCATTTTTTTGATTTTTTCTAATTAATTTTAGAGTTTCACTTTTTGAATTGCAGTTTTTTGTGGTATTTTTTCTTTTTAATTTTTCAGTTTTTAATGATTGATTTATAATTTCGTTGTTTTTCAATGTTAATATTTATTTTTGAATTTTTAATTTTTCGCTTTTTCAATTCAGATATTTCATTTTCAATTTTCAATTTTTTGTTTCTTCAATTTTTGTTTTCAATTTTTAATTTTTCAACTTTCTAGATTTTAATTTTTGTTTTTTTTCAGTTTTGGTTTTTCATCTCGAATTTTCAATTACTTTCCACTTTACTTGCATTTTTTTTTTGGGTTTTTTTTTGTTTGTTTTCTCAGTTCCATTTTTTAAATTTTACCTTTCCCAATTTTTCGTTTTCCAATTTTTAAATAGTCTTTTTTTGGTTTTTACGATATACGAGGTCTCATTTTAAAATTTTCAGTTTTTCGATTTTCAAAATTTTGGATGTTTCAATTTTTAGATTCCGCAATTTTCGAGTTGCATTTTTTCGTTTGGGTTCTTTATTTTATTTTTTTTTTGCAATTTTTTGGTTTTTCAACTTTTTAATTTAGATTTTTTAAATTTTGGTTTTTTTAGTTTGTAGATTGTCAGTTTTTCGTTTCTTCAATTTTGTGTTTGTAATTTTTCTAGTTTTCATTTTAAATTTGTAATAATAATTATAATTTAAAAAATTTCCAATTTTTCTACTTTAGATTTTAGAATTTTTTCATTTTTCAGTAATGGGATTTTATAACTGTTTCATGTATTTTTTTTTTTAATTTGTAGATTTTTAGTTTTTCGATTTGCAATTTTTCGGTTCTTATTGTCTTTATTTTTACAATTTTTCCATGCAACTTTTTATTTAAAAAATTTCAGTTTTCCCAATTTTCCAACTTGTGGATGTTTCAATTTTTCGATGTTCTGGTTTCATGTCCTTTTTTCAATGTGGAATCTTCAATTTTTGGATTTTTCAATTTTTCGGTTTGTAGTTTTGCGGTTTCCAATTTTTTTATTTTCCAACTCTTAGATTTGTTTAATTTTTCGTTTTTTCAGTTTCAGATTTTTCAGTTTCTTCAATGTTAACAATTTTTCGACTTTACAGTTTTCAGGATTTTATTATTTTTCGATTTTATAATTCATGGGTTTTCCAAATTTTCGATTCGGTTCGGTTTTTCTTTACAATTTTTTGATTCATTAATTTTCAATTTATAAGAGTCCCGCTTTTTGGTTTCAAAATTTTTCGATTTTTCAACTTTTCGAGTTAAAAAATGGAAAAATTTCAAAATTGTAAAATTGCAAAATCAATGAAAAACGAAAAAGTAGAAAATGAAAATTGAAAAATCTAAAAAATTGGAAAACAAGAACTGAAAAATTGTTGAAACGAAAAACTAAAAAAAATTGAGAGATTTGAAAAACTTCAAAATCGAAAAAGTGCAAAATCGAAAAATGAGATATTGTGGATTGAACAAATAAAGGAAATGAAAATATAAATACATAATTAAAATAAAAAATTGAGAAAATGAAAAAATAAATATATAATAAAGAAACAAAAAAAAAATATTTTTTTGGGGTCACCTGTATAAGGAATACTAAAAACTATGAATCCATAGACAAACATCCATCAAAGTTCAAGATATCATGCACTTTTACAATTCAATCTATTGATTAAACCACTGCATTGTGGTTAAAGGTTAAAAAATATGACAAATTAGAGTAGGCCATTGTTGTGAATCCATTTTGTTATTTAATTTAGCCTAGAATTTAGCACGCAGTTCTCATAAACAATTTATCATCATTAAAACACACGTACAAAAAAATTCCATTGTTTGCCCTATATCCGAATATCTAAAAATTATAAAAAATATTAATTTCAAAGTTCAAACCAATACCCAGAATTTGCAAACCCAATACTGTTATAAAACCACCACAATTAACCTCAATTAAAAACCCTAGACTTTGACTCCATTACCAACTCAACCCACCAAAACGTCCGCAACAAAAACAAACCAGTTCTACCCAAAAAACCCATCCCAATTACCCCAAAATACGCACATCCCCGTCCCACCAACACCACTTTTGCATTGACGTCACCCTGACGCACGCCCCCCATTAGGCCGCCTTCGACGTCCGCCGCATTTTAAAGTCCGAAAAACAAGCCGCCGTCCGCTCGGCGCTTTAAACTGTGACGTAATTGGGCGGCGCACGAGCCGGCAACGCCGCAGCTCAACGCAACCACGACAGCGCGTATTCCGCCGTGGTCGTCGTCGCCGTCGCCGATCCGCTGCTGGTGCAGTGGCAGGGCGGCAGGGCGGGGACGGGGGCGGGAGCAACGCCCTTCACAGGTCATTCATACCATCGCATGGCCGCTGCCTCGGGATCCCGCCAAGCGTGACGCTCCTGCTGCTGCTGCGTCTGCCGCTACGTCATCGCAACTACGCAGCATTTAATGCCCTTTGCAGTGGCGTAGGGTCGCGGGATCGCGCGTATTGCTGGTTGCATACATCCAATAGGTTTTTTGTGTATGAATTATTATACCAGTGTAATTATATGTTTGTTTTGGTATGTTTTATTGGCACGAAGGTACAAGGGGGCATGTGGTGGCTTCGTGGTACCGATATTTTCCGGAACTGCTTATTTATGGTAGTCAGTGGGCATAAGTTATAAATTTCGCTAGAATGAACATTGCAGTACTAATCAATAACGTTTTTATACTCGCAATTTAAAATTTACACACGTCTGCTTATCACACTAAATGAAGTGTAGTTGTAGTAATTGTGTTGTATTTTTAGCAATACGTTACAAATGTTATGCAATGGAAATTATTTATTGTTATTTCTCGTGGGTGTATTTATAATGCAATCGCCAATAAACCGATTTAGTATGTATATAAAAAATAAAAAATTGGTTTTCTTATCGAGGCCGCCCAAGTTCAAGATTAAATAAATTGCGTTGTGGATTCTCTTTTGTAATTTATCAAACAACGCCGAGTCCGGATCCCCCCCGACGAGTTTCCGCCGCAGTGCCGCCCTCGGCGTCTTGCGGTTGCGTCGCGCTTGCGTTTTAACTCGGCATTCAGTCTCCGAGACGCCAAACAAACGCGCAACGCGCCGCCAACTCGCAGCCATCTCGTCGGTTCAATAACATCGCCAAAATTCCGAAAATAATGAAGAATGCCGAACGCTTAATCGAAGCGGTTCGAAGTCGGCCATTCCTCTACGACCAGTCGCTGCAAACCTTCAGACACCTCGCCACCAAGAACCGGAACTGGATTGAAGTCGCCAAGATTGTCTATGGTCGGGAGGACAACACCACAGGTCAGTGGCGTAGCGGTGCGGCGCGCGGCCGCCAGATCGCGCTGCGACGAGCCGGCAAAAGCGACCGCTTTCGCTACGGGATACATAGCATGTTTTTCTAGACTCTTAAGTGGGATTTATAAATTTGCTGTTAACGTTGAAGTTCCCCTTACAGTTGCCGTTTCGTTGCCAAGATAAGTCTACACATATTAAGAAAAAAAAAAAAAATCAAAATGTAGCCCCGCCCACCCACCCTGTCTCAATTATGATGATTTTTTTTATTCGTCGTGAGTCAAGAAGGCGGAGCTTAACTGCAAAATCCTTATTTCTCTCAGAGAAATACTTTGAAAAAATTAAAGCCAAAGATTAAGCCCCACCTATATCCGCCCCAATTGCAATTCTCAATTATGATGAATTTTTCATTCGTTGTCTTCACCATTTTAAACGTGTTTTAAGTTTCTAAGAATAAAAAAAAAATCACAATTGAGATGGGGTGGGCGGGCGGGGTTTAAATTTTTTAATATACATAGTATTTTTTGGATACTCAGAAACATGTTTTTAATTTCTTTAAAGAAATATGCATAGTACAAGATGACATGGTATGATATTGCGCATTTTGTGTGACGTCATGTGGCAGACATGACTGCCAACTTTAAATTCTGGCTTTTTTCATGTTCGTCAATGAACCATGTTATTAGCATTTGATTTGAACTCAGTACCTTCGAAGATAAGTTAACCCATGATTAAAAACTGAACCGAATCTAAACCTCCGTTATAACCTCACATATCATTGATAAATTTACATTTAACAGCTCTAGAAGTTGTCAGAAGAGCGTTTCAGGCACGGTTTTCAAGGTAATGAGTTATCACGTGGCTGGTGCGCAAAGCAGACGAAAATTCATCCACCGGAGTAGCATATCATGTCTTCTTGTACCATGAAAATAAGTGGTTTGCAGTTAAGCTCCGCCCCGCCCCCTTGGTTCATGGCGAATAAAAATAATCATCACAATTGAGATAGGGCGGGGGCGGGCTTACATTTTGCCTTTTTGTTTTAGTATGTGTAGACTTCTTTTAATAACATGAAACTTGAAACATTTTAAAATGGAAAATTTTTATAAGGAAATATCGATTTTGCAATTAGGCTCCGCCCCATAAAGTGTATAATTTTAACCATGTTCTAAGTTTCTTGTTATGAAAAGATGGCTATATATATTAAGAAAAAAAGACAAAATATAAGCCCCGCCCACCCGGCCGATTTTTTTATATAGAGTTTTCTTTTAACAACAGGATAGATAAACATGTTTTCAGTTTCTCGTTGGGAAAAGACGACTTCGTACATTAAGAAAAAAATGGACCAAATATAAGCCCCGCCCACCCACCCATCTCAATTGTAATGAATATTTTATTCATCGTGTGCTGAAGGGCGGAGTTGAGTTGCAAAATCCTCGTATCTCTACAAGAAATTACCGTATGAAATATGCTTTTAAAAGAGTAGATTTTTTTAGAGAAATATTGATGTCACAATTAAAATCGGGGTGGGTGGGCGGGGCAGATTTTTTTTATATAGCAAATATCGATTTTGCAAGTAGGCTCCGCCCAATAAAGTGTATAATTTTAACCATGTTCCAAGTTTCTTGTTATGAAAAAATGGCTACGTATATTAAAAAAAAAGGCAAAATATAAGCCCGCCCACCCTCCCGATCTCAATTGTGATGATTTTTTTTAATCGTCTAGAGCCAAAGGAGCGGAATTTAATTGTAAAATCCTCATTACTTCTCTACAAGAAATTACCATGTAAGACATATTTTTGAGTATTGTGTTCTTCAAAGAATACTATGTACATATATTAAGAAAAAATCAAAGACTTGCCCTGATCTAAATAGTAATGAAATTTTCATTCGTTGGCAGACCTAGGGTGGAGCTTAATTGCAAAATTCATATTTCCTAACAAAAGCGTACCATTTCAAACGTGTTTTAAGTTTCTAAGAATAAAAAAATCATCACAATTGAGATGGGGTGGGTGGGCGGGATTTATATTTTTTAATATACATAGTATTCTTTGATCAACATGATATTCAAAAACATGTTTTTAATTTATTGTAAAGAAATAAACATGATACAAAAAGACATGGTATGATATTGTACGACTTCGAACATTAAGAAAAAAAATGGACCAAATATAAGCCCCGCCCACCCACCCCATCTCAATTGTGATGACTATTTTATTCATCGTGAGTTGAAGGGCGGAGTTTAGTTGCAAAATCCTCGTTTCTCTACAAGAAATTACCGTATGAAATATGCTTTTAAAAGGGTAGATTTTTTTAGAGAAATATTGATGTCACAATTGAAATCGGGGTGGGTGGGCGGGGGAGATTTTTTTTTTTTATATAGAGTTTTCTTTTTACAACAGGATATATAACCATGTTTTCAGTTTCTCGTTGTGAAAAGACGACTTCGTACGTTAAGAAAAAAATGGACCAAATATAAGCCCCGCCCACCCACCCCATCTCAATTGTGAAGAATATTTTATTCGTCGTGAGTTGAAGGAGAGAATTTAGTTGCAAAATACTCGTTTCTACACAAGAAATTACCATATTAAATATGTCTTTAAAAGGGTAGATTTTTTTTAGAGAATATTGATGTCACAATTGAAATCGGGGTGGGTGGGCGGGACAGATTTTTTTATATAGAGTTTTCTTTTAACAACAGGATAGATAAACATGTTTTCAGCTTCTCATTGGGAAAAGGCGACTTCGTACTTTAAGAAAAAATAGACCAAATATAAGCCCCACCCACCCACCCCTTCTTAATTGTGATAAATATTTTATTCATCGTGAGTTGAAGGACGGAGTTTAGTTGCAAAATACTCGTTTTTCTACAAGAAATTACCATATGAAATATGCTTTTAAATGGGTAGATTTTTTTGGAGAAATATTGATGTCACAATTGAAATCGGGGTGGGTGGGCGTGGCAGATTGTTTTTATAAAGAGTTTTCTTTTAACAACAGGATAGTTAAACATATTATCAGTTTCTTGCTGGTAAAAGAAGACTTCGTATATTAAGAAAAAATGGACCAAATATAAGCCCCGCCCACCCACCCCTTCTCAATTGTGATGAATATTTTATTCATCGTGAGTTGAAGGACGGAATTTAGTTGCAAAATACTCGTTTTTCTACAAGAAATTACCATATGAAATATGCTTTTAAATGGGGTAGATTTTTTTGGAGAAATATTGATGTCACAATTGAAATCGGGGTGGGTGGGCGGGGCAGATTGTTTTTATAAAGAGTTTTCTTTTAACAACGGAATAGTTAAACATATTATCAGTTTCTTGCTGGTAAAAGAAGACTTCGTATATTAACAAAAAATGGACCAAATATAAGCCGCCCCACCCACCCCTTCTCAATTGTGATGAATATTTTATTCATCGTGAGTTGAAAGACGGAGTTTAGTTGCAAAATACTCGTTTCTCTACAAGAAATTACCATATGAAATATGTTTTTAAAAGGGTAGATTTTTTTAGAAAAATATTGATGTCACAATTGAAATCGGGGTAGATTTTTTTTATGTAGAGTTTTTTTTAACAACATGATAGAGACACATGTTTTCAGTTTCTCGTTGGGAAAAGACGACTTCGTACATTAAGAAAAAATGGACCAAATATAAGCCCCGCCCACCCACCCTATCTCAATTGTGATGAATATTCTATTCATCGTGTGCTGAAGGGCGGAGTTGAGTTGCAAAACCCTCGTTTCTCTACAAGAAATTACCATACGAAATATGCTTTTAAAAGGGTAGATTTTTTAGAGAAATATTGATGTCACAATTGAAATCGGGGTGGGTGGGGGGGTAGATTTTTTTTATATAGAGTTTTCTTTTAACAACAGGACAGTTAAACATATTGTCAGTTTCTTGTTGGTAAAAGAAGACTTCGTATATTAAGAAAAAATGGACCAAATATAAGCCCCGCCCACCCGCCCTATCTCTATTCTGATGATTTTTTTATTCGTCGTAAGCCGAGGGGCGGGGCTTAATTGTAAAATCCTTATTTTTCTACGAGAAATTACCATGTAAAATATGTTCTTGAGTAATTGTATTACATATACCCATCCGTCTCAATCTCAATCGTGATGACTTTTTCATTCGTTGTTAGACCGAGGGGCGGAGCGTAATTGCAAAATCGATATTTCCCTATACAAGTTTACTATTTTCAACATGTTTTACCTTTCTTGTTGTGAAAAGAAGACTGCACATATTGGAATTGAAGAGTCATCCTATATACAGTTGGCTCCAGAAAAAATGGGAACTGTCAAAGTTAGTGTGACAGATTACTGTGTGAATTTTCCTAGTTTAAACGGGAGTATTTTGAAATAGGTTAGAACAATAATGACATTGCAAAAATTTTGTGTCAAAATAGTCAAAATTGACAAGTAAGAGACAAGTACATTTTACATTGTACAAAAATTCCATTCCCGTTTGTTCTGGAGCCAACTATACTTGTGGTAACACAAAAACCACACTAGTTATTTTTATCCTGAAGCAATAACTTTCGCTAAATAATAATAATAATAACCGAAAAAAGACGAAACTTATTATAGCACTTGCGCTTTTAACCTAGACCCTAGTAATATTGGTTGCCTATCTTGCATGAAAAGCACGCTATTTATACTGTATTGATACGTTCTTTTTCAGTGAACAGAGTCAAGATGCAGTGGAAGAGCCTCCGGGACGCCTTCGTCAAGCAGCAGCGCAAGCGCCAGGGGGCCACGGGGCTCGTCCGGCCCTACATTTACGAAAACGAGATGCAGTTCCTTCTGCCGCACATCCTGATGAAGGAACGGGACGAGTACGGGTCCGGGGACGACAAAGGGGACGACGTCCCGTTGTCGAAATTCGAGGTGAAGACGGAGGACAGTGTGAGTCTCAGTGCAAGCGTGTCCGGGGACTCACAGCCCGATATGGAGTTCGAGGAGGAGAGCGAGGACGTGGGGAACAGTCTGACACAAGCGGCCGAGAGGAAAAATCGGGGTAGAGTGGCCTACGCGGAAATGCATCCCGTGGACGCGTTTTTCCAGGGGATCGCCCAGACGGTGAAGCAGTTGACGCCTAGCACGGTTGCTAAGGTGAAGAAAGCGGTGGCGAATATTGTGATGGATGCGGAGATTGATGAGTTGGAGGGGAGCAGGGAGGGGTCGACGTAGAGTTTTTTAGATTTGTATTTTTGTAAGGATTTATAGGTTTGGAAATAAAACCGTCAGTTTGTTAAGTGGTGTCTATTTTTTAACGAGTGGGTACATAAATTGTGTTTTAATGTATGGTTAGTCAAAACCTTGAGTGGCGCCTTGTATGCTGCTATAGTGTGTGTTTCTTTTGTTGTCGTGTTTTCTAGATAAGCAGCTGTATATAACAGAACTTAGGAGACTCTTGTCAAGTCATCGTTGAAATCTACCAGTTTTACTGAATAAATTAAATGCAAAGAAATTTAAGCACAAATTAATAATGTGTATGACAGTTAGACAAGTAAAAACTTGACATAAAAGTAGAGTAAGCAAAAACCTTGAGTTAAAGTAGGTATATACAGGGTGTCTCAGAAATAAGTACATTAATTTTAATCAGTTATAGAGCTCATTGAACTCAACAACTTTTTTTAGTAAAGTTTTGTCAAGAACTTTTTAATTATCAAGTTAAAAATTGTTAAAGTTATATCCCAATTAAGGTTACCCGCCCATGGATCCTCAGTCACCCATGGATACTAATAATTATTATAATTAATAATTTATGGTCAAAAACAGTTACTAGGATACGTATTTTCCTAATCTTGTCAATGTGACAAAGATTTAGAGAGAAATTGAAAATCCTGCTCCCTAATGGCGTACGGAATTTCATCGGCCCAAATGTGGGTGTTGAACACCTTCCCTCGTGTAACCGACCTCATCAGTTGATGGTATAAGAGACACAAAATTTACTTGTTCGTTTATTTTTCTATTAACCTACTCACAAAAGTTTTGCCTACGTGGTAAGTCTATTAGTTTCAATAACTGAACTTTCTGGTCCTGAAAGGGGTACATTTGTTCTCTGAGTATCCTCCAAATACTACTCTCCGATACATCACACTAGACAGTGATACGTGCTAGTGCCCGGTCGAGCTTCGACACTCTTCAAAACAGCCTCTTCAATATTAGCAATTCTATTATTACGTAACTTACCCCGATCCTGAGGTGCAGGTTTAAAAGTTCCGTACTCTCGAAAGTGCTGCAACGTTCTTAAAACTGCGCACATTTGGCAGACGACGATTTGGGAGGTTTTCTGAAAAAATTCGTTGGGCGCGAGTGCCGTTTCCTCGAGCTTCACCGTACGTTAAAACGATATCGGTGCATTCCAGATTTGAAAACAAAGCCATGTCAACACATTTCGTCTATAAATTAGAAATCTGTGCCAAACAAACCTCAAAGAGACAACGTTTAGTAAAAACATTGACATAAAAATGATTGTCAGTGTCAAAACGGTTGCTAGGGTACCTTCTTCATTGTTGTAGTGTTGTTATTATTTAAGTTATTATTTAAGGTGAACATAGACGGCTCGTGAATATATGGGTGGGAAAATTCGAAATTCGACTTGAGTTTTCGAAAAAATGGTAGATAAAAAAGTTGTTCCGTTTCACGAGTTCTGTTACTGGTTAAAATTAATGTACTTATTTCTGAGACACCCTGTATATTTAGATAACACAGTACTTTATTTTAATTATGATTTTTATCTTGCCAGTATTTACGTAATATTTTAAAAGGCTACATTTCTGTATTAGATGGTTTAGTACCCACTGGTCGGTTCATTTGTTGTAAAGGTAAAATGATCACTTTATTTCACACAAGTACCATCTACGCAACTATAGAAATAAATGCTTATTATTTTCTTGTATGGCAACGCAGGAATTAGTAATTTATTATACTATTTAAGACCCAAGGTTTAGCACATTTGTGTATGTCATTTGAGGGTGATTTTGGCAAAATTTGCTTCACTCTTTAAATAACTGCTAGGTCAATGATGCAACTGTTGATTTAAAACATGCGCCAAATTCACATTTTTCTAGTTGTGATAAATCTAAAGGTCTGGATGGTTTTCCCTTAGTTATTATTAACTGTGTGAGAGTGTCTGGGTTGCCGAAGGCAATTCGTTTACATTCGATAGAACGTGGTCATTGACCATGTTGCTTTTTATGAGGCTATATTTGACTCCGTCTACTTTAAACGAATTTTGCTATAAATTAACAATAACGAACGAATTTTGGTAAAAAATATTTTATTGAATTTCTGATGGGTCTTGTAAGCTAACGCATGATATCCTCTCTTCCTGTCGACATTCTTCAGGCAAGTACTTGTATATCAACGGACTTAGCAGTTTTCTGTCAACTAAAAAGTCACTCTTTGACATGTAGCTGATAATTAATCCGAAAATTATAGTCATTATGGCTCCAAAGAATGTATAATAGAAAAACGTAATCTTAAAAATGGAGGGGGGTTGAAATGTAACAGTCTCATTTCTGAAAAAAATCAAAAATATATAAGTGATTGACAGAAACTTAGTACTTACAGTACAGTGGTGGTAAAAGTTGTAAAATTTGACTCAGTTGACGTTTGGTTAAACAGCGCACAACCACTTAAAGACAGGGGTTTAGTAGGATATTTTATGAAACCTCTCATTTCGTAATATTTGGCCGGAAGTGCTAGAAATGCAACAGCAATAAGACCTCCTAGACTACCATAAAAGGCTCCCTTTAAAACATTGTTAGTATCTTAAAATAAGTTCTAGTCAATTTGTACCTTTGAATTTGCCTTTGGGAAGAGAATTCCTAATGTAAACAACCCCAACAAAGGTCCTTGTGTTAGCGCTGACACTAACAAACTAATCGAAATTATTTCTCCCAACAGTCCTATTATGAACACTAAACAAGTACACAAGGTTCCAACGACAAGAACTATCACTTTTAAAATACCACTACCACTTTTGTCAGAAAGATTTTTCTTGAGGAAAAAGTACACAATGTCTTTGTAGATAACACCAGAGAGGGCGTTTAAGTTTGAAGACATTGAACTATAATATAGATCTTATTATTAGTGTAACACCTATTAAAAGTGAAAATGTAGCTTAGTGATCCACTACAAATAGCTGCTATAAAGAGACCCGAGATTCCTGGTACGCTGGCACTAATCTCAGTGACAAAGTAAGGAAAAATTTGGTCATGTTTTGAGATCTTGTGACTAGTCAGAGGGTCACAGTCTTTGTACTTGGCATAAACCACTAAGCCGACGAAAACACACAAAGTCTGGACCACTGATAAACTAATTACGGTGCATAAAACGGACCACTTGAGATCTGTAGATTTTCCTAAAGTTAAAAATTTTTGAGTACCGGTTTGACGCATGGCTACGTAGGCTGTAAAAGAGGATCCAAAACCTATTAAATATCCCCAGAAGCTGTCTCTTACTGTGGGATCAATATCAAAACTACAACACATTTCTGCACAATCAACAACACTATAAATAATGATTACTTAAACACTTGTAGTCTTTGTCCAGCTACAGCTGCATTCCATACGGATACGAACCCCTCTGATTTCCCAAGACCTATTACGTAAATGCAGATAAAAGATGCCACTATTATGGTAAACTGTAAAAGATCCGTCCAAATCACGGTGTTGAAACCACCAATAGAAGTGTAAAACACGCAAATGGCACACAAAATAAAAGCTACGAGATTGACATTAAAGCCACTAGCTGAAACTAATTTATCAGTCTAAATGAAAAATCTAACGGATTCTTTACCAGTGGCAAATGTTAAAGATGGAGAATAAGCATGCACTGGGAATAAAAGTATTTCAGAAATCACGTAAAACACAATTGCCAACGTTCTTGTTTCTTGTCAAATCTTTTCTCCAAATAGTCGTAAATGTTTCGCAGACGCAGTTTAAAGAACACTGGAAGGTAAAGGAAATTTGTTAGAAAACCCATTACTATTATCGAAACGACAAATAACCAAATGCTAGCTCCGTATCTGAAAACATCTGCTGCTGTTCCTAGTAGCATAACTCCAGCTATATGACTAAAATTTTTCGAATTGTGACAAATTGAAAATTTTGTGTTGAACTCACCTGACTGCTACTGATATCGCTATGGGAATGATTTTCATGGTTTTTCCTCCCATGAGGTACTCTCTGGTGGTGCCTTGTTTAGTTCCAAAGCATCCGTAGTAGATTCCTATTAAGGTACTTAAAACTAAAGTACCTGCAAATATAGTGTAATCAAACCACCTTAAAGTGATCGATGAAGACGTATTAGGTGTCATGGTTTTGGCCTAAATCTACCAGTTTTACTAAACAGACTGTAAGCTCGTATTAGTAATTTTATGCATGTTAAATATGTAAAAACCTCGCACAACATGTATATATTTAGATAGCAATGTTACTTTATTGTAATAACATTCTAAAAGGCTATATTTCTGTATCAGACAATTTAATATACACTAGTCTAGATTATTCGTATGATGAACGAGAGAGATCGAAAGGTGAAATCTGTATACTCGTACTCTCTGAGTTATAAAACGTCATAGTGCACTCAAACATGCCCAAAATTTAAAACCAAACATTTTGACATTAGGTGAAGAAGGTCAAAGAAGATATAGTTTCAGGACAACAGTAATATATTTTTTATAAATATCTGTTTCTAGGAAATTAGTCATGATCAATCACGAAGTCAAATTAACCCCTAAGCACGAAGTTCTGATGAGTCTTGTAGGCTAACGCATGCCATCTTCTCCTCTTCTCGACATTCTTCAGGCAAGCACTTATATATCAAGGGACTTAGCAATTTTCTGTCAACTAAAAAGTCACTCTTTGACATACAGCTGATAATTAAACCGAATATTATAGTGATGACGGTTCCAAAAAATGTATAGTAGAAAAACGTAACCTTAAAAATAGAAGGGGGTTGGAATGTAACGGTATCATTTCTGAAAATAATCAAAACAAGTAAGTGGTTAACACAAAACTTAAATATTACAATGCAGTGGTGTTAAAAGATGCGAAGTTTGTCCCAGTTAACGTCTGGTTGAACGAGAGCAACCACTTATAGACAGGGGTTTCGTAGGATATTTTAGGAAACCTCTCATTTCGTAAAATTTGGCCGGAATTGCTAAAATTCCAACAGCAATAAAACCTCCTAGACTACCATAAAAGCTCCCTTTAAAACACTGTTATTGGTTTAAAATATGTTTTGATAAATTTATACCTTTGAGTTTGCCTTGGGGAAGAGAACTCCTAGTGTAAACAACCCCAACAACGGTCCAAGTGAAAGACTTGCTACTAATATACTAACCGAAATTATTTCTCCCAATAGTCCTATTGTAAACACTAAGCCAGTACTCAAGGTTCCAACAGCAAGGACTATCACTTTTAAAATACCACTACCACTTTTGTCAGAGAGTTTTTTCTTGAGGAAAAAGTACACAATGTCTTTATAAATAACACCAGAGAGAGCGTTTAAGTTTGCAGACATTGAACTATAACATAGATGTTATTATAACGCATAGTGAAAGAGAAGATCTACCTTAGTGATCCACTACAAATGGCTGCTATAAAGAGACCCGAGATTCCTGGTACGCTGGCACCAATCTCAGTTACAAAATAAGGAAAAATTTGGTCATGTTTTGAGATCATGTGACTAGTGAGTGGGTCACAGTCTTTGTACTTGACAAAAACCACTAAGCCAACGAAAACGCACAAAGTGTGAATCACTGACATACTAATTACGGTGTATATAATTGACCATTTGAGATCTGTAGATTTTCCTAAAGTTAAAAATTTTTGAACGCCGGTTTGACGTACGGCTACGTAGGCCGTATAGGTTGACCCTGCACCTAGAAAGTATCCCCAGAAGCCATCTCTTACTGTGGGATCAATATCGAAACTACAATACATTTTCACACAGTCATCACCACTATCCAAGTATCATAATCATTACTTAAAAACTTGTAGTCTCTCTCCAGCTAAAGCTGTATTCCACACCGACACGAATCCCTTTGAGTTTGTAAGACCTAGTACGTAAATACTGACAAAAGATGCCACTATTATGGCAAACTGAAATAAATCGGTCCAAATTACGGTTTTGAAACCACCAATTGAGGTGTAAAATACACAAATAGCACACAAAATAAAAGCTACGAGATTTACATTAAAACCACTAGCTAAAACTACTGTATCAGTTTAAATGAAAAATCTCATGAATCCTTTACCAGTGGCAAATGTTAAAGATGGAGTATACGCTAGCACTGGGAATAAAAGTATTTCAGCAATCATGTAAAATATAATTGCCAACATTCTTGTTTTCTTGTCAAATCTTTTTCCTAAATAATCGTAAACGTTTCTCAGGCGCAGTTCAAAGAACACAGGAAGATAAAGAAAATTTGTTAGTAACCCCATTACTATTATCGACACGACAAATAACCAAATGCTAGCTCCGTATCTGAAAACATCTGATGCTGTTCCTAGCAGCACGGTTCCAGAAATATGACTACAATTTTCCCAATTGTGACGACTGGAATTTTTGTGGGGAACTCACCTCACTGCTACTGATATTCCAATGGGAATGATTTTCATGGTTTTTCCTCCCATGAGGTACTCTCTGGTTGTTCCTTGTTTAGTTCCAAAACATCCGTAGTAGATTCCGATCAAAGTACTGAAAACTAAAGTACCTGCAAATATGGTGTAATCGAACCAGCTTAGAGTGATCGGTGAAGACGGCGTCATGGTTCCCGTAAAAATCTACCAGTTTTACTAAATGGAATGAATGCAAATAAAGCACAAACACATATTAGTAATTTTTGTGGAAGTCGAACAAGTAGAAACCTTGAATTTACTGAATATATTTAGATAGAAATGCACTTTATTTTAGTCAAGTCTTTTATGGTGCCATTATTTACGATGCATAATAATCGAAAAGTTTACGTTTCTATTTTACGCAACCTTTGATTTACTTGCAACATTGTTTTAATAACACATATTCAGGATTTACTGTTTTTGGTTGCAATATATCTAAGATTCTGGAGGTTTTTCCCTAAGTTATTATTTACGAAAATGGGACGCAGTTCAATTTGTTTCCTGGTGAAGGAACGCGACGAATACGGATCCGGGAACGACAAAGGTGACGACACAACTTTGTCGAAGGTCGACGTAAAGACGGAAGACAGTGAGTCAACAGTCGGAAGTAAAATTTATTGTATTTGGACTTTTGTGAGGATTTATAGCTGTACAAATAAAACTGTCAGTGTGTTATATGTATTTTTTTTATCAAAAGTTCACTTATTATGTACATACAATGCCTAAAGGATGGGTCGACGCGATTCTGCGTAAACGATGCAATCAAAAAAGACAGTTACCCTCTTCCAAGAATTGATGACACGCTAACAACATTATCAGGATCCCCCTGGTTTTCCAAGTTAGACATAAAAAGCGGTTACTGGCAAGTTGGTATTCACCCAGAAGCTAAGGAAAAGACTGTTACAGTTATGACTTTTGAACTGTGTAATGCCCCGACTACTTTTGAGAGACTAATGGACATGGTACTACGATGACTAACATGGAACACATGTTTGGTTTATTTAGACGACATCATGGTAACGGAAAAGACATTTGAGGAGCACTTGACCAACCTAGAAGAAGTATTTAGTCGAATGAAGAAGGCAAACTTGAAGCTGAATCCGACGAAATTCCTCCTAGAATTTCTGGGCATACTGTTTCGGCAAACTGGATTAAGACTACGGGAACAAAGATCAATGCGATTCGCGATTTTCCAAGACCAAGAAATAAACACGAAGTCCGGAGGTTCTTGGGATTGTGCACTTACTACAGAAGGTTTGTCAACGGGTTTGCTGATGTTGCTGCTCCTCTGCACCGGCTGACGGATTTGAAGTCTCAGTTTAATTGGACTGCTGAATGTGAAGTAGCCTTTAAAAGATTGAAGAACGCACTATGCTCTAGTCTTATTCTGTCCTATTCCCAATCATCGTGAATGTCAATCTTGGACACGGACGCGAGCAACATCGAAATAGGTGCCGTCTTGTCACAGCTGCAGGACAAGGAAGAAAAAGTCATTGAGTCCTTCAGCAGCGTACTTTCGAAACCCGAGAAGAACTACTGTGCTACGACGAAGGACTTGCTGGCTGTTGTACAGTTCCAGAAGTATCTCTATGGATGCGAATTCCTGATTAGAACCGATCACGCAGTTTCGGAGGACAAGTGGCTAGGCAAGAGTAGAGAACAGAAGACCGTGTAAGAACTGCAAACACTGCTCCAACATCGAGCAGTGTGAAACTATTAGAGGGGACGCTATTCGTGAATCACCCTGTATATTTAGACAGCAATAGGTACTTTATTATTCTAAAAGGCTATATCTCTGTATTAGACACTAATGTAGAGAATTCGTCCACGGTTCATATGATGGATGAGACAGACCGAAACGTAAAATCTGTATGTTTGTATTCTCTGAGTTATAAAACGTCATGATGAACTCAAATATGCTAAAAATTTAAAATCATACATTTTGGCACCAAGTGAAAAATGTCAAAGAAGATAGTTCCATGACAGTAGTAATTATATATTTTTTATATACTTTTAGGTACAACAGAAACCTTACTAGAAAACGATTACATTATCTGTTTCTAGGAAATTAATCATGATACCTACTAAAATTTGGGGTAACAATTATTAAAATATCAAATTTAACAATAGGAAAGAGAAAATTCTACAAAGTAAAATTAACCTTTAAGGACGAATTTCTGATGGGTCTTGGAAGCTAACGCATGCCATCTTCTCTTCCTCTCGACATTCTTCAGGCAGGCACTTATATATCAAGGGACTTAGCAGTTTTCTGTCAACTGAAGAATCACTCTTTGACATATAGCTGATAATTAAACCAAAAATTATGGTCATAACGGCTCCAAAGAATGTATAATAGAAAAACGTTATCTTAAAAATGGAGGGGGGTTGGAATGTAACATTTCTGAAAAAAAAAAACAAAATAAGTAAGTTGTTAAACAGAAAGCTTGATTATTACAATGCAGTGGTGTTAAAAGATGCGAAGTTTGTCCCAGTTAACGTCTGGTTGAATACAGAGCAACCACTTACAGACAGGGGTTTCGTAGGATATTTTAGGAAACCTCTCATTTCGTAAAATTTGGCCGGAATTGCTAAAATTCCAACAGCGACAAACCCTCCTAGACTACCATAAAAAGCTCCCTTTAAAACACTGTTATTGCTTTAAAACACGTTTTGATGGATTTGTACCTTTGAGTTTGCCATAGGGAAGAGAATTCCTAGTGTAAACAACCCCAACAACGGTCCATGTGTAAGACTTGCTACTACTAAACTAATCGAAAGTATTTCCCCCAATAGTCCTATTGTAAACACTAAACAAGTACACAAGGTACCAACAGCGAGGACTATCACTTTTAGAATACCACTACTACTTTTGTCAGAGAGTTGTTTCTTGAGGAAAAAGTACACAATGTCTTTATAGATAACACCAAGAGAGCGTTTAAGTTTGCAGACATTGAACTATAACACAGATGTTATTCTAACGCATAGTGGAAGAGAAGATGTACCTTAGCGATCCACTACAAACCGCTGCTATAAAGAGACCCGAGATTCCTGGTACGCTGGCACCAATCTCAGTAACAAAGTAAGGAAAAATTTGGTCATGTTTTGAGATCATGTGACTAGTGAGTGGGTCACAGTCTTTATATTTGGCATAAACCACTAAGCCAACGAAAATGCACAAAGTGTGAATCGCTGACATACTAATGACAGTGTAAATAACTGACCACTTGAGATCTGTAGATTTTCCTAAAGTTAAAAATTTTTGAACGCCGGTTTGACGTACGGAAACGTAGGCCGTAAAGGATGAAGCTACACCTATTAAGTATCCCCAGAAGCTATCTCTTACTGTAGGGTTTATATCGAAACTACAACACATTTTCACACAATTATCAAAACTACAAATAATGATTACTTGAAAACTTGTAGTCTCTCTCCAGCTGAAGCTGTATTCCACACTGACAAGAATCCTTCTGATTTTCTAAGACCTAGTACGTAAATACAGACAAAAGATGCCACTATTATTACAAACTGAAAAATATCGGTCCAAATTACGGTTTTGAAACCCCCAATTGAAGTGTAAAATACGCAAATAGCACACAGAATAAAAGCTACGAGATTTACATTAAAACCACTAGCTGAAAGTACTGTATTAGTTTAAATGAAAAATCTCACAGACTCTTTACCAGTGGCAAAAGTTAAAGATGGAGAATACGCATGCACTGGGAATAAAAGTATTTCACCAAACGTGTAAAATATAATTGCCAACATTCTTGTTTTCTTGTCAAATCTTTTCTCCAAATAGTCGTAAACGTTCCTCAGACGCAGTTTAAAGAACACAGGAAGGTAAACAAAATTTGTTAGAAGCCCCATTACTATTACCGAAACGACACATAACCAAATGCTGGCTCCGTATCTGAAAACATCTGCTGCTGTTCCTACTAGCACAGCCCCAGCAATATGACTAAAATTTTCCGGATCGTGATGTTTGAAAATTTTGTGACGAACTCACCTCACTGCTACTGATATCCCTATGGGAATAATTTTCATGGTTTTTCCTCCCATGAGGTACTCCCTGGTTGTTCCTTGTTTACTTCCAAAACAACCGTAATAGATTCCGATCAAAGTACTGAAAACTAAAGTTCCTGCAAATATGGTGTAATCGAACCAGCTTAGAGTGATCGATGGAGACGGCGTCATGGTTACCGTCCAAATCTACCAATTTTACTGAATGGAATTAACCCAAACTAAATACAAACACAAATTAGTAATTTATATGAAAGTTGAACAAGTAGAAACCTTGAATGAACTGAATATATTTAGATAGCAATGCACTTTATTTTAATCAGGTCTTTTATAGTGCAAGTGTTTACAATACATTAAATACGAAAAGGCTACGTTTCTGTTGTTACGCAACATTTGATATAAACGCATTTAATATTTTAAGTTTTAGTTGCAACATAACTAAAATTCTGGATGGTTTTCCCTAAGTTTATTATTACTAAAACGAGCTGCAGTTCCATTTGTTTTGCATACTGGTGAAAGGTGACTATTTTACGGAAAAACGGAAGATAATGACTCAACAATCGGCGAAGATTTATTATATTCGTATTTTTGTGAGGATTTATAGGTTTACAAATAAAACTGTCAGTATGTTATATGTTATGTATTTTTTTATCAAATGCCCGCTTATGTTCATAAATTATTCTTTAAACTTTATCTAATCAAAACCTTGAACGGCGCTATCTATACTACTCTAGACCGCGATCCTTTTGTTGGTGTATTTTCTAGATAAACAATTGTATATAACAGGACTTAGTAGACTCTTGTCAACTGCAACATCGCTCTTTGACATATAGCTTATAAGTAACCCGAGAATGACAGTCAGGATAGCTCCAAACAACGTGTAGTGGAAAAACGTTATCTTAAAAATAGAGCTGGGTTGTACCAACATTGCTTGATCCCTGAAAAAAAAAGTATTTATGCAGACAATACCTATACACAATTCTTACAAAACAGTACTATTCAAAGAGAAGTCACTTCCAGCTAAAGTTTGGTTAGAAACAATACAACCACTGGTTGATAGAGGTTTCGTGGAATATTTTATTAAACCTTTCATTTGGTAATATCTGGCGGGAATCGCGAGACACGAAATAGCAATAAAACCTCCAATAGTACCATAGAAGGCACCCTTCAAAATAAAGTTATTAATCCAAAGTACTTTTGATTATTTCAAACCTTGGAGTTTGCTTTAGGAAAGAGAATTCCTAGTGTGAATACCCCCAATACTGGTCCTTGCGTAAGCCCAGTTACCATTAAACTAATAGAAAGTACTTCTCCCAGCCGTTCCACTACAAAAACCAAACAAGTACACAACGTTCCAACAACCAAAACTATTACTTTCAAAATTCCACTACCACTGTTGTTAAAATCAGTCGGTTGTTTCTTTAGAACGAAGCAAGCGATGTCTTTGTATAAAACACCAGCTAACGCGTTTAAGTTTGACGACATCGAACTATAACAAATTTTACTATTGTATCTATTACATACTAAAAAGTACCTTAACGAAGCGCTACAAATCGCTGCAATGAAAAGCCCGACCAAACCTGGAAAATTTGAACCAACCTCGGTTACAAAGTATGGGAAAATTTGGTCATGTTTTAACACCAAGTGACCAGTCAAAGGGTCGCAGTCTTTGTATTTGGCATAAACCAGTAAACCAATGAAGATGCAAAAGGTGTGTACTAGCGACATACTGACCACAGTGTGAACTACTGACCACCTGCAATCTGTATATTTAGATAAAGTTAAAAATTTTTGGGCTCCAGTTTGATGCACGATGACTACAGCTGTGGAAACCGCCCCCGAACCTAAAAGGTAACCCCAGAAACTATCTCTGGCTGTAGGGTCCACACGAAAGTTGAAAATTTGTAGCCTCTCGCCGGATAGTGCTGTGTTCCAAACGGATATGAATCCGCCGGATGATCCAAGACCGGTTACGTATATACAGACAAGAGCCGCCATTATGACTCCGAATTGAAGAAAATCGGTCCAAACTACGGTTCTAAAACCCCCGACTGAAGTGTAGAAAATACAGATAACACATAAGATGAAGGCAACTAGTGATACGTTGACACCACTAGCTGAAACCATCGATCCATTATTACAGCAAAAAGTCTTCACTAATTTCTTACCAGTGGCAATAGTGAGTGATGGAGTGTAGGCGAAAACCGGAAACATAAGAATCTCAGACAGAATATAAAACAGAACAGCTAAAATTCTAGTTTTCCTATCAAATCTTTTTTCGAGATAGTCGTAAATGTTATTGACTTGTAGTTTAAAGAAGACGGGAAGGTACACAAAAATTGCTAGAAAACCCATTAGTGTGAAAGCTGCGACCAGTAACCACACACTAGCCCCGTATCTGAAGACGTCGGCTACAGTTGCTAGTAGCATAGTTCCAGAAATATGACTAAAATTTTTGGAAATGTGATGGTTTAAAAATTTTGGGGTGAACTCACCTCACTGCTACGGATACTGCTATGGGAAGTATTTTCATGGTTTTTCCTCCCATAAGATACTCTTTAGTTGTTGCTTGTTTAGTGCCAAAGCATCCATAGTAAATTCCGATTAAAGTACTGAAAATTAAAGTACTTGAGAATATAACGTAGTCGTAGCACCCTAAAGCGGATGGTGGAGGCGTCATTCTAGGCGGTGCACAGAAGCGGAGTGAAGCGCTAGTCTTTATAGACCCTAGTTTTATGACAAGCGCCGTATAAACCTTGAGTTTAACCAAAGTCGATAATGTTGCGAGAATTGTAAAATATAAACGGTGCAGTATATTATACTTATCTAATTATAATCACCAAGTTGTGGACGACAGGTACACGCAAAAATGGAATCTAAGCACTAGACAAAAATGCAAATTGAGATACAGCTTTAAGACAATAACAATAAGTAAAAGTCAACTTCTAGCCACGAACTTGTGATGTTTCTTGTACGCATGACATCTTCTCTTCGTCTCGACATTCTTCAGGTAAGCAGTTATATATCAAGGGACTTAGCAGTTTTCTGTCAACTGAAGAATCACTTTTTGACATATAACTAATAATTAAGCCGAAAATGATAGTCATGATGGCTCCAAACAGTGGATAATAGTAAAACACAATCTTAAAAATGGAAGGGGTTGGAACGAAACACTATCATTTCTGAAAAAGATTCAAACTAAGTGATTCACAGAAAATTTAGTTCTTACAATATAGTGCTGTTAAAGGTAGTAAGACTTGTCTCAGTTAAGGTTTGATTGGACAGAGCACAACCAATGACAGAGAGGGGTTTCGTTGGATATTTTATGAAGCCTCGTATTTCGTAAAATTTAGCGGGAAGTGCCAGACTTACCATAGAAATAAAACCTCCCAAAGTACCATAAAACGCTCCCTTTAAAACATTATTATTGATTGAAACACGTTCGAATAACTTTATACCTTTGAATTTGCTTTTGGAAAGAGAATTCCTAGGGTAAACAACCCCAACAGCGGTCCTTGTGTAAGACCTATCACCAACAAACTAATAGAATATATTTCTCCCAACAGTCCTATTGTAAACACTAAACAAGTACACAAAGTCCCAACAACAAAGACTATTACTTTTAAATTGCCACTACCACTTTTATCAGAAAGTTCTTTCTTGAAGAAAAAGTACAAAACGTCCTTATAGATAACACCAGAGAGGGCGTTTAAGTTTGAAGACATTGAGCTATAATATAGAGTTTAGTGTTACGCTTACTGAAAGAGAAGATGTACCTTAGTGATCCACTACAAATG
Organism: Zophobas atratus; assembly: GCA_022388445.1. Taxonomy (NCBI): domain Eukaryota; kingdom Metazoa; phylum Arthropoda; class Insecta; order Coleoptera; family Tenebrionidae; genus Zophobas; species Zophobas atratus. The sequence continues at coordinate 5,555,846 of CM039448.1, forward strand.
GCTGCTATAAAGAGACCCGAGATTCCAGGTACGTTGGCACCAATCTCAGTTACAAAATACGGAAAAATTTGGTCATGTTTTGAGATCATGTGACTAGTCAGAGGGTCACAGTCTTTGTACTTGCCATAGACCACTAAGCCAACGAAAACGCACAAAGTGTGGACCACAGAAATACTAATTACGGTGTATATAACTGACCATTTGAGATCTGTAGATTTTCTTAAAGTTAGAAATTTTTGAGCACCGGTTTGACGTGTGGCTACGTAAGCCGTAAAGGTGCATCCTCCACCTAAAAAGTATCCCCAGAAGCTATCTCTTCCTGTAGGATCAATATTGAAACTACAACACATTTCTACACAATCGTCAATATCACAAATTATGATTACTTAAAAACTTGTAGTCTTTGTCCAGCTACAGCTGTATTCCACACCGACAAGAATCCCCCTGATGTTCTAAGACCAAGTGCGTAGACACTGATAAATGATGTTCCTATTATAGCAAACTGAAAAAAATCCGTCCAAATTACGGTTTTAAAACCACCTATTGAAGTGTAAAATACGCAGATAGCGCACAAGAAAAAAGCAACCAGGTTTATATTAAAACCACTAGCTGAAATTACAGTGTCAATCAAAAAAATATCTAACTGATTCTTTACCAGTGGCAAATGTTAAAGATGGACAATACGCATGCACTGGGAATAAAAGTATCTCAGTAATCATGTAAAACACGATTGCCAACGTTCTTGTTTTCTTGTCGAATCTTTGCTCCAAGTAGTCGTAAATGTTTTTCAAGCGCAGTTTAAAAAACACAGGAACATAAACGAAATTTGTTAGAAATCCCATAACTATTAGCGAAACAATAACTAACCAGACGCTACCTCCGTATCTGAATACTTCTGCCGCGGTTCCTAGTAGCATGGCTCCAGCAATATGACTAAAATTTTCCGGATCGTGACGACTGAAAATTTTGTGGGGAACTCACCTCACTGCTACTGATATTGCTATGGGAACGATTTTCATGGTTTTTCCTCCCATGAGGTACTCTCTGGTGGTTCCTTGTTTAGTTCCAAAACATCCGTAGTAGATTCCGATCAAAGTACTAAAAAGTAAAGTACCTACAAAAATAGTGTAATCGTACCAGCTCAAAGTGATCGAAGAAGACGTATTAGGCGTCATGGTTATCGTCCAAATATGCCAGTTGTACTGAATCAAATAAATGCAAGAAATTAAAACACAAATTAGTAATTTCTATGGAAGTTGTATTTGCAGAAACCTTGAATTAAATGTATATTTGTAGATAGCAATGTACTTTACTTTAATCACGGTTTTTTTTATTACAAGGACTTACATAACGGCTGCAATTGTGCATTATGAAAGATTCTAATGGGTAACGAAATCTATCAACTATAGTATTGTTACGAAATAAACCCATAACCTCCCCGGCGCGACGCCTATGAGTTTTTCTAGTATGCGTGTCGATGAACGGTGACTCATCGACGGCTTAGCAGCGGTCGCATAAAGATAAGTCTGGAGCCGGTTACCGGAAGCCTCGAGAAGAATCTCGATCGGAGAAGTATGGGCTTAAATAGAGGCGACCGTCGGGAACGGATTATTCAGCCAGTGGAGACAGTCAAGAGCGTCCAGTGAAATTTGCCGGAATAATTTCTGTACATATTCGTTGCAATAGTTAGTAGTGTAATTCGAGTTAAAGAAATAAATCGTTGAGTTTTTACCTACGCCCGATAAATTATTCGCCCGTCAAACGTAACAGTATACGAAAATGACAAATTCACTAACTATCTTTAGTTCTGCGGTATCTAAAGTTCTGAATGGTTTTCCCTAAGTTATCATATGTATAATATATAATTCAGCTCTGCAGGCCTTAAAGGCCCTGGGCTTTTTTTACAATAATTTTCCATTTGTTCCTGTCGGCTGCTTTGGATCTCCAATCTTCAATGCCAAAGTTTTGAACATCTTTTCGAACATCGTCTATCCACTTCAGTTTTGGCCTTCCTCTCTTTTTCTTTCCTCCTTTTAGGCGGTCTAATACTTTCCCAATTGTCCTTTCCTCTGGTGCTCTTCCGACGTGGCCTAGCCATCTTAGTCTCCGTGCTCTGATTATCTTCGTGATTGTTGGTTCTCCGTATATTTCCTCGATCTCTCGGTTTGTTCTTCTTCTCCATTGGTCTAGTTCTTTTATACCTCCATATATTTTTCGTAGTATCTTGCGTTCCCATACTTCCAACTTCTGTTCCTTTTCGTTCGTTAGCGTCCATGTTTCACTAGCGTACAGGGCTGTAGGTCTTACTATTGTCTTATATACTTGTTTCTTTGTTCGTCGTGTTACATTCTTACTCCTCAGAAATCTGTTTAATCTTCCTACACTCTTGTTTGCTTTCGCGATCCGTTCTTCTATCTCTTCGTTCATTTCGTTTTTGTTTGTAATTACTACTCCTAGATATTTGAACCTATTTACTTCTTCGAATTCGTATGTTGTTCCTTCTTCTGTAGTTACTTTCAGTGGTTTTGCTGGGGTTTGTTTTGTTTCCATCTTCATAAACTTCGTTTTCTCTTGGTTGATCGCTAAACCCATTCGTTTCGCTTCTCTGATTAGATTTTTTGTCATTTTCTTCATTTCTGCTTCTGTTCTCGTTATAGATGTCACGTTATCTGCAAAGGCTATATTTTGGTGTCTTTTTTCGTATATCGTGCTCGTTCTGTGGATGCGACTTCTCCTTATTATTGCTTCGAGTACTAGATTGAACAGGGTAGTTGATATTGGATCTCCTTGCCGGAGTCCTGTTCTTACTTGGAATGGTTCTGACAACAGACCATTTATCATGACTCTGTTTCTGGTGCTCTACAGGGTCATCTTTGTCAGTTTTATTAGTTTTCTTGGGACTCCCACTTCTTGCATGACTTCTAGCAGTTCTTTCCTGTTAACCGTGTCATAGGCTTTTTTAAAGTCTATGAACAGCAGATATAAGTTGATTCTCTGTTCGTAATGTACTTCTTGTAGTTGCTTCAATATAAATATCTGGTCTACAGTAGATCTATTTTTCCTAAACCCTGCTTGATATTCTCCTACTATTTTTTCCATATGCTGCTTTAGTGTTCGGTTGATGCAAGTGGCCATTACCTTATACGTTACGTCTAGCAGCGCTATTCCGCGATAATTTTCGCATTTCGTAATATCTCCTTTTTTAAATATCGGGCAAAGTACTGCTTCACTCCATTGTTCTGGCATTTTTCCTTCCTTCCAACATTCTAGCATTAGTCGATGTATCTCTGATGCTACTGCTTCTCCTCCGTACTTTAGCATCTCGCCCTTTATTCCGTTTCTACCAGGACTTTTGTTGTTTTTCATCTGCCTTAGTGTTTCTCTGATCTCTCCTTCGTCAATTTCTATTGTTTCATCTGGGTCATCCGAGTCGTTCACTCTTTCGTTCGTATCTTGCTGTGTATCCTGTTCGTTTAGCAGCTCTTCAAAGTATTCTGCCCATCGTTTTATTCTTGCTTGTTCGTCTCCTATCAGGTTGCCGTCCTTGTCTTTACAATATATTACTCGTGGTTGATAGCCTCTTTTCTCTTTTTTCACGTCCTGGTAGAAGTTCCTTATTTCATTCTTGTTGAAGTTTTCTTCTATTTGTCGTATTTGTTCTTCCATCTTTGTTCGTTTCTTATTTCTGCATATCTTCTTGTACTCTTTCCTTTTTTCTTGGTAATCTTTTTGGTTCTTCTCATTTTTTGATTTTAGATATTTCTGTCTAGCTGACCTCCTCGCTTCTATTGCTTTTCTACATTCCTCGTCAAACCATTCGTTTCTATTTTTGTTGTCTTTTTTGACGAACCCTAGTACTTCTTCCGAGGTCTTCCATATGTTCTCTTGTAGTTCTTCCCACCTCTCTTCTATAGGTATGTCTTGCTCTGTTGATCTTATTCTCTCATTCATCTTTTGTTCGTATTCCTGTTGTACTTCAGCTTTCTTAAGTTTGTTCACATTTATATCACGTTGCGTCTTCTTTCCTTCTTTTTTCTTCGGTATTTCTTGTTTGAGGTCTGCTCTTACTAGAAAGTGGTCTGAATTCGCTTCTGCTCCCCTGTAGCTTCTTAATCTGGTTATTAGTTGGGCATCTCTCCTTTCTACCAGTATGTGGTCTATTTGGTTGACCGTTTTTCCGTCAGGCGACATCCACGTGCCTTTGTAGATCTCTTTCTGAGCAAAGAAGGTGCTTTTGACTACCATTTTATTTTCTTCTGCAAACTCTATCAGTTTTTCTCCATTTTGATTCGTTTTTTGGTGTTTGTTTTCTTTCCCGATTGTTGGCCTGTAGCAATTCTCTTTACCTATCATTGCGTTGGCGTCTCCTATAACCATTTTAATGTCATGCTTTGGTATTTTCACATATTCTCTTTCTAGTTCTTCGTAATATTCTGTTTTTACTTCTAGATCTTTCTCTTCAGTCGGTGCATGTATATTCAGTAGGCTTATTTTCCTGTACTTACTTCTCAATCTTATATAGCTCATTCTTTCTGAGATTGGTTTGAAGGTAATTACTGCTCCTTTCAGGCTCTTCTTCACCATGAATCCTGTTCCTAGTTCTCTGTTGTCAATTCCGCTATTAAATAATATGTAGTTGTCTATTTCAGTAATGAATTTGCCTTTTTGTTTTGTCTCTTGTATAGCTGCTACATCTATATTATACCTTTGTAATTCTTGAACTATTTGTTTGAGTTTTCCTTCGCTATATGTTCCTCGAACATTCCATGTTCCTATTCTAATTTTGGGGTTTTTCTTTCTCTTCGTAATTCCTATCGGGTGATCCATGAGCTTTCCATACGTCGTCATTGTTTTCCGGTGTGTGGTTTCTTCCTCTGTTAGTTTTTTGGATTTTCTTTGGGGTGCGACGGTGCTTTCACTAATTTGTCTAATTTAGTGTCCCAATGCCAGACTTCTCCTGCCCATATCATCTTTTTGTACCCTATTTTTGCCTCGACTCCTTTCCCTTTTTCTGCTGCTGCTATTCCTCTTATTTTCTTCTGTATCTCGCTCTCTTTTTTGGTGTAATCGTCTTCAATAAACGTTTTTGATCCTTTTAATTTGTTCTTCTGTTTCATGATTGCTCTTTTTGTGTCCCAGTTCTCTATCTTTGCTACTACTATGTCGTATTTTTCGCTGACTAATCTTGCGTCTTGTATCTTAGTTTGGATTCCTACCTTATTTTTTAGGAGTTCTTCAACCTCTGCTGTTATTTCGCTTCCTTGTAGTTTCCCTCCTTTGATTACGATGTTGTTTCTTCTTTCTGCTTTTTCCAGTTTTTCTAAGTGTTGCTCCACTCTTTCTAATCTTTCGGTCAGTCTTTGGTTTTCTTCTCTTAGTGTTGTTACTTCTGTTTGGTATGCTCTTTGGTCTCTTTTCGTTTCTGCGATTTCCTCCATTAACGTTTTGAACATATCCTTTATTTCATCCATGTCTCCTGCTTGTACCCTCTTCTGCTTCCTCTGTACTCTTTGACCTTCCGGTGATGGTGAAAAGGAGGTTTCTCTTTTTCGTTTCTGGTTGTCTTGTTCTTCTATTGCTAGTTTGTGTCCTTTTTCCGGTTCAGGATTCCCGTTTAGCATTCCCTGGCCGACTTTCTTGCTTCCTGTGTATCAAGTACGTTCCTGTGTTGTTTACTTCGTGCCGCGATAAGATCTTCTTGGTGCTTTTTACTCTTATTCCACTTCACTTCTTTGTTTTCTACTACTTCTCCTTCGCTTTTGACGCTCGATATCTCTCGATTTTCGAGTTTGGATTTCGGAGCGTGTTCTGCTTATCGTAGTCAGGACCGTAACCAAGTTATCATATACATTTCATAATTTTTGCAGAAAGGGGTCTACGTAAGTGAATTTATTAGATTTGCATTTTTGTAAAGATTTATGGGTTTAAAAATAAAACTGTTTGTTCAATGTTATGTATTTTTTTAACAAATGTCCGCCCAGTAAGTATATAAATTATACTTTAAATCGTAAACCCTGTCTACTACTGATACAGCAAACATGCTTCAATCAGGTATAAAACTGGCATCGGTTGATTTTGACGTAGAATCGCTTTACATTGGGGAACACTGCACTAAAATAGCAAAAAAGTAATTATAAAATTTAAAATAAATTCTAGTCACGAATTTGTAATGTTTTGTTTACGCTAACGCAAGGCACCTTTTCTTCGTCTCGACATTCTTCATGCATATACTTGTAAATCAAGGACTTAGCAGTTTTCTGTCAACCGAAGAGTCACTCTTTGACATATAGCTAATAATTAATCCAAACACGATGGTCATTGTGGCTCCGAAAAACGTGTAATAGTAAAACGAAATTTTAAAAACGGAAGGGGGTTGGAATGAAACGGTACCATTTCTGGAAAACGACAAAAATAAGTCAGTCATACAAAGTAAACCTTCGTATTACAAGGAAGTAAAATTTGCAGCGGTTAACGTTTGGTTAATCCCAGCACAACCATCTATTGAGAGGGGTTTCATAGGATACTTTATTAAACCACTCAGTTCGTAATATTTGGTAGGAAGAGTAAGACAAAGAGCAGCCATCAAACCGACAAGCATACCGTAGAAGGCCCTCTTTAAAACAGCGTCAGTGGGTTCAAACAAATTTTAATGAATTTATACCTTTGGGTTTGCCTTTGGAAAGAAAATTCCTAGTGTGAAAACTCCTAATATCGGTCCTTGTGTAAGACTTACTGCTAATGCAGCAAGAGAAAGTATGTCTCCCAATAATTCTACTATAAACACCAAGCAAGTACACAAGGTTCCAACAACTAGAACTATTACTTTCAAAATAGCACTGCTACTATTGTCGGAAGGTTGTTTCTTGAAAAATAAATACACAACGTCTTTGTATATAACACCAGAGACAGCGTTTAAGTTTGAAGACATTGAGCTGTAAGAGAGATAGTAGTGTAATATGCACTGAAAGACACAATTACCTTAAGGCTGCACTCCAAATAGCTGCTATAAAGAGACCAGAGATTCCTGGCACGCTGGCACCGATTTCAGTTACAAAGTACGGGAAAATTTGGTCATATTTTGAAATCATGTGACTAGCCAAAGGGTCACACTCTTTGTATTTGGCGTAAACCGCTAAGCCAACGAAAACACACAAAGTGTGGACCACTGACATACTAATTACAGCGTGTATAATAGACCATTTGATGTCCGTAAATTTTGCCAAAATTAGGAATTTTTGGGCACCGGTTTGACGTACGACTACGTAGGCGGCAAAGAAGGCTCCTCCACCGATGCAATTAGCCCAGAAGCTATCTCTTACTGTAGGGTCGACATCGAAACTATAATAACACGTTTACGTAGTCATCAAACCTATAGGTAATGATTACTTAAAAACTTGTAGTCTTTCTCCAGCTGTTGCTGTGTTCCACACGGGTAAAAATCCGCCACATATTCCAAGAGCAACCACATACACGGTGATAAAAGAAGCCATTATTATACCAAACTGAAAAAAGTCTGTCCAAATCACGGTTTTAAAACCACCTACTGAAGTGTAGAAGACACAGACAGCAGATAAAATAAAAGCGATCCAATTTACATTAAAACCACTAGCTGAAACGACAATGTTACTTTTAATCAAATCTAACCCATTCTTTACCAGTAGCTAACGTCAAAGATGAAGTGTACACATACACTGGAAATACAAGAATCTCAGCAATCATGTAGTATACAACCGCTAACATTCGTGTTTTCGTGTCGAATCTTTCTTTCAAATAGTCATAAATATTGGTCAGTCGCAGTTGAAAGAACACGGGAAGGTAAACAAAATTTGCCAGAAACCCCATAACTACAAACGAAATTATAAGCAACCAAATGCCAGTTCCGTATTTGAAGACATCTGATACTGTTCCTAGTAGCAAGTTTCCAGAAATGTGACTAAAATTTTTGGAATTGCGACGATCATTTGACGAGTTTGTCGCAAACTCACCTCACTGCTACTGATATCGCTATAGGAACGATTTTCATAGTTTTTCCTCCCAAGAGATACTCTTTGGTTGTTGCTTGTTTAGTTCCAAAGCATCCGTAGTAGATTCCGATCATAGTACTGAAAACTAAAGTACCTACAAAGATGGTATAGTCGTACCAATTCAAAGTGACCGTTGAATTTAAATTAGGTGTCATGGTTGTAGTTCCAATTGTACCAGTTGTACTAAATTCAAAAAGTGCACACTGACTGTGCACGAGTAGGTATTTGGAGTGCAGGTGTCATTGAATTAAAATAACGTATTTTATTTTGATAGCCGCTTTTACATTACAAATAATCACATAAGTTTTTAACAAATGACATCTAAAATTTATGCTTGATTATTTAAAATGACAACAACGAACATAAAACACGAGCCATTTTTGTCTATTACGTTGACAGCAACATACTAAAATCTTCGAACATGTTTGAGATTAATCTATTCAAAATTTAGAACAATATACCCAGATCACAACAGTACCTACAAAAAAATTTAATCTTCATAAAACGCGTAATACTCTAACCAAAATTCAATGAAGTGTCTTGTGTACAAGACATCTTCTCTTCGTCTCGACCTTCTTCAGGTAAGCATCTGTAAATCAAAGGACTTAGCAGTTTTCTGTCAACCGAAGAGTCACTCTTTGACATGTAGCTAATAATTAATCCGAAAATAATAGTCATGACGGTTCCAAAGCCGGAATAATAGTAAAACATAAGCTTAAAAATGGAAGGGGTTTGGAGCGAAACACTATCATTTCTGAAAAAAATCAAAACTAAATAAGTGATTAACAGAGAATTTACTTCTTACAATAGCGTGCTGTTAAAAGAAGTAAGACTTGTCTCAGTTATGGTTTGATTGGACAGAGCACAACCAATTACAGAGAGGGGTTTCGTCGGATATTTTACGAAGCCTCTTATTTCAAAATATTTGGCGGGAAGTCCTAGACTTACAACAGCAATAAAACCTCCTAGAGTACCATAAAAGGCTCCCTTTAAAAAAGTATTATTGACTTAAACACGTTCAATAACTTTATACCTTTGAATTTGCTTTTGGAAAGAGAATTCCTAGGGTAAACAACCCCAACAGCGGTCCTTGAGTAAAACCTACAATCAATACACTAATAGGAAGTATTTCTCCTAATAGTCCTATTGTAAACACTAAACAAGTACACAAGGTCCCAACAACAAGGACTATCACTTTTAAAATACCACTACTACTTTTGTCAGACGGTTTTTTCTTGAAGAACAAATACAAAATGTCTTTGTAAATAACACCAGAGAGGGCGTTTAGGTTTGAAGACATTGAGCTATAATATAGATCTTAGTGTAACGCTTACGGAAAGGGAAAATGTACCTTAGTGATCCACTAGAAATCGCTGCTAAAAAGAAACCCGAAATTCCTGGTACACTGGTACTAATGTCAGTTACAAAATAAGGAAAAATTTGGTCATGTTTTGAGATCTTGTGACTAGTCAAAGGGTCACAGTCTTTGTACTTAGCATAAACCACAAAGCCAACGAAAACGCACAACGTCTGGACTACAGACATACTAATTACGGTGTATATAACTGACCATTTGAGATCTGTAGATTTTTCTAAAGTTAGAAATTTTTGGGCACCGGTTTGACGTACGGCTACGTAGGCCGTAAAGGAGCATCCTGAACCTATAAAGTATGCCCAGAAACTATCTCTTACCGTAGGATCAACATCGAAACTACAACATATTTTTGCACAATTATCAACACTATAAGTAATGATTACTTAAAAACTTGTAGTCTCTGGCCAGCTCTTGCTGTATTCCACACCGACAAGAATCCACCTGATGTTCTAAGACCTAGTGCGTAAACACTGATAAAAGATGTCACTATTATAGCAAACTGAAGAAAATCCGTCCAAATTACGGTTTTAAAACCACCTATTGAAGTGTAAAATACGCAAATGGCGCACAAGATAAAAGCAACCAGGTTTACATTAAGTCCACTAGCTGAAACTACAGTGTCAGTTTAAAAAAAATCTGACTGATTCTTTACCAGTGGCAAATGTTCAAGATGGAGAATACGCATGCACTGGGAATAAAAGTATCTCAGTAATCATGTAAAACACGATTGCCAACGTTCTTGTTTTCTTGTCGAATCTTTGCTCCAAGTAGTCGTAAATGTTTTTCAAGCGCAGTTTATAAAACACAGGAAGATAAACGAAATTTGTTAAAAACCCCATTACTGTTAGTGCAACAACAGTCAACCAAACGCTACCTCCGTATCGGAATACTTCTGAGGCTGTTCCTAGTAGCATAGTTCCAGAAATATGGCTACAATTTTCAGAATCGTGTCGATTTGAAATTTTGTGGTGAACTCACCTGACTGCTACTGATATTGCTATGGGAATGATTTTCATGGTTGTTCCTCCCATGAGGTACTCTCTGGTGGTTCCTTGTTTAGTTCCAAAACATCCGTAGTAAATTCCGATCAAAGTACTGGAAACTAAAGTACCTACAAATATAGTGTAATCATACCAGCTCAAAGTAATCGAAGAAGGCGTATTAGGCGTCATGGTTATCGTCCAAATATGCCAGTTATACTGAACAAAATAAATGCAAAGAAATTAAAACACAAATTAGTCATTTCTATGGAAGTTGTATTTGCAGAAACCTTGAATTAAATTTATATATGTAGACAGCAATGCACTTTATTTTAATCACGGCTTTTTTATTACAAGGTCTTAAATAACGGCTGCAATTCTGCATTATGAAAGACTCTAATGGGTAATGAAATCTATCAGCTCAATACAACTATAGTATACTAAAATGACAAAGTCACTAACTATCTTTAGTTGTGAGGTATCTAAAGTTCTGGATGGTTTTCCCTAAGTTATTATACACATTTCATAATTTTTGCAGAGAAAGTTTGTGACCGGTAGATTACATTCACATCACTTGGAAATGCATTTTTGTAAAGATTTACAGGCTTAAAAATAAAACTGTCAGTTTGTTCAATGTTATGTATTTTTTTAACAAATGTCCGCTCAGTAAACCAATAAATTATACTTTAAATTGTAAACCCTATCTAATGACACTTTGAATACTGCTATTGATACAGCTAAATATAAGAATTTAACCAACGTTGATAGTATTCGAACACTTTAACACAAACATGCTCAAAGTAAACATTCATATATTAGCACCAAGTTAAATAGATTTCTAATCACCTATTTGCAATGGTTTTTGTACGCTAACGCAAGGCACCTTTTCTTCGTCTCGACATTCTTCCGGTAAATACTTGTATATCAATGGACTTAGCAGTTTTCTGTCAACCGAAGCACTCTTTGACATATAGCTGATAATTAAACCGAAAACGATGGTCATGATGGCTCCAAAAAACGTGTAATAGTAAAACGAAATCTTAAAAATGGACGGGGGTTGGAAGGAAACGGTACCATTTCTGAAAAATGACAAAAATAAGTCAGTCATACAAAGTAAACCTCCGTATTACAAGGAAGTAAAATTGGTAGTGGTTAACGTTTGGTTAATCGGAGCACAACCATTTATTGACAGAGGTTTCGTACGATACTTCATTAAACCACTCAGTTCGTAATATTTGGCAGGAAGTGTAAGACAAAGAGCAGCTAACAAACCACCAACCATACCGTAGAAGGCCCCCTTTAAAACAACGTCAGTGGGTTAAAACATATTTATTTTTATGAATTTTTACCTGTGGGTTTGCCTTTGGAAAGAAAATTCCTAGTGTGAAAACTCCCAACATCGGTCCTTGCGTAAGACCTAGTGCTACTGCACCAATAGAAAGTATGTCTCCTAAGAATTCCACTGTAAACACCAAGCAAGTACAAACGGTTCCAATAACGACAACTATCACTTTCAAAATACCACTGCCACTATTGTCGGAAGGTTTTTTCTTGAAAAATAAGTACACAACGTCTTTATATATAACACCAGCGACAGCGTTTAAGTTTGAAGACATTGAGCTGTAAGAGAGATAGTAGTGTAATACGCACTGAAAGAGACAATTACCTTAAGGCTGCACTCCAAATAGCTGCTATGAAAAGACCAGAGATTCCTGGCACCCCAGCACCGATCTCGGTTATAAAGTACGGGAAAATTTGGTCATGTTTTGAGATCATTTGACTAGTCAAAGGGTCACACTCTTCGTACTTGGCGTAAACCACTAAACCAACGAAAACACACAAAGTGTGGACCACTGACATACTAATTACAGTGTGTGTAATAGACCACTTAAGGTCTGTAGATTTTGCCAAAGTAAGGAATTTTTGGGCACCAGTTTGACGACAGGCTACGTTGGCTACAAAGAGAGCCCCAGCACCTATGAAGTATGCCCAGAAGCTATCTCTTACTGTCGGATCAACATCGAAACTATAATAACACTTTTACATAGTCGTCAACACTAGAAGTATTGCTTACTTAAAAACTCGTAGTCTTTCTCCAGCTATAGCTGTGTTCCACACTGGTAAAAATCCGCCACATAACCTAAGAGCAACTACATAAACGGTGATAATAGATACCATTATTATACCAAACTGAAACAAATCGGTCCAAATGACGGTTTTAAAACCACCTACTGAAGTGTAGAAGACGCAGACAGCTGATAAAATAAGAGCTATCAGATTTACATTAAAACCACTAGCTGAAACTACAATGTCAGTTTTAATTACATCCAACACATTCTTTACCAGTAGCTAATGTTAAGGATGAACTGTACACATGCACTGGAAATATAAGAATCTCAGCAATCAGGTAAAACACAATAGCTAACATTCGTGTTTTCGTGTCGAATCTTTCCTTCAAATAGTCATAAATGTTGGTCAGTTGCAGTTTAAAGAACACGGAAGGTAAACAAAATTGGCTAGAAACCCCATAACAACAAACGAAATAATAAGCAACCAAACGCTAGCTCCGTATCTGAAGACATCTGATACTGTTATTAGTAGCAAATTTCCAGAAATATGACTAAAATTTTTGGAGTTGTGGCAGTTATTTCAACTTTTGTCGCGTCCTCCTCACCTCACTGCTACTGATATTGCTATAGGAATGATTTTCATGGTTTTTCCTCCCATGAGGTACTCTTTGGTTGTTGCTTGTTTAGTTCCGAAGCATCCGTAATAGATTCCGATCATAGTACTGAAAACTAAAGTACCTACAAAGATGGCATAGTCGTACCAATTCAAAGTGACCTTTGAATTTAAATTAGGCGTCATGGTTTAGCTCCAATTGTACCAGTTCTACTGACTTCGAAAAGTGCGCACAAACTATGCACAAGTAGGCAATTGGAATGGAAGTGTCGTAACCTTGCATTGAAATAACTTATTTTATTTTGATGGCCACATTTACATTGCAACTGTTCACATAATGGTCTAACAAATTATATCTAAAATTTATGCCTGGTTGTTTAAAATGACAAGAACGAACACAAAACATAAGCCATGGTTTTCTAAATTAAGCGTTTATTTTAAAACTGAAATTTACTAACAACACCCAAAAATTCAAACCCAGATTCTCTTCTTCCCGACCTCAGGTAAGTACCTGTATATCAAAGGCACGTTTGTGTCAACCGAGCACTCTTTGACATATAGCTAACAATTAAACCGAAAACGTCATTTTGTACCATTAAATTATTATTATTATGACAACAACAGCAAAATTACAAAGATAACAGTACTACTATTCACTAAACGCGCAAATTCTGACTAAATGGAGTTTATGGAGTGTCTCCTGCACTAATACAAGTCATCTTCTTTTCCTCTGGGCACTCTTTAGGTAAGCGTTTGCATATCAAGGGACTTAGCAGTTTCCTGTCAACTGAATAGTCACTCTTTGACATATAGCTAATAATTAATCCGAAAATGATAGTCATTGCGGCTCCAATGAACGTGTAATAATAAAACGAGATCCTAAAAATGGAGGGTACTTGGGACGAAACGGAATCGTTTCTGAAAAAAAAATCAAAAAATAAGTGAGCACTAGCAGATTTTTTTTATTACAAAGCAGTAGTAAAATTTGTTGTAGTTGTCGTTTGGTTGAATAAATCGCAACCACGTACTGACAGAGGTTTCGTGGGATACTTTATCAAACCTTTCAGTTCGTAGAATTTGGCGGGGATTGCTAGAATTCCAACAGCAATTAAACCTCCAAGAGTACCATAGAAGGCTCCCTTTAAAACACTATTATTGCTTGAAAGACGTTTGACGAAATTATACCTTTGAATTTGCCTGTGGGAAGAGAATTCCTAGTGTGAACAACCCCAACAACGGTCCTTCTGCAAGACCTTGCAACAACAAACTAATAGAAAATATTTCGCCCAATAGTCCTATCGTAAACACCAAGCAAGTACACAAGGTTCCAACTACGAGGACTATCACTTTCAAAATTCCGCTACTACTTTTGTCGGAGAGTTTTTTCTTGAGGAAAAGGTACGCAACGTCTTTGTAGATTACACCAGAGAGAGCGTTTAAGTTGGACGACATTGAACTATAACATAGATCTTAGTACAGCGATTAGTGAAAGAGAAGATGTACCTTAGTGATCCACTACAAATAGCTGCTATAAAGAGACCCGAGATTCCTGGTACGCTGGCACCAATCTCGGTTACAAAGAACGGGAAAATTTGGTCATGCTTTGAAATCATGTGACTGGTGAGTGGGTCACAGTCTTTGTACTTGGCATAAACTACAAGGCCAACCAATACGCACAAAGTCTGGACCACAGACATACTAATTACGGTGTATGTAACCGACCATTTGATGTCTGTAGATTTTCCTAAAGTTAAAAATTTTTGGGCCCCGGTTTGACGCACGGCCAGATGGCTAGTAGAAGCGGCTGCTAGACCTATCAGATACCCCCAGAAAGTACCTCTGACTGTAGGGTCAACATCGAAACTACAATAACACTCTTGGGCAATCATCAACCCTAATTAGTAGTACTTACTTAAAAACCTGTAGTCTTTCCCCAGCCAAAGCTGTGTTCCACACCGACAAGAATCCTCCAGATTTTCCAAGACCGATCAAGTAAACGCTAATGAAAGACGCTATTATTATTCCAAACTGAAAAAAATCCGTCCAAATGACCGTTTTGAAACCACCAATCGCAGTGTAAAAGACGCAAACGGTACACAAAATAAACGCGACCAGATTGACATTAAAACCACTAGCTGAAACAAGAGTGACAGTTTAAAAAAAACTATAGTACTTTCTACCAGTTGCGAATGTCAACGATGGAGTATACGCTTGCACTGGAAATAAAAAAACTTCAGCAACCACGTAAAATACAATGGCCAAAATTCTCGTTTTCCTGTCGAATCTTTGCTCCAAATAGTCGTAAATGTTTCTTAGTCGCAATTTAAAAAACACAGGAAGGTAAATATAATTTACTAAGAACCCCATTACTATTATTGACACAACGATCAACCAAACACTAGCTCCGTATCTGAATACTTCTGCTGCTGTTCCTAGTAGAAAAGTTCCGGAAATATGGCTAGAATTTTCAGAACTGTGGCGCTTGAATGTTTTGTGGTCAACTCACCCCACTGCCACTGAGATTCCTATAGGGATGATTTTCATGGTTTTCGCTCCCATGAGGTACTCTCTGGTTGTTGCTTGTTTAGTTCCGAAGCATCCGTAATAGATTCCGATCATAGTACTGAAAACTAAAGTACCTACAAAGATGGTATAGTCGTACCAATTCAAAGTGACCTTTGAATTTAAATTAGGGGTCATGGTTTAGCTCCAATTGTACCAGTTGTACTAAATTCTAACAGTGTACACTGACTATGCACGAATAGCTAATTGGAATGGAAGTGTCGTAACCTTGCATTGAAATAACTTATTTTATTTTGATAACGACATTAACATTGCATTTTTTTACATAATGGTCTAACAAATTATATCTTAAATTTATGTCTGGTTATTTAAAATGACAACAACGAACACAAAACATAAGCCCAACCTAACAACAGTACCTGAAAATTCTAACCCAGATTCAATGAAGTTTCTTGTGCACTAGTACAAGACACCTTCTCTTCTTCCTGACCTTCCTCAGGTAAGTACCTATATATTATGGGACTTAGCAGTTTTCTGTCAACCGAAGCACTCTTTGACATATAACTAACAATTAAACCGAAAACGATGGTCATGATGGCTCCAAAAAACGTATAGTAGTAAAACGTAATTTTAAAAATGGAAGGGGGTTGGTGTGCTACGGTACCATTTCTGAACAAAAAAAAAATTTAAAATAAGTTAATTACAAACAGAACACTTATATTACAATGCAGTGGTGCCAAAAGAAGTAAAATTTGTCGTTTGGTTGAACGGACCACAACCACTTATTGACAGGGGTTTCGTAGGGTATTTTATCAAACCATTCAGTTCGTAATATTTGGCAGGAAGTGTGAGGCAAATAGCAGCTATAAAACCTCCAAGCATACCGTAAAAGGCCCCCTTTGGGTTTGCTTTAGGAACGAAAATTCCTAGTGTAAACACCCCTAACAACGGTCCTTGAGTAAGACTTGTCGCTAATACACCGACAGAAAACACGTCCCCTAACAATTCCACTGTAAACACCAAGCAAGTACACAAGGTCCCAACAACTAGAACTATTATTTTCAAAATACCGCTGCCGCTTTTGTCTGAAAGTTCTTTCTTGAGAAAGAAGTACACAATGTCTTTATAGATAACACCAGAAATAGCGTTTAAATTGGAAGACATTGAACTACAATATAGATAGTAGTGCATTTAGTACGCAATGAAGAAATGTACCTTAAAGATGCACAACAAATAGCTGCTATGAAGACACCCGAGAGTCCTGGTACGGTGCCACCTATCTCGGTTACGAAGTACGGAAAAATTTGGTCATGTTTTGAGATCTTGTGACTAGTCAAAGGGTCACAGTCTTTGTACTTGGCGTAAACCACTAACCCAACGAAAATGCACAAAGTGTGGACCACCGCCATACTAATTACGGTGTATATAATAGACCATTTGATGTCTGCAGAATTTGGTAAGGTTAAAAATTTTTGGGCCCCGGTTTGACGACAGGCTACATAGCTTGCAAAAATTGCTCCACCGCCTATTAAGTATCCCCAGAAGCTGTCTCTTACTGTTGGATTAACATCGAAACTACAATAACATTTTAATTATCAGTACTAGTATATACTTAGCAGTGGTTACTTAAAAATGTGTAGTCGTTCACCAACTAATGCTGTGTTCCACACCGACAAAAACCTCCAGTCATTCCAAGACCAATCACATAAACACTGATAAAAGAAGCCATTATTATACCAAACTGAAGAAAGTCAGTCCACACTACGGTTTTAAAACCACCCACTGAAGTGTAAAAGACGCAGATGGCAGATAAAATAAAAGCGACTAGATTTACATTAAAACCACTAGCTGAAATTACAGTTAATAAAATATAATTTTAATAAATGGAACAGATTCTTTACCGGTAGCTAATGTCAATGATGGAGTGTACACATGCACTGGAAATATAAGAATCTCAGCAATCAAGTAAAACACAATCGCTAATAGTCTTGTTTTCGAGTCGAATCTTTTTTCCAAATAGTCGTAAATGTTTCTCAGTCGCAGTTTAAAAAACACAGGAAGGTAAGCAAAATTCGCTAGCCCCATTACTATGAAGGATAAATTAACCAACCACACGCTAGCTCCGTACCTGAAGACATCTGCTGCTGTTCCTAGTAACAAACTTCCAGAAATATGACTAGAATTTTTGGAATTGCGACGATCATTTGACGAATTTGTCGCAGCCTCACCTCACTGCTACTGATATTGCTATAGGAACGATTTTCATTGTTTTCCCTCCCATGAGGTACTCTTTCATTGTTGCTTGCTTAGTTCCAAAGCACCCGTAGTAGATCCCGATCATAGTACTGAACACTAGAGTACCTACAAAGATGGTGTAATCGTACCAACTCAAAGTGACCGTTGAATTTAAACTAGGTGTCATGGTTGAGCTTCAAAAGTACCGGATTTACTAAATCCAAAAAGTGCACACAAGCAATGCACAAATAGGTAATCGGAATGAGGTGTTACAGCCTTGAATTAAAATAACGTACTTCATTTTGATAAGCTCTTTTAGGTTATGTAGAATTATGATAACAGCGAAAACAAAAAGATAAAGGTCTTTCTGTGCCACGGTACCATTAACTTCCGGCAGATTCTTACGTTGGACGAAGTGCATATCTGTTGATTATCTAGAATAATTGACACCTTTTATTATCTAAAGTTTACTATGACTGTACCATTAAATTATTATTATTATTATTATAACAACAACATAGCAAAATTACAAAGATAACAGTACTACTATTCACAAAACGCGCAAATTCTAACTAAGAATTTATGAAGTTTCTCCTGCACTAATACAAGTCATCTTTTCCTCTGGGCATTCTTCAGGTAAGCGCTTGTATATCAAGGGACTTAGCAGTTTCCTGTCAACTGCAGACTTACTCTTTGACATAGCGCTGATAATTAATCCAAAAATGACAGTCATTGCGGCTCCAATAAACGTGTAATAATAAAACGAGATTCTAAAAATGGAGGGTACTTGGAACGAAACGGAATCGTTTCTGAAAACAAAAAATCAAAAAATAAGCAAGCACTAGAAGATTTTTTTTTATTACAAAGCAGTGGTAAAATTTGTTGGAGTTGTCGTTTGGTTGAATAAATCGCAACCATGTACTGACAGAGGTTTCGTGGGATACTTTATCAAACCTTTCAGTTCGTAGAATTTGGCGGGGACTGCTAGAATTCCAACACCAATAAAACCTCCTACAGTACCATAGAAGGCTCCCTTTAAAACACTGTTATTGCTTGAAACATGTGTAACTACATTATACCTTTGAATTTGCCTGTGGGAAGAGAATTCCTAGTGTGAACAACCCCAACAACGGTCCTTCTGCAAGACCTAGCAACAACAAACTAATGGAAAATATTTCGCCCAATAGTCCTATTGTAAACACTAAGCAAGTACACAAGGTTCCAACTACGAGGACTATCACTTTTAAAATACCGCTACTACTTTTGTCGGAGAGTTTTTTCTTGAGGAAAAGATACGCAACGTCTTTGTAGATGACACCAGAGAGAGCGTTTAAGTTGGACGACATTGAACTATAACATAAATTTTAGTACAGGGATTAGTGAAAGAGAAGATGTACCTTAGTGATCCACTACAAATCGCTGCTATAAAGAGACCCGAGATTCCTGGTAGGCTGGCACCAATCTCGGTCACAAAGAACGGGAAAATTTGGTCATGCTTTGAAATCATGTGATTGGTGAGAGGGTCACAGTCTTTGTACTTGGCATAAACCACAAAACCAACCAAAACGCACAAAGTCTGGACCACAGACATACTAATTACGGTGTAGGTAACCGACCACTTAATATCTGTAGATTTTCCTAATGTTAAAAATTTTTGGGCCCCGGTTTGACGCACGGCTACGTGACTAGTAGAAGCGGCTGCTACACCTATCAGATACCCCCAGAAAGTACCTCTGACTGTAGGGTCAACATCGAAACTACAATAACACTCTTGGGCGATCTTCAACCCTAACTAGTAGTACTTACTTAAAAACCTGCAGTCTTTCCCCAGCCAAAGCTGTGTTCCACACCGACAAGAACCCTCCAGAGTTTCCCAGACCGATCAAGTAAACGCTAACAAAAGATGTCATTATTATCCCAAACTGAAAAAAATCCGTCCAAATGACCGTTTTGAAGCCACCAATCGCAGTGTAAAAGACGCAAACAGCACACAAGATAAACGCGACCAGATTGACATTAAAACCACTAGCTGAAACAAGAGTGTCATTTTAGAAAAAACTATAGTACTTTCTACCAGTTGCGAATGTCAACGATGGAGTGTATGCTTGCACTGGAAATAAAAGAATTTCAGCAACCACGTAAAATACAATAGCCAACATTCTTGTTCTCTTGTCGAATCTTTGCTCCAAATAGTCGTAAATGTTCGTTAGTCGCAGTTTAAAAAACACAGGAAGGTAAACATAATTTACTAGGAACCCCATTACTATTATTGACACAACAATCAACCAAACGCTGGCCCCGTATCTGAATACTTCTGCTGCTGTTCCTAGTAGCAAAGTTCCGGAAATGTGGCTAAAATTTTTGATATTGCGACGTTTGAAAGTTTTGTGGTCAACTCACCCCACTGCCACTGAGATTGCTATAGGGACGATTTTCATGGTTTTCGCTCCCATGAGGTACTCTCTGGTTGTTCTTTGTTTCGTTCCAAAGCATCCGTAATAAATTCCGATTATAGTACTACATGCTAAAGTACCTGCAAAAATAGTATAATCGACCCAACTCAAAGTGATCGTTAAGCGCGTAGTAGGTATCATTGTTTAGATCCGAATGTACTTGTCAAACTAAATTCAAAAAGTGTACAAAAACTAAACACGAATGGTAATTAGTATGAGCGTTGGACCTGCCGCAACCTTGGATTAAAACTACTTATTCAGGGAAATAATTTACTTTGATAACCATTTGACACTCCGATTGCATAATATACTACTTTTAAATAACAATATGATTTAATTGTTAAACCCGACACCCTAAAATTTGTTCAGTACTTATTTGTAAGGATTAAAAATTATAAAGTTTCTTCAGCACTAGAGCAAGGAATCCTTTCGTCTTCGGTACACTCTTCAGGTAAGCACTTGTATAACAAAGGACTTAGCAGTTTTCGGTCAACGGAAGAACCACTCTTTGACACGTAGCTAATAATTAACCCGAAAACGATAGTCATGGTGGCTCCAATCAACGTGTAATAGTAAAACGATATCTTCAGAATGGAAGGAGGTTGGAACGAAACTGAGTCATTTCTGAAAATAGTCAAAAAGTAAGTTAGTTCGTCACAAATAACTGAGTTTTTACAAAACGGTAGTGTTAAATTTTGTGTCAGTTAAGGTCTGGTTGAAGAGAGGGCAACCACTTATTGAAAGAGGTTTAGTAGGATACTTTATAAAACCTCGTAGTTCGTAGTATTTGGTCGGAACTATAAGACTAACAACAGCGAGAAAGCCTCCAAGCATACCATAGAACGCCCCCTTTAAAACCCAGTTAACGCTTTAAATCACGTCGTAACAAGTATATACCTTAGGGCTAGCTTTAGGAAAAAGCATTCCTAGTGTGAAAACTCCCAACAAGGGTCCTTGAGTAAGACCTACCACCAGCATACTGATAGCAAATATTTCTCCCAACAGTCCTATTGTAAAGACCAAACAAGTACACAACGTTCCGACAACCAGGACTATCACTTTTAAAATGCCACTGCCACTTTTGTCAGAATGTTCCTTCTTGAAAAAGAAGTACACAATGTCTTTGTAGACAACACCAGAGAGAGCGTTTAAGTTTGAAGACATTGTGCTACAATATTAATTTCAGTACTTATGTATAGAGTACTGAAATAAACTAGTACCTAAGTGATCCACAACAAACCGCTGCCACAAAGAGACCAGAGATGCCAGGCAGACTGGCACCAATCTCGGTGACAAAGTATGGGAAAACTTCGTCATGCTTTGACACCAAGTGACCAGTCAAAGGATCACAGTCTTTGTATTTGGCGTAAACCACCAAGCCAACAAAAACACACAAAGTGTGGATCACTGACACACTGATTATAGTGTATATAATCGACCATTTGATGTCAGTAGATTTTGCTAACGTTAAAAATTTTTGGGCGCCAGTTTGGCGACAGGCGACGTACGCTGCAAAAACGGTTCCTCCACCGATGAAGTACCCCCAAAAGCTATCTCTTATTGTTGGGTCAACATCGAAACTGCAACACATTTTTATACATTCAACAACACTAGTAGACATGAATACTTAAAAATTTGTAGTCTTTGACCAACTAATGCTGTGTTCCACACCGACAAAAATCCTCCAGTATTTCTAAGAGCAATTACATAAATGCTGATAAAAGACACTATTATTATAACAAATTGAAGAAAATCCGTCCAAATTACAGTTTTGAAACCACCAATTGACGTGTAAAATATGCATATAGCACACAATACAAAAGCTACCAGATTTACGTTAAAACCACTAGCTGAAACCATAACCTCAATTAAAAAGAAAATCAAACCGAGTCTTTACCAGTGGCAAATGTCAAAGATGGACTATAGGCATGCACCGGAAACTTAAGAATCTCGGCAAAAATGTGGAACACAATGGCCAACATTCTAGTTCTCTTGTCAAATCTTTTTTCCAAGTAGTCGTAAATGTTTGTCAATTGTAGTTTAAAGAACACAGGAAGATAAATAAAGTTTGCTAGAAGCCCCATAACTGCGAACGAAACACTAAACAACCAAACGCTAGCTCCGTATCTGTAGACATCTGCAGCCGTTCCAAGTAGCAAACTTCCAGAAATATGACTAAAATTTTGAAAATTGTGGCGATTTGAAGGTTTTGTACTAAACTCACCTCACTGCTACTGATATCGCAATAGGGACGATTTTCATGGCTTTTCCTCCCATAAGATACTCTCTCGTTGTTGATTGTCTACTCCCAAAGCAACCATAGTAGATTCCGATCAAACAACTGAAAACTAAAGTACCTGCAAATATAAGGTAGTCAAACCAGCTTAAAGTGAGCGCTGAAGACGTGTTAGGTCTCATGATTGTTGTAAACGTGTCGATTTACAATACAATGTAAACAAACTAAAACACTAGTTCGTAATTTTAGGTGAACCTTGAATTGAAAGTACCTACATTGATAGCGACATTATTTATTTTAGTACAATTCCTAAAACATTAAATTTCTAACCAAAATTTTGCATCCTTTCTTCCTCTGGACGTTCTTCAGGCAAGCACTTGTATATCAAAGGACTTAGAAGTTTTCTGTCAACTGAAGAATCACTCATCTTTGACACATAGCTAATAATTAATCCGAAAATGATGGTCATGGTGGCCCCAAAAAGCGTGTAGTAGTAAAACGAAATTTTAAAAATAGAGGGAGGTTGGAATGGAATGGAACCATTTCTGAAAAAACTGCAAAAATAAGTGAGTCAGTCAAAGCAAATTTAGTTTTTACAAAACAGTGGTAGTTAGGGTTTGGTTGAACAAAGCACAACCACTTACTGACAGAGGTTTCGTAGGATACTTTAACAGTCCTCTCAGTTCGTAATACTTGGCAGGAACTATAAGAGCCACAACAGATAAGAAACCTCCAAGCATACCATAGAACGCACCCTTCAAAACCCAGTTACCGCTTTAAATCACGTTGTACCTTAACAAGTATACCTTAGAGTTGGCTTTAGGAAAAAGCATCCCTAGTGCGAAGATTCCTAACAACGGTCCTTGCGTAAGCCCTATCACCAATAAACTAAGAGCAAATACTTCTCCCAGTAGTCCTATTGTAAACACCAAACAAGTGCACAAAGTTCCAGCAACAAGAACTATTATTTTTAAAACCCCACTTCCAGTTTTGTCGGAAAGTTTTCTTTTGAGGACGTCTTTACAAATAACACCAGAGAGAGCGTTCAAGTTAGACGACATTGAGCTATAATATAGGTTTTAGTGTAACCCGCAACCAAACAAAGATGACCTTAAAGATCCACTACAAATAGCTGCCACAAAGAGACCAGAGATTCCTGGTGTCTTGGTACCAATCTCAGTCACGAAGTATGGGAAAATTTGGTCATGTTTTGAGATCATGTGGCTACTTAAAGGGTCACGTGTTAGGTGTCATGATTATGGTTAAAATGTCGACTATAGTAGGTAAATGGAAGTTTGGGCGTGGACCTTGAATAAAAAGCACCTATATAGATAGTGGTTATTTTATTTTTCTAACCTCTTGCATTTTACAAACTTTTACACATATGATACCCGTGAAACCTGTCTCAAGTGCGGCTGCTTAGGACGTGTTGCACGCTTAGGCTCTAGGAAACTGGTTCAAACGAGTAAATATATCACAAATTATTTTAATTTGAAGGTCGACCCGAAGCTTTGCTTTACTGATTATTCAAAAACACTATCTACCACATTATTTACAAGATATAAAAGCGATTTATGTACACTTGAAGTTAAAAAGAATAGCTAGTGAATTTGTCTAGTTTGTCATTTAAATACAACGTGAATACCTAAAATGACTTACTCATCACTAAGCTTGAGTCTTTATGATTATGTAATATTCGTAGGTATTCTACTGTTTAGTAGTTTGATTGGAATTTATTATGGGTGCTTCGGGACTAAGCAGGCAACCCTAAAAGAATATCTTCTGGCAGGCAAGAACATGAAAATTCTTCCTATAGCAGTGTCAGTAGCAGTAAGGTATTTCTATAAATTTTGTTCTTAAACTACACCCGAAAAATGTAGCCACATTTCAGGAACCATGTTAATAGGAACAGTTGCAGATGTCTATCGATACGGTGGCAGTGTTTGGTTATTTGTAGGATCATTTATATTTATGGGTTTTCTTGCTACGTTTGTGTACCTTCCAGTGTTCTTTAAACTGCAAATGGGCAACATGTACGAATATTTGGAAAAGAGATTCGACAAAAAAATTAAAATGTTTGCCTTAATCTTGTACTTGTTATGTGAAATTTTTATGTTTCCTGTTCTGGCCTATACCCCATCTTTAACATTTGCCACTGGTAAAGAAATTTTGGTAAGTGAATTGACAATACTGTGTCTATTTCAGGTAGTGGACTTAACCCCAGTTTGTGTGCTTTTTTCCTGTGTATTGTTTGCGTCTTCTATACTTCGATAGGAGGTTTGAAGACGGTGGTGTGGACGGATTTTCTTCAGTTTGGGATAATAATGGTATCTTTTATCACTCTGTATATAATTGGTGTACAGACATCAGGAGGATTCTTATCTGTTTGGAACACGGCAGCGGAAGGACAAAGACTTGACATTTTTAAGTAAACTACGACACAATGTTCGATAAATTCAACAACGCGTTGTAGTTTTCAGCTCGATCTCACAGCAAGAGATAGCTTCTGGGGATACATTATAGGAAGTGGATCAATATCTACTTCACTAGTCATCGTACATCAAACAGGACTCCAAAAGTTTCTCAGCTTATCTAATTACAAAGATTGCGTATGGTCGGTTATACACACTGTAATCAGCATGTCTTTAGTACATACTTTCTCCATTTTCATTGGTCTGGTAGCCTATTCTAAGTACAAAGACTGTGACCCTTTAACTAGTCACTTGATATCAAAACATGACCAACTCTTTCCTTATTTGGTAACAGAGATTGGTGGAAATCTCCCCGGAGTCTCGGGTCTTTTTATAGCAGCTATTTGCAGTGCAGCCCTCAGGTAAACTCAATTATGGTACCACAAAATTTACTCTAGTGTAGTTCCATGTCGTCAAATTTGAACGCCTTATCTGGTGTTTTATACAAAGACGTCGTATGCGAATTTCTAAAGAAAACACCTTCGGAAAAGAAGGCTACGAATATTTTGAAACTAATGGTCTTGGTTATTGGTGTTTTGTGCAGTTGTTTAGTGTTTGCAATGGAAGGAATGGGAGAGGTCTTCTCCGTGTCTTTAACAATATGGGGGATCACCCAAGGCCCTGTACTTGGAGTTTTCACGCTAGGAGTTCTCTTTCCAAAAGCGAACCATCAAGTATGTTACTTTTAGTGCGTTTGTTATTTTGATTTTGGTTTCAAGGGGGCCTTGTATGGTATGCTTGTGGGTTGTGTTACGGTTTCTGGTATAGCAATCCCTACCAAGTACTACCAGATGAAGGGTCTGTTTAGTTCTCCCACGAAACCACTCTCCACTAGTGGTTGCAGTTTCTTTAATGGTACCAACTCTGTCTACACCAACAGTACTACATTGTAAGTACATAGAATATCACTACCAACACTTACATTGAAATGTTCCAGAAATCAGTTTCAACCTAACGTTATTTTTAAAACCTCGTTCTATTATTACACCATAATTGGAGCTACCGTCACTGTGATCGTTGGTTTAGTTATTAGTTTCTTCACCAAAAGCAACTTTTCAGCTGATAAAGATTTTTTGAGTCCTGTTGTATACTCTTGCTTACAGAAGGAATCAGGTGAAAATCAAGAGTGTCCTAATGGGGAGACACCTTTAGATATACTTAATAAACAACAAGACAATTTTTAACATCGTTTACTTATTGCTATCAAAATTTGCACAGTGACATTTAATTATTCACTTATATACCAACAGCATTTGTTGATCACACTGTATTTTTATAATTTGTATTTTTTTTTTAAAGCGAGCGTGAATGGGGTTGAAAAATGAAACAAATATATATCTTTGTCTTTTATTTTAAACTTCAACACGATACGCTACTGATGACCTACTTTCGTTCTGTTTATAGTATTTCCAAGTGCGCAAGTGAAGCATTATTAACAATTATAATCTTTTTTTAACTCAAGGATTCAAGCCATTAACGTGCAAAAATAACCTAAATTATTCTACATAAACGTACTTAGCAAAAATTCATTATCGTATGGTAGTCATTGCCACAGTTGTAATATTAGCATCATGGGGCTGAAGACATCATCCACACTGGGCATCTACGACTACATTATATTCATAAGTACCCTAGTCTTCAGCACCCTTATAGGAATTTACTATGGTTGCTTTGGAACGAAACAAGCTACAACCAAAGAATACCTTATGGGAGGCAAAAACATGAAAATTATTCCCATAGCAATATCAGTAGCAATAAGGTACTCTCAAATTTGCTAACAAACCCAACAAATACATCAAATTTTAGTCATATTTCTGGGTCTCTGCTCATCGCAACTGTGTCAGAGGTGTACAGATACGGAGCTAGCATGTGGTTATTCATCGTATCCTACGTCATTATGGGTCTTCTGGCAATTTTCATTTATCTTCCAGTCTTTTTCAAAGTCCAGATGACCAATATTTACGAATACTTGGAAAAGAGATTTGATAAAAGAACGAGAATTATGGCTTTTGCGATTTATCTTCTCTCGGAAATTATTATGTTCCCGATTATGGCGTACGCGCCATCATTGACTTTTGCCATAGGTGCGAAATACGGTAAAAGTGTAATAAATATGAACCGAGAGTTTTAGCTAGTGGAATGAACCCTTCATGGTCTGCTTTCGTCTTGTGTCTTATTTGCGTTTTTTATACCTCAATAGGTGGTTTCAAGACTGTAGTTTGGACAGACTTTCTTCAATTTGGGGTCATAATGATATCTCTTGTCACATTGTACGTAATAGGACTTAATGTATCTGGAGGATTTTCAACAGTTTGGAACGCAGCACTGGAGGGTGAAAGACTACAAGTCTTCAAGTAATTGCTACCATTACTCTAGAGGATACTATAATAGTGATGTTGTAGCTTTAACGTTGATTTTACAGCAAGAGATAGCTTCTGGGGTTATGTAGCTTGTGGTCCAACAGTCGTGGCAGTAGTTATCGTACACCAAACAGGAGTTCAGAAATTTTTAAGTTTACCAAAATACAGAGACTGTGTATGGTCTGTTATCCACACTGTATTCAGCATAGCTTTAATACACACCTTCTGTGTTTTCATCGGTTTGGTAGTTTATTCCCAGTACAAAGACTGTGATCCTTTAACTAGTCACATGGTATCAAAACACGACCAATTATTTCCTTACTTTGTAGCAGATATTGGTAGGCGTTTTCCTGGAGTTCCTGGTCTTTCCTTGGCAGCTCTTTGCAGTGCAGCTCTCAGGTATAGCTTCTCTGAACAAATCCAAAACTTATCAAAACTAGTTCCATGTCTTCAAACCTGAACGCCCTGTCTGGTGTTATTTACAAAGACGTGGTGTGTCGGTTTTTAAAGGAGCAACCATCAGAAAAAAAGGGCAGCGATATTTTAAAAATCATAGTCCTGGTTGTTGGTTTCTTGTGTACCTGCTTGGTCTTCCTAGTGGAACGAATGGGAGGAGTATTTAATATCAGTTTATCGGTTGTAGGGCTTACTCAAGGACCTTTGTTGGGGTTTTCTCTTTGGGAATTCTTTTCCCAAAAGCAAATCACAAGGTACATCATTTTCAGTGTTTCAAAAAATACATAATTTTTTAAAGGGTGCCTTCTATGGTGTACTTGGGGTTTCCTTTCCGTAGCTTGTATCGCAGTTCCTGCAAGGTACTACCAAATGATGGGTTTGATCAAGTACCCCACGAAACCTCTCTCGACGAGCGGTTGTACCCTATTTAACGAAACTTTGATTGCTTTGAATACAACGTTGTAAGAATTTGGTTCGTAATTATTGCCAAATGTAGATAGTTTTTCAGAAACCATGAAACTCCACTGCCACCCAATGTGATTTTTAGGACTATGTTCTACTACTATGCGTTAATCGGAACCATCATGACTATAGTTTTGGGTTTGATTATTAGTTTTTTCACGAAGGGTTCTCCAGTTGATAAGGACCTTCTAAGTACAATGACATCGTGTCTGTCTGAAGCATCTCAAGACAATGAAGATGAAGACCGGAACACTGAAGCAGCGTTAGAACTTCTTAGTCAGAAACAATGAGAACGTACCTTAAATAAAACAAAAGTCGTGTTAATATAATTTAGTTATAACCTAATTTGCGACACTGTGAATCATTCACTACCTTTTCTTTTTCGTAAGATATAAGGTGCAAATATATAAAAAAAACATTTATTAGTACCCATACATTTTCAGCACTTACTTTAAGTACTTTAATTTTAATGGAAGGCTCTGAATGGCTTCAATTAAATATACTTTATTTTTCTAACCTCTTGTATTTTACAAGTATTTAAGTACGTATGATACCCGTGAAACCTGTCAGGACGAGTTCGATCTCTAGAAAACTGGCTCAAATTAGTAAAATATATCCAAAATATTTTAATCAGAAGGACAACGTGAAGTTTCGTTTTACTGATAGTCGGTGTACTCAAAAACACTATCAACAACATTATTTACAAGATATGTGTGCAAATTATATGCACTTTTTTTCTAAACGACCAAACAAACACACAAATCTTGAATTTAAAAAAGGCCAATAATGACACAAAATGCAAAAGTGTAGTAACTTGAACCTAGTTGTTCCACTTCGTATCAGTTATATTACCACCATGACGCCTAAAACTGCTTCCGTATTGAGGTTGAGCTCTTACGATTACGTTATATTCGTAGGTACTTTACTGTGTAGTACTTTGATTGGAATTTATTATGGGTGCTTCGGGACTAAGCAGGCAACCGTAAAAGAATATCTCCTGGGAGGCAAGAAGATGAAAATTGTTCCTATAGCAGTATCAGTAGCAGTAGGGTATATATACGATTTTGTTCATAAACTACACCTGAAAAATGTAGTCACATTTCAGGAACGCTGTTAATAGGGACAGTTGCGGATGTCTACCGATACGGTGGCAGTATTTGGTTATTTGTAGGATCATTTATATTTATGGGCTTTCTTGCTACATTTGTATATCTTCCAGTATTCTTTAAACTGCAAATGTCCAACATGTACGAATTTTTGGAAAAGAGATTTGACAAAAAAATTAAAATGTTTGCTTTAATCCTGTACTTGCTATGTGAAATTTTTATGTTTCCGGTTCTGGCTTACACTCCATCTTTAACATTTGCCACTGGTAAAGAAATTTTGGTAAGTGAGTTGTCAATACCATGTCTATTTCAGGAAGCGGACTTAACCCCAGTTGGTGTGCTTTTTTCTTGTCTGTTGTTTGCGTTTTCTATACTTCGATAGGAGGTTTGAAAACCGTGGTGTGGACGGATTTGCTTCAGTTTGGGATAATAATGGTGTCTTTTATCACTCTGTATATAATTGGCGTAAAGACATCAGGAGGATTCTTATCTGTTTGGAACACGGCAGCGGAAGGACAAAGACTTGACATTTTTAAGTAAACTACGACGTATTTGAAGGACTTGACAACGTGTTGTAGTTTTCAGCTCGATCTTACAGCAAGAGATAGCTTCTGGACATATATTATAGGAAGTGGAACAGCAGCTACTGCAATAATCATCGTACATCAAAAAGGACTTCAAAAGTTCCTCAGCTTATCAAATTACAGAGACTGCGTATGGTCGGTTATATACACAGTAATCAGTATGTCTTTAGTACAGACTTTCTCCATTTTCATTGGTCTCTTAGCCTATTCGAAGTACAAAGACTGTGACCCTTTGACTAGTCACTCGATGTCAAAACATGACCAACTCTTTCCATATTTTGTAACAGAGATTGGTGGTAGTCTTCCAGGAGTCCCCGGTCTCTTTATAGCATCTATTTGCAGTGCAGCCCTCAGGTAAACTCAAATATAGCACCACAAAATTTAGTATTGTGTAGTTCCATGTCATCAAATTTGAACGCTCTATCTGGTGTTTTATACAAAGACATCGTATGCGAATTTTTAAAGAAGAATCATTCCGATAAAAAGGCCACGAATATTTTGAAACTAATAGTCTTGGTGGTTGGACTTGTGTGCAGTTGTTTAGTGTTTGCAATGGAAGGACTGGGAGAGATCTTCTCGGTGTCTTTAACAATATGGGGGATCACACAAGGACCTATACTTGGAGCCTTCACGTTAGGAGTTCTCTTTCGGAAAGCGAATCACCACGTATTTATGTTACTTTTAGCGCGCTTGTGAATTTGATTTTCGTTTGAAGGGGGCGTTGTATGGTATGCTTGTTGGTTGTATTACGGTTGCTGGTATAGCAATCCCTGCCAAATACTATCAGATGATGGGCCTGATAACCTTTCCCACGAAACCACTGTCAACTAGTGGTTGTAGTTTTTTCAATGGTACCAACGTTGTCTCCACCAACCGTACTACATTGTAAGTAGATACAAGGCTACTACCAACACCTATACTGAAATGTTCTAGAAATCAGTTTCAACCTAACGTCATTTTTAAAACCTCGTTCCATTGTTACTGTATAATCGGAGCCACCGTCACTGTAATCGTTGGTTTAGTTATTAGTTTCTTCACGAAAAGCAGCTCTTCGGTTCATAAAGATTTTCTGAGTCCTGTTGTATACTCTTGCCTACAAAAAGAATCAGGTGAAAATCAAGAGTATCCTAATGAGGAGGCAACTTTGGATCTCCTTCAGAGAAAATAAGGCTATTTTTTTTCAGTTGGTCCCAACAATTTAGAATTGTACGTAACACCAATTTACTTTTTGTAATCAAAACAGCATTAGTTGATTACATTCTATTTTCTAGATTTTGTATTTCTTTTTTGAAAGTGAATATGGGGTTGACAAATGAAACAAATATATGTAGATCTTAGTCTTTTATTATCGCGTACATTTATACATTTTGTCATGGTTTTATGTCGTTATGTTTATAGAATTTCTAAGTGTGCATTTAAGGCATTATTAACAAACATAATATTTTTGTAACTGAAGGATTCAGACCATTAACGGGCAAAAATATGCTAAATTATTCCAGATAAAAGTACTTAGTAGCAATTCATTAGTCATTACCAAGTTCTAGTAGTAGCATCATGACGCTGAAGACATCATCCACACTCGGCATCTACGACTACAAGTTATATTCGTAACACTCTAGTATTCAGCACTCTTATAGGAATTTACTATGCTTGCTTTGGAACGAAACAAGCCACAAACAAAGAGTACCTTATGGGAGGCAAGAACATGAAAATTGTTCCCATAGCAAAATCAAACTGGTAAAGATGTAATAAAAATGAAGCGAGTTTTAGCTAGTGGAATGAACCCTTCATGGTCCGCTTTCATCTTGTGTCTTATTTGCGTTATTTATACCTCAATGGGAGGTTTAAAACTGTAGTTTCGATAGACTTTCTTCAATTTGGGATCATAATGATATCTCTTTTACATTTTAAAAATCATAGTCCTGGTTGTTGGTGTTTTATGCACATGCTTGGTCTTTCTGGTGGAACGAATAGGAGGAGTATTTAATATCAGTTTATCGGTTGTAGAGCTTACTCAAGGACCCTTGTTAGGAGTTTTCTCTTTGAGAATTCTTTTCCCAAAAGCAAATCACAAAGTATATCATTTTCAGTGTTTCAAAAAATATATAATTTTTTAAAGGGTGCCTTCTATGGTGTACTGGGGGGTTTGATCAAGTACTCCACGAAACCTCTCTCGACGAGCGGTTGTACCCTATTGAACGAAACTTTGAGTGCTTTGAATACAACGTTGTAAGAATTTGGTTCCTAATTATTGTCAAATGTAGCTAGTTTTTTAGAAACCATGAAACTCCACTGGAACCCAATGTGATTTTTAGGACGATGTTATATTATTATGCGTTAATCGGAACCATCATGACTTGGTTTGATTATTATTAGTTTTTTCACTACGGGTTCTCCAGTTGATAAGGACCTTCTAAGTACAATGACATCGTGTCTGTGTAAAGCATCTCAAGACAATGAAGATGAAGTGTCAGACCGGAACACTGAAGCTGCGTTGGAACTTCTTAGTCAGAAACAATGAGGGCGTACCTTAAATAAAACAAAAGTCGTGTTTTTAGTTATAACCTAATTCGCGACACTGTGAATCATTCACTATCTTATCTTTGTTATGTTTTGCGTAAAATATAAGGTGTAAATATGTATTAAAAAACATCTATTACTTTTAAAATATCAATTCCAACTAATAAATTGTTAATTGAAAAAGCAGTTCAAAAAATAGGTTATGCGACTATCGCTGCATAAAAACCCTATCTGCTGCGATTGTTTACAAGATATATATGCAAATTGTATGCACATTTTTCAAAACGACCGAACAAACACACAAACCTTGAATTTAAAAAAAAAAAACAAATAGTGGCCAAAACTACAACTTTGTTTCACTTCGTATCAGTCCTATCACCACCATGACTTCTAAAACTTCCGTACTAAGACTGAGTTCTTACGATTATTTTATATTTGTCGGTACTTTACTGTTTAGTAGTTTGATTGGAGTTTATTATGGGTGCTTCGGGACTAAGCAGGCAAGCCTAAAAGAATATCTTCTGGGAGGCAAGAACATGAAAATTCTTCCTATAGCAGTGTCAGTAGCCGTAAGGTACTTCTAATTTTGTTCTTAAACTATACCTGAAAAATGTAGCCACATTTCAGGAACGCTGTTAATAGGGACGGTTGCAGATGTCTACCGATACGGTGGCAGTATTTGGTTATATGTTGGATCATTTATAGTCATGGGTCTTCTTGCTACGTTTGTGTACCTTCCAGTGTTCTTTAAACTGCAAGTGGCCAACATGTACGAATATTTGGAGAAGAGATTCGACAAAAAAATTAAAATGTTTGCTTTGATCCTGTACCTGCTATGTGAAATTTTTATGTTTCCTGTTCTTACCTATACCCCATCTTTAACATTTGCCACTGGTAAACCAAATTTT
The DNA here is from genome assembly GCA_022388445.1 of Zophobas atratus. Classification (NCBI taxonomy): domain Eukaryota; kingdom Metazoa; phylum Arthropoda; class Insecta; order Coleoptera; family Tenebrionidae; genus Zophobas; species Zophobas atratus. Next base: position 5,589,221 of record CM039448.1, read on the forward strand.
GGTAAGTGAATTGACAATACTGTGTCTATTTCAGCCAGTGGACTTAATCCCAGTTTGTGCGCTTTTTTCTTGTCGATTGTTTGCGTCTTCTATACCTCGATAGGAGGTTTGAAGACGGTGGTGTGGACGGATTTCCTTCAGTTTGGGATAATAATTGTATCTTTTATCACTCTGTATATAATTGGTTTACAGACATCAGGAGGATTTTTATCTGTTTGGAACACGGCAGCGGAAGGACAAAGACTTGACATTTTTAAGTAAACTACGACACAATGTTCGATAAATTCAACAACGCGTTGTAGTTTTCAGGTCGATTTCACAGCAAGAGATAGCTTCTGGGCTTACATTATAGGAAGTGGATCAACAGCTACCGCACTAATCATCGTACATCAAACAGGACTTCAAAAGTTCCTCAGCTTATCAAATTACAAAGATTGCGCATGGTCGGTGGTACACACCGTAATCAGTATGTCTTTAGTACACACTTTCTGCGTTTTCATCGGTCTGGTAGCCTATTCTAAATACAAAGACTGTGACCCTTTGACTAGTCACTTGATATCAAAACATGACCAAATTTGCCCATTCTTTGTAGCAGAGATTGGTGGAAGTCTCCCCGGAGTCCCTGGTCTCTTTATAGCAGCTATTTGTAGTGCAGCCCTCAGGTAAACTCAATTATGCCATCGCAAAATTTACACTAGTGTAGTTCCATGTCGTCAAATTTGAACGCTTTATCTGGTGTTATGTACAAGGACGTCGTATGCGAATTTCTAAAAAAGAAGCCTTCAGATAAACAGGCCACTAATATTTTGAAACTAATAGTCTTGGTTATTGGTCTTTTGTGCAGTTGTTTAGTGTTTGCAATGGAAGGATTGGGAGAGGTTTTCACAGTGTCTTCAACAATATGGGGGATCACGCAAGGACCTATACTTGGAGCTTTCACGTTGGGAGTTCTCTTTCCGAAAGCGAACCATCAAGTATGTTATTTTTAGTGCATTTGCGATTTTGATTTTGGTTTCAAGGGGGCTTTATATGGTATGCTTGTGGGTTGTATTACGGTTGCTGGTATAGCAGCCCCTGCCAAATACTATCAAATGAAGGGCTTGTTAAGATTTCCCACGAAACCACTCTCCACTAGTGGTTGCAGTTTTTTGAATGGTACCAACTTTGTCTCCACTAACAGTACTACATTGTAAGTACATGAAAAACTACTACCAACACTTATACTAAAATATTCTAGAAATCAATTTCAACCTAATGTCATTTTTAAAACCTCGTTCCATTGTTACCCTGTAATTGGAGCCATCGTCACTGTAATCGTTGGTTTAGTTATTAGTTACTTCACGAAAAGCGGCTCTTCGGTTCATAAAAATTTTCTGAGTCCTCTCGTATACCCTTGTTTACAGAAAAAATCAAATGAAAATCGAGAGTGTGCTAATGGGGAGACAGCTTTAGAACTCCTTCCGAAAACATAAGGCAGTTTTTTTCAGTTGGTAGTTTCTAGTATTTTACTTCCAGTTTGAGAGTGATATTTAATTACTGAATTTGTGATCACACTATATTTTCTAGTGGTTTTGAAAAACTTAAATTTGACAATGATTAACAATTAAAGCATTATTAACAATTATAACAGATTTTATTTTAATTCAAGTTTTTAGGCCATAAACGGCCAAAAATAACCTAAATTATTCTACGTAAAAGCATTTAGTAGTTTTTTCTTATCGATTATTATTCAGTCGAGTCGAGTTCAGCGAGTATCGAGAAAACCCAGCTAAGTTGCGCCGGAATTATTTTGTCCATAATCGCTCTGTAATCAGTCGTGTAAATTTGAGTTATTAAGAAATAAATTGTTGGGTCTAACCTACGCCGATTTTAAACACCCATACATTGTAAAAATATTAACTAATAAAGCATAGAATATTTCAGTTTAAAATATAGGTGTTACGAAGCAATTTTTTGTCTGACTATCGCTGTCTGAAAAACACTGACTGCTGATATTGTTTACAAGATATATGTGCAAATATTATGCACTTTTTTTTCAAAACGACCGAACATACACACAAATCTTTAATCTAAAAAAACGAATAATGCCTAAACATTCAACGCAGTAACTTGTAACGAGTTGTACTTGGTATCACCACCATGACTCCTAAAAGTTCTTCCGTACTAAGACTGAGCTCTTACGATTATGTTATATTTGTAGGTACTTTACTGTTTAGTGGTTTGATTGGAATTTATTATGGGTGCTTCGGGACTAAGCAGGCAACCGTAAAAGAATATCTTCTTGGAGGCAAGAACATAAAAATTATTCCTATAGCAGTGTCAGTAGCAATAAGGTACTTCTATAATTTTGTTTTTATATTACACCTGAATAATGTAGCCACATTTCAGGAACGCTGTTAATAGGGACGGTTGCAGATGTCTACCGATACGGTAGCAGTATTTGGTTATATGTTGGAGCATTTGTAGTTATGGGTCTTCTTGCTACGTTTGTGTACCTTCCAGTGTTCTTTAAACTGCAAATGGCCAACGTATACGAATATTTGGAAAAGAGATTCGACAAAAAAATAAAACTATTTGCGTTGATCTTGTACTTGCTATGTGAAATTTTTATGTTTCCGATTATGGCCTACACCCCATCATTATCATTTGCCACTGGTAAAGTAATTCCGATAGATAAATTGACAATGCAGCGAATATTTCAGCTAGTGGACTTAACCCAAGTTTGTGTGCTTTCCTCTTGTGTGTTATTTGCGTTTTCTACACTTCAATAGGTGGTTTGAAAACAGTGGTATGGACGGATTTCCTTCAGTTTGGAATAATAACGATATCTCTTATCACTCTGTATATAATTGGTCTACAGACAACAGGAGGATTCTTATCTACTTGGAACACGGCAGCGAACGGACAAAGACTTGACATGTTTAAGTAAACTACGACATAATACGTTCGATGGAATCAACAACGCGTTGTAGTTTTCAGCTCGATCTCACAGCAAGAGATAGCTTCTGGGGATACGTTATAGGAGGTGGATTAACAAGTACTGCACTAGTCATCGTGCATCAAACAGGACTTCAAAAGTTTCTCAGCTTATCAACTTACAAAGATTGCGTATGGTCGGTTGTACACACCATAATCTGTATGACTCTAGTACACACTTTCTGTGTTTTTATTGGTCTGGTAGCCTATTCTAAATACAACGACTGTGACCCTTTAACTAGTCACTTGATGTCAAAACATGACCAACTCCTTCCATATTTTGTGACAGAGATTGGTGGAAGCCTCCCCGGAGTCCCCGGTCTCTTTATAGCAACTATTTGCAGTGCATCCCTCAGGTAAACTCAATTATGCCCCCACAAAATTCACTCTAGAGTAGTTCCATGTCGTCAAATTTGAACGCGCTCTCTGGTGTTATATACAAGGACGTCGTATGCGAATTTCTAAAGAAGAAGCCTTCGGACAAAAAGGCCACAAATATTTTGAAACTAATAGTCTTGGTTATTGGTCTTTTCTGCAGTTGTTTAGTGTTTGCAATGGAAGGATTCGGAGAGGTCCTGTCGATGAGTTCAGTAATATGGGGGATCACCCAAGGACCTATACTAGGAGTTTTCACGTTAGGAGTTCTCTTTCCGAAAGCGAACCACCAAGTAGGTAAATTTTAGTGCGTTTGGGAACTGATTTTGCTTTGAAGGGGGCGTTGTATGGTATGTTTGTGGGTTGTATTACGGTTGCTGGTATAGCAATCCCTGCCAAATACTATCAGAGAAAAGGTCTATTAAGTTCTCCCACGAAACCACTCTCCACTAGTGGTTGTAGTTTTTTTAATGGTACCAATTTTGTCTCCACCAACAGTACTACATTGTAAGTACGTAGAAGACTACTACCAACTCTTATACCGAAATGTTCTAGAAATCAGTTTCAACCTAACGTCATTTTTAGAACCTCGTTCCATTGTTACTGTATAATTGGAGCCACCGTCACTGTAATCGTTGGTTTAGTTATTAGTTTCCTCACGAAAAGCAGCTCTTCGGTTCATAAAGATTTTCTGAGTCCTGTCGTATACTCTTGCTTACAGAAACAATCAGGTGAAAATCAAGAATATAGTAATGGGGAGTCAGCTGTAGAACTTCTTCAGAAAAAATAAGGCAATCTTTCTGTTTATAGTATTTCTAAAAGTGTGCAATTAATTAAAACATTATTAACAATTATAATAGCTTTCATTTTAATTCTGGGTTTTAAGCCATTAACGGCCAAAAATACCCCGAATTATTCTACTGTGACGTGCCGTCATTAAATCCGTTCACGAGGAGATCGCAACAAAAAGACGAAAAACAAATCCCCAGAACATAAAAACAAAATTCGCAAATTTGCAAATCTTAATTACGTAACACGTATGTCCAAATCTGCATGTAGTACCATTCAAACAGATAATAAGACTCGACCATCAATTCCCAAACGTAAGAACGAAATTCGCATATTCGCATATTTCAAATATCATTGCGCTTGTCAGACATTGCGAACAATATGCGCAGAACCGTACACCATAAGAAACGCAGCCTTTACTAACAGAGATGCAGCATGCTGACATAACGTAGCGATGACGACATGGGAACCATGATTTCGTACCAAACTAAACCTTATAAAACAGCAAAATTCGGAGCGACCAATAACTTAAGTCTTTTTACGGTTCACTAACGTCGCGGGAGACAAAATAAATGGGAAAAATCCCTATAAAAGCAGTAGCGCAGGAAACGAGTTGCCGTGGATCACACTGTCCGTTTGCCTAGTGAAAAAACTTAAAATAACAAAATTATTCGACCGTTCTGTATATTTAATCGTTGCTTACAGAAAAAATCAGGTGAAAAATCTGGAGTGTGGTAATGGGGAGACAGCTTTAAACCTCCTTCCGGAAAAATAAGGCAATTTTTTCAGTTGGTATCAACAAATTTTGCTTACGGTTGGTAGAACGATCACCCTGTTTTACTTCCTGCTTGATAGCGATATTTAATTATTTACTTATATTGCCAGCTCAAACAGCAATAAAAGCACTTAGCAATATTTTCTTATCGAATGGTATCTACGACTACATCATATTCCTAAGCACTATAGTGTTGAGCACTCTTAGAGGAATTTACTATGGTTGCTAAAAGTCGTATAAACAAATCCACCTGTCAAAGCAAGTTGAAACGCACGCTGACCAACATAAGACTAAGCGTGATGTTAACAAATGTTCTTTTTCATGTTGGCAGTATAATACGTCATCATTTCAAAACTTATGACGTACACGTCTTGTCTCGCTGATTCTCCTATATTATTTTTATTTAATAGGTTTTAATTTTTTAAACTTTTTTAGACTTGTGCAATTAGTATGTATTAAATGACATACTCTCTAAGGAAAGAGAGGGTGGGTGGGCGGGGCTAGTACCTGCTAAGACGCAACTGGTTTTGGTTAATGACGTATCCTCGTTTCAGTCGGTATGAACAAATTTTGCTTGTGATCGGTAGAATTGTCATCACAAAAACTTAAACTTAACACAGCTTTAATGGCCCTTTTTCATTCTGTTTACGGTATTTCTAGGTGCGCATGGAGTGGATAACAAATAAAAAATTTTTAACAATCACTATTTTTTAATTCAAGGTTTAGACCATTAACAGGCAAACATAAGCTAATTTATTCTAGACAAAAGCACTTAGCAGTATTTTCTTATCGTATGGTAATTATTGCCACAGTTCTAGTAGTATCATCATGACACTAAAGACATCGTCCACATTCTCCATCTACGACTATATTATATTTATAAGCAGTCTAGTGTTCAGCACTCTTATAGGAATTTACTATGGTTGCTTTGGAACGAAACAAGCTACAACCAAAGAATATCTTATGGGAGGCAAGAACATGAAAATTATTCCCATAGCAATATCAGTAGCAATAAGGTACTCTGAAACTTGCTAACACACCCAATAAATATATACAATTTTAGTCACATTTCTGGGTCTCTGCTCATCATAACAGTATCAGAAGTGTACAGATATGGAGCTAGTATAAGTTTATTTATCGTGTCTTACATCATTATGGGTTTTCTGGCAATTTTCATTTACTTACCAGTCTTTTTCAAAGTTCAAGTGACCAATATTTACGAATACTTGGAAAAGAGATTTGATAAAAAGACGAGAATGATGGCTTTTGCGATTTACCTTCTCTCGGAAATTATTATGTTCCCTATTATGGCGTACGCGCCATCTTTGACTTTTGCCACAGGTGAGTAACACTACTAAAAATGTAATAAATATAACGTAAAACTTTCAGCTAGTGGAATTAACCCTGCTTGGTCTGCTTTCTTCCTTTGTGTTATCTGTGTCTTTTATACTTCAATCGGAGGTTTAAGGACTGTAGTTTGGACCGATTTTCTTCAATTTGCAATCATAATGGTATCTCTTGTTACAGTATACACCGTAGGTGTTAGGGTATCTGGGGGATTTTTGTCGGTTTGGATCACAGCACTGCAGGGTGAAAGACTACAAGCCTTCAAGTAACTGCCACCATTAGTTTGGGTCGTACTACAATAGTGATGTTGCAGCTTTAACGTTGATTTTACAGCAAGAGATAGCTTCTGGGGTTACGTAGCTGGTGGTCCAACAGCTGTAGCAGTCATCATCGTACACCAAACAGGAGTTCAGAAGTTTTTAAGTTTACCAAAATACAGAGATTGCGTTTGGTCTGTCATCCACACTGTAATCAGTATGACTTTAGTACACATCTTCTGCGTTGTCATCGGTTTGGTAGTTTATTCCCAGTACAAAGACTGTGATCCTTTAACTAGTCGCATGGTATCAAAACACGACCAACTATTTCCTTACTTTGTAACAGATGTTGGTAAGCGTTTTCCAGGAGTTACTGGTCTTTTCGTAGCAGCTATTTGCAGTGCAGCTCTCAGGTATATCTTCTGTGTGTTAGATCAAAAACTTATCAAATCTAGTTCTATGTCTTCAAACCTGAACGCCCTCTCTGGTGTTATTTACAAAGACGTGGTGTGTCGGTTTTTAAAGGAGCAACCTTCAGAAAAACGAGGCAGCGACATTTTAAAAATCATAGTCCTGGTAGTTGGGCTCTTGTGTACCTGCTTGGTCTTTCTAATGGAACGAATGGGAGAAGTATTTCATATCATTTTATCAGTTGTAGGGATTACTCAAGGGCCTTTGTTAGGGGTTTTCTCGTTGGGGATTCTTTTCCCAAAAGCAAATCACAAGGTATATCATTTTCAGTGTTTCCAAAAATATATAATTTTTTAAAGGGTGCCTTCTATGGTGTATTTGTCGGTTTTATTTCTGTAACTTGTATTGCTGTTCCTGCAAAGTACTATCAAATGATGGGTTTGATCAAGAACCCCACGAAACCTCTCTCAACAACCGGTTGTACCCTATTTAACGAAACTTCGAGTGCTTTGAATACTACATTGTACGAATTTAGATCATAATTACTTTCAAATGTACTTAGTGCTTTTTTCAGAAACCGTGAAACTCCACAGCAACCCAATGTGATTTTCAGAACAATGTTGTACTACTATGTGATAATCGGAGTCATCGTGACTATAGCTTTTGGTTTGATTATCAGTTTTTTGACGAAGAGTTCTTCAGTTGATAAGGACCTTCTAAGTCCCATCACATCGTGCCTATCTGCACCATCTCAACACAGTCAGAATGGAAACAGGAGCACTGAAGCGGCGATGGAACTTCTCACCCATTAAAACAAGGGCGTGTCTTAAAAAAATAAAAGTCGTGCGGTCTAAATTGACAACGCTGTGAATTATTTACTATCTTTTGACTACGCGATATTTATTTGTATGTTTTTGTGACGAAGAAGTACCTTCTGGGTGGCAAAAACATGAAAATTATTCCAATAGCTATCAGTTGCGATCAAGCAAGTTCCTGAAATTTCGTCAATCTAAGTTTCTTGTTCTGAAAAGACGACTACGTATGTTAAGAAAAAAGGCAAAATATAAGCCCCGCCCACCTGCCCTGTCTCAAATGTGATAATTTTTTTTATTCGTCGAGAGCCGAGGGGCGGAGCTTAATTGTAAAATTTTTATTTTTCTACGAGATATTACCATGTGAAATAAGTTCTTAAATAATCGTGTTATGCAAAAAAAACTGAACTCCTTCTCCCTCTGAACTCTCAGCTTTAGAACTCCTTCAGAAAAAATAAGGCAATCTTTCTGTTTATCGTATTTCTAAGAGTGCAATTAATTAAAGCATTATTAATAATTATAGTAGCTTTTATTTTAATGCAGGCTTTTAAGCCATTAACGGCCAAAAATACCCTGAATTATTCTACTATGACGGACCGTCACTAAATCCGTTCACGAGAAAATCGCAACAAAAAGACGAAAAACAAATCCCCAGAACATAAAAACAAAATTCGCAAATTTGCAGATTTCAAATATCATTGCGCTTGTCTGATATTGCAAATAACATGCGCAGAACCGTACACCATAAATAACGTCGCCTTAACTAACAGAGATGCAGCAGACTGACGTAACGTAGCGATGACGACAGGGTAGCCATGATGCAAGCTGAAAAAACCGAAGTCGCGTAAATCCGTCACAGACGAAATCCTATTCGAACCAAAATAAACTTTATAAAACAGCAAAATAAGACCTAAAAGTCGCGTTCCGAGCAAGCAATAACTTAAGTCTTTTTACGGTTCACTCACGTCGCGGGAGATAAAATAAATGGGCAAAAATCCCTAAAAAAGCACTAGCGCAGAAAGCGATTTTCATTCAAGTTCCGAGTTGCCGTGGGTCACGCTGTCCGTTTGCCTAGTGAAAAAACTTAAAATAACAAAATTATTCGACCGTTCTGTATATTTACTGCTTGATAATTTTTATGGAAGATTGTGAATGGTTTCAACTAAACCTACTGCCTATGTTGTAAAAGCTGTTCTTAGACAAACTTAGTGCACGCTTACGATGAGTTAAAAACGCGATATACCTAAGAAACCAAATTGCAACCAATAAAATATTGATTGTTAAAGCATAGAATATCTCCGTTTAAAAAATAAGTACTGCAAAGCAATTTTCTTGCCACTACCGCTATATAAAAAACACTATCTGCTGCTGTGTTTACAAGATACATGTGCAAAATATATGACTTTTTTTTCAAAACGACTAAACAAATACACAAACCTTGAATTTAAATAAGATTTTAGTGGCTAAAAATGCAATAGTATAGTAGCTTGTAAGTAGTTATTGCACTTCGTATCAGATATATCAGCACCATGACTCCTAAAACTTCTTCCGTACTAAGATTGAGCTCTTACGATTATGTTATATTTGTAGGTACTTTACTGTTTAGTAGTTTGATTGGAATTTATTATGGGTGCTTCGGGACTAAGCAATTTTTAGCATCGTGAAACTTGGTCTCGTTATACCGGGTGTATGGAAAATAGCGGATTAACTCTTCAGTACGTTGGAAAAAAATTCCGGATAGTCCCTCGTATTTTTAGAAAGTTTTAAAGAACTTTGGTGGTCCTTTGTGTTTTATTTTTTAGAAAATGTGGAAAGATCTTGGGGGCTACTGATGCTTTGTCTTTAAAACAGCCTCAAGACCCCCTGGTGTGTTTTTTAACAGCGTAAAAGCATCTTCGAACTCTTTACGCGTTATTCATTTTTACAATATTTCGAAAAATCCCGGATAGCCCCTGATATTTTTGTTAGAAAGTTTGAAAAAATCTTGGAAGCCTCTTGTGTTGTATTTTTTAAAATTATTTAAAGATCTTGGGGGCTACTGGTGTTTTGTCTTTAAAAGAGTTTAAAAGACCCTTAAGAACCTTAGTGTATGGTTTTAAGAATGTAAAAGCATCTTAGCACCTCTTGAAAAAAAATTGAAAAAATCCCAGGTAGTCCCTGGTATTTTTTGTAGAAAGTTTGAAAAAGGTGCCCCGCCCACCCACCCGTTTTTTTTTCTGGTCACCCATTTTATTGGACAAAAAGTGGATTTTATATCGATAAACAGTGGAATTTAGACAAAAATCTGAAATTAATCCCACCCACACCCGCTTTTGCATTGCATTGGCTTATTTTATTTACTCTGAGATCAAAATTGAATTTTATTGTCAAGTCTACACTTAAAAAAATTCTAAGTAATTTTATAACAGTAAAATTGGCAACACATTTTTTGTAAACCTTAGGTATCACTACTTACTAAGATAAAACTGATTGTGGCAATGACATACCCTCTAAGAAAAAAAAGGGTGGGTGGGCGGGGCTAGTGGCTGCCAAAATCAGTCTTATCTTAGCAAGTACTAGCCCCGCCTACCCACCCTCTCTATTCTTACAGAAAATCTCATTTGCCAAAGTTGGTCTTATCTTAGCAGCTGGTAGACCCGCCCACCCACCCTCGTTTTCTTTGAGGGTATGTTATTTGCCAAAATCAGTTTTTCTTAGAATGTACTAGCCCCGCCCACCCGCCCTCTCTTCTCTTAGTAGCTGCTAAAATAAGACCCAATTTGGCAAATGAGATACCCTATAAGAAAAGAGAGGGTGGGTGGGCGAGGCTACTACCGGATAAGATTGGACTGATTTTGGTAAATGAGATAGCCCCTAAGGAAAGAGAGGGTGGGCGGCTGGTTCTAGTACTTGCTAGGATAAGGCTGATTTTGGCAAATCACATACCTTCCAAGAAAACAAAGGGCGGGTGGGTGGGGCTAGTACTTGCTATGATAAGACTGATTTTGGCAAATGAGATACTCTTTAAGAAAATAGAGGGTGGGTGGGCGGGGCTAGTATTTCATAAGGTAAATCTGCGATTAATACTCTATAAAACTAGAAACTCAATGTTTTCCTCTCAAATAAAGCCATTTGGAACGGTTCCAACTTTTTTGGAAATTTTGGGGATTTTTGGAGTCCTTTCCTCGCATTTCTGAGTTATTTGAAGACAAATCGTCAAAAATATTTTAGATTCGTAATCTGCGAAAAATTATCTATAAGCCAACTATTTTCCGTTGGGTCAGATCGTTTTTTAACTGTTTCAGCCAAAAAATTTTTGGAAATTACGAAAAATGTTTCTCACTTTTCTCGCTAGTTTCGGAAATGGTTGAAAAATAATCGAAAATGTCAAAAGTGCGAAAATCAGTCTTATCTTAACAAGTACTAGCCCCACCCACCCACCCTCTCTATTCTTAGAGGATCTCTCATTTGCCAAAGTCGGTCTTATCTTAGCAGGTAGTAGACCCGCCCACCCACCCTCGTTTTCTTTGAGGATATGTCATTTGCCAAAATCAGTTTTTCTTAGAATGTACTAGCACCGCCCACCCGCCCTCTCTTCTCTTACCAGCTGCTAAAATAAGACTAATTTTGGCAAATGAGATAGCCCTTAAGAGAAGAGAGGGTGGGTGGGCGGGGCTGCTGCCTGCTAAGATAAGACTGATTTTGGCAAATGAGATAGCCCCTAAGAAAAGAGAGGGTGGGTGGGTGGGGCTACTACCTTCTAAGATAAGACTGATTTTGGCAAATGAGATAGCCCCTAAGAGAAGAGAGGGTGGGCGGGCGGGGCTAGTACCTGCTAGGATAAGGCTGATTTTGGCAAATGACATACCTTCTAAGAAAAGAGAGGGTGGGTGGGTGGCCGGGGCTAAGAAAAGAGTGATTTTGGCAAACGAGACATAAGTCTATCTTTGCATCAAACAGGACTTCAAAAGTTCCTCAGCTTAGCAACTTACAAAAATTGCCTATGGTCGGTGGTACACACCGTAATCAATAGGTATGTCTTTAGTATATACTTTCTGCGTTTTTATCGGTCTGGTAGGTCTTTCTATTTAACGAAACTTTGAGTGCTTTGAATAATACGTTGTAAGAATTTAGATTATAATGCAAGCCAACGTGATTCTTCAGTTGATAAGGACCTTCTAAATCCAATGACATCCTGTCTACTTGAAGTACCTAAAGACAATGAAGATAAAGTTCCAGATCGAACTTCTTACTCATAAACAACAAGGTCGTATCTTAAATAAAACAAAAGTCCTGTTAGTAAAATTTATTAGTTATAGTCGAATTCGCTACACTGTGAATCATTCCCTATCTTATCTTCGTTATATTCAAGGTTTTGCGTATAATATTAGGTGCAAATCAACAAAAAAATATATATTCCTTTTTACCAACTTCCACGCAAACATGACTTTAATACGTGTTTTTGATTATGTTATACTTATTTACAGGTAATTTTTATGGAAGCTGGATGTTTGGAAACCTTGAATTAATAAATAGTACCTATATATGCAAACTTAAGTCATGTTGAACGCTTAGGATGAGTTAGAAATGCTGAGTCGATTGAGAACAATTCCAAATAATGAAATATTTACTGAAAGCACCTAAAATATTTCATTTTAAAAAAGCAATTGTTTTGCGGAAACATTATCGACTACTATTATTTACAGGATATATGTGCACCAATGTATATGCACTTTTTTAGAATAACAAATCACAAACCTTGAATTTAAAAAACCACCAGTGACAAGAAATGTAGTTATTCCACTGCAACGATCCTCACCATGACTCTTAACACTTCTTCCGTACTAAAACTGAGCTCTTACGATTATGTTATATTTGTAGGTACTTTGGTGTTTAGTACTTTGATTGGAATTTATTATGGGTGCTTCGGGACTAAGCAGGCAACCATAAAAGAATATCTTCTGGGAGGCAAGAACATGAAAATTCTTCCTATAGCAGTGTCAGTAGCAGTAAGGTACTTCTATAAATTTTGTTCTTAAACTACACCTGAAAAATGTAGCCATATTTCAGGAACGCTGTTAATAGGGACCGTTGCAGATGTCTACCGATACGGTGGCAGCGTTTGGTTATATGTAGGATCATTTGTAGCTATGGGTGTTCTCGCTACGTTTGTGTACCTTCCAGTGTTCTATAAACTGCAAGTGGCCAACATGTACGAATATTTGGAAAAAAGATTCGACAAAAAAATCAAAATGTTTGCTTTAATTTTGTACCTGCTATGTGAAATTTTTATATTTCCGATTCTGGCTTACACTCCATCTTTAACATTTGCCACTGGTAGAGTAATTTTGAGAGGTGAATGATAATACGGTGTCTATTTCAGCTAGTGGATTTAACCCTAGTTTGTGTGCCTTTTTCTTGTGTGTTGTTTGCGTTTTCTACACTTCGATAGGAGGTTTGAAAACGGTGGTGTGGACGGATTTCCTTCAGTTTGGAATAATAGCGGTGTCTCTTATCACCCTGTATATAATTGGTCTAAATACAACAGGAGGATTCTTATCTGTTTGGAACACGGCAGCGGAGGGTCAAAGACTTGAAATTTTTAAGTAAGCTACGACATACTACGTTCGATGGATTCAACAACGCGTTGTAGTTTTCAGCTCGATCTTACAGCAAGAGATGGCTTCTGGGGATACATTATAGGAGGTGCACCAACAACTACTGCACTAATCATCATACACCAAACAGGACTTCAAAAGTTCCTCAGTTTATCAAACTACAAAGATGGTGCATGGTCGGTCCTACACACTGTAATCAGTATGTCTTTAGTACATACTTTCTGTGTTTTCATTGGTCTGGTAGCCTATTCTAAGTACAAAGACTGTGATCCTTTGACTAGTCACTTGATATCAAAACATGACCAACTTTTCCCATTATTTGTAACAGAGATTGGTGGACATCTCCCCGGAATCCCCGGTCTCTTTATAGCAGCTATTTGCAGTGCAGCTCTCAGGTAAACTCAATTATGACACCACAAAATTCACTCTAGTACAGTTCCATGTCGTCAAATTTGAACGCTCTATCTGGTGTTATGTACAATGACGTCGTATGCGAATTTCTAAAGAAGAAGCCATCGGATAAAAAAGCGACAAATATTTTGAAATTAATAGTTTTGATTGTTGGACTTTTGTGCAGTTGTTTAGTGTTTGTGATCCAAGGAATGGGAGAGGTGTTCTCGGTGTCTTTAACCATATGGGGGATCACGCAAGGACCTATACTTGGAGCTTTCACGCTAGGAGTTCTCTTTCCGAAAGCAAACCAACAAGTATGTCACTTTTAGTGCGTTTGTGAAACTGATTTTGGTTTGAAGGGGGCCTTGTATGGTATGATTTTGGGTTGTATTTCGGTTGCTTGTATAGCAATTCCTGCCAAATACTACCAAACGAAAGGTCTGCTCAGTTATCCAACGAAACCCCTTTCTACTAATGGTTGTAGTTTTTTTAACGCTTCCAACTTTGTCTCTACGAATAAAACTATTTCGTAAGTAAATATAAAGCTGCTAGCAACAGTTATATGTTTTTAAATGTTCCAGAAGTCAGTTTCAACCTAGCGTCATTTTCAAAACCTCGTTCTATTTTTACGCTGTAATTGGAGTTACCGTCACTGTAATCGTTGGTTTAGTTGTTAGCTTCTTCACGAAAAGCGGCTCTTCGGTTCATAAAAATTTTCTGAGTCCAGTGATCCACTCTTGCTTGAAAGAATCAGTTGAAAATCAAGAGTACGCTGATGCGGAGACAACTTTAGAACTCCTTCAGAAACAATAAGACAATTTTGAACATGGTTAAACTTCCTCTGGTTATACCGGGTGGATTAACTCTTCAGTACTTTATGTACGGGGCTTTCGGGAGTCCCAAAAAAAATAATAAAAAAACGTATAGTCTGTCATTTCTATTGAAACACCACCTGTTGATTCTAAACTTGGCAACTATAGCCCCTAGAAATACTTTTCACAACAGAAACTTAGAACATGGTTAAAATGGTACATTTTTGGAAGGAAATATGGATTTTTGCAATTATGGGACGGAGCCTAATTGCCAAATCGATATTTCCTTATACTAATTTTCCATTTTAAACATGTTTTAAGTTTCATGTTGCGAAAAGAAATCTACACATATTAAAACAAAAAGTCAAAATATCAGCCCGCCCACCCGCCCTATCTCAATTGTGATGATTTTTTTTCGTCGTGAGCCAAGAAGGCGGAGCTTGACTGCAAAATACTTATTTCTTTACAAGAAGCTAAAAATATGTTTTTGAGTATCGTGTTGTTCAAACAATACTATGTATATTAAGAATAAAAGGTAAAATATAAACCCCACCCACCCACCCCATCTCGATTGTGATTATTTTTTAATTCTTAGAAACTTAAAACACGTTGCAGATGGTAAATCATCACAATTGAGATAGGGTGGGTGGGAGGGGCTTATATTTTGCCGTTTGTGTTATTATACGTAGAAGTCTTTTCAGAACAAGAAAATTAAAACATGTTTGAAATCGTAAATTTTGGTAGACGAATATGGATCTTGCAATTAAGCCCCGCCCCTCGATCAAACGTTCGCTTTCGGTGTAGTAATTATTCTATCGTATTGTTATCAGTACTGAATGTCATGTCATATTTGTCAAAATATTCCAATTAAAAACCATAATTATCTTTTCGTTTGAAAATGGAACAACAACAAATGAAAAAACTAATCCTTTTGAGTGCTGAGATGAGCATTTACCATTCAATGTGGTCTATTAGAAGAACTGCTGTTGAAATTTCAGAAATTTTTTCCGTAAGTTAAAGAAGCGCCTTTTTCGATTTGCCAATTTTTCGCTATATCGGTCTTCGGAATTTTTTTAGTTCTCCAATTGTCAGTTATCCGATTTTTCGATTATCCAATTTTTCAATTCTTCGATTTCTTCATTTTTGGAAAAAAATTCCGGGTAGTCCCTGGTATTTTTAGAAAGTTTGAAAGAACTTCGGTGGTCCTTTGTGTTTTATTTTTTAGAAAATGTGGAAAGATCTTGGGGGCTACTAGTGCTTTGTCTTTAAAAGAGTTTAAAAGAGCCTCAAGACACCCTGTTTTTTTTAAAGCCTCTTGTGTTTTTAATAATTATTAAAAGATCTTGGAGCTGCTGGTGTTTTGTTTTTAAAAGAGTTTAAGAACCTTAGTGTATGGTTTTAAGAATGTAAAAGCACCTTGCCACCTCTTACGCTTTTTAATTTTGAAAAAAAATTGAAGAAATCCCTGGTATTTTTTGTAGAAAGTTCGAAAAAAAGTGCCCCGCCCACCCACTCGGTTTTTTTCTGATCACTCATTTTATTGGACAAAAAGTGGATTTTATATCGATAAACAGTGAAATCTAAAACTAATCCCACCCACACCCGCTTTTGCATTTCATTGGCTTATTTTATTTACTCTGAGATCAAAATTGAATTGTATTGCCAAGTCTACACTTAAAAAATTCCGAAGTAATTTTATAACAGTAAAATTGGCAACACTGCACGCACCTTTCATTTTTTTAGGACAATAAACAAAACAACCAGTAGTCATTAATCGTTGTGCATTATTATATAAAACGAGCTGTTATTTTTCATTAATAAATAAACCAAAAATAAACATTTAATAAGACACTTATAAATTATATAAACAAAAACAAAACCAATAAAAGAAAAATCCATTAAAGCAGAACCACCTAAACACTACTGAAGATGTTCAAAATTGCAAGGTCGTAATGTTTCCAAATTTTGATCCTTTTTTGTAAAAGTTAGTTATCAGGACTGATTTTGGCAGCTACTAGCCCCGCCCACCCACCCTCGTTTTCTTTGAGGGTATGTCATTTACCAAAATCAGTTTTTCTTAGAATGTACTAGCCGCGCCCACCCGCCCTCTCTTCTCTTAGTAGCTGCTAAAATAAGACCCAATTTGGCAAATGAGATACCCTATAAGAAAAGAGAGGGTGGGTGGGCGGGGCTACTACTTGATAAGATTGGACTGATTTTGGTAAATGAGATAGCCCTTAAGGGAAGAGAGGGTGGGCGGGTGGGTCTAGTTGCTTATCTTGCTAGGATAAGGCTGATTTTGGCAAATCACATAACTTCCAAGAAAATAAAGGGCGGGTGGGCGGGGCTAGTACTTGACTATAAGACTGATTTTGGCAAATGAGATACTCTTTAAGAAAATAGAGGCTGGGTGGGCGGGGCTAGTATTTCATAAGGTAAATCTGCGATTAATACTCTATAAAACTAGAAACTCAATGTTTTCCTCTCAAATAAAGCCATTTGGAACGGTTTCAATTTTTTGGAAATTTTGGGGATTTTTGGAGTCCTTTCCTCGCATTTCCCAGTTATTTGAAGACAAATCGTCAAAAATATATTAGATTCGTAATCTGCGAAAAATTATCTATAAGCCAACTATTTTCCGTTGGGTCAGATCGTTTTTTAACTGTTTCAGCCAAAAAATTTTAGAAATTACGAAAAATGTTTGTCACTTTTCTCGCTAGTTTCGGAAATGGTTGAAAAATAATCGAAAATGTCAAAAGTGCGAAAATCAGTCTTATCTTAACAAGTACTAGCCCCACCCACCCACCCTCTCTATTCTTACAGGATATCTCATTTGCCAAAGTCGGTCTTATCTTAGCAGGTAGTAGACCTGCCCACCCACCCTCGTTTTCTTTGAGGGTATGTCATTTGCCAAAATCAGTTTTATCTTAGAATGCACTAGTCCCGCCCACCCGCCCTCTCTTCTCTTAGTAGCTGCTAAAATAAGACCGATTTTGGCAAATGAAATACCTTCTAAGAATAGAGAGGGTGGGTGAGGGGGGCTACTACCTGCTAAGATAAGACTAATTTTGGCTAATGAGATACCCTCTAAGAAAAGAAAGGGTGGGTGGGCGGGGCTACTGATTTTGGTAAATGAGAAACCCCTAAGAGAAGAGAGAGTGGGCCTAGTACCTGCTAGGATAAGGCTGAATTTGGCAAATGACATACCTTCTAAGAAAAGAGAGGGTGGGTGGGCGGGGCAAGATAAGAGTAATTTTGGCAAACGGAACATATGTATATCTTTGTTTGTTGTATGTTTAGTTATACATTTTGGCAGGAGGCTTTTTACGCCGTTATGATTGGAAAAATTTAAACTTGACGCAGCTCTAATGGCCCATTTTCATTGTGTTTACAGTAAGTGCGCATTTAGGGCTTAACAATTAAATCATTTTTAACAGTTACCATATTTTTAGTTCAAGGTTCCAGACCATTACCGGGCAGACATAAGGTTATTTATTCTAGACAAAAACACTTTGTAGTTTGTGCTTATCGTATGGTAGTTATTGCCATAGTTCTAGTTGTACTACCATGACGCTGATGACATCGTCCACATTCTCTATCTACGACTACATTATATTTATAAGCACTCTAGTGTTCAGCACTCTTATTGGAATCTACTATGGTTGCTTTGGAACGAAACAAGCTACAACCAAAGAGTACCTTATGGGAGGCAAGAACATGAAAATTATTCCCATAGCGATATCAGCAGCAATAAGGTACTCTGAAACTTGCCAACACACCAATAAATACATACAATTTTAGTCACATTTCTGGGTCTCTGCTGATCATAACAGTATCAGAAGTGTATAGATACGGAGCTAGCATATCCTTATTCATCGTTTCGTATATCATTATGGGTCTTCTGTCAATTTTCATTTACCTACCAGTATTTTTCAAAGTTCAAGTGACCAACATCTACGACTACTTGGAAAAGAGGTTTGATAAAAGAACGAGAATGCTGGCTTTTGCGATTTACCTCCTCTCGGAGATTGTTATGTTTCCTATCATGGCGTACGCGCCATCTTTGACTTTTGCCACAGGTGAATATAAATAAAAATGTAATAAATATGACGTAAAACTTTCAGCTAGTGGAATTAACCCTACTTGGTCTGCTTTCTTCCTCTGTGTTATCTGTGTCTTTTATACTTCAATAGGAGGTTTAAGGACTGTAGTTTGGACAGATTTTCTTCAATTTGCGATCATAATGGCATCTCTTGTTACAGTATACGCGGTAGGTGTTGGGGTATCTGGGGGATTTTTGTCTGTTTGGAACACAGCACTGCAAGGTCAACGACTACAAGTCTTCAAGTAACTGCTACCATTACTCTGGGTCATACTATAATAGTCATATTGCAGCTTTAACGTTGATTTTACAGCAAGAGATAGCTTCTGGGGTTACGTAGCTGGTGGTCCAACAGCTGTAGCGACCATCATTGTACACCAAACAGGACTTCAGAAGTTTTTAAGTTTACCAAAATACAGAGATTGCGTTTGGTCTGTTATCCACACTGTAATCAGTATGAGTATAGTACACATCTTCTGCGTTTTCATCGGTTTGGCAGTTTACTCCCAGTACAAAGACTGTGATCCTTTAACCAGTCATATGGTAACAAAACACGACCAACTATTTCCTTACTTTGTAACAGATGTTGGTAGACGTTTTCCAGGAGTTACTGGTCTTTTCGTAGCAGCTATTTGCAGTGCAGCTCTCAGGTATATCTTCTCTATATCAGATCAAAAACTTATCAAATCTAGTTCTATGTCTTCAAACCTGAACGCCCTCTCTGGTGTTATTTACAAAGACTTGGTATGTCGGTTTTTAAAGGAGCAACCATCAGAAAAACGGGGCAGCGACATTTTAAAAATCATAGTCCTGGTTGTTGGTCTCTTGTGTACCTGCTTGGTCTTTCTAGTGGAACGAATGGGAGAAGTATTCAATATCATTTTATCGGTTAATGGGATTACTCAAGGACCTTTGTTTGGGGTTTTCTCGTTGGGAATTCTTTTCCCAAAAGCCAACCACAAGGGTGCCTTCTATGGTGCACTTGGCGGTTTTATTTCCGTTGCTTGTATCGCAATTCCTGCAAGGTACTACCAAATGATGGGTTTGATCAAGTACCCCACGAAACCTCTCTCGACGACCGGTTGTACCCTATTTAACGAAACTTTGAGTGCTTCAAACACTACATTGTAAGAATTTAGTTCGTAATTATTATAAATGTAGATATTTTTTCAGAAACCAGGACACTCCACTGCAACCCAATGTGATTTTCAAGACGATGTTCTACTACTACGTGATAATCGGAGTCATCGTGACTATAGTTGTTGGTTTGATTATTAGTGTATTCACGACGGGTTCTCCAGTTGATAAGGACCTTCTAAGTCCAGTCATATCGTGCCTATCCACTACACCTCGACACACTCAAGATGGAAACCGGAACACTGAAGCGGCGATGGAACTTCTCACCCATTAAAATAAGGGCGTGTCTTAAAAAAAATTAAAGTCGTGCGTATAAAATATATGGGTTGCGGTCTAAATTGACAACGCTGTGAATCATTTACTATCTTATCTTCGCTACATTCAAGGTTTTGCATAAAATATAAAGTAATTATTATATAAAAAAAAACCTATCCTTTTGTTTTATCGTTACCAAGCTCCCAAGCATGACTTCCCATATATTTTCAGCTCTCACTTTAAGCGCTTTTGACTATGCGATATTTATTTGTATGCTTTTGTGTAGTACTCTGATTGGAATTTATTATGGGTGCTTCGGTACTAAGCAAGCAACCACCAAAGAGTACCTTCTGGGTGGCAAAAGCATGAAAATTATTCCCATAGCTATATCAGTTGCGATCAGGCAAGTCCCGAAATTTCGTCAGTCTAACCTTTAAATTTAGTCACATTTCAGGGACCCTATTTATAGGAACTGTAGCAGATGTGTATAGATATGGAGCGAGCGTTTGGTTATTCGTTACTTCGTTTATATTTATGGCTTTTCTGGCCATTTTCGTCTACCTCCCAGTTTTTTTTAAACTACAAATAACCAACATCTACGAGTACTTGGAAAGAAGATTCGACCGAAGAACAAGAATTCTGGCTTTTGTACTTTACGTTCTGTCCGATATTCTAATGTTTCCGATTTTAGCATACCCTCCAGCTTTGACTTTCGCCACTGGTGATGTAACTCCGATAGAGTTATGTAAAAATGACGTCATAGTTTTAGCTAGTGGGATTAATTCGACTTTGTGTGCCTTCATCTTGTGTTCGATTTGCCTCTTTTACACTTCAATAGGTGGTTTGAAGACTGTAGTTTGGACCGACTTTGTTCAATTTGGGGTAATAATGGTAACTCTTGTCACTATATTCGCAATTGGTGTTAATGGATCCGACGGGTTCGTGTCTGTGTGGAACACAGCATCAGCTGGTGGACGACTAGAAGTATTTAAGTACCTGATTGTCTTATTTTTGATAGTAGATAGTCAAACTGATATTGTAGCTTTAATCTTGACTTCACAGCTAGAGATGGCTTTTGGGGATACTTTATAGCTTGCGGGACAACATCTACCGCAGTCATAATCGTGCACCCAACTGGCATCCAAAAATTTTTAAGTCTGTCAAAATACAAAGATTGTGTGTGGTCTGTCATACACACCACAATCAGTATGTGCGTATTCCACACCTTCTGCATTCTCATCGGTTTGGTAGTTTATTACAAATACAAAGACTGCGACCCTTTGACTAGCCACATAGTGTCAAAACATGACCAAGTCTTTCCGTATTTTGTAACAGAAATCGGAAGTAGCGTTCCAGGGGTCTCTGGTCTTTTCATAGCGGCGGTTTGTAGCGCAGCTCTCAGGTAAATTATTCAATACTCATGTCGTACCCACACACCAATTTTTTTCCAGTACTATGTCATCTAACCTAAACGCTCTCTCTGGTGTCATATACAAAGACGTGGTTTGTCCCTTTTTAAAAAACACACCTTCCGAAAAAACTGGCAGCGATATTTTGAAACTGACAGTTCTGATTGTTGGGTTTTTGTGCACGTGTTTGGTGTTTCTGGTGGAACGAATGGGGCAAATCTTTTCAATCAGTTTGACGGTTTGGGGGATCACGCAAGGACCGATATTCGGAGCTTTCACATTAGGAGTGCTTTTCCCCAAAGCTAACCGCAAAGTATGTCGTCGTCAGTGTATACACGTACTAAAATCATATTTTCAAGGGCGCCCTCTATGGAATGATTGGAGGTTTTATTTCAATCGCGTGTCTGTCGATTCCCGCCAAGTATTTTCAGATGCAAGGGTTATTAACATACGCCACGAAACCCTTATCTACCAGTGGGTGCATTTTCTACAACCAAACTTTACTATCAAATAATACGACGTAAGAAACCACATAGGTGCAATTTTTATATAACGAAGTTTATTTTTCAGAAGCCAGATTTCGTTCCAACCACCTACCATTTTCAAGATTTCGTTCTTCAACTATACGTTCCTTGGTGCCGCCATGACTGTAATTTACGGTGTAATTATCAGCTTCTTCACGAAGAGTGATACTCGTGTCGATAAGAAGCTTCTAAGCCCGGTTACATACTTCTGCCTGTGCAAAAAAAACGCAAGACGGAGACGGAGCTGGATATTTTAATGTAGACGAGGCTTTAGAGAGACTTAATTAGCACAATTACCTCAACAGAAATAATTTACAAACTGTAGCTACAAACTTTTGGCCACAACAGTATTACGGACAGTATTTGTTTCCTAAATAAATTATTGATTTACCACATTCTTCAAAATAAATGTTTTCATATTAATCAAGTCAGAGTATGATTAAATATTAAATGTCACCATCAACTATTCAAACAACACATGTTTTAAGAAAAAAAAGGCAAAATGTAGCCCCGCCCACCCACCCTATCGCAAATCTGATGATTTTTTTTATTAGTCGTGAGTCAAGAAGGCGCACCTTAACTGCAAAATCATTATTTCTCTACGAGAAATTATAAACATGTTTTTGAGTATCGTGTTGTTCAAAGAATACTGTGTATATTAAAAAAATAAATAAATAAAGCCAAAGATTAGGTGCCACCCGTACTAGCCCCAATATCAATTCTCAATTGTCATAAATTTTTCCTTCGTTGTCAGATCGAGAAGAATTTACCTTTTGAAACATGTTTTAATTTTCTCGTTCTGAAAAAACTTCTATGTATAATAAGACAAAAGACAAAATATAAGCCCCGCCCACCCACCTTATCTCAATTGTGATGATTTACCATCTGCAACGTGTTTTCAGTTTCTAAGAATAAAAAAAATAATCACAATGGAGACGGGGTGGGTGGGCGGGGTTTATATTTTGCCTTTTTTCTTAAATATACATAGTATTGTTTGAACAACACGATACTCAAAACCATGTTTTTAATTTCTTGTAAAGGAATAAGTATTTTGCAGTTAAGCTTCGCCCTCTTGGTTCACGGCGAATAAAAAAAATCATCACAATTGAGACAGGGCGGGTGGGCGGGCTTATATTTTGCCTTTTTGTTTTAATATGTGTAGACTTCTTTTCACAACCTGAAACTTAAAACATGTTTAAAATGAAAAATTTGTGTAAGAAAATATCGATTTTGCAATTAGGTTTCGCTCTATTATTGCAAAATCCATATTTCCTTTGAAAAATGTACCATTTTAATCATGTTTCAAGTTTCTTGTTGTGAAAAGATGGCTATGTGTAATAAGAAAAAAAGCAAAATTATAAGCCCCGCCCACCCGCCCTAACTCAATTCTGATGATTTTTTTATTCGTCGTGAGCCAAGAAGGCGGAGGAGCTTAACTGCAAAATCGTTATTTCTCTACGAGAAATTAAAAACATGTTTTTGAGTATCGTCTTGTTCAAAAAATACTATGTAGATATATACTTTTTAATTCAGTTATTTGTATTTTATTTTTAATTTAATTAGTAAGTAGGTAGTCATTTGTGTACGTACAGATACTGTATCTTTTCACTATGGTACCCTATAATTGGACTTTAGTCTGCTGGGTAATAATAATAATAAACTAATAAACTAATATATATTAATAAAAAATTAAAGCCAAAGATTAGGCCACATCCACACCCACCCCGATCTCAATTCACGATTGTTATAAATTTTTCATTCATTGTCAGATCGAATTTACCTTTTGAAACATGTTTTCAGTTTCTTGTTCTGAAAAGACTTCTTACGTATAATAAGACAAAAGACAAAATATAAGCCCCGCCCACCCACCCTATCTCAATTCTGATGATTTACCATCTGCAACGTGTTTTCAGTTTCTAACAATAAAAAAAATAATCAAAATGGAGATGGGGTGGGTGGGCGGGGTCTATATTTTGCCTTTTTTTTCTTAATATGCTTAGTATTGTTTAATTAACACAATACTTAAAACCATATTTTTAGTTTCTTGTAAAGACGTAAGTATTTTGCAGCTAAGCTCCGCCTTCTTGACTCACGACTAATTAAAAAAATCATCACACTAGAGATAGGGCGGGTGGGCGGGCTTATATTTTGGCTTTTTGTTTTAATATGTGTGGAATTCTTTTCAGAACATGAAACTTAAAACATGTTTAAAATGAAAAATTTGTGTGAGGAAATATCGCTTCTGCAATTAGGCTCCACCCCATAATTGCAAAATCCATATTTCCTTTCAAAAATGTACCATTTTAATCATGTTTTAAGTTTCTTGTTGTGAAAAGATAGCTATGTATAATAAGAAAAAAAGCAAAAATATAAGTCGGGGGGGACCCGCCCTGTCTCAATTTTGATGATTTTTTTTATTCGTCGTGAGCCAAGAAGGCGGAGCTTAACTGCAAAATCGTTATTTCTCTACGAGAAATTAAAAAACATGTTTTTGAGTATCGTCTTGTTCAAATAGTATATTATTAGCCAAGGTTGCAAGGCCAAGCATTCTAGACCGAGCGCAAATTAGAACCCGAGACGCGCAGCGTCGAGGGCTCTGAAGTGCGAGGTCTAGAAGTGGCTTTGCAATCGTGGTTAATATACTATTTTTTTCACTAGTAGGAACCATAAGACAATAAATTGAAAAAATAAACGTTCAATTTTTTGACGCAACATAATTTTGTTCTGATTTCTAGTCAAACTTGATCCAAATCTTCAACACGAAGAAAACCGTTTATACTTGTCGCTGAGTTAATCATTTTATCTTCTACCGTCTACCAACTACCATGCGTATACTCAAGTAATGTTTGTAGCACACATTTGTTCATTTTTTAAGAAATAATCACATCAAACATTGCGTACATAACCTCAATTTTTCTTTTTGAACCCGTGGTAGCAAAAGTTGAATTTGCTACCACTAAATGAGTCGACATTTGCATGGGTCCTGGCTGCTAGTGAAAAAAATTACTATGTACATATATATTAATAAAAAATTAAAGCCAAAGATTAGGCCACACCCACACCCACCCCGATCTCAATTCTCGATTGTTATAAATTTTTCATTCATTGTCAGATCGAATTTACCTTTTGAAACATGTTTTCAGTTTCTTGTTCTGAAAAGACTTCTTACGTATAATAAGACAAAAGACAAATAATAAGCCCCCCCCACCCACCCTATCTCAATTGTGATGATTTACCATCTGCAACGTGTTTACAGTTTCTAAGAATAAAAAAATAATCAAAATGGAGATGGGGTGGGTGGGCGGGGTCTATATTTTGCCTTTTTTTCTTAGTATACTTAGTATTATTTAAATAACACAATACTTAAACCATATTTTTAGTTTCTTGTAAAGAAGTAAGTATTTTGCAGCTAAGCTCCGCCTTCTTCTAATTAAAAAAATCATCACACTAGAGATAGGGCGGGTGGGCGGGCTTATATTTTGCCTTTTTGTTTTAATATGTGTGGAATTCTTTTCAGAACATGAGACTTAAAACATGTTTAAAATGAAAAATTTGTGTAAGGAAATCCCGATTTTGCATTAGGCTCCGCTCCATAATTGTAAAATCCATATTTCCTTTCAAAAATGTACCATTTTTATCATGTTTTAAGTTTCTTGTTGTGAAAAGATGGCCATGTGTAATAAGAAAAGAAGCAAAATTATAAGCCCCGCCCACCCGCCCTATCTCAATTCTGATGATTTTTTTTATTCGTCGTAAGCCAAGAAGGCGGAGCTTAACTGCAAGAACCTTATTTCTCAACGAGAAATTCGAAACATGTTTTTTAAGTATCGTGTTGTTCAAAGAATACTATGTATATTTAAAAAAAGTAAAGCCAAAGTTTAGACCCCACCCATACCTGCCCCGATCTCAATTCTCAAATGTGATAATTTTTTTAATTGGTTGGCAGATCGAGCGGCGGGGCTTAATTGCAAGATCCATATTTGTCTACAAGAATTAACATTTTGAACATGTTTTAATTTTCTTGTTCTGAAAAGACTTCTACGTATAATAAGACAAAAGACAAAATATAAGCCCCGCCCACCCACCCTGTCTCAATTGTGATGATTTACCATCTGCAACGTGTTTTAAGTTTCTAAGAATTAAAAAAATAATCACAATCGAGATGGGGTGGGTGGGTGGGGTTTATATTTTACCTTTTATTCTTAATATACATAGTATTGTTTGAACAACACGATACTCAAAACCATATTTTTAGTTTCTTGTAAAGAAATAAGTATTTTGCAGTCAAGTTCCACCCCCTTGGTTCACGGCGAATAAAAAAAATCATCACAATTGAAATAGGGCGGGTGGGCGGGCTTATATTTTGCCTTTTTGTTTTAATATGTGTAGACTTCTCTTTACAACATGAAACTTAAAACATGTTTAAAATGGAAAATTTGTATAAGAAAATATCCGTTTTGTAATTAGGTTCCGCCCCATAATTGCAACATCCATATTTCCATGCAAATATGTACCATTCTAACCATGTTTTAAGTTTCTTGTTGTGAAAGGATGGCTATGTATAATAAGAAAAAAAGCAAAAATATAAACCCCACCCACCACCCTATCTCAATTGTGATGATTTTTGTATTCGTCGTGAGTCAAGAAGGCGGAGCTTAACTGCAAAATACTTATTTCTCTACAAGAAATTAAAAACATGTTTTTGAGCATCGTGCTGGTCAAAGAACACTATGTACATATTTAAAAAAAAAATAAAGCCAAAGATTAGACCCCACCCATTCCTGCCCCGATCTCAATTCTCAATTGTGATGAAGTTTTCATTCGTTGTCAGATCGAGGGGCGGGGCTTAATTGCAATATTTGCCTACAAGAATTTACCATTTTAAACATGTTTTCAGTTTCTTGTTCTGAAAAGACTTCTACGTATATTAAAAAAAAAGACAAAATATAAGCCCCACCCACCCACCCTATCTCAATTCTGATGTTTTTTTTTATTTGTCGTAAGCCGAGGGGCGGAGCTTGATTGTAAAATCCTTATTTTTCCACGAGAAATTACCGTGTAAATAGGTTCTTAAGTAATCGTGTTACACAAAGAAAACTAAATGTGTTAATTAAAAAAAAGAGAGAAGTTCCGCCCATCCGTCTCGACCTCAATCGTGATGAATTTTTCATTCGTTGTCAGACCGAGGGGCGGAGCGTAATTATTTATCATTTTAAACATGTTTTAAGGTTCTTGTTGTGAAAGATGACTACACAAGCCAACAATTAAGCTCCACCCACATCCATCCCAAGTTCAATTGTGATGAATTTTTTATTCGTCGAGGGGTGGAGCCTAATTGCAAAATTTTCCTTCAAGTTGGCAGCACTGCACACTACCGCAATTTGATTAGTTGACAACCCAACGTCAACGGCAACGTCAGCGACAAGTTTATAAATCGACCTTAATTACTGATCACACTAGTTATGGAGAAATAATAATAAAACAAGAGACGAAAAGATGGTTTATTTTTCTCCACTAGTGTCAAAATTAGTGAGGTTATGAACAATTAATTCTGACGTACTGTGGAAAAACAAACAAATTTGTCTTGGTATTAATCCCGACCACTCGAGTGCCACGTCTCCACGTGTTTTTTTAAATGAAATTTGCGCTTCGCCTTATACTGGCACTTCTTGCACTTAAACCATTCAATATCCTTCTCGTCCAAATGGCACGCAACCATGTGTTTCTTCAAGTCGGTGCTTTGCTTACTTCTATGCGAACAAATCTGGCACGCGTACCATTTAATCTTCCCCTCGTCGGAGTGCCGCGCAATTATATGCTTCCTCAAATTCGAACTATCTTTGGTTTTATGTGTACATTCTTTACACTGGTACCATTTAACATCCCCTTCATCCAAATGCTGGCATTTATATGATTCCCCAAACTTTGTTAAACTTAGTTTTATAATTACACTTTTTGCACTTATACCACTTCACATGTCTGTGGTCCGTATGTCGCGAATTCACATGATTGTGTAAATTTCGCTTCAATTTAGCCCTATATGGACACTTTTTGCACTCATACCATTTAATACTCTCCTCATCCAAGTGTCGCGTAATCACGTGATGCTTAAATTCGTTTTTAATTTGCTTTATAGGGACACTTCTCGCATTCGTACCATTTAATATCATAATCGTCTAAATGGTGTCCCGCTACGTGCGTTTTCAAGTGCGAATTTGTTTAGCTTTGTATGGACACATTCACACTCGAACCATTTAATGCGCTGCGCGTCCACATGGTACGCCGTCGTGTGTCTCCTCAAACCCGAACCGTCCTTGCTCTTGAAAGCACACTGGTCGCAGTGGTGCCATTTAACGTCTTTGGCATCCAAATGGCGCGCGTTAGTGTGACTCGTCAAGAGAAAACTGTGTCTAGTTTTGTACGGACACTCCCGGCACTGGAACCATTTAATATCAGCGCATCCACATGGTGTGAAGCTACGTGCCAACGTAGAGTTGAACCGTGTTTAGCTTTGTATGGACAGCGAGTGCAGTGATGCCACGCGATGCGATTATCATCCATATGGCGCCCCTTTATGTGGCTTTAGCAAGTTTCGCTTTAACTTAGCTTTGTATGGACACTCTCCACAGTGATGCCAATTTATATCTTGATCGCGCAGGTGTTTTGAAATGACGTGTTCTTTTAAGTTTGCTTTGGCTTTAGCTTTATACGGACAAGCTTTACACTGGTGCCACTTAACGCTGTTGTGACTTTTAAAACACGCTATGCTGTGTTGGAGCCACTTGACGGAAAAATGTGTCTCGAAAGCACACTTGTCACAAACGTAGTTGCGAATGGTGAATTTCTCATGGTTTGCGATGTGTTGTTTCAAAAGAAGGGTTAGCTGGGTTTGGAAATTGCAGTCTTTGCAATGGTACGTTTCAATAGAAGCAGTTTCGCAGTTGAAACGTAATGATGAAGGGGGTTGTTGGTGGTTTATCATGGGGGACGTTGATGTGGTAAAATATGGGCACATTGTCAACCTAAAAACACACATTATAGTTTTTTATGGGTGAAAATGGTACACACCTGAAAATTGATTGGGCGACATAACCTCAATGTTGTCAATCGATGGATTACTTCAGAGCGTTGCAAATAACACTTTGGTGCACCACTGAAGCCGAATTAGTGTTTCTCTTTACGATTGTATACCAAATTTATTATAAATGTTTAATTAAAAATTGATCTGACAAATAGAAATGTCAAAATTACGTGTTGCCAACTGCAGAGATATGCAACCAACAATACACGTAGTGCTCCTAAATTGACCAGTAAAGTAAGGTTAGAATTTAGAATGCGCGGCAGTTCATAATTCAAAAATTCTACTATGGGTTTCTTATGGGAGCTTGATTTTACAGACAAAATACGCCGCATAGGTAGAAATCTTAACTAGTTCATGCTACAAGCGATAAAGACTGTACAATTATCTTCCTGTTACTAAAGGTTTAACTATATAAAAAGCTTCTGTTAAAGATATATTGCAAATTAAAAACAACGCTATCCATCGAAGTAACGTACATCGTTTCTAACGTCTTGCGCATGAGTGAAACGGAAAATCCAGAAACACTTGGGAAAGAAAAAGAACGCGAATATTTTGCGGTACTAGTGACGTTTAGATCGTGAAAATCCCCAAAATATGACAGTTGATTTCGTATTTTCATCACAACAAACAATCATAATCACAATTTTTGGATGATATATTAGTTCTGTGATATTGATTCACATTGGGTTGTATGTATCTGTGGACTGGTTTTTTTGTATTTGTTATTAATAATGACAGAAAGACATGTGTTAACAATAGGGGCAATTGCCATTTTTTTTGTTGGAGAAAATTCTTTACAGTCAAATAATGTAGCGAAAGTCAATTGGTATACTGAATTAAATGTGCTTGAAGAGTTTATTCGAGCTAGAATGCGAGAAGATTATGGTAAGTTAATGTATATTGATAAATTCTGTGTCAAGTAAAATTATGACGTATTTTGTTTTATTATGCACAGATATTCCTTAAGAGAGGCAACATGTGAAACCCCAAGAGGTGCATTTGTATATCATCATATGGCTACACCTGCCCTACACGGACGTTATAATGTATTGTGGACCAATAATTTGCGTGCTTGAGACGTACATCTGAAGAAAAGTGAATCAGCTGAGGTCCGAGCTGTTGTCTCTGAAAATTCTTTTAATCCCCAAGTCAGCCTAAAAACAGCTAATGTTGAGGTACAACTTCATGAAAGCTTAGGACAAACTGATAGGAGCGAAGCACTGCTTTTGCTATTGGGCCCTGAACTAGAAAGATCTGAAGAAAATCTACTTCACAGTGTCGAAGAACTATTAGTGTCCGAGGACTATTTTAATGGCCCATCAAGAAAACAGTTTGTGGGTCAGTTTTTCACCAAAAGTGAATCAGATTTTGCATTAGGAAGTGCAATTTTTTATTGTAAAATACTTTTTTTTTGTTTTGAAATAAATTGTTCTTTAAATTGTGATTTTTTTTTTAAAGGGGTGTTTCAGACCCAATTCGTACTAAAATGAGAGTGATTTTTACTTGTACATGAAAGGTTTAATCAGGAATGCTAAGTTTTTCCTTTTCTAGCAAAAATGTGTGAAAAGAAAAAAGCTTGGGATTGATGATGATTCTTAAATCAAAATTTGGCAATTGATTGAAAACATTTGCAAATATGAGATCTCCTTTATGTATTATTTTAAATTCACAGCCGTATCTGTAGCATCTGAAAATCAAAGCCATTTATGTGGAGGGGAAGTCAATGGCAGTATGAACCACTGTACGACATACGTTCGAGGCAAATGTAGTGGTAAAAGTTGAATTTAAATATTTATTAAATGCTACCGGTTCCGTTCATGTTTGGTATCAAGATCAACAGTAAAAATATCAGTCTTAATGGTACAGGTAGTGGGATATATAAGAAAATTACTTTAATGGTACAATTTAAGCGTTAAAGTGACGCCTCGATTTCACCCATAAGGATTACACGGGGAACTGAAATACGGGTCTCGTGTTATGAACTGAGTTCAAATTTCGCGCGTCATTCACTTTACTGGTCAATTGATTTTTGTTTACCCAAACCTGATATAAAATTAAAGTCTGTTCAAATTTAAACAAGTTTTACACATAATTTATTAACTTGCAGTCAATAATACAAATAAAACAACGTTTGCACACGCCGCCCTCTTACGGTTCAAGCACAAACTAATCATTTAAATTTATTTCATTCATTTTCGTTTTTATTTTAGTCTTTCTAAACTCAATGTCGCCTCTTCACGTGACTCCCCAACCTCGTCTTCCTTTTACTCTTATACGGACACTCTTTACACCGATACCACTTAACCTCCTCCTCACTCAAATGTCGCGAAATCACGTGCTCCTTCAAATTCACTTTGACTTTAGCCTTATAAGAACACTTCTTGCAGTCGTACCATTTAATCTCCTTCTCATTTAAATGGTGGACGGTCACATGGTTCTTCAAATGCGAATTCTGTTTAGTTCTGTACGGACACTTGTCACACTCGAACCATTTAACATCACGGTCATCCAGATGTCGCGCTGTCACGTGTCGATTCAAATTCGACTTATTTTTACCTTTATATGTGCACTTTTTGCACGGAAACCATTTAATATCTTTCTCGTCCAAATGGTTGGTGTTGATGTGCTCGCTTAGCCGAAATTTATACTTACTTTTATAGGGGCACTTTTTGCATTCGAACCATTTAATGTCCTGAGGGTCCAAATGGTGCGAAATTTTGTGTCTTCGTAAAGCCGAGCTGTCTTTTACTTTGTAGGGGCAACTTTGGCATTCGTGCCAAACGACGCGGCGGTTTTTTAAGTGTAGTCTTGTGGTGTGGTTTCGTAAAATCGATTTTAGTTTGGCTTTGTATGGACAGTCTTTGCAGTGGTGCCATTTGATGTCTTGGTCGTCCAAATGGTGCGTGATTGTGTGGTTTTTAAGACTTTTTTGGAGTTTTGCTTTGTAACTACAATTCTGGCACTGGAACCATTTAACGTCGTCAAGTTTCTTTAAATGTTTATTGTTTCCAAAACAAAATAAGCGGTGTTGAAGCCACTTCATGGAGAAGTGTGTGCCAAAGTCACATTCGTCACAAATTTGGTGGTGAACAACGAAATTCTTAATTGGTGAATCTTCGTTTTTGTTGTGACGTTGTATAATGTGCTGTTTAAAAATAAATGTTAGTTCTGATTGGAAATTGCAGTCTTTGCACCAGTAAGTTTCAATATTGACACTCTGGCAGTTGAAATGTGACAACGAAGGTGAAGAATGTTGTTTGACGTGATTTACCATGAGGAACGTCGATGTTGTAAAAAATGGACACAGTTTACAATGATGGGCATTTTTGGGTGGAGATTTCAGGTGTCGGACAAAGTTCTCTGAGTATTCCAGAATCGACATATTGATTTAATTACTCACTTTAATTAAAATAATGCTTCCATAATATAACCTCAAAACTTATGACAGCTGTCAATTACCGATCACTAATGCATTGTAACACCACAATTCGCGCTAAAAAGAGCACGAGGGCCAAATTATTGGAAAATTAGAAGAAGTAATCTCGTACTAAGGTTTAACAGCCACGATTATCTCCTCACTTATTTTTTTTTTGAGGTTATGTTATAATGTCACGTGAGCACAACGTCACGAGTAGCCGCTTCTTTATTTTAATTTAATTTATTACAATACAACAAAAATCCAGTTAATCCTCTCCATCTGAGTGCTGAGCACTCACGTGTTGCTTCAAATGACCGGTGTGTTTAGCCTTGAAACCACACTTTTTGCAATGGTGCCATTTAATGTCCTTCTCGTCCAAATGGTGCGCCTTTAAATGGTACACCAAATTACAATTATATTTACTCCTATATGGACACGTCTTGCACTCGTACCATTTAATATCATTCTCATCCACATGGTGCGCATTGAAATGCCGCTTCAAACCACACCCACTCTTTGCTTCATACGAACACATTTTACACTTATACCATTTAACATCTGTGGGAAAGCAGAGAAAAATGTTGTGCCTCGGTGGATTCGAACCCACGTCTCCAAGCAATCCGGGCTGGTATGCTAACCGCTACACTACGAGACGACTTATCTTTACTCTGCTTTACCCGCGTGTTATTGTGCCGCCACAGTACTCCCCCCCAGCGACACAGCGCGCGGTCGTGCTGGGTGCGAAGGAGATAGTTGCTGGCGTCGCTCCTGCCACTCTTACGTTCGTCGTTCGAACCCTGGCGGTGCTGCGGACCCCGAACACAGCGGGCACAGGGCGGTGGCAGAAGGATGTTGCGTGCGCGTTGCCTGTCGGTGGTCACCAATGTGGGAAAGCAGAGAAAAATGTTGTGCCTCGGTGGGATTCGAACCCACGTCTCCAAGCAATCCGGGCTGGTATGCTAACCGCTACACTACGAGACGACTTATCTTTACTCTGCTTTACCCGCGTGTTATTGTGCCGCCACACATCCCTGACACTTAAATGGCGCACTTTTACATGATTCTGCAAGCTAGTTTTTCGTTTAGCTTTAAACGGACACTCATTGCACTCAAACCACGTGATTTCCGCTTCACTCAAGTGCTGTGCAACCACGTGACTTGTCAAGCTTTCTTTTCGTTTTGCTTTATATGGACATTTTTGGCATTGGTGCCATGTGATGTCTTGTTCATTTAGGTGCCACGCGATCGTGTGTCTTCTTAAATTTGAACTGCTTTTGGTTTTGAACGTGCATTGGTCACAGTGATACCATTTGATGTCGTTTCCGTCTGAATGGTGCACGTTGATGTGGTTTTTTAAATGGGAGTCTTGTTTAGCTTTGTATGGGCATTTTTGGCATTGGTACCATTTGATTTCTTTTTCGGGGAGGTGGTTGGCGTTGATGTGTTGTTTCAAGTGGGAGCTTTGTTTGGCGATGTATGGGCATTGGTTGCATTGGTATTTGTAAACAGTGATGCGTTTCTTAACGTGTTTGATGGTGTTACCCACATTGTGTGCGACTGGAGTTTCCTGGTGATTAGACTTAGCTGCACAACGTAGTTGGAGATTTTCCGTATTTCTAAAACATGTATGTCGAAGCCAGTTAATGCAACAATGGGTTTCAAAGTCGCATTCTTCGCAATTGTACTCATGTATTGTAAATTCTTCACTTGGCGAGTCTTCACGTTTGGGGGTGTGGCGTTCTTTGATATGTTTTTTGTAAAAAACGGTTAATTCGGTTTGGAAATTGCAGTCTTCACAGTCGTATGTTTCAAGTTCGGCGTTTTCGCAGTTAAAACTTGGTAGTGGTGTCAAACCAACAGATTTTTCAGAGTGTTCGAAAATCGACATTTGGGTTTACCTAAATTAATAATTATTGCGTTACGATAATGAAGAACTAATTGTGGTTTCGCTTACTAGAAAGTGTGGCCGTTTAAATTAAAGTTCCGGTAGTACGGCCTTTTTAAATTCGTAAATAAAATTTTCATAACCTCTACTTTTCTACGTAGGCAACCAACCATACACACGGTAACAAGTTCACAAATTGACAACTGAGGCGGCGCAAACAGTGCTGCCACGACTACAACTAACTTAAATCACTGAAACGTTGCAATATACCGCGTGATCAGAAATAACTGAATCTGTTGAAAATCCTGGATTTTTAGTTGAAATTGGTACCACGATGTTTTCAATAATTTCCGGTTGTGAGCGTGAAGATTAACAGATTGTGGACATTTTTAATTTGCACAATGCGTCGTTTTCGGTTATTCCCTACTAAAGTCTCTCCAAACCAGGGGCGGCTCGTGCTTAAGGGCTCAAGGGCTCGAGCCTCCCAATCAGCGCCATTGGAAAAAGTAATTTATTTCATAATCAACGTAAATACATTTTTCTGTAGCAAATCTGAACAAGAAATTTGAAACGTCCCAGACGCACCACCAACGTGGGTACGAGACGCCACGTTAATTCATATAATATGCATCCAAGCTATACACGACTATGACGTCCGATGTTTTCTACTTGTACCCAACACAGCGGCTCTGTAAACTTGAGCCACAGCAGCGTATCGTCACGTTATAGGGAAAAACGAATCTACCCGATCAATGTCTTAAATCGAGCAAATGCATGGGAAATGTACGCAAGAGGCTCAGCTTTGTCGAGCCCAACAGACTTGGGTGACTGCAGAGGGTATGACGCACGACGTTTCCAATCAGCTGCAGTCTGCAATAGTTAATCGTCGATTGTTTGTTTCGGCGGCTGATGTTCTTGATATGACTGTCGTTTTGTGTTGTTTAGTGTTTAAGTATTTAATAACATGACTTCAAATATGTCCGAAATTAACAGTATAAACTATATTATTAACATTAAATTCAAAAGCCTTCCGTTATCCGAAAAAATTAAAATAAAACAAGCGGAAAGACCAACTCCAGTATTAAATCTTACTCAGCAAGATAAAGTGGGAGCACGTTCTTTTACCAGGCATTTTTCGGCAGAAATTTACAACAAATTTAAATGGATTTGTGGATGTAAGACATCAAACTCTTTGTACTGTTTTCCATGTGTTCTCTTTCATACTGATTTAACTGATAAAACTTGGTCAGTCACAGGATTTAAAGATCTCAAACATTTAAATCAAAGAGCGAGAAAACACGAAATTTCAACACGCCATATAACTTGCTGTACAGAGTTAGCTTTATTAGGTTCGGTGAACATTGCAGCCCAGTTAGATTCAGTCACTAAAGAGAATCTTGAACTCTATAAAATTTTGTGGAAAGTTGGAACTCGCATTAAGAGGGCATGACGAAAAAGAAAATTCCGAAAATCGAGGAATATTTCGAGAATTAATTGATTTTTCGTCAGAACTGGATACAATCTTGAGAGAACATCTAAATACGGCAACCGTTTTTACAGGCACATCAAAAACAATACAGAATGAAATTTTGGACAGTATGCTAGCAATATGCCGTGAAGAAATTAAAGAACAAATAAATAAAAGCGACTTTTTAGCAATTCAATGTGATGAAACTACGGATATTTCAAATCAGTGTCAAATGGTTATTGTACTAAGGTATCTATAGAACGGAGAAATTTTCGAGAGGTTTTGGACTTTTTTAAGGGTCACTGATAGATCAGCTGATGGCTTAACACACTACATCGAAAATGAATTGGATGCACTAATCGCAAACTCGCACTCTAAACTGATTGCACAAAGTTACGATGGTGCCAATGTTATGAGTGGTACTAGAGGTGGTGTACAAACAAAAATAAAACAGAAATATAAATATGCTTATTTTGTGCACTGTTATGCCCATCAGTTAAATTTAATCATGCAAAAGGCCACAAGTCAGAATGCCAAAGTAAAAATTTTTTTCTCAAATCTATCAGCAATTCCCAATTTTTTTTCAAGTTCTACTCATAGAGCAGATGTGTTAGAAGAAATCGTGAACAGGAAGTTGCCAAGGGTTGCTGCTACACGTTGGAATTATAACATACGCACAGTAAATGTTGTTCATGAAAATCGGGAAAAGTTAATTGAATGTTTCGAAGAAATCGAGGAGAAGTGTCAGAAAACAGTTACTTGTAAAGAGGCATATGGGTTACGAAGAACTCTTGAAGATCCAAATTTTATATTTTGGCTTAATTTATTTCACAAAATTTTTCCACATGTAGATATTTTATTTAATCAGTTTCAAGCTAGAAATAAAGACAGTGTTCAAATTATAAAAAACCTGGAGGAATTTGAAAAAAATATATTATCTATCAGAAATTCGACTCATAAGATAGAAGAGGAAATTGAGCAGGAAGTGGCCATTAATGAAAATAAACGGAGAAAAATTAATCCTGAAAACAAAAACTCCGTCATTGCAAAAGAAGTATGTGATACAATTATTTTTCAAATTAAAGAAAGATTATCATACAGAGGTCATTTAGAAGCCGCATCTTTATTAAATGTCAATAATTATCTTGAATATTCCCAAAATTTTCCTAAATCTACGCTTGACACAGTTGTTCAATTTTATCCGATACTTCAACAAGATAAACTAAAAACTGAATTGGAAGTTATTTATTCAAGGAGAGATTTTAAAAATATCGTGGGTGCTTTAAACCTGATTTCGTGGTTATCCCAAAATGACCTAAAGGAAACTTTTAGCGAAACTGTAAAATTATTAAAAATTATTGTTACAACTCCAATGTCTACCGCTGAATCAGAACGCTGTTTTTCCACGCTTAAACGGATAAAAACATTCCTACGTAACACAATGAATGAAGAACGTCTTAATGCACTTGCAATGCTGTCAATAAATACAAATTTCATTCATAATATAAGTGCTTTTGATGAAAAAGTTATAGAACATTTTGTTTCGCAGAAAGATAGAAGACTTAATTTTGTATATAAACAGTAGTTCTTATATTTTTGGACATTATTCCTTAGTTTTATTTTTTTGTGTTTGAAATCTTTTTCTTTTGTGTGTGTTGTGTATGGACAATTTTTGCATTTTATGATTACATCAAAAATCATCATTCTTTTTGTATTAATATCGACACAATATGGGTGAGTTTTTTTTTTTTTCAATTTTGTTAGAAATTATGAGCCCCCCAAATAGAATCGTCACGAGCCGCCACTGCTCCAAACCCATATGATGGCGATTACATCACAACTAAAATTAGGGCGATTGGGCGGGACGTATATTTAGCCTCTTGTATACGTAGTCTTCTTTTGCCAACAAGATACTTAAAACATGTTCACAGTGGTCAATTTTTGTAAAGAAATATCGATTTTGCAATTA
Source organism: Zophobas atratus (assembly GCA_022388445.1). Taxonomy (NCBI): domain Eukaryota; kingdom Metazoa; phylum Arthropoda; class Insecta; order Coleoptera; family Tenebrionidae; genus Zophobas; species Zophobas atratus. The sequence continues at coordinate 5,627,013 of CM039448.1, forward strand.
GGCTCCGCCTCTCGGTCTGACAACGAATGAAAAATTCATCACAAATCAGATTAGAGAGGGTGGGCGGGTTTAATCATAGGCCTCTTGAACTTAATATACACAGTTTTCTTTCAATAACACAATACTTAAAACATGTTCCACATAGTAATTTCTTGTAAAGAAATAAGGATTTTGCCATTAAGCTCCGCCCCTCGCTCTGACAACGAATGAAAAATTCATCACATTTGCGGTTGGGGTGGGCGGGTGGGGCTTTTTTTTTTTTGACATATATAGGTTGCTTTAAACAACATGATACTTAGAAACATGTTTCACATGGTAGATTCTTGTGGAGAAATCAGCATTTTGCAATTAAGCTCCGCCCCTCGGCTCACGGCGAATAAAAAGTCGCAATTGAGATGAGGGCACGTGGGCGGGGTTTTTATTTTTTCATTATATATTTACGTAGTTTTCTTTTCATGCCAAGAAACAAAAAATATACTTAAAAATGATAAATCTTTACAGAACTGAAGGGGGATAAAATTTACCATTTTAATAAACATGTTTTTAATTTCTTGTTGTGAAGAGAAGATTACGTGTATTAAGAAAAAAAAGAAGTAAAACTTAAGCCCCACCCACCCGCCCGATCTCAATTGTGCCGATTTTTCCTTATTCGTCGTAAGCCAGGAGGGGCGGAGCTTAAATTTAGTCCCTTTTTCTGTAGATACATGATCTTTTTTTCACAAGATGTTTAAAAACATGTTGAAAATGGTAAATTTTAGTCGGAAAATATTGATTATACAATTAAGCTCCGCCCCTCGCTCTGACAACGAATGAAAAATTTATCACATTTGAGGTAGGGTGGGCGGGTGGGGCTTACTTATTTTGTTCTTGACATATATAGTTTTCTTTAAACAACATGATACTTAAAAACATGTTTCACATGGTAGATTCTTGTGGAGAAATAAGCGTTTTGTCATTAAGTTCCGCCCCTCGACTCACGGCGGATGAAAAAAGCCACAATTGAGATGAGGGCGGGTGGGCGGGGTTTGTAATTTGCTTTTTTGTTTCTTAACGTATGTACGTGGTTTTCTTTCCATGAGAAGAAACAAAAAATATGCTTAAAACTGCTAAGGTTTTACAGAAGTGTGGGGGATAAAATTTACCATTTTAAACATGTTTTCAGTTTCTTGTTGTGAAGAAAAAACTACGTGTATTAAGAAAAAAAAAGCAAAATATAAGTACCACCCACCCACCCTATCTCGATTGTGGCGATTGTTCCTAATTCGTCGTGAGCCAGGAGGGGCGCGACTTAAATTTAGCCCCTCTTTCTGTACATACATAATCTTCTTTTCACAAAATATTTAAAAACATATTGAAAATGGTAAATTTTAGTCGGAAAATATTGATTATACAATTAAGCTCCGCCTCTCGGTCTGACAACGAATGAAAAATTCATCACATTTGAGGTTGGGGCGGGCGGGTGGAGCTTATTTTTGCCCTTTCTTTTTCTCTTGACATATATAATTTACTTTAAACAATAACATGAAACTTAAAAACATGTTTCACATAGTAGATTATTGTGGAGAAATAAACATTTTGTAATTAAAGCTCCCTCCCTCGGCTTTCGGCCAATAAAAAAAGCCACAATTGAGATGACGGCGGGTGGGCGGGGTTTGTATTTTGATTATTTTTTCTTAATACATGTACGGAGTTTTCTTTTCATGACAAGAAACAAAAAATATGCTTAAAAATGGTAAATTTTTAGAGAAATATCTGGGATAAAATTTACCATTTTAAACATGTTTTCAGTTTCTTGTTGTGAAGAGAAGAATATGTGTATTTTAAGAAAAAGAAAAAGCAAAACATAAACCCCACCCACCCGCCCTATCCCAATTGTGACGATTGTTCCTTATTCGTCGTAAGCCAGGAGGGGCGGAGCTTAAATTCTGCCATTTTTTCTGTAGATACATAATCTTCTTTTCACAAGATATTTAAAAACATTGAAAATTGTACATTTTTGTCGGGAAATATTGATTATACAATTAAGCTCCTCCCCTCGCTCTGACAACGAATGAAAAATTCATCACATATAAAATTAGGGCGGGCGGGGCTTATTTTTTCAATTTTTTTTCTCTTGACATATATAGTTTTCTTTAAACAACATGATACTTAAAAATATGTTTCACATGCTAGATTCTTGTAGAGAAATAAGCATTTTGCAATTAAGCTCCGCCCCTCGGCACACAGCGAATAAAAAAAGTCACAATTGAGATGAGGGAGGGTGGGCGGGATTTGTATTTTGCTTTTTTTCTAAATATATGTACGTAGTTTTCTTTTCATAACGAGAAACAAAAAATACACTTAAAACATAAATTTTTAGAGAAGTGTGGAGGATAAAATTTACCATTTTAAACATGTTTTCAGTTTCTTGTTGCGAAGAAAAGACTATGTGTATTAAGAAAAAAAAGCAAAATATGAGCCCCACTCACCCGCCCTAACTCAATTGTGACGATTGTTCCTTATTCGTCGTAAGCCAGGAGGGGCGGAGCTTAAATTTAGTCCATATTTCTATAGATACATAATCTTCTTTTCACAAGATGTTTAAAAACATGTTGAAAATGGTAAATCTTTATCGGGAAATATAGATTTATACAATTAAGCTCCGCCCCTCGCTCTGACAACGAATGAAAAATTCACCACATTTGAGGTTGAGCGGATGGGTGGGTTATTTTTCACTTATTTTTTTTTCCTCTAGACATATAGTTTTCTGTAAACAACATGATACTTAAAAATATGTTTCACATGCTAGATTCTTGTAGAGAAATAAGCATTTTGCAATTAAGCTCCGCCCCTGGGCACACAGCGAATAAAAAAAGTCACAATTGAGATGAGGGAGGATGGGCGGGGTTTGCATTTTGCTTTTTTTTTCTTAATATATGTCCGTAGTTTTCTTTTCATGACAAGAAGCAAAAAATATGCTTAAAAAAGGTAAATTTTTAGAGAAGTGTGGGGATAAAATTTACCATTATAGACATGTTTTAAGGTTCTTGTTGCGAAAGTAAGTCTACACATATTATGAAAAAAAAAAAGCAAAACATTAGCCCCATCCACCCGCTCTATCTCCATTGTGACGATTGTTTCTTATTAGTTGTGAGCCAGGAGGGGCGGGGTTTAAATTCTGCTATTTTTTCTATAGATCTTCTTTTCACATGATATTTAAAAACATATTGAAAATGGTAAATTTTAGTTCAGAAATATTGATTATACAATTACACTCCGCCCCTCGCTCTGACAACGAATGAAAAATTCATCACATTTAAAATTAGGGTGGGCGGGTAGGGCTTATTTTTTAACTTTTTTTTTCTTGACATATAGTTTTCTTTCAACAACACGATACTTAGAACATATTTCACATGGTAATTTCTAGTAGAGAAAAAAATATTTTAATTAAACTCCGCCCCCAGCCCACACAACGAATAAAAAAAATAATCACAACTGAGGTAGGGTGGGTGTGTGGCAGGGGCTTATGCTTTGACTTTCTTTACGTAATGTACATACTTGACTGTTCTGAGGTACATACTCATGTCATGTCATGTCATCTACTTTCAACAGTATCTTAAAATATCAAATGGTGAATTTAAGGTTAGAATTATCTGTTAAGTATCGTGTTGTTGAAAGCAAACTATATATTAAAAGAAAATAAGGCGATGATTAAGCCCCACCCACCCGCCCCTATCTCACTTGTGATGAATTTTTCATTTGTTGTTAGATCGAGGGGAGGAGCTGACAAAAACAAGATTTCTCTACTAATATTTACCATTTTTAACATGTCAATTGCGATTATTTTTATTTATTCGTCGTGAGCCAGGGGGTGGGGCTTAATTCCAAAACCGTTATTTCTCTACAATAAATTGTCACTTCTTAAGACAAGACTGATATTGGCAAATCATCGACCCTCCAAGAAAATAGGGGCGGGTGGGCGGGGCTAGTGCTTGATAAGATAAGACTGATATTGGCAAATCATAGACCCTCCAAGAAAATAAAGGGCGGGTGGGCGGGCTTAGTACCTGTTAAGATAAGACCTTAGATCATATAATAAATAGATACCAATATTCAAACTGAAAGCTGTGACTAGACATGAAGCTAACTGTTGTCGTTTTCTACGTCAAGAGGAGTAGTATAATGCTATCTTTGTGTGATCACCACATCTTCATCTTTGTTATATGCATTTCATCTGTATATGTCTATTTCACTTCCATCCTTGTACCGCACCAGCGCAACAAATCGCTTTTGACAGATGTTTCTTCTAACCTCTCTTTCGAGTTGTTGTACAAAAAACAATTTTAGAATTTAGAACGAAGATCCTATTTTAAGTGATGTAATCATAAAGGATCACAATTGCTGCCCAATAATTTACTATTCCTTTCATTATCTACTGTGAATTATTTATAAAATCAAGCTGTCAACATCTTTCGTACGAAGTTAGTTCAGACATACTTCCTAAAATTTAGGCGCGCGAAATTCAAATAGTGATCAGGCAAGGATAGCTTCATTGTAATCCCTCCATGCACGAGAGAGATGTGTGACAGGAGGATGTCGTCACAGGCTCTGCTAGGAAAAGAACACGACATGGTGGTATCTATTTATTATATGATCTAAGGATAAGACTGATTTTAATCTATCTTTTAAGAAAATAGAGGGTGGGTGGGCGGGGCAGTGGAAATTTTCATTTCCCACTAAAATCACACTGAAGTCATCAAACTGTCAACATCAACATTAGAAATGGGGGTAAAATTTTACAAAGGGCACTTTTCGATTTCGCACAAACTGTTTGCACACAACTCTTCTACAGCACCCCCTTATCACGTTCCTCACCTTCAAATGCTTACTTTTGCCACAAAAAAATTGTTAAATTTCCCATTTACACACTCTTCAATGGGAAGCCGTTACCAACATAACCTCACTTTTTATAGTCAACTACACGCGTAAGTGTAATGTCGGGTTTTTAGTGGAGGCACCCCATTACAAACATACCCCTACACGTGGCACTTCTTGTTCCGTGGATCATTTAGTTATTGGAATTCGTGCGAGTTCAACTGTGTGTGTAGTTGGTTGCCTACATGTGGCGCAACTAATAGGGTGCAAACCATAGGGCGAACACTAATTTTTTTTTTCTGACACAAGGGAGCATTTCCACAACTTTTGAAGGCAAGAAACGAGATCAGGGGGTGATGTAGAACCGTTTTACGCAAACAGTTTGTGCGAAATCGTGAAGTGTCCTTTGTAAAATTTGATCGAAATTACCTAGTTCTATTAAAAATCGTCCCTCTTACGTTGCGAATTGGAACTAATATTAGTGGCGGGAATATTCAAAATAAAACTGAGAGATTGTACCACGAAACGTAGCAGTTTTTTTTTGCTTTGCTTTACTGGGATGTGTAGCTATGTGTCACAGTGAAATAATGAAATTTATTAAAAAAATACAAAGAGCGTATCATCGATTACCAGCCGATAAAACACGCACTTAACCTAACATATTTCGCCACTTTAGTACCTATTTCTTGCCAGAGTGCCGCGTTTCCATGTGTCTTTTCAAATGGGCTGGTCGTTTCCCCTTATATGGGCACTCCTTACACTCAAACCATTTAATATCCTCTTCATCTACATGCCAAGCCAATACATGTTGCTTTAAATTCGCGTTTGACTTGGCTTTATATGAGCACTCTTTACACTCGAACCATTTAATTTCCTTCTTATCTGAATGACGTGCAACCACGTGTCTATTTAAATTTGACTTGTCTTTAGCTTTAAATTCACATTCTTCACAGTGGTACCACACGACGTCTTTTTTAGCCAAGTGGTTAGTACTCATGTGAGTGACCAAATTATGACTGTACTTACTTTTGTATGGACACTTGTCGCACTCATACCAGTTAATTTCTTCCTCATCTAAGTGGTGCGTATTTAAATGCCTTTGTAAATTCGCTCTATATTTATCTTTATACGAACACTTTTCACACTTATACCACTTAATCCGTTCTTCTTTTTGATGTTGCGTGGTCAAGTGAAGTTGCAAATTTCGTTTTAGTTTGGCTTTGAACGGACACTCGTTACATTGATACCATTTAACGTCTTGTTCGTGCTGTGATATTACATGATCTTTTAAAAGTCGTTCCAGTTGAGTTCTATAAGAACACTCATTACATTCATACACGGTGGTACATTTTCTGCGTTTATTCAGTTCCTTCGGACAACACGCAGCGGCATGTTGAAGCCATTTCATACAAAAGTGTGTTTCGAAGCCACATTTTTCACACATGTAGTTCCGCACGGTGACTTTAGTCGACAAATTTTCGTCTTTTTCGTACACATTGTGGTACTGTTTCAGGTGCTGCTTGAAAACGAGAGTCAAGTCCGTTTGGAAATCGCAGTCTTCACAGTAAAAAGTTTCGAGTGGGGAATTTCCGCAATTAAACGTGGATAGGGGTGCACGGTGTTGTCTGACGTGGTTTACCATCACGAAAAGGGATCTCGTAAAATACGGACAAACGTTACAAGTGTGGACATTGTTCGGGGATTTGGGGCCCCCGGTAATATTCTGAGAGTACCGCAGGAAGGACATCCTGATTCGCCTGAAGTAGTTATTATCAGTAATACGGTAGTTTATGAATTTTTTCTTACCTAAAAAATTTGTCAAACGCGTGGAAAATGTTTCGACCGTTTTTAACCGAAAGTTTCAAAAAAACACAACCTCAAATATCGTGCATATTATGCAACCCAATATACACGAATTAAATTTGGTGAGCAGGGTTGCCAAACTAAATTTTGTTAAAGTCCATGAACTAATCTCAAAAAAAATCCCGTTTTTTTCTATGAATTCTTTTGTTTCACATGGTTTTATAAAAAAAAAACAATGAAATTCATACTTTATTGCACATATTTAATATTCAGTCTTATTAATGCTTGAATCAAAAATTAAAAATTTAAATTTCTTCCGTCTTTATTTTTATCTCATCGTACGCTATTTCCATTTCAATTTCACCTTTTATAGTTCCCTGTCTCGTCATTTTCCACTTTCACATTTCCCCACATTTCTTCATTCTCCACATCCGTGACAAGTCTCGCTTTTTTTAACCTATCGACAGTTTCCGCCTTAAAAAAATAAGCATTTTACAATTAAGTTCCTCCCTTCCATTAGAATTATCTGTAGAGTATCGTGTTATTGAGAGCAAACTAGTTATATATTAAAAGAAAACAAGGCAATGATTAAGCCCCACCCACCCGCCCCTATCTCACTTGTGATGAATTTTTCATTTGTTGTCAGATCGAGGGGAGGAGCGGAGTTGCAAAATTAAGATTTCTTGCTGTGAAAAGATGACTATGTATATTAAAAAAAAAAGTTAAATATAAGCCCCGCCCACTCGCCTTCATGTCAATTGTGATTTTGTTTTATTTGTCGTGAGCCGGGGAGGCGGGGCTAAATTGCAAAATTTTATTACTCAAACAAAAAATTATCATGTGAAACACGTTATAAGTATCTTGTTGAAAGACAACTATATATACACATTCCGAAAAAGAAGCGAATATTTAACATTTATTTTAGCTTCCTAAGTTACGACTGATATTGGCAAATGAGGGACCTTCCAAGAAAATAAAGGGCGGGTGGGCGGGGTTAGTACTTGCTAAGATAAGACTGATTTTCTCAAATGCCAATATAAATTAAACATTAAAAAAACTGGGTGAGAATTTCTTTAAAAACAGGAAAAATTCTTTTGAGTTGTTTATTTCAACAATTCTAGATTATATTATAAGCGTAATATCAATTACACAATCATACGATTCGCACAACACGAAAACGAGCGATCAACCAGTGGCGCAACATAATAATAATAATACCCATCCATATTTGACAATTACATTTAAATTTCTTCGAACTCTGCTTTTACATTTCAATTTCATCTTTTATAGTTCCCTGTGTTTCGTGGTTTTCCATTTTCACATTTTCCCGCATTTCTTCGTTCTCCACATTCGTGACAAGTCTCGCCATCGCTTTTTTAACCTATCAACAATTTCATATGAAAAAAAAAAGCAAAACATAAGCCCCGCCCACCTATTCCAATTGTGACGATTTTTCCTCATTCGTCGTGAGCCAGGAGGGGCGGGACTTAAGTTAGCCCTTTTTTTCTGTAGATGCATAATCTTCTTTTCACAATATGTTTGAAAACATATTGAAAATGGTGAATTTTTGTCGGGAAATATTGATTATACAATTACGCTCCGCCTCTCGCTCTGACCACGAATGAAAAATTCATCACATTTGAGGTTAGGGCGGGCGGGTGGGGCTTATTTTTTGACTTTCTTTTTTCTTGACATATATAGTTTTCTTTCAACAACACGATACTTAAAACATATTTCACATGGTAATTTTTAGTAGAGAAAATAAGGTTTTACTCTCCTTTCAACATTAACTTAAAATATCAAATGGTGAATTTAAGGTTAGAATTATTATCGGTTAAGTATTGTGTTGTTGAAAGCAAACTATATATGTATTAAAAGAAAATAAGGCGATGATTAAGCCCCACCCACCCGCCCCTATCTCACTTGTGATGAATTTTTCATTTGTTGTTAGATCGAGGGGAGGAGCTGAGTTGCAAAATTAAGATTTTTCTACAGTAAATTACTATTTTTAACAAGTTTTAAGTTTCTTATTGTTAAAGATGGCTACGTATATTAAGAAAAAAAAAAAGGTTAAATACAGCGTGTTATTGAAAGGTACGTACAAAATAAAATCGGCAATTGGTCTCGAAGTATGGGTGCTAAAAGTAAAAAAAAAAGTTCAAGTAAAATTGTTCTCCTTTTAGAGATAAAAATTATTAAAATTTATATTCAAATTCGTTGTACGCCTCTGATAAAACGGTCATCTTTTGCTTCTACAATAACATTTAGTCTTAACAAAAGTTTTATTGTTACAGTTGCTAGGATTTACTAAAATAAATTAATTTTACCTATTTATCCTTCAGCAGCGTCTACAAAGGTTGAATAAGGGTTAATTTTCCCTATAATTTTGATAACACAAAATAAGTTTTTCGGGCTTCTTTTAGACTTCGCAAAGAACTATCAATTTTGTTGTACGTACCTTTCAATAACATCCTGTATAAGCCCCGCCCATTTACCTTCATGTCAATTGTGATTTTTTTTATTTGTCGTTAGCCGGGGGCGGGGCTTAGTTGGAAAAAAAATATTTCTCTACAAAAAAGTTGTTAGTTAGTTAGTTATCACACGAAACAGGTTGTAAGTATCTTGTTGAAAGTAAACTAGGTACACATTTAGAAAAAGAAGCGAAAATTTAATATTTATTTTAATGCTTCCTAAGATAAGACTGATATTGGCAAATCATAGACCCTCCAAGAAAATAAGGGGCGGGTGGGCGGGGTTAGTATTTGCTAAGATAAGACCGATTTTGGCAAATAATATATCCCCTAAGAAAATAGAGGGCGGGTGGGCGGGGTTAGCACTTGGTAAGGTAAGACTGATTTTGGCAAATAATATATCCCCTAAGAAAATAGAGGGCGGGTGGGCGGGGTTCGCACTTGCTAAGGTAAGACTGATTTTGGCAAAGAATATATCCCCTAAGAAAATAGAGGGCGGGTGGGCGGGGTTAGTACTTGCTAAGATAAGACTGAGTATGGCAAATAATATATCCCCTAAGAAAAGATAGGGCGGGTGGGCGGGGTTAGTAGAAATTTTCATTTCGCACCAAAATCACACTGAAGTTACCAAACTGTCAACAAAGTCATTTCCTTTTGCTCCACTTCGTCCGTCGTGGCGCCCACAAAAACGTGCTGCTGGCCTGCCTATCTTGCCTTCAACCCCGTCACCCCCGTGGGGGCAACTCAACATTAGAAATTAGTTCTATTAAAAATTAAAGTCACTAGATTCATATCTTTCTAGTGACTTTATTAAAAATTAAAGTCACTAGGGGTGGGTTTATATAACATGGCTTAATTTTTGATTAAGTTAATCATAAAATTAATTTAATTTCGTGATTAAACTAATTGCGGTTTACATATCAATTTTTGGAAAAATTAATCACGTTGTTAACTAATTCAGCGAATTAAAAATGTAACCAATTCTTACGCAAAGTTGGTACCTATTTCACGTCAGAAAACTGTCAACGCGGTCGCGCAATTAAAAACATAACCTATAAAAGTGAGACGCGCGAAACTTTAGAAGGCTACTCACAAACGAAAACGTTAGTTTTCTGTGCGTGTTTCTGTTTCCACTGTATTATGGAGGACAAAAAGACAAAAAGAGAACGTGGAAGAAACTTCACTGAGAAGGAGAAGGAGGCAGTAGTCGAAATTATAGAACGGTACGTAGATGCCAGTGGAATAAATTTGTTTCAGTGTTTTGTTACTTCTTGAATACCTGGATCTCAGAAGTACCGAGTGTTCTCTGGATGTATGCAAAGGAATATAGCACAAGATTAATTTGGATTTGGAATTTTTATTTTTCTTTCTTTAAAATCTAACATATCGTAGTGTTCATACAGGTATTTGGCGACTTTTAGAGCAACCTTGTTTTTGCCTACTTACATTCTTTCTTGCTAAGATTACCATGGATCACATTTGATATATCCTTTCCCGTTCCTTAACCAATCCATTTTCATTAGATATCGCCCACAACTCGAAAACAAAGTAACAGACGCCACTTCCCATCGGGATAAACAGGCAGCATGGGAGAAAGTGATGCACGAGTGCAATGCTACATCCCAGACAGCCCCCCGAACTGTGAAGCAACTAAAGGTCTTGTGGGCCAATATAAAAAGGACCACAAAAAAATCAATTGCCGAAGAAAATGTGAGCATAACAGAAAATATTTCTATACAACACATTTTTTGTTCAATTTTAGAAAAAACGTTACCTCGAAAGTCAAGAGGAGTATGATTGTGAATACGTGGCTTCATTGAAACGATTGAAAATGGACGAGAAGGTACAGTCTATAGTATGTCAAAAAATGTGATTGTAGGGCATTGTACTCCTAAAATTAAAAAAATTAATCATAAATGCGTTTGTGCATGAAGTGTTAACAAAAAGATTTTTTTAGGATTACTCTCCATATCGCACTGTGAGAGCAATAGTCACCTGTTTTTGAGTTACATGATGATTTAACATTCCCAAGCTTTTATATACATATTAGTTGTGTTTTAAATACGAAATACTTAGGAATACATTATAGTCATACTGTCAACCTATTATTATTAATTGTGTTTTTTGCCATTAGAGTAGAACCTTCTACTCGTTATAGAAAACAAGAAATTTTTACTTATGTGACTATTGCACTGGTACACAATACCAAATATTTTGACTTGCGTGTTAATAAATTTAAGACAAGAGCAAACTAGCAAGACATTTTAATGAAAAAAATATAACAAAATACAAAACAATCACAATATTAATTGATTCAACATCTGTTATGGCTAAATTCTTATAAATGTCTGACAGTCTGATGTATTTAAATTTTTTGTACATAAGAATTTTAAAAATTTTATTTCACTCCAATTAACTTTCCCATCTTTACCATTCAAAGAAAAATGTATTCCCATGTTTTCGGTCAATTCTTTTATATTAAAAATATTCTTCTGCTCTACTTCATGAACTTTGGCTTTCCAGTTTTTCTTGCTAAACCTATTACTGGTATCTATAACTTACTAACTTCACTTTGGGATTGTTGTTCACCTCTTGAACCTCTGGAGTGTATCATTAGTAGGAGACTGAATGATTATGGTTACGACATGTTTCGACTTTATTAATTAACGTCATCATCGGCTTATGTTTAACAAGCTAGTAACATGGATATTAAAATTTATGAAAATACATTGATTAAACTAATAATTAATATGCCCGAGATTTATACAAAATCTGAGGACGTTAATTAATAAAGTCGAAACATGTCGTAACCATAACCATTCAGTCTCCTAATGATACACTCCAGACGTTCAAGAGGCGGACAACAACCCCAAATTAAATAAAACTTGAACAGAATGGATCTCCAAAAATTTACTAACTTCACATTTGATTTAACTATATCAGAAGACATTGTGTATTTTTTGTGTTCAATTTGTACCTAAATTAATATCAGATTATCAACATCGACTGAAACATCAAAAGCTTCATGATAGCTTACTTAGATTTTATTTATTTTTGAGATACGGCAGTCTTGCATTAAGTGCATATGTAACTTTCGGAAATGCAATACAAACATTTTGATTAATCTGAGCAGTACGCAGCTATTAAAAGCCGTTTATACTTACATATACGAAAACTACATTAATTTTTTTATAAATTAATGATAAATTTAAGAATTCGGCAAATTTTGACTTACGTGAGTATTGCTCTCACAGTGCGATATAACTTGGAAACTTGATAAATTATGCAGTGCTGTATGTTATATGCTTGTTTCAGAAAGAGAGATCTAAAACAGGAGGTGGACAGTGCAATACACAGCTATCAGATATGGACGCCCGGATACTAGCTATGGTGGAGCCCCAAGCTAGACCCCTGTGTAACATATTTGACTGTGACAATGTGTACCACGGAGGTAAAGTATTCATAATTTTATATAAAAATTCTAGGTTTAATTCTCTTACAAATACACTTGGGGAAAAATTAGCAAATCAACAAGGTATTTTTTTCACCAGTAGCCATGAAACATGCAATTGTCGACTTATTTCGAGGTAGTGAAATTCAACTTTACTACCAAGGTTCAAAAAGAAGATTGAGGTTATGTCCGCAATACTTGATTTGATTATTTCCTAAAAAATGAATAAATGTGTGCTACTAACATTACTTGAGTATATGCATGGTAGTTGGTAGACAGTGGAAGATCAAATGATTAATTCAGCGACAAGTATAAACGGTTTTCTTTGTGTTGATGATTTAGATTAAGTTTGATTAGAAATCAAAACAAAATCATGTTGCGTCAAAAAATTGAACGTTTATTTTTTCAATTTATTGTCTTATGATTGCTACTAGTGAAAAAAATAATATATTAGCCACGTTTGTAAAGCCATTTCTAGACCGAGCGCAAATTAGAACCCGAGACGCGCAGCTTTCCAACCTTGGCTAATAATATACTATTACTCGTTTTGTTCTAACTCCTTCATATAAAATGTCTCCTAATAAACTGTACACTTTCCCAAGAATGTAGTTGAAGGATATTTTTTTGTGCTATTTTATTGTAGGTATTTGGCAAGTTTAGTAAATAAATACATATTTTAATCATTGAAACCATTTTTAGATGTAGTTTTGTCCCCCACTCGTGGACTAATCGTTGTGTCACCTCCAACCCTCCCAATTCACATGGATCCAGTTCCTGGACCTTCTTGGCGAGATGAAAGTCCTCCACCCTACCTACCATCACCGCCATCTGACCAACCCTTAACGCCTTCTGCCGTTGCTCCAGAAATTCCCCAACCACCAAATAAGGTGATCCGGAAAAAACCGAGGATTGCAAAATCAAAGAAGAGTACCGCGGATTTAAAAAGATTGCTGTATCTTAAACGGATAAAATTGGCCGAGATGGAACTTAATTTTAAGAAAAGATTATACAAAATAGAATTAGAAATTAAAGAAAAAGAATTAGAAATTAAGGAAAAAGAATTAGAAAAGTTACAGAGTTAGGCAATATTTAATTATTTTTTGTTCGTTCGTTGTTTTTTTTTTTAATATTTTTATGTAAAGAAAAAATATCTTTGTCATTTCTATTGAAACACTACCTGCTTATCAAAAATGTCTCAATTTCAACGTTGTCAAATTTACGATCAGTAAGTTGTGTTTCAATAGAAATGGCAGACTTTAATTCAATATAACACAAAATTTTATTAAATATGTAATAGTGGAACGACTTTTTTGTTTTGTTTTTTTGTTCAAATTTGTTTTTATCCAAAATGCGTTCGAATTAAAGATGTTCGAACTGCTGAATTTTCATTATTAAAAATTCGAACATTGTTTTGTACGTGTATTTCATTAACCTCCGGTGGTAGGACAATCTCTGGGTCTCTTGGAGGTTCCTCGTCATTAGCAATAATTGCTAGATTGTGGAGAACACAACAAGCGACGATAGTTGTCAGTGTTGTCTCCATCTTTGTCCGCAAACCAATAGAGAGGCAAGGAAATCGTTTCTTAAGGACGCCAAAACATCTTTCTATGGGGTTCCTTGTAGCTTTGTGGCAGTTGTTGTATGCTGTCTCTGGTGCTGTTTGTGGACGAATTAGTGGAGTTAAAATAAATGAGCGGCAGGCATATCCACTATCACCCAATAAAAATCCATCGCCATAGCGGCCATTTTCGAGATCAGCACATAAAGCGGAATCGTTGAATATGGTGCTGTCGTGGACGCTACCTGGCCATCTTGCCACAATGTTTAAAATTTTGATGTTAGCGTCACATACGGCTTGAATATTAATAGAAAAGTAATTTTTTCTATTTCTAAAAACTTCGGCTTCGAGTCCACCTGGAGATTCAATCCGTATGTGACTGCAGTCAATTGCGCCAATCACATTGGGCATTCTACGTAATCTATAGAATCCCAGTTTTACATTTTGTAATTCCGCTTGTGTTGGCATCTTGATGTATTGTGGTTTTAACGCTGCAATTTTTCGCACAACTCTTTGAATTATAATGCAGGCCGTTGACTTATGCACACCAAACGTATCGCCCACTAATTGTTGAAAGGCCCCTGTTGCCAAAAATCGCATCGTTAACAATACCTGGTTTAAGGCAGAAATCGATTTTCGCCGATTGCAGGTAGGTTCTAATTCCGCACCAAGAATATCACGCAGCCACAGAATTGTTTCTTTGTTGAACCGAAATCGCATTTTAAATTCCTGTTCGTCATATAGTTCAAATGGATTTGTTCTATCCTTTAAAGCTCTTCTCCTCCGCGGAATCCTTTGAACAATGTTTTCTTCGTCCGATGATGAAGATGAGGACGATATATCCGATAAATCAAACATCCCGAAACTGAAGATATCGAATATAATAAAGAAATATGAATCAATTTATTATGTTATTACTTACGTTTGTAATAATCGTTGGATTTTCTTTATTTTCACCAATTTTGCTCACTCGTGACATATACGCGAAGCGTCAAAGCGGGCGAATTAGCGAGTTAATTGAAGTCGCTACTTCGATTAAGTTAATCGTGTGATTAACATTTTAATTAAGCGTAATTTCGCTTTTGTAAACCGATATGATGTTTAATCGTGTGATTAATGTCGTTAATAGCGAATTAATTTAACAAAAAATTAAATTTTAATTTTGTGTTTAATCGCACCTCGATGACGTCAAAAAATTAAACTAATCGATAATTAACGCTTAATTTTTAATTAAATATTTAATTCGGCTTTTATAAACCCAGCCTAGATCTACTATTACTTTTAGAAAGTACGGCAAACTGCCTGTGGTCGGAATTCGACAGAGAGGAACCTAACCTATGTGTTAAACAAAGATAGCGCGAGGCTAGTAATTTTCGCTATCTGTCAACGAAAGGTTGATGTGTTTACGATTTGAGGTTACGACAGACTGTACTAGAATTATTGAGTTAACGGACCGGAAAGAACACTATTCCAGTCCCAAAGTAACTCCAGCCCTATTCAACGAGAAAGTGTCACCGGTAACCAGCAAACAGTCGTGGAAGACGTGTTACCACCAAGGCAATTGACGGCCAAATGACAGTAACAGGATCGCCATACTGGAAGCAAAAAATACCTGCTGTCGAAAAGACGGAGCATAACAAGGACACAGATATATTTCTATTTCATAAAAGTTACTAATTGCCACACATTTCAAGATCGAGTCACATTATTAAAAATCGTCCCCCTGCGGCACCTTATGTTGCGAATTGGAACTAATACTACTAGCGGGAATATTCAAAATAAAACTGAGCTTGTTTCTTTTTTTTTGTTTTACTTTACACCGTGGACACAGTTGGAGTTTCACCTAAAGGTCTGATGACGAATTGTTAAGGTCGAAACGTAGAAATGACTTTGTGTATGCAGCGAAAAACGGTTATTGTAACAGCCCTTGACACGTTTTTGACATCAAACATAACCTAAAATTTTAGTTGCGTTATGCAACCAACGTTACAATTTCTTTTCTGTATCTAATTTTTACAAAATTTTATGAATCATAAAGTTTAATTTAATCATGAATAGTTTGAAAAACAGGAAACGCTCTTTTGAATTATTTATTTGAACAATTACATTTTATTATAAGATTAATATCAAATACAAAATCCAGCCAAAATCATATCCATATTTGACATTTAAATTTCTTCAAACTCTGCTTTTACCTCGTGTTGCACTATTTCAATTTCATCTTTTATAGTTCCCTG
This sequence comes from Zophobas atratus, assembly GCA_022388445.1. Taxonomy (NCBI): domain Eukaryota; kingdom Metazoa; phylum Arthropoda; class Insecta; order Coleoptera; family Tenebrionidae; genus Zophobas; species Zophobas atratus. The sequence goes on from CM039448.1 coordinate 5,643,387, forward strand.
TGTTTCGTCGTTTTCAACTTTCACTTTTCCCGGCATTTCTTCATTCTTTGCATCCGTGACAAGTCTCGCCATCGCCTTTTTTAACCTGTCGATAGTTTCCGGCTTAAATTTTTTGATCGTTCGTGAAACGTCATAGAAAAATAAGTCCACGGGGTGAACGTATTCCTCCTTTTTTCTCTTCTGTGATTCCAAATCGTCTGTCTTCCACGTCTGCGCCATCTTGGAAAACTGAAAAATAATATCACTTAAAAATTTGTTGCACATTTGTACAAATATTTACTTAATACTTAGCTGGACGACGCAACACTTGTTTCTTCATTCTTCTTGGCTTCTTCAATTTCCGCATCAACGATAAGATCCCCGATGGCTTCCTTCAATCTGTCGAACGTCTCTGGTTTCATTCTCTTTACTGCGAGTGCAAGATCCTTGAAAAACGCGCCCATTTTTTCTAAAAACGTGACATTTAAACAGTGTTTTGACGTTTGTCGCCGATTTTTCAAATAAGAAAACACTCGTTTAAATTACATATTTATTTCAACAATGCTATAAGCTTAATGTCAAATACAAAATCATACAAAATAATAGAATATTTTAAGTTAAAGCTCCATGTTTTCTTCCATTTCTTCGATTTCGGCGTCCATCACAAGATTCGCCACTGTTTGCTTCAGTCTGTCGATGGTTGACGGTTTGAATTTCCTCACAGTCTGAATAACCCCCTCGAAAAATGACTGTATTGATTGGACGTCTTGTTCGATTTCCACATCTTCCACATCTTCTTCGCCTATGACCTCCTCAAGCTGCAGTTCTTCCTCTTCGTTTACAGACTCGTCCTGGTTGGTACTCGTCTCGCATTCATAAACTATTATATTAATACTATTTGCGCCGTTTTTTCTCCGCATATCTCTTTTACAGATATGGGGTATAAGAAATTGCAGCTCTTCTTCGTAGCAGTGGGGTTTAAGATCTATTTGAAGACTGCGTTTACGCATGTACTTGACAAACCCATCCCGGATGGTTTTCCACTGGCTTCTTACTGTATCCACTGAAAGGAGAGGATTCAGATATGAAAGCAAAAATGCACGCGAAATAAAAAACGTTTCCCTTGCAGAAATACAATGACGTCATTTCAAAATTTATTAAAGAAATTTGGTCCTCTACGGAGTACATTTTTGCAAATGTTTCCTCGTCACCCAGTAAAGTTTAAAGTAATCAATTCAAGCCGCAACTGACTCGACGCTAATTTTTGCTTTATTTTATAATAATTTCGTTTTTGATACCCAACACACCCTCCGCCACTGACCTGTTGCGACATCATTTCGACCATAAACAATCATGGCGACCTCCATCCATTTCTCCATCGTAGTTTTTCCATATTTTTGACACTGTCTTCTGGCTGCGGTCAAAGACTGGTCATACAGGAACGGTCTTTGGTGCACTGCATCGATAATTTCTTTCGCACGGGCTATTTTTTTCGCGGCCAACCTGTCAATTTGCGACTCTTTAACATGACCCTCCAAGAAAATAAAGGGTGGGTGGGCGGGGTTAGTACTTGCTAAGATAAGACTTATTTTCTCAAATAATATATTCCCTAAGAAAATAGAGGGCGGGTGGGCGGGCCTAGTAGAAATTGTTATTTCCCACCAAAATCACACCGAAGCTACTAAACTCTCAACAAAGTCATTTCTTTTTTTTTCTAAATATACATAGTATTTTTTGAACAACACGATACTGAAAAATATTTTTAACTTCTTCTAAAGAAATAAGTATTTTGCAGTTAAGCTCCGCCCCCTTGCTTAACGACGAATAAAAAAAATCGTCACAATTGAGACAGGGCGGGTGGGTGGGGTTATATTTTGCCTTTTTGTTTGAATATGTGTAGACTTCTTTTCAGAACATGAAACTTAAAACATGTTTAAAATGGAAATGTTGAATAAGGAAATACCGATTTGCAGTTAGGCTCCGGCCCATAATTACAAAATCCATATTTCTTTACAAAAATGTACCATTTTAACCATGTTCTAAGTTTCTTGTTGTGAAAAGATGGCCATGTATATTAAGACAAAAAAAGCCAAAATATAAGCCCCGCCCATCCCCTCCATCTCAATCGTGATGAATTTTTCATTCGTTGTCAGAGCGAAGGGCGGATTTTCCTATACAAATTTACCATTTTAAACATGTTTTACTTTTCTTGAAGAAACATGAAAAATTTATTGACTTGGCACCACTGCGGGGTTATGTTTAGGGAATTTTGTGTCCCCAAACTTGTCATAATGAAATCATTGCGCGAAAAAAGACAAAATAACTTTATTGCGTGCACCAAATTATTACAAAAAAATCACGTTCAAACTACGTCACGTAGACATTAAGTTCATAAACAAGTCTTTTTTCTGATGTTTTAACAAATTATGCATCTTAAGGGTATTCATCCACTCAGTACTAAACGAACACTGATCGCACTGAAAAGTCACCGCCGCCTTTTTCTCAACGTACTTGTTCTTCTCGTGCGCCTCTTGAATATGCTTGCTCAAACACCGCCTGCTCACCGTTTTCAGTGGACAAAAAACGCACTGAAACACATTGTGGCCGTTACAAAACGCGCACAAAAACACGTTGTGTCCAGATTCCTGTATTTGCGGGCAATTAATGGCCAGAACTTTCGGAATTTCGCGATCCCTATCGGTGAACTCTTTCTTATTGATTTTGTGTTCGACTTTGTAAATGTAGCACGAATGCACTTCTCTCATGTGTCGCTTCATGTGATCAGCGCGGATCGTTTTGTGCTGGCACACTTTACACTCGAACAGTGGGATTTGCTCGACTGAGGTGTGTAGGGCTCTGATGTGTCGTTTCAGCGAGCTTTCCTGGCGCGTTTTGAAGGGGCAAAAGGCACACATGACCCACAAGGAATCTTCGCCGACATGACTAGACATGTGCTTGTATAATAGACACTTCCAGTTTGTGGTAAACGAACACTTTTTGCACGAAAAGTTTGACAGATTGCACTGTAAGGGACACCGTTTGCACTTGTGAAGTTTGTGGTTTATGTAAGAGTTGTGGTTACGGATGTAGTGATTGAACAACATTAGAAGTGAGTGAGTTTTGTAGCTGCATTGTTCACAAACTTGTATTAGAGTTCTTCGGTATTTTTTTAGGGTGGTGTTTAGATGTTCGTAAGTGTGATGCTTCAAGTCCACTAGTAATTGACTGTTGAATACACATTGGTCACAGTAGTAACTGGTCAGGGTTTTGGAACAGTGAAAATAATTTGGGAATGTGGACGACGAGGTCACGCTTTCCAGGCGATTGGGGTCTTTATCCGTCTCCATTCGAATTACATAACCTCACTTTGTATTTTTGGTGCTGAAGATGATACCACAGACTATATTAAATAAAAGCAGTTACATAATAAGCCCAAAAGACAATATTTTAACTACGTGGAGTTCAAATTAAGGCCACAGTTAGCAAATACTTATAAACAGGTAACTGTGGGTACACATAACCCCACTTTGATTATTATTAATACTGAAACATAAAACACATGATGTAAGATAAACATTAAGTAAAATTGTATGTAAAAATTACCACAAAAAGAACGTTCTGCTTCAAAATTAAATGAAACTCCTACAAATTAAATTAAAATATTTCCACAACTGTCATCGTAGTGACATATAGTGACATGAGTGACATTGTCAAACACAAAGATATTGGAAAAAAAGAATAGATGGTTCAGCGCCAATCAAATTTGATAAAATTTTACAAAGTAAATCCTATTTAAATTTTCTAAAGTAACATATCTGTCAAGCCAAACCGAGTCGAGTATATATACGTACGTATATACGAAATGAACGGGTTTGTTTATAAACAAAGAAATGAGCCTAGAAATACAATATCTGTGGTCAAATACTTATGTCAACAAACTGTACATAACCTCACTCTTCTCTGAAGAAAAGTTTAAATATTTGGCACCCGAACTGGTAAAAACGCCGGAATTGTAACCTTTTCCTTGAAAACATTCTTCTAGAGTACTTTCCGCCCATAAGAATGACCACATACTTGCAAGAACTCCTTCAAGTGACCCCACCTGTGATAATCAAAGCCGAAGAAAACAAACCTCTGCACTCACTACAGCCCCAAATCGACCCCCCAAAGCCGCCGTACCACTGCACCAGCAACCTAGAAGTGTACATGTGCACCCACTGCGGCATGTCTTCCTATTTCAAAGTCCTACTCCACGTCCACATCCTCCTAGTCCACAAACAGTCCCCGGAAAAACACATCCAATACGAGCCCCACCAGTGCCAAAACTGCTCCTTCACCACTTTCTCCCTCCTCCTGCTCTTCAAACACTACCGCCGCCACTGCATCATCCACAAATGCAAAGAGTGCCCCTTCAAAACCTTCAACAAACCCAACCTTACGTACCACATCAAAAAGCGCCACCTCTCCAAGCTCAAAAAACCCATCACCTGCCCCCACTGTGCCTACCGGGCCAAAAGCAGCCAAGTCCTCGAGGCCCACGTTCTGAGCAAACACACCTCGCCGGAGAACATCCAGTGGGTGGAGTGTGACCTGTGCTCCTACCGAGGCAAGCACAAAGAGTATTTGCGCAAACACATGGCTTCCATGCACAGAGTCGTCTCGGCGGATAAGTGGTTCGAATGCAACCAGTGTCTGTTTCGGGCGTCGTCGAGGTATAGTTTGAAGTCGCACAAATTGGAGCAGCACACGCTCCAGAATAATTATAAATGTAGCATGTGTGCGTTTTCGGCCAAATGGAAGATACATTTGAAGCGGCACGAGCTCGAGAAGCACGCTTTGCCGGGGGAGATTAAGTGGTTTGAATGTGAACAATGCGACTTCAAGGCGAAGAGAAAAAGCAACTTGAAGCAGCACGTGCAGGCGAGGCATGCTGAAGTGGAGGAGTGGTTCGAGTGTGAAGAGTGCGGCTGGAAGACGAAGTGGAAGAAGAATATGAAGCTGCACAAGGAGCGGATGAAGCACGTGGGGGAGAACTTGTAGATTGTTTTTAGTTGTTGTTGAACTGACTGAATTTGTTGTTAAATACGTTCGAATAAATCCGTGACTGTTTTTGTTGTTTTTTTTTTTATGTCCTAAGCTAAATTGTGTAAGTTTAATCAAAGGATTTAAGTGGGATTTATAAAGTTGCTGTTGACGTTGAAGTTCCCGTTGCAGTTGCTTTTAGAGCTGAAAATTCTCATTTATAATAATAATTAATTAAAGTTGATAGTAATTTTGTTGTTCAATTTTTGGCCGTATTTAAAGGAGTTGTAGAAAAAAAGTGGCGGATTTAAGTTAATTACTACAAAAAATCACCATTTTAGACATGTTTTAAGTTTCTTGTCGTCGAAATAATTTTACACAAATTAAGAAAAAAAGGCATTATCTTTTATTAATAATCATTGCAAAATCGATATTTCCTTATACAAATTTTCCGTTTTAAAACATGTTTTAAGTTTCATGTTGTGAAAATAAGTCTACATATATTAAAACAAAAAGGCAAAACATAAGCCCGCCCGCCCACCCTGTCTCAATTGTGATGATTTTTTTATTCGCCGTTAACCAAGAGGGCGGAGCTTAACTGCAAAATACTTATTTCTTTACACGAAATTAAAAACATGTTTCTGAATATCGTATTGCTCAAAGAATACTAAGTACATTAAAAAAAAGGCAAAATATAAACCGCACCCACCCACCCCATGTCAATAGTGATGATTTTTTTATTTTTAGAAACCTAAAACACGTTTAAAAAGGTAAATTTTTCTAAAGAAATACGGATTTTGCAATTAGGCTCCGCCCCTAGGTCTGCTAACCAATGAGAACATCATTATTATTTAGATCGGGGCGGGTATGGGTGGGGCCTAATCTTTGGTTCTAATTTTTTCTTAATATCCATAGTATTAAGTAAACTTAAAACATGTTTAAAATGGTAAATTTGTATAGTAAATTATCGATTTTGCAATTACGCTCCGCCCCTCGGTCTGACAACGAATGAAAAATCATCGCAATTAAGATCGAGACGGATGGGTGGAACTTCTCTTTTGGTTTTCTTTTTTAAGTAATACATTTAGTTTTCTTGTATAACACGATTACTTAAGAACATATTTCACATGGTAATTTTTCTAGAAAAATAAGCAGTTTACAATTAAGCTCCACCCCTCGACTTATGACGAATAAAAAAAATCATCAGAATTTTGATAGGGCGGGTGGGCGGGGCTTATATTTTGCCCTTTTTGTTCTTAATATACATGGCCATCGTTTCACAACAAGAAACTAAAACATGTTTAAAATGGTACATTTTTGGAAGGAAATATGGATTTTGCAATAATGGGTAAAATTTTCATTTTAAACATATTTTAATTTTCATGTTGTGTAAACAAGTCTACACAATACATATTAAAACAAAAAAGAAAAATGTAAGCCCGCCCACCCGCCCTATCTCAATTGTGATAATTTTTTTTATTCTTGGAAACTTAAAACACGTTTAAAATATACATTTTTGTAGAGAAAAACGTGATTTTGCAAATAGGCTCCGCCCCTAGGTCCAGCAACGAATGAAAACTTATTAACTACATATTTAGATCAGGGCAGGTATGGGTGGACCTTCAACTATGGCTTTAATTTTTTCTTAATTTACGTAGTATTCTTTCAACAACACGATCCTCAAAAACATGTTTTTAATTTCTCCTAGGGAAATAAGGAATTTGCAGTTAGGCTCCGCCCTCTTGGCTAACGACGAATAAAAGAAATCATCCGGATTGAGACCGGGTGGGTGGGCGGGGTTTATATTTTGTTTTTGTTTTTCTTAATATACGTAGCCATCTTTTCACAACAAGAAACTTAAAACATGGTTAAAATTGTACTTTTTTGGCAAGAAAAATATAGATTTTGTAATTATGGGGTGGAGCCTAATTGCAAAATCGATATTTCCTTATACAAATTTTTCCATTTTAAACATGTTTTAAGTTTCATGTTGTGAAAAGAAGTCTACATATATTAAAACGAAAAGGCAAAATTTAAGCCCGCCCACTCCCCCTGTCTCAATTCTGATGATTTGTTTTATTCGCCGGAACCAAGGGGGCGGAGCTTAACTGCAAACTACTTATTTCTTTACAAGAAATTAAAAACACGTTTTTGAGTATCGTGTTGTTCAAAGAATACTATTTATATACTAAGAAAAAAGGCAAAATATAAACCCCGCCCACCCACCCGATCTCAATTGTGATGACTTTTTTTATTCTTAGAAACTTAAAACATTTAAAATGGTATTTTTTTAAGGAAATATGAATTTTGTAATTAGGCTCCGCCCCTAGGTCTGTCAACAAATGAAAACTTCATTACTATTTAGTTCAGGCAGGTATGGGTAGGGCCTAATCTTTGGTTCTATTTTTTTCTTAATATACATGGTATTTTTTAAACAACACGATACTCAAAAACATGTTTTTAATTTCTCGTATAGAAATAAGGATTTTGAGTTAAGCTCCGCCTTCTTGACTCACGACGAATAAAAAAAATCATCACAATTGAGATACGGTGGGTGGGTGGGGTTTACATTTTGCCTTTTTTTCTTAATATGTATAGTTATCTTTTTAAAACAAACTTAAAACATGATTAAAATGGTAGATTTTTAGAAGGAAATATGGATTTTGCAATTATGGGTCAAATTTTCCATTTTAAAACACATTTTAATTTCATGTTGTGAAAACAAGTCTAGACATATTAAAACAAAAAAGAAAAATGTAAGCCCGCCCACCCGCCCTATCTCCATTGCGATGATTTTTTTTATTCGCCCTGAATCAGGGGGCGAAGCTTAACTGCAAAATATTTTTTCTTTACAAGAAATTAAAAACATATTTTTGAGTATCGTGTTGTTCAAAGAATACAATGTATATTAAGAAAAAAGGCAAAACATAAACCTGCCCACCCACCCGATCTCAATTGTGACGACTTTTTTTATTCTTAGAAACTTAAAACACGTTGAAAATGATAAGTTTTTGTAGAGAAATGTGGATTTTGCAAATAGGCTCCGCCCCTAGGTCCAGCAACGAATGAAAACTTATTAACTACATATTTAGATCAGGGCAGGTATGGGTGGACCTTCAACTATGGCTTTAATTTTTTCTTAATTTACGTAGTATTCTTTCAACAACACGATCCTCAAAAACATGTTTTTAATTTCTCCTAGGGAAATAAGGAATTTGCAGTTAGCTCCGCCCTCTTGGCTAACGACGAATAAAAGAAATCATCCGGATTGAGACCGGGTGGGTGGGCGGGGTTTATATTTTGTTTTTGTTTTTCTTAATATACGTAGCCATCTTTTCACAACAAGAAACTTAAAACATGGTTAAAATTGTACTTTTTTGGCAAGAAAATATAGATTTTGTAATTATGGGGTGGAGCCTAATTGCAAAATCGATATTTCCTTATACAAATTTTCCATTTTAAACATGTTTTAAGTTTCATGTTATGAAAAGAAGCCTACACATATTAAAACGAAAAGGCAAAATTTAAGCCCGCCCACCCGCCCTGTCTCAATTCTAATGATTTTTTTTTATTCGCCGTGAACCAAGGGCGGGGCTTAACTGCAAACTACTTATTTCTTTACAAGAAATTAAAAACACGTGTTTGAGTATCGTGTTGTTCAAAGAATACTATATATATACTAAAAAAAAGGCAAAATATAAACCCCGCCCACCCACCCGATCTCAATTGTGATGACTTTTTTTATTCTTAGAAACTTGAAAACATTTAAAATGGTATTTTTTTAAGGAAATATGGATCTTGCAATTAGGCTCCGCCCCTAGGTCTGTTAACAAATGAAAACTTCATTACTATTTAGTTCAAGGCAGGTATGGGTGGAGCTTAATCTTTAGCTTTATATTTTTTTAATATATCTACATAGTATTCTTTGAATAACACGATGCTCAAAAACATGTCTTACATGGAAATTTTAAGTAGAGAAATAATAAGGATTTTGCAATTATTAAATTCGGCTTCTTTGACTCACGACGAATAAAAAAATCATCACAATTGAGTAAGGACGGGTGGGCGGGGCTTATATTTTTGCCTTTTTTTCTTAATATGTGTAGTTATTTTTTCAAAACAAAGTTAAATCACGTTAAAATGGTAAATTTTTCGAAGGCAATACGGATTTTGTAATTATGGGTCAAATTTTCCATTTTAAAACATATTTTAATTTTCATGTTGTGAAAACAAGTCTACACATATTCAAACAAAAAAGAAAAATGTAAGCCCGCCCACCGCGCCCTATCTCCATTGTGATGATTTTTTTTATTCGCCCTGAATCAGAGGGCGAAGCTTAACTACAAAATATTTTTTTCTTTACAAGAAATTAAAAATATGTTTTTTGAGTATCGTGTTGTTCAAGTAATATTATGTATATTAAAAAAAGAAGGAAAAATATAAACCCCGCCCACCCACCCAATCTCAATTGTGATAATTTTTTTATTCTTAGAAACTTAAAACACGTTTAAAATGATAAATTTTTGTAGAGAAATGTGGATTTTGCAAATAGGCTCCGCCCTAGGTCTGTCAACAAATGAAAACTTCATTACTATTTAGTTCAAGGCAGGTATGGGTGGAGCTTAATCTTTAGCTTTATTTTTTTTTAATATATGTACATAGTATTCTATGTTGCACGATACTCAAAAACATGTCTTACATGACAATTTTATGTAGAGAAATAATAAGGATTTTGCAATTATTAAATTCGGCTTCTTTGACTCACGACGAATAAAAAAATCATCACAATTGAGTTAGGGCGGGTGGGCGGGGCTTATATTTTGCCTTTTTTTCTTAATATACGGCAACTTGGCAACGGAGTTTATAAATGACAATTTTCAGCTCTAAAACAACGTCAATAGCAAGTTTATAAATTCCACTTTCTATTATTGGTAATGAAAAATCCATAATATAATCATCAAGGAAACAAATTCATTTATATTCGTTTAAGTCTTGTACGACGAAAGATTTCTGAAATTTTTGGTTGACACATGCTCACCAACACGGGAATATTTACTTTGATCAACAATTGAAGCACATTTTCATTCAAAAAAAGAACATTTAAATTGTGGCGCACATTTTCTGTGTCAATAATAAGCGTCCACTTTATCACGTGACTCGCCAGTCTTATCTCATTGTGTGAACATTCGTGGGCGGTCCCATTATTGATTAAATGGAATATAATAATAACTGTATTATATTTAATCAATATCTCAGTTGGATACTGGAGTGAATGGTTATGAAGTTATGATTGTTGACCGTTCAGTTGGCAAGAAAAAAAATCCCTAATAAAAAATAATAACCTTGTAGGTAGCGTTTGAGTGCGTTGAATAAATAAATGTATTAACGTTCTGAGTATTTTTTAAACAACCGAAATTGACTTTCCACAGTCTAGTTGCATTAGAATTATAAGAAAGCCTAAATTAGAACTGTGGTTTAAAAAAAAACAGGAAGTAAGAATGCAGATCAATAAAAAGAACTAAATGGTCACTAATGAGCGAAGCAAAGCAGGAAAGCTGTAATGATGTGCGTTCAAAGTTAATATGTATCGTTATTAGTGAATAGTGACCTACAAACTTGTTAAGTTGTCAAGAACTATTTTTTTTTGTGGTAGTGATTGATCAGTAGTGTTCATGCGTGTAAATGCCAAGGAAATCAAGACTGACCTGTAAGAAGTACAGACATGCAGATGGTAGGGTCAGAACACCTGCACAGAAAGTAGCAGCTAAAACAGGCAAGTAGCAAACGATAAAATAAAATTTTTGATAAAACACCCAAATACCTAATACTACAAATCTAGTACATATTAGCTATACTAGACCTGTTTAAAAGAAATGTGAGCGAAATTCATTTTTTTTCTTACAAATTAAAATAGATCAGCCAACACTACAGTTTATATTAAAAGTACGCCTGCTCTGGCAACACCGCAAAATAAATAAAAAAATAGCTTTGATTGAAAGAGTGCTTAGAGTTCTGAAGAAAATAAACTTGCTTGGACTAAATTTTACTGTTACGTCCCTGTTCCGCTCTAAATGTGGTCGATGTTACAGGAACCTGTAATAGTGATAAAATGTCAACATTCATGTAAATAAATAAATGTTTTAAACAATTTAAATAAGTTTTAATAGTGCACCAAAGCGCGTTTTTACTTCCATGGGACTGATAATTACTGTCGCTGCCAACGCAAACCACCATGGCCAAAATGGGTTATAGTTGCCACAACACTGACCCCAATTCGGACCCAAACAACCAAGAAGGCCCCATCAGATGCATTTTCTTCTGTGAATTTCACCCCACAGCGGGTCCCATAATATCATGTCAAGTGAGTAGGAACCGCTCGACCCCACAAACCCCACTGAAGTGATTTTAGGAACCTGAGCAGTACATTTCGAAGGAACTTTTCGATAGTATTAGCGTCTACATTATCACTAAAGCCGAGTTACAGAGGAGCACAATCACAGTGTAAATAACTCGCAGTCGTGCCACCCTGAAATTAACTAAAATCGTTGTAGTACCTTGTCAGATTACAAAATCCTGGGATTTCCTGTACGCATCGATGACAAAAAATACCCCAGAAATGCGTACCATTTCAACTTGTGCCTGGTGTGTGATAGTAACGTAAGAACGGTTCACTATGAACCCGTCGTAATGAAACTATCGGATTATTTAATGGCCACAGAGATCGAAAGCAGTTTTTTGTCAGATGGTGGCGCCGCCACTAAACTCGCCCCCATTCTCAAACAAGTCATCCAGGAGCTGAATACCAAAGGTCTTAGTAAAATCAGTCAAACGTTTCAACTAAAACCCCGTTGCAGGCGAGTGCGCTTTAACCGAAGGCCCCACAGCCACTCATTTAAAGGTGGTTCACATCAGAAGCGACCCATCGCCCGTAGCCGACCACCAAGTCCCCGTTTTCATAAAACAACTACCCAACCAACAATGGGACTTGACCACCCAGCAAGTGGCCCCCTACATCGACGGTTTTAATCACGTGGCACGCATTGCGTTGCTGTCAGACGTCGAAAATAATTTAGTCAAGGCCTGTGTCCAGAATTTGGTTTATTACGGGGTGGTGGCTCTGGTGCCGCTGTTCCAATACGGGAATGTTTATTGTACGACGCCGCTACTCAAAGCGTTGGCGCACGACGTCAATTTACAAGTAGTGAGTTTGTTGTTTTGGGGTTGGTAACTGTTCACTGTTTTGTAGAACAAGTGTTTGAAGTATGTGGCGGTTTCGCAGAGGCAGTTGCCGAATTTTAGGGACGTGTTCAGGATGTTTGCCGCCATGACGAGGGGCACCACGATTCGGGATTTATGTTTGAGGTTTAACCCCTCGAATCTACGGGTTAATGAGAGGAAGTTGGTACAGTTTGGGGTGCTCGAGGGGTTGATCAGGAGGGTGCATAAGTATCCGATTTTGTTGAGCGAGAGTGCGGATTTGCAGAAGTCGCTGTCGGGGGCTGCCAATTTGGACGAGATTTGCTGCGCGACGGGGGTGACGGCGCAGCAGTTGGAGGATCAGCTGGAGAGGGACCACAATGTTGTCTTACTGTGGAAATAAGTGGTAGTTAATAAATAGCAGTTGTCTTATTTTGTGTTTCACTTGAATGAATCGTTACTGGTTTGTTGTGGTACGCCACTGGTTGATCGATATCTCCTTGTCAAAATCGACGACAGCGCCATCTGTTCATGACGTACGTACTCGTCATGTTAAAGAGTCGCAAATTGACAGGTTGGCCGCGAAAAAAAATAGCCCGTGCGAAAGAAATTATCGAGGCAGTGCACCAAAGACCGTTCCTGTATGACCAGTCTTTGACCGCAGCGAGAAGACAGTGTCAAAAATATGGCAAAACTACGATGGAGAAATGGATGGAGGTCGCCATGATTGTTTATGGTCGAAATGATGTCGCAACAGGTCAGTGGCGGAGGGTGTGTTGGGTATCAAAAACGAAATCATTATAAAATAAAGCAAAAATTAGCCTCGAGTCAGTGGCGGCTTAAATTGATTACTTTAAACTTACTGGGTGACGAGGAAACATTTGCAATAATGTACTGCGTAGAGAACCAGATTTCTTTAATAAATTTTGAAATGACGTCATTGTATTTCTGCAAGGGAAACGTTTTTTATTTCGCGTGCATGTTTGCTTTCATATCTGAATCCTCTCCTTTCAGTGGATACAGTAAGAAGCCAGTGGAAAACCATCCGGGATGGGTTTGTCAAGTACATGCGTAAACGCAGTCTTCAAATAGATCTTAAACCCCACTGCTACGAAGAAGAGCTGCAATTTCTTATACCCCATATCTGTAAAAGAGATATGCGGAGAAAAAACGGCGCAAATAGTATTAATATAATAGTTTATGAATGCGAGACGAGTACCAACCAGGACGAGTCTGTAAACGAAGAGGAAGAACTGCAGCTTGAGGAAGTCATAGGCGAAGAAGATGTGGAAGATGTGGAAATCGAACAAGACGTCCAATCAATAGAGTCATTTTTCGAAGGGGTTATTCAGACTGTGAGGAAATTCAAACCGTCAACCATCGACAGACTGAAGCAAACAGTGGCGAATCTTGTGATGGACGCCGAAATCGAAGAAATGGAAGAAAACATGGAGCTTTAACTTAAAACATTCTATTATTTTGTATGATTTTGTATTTGACATTAAGCTTATAGCATTGTTGAAATAAATAATTTAAACGAGTGTTTTCTTATTTGAAAAATCGGCGACAAACGTCAAAACACTGTTTAAATGTCACGTTTTTAGAAAGAATGGGTGCGTTTTTCAAGGACCTTGCACTCGCAGTGAAGAGAATGAAACCAGAGACGTTCGACAGATTGAAGGAAGCCATCGGGGATCTTATCGTTGATGCGGAAATTGAAGAAGCCAAGAAGAATGAAGAAACAAGTGTTGCGTCGTCCAGCTAAGTTTTAAGTAAATATTTGTTAAAATGTGCAACAAATTTTTAAGTGATATTATTTTTCAGTTTTCCAAGATGGCGCAGACTTGGAAGACAGACGATTTGGAATCACAAAAAAGAAAAAAGGAAGAATACGTTCACCCCGTGGACTTATTTTTCTATGACGTTTCACGAACGATAAAAAAATTTAAGCCGGAAACTATCGACAGGTTAAAAAAGGCGATGGCGAGACTTGTCACGGATGCAAAGTATGAAGAAAAGCCGGGAAAAGTGAAAGTTGAAAACGACGAAACACAGGGAACTATAAAAGATGAAATTGAAATAGTGCAACACGAGGTAAAAGCAGAGTTTGAAGAAATTTAAATGTCAAATATGGATATGATTTTGGCTGGATTTTGTATTTGATATTAATCTTATAATAAAATGTAATTGTTCAAATAAATAATTCAAAAGAGCGTTTCCTGTTTTTCAAACTATTTATGATTAAATGAAACTTTATGATTAATAAAATTTTGTAGAAATTAGATACAAAAAAGAAATTGTAATGTTGGTTGCATAACGCAACTAAAATTTTAGGTTATGTTGTTTGGTGTCAAAAACGTGTCAAGGACTGTTACAATAACCGTTTTTCGCTGCATACACAAAGTCATTTCTACGTTTCGAAATTAACAATTCGTCATCAGACCTTTAGGTAAAACTCCAACTGTGTCCACGGTGTAAAGTAAAGCAAAAAAAAAGAAACAAGCTCAGTTTTATTTTGAATATTCCCGCTAGTAGTATTAGTTCCAATTCGCAACATAAGGTGCTGCAGAGGGACGATTTTTAATAAAGTCACTAGAAAGATATGAATCTAGTGACTTTAATTTTTAATAGAACTAATTTCTAATGTTGTGGTGCCCCCAGGGGGTGACGGGGTTGAAGGCAAGATAGGCAGGCCAGCAGCACATTTTGTGGGCGCCACGACGGACGAAGTGGGGCAAAAGGAAATGACTTTGTTGACAGTTTGGTAACTTCAGTATGATTTTGGTGCAAAATGAAAATTTCTACTAACCCCGCCCACTCGCCCACTCTTTTCTTAGGGGATATATTATTTGCCAAAATCAGTCTTACCTTAGCAAGTGCTAACCCCGCCCACCCGCCCTCTATTTTCTTAGGGGATATATTATTTGCCAAAATCAGTCTTATCTTAGCAAATACTAACCCCGCCCACCCGCCCCTTATTTTCTTGGAGGGTCTATGATTTGCCAATATCAATCTTATTTTAAAAAGCATTAAAATAAATATTAAACATTCGCTTCTTTTTCTAAATGTGTATATATAGTTTTCTTTCAACAAGATACTTACAACGTATTTCGCATGATAACAACTTTTTTGTAGAGGAATAAAATTTTTCCAATTAAGCCCCGCCCCGGCTCACGACAAATAAAAAAAAATCACAATTGACATGAAGGCAAATGGGCGGGGCTTATACAGGGTGTTATTGAAAGGTACGGACAACAAAATTGATAGTTCTTCGCGAAGTCTAAAAGAAGCCTGAAAAACTTATTTTTTCACTAGCAGCCAGGACGCATGCAAATGTCGACTCATTTAGTGGTAGCAAATTCAACTTTTGCTACCACGGGTTCAAAAAGAAAAATTGAGGTTATGTACGCAATGTTTGATGTGATTATTTTTTAAAAAAATGAACAAATGTGTGCTACAAACATTACTTGAGTATACGCATGGTAGTTGGTAGACGGTAGAAGATAAAATGATTAACTCAGCGACAAGTATAAACGGTTTTCTTTGTGTTGAAGATTTAGATTAAGTTTGACTAGAAATCAAAACAAAATCATGTTGCGTCAAAAAATTGAACGTTTATTTTTTCAATTTATTGTCTTATGGTTCCTACTAGTGAAAAAAATAGTATATTAACCACGGTTGCAAAGCTACTTCTAAACCTCGCGCTTCAGAGCCCTCGACGCTGCGCGTCTCGGGTTCTAATTTGCGCTCGGTCTAGAATGCTTGGCTCTGCAACCTTGGCTAATAATATACTATTTGTGTTATCAAAATTATAAGGAAAAATTAACCCTTATTCAACCTTTGTAGACGCTACTGAAGAATAAATAGGTAAAATTAATTTATTTTAGTACATCCTAGCAACTGTAACAATAAAACTTTTGTCAAGACTAAATGTTGCTATAGAAACGAAAGATGACCTTTTTATCAGAGGCGTACAACGAATTTGGATATAAATTTTAATAATTTTTATCTCTAAAAGGAGAACAATTTTATCTGAACTTTTTTTTACTTTTAGCACCCATACTTCGAGACCAGTTGCCGATTTTATTTTGTACGTATCTTTCAATAACACGCTGTATTTAACCTTTTTTTTCTTAATATACGTAGCCATCTTTAACAATAAGAAACTTAAAACTTGTTAAAAATAGTAATTTACTGTAGAGAAATCTTAATTTTGCAACTCCGCTCCTCCCCTCGATCTAACAACAAATGAAAAATTCATCACAAGTGAGATAGGGGCGGGTGGTGGGGCTTAATCGTTTCCTCATTTTCTTTTAATATATAGTTTGCTTTCAACAACACAATACTTAACAGATAATTCTAACCTTAAATTCACCATTTGATATTTTAAGTTAATGTTGAAAGGAGAGTACATAAAACCTTATTTTCTCTCTCTCTTACTATGTGAAATATGTGTTAAGTATAGTCTTGTTGAAAGAAAACCATATATGTCAAGAAAAAAAAGCCAAAAAATAAGCCCCACCCGCCCGCCCTAACCTCAAATGTGATGAATTTTTCATTCGTTGTCAGAGCGAGGGGCGGAGGTTAATTGTATAACCAATATTTCCCGACAAAAATGTACCATTTTCAATGTTTTTTAAAATATATTGTGAAAAGAAGATTATGTATCTACAGAAAAAAAGGGCTAACTTAAGCCCGGCCCCTCCTGGCTCACGACGAATGAGGAAAAATCGTCACAATTGGGATAGGGCGGGAGGGTGGGGCTATGTTTTGCTTTTTTTCATGTGAAATTGTTGATAGGTTAAAAAAGCGATGGCGAGACTGTGAAAATGGAAAACCACAAAACATAGAGAACTATAAAAGATGAAATTGAAATGTAAAAGCAGAGTTCGAAGAAATTTAAATGTAATTGTCAAATATGGATGGGTATTATTATTATGTTACGCCACTGGTTGATCGCTCATTTTCGTGTCGTGCGTATCGTATGAGTGTGTATGTAGTTGATATTAAGCTTATAATATAATCTAGAATTGTTGAAATAAACAACTCAAAAGAATTTTTCCTGTTTTTAAAGAATATCGCACTCAGTTTTTTAGTGTTTAATTTATATTGGTAATGTAATGTGTTTAACTGGTTGCCTGACCTTTCTTGTGATTAATATTAACACTACTATCAACATTAGATAATTGTCAGAATGGTCCAAAAAGCTGAATCAAAACCATTCGTAATTAAATTAATATTTGTGATTGATCAAATTTCGTAAAATTAAATAAAAAGTTAAGTTTGTAATGCTGGTTGCATACCACACTAAATTTTAGGTTATGTTATTCGGTGTCAAAAACGTGTCAAGGACTGTTACAAAAACTATTTTTTGCTGCATGCACGAAGTGATTTCTATGTTTCGAACATAAACAGTCCGTCATCAGAGCTGTAGGTGAGACCCCAACTGTGTCCACGGTAAACCAATTTCTTATTGTAGACAAACCAAAATGTCTTTCGCGGAAGTGTTCAACGAGTTTATTCACATGGAGCCCCCTCTCGAGACCATCTACACCGACCAAGACCACCAGTACCATGACCCCATCAGGCCGCAGCGTTCGTCATTCAGGTTTAACTGTGAAAATGCCAAAATTGAAACGTATTTCTGCAAGGATTGTTGTTTTTGTACACAACTAAGATTAATGTACAAACAACACCTTAAACAATGTCGTAGTATTAAAAATGGGAGTCAAGATGTATCAACTGAGGAAATCACCATTAACGATTACGTTTGTGAAAAATGTGGCTTTGAAACCCACTTCTCATTAAAGTGGCTTCAACATACCATCACGTGTTCAAATAAAGAAAAGTGTCAGCCAATAGTGTTGGACGAGAACACCACAACTAACATCACGTGGTACAAGTGCGACCACTGTGACTATAAATGCAAACACAAAGGTTACTTAAAAGTACACAAAACGTTGAAACATTTGAGTGACGGTGAAGTACGTTGGTACCACTGCACGAAATGCCCCTATAAAGCCAAACAAAAAATGTATTTAAAGAAGCACATGAACGTGCGACATATGGACGATCAGAATTTTAAATGGTACGAATGTGACAAGTGCCCATATAAAGCTAAACTGAAATTTAGCTTGAAGAAACACATAATTGTAAACCACTTAGACGAAAAAGATATTAAATGGTACATATGCGACAAGTGTCCATATAAAGCTAAAGTACGAGCGACGTTACGAGAGCACATAATCGCACGACATTACGACGAACAAGATATTAAATGGTATCAATGTAAAAAGTGCCCCTACCGTGCCAAACAGAGCTGCCATTTAAAAAGTCACATAAATTCGCTTCATTTAGACGAGCAAGAAATTAAATGGTATGAATGCACCAAGTGCCCATACAAATCTAAACGCAACTACAATTTAAAAAACCACATAAAAGCGCGCCATTTAATTGAAATGGAAATCGAATACTACGAATGCAAAATGTGCCTGTTTAAAGCTAAACGGAAATTCACTTTGGATAAACACATTGTTGCGTGGCATTTGGACGAACGGGACATTGATTGGTATGAATGTGAAAAGTGCCCGTACAAATCTAAACAAAAAAGCAATCTGACGATGCACGTGAACACCCACCATTTAGACGAAAAGGATATTAGATGGTACGAATGCCAGAAGTGTCCATATAAGAGCAAATACAACGCGCATTTGAAAATACACATAAACACGCGACATTCCGAGGCACAGGATGTTAAATGGTATGAATGCGAAAAATGTACGTACAAATCCAAAGATAAGTCGTGTTGGTATAAACACGTGAGTGTGTACCATGTGGATGAAAAGGATGTTAAATGGCACGAGTGCGAAAAGTGCCCGTACAAAACCAGGTATAGTTCTCATTTGAAAAGGCACTCAAGTCGGCGCCATTTGAACGAACTGAAAATAAAGTAGGGTGATAATGCTCTTTGTGTAACTAGAGAGACAAAAATTGTGTAAATTTTAATA
The DNA here is from genome assembly GCA_022388445.1 of Zophobas atratus. Classification (NCBI taxonomy): domain Eukaryota; kingdom Metazoa; phylum Arthropoda; class Insecta; order Coleoptera; family Tenebrionidae; genus Zophobas; species Zophobas atratus. Next base: position 5,662,592 of record CM039448.1, read on the forward strand.
GATGTGACTCCATGTTGGTGTTTCATTTATTCAAAGTAAATTATTTTGTTCGTGTATGTTGCGTTGCATAACTTACAATGTTTTAAGCGACCTAGTTTCGTGTGACGTCACGTTTGGGATATTTGAATGTTTTACATCAATTCAAATACTTCAAACCCCTGAAAAACCAAGTCGTGTGTTATTTCGTCTTATAATCACAACTTTCTTTGCTTCAATGGAGAAAAAGAAGTTTAACATACGTCTGCTGTTGCGTTTACGGTTGTAACTCTGTTTCCAAAAATAATCCTAACCTCAACTTTCACTCATTTTCACATGACTTGAGGTGGAGTGGGCGGGGCTTACATTTAACCTTTTTTTTAATATACGCAGTCATCTTTTCACAAGAAACTTCAAACATGTTAAAACTGGTAAATTTTATAGAGACGTCTGGATTTTGCAATTCAGCTCCTCCCCTCGATCTGACAACGAATGAAAAATTCATCACAAGTGAGATAGGGGCGGGTGGGTGGGGCTTAATCATTGCCTTTTAATATATACTTGTCCAAAAGGAATAAGGTTATATAACCATCATAAAAGTAGTTGACCGCAAATAAATACCCCCTTTGTGTGGTTCGCACTAAGCTTACCGATTGGCAATAAATCGTCTTCTAAACATTTCTTGCTCACATTTAACAGGACCGGCTTTCAAAGCGAGTGGTTATTTCGGAACCCTCAGCGGCTACAGGTAGTAAAGAAATAGTGGATTTTCATATTTAGTGAAAGCCGCCCCTGAACGAAACCACAAGAGCCGGTCGAGCTGCAGTGGACATGGGATGATTTTATGACGGCCATATAACCTTATAGCTCTTGGTCCACTATATATATATTTTTTTCAACAACACAATACTTAACAGATAATTCTAACGTCAAATAGGATAAGCCCCACCCACACACCCACCCTATCTCAGTTGAGATTAATTTTTTTTATTTCTTTGTGTGGGCTGTGGGCGAAGCAAATTAAAACCTTATTTTCTCCACTAGAAATTACCATGTGAAATATGTTTTAAGTGTGTTGAAAGAAAACTATTATGTCAAGAAAAAAAAAACTTAAAAAATAAGCCCCATCCGCCCGCCCTAACCTCAAATGTGAAGAATTTTTTATTCGTTGTCAGAAAGGTGGAATTTATTATTTTCAATATGTTTTTAAATATCTCGTGAAAAGGAGACTATGTATCTACAGAGAAAAGGTTAACCTTAACTCCTGGCTGACGATGAATAAGGAAAAAAGTCACAATTGAGATAGGGTGGGTGGGGGTTATGTTTTGAATTTTTTTTTTTATTAATACACGTAGTCTTCTTTTCACAACAAGAAACTGAAAACATGTTTAAAATGGTGAATACCCCCCATACTTTTCTAAAAATTTAACATTTTTAAGCATATTTTTTATTTCTTGTCATGAAAAGAAAACTACGTACATACAGTTGCCGCCAAAAAATTTCAGACGTCAATGTCATTCAGTCGTCAGATAGTGTAAAGCAACCTTTAGATGTTTCTAACCTAAATATTTGACAGTCATTTTTAACTTTTACATTTGACACTTACATGAATGTAGCTGTAGCGTAAGCTGGAATTTTGAAAGGTTGACATTCCAGCTGTCCGAAATAATGACCATAAAGCATAGACTACATTAAAATTTTTGACATGACAGAAAAGTGATGTTTGAAATTTTTTGTCGGAAACTGTATATTAAGAAAAAAAAAAGAAAAATACAAATCCCGCCCACCCGCCCTCATCTCAATTGTGAGTTTTTCATCCGCCGTGACCCGAGGGGCGGAACTTAATTACAAAATGCTTATTTCTCCACAAGAATCTACCATGTTTTTAAGTATCATGTTGTTGAAAGAAACCCATGTATGTTAAGAGAAAAAAAAAAAGTGAAAAATAAGCCCCACCTGACCGCTCTAACCTCAAATGTGATGAATTTTTCATTCGTTGTCAGAGCGAGGGGCGGAGCTTAATTGTATAATCAATATTTCCCCACAAAAATTTGCCATTTTCAACAGGTTTTTAAATATATTGTGAAAAGAAGATTATGTACAGTTTCGGCCAGAAAATCTTGAGCAGTATTTTTCTGTCATTAAAAAAAAACACGATAGAGTCTAAGCTTTATTGTTATAATGATTGACACTTTTAAAAAATTAAGTTTAACATACGCATCATTCACATTCTAATCTACGTCAAAACCACAGTCAAAACGATCAAAATGACAAACATGGCAAATTTGAGGTTATAAGTACATAAAGCCTGTTTTAGAGCTTATGTCACTGGAATGACAGAACTACCCAAGATTTTGTGGCCGAAAATGTACGTATCCACAGAAAAAAGGCCTAAACTTAAACTCCGCTCCTCGGTTTACGCCGAATAAAAATATCATCAGAATTGAGATAGGGCGGGCGGGCGGGGTTTACATTTTGCCTTTTTTTGTAATATACATAGTCATCTTTTCACAACAAGAAACTTAGAACATGGTACATTTTTGTAAGGAAATATGGATGAAAAGAAGTCTACACATATTCAAACAAAAAGGCAAAATGTAAGCCCGCCCACCCACCCTGTCTCAATTGTGATGATTTTTTTAACTGCAAAATACTTATTTTTTTACAAGAAAAAAAAGTACCATGTTTTAAGTTTCTTGTTGTGAAAAGATGGCTATGCATATTAAGAAAAAATAAGGTAAAATATAAGCCCCGCCCACCCGCCCTGTCTCAATTCTGATGATTTTTTTTATTCGTAATGAGCCAAGAAGACGACACTTAACTGCAAAATCCTTATTTCTCTACGAGAAATTAAAAACATGTTTTTTAGTATCGTGTTGTTCAAAAATACTATGTATATTAAGAAAATAAAGCAAAATATATACCCCGCCCACCCACCCCATCTCACTTGTGATGATTTTTTTATTCTTAGAAACTTAAAACACGTTTAAAATGGTGAATATTTGTAAGAAAACTTGGATTTTACAATTGGCCTCCGCCCCTATTTCTGTCCACGAATGAAAACTATTAATATTTACATCAGGGCAGGTATGGGTGGGGCTTAATCTTTGGCTTTAATTTTTTTTTTTTTAATGTAATATGTACACAGTATTTTTTGAATAACACGATACACAAAAACATGTCTTGCAGGGTAATTTCTTATAGAGAAATAATAAAAATTTTGCAATTAAATTCCACTCTCTTAGTTCCTGACAATAAAACAAACATCACAATTGAGATGTGGCGGGTGGGCGGGGCTTATATTTTGCATATGTAGTCGTCCTTTCAGAACAAGAAACTTTAAACAAACCAAATTGTAAATTCTTATAGACAAATATGGATCTTGCAATTAAGCCCCGCCCCTTGATCTGGCAAGAATGAACAATTCATCACAATTGATAATTGATATCGGGGTGGGTAGAGGCGGGGCCTAATCTTTGGTTTTATTTTTGTTTTCTTAATATACATAGTATTCTTTGAACAACACGATACACAAAAACATCTCTTAAATTTCTCGTGGAAAAATAAGCATTTTGCAGTTAAGCTCCGCCTTCTTGGCTCACGACGAATAAAAAAATCATCACAACTGAGATAGGGCGGGTGGGTGGGGCTTGTATTTTGCCTTCTTTTCTTAACAGATGTAGACTTATATCGACAACAAGAACTTAAAACATGTCTAAAATGGTAAATTTTTGTAGTAATCAACTTAAATTCGCCACTTTTCTTCTACAACCCCTTTAAATACGGCAAAAGTTGAACATCAAAGTTACCATCAACGGCAACTTGGCAACGGAGTTTATAAATGACGATTTTCAGTTTTTAAATCCCACGTTAGTGGCGTCGTAGCCACAGCCATCCTGCGATTGCCTTTGGTTTTACGACCAATTAACAAGCGTCTGCGGAGACACGTGATTGCAGGAGAGCGTGCTATTGGTGCACACAAGGTCAAACTTGTTTTTTCAGATGACAGACTTGCCGCTTTTCAAATTTCAAAACAAAAAAGTTGGGTTATGTCGGGTAACGTGTTTTGGTTGTGTTTGTCACAACATTGTGAATAATTCATTGTTTACTTAGTGTTGGTGCTTTAGAAAAAGCTTGTAAAGTGTGAAAGACGTTGCGGTTGTGGTTTTTGCGCAAACAGAGCGTGGCTTTTCGGTGAGTCGTATTTTGAGGTTATGTTTTTGTCAGTTCGGTTTGTTTATAAGAAACGAACGAGTGTTAAAGTAGAGGCGTGTTTGATATGTTTTACATATATTTATTTATAGTAATTTCTGATAAAGTACAAAAATTTACTGTACCATGTAGTACTATCACACAAAATCTTACGGACTACGTTATTAAGATAAAATAACGGCAACACATTTTACAGTCGAGGACTGAAAGTTGATATTTGAAAATATCGTACTGAACGCGAATACTTATAATACCGAAATTGCAAAATACTGTCGGATTAAAATTTTGATTGAGTTATCAATATCAGTATCACAAAAATGAGCTCCTTCCATTGATGTAATATACAAAAAGGTCATTCTTAAAGAAATCAACAAATACTCTGTTTCTCTTGTGAGAAAATAAAATTTCAAGTAACACAAAAATAACACCCAAGAACTTTTCCCCAGAAAAGTTGTTGCGTGTAGTCGTTAACGCCAGCTTTTTAATTATTACTCTAAAAAACTGGCCTTAACATGCAGGTACCTTTCAAATGAAATCACTCTTAATATCACTTTTCCTAAATATAGTCTCTTATCAAAAGACCCCCGCGTTGTGATCCAACACGAGAAGTTCAGTCACTGGTTCTAAGATATAGAATTTCTAAACACTAACCTATCACGTATAGACTTTCTTACTTATATATATGGTGAAGATAAGCGAAACCTGTGTAATGACAGTGTAAAAACTATGAAATGTGACGGCGATTTTGATACATCAGTCTTCTCAGTTTGTCTATTCTAAGATCGATCGATACAGCTTCTTCTTGCTCAGCGTGTACGCCGGACTCACCACGATGGTGCCCCCTCTCGCAAAGTTCCTGCAACAAATCTCTCGATTAATCCATCGCCGCCCCCACGGCGCCCTTACTTCAGAAACTGCGGTATGAAGTTCCACCTCGTCGAGCTCTGCTTGAAGGTCAGGTTGAGCTCGAACGTGGTCGCCGTCCCCGGGTCGCACTTCACGCTCGAGAGCTTCCTGCACTCCTCGAGCCCCTCGAAATTGACGTAGATGAGGCAGCCCCGGATGCCGCACGGCTCCGACTCCGCCATCGAGAGGATGTCCCTCGAGATGCGGTGGAGGAGGCCGCAGGGCAGCAGGACTTCCCCGCAGGACAGGTGCGTCCGCTTCGCCGAGCGCAGCTCCATCTCGAGGCGGTGGCTCAGCGACGGGATCGTCAAGCAGAGACCTCTGTCGTCGGCCGAGGTCGGGAAAAAGTCGTGCAGACAAGCTAGAAATGAGAAAGTGGAGATTATTTTTTGCACTTTATGTAAATTGTAAATTTAGAATGATGGGTTTGCGTCAGCGGTCGGTGTTTTGGCCAAGTTTTTCGCTAAAAATAGCGGAGAAATTAAGGCGGTAATTAAATCGGGGAGGATGAAGTTATTAGTTGCATTTTCGTAATTTTCGGTATGTGTTGGGAGAACGCCAAGCTGGATGTATGTTTGACAAGGGTTTGATTTATTGCGTAAATTATTCGTGCATTTTTTCGGTTCTGATACCGGTCAGGGTTACTTTTTTCAGATTTGTTATTTTTATAGTTAAGGAACTTGGTAGAGGTTTAAAATATTGATCAGATAACTGGTTGCGTTTAAAAAATTGTGTAATTACCACACTCAGTTCCAATAATATTTTACGGAACTAGAAAATTCAAACAAGGGTCACTGTTATGGCAAAATCGTCCGCAGTTGAGTCATTGTGTACATTTCAAGTTTTTTTTTATCTTTAACCCGTTGGCAACAGAGCTTCATTAAAAGTTTTTAAACAACAATGTGACGAAACCTAAAATGTGTTGCTGAGTAGTAATAACAAGTACAATAACAATGATAGCTACAAGTAAAAAACCTTTTAGGTAGTACGTGTTTCTATTGGAATAACAAGGCCGATTGACTTTTAATCATTTTAACGGTTACCTTTGCGGAAAATTGCAACGACAGACGTCAATAGAATGCCTTTTTCGTTTTTTACGGGACTCCCAGTGTTCACAAATAATTGCAGTGAATAATAAAATGAATTCGAGTTGGCGTGCCTGTCAATCTTTAGGTGGCATCACTGGCCTCAATTTGACGTAAGTCAAGGCCACATAACCTGTAATCACAATTGTTTCGAAAAAATATCAAAAATGCTTTTAAGGTTTGACGTTGACAGGTGAATGAGCTGTCAGCAGCTGACACGATGTGATGTGTCAATTATGCATTAGTACCACCTATTAACTCACATCCCACTCTAATTCGTTCTATTTTTGGATCGCAAGGTGGAATCAATGATAATGTAAAACAAACATAAAAAAAATATTCAGAGCAAAATTTATTCTCAATGGCTGATTTTCCAATATTTCATAGTCTTTGAATCAGAAAAGAGGAGAAAAAAATGGGAAAAAGAGTCAGAAATGTAGGGTAGAGAGACGGTGAAAAGAAAAAGGAAAATTCGAAATAATTGGCAAAAGGAGAGGAAGAAGAGAGGTGGAAAGGAGAGAAAGCCGGGGAAGTAGATAGGTAGAAGAGAAGAAAAATGCGAAAGTAAGAGTCAGTATAGAGCGAATGGGAAGGGGGTAGGGAAAAGAGAAATAGAGAGAACGGGGAAAAGAGGGAGTGGGGGTGCGGCAGAGATGTCAAGAGAAGGGCACACAGATAAGAATAGAGGTATAGAGAGAAAGCGGTAAAAAGATAGAGTAAGTAGCACAAGGAAAAGAGTAATAGGAGAAGAAACAAAACGAAAGGAAAAGAACTAGTAAAGCGGAAAAGACAGCAGGAAAAAGGGAAAGAAAAGGAGAAAGGGAGATAAAACGTAGAGAAACCAGAGCAGAAAGAGAAAATAATAGAGGGAAAGAGTGAAAAAAAAAAAGAAAAAAATGGAAAAAATTAACAGAAATATAAAACAGTTGCTGGAGCGAAAAGAGAAAGTTCGGGGATATGGGGGAGAAATTGAGAAAACTGCACATAGAGAAGGGTGGAGAGGTAAGAAAGAAAGGGGTAGAAAGAAAAAGTAAGGAGGGGCAAGAGTAGATAGAGGAGGAGAAACAAATAAAAAACCTAGAAAACGGGAAAAAGATGAGAGGAAAGGGATGGAGAAAGGAAAAGTAGAGAGATAGATGAAGGGTAGACGAGTAAGGAATAGAGGTAATAGGTAAAAGGTGAGAAAAAAAAAAAGGAAAAGAACCAGGAACGAAAACAGCAGGAAAAAGGGAAAGAGAAGGAGAGATAAAATGTAGAGAAAACAAGGCAGATAGAGAAAATGATAGGGGAGAATGGAGAAATAACGGGGGAAAGTAGGAGGAATTGGCAAAGAGAGAGAAGGAAAGGTGCAGAAAAGTAGCGAAAAAAAGCAAAAGAAAAATAACGAACAAACGCGGAAGACGAGAGAATGTAAATAGAAAAGGGAGGAAAGAAAAGCTGGGGGAAGAGGAGAAAGAGAGAGCCAGAAAATATAGTGAGAGGGGGGTAGGGAGATGGAGGGGCGGGAGAACTAGAGAAGAGGTGGGGGTATGGGAGAGAAATTGAGAAAACTGTACATAGAAAATGGTGGAGAGCTATAGAATGAAAGGGGTAGAAAGAAAGAGTAAGTAGGGGCAAGAGAAGAGTAGGAGGGGAAACAAAGAGAACGAAAAAAGTAGAAAACGGGAAAAATATGAGAGGGAAAGAGACGGAGAGAGAGAAAGATGGAGGGTTGAAAAAACGGAAAAGAAAATATGAAGGGGGAAGGGAGGAGTAGCAGAGGAAGATAATAAAAAATTGGAAAAGAGAGAAAAAGAGAACGGAAGAAAGCGAAAAGAGAGGACGGTCAAATGGAAGTAATGGGAGGAAAAACAGAATGGACGGGGAGAGAAAAAGAAGAAGGGAACAAAAGAAAAATTAAAATACTTTCTTCGCTTACGCTCGGAAAGTAAAAACGGATAAGAAGAGACAAAGAAAGAGGTGAAGAAAAGAGAAAGCCGGGGGAGTGTACTGGGAGAAATGAGGAAGGGAAGATGAGAGAAGTGGGAAATTGTCAGAAAACAATATAGAGAAGGGTAAAGGCGTATATGAAGACGTAAAAAGAAAGAGTAAAAATAGGGAGAAGAGACGAGTAACAGGAGGAGAAAGAAACAGAATTAAAGCATGAAAAGATGGGAAGGAGAGAGGAAAAGAGACGAGAAGAAGAGCGAGAGATGATAGCTACAGAAAAAGGAACAGAAAGAGCAAAAAGAGGAGGAGTAATAGGAGAAAAAGCAGGAAGTACTGGCAAAGAGAGCGAGAGGAACGGAAAAGACAAAAAAATAGAGAAAAAGAGGAGAATCAAAAAAAGGGGAAAAGGGGAGTAACGGGGAAAAGCAAAACGGGCACGAGAGAAGTGGATAAGAGAAGAATGACAAAAGAACAAAAGAGAAAGAACGAAAAAAGGGGAAAAGAAGGGATGGAGAGAGAGGCGCAAAAGAAAGAACGTCGGACGAGAAAGGAAGAGGAGAAAAAGTGGAAAAGGAAGCCAGAAAATATAGAGAAAAAAATTGAGAGAACGGTACACAGAAAGGTACAAAGAGAAGGGATAGAAAGAGAGTAAATAGGGGGAAGAGAGGAGTAACAAGAAGTATTGGCAAAGAGAGAAGGAAAGAAAGGACGAAAAATTAGAGGAAAAGAGGAGAATCAAAAAAAAAAGGGGGGGAAAGAAAAGTAACGGGGAAAAGCAGAACGGTTACGAGAGAGGTGGAAAATAAAAGAGTGAAAAAAGAACAAAAGAGGAAGAACGAAAAAAAACGGAAAAAGAGTGGATAAAAGAAGAGGCGGAAAAGAGAAAAAGGAAAAAGTAGAAAATATAGACAAAAAATTTAGAGAACGGCACATAGGGAGGTACAGAAAGAAGGGATAGGAAGAGAGTAAATAGGGGGAAGAGAGGAATAAGAAGTATTGGCAAAGAGAGACAGAAAGAAAAGAACGAAAAATTAGAGGAAAAGAAGAGAATCAAAAAAAGGGGAAAGAAAAGTGACGGTTGAAACGCAGAACGAGTACGAGAAAAGTGGATAAGAGAAGAGTGAACAAAGAACAAAAGAGAAAAAAAACGGGAAAAGAGCGGATGAAGAGAGAGGTGGAAAAGAGAGAAAGACGGGGGAGAAGGGAAGAGGAGAAAAAGTGGGAAAGAAAGCCAGAAAATATAGATAGGAAAAAAATTGAGAGAACGGCACACAGAAAGGTACGGAGAGAATGGATAGAAAGAGAGCAAGTAGGAGGAAGAGAGGAGTAACAAGTATTGGCAAAGAGAGAGAAGGAAAGAAAAGGACGAAAAATTAGAGGAAAAGAGGAGAATCGAAAAAAGGGGAAAAGAAAAGTAACGGGGAAAAGCAGAACGGGTACGAGAGAAGTGGATAAATGAAGAGTGAAAAAGAACAAATGAGAAAGGACGAAAAAATGGAAAAAGAGGGAATAAAGAGAGAGGCGGAAAAGAGAGAAGCCGGGGGAGAAGGGAAGAGAAGAAAAAGTGGGAAAGAAATCCAGAAAATATCTAGAAAAAAATTGAGAGAATGGCACGGTATAGAGAGAAGGGGCAGAAAGAGAGTAAATAGGAGTAAGAGAGGAATAACAAGAAGCATTGATAAAGAGAGAGAAGGAAAGAAAACGAAAAATTAGAGGAAAAGAGGAGTAACGGGAGAAAAGCAGAACAGGCACGAGAGGAGCGGACAAGATAAAAATGAAAAAGAACAGAAGAAGAAAGAACGAGAAAGAGGAGAAAAAGTGGGAGACATCCAGAAAATGTACAAAAAAAATTTAGAGAGAACGGCACACAGAGAAGGGTAGAGAGGTCTAGAGAGAAAGAGATAAAAAGATATTAAAGAGGGGAAAGAGAGGAGTAACACGAAGAATTGGCAAAGAAAGAGAAGGAAAGAAAAGAGTGAATATGGGGAAGAGAGGAATAACAGGGGAACTAACAAAGAGAAGGGAAAGAACCAGGGGAAAAGGCGAAGGAAAACGAGAAAAAGACGGCATGAAGAGGTGGAAAGAAACGGAGAAAAAGAGAGAGAAAAAGGGCACAGGAAACAGTATAAAAAGAAAATAACAACGAAGAAGCGAGGAGTAAGATGAGGAATAACAGAAAGACAGGATAAAGGAGAAGAGAGGGACCAAGAAAGAGAGAGATGATATAGGGGGAGGGAAGGGAACTGAGCAAGCATGAAAGACGGGGAAGACGTGGGAAAGAAGGATACCAAGGGAGAACTTTGAAAATGGAGAAAACCTAAAAAAGAGGAGGGAGCGCGAGTGAGGGGGAGAAGAGGGTTGAAAAGGAGACGGACAAGAGGGAAATAAAGACAGAAAGAGAAAAAGAAGGACGAAAGAAAGGAGATTAACTGATAAATTTCACTTTTAATTCCCGAATATTTCATTTTAAACCAACAAAATTGAAGGGAGGAAGAGAGAGAGGAAGAGGAAGAGAATGGGAACAGGACAGGGAAGAGAGGAAAAGGAAGAGAATGGGAGCAGGAGAGTTCAGTTTTCCGTTTGTGTGAATTTTAACGGACTTAAGTTAATTTTTGTATTGTATAAGTCATAATTTTTACCAAAATAAAAGCGGTTGGTAACAATTCTAGTAACTGATCGCGAATTCTTACTCTTAAACTTTTAACACTGCAATAAGATACTTTTGTTCTTTTAACTTTATCTATAAGCAGTTCAGTAAGAAGCAAATTTTCACTCTAAGTAAAAACCGGTTGGCAACAACTCCATTGAAAGAACGAACTTCACTTAAAAAGTCAAACTTTTAGTCAATGAAAAAAAAACCGCCGCTTCCAACCTCCCCATAACAACAACATTAATAAAAAGATTCGGGTCGACAGCAACCCCTACGTTAAACAAATTTAAAAATCGAATTATTTACTGGAAGCGGCCGGTTTTACCCTAACCAAAAAACCGGTTGGCAACAACTTCTTACCAAAAACTAACCGAATTTACGTTGGCGAAACCGGACTTTTCCGTCACCCTTACGAAAAGCGCGCCTCAATTAAACAAACCCCATTTCCCCAGTGAAAAAACCGACATTTTACCCCAACCCCTCGCAAAAAAAAATTTCAACGGTAAAAATCGGTACTCACTCGAGGGCGCCGGCACCGGCGTGTCCACCAGCACCGACTCGATGATCTCGGACGACATCGTCTTGGGGCTCCCCCCCAGCTCGTGGGGGGGCTTGGGGAGCACCCCCGACAGCTTGCTGAAGACCGCCTGCAGCTTGGAGTTCCTGGAGGGCCGCTCCTCCTCGCCCCGTTTCCTCAACATCCTGCCGCTTCAGCGCCCTTCCGTCATCCCAGCCCCAGAAGCCGCTGCACCGGCCGCCGGCTAACAAAGAACTCGAACACCGAGTCAGCTGATCGGGTGGTGGGGCTTCCCTCGACCAATGGGAGCCCCTGCCACTCTTTGTGCTCCCTCTGCCTGGTAACAGCCGTCAAAATCAGCTGTAACGATCGATTGGGCGCTAGCTCGGACGTACGTCGCGCGCTGCGTCTCCCTCTGGAAACCGGTTGGTCCACTTTCGGGGCCGCCGGGGGCGGCGGCCGAAAGGGCTCTCGGGGGGCGGGCGTGCGGGAGCGGGCGCTTTCCCGGCCGTGGAAGGTTTCCGCGAGGGGTTGGTGGCGGAATTCGGCGTACTTTCGGCGCGTTTTCGGCGTGGCGGAAATGTGGAACAAAGGACGGGGGAGGCGCGAGTGCGAGGGAGAGGGGCGCGACGTGGGTCGCAGCTTGGAGTGCTACGGTCGGGTTTCCTGTTTATGTTATGGCCGTCTTTGTCTGGAAACGGTGCGTCTTTTACTAGCTCACGTAGCGCAGCTCTTGTTGTCAAGGCAGCAAGCAAATGTGTTGTATGGGTGTTTAAAAAATATAAACATCTGTTTACAGCTGCGAGAATTGATGGTTGCATGGAACCGAATTAATGCTGTTGGGTTTAAGTAATGTCTTTTGTTTTCGGGGATTTGTTAGCTGATTAGGTTTGGGTGGTTTGTTTTCGGGAATTTTGATTGGAGCTGGTGTGACAGATTTATTAAAGACGTGGGATGTGCGTTTAGTTCGGGTTTCAGTTGTACCACTTAATTTTTTTTCGGGTGTTATTTATTATAAGAGTGCAGAAATACCGAAAAGTCGTCATAAATTATTTACGCTTCTTAATGTTTGAGGGACTTGAGGCTTTTAAACTTTGGAACTAAAGAGTGAAAAAGTTTCCATTAGCCGGGTCATTAAAAATTCACTCCTTAATTCGGGTTTTTTCGGCTGTGTACTGCACGAAATCTCGATTGTATACAAAAAATTATTGTAATCTGTGAACAACCTTGGCATACAACGCGAGCAAAGATGTTTAAAGCATCAACCTAATTTTTAAATCGTTAGATCGGTTAATACAATCAGAAATGAAGTGGCTAGTTGTATAATGGACACACTGTACATTGAAACATCTGTGACGCAATTTAGATAAAACTTCCCTCCCCTAGTGGTTATAATTTTATGTAAAGATATACAGGGTGGCGATTTTTACCTTTTCATGGTTGTGACCGAGGCAGGGTTAAATTTGTGAAGACTACTTTACGTTGTGGGAATCGATATTCCGAGTTAATTTACACCGTTTAGAAATAACTGATTTATTATTAATATTAAGTCAGACAAACTAAAAAGAAAGAAAGTGGGATCAGACGCCAAACACAGCGTTCTTTGATTAATTTTTCAGAATGAATTTTGTTGTTTGTTGTTTTCTACTAAAACGGTAAAAAAGGTGAATTTTAAGTTTGATGGAATTTTTTAAATCCCTGAAAATTGGCAAGAGAAATAATATATAATAACAATATTTTAGCGTGATGTTGACTCGTTCAATCAGAATATCTTTTTCAAAAATATTTAAATATATAAAGCATAATAGAATTTGCATTAAGTAATGAAACAAGAAATCAGGGAACAAATAAATATAAATCCTCAAAAAGTAAGATTTTTTGGCAACTTTTCCAAAAGCAAAATTTTCCAAAATCCTACCGATCAAAATTTCTTTGGTAGCTCTTACCATTTTTCCAAAATCGTTCTTAAAATTTTGCATTTTTTAGAATTAAATTTTTTTTTCAAATCGAATATTCTTAAATCTTGCAAAGGGAGCATAAACACGCCATGTCTTTGAAATCAGTATAATGAAATCTATGTCTCAGAATTTTAAAGAATTTTCTGGCCACTTTTTCAAAAGCAAAATTTTCAAAAACCCCAACTACAAAAATTTCGGTCAATTTTCGACAATTTCGGTCGATTTTCAACAATTTTCACAGTCTAACCAAACACATTGATTTATAGATTCCGACCTCCAGAAGTTGGTTTCAGACTCATTTCTTCGATAACTCCTACCGTTTTTCTAGAATCGACAAATGATATATGGGAATTTTTATCATTTTTCAAAAAAATTGGATTTTGAATCGAATATTTCCAAAATCTTGTACCTGGGCCAATAACACGCTATATTGTTGAAATCTATATCCCTCAATTTTTAGAATTTTTTCGACAATATTTTCAAAAGCAAAATTCCTTAATACACTCACTCCCCTTATGAAAATTTCGGCCCATTTTCGGAATTGAACGAAAGGCATTTTCTTGAAGATTTCGACCTCCAGAAGCTACTTTCGGACCCATTTCTTCAATAATTCCCATCGTTGTTCCAGAATCGTCAATTGAAATAAGGCAGTTTTTATAATTTTTCTAAAAATTTGAATCCCAAGCCGAACAATTCCAAAATTTTGCACTGGGGCCGTAACACGATATATTTTTGGAATCAGTGCGTCGAAATCTATATCCTTGAATTTTTTACAAATTTTTCAGCAATTTTTTCAAAAACAAAATTTGTCAGTGTGAAAATTTCGGCCAATTTTCGAAATTCAAACAGACATATTCTTCAAAATTTCGACCTCTAGACTAAAATATACTTTCGGGCCTATTTTTTCGATAATTTCCATCGTTCTTCCAGAAACGTCAATTGAAATAAGGCAATTTCTTTGATTAAAAAAAAAAAATGGATTCCAAACCGATTGGTTCCAAAATCTTGCACCAAACCCATAAACACGCTATATTTTTGGTATCAGTGCGCCGGAAGCTATTTCTCTGAATTTTTTAGGATTTTTTCGGCAATTTTTTCAAAAACAATATTTCTCAAGATTGTCGAAAAATTTCGGCCATTTTTCGACCATCTTCAAAATTCAACGAAAGACATTTTCTTGAATATTTCGACCTTTCAAGCTACTTTCGGGCCCATTTCTTCGATAACTGTTACTGTTTTTACACAATCGCCCTTTGATATATGGCACTTTTAATGCTTTTCAAAAAAAATGGATTTGAAACCGAATATTTCCAAGTCTTCCACCGGGGCCATAAACCCGCTATACCTTTAGAATCAACGCGTCGAAATCAAGTTCTAGAATTTTTTGGGAATTTTTTCAAGAACTAAATTTCTCAAAATGAAAATTTTCGGCCCATTTTCGACCATTTTCGAAATTCTACCAAAGATATCTTCAAGATTTCGACCTGAAGAACCCACTTTCGGTCCCATTTCATCGATTATTCCCACCGTTCTTCCAGAACCGACAATTGAAATAAGGCAATTTTTATGATTTTTCAAAAAATTTGAATTTCAAATCGAACAATTCCAAAATTTTGTACCGGAGTCATAAACACGCTATATTTTTTAAATCAGCGCATCGAAATCTGTATCCCTGAATTTTTTAGGATTTTTTCCGAAACTTTTTCTAAAACAAAATTTCTCAGTAGGTATTACGAAAATTTTGGCCCATACTCAACCATTTTCGAAACTGACCCAAAGACGTTTTGTTGAAGATTTCAACCTCCAGAACCCACTTTTGGGCCCATTTCATCGATAGTTTCCACCGTTCTTCCAGAAACGTCAATTAAAATAAGGCAATTTTTATGATTTTTCAAAAAATTTGGATTTCAAACCGAATACTTACAAAATTTTTCACCGGAGTATTAACTCATCATATTTTTGGAATCAGCGCGTCGAAACCTATGGCCCTGAAGTTTTTGAGAATTTTTCGGCAACTTTTTCAAAAACAAAATTTTTCAATACTTAGAAAATTTCGGCCCATTTTCGACCATTTTCGAAATTCAACCAAAGACATTGTCGTGAAGATTTCGCCCTCCAGAGGCTATTTTCGGGCCCATTTCTTCGAGAACTCCCACCGTTCTTCCAGAATCGCCAATTGAAATATGGCATTTATGATTAAAAAAAAATCGGATTTAAAACCGAATAATTCCAAAATCTTGCATCGGGGCCATAAATGTGCTATATTTTTGGAATTGGCGCGTCGAAATCTAAATCCCGAACTTTTTGTGAATTTTTCGGCAACTTTCTCGAAAACAAAATTTATCATGATTTTTCAAAAAAATTAGATTTCAAACGGAAGAAAGAATTCAGAAATCTTGCATCGAGGCCATAAACACGCTACATTTTTGGAATTAGCGCGGCGAAATTTGTATGCTTGAATTTTTTAGGAAATTTTCGGCTACTTTTTCAAAAACAATATTTCTCAAAACGAAATTTCGTCCGATTTTCGACCATTTTCGAAATTTAACCCAACACATTTTCTTATAGATTTCGACTTCCAGAAGTTGGTTTCAGACATATTTTTTCGATAACTCCTACCGTTTTTCCAGAATCCCTCTCTTAAATATGGCAATTTTTATAATTTTTCAAAAAAAATTGTATTTTAAACCGAATAATTCGAAAATCTAGTACGGGGGGCATAAACATGCTATATTTTTGGAATCAGCGCGTCAAAGACTAGTCTTATAATTTTTTGAGAATTTTTAGGCAATTTTTTCAAAAACAAAATTTCTTAGTACGAAAAATTCGGCGCATTTCCGACCATTTTAGTACTTCAACCAACAACATTTTCTTGGCGATTTCGACCTCCAGAAACTGCTTCTGGCCCATTTTTCAGATAACTCCTACGACTCTTTCACAATCAGCAATTGAAATATGTATGGAAATTTTTATTTTTTCAAAAAAATTGGATTTCGAAACGAATATTTCCAAAATCTTGTACAGGGGCCCTAAACATGCCATATTTTTGGAATTAGTACGATGAAATCTGTATCGCAGAATCGTTTTTGAATTTCTTGGCAACTATTTCCGTCAAAATTTTTGAATGAAAATGAAAATTTCTGCCAATTTTCGACAATCTTCGAAATTTAACTGATGACAGAAGTTATTTTCGACCTCATTTCTTCGATAACTCCTACCATTTTTCCATAATATTGCAATTTTGTTGGATTAAAAAAGAACTGCTTTCAAACGAAATATTTTTAAATCTTGCATCGGGAGCATAAACACGTTTTCTTTTTAGAATGAGTACATCGAAATCTATATCCCAGAATTTTTTAAGAATTTTTTCGCTACAGACCTAGGAAAATCTCGGTCGATTTTCAGAATTTAACTAAAAGCATTTTTTGTGATAGATTTCGACTTTCAGAAGTTAGTTTCAGCCTCATTTCTTCGATAGTTGATACCATTTTCCTTCATTCCTAAATATCCAAAAGGTTAAAAAAATTTAAAAGTCTAAAAACTGAAGAATGGAAAAATTGAAAAATCGAAAATTCAAATAATCCAAAATCAAAAATTCGAAAAATCGAAGGATTAATGAATTGAAAAGTCGAGAATTTGAAAAGGAAACAAACCGAAAATTTGATTATTATCGAAAAACCGAAATTCGCAAATCTGGAAATCGAAAATCGAAAAAACCGTAAAATCAAAAATTCGAAATCGAGATTTCGAAAAATCCAAGAATCAAAATATCGAAAAATCTGAAAGTCGAGAAGTGGAAAAATCGAGAAATCAAACCGTCGGAAACTCAAGAAATCTAAGAATTGATTAATTAAAAATCGAAAATTTAGAAACGCCAAAAATTGAAATATTGAAAAATCAAAAAATCGTAAAATTGAAATATTGGAAAATAGAGAAATCGAAACATAAAAAAAATTTCGACAATTTTCAAAATTTTACTCAAGACAGTTTTTATGGATTTCCACCTCCAGAAGTTATTTTCGACCTCATTTTTCGATAACTCGTACAATTTTTCTATAATCGCCCAGTGATATATTGCATCTTTTTTTTTTTTGGATAAAAAAAAACTGCTTTCAAGCTTGATATTTTTAAATTTTGCACCGGGAGCATAAACACGGTTTCTTTTTAGAATGAGTACAACAAAATCCATATCCCAGATTTTTTTGAGAATTTTTTCGCCACATTTCTAGGAAAATTTCAGCCAATTTTCAAAATTTAACTAAAAGCATTTTTTGACTTTCAGAAGCTAGTTTCAGCCCCATTTCTTCAAAAGTTGATACCATTTTCTTTTATTCCTAAATATCCAAGGTTAAAAAATTTAAAAGTCTAAAAACTGAAGAATGAAAAAATTGAAAAATCGAAAATCAAAAATTCGTAAAATCGAAGAATTAAAGAATTGAAAAGTCGAGAATTTGAAGAGGAAAGAAATTGAAAATTCGATCATTATCGAAAAACCGAAAATTCGCAAATCTGGAAATCGAAAATCGAAAAACCGTAAAATCAAAAATTCGAAATCGAGATTTCGAAAAATTCAAGAATCAAAATATCGAAAAATCTGAAAGTCGAGAAGTGGAAAAATCGAGAAATCAGAACGTCGTAAACTCAAGATATCTAAAAATTGATTGATTAAAAATCGAAAATTTAGAAACGCCAAAAATTGAAATATTGAAAAATCAAAAAATTTAAAAATCCAAAAATTGAAAAATCGTAAAATTGAAATATTGGAAAATAGAGAAATCGAAACATAAAAAAAATTTCGACAATTTTCGAAATTTTACTCAAGACAGTTTTTATGGATTTCCACCTCAAGAAGTTATTTTCGACCTCATTTTTTCGATAACTCCTACCATTTTTCTATAATCGCCCAGTGATATATTGCATTTTTTTTTTTTTTGATAAAAAAAACTGCTTTCAAGCTGGATATTTTTAAATCTTGCACCGGGAGCATAAACACGGTTTCTTTTTAGAATGAGTACAACAAAATCTATATCCCAGAATTTTTTGAGAAGTTTTTCGCCACATTTCTAGGAAAATTTCAGCCAATTTTCAAAATTTAACTAAAAGCATTTTTTGACTTTCAGAAGCTAGTTTCAGCCTCATTTCTTCGATAGTTGATACCATTTTTTTTTTAATCCTAAATATCCAAGGTTAAAAAATTTAAAAGTCTAAAAACTGAAAAATGGAAAAATTGAAAAATCGAAAATCAAAAATTCGTAAAATCGAAGAATTAAAGAATTGAAAAGTCGAGAATTTGAAAAGGAAACAAATTGAAAATTCGATTATTATCGAAAAACCGAAAATTCGCAAATCTGGAAATCGAAAATCGAAGAACCGTAAAATCAAAAATTCGAAATCGAGATTTCGAAAAATCCAAGAATCAAAATATCGAAAAATCTGAAAGTCGAGAAGTGGAATAATCGAGAAATCAAAACGTCGGATACTCAAGAAATCTAAGAATTGATTAATTAAAAATCGAAAATTTAGAAACGCCAAAAATTAAAATACTGAAAAATAAAAAATTTAAAAATCCAAAAATTGAAATCTTGGAAAATAGAGAAATCGAAACAAAAAAAATTTCGACAATTTTCGAAATTTAACTGAAGACAGTTCTTATGGATTTCCACCTCCAGAAGTTATTTTCGACCTCATTTTTTCGATAACCCCTACCATTTTTTCCATCACCCAGTGATATATTCCATTTTTTTTTTTGATAAAAAAAAAACTGTTTTCAAACTGGATATTTTTAAATCTTGCATCGGGAGCATAAACACGGTTTCTTTTTAGAATGAGTACAACGAAATCTATATCCCAGAATTTTTTGAGAATTTTTTCGCCACATTTCTAGGAAAATTTCAGCCAATTTTCAAAATTTAACTAAAAGCATTTTTTGACTTTCAGAAGCTAGTTTCAGCCTCATTTCTTCGATAGTTGATACCATTTTTTTTTAATCCTAAATATCCAAGGTTAAAAAATTTAAAAGTCTAAAAACTGAAAAATGGAAAAATTGAAAAATCGAAAATCAAAAATTCGTAAAATCGAAGAATTAAAGAATTGAAAAGTCGAGAATTTGAAAAGGAAACAAATTGAAAATTCGATTATTATCGAAAAACCGAAAATTCGCAAATCTGGAAATCGAAAATCGAAGAACCGTAAAATCAAAAATTCGAAATCGAGATTTCGAAAAATCCAAGAATCAAAATATCGAAAAATCTGAAAGTCGAGAAGTGGAATAATCGAGAAATCAAAACGTCGGATACTCAAGAAATCTAAGAATTGATTAATTAAAAATCGAAAATTTAGAAACGCCAAAAATTAAAATACTGAAAAATAAAAAATTTAAAAATCCAAAAATTGAAATCTTGGAAAATAGAGAAATCGAAACAAAAAAAATTTCGACAATTTTCGAAATTTAACTGAAGACAGTTCTTATGGATTTCCACCTCCAGAAGTTATTTTCGACCTCATTTTTTCGATAACCCCTACCATTTTTTCCATCACCCAGTGATATATTCCATTTTTTTTTTGATAAAAAAAAACTGTTTTCAAACTGGATATTTTTAAATCTTGCATCGGGAGCATAAACACGGTTTCTTTTTAGAATGAGTACAACGAAATCTATATCCCAGAATTTTTTGAGAATTTTTTCGCCACACTTCTACGAAAATTTCGGCCAATTTTCAAAATTTAACTAAAAGCAGTTTTTGACTTTCAGAAGCTAGTTTCAGCCTCATTTCTTCGATAGTTGATACCATTTTCTTTTATTCCTAAATATCCAAGGTTAAAAAAAATTAAAAGTCTAAAAACTGGAGAATGGAAAAATTGAAAAATCGAAAATTCAAATAATCGAAAATCAAAAATTCGAAAAATCGAGGAATTAAAGAATTGAAAAGTCGAGAATTTGAAAAGAAAACACATTGAAAATTCGATTCTTATCGAAAAACCGAAATTTCGCAAATCTGGAAATCGAAAATCGAAAAACCGTAAAATTAAAAATTCGAAATCGAAATTTCGAAAAATCCAAGAATCAAAATATCGAAAAATCTGAAAGTCGAGAAGTCGAAAAATCGAGAAATCAAAAAGTCGGAAACTCAAGAAATCTAAGAATTGATTAATTAAAAGATCGAAAATTTAGAAACGCCAAAATTTAAAATATTGAAAAATTAAAAAATTAAAAATCCAAAAATTGAAAAATCGTAAAATCGAAATATTGGAAAATAGAGAAACCGAAACAAAAAAATTTCGACAATTTTCGAAATTTAACTGAAGACAGTTCTTATGGATTTTCACTTCCAAAAGTTATTTTCGATCTCATTTTTTCGATAACTCCTACCATTTTTCTATAATCGCCCAGTGATATATTGCATTTTTTTTTTTTTGATAAAAAAAACTGCTTTCAAGCTGGATATTTTTAAATCTTGCACCGGTAGCATAAACACGGTTTCTTTTTAGAATGAGTACAACAAAATCTATATCCCAGAATTTTTTGAGAATTTTTTCGCCACACTTCTAGGAAATTTCGGTCAATTTTCAAAATTTAACCAAAAGCATTTTTTGACTTTCAGAAGTTAGTTTCAGCCTCATTTCTTCGATAGTTGATACCATTTTTTTTTAATCCTAAATATCCAAGGTTAAAAAATTTAAAAGTCTAAAAACTGAAGAATGGAAAAATTGAAAAATCGAAAATCAAAAATTCGAAAAATCGAAGAATTAAAGAATTGAAAAGTCGAGAATTTGAAAAGGAAACAAATTGAAAATTCGATTATTATCGAAAAACCGAAAATTCGCAAATCTGGAAATCGAAAATCGAAAAACCGTAAAATCAAAAATTCGAAATCGAGATTTCGAAAAATCCAAGAATCAAAATATCGAAAAATATGAAAGTCGAGAAGTGGAAAAAACGAGATATCAAAAAGTCGGAAACTCAAGAAACCTAAGAATTGATTAATTAAAAATCGAAAATTTAGAAATTCCATAAATTGAAATATTGGAAAATAGAGAAATCGAAACAAAAAAAATAATTCGGTCAATTTTCAAAATTTAACTAAAAGCATTTTTCGACTTTCAGAAGTTAGTTTCAGCCCCATTTCTTCGATAGTGATACCATTTTCTTTTAAACGTCCAAAGGGTTTTCAAATAATAATACAAAAGCCACAATAGTCTTAAAAAAACAACGATTTTAAGAATTTAAGAGTTGCGAGTTGGAAGATTTTGGAATTTTTGATACTTACGTGCACCAAAATGGGAAAATTTGATCTTTAAAAATGAGCATTTTTCGAAATTTCTGGGAACGGTTTTAGAAGATGAATTTCGAAATTAGGCATTGATTTAAATTTCAGAAAATCTGTATTTGAAATTTGAATTTCGATCGTACAGATTTTTGGTTCTAAGTGTACAAGAGCCTGTTTTCAATTTCTGCAATCTTTTGACACTTTGAAAATAAGGACTTCACACTTGTTCTCCGGCCTAATCAATAAGTGTACGCAATAGAGATAAACTGACCTTTTAGTAAAACTTAGATATTTTGACCATACCGAGCGAAAAATTCCCACTAACCCACTTCGAGTGGACTTAAAAATTCTCCCCGCCCTCCCTCCCAAACCACCCCCCCATCTCCAAGAACTCAAACCGCTCCTACAAAAACTCGAACTCGTTTAGAAACTTCCAGCATTGATAAAATCGGCAATGATGCCACTTGAATAAATCAATGAACAGCGCGCATCCACTTTCTGTTTCCCTTTGTCCCGAGTTTCTCTTCATTGATACGCGTCGATTTCCCTGAGCATCTTCGCCGCTTTTCCCGACCTGGAGCAGCACTCCACTCGAAACTGTCATAATCGGCTCCGTTACTCCGAGCACCGAACGAAAATGGTGAAACCGGCGAGTTCAAGCGCCCGCAAGTGGGTCAGGATCAGCCGCACTACGCACCCGATTAGCGTCCGCTTGAAAAGCAGAAACTCGCTTTCCACACTGAGCAGAATTTATTTGATACAACCTACAAAAATATCTATGCTAAAGCCCCTCGTTGTAGCCGCACTTGTTGCACTGCTTCGAGGAGAGGAGGTAGCAGCAGAGGAGGCCGCAGGGGAAGCAGACGAGCCAGAGGAGGCCGCACTTGGTGTACTTCCTCTTGACGGTGCCGACGCGACACACGGGGCAGTTGGCTTGGAGCTCCAGGTTGGTGCTCTGGGTCTCTGGAAAGGGACAGAGGGGGTGAGGGGGCTGGCGGCGGGGCCGGGGGCGTACCGGAGGGGTCCGGGAGCGTGTCTGCCTGCGCGGCGGTCTCCTCAGCTGTTGGCATGTTCGTCCGGGAACCCATGGCGCTTTTTGCTCTTGGGAGCCGCGAAGGGGGACAAACTGGGTCTGTGGAGAAGTCGGCCTTTGGTGCTGGGTTTAGTGCTGCAGGTCATGGAGCGGTCTGGGTTTGATGGGGTGTTGCGGCATTTTGAAGGACAGGCGACTTTGACAACGGATTGACAACGGGCTGTCAAAGTGCGGGAAAAAGGAGGTTGAGTTGACAATTATTGTCTGTATTGGGGAAAATTTCCTCGAGCTGGAAGGCTACAAGTTGGACGAATTGGTAAAAGAAAAAGGATCTCAGGTTGTGGATCTAAAAAGTGATAGAAGTATCTAACGTGGGTTGGATAACTTAACGTCAAATTGTCTGTCTAGACAAATCAAAAAACTGGAGCACTCTTCTGGTAATTTTTTTGGAGTTTTTCCGCTACCAAAATGACTAAATTTTTTCAAAAACGTACTAAATTCAGTAACTTGTTATTTCTAGATATGGGTATTTTGATATGTCGGAATTTCCAGAAAGATCTTCTGGTATTTTTAAACTGAAGAGGATTCTTTCTCTTAGAATAATGTTGATTATAATAAAAAGCCATCACGGTTATTTCTACAGAACTTCCCTCGCTCTTGGTAGTAAAACCCGCTTCTTTAAAAAATTATTAAAACTTGATTTTGCAGTTTTTTACTTCCCGAGCGTAAGCAAAGGAAGTATTGTAATCGAGTCCGTCGGTCGACTCTCTACTTTTACGTTTTCTCGATCTTTCATGACCCCTAGAAGACGAAGAAATAGGTCTCCCATTTCCGTCTGTCTGTCCGTTTGTCCGTCTGCCGTCCCGGATTTTTATTAGACAGATAATCTCCGAAAGTACTGGACCGATTGTTGTGAAATTTTGTACTTATATTAGGAATATCATGTAGATGGTAAAACGCTAACCAAAATTTGTCTAATCATCCCCACCACTAATGCGATGACGTCACTTCAAAATTGTACGTAGCAAATGGGTCTTAAATTGTATAAAATAACATAGTCCTACACATGTAGTTTACGACTCCGAATTCAGTTTTTACCCGAAACGTCCAGATTTTTGGAAAAAAAATCAAAATCATAAAACAACATTTTGCAATTTAATTTTGAATCTGCTAACCCGAATGTTTTAAAATGTTGCAGATGTTTTAAGGCTCTAAAGAGCATCATAAATCTTTAGTCAAAATATATTTGGTTATCCCCTCCAAAAACTTGATGACGTCAGCTCAAAAGTTTGCCGAATAAATCCTATCTAAAATGTACAAAATATGATGCGTCTGTACTTGTGATATATCACTCCATTCATATTTTTTGGATTTGCATATACAGGGTGACTCAAAAAATTAATGAATGCGCAAAATTTATTTTACTGATTTACTCAGGAACTACAAAACCGAATGCTTTGAAATCTTGAAGATGTTTTAAAATTATCATGAGCATGGTAAATTTTTGATCAAAATGTATTTGGTCGTCCCCTCCTAAAAAATTTATGACGTCACCACAAAATTTTGCTGAATAAATCCTATCTAAAATGTACAAAATATGATGAGTCTGTACTTGTGATTTATCATTCCATTCATATTTTTGGATTTGCATATACAGGCTGACTCAAAAAAATAATGAATGCGTGAATTTATTTTATCGATTTAATCAGGAATTACAAAACCGAATGCTTTGAAATCTTGGGAATATTTTAAAGTTATTATAAGCATGGTAAACTTTTGTTCAAAATGTATTTGTTCATCCCTCCTAAAAAAATTGATGACGTCACCCTTAAATTTTGCTGAATAAATCCTATCTAAAATGCAAAAAATATGATGAGTTTGTACTTGTGATTTATCATTCCATTCATATTTTTTAGATTTTCTTAAGAGGTGGCTCAAAAAATTAATGAAGTCAATTTATTTTATTGATTATATTAAAGGCAACACTTATTATTAGTATTACATTGGACCAACCCAATTTGGTAGACACAAAATTTTTTAAAGTAAAAACTCGGTTGAAACATAAGGGTAGCACGCTTATTTACATCGACTTTAACATTACAGACGTGCATTTGTTTTATGCGCTGACTATAGGTTCCGCGAATGTGGAATACACATGTTTATAATCAACCAATTGTGAATTTCACCGTCAAAAATAAAAATAAAACCCAATGTTTTATATAATAAGAGGAAGTCGAAGCAATAAAACCAATGGTCGTTTTGTTTACAGTTTCTCTGTTTGACTCTCACGAATGCTGTTACGCTTGTCATCCTAAATTAAGAATGTTTATACATAAACGATTTTCAGTTGCCGTATACGTGAGTAAATTGTTTCGTTATTTTATTGATTATAAAAAATCAATATTCAAAACGACCCAATTCATTTTCCCGAAAATTTGGGAATACAATAATTTTATTATTAGTATTACACTACATCTATCCCAACTGATATACGTGTCCTTGCAAAAATGTTGATGACGTCATCGCAATTTTTTTTAAATTCCCACTACAAAAATGTAATGAGAAAAAAACACAATAGCCATGCAGTCGTCAAGTTTCCGACAGCGAGGGAAGTACTGTCTAAACTCTTTAGACCAATTTTTTTCCTATAAAATAATAACTCCGAAATATCGAAAAACGGAAAATCAAAGAATTGAAAAATTGGAATATCGAAAAATCGGAAGATCGAAAAGTAAAAAAAAATTGAAAAATCGAAAAACTGAAGAATGGAATTGAAATCTTGGGATATTAAGAAGTTAAAAAATTTAAATGTCTAATAACTGAAGAATTAAAAAATTGAAAAGTCGAGAAATCGAAAAGGAAACAAATTGAAAATTCGAAAAACGAAAAATCGAAAAACTGAAAATTCGAAAATCTAAAAATCGAAAAGCCGAAAAATCAAAAATTCGAAAATGAGATTTCGAAACATCCAAGAGTCAAAATATTGAAAAATCTAAAATTCGAGATGCCGAAAAATGGAGAAATCGAAAATTTAGAAACGCCAAAAATTAAAATATTGAAAAATGAAATAATTTAAAAATCCAAAAATTGAAAATTCGTAAAATTAAAATATGGGGAAATAGAGAAATCGAAGAATAAAACATTCAGAAATCGAAATACAGCGAAAAATCGAAAAGTAGAAAGATTGAAAATTCGAGGTCAAAAATCGAAAACTCGAGAGATAAAGAAGTCTAAAAAAATAATAAAATAATTGACAAATCTAAAAACTGAAGAATGGAAAAATTAAAAACCGAAAAGTAAAAAATTGAAAGGTCTAAAAACTGAAAAATTGAAAATTGAAATATGAATGTAATCAAAAATTGAAACTCGGAAATTCGAAAATTTCAAAAATCGAGGATTAAGAAATTGAAAAGGAAACTAATTGAAAATTCGAATATTGAAAAATCGCAAAACCAAAAATTTGGAAATCTAAAAATCGAAAAACCGAAAATTCAAAAATTCGAAATCGAGATTTCGAAAAATCCATTAATCGAAATATAAAAAAATGGAATATCTGAAATCGAAAAATCGAAAATTCCAAAATCGAAATTTCGAAAATGAAAATATCGGAAAATTGAGAAATCGAAAAATAAAAGAATTTAAAGAAAACATCAAACATCAAAAAATTGAAAAGTAGAAAGATTGAAAATTCGAGGCTTGAAAGTCGAAAACTTGAGAAATCAAAAAATTGAAAAGTGAAATAATGGAGAAATCGAATAACTGAAGAATGGAATGGAAAAATCGGGATATTGAGATGTAAAAAAATTGAAATGTCTAAAAACTGAAGAATTAAAAAATTGAAAAGTTTAAAAACGGAAGAACGGAAGAATTGAAAAAAGAAAATCGTAAATTCGAAAAATCCAAAATTTGAAAATCTAAAAATCGAAAAACCGAAAAATCAAAAGTTCGAAATCGAGTTTTTTAGATCAAAAAATCGAAAATTTCGAAATTGAAAAATTAAATTAAAAAAATTCCACTATCGAAATTTCGAAAACTGAAAATTTGAAAAATCGAGAAATCTAAAATTAAAATATCGGGAAACTGAAAAATCCTGAAATAGAAAAATTTTAACCATTGAAAAACCGGGAAGTAGAGAAATGCAAATCAAAAACTTGAAGTATGTACTAAAAAATTTAAAAACCATTAAATAGAAAAATGTAACATTAAAAAAAAACGACAAATTAAAAAAATCGAAAAACTGAAAAATCAAAAAGTCTAAAAATTGAAAAATCAGAACATCAAAAAATTGTAAAATCGAAAAGTCGAAAATCTGAGAAATCGAAAAATTGAAACATCGATCAATTGGAAAAATTAATTTAAAAAAAAATCGGGAAATCGTAATATGAAAAAACATCGAAATCTGGACGAATCCAGAAACTGAGAAATTGATAAAATTGAAAAATTTAAATAAAAAAAATCGGAAAATCGAAAAATTGGAAAACAGTAACTTAAAAAAATTGTAAATAAATAAATAAATAAATAAATAAACTTTATTTCCAACAGGTTTTACACCCACTTACAGGAAATAATAAAATTAAACTATATGTGATTAAGAGAGTACATAAGTTACTTAATTTAGAAATTATTATAAAAAAGAAAAAAAAAAAATACAGAGAAACCTGGCTAAACTGCACCAAAATTAAATAAAACTTCCTAAATTTAAAGACCAAATTCTTCAATAATAGCACGGCTTAACGAACTCGCCTTGTCAAAATTAATATCAAACTTCCTACATATTTGGTTATAGTAATTACACATTAAAGATATGGGGGATTTATACATAGCATTGGTTCTATTGAACGAACTATAAAAAGTATAAACATGCCGTGTGCTCTGACGCGGAATAGCAAAATTTACTTCATTTAAAAGTGATGAACAGTTAATTTTATAATTAACTAAATTATACAAAAATCGGACCAGCAATATTATTCTTCTTGTACTCAGCGAGTTAATATTAAACCTAGAAAGCAAAGTCTCATGATCGAAGCCTCTTGCAGGGTACGAGCCGTCTAAGAGCAAACATACAAATTTTAAAAATGATCTTTGAACTGATTCAATGCATACAATATGTATTTTGTATATAGGAAACCAAATAATTGCTCCATACTCTAACCTAGATCTAACTAAAGAAAAAAACAGCAGAAATAAAGTACGTATATCAGAAAAATCACGACAATTCCTATAAATAAACCCATAGGTTCTGAAAGCTTTTTTGACCATGTCTTGTATGTGTCCAACAAAAGTAAACTGATTATCAAACAAAATGCCGAGGTCTTTGATACACTCTAAACGATTTATATTGACAGAGTTAATATTATATGGATAGTTAATGGTTTGTTTTTTTCTAGAATAAGTTACAACATTACATTTAGAGACATTTAGCGACAGTCGATTCAAGTTGCACCATCTCAAAACTGCATCAAGGTTCTCTTGTAAAGCTTCACCGTCCTCTGTCCATTTAATTTCAGCATACAATTTATAATCATCGGCAAATAAGAGACTTTCACAAGTAACAACTTCTGGCAAATCGTTAATAAACAGCAAAAAAAGGAGAGGTCCTAAATTGGACCCCTGGGGTACTCCCGAAGATGGTGAAAATGTCGAAGAAGTATAGTTGCGATATCTCACATACTGTTGTCTACCAAGCAAATAAAACTTTAACAAAGCTAGTAGTTTCGCAGAAAAACCCAAGGCATTTAACTTGTTAAGCAAAACAAAATGATCAATCTGATCAAAGGCTTTTTGGAAGTCCGTATACACCACATCAACTTGACTGTTATTGTCAATAGCTTTAGATACAAATTGCGATAGGCAGGCTAAATTGGAGATTGTAGATCTTTTCTGTACGAAGCCGTGTTGAACTGGAGTGATCAAATGACTAACAGATGAATAAATGCGCTTATATATAGTAGACTCGAAAACTTTAGCAAAATTGCATATTAAGCAAACTTGCCTATAATTTTCTACATTAGCTTTGTCACCCTTTTTAAAGATTGGACAAATAGCAGCATTTTTCCATTGAGATGGAACCGAAGATTGCCGAAGTATTAAATTGAATAGCACATACAACGGGTTAACAAGAACCGATGCACAGTCTTTCAAGAAGAAGCTTGGAATACCGTCAGGTCCAGATGTCATAGTATTTTTACAGGACTTTAATGCTTCTATTATTTCATCTTCCGATATGTATGAGATGGTTAGGTTCAAATTTTGAATTAAGTGTAAAGTAGATGGTAAGTTGTTAGGGTCTGATTTCACATACACGCTACTAAAGTATTCACCAAAAGCATTCACTATAGACTGCGGTGATTCCAACTTAACATTATTGAACTCCATTGACCCAGGAATCCTAGTTCTACCTTTCTTGTAGTCGATAAATGACCAAATTTTTTTTGGATCACTTGTAAGATCGAAAAGTCCAAAATCCAACAAATGGAAAAATTGAGACATCGAGCAATTGGAAAATAAAATATCGACAAATCGAAGCAACAAAAGATTGAGGAACCGAAAAGTCGAGAAGTCCAAAAATTGGAAAATCAAGAAATCTAAAAATCGAGAAATCGAAATAGCTCAAAATCGAAAAATAAAAATTTGAAAATTTGAAAAATGTAATTAAAAAAAGTCGGAAAATCGTAAAAAGGAAAATTTGAAACATCGAAATCTCGAAAAATTGATCAAACTGAAAAATCGAAAAATTTAAATTTTAAAATCGAAAAACTGGAAAAATTGAAAAATCAGAAACATGAAAAATGGAAGAAACTCAAGAAATCAAAATCTGAAAATCGAAAAATCGACAAATCGAGAAATCGGAAAATCAAAATATAGAAAAATTTAAAAGTCGAGAAATCGAAAAATTGAGAAATCGAAGAGTCGGAAAATCAAGAAATCTAAGAATCGATTAATCGAAAAATCGAAAATTTAGGAACGCCAAAAATGGAAATATTGAAAAATCAAAAATTTTCAAAATCAAAAAATTTAGAAATTCGAAAATCGAAAAATTGAAATATATAAAAATTGGAAAATCGAAAAATTGAATAATTGAAACAGAGCAATTGGAAAATTCAAACATTGAGAAATCGAGAAATCGAAATAGCTCAAAATTGAAAAATTTTAATTAAAAAATAATCGGAAAATCATAAAATGGAAAATTCGAAGTCTATATAAATCTAGATATCTCAAAAATTGGTAAAACTGAAAAATCGAAAACTTTAAATACAAATTGAAAAAACGAAGAAAAACTGAGATCGAAAAATTGAAAAACAAGAAATGGAAAAGTCGAAAAAAGGTCTGGAAAAATTGAAAATCTGAAAATCGAAAAATCGAGAAATTGAGAAATGGATCAAGATATAGAAAAATTTTAAAATCGAAAAACAACAATTGAGAAATCAAAAAATCGGAAAATCAAGAAATCTGAGAATTGGTTAATTGAAGAATCGAAAAGAAACACCAAAGCTTGAAAAATTAAAAATTTGAGAAATTAAAAAATCGAAAAATTGATATTGAAAAATCAAAAAATTTGAAAATAGAAATTTTAAAATCAAAAAATTGAAAAATCGAATAACCGAAAAATTGAAAAATGACAAATAGAAAAATCGAAAAGTCGCGAAAAATTGAAAAATCAGAAGCTTGAAAAATTGAAGAATTGAAAATCTGAACTCGTAAAACTGAAATATCTGAAAATAGAGAAATCAAAAAATATAAAAATCGAGAAATCGCGAAGTCGAGAAACCGAAAAATCGGAAAATCGGGAAATAGGAAATCAAAATATAGAAAAATGTAAAAATCGAGAAATCGAAAAGTTGGAAAATCAAGAAATCTAAGAATCGATGAACTGAAAAATCGAAAATTTGAAACGTTAAAACTTGAAATATTGAAAAATACAAAATTTTAAAACCGAAAAATCGACAAAGCGAGAAATGGAAAATCAAAATATAGAAAAAATCGAACAATTGAGAAATCGAAAAGTGGGAAAATAAAAAAAAATATGAATTGATTAATTAAAAAATCGAAAATTTAGAAACGCCAAAAATTGTAATACAAATTGAAAATAAAAAAATTAAAAAATCGGAAAATCCAAAAATTGGAAAACGATAAAACTGAAATATTGGAAAATAGAGAAATCGAAAATTTGAAAAAATCGAGAAATTGAAGCAAAGAAAATCGATTTTTGCCAATAAACTCCCTAAAGCTCAATCGACTTTCACTCGTGTTTAAAACGCGCCTTTTTTCACTAGAAGCATAAACACCTTTTTGTGAATGTTGATTTTATGACCAATTAGTACTCTTTAGCAAAATTCCAACTCAAAAAAAAAATCGCAAATTTTCCGCCAGAGTTCACCCGTCAATATTTTTTTAATTCATTTGGAAACGTAAACACGAAGAACCAGAACGTCGATAACGAGAACAGTTACGTAAAAATGTGCTAAACTCCTTAATGCAAATTCATTATATCCTCAAACACTTTAAATAGAATAACAAAGAAAATGGGCAGCAGCTGCCGAAACACGAACAAACATCTTGTTTGTAGGAAAGTTTTAAACAAACGTTAACCAAACGATAAACATAAACTTTATTTGTTGGCGTAATTTTTCTTAATTTTAAACAGGAACAATGGCAAAAAAGCTAGTGACTGTCTATATGTGCGTCAATTTCGCACACCACGTTTTCTGTGTTAAGAAAATGGTGAAGGCATGTTGGAAAAGCGCCATTTTCTCGCTCGCGGAAAATTCTAAGCAAATGTTAACTATAAACATATTTTTAGGTATTTATTTATTTTTCGTGTTTGAAATGGAAGGATTGTAAAACGGGTTTCTATATTTTTCACTCTAATTATCACGGTTTTTATTTTTTGTGTTAGCAACAAGTAAATATTAATTAACAACAAATTGGCTGAATTTTCTCCATTAACAACGATGATGAAACGTGAAACGAGCGCTAATTGAAAAATAAATATATAACTTATTTATTACTTTTTTGTGTCTTTTTTACATTTTTGCGAGTTTACACATTCACTAGTTATCACAGTTGAAATTAAAAGTGCGATAATTCGAAAAGTAAATCGCACAATAATTTTATTTTGCTCATTTTCACATTCTATCTCATTAAGTACACATTTTTGTTTTTTAATAAAAGCAGGGTTTTCGCGACGAACAAGGATGTTGAAAGCGTTTAATTAGTAAATCTGGTGGAAAATTTTAAACCAGTGTTAAACAATAATTTTTTCGATGAAGAACAGTTTTGTGTCCATTTTTCGCTACACAATGAAAGGATTCATTGTGTTCCATCTGCTTCCTAATCGCCGATTTTGCTCTCTATTGTGACTTTTACCTGAAGCTCAAAATGGGTTAAAATGCGGATGGTGACTTTATATGGAGATTAACGCTCTAGGGAGGCGAGAAAAGGAAACAACCACTTTGACAGTTCTTAGGATTTAGAACCGTTTAGTTAAACAATTAATCGTAGACGAATGAAATTTCGCACAAATATAAACTTGCACTTCTGAGTCATCTCAGTTGGAACACTTTCACAGTTTCCTGCACAGGGACGTATTGGGATTATAATCGATCGGTTCTGATAGCCTTGTTTTATCAAGTTGACGATGGAAATTCAAAAATCATAAATATTTTGTAAATCTACAAGGAATTAATGCCTAGTGTACAGATTATAGTGACCAATCGAAATAATACAATTTTATGATAAAAAAAAAATAATAATAATTTATGAAAATTCCGGCCCATTTTCGACCATTTTCAGAATTCAACCAAAGACATTTTTTGAAGATTTCGACTTCCAGAAGCTACTTTCGGATCCATTTTTTCGATAAATCCTACTGTTTTTATGATTTGTCACAAAATTTTGATTTCAAACCGAGTAATTCCAAAATCACTCCTACAATTTTTATGATTTTTCAAAAAAACTTGATTTCAAACCGAGTAATTTCAAAATCTTGCATCGGAGCCATAAAAACGCTATATTTTTGAAATCAGCACGTCGAAATCTATATCTCTGAATTTTTTACGAATTTTTCGCCAACTTTTTCAAAAACAAAATTTTTCAGTGCATGAAAATTTTGACCCATTTTCGACAATTTTTGAAATTCAACCAAAGACATTTTCTTGGAGATTTCGACTTCTAGAAGCTACTTCCCGGATCCATTTTTTCGATAACTCCTACCGTTTTTATGATTTTTCAAAAAATTTGATTTCAAACCGGGTAATTCCAAAATCTTGCATCGGAGCCATAAAAACGCTATATTTTTTGAAATCAGCACGTCGAAATCTATATCCCTGAATTTTTTACGAATTTTTCGGTAACTTTTTCAAAAACAAAATTTTTAAATACATGAAAATTTCGACCCATTTTCGGCAATTTTTGAAATTCCACCAAAGACATTTTCTTGAAGATTTTGACTTCCAGAAGCTATTTCCGGTCCATTTAGTGATGCCTTCCAGAATCGCCCATTAAAATATGGCAATTTTTATGATTTTTCAAAAAAATTGGACTTCGAACCGAATAATTCCAAAATATTGCACTGAGGCCATAAATTAGCTATATTTTTGGTATCAGCGCGTGGAACATTATATCCCTGAATTTTTTAGTAATTTTTCAGCAATTTTTTAAGAAAAAAAATTCTCAATACAGCCTTTTATGAAATCCATTTTCGACTATTTGGAGTTGGGACCTAGATTTTCGGAATAAGCGCGTCGTAATCTATATACCTGAATTTTTTTGGAATTTTCCATTAATTTTTCAAAAACAGTTGAGATTTCGAAAAATTCAGGAATCCAAATATAAAAAACGAAATATTCAAAGTCGAAAAATAAAAAATTCCGTTCGAAAATTGAAAATTTGAAAAATCGAAAAACTGAGAAATTGAACAATCGAAAAATTGAAAAGTCAAAAGGTCAAGAAATCGACAAATCCAAAAATCTAAAACCGAGAAGTCAAGAAATCGAAAAATCGAAAAATTTAAATACCAAAAATTAAAAAATCGTGCAATAGAAAAATTGAAGAATCAAAAAGGTGAAAAATCGAGAAATTGAAAATTCCTAAAACTGAAATGTAGAAAAATTTGGTTATCGAAAAATGAAAAAAATTGTAAAATCGAAAAGTTGGAAGTCGGAGAAATCAAAAAATTGAAATATCTAATAATTGGAAAATTGAAACATCGAGAAATCGAAAAATAAAAATTTGAAAAATTGAAAAATTTGAATTTAAAAAAGAATGGAAAAATCGTGGAGTGGAAAATTCGAAACATCGAAATCTCTGTAAATCGAGAAATCGAAAAATTAAACAATTTAAAAACAAAAATTGAAAAATCGAGAAAAATTGAGGAATCGAAAAACAGGAAAATCCCAACATTGGGACAACGAAAATTGAGACATCGGAAAATTGAAAGGCGAGAAATGGAAAAGTCGAAAAAGTGAAAAATCAGAAACTTGAAAAATTGAAAACTTGAAGAATTGAAAATGCGAAAATCGAAAAATCCAGAAATCTAGAAGTTGAAAAACTGAAAAATCAAAAAATCGAGAAATCGAAAATTTTAAAAATTGAAAAATTGAATAATCAATTAGTTGAAAAATCGAGAAATTGAAAATTCCCAAAATTGAAGTGTAGAAAACTTGGGAAATCGAAAAATTGAAAAATCGAAACATCGAACTCAAGTGGAAAATTGAAACATTGAGAAATGAAAGCATCAAAAGATGGAAAAATCGAAAAGAAAAATTGAAAAATCGACAAATAGAAACAGCTCAAAATCCAGCTGTTTCTATTTGTCGAAATTACTCCAAATCGAAAAACTAAAATTTGAAAAATTGAAAAATTAAAATTAAAAAAAAGATTTGGAAAATCTGAAAATGAAAAATTTGAAAAATTAAAGAATCAAAAGTTGAAAAATCGAGAAATTGAAAATCTCCCAAACTGAAATGTAGAAAAATTGGGAAATCGAAAAAATTGAAAAATCGAAGAAAAATTGAGGAATCGAAAAACAGAAAAATCCCAACATTGGGACAACGAAAACTGAGACATCGAAAAATTGAAAGGCGAGAAATGGAAAAGTAGAAAAAGTGAAAAATCAGAAACTTGAAAAATTGAAAACTTGAAGAATTGAAAATCGGAAAATCGAAAAATCCAGAAATCTAGAAGTTGAAAAACCGAAAAATCAAAAAATCGAGAAATCGAAAAATTTAAAAATTGAAAAATTGAATAATCAAAAACGAGAAATGGAAAAGTCGAAAAATTGAAAACTTGAAGAATTGAAAATCCGAAAATCGAAAAATGCAGAAGTCTAGAAGTTGAAAAACCGAAAAATCAAAAAATCGAAAAATTTAAAAATTGAGAAACTGAATAATCAAAAAGTTGAAAAATCCAGAAATTGAAAATTCCCAAAACTGAAGTCTAGAAATCTTGGAAAATCGAAAAATTGAAAAATCGAAACATCGAACTCAAGTGGAAAATTGGAACATCGAGAAATGAAAGCATCAAAAGATGGAGAAATCGAAAAGAAAAATTGAAAAATCGAGAAATAGAAACACCTGAAAATCCAAAAATTTTGAAAAATTGAAAAATCAGAAAACTGAAATGTGGAAAAATTGAAGAATTGAAAATCTGAAAATAGAAAAATCGAGAAGTCGAGAAATCGAAATTACTCAAAAACGAAAAACTAAAATTTGAAAAATTGAAAAATTTAAATTAAAAAAAAGATTTGAAAAATTGAAAAATCAAGAAATTGAAAATCTCCAAAACTGAAATGTAGAAAAATTGGGAAATCGAAAAATTGAAAAATCGAAAATCAAGCAAGCAAAAAAATTGAAATGAGAGCATCAAAAGATAGAGAAATCGAAAAGAAAAATTGAAAATCGACAATTCGAAATAGCCCAAAATCTAAAAATTAAGAGATCTCCATAAATCGAGAAATAAAAAAATGATAAAACTGAAAAATTGAAAAATCGAGAATTCTAAAAATCGAGAATTTAAAATAGCTCAAAAATCGAAAAATTAAAATTTGAAAAATCGAAAATTTAAATTAAAAAAAAAATCAGAAAATCGTAAAATGGGAAATTCGAAACATCGAAATTTAGAGAAATCGAAAAATTGCTAAAACTGAAAATCGAAAAACTTAAAAATAAATTGAAAAATCGAAGAAAACAAAAAAATCCTAAAACTGAATCAACGAAAAACTGAAAAACGAGAAATGGAAAAGTCGGAAAATCTCGAAAAATTGAAAAATCAAAAACCGGAAAATTGTAAAAATTGTAGAATTGAAAATCTCAAAATCGAGAAATTAAAAAATCGAAACATCAAAAGATGGAAAAGTCAAACCGAAAAATCTAAAATTCAAATTGGAGAAACTGAAAAATCAAAAAATCAGGAAACCGAAAAATGTAACATTTAGAAAATCTAAAAATTGAAAAATCGAGAAACTGGAAAGGAAACAAATTGAAAATTGGAATAAGTAAACATCGAGAAACCGAAAATTCGATAATCTAAAAATCGAAAATCGAAAAACCGAAAAATCAAAAATTTGTAATCGAGATTTCGGAAAACAAGAATCAAAATTTAGAAAAAAAGAAATATCGAAAGTTGAAAAATCGAAAGTTTCAAAATCGAAAAATCGAAATTAAAAAAATTCCACCAAATTTCGAAAATTGAAAATTTGAAAAATCGAATATCATAAAAGTCGAAAAATCGAAAAACCGAGAAATAGGAACATTCAAATATTAAAAAACTGAAACATTGAGAAATCGAAACGTCAAAAGATGAAAAAGTCTAGAATTCAAGAAATCGATAAACCAAAAATCTAAAATTAAAATATCGAGAAAATAAAAAATGGAATTGAAAATTTGTAAAATTCAAAAGTCCAAAAACTGAAGAACGTAAAGTCGAAAATTCGAAAAATCAAACGTCGAAAAATCGAAAACTAGGAAAATCAAAAAAATCGAAGAGTAAAATTGAACAATCAAAAAACCGAAGATTTAAAATATTAAACCGAAAAATCTAAAATTAAAATATTGAGAAACTGAAAAACCCAGAAATGGAAAAATTTTAAGAATCGAAAAACCGTGAAGTCGAGAAATGGAAAAATCAAAAAATTGAAATATTAAAAAATTTAAAAAAAAACGTAAAATAAGAAAATTGAAAAATCGAAAAACTGTATAATTAAAAAAAAAACGAGAAATCTAAATATCTAAAATTTGACAAACCGGGAAATTGAAAATTCCCAAAACTGAAAATCGAAAAATCAGAAAAAAAAAAATTGTAAAATCGAAATTTTTGTGATATTTTGGAAAAAAATGGATTTCAAAGCGAATAATTCCAAAATGTTACACTGAGGGTATAAATACGTTGTATTTTTGGAATCAGCGCGTAGAAATCTATAGCTCTGAATTTTTTTTCAGTAAAAATGAAAATTTCGGGGTATTTTCCACAATTTTCAAAATTAAACCAGACATTTTTTTAATGTACCTCCGGAAGTTAGTTTCAGCTTCATTTCTTCGATAACTCCCACCATTTTTTTTTATTTCTAAATGTCCAAAGACTTGTGTTCAAAAGTGTTC
Source organism: Zophobas atratus (assembly GCA_022388445.1). Taxonomy (NCBI): domain Eukaryota; kingdom Metazoa; phylum Arthropoda; class Insecta; order Coleoptera; family Tenebrionidae; genus Zophobas; species Zophobas atratus. Next base: position 5,699,719 of record CM039448.1, read on the forward strand.
AATTCATTATATGTGTATCTGAACTGATGAAGATTCAGAAATTTCCAAATGGACCATTTATTTTAATAATAAAAAATCTTAATGAAATTTGGCTTTTAATCTTATTTTTTAACAGTTTAAAAAGGGTGCTTGAAAATTAAAAGAGTTAGAAATTTCTGGAATTCCCGCTCAAACTATATATTTAATCATAAATAGTGATTAACTGATTAATAACGATCACGGGAAATAAGTAGATAATATAATTCCACTGACATGATAAGAAGTTAACTGGAAACCTCTAGATGTTCTCGAAATTCAGCAATGTGACTGAATCCACTTTATTTCAATTCATCTTAGGACTTTTAGAAGAGAATGAATAAGAAATTCCCAAATGAAGTATTAATTTCATTTAGCTTGAATTGTTCGCCTGTAACCACTCGAACAAAAAATGTTCTTGGTTTTGTAGAGTCATTAATTTCTCAGTAGTTTAAGGAAATGCTGAACGACAAAGCCTCGAATCTCCTTGAATATCTAACTACATGCAACTATAAAATGGATTACAATCAATGCAGATGGAAAAAAAAACCTGACCTAGAACCGTAAAGCTATTCTTATCTAACAGATTTTGCAGCGCTTTCCCCGAAAACTATTTAAAATATCGATTTTAAATTTCAACTTGCTGACTTCCTCCAACCCGAGTTTGATAATCTAACGGTGCAAAATTTAAAAAAAGAAAAAATCTTCTGATTTTATTTAACTCTTTTGTGTTTAATTATAGCGATGTCCACTTTTTAAGGTGCAAATTATTAATATCGCCATTACTAAGAAAGGACGTCACGTTTTAAGTGGCCAATTTTATTTTGTGGTCTCTATTATGCATTAATTATGTAAATGTTAGCACACGAATGTTGACAGGCTCCATAAAAGTTTTGGGTATTTAATGCAAAGAGTCACGTCTTCAAAAATTTTAAAATAGAACGTAAATTGAGCAAATGACATAATTATGTACAAGAAAACCCAATTTCTTCAGCAACCAAGCTGACGAAAGTCTAAAATTCCGCGAAAACCGCTCACTTTCAAAATAAACTAAAAAATTAATTACAAACAAAGGTCAATTGTTGTCAAAGCATAAACACGACCGTATTTATGAGCAACATTTTTCCCGACCTCTGGGCCAAGCCGGTCATCTACAATTTTATTCATTGTTCAAACACCGGCCGATTTCCTTTGCCAACCAGGATGATGAAATCCTCGCGGAAAAGCTCCCAGTTCCTAAATCATATGGAAAATTCCTAAATCGATGTCAGCTGAGCCCTGCGTTTTGTCGCGTCTGCGCCCTTTCAGCGTCCTTGTCCTCTAACTAACCCACCCCAAAACCTTCTATTCATCACTTTCGCCCCTCCGCGCCCCCCGCTGCGGCCATGCGGCCTCCCAGCGACGAAAAGTGAAAACAAAGGAAAGCCATTGATGAAAAGCCCGAGGTTACCAAGCGTGAAAAACAAACTCGGCGGACGTTTGCTGAAAATTTCATCATCCGAGAGATTTTGTGTGTTGTTGCATCAGCCACGTCGCTTTAACGTCGAAAAAATTCCAAATAATAAACCGGAGGGTAAACATTGATCGTCCTTCCGAATTCGCTGATGCAACGGATCCTTCTTTTGCATTTACGGTGATTGTTGGGTGTTTGTTTTGAGAGATAAGGAGAGATTATTTTTTGTTTTGTTTTCAGGCGATAATTAATGGAAATATCGCGATTATTATGTAAATCTGACCCGGGGTATTTGTTGTGCTTGCAAGGTGAAGACGGTTCTGGGTAAATAGCGCTGCGGATTTTTTGTTTGAATGAAATTCTGGATTCGTAGCGGGTTTATTTTATCGGGATTGTTGAAAATAAACAATCGTCGGAAATAGAAAAGAAAATGGAATGGAAAGCGGTTATTTCCAGTAAGTGGAAAATTCTTGTTGACAAGTGTAATAGGAGCTGAATCGATGAGTCGGGTGATTTTGTGTTTGAGGTGCTGGGAATGCAGGGGCGGCGCAGGTGTGGAGAAAAATTGGCTTATTTTTCTTGTTGTGGCTTTGAAATTGTTCCTGAATTTTGAAACCGTGAAAAAACTGCCAAGTTGGATAAAATTGTAAACTGACAATAAAATCAGAATACGTAATTTGAACATTTTGCGAGGTTTTTCCTACAAAGAAAGTCTGAAAATGTTGGTGTTGTTAACGATGTTGACATTTTTTAAATACATTTTTGTTTGTAAAGTTTCGTATTTTTGAGATTTCACCTTTTCAGGTTTTTATTTTTGTTATTTCATTTTCTTGCGTCTCTTTCAAGACTTGAAAAATTGTACTGTTTTTTAATTATAATTTTTTTATTATTGTTAATTTTTGAATTACCACCTGGATTTAATTTTACTATAAACTGTCATCTTGGATAAAATTACAAATTGACAAAAAATCAGAATAATATGAAAAATTTGCTGGTTTATCCTAAAAAAGAAAAAAATGTTGGAATTGTTAATGATGTTCAAGATTTTCTTAGAATTGTTGTTTGTAAATTTTCGTATTTTTTGAGAGTCCACGTTTTCAGGTTTTCACTTTATTTATTTCTTTTTTTGAATCTATCAAGACTTGAAAATTGTACTAGATATTTTTATCGTGATAGCGACTTTAAAATTTTAATTATAATTTTTTTCTTTTATTATTATTAATTTTTGAGTTGCTAATTGAACTTAATTTTACTATAAACTGTCAAGTTGGAGAAAATTATAAATTGACGATAAAATCAGAATCATTTGAAAATTTAGCGAGTTTACAAAAAAAGAAATTGAAAATATTGAAGGTGTTAACGATGTTTAAGTTTTTTTTTTTGATAATTGAGGCTTGTAAATTTTCGTATTTTTGAGATTTCGCGTTTTCAAGTTTTTACTTTATTTATTTGATTTTCTTGAGTTTCTATCAAGACTCGAAAAATTGTACTGTTTTAAATCGCAATAACTATTTTGAAAATTTTATATGAATAACAAGAATATTTAGCGGTTTTATAAAAAAAGGAATTAAAAATATTGGAATTGTTAACGATCTTTAAAATTTTTTAAATTATTGTTTTTCGAAAATTTTCGTATTTTTGGGATTCTATGTTTTTTAGTTTTTATTTTATTCATTTCTTTTTCTTAAGTCTTTATCAAGACTTGAAAAATTATACTATTTTAAAACTCAATAGCCCCTTTGAAATTTTTATTATATATTTTTTTATTATTGTTAATTTTTGAATTACTAACTGGATTTAATTTTATTATAAACTGTTATCTTGGATACAATTATAAATTGACAAAAAATCAGAATAATATGAAAAATTTGCTGGTTTATCCTAAAAAAGAAAAAAATGTTGGAGTTGTTAATGATGTTCAAGATTTTCTTAGAATTGTTGTTTGTAAATTTTCGTATTTTTTGAGAGTCCACGTTTTCAGGTTTTCACTTTATTTATTTCTTTTTTTGAATCTATCAAGACTTGAAAATTGTACTAGATATTTTTATCGTGATAGCGACTTTAAAATTTTAATTATAGTTTTTTTTTTTATTATTATTAATTTTTGAGTTGCTAATTGAACTTAATTTTACTATAAACTGTCAAGTTGGAGAAAAATTATAAATTGACGATAAAATCAGAATCATTTGAAAATTTAGCGAGTTTATAAAAAAGAAATTGAAAATATTGAAGGTGTTAACGATGTTTAAGTTTTTTTTTTAATAATTGAGGCTTGTAAATTTTCGCATTTTGAGATTTCACGTTTTCAAGTTTTTACTTTATTTATTTCATTTTCTTGAGTCTCTAGCAAGACTCGAAAAATTGTACTGTTTTAAATCGCAATAACTATTTTGAACTTTTTATGTGAATAATATGAAAATTTAGCGGGTTTACAAAACAAGGGAATTAAAAATATTGGAATTGTTAACGATCTTTAAAATTTTTTAAATAATTGTTCGAAAATTTTCGTATTTTTGGGATTCTATGTTTTTTAGTTTTTATTGTATTCATTTCTTTTTCTTAAGTCTTTATCAAGACTTGAAAAATTATACTATTTTAAAACTCAATAGCCCCTTTGAAATTTTTATTATATTTTTTTTATTATTGTTAATTTTTGAATTACTAACTGGATTTAATTTTATTATAAACTGTTATCTTGGATACAATTATAAATTGACAAAAAATCAGAATAATATGAAAAATTTGCTGGTTTATCCTAAAAAAAAAAAAAATGTTGGAGTTGTTAATGATGTTCAAGATTTTCTTAATAATTGTTGTTTGTAAATTTTCGTATTTTTTGAGAGTCCACGTTTTCAGGTTTTCACTTTATTTATTTCTTTTTCTTGAATCTATCAAGACTTGAAAACTGTACTACATATTTTTATCGTGATAGCGACTTTAAAATTTTAATTATAATTTTTTTCTTTTATTATTATTAATTTTTGAGTTGCTAATTGAACTTAATTTTACTATAAACTGTCAAGTTGGAGAAAATTATAAATTGACGATAAAATCAGAATCATTTGAAAATTTAGCGAGTTTACAAAAAAAGAAATTGAAAATATTGAAGGTGTTAACGATGTTTAAGTTTTTTTTTTTTGATAATTGAGGCTTGTAAATTTTCGTATTTTTGAGATTTCGCGTTTTCAAGTTTTTACTTTATTTATTTGATTTTCTTGAGTTTCTATCAAGACTCGAAAAATTGTACTGTTTTAAATCGCAATAACTATTTTGAAAATTTTATATGAATAACAAGAATATTTAGCGGTTTTATAAAAAAAGGAATTAAAAATATTGGAATTGTTAACGATCTTTAAAATTTTTTAAATTATTGTTTTTTCGAAAATTTTCGTATTTTTGGGATTCTATGTTTTTTAGTTTTTATTTTATTCATTTCTTTTTCTTAAGTCTTTATCAAGACTTGAAAAATTATACTATTTTAAAACTCAATAGCCCCTTTGAAATTTTTATTATATATTTTTTTATTATTGTTAATTTTTGAATTACTAACTGGATTTAATTTTATTATAAACTGTTATCTTGGATACAATTATAAATTGACAAAAAATCAGAATAATATGAAAAATTTGTTGGTTTATCCTAAAAAAAAAAAAAATGTTGGAATTGTTAATGATGTTCAAGATTTTCTTAGAATTGTTGTTTGTAAATTTTCGTATTTTTTGAGAGTCCATGTTTTCAGGTTTTCACTTTATTTATTTCTTTTTTTGAATCTATCAAGACTTGAAAATTGCACTAGATATTTTTATCGTGATAGCGACTTTAAAATTTTAATTATAGTTTTTTTTTATTATTATTAATTTTTGAGTTGCTAATTGAACTTAATTTTACTATAAACTGTCAAGTTGGAGAAAAATTATAAATTGACGATAAAATCAGAATCATTTGAAAATTTAGCGAGTTTATAAAAAAGAAATTGAAAATATTGAAGGTGTTAACGATGTTTAAGTTTTTTTTTTAATAATTGAGGCTTGTAAATTTTCGCATTTTTGAGATTTCACGTTTTCAAGTTTTTACTTTATTTATTTCATTTTCTTGAGTCGCTATCAAAACTTGAAAAATTGTACTGTTTTAAATCGCAATAACTATTTTGAAATTTTTATATGAATAATAAGAAAATTTAGCGGGTTTATAAAAAAAGGGAATTAAAAATATTGGAATTGTTAACGATCTTTAAATTTTTTTAAATAATTCTTGGTCGAAAATTTTCGTATTTTTGGGATTCTATGTTTTTTAGTTTTTATTTTATTCATTTCTCGTTCTGAAGTCTTTATCAAAACTTGAAAAATTGTACTATTTTAAAACGCAATAGCTCCTTTGAAATTTTTATTATAATTTTTTTATTATTGTTAATTTTTGAATTACCAACTGGATTTAATTTTATTATAAACTGCCATATTGCATAAAATTATAAATTAATTGACAATAAATCAGAATAATATGAAAAATTTGCTGGTTGATCCTAGAAAAAAAAAATGTTGGAGTAGTTAATATTGTTCAAGATTTTCTGAATAATTGTTCCTTGTAAATTTTCGTATTTTTTGAGAGTCCACGTTTTCAGGTTTTCACTTTAGTTATTTCTTTTTCTTGAATCTATCAAGACTTGAAAACTGTACTCCATATTTTTATCGTGATAGCGACTTTAAAATTTTAATTATAGTTTTTTTCTTTTATTATTCTTAATTTTTGAGTTGCTAATTGAACTTAATTTTACTATAAACTGTCAAGTTGGAGAGAATTATAAATTGACGATAAAATCAGAATCGTTTGAAAATTTAGCGAGTTTATAAAAAAGAAATTGAAAATATTGAATGTGTTAACGATGTTTAAGATTTTTTTTTAATAATTGAGGCTTATAAATTTTCTTATTTTTGAGATTTCGCGTTTTCAGTTTTTTACTTTATTATTTCATTTTTTTGAGTCTCTATCAAGACTCGAAAAATTGTACTGTTTTAAATCGCAGTAACTATTTTGAAATTTTTATATGAATAATAAGAAAATTTAGCGGGTTTATAAAATAAGGGAATTCAAAATATTGGAATTGTTAACGATCTTTAAAATTTTTAAAATAATTCTTGTTCGAAAATTTTCGTATTTTTGGAATTCTATGTTTTGTAGTTTTTACTTTATTCATTTCTTTTTCTTAAGTCTTTATCAAGACTTGAAAAATTGCACTATATTAAAACGCAATAGCCCCTTTGAAATTTTTATTATAATTTTTTTTAATATTGTTAATTTTTGAACCACCACCTGGATTTAATTTTACTATAAACTGTCATCTTGGATAAAATTACAAATTGACAAAAAACCAGAATAATATGAAAAATTTGCTGGTTTATCCTAAAAAGGAAAAAAATGTTGGAGTTGTTAATGATGTTCAAGATTTTCTTAATAATTGTTGTTTGTAAATTTTCTTATTTTTTGAGAGTCCACGTTTTCAGGTTTTCACTTTATTTATTTCTTTTTCTTGAATCTATCAAGACTTGAAAACTGTACTCCATATTTTTATCGTGATAGCGACTTTAAAATTTTAATTATAATTTTTTTCTTTTATTATTATTAATTTTTGAGTTGCTAATTGAACTTAATTTTACTATAAACTGTCAAGTTGGAGAAAATTATAAATTGACGATAAAATCAGAATCATTTGAAAATTTAGCGAGTTTACAAAAAAAGAAATTGAAAATATTGAATGTGTTAACGATGTTTAAGATTTTTTTTTAATAATTGAGGCTTATAAATTTTCTTAGTTTTGAGATTTCGCGTTTTCAAGTTTTTACTTTATTTATTTGATTTTCTTGAGTTTCTATCAAGACTCGAAAAATTGTACTGTTTTAAATCGCAATAACTGTTTTGAAAATTTTATATGAATAACAAGAATATTTAGCGGTTTTATAAAAAAAAGGAATTAAAAATACTGGAATTGTTAACGATCTTTAAAATTTTTTAAATTATTGTTTTTCAAAAATTTTCGTATTTTTGGGATTCTATGTTTTTTAGTTTTTATTTTATTCATTTCTTTTTCTTAAGTCTTTATCAAGACTTGAAAAATTATACTATTTTAAAACTCAATAGCCCCTTTGAAATTTTTATTATATTTTTTTTCATTATTGTTAATTTTTGAATTACTAACTGGATTTAATTTTATTATAAACTGTTATCTTGGATACAATTATAAATTGACAAAAAATCAGAATAATATGAAAAATTTGCTGGTTTATCCTAAAAAGGAAAAAAATGTTGGAGTTGTTAATGATCTTCAAGATTTTCTTAATAATTGTTGTTTGTAAATTTTCTTATTTTTTGAGAGTCCACGTTTTCAGGTTTTCACTTTATTTATTTCTTTTTCTTGAATCTATCAAGACTTGAAAATTGTACTAGATAGTTTTATCGTGATAGCGACTTTAAAATTTTAATTATAGTTTTTTTTTTATTATTATTAATTTTTGAGTTGCTAATTGAACTTAATTTTACTATAAACTGTCAAGTTGGAGAAAAATTATAAATTGACGAGAAAATCAGAATCATTTGAAAATTTAGCGAGTTTATAAAAAAGAAATTGAAAATATTGAAGGTGTTAACGATGTTTAAGTTTTTTTTTTTGATAATTGAGGCCTGTAAATTTTCGTATTTTTGAGATTTCACGTTTTCAAGTTTTTATTTTATTTATTTCTTTTTCTTTAGTCTTTATCAAGACTTGAAAAATTGTACTATTTTAAAACGCAATAGCTCCTTTGAAATTTTTTTTATAATTTTTTTTATTATTGTTAATTTTTGAATTACCAACTGGATTTAATTTTATTATAAACTGCCATCTTGCATAAAATTATAAATTGACAATAAATCAGAATAATATAAAAAATTTGCTGGTTTATCCTACAAAAAAAAAAAAAAAAAATGGAGTAGTTAATGATGTTCAAGATTTTCTGAATAATTGTTGCTTGTAAATTTTCGTATTTTTTGAGAGTCCACGTTTTCAGGTTTTCACTTTATTTATTTCTTTTTCTTGAATCTATCAAGACTTGAAAACTGTACTACATATTTTTATCGTGATAGCGACTTTAAAATTTTAATTATAGTTTTTCTTTTATTATTCTTAATTTTTGAGTTGCTAATTGAACTTAATTTTACTATAAACTGTCAAGTTGGAGAGAATTATAAATTGACGATAAAATCAGAATCATTTGAAAATTTAGCGAGTTTATAAAAAAAAATGAAAATATTGAAGGTGTTAACGATGTTTAAGTTTTTTTTTTTGATAATTGAGGCTTTGAGATTTCGCGTTTTCAAGTTTTTACTTTATTTATTTGATTTTCTTGAGTTTCTATCAAGACTCGAAAAATTGTACCTACTGTTTTAAATCGCAATAACTATTTTGAAATTTGTATATGAATAACAAGAAAATTTAGCGGTTTTATAAAAAAAGGGAATTAAAAATATTGGAATTGTTAACGATCTTTAAAATTTTTTAAATAATTGTTCGAAAATTTTCGTATTTTTGGGGTTCTATGTTTTTTAGTTTTTATTTTATTCATTTCTTTTTCTTAAGTCTTTATCAAGACTTGAAAAATTGTACTATTTTAAAACGCAATAGCTCCTTTGTAATTTTAATTATACATTTTTTCTTATTATTGTTAATTTTTAAATTACCAACTGGATTTAATTTTATTATAAACTGCCATCTTGCATTAAATTATAAATTGACAATAAAACAGAATAATATGAAAAATTTGCTGGTTTATCCTAAAAAAAAATTGTTGGGAGTTGTTAATGATGTTCAAGATTTTCTGAATAATTGTTGCTTGTAAATTTTCGTATTTTTTGAGAGTCCACGTTTTCATTTATTTTTCTTGAATCTATCAAGACTTGAAAACTGTACTAGATATTTTTATCGTTATAGCGACTTTAAAATTTGGATTATAATTTTTTCTTTTATTATTCTTAATTTTTGAGTTGCTAACCGAACTTAAGTTTACTATGAACTGTCAAGTTGGAAAAAATTATAAATTGACAATAAAATCAGAATTATCTGAAAATTTAGCGAGTTTATAGAAAAAGGAAATTGAAAATATTGAAGTTTTTAACGATGTGTAAATAAATAAAGTAAATAGCTGAAATATTTACATTATTTATTTAATTTTCTTGTTTCTAACAAAATTTCAAAAATTGTACTGTTTTAAATCGTTAATTTAATTTATATGGATATATTTTCAACTATTCTTAATTTTTGAGTTGCTAACTGGATTTAATTTTATAAAAACTTGAAAAATTCAGAATCATTGACCAAGTTTTATTTTGTCATAGAACAACTGTCACTCGTAAATTTCATCATTTTTGAAACTGGAAACGTCGTTTCTTAAGGTTCGCTTACACTGTCTTGACCAAAATAATAAAAGAACTCCATTCCACAAACTTTCTGTTTAATTAAGCCGATATTTTCGCTTTTTGTAAACACCGATTAACCCAATACATCTGCTTGTGAAACACTTTAGTCACTTTATTATTGTTAGGAAATTATGAAACTTTACTTATGAGTAAAACAAAGCCGCTTTTAAGGTCGCCACACCGTTCCTTCAACAATCCTTCCACTATTTTTTCTTTCCATCTAATTTACTTGTTTGATGTTTGCTCCGAAATAAGGTTAAAGCAACTACAACAACCTTTCCAGCGACAAAGAAATTTCAACCCAAGCCTCAATCATCAGTTCCATCTACTAATGTTTGACAAACTAAAGTTTCTACACAAAAAAATAAATATTAATATTAAGAAACCGTGTTTGTAGTCTACATATTTATCTTCTGATGTGAAATAAAAGCAGCGCTGATTACTATTCAAAGAACTGATATCAGCGTCTGGAATAACATTCCAATTAATAACGTGTGAAACGCCGATTATTTTTTCGCGGCCGGCGACCAATGACAGCGCGTGTGTTATCCCACGTGGCCACGGGCGCGTGCCGCCCGGCAACTGTGAACTCGCCTTAACAGTGGGCCCGTTGGAAATTAAAATCGCAATCGATAATACTGTTTGTAATAGACAGCGAGGCTCGTTTGCGATAAGATACAAGAACATCTGTATTTATGTACATATGGTTTTTGGTTGGGTAATTTTCCGCTCGTATTTTCGTTACGGACTGCATTCAATTAAACGGTCGTTATTATTACTTTATTAGAGCACGATTAACACTTTGGGTTTAAAATTGAGCAGTGTCACGACTTGAGCAACAATTAGAAACACCTTATACATACTCGTATGGCTGTTTGAATAGATTATTTTGCGATCAGAGTGTGTCAGGTCGTTTACCCGATGCAATAGTGAGATTATGTAATCAGTTCGTAAACGACAAAATGAATTAAATGTAATACGTAACGTGCATGAATTACACTAAGAGAATGACCGGTTTGGAGAGGTGTATAATTTGCCGAGGTGGGCTTGTGCGATTAAGTCGAGGAAGAAAAAACGAGATAATGTGTATCAAGAAATTGCCATGGGAAGTTTCGAGTCGTAAAATAAACTAGAATGGAAAAAAAGGTTTCTTGTTTGATGCAACACGCTCATTTTCTTTGGGTTGTTGCATATTTTGAGTTAATTCGTTTCCGTAACAAATAGGTTTTGTTTAACATTAATATCTTATTCAAAAGTGTGGCGAAATCGGACGTGACTCATTTCGGTTTTGAAATCCGGGGTTTTTGATCTGGCGACTCGAAATCTATATTTTGGATTTTTTGACGACTTTTGGGCAATTTGGCTAATTTATGAATCTTTTTTACCTTTTTTGGAGCAGCAAAAAAGCCACTAGTATATTTTCTCTTGTTGATCTCCACCTGTATTTTTACGGCTTCATTTCTTCGAATATTCCAGTCATTTTTGCAGAATTGTGACAATTTTTAGGCTTTTTGAAAAAATCGTCTTTCAAAGCAGCACATTGAGATTTTTTAATTTGAAGTCAACTTTTCCGAAAGCTCAATTTTTCCTTAAGAAATTTTCGAGCATCTTTGAAAATTACCTGAATAGATTTTTTTGATCCCCAGAATTTAATTTAGGCTTCATTTGTTGGAAAAATTCTACCACTTTTCCATAATAATTCTTCTGAAATTTTTGAACAGTTTTTAGGATTAAAAAAAAAAAAACTTTCAAACCGACTATTTCATTTGAATTTTTAGACAATTTTTCAAAAAGTTAAGTTTTCCTTGTGAAATCTTCTTTCGACCACCTACGAAAATTACCTGGAGATTTTTTTGTTTTCATTCAATGAATTTTTCGGTTTTTTAATTTCTCTATTTTGCAATTTTTGATTTGCAATTTTTGGTTTTTTATTTTCATATTTTTAGTTTTTGAAGTTTTCAGCTTTTCGTTTTTTCTAGATTTTCGAGTTTTTGCTTTGTTTTTTTTTATTTTCCAGTTCTTTCATTTCTTTTCGCTATTAAGTTTTTAATTTTTTCAATTTCTTGATTTTTCAATTTTTGATTCGCAATTTTTCGATTATTCCATTTTTGATTTTCAAGTTTTTCAACTTTAGTTTTTTGATTTTTAATTTTTTTATTTCAAAACTAGAAAGTTGCTACATTGGAAATCTGAAAAATTATAAATCTAAACCTCAAAATCAAAAAAATTGCAAAATTACAAAATTAAAGGAAAGAAAAAATTCTACAGAAAAATTGAAATATTTAGATTGAATACCCGAAAAATTGGTGAAACTAAATAAAAAAATCTCTACGTAGTGTTCGACGGTGATCGAAAAAAGGTAGAAAATTTAGGTTTTTTGACCACCGTCGAAAGTTACCTAGTTTTTTTGTGTTTTCGTTTCATCAATTTTTTAGTTCCTCGATTTTTAATTTTGAGGTATTCTAATTTTTTGGTTTTCCATTTTCATATCTTCAATTTTTCGATTTGTAATTCTTTGATTTTATAATTTTTCGCGTTTTCAGCTTCTGATTTTTCTAGAGTTTCGAGTTTTCGATTTCATAATTTTTCGATTCTTTTCGCTATTAAGTTTTTCCGTTTTTTCAGTTTCTTGATTTTTCAATTTATGATTACATCAATTTTAGTTTTTGAATTTTTAAATTTTTGATTTACAAAACAGAAAAGTTGAAATATCAAGCATCTAAATAGCGCAAAATAAAAAAATTGCAAAATGGCAAAATTAAAGGAAAGAAAAAATTCAACAATAGAAATATTGAAAAATTGAAATATGCATTTGAATCTTAAAAAGCGAAAAATTTATGAAACGAAAACAAAAAAAATCTCGAGGTAATTTTCGACGGTGGTCGATTTTTTTGTTTTCGTTTCATCAATTTTTCGCTTTTTCAGTTTTTCAGTTTTTCGATTTTGCTATTTTTGATTTGCACTTTTCGGTGTTTTAATTTTCATTTATTTTAATTTTTGACTGTAATTTTTCGATTTTAGAATTTTTGTATTTTTCAGTTTTTCATTTTTCTCAATGATCCATTTGCAGTTTTTGATTTTCCAACTTTACGATTTACAATTTTTCGATTTTGAATTTTTCGAATATTCAGTTTTTGGTTTGTAATTTTTGGATTTTTTAATTTCTCTAGTTTGTAATTTTTCGACTTTTAAATTTTTAATTTACACTGAAACTGAAAAATTAAAACTCTAAATAATGGATAATCAGAAAATTGCCAAACGCTGAAATTAAAAACAAAAATTCAAAAGGTGAAAATTACCTAGAGATTTTCTATTTAATTTCATCAATTTTTCGATTTTTCATTTTTTTGGTTTTACAATTTTTGATTTGCAATTTTCGATTTCTCAGTTTCAAAATTTTTGATATACGAAACCGAAAAATCGGAAAATTGAAATCTGAAAAAAAATCGAAGTACTGGAAAATCAAAAAATTGCAAAACGGTAAAATCGAAAAAAAAAAATGCAATTGAAAATTGAAAAATTGAAATTCTAAAATTTGAAAATCGAAAAATTGCAAATCAATAACTGTAAAATCAAAAAATAAAATTAGGAAAATTGAAAAAATGACATATAAAACATGTTGAACCTGAAAAATAGAAAAATTGAAAATTTAAATATGTAATGTAATGTAAATCAAAAAATTGTAGAACAGTGAAATTAAAGAAAACAAAAAATTCGAAAGGTAAAAAATTGAAATATTTAATTCTAAATACTCGAAAAATTAATGAAACGAAAAATTTGTCTTCTTTCCACTGTCAACGAAAATTACCTAGCGATTTTTTTGGTTTTGTTTCATCAATTTTTCAATTTTTCATTTTTTAAGATTCTCGATTTTTAATTTTTCAACATTTTAATTTGCAATTTCCGAATTAACAATTTTTCGATTTTTCAATTTCGTGATATTCTTATTTTTCTGTTTTTCAGCTTCTCGATTTTTAATTTTTGGACTCTGCTTTTTTGATTTGCAATTTTCGCTGTTTTGAAATCATTTCTATAATTTTTCGATTTTGTAATTTTTTGATTTTCCAGTTCTCCGATTTGTAATTTTTCGATTTTTCAATTTCTATCAATTTGGTTTCGCTTTTTAAGTTTTTCGGTTTTTCAATTTCTCAATTTTGCAAGTTTTAATTGACAATTTCTCGATTTTTAATTTTTCGATTTTTAGATTTTTGATGTACGAAACCTAAAAATGGGAAAAATTGAAAATCTGAAAAATCAACAATCTGCGGAAAATCAAAAAACCGCAAAACGGTAAAATTGCACAAATTTTTTTCACTTTTAAGTTTTTAGATTATTCAATTTTCAATTTCAAGTTTTTGGATTTTTCAGAGTCTCTAGTTTTTAATTCTTCGATTTTACAATTTCTCGTGTCTTCAATTTCAAGATATTCTTATTTTTCGGTTTTTAATTTTTGGATTTTGCAATTTTCGCTGTTTTAATTTTCATTTCATCAATTTTTCGACTGATTTTTCTATTTTATAATTTTTTGATATTTCGGTTCTTCGATTTGCAATTTTTCGATTTACCAATTTCTATCAATTTGGTTTCGCTTTTAAGTTTTTCGGTTTTTTCAATTTCTCAATTTTGCAAGTTTTAATTGACAATTTCTCGATTTTTAATTTTTCGTGTTTTAGATTTTTGATCTACGAAACCTAAAAATGGGAAAATTGAAAATCTGAAAAATCAACAATCTGGGGAAAACAAAAAATTGCAAAACGGTAAAATTGCACAAATTTTTTTCACTTTTAAGTTTTTAGATTATTCAATTTTCAATTTCAAATTTTTGGATTTTTCAGAGTCTCTAGTTTTTAATTCTTCGATTTTACAATTTCTCGTGTTTTCAATTTCAAGATATTCTTATTTTCCGGTTTTTAATTTTTGGATTTTGCAATTTTCGCTGTTTTAATTTTCATTTCATCAATTTTTCGACTGATTTTTCTATTTTATAATTTTTTGATATTTCGGTTCTTCGATTTGCAATTTTTCGATTTACCAATTTCTATCAATTTGGTTTCGCTTTTTAAGTTTTTCGGTTTTTCAATTTCTCAATTTTGCAAGTTTTAATTGACAATTTCTCGATTTTTAATTTTTCGTGTTTTAGATTTTTGATCTACGAAACCTAAAAATGGGAAAATTGAAAATCTGAAAAATCACAATCTGCGGAAAATCATAAAACTGCAAAACGGTAAAATTGCACAAATTTTTTTCACTTTTAAGTTTTTAGATTATTCAATTTTCAATTTCAAATTTTGGATTTTTCAGAGTCTCTAGTTTTTAATTCTTCGATTTTACAATTTCTCGTGTTTTCAATTTCAAGATATTCTTATTTTTCGGTTTTTAATTTTTGGATTTTGCAATTTTCGCTGTTTTAATTTTCATTTCATCAATTTTTCGACTGATTTTTCTACTTTATAATTTTTTGATATTTCGGTTCTTCGATTTGCAATTTTTCGATTTACCAATTTCTATCAATTTGGTTTCGCTTTTAAGTTTTTCGGTTTTTCAATTTCTCAATTTTGCAAGTTTTAATTGACAATTTCTCGATTTTTAATTTTTCGTGTTTTAGATTTTTGATCTACGAAACCTAAAAATGGGAAAATTGAAAATCTGAAAAATCAACAATCTGGGGAAAATCAAGAAATTGCAAAACGGTAAAATTGTATTTGCAATTTTTGGATTTTTCGGTTCCCCAGTTTTTAATTTTTCGATTTTTAATTTTTGTACTACGAAACCGAAAAATGGAAAATTTGAAAATCTGAAAAATCAACGATCTAATTTGTGGAAAATCAAAAAATGGCAAAACGGTAAAATTTTAGTAAAAATTCGACACTTAAAAAATTGGACAATTGAAATGGTTAAGTCTGAATACTCGAAAAATTGGAGAAATGAAAAACCATAAATTAAAAAATAAAAAATTCAGAAACTGAAAAATTAAAATATGTATCTGAAAGTTGAAAATCGGAAACTGTAAAATACAATAACAAAAATAGGAAAATTGCAAAAATTAAATACTTATAAATATGTAGAAGTTGAAAAATCGAAAATTTCGAAAACCGAAAAATGGAAAATCAAAAAATTAAAAATCGGAGAATGAAAAATCGAAAAATTCTAAATTTTAAGTTTAAAAAATCGAAAAATTGAAAAATCCAAAAATGGAAAAATCGAAAAACGAAACAACGAAAAATTGCAAGTAGAAAAATAGAATCACCCATATGGCAATTTTACTTAATAACTTTGTTCGGAAACCACGAACACCCTTTATTTTTCGAATCAGTCGTGCACATCAAGATATATTCTTGGAATTTTTTTGGATTTGTAGGCAAATTTTCGAAAAATTAGTTTTTCCAAATAAAATTTTAGACATTTTTTTCGACCATTTTCTAAAATTATTTACAGAGATTTTCGGTAGATTTCGACCCCCAGAAATTAATTTAGCCTTCACTTTATGGAAAATTCCTGCCATTTTTCTAGAATCGGCCATAGGAAATACGGCAATTTTTAGGATTTAGAAAAAAATCCCTTTGACTAGTTCGAAAACCTTGTTCCGGAACTATAAACACCCTATATTTTTCGATTGAGCAAGTTGAGATTTATATTCTAAATTTTTTGTGAATTTTTAGGCAACTTTAAAAAAAAACTTTTTTTTCAATACTCCCCCTTTATAAATTTTTTACCTTTTTTTTGACCACTTCGTAAAATACCTAAAGAGATTTTTTTGTAGATTCCGATCTCCAGATATCATTTTTCCAGAACCTACAAAATGGAATTTGACAATTTTGAAATAGTAAAATAAATTGAATTTTTTTCATTGTGTGACAAACAAAACTGTATTTAAAAAAAAATTGTTTTAAAATATCCATTATCTCGGTTTTTAAAAACACCCTAAACCCGGGCGACGTGTCGGTCATAATAACTCAAGTTGGAAAGTTTTCTAGAAGATTCTGTATTACAACCCTCCGCTTCGCCTCGGTTAAAACACACCTCCGTTATAAATTTTTATAAATATAACTCAATCCAAGTAAACTGTATTAAAAAGAAATCGTGCAATCCCGTTATCGCCATTAATCACACCTTATTATTATCACCCAAGGCCACGTCCAGTCACCACCGAGTCTACCCGACCCGTTCATACAAGTCCACCAGATTTCATCATCCGTCCCTCCTGGGTATATTTTCCTAACGGTAAACCGGCGCGTATTTTTTTCAATTTCACAAAATTTTCATCCATTTGAAAAGAAAATCTCCGTGTAGAACCAAAAACAACAGTTGTTGAGAGAAAAACAAAAAAATGGACAAGAGTTCCGTGGAAAAAACGTTGAGCTAACGTTGTATATAATTATGTACGTTGTTGCTACGGCTTCAATGCTGTGTTGGAAACGAGATTTTTGAAATGTAAAAGTAAAAAAAAAGTCAACGGTGCGTAACAAGCTGTCGTGATCCAGAATCGCATCGCCTTAGAGATAATTAGAAAAAACTGGAAGCTCGCCAACTTGATCATTTGTGGACTGTGTTATATTTGACAAGTGTGCTACAGGCATTAACAGCTCAATTCATCCAGGTTTTCCCGACACGAAATAAAGAACGTCTTTATTACGATTTTAGAAACTCGGGACACGGTTATCTCGACATCTTTTTTTTTTAAAGAAAGTTTTAACCAAACGAAAAACAACATCCAGAAAGTTCTCTGATAAGGAAACGTTTAAATATATTGTTTACTCGTTCAACAAAAAACGCAACCGCAAACCGATTTTAGACATCATCTGACTCTAGCGAGTTCTAGAAACCGGTTATAATTAAAGTACTTGTGCTAGAAGCGCCCGAAGAAAAATGGAAATTTGTAATTAAATTACTCGGTACCCGCGAAACACAAATCCCAATTTTGTGCAACCGCGTTATCACTATTAATCACACCTTATCATTATCAAGGCCACGTCCAGTCACCACCGAGTCTACTCAGTCCTCCAAGTCCATCGGATTTCATCACCCGTTCCTCCTCAATCTGACGCAACACAAAGACAATTTTATGTAAATTGGAAATTTGCCCGCACGTGCTGATGTAACATTGTTTCGCGTTTCGCACCCCGGGCCCCGTTTCCTCCCCCGACTCCGGCTCTGCACAATTTCTCCCAAAACAAGCATCGTCCCAGTTTACTTTTTTCACAAAAAAAAATCGCGTTCGTGTCCCAAACAAAGAAACATCAGTGTACGTGATGCGCCGACTTCGTCCGAACGCGCGTCGGGTCTTGTCGGCCCCCAAGTAGGGGACCCGTATATAAGCAAACGCCGGCAAAGTGTTCCTCAGTTGCAAGAAATCGGTTGTGTGGAGACAAACCTCCCGTGTGATATTAGTGTAAAATGGAAGTTCTTCCGGCTACAGTTCTGGACTACAAGTCCCGGAGTCCCAAAGGAAGTCCGAAGACGCTGTTCGCGGAATGGTACTACGACCCGTCCAAGCAGGCGGAGGAGCTCGCCGGCGATTCGCCGGTGCAGTTCTTGTCGAAAAGACTCGAGGAGGAGATCCGCTCGGCGAAGAGAACTCATCTGTCGTGCGGCGAAGTCCTTCTCCCGTGCGGACTCCTCCAAAAGGTGGCGGAAGATGTATTAAAAAGCGCCGAAACGGAGCTGTACGGGCTGAAGGGGTGCACGTTGTATTTGTTATACGAAGGTGAAGAGGACTGCAGGAGGTTGAGTAATTTCAAGATCGACCCTACGACACCTTCTACCTTCGAAATATACCTAACCTTCAAGCAGGCGAACGCTGGATGGACTTTCCTGCCGCAATTCCTCAAGTAAGTCGGACGATTTTGATTTTGAAAGCCGTTTTTACAGTTGGTTTTTTTTGCAGAAAAATCACGAGGGGCGGCACGGTGGTCATCAGCACGGAGTACGAACTGACCAAGAAGAAGCTCTACCGTTTGAAGAAATAGACTGATCAGAGTAGGCTAAGAAAGCGCAGCGTGATTTAGGTTAGGTTTTGTTTTTTTATTTTGATTTTATTTTAACAGTATTACCTCGTCGAGGTGTTTTAATAATTGGATTCCGTTGGGAATCTGTGATTTCTGCCATCGTGATATGTGTTATAATAATACAATGATAATACGATGTACCTGTGTACTTAAAATGTTTCAAGTATTTTTAAATTTTATTTAAAGGTTACTGAAGCTTTTTTTCGATTACGTAATGTGTTTTGTTCTTGTGATATAGAGTAGATCGTTTGTTTCGACGTCAGTAAGACATGCATGATCGTACAAATCTTCAATTAACATGTATGTTAACATATATTTTTTTAATGATGATGATGTTAAGAGTAAGAGGCTATAACATTTAGGTTGTAAGATATTTTATATACTTGTAGGTTTTTATAATGAGTAGATCTATTATAATCATAATAGTTTTTGCTACTTGTGTGATAGTACAGTATCTGTACAACTCTCAAGCTTTTGTACTATGAAAGAATAAAAAAGTACAAAATGAAATCGTGTTTGTTTGCTTTCTGTATGAAAAGTGTGTGTGTTTAATTAACTTTGAATAGAAAACGCTAATTGTCGTGGTCTGACATACGGTTTCTCTTTCATTAACTTCCTGACTATTTTTAAAGCAAATTTTGAATAATGAATGACTCATCTTTAATTAACGAAAGTAATAATGACAACTCAGCGGTATTATTTATTCATAAAATCGAATATTCAAACAAAGTTTACAAATACGTATTGTGTGAAAGGTTCGCCAATATTCAACAAGCAGCAGAAGGGGGGGCGATGTTTATATATCACTATTTCAAGGTTAAGCCGGCCATTTAAGTCACCGAAATGTGGCTTACTAGATTCGTATAATTACAAGATAAAAATTATCATCAGTTCGGAAAGTTGTCAATTCAAACCAAAACTATCTAAATCAAGCCACCTAGCGGTGACGTCATCGGTTTTTGGAGGTATTAATGCAAATTTTGTTGGCGCTTGCCGCATTCACAGTGCCTTGACTTTAGACAATGCCTGCTAGATTATCTGTAATAAAATCGCGAACGAACGACAGATAAACATGAGGTATTTTCGTACAGGGTATGATGTGAACGAAACTGGCCTTTATTGCACAGTTGTAGTTGTCTCAGAAGCGGCTGAAATTCTTCTCGATTACGTGATTCATATTATTAATAAATTTATAAGGTGAACTTGAATGTCGTGAACAGGTTTGAATAATCCGAAAAAAGCAAAAAATTAACCGACTTGATTTTGTGGAAGGTTTAGTAACGGATCAGTGTGAATCGAAAAACGTTTTTGAGTGTCACGATGACTTATTTTGAAAGTTGACAATATTTAAATATTTACCGAAGAAGGTTCTAGAACGAGATTGTCATTATAAAGAGGAAAACAGCATCAACATTACATAATGCGCAGAGTAAACATTTTCCGTATACTTCGACAAACAACAAAAAAAGAAAGCTTGATAAGATTACCAGAGGATCAAACAAATAGAGAATGAAACAAAAAGCTCGTAACTGATGGAAAAGTAGACGGAGTAGATGTCTTGTGTAGCTTACAATGAGGATTAAAACGAACGTATAGGAGTTGTTTTTGATAAAATTCAAATGGTGTTTACTATGCGAAATTTTGAAATGACGTCATTGAATTTTTGGTGAGGATGGCTGGACAAATTTTTCTTGGGGTTTTATCATCTACACGATATTCCTGAGATACATCTAAAATTGGACAACAATCGGTCCGGTGGTTTCGAAATTATCCGTTTAATATAATTCGACACATACGACACGACGGAAACGAGAAACCTACTGTTTCGTACTCTAGGAACAATGAAACGTCGAAGAAAACACGAAAGTAGTCGTTAGCGGGGTAGACCATAGTGCCTGCAATTCTTCCTTAGCTTAGGCTCCGGAACTAAAAATGTACAAATATTAAAAATAAAAAAGTGAATTTAAAAATATAAAAGTTTCGACGTTCCATCAATATTTTTTAATGTTTTAGTCAAAAAATAAAACAAGAGAGAGAAAGTTTTTGATTCTAAGAATCTACAAAGTTTGAAAAAACGGTTAAAAAATTATTTAAATTACTTTTCGGAATCGTATGTGCTAAATTAAACTGGAGGTTAAAAATTTAAGGCGAATTTATAAACCACAAATACAGAAGTATGTTATGTTATAAAATGCACTGTTTACTGACATTAAGGTGCAAATTTGACGACCATTTTACGATTTTTAGTTTATGTTCGAGAGACATAAATTGACAAATTTACAAAAATAAAAAAAACTGAGTTTAATAATGTTCTGAAATGTAAAAGTTACAAATTTTGTTGAAGTTGTGCTATTTTTAAAAATAATTTTCTGAAGTTTTGGACCGCCTTTGAAAATTACATGGAGATTTTTTTTTTGATTTCTAGAAATTATTTTTTTCCAATTCTACGTAAAGATTTTTTTAGTTTTTGTTTCATTAGTTTCGATTTTTCAATTTTTTAGTTTCTCGATTTTTAATTTTTCGATTTTACATTTTTTTCTTCGCAATTTTTGATTTTCCAAAGTTCATTTATTCAATTTTCTGATTTGGATACTTCGATTTTATAATTTAGCGATTTTTGGATTTTGGACATTTTTTTTTCGCTTTAAAGTTTTTCCGTTTTTTCATTTTTTGATTTGCAATTTCGATTTTTCAGTTTCTTCATTTTTAGTTTAAATTAAAAATCTAAATTAAAGAAAAAAATCAGCATGTGAAAAATTGAAATATTTAATTCTAAATACTCGAAAAATTTACCTTTTTTCGACTGTCGACTTACAGATTTTTTTTGTTTTTGTTTCATCAGTTTCGGTTTTTCAATTTTTTGGTTTCTCGATTTTTAATTTTCCAATTTTACCACTTTTGACTAGCAATTTTTGATTTTTCGGTTTTTCAGTTTCTCGATTTGTAATTTTTCGATTTTGCTAGTTTTCATTTGCAATTTTCACTGTTTTAATTTTCATTCCTTCAATTTTTCGACTGTAATTTTTTGATTTTCCAGTTCTCCGATTTGCAATTTTTCGATTTTTCAATTTCTATAAATTTTTTCGCTTTTGAGTTTTTCGATTTTGCAAGTTTTGATTCTCAAATTTTCAATTTTTTTCTATTATTCAATTTTTGCTTTGTAATTTTTGCATTTTTCAGTTTTTCCAGTTTAGAACTTTTCCGTTTTCAAATTTTTGATCTACGAAACCAAAAAATGGAAAAACTGTAAAACTGTAAAATTGAAGAAAAAAGTTCAGCAATTGAAAAATTGGACAATTGAAATGGTTAAGTCTGAACACTCGAAAAATTGGAGAAACGAAAAATGGTAAATCAAAAATAAAAATCCGAACACTTAATATGTAATTGAACAATTAAAATATCTAA
Organism: Zophobas atratus; assembly: GCA_022388445.1. Lineage (NCBI taxonomy): Eukaryota > Metazoa > Arthropoda > Insecta > Coleoptera > Tenebrionidae > Zophobas > Zophobas atratus. The sequence continues at coordinate 5,722,039 of CM039448.1, forward strand.
AAGTTGAAAATCGAAAAATGCAAATCAAAAATTGTAAAATCAAAAATAAAATGAAATAAAAGAATGAAAAGAATAAAAAATGAAATGAAATTTTCTAAAATATAGAAATTTCTTAAAAACTTCCAAAAATTCAATTTTCCTTATGAAATTTTAGACCTTTTTTCGGCCACTTTCTAAAATTATTTACAGACATTTTTTCGTAGATTTCGATCCCCAGAAATGAGTATTTAGACTTCATTTCCTGAAAAATTCCTGCCATTTTTCTAGAATCGCCCAGATGAAATATGGTAATTTTTAGGATTTAAAAATTGGCTTTCAAACATCCCATATTTTTCGATTAAACAAGTTGAGATCTATATTTACCTTTTTTCGAATGTCGTCGAAATTACCTAGAGATTTTTTTTCTTTCATCAATTTTTAGTTTCTCGATATTTAATTGTTAGACTTTACAATTTTTGATTTGCAATTTTCGGTGTTTTAATTTTTGATCTTTAGAATTTTTCGACTGTAATTTTTTGATTTTCCAGTTCTTCGATTTGAAATTTATTGATTTCACAAGTTTTCGATTTTTTAATTGCTATACTTTTTTTTTAAGGAAACGTCGAGAAAACTGAAAGTAGTCGTTTGCGTGATGGAGCATCAATTCTTCCATTTAAAATTAAAAAACTTAATTTAATAATATTAAATAATGTAAAAGTTTTGACGTTCCATCAACTTTTTTTTATGTTTTAATGAAAAAATAAAACAACAGAGAAAAATTTTGGTATACAATCCGAGTATTGCAAGATTTACGGTTTTTGTTCCTAAGAATCTAGAAAGTTCGAAAAAACAGTTACAAAAGTTATTTAAATTGTTTTTCAGAATCTAAGTTCTAAATCAAACTGTTTTTTTTTTTTTCAGAATATGTAGATACTGAGGGTAAAAACTTGAGACAGATTCATAAACCATTTGGTGAAAATTGACGACCATTTTACGATTTTTAGCTTATGCTCGTGACGCAAAAATTGACAAATTTTAAAACTGAAAAAACTGAGTTTAATAAACTGAACTGTAAAAGTTACAAATTTTGTTAAAATTGTGCAATTTTTAAACACAATTTTTATGTAGTTTTCGACCACCTTTGAAAATTACATGAAGAGATTCTTTTTGATTCCTAAAAATTACTTTTTTTTTTAAATCCTTCAATTTTACATTTTTTTCTTCATAATTTTTGATTTCTCAATTTTCATATCTCCAAATTTCCGATTTTGATATTTTTGATTTGCAATTGTCGATTTTGTAATTTTTCGATTTACACAAGTGATATATCAAAAAATTCAAAATCTGAAAAATTCAAAATCTAAATTAAAAAAAAATTCAAAATTTAAAAAATTCAAAATCCAAACTAAAGAAAAAAAATCAACAAGTGAAAAATTGAAAATATCTAAATCTGAGTACCGAGTAGAGAATTTTTTGTTTTCGTTTCATCAGTTTTTCGGTGTCTCGATTTTTAGTTTTTCAACTTTACAATTTTTGATTTGCAGTTTTCCAATTTTTCAATTTCGAGATATTATTTTTCGGCTTTTCAGTTTCTCGCTTTTCAATCTTTGGATTTTATAATTTTTCTATTTTTCACTCGACCCAGTTTTTCATTTGCAATTTTTTGATTTTCCAGTTCTTCAATTTGCAATTTTTCGATTTTTCAATTTCTATGCAGTTTTTTGAATGAAACATCGAGAAAACTGAGAGTAGTCGTTTGCGTGATAGGCCTTCTGACGTTTCATCAACTTTTTTTTATGTTTTGGTCAAAAAATAAAAAAAGTTGAATTTCTTTTTTTCAATTTTCCCATTTTTATTTTTTGATTTTACAATTTTTTTGGTTTCGTAGATCAAAAATTTGAAAATGGAAAAGTTCTAAACTGGAAAAACTGAAAAATGCAAAAATTACAAAGCAAAAATTGAATAATCGAAAAAAATTGAAAATTTGAGAATCAAAACTTGCAAAATCGAAAAACTCAAAAGCGAAAAAATTTATAGAAATTGAAAAATCGAAAAATTGCAAATCGGAGAACTGGAAAATTAAAAAATTACAGTCGAAAAATTGAAGGAATGAAAATTAAAACAGTGAAAAATGCAAATCAAAACTGCAAAATCGAAAAATTACAAATCGAGAAACTGAAAAACCGAAAAATCAAAAATTGCTAGTCAAAAATGGTAAAATTGAAAAATTAAAAATCGAGAAACTAAAAAATTGAAAAATCGAAACTAATGAAACAAAAACTAAAAAAATCTTTAAGTCGACAGTCGAAAAAAGGTAAATTTTTCAAGTATTTAGAATTAAATATTTCAATTTTTCACATGCTGATTTTTTTCTTTAATTTAGATTTTTAATTTAAACTAAAAGTGGAGAAACTGAAAAATCGAAATTGCAAATCAAAAAATGAAAAAACGGAAAAACTTTAAAGCGAAAAAAAAAATGTCCAAAATCCAAAAATCGCAAAATTATAAAATCGAAGTATCCAAATCAGAAAATTGAATAAATGAACTTTGGAAAATCAAAAATTGCGAAGAAAAAAATGTAAAATCGAAAAATTAGAAAAAAATAATTTCTAGAAATCAAAAAAAAATTGAAAAATTGATGAAACGGAAAATTTACCTTTTCTCGACTACCATTGAAATTACCTAGAGAATTTTTTGTTTTCGTTTCATCAGTTTTTCGGTTTCTCGGTTTTTAGTTTTTCAACTTTACAATTTTTGATTTGCAGTTTTCCAATTTTTCAATTTCGAGATATTATTTTTCGGCTTTTCAGTTTCTCGCTTTTCAATCTTTGGATTTTATAATTTTTCTATTTTTCACTCGATCCAGTTTTTCATTTGCAATTTTTTGATTTTCCAGTTGTTCAATTTGCAATTTTTCGATTTTTCAATTTCTATGCATTTTTTTGAATGAAACACCGAGAAAACTGAGAGTAGTCGTTTGCGTGATAGGCCTTCTGACGTTTCTTCAACTTTTTTTATGTTTTGGTCAAAAAATAAATCAACAGAGAGAAAATTTTTACTATACAAGACTTGAGGAAGTTCTAAAAACGCCTAAAAAAATATTTAAATCGCTTTTCGCAATCTAAGTTGTAAAAAACTGGCGTTTTTCTTACAGAAAATCTGTATACTGGGTAAAAACTTAAGGCGGAATCATAAACCGCAAATATAAGGGTAAGTGATGTAATAAAATTGAGGCGACAAAAATTGACGAATTTTTAAAATAAAAAATCGAGTTTAATAATATTCTACATTTTAAAAAATCTGACGTTTCTTCAAAATTTGTTAAAACTTTTAGTCAGAAAATAAAACAATGGAGAAAATTTTTCTATACAACCAAGTATTGCAAGACTTTTGGTTTTTATTTCTAAGGAAATAAAAAAAGCTTGAACAATTATTTTAAAACACTTTTTGGATTATAAATTATAAATTAAGGTCTTTTTGGCGGTCACTATTTTTTAAATTGACACAGACGACGGAGAAACAGAAAGAGGACCTACTTTTTCGTACTTAAGGGACAATGAAACGTCGAAATAAAAAAAAATTGAAGTTCCATCAAATGTCATCTGTTTGTGTATGCTTTACGAACTAACCATAAGTGTGACAAAAATTTCGAGATTTCGTCCACAACATTACTAAGAATTGCGAAAAATTGAGCAAATCTTTAACAGCTTTTTTTAGTAAAAACGACTTGGTTTTCAGAAAAAAATTCCGAATTTCATGCAATTAGTTGAACTATTTTCACTAACAACATCTACAAAATTTCCGAAATTTTTTAAGTCAAAGAAAGCAACGCAAAAACCACTGTTGCGAAATCCTGCTTACTAATCCAATATCCATCCACTTTTCCAAACAAGCGGAAACGTGCAGTCTCATTTTTCGTGTTTAAAAATAGAAATCATTAATCTTCGATTAATCATTCTCTGATACATTTCCCCCATTTCGCAACAAATTGCACCTCATTTCGCCTCAATTAAACCGCAATTTCGCACAACAGCCTTCTTAAGACGCACCTTGCATCCAAATCCCCAACACGATGCATCCCCAGCTCACCCACCCCGATTTCCCACAATCCAGTAACGATTCCTCGAAAAGTGCCCCCAATTCCGTGAAAACGTGTCACCACTCATCCTAGCTGGTCCATGTTGACTCAAACAGATAAACTTTATCATGTTTTATTTGCCGATAATATTTATACTTCACCTATTTGCACAGCGGGTATAACGAGTAAAGCAAACATGTTAGATAGCGCTTTGTGCTGGTATTATTATTTAATACATGTGCAAGATGTACCATCTTTTTCCAGCGCTGGTTCTTCGCTTTCTTCCTCCGAGGACGAAAACGAATCGTAAAATTGACGCAGAACGCAGCGGCAAATACAATACAAATTTAGATAAGTTGTATCTACAGGTTGTTCAAATATTTTCGCGCAAACAAAAGCGAAAAGTTTCACCTTGAAGCTGCAAATAGGCGGTGATGTGTCGAATGCAAATGTTTCTCGATGGGTAATAACCCTGCGGAAATGTATAATGTACCTTCAAACAAAGGCATTTGGGGAGAAAACCCCCATGTGGGTCAGGAGAGCTGGGACTTGCGCACAGGAAGGTTCTTTGTTTGGGCTGATGCAAAAGCGTGCATTTAATATGAAGGCACGGTGGGGGTTATAAGGGCCGGACTGACTGCTGCAAGGGTATGAGGACGATTGGATGACGGGAAGTAGGGTGAAGTTAATGGAATTAATGGGCGCATGGTAACAGTGGCTTTGTGTTTGCAAATACTTGTAGAAGTTTTAAATGCACATCATTGGTCAAACGGTGGTTGTTGTGTGATGGAGATAATTTATGATCGACTCATCCTTGGACAATTCGTATGTGTGGACGAGATTTAGGTCATTACTTAAAGTTGACTTCTCAATTATCGTCCGAGTTTAGAACAGACACGCGATGTCGTGTGGAAGGATGACTCGATTATAAAATGTTTAGCCTCACACCTTAAATCGTGACATTTGATTGTGGACCACAAAAAATTTAAATAATTTGTAACAAAATCTTGAAATTATTTATATTTCTTTATCAAAGTCTAGAATTAAAACAAACCTACGAAAGCTTTTTGCTGAAATTAACGATATCGTTCTAGTTCTGAAACAGTGAACTTTGTTCCACTGACTTCCTAAATATGTTAATAATAGTGATATGCTTTTTGTCGAAAATGTTCTGATGAGTTTCATAAATTTCAATATCATCTTCGGTTCCTAAATACATCATCAACAAATTACTTGGGTATTGTTCATTATTTCAGGACCGGAAGTATATATCTTTAAAGACCACTACATTTAAAAAGTTTAACACTAAAATGATTTTTAAAAATCGCACAATTAAATAAAATCTAGAAACATTTAATATTTTCGTGAACTTTTGATGCAACGAAAACATTTTGCAGAATTTGGGAAGCATTTTAACAACAGTTTTATAATCTTCTGGTTATTGAAATTAGAGGTATAGTTGCATTTTTGAAACAGTGAACTTTGTTCCATTGATTTCCTTAAAAAGGTTAATAATTTTCTATTGTAATATGTTTTTAGTTCCTAAATAAATCCGCAACAAATTATTTGGGTGGCGTTCATTATTTCAGGACCGGAAGTACATATCTTCAAAAATCATTGAATTGAAAATGTTTAAAACTAAAAATTTTATACCTTCTGGTTATTGAAATAAGAAGTATAGTTCTAGTTTTGAAACAGCGAACTTGGTTCCATTGATTTCCTCAAAAAATTAATAATATTTGCTATTGAATATGTCGATTTACATATCTTAGACAATTAATTTTCAAACTACTGGCCTTATTGTTGTCAAATTTTAGATGTATTTTAGAAATTCCGGTAGATGGTCAAACCCTAACTAAAATTTGTCTAATCAGCCTCACCAACATTTCGGTGACGTCACTTTAAAATTTTGCAAGTTAAATACCATTTAGATTTAATAAAATAATACACTTCTGTACTTGCGATTTATGAATCCGCCTGGAGTTTTTACCAAAAAGACGATATCTTCAATTTAAAACTTATATTCAGAGAAGTGTTTTAAAAAAATTTAAATTGTTTTTTCGATATTTCTAGTTGTAGGAATAGAGCCAAGTCCTGCAGTACTTGGACTGTACACAAACATTTTTTATTATTTTATTCTGACTAAAACATTTAAACAAAATTTGATGAAACTTCAAAACTTTTGTATTGTAGAATGTTTTTTTTTTATTTTTAAAATTTGCCAATTTTTACTTCGTGTATAAGCCAAGAATTGTAATATTGCTTCTCCGGCGGGTGGGTGGGGTTAATTATATGTTCTTCAGTAGAATGGGAGTGGGGCTGTTAAAAAAGAAAAAAAAAAGGCTAACCGTAATTTTTTCGTACACCATTTACTTTAAAGTATATTCTTATTTTCGAAGAAAAAATGAGAACGGGTGGGTGGGCGGGGCCAGGTTTTACTTCTTCCTGCGGAGTCTTTGATAAGTAAGCAATAGCCCCGCCCATGCCCCTCCTCTTCATTTCAGTGATCACTCTTAATATTGTTTAATTTTATCTTAGCAAGTAAAGAGTATCATCTGCCAAAATCAGTCTTATCTTAGAAGGTACAAATCCGCCCACCCACCCTCTTTTTTCTTTAAAGGTCTGTGATTTCCCAAAATTAGTTATATTTTAGCAAGTTCTAAACCCCCCCCCCCCCCCCCCAACCACGCTCTTCTCATTCAAAGGACTAACTATCAAAAAGATAATAGCCTTCATTTAGAATTTCGATTCAAAAGTGTTTAAAAAAAATGTTTTGCCCATTTTTCGAAATTTCTAGATTGGTAGAAATCAAAATCAAAAATCTTGCAATTTTTGGACTGTATAGAAATTTTTTTCAGTTATTTTAAACAAAACCTAGAAAACTTTTGGTGCAATGAAAATTCGATTGTTCGAAAAAAAATTCAGAAGTTGGAAAGACAGGAATTTGATTTGAAGAAAATACTGTATATGTTTCATTCTACTTTAGGTGCGAGGGAAGTTCCATCGGAACAACTTTCGACCAATTTTTATTTTTATGTCTTCTGGTTATTGAATTGAGAAGTATAGTTATGGTTTTGAAACAGTGAACGTTCCATTGATTTCATCAAAAAGGTTAATAATTTGCTCTTTTAATATGCTTTTTAGGTTCCATGTGAGTTCCAAAGTTGAAAACGTTCTGGTGTGTTTCATAAATTTCGTTGTTGTCATCTTCAGTTCCTAAATAATTCCTCAACAAGTTATTTGGGTGCTGTTCATTATTTCAGGACCGGAAGTACATATCTTCAAAAATCATTGGATTGAAAACGTTTAAAACTAAAATTATTTTTAAAAATCGAACAATTAAACAAAATCAATAAAAATTTAATATTTTCATGAACTTTTGATGCAACGAAAAAATTTTGCAGAATTTGGGAAGCATTTTAGCAAGTTTTATAATCTTTTGGTTATTGAAATTAGAGGTATAGTTCCATTTTTGAAACAGTGAACTTTGTTCCACTGATTTTCTTAAATAGTTTTCTTGGATTCCTTTTGAGTTTCGCCCTAAATTTCGTTGTTGTCATCTTTAGTTCCTAAATAAATCCGGAACAAATTATTTGGGTGGCGTTCATTATTTCAGGACCGGAAGTACATATCTTCAAAAATCATTGGATTGAAAACGTTTAAAACTAAAAGTTTTATACCTTCTGGTTGTTGAAATTAGAAGTATAGTTCTAGTTTTGAAACAGTGAACTTGGTTCCATTGATTTCCTCAAAAAGATCAATAATTTGCTATTGAGTATGTCGATTTACATATCTTAGACAATTAATTTTCAAACTACTGGCCTTATTGTTGTCAAGTTTTAGATGTATTTTAGAAATATCCGGTAGATGATCAAACCCTAACTAAAATTTGTCTAATCAGCCTCACCAACATTTCGGTGACGTCACTTTAAAATTTTCCAAGTTAAATACCAGATTTAATAAAATAATACACTTCTGTACTTGCGATTTATGAATCCGCCTGGAGTTTTTACCAAAAAGAAGATATCTTCAATTTAAAAGTGTTTTAAAAAAATGTGAAACTGTTTTTTCGATACTTCTAGATTGTAAGAATAGAGCCAAGTCCTGCACTACTTGGACTGTACACAAACATTTTTTATTATTTTATTCTGACTAAAACATTTAAACAAAATTTGGTGAAACTTCAAAACTTTTGTATTGTAGAATGTTTTTTTTTAATTTTTAAAATTTGCCAATTTTTACTTCGTGTATAAGCCAAGAATTAGAATATTGCTTGTCCGGCAGGTGGGTGGGGTTAATTATATGTTCTTCAGTAGAATGGGAGTAGGGCTGTTAAGAAGAAAAAAAAGGCTAACCGTAATTTTATCGTACCATTTACTTTAAAGTATATTCTTATTTTCGAAGAAAAAATGAGAACGGGTGGGTGGGCGGGGCCAGGTTTAACTTCTTTCTGCGGAGTCTTTGATAAGTAAGCAATAGCCCCGCCCATACCCCTCCTCTTCATTTCAGTGACCACTCTTAATATTGTTTAATTTTATCTTAGCAAGTAGTAGCCCCACCCACCCGCCCTCTATTTTCTTAAAAAGTGTCATCTGCCAAAATCAGTCTTATCTTAGAAGGTACAAACCCCGCCCACCCACCCTCTTTTTTCTTTAAGGGTATGTGATTTGCCAAAATTAGTTATATTTCAGCAAGTTCCAACTCCGCCCCCCCAACCACGCTCTTCTCATTCAAAGGACTAACTATCAAAAGATAATAGCCTTGATTTAGAATTTCGATTCAAAAATGTTTAAAAAAAATGTTTTGCCCATTTTTCGAAATTTCTAGATTGGTAGAAATCAAAATCAAAAATTTTGCAATTTTTGGACTGTATAGTATTTTTTTCAGTTATTTTAAAGAAAACCTAGAAAACTTTTGGTGCAATGAAAATTCGATTGTTCGCAAAAAAAATTCAGAAGTTGGAAAGACTGGAATTTGATTTGAAGAAAATACTGTATATGTTTCATTCTACTTTAGGTGCGAGGGAAGTTCCATCGGAACAACTTTCGACCAATTTTTATTTTTATGTCTTCTGGTTATTGAAATGAGAAGTATAGTTATGGTTTTGAAACAGTGAACGTTCCATTGATTTCATCAAAAAGGTTAATAATTTGCTCTTTTAATATGCTTTTTAGGTTCCATGTGAGTTCCAAAGTTGAAAACGTTCTGGTGTGTTTCATAAATTTCGTTGTTGTCATCTTCAGTTCCTAAATAAATCCTCAACAAATTATTTGGGTGCTGTTCATTATTTCAGGACCGGAAGTACATATCTTCAAAAATCATTGGATTGAAAACGTTTAAAACTAAAATTATTTTTAAAAATCGAACAATTAAACAAAATCTATAAAAATTTAATATTTTCATGAACTTTTGATGCAACGAAAAAATTTTGCAGAATTTGGGAAGCATTTTAGCAAGTTTTATAATTTTTTGGTTATTGAAATTTAGAGGTATAGTTCCATTTTTGAAACAGTGAACTTTGTTCCACTGATTTTCTTAAATAGTTTTCTTAGATTCCTTTTGAGTTTCGCCCTAAATTTCGTTGTTGTCGTCTTTAGTTCCTAAATAAATCCGGAGCAAATTATTTGGGTGGCGTTCATTATTTCAGGACCGGAAGTACATATCTTCAAAAATCATTGGATTGAAAACGTTTAAAACTAAAAGTTTAATACCTTCTGGTTATTTAAATTAGAAGTATAGTTCTAGTTTTAAAACAGTGAACTTGGTTCCATTGATTTCCTCAAAAAGATTAATAATTTGCTATTGAATATGTCGATTTACATATCTTAGACAATTAATTTTCAAACTACTGGCCTTATTGTTGTCAATTTTAGATGTATTTTAGAAATATCCGGTAGATGATCAAACCCTAACTAAAATTTGTCTAATCAGCCTCACCAACATTTCGGTGACGTCACTTTAAAATTTTGCAAGTTAAATACCATTTAGATTTAATAAAATAATACACTTCTGTACTTGCGATTTATGAATCCGCCTGGAGTTTTTACCAAAAAGACGATATCTTAAATTTAAAACTTAGATTCAGAAAAGTGTTTTAAAAACATTTGAAACTGTTTTTTCGATATTTCTAGATTGTAGGAATAGAGCCCAGTCCTGCAGTACTTGGACTGTACACAAACATTTTTTATTATTTTATTCTGACTAAAACATTTAAACAAAATTTGATGAAACTTCAAAACTTTTGTATTGTAGAATGTTTTTTTTTTTTATTTTTAAAATTTGCCAATTTTTACTTCGTGTATAAGCCAAGAATTGGAATATTGCTTGTCCGGCGGGTGGGTGGGGTTAATTATATGTTCTTCAGTAGAATGGGAGTGGGGCTGTTAAATAAGAAAAAAAAGGCTAACCGTAATTTTTTCGTACACCATTTACTTTAAAGTATATTCTTATTTTCGAAGAAAAAATGAGAACGGGTGGGTGGGCGGGGCCAGGTTTAACTTCTTCCTGCGGAGTCTGATAAGTAAGCAATAGCCCCGCTCATGCCCCTCCTCTTCATTTCAGTGACCACTCTTAATATTGTTTAATTTTATCTTAGCAAGTAGTAGCCCCACCCACCCGCCCTCTATTTTCTTTAAGGGTATGTGATTTGCCAAAATTAGTTATATTTTAGCAAGTTCTAACCCCGCCCCCCCCCCCAAACACGATCTTCTTATTCAAAGGACTAACTACCAAAAAGATAATAACCTTGATTTAGAATTTCGATTCAAAGTGTTTAAAAAAATTTATTTGCCCGTTTTTCGAAATTTCTAGATTGTTAGAAATAAAAATCAAAAATCTTGCAATATTTTATAGACATTTTTTTTTCTCTTACTTTAAACAAAACGTAGAAAACTTTAATATTTTCATGAATTTTTGCTACAATGAAAGTTCGATTTTTCCAAAAAAAAAAATTCAGAATTTGGACAGACTGGAATTTAATTTGAACAAAATGTTGGATATGATTCATTCTACTATAGGTGCGAAAAAGTTCAATCGAAATAACTTTCGACCAATTTTTATTTTTATGTCTTCTGCTTATTGAAATTAGAAATATAGTTCTAGTTTTGAAACAGTGAACTTCCATTGATTTCCTCAAAAAGTTATTAACCTTTTCTATTATAATATGCTTTTTAGGTTCCATTTGAGTTTCGCCCTGATGAGTTTCCTAAATTTCGTTGTTGTCATCCTCAATAAATCCGCAACAAATTATTTGGGCGTTGTTCATTATTTCAAGACTGGAAGTATATATTTTTAAAAACCATTAGATGCAAAAAGTTCAAAACTAAAATTATTTGTCGAAATCTCACTATTAAATAAAATCTGAAAAAATTTGATTTTCATGAATTTTTCCTCAGAATTTGGCTATAGTTATAGTTTTGAAGCAGTGAACTTTGCCATAAAAAATATTAGTAATTTAGAATTGAAATCGCTCTTTTAGGTTAATATGTTAATTGGAAAAACCAGTTTCCAATTAATAAATTCAAAATCTTAAAAAAAAATATTGAAGCAATATATACTTAATTTTTTACAATTTTTAATTTTTGAAAACATTGATATCCCAGTCTTTTCAGTGTGTACAAATTTGGAGCCGAAATACGAAATTCTCCTTAAAATAGCAATTATTTACGTTACTAGTGGCATAAAAGCATCATTACCATATTACCACACAAGTGTGAAGTTTCTTCACGTGTAGCGTAAAAAATTTATCTACGCCTTCACAATTGTTTAAAACGAACTTAAACAATCAAGAATTATATTAACACAAACGAGTTATTACCTCACTCTAATAAATAGGACAACTTCAGGTTTATCCCATTGTCACCGATATTTTTTACGGTACAAGTGCGATAAACACCTTGTTACCATACGAGTGTGAACTTTGCTTGCAACGAGTCATTTGACCAGGAGATCGATAATAAAGTGCAGCTCACATGCAACATACAAAATTTTATCTACGACGTCAGATTTCCCTCAAGTAAATTAAAATACATGCAGAATGTGTTATTTGTGTAGAAAATCTACAATAAACAATCTAATATTAGCACACTAGTTGATAATTAAATCATCACTTAAATAAAACGAGTGCTATAAACGGAATTTATCTCACTCTCGTGGAAAAAAGCTGTTTCAGGATTTTAGGATTTGTGTCCGAATTTAGAACATAAATAAACCTGACTGAGTAGATGCGATTTTAAAAACCTTGGCACCAAAAATTTGGGACCGATTTGTGTATAATACTTATTTTGATTTCAGGTTTAGACGTTTCGAATTTGAAAAACCAAAAGGGGGTTTTTGAAAGTTTGAAAAGTAATAGTAGCGGCTAATAATAGAGCAGAAACCTTGAAAAGTCTGTAAGTGTAAAAATTTTAATTACCTAATGATTAGAAATGTAAATATGTTAAATCATGTAATTCTGACACTATCACCGTTTTTTAAACCATTTATCTTTTCATTTAGTTTTTTGCTCTCCCGCCTGCCCCTGCCAAGCTCCAACCATCAATAATCTAATCTAAAATGTAAATACTCTCCACCTTGACTTCCATTTTCAAGGTTCCGAATGTTTCGCTCCGCAGAACACCCAACAACTTACTGTATTTTTCGGACAATTAAATTTCGTTAATGTATCTATTGTACTACAACATCCACTTTTGCACTAATTGCCTGCCATTACTTCAATCAAAAGTGTAACTGTTTACCCAGACGTGCAGCCCGAATTTTTCCGCCCATGTGTATGGTACCTGTGGTGTTCCCCAAGCACCTTCCTTTGTCCCTTTCCACAGGTGCATGTGCCCTTCCGTCCCACAACCGTTACAAAGAAACAGGTCCAATCCTGTCTTCGAGTGACGAATCGGGCACTTTTACTCCACGTTTGACCCTTTTGTCATTGGCTCTTTCCAAATGCGGCCCACCTAAAGCTCTTGTTATTAGGTAGCGTTGTTGATTGTTGAAATCATCGCTTACATAATAATTAACAAAAAATTCGTTCGCTGCCAAGGCCAAGGTCAGGCCGTTTGCGCATGGCCTGTATCTAACAGCTGTTATTGATTCTGCCTCAATGTGTTCATTTGCTTCCCTCCTTATGGGCCATCATCGCGAATTTAAACACTGTAAAATTTATCGCCGGGTTACGATTATTGTTTTGTGGGAGGCCGAACGACATAGCACCTATTTGTTGTTAAAATAAACAAAGCTGGCGTATCACATGACTGATAACAAATGACTCAGCCGCCTTAACAACCGGCGAAATTTATCAAATCGGAAAGACGAGGGGTCACCTGCGATTTGTAGCGAGTCCCCTCTGCGGACGAAGAGGACCTGTATGGGCCATTTTTAACCGATGTTCGCATATTTATTCTTGGAGAGTGTACCTGAGGAACGTTTCATTGATTTATTGACAAGCAATTGTTCGTGCGGTTTGAAGATTAAACATTTTGGCACTAGGCCAGTTTTGTTCCGAATCCTAATATGTGTATAAAGATGTTTAAAAAGTATTTATTTTGGTAAAATACCAACACTATTGTGTTTGTACATTATACAGACTAACCGGAAAGTAGCTAATACCCTTAAGGGCACATTCTCGAGTACCTCTACAGAGTGAGTCATATAGAAGTAGTCATGTGGAGTGTATTGTGTTGTGTTTTTAAGACGTAACATACAGCTTAGTTTTTCAAATAGGGTAACCTATGTATTGTTATATATGTATTCTGATTCACATTTTCTCACGCTTTATAACCATTGTTTACTTTCCAAATTCTATAAGAGTGTTTATATAAATTAAATTATTGCAATTTTCAATTATCGATATTTCATTTTTTCAAAGAACACCCTGTATTTTTTTAGAGAACAAAACAGAATAATGTGCATTAATTGAATACATGGTGTTCCATTTAAAATAACGAAAATTGTAAACTGTATATTTTTTATGAACACAAGATTTTAGTTTTAGGGAAACACATAGTTTATTTTGAAATTTGAATGCAACGTTGCACGTTATTTCAGTTTTCTTGATTTTTTTAGGTTATGTTACAATATTTTATGGAGATTAAAATTTGTTGCGGTATCAATTAAATTAAATTTTATTATATAGAGTGTTTATAAAAAATCGAAACATTTCAATTTTCAATTATCATTATTTCAGTTTTTTTCAAATGGAACACTCTGTATTTTATTACTCTATCGTACCCTATATAAAAAATTCTTAATAATAAACAGAGTAAGTGCAGTAAAAAAATACAGGTATTCACTTCGAAAAATATGAACTATCGATATTTAAAAATTGCAATATTTTAGAATTTTTTTATAGACAGTTAGACACTGTAATTGAGACGCAATTTAATTTGCACGTAGTAAATCCGTACTTTTCTCTGTCTCTCTACAAAATATTATAACACATATTTTGAAAAGTAACCCCACTGCGATTTTTTTTGCGACCTTTGTATTGCTAGAAGATTTCAAGGAAATTGGAATAACGTGGCAACGTTGCATCGGAAGGTCAAAATTAGACCATGGTTTTAAGGCCCATGAGAATATGAAAAATATATAGTTGTTCATTAAAAAACTATTTGTTAGTCTTAAAAACAGAACACTCTGTATAGTCGTCACTAATTTCAATGTTCGATGCTTAAAGAACGTCAAACTGTGTCCTCAGATTTTTTTTATTTTCAGTAACTAATGAGATATGGAGGAATGCGCGTTTAGTGACTCACTCTTATATTATTTTCGACGATTTAGATGCTTCATGAAAAAAGACGGTTGTATTTTGATTGAAAAAAATCGTCATATTTGAAAAATAGAGGTTTGAAATTTTGTACAATATACAGGGTAGTCAACTAAGCGCACAATCTCGATATTGATTAATTATTAGAAATAGAAAAAGTTATAGCAGTGAACGTTTCTTGAGGGCCATATCTGAAATTATTTGATGTGTATTCTGTTTTTAGGACTAACACAACTTAGTTTTTTTAACTGAAAAACCCTATATTTTTACGTTTTGATTACCTCTTTCTAGTTTTATACTGCAGTTTATTTGAATTCCGTTGATTTAGTGTCATGCAAATCATATTTTAATCTTTGTGTGTTTTGTAAAAAAATCTAGTTTACAATTTCAAATATCGATATTTAATTTTTTTCAAATAGAACACCCTGTATTTAATTTAGAGAACAAGAAACAGAATAAGATTACACTAATTAAATGCATGGTGCTGTATTAAAAAACGAAATGTCGATATTATAAAATGTTAAATGTATATTTTTTTGTGAACCCTATATATATTTAATTTTTTTCTAAAAATTCTATAAAATATGGAACAGAAATCTTAAATTAACCTCATCTGATTTTTTTTTAACCCTTGTATTGCTGAAAAGGTTAAAAATTCTGGTAAAACGTGTCAACGTCGCATTGGAATTTCAAAAATAAACTCGCTTAAAAGCTTAGAAACATGTTGATGAGAATATGTAAAAATATATAGGATCTTCTATTGAAAAAAGAGGTGCGCATTGGGCTTGAAAACAAAACACTCTGTATAGTCGCAAATAATTGTAATGTGTATGTACTACTCAAAGGCACCGTACAACTTTGGTCTTTGTTTTTTCCATTTGTAATAATTAATACCCTGTAGGTTTTTCAGTAGCATACACTAAAGTTATTTCAAAAATATACGGATGTTTATAAAAAATCTGAAATTTGAATTTTTATTTTATTGTGTTGGCCTAAGTTTAAATATTCTGAATTATAACTTTTATTAAGTATTTATTTCTCTTTTGAAAGTCTTTTTGTTTAAATGTGGACGTTTTCGGTAAATTTTAATAACTTTGATAAAATTTCAGGGTTACCTGTTCTAGAATGTCATGTTTGCGAGATGAGATTCGTCTTTAATTAAGAACCAATGAATTAATCACTTATTTTATTGCTGTGAGATGAAAGGTGGATTTTCTATTCACAAGCAAAGTAAAATAGATAAAGGTAGAATTAATCCCACCCACCTGCGTCTACATTTCATTGGCTTATTTTAGTTATAGGGAGATGAAAATTGAACTCTATGGCAAGTGGTCGTATCTCATTAAAAAACTTCAAAGTTTGTCGAGTGGCCGAATCTATGCTTATAATAAAACTTCAAAGTGGCATTATAAGCAATTATATATATTTTTTTTCGTTTTTCAATTTTCCGTTTTCCAAATTTTCGATTTTTCAATTTTCGATTTTCCAGTTTATTAAACTTACGATTTTGGATTTTTCGATTTTTCACTTTTCAATTTTTAAATTTTGCCATTTGGCGAATTTTCAATTAGCCAATTTTTAATTTTTCAATTTTTCGATTTTTAAATTGTACAATTTAACATTTTTTTGAAAAATCGAAAAATGAAAACCTAAAAATTGTAAAATTGAAGAAACGAAAAATGAAAATTGAAGAAACGAGAAACTGAAGAAATGAAACAATATATATCACAAAATAGAAAAATCGAAAAATTGTAGAATCAGAAAATTGAAGAAATGAAAAATTAGGTATATGTAAAAACTGATAAGTCGAAAAATTATAAATCGGAAAATTGAAGACGAAAAACCGAAAAGACAACAAACAGAAAGAAATTGAAAAAAACGAAAAATTTGATCCAAAAATTGCAAAACCGATAAATTGAAAGAGTAAGAAATCAAAAAACAAAAAATTGAAGCAACGAAAAATTTCCACTTTTTCAATATTTCGATTTTACAGTTTTTGATTGCAATTTCTCAAATTTTCAATATTTCATTTTCCAAATTTTCGGCTTTTCAATTCTACAATTTTTGCAATTTTTCGATTTTTCAATTTTTCGTTTTTCAATATGCCGTTGTCCAATTTTTCGATTTTACAATTTTTGGATTTTTCAATTGTACTATTTTATAATTTTGCATTTTTTGGATTTTTCAATTGGGTATACAATTTTTCAGTTTCAAAATGTATCTATTTTTCGATTATACAAATCTTCAAGTTTACCTACTATTTTGCAATTTTTTGATTTTACAATTATCCGGTTTTTAATTTTTTGGATTTTTCAACTTTTAAACTGTACAATTTTACAATTTTTCAATTTAACTATTGTCTAATTTTTTCAATTTTCAATTTTTCAATTTGACCATTGTCTAATTATTTTTTTCAATTTTCAATTTTTCAAGTTTCAGTTTTTCACTGTTGCAGATGTTTAAATTTTTAGATTTCTCTAATACCTACCCGATTTTTAATTTTTCAATTTATCAACTTTTAATTTTTCAATATTTGATTTTATTTTTTATACAATTTTTCATTTTTCCGCTTTTCAATATTCGATTTTTTCCCAGTTTTTCAGTTTTATAATTCAGCATTTTTTTTTTATTTTACCAATAAGATTATTAACATCTCGAATTTCAATTTTACAGTTTTTGAATAATTTTTTTATACATTTTTTTAATTTTTCGTTTTCCCAGTTTTCAGTTTTCCAATTTTTCGATTTTTTACTTTTTCAGTTTTATAATTTTGCATTTTTTTGACTTCCGATTTTTAATTATTCTGAATTTAACAATTTTTTGTTTTTTAATTTTTCCGCTTTTCAATTTCCTATTGTCCATTTTTTGATTACACAATTTTTTATTTTTCGTTTTTTCAATTTTACTATTTATCGATTTTTCGGTTTTTCAAATTCACAATTTGGCGATTTTTTTATTTTTCTCAATTTTTATGTATTTTGTAATTTTTTGATTTTTAGAATTCTCCTGTTTTTGTTTTTTTGGTTTTTTCAATTAATTTTTAATTTTACAATTTTCCAATTTTTCTGTCACACGATTGTCTAATTTTTAATGATGTCTTCCATTTTTCAATTTCTTGATTTTCACTTTTTCAGCGTTGAAATTTTGAAATTTTTCGATGGTTCAATTTTAGGATTTTTCGATATTAACATTTTTCGGTTTATTCGATTTGTCAAATACCCGACTTTTAATTTTCTTAGTATTCGATTATTCAATTTATAGATTTTACAATTTTTCGATTTTCCAGTTTTTCAGTTTTGTAATTTTATATTTTACAACTATATGATTTTTACTTTCTCTATTTTCAATTTTACAGTTTTTGATTTAAAAATTTTTTACACGGCTTTTCAATTTATATGTAATTTTTGGGTTTTTCCAATTTTCCATTTTCCAACACATATTTCATTTTACAATTTTTTTATTTTCCACTTTCAATTTTATACTGTTGCATTTTTTTTTTTTTTTTATTTATTGGCTTATTTTATTTCCTGTGGCAGACTACGCTTAAAAAAAATTCAAAGTGGCTCCTCCCACCCACCCGAAAAGAGGTGCGCACTTGGGCTTCAAAACAAAACACTCTGTATAGTCGAAAATAATTGTAATGTGTATATACTACTCAAAGGCACCGTACAACTTTGGTCTTTGTTTTTTCCATCTGTAATAATTAATACCCTGTAGGTTTTTCAGTAGCATACACTAAAGTTATTTCAAATATACGGAGTGTTTATAAAAAATCTGAAACTTTACAATTTTCAACTATCACTATTTCAGTTTTTTTTATATACGACACCCTATATTTTTCATTACTCCATCTCGCTTTACACTCAAAATGCTTAATGTAAACATAATAAGACACAATAATAAAATACAGGGTGTTCACTTTGAAAAATATCAAACATGGATCTTTAAAAATTACTTATTTTATGATTTTTTTAAATTTAATTTCTTTATCTCTACAAAATATTAGAATATATATTTTGAAAATAACCCCACTGCGATTTTTTTGCGAACCTTTGCATTGCTAAGAGATTTCAAGGAAATTGGAATATCGTGGCAACGTCGCATCGGAATTTCAAAAATAGACCACGGTTTTAAAGCCTCTGAGGCCAATGAGAATATGTATAAATTTAGGCTGTTCCATTAAAAATAGAACACGCTGTATAATTGTCACTAATTTTAATGTATTATACTTAAAGAACCGTCTAATCTGTCCTCTGGTTTTTTATTTAGTTTCAATAACTAATGAAATATGGCGGACTGCGCGTTTAGTGACTCACCCTGTATATTATTTTCGACGATTTATATGCGTAATAAAAAAAGAGAATGTTTTTTTTATTGAAAAAATCCTCATATTTTGAAAATAAAGGTTTGAAATTTTGCACAAAACGTTTACCTTAATGTACAGGGTGAGTCACTAAGCGCGTAATCCTCGATATCTCATTAATTATTAGAAATAGAAAAAAGTTATAGACCATAGTTGTACGGTTCTTTCAGGACTATACTCTAAAATAATTTTTAACTATACACAGTGTTCTATTTATAAGGTGTATCACACAACTGAGTTTTTTTAAGTGAAAAACTATATATTTTTACGTTTTTATTAACGTCTTTCTAGGCTTTATAACCACAGTTTATTTTTAAAATTCCGTTGATTTAGTGTCAGGTAAATCATATTTTAATCTACTGTGTGTTTATAAAAAAAATTCTAAACTTTACAATTTTAAAGTATTGGTATTTCAGTTTTTTCAAATAGAACACACTCTGTTTTATCATTGCATCTTTCTCTATTAGCTTTAGACATAAAAAATACTTCATAAAAACAGCAAGGTGCAGTAATAAAATACAGGGTGTTCTTTTTGAAAAATATGAAATATCGATATTTAAAAATCGCAATGTTTCTCCATCATTAATTAATTTTACTCTATTTTAGGTTGTCATTCTCCTAATATGTCGATATTTTTAACAAAAAAAATATATATATATATAAACACTGTATATTTGAAATAATTTTAGTGTATGATTCTGAAAAAAACTATTACTTTTATATATCTCTTCACTAAATATTGTAACACGGATTTTAAAAATAACCCTTTTGCGATTTTTTTTAAACCCAAAAAAATTCAAGAAAATTGGAATAACGTGGCAACGTCGCATTGTAATTTCAAAAATAAACTGTGGTTGTAAAGCTTGAAAAGAGGTCAATCAAAACGTGTAAAAATATATAGGGTGTTTCAAAAAAAAAACCAAGGTGTGTATTACAACTTTGGTCTTTGAGTTTATACAGGTGATTAAATTTGCAAATTATTTGCGTTTGAAATACGATTTGTAGCACTAAAGGAGTTGTGTCAGACCACGTCAGTATTTTTTTTCCATAATTTTCGGTCGCCAGACAATGGAACACTCTGTATATATAACTATGTACATAGATAGCGATTAGGTAGTACAATATAGTATACATAGTACATATAAGGAAAAAATTAGGTAACTGTTTTTTTTTTTTTTTTTGTGTATGTATTTTCAGAAATTCCCCTCTGCTGCACAACCAGACTTTTGTTTGTAATAAGTGAAACGTTAATTCCTTCTTACTTGTTTAATTCATACTTTTTTAAGCTAAACTATGTTCAGTGTAAATTCGTAAGAATATCAAGAATGTTAAATATAGGTTATGCAGATATTCAGCTGCACGACTGTAAAATTAAAAATATGTTCACCTGTGCTGAGTTCGATCATCTGTTTTTGAGGGAAATAGGTTAAGAAAAGTAGCTCGTTTGCTAGATTTTCTTGTTACTTTCTAGACGCAAACTTTTTTTTATTGTGACTATAATTTCATAATGCAATGTATATATCAACAATTTATTAAAAAATAAATAAAATAAAATAAAATTAATCTTCATAAACCGATCTTCACTGTCACTTTCAGACAGTGCCCCTGCCCGACGCCAGCCGACTCCGCCATAAAACTGCTTTTGAACTTTCTTTGTTGCGAGCGTAATTACTCATCCTCATTACCCCACACCGGCAATTTCCACACCGTTTTCTTCAAAACACAACTACAACAAATATGAAAGTGCAACGCTGACTCATCGGCGTGGCGTGATCGGACGAAACCTCAACAATCAGCCATTAAACAAAAATTAATTAAAGTAAAAGAGCAGGTACGCCACTGCGGCAATCAAGTTTCTTTGCTCTCTCAGATGAGATCTGTTTCATCTCGACCAACCGGTTTATCGAGACCTTGGCCACTGTATTACTCCGAGTAAAGTAGGTTTCTTTGTTCTTTTCATCGCCTCGGGCGCAAAACCCGTATTTTGTAAAGATGTTGAACGCGTATGCAAAAAATCAGCGCAATCGCCCACATTAGGGACGTGTGCGTGTGCCTGCGTGTGCGTCCTAATCGCCGCCCTGCTAAATATCGACGATTACACGCAAATGTAGGTTTGTTGTTTTCGTCGATTTGTGTACATTGGTAAGGAGCGGTACAGTTGAAAGTGGATGATTATATTGGAAACGCAAGTCCGTGCGTGAAGAAGAGGGGACTTTTTGCAAGTGCAACTATGTAGCTGGATTTGTACTAAAGACGCCGTTGAAGTAAAAATCGTGGCTTATGTTCTATCCTATGTTCGTTATGAAGAAGAGGGGACTTTTCACAAAAAGAAGACCTACTTTAATTTTGATTCAAGAGCAACTAATCACGTGACAAAAATATTATGGTCAAATATTTTCAATCTAAATCTAATATTTGCCAAATTCACAACTTGTTTTTAATTTTTTTACGCTTGTGTGTGTGAATTTCAGACAATATTTGTGAAATTTTAAGTATTTTTTATTTAATTTACAAAAGCGGCTACCGCAAGGTGAAATCAATACCTTTTTTGTAGAAAAAACATCGTTGAACTTTATTTTATTTTTAAATCAACATCCTGTTGCTTTAAAAATATATATTTTCGTTGTTATTCGTTTGCTTTTGAAAATTTATTGCGTGCCGTATTTCTAAAACAATGATTTGTTGTTTGTTTAAATATTTTATTGCAAAGTTTTAATTTGGCAAATAAAAATTTAACAAGAGGCAAATTTTTTATGTAAATACTAATATTTTATTATTTGTTAAGTTTCCTTTGTTTGCAATATTTGGCGAATAGTGAAGGTTGTTACAACTCCGGAACTTAAGGGCACTTCTAGCTTTGTAGATCATTTAACTAATAGTTTTAATCTCAAGCGGAATACATTTCAAAAAATGGGTTGATACTTAGCCAAAAATGTGTTTTTAATGCGATAAAAATAAGTTATTAATGAACAAAATAGATAGATTTTTAAATGACGTCACTACTGGTTCAGGGTATTAAAATACGTAGTCCATTAATGACACCAATTTAGGGCGATTGTGACCCTGACGTCATCAGTTACCTCGTTACAAAAATTTTAGTGATATTTTGTAATTCTTAGTTAAATCAATTAAGTTTGACTCTCGTAAATTGATTTTTTTAAAAGACGACTAGCAATATTTTGGGATGACGTCATTAATTTTTTGAAG
Organism: Zophobas atratus; assembly: GCA_022388445.1. NCBI lineage: Eukaryota > Metazoa > Arthropoda > Insecta > Coleoptera > Tenebrionidae > Zophobas > Zophobas atratus. The sequence goes on from CM039448.1 coordinate 5,744,422, forward strand.
GGGGGAAAAAGTACATTTTTTTTATCTGTATTGTTAAAAATAAAATTACTTTTTAAAATCAACTTAAAACCTTTTCTACTAATTTTTTACATTTAAACAGTAAAAACTGATTATTTTTTGAGATGACGTCATCAGTTTTTTTAAACGAAAAGTATAAATAAATTTTGGTTATTGTCTTTGTATGCTTTCATAAAAAACATAGTTTCCATTGTTATCTCACCAGAGAATACTAAAGAAATTGGCCATTAATGTCATCAATTGAGGCGATTTTGGCTCAATTTGGACAGTACGTAGAGGCGAAAATTGCGTTTGATGGCTATTAGACCTAACGGAGAAGGGGTGAGCCTAAAAGCCACGGTTGATGTAGATGGTCGTTTGGGTCATTTTACCTCAACTTTCAAACTGGCATTTTTTGGATATTCTCTGGTCGCTTTAAAAGCGTGATGGAAAAATTGTTATCCATGAGGTAAAGATGAAAATTAGTATTTAACACATTTTCAATTTTTGCTACAAAAATATTTTGGACCCAACTATTCAGTAAAACATTGATAATTTTTTGAGATGACGTCATCAGTTGTTCAGAGACAAGAATTTCAGTTGATATTCAATGCTCGCTACACCAGTTCTACCAACTTATCAAACTTCAAAGGTCTTTTGTCCAGACTTAAAAGCGTAAGTAGCATTATGAGATGACGTCATCAATTTTGTGAACAAGGTGAAACAATAAATTTTGGTTAGTATTTAAGTAAAATTTTTATAATTGAAAATGTTTGCTTTAATTACAAAAAAACAAATATATTTTATTTTCTTAGAGGGTAGGTTATTTGGCAACTACTAAATTTTTAAGTTTTTCGATTTTTCAGCTTTCGAATTTTTCAATTTTCGCTTTTAAAATTTTCAATTTTATGTCTTTCGATTTTTGATTTCTCTGGGCAACTGAAAAAAACTTTCGATTTTTTAATTTTACAATTTTGGCAGTTTTCCGATTTCTCAATTATTTGATTTAAAAAAAAAATATCGAGAAAATAGACGTTTATTTTTTTAAATTTTCGATTTTTGATTTTTTGTCACCGGATTTTTGGAAGGGAGTAAAAAGTACTTTTGATCAGCGATTTCCATGTTTACCGTAAATGTAAAACGTCTGAAAATTTTGTTTCTAATTTTCAATTTTTCGATTTTTCAAAATTTCGGTTTGAACAAAATTTGTTCTTTTAGTTAAAAAATCGAAAAATGGCAAATCGCGAAAATGAAAGATTTTAACTTGAGAACTTGAAAAATTAAAAATCAAAAAATTACAAAATTGTAAAGTTAAAACTTGAAAAATCAAAAAAGTGGAATTAAAAACTGCAAAATTGTCAAACAAATTATCAAATGAAATATTCAAAAGTTGAAAACTGTAAAAACTAAAAAAAATGAAAACTGGAATTCCGAATTCGATTTTATAAGATTTTTTTTCAATTTTTCGATTTTTCAGTTTTTGATTTTTCGATTAAACAGCACAATTTTCCGATTTCTCATTTATCCAATTTTTCAATTTGTCATTTTTTGATTTTTAAATTTTTTTATTTTTAGCAAGTCCTTACTAGCGCCACACTTTATTTTCTTGGAAGAATAAGTCATCAGCTAAGGTCAGTCTTATCTTGGCAAGTACTAGCCCCCCGCTCACCCTCCCTTACTTTCTTAGAGGATATGTATGTCATTTGCTAAAATCAGTATCATCTTGACAAGTACTAGCCCCGCCCACCCACCCTTTATTTTCTTAGAAGAGTGGGTCATCTGCCAAAATCAGTCTTATCTTGACAAGTACTAGCCCCGCCCACCCACCCTTTATTTTCTTAGAAGAGTGGGTCATCTGCCAAAATCAGTCTTATCTTGACAAGTACTAGCCCCGCCCACCCACCCTTATTTTCTTAGAGAGTAGGTCATTTCCCAAAATCAGTCTTATCGGACTACTAGATTTTTCAGTTTTCGATTTTTCAACTTTGGAATTTTCCAAATTTTCGCTTTTAAAATTTTCAACTTTTTGATCTGTCTTTCGATTTTTGATTTCTCTGGCCAACTGAAAAAACTTTCGATTTTTTAATTTTATAATTTTGGCAGTTTTCGGATTTCTCAATTATTTGACTTTTAAAAATATCCAGAAATTAGACGTTTATTTTTTTAAATTTTCGATTTTTAATTTTTTGTCACCGGGTTTTTGGAAGGGAGTAAAAAGTAATTTTGATCAGCGATTGCCGTACTTACCGTAACTTTAAAACATCTGAAAATTTTGTTTCTAATTTTCAATTTTTCGATTTTTCAAAATTTCGGTTTGAACAAATTTGTTTTTTTTAGTTAATAAATCGAAAAATGGCAAATCGCGAAAAGGAAAGATTTTAACTTGAGAACTTGAAAAACTAAAAATCAAAAAATTACAAAATTGTAAAGTTAAAACTTGAAAAATCAAAAGATTGGAATTAAAAACCGCTAAATTGTCAAACAAATTATTAAAAGTTGAAAAATCTAAAAACTAAAAAAAATGAAAACTGGAATTTCGAATTCGGTTTTATAAGATGTGTTTTTTTTCAATTTTCGATATTTGTGTTTTTGATTTTCCGATTAAACAGCTGTACAATTTTCCGATTTCTCATTTATCCAATTTTTCAATTTGCCATTTTTTTATTTTTAATTTTTTTATTTTTAGCAAGTACTAGTGCCACCCACCCAGCCTTTGGTTTCTTTGAAGAATAAGTCAACTGCCAAAATCACCCTTATTTTCTGATTTTTCAATTATTCCAATTTTCAATTCATTTTATTTTTTCGATTTCCCAATTTTTGATTTTTATGTTTTTCGTTTTCACTTTTCGAATTTTTTTCCATTTATCAAATTTTCAATTTTTGGCATTTATAAGCTTCTGATTTGTCGATTTTTCGATTTCTCAATTTTTCAACTTTCGATTCCTTAATTTTTCGATCTTTTTGTTTTGGAATTTTCCTTTTTTTATGCTTTCATTTTTCGATGTTAAAATTTTTAAAATTTTCGATTTTTGGCGTTTCTATCGATTTGTCGATTTTTTGAATTCTTGATTTCTGGATTTTTCGCTTTTATTTTCAATTTTTCGATATTTTAGTTTTGGGATTTTTCAGTTTTTTGATTACTCAGTTTTTCGCCCACCCACCCTTATTTTCTTAGAGGATGTCATTTGCAAAAATCAGTCTCATACTTGCCAAGAAAGATTGATTTTGGCAGATGACCTACTCTTCCAAGAAAATAAAGGGTGGGTGGGCGGGGCTAGTACATTTCTGAGAAGAGTAGGTCATTTGTCAAAATTAATCTTATTTTGGAAAATACTAGCCTGGCCCATCCGCCTTTTATGTTCTTAGAGGGTACGCTATTTGGCAAGTAGTACCATAGTGTAGAATTTCATTTTTGAAAAAGTTGTCTAAACATTCTGAAAAAATTATTTTTTTTCCAATTTTTGCAACAAATATATTTTGGACACAACTGATCAAAAGTAAAAATTGATAATTTTTTGAGATGACATCATCAATTTTTTGAACCAGATGCATCAATAAATTTCGGTTAGTGAATATTTTTACAAACGAAAATGTTGCTTTATTAAAAAAAAAAACAGTAAATTTAACCTAGTCTCACCACAGAATACCAGAGAAATTCGGCATTAGTGTCATCAACTGTTTTAAATTTTTTCATTTTCTGATTTCTCAAATATTCCAATTTTCAATTCTTTTAATTTTTTGGACTTGTCCACTTTTCAATTTTTCGATTTCCCAATTTTTGATTTTTAGGTTTTTCGTTTTCGCTTTTCGATTTTTTTTTCGATTTATCAAATTTTCAACTTTCGATTCCTTAATTTTTCAATCTTTTTGTTTTAGAACATTTTTCTTTTTTTATGCTTTCATTTTTCGATTTTAAAATTTTTCAATTTTTGAAATTTTCAATTTTTGACGTGTCTATCGATTTGTCGATTTTTTGAATTCTTGATTTCTGGATTCTTCGCTTTTTTAATTTTCAATTTTTCGATTTTTCAATTTTTCAACTTCGATTTTCAAGGTTTTTGATTTTTTAAATTTTGGATTTCTCAATTTTTCGATATTTTAGTTTTGGGATTTTTCAGCTTTTTGATTACTCAGTTTTTCGCCTGCCCTCCCTTATTTTCTTAGGGGATATGTCATTTGCCAAAATTATTCTCATATTGACAAGTACTAGCCCGCCCACCCACCCTTATTTTCTTAGAGGATATGTCATTTGCTAAAATCAGTCTCATACTTGCCAAAATAAGACTGATTTTGGCAGATGACCTACTCTTCCAAGAAAATTAAGGGTGGGTGGGCGGGCTAGTTTCTTCTCTTAGAAGAGTAGATCATTTGTCAAAATTAGCCTTATTTTGGAAAATACTAGCCTGGCCTACCCGCCTTTTATATTCTTAGAGGGTAGGTTATTTGGCAAGTACTACCGTAGTGTAAAGTTTCATTTTTGAAAAAGTTGTCTAAACATTCTGAAAAAACTAAATTTTTTCCAATTTTTGTAACAAATATATTTTGGACACAACTATCAGTACAAATTGATAATTTTTTGAAATGATGTCATCAATTTTTTGAACCAGATGCATCAGTAAATTTCGGTTAGTGAATATTTTTACAAAAGAAAATGTTTTATTTAAAAAAAAAGTAAAATTAAACTAGTCTCACCAGAGAATAGCAGAGAAATTCGCCGTGACATCAATTGTTTTCAATTTTTTCATTTTCCGATTTTTGATTTTTAGTTTTTCGTTTTCACTTTTCGATTTTTTTCCATTTATCAATTTTCAATTTTTGGCATTTCTAAGATTCTGATTTGTCGATTTTTCGATTTCTCAATTTTCAACTTTCGATTCCTTAATTTTTCGATCTTTTGTTTTTGGAATTCTTCTTTTTTTTATGTTAGTTTCATTTTTCGATTTTAAAATTTTCAATTTTTAAGTTTTCAACTTTTGGCGTTTCTATCGATTTGTCGATTTTTTGAATTCTTGATTTCTGGATTTTTCGCTTTTTTAATTTTCAATTTTCGATTTTTCAACTTCTCGATTTTCAAGGTTTTTTAATTTTTTAATTTTGGATGTCTCAATTTTTAGATATTTTAGTTTTGGGATTTTTAAGTTTTTGATTACTCAGTTTTTCGCCTACCCTCCCTATTTTCTTAGGGGATGTCATTTGCCAAAATTATTCTCATCTTGACAAGTCTAGCCCCGCCCACCCACCCTTATTTTCTTAGAGGATATGTCATTTGCAAAAATCAGTCTCATACTTGCCAAGATAAGATTGATTTTGCCACATGACCTACTCTTCCAAGAAAATAAAGGGTCGGTGGGCGGGCTAGTACATTCCTTAGAAGAGTAGGTCATTTGTCAAAATTAATCTTATTTTGGAAAATACTAGCCTGGCCCATCCGCCTTTTAGTTCTTAGAGGGTACGCTATTTGGCAAGTAGTACCATAGTGTAAAATTTCATTTTTGAAAAAGTTGTCTAAACATTCTGAAAAAATTCAATTTTTTCCAAATTTTGCAACAAATATATTTTGGACACAACTAATTATAAAATTGATAGTTTTTGAGATGACGCATCAATTTTTTGATACCAGATGCATCAATAAATTCTGGTTAGTGAATATTTTTATAGACGAAAATGTTGCTTTAATAAAAAAAAAATGTAAAATTAATCTAGTCTCACCAGAGAATACCAGAGAAATTCGGATTAGTCACATCAATTGTTTTCAATCTTTCATTTTCCGATTTCTCAATTATTCCAATTTTCAATTCTTTTTATTTTTGGATTTGTCCACTTTTCAATTTTCGATTTCCCTATTTTTGATTTTTAGGTTTTTCGTTTTCACTTTTCGATTTTATTTCCATTTATCAAATTTTCAATTTTTGGGGTCTCTATTCTTCCGATTTGTCGATTTCTCGATTCCTTAATTTTTTGATCTCTTTGTTTATGGAATTTTCTTTTTTTTATGCTTTCATTTTCAATTTTAAAATTGTTCAATTTTTGAAATTTCAAATTTTTGGCGTTTCTATCTATTTGTCAATTTTGAATTCTTGATTTCTGATTTTTCGCTTTTTTAATTTTCAATTTTCAACTTTCAGATTTCAAGGTTTTTGATTTTTTGAATTTGGATTTCTCAATTTTTCGATATGTTAGTTTTGGGATTTTTCAGTTTTTGATTCTTCAATTATTTACATATTAGATTTTCAGTTTTTGGATTACTCAATTTTTCGCCCACCCTCCCTTATTTTATTAGAGGATATGTCATTTGCAAAAATCAGTCTCATACTTGCCAAGATAAGATTGATTTTGGCAGATGACCTACTCTTCCAAGAAAATAAAGGGTGGGTGGGCGGGGCTAGCACCTTTTCTTAGAAGAGTAGGTCATTTGTCAAAATTAGTTTTATTTTGGAAAATATTAGTTTGGCCCACTCGCCTTTTATGTTCTTAGAGGGTAGGTTATTTCAATTTTTTCCAATTTTTTCAACAAATATATGTTGTACACAACTAATCAGTAAAAAATTAAAAATTGATAATTTTTTAAGATGACGTCATCAATTTTTTGAACCAGCATCAATAAATTTTGGTTAGTGAATGTTTTTACAAACGAAAATGTTGCTTTAATTAAAAAAAAAAAAAGTAAAATGAACCTTGTCTTACCAGAGAATACCAAAGAAATTGGGCATTAGTGGCATCAGGCGAAAATTGTATTTGATGCTAGTTAAACAGAATACAACGGGCGCAGTCAGAGCCGCGGTTGACGTAGGGTCATTTTCGGTAAAACCTCACTGTATATTCTCTAGTACAAAAATTGTGACCAGTTGGACTGAAAATCCCATTTGGCACATTTTCAATTTTTTATTGCAAATTTTGCGCTTGTGAATGAAAATTTCTACAACTTTTGCGAAACGTCAAGCTCTTTTGAAAATTTACGAGCGTTGCTATCGTGCGGACGAAAATAGATTATCAAAGAAAAATTCAAATCAATGTGTTAGTTTGAACTGCAGTTAACATCAAAGTATCAATCTGTTTTTACACATTTACATGTTTTGTATTTTAAAAGCGACGATGATGTTTATTTAACAACAGGCTTAATTTGATAAACAACGATTTAACAACAAAAGAAAATGTTTGTGCATTAGTGTACAATGACAACAATAGGCGACTTTACAATAAATGAAAATTACTAATTATTATTTTTCACATATAATTATTTATTTTTATCGCATATATGTTTTTAGTAAAATTCCAGGACTCAGGTCACACCCTATATATGAGAAGCAAACTGTAGATACCAATCACGGTATATTTAGATAAAAGACTTGATATTTGGCCAGAAATGTGTTTTTAATGCGATAAAAATAAGCGTTTAGCAACACAGGTCATTAAACAACAAAATCTATGAACTTTTACGTGACACCCTGAAGAAAAAATTAACAAACGTTAATAGTGTTTACCACCCTGTATACCACGATATTATGTCAGTGTCGGTAATGACCCTAACCCAACTTTTTTGACAGTTCGTTGCTTCGCAGCGCCCACTCGAATCTTTTTTTTTGTCGCGGTAAATTAATTAATTACGTTTGATGACAATATTTTCTTGACTATTCTTATCAAGTTGCATTTATTTTTAGCGCCGATAAGCACGTCACCATCCCTCCAACGTTCAAGGCTGCTTCGCTTAATCAGTTATTCAATTCTATTATGTAATATCGAATTAATCATGCATTGTTTTGGAAGGATGCACGATGGGACCGAGCGATAAAAAAGGTGCAGCAGGTAGCAGTGGTAAACGCTTCAAAGAATCTATTCGACTTTTCTTGAAACCTGTCCGCTAAAAAATGGGTTTAATAAAACAAATTGAAAGAGAGATAATATTTTATTTTTACTGTTGAGTGGAGTAATAAAACAGCTGTATAAAGCCAGAACATAAAGCTCACAGTAGCATATTTAAACGAAGTTACAAGGTCAGAGAGGCAGCATAAATTAACACCACTTAAGTTTAATTGCGCATCTATTGTCGAATAAAATTACTAAACATGTGTTGCGATGTAATGAGATTTCGTGGTGTCCAATAACGCTTTTTATATTTTAGAACCCGAACGAAAATAATGCCAATAGATTCAAACGACAATAAACAAACCTCAAGGTTTTCGATATCGAAGAAACGCGACTTCCTCATGCAAAAATAGTCGTTAGGAGGATAATTTACAATGTTGTTATTCCGCTGGCGTTATTTTCACGAAGAAGGTACACAGACAGTTTAGACGATTTTATTACATTGGTCATAATTCAAAACTCATGTGAGCGAAAAACAAACAATCAAATTGGCGATGTTTTCACTTAAAACGCTAATGGTGTTTACTTTCGTTAACGAAATTAGCCATTAATAAGTATGACTTTATTTGAGACAATTTGCTAACGACTCTGCTTGAAATCTTCAATTATCGCTTCCCCAAGGCCGATGTGGCTCGATCTGGATTTTTGACGCAACTCGATGCAAATTTTTGCAAAAATAGAAACCGATACAAACAAATAAGTGATAAAAAACCGGTTCGGCGTGTTTTTTACGCGATATTTATGCGCTGAAAATGTTGTTGTTTTTGATCGTGAAAAGTCGGAGGAGTTTTCATCATCCTCAAGAAAACAGAGGTTAAGTCATCGGGCTGGCCATTTTCGAAGCACGTGTGCATTACATAAAAACGAAATTCTGTCCACTGTACTGACCTTGCTGACTTAGCGTCTTTGCCAAAATAAATTTTCGCTTTAATAAATGGACTATTTTTGCTGCTTTATTTTGATATCTCGTGAATCTCGATGTTTTATTTTGTTTACTTTAGCCCTCCGGAGTTTTCTTTTATTTACGAGCGATGTAAAATGTGACAACAGCGATCTTCGTATTTTTTTTGTCGATTTTGTAATCGATTTTTTTTTAAGTGTAAAAATAATACATTTCAGTAAATTATTGTAAGTAATATACGAGGACGTGTCATTCCAGCTCAATATCAATCGAATAAATACAGAATTGGAAAGGACAGTTTCATGTCTCACTGAACATAAATCATAATAGTCATTCGACTGTCCATTTTCATATTCATACATTGTGTGTCATGTCAATTTAAGTTGTTCCGTTTGTTATCTCTGGGTATTGTGAAAGAATGAATAAAAATCAAGAACAGCTTGTCACATTCAAACCTAAAAATATCATGCTTGCGTTAAAGTAAAAATAAAAAACATGTTTCTGGCGTAGAAGAAGCGAATTGCATGATTTTTGGCTTTTGGTGGCTTCTATGACACGAAAATGCAGGTTTCTGGCTTAATCTTTGAAAACAACTAATCTATTAATGCAATTTTACACCTACGTACAGATTATCTTGAAAATGGTAAACAAACGTAAACCAGAATTTGTGTGTTCTATAAATTAATGCCTTCATGTCAAAATACTGTTAAATAAACCTCGACGTGGTTTAACAATTCGCACCTATTTTTAATTTGATGAGTTGGTTTAAAAAATTTCAATTTTTAGATTGCGGAACTATTCATTAACTGGTATTTGTTTGTTCATCCGTTTCATTAAGTGGATGACGTCATTTTGAAAAATTGGTAAGTACGTCTTTAGTATGCGTTACTTTTAATTCATTTTATTAGTTTAATAAAGAATAATAAATCGGAGTTGGATTTTTCTTAAAGGACATTTTAACTTCGATTTTTCGTTTTCCCGACATTTAAGATTTACGATTTTTCAATTTTTTTGGTTCTTTAATGTTTCTATTCCTCAATTTTTTGATTTTTTAAATTTTTTCATTTTTCAAATTGTCGATTTTTCGATTTCGATTTTCTCGACTTTGGTGTTTCCATTTCTCAATTTTTCATTTTTTTAATTCTTCGATTTTTCAGTTTTTCCAAATTCTTCGATTTTTCAAGTTTTTTCAATTGTTCGATTTTTCAATTTTTTTCAATTTATCAAAATTTCAATCATTTAATTTTTGAATTTTCGATTTCTCCGTATTTTAAATTATCTCTTTTTTCATTTTTTTTAAGTTTCAGTTCTTCAATTTTTCAGTTTCATTTTTTCGATTTTTCAAATTTTCGTTTTTGAAATTGTTGAATTTTCAATTTTGTTTGTTTAGTAGTACATTTTTCGATTTTTTAACTTGGTTTTTGAATTTCTTCCTTTTTTCCATATTTTAATTTTTTGAATTTTAAATTTTCAATTATTAGTTTGGTTTCTTAAATTTTGGATTTTCAAAATTTTCGAGTTTTCATAGATTTTCAGCTTTTCGATTTTTCCATTTTTTTTATTTGTCTATTCCAATTTTCAGATTTTCGTCCCTTCAATTTTCTGATGTTTCAATTTTTGATTTTTCGATTTTTGAATATTTCACTTCCGACTTTTTAATTTTTAGAATTCTCACTTTAATTTTGTAATTTTAAATTTTTAGATTTTTCAATTTGCAATTTTTAAAAATTTTTCGAATATTTATTGATTTTTCGACTTTTTTATTTATTGGATTTTTGAATTTTTTAATCTTCATATATTCCATTTTTCGAATAAAAAAAATTCTTTAATTTTCTCAGTTTCAATTATTTCATTTTTTCAATTTTTAATTTTTGTAATTTATCAAAATTTCAATCATTTGATTTTGAAAGTTCGATTTCTCCGGATTTCACATTTTCAAATTTTTAATATTCAGATTTTCAATTCTTCAGTTTTCAGTTTCTCAATTTTCAACTTTCGTTATTTCATTTTCCCGATTTTTCAAATTTCTTTTTTGAAATTTTTGCGAATTTTCAGTTTGTTTTCAATTTTTTCATTTTCTGATTTCTCGATTATTCCAATTTTCAGTTCTTATTTTTTCGATTTGTCCACTTTTCAATTTTGATTTTTGGGTTTTTTATTTTCACTTTAGATTATCAAATTTTCAATTTTTGGCGTTTCTTAGTTTCCGATTTGTCGATTTTTCGATTTCTCAATTTTTCAACTATCGATTCCTTCATTTTTCTAGCTTTTTGTTTTGGAATTTTTCTTTTTTATGTTTTCATTTTTCGATTTTAAAACTTTTCTATTTTTTAAATTTCAATTTTGGCGTTTTCTGTCGATTTGTCGATTTTTTGAATTCTGATTTCTGGATGTTTCGCTTTTTTGATTTTCAATTTTTCAACTTTTCGATTTTCAAGGGTTTTGATTTTTAAAATTTTTGGATTTCCCAATTTTTTCGATATTTTAGTTTTGGGATTTTCCAGTTTTTGATTCTTCAATTATGAGATTTTCAGTTTTTCGATTACTCAATTTTTCGATATTTAATTTTTGGGATTTTTCGATTTTTCTAATTTCGATTTCTCAACATTTTTGTTTTTAGATTTCCCGATGATTTTCCGATATTTCAGTTTAACTCTCTGATTTTTTCATTTTCAAATTTTCAAATTTTGCTTTTTCTAAATTTTCAATTTGTCGATTTTTCGATTTCGATTTCTGGTTAATCGATTTTTTTCATTTCCCTTTTCTCGATTTCTCGACTTACGTGTTTCCATTTCTCGATTTTTCAGTTTTTTCAATTCTTCGATTTTTCAATTTTTAATTTTTTTATTTTTCAAAATTCAATCACTTAATTTTTGATTTTTCGATTTCTCCGTACTTTCATTTTTCGAAGTTTCAGTTTGTCCTTAGTACATTTTCTTTTTTTTAATTCAGTTTTCGAATTTTTCAATGCTTATTTTTTCCAATTTTTTGATTTTTTAGTTTTTCAATTTTTTCATTTTCTGATTTTCAGTTATTTCAATTTTCAATTTTTTCTTATTTCTTCGATTTGTCTGCTTTTCAATTTTTCGATTTTCATATTTTGATTTTTCGCTTGTCAGTTTTTCACTTTAGATTTTTCCGGTTTTCACTTTTCCGAAATTTTAATTTTTAAAGTTTTGAATTTTTGATTAACATAATTTTGGTTTCTTATATTTTGGATTTTCAAAATTTTCGATTTTTCAGATTTTCATTTCTTCAATTTTCTGATGTTTCAATTTTTGTTTTCGATTTTTAAATATTTCACTTCGACTTTTTAAATTTTAGAACTCCCAATTTTAATGTTGTGGTTTTAAATTTTTAGATTTTTCAATTTGAAATTTTAAAATGTTTTCAAATTTTCAATTTTGATATTTTTAATCACTGGATTTTTCGACTTTTAAATTATTCGATTTTGGAATTTTTTGGTCTTCAATTATTCCATTTTTCGAATACTCAGTTCTTTAACTTTCTCATGTTTCAATTATTACATTTCTTAATTTTTAATTTTTTCAGTTTATCAAAATTTCCATCTTTCTGAATTTTCGATTTCTCCATATTTCACATTTTCAATTTTTTAATATTCAGAATTTTCAATTCTTCAATTTTCAGTTTCTTAATTTTTCGAATTTTCAGTTTCTTTTAAATTTTTTCATTTTCTGATTTCTCAATTATTGCAATTTTCAATTCTTTTTATTTTTTCGATTTGTCCACTTTTCAATTTTTCGATTTCCCAATTTTTTATTTTTAGGTTTTTCGTTTTCACTTTTAGATTTTTTTCCATTTATCAAATTGTCAATTTTTGGCGTTTCTACGCTTCCGATTTGTCGATTTTTCGATTTCTCAATTTGTCAACTTTCGATTCCTTAATTTTTCGATCTTTTTGTTTTGGAATTTTTCTTTTTTTGTTTTCATTTTTCGATTTTAAAACTTTTCTATTTTTTAAATTTCAATTTTTGGCGTTTCTGTCGATTCGTCGATTTTTTGAATTCTTGTTTTCTGGATTTTTCGCTTTTTCAATTTTCAATTTTTCGATTTTTCAATTTTCAAGATTGATTTTTTAAATTTTAGATTTCTCAATTTTTCGATTGCTCAACTTTTCGATGTTTCAGTTTTGGAATTTTTCGATTTTTCACTTTCTCGACTTTTCTAATTTTCCATTTCTCAACCTTTTTAATTTTAGATTTCCCGATGGTTTTCCGATATTTCAGTTTAATTCCCCAATTTTTTGATTTTTCAAATTTTCAATTTTCGGCTTTTCTAAATTTTCAATTTGTCGATTTTTCAATTTCGATTTCTGGATTAATCGATTTTTTTCATTTTACCTTTTCTCGATTTCTCGACTTAGGTGTTTTCATTTCTCGATTTTTTAGTTTATTCAATTATTCAATTTTTAATTTTTTCAATTTATTTTTTTTTTATTTTTCGATTTCTCCGTCTTTTGAACTACATATTTTTTAATTTTTAGAAGTTTCAATGCTTCAATTTTCAGTTTTTAGATGTTTCATTTTTTCGATTTTTCAAATTTTCGTTTGTGAAATTTTTGTTTGTTAAGTACATTTATCGCTTTTTTAACTTGTTTTTGAATTTTTCAATTCTTACTTTTTCCAAATTTTTGATTTTTTAGTTTTTCAGTTTTTTCATTTTCTAATTTTTTCGATTTGTCCACTTTTCAGTTTTCCGATTTCTCAATTTTTGATTTTCCGGTTTTTGCGTTTTTCACTTTTACATTTTTCCGGTTTTCACTTTCTCGATATTTTAATTTTTTGAGTTTTGAATTTTTAATTATCGTAATTTTGGTTTTTTAAATTTTGGGTTTTCAAATTTTTCGACTTTCCAGCTTTTCAGTTTTCGATTTTTCAATTTTTTTTATTTTTCTATTCCAATTCTCAGATTTTCATCCCTTCAATTGTCTGATGTTCCAATTTTTTATTTTGCGTGATTTAAAATTTTTCGATTTTTCAATTTACAACTTTTTAAATTTTCCAAATTTTCAATTTTTGGGTTTTAATCATCGGATTTTTCGATATTTTATTTATTCGATTTTTTCATTTTTCCTTTTCTCGATTTCTCGACTTCGGTGTTTCCATTTCTCGATTTTTCAATTTTCAGTTTTTCGATGTTTCATTTTTGATATTTTTCAAATTTTCATTTTTGAATTTTTTGTTTGTTTCGTACATATTTCGCTTTTTTAACATGTTTTTGGATTTTTCAATTCTTACTTTTTCCAAATTTTTGATTTTTTTGTTTTTCAGTTTTTTCATTTTCTAATTTTTTTCGATTTGTCCACTTTTCAGTTTTTCGATTTTTCAATTTACAACTTTTTAAATTTTCCAAATTTTCAATTTTTGGGTTTTAATCATCGGATTTTTCGATATTTTATTTATTCGATTTTTTCATTTTTCCTTTTCTCGATTTCTCGACTTCGGTGTTTCCATTTCTCGATTTTTCAGTTTTTTCAATTATTCAATTTTCAGTTTTTCGATGTTTCATTTTTGATATTTTTCAAATTTTCATTTTTTAATTTTTTGTTTGTTTCGTACATATTTCGCTTTTTTAACATGTTTTTGGATTTTTCAAGTCTTAATGTTTCCAAATTTTTGATTTTCTAGTTTTTCAATTTTTTCATTTTATTTTTTTCGATAACATTTTAATTTTTATAGTTTTCAGTTTTTAATTATCATAATTTTTGGTTTCTTGAATTTTGGATTTTCAAAATTTTCGATTTTCCAGGTTTTCAGTTTTCGATTTTTCAATTTTTTTCATTTTTCAATTCCAAATTTCAGTTTTTCGTCCCTTCAATTTCCTGATTTTTCAATATTTCACTCCGTTTTTTTTTTATTTTTTAGAATTCTCAATTTTTATTTTGCGTGACTTTAAATTTTTCGATTTTTCAATTTGCAATTTTTTAAATTTCCCAAATTTTCAATTTTTGGGTTTTAATCATTGGGTTTTTCGACATTTTATATCATTTTTTTTAAATTTGTCAATTTTTTGAATCTTCAATTTTTCGATTCCCCAATTTTTCGATTATTAAAATTTTTTTCTGTTTTTCAAATTTACAATTTTTGGTTTCCAAGTTCGAATTCTCGATGGTTTCATTAGCCGATTTTTCGATTTATTGAGGTTTCGTTGTTTCGGTTTTTCAATTTTTTGATTTTTTAAATTTCCCATTTTTCGACTTTTCGGTTTCTCGACTTTTCAATTTCAACAATGATTCAGTTTTATTTTTCAATTTTTCGATTTATACGAGTTTATCCATTTTTTCAGTTTTTTCAGTTTTAGGATTTTCAATACATATTTTTATTCTTCAATTTTTCGATTTCTGGATTTTTCATTTTTTTGATTCTTCAATATTTCCATATTTTAATTAAGATGAACAAATTCCGTTTTTTTTGCCAATACAATTTTGACATTTTGTAGATGAAGTAGGTAAAAACTTTGACATCCCGAATCGGCCGATGCCGCTGTGACGTCACCCACAAGTCACGCCACTTCAGTGCCCGAAGTGGCTCTAAATCTACCAATAACAAGAAATCTGCGAATTCCAGTGTTGTTTGTCGAACTATTTATTAACTTTTTAATGCGAATATAAATCTTTGTTTACTACTATTTCAAAGGTTAATACATATAAATTTTAAATAATTGTCGTGTGTTTTTAACATTCCAAAAGAGCTTTAACGACATTTAAAATAACAAAATCAAACAGAAACTACAGTTTTTAACGGGGCTACGAGCAAGCTTGAAAGAGTCATCTTTAAAAAAAGTTTTATTTTGACGACAAATATTGACACAAGATCAGAACATGTCACAACAGTGTCATATTTAAAATAGGCTGACTGTACTTGGTGTACTGTTATTAATAAATCATTTCACTGTAACGCATCATCAGAGCACGTTTGATTTTTTTAGTTCGAACAAACAAGAATACTCGTATTAATCATCACCTTTCACCAATTATCACAAATGGCAAGAATCGTCAAAAACAATGCTCCGTGTATTCTTTTTTCCACTTTTGACATTCATAACGTTGCCGTAACAACTGTCGCCTCTTGGTTCGATCACCGTTTATTTATAACAAATAAAATGTTCTAACACGTAAAACCAGTTTTTACGGCACACACAGAGAGAGCAAGATGTCTAAACAAGTGACTGGTTAGACGCATTATCTGCTTTCCATGCATAAAAAGCATAATAGTACGCATAATAATTGTATAAATTTACCGCTTTGACAACGCTTTTCTATCCATTCCGATGTACTTTATTGTGTGTTGTTAATAATTATTATTTAAGCACGATTTAAAATGCAAATACGTGCGTGTGAAGTATATTGATGAAAGGGTGTTTATTGTGTGTGACCGAATTTTAAAGTGTTCATTATTCCGGCTCTGGCTCATTTACGGTGTTTTTTTCTTTCGGTTTGCAACAATGCGTCTCTGGCGCAGTTTACGAGCTCTGGCAGGATAATGCAGGGTCGGTTTATTAGCTTTTTGATTTCGGAATTCGGTAATGCAACAGATAAATATTTATTTCGTAAAATGTGGGATTATTTGGCTGTTATGTAACGTCTTCGTGCGTAGACCGCACCTCTTTCTCGGGCTTGCTCAAGAATAATCAAATTCATTTTTCGGATCGTGTTAATTTCTAGATCAAACACTCAGCGGGCTCTGGTTGAAAAAAGACGAGTGTGAAGTTGGTGCTTTGTTGTTACGAGCTGTTGCTGCATCCAGCTCAGCTGATCTTTCTTGAGAGTTCATTGCCTTTGTCTTTGGGTTACAGTCCCACCGCGTCGATGTAGTCGTCGCGAGCGAGCTGACACACACTTCTACGTTTACCAATTAACAGCACGGATTAATATAGTTTCTCAAGCGAAAATGGCCAAAATTAGCAAAATTTTTTTTCTTATTTTTTTTTAAATAAAGTCGTCCTTTGACACTATAACGAGAAAGAAATCATATCGGTTCTTTCAACTGTTGACATTTTCCGGTGTTTAGGACCCAAAATTCTTATTTTTAGCACTTCCAAATTTCCAAAAATTTACGATTCCAAGATAATGTTATTAAAACATCTACAGTTTTAAATGGTTTGTTACTTTTAGAATCAAACTATTTTCCAATTTCTATCATTTTTCGAGTTCTAAGTAAAACCTCTAGATCTTTTTTTGATATTTTTAGTAATTCTTAGTGAATTTATGATATATTCGAAACTCGGAAACTCATATAAGTTCAAAAATAACGAAAATTCCCGTTTTTAGTACCTACTTTCAATTTCCCAGAAATTCTGGAAGATTATTTTACCAAATTTTTCATTTTTGGAGTCCTAAGTGAATCCTTCATGTCTTTTTGAAATTTTTAGTGGTAGATTTTTAATTTAGGAAATATTCTCAAATCACTGTATTTTTTCACATACACACTGTAAGCATAATTTAGTTCTTAGTGTATTTATGGTATATTTGGAAGTTAAAAATTTGTGAAAGTTCAAAATTAACTTTCAATATTTGATATACTTTTAGAATCGAGCGACTTTCAAAATTTTCTCATTTTTTGAGTCCTAAAGTAAAATTTTTTCTTTTTTTGAAATTTTGAGTACTAAAATATTTTCAATTTACAAAATTTTTTTAATTCATTGCGGTTATAAAATCTAATTCTCACACATTATAAGCATAATTTCGTTCTTAGTGTATTTACAGCACACTTGGAACATGAAAATTCACAAAATTTGGAAACTTAAACGAAAATTTTCATTTTTAGTACTTTTAAATTTCCAAAAATTGAGATTCGAAGATGATGCCACTAAAATTTTCTAGATTTTTAAATGTTTTGTTAGTTTTAGAATCAAACCTTATTGGAATTTCTATAATTTTTGGAGTCCTAAGTAAAACCTTCATATGTCTTTTTGAAATTTTTAGTGGTAGATTTTTAATTTACGAAATTTTCTCAAATCACTGCAGTTACTGAATATACACACTGTAAGCATAATTTAGTTTTTGGTGTATTTATGGTATATTTGGAACTTAAAAATTTGTAAAAGTTCAAAATTAAGAAAAATTTCTATTTTTAGCACTTAAAATTTTCCAGAAATTTTGGAAGACGAGATTATATGTATTACTAAATTTTTCTAAACTTTCAATATTTGTATTACACACTTTTAGAATCGAACGACTTTCAAATTTTTCTCATTTTTGGAGTCCTAAAGTAAAATTTTTTAAATCTCTTGAAATTTTGAGTACTAAAATATTTTCAATTTACAAAATTTTTTCAATTTATTGCGGTTATAAAATGTAATTCTCACTCATCATAAGCGTAATTTCGGTCTTAGTGTATATACAGCACACTTAGAACTTGGAAATTCACAAAATTTGGAAAATTAAACAAAAATTTTCATTTTTAACACTTTTAAATTTCCAAAAATTTGAGATTCCAAGATGATGCCACTAAAATTTTCTAGATTTTTAATGTTTTGTTAGTTTTCGAATCAAACCTTATTGGAATTTCTATAATTTTTGGAGTCCTAAGTAAAACCTTCATGTCTTTTTGAAATTTTTAGTGGTAGATTTTTAATTTACGAAATTTTCTCAAATCGCTGCAGTTGATAAACATTCGCACTGTACACATAATTTAGTTCTTAGTGTATTAATGGTATATTGGGAACTTAAATATTTGTAAAAGTTCAAAATTATGGAAAATTTCTATTTTTAATACTTTAAATTTTCCTGAAATTTTGGATGATGAGATTATATGTATTACTAAATTTTTCTAAACTTTAAATATTTGTATTACATACTTTTAGAGTCGAACGACTTTCAAATATTTTTCTCATTTTTGGAGTCCTAAAGTAAAATTTTTTAAATCTCTTGAAATTTTGAATACCAAAATATTTTCAATTTACAAAATTTTTTCAATTCATTGCGGTTATAAAATGTAATTCTCACACATTATAAGCATAATTTCGTTCTTAGTGTATTTACAGCACACTTGGAACATGAAAATTCACAAAATTTGGAAACTTAAACGAAAATTTTCATTTTTAGTACTTTTAAATTTCCAAAAATTGAGATTCCAAGATGATGCCACTAAAATTTTCCAGATTTTTAAATGTGTTGTTACTTTTAGAATCAAACAATATTGGAATTTCTATAATTTTTGAAGTCTTAAGTAAAACCTTCATGTGTCTTGTTGAAATTTTTACTGGTAGATTTTTAATTTACGAAATTTTCTCAAATCACTGCAGTTACTGAATATACACATTGTAAGCATAATTTAGTTCTTAGTGTATTTATGGTATATTTGGAATTTAAAAATTTATAAAAGTTCAAAATTAGAGAAAATTTCTATTTTTAGCTCTTTAAATTTTCCAGAAATTTTTGATGAGAGTGTATGTATGTATTACTAAATTTTTCTAAACTTTCAATATTTGTATTACACACTTTTAGAATCGAATGACTTTCAAATTTTTTTCATTTTTGGAGTCCCAAAGTAAAATTTCTAAAATCTCTTTTTGAAATTTTGAGTACCAAAATATTTTCAATTTACAAAATTTTTTCAATTCGTTGCGGTTATAAAATGTAATTCTCACACATTATAAGCATAATTTCGTTCTTAGTGTATTTACAGTACTTTTGGAACTTGAAAATTCACAAAATTTCAAAAATTCACAAATTTTTCATTTTTGGCACTTTAAAATTTCCAAAAATTTGAGAATCCAAGATAATTGTCTTCACTTGTAAATATTTTGTTACTTTTAATATCAAATGATTTTCGAATTTCTACTATTTTTGGAGTCGTAAAATAAATGTTTACATCTTTTTTTGAAATTTTTACAATGGTATAGTAGAAGATGTGGAATTTACGAAATTCTTTCGATTCGTTGCTGTTACAGAACATATTCAAACAGGTTATGAGCATAATTTCCTATTTAGTGTATTTAGACGGGCACTTTTGGAACCTGGAAAATCATGAAATTTCGAAAATTGCTAAAATTTTCATTTTTAGTAGTTTCAAATTTCCAGAAATTATAGCCTATAAGATAATTTTACTTTTTTTTTGCACTTTTAATATTTCATTACGTTTAAAATTCCAGGATTTTCGAATTTATAGCATTTTTGAAGTTCTAAAGTAACATTTTTTGGATCTCTTTTTCTAATTTTCAGTTATAAAATATTTACACATTGCGAAATTTTCTTAATTCATTATGGTTAGAAAATACAATTCCTAAATATTATAACCATAATTTCGTTCTTAGTGTATTTACAGCACTTTTAGAACTTCAAAAATTCACAAATTTTTTTCAAAAATTCACAAATTTTTCATTTTTAGCACTTTCACAATTCAAAAAATTTGAGATTCCAATATAATGTCACTAAAATTTCCTTCACTTTTAAGTAGTTTATTTCTTTTAGAATCAATTGATTTTCGAAATTCTATAATTTCTGAGGTCCTAAGTAAAAGCTTTTTGAAATTTTTTGTATTAGATTTAAAATTTACATTTTCTCAGGTCACTGCAGTTACTAAAAATACACATTGTAAATATAATTTAGTTCTTAGTTTATGTATGGTATATTTGGCATTTGAAAATTCATGAAATTTCAAAAATAACGGGAACTTCTATTTTTACTACTTTCAATTTTCCTGAAATTTTGGATTACAAATTATGTTATAAAATTTATCTAGATTTTCAGTGTTTGTATTACTTTTAGAACCAAATGATTTTCAAATTTCTATCATTTTTGGAGTTGTAAAGTAAATTTTTTACATCTTTTGTTGAAATTTTTACTATATCATAGAAGATGTAGAATTTACGAAATTCTCTCAATTCGTTGCGGTTACAGAACATATTCTAACAGGTTATAAGCGTAATTTCCTATTTAGTATATTTAGAGGGACACTTTTGGAACTTGGAGAATCATGAAATTTCGAAAATTGCTCAAATTTTCATTTTTAGTAGTTTCAAATTTCCAGAAATTATGGACTTCAAGATAATTTTGTTAATTTTGGTTGGACTATCAGTGTTTTATTACTTTTAGAATTCAACGATTTTAACATTTTTATTATTTTTGGATTCCTAAAGTAACATTTTTTTGATCTCTTTTTGTAATTTTCAGTAGTCAATTATTTACGGTTTACGAAATTTTCTCTATTCATTGTGGTTAGAAAATACAATTCCTAAATATTATAAGCAAATTTCGTTTTTGGTGTATTTACAGCACTTTTGGAACTTGAAAATTCACAAAATTTTAAAAATTCCCAAATTTTTCATTTTTATAGCACTTTCAAATTTCCAAAAATTTGAGATTCCAAGATTATGTCACTAAAATTTTCTTCACGTTTAAATATTTTGTTACTTTTAGAATCAAACGATATTCGAATTTCTATAATTTTTGGAGTCCTAACTAAAACCGTTTTGAAACTTTTGGTAGTAGATTTAAAATTTACGACACTTTCTCAGATCACTGCAGTTACTAAAAATACAGATTGTAAACATAATTTAGTTCTTAGTTTATGTATGGTATATTTGGAACTTGAAAATTCATGAAATTTCAAAAATAACGGGAAATTCTATTTTTAGTACTTTCAATTTTCCAGAAATTTTGGATTACAGATTATATTATTTAATTTTTCTAGATTTTCAGTATTTGTATTACTTTTTAGAACCAAACGATTTTCGAATTTTTATCATTTTTAGAGTTGTAAAGTAAATTCTTTACATCTTTTTTTGAAATTTTCATAGAAGATGTAAAATTTACGAAATTCTCTCAATTCGTTGCGGTTACAGAACATATTCTAACAGGTTATAAGCATAATTTCCCATTTAGTGTATTTAGAGGGGCACATTTGGAACATGGAGAATCATGAAATTTCGAAAATTCCCCAAAATTTCATTTTCAATAGTTTCGAAATTATGGACTTCAAGATAATTTTCTTAATTTTTGTTGGACTATCAGTGTTTTATTACTTTTAGAATTCAACGATTTTAACATTTTTATTATTTTTGGAGTCCTAAAGTAACATTTTTTGGATCTCTTTTTGTAATTTTCAGTGGTCAATTATTTACGATTTACGAAATTTTCTCTATTCATTGCGGTTAAAAAATGAAATATAATATTTCTAAATTCGTTGCTGTTACAGAACATATTTAAACAAATTATGAGCATAATTTCCTATTTAGTGTATTTAGACGGGCACTTTTGGGACTTGGAAAATCATGAAATTTCGAAAATTGCTAAAATTTTCATTTTTAGTAGTTTCAAATTTCCAGAAATTATGGACTTCAAAATAATTTTGCTTTTTGTTTGAACTTTCAATATTTTAACACTTTTAGAATACGATTTTCAACTTTCCATCATTTTTGGAGTCCTAAATTAAATTTTTTTGGATCTCTTTTCCTAATTTTCAGTTGTAATTCATTCTTAGTGTATTTACGCCACTTCGGAACCTGAAAATTCACAAAATTTCCAAAATTACGAAACTTTGCATTTTTAGCACTTTTAAATTTCCAAAAATTTGATATTGCAAAATAATGTCACTAAAATTTTCTAGTCTTAAATGTTGTGTTAGTTTTAGAATACAACGATAATGGACATTATAAGCATAATTCCTTTTTAGTGGATTGAGAAGAGCACTTTTGGAACTTGGAAAATCATGAAATTTACAAAAATTGTCAAAATTTTCATTTTTAGTACTTTCAAATTTCCGGAAATTATGGACTACAAAATAATTTTGCAAAACTTTTACGGACTTTCAATATTTATATTACTTTTAGAATCAAACGTTATTTTCAAGTTTTCAGAAATTTGCGATTCCAAAATAGTGTTAAATCTTCAAGACTTAAATGCTTTATTTCTTGTAGTATCAAACGATTTTCGATTTTCTACAATGTTTGAAAACCTAAGTAAACGATTTAGATCTCTTTTTGAAATTTTTGGTACTAGAATATTTTTAATTTACAAAATTTTTTCAATTCATTGCGGTTATAAAATGTAATTCTCACACATTATAAGCATAATTTCGTTCTTAGTGTATTTACAGCACACTCGGAACTTGAAAATTCACAAAATTTGGAAAATGAAACGAGAATTTTCATTTTTAGTACTTTTAAATTTCCAAAAATTGAGATTCCAAGATGATGTCACTAAAATTTTCTAGATTTTTAAATGTGTTGTTACTTTTAGAATCAAACGATATTGGAATTTCTATAATTTTTGGAGTCCAAAGTAAAACCTTCATGTCTTTTTGAAATTTTTGGTGGTAGATATTTAATTTACGAATTTTTTTCAAATCACTGCAGTTACTGAACATTCGCACTGTACGCATAATTTAGTTCTTAGTGTATTAATGGTATATTTGGAACTTAAAAATTTGTAAAAGTTCAAAATTAAGGAAAATTTCTATTTTTACCACTTAAAATTTTCCAGAAATTTTGGATGACGAGATTATATGTATTACAAAATTTTTCTAAACTTTCAATATTTGTATTACATACTTTTGGAATCGAACGACTTTCAAATTTTTTTCATTTTTGGAGACCTCAAGTAAAATTTTTTAAATCTCTTTTTGAAGTTTGAGTACTACAATATTTTTAATTTACAAAATTTTTTCGATTCATTGCGGTTATAAAATGTAATTCTCACACATTATAAGCATAATTTCGTTCTTAGTTTCACTTGGAACATGAAAATTCACAAAATTTGGAAACTTAAACGAAAATTTTCATTTTTAGTACTTTTAAATTTCCAAAAATTGAGATTCCAAGATGATGCCACTAAAATTTTCTAGATTTTTAAATGTGTTGTTACTTTTAGAATCAAACGATATTGGAATTTCTATAATTTTTGAAGTCTTAAGTAAAACCTTCATGTCTTTTTGAAATTTTTACTGGTAGATTTTTAATTTACGAAATTTTCTCAAAACACTGCAGTTACTGAATATACACACTGTAAGCATAATTTAGTTCTTAATGTATTTATGGTATATTTGGAATTTAAAAATTTATAAAAGTTCAAAATTAGGGATAATTTCTATTTTTAGCACTTTAAATTTTCCAGAAATTTTGGATGATGAGATTATATGTATGTATTACTAAATTTTTCTAAACTTTCAATATTTGTATTACACACTTTTAGAATCGAACGACTTTCAAAATTTTCTCATTTTTGAACTCCTCAAGTAAATTTTTTTAAATCTCTTTTTGAAAGTTTGAGTACTAAAATATTTTTAATTTACGAAATTTTTTCAATTCATTGCGGTTATAAAATGTAAATCTCACACATTATAAGCGTAATTTCGTTCTTAGTGTATTTACAGTACTTTTGGAAGTTGAAAATTCACAAAATTTCAAAAATTCTCAAATTTTTCATTTTTAGCACTTTAAAATTTCCAAAAATTTGAGATTCCAAGATGATGCCACTAAAATGTTCTAGATTTTTAAATGTTTTGTTACTTTTAGAATCAAACGATATTGGAATTTCTATAATTTTTGGAGTCCTAAGTAAAACCTTCATATGTCATTTTGAAATTTTTAGTGGTGGATATTTAATTTACGAAATTTTTTCAAATCACTGCAGTTACTGAACATACGTACTGTACGGATAATTTAGTTCTTAGTGTATTAATGATATATTTGGAACTTAAAAATTTGTAAAAGATCAAAATTAAGAAAAATTTCTATTTTTAGCACTTTAAATTTTCCAGAAATTTTGGATGACGAGATTATATGTATTACAAAATTTTTCTAAACTTTCAATATTTGTATTACATACTTTTAGAATCGAACGATTTTCAAATTTTTCTCATTTTTGGAGTCCTGAGATAAAATTTTTTAGTTCTCTTTTTGAAATTTTCAGTAGTAAAATATTTTCAGTTTACAATTTTTTTTCAATTCATGGCGATTATAAAATGTAATTCTCACACATTATAAGCATAATTTCGTTCTTAGTGTATTTACAGCACACTTGGAACTTGAAAATTCGTAAAGTTTGGAAAATTAAACGAGAATTTTCATTTTTAACACTTTTATATTTCCAAAAATTTTAAATTCCACGATGATGCCACTAAAATTTTCTAGATTTTTAAATGTTTTGTTACTTTTAGAATCAAACGATATTGGAATTTCTATAATTTTTGGAGTCCTAAGTAAAACCTTCATGTCTTTTTGAAATTTTTAGTGGTGGATATTTAATTTACGAATTTTTTTCAAATCACTGCAGTTACTGAACATACGCACTGTACGCATAATTTAGTTCTTAGTGTATTTATGGTATATTTGGATTTAAAA
Source organism: Zophobas atratus (assembly GCA_022388445.1). Taxonomy (NCBI): domain Eukaryota; kingdom Metazoa; phylum Arthropoda; class Insecta; order Coleoptera; family Tenebrionidae; genus Zophobas; species Zophobas atratus. Next base: position 5,769,488 of record CM039448.1, read on the forward strand.
ATTTATAAAAGTTCAAAATTAGGAAAAATTTCTATTTTTAGCACTTTAAATTTTCCAGAAATTTTGGATGATGAGATTATATGTATGTATTACTAAATTTTTCTAAACTTTCAATATTTGTATTACACACTTTTAGAATCGAATAACTTTCAAATTTTTCTCTTTTTTAGAGTCCTGAGGTAAAATTTTTTAGTTCTTTTTTGAAATTTTCAGTTGTAAAATATTTACACCTTGCGAAATTTTCTTAATTCATTATGGTTAGAAAATACAATTCCTAAATATTATAAGCATAATTTCGTTCTTAGTGTATTTACAGCACTTTTGGAACTTGAAAATTCACAAAATTTAAAAAATTCACAAATTTTTCATTTTTAGCACTTTTAAATTTCCAAAAATTTGAGAATCCAAAATAATTGTCTTCACTTTTAAATATTTTGTTACTTTTAAAATCAAATGATTTTCGAATTTCTACTATTTTTGGAGCCGTAAAATAAATTTTTTTACATCTTTTTTTGAAATTTTTACTATGGTATAGTAGAAGATGTAGAATTTACGAAATTCTCTCAATTCGTTGCTGTTACAGAACATATTTAAACAGGTTATGAGCATAATTTCCTATTTGGTGTATTTAAAAGGGCACTTTTGGGACTAGGAAAATCATGAAATTTCGAAAATTTCTAAAATTTTTCTTTTTGAGTTGTTTCAAATTTCCAGAAATTATAGCCCACAAGATAATTTTACTTTTTTTTTTGCACTTTTAATATTTCATTACTTTTAAAATTCCAGGATTTTCGAATTTATAGCATTTTTGGAGTTCTAAAGTAACATTTTTTTGGATCTCTTTTTCTAATTTTCAGTTGTAAAATATTTACACGTTGCGAAATTTTCTTAATTCATTATGGTTAGAAAATACAATTCCTAAATATTATAAGCATAACTTCGGTCTTGGTGTATTTACAGCACTTTTGGAACTTGAAAATTCACAAAATTTCGAAAATTCCCAAATTTTTCATTTTTAGCACTTTAAAATTTCGAAAAATTTGAGAATCCAAGATAATTGTCTTCACTTTTAAATAGTTTTGGTACTTTTAAAATCAAATGATTTTCGAATTTCTATCATTTTTGGAGTCGCAAAATAATTTTTTTACATCTTTTTTTGAAATTTTTACTATGGTATAGAAGATGTAGAATTTACGAAATTTTCTCAATTCGTTGCTGTTACAGAACATATTTAAACAGGTTATGAGCATAATTTCCTATTTGGTGTATTTAAAAGGGCACTTTTGGGACTAGGAAAATCATGAAATTTCGAAAATTGCTAAAATTTCATTTTTAGTAGTTTCAAATTTCCAGAAATTATGGACTCAAAATAATTTTGCTTTTTGTTTGGACTTTCAATATTTTAACACTTTTAGAATACGATTTTTCAACTTTCCATCATTTTTGGAGTCCTAAATTAAATTTTTTTGGATCTCTTTTCCTAATTTTCAGTTATAATTCATTCTTGGTGTATTTACGTCACTTCGGAACCTGAAAATTCACAAAATTACGAAACATTTTTGATTTTTAGCACTTTCAAATTTCCAAAAATTAGATATTCCAAAACAATGCCACTAAAATTTTCTAGATTTAAAATTTTTATAACTTTTAGAATAAACACTAATGCACAGTATAAGCATAATTTCCTATTTAGTATATTTAGAAAAGCAATTTTGGAACTTGGAAAATCATGAAATTTTGAAAATTGCAAAAATTTTCATTTTTGTATTTTCAGATTTCCAGAAATTATGGACTACAAGATAATTTTGCTTTTTGTTTGAGGTTTCAATATTTTAATACCTTTAGAATTTAACGATTTTCAACTTCTCATCATTTTTGGAGTCCTAAATTAAAATTTTTTGGATCTCTTTTCCTAATTTTCAGTTGTAATTCGTTCTTAGTGTATTTACAGCACTTTGGAACTTGAAATTTCACAAAATTTCGAAAATTACGAAACTTTGCATTTTTAGCACTTTTAAATTTCATTCACTAAAATTTTCTAGTCTTAAATATTGTGTTACTTTTAGAATAAAACGATAATGCACATTATAAGCATAATTCCTTTTTAGTGGATTGAGAAGAGCACTTTTGGAACTTGGAAAATCATGAAATTTACAAAATTGTCAAAATTTTCATTTTTAGTACTTTTCAATTTATTGGAGTCCTAAGGTAAATTTTTTAGGTCTTTTTTCGAAATTTTCAACAGTAAAGATCTACATATTTTTACATATTTTAACCATAACTTCGTTCTTAGTATGTTTAGAAGACATTTGGAACCTGGAATTTCACAAAATTTCAATCATTACGAAAATTTTGATTTTTAAAACTTTTGTTATTTTCAAGTTTTCAGAAATTTGAGATTCCAAAATAGTGTTAAATCTCCAAGACTTTTAAATATTTTATTTCTTGTAGGATCAAACGATTTTCGATTTTCTACAATTTTTGAAAACCGCAATAAAAGATTTAGATCTCTTTTTGAAATTTTTGGTACTAGAATATTTACAATTTATGAGATTTTTTTAAATCACTGCTGTTACGGACATTCACAAAATTTCAAAGATAATAAAAACTTTCATTTTTGAATTTTCAAAGGTGTGTCCAAAATTTTAAATTCCAAGATAACATGACCAAAATCTTCTGGAACATTAAAATTATATTACTTTTAGAGGCAAATTATTTTCGAATTTGCTACAATTTTTGAGTCCTGAAAAACCTTTGGTTCTAATTTTGCAATTTTTAGTAGTTGAAGATTAAAAATTTACAAAATTTTCTCATATCACGGTAATTATACACATTATAAGCAAAATTTTGTTTTTAATAGGTATATTTGCGGCAGTTTTGAAATTCAGAAATTCTTAAAATTTTGAAAATTTTATTTTTTGCACTTTCAAATTTTCATATAATTTAGAAAATTTTGATAATGGTGCATTGTTCCTAATATAACTTTGAATTGAAAATTTTAAACTTCTTTATCAGAACTACAAGAACCTACAGCCTCAAACGTGCTAGAAACCACGAACTTCTAGAATCTTCTCCACAAAATAATTTTAAAATGATACAAATACAAATAATCATGTGTTCCACTGATCAACATAAAGTGATTTAACCACACCACGTCATCTCGAATCCGAACGAGATAAGATACCAATCTTTTTTAACTCTACCAGAAAACATGTTTTTTGTTTTCGCCACTAACATATTCCCTTTTATTTTTAGCCTTTTAATTTAAAAATCGCCTTCGTTTGAATATTATCAATACACCATTTGACTTTCAAAGCGTCTTCATGACTCATCGTTACGGAATTTGTTATAACATTTGCAATTCACTATTGTCTTATCGTTAGTTTACTTGCTATTTATTTGATAATATTTATCTAAATCGATTGTTTTCATATAGAATTTATGACTGTTTTTACAGTTCTGCATCGAGTAAGTATTCCTTGTCATGTGTGGGATTTTTTTAACAACACTTAAGAATTCACGCTTGGCGCGATAACAAAGCGTGAGTCAGGTTTCAAAATTGTCACGTGACATTGACATTTTTTCGTGATTGTACGCAGCCAATCGAGCCGGGTTCGAGAAAATTCGGTGCTGGCGATTGGCTCGACCGGTGCACTCATGCGTTGACGCGGTAGGACTACAATGTGGTTGTTCCAGATTTTCAAGTTCTGAGGAACAGTAGCAAACCAGTAGGCATTAAATTTATTTATTCACACCGTTTAATAAGTTCTCGACGAATGTCTTCACTTTTGTTGTGGCGCTTTTTTGGGGGATTTTCGTCTTTTTCGAACAAAGGATGGATTATGTTGTACCGAAAAAGGGGCAGGGGCGTCTTCAGGTTTTTACGGCCGCAGCGACTATCGTTTCCAAAAACATCTTTCCACCACGTGTGTCAGCCATAATTGTAAAATATTCACGAGATTTCACAAGTTGTTGTTTGAAGCGTTATGATTATGAAAATCTTCGTTTACGATTCTTGTTGAAATTTCGACTCAGCAGAAGTTTTATTACCAAAATTTGGGTTAAAGGACTTTCTACGGCTTCTAAAGTGGCTATTAAAAATTTTCGAGCGAGCTTCCTTGACTTGGCGATTTTTCACTCGCGTTGTAATCTTTACCCCCTAGGGCGTTAAGCTCGAATTTTACGCCTCGCCGTCGCGACCTGTCTTGCATCACGTACCCTTTCAGATTTTCCCAGTCACTCGGCTGAACTCATTACAAAGACCATTAGCTACATAATAATGGCGATGAGTCTTCACTGATTCTATCGTTTTGCAAAGGAGTTTTTTGCTATTTCGATTTATATTTCCCGGTTAGAGCATCATTAATGGTTACATGATTTTTCTGAGAGGTCATCCGGTCGTCAGGTCCTACCGGATTTGCAAACAGGTTCGTTTATTACAGTGTCTAAGAAGAAGACAGCCAGAAGCCATGAGCACCACTATTTTCGAACCGGTTGTGGTACTTTTTTTTGGCTCGGCTATAGGCAGACTCGGATTTGTTGAGTAACTTGCCGGCTTCCTACAACACTATGAATTGGTGGTTTTGGGGAAATTTGAGTCGGGAGGAAAATGGGAGGACGATAATTCGGTGGACTTTAATCTATGGATTAGGGTTTTGTTAAGCGTAGGAATTTTTGACGTAAAGTAGATTTGTTGGTGATTAATCAAAACGGTCCAGTTTTACCTGTCTACATATTAAAGCTTCACTACCTGTTGATTTACATTGGAAACATCATCGAAGTTGGTAATGTCGTGGGGTTTGACGCAAGTGCATTAAATATGTGTTTAAATTTACGGCGTATTTTGCCGTAACCTAATTTTATTTGAAATTCTAGATTGCTGTTGTTCTATTTTACGTTATTTATTCAAATTAAAAAATCCAATAACAAGAATAGTTTTTTTGAAAATACAACTGGCAACGTGGCCAGAGTCAGATTTCATGATTTTAGTTTTTCAAAATTTCAGGAACTCATGTTGGAATTTTCAAAATTTCAAAATTTTATTGCTAGGTGAAATGAAAATAATAAAAGGGTTAAAAAATTTCGGGTTTATGACTTTAATGTTAAGTACTAAACATTCAATTTCCTGGTTATGATGCTAGATTTAAAGATTTTATTTCATCGATTTTTTAGATCTTGGAAAATCAGAGATTTGGTCGTTGAAATTTCAGGACGGTACACAGAAATTTTGAATTTTAGGAATTAACATTAACTAATTTTTTTTTTTGAGTTTGAAATTTTAAAATTTTACGGCTTAAGATCTTGGAATTCCTAACAATTGTTATCATTATTCGCTTTCAGAATTTCTATGTTAAAATAAATTTTTAGGATTCTAAATTTTAAAATTTCATTATTTAGCATTTAATAATAACATGAATATAAAATCAGATTTTCAGGATTCAAACCTTTGGATTTTAAATTTTAATATTCAACAGTGACGATCTCAGAATTTCATGATTTTGATTTTAGTTTCTGAAAATTATATAAATAATTTTAGAACTTTAGAATTTTAAGAATTCAGCATTTTAAAATTTACGCTTTTCGAGTTTCGCATTGTAAACCTTACAAATTTTACGACTTAGGATCTTCAGATGAGATTCATAATTTTATGATTTAATATGTAGGATTAATACTTTAAGATTTTAAAACTGCCACAAATTTGTCGTTAATTGCGTTCAGAATGTCTATGTTAAAATATTTAGGATTCAAAAATTTAAAATTTCATTATTTAGGATTTTAATTTAAAAAAAGCGAATGTAAAATCAGAGTTTCAGACTTCAAAACTTTTGGATTTTGGACTTTGATAGTCAGTACGGAAGATTTCAGAATTTCATGAGTTTTGATTTTAGTTTGTAAAAATGTTATGATTTCGTCGGTTTAAGGGTTTTTCCTTTGGGAAATCAGGAATTTGGATCTTTGGAATTTCAAAACTATACACAGAACTTTAGAATTTTAAGATTTTCGTTTTTCGAGTTTAGCATTTTAAAACTTAAAAATTTTACGAATTAGGATCTTCAGATTAGATTCATAATTTCAAGATTTAATATGTAGGATTAATACTTTAAGATTTTAAAACTGCGACCAATTTGTCGTTAATTGCGTTCAGAATTTCTATGTTAAAATATTTAGGATTCCAAAATTTAAAAATATCATTATTTAGGATTTTAATAAAAAAAAAAACGAATGTAAAATCAGAGTTTCAGACTTCAAAACTTTTGGATTTTGGACTTTGATACTCAGTACGGAAGATTTCAGAATTTCATGAGTTTTGATTTTAGTTTGTAAAAATGTTATGATTTCATCGGTTTAAGGGTTTTTCGTTTGAGAAATCAGGAATTTGGATATTTGGAATTTCAAAACTATACACAGAATTTTAGAATTTTAAGAATTCAGCATTTTAGAATTTTCGATTTTCGAGTTTCGCATTGTAAACCTTACAAATTTTACGACTTAGGATCTTCAGATGACATTCATAATTGTATGATTTAATATGTAGGATTAATACTTTAAGATTTTAAAACTTCCACAAATTTGTCGTTAATTGCGTTCAGAATTTCTATGTTAAAATATTTAGTATTCCAAAATTTAAAATTTCATTATTTAGGATTTTAATATAACAAAAAACGAATGTAAAATCAGAGTTTCAGACTTCAAAACTTTTGGATTTTGGACTTTGATAGTCAGTACGGAAGATTTCAGAATTTCATTGGTTTGATTTTAGTTTGTAAAAATGTTATGATTTCGTCGGTTTAAGAGTTTTTTCCTTTGGGAAATCAGGAATTTGGATCTTTGGAATTTCAAAACTATACACAGAACTTTAGAATTTTAAGAATTCAGCATTTTAGAATTTTCGATTTTCGAGTTTCGCATTGTAAACCTTACAAATTTTACGACTTAGGATCTTCAGATGAGATTCATAATTTTATGATTTAATATGTAGGATTAATAATTTAAGATTTTAAAACTGCCACAAATTTGTCGTTAATTGCGTTCAGAATTTCTATGTTAAAATATTTAGGATTCCAAAATTTAAAATTTCATTATTTAGGATTTTAATAAAAAAAAAACGAATGTAAAATCAGAGTTTCAGACTTCAAAACTTTTGGATTTTGGACTTTGATATTCAGTACGGAAGATTTCAGAATTTCATGAGTTTGATTTTAGTTTGTAAAAATGTTATGATTTCGTCGGTTTAAGGATTTTTCCTTTGGGAAATCAGGAACTTGGATCTTTGGAATTTCAAAACTATACACAGAACTTTAGAATTTTAAGAATTCAGCATTCTAGAATTTTGGTTTTTCGAGTTTCAAATTTTAAAACTTAAAAATGTTACCACTCTGGATTTCCATTTTAGATTAATAATTTTAGGATTTACTATTTAGGATTCACAATTTAAGATTTTTTAGAATTCCTATCAATTTGTCATTATCCACGTTCTGAAGTTTTGTGTTCAAATTTTTAGGATTCAACAATTTTAAATTTCTTTATTTGGCTTTTAATTATAACAGGAGTATAAAATCAGATTTTCGGAATTCAAATCTTTGGATTTTAGACTTTTATATTCAGTAGTGGACATCTCAGAATTTCATGAGTTCGATTTTGGTTTAAAAAAATGTTATAATTTCGTCGATTTTAAGAGTTTTCTCCGACCAATTTGTCGTTATTTGCGGTCAGAATTTCTGTTAAAATATTTAGGATTCCAAAATTTAAAATTTCATTATTTAGGATTTCATAATAAAATGAATATAAAAAACTGATCTTCAGGATTCAAAATGTTTGGATTTTTAACTTTAATTTCCAACACTGAAGTTTTGAAAATTTTATAGTTTTGGTTTTAGTTTTTAAAAATTTTATAATTTCATCAATTTAAGAGTTTTCTAATTTTAGGAAATCCGTAAAATTCCAGAGCGGTACATAGAACTTGAGAATTTTACGAATTCAGCATTTTAGAACTTTGGAATTTTAGATTTTCAAAGATCCAAAGAATTGACGATGATCTTTAATTTAGAATAATAATTTTAAGCTTTAAAAGATTTTAGAAATTACACCAATTTGTGTCTTATTCGAGTTCAGAATTTCTGTTTTAAAATTTTTAGGATTAAAAAACTTAAAATTTCGTTATTTAGGATTTCATAGTAAAATGAATCTAAAAAACAGATCTTCAGGATTTAAAATTTTTGGATTTTAGACTTTGATTTCCAACACTGAAGTTTTGAAAATTTTATAGATTTGGTTTTAGTTTTTAAAAATTTTATAATTTCATCAATTTAAGAGTGTTCTACTTTAGGAAATCCGTAAAATTCCAGAGCGGTACATAGAACTTTAGAATTTTACGAATTCAGCATTTTAGAACTTTGGAATTTTAGATTTTCAAAAATCCAAAGAATTGCCGATGATCTTTAATTTAGAATAATAATTTTAAGTTTTAGAAGATTTTAGAAATCACACCAATATGTGTTTTATTCGAGTTTAGAATTTCTGTTTTAAAATTTTTAGGGTTAAAAAACTTAAAATTTCGTTATTTAGGATTTCATAGTAAAATGAATGTAAAAAACAGATCTTCAGGATTCAAAATTTTTGGATTTTAGACTTTAATTTCTAACACTGAAGTTTTGAAAATTTTATACATTTGGTTTTAGTTTTTAAAAATGTTATAATTTCATCAAATTCAGATTTTTCTACTTTAGGATATCAGGGACTTGGATTTTTAAAATTTCAGAGCGGCACATAGAAATCTAGAATTTTACGAATTCAGCATTTTAGAACTTTGGAATTTCAGATTTTCAAAAATCCAAAGAATTTACGATGATCCTTAAATTAGGATAATAATTTTCAGCTTTAGAAGATTTTAGAATTCACACCAATTTGTGTCTTATTCGAGTTCAGAATTTCTGTTTTAAAATTTTTAGGATTCCAAAATTTAAAATTTCGTTATTTACGATTTCATAGTAAAATGAATATAAAAAACTGATCTTCAGGATTAAAAATGTTTGGATTTTTGACTTTAATTTCCAACACTGAAGTTTTGAAAATTTTATAGATTTGCTTTTGGTTTTTAAAAATTTTATAATTTCATCAATTTAAGAGTTTTCTACTTTAGGAAATCAGGGGCTTGGATTTTCAAAATTCCGGAGCGGTACATAGAACTTTAGAATTTTACGAATTCAGCATTTTAGAACTTTGGAATTTGAGATTTTTAAAAATCCAAAGAATTGACGATGATCTTTAATTTAGAACAATAATTTCCAGCTTTAGAAGAATTTCGAAATCACACCAATTTGTGTCTTATTCGAGTTCAGAATTTCTGTTTTAAAATTTTTTGGATTCCTAAATTTAAAACTTCGTTATTTAGAATGTCATAATAAAATGAATTTAAAAAACATATCTTCAGGATTCAGAATTTTTGGATTTTAGACTTTAATTTCCAACACTGAAGTTTTGAAAATTTTATAGATTTGGTTTTAGTTTTTAAAAACTTTATAATTTCATAAATTTAAGAGTTTTCTACTTTAGGAAATCGGGGACTTGGATTTTTAAAATTCCGGAGCGGTACATAGAACTTTAGAGTTTTACGAATTCAGCATTTTAGAACTTTGGAATTTCAGATTTTCAAAAATCCAAAAAATAGACGATGCTCTTTAATTTAGAATAATAATTTTAAACTTTGGAAGATTTTAGAATTCACACCAATTTGTGTTTTATTCGAGTTCAAAATTTCTGTTTTAAAATTTGTAGGATTCCAAAACTTAAAATTTCGTTATTTAGGATTTCATAGTAAAATGAAAATAAAAAAACAGATCTTCAGGATTCAAAATTTTTGGATTTTAGACTTTAATTTCCAGCACTGAAGTTTTGAAAATTTTATAGATTTGGTTTTAGTTTTTAAAAACTTTATAATTTCATCAATTTAAGAGTTTTCTACTTTAGGAAATCGGGGACTTGGATTTTTAAAATTCCAGAGCGGTACATAGAACTTTAGAATTTTACGAATTCAGCATTTTAGAACTTTGGAATTTTAGATTTTCAAAAATCTGAAGAATTGACGATGATCTTTAATTTAAAATAATAATTTTCAGCTTTAGAAGATTTTAGAATTCACCCCAATTTCTGTCTTATTCGAGTTCAGAATTTCTGTTTTAAAATTTTTAGGATTCCAAAATTTAAAATTTCGTTATTTAGGATGTCATAATAAAATGAATATAGAAAACAGATCTTCAGGATTTAAAATTTTTGGATTTTATACTTTCATTTCCAGCACTGAAGTTTTGAAAATTTTATAGATTTGGTTTTAGTTTTTAAAAACTTTATAATTTCATCAATTTAAGAGTTTTCTACTTTAGGAAATCAGGGACTTGGATTTTAAAAATTCCAGAGCGGTACATAGAACTTTAGAATTTTGCGAATTCAGCATTTTAGAACTTTGGAATTTTAGATTTTCAAAAATCTGAAGAATTGACGATGATCTTTAATTTAAAATAATAATTTTCAGCTTTAGAAGATTTTAGAATTCACCCCAATTTCTGTCTTATTCGAGTTCAGAATTTCTGTTTTAAAATTTTTAGGATTCCAAAATTTAAAATTTCGTTATTTAGGATGTCATAATAAAATGAATTAAAAAGCAGGTCTTCAGGATTCAGAATTTTTGGATTTTATACTTTAAGTTCCAACACTGAAGTTTTGAAAATTTTATAGGTTTGGTTTTAGTTTTTAAAAATTTTATAATTTCATCAATTTAAGAGTTTTCTGCTTTAGGAAATCAGGGGCTTGGATTTTCAAAATTCCGGAGCGGTACATAGAACTTTAGAATTTTACGAATTCAGCATTTTAGAACTTTGGAATTTTAGATTTTCAAAAATCCAAAGAATTGACGATGATCTTTAATTTAGGGTAATAATTTTAAGCTTTAGAAGATTTTAGAATTCACACCAATTTGTGTCTTATTCGAGTTTAGAATTTCTGTTTTAAAGTTTTTAGGATTCCAGAATTTAAAATTTCGTTATTTAGGATTTCATAATAGAATGAATATAAAAAACTGATCTTCAGGATTTAGAATTTTAGGATTTTATACTTTAATTTCCAGCACTGAAGTTTTGAAAATTTTATAGATTTGGTTTTAGTTTTTAAAAATTTTATAATTTCATCAATTCAAGAGTTTTCTACTTTCGGAAATCAGGGACTTGGATTTTCAAAATTTCAAAGTGGTACGTAGAACTTTAGAATTTTACGAATTCAGCATTATAGAACTTTGGAATTTCAGATTTTCAAAAATCCAAAGCATTGACGATGATCTTTAATTTAGAACAATAATTTCCAGCCTTAGAAGATTTTAGAATTCACACCAATTTGTGTCTTAGTCGAGTTGAGAATTTCTGTTTTAAAATTTTTAGGATTCCAAAATTTAAAATTTCGTTATTTAGGATTTCATAATAAAATGAATATAAAAAACAGATCTTCAGGATTCAGAATTTTTGGATTTTAGACTTTAATTTCCAACACTGAAGTTTTGAAAATTTTATAGATTTGGTTTTAGTTTTTAAAAATTTTAAAATTTCATCGATTTAAGAGTTTTCTACTTTAGGAAATCGGGCAATTGGTTTTTCAGAATTCCAGAGCGGTACATAGAACTTTAGGATTTTACGAATTCAGTATTTTAGAACTTTTGAATTTCAGATTTTCAAAAATCCAAAGAATTGACGATGATCTTTAATTTAGAACAATAATTTTAAGCTTTAGAAGATTTTAGAATTCACACCAATTTGTGTCTTATTCGAGTTCAGAATTTCTGTTTAAGATCTTCAGGATTCAAAATTTGGGAATTTAAAAATTTCGTAATTTCATGAACCGGTTTGTGCTTTCCAGAAGACGACCAGTTGGTGATTAATTTGTGTGTTTTTTTAAATTTTCTTTTGTATTTATTGTCGGATCCATTTGACAAATGACTAAAAAATTTTTTTGACGTTTCAGAACCCCGAGAGTGTGAAAAGGTCCAGTTTCTGTCTGTCCTCTGTTGATAGTAGTCGTGAGTAATTGTGAAATTTTAGGACTAAATAAGGAATATCGTGTGACAAAATGACGTCATCTGAAAATTTCACTGTGTAAATAACGTTTATCAGATGTATTGATATTGAATGGAAAAAAAAACAAATATTCACGGTGACACGCTTCTGAGAGAGAGCGAAGTATATCTAAACTGTTAGACCAATTATTATATCAGTTCATGAGGCGGTACCAACTTTAAACAAATAAAAAAAATACAGAAAATTTCTAAGGGCGTAGATACACGAATGTAAAACAACTGTTTGCAAAAAAATGACCTACACCAAATTGGACTTTGTTTTTCTCGTCACGGTTTAGCCTATCTCCACAATAGGTACTTATCTTTGAGTACTAAACACATCCGATAATTTTGCATTGCTTGCCATATTGCCGAAAAAATGTTTACTATTGGGAGCAGAAAATGTGAATAAAGTCGTTTCATTGGGGCTGAGAATTATGGGCGAACAGAAATAATCAAGGCTAGTGAACGAAAACATCGAGTTGGCAATAAGCCGCTATAAATAGACCGTTTGAGATAATGAAAAAATTATTCGCATGGTTTAAACGATTCGGAGCTTGACTTGTGCAAATAAATTTTGCAGCGGGCGAGGGTTTGGCAAAAATAGGCTTGGTTTAGGTGTCGATGGATCGAAAGAATGGATCGCTTTTTAATTGGTACAGAAACGAAAGAGGTCACAGCTGATGACTTCCTCGTTTTATCTCTAGGAGTTCCATGCCATTTAAATAACAAAAAAGTCGCCGGAGCCAAAATTTCGAGCGCTCGGTTGCACCTGAGCGTCGTAAGAGTCGAACAAAGATCCCCGAAAACATGAGGAAACTCTAGAAAACATGGTAATTTATGGGTTAACGCGATAAACCGTATATACAATAGTATCTACACTTAAAATTATCATACATTTGAAATTCAATAACTCGTTAAAGCATTCAGTGTTTTGAAACATAAAATGAATATTAAATGTGCAAAATGATTCATTATTTCTGCTGGCATATGTCAAGGTGAATTGATGGTTTCTGCAACATATTAATATGGAAGGAGAAGCACTCGATGGAAAAAGCGACAATTGTTTACGGTAATTACGGATTCAAAAAATGCACTTTTTTTTTTTTCGAAAAAATCGTGTAGGTTGGGATCTAATGAGCCGATGTCCATTAGTAATGAACAAGGTAAATACAATTAGTGTTTATGGTAGCTGCGAGATAAAACGATTTACGTCAACATGAAACACATGTTGGGTATCACGTACCCCTCAAGACTTTCCATTGTCACTTGGAACTGGGAGCCTTAAGCAGAGGCCATTAACTGGAACCCCGATAGCAATCACTCTGCACTGATTTATGCGTGGTTCTGCGAACCAAACGAGTTCTTCCAATGAAAACTTTTCGCAGAAAATTGGTTTAAAATCACTTAAACAAAATTTTACTAAGCGCTGACACGAGGTGCCCGCAAGATTGCATGAAATTCGTTGAAAAACAAATCACGTACTTTAAAAAAGACATTCAGGCCTTCTAAGATGCGCTTAAACCTGGGGTTCCTCACACTCTTTAAAAAACACCAGGGGTCCCCCGAGTTTTCCAATTTTTTCCAAAAATAAACACCAGCATTCGTTCATTTTGATGGTAAATTCTTTAGGTTAAAGTGAAATTGGTGTGGATTGTTGAACTATGTATAAAGAAGCATACCATGATTAATTTTTCACCCTGTAGAAATTTTGAATCCTAAAAAATATGAAGATTTTTAAATCACGAAAATCTCGAAATTTTTAGTTATTCGAAATGCTGAAATACTAAATTTTGTGTTTTGAATTTGTAGGTCCTTAAGACTGAAATTTTAAATTTTGTATTCCTAAAGATTTTGGTCCTGAAATTGTGAACCCGAATTCCTTAAAGAACAGTTGTTATTTTGACAAACTGTTCTGAATTGTAAAATTTAATAAAATTGTGGAATCCTTAATTTTTAAGTCTTCAATTTTAAAATTTGAAACTCGGAAACCTAAAATTCTGAGATGCTGAATTCCTGAAATTTTAAAGTTCTGTGTATTCTTCTGAAATTTCTAAGATCCAAATTCCCGATTTCCTAAACTAGAAAACGGTAAAATGGATGAAATTATAAATTTTGTAAAAACAGAGATTAAAATTCTGAAATGTTCAGTACCTACTGAATTAAAGTCTAAATTCAAAGAGTTTCGATTCCCCAAATTCTGTTCTTCATATTCGTTTTATTATTAAATTCTAATTTTAATCGAAAAACTAAAATTTTGTATATTGTTCTCAATTTTCAGAGATCAAAATTCCTAATTTCGTAAAGTGGAATACACTTAAGCTGAAATTGATAAAATTATATGTTTTTAAAACTAAAATCATTCACATGAAATTTTGAAATCTTCAATACTGAATTAAAGTCCAAAATCTAAAAGTTATAAATTTTAAAATCTGAAATTCGAAAATCTAAAATTCAAAAATACTGAATTCCTAAAATTTTGTACATTGTTCTAAAATTTCAGAGATCAAAAATCCCTAATTTCGCTAACTGAAAAACTTGAATTGAAAAAATTATACTCCTAAAAAAATGAAATCATTCACATGAAATTTTGAAATCTTCAATACTGAATTAAAGTCCAAAATCCAAAAGTTATAAATTTTAAAATCTAAAATTCAAAAATACTGAATTCCTAAAATTTTGTACATTGTTCTAAAATTTCAGAGATCAAAATTCCTAATTTCGTAAAGTGAAAACTCTTAAATTGATGAATTTATATATTTTTTTAAAATTAAAATCATTCTCATGAAATTTTGAAATGTCAGTACTGTCTAAAATCCAAAAGTTTTAAATGTAAAAATCTAATATACGAAAATCTAAAATTCAAAAATACTGAATTTGTAAAATTTTGTAAATTGTACTGAAATTTCAAAAATCAAAATTTCGGATTTCCGAAATTGGAAAACTCATAAATTGATCAAATTATATATTTTTTTAAACTAAAATCATACACATGAAATCTTGAAATCTTCAGTGCTGAATACTAAAGTCTAAAGTCCAAATGTTTTGAATTCCGAAATTCTGGTTTTTTAATTTGTTTCATTATTAAATCCTAATTACAGAATCGCAAAATTTTTAAATATTAAAATTTGAAATTCGGGAATCTAAAATTCAAAATAATGAATTTCTAAAATTTTGTATATTGTTCTGAATTGTCAAAAATCAAAATGTTTGACTTCCTGATTTCCTAAATTGGGAAACTTTTAACTTATTAAATTACAATTTTTTAAAAAACTAAGATCATACTCATGAAATCTTCAGTACAGAGTACTAAAGTCTAAAATCCAAGAATTTTTAGTCCTGAAATTCTGGTTTTTTAATTTGTTTCATTATTAAATCATTATTAAAGGATCGTTAAATTTATAAATTTTAAAATCAGAAACTCGAAAAACTAAAATAAAAAAAAACTGAATTTCCAAAATTTTGTATATTGTTCTGAAATTCCAAAAATCAAAGTTTCGGATTTCCTAAATTGGGAAACTCTTAAATTGATGAAATTATAATTTTTTTATAAATTAAAATCATATCCATGAAATTTTGAAATCTTCAGCACTGAAATCTTCACTTCAGTCGAAAATCCAACAGTTTTGAATCCTGAAATTCTTGTGTTTGAATTTGTTCTATTATTAAGTCCTAAATACAGAATCGCTAAATATATAAATTTTAAAATCTGAAACTCCAAAAAGTAAAATTCAAAAATACTGAATTTTTAAACTTTTGTATACTGTTCTGAAATTTCAAAAATCAAAATGTCATATTTCCTAAATATGAATACTTCTAAAGTGCCGAAATTACAATTTTTTAAAAATTAAAATCATGCTCATGAAATTTTGAAATCTTTAGTACTGAATACTAAATTCTGAAATTCTGGTTTTTTAGTTTGTTTCATTATTAAATTCTAATTACAGAATCGTTAAATCTATAAATTTTAAATTCCGAAGCTCGAAAAACCAAAATTCAAAAGCGGCATTCATAAAATTTTGTATTTTGTTCTAAAATTTCAGAGATCAAAAATCCCTAATTTCGTTAACTGAAAAACTTGAATTGAAAAAATTGTACTCCTAAAAAAATGAAATCATAGTCATGAAATCTTGAAACCTTCAGTACTGAATACTAAAGTCAAAAATCCAAGTTTTGAATCCTGAGATTCTGTTTTTTTTTTTTTAATTTGTTTCATTATTAAATCGTAATTACAGAATGAAAATTCAAAAATACTGAATTTCCAAAATTTTGTATAGGTATTGTTCTGAAATTTCAGAGATCAAAAATTCCCAATTTCGCAAAGTGGAAAACTTAACTTGAAAAAATTATATTTTTTTAAATATGAAATCATACTCAAGAATTTTTAAATTTTCAGTACTGAATACTAAAGTCTAAAATCCAAGTTTTGCATCCTGAAATTCTGTTTTTTTTAATTTGTTTCATTATTAAATCCTAATTACAGAATCGTTAAATTTTAAATTTTATAAACTAAAATTAAAAAATACTGAAAATTTTGTATATTGTTTTAAAATTTCAGAGATCAAAATTCTTAATTTCCTAAATTGGAAAACTGTTAAATTGATGAAATTTTATTTTTTTTAAACTCATGAAATCTTGACATTTTTAGACCAAAGTCTAAAATCCAATAGTTTTGAATTCTAAAGTTCTGTTTTTTTTTTTAAATTTGTTTCTTAATTAAATCATAATTACAAGACATTTCAATTTATAAATTTTAAAATCTGAAATTCGAAAAACCAAATCTCAAAAATACTGAATTTCCAAAATTTTGTATAGGTATTGTTTTGAAATTTTCTGAGATCAAAAATTCCTAATTTCGCAAAGTGGAAAACTTAACTTGAAAAAATTATATATATTTTTTTAAATATAAAATCATGCTCAAAAATCTTTAAAGTCTAAAATTCAAGTTTTGCATCCTGAAATTGATGTTTTTTTTTTAATTTGTTTCGTTATTAAATCCTAATTACAGAATCGTTAAATTTTACGTTTAAAAAACTAAAATTCAAGAATACTGAATTCCTAAAATTTTGCATATTGTTCTAAAATTTCAGACATCAAAATTCCTAATTTCCTAAATTGGAAATCTCTTAAATTGATGAAATTTTATTTTTTTTAAACTCATGAAATCTTGAAATTTTTAGACCAAAGTATAAAATCCAAAAGTTTTGAATTTTGAAGTTCTGTTTTTTTTTTAATTTGTTTCATTATGAAATCATAATTACCAAATTTTTCAACTTACAAGTTTTAAAATCTGAAATTCGATAAACTAAATTTCAAAAATACTGAATTTCCAAAATTTTGTGTAGGTATTGTTCTGAAATTTTAGAGATCAAAAATTCCTAATTTCGCAAAGTGGAAAACTTTACTTGAAAAAAAAATGTTTTTTTAAATATGAAATCATACTCAAGAAATCTTAAAATTTTCAGTACTGAATACTAAAGTCTAAAATCCATGTTTTGAATCCTGAAATTCTGTTTTTTTTTTTCAATTTGTTTCATTATTAAATCCTAATTACAGAATCGTTAAATTTTGAATTTTAAAAACTAAACTGAATTCCTAAAATTTTGTATATTGTTTTAAAATTTCAGAGATCAAAATTCCTAATTTCCTACATTGAAAAACTCCAAAATTGATGATTTTTTTTTTAACTCATGAAATCTTGAAATTTTTAGACCAAAGTCTAAAATCCAAAACGAAAATCATACTCATGAAATCTTCAGTACTGAATACCAAAATTTAAAATCCAAGTTTTGAATACTGAAATTCTGTTTTTTTAAATTTGTTTCATTATTAAATCCTAATTACAGAATCGTTAAATTTTAGATTTTAAAAACCAAAATTCAAAAATACTGAATTCCTAAAATTTTGTATATTGTTTTAAAATTTCAGAGATCAAAATTCCTAATTTCCTACATTGAAAAACTCCTAAATTGATGAATTTTTTTTTAACTCATGAAATCTTGAAATTTTTAGACCAAAGTCTAAAATTCAAAACGAAAATCATACTCATGAAATCTTCAGTACTGAATACTAAAGTCTAAAATCCAAGTTTTGAATACTGAAATTCTGTTTTTTTAATTTGTTTCATTATTAAATCCTTAAATGTATAAATTTTAAAATCTAAAACTCGAAAAACTAAAACTCAAAAAGATAGAATTCCTAAAATTTTGTGTGTTGTACCAAAATGTCAGAGATCATAATTCCTAACTTTGTTAAAGTGTGAAAACTCTTAAATTGATGAACTTATAAATTTTTTAAAAAGTAAAATCATACTCATGAAATCGTGAAGTCATCAGCACTGAATATGTTCTAAACTGTAAAATACAGAATTTTTGAATTTTTGAAATACAGTTTTTTTAATTCCTTTCCTAATGAAATTGTAAATACTGAAATTTTATTTTTTTAAACCCTAAAACATAATGCCGAAATTTTAAGCACTTATAAAAAATGCTTTTATTTTGATAAATCGGTCTGAATCCCAATTCTTGAATTATGAATTCCAAATTTATAAATATTAAAATTATTCTAAATTGAGGATCTTAAATGGTATAATTTTTAAATTTAAAAATGCGAATTACTAAAATTGTAAAGTTCACTGTATTGTTCTAAAATTTCAAAGATATAAATTCCTAAAATAAAAAACTCTTAAGTTGATGAAATTATAACATTTTAAATACCAAAATCATTCCCATGAAATTTTAGAATTTACAATAGTGAAAATTAAAATCTAAAATCCAAACGTTTTGAATCTTGAAACTCTCTTTTTTCACGTATACGTTAAACAGAAAATAGTATTCATATAAATATTTTTTCAACGCAGTTGCGACAATACGGAAATGCAGTTTTCCTGTTTTCGTTTAGCACTTTCATTAATTTTTTGATAATCTTACAAAATTGTGGAATTTTTATTTCTTCTTGAAATAATAAAATTTTGAATGCTAGAACTCTATTTATTAACTTGTATTCGAAAAAAGATTACTGCAATTTTTTTTTAATTTTAATTTTTTCAAAAAACCACATACGTAAGATTAAAAATAAAGGTATCTTGAAAAACTACATGGACAATAATCTACTGAGTAGTCCACAACAGATAAACAGACGGACGTACGGACGGACAAACAGACGGAAGGAAGTACGGAAATGGGGACCCACTTTTTCAAATTCTGACTGCTATAAGCTATAATTAGCCATTCGTATAATGAAGGATCCATGAATGGGTACTTTCGGTAGTAACAATATTTTTAAATCTGCAACTTGTTTAAATTAGTCACCTACCTTGAATAAGTAACCATTAAGACATTTAAACATTTAAAAGCAAGTAAATCTCGTATCTGACTAATCTCAACTACTTTTTTTTTTATTTTGTCATTACTTGTCATTAAACTACAAGTCGTTCCAAAATCGCAGGAAGTCGACCGAAAATAGACCATTCAGCGGCACAAACGTGTTCTAAATAATAGGTGTCAACTCAGATTTACATATAAGAATATAATGATTTCAATTTTGATTTGCATGTTTTAATAATAAACCTTTGCACACCAGAGAAGCAACCAACAACAAATCACACAATCCGCAAATAATTCTTTTCATCACGACACTAATTTGTAAGCCAGTTTATTATGTTTTAATGTTTAAATTTTATAAGATAATTAATTATCGTGATTTAGTGTGTTCGTGACATCCTGTATCTATATTTGTTTTTGGCAGAAAGAATATACGGACTCTCGAACTGACGTTCCGATGATGACCATGAAGTAAAAACAGCCATGTTTTGATGGTTTAGATCAAACTGTGATTTCTTCCATACTTGTATCCGTTTTATTATTATGTAAATGACGTGGAAATGCTTCAGCAGATAAAACGAGGAAGTTGGCGCTGACATATTTTTTTTCAAAGCCCACTCGGTACATAAAACTATTTATTTTTATTCGGGTTGAACAAATCGCGTCGAGTTATCCCTTCGGTGTCAAATATATTTTTAGTGCGGTGTTTTCGTTTTGTAAAGCCAAGAACTCGCCAACTTTCTTCGCATAGTAAACATTTTATAACGCGATACAATTAAATGCAAGTAATAAATAAAAGTGCCAAGTTTCTTCATATTTTGTATTCTCAATAGTAAACATTCTATAACGTGATACAATATAAAAAAGCTGTGTACACAAGTACTATCACATTTTAGTTGTAGAGAGGAAAAAAATAAAATCTACACTCAACAGACAAACTAGCCTAAACTTTAGTCGAGACTGTACAAGTTCGAATGAGATCATCTAGATCTTCGACTGAGAAGCCCAATACTGTTCAGATCAGAAAAAATCGGCTTCTCGGTCGTCGTATCGCACCTAATATCACAATGAGAAAAAACAATCGTTCAACAAAACGTTGGATCGTTTGCAAATACTTGCAAAATCAGTCTTTCGAGAACTATTCGTCGTACGATCGGTACAGCTTCTTTTTCGGATGCTGTACTCGGAGGAAATCATCACGGTACCACCGCGCGTCATTTTTCTGCAACAACACCATGGTTAGTATTTGGTCAAAAATTTCGCAAACAGTACTTACTTCAAAAATCGCGGTAGGAAGTGGTTCCAACCGTTTGTACTCTGCCTAAGTGTCAAATACAACTCGAAAGTCGAAGGAGTCAGCGGGTCGCAGTCCACCACGCTGAGCCTACGCCGCTCCTCCCCGCTCTCGAAGTTGATGAAGATCGTGCAGCCCTTGAGGCCGCACAGCTCGGCTTCGGCCATGGCGAAGACGTCTTCAGCCAGAGCTTTGGTTAAATCCGTGGGCAGCAACACCTCCCCGGAGGCGAAGTGCGCCCTCTTGGCCTTCTTCAGCTCCTCCGCGAAGCGCTTGGACAGCGCCTCCACGGCCAGGGCTTCCGAGTCGAGCACGACTTCGCTTTCTGAAAAAAGAAGAAAGATGGAAACGGCGAAAAAAGAAAGCGAGGTGAAGTGAAACTCTGTTGCTAGGAGCGCCGGAGGTCACCGGGGGTCAGCGTTTCGGCCGGCTTACTTACCGCCGATGTTGTTGTTGAACTGGTTCGTGAAGCCCAAAATTTCCATCTTGTATCACAGTTTTCGGAAAAGTCTCAAAAAGCCGGTCGCCGGTTCGGGCTGTCAGGACGACTGTTCCATTTACACCAACACTGATTCGGCCTACTATCAGAGATCAGCTGTGCCGGTATTTATATAACTTAAGTCCCCCCCTTCCACGCGGCGAGGATAATCGGCGATTTTCGCCGGCGTGGCCTACGTGATGTAAGGCGCACGGTTTCGGTGGCGGCGACCGGGGCGGCGGGCTGCCCCCCGAGATGAAAATTCGGACCGGGTTGCGTAACGAGCGCTACCTGAGATCGCCCGATAGCGTCAATGGAGAAACGGGTGACTGATGACTCGGAAAATTGCACAACTTTTAGCGCGGTTGAGGGAGAAATGCACGTATTTTTAAAATAAATTTTTTAGCGACAAAGGTGACCGTTTTACGACTTTTTCGCGAAAAAATGTTTTTTAACCTTCAGGTTTTTCGTTATCGAAATTGCGGCTTCTGTATACATTTTTTTTAATAATTTGCGTCAGCTTTGCTTTTATTTTTGTTTGTTTTTTGATTTGGCGACATCGGGACGCATTTTTTAAATATTCTTCTAGAATGTGGAAACGTGGGTCTCCCTCTTCTAATTATCTGTTTTAATCTCTGAATTGATTACGAATTTTTTGATCTAGTTTAAGATAACCGTGTTTATTCATACCCTACAAAAGATGGCTGACGTCATCTCATACTTTGTTGCGTCATCTAGGCCAATTTTAGTCGCTCATTGTTGAAATTCTTTTTTTTCGAAAAATTGTTTCAAATACTTATTGGTGTTAAAAATATACGTTTGTGTATTTTCTGTCAATAACGGTAAGTGGTGATTAGATGATATAAATAATAGGCGAAATTCTTAGTATACTGGTATTTATGAGCAATGTTTATTATATTTCTTTAGATTTATATTCCACAAAGTTTTAACATCTGTTAGTAAAAATTAACCTTTGAAATCAGCTGTGAAAATAAATGCTACTTAGTGGAATGAAACACTAGTAGTTAAAATAAAGTTCCTAGAACCCGGAACTTCTTAGCCAAGTTTTTCTTTGTGATTTTTTTAGGGGAATTGTGTTTAGAATAACGCACACGCCATTTTTAACTAATATCACCAAAAGGATATAAAATATGATACTATTTTTAATAATTTTTTCGACATTTTTTTTTAATCCTCGTTTATACATCTGAATTCTTTTTGTATCCAACATAATTAATTCAGTTTTTATATTGTCAAAGTTTCTTTTTTGTGATTTTTTTAAGCTTTCATGCGAAATAATGTATATGAATTTCAACAAGCGTTGGAGAAATTATTTAAAAAACTTTTTTTGAATTTGACACTTTGAAACTTAGTAATCCTATTTCGTAAGTTGGTACACCTGATGAGTTCGATTACAATAAAAAATGTTCAAATGTAGTAAATAGTAGAGGCATTTTTTAGATTCTATTCTTTTGAAACACTTAATTTTTTTGTTGTAAAGTTTTTCTTTTGTGATTTTTTTAAAAAGATTTTGTCCAAAATAATGCACACATAATTCTGAACAAGCACTGGAAAATCGTTTAAAAAACAGATTTTTTTTAATATGATACTTTGAAACCAAGTAATATTTTTTCGTAGGTTGGTACTCTTGATGAATTCGTTTACAGTAAAAAATGTTCAAAGTGATTAAGTAGTAGAAGTGTTTTTTAGATTCGATTCTTTTGAAGCATCTTATACATTTTAGTGCTTTTTTGTTTAAAATCCTATTGTAAACGCTGTCAAAATAAGACAAATGTCGGGCTATGATTGATTGAACTTTTATGTTGTCAAGTTTTTCTTTTGTAATTTTTTTGAAAAAAGATTTTATTTAACATGACTTTGAACAAGCATTGGAAAAATGGTTTAAAAAACAGGAAATTACGAATATGATACTTTGAAACTAAAATCTTTTTTTTTCGGAAGTTGGTACGCTTGATGAATTCGATTACGGTAAAAATGTGGAAAGATAGTGCGGTAGTAGAAGAGGGACTTTTTAAAATTCTATTCTTTTGAAGAATCGTATACATTTTGGTAATTTTTTATTTAAAATCCTAGTGTAAGCAGTGTCAAAAAGAGAAGTGTCCAGCTAAATTCGATTCAATTTTTATATTGTCAAGTTTTTCTTTTGTGATTTTTTGAAAAATATTTTGTCCAAAATAATGCACACATGATTCTGACCAAGCACTGGAAAATGGTTAAAAAATAGGAATTTTTTAATATGATATTTTGAAACTGAGTAATATTTTTCCGTAAGTTGGTACTCTTGACGAATTCGGTTACGGTAAAAAATGTTCAAAGAGATTAAATAGTAGAAGTGTTTTTTTAGATTCTATTCTTTTGAACTATTTTATACATTTTAGTGTCCAGCTATGATTGACTGAATTTTTATGTTGTCAAGTTTTTCATTTGTAATTAAAAAAAAAGGGATTTTATTTAACATGACTCTGAACAAGGATTGGTAAAATGGTTTAGAAAAACAGGAAATTATGAATATGATACTTTGAAACTAAAATAATTTTTTTGCGTAAGTTGGTACGCCTAATGAATTCGATTACGGTAAAAATGTGGAAAGATAGTACGGTAGTAGAAGAGGCATTTTTTTTAATTCTATTCTTTTGAAGAATCGTATACATTTTGGTAATTTTTTTATTTAAAATCCTAGTGTAAACGGTGTCAAAAAGAGAAATGTCCAGCTAAATTCGATTCAATTTTGATGTTGTCAAGTTTTTCTGTTGTGATTTTTTGAAAAATATTTTGTCCAAAATAATCCACACGTGATTCTGACCAAGCACAGGAAAATGGTTAAAAAATACGAATTTTTTAATATGATATTTTGAAACTGAGTAATATTTTTCCGTAAGTTGGTACTCTTGACGAATTCGGTTACGGTAAAAAATGTTCAAAGAGATTAAGTAGTAGAAGTGTTTTTTTAGATTCTATTCTTTTGAAGCATCTTATACATTTTAGTGCTTTTTTGTTTAAAATCCTATTGTAAACGCTGTCAAAATAAGACAAATGTCCGGCTATGATTGATAGAATTTTTATGTTGTAAAGTTTTTCTTTTGTAATTTTTTTGAAAAAAGATTTGATTCAACATGACTTTGAACAAGCATTGGAAAAATGGTTTAAAAACCAGGAAATTACGAATATGATACTTTGAAACTAAAATAATTTTTTTTTCGGAAGTTGGTACGCTTCATGAATTCAGTTACGGTAAAAATGTTGAAAGATAGTGCGGTAGTAGAAGAGGGATTTTTTTTAAATTCTATTCTTTTGAAGAATCGTATACATTTTGGTAATTTTTTATTTAAAATCCTAGTGTAAACAGTGTCAACTAAGTAGCAGAAGTATTTTTTTAGATCCTATTCTTTTCAAGCATCTTATACATTTTAGTGCTTGTTTGTTTAAAATACTGGTGTAAACGTTGTCAAAATAAGAAAAATGTCCGGCTATAATTAATTGAATTTTTATGTTGTCAAGTTTTCCTGTTGTGATTTAAAAAAGAAACATTTTATTCAACATGATTCTGAACAAGTATTGGAAAAATGGTTTAAAAAACAAGAATTTAACAATATGAGACTTTGAAACTAAAATAATATTTTTACGTAAGTTGGTACCCCTGACGAATTCGATTACAGTAAAAATGTTCAAAGAAAGTACGGTATGGGAAGAGGCATTTTTTTATTTCTATTCTTTTGAAGCATCTTATACATTTTAGTAATATTTTTATTTAAAATCCTAGTGTAAACGGTGTCAAAAGAAAAGCGTCCAGCTATGATCGATTCAATTTTCATGTTATCAAGTTTTTCTGTCGTGATTAAAAAAAAAAATGTTTACTGGAAAATGATTTAAAAAACAGGAATTTTTTAATATGATACTTTGAAACTGAATAATTTTTTTTCGTAAGTTGGTACTGATGATGAATTCGGTTACAGTAAAAAAATGCTCAAAGAGATTAAGTAGTAGAAGTGTTTTTTTAGACTCTATTCTTTTGAAGCATCTTATACATTTTAGTGCTTTTTTGTTTAAAATCTTAGTGTAAACGCTGTCAAAATAAGAAAAAATGTCCGGCTATAATTAATTGAATTTTTATGTTGTCAAGTTTTTCTGTTGTGATTAAAAAAAAAAAAAGATTTTATTCAACATAATTCTGAACAAGTATTGGAAAAATGGTTTAAAAAACAAGAATTTATGAATATAAGACCTTGAAACTAAAATAATATTTTTACGTAAGTTGGTACCCCTGATGAATTCGATTACAGTAAAATGTTCAAAGAGGCATTTCTTTTATTTCTATTATTTTGAAGCATTTTATACATCTTAGTAATTTTTTTATTTAAAATCCTAGTGTAAACGGTGTCAAAAAGAAAAGCGTCCAGCTACGATCGATTCAATTTTCATGTTATCAAGTTTTTCTGTTGTGATTTAAAAAAAAAGTTCACTGGAAAATGTTTTAAAAACAGGAATTTTTTGGTATAATACTTTGAAACTGAATTTTTTTTTTCGCAAGTTGGTACTCTTGAAGAATTCGGTTACAGTAAAAAAATGCTCAAACAGATTAAGTGTAGAAGTGTTTTTTTAGACTCTATTCTTTTGAAGCATCTTATACATTTCAGTGCTTTCTTGTTTAAAATACTAGTGTAAACGCTGTCAAAATAAGAAAAGTGTCCAGCTATGATCGATTCAATTTTCATGTTATCAAGTTTTTCTGTTGTGATTTAAAAAAAAATGTTTACTGGAAAATAGTTTAAAAAACAGGAATTTTTTAATATGATACTTTGAAACTGAATATTTTTTTTTCGGAAGTTGGTACTCTTGATGAATTCGGTTACAGTAAAAAATACTCAAACGGATTAAGTAGTAGAAGTGTTTTTTTAGACTCTATTCTTTTGAAGCATCTTATACATTTCAGTGCTTTTTTCTTTAAAATACTAGTGTAAACGCTGTCAAAATAAGAAAAATGTCTGGCTATATTTGATTGAATTTTTATGTTGTCAAGTTTTCCTGTTGCGATTTAAAAAAAAAAAGATTTTATTCAACATGATTCCGAACAAGTATTGGAAAAATGTTTTAAAAAACAAGAATTTATCAATATGAGACTTTGAAACAAAAATAATATTTTTACGTAAGTTGGTACCCCTGATGAATTCGATTACAGTAAAAATGTTCAAAGATAGTACGGTCGTGGAAGAGGCATTTCTTTTATTTCTATTATTTTGAAGCATCTTATACATCTTAGTAATTTTTTTTATTTAATATCCTAGTGTAAACGGTGTCAAAAAGAAAAGTGTCCAGCTACGATCGATTCAATTTTCATGTTATCAAGTTTTTCTGTTGTGGTTTAAAAAAAAAAAGTTCACTGGAAAATGGTTTAAAAAACAGGAATTTTTTAATATGATACTTTGAAACTGAATAATTTTTTTTCGTAAGTTGGTACTGATGATGAATTCGGTTACAGTAAAAAATGCTCAAAGAGATTAAGTAGTAGAAGTGTTTTTTTAGACTCTATTCTTTTGAAGCATCTTATACATTTTAGTGCTTTTTTGTTTAAAATCTTAGTGTAAACGCTGTCAAAATAAGAAAAATGTCCGGCTATAATTAATTGAATTTTTATGTTGTCAAGTTTTTCTGTTGTGATTAAAAAAAAAAAGATTTTATTCAACATAATTCTGAACAAGTATTGGAAAAATGGTTTAAAAAACAAGAATTTATCAATATGAGGCTTTAAAACTAAAATAATATTTTTACGTAAGTTGGTACCCTGATGAATTCGATTACAGTAAAAATGTTCAAATATAGTACGGTAGTGGAAGAGGCATTGTTTTATTTCCATTCTTTTGAAGCATCTTATATATTTTAGTATTTTTTTTATTTAAAATCCTAGTGTAAACGGTGTCAAAAAGAAAAGTATCCAGCTAAGATCGATTCAATTTTTATGTTATCGAGTTTTTCTGTTGTGATTAAAAAAAAAATGTTTACTGGAAAATGATTTAAAAAACAGGAATTTTTTAATACAATACTTCGAAACTGTTTTTTTTTTTCGTAAGTTGGTACTCTTGACGAATTCGGTTACAGTAAAAAATGCTCAAACAGATTAAGTAGTAGAAGTGTTTTTTTAGTCTCTATTCTTTTAAAGCATCTTATGTATTTCAGTGCTTTTTTGTTTAAAATACTAGTGTAAACGCTGTCAAAATAAGAAAAATGTCTGGCTATATTTGATTGAATTTTTATGTTGTCAAGTTTTTCTGTTGTGATTTAAAAAAAAAAAAAGATTTTATTCAACATGATTCTGAACCAGCATTGGAAAAATGTTTTAAAAAACAAGAAGTTATGAAAATGAGACTTTGAAACTAAAATAATATTTTTATGTAAGTTGGTACCCCTGATGAATTCGATTACAGTAAAAATGTTCAAAGATAGTACGGTAGTGGAAGAGGCATTTCTTTTATTTCTATTCTTTTGAAGCATCTTATATATCTTAGTATTTTTTTATTTAAAATCCTAGTGTAAACGGTGTCAAAAAGAAAAGTGTCCAGCTACGATCGATTCAATTTTCATGTTATCGAGTTTTTCTGTGTGTTATTTAAAAAAAAAAAATGTTTACTGGAAAATGATTTAAAAAACAGGAATTTTTTAATATGATACTTTGAAACTAAGTATTATTTTTTCGTAAGTTGGTACTCTTGATTCGGTTACAGTAAAAAATGTTCAAAGAGATTAAGTTGTAGAAGTATTTTTTTAGATTCCAATACTTTTGAAGCATCTTATACATTTTAGTGCTTTTTTTGTTTAAAACTCTAGTGTAAACGGTGTCAAAATAAGAAAAATGTCTAACTATAATTGACTGAATTTTTTATGTTGTCAAAGTGACTTTTAACAAGGATTTGAAAAATGGTTAAAAAAAGGAGTTTTTGAATATGTTATGTACTTTGAAAATAAGTAAAGGATGTTTTACAAATGATTCTATTCTTTTGAAGCAGCCTATATATTTTAGGGTACGTAACGGTGTCTAATTACCACTATATTTGATTTAATGTTCGTTTTGTTGATTTTTTTCTTCATCAAAAATAAAAACCCGCAAAAATATGTAATCCTTTAAATTTTTGTTCTGCCAATTTATCACAGCCCGCTCGACTGCTCATTTCAACCATCGCCCATTATCGCCACAATTGCATACCTTTCCACATAGTCAATCGCCACGAATTCAAAAGGCCATTACTGTTATCATCAACATTTTCGCCATTAAAATTAAAAAACAGTTTTGTTTATAACAATACCATACCAAGCGATAAATGTATTATTTATGGTCATAAGAAGATGAAAATTCGTGTGACGTCTTCGATAAGAAACCAATCTGTAAATAAAATCAGCCGAAATGATTCACTGCAAACAACCGAAGTGGGTTTTAACCACTCGACAAAACTGACATTTCCACCCCGTGATTAACCTGTCCAAACAAGTTTGACGTGCGAAAAAAATATACTCTGAGTAAGCTATGAGCACGACCTACATTTACGTCACTTTTTGTACACAAGGAATACTTGCAACGGTGCACTTAGCAACAAGCCTTGTCAACACATGAAAACGGGCAAAATGTCGCCCATTTTCTTGACGTCACGTGACAATTTCACCACGCTTTTCTTTGGTGTGATAAGAAAATGGATTTTTGCATTTCGAAGTGTGACTCAGGGCCGCCAACGTTGTCACACTAGCCCCCACATGATTCCGACTATAATTATTATTATCTTTTTTTCTTTTCTTTTTTCTTGAAAGTACAGCTGCGTGCACTCTATCGCTTGCAGTTTTTCTGCGAATTCGCTCCAACCTGATTAATTACGGGCAAAATACGTTAATTCTTGTTATTACATGATGCAATAAGGTGACGTGGTGGTGAACAAACGTTCCAAGGTTAGCTTTGTTGCTAGACAGTGCGGCACCAGAAGGTACTGCTCAGAGTGGGGTTAATATTGTAGACTGCTCGGCTCGGTGTTGGTTGGTTGGTCGAGCTTATCACTATCACACCTTAATTTAATTAAATGGATATATCACAAAGCGAGATAAAAGTTGCACAATTTTCGGTTTCGTCATATCGAAAGAGGGAAAATTCGGTTAATACTTTATGGAATTGCGGAAATGATGAGCAAAGGGGAAATCGTGCGGTTTGGGGTCGGTATTGTGCAAAAACCGTTTCTTTTAACCGGCAGATGTCCGGGTTTCCGACATGAGTGGATTTTTATGTCACATGTAAAAATATAATTCAGGTTAAAGATAAGATCTGAGAAAAGAATGAGATATTTCTGAGATTTTGCAACTTTTTGACTGTTCTGTACCAGTAATAGACTCTAGACCAAGTTTAATTATTTTGAAGTCACGATCATCAGTAAATATTTAAGCAATGATTTTTTTTAGGTTAGGTACGTCACTGACTTCGTAGAGGGGTGATTCAGTAAAATGAGTTAATATTGTGTAATTATTAAAACAAACTTAATACTAGAAGAGTTGAAGATTTTTTGAAAGAAAAATGTTAAGTTGATGGTTCTACTTTTATTCCAAGTTCAGTAATTTTGAAATCACATTTATTAATAAAGATTCAATAAACAATTTTTCAGATGACGTCATTGGCTTTTTAGAGGGGATGACTCGGTAAAAACGAGTTGATCTTGTGTAATCTTGAAAGCAATCGTAGTTTCTAAGAGTTGAACATTTATTTTAAGCTACAAAATCTTGCGTTAAAAAAAATGAAATTTAGTGTAGAATTTTTTAGAATATGTATTTACGTATTCTTTTGTACTTGGAAAAAATCACTTCAAACAAAATTTCAGGTTGTACAATAATCGGATTTACATTCACAGCTTTTAAAAGCTTTGAATTTGGTGTTTAGAGTGTTCTTTATTTATTATTTGGTTTATTATATTATCAAAACGGCAGATGTCCGAGTTTTCAACATGAGAGATTTTTTCTGTCACAGCTAAAAATATAAATCGGTTTAAAAATAGTATCTGAGATTAATGAGTAGATTTTCTTGAAAAATTTCGAAAAATGTTAAAGTTGTGGGTTTTACTTTTACCATCAGTAATAAACATTATTCCAAGTTCAGTAACTTTTAAATCACGTCATTGGCTTTTTAGAGGGGATGACTCGGTAAAAACGAGTTGATCTTGTGTAATCGTGAAAGCAATCGTAGCTTCTAAGAGTTGAACATTTATCTTGAGCTACAAAATCTTACGTTAAAAAAATGAAATTTAGTGTAGAATTTTTAAAATATTTACGTATTCTTTTGTGCTTGGAAAATATCACTTCAAATAAAATTTCAGGATATACAATAATCGGATTTACATTCACAGCTTTTTAAAGCTTTGAATTTGGTTTTTAGAGTGTTCTTTAATTATTATTTGGTTTATTATATTATCAAAACTGCAGATGTCCGAGTTTTCAACATGAGATAATTTTTCTGGTACAGCTAAAATTATAAATCGGTTTAAAAATAGTATCTGAGATTAATGATTAGATTTTTTTGAAAAATTTCGAAAAATGTTTAAGTTGTGGGTTTTACTTTTACCATCAGTAATAAACATTATTCCAAGTTCAGTAATTTTTAAATCACATTCATTAATAAAAATTCAATAAATAATTTTTCAGATGACGTCATTGGCTTTTTAGAGGGGATGACTCGGTAAAAACGAGTTAATCTTGTGTAATCTTGAAAGCAAACGTAATTTCTAATAGTTGAACATTTATCTTGAGCTACAAAATCTTGCGTTAAAAAAATGAAATTCAGTGTAGAATTTTTAGAATATTTACGTATTCTTTTGTGCTTGGAAAATATCACTTCAAATAAAATTTCAGGATATACAATAATCGGATTTACATTCACAGCTTTTAAAAGCTTTGAATTTGGTTTTTAGAGTGTTCTTTAATTATTATTTGGTTTATTATATTATCAAAACGGCAGATGTCCGAGTTTTCAACATGAGACAATTTTTCTGTCACAGCTAAAAATATAAATCGGTTTAAAAATAGTATTTGAGATTAATGAGTAGATTTTTTTGAAAAATTTCGAAAAATGTTTAAGTTGTGGGTTTTACTTTTACCATCAGTAATAAACATTATTCCAAGTTCGGCAACTTTTAAATCACATTCATTAATAAATATTCAATAAATAATTTTTCAGATGACGTCATTGGCTTTTTAGAGGGGATGACTCAGTAAAAACGAGTTGATCTTGTGTAATCTTGAAACCAATCGTAGCTTCTAAGAGTTGGACATTTATCTTAAGCTACAAAGTCTTGTCTTAAAAAAAAATGAAATTTAGTGTACAATTTTTAAAAAAAATTACGTATTATTTACGATTGGAAGGTATCATTTCAAACAAAATTTGAGGATTTTCATTCGTTTTTAGAGTGCTATTTTATTGTTTCATTAATTATATGTTCAAAATTGACATTTTTGTTTAATTGATTTTTGGAAGTTGATAATGTAATGTAATCAAAGTTTTTCATTTTTCAGGTTTTTGTGGATTCCAGCAGAGCTGAACTTCCCAACTTCTTCGAAAAGACAAGGTATTATGAACTATTCAAAAAAATATGTATATAAATTCTTTTTTTTGACGTTGTCGGAAATCAAAATAGTAAACTGAACTCTCAGAACCGGTTCGATTTCGGATATCTGTCACATTATCACGGTTATAAAGGTCATGAACGTCACTCCCGATAAAGATGTTTGGTACAAAATTTTGTAATCCATGTAAAACATTATCATTGTTTTACATATAAATGTATTTAGATAAAGCTTTTAATTGTATTTACTATCGCGATTTTTCACCGCTATTTATAGCCCCAATATCTTAAAGTCTTTTGGCATTTCTGCTCGTTACACAACCGAAAAATCTCAAAACAAAATAAATTTGTTTTCGATTTTTTTCCAACAAATATTTTACATAAAATACATATTTACTCATCGTTGACCTTGCTACGATAACAGGAGATAAATTTCGATTTGACAAATTTTATGTATGTGCGAATATCATTAGAAAAGCGAGCAACATGACCTATATTAATGAAACAGCGTTATCAAATAATTCGGGCATCTGTTCGACATAAGTTTCTCGTTCGTACAATAAAAACACTTGAGACGTTTTTATCACATCATCAATAATATGATATCTGAAATATAAAGATAATATTAATTACTGGTTGAGAAAAACAGAAACTGGATCCAACCGGAAAGTCAAATTTGCGCTGGATCTGTGTAGGGTTTTTCGGTTGACTATTTGTTTTTGACTTGGAAGAGGGTTTAATAAAATTTATTGCACTGTTGTCAGCTCGGTTTACGACTTATCTATAGCATTTTGTGCTAAATTTAGACCGCATTTTCTCTGAATTTTGTGTTTGTGTTTTATTATAAAATATACATTACATGACAATTTTCACCACAAAATTTGTCGAACGGTTTCAGGATCAAACCAACGGCGTTCCACCATTTGACTGACGTCATACAATTAATTTGTTGGGTCAGTCAGTAAAGCACCACCTTTTTCCCCTACACCTGGTACAACACAAGCCAACTATTACATCACGTTCTTTTTTCCGCAAAGAAACACCTAATTATTATCCCATTATTGTCGAGAATTAATCATTATAATCACAATCCATAAAAAACTCCCAAATCAGCATCCATAAAAGCGCATGGTAAAAAACTAGGTGGGTAAGATTAGTGGAAAATTACCAGCCAACTCAAGCAGAGTAATCGCTTCTTCACAATTAGGACCCAGATCAAGGGCATGCAGCAACGAAAGCCACCAAAGAAATTCAAACGAAAAAGCCAGAAAAAAGAAAACGTTCATGAAAATGAGTCATAAAAGAAAGAGTAGGAAATTGAACGGCAACCAAACAAAAAAGAACGGCTCGGAAACGTCCTAGCAACAAGCAACGAGAGGCGAATTGAATGTCGAGTTCACCTATTGTGTTTACGTTTATCCGCTGGGATGGCTTTCTGATGGGTTCTGGGTTAGAGTGATAATGGTAATTAAGACGGGGAAGAGGTGGTTGTTTTAGTTTATTGATGATAACTAGTCGCCGAGAGAGAGAGGAAGAGGAAAAAAAGCGTGGTAAATGTGGAGAGAGATGGATGGGAACAGTGGCGTAGGCAGGGTCAAATACACCTGGATTTAGGGTTTCAGGCGAAATTTTAACGCTCCAAATACCATACAAAATTCCATCTGGAGTGCTTCAGGGTTCAGCTTTATGTTCTCTTTGATTTTTCATTTTTATAAATGATAACTAAGTACTCAGAGTGTTATTTTGCGTCTACGAAAATTGTATGACGTGATTCCAAGGGGTTGGACCTAACAGCAACGAAAGTTAGGTTGATTGTAATATTTGTAGCACGGTCAAAGAAAAAAAAAACAAGTAGCAGTTGGTAAAATTACAAGATTGTTCTTGTCGTGTTTGGTGCGCCACTGTGCACCTCATCGTGCGGCTCGAGTGGGTAGGTGCAGTGGAAATTTCCACTCCGACCGATTTGTTTTACCTCGAGGCAGCAGCACAAGGAAAAAAAGCAGTAGAAGAAACGAAATTAACTCTACCTGCGGATTATTAGCTATTTTGTGAGATGACTCACGGACTTTCAAAATTTAATTATGTAAAAACCGGAGAAATAGTTTGACACTCGCGCTAATTTGCCCGTGCAGCGAAACGACCAAAGTACTAATAGCACCGGAAAGGACAATGCGAGGATAAGCAAATAAGATCCGTGCATTGAAAAGTCAACAGGAACACGTCTGGTCTTTCGCAATATCTTGCGTACACCGAACTTGGAGGTAAAAAAACGGAATTAGAAAGTGTTGTGCCGAGTTGTCACACTTTGTGTAATTTCTAGCGTTTTGTGAAAAATCGTCGCCGGCGTGTATGGTTTTTAAAGGG
Source organism: Zophobas atratus (assembly GCA_022388445.1). Taxonomy (NCBI): domain Eukaryota; kingdom Metazoa; phylum Arthropoda; class Insecta; order Coleoptera; family Tenebrionidae; genus Zophobas; species Zophobas atratus. The sequence goes on from CM039448.1 coordinate 5,803,635, forward strand.
AATTATCAGTTTGATAGAGCCGGGGTCAGCAACCGGCGATATTATTATCCTTAACCTATCCCACTTTTTCAGCTTTTCGATGAGAAGGTCACTGTACTGTGTGAACAATACATAATTAAAACTATTAAGGCGAAATGATGTGGTGTTTTTGTTGACGGTTTCTTTTGGTGATTAAGATGAGTGGCGGTGCGGCGGCACACTGTTTATTTCGTTGCAGCGGGTTGCTGGATGGGAATGGGTTGGCTGTTATGGCGAGAGGACGTAAGGATGAGAATGTAGCTGCGATAAAGTACGCCGTCGTGAACAGAAAGTAGTTGTCAAGTGAGGTAAATGTACAAATGAGGTGCATATGAATAATTAATTAAACAGATAAAAATGGAGTTTCGTTTTTCACCTGTTTATTTATGGATTCTGATTTTACCTCGCGTGATTATTAAAAGAGTTTAAGAATTCACGACCGGTTTATTTTTTTCCAATACAAATATTAACCCATTCAAATTTCCTATTACCATTATTAGTATTACTTTTGAAACAATGCTCCTTAATTTTTTTAGTACATCTTCACCAATTAAAACTCTTTTTTTATGAAATTTTCACTTTAAAGTATGTTGGGCATTTTTCTTTTAATAAGAACTTACTCTCCAACAACATTTCGCAGAAAAACTATCTACCACCTGAATTATTGGTTCCAGTTGTTAAAATTCAACCACAGCTGGTTAAATGGTGTGTAATTATTCGCAAATTAGTCGACCAAAATTTCGGGTATGTGATCACTGCGTAAGCACGTTAATTTTTCGTCTATTTTTAATAGTGATTCTATTATTTTTTTTTTATTGTTTTGATGTATCTACTGTACTAATTTTCTATATTGGACTTCTGTAGAACTTCTTGTTGAAACACTAATAAATACATTACGTTACAATTATGGGACACCTGTATATTCCTACTAGTCCATCCATAATTACCATTTTTGAGTCCAAGAGGGAAAAAACAGTAATTATTGTTCTTATTGTTCTTTGAAGTATTTTTTATAATTTTCAATATTTTTATTCAGTCTCAATGTACTTACTAAAATAATTTCTAGTAGAGTGAGAAAGGGAGATAACTAGCAGTGCGGAAAGAAGAATAGAGAGAATAATAGCGAAAATGGCATAATAGAGATAGAGACAATAGAAGTGGGAATGAAGAGAGAAATGAGGAGAATGTAAATGATACGGGTATAGGGATAGAGGTATAAAGAGAGTGGAAAAGTGAGAAAGTGGAAAATGGCGAGAGGGGATAGACAAAAGCGAGGGAACGAAAGAAAACAAGTTACAGACGCGTGAGAGAGCGAAAGGGAAAAAGGAAATGCGAAAAGTTCACGAATGGACTAGATGTAAGAAGAAAAGGGACGAAAAATTGAGAATGGAGAGAGTAGGAAGAGGCAGAAAGAGAATGAAAGAGAAACTGAATGAGCAAAGGCGAAAGAAGAAAGAAAACATATTAGAGAGAGATAGATAACAGTATAGAAGGGAGAGAGAAGAAACGAAAAAAAGACAAATGCCGAAGAAAGAGAAAACAGGCCAAAGTGGAAAACAAAAGGTGACAACTAAGAAACAATAGAAGAGGAATGAGGAGAATGAAAATGGTAGAGACATAGAAACTAGTTAGTCGCGAGAGAAAAAGAGAGAGCGGAAAAGGCAATGGAGGGAGAAGAATCAAAAGGGAACAGAAAAGGCAAAAGAGGAAAAAGGAAATGTAAGAAGGAGACAAATGAGAGATATCCGCAGAGGGAGGGGAGACGGGAAATGAAATAAGAAAGACAGAGACAATAGGAAAGATAGAAAAGAATGGTAGAAAGAGGGAGAAGGAGGCTAAGATGGCGAAAGAAATGGAGAAGAGGCGAAGGAGAAAAGAAGCAAAGTAGGAAGCAGAAGGCGAAAACTAAAAAGATATGGAATAGAAAAAGGGAAAAGCTGGAAGTAGAGGGATGAGAGACAATGGGGGGGTGGAGAGAGAATAGAAGAGGGAGAGACTGAGAAAAGACGAGAAGAAAAGAAAAAACAACTCAGGGGGAAGAGGGATAGAATAGAATAGAAGAGAGAACAAGGCAAGATGGGGGGAAGAAAAACAAATCAAAGGAAAAAAGGCCAAAGTGAACAAAAGGCGTCAACTAGAGAGTAACGAAATAGAAGAGGGAACCGAGGGAGGGAAAGAAATGAAAAGTGGAAATGACGATGGGGATAAAAAAAAGCGAGAAAACGAAAGAAATCAAGTTAGAGGCGGGCGAGGGAGAGAACAGCCTTGAGGTAAAGATAGAGAAGGTATAATGAAGAACGAAGAAACAAAGGAAGAGAGTGAAAGAAGAAAGAAAACTGGTTAGAGGTAGAGGTAGACAGCAGAAAAGGAAGAGAAAGAAGAATCTAGAAGAGGGAAAGATAAGATAATAGAAAAGAGAGAGCAGGCTAGAGGGGAGAGAAAAAGCCCAAGGGGAGAGAAAAAGCCAAAGTGAAACGAAAAGTGAGAACTTGAGAGATACGAATAAGAGAGGGAATGAGGGAAAGGAGTGGGATGAGGAAAATGAAAATGGTAGTAGTATAGAAACAATAGGGAAGAGAAAGACAACAAGTTAGACGTGGGAGAAAAAAGAGAGGGCAAAAAAGGTAAAATGGAGGGGGAAGAATCAACAGGAAGAGGAAAAAGGAAATGCGATAAGGAGACAAAGGGGGAAATATACAGAGAGGGAGCAGAGATATTGATATGAAAATAGAAGAGAGACAGAGACGAAAGGAAATATAGAAAAAGAATTCTAGAGAGAGGAGAGGCAAAGGACGGAGAAAATTGGCCAAGTAGAAGGCAAAAGGTGAAAAGTAAAGAGAAATGGAATAGAAAAGGAAATGATGGAGACAATGGGGGCAGTGGAGAGAGAACGGAAGAGGGGGGAGTGAGAAAAGACGAGAACAAGATAGAAAACAAGAGAAGAAGGATAGAAGAGGATAGAAGAAACAAAAGGCAAAACGGGAAGAGAAAAAACGAATGAAAGGTAAAAAGACCAAAGTGAGAAACAAAAGGCGAGAAGTAGAGAGAAACGGAATAGAAGAAGGAATGAGGGAGGAAGAGAAATGAGAAAGTGGGAAATAGCGATTGGGGATAAACAAAAAGCGAGAAGACGAAATAAATCAAATTAGAGAAAGCATAATCAAGAACGAAGAAACGAATGGAAGAGAATGAAAGAAGAAAGAAAATAGGTTAGTGGTGAGAGATAGACAACATTAGAGAAGAAGCTAGAAAATGGAAATAGAATAAGGTAGATGGAGAGAGAGAAAAGGCTAGAGGGGAGGAGACAAGAAACGAAAGAAAGAAAAAAGCCGAAGGGGAGAGAAAAAGGCCAAACTGAGAAACCAAAGGTGAAAACTAGAGAGAAACGAAATAGAAGAAGGAATAAAGGAAGGAATGAGATGAAAAAAATGAAAATGATAGAAGTTTAGAAACAATAGGGGAAGTAGAAAGGCAACAAGTTAGACGCGGGAGAAAAATTGAAAGAGAGCTGAAAAGACAAAATGAGGGGAGAAGAATCAAAAGGGAAGAGAAAAGGCGAAGGGGGAAAAAGGAAATGCGAGAAGAAGACAAGGAGGAGATATGCGAAAACGGAGGGGAAAGGGGAAGATGAAAATAGAAGAGAGAGAGAGAGAGAGAGAGAGGGAGAGGGGGATAAGATGTGGAGAGAAAAGACGAAAAAAAATTGGAGAAGAGGCAAGGAGGGAAAAAAGAGGTCAAAGTAGGAGACAAAAAGCGAAAACTAAAGAGAAATCGGATATAAGCGGCAATGATGGGGACATAGGGATGAGGAGAATGAAAATGGTAGAGGGATAGAGACAATGGGGGAAGTGGAGCGAGAAAGGAGGGGGAAGAGACCGCGCAAAGGCGAGAGGAAATGAGAAAACAAGTTATAGGGAAGAGGGGCAGCATAGGATATAAAAGAAGGGAAATAGTAATACGCTAGGAGAGAGAGATAGGAAGAACACGCTAAAGGACGAGAGAAGAGACAGAAGGCAATATGGGGAGAGAAAAAACGAATGAAAGGGGATAAGACCAAAGTGAGAGACAAAAGTTGAGGACTAGAAGCAAAGCGAATAAAAGAGGCGATGAGGAATGAAGAATTGAAATAATAGTGTAATAGAGACAGTAGGAAAAATTGAGGAAGAAGAATCGAAATGAGAGAAAAAGCGAAATGGAAAAAAGAAAGAGAGGGAGAGGGGGAGTGAGCGGGAAGGTGAAAGTATGTGAGAGACGAAGAGAAGGGAAGATATAGAAAGAGGATAGAAGAAAGAGTGAGAAAAGGCGAGGAGAAGAGAGAAACCAGGTAAGAGATGAGAGATGAGAGATAGTGAACAGGATAGAGGGAAAGAGAGCACAAGTTAAAAAATGGAAAAAGAATAGCATAAATGGAGAGGGAGAATAAACATAAAAAAGAGAAAAGGCCAAAGTGAGACACAAAAAGCGAGAACTAGAAAGAAACGGAATAAAAGAGGGAATGAAGGGGGGAGAGAGATGAGAAGAATGGAAATAATGGTGGTAATAGAGACAGTAGGAGAGTAGAAAGAGAGCCTTTGGAAGAGAAAAAGTGAAATGGAAAAAGAAAAGGGAGGACAGAGACGGAAAGAAGAAGAGAAATAGAAAGAGCATTGAAAAGAGAGTGAAAAAGGCGACAAGAAGAGAGAAAACAGGTTATAGATGAGAGATATAAGAAAACGGAAAAAGAATAGGTTAGACGGAGAGGAAAATAAACTAAAAAAAGCAAAGGCGAAGAACAGAAACAAGAAGGCCAAAGTGAGAGACAAGAATAGAGAACTAGAGAGAGAACAGGCTATGGGGAAAGATATAGAGGAAACGAATGGAAGAAAAGGGCTAAGGAGGTGGAAGAAGGGAGAAACAAGAATAAAAGAGGAAAAAGGGAGGGATGTGAGACAGATACAGAGATAATAGGAAAGAGATATCCAAAAGGACAAGTGGAAGTAGAAAGAAAGACAAGGAAAAGTAAAAAAAAATAGATATGAAGAAATAAGACTGGAAACAGAAGAATTTAAATAGAGAAAAATAGGAAGTGGGCAAAATAGAGGGAAAAAATTGTGGAAATTGAGAAAAAAAAAGTAGTTTATAGAATTACGAAAACTTTTCGCACCTTAACTAAATACATTTTTTTGTAGATTTCGAGCTCTAGAACACACTTCCAACCTCGTTTCTTTAATAACTCCAGCCGTTTTTCCAAAATCGCCCTTTGAAATATCGCAATTTTCGAAATTTAAAAAAAAAAAGATTTTTAACTCGAACATTTTGAAAATGTTGCAGGATGAATATAAACACGCCATATTTTCGGAAGCACCGCGTCGAGATCTACATCTCTTAATTTTTTGAGAATTTTTAGACAACTTTTTTAAAAATCTCGACTCCTATTTCACCATTTTCGAAACTTAACTAAACACATTTTCATGTATATTTCGAGCTCTAGAACTCACTTTCGACCTCGTTTCATCAATAACAACAACCGTTTTTCCAGAATCGGCCGTTAAAAAAGTCGTTGCTTTTAAAATGTTGCGAAAGTTGTGTTTTCGAAATCTGCGTTATTCTTATTGCTGAAGAAGAATTAAGAAAATAAACTTGATTTTTTTTAATTTGAGGCCGTAATTATAAAAAAAAACAAAAATATGTTGCATTGTATTTTTTGACAAAATGATGATTAATGATGACTGGGTTTATTAAAGTAAATATCCATGTATTGTTAATTGTTGTTTATTATAAAATATACTTTTCTTATTTATTTATCATATAGAAATATCATATGTAATTAATTATTATAATATTGCATAAAACAAATTAAAGTACAATGTATAATTTACCAACTAAAGTAACAGTAAATATTTGCAAATGCTAGAGCAATATTTATAAGTCATTCGATTTAAAATAGAAATTACTGTTCAATCATAGCGTTATCGCCTTCGGTATCTATCCCTATCATTTAATGCAGTTATTAGTGGCCTATGATGACTAAAATGAGTGATATAAATACCAGTTCTTAAATGAGTAATAAACGGCATCAATTGTCTACCTAATTTAGTCGTTGGAACAGTCAAACGAACACAGTTCAGACCGGAGTCGGTGTCCTCGACACCGACACCGGGTTCGGGATCGTAGCTTCAATAGTACACTGTCCCACAGTTATTAAACATATCTGTTCATCAAATCAGCCATGATTTTAATTAAAATACGAATTTGCCACCTTGTTCAGATACGGGATCTGGACGCTATTAAACATTCTGTGTTATTCGTGTGGTACACATTTTGACAATTATAGATTTACAACTAGTGACGTTCGTTATTAAAACCCACTTTACGCGAACTTACGCACATTGATAATCATGTTCTATAAATTACATACACTAAAAAATCTTAAAAAGTCACGGACAAAAATATTGTTCAAAATTATCACCAGATGCTTTTGTTTGTGTAATATTTAAGTCATTAGGGCTTTCAGGAAGCAATTAAAAAACCGTAAAGTCTGTAGAAAATTTATTATTTTAGATAAAATGTTTATATACCAAACAGTAAATGACATTAAGTGAGGAAACACCATTATGCACTTTTATCGCTGTAAAACAGCGTGGTGTTTTTAGCACCTTAATATCACCAAACATACTCTAAAAATAAATCTAATTTAATCGAAGATCATTTTAATACCTGGCCTGCGAAAATGTTTTCCTTCTTACGACTTTCAGCTCCACCAGCTGTCGATTATATCGAGACGTCCTGCAATTACGACGAAATAAATGCCACTGAAAAAATAGCAAAAATATAATTATTATCTTAAACATAATGTATAAATAAATGTCAGAATTAATTATTATGTTCGTCCTTCTTGCTCTTGGGCTTCTTCGTGCTCTCGACCATCAGCAGCGAGCGACACTTGTGGCTGGCGTCCGTCCTGCAAACCAAAACCAAAAAATAAAAATCGCCTGTTGCATGCATGCAAACCTAGACACCGTGCGCACGTAATTTACATCCCGCGAATTTTTATCGCCCGCAAAGAGCCGACGCCAATAAATATCGAGCTCCGCTTTTCGCATCTGCAATTTTAAAATTTCGCGCAATCTGCAATTCATGGCCTCCAGGTATTTTCCCCCGATTTGAATTTCTGCGCCGGGGCCATTTTTTACGGAGTGACACCGTATTTTTCGCGCCTGACCTCTGCCCGGTTCAAGAAAAAGTGCCAAAGTTCGGGGCTAAAAAACTCACTGAGCTGCTTTGCGCTGTTTCGGTGAATAGGTTATGTGCTCTTGCGACTATTTCAGTGGAATCGCGCTAGTTTCCAGAGCATGGACACGTTCGGCACAGATCATTAGCCTTTGGGATTTTAAATATCAACCGGGGTCGTCGCTCTAGTTTACAATGAGCGGACATCGGAATCGATGGAAAAGCCGTGAAAAATTCAAAAGGGGGCGAAATTCGGACGCTTCTGGGAAGGGCGCGTTTCGATTTTGTCCCGTCGCTGCCGCCGAATCGATTTCGGTGGTTTTTTGACGCGATTATTTTTAAATTGGATTTATGGGAAACGTGGATGACAATAATTAATGCTAAAAATAAGAAGCGTGCAACCCTCGGCTTCGCCTCGGGTTAAATTTACGAGGTTAATGTGGAAGTGTGAACTTTTCAAAACTATGAATTATAAAGCTCGTTTACTTTCATAAAGTCGTTTGTAATTTTTAATTCGTAGTTTAACACTCTTGTTGACTTTCTACTAGAAATAACAACTATAGCTACTAAGAATGCCAAAGATTCAATGAGAGTAGTGATTATAGTTGTAAAATCTCCGCCCATTTACTTTATAATTTTCAAAAACAAAATTAAAATCATCTTACACATTCATGTCTAATTTCATTTTCTAAACCACTCATGTTTTTGATATGTGATGTATTAGACGTCGATCCAGGGCCGGCTCAACACGGTAAGCGAAAGATGCACCGCATCGGGGCGCCCGTGACAAGGGGCGCCGGGCGGCGGGCGCCGCCTATGCTTTTATATTAATAACTCTATAAAAATAAATTAATGTTAGATTTCCATTGAATCACCACCAACAAAATATTATAGCAGTAACAGACCAAGGTGCCCATCGAAAACTTTTCAGAAAAACCTACATTTTAACATTCCAGTATGACCACCAAAACAGATCCCAAGAAGTCAATTCCTGGCACTATCAAACTGTAATAATTGAAAAAGAGTGCGCCTTTGGGTTGGGTGATGGGACCTTTAGATCAATACAGACAAAAAATAACCAGATTTATGATGCATTATCTTGGTAACAATTTGACGAGACAGCGGTATGATCACAACCAGATGTTTTTCTTAACATTTGTCACGTTTGTTTTTACCATAAAAGTCCATGTCGGCATACTTAAAAAATTTATTTTCCAAGTCTAGTCGGTTGGTTTTGGTTGTGGTGATTGTTCAACAGTTTTGTTATATTTTTCACTGTTCCTGTTTGTAGCCGAATTTGGTTCTGTGTATCATTTCGTGGCTTCTTGTCATCATTAATTTTAAATTTAAATTTCGATTAACATTGAGGTAAGTCTAAATTAAAAATAACTAGGAAATCGTATCAATTTTACAATAATAAAAATTGAAAAACGTTTGCAATATAAATATTTTTATACTTATACTACGTATAGTTTAGGAAATATCGTTGTGCCCTATAAAATTTTATTGACAATAACGAAGCGGACAGTAGTACAATGGTAAGAAATATTTATAGCTCCCATCAGTCCCCCCGAATTTGTCGGAGAACATTTAGCAGGTAATTGTACGCAAATTTAAGGTCTGCGGATTACCGCCACGCGATAACTTTAAGTTGTAAATATCTCTTGCTATTGTACCACTGTCCGTCTCGTTATTGTCAATAAAATTTTATAGGGTACAACGATATTTCCTAAACTATAGAAAAGTTTTTGCCCGCAGCTCCTTTTGCGTGGAATTCGCAATTAGGACTCATCATTTTTCATACATGATCGTTTTCCGGGTTGTAACCGTGTAAATTGAGTTTTTGGGCTCAACGTTTCGCACACTTTCGTAAGTGGCATCTTCAGGAGCAGGGTTAAGAATAAGGCAAAAGAGCACGGTAACTCAGTATGTCAACCATACCAGAGGCGAAATTTTTTTGAGAAATAACACAGTTCCAACCCGGAAAACGATCATGTATTGATTCCGACCGTGGAAATCTCCGAAATTATCATTTTTCATCTCGTTCACTCCTCCAGGGCCCCAGTGAACCCGTCTGACTTAAAAACTCACGGGATTTCTGCACAAAGTTTCATCCCCGATTTTGTCCCCGTAGGGACATCTTTTCTTAATGGGTGCTTATGACAGAAAAGGAACCTACTGTCCAAATTTCATGTTTGTAGCTTCAGTAGTTTAGGCTTTGCGTTGATGAATCAGTCAGTCTGTCAGTTAAGACAAACACTTTTATATATTAAGATTGATTCATCATAATTTTATGAATGTTTGTTAATAAAAAGTATCTCTCTACAAAAATATGTGATTACAAAACTTTATTTGTTTTTTTTTACAAAAATTTTTTTAAGGGCGTTGAACAGTAAGTTGCATCGGGGCGCTTGGTCCCTTAGAGCCGGCCCTGCGTCGATCTTTTGACATTTCCAAGATTTCAGGGATTCCAGAAAAATAATCTATAAGAATCTCAAAAAATATATATAGGGTGTTATTAAAAAAAATTGAATGTAGTAGACAAACACAAATGAATGTTACATTTTTTTCATTCTCAGCCCCAAAATTGATTGATCATATTTCTCGAAGGAGTGGACCCCGCTTTTTTCTATTAAAATACAGAAAACATAACCTCCTTTATAATTTGACATTGGGCGTGCTTACTTAAAATTAATCTTTTAGTATTTTTATGTAAGTAATAAATATTAAATTTAAGTAGGCACGTCCAATGTAAGATTATAAGTGAAGTTATGTTTTCTTATTTTTAGTCCTGAAGAATCTCAAATAAAAGTGGGCGAAACGTCGACAAAAAAAAGCGCTGCTTTCTTGCTGTTTAATACCCTGGGATCCACTCCTTCTAGAAATATGATCAACTTTTTTTTTATCAAATTGTAGTATATTAAAAGGGTTTTAATATGATGTCATACAATGCTGTGCTTAAAAAAATAAGTTAGCTATGAGCCTGGGATTTTTCGGTTGTTTTATATTGTTTTATAACATAGAAATTTATTCCAAATTGTTAGAAGTTTTGTATAACTGATACAGAAATGGAATGAAAGAGGGAATGAAGGAGGGGAAGGGATGAGGAGAATGAAAATGCAACGGGGATAGGGACAATAGGGGAGGTAGAAAAAGAATGGAAGAAGGAGAAAAAAAGGCGGGGAAATTAAAAAAACAATCTGAAAACAAGAAAGAGAACAATCTAGAAGCGAGGGGGAGAGAGAACAATATCGAGGCGTGGGAGGGAGAGAACAATCTAGAGCCGGGACAGAAGGACAAGTAGAACAATCTAGAGGCGAAAAACAGGTTAGAGGCCTTGAGAGAGAACTACGTAGAGGAGAGACAGATAACAGTCTAGAAGTAAGGGAAAGAAAGAAAGAACAATCTAGAAGCGAGAGACAAAGACAGCAATTTAGAGGCGAGAGGGAGAAAAATCCATAGGCGAAAGAGAGAGTGAAGACAATCTAGAGGTGAAAGAGAGAGAACAATGAGAAAAATCTAGAGACCAATGAAAATAATGTAGAGGCGAGAGAGAAAGATAACAATGAGAACAATCTAGGAGCGACACACACCCAGAGAAAGGGAGATAACAACGGGACCAATGTAGAGGCAAAAGAGAACAATGAGAATAAACTAGAGGCGAGAAAAAACAAGCTCGGATTCATTAACCACATGTGTAGGAGAACTATCATTTTATCAAAATTACTATGCAGAATTTTGCGGCGAGATAAAGAAAAAGAGGAACAGAACAAACTACAAGCGAGAGAGAGAGAGAGAGAGAACAATGAGAACAATCTAGAGGCGAAAGAGAGAAAGAAAACAATGAGAACATGTAGAGGCGAGAGAGAATGAGAACAATTTAGAGGCAAGAGAAAGAAAAATCTAGAGGCAAAAGAGAGTCAGGACAATCTAGGGGTGAACGAGAGAGAGGAAGAAAGAGAACAATGACAACAATCTAGAGGGGACCGAAAGAAAAAGAGCAATCTAAAAGCGAAAGAAATAGAGACAGTATAGTGGTGAGAGAGAAAGAGAGAGATCAATCTAGAGGTGTGTGTGAGAGAAAAAACAATCTAGAGGCGAGAGAGAGAAAACAATCTAGAAGCGAGAGAGAAATGAAACAATCTAGAACCGAGGGAGAGAGAGAGAATATTCTCGAGGCGGGATAGAAAGAGAACAGTCTAGAGGCGAGAGAGAAAGAGGGGAGAGAGCAATGAGAACAAGCTAAAAGCGAGAGAAAGAAAGAGATTAATCTAGAAGCCAGAAGGAAAGAAGAATCTAGAGGCGTGATAGATAGAGATAATCTAGAGATGAAAGAGAGAGAAGAATCTAGAGGCGAGAGACAAAGATGGGGAGAGCAATGAGAACAAGCTAAAAGCGAGAGAAAGAAAGATATTAATCATCTAGAAGCTAGAAGGAAGGAAGAATCTAGAGGCGAGAGAAAGATGGACCAATCTAGAGGCGAAAGAGAGATGAAACAATCTAGAGGCGAGACACAAAGAGGGGGAGAACAATGAGAACAATCTAAAAGCGGGAGAAAGAAAGATATCAATCTAGAGCGAGAGGGAGAGAAGAATCTAGAGGTGTGGGGCATAGAGAACGTCTAGAGGCGTGGGAGATAGAGACAATCTAGAGGTGAAAGAGGGAGAAAACAATCTAGAGGCGAGAAAGAGAATAATCTAGAGACGAGACAGAAAGAGGGGGAGAACAGTGAGAATAATCTAAAAGCGAATGAGAAAAAGAGATCAATGTAGAGGTGTGTGTGAGAGAGAGAAAACAATCTAGAGGCGAGAGAGAAAAAACAATATAAAGGCGAGAAAGAGAGGGAACAATCTATAAACGAGAAAGAGATGAAACAATCTAGAGCCTAGAGAGAGAGAATAATCTAGAGGCGGGATAGAGAGAGAACAATCTAGAGGCGAAAGAGAAAGAGGGGGAGAAGAATGAGAATAATCTAAAAGCGAATGAGAGAAAGAAATCAATTTAGAGGTGTGTGTGTGAGAGAGAAAACAATCTAGAGGCGAAAGAGAAAAAACAATCTAAAAGCAAGAAAGAGAGGGAACAATCTATAAGCGAGAGAGAGATGAAACAATCTAGAACCTAGAGAGAGAAAGAGAGAGAATAATCTAGAGGCGGGACAGAGAGAGAACAATTTAGAGACGAGAGATAAAGAGGGGGAGAACAATGAAAACAATCTAAAAGCGAGACAAAGAAACAGATCAATCTAGAAGCGAGAGGGAGAAAAGAATCTAGAGCTGTGATAGATAGAAATAATCTAGAGATGAAAGAGAGAAAAATCTAGAGGCGAGAGAGAGAGATGGAACAATCTAGAGGTGAGACAGAGAGATGAAACAATCTAGGTGGGATAGAGAGAGAACAATGTAGAGGCGAGAGAGAAACAGGGGGAAAACAATGAGAAAAATCTAAAAGCAAGAGAGAGAAAGAGATCGATATAGAGGCGAGAGAGAAAGAAGAATCTAGAGGCGTGGGAAATAGAGACAATCTAGAGGTGTAAGAGACAGAACAAACTAGAGGCGAAAGGAAGAGATGAATCTAGAGGCGTAAGAGAGAGGACAATCAAGAGGCAAGAGGAAGAGAAGAGTGTAGAGGCGAGAGGCAGAGAACAATTTAAAGGCCAGAAAAAGCGAGGAAAATGTATAGGTGGGAGAGAGAGAGAACAATTTAGAGGCGGGAGATAAAGAGGGGGAAAACAATGAAAACAATCTAAAAGCGAGAGAAAGAAACATCAATCTAGAAGCGAGAGGGAGAGAAGAATCTAGAGCTGTGATAGATAGAGATAATCTAGAGATGAAAGAGAGAAAAATCTAGAGGCGAGAGAGAGAGATGGAACAATCTAGAGGTGAGAGAGAGAGATGAAACAATCTAGAGGTGGGATAGAGAGAGAACAATGTAGAGGCGAGAGACAAACGGGGAAAACAATGAGAAAAATCTAAAAGCAAGAGAGAGAAAGAGATCAATATAGAGGCGAGCGGGAAAGAAAAATCTAGAGGCGTGGGAAATAAAGACAGTCTAGAGGTGTAAGAGACAGAAACAACTAGAGGCGAAAGGAAGAGATGAATCTAGAGCCGAGAGGAAGAGAAGACTGTAGAGTCGAGAGGCAGAGAACAGTTTAAAGGCCAGAAAAAGCGAGGAAAATATATAGGTGGGAGAGAGAGAAACAATTTAGAGGCGAGAGAGACGGTGAGAGAGAGTGAGAGAAAGAAAGAGTCCGACCTAGAGGTGAGAGAGAAAGAACAATCTAGAGGTGAGATAGAGAACAATCATGAGGCGAAAGAGACAGAGAGGGAGGACAGGCTAGAAAGGAAGGGACAAGAGATAAAAAGAGGGACAAGAAAGGGAAGGAAAGAGAAAAGACAAAGTGGAAAAGACAAATGCGAGAAGGAGAAGAACGAGAAGTTGAAAATGGAGGACAGACGGAGTAAATAGGAGAGATTGGAAAAGAATGGAAGAGAAAAAAGTAAGATGAAGGAAAGCATGTTCCAGGAGAGAGGGAATGGGTGAGAAAGCAGGATTGAGTTAAGGAGTGACAGAAAACGGGTTAAAAGGGAAGAGGGAATACGGTAGAGTGGGAAAGGGAACAGGAAGAGAGGGAGATAGATTAGAGAAGAGGTAGAGGGCGAACATGGAAGAGGTGGAGAGAGAATAAGCAAGGGGGGGAGAGAATAAGGAAGAGGAAGGGTAGAGAATAGGCAAGACGGGAGAGAGAATAGGGAAGAGGGGGAGAGCAAATAGGGAAGAAGGGGAGAGAGAATAGGAAAGATGAGGAGAGAGAATAAGGAAGAAGGGGAAAGATAATAGGAAAAATGGGGACAGAGAATATGAAGAGGTGGAGAGAGAATAGGGAAGAAGGGGAGAGAGAATATGGAAGAGGGGAGAAAAAATAGGGAAGGGGGGAGAGGGAGAACAAGATGGGCAAACAAAAGATGAACGAAAATAAGAATTCGTGGGAAAGAAAAAAGTCCAAAGTGAGAAAATACGAAGACTAGAAAAAACGGAACAGAAGAGGGAATGAGGGGGGAAAGAACTGCCTGAACAGAACACTGAAATTGAAAGAGGAATGACAGAGAAGAAGCTAAAAGCGGGAAAGAGAGAGAGAGAGAGAGAGAGAGAGAGAGAGAACAAGAAAGATTTTTCTATGAACCCTAGCATTGTTAAAAAATCGCAAAGTTCTATCAAGAATTGTTTCTTCAACCAGCAGACACTTGGGTCACCCTGTATACTCACTTTTTTCTGAAGCATCAACGAAGGTTAAACAAACGTTTAAATTTAAAAAAGTCTTAATTCGCTGTGAAAAATTTAGAGCAAACAAGTTTATGTAAACTGTTGTTTCCACGTTTTAAATGTATGGTTTTCACAACGAAGAAAGTATGAAAACACCATTTATCACACATGCTAATTCTAATTTTAATCAAACCATTTTTTATACTAGACAAGTTTTCAGACTGACATTTCCCATATACTAACCCTAATTGCGAGATTTATTATCACTACTAATTTATTATTATTTATTTATAAGGGCCGTACCTGCCGAAAGAGTATGGTATAAGTTTCTATTCCTAGACGAATTGAATTTTAAACATCTAAACCTAATCAGTATGCACGGTTCCAACTAGTGGACATTTGTATTTTGATTTTCTTCATCGTATAAAGACGACTTCCACGTACCGGCGCACCATTTGAATTTTAACCATTCGTACGTTTTCTTCTCTTTGGCTTGACGCTCAGAATATGATCTATTCGATCGCGAATCGCCTCGCATTTCGAATTTCGCGCTTTCGAGTTCAGGTTGGACCAATCGCGCTCCAATTAAGCGTCCCGATTCGAATAATTCGCGCGTATTTTGAGTGTATCAAATGATTTAGCGTCCAAGTATTTTCGAAACAGGTTTATTTAAGCGCGTTATTGATGGGTCAGAATTTTTAAGATTTCTCTTTAATCCGTCCAGGAACAAAGCCAAACGCAAATCCCGATCTGCCTCCACTCGTGGCACATCTGGTAGTCTGTTTATTTTATTTCACTTCACTTCGGTTCTCATTTGTTCGGCCGTCCTTGAGCCGACAAACACAACAAACAAGTATCTGTCTTATTATTCATTAATTCATTTAATCTAATTCTCCACGAGAATTAGATTAAAATGAGCGTTTGCTCGGTGGAGTTGAACGTCAACAAGGAAAGATCACGCCAGATATGAAACGGAGATAAGCGGGCAAACATGCGATAGCACGAATAGAAAAAAACGGGCGAAAATCGCTTCTCCGCTTTTCGGCGTATATTTAGATTAATTACGTCAATGACAATCATCCACCTGAGAGCTATTTCGGAAGGTTTTTGACCAGAACCCAGCTGTCTTGGCAGGAAAAGCGAATCAGACTGCTTGGTACCCGGCTTTTCTCCGAAAAACTAATTAGCTTCACGTTTCGAAGACTTTATGTAATTAACAAATATTTGGAGTTTTTTCCGTTAGGTACGGTTCGAGGTGTCCGGAGTGAATTACGGCGAGTGCACAAAGAGGATGCACCGAAGAATGGATTATCCCATAGTGTCATGTTTTAAATTTAAATTGGACGCTTGGCACGGCGCCAGCGCCGCTGGAGAGAAACAACATCAAAAAAAGAAAATACACATCCAAGGTTTGATATATTTAAATTTATCTCACAGGTGGTCTCCGTGATGGTAATTAATCGGAGAAATGGGTCGGGGAAATGAAAATTTCGACCATTTTCGCGGATCGGATGGGTTTTGTGTGGTGCTTTACGAGCCGAGTTGATAAAATCTGGCGTTTCTGTACCAGCACACAATGACCCAGTTAGTTTAATTTTGTACTATCAAAATAATTCGGATGTTTAGACTAACTGTACTGTGGTTATCGCTTTGTCTGATAACAATACAGGGACAACTATTATTGGGTTAGTTGTCGCAGCGCTGCTGACATAATTTTTCGAATTGTTTGAACACCATTCGTTATCTGAGGTTCAAAAAAACGTGTAGCTGTGTGTATCCTTTAATCTCCTGAAAGCTTTGATAAAGTTGGAAAGTAATGTAAAATAAATAAAGATGATGTTATCAAAAAACATCTGCTCTGCTTTTAAAGCAAACATGAAAGGCCGGGTTGAGTACATAAAGGTAAACACGACATACGGGGTGTCCCATGATCTGATTTTTTTTTTTTTGTAAATTTAATAAATATAGTGTAATTAAAAAAATGGTCTAAAGATAATGATTTATACAGTAATTCTCTTGGCTGTTGAAACGTGACCAATACCCCGTGCAGGTCAGAGCTATTTTTCTCGTTACACAGTTCATTACGCTAGTTATCAGGTTTCTGGTGAAGCTTAAATTAATCTTGTCCACTATAATATAAGTCTAATCATCAATAAGTGGTTTCCAATATATTTGATCGGATCCTTACTTTTCTTTTATTCTGTATTTTTTCTCTTTTTCTGTTCAAAGTATGGGCCAGGAATTTACCAAGATTAAAAAGAAGTTCGTTACGTAGTTTCAAAGACAACATTCTGACTTTTTTTTCTGAACTCCAATTTCAACAACAGCAATAGCGTTATTTTGACAAATTGTTCAATTTTTTAATTTTAAAATATCAAACTCAAACATCTAAAATTCTCTGCTGATATGACCCGAAATTCTAATATCCTGTAGCTTACGATTTTAAATAAATTGTATAAATTAAAATTTTTAAAAATCGGAAGCTGCAAATTCAAAAACCTGAACCTCCAAAATACCAATATTTTTAAATTATGAAAATCTTGAAATTTAAAAATCTTGAAATACTCCTAAAATAAAAAGAAAACAAATCATAAATTCCGTCATCCTAAATTTTGGAATTTAAAATCCAAAATTTCAAAATTTTAATTTTTTTGGTACCTAAAACTTTTAATACTCTAATTCAGAACGCCAATTTGAAAAACAGTAATATTTTATTTTGGCAAACTAACCTAAACTTTTTCTTAGATTTAGAATCACATTATAAATTTAACTTTTTAGGTCTTGAAAACATAAACATTTTTAATTTTAAAATTTTAAACTCGAAAATCTGAAATCCCAGAAATTTCTACGATTTCTAAATTCTGAATTCTCGAAATTTGTAATTTTAAAAAGTCAAAATTTATCAAAATATAGAAATTTAAAAAATCTTGAAATACTCCCAAAAATTAAAACATTAAAACTCCGACACTCCAAAAATTGAGAAATTATAGAACGTCAAAAGCCCGTCATCCTAAATTTTGGCATTTTGAAATTTGGCAAATTGGACTGAATTCTTAAATCTGAAATCTTATGATTATGAACCTAAATTGGAGATCTTGGAATCGTAAAAATTTTTAATTCTAAAATTTGAAACTCGAAAACCTGAAATTCCAAAATGTCGAATTCCTAGAAACCTAAATTCTGAACTGTAATCTTAAAATCCAAATGCGAAATTTTTAAATGCCAAAATTTAAAAATTGAAATTTTTCAAATCCTATATTTCGAATTTTTAAGTGCTAGATAAAATAAATCCTAAATACTGAAATTTAAAATTTTTTGAATCCCAAAATTTAAAAATGAAACTCGTATTTCTATAACAGCAACAGTAAGTCTTAATTCTCAAAATAAATTTTTGAATCTAAATTGAAGACCTTGTTTTGTATTTTTTTTTATTTTATAATCTGGAAATTGAAAATCTAAAATTCAAAATTGCTCAAATTCCTAAAATTTTAAATTTCCTTGTACTGTGCTGATGTTTCAAATATCCTCGTCTGATTTGGCTCGGTCAACAAAAGCCGGATTTCTAAAATCCAATAGCCTACGATCCTAAGAAAATTCTAGAAACCTAAATTCTTAAAGCTTAAAATTTTGAAGTTCTAAAATACCAATATTTTTAAATTATGAAAATCCCGAAATTTTAAAATCCTGAAATCGTTCTAAAATTAAAAAATTCCAAAATCCTACCCTCTCAAAACTGGGGAATTTTGAAATTTTAAAATCCTGACAGCCTAAAAGTCTTGGAACTTAAAATCCAAAATCGTAAAAACTTGAAATTTTAGATCCCATATTATGAATTTTGAGATTCTACATCCTTAATCCTAAACACAGAAATTTAAAATTTTTAGTCTCAATTGAAGATCTTGATGTCGTAAAAAATTTTAATTTTAAAAAATGAAAGTCGAAAATGTGAAATCCCAAAATCCTAGATTCCTAAAATTCTAAATTTCCGGGTCTTGTCTTGAAATTTTAAAAATCCTCGTTGGATCTGACCTGTTGAATTCTAAAATCCTAAAGCTTACGATTTAAAAGCCTATTTTCTTGAAACCTAAATTCTGAATTCTCGAAACCTGTAATCTTAGAATCCAAAAATTTCGAAGTATGTACTAACATTTTTGAATTTTAAAATCTTGCAGTAGTCCTAAAATTACAAAATTCTAAAATCCCACACTCCCAAAATTGGGAAATTATAAAATATCAAAATCCCGACAGCCTAAATTTTGGAATTTAATCCGAAATTCTGAAATTTTAAACACCGAAATTTAAAAATCTGGAGTTTGAAATCCTGTATTTCGAATTTTTAAAGGCTACATAGTTAAATCCTAAATACGGAAATTTTAAGTTTGTGAATCCTAAAAATTTTAGTCCTGAAATTCAGAACGCGAATTTCTAATAAATTGGTAAATTGCCCTAAATTCTTAAATCTTAAATCTCAAAATTATCAATCTAAATTGGAGATCTTGGAATCGTAAAAATTTTCAATTTTAAAATTTGAAACTCCAAAATCTGAAATTCCAAAATGCCTAAATTCCTAAAATTCTAAATTTCTGGGTCCTGCTCTGAAATTTAAAAAATCCTCGTTCGATCTGACTCGTTCATTAAAAGCGGGAAATTTAAAATCCTATAGCCCACGATTTTAAATACCTACTTTCTACTTAAATTCTGAATTCTCGATCCCTGTAATCTTAAAATCCAAAAATTCAGAATTATGTACTGACATTTTTAATTATGAAAATCCTGAATTTTAAAATCTTGCAGTAGTCCTAAAATTACAAAATTTTCCCCACTCCAAAAATTGGGAAATCATAAAATATCAAAATCTCGACAGCCTAAATTTTGAAATGTAATCCGAAATTCTGAAATTCCAAGTGCCGAAATTTAAAAATGTGGAATTTTAATTTAAATATGGAAATTTTAACTTTGTGAATCCTAAAAAATTTTAAAACGGAAATTTTGAACGCGAATTTCTATGCAGCAACGATATTATTTTGGTAAATTGGGCTAAATTCTTAAATCTTAAATCTCAAAATTGTGAATCTTGGAATCGTAAAAATTTTTAACTTTAAAATTTGAATCTCGAAAATGTCAAATTCCAAAATGCTAGATTCCTAAAATTCTAAATTTCTGGGTCTTGTCCTGAAATTTTAAAAATTATCTTTCGATTTGACCTGTTTATTAAAAGGGGGAATTCTAGAAACCTAAATTCTGAATTCTCGAAACCTGTAATCTTAAAATCCAGAAATTTCGAATTATGTTGTAACATTTTTCATTATGAAAATCCTGAATTTTAAAATTTTGCAATAGTCGTAAAATTAAAAAAATACTAAAATCCCACACTCCAGAAATTATAAAATATCAAAATTCCGACAGCCTAGATTTTGGAATTTAATCCGAAATTCTGAAATTTTAAACACCGAAATTTAAAAATGTGGAATTTTAAATCCTGTATTTCCAATTTTTAAAGGCTACATAGCAAATCGTAAATACGGAAATTTTAATTTTGTGAAGCCTAAAAATTTTAATACTGAAATTCAGAACTCAAATACAGCAATAGTGTTATTTTGGTAAATTGGGTTAAATTCTTAACTCTTAAATATCAAAATTATGGATCTAAACTGGAGATCTTGGAATTGTAAAAATTTTTAATTTTAAAATTTGAAACTGGAAAATCTGAAATTCCGAGATGCTAATTTCCTAAAATTCTAAATTTGTGGGTCTTGTCCTGAAATTTTAAAAATCCTCGTTCGATCTGACCTGTTCATTAAAAGCCATAATTCTAAAATTCTAAAGCTTACGATTTTAAAATCCTATTTTCTAGAAACCTAAATTCTGAATTTTCGAAACCTGTAATCTTAAAATCCAAAAATTTAGAATTATGTACTGACATTTTTAATTATGAAAATCATGAATTTTAAAGTCTTGCAGTAATTCTAAAATTACAAAAGTCTAAAATTCCACACTCCAAAAATTGGGAAATTATAAAATATCAAAATCGTGACAGCCTAAATTCTGGGATCTTAAATATTTAAAAATGTGGAATTTTAAATTGTATATTTCGAATTTTTAGATGCTACATAGTAAATCCGAAATACGGAAATTTTAAGTTTGTGAATCCAAAAAATTTTAGTCCTGAAATTCAGAACGCGAATTTCTAATAAATTGGTAAATTGCTCTAAATTCTTAAATCTTAAATCTCAAAATTATGGATCTAAATTGGAGGTCTTGGAATCGTAAAAATTTTCAATTCTAAAATTTGAAACTCGAAAATCTGAAATTCCAAAATGCCTAAATTCCTAAAATTCTAAATTTCTGGGTCCTGCTCTGAAATTTAAAAAAATCCTCGTTCGATCTGACTCGTTCATTAAAAGCGCAAAATTTAAAATCCTATATCACGATTTTAAATCTAATTTTCTAGAAATTCTGAATTCTCGAACCCTGTAAATAAAATCCAAAAACTTAGAATTATGTACTGACATTTTTAATTATGAAAATCCTGAATTTTTAAATCTTGCAGTAGTCCTAAAATTACAAAATTCTAAATCCCACATTTCAAAAATTGGGAAATTATAAAATATAAAAATCCCGACAGCCTAAACAAATTTTGGAATTTAATCCGAAATTCTGGGATCTTAAATACCGGAATTTAAAAATGTGGAATTTTAAATCGTACACATATTTCGAATTTTTAGATGCTACATAGTAAATCCTAAATACGGAAATTTTAAGTTTGTGAAACCGAAAAATTTTAGTCCTCAAATTCAGAACGGGAATTTCTAATAAATTGGTAAATTGCTCTTAAATCTTAAATCTCAAAATTATGAATCTAAATTGGAGATCTTGGAATCGTAAAAGTTTTCAATTTTAAAGTTTGAAACTCCAAAATCTGAAATTCCAAAATGCCTAAATTCCTAAGATTCTAAATTTCTGGGTTCTGCTCCGAAATTTTAAAAATCCTCTTTTGATCTGACCCGTTCATTAAAAGCCGGAATTCTAAAATCCCAGAAGCCTAAATTCCGAAACCTGTAATCTTAAAATCCAAAAATATCGAAGTATGTACTAACATTTTAATTATGAATATCCTGAATTTTAAAATCTTGCATAGTCCTAAAATTATAAAATGCCAAAATCCCGAAAGCCCAAATTTTTGAATTTAATCCGAAATCCTAAAATTTTAAATACCGATATTTCAAAATGTGGAATTTTAAATCCATCCTATGTTTGGAATTTTTGATGCTGCATAGTAAACCCAAAATACGGAAATTTTAATTTTGTGAATCCTAAAAATTTTAATATTGGATTTTAATTTTAAAATTTGAAACTCAAGTCTGAATTTCCAAAATGCCCAAAATTCTAAATTTCTGTGTCCTGTCCTGAAATTTTAAATATCGTCGTCCTATCTAACCCGTTCATTAACAGTCGAAATTCAAAAATTCAGTAGTAATAGATTTAGGAACCTAATCTTAAAATCCTGAAATTTTTATCTAAATTATGAAAATCCTGAAATTTTATAATGTCGAAATTGTCCTAAAATTAAAAAATTCTAGAATCCCACACTCCTAAAATTGGTAAAAATTGTGAAATGTTCGAATTCCGACATCTTAATTAAATATAGGAACTGAGAATCCAAAATCCTGAAATTTTAACTATTAAAATTTAAAAATTTGAAAGTTTCGAATTTTTACATGCCACAAAAAAGCCTAAATATTCAAATTTCAAATTTTTGAATTCCAAAGTTTTAATTAAAATTCAGAACGCGAATTTCTAAAACAGCAACAGGGTTATTTTGAGAATTAGTCAAAATTTCAACTCCTAAATCTTAAAATTACGCATCTAAATTGAACATCTTGAATTGAATTGAAACTCGAAAATCTAGTTAATGTTGTTGTTTACGATCCAGATGTACTTCGTCATTTCCATCAAGTCCTCACACTATCACATTTCAATTTATTATTAGAATATCAAAGAAGCGCTGTTCGTTTTGAATTTTCAATTGAGAGTCTTATCGTGGAGTCGAGTGGCATACGAAGTTCATCCACGATTTATAGGTTGTGTTGACTAGTAAATAAATTGTTTGAGTGCTGATGGATCTATTTTAACACCGCTACATGTTAACACCCGGCCAAATAATTTGCCACTTTTGCCATATTATTCAACAACAACAAACATAAATTCAGAGCGGTCTAGGGCGCGGGAGCGAAGCTCGCGGTCGCTCCTTAAGTGTAACACACAAGTTTATAGACCCATGTGCGTCTAGTTGCCAATACAAATATTACATAACCTCATATTTGCATTTATAGCACTTGACACTTCGACAACCATATCAATTAAGTTACGACACAGTTCAACGTTCGTGCCCACCCCCGACTCGTTATTTCCATCGCACAACACAAACACGATCCTCTAACAAAGAAGTGCACGCGTCCAAGCCCACCTCACAATATGAAAAAACAAAATTAGAAATTAAATCAGTGTATTTACATTGTATAAAGAGCACAATTTAAAGGTGTTGCCAAGGCTTTGACGCTCGAACTTTCTCAGAAATTAACGTGTGGGGTACTTTTTAATTTATATGGATATTTATAACATTGGCAATGCAGCACCATTTCAGAGGGCATTGCACCTGTGTTACACTGCCTCCGTTATTCGCTTTATTGAGCGCTTATTTACTCAGAAAAATGTGACGGATTATTTTTGGCGAATTAAAAATTATAAAATTTCGACCCAGTGCCAAGAACAAGAGACGCGCTCGAAACGACCGACGTCTGAGATTAATTACCCAGAGGCTGTCAATTATGATGGAATTCGGGGAAAAGTCTGGCGAAAAGTTAGATCGGCTGTGACAATGCAAATTGGATTTTTTTACTTCCCGAGCGTAAGCAAAGGAAGTATTGTAATTCGAGTCCGTCGGCCGACTCTCTACTTTTACGTTTTCTCGATCTTTCATGACCCCTAGAAGACGAAGAAATAGGTCTCCCATTTCCGTCTGTCTGTCCTCGTCCGTCGTCTGTCCGTCTGTCCGTCTGCGCCCCCGGATTTTTATTAGACAGATAATCTCCGAAAGTACTCGACCGATTGTTGTGAAATTTTGTACTTATATTAAGAATATCATGTAGATGGTAAAACGCTAACCAAAATTTGTCTAATCATCCCCACCACTAATGCGATGACGTCACTTCAAAATTGTACATAGTAAATGGGTTTTCAATTGTATAAAATAACATAGTCCTACACATGTAGTTTACAACCTGAATCGACTTTTCACCCGAAACGTCCAGATTTTTGGAAAAAAAAATCAAAATTATAAAACATTTTGAAATTTAATTTTTAATCTGCTAACCAGAATGCTTTGAAATGTGCAGATGTTTTAAGGCTATAAAGAGCATCATAAATCTTTAGTCAAAAAATATTTGCTTATCCCCTCCAAAAACTTGATGACGTCAGCTCAAAAGTTTGTGGAATAAATCATATCTAAAATGTACAAAATATGATGAGTCTGTACTTGTGATCTATCACTCCATTCAATATTTTTTGGATTTGCATATACAGGGTGACTCAAAAAAATTAATGAATGCGTAAATATATTTTATTGATTTAATCAGGAACTACAAAACCGAATGCTCTGAAATCTTGCAGATGTTTTAAGGTCATAAAGAGCATAATAAATGTTTAGTCAAAATATATTTGCTTATCCCCTCCAAAAACTCGATGACGTCAGCTCGAAAGTTTGCCGAATAAATCATATCTAAAATGTACAAAATATGATGAGCCTGTACTTGTCATTTATCACTCCATTCATATTTTTTGGATTTGCATATACAGAGTGACTCAAAAAAATTAATGAATGCGTAAATATATTTTATTGATTTAATCAGGAACTACAAAACGGAATGCTCTGACATCTTGCAGATGTTTTAAGGTTATAAAGAGCATAATAAATGTTTAGTCAAAATATATTTGCTTATCCCCTCCAAAAACTTGATGACGTCAGCTCGAAAATTTGCCGAATAAATCATATCTAAAATGTACAAAATATGATCAATCTGTACTTGTGATCTATCACTCCATTCATATTTTTTGGATTTGCATATACATGGTGATTCAAGAAAATAAATGAAAGCGTAAATTTATTTTACTGATTTACTCAGGAACTACAAAACCGAATGCTTCGAAATCTTGAAGATATTTTAAAATTATCATAAGCATGGTAAATTTTTTATCAAAACGTATTTGGTCGTCCCCCCTAAAAAATTTATGATGTCACCACAAAATTTTGCTGAAAAAATCCTATCTAAAATGTACAAAATATGGTGAGTCTCTTCTTGTGATTTATCATTCCATTCAAATTTTTTCGATTTGCATATACAGGGTGACTCAAAAAAATTAATGAATGCGTAAATTTATTTTATTGATTTAATCAGGAACTACAAAACCGAATGCTTTGAAATCTTGCAGATGTTTTAAGGTTATAAAGAGCATAATAAATTTTTAGTCAAAATATATTTGGTTATCTTCTACAAAAAACTGATGACGTCAGCTCAAAAGTTTGCCGAATAAATCGTATCTAAAATGTACAAAATATGATGAGTCTGTACTTGTGATTTATCATTCCAATCATATTTTTGGATTTGCATATGCAGGGTGACTCAAAAAAATTAATGAAGGCGTGAATTTATTTTATCGATTTAATCAGGAATTACAAAACCGAATGCTTTGAAATCTTGGGAATATTTTAAAGTTATTATAAGCGTGGTAAACTTTTGTTCAAAATGTATTTGTTCATCCCTCCTAAAAAAATTGATGACGTCACCCTTAAATTTTGCTGAATAAATCCTATCTAAAATGCAAAAAATATGATGAGTTTGTACTTGTGATGTATCATTCCATTCATATTTTTTAGATTTTCTTAAGAGGTGGTTCAAAAAAATTAATGAAGTCAATTTATTTTATTGATTAAATTAAAGGCAACACTTATTATTAGTATTACACCCCAACCAACCCAATTTGGTAGACACAAAATTTGTTAAAGGAAAAACTCGGTTGAAACATAAGGGTAGCACGCTTATTTACATCGACTTTAACATTACAGACCTGCATTTGTTTTATGCGCTCACTTGGTTCCGCGAATGTGAAATAGACATGTTTATAATCAACCAATTGTGAATTTCACCGTCAAGAATTAAAATAAAACCCAATGTTTTATATAATAAGCGGAAGTCGAAGCAATAAAACCGATGGTCGTTTTGTTACAGTTTCTCTGTTTGACTCTCACGTATGCTGTTACGCCTGTCATCTTAAATTAAGAATGTTTATACATACACGATTTTCAGTTGCCTCTGATACGTATACGTGAGTAAATTGTTTCGTTATTTTATTGATTATTACAAATCAATATTCAAAACGACCCAATTCATTTTCCCGAAAATTTGAGAATATAATAATTTTATTCTTAGTATTACACTTTCATCTATCCCAACTGATATACGTGTCCTTGCAAAAATGTTGATGACGTCATCGCAATTTTTTTTTAAATTCCCACTACAAAAATGTAATGAGAAAAAAAACACAATAGGCATGCAGTCGTCAAGTTTCCGACAGCGAGGGAATACTGTCTAAAGTCTTTAGACCATTTTTTTTTTGAAAACTGGGAGCAACGTGCTCGGATTTTTGGCGAGCGGTCGCTTTATTAATTTATTTTCTCATTTATAGTTGAATATCACCCCCCTCAAATTGATGACGTCACGTTAAACTTTCGCTAAGTACATAAATGACCAAATTATCCCACCTAATAGGGGGCAGCTTCTGCATGGCCTCCCCCGTCAGCTCCGTCGAGCTCTGGATCTTCCTCGACGCCCCCGACTCCGGCACGTCGATCCTCGGCAACCTGGACGACAACGACGGCCCCAGCGACAGCCGCGACACCTGGGGCCTCATCTTAAATTTACTGTAGTGCTCCATCCCCTCGACCACCAGCGTGAACGCGCTGATCTCGGACACGCTCGGCGGCGTCTCCTCGTCGTCGGAGATCGGCACGTTGTCGATCATCTCGTCGATGAGGGCCCTCACGTCCTCCAGCAAGCCCGGGGGCAAGGTCTCCGTGTCGGCGGCGTCGCCCATCACGAGCACGCCGCCCTTGTCCTCCACCTGGAGCTTGATCAGGCTCAGAGTGTTCAGCTCTAGCTCGGTGGGCGACATGTACTTGGACACCGGCATCAGCGGCACCTGGTGGAAGGACCACGAGTCGGGCGACGACGGCGCCAGGTGCTTGTCGGAGCCCCAGAACTGGTCGGTGCGGATGTAGTCGTTGTGCTGGTAGAAGTGGATGCGCAGAGCCTTCAGGAGGGCTTGGTGGGCGCAGTGGACCACGAACTTGATGGTCTGGCGCTCCATGTCGCGTTCGTAGATTTTCTCGAAGGTGGTGTCCACGATTTCGGTCATGATGCTGCTGGCGATGTGGACCGGGTCGGGCTCGTCCGGCTCCAGCATGGCGAGGCTGGAAAGGACAGATGGGTGATTGTTGGGGGCGGTTGGGGGCTTACAGTTCCTTAGAGGCGAAGGTCTTCGAATTGCGCGGCTTGGCGAAGCTGCGGCTGCTGTGCTTCTCGAAGAGTGTGAAGTCCATTTTTGGAGGTTTTTTGACAGTGATGAAAGGCGACTTGATTTTTGAAAAATGGACACTTTTGGTTATGCAACCCGCATTACACACTCACACACAAGTGTACTTTTTCTTAATATACGAGGACTTCTGTTGCCCCAATCTCAATTGTCGTGAATTTTTCATTGGTTGTTGGACCGAGGGGCGGAGCTTAAATCCAAAATATATATTTCCCTACCAAAATTTTGCATTTTGAACATGTTTTAAGTTCCTTGTTGTGAAAAGAAAGCAACGTATGATAAAAAAAAACGAAATATGTATAAATCCCACCCACCCACCCTATCTCAATTGTGATGATTTTTTTATTCGTCGTAAGCCGGGAGAGGCAATTAATTAATTGCAAAATGTTTATTTTTACTTCCCGAGCGTAAGCAAAGGAAGTATTGTAATCGAGTCCGTCGGCCGACTCTCTACTTTTACGTTTTCTCGATCTTTCATGACCCTAGAAGACGAAGAAATAGGTCTCCCATTTCCGTCTGTCTGTCCGTCTGTCCGTCTGTCCGTCTGTCCGTCTGTCCGTCTGTCCGTCCGTCTGTCCGTCTGTCCGTCTGTCCGTCTGTTGTCACGGATTTTTATTAGACAGATAATCTCCGAAAGTACTCGACCGATTGTTGTGAAATTTTGTACTTATATTAAGAATATCATGTAGATGGTAAAACGCTAACCAAAATTTGTCTAATCATCCCCACCACTAATGCGATGACGTCACTTCAAAATTGTACATAGTAAATGGGTTTTCAATTGTATAAAGTAACATAGTCCTACACATGTAGTTTACAACTCCGAATCGACTTTTCACCCGAAACGTCCAGATTTTTGGAAAAAAAATCAAAATTATAAAACAACATTTTGAAATTTAATTTTTAATCTGCTAACCAGAATGCTTTGAAATGTTGCAGATGTTTTAAGGCTATGAAGAGCATCATAAATCTTTAGTCAAAAAATATTTGCTTACCCCCTCCAAAAACTTGATGACGTCAGCTCAAAAGTTTGTGGAATAAATCATATCTAAAATGTACAAAATATGATGAGTCTGTACTTGTGATCTATCACTCCATTAATATTTTTTGGATTTGCATATACAGGGTGACTCAAAAAAATTAATGAATGCGTAAATATATTTTATTGATTTAATCAGGAACTACAAAACCGAATGCTCTGAAATCTTGCAGATGTTTTAAGGTCATAAAGAGCATAATAAATGTTTAGTCAAAATATATTTGCTTATCCCCTCCAAAAACTTGATGACGTCAGCTCGAAAGTTTGCCGAATAAATCATATCTAAAATGTACAAAATATGATGAGCCTGTACTTGTCATTTATCACTCCATTCATATTTTTTGGATTTGCATATACAGAGTGACTCAAAAAAATTAATGAATGCGTAAATTTATTTTATTGATTTAATCAGGAACTACAAAACCGAATGCTTTGAAATCTTGCAGATGTTTTAAGGTTATAAAGAGCATAATAAATTTTTAGTCAAAATATATTTGGTTATCTTCTACAAAAAACTGATGACGTCAGCTCAAAAGTTTTCCGAATAAATCATATCTAAAATGTACAAAATATGATGAGTCTGTACTTGTGATTTATCATTCCATTCATATTTTTGGATTTGCATATGCAGGGTGACTCAAAAAAATTAATGAAGGCGTGAATTTATTTTATCGATTTAATCAGGAATTACAAAACCGAATGCTTTGAAATCTTGGGAATGTTTTAAAGTTATTATAAGCATGGTAAACTTTTGTTCAAAATGTATTTGTTCATCCCTCCTAAAAAAATTGATGACGTCACCCTTAAATTTTGCTGAATAAATCCTATCTAAAATGCAAAAAATATGATGAGTTTGTACTTGTGATTTATCATTCCATTCATATTTTTTAGATTTTCTTAAGAGGTGGTTCAAAAAAATTAATGAAGTCAATTTATTTTATTGATTAAATTAAAGGCAACACTTATTATTAGTATTACACCCCAACCAACCCAATTTGGTAGACACAAAATTTGTTAAAGGAAAAACTCGGTTGAAACATAAGGGTAGCACGCTTATTTACATCGACTTTAACATTACAGACCTGCATTTGTTTTATGCGTTCACTTGATTCCGCGAATGTGAAATAGACATGTTTATAATCAACCAATTGTGAATTTCACCGTCAAGAATTAAAATAAAACCCAATGTTTTATATAATAAGCGGAAGTCGAAGCAATAAAACCGACGGTCGTTTTGTTTACAGTTTCTGTGTTTGGCTCTCACGTATGGTGTTACGCCTGTCATCTTAAATTAAGAATGTTTATACATACACGATTTTCAGTTGCCTCTGATACGTAGGTATACGTGAGTAAATTGTTTCGTTATTTTATTGATTATTACAAATCAATATTCAAACGACCCAATTCATTTTCCCGAAAATTTGAGAATATAATAATTTTATTCTTAGTATTACACTACATCTATCCCAACTGATATACGTGTCCTTGCAAAAATGTTGATGACGTCATCGCAATTTTTTTTTAAATTCCCACTACAAAAATGTAATGAGAAAAAAAACACAATAGGCATGCAGTCGTCAAGTTTCCGACAGCGAGGGAAGTACTGTCTAAACTCTTTAGACCAATTTTTTATAAGAAGAAACATGTTCTTAAGTAATCGTGTCCTTTAAAGAAAAACTACGTTCTGAGTAAAAAAAAAAAGACAAAGATTAAGCCCCACCCACTCGCCCCGATCTCAGTTGTGATGGGTTTTTCATTCGTAATTAGATTGAGGGGCGGAGTTTAATTGCAAAAACCATATTCCTCTACAAAATTTTACCCTTTTCAAACATTTTCACATGGTAATTTCTTGTGGAAAAATGAGGATTTTGCAACTAAGCTACGCCCCTCGGCTCACAATGCAAAAAAAAATCGTCACAATTGAGAGGGGGCGGGTGGGTGGGGCTTATATTTTGTCCATTTTTTCTTAATCTACAAAATCTTTTTTTCCCAACAAAAAACTGAAAACAAATTTAACTATCGTATTGTTTAAAGAAAATATATATTAAAAAAAAAAATTAAGCACCACCCACCCTTCCCGATCTAAATTGTGATGAATTTTTCATTCGTTGTTAGATCGAGGGGCGGAGCGTAATTGCAAAATGCATATTTCCGTACAAAAATTTTATATTTTGAACATGTTTTAAGTTTCTTCTTATGATAAGAAGGCAACGTATGTTTAAAAAAAGCAAAACATAAACCCCGCCCACCCACCCTATCTCGAGTGTGATGATTTTTTTTATTCGTTGTATGCCGGGAGACGAAATGAATTCATTGCAAAATTTTATTTTTTTATAAGAAGGAATATATTAAGTAATCGTGTCCTTTAAAGAAAATTACGTTCTGAGTAAAAAAAAGAAAAAGATTAAGTCCCACCTACCCGCCCCGATCTCAATTGTGATGAATTTTTCATTCGTTGTTACACTGAGGGACGGAGCGTAATTGCAAATTACATTTTTCCCTAAAAAAATTTTATATTTTGAACATACTTTAAGTTTCTTCTTGTGATAAGAAGGCAACGTTTGATTAAAAAAAGCATAACATAAACCCCGCCCACCCACCCCTGTCTCAATTGTGACGATTTTTTTATTCATTGTGAGCCGCGAGACGAAGCTTAATTGTAAACATGTTTTTTTTTTTAATAAGAAAATGCTATGTGAAACATGTTCTTAAGTAATCGTGTTCTTTAAAGAAAACTACGCTTTGAGTAAAAAAGACAAAGATTAAGCCCCACCCACCCGACCCGATCTAATTGTGATGAGTTTTTCATTGGTAATTAGACTAAGGGGTGGAGTTTCATTGCAAAATCCATATTTGTCTACAAAATTTTACCCTTTTAAAACATATTTCACATGGTAATTTCTTGTGGAGAAATGAGGATTTTGCAAGTAAGCTTCGCCCTTCGGCTCACAATGCATAAAAAAATCGTCACAATTGAGAGGGGGTGGGTGGGCGGGGCTTATATTTTGTCCATTTGTTCTTAATATATGAAGTCTTTTTTTCCCAACAAGAAACTAAAAACAAATTCAACTATCGTATTGTTCAAAGAAAACTGTATATATTAAAAAAAAAATAATAATAATAATAAGCACCACCCACTCGTCCCGATCTAAATTGTGACGAATTTTTCATTCGTTGTTAGACCAAGGCGCGGAGCGTAATTACATAATGCAGATTTACCTAGCAAAATTTTACATTTTGAACATGTTTTAAGTTTCTTATTGTGAAAAGAAGGCAACATATCATAAAAAAAGCAAAATATAAACCCCACCCACCCACCCTATCTCGAGTGTGATGATTTTTTTCTATTCGTCGTATGCCGGGAGATGAATTTAATTCATTGGAAAATGTTAATTTTTTTATAAGAAGAAACATGTTCTTAAGTAATCGTGTCCTTTAAAGAAAACTACTTTCTGAGTAAAAAAAAGACAAAGATTAAGCCCCACCCACTCGCTCCGATCTCAGTTGTGATGAGATTTTTATTCGTAATTAGATTGAGGGGCGGAGTTTAATTGCAAAAACCATATTCCTCTACAAAATTTTACCCTTTTCAAACATTTACACATGGTAATTTTTTGTGGAGAAATGAGGATTTTGCAACTAATCTTTGCCCCTCGGCGTAGAATGAAGAAAAAAAATCATCACAATTGTGAAGGGGCGGGTGGGCGGGGCTTATATTTAGTCCATTTTTTTCTTAACGTACCAAGTTTTTTTTTCCCAACAAGAGAATAAAAACAAGTTTAACTATCGTGTTGTTCAAAGTAAACATATATATATATTAAGGGGAAAAAAAAGCACAACCCACCCGTCCCGATCTCAATTGTAATGAAATTTCTATTCGTTGTTAGACTGAGGGGCGGAGCACAATTGCAAAATACATATTTCCATAGCAAAATATAAACCCCGCCCGCCCACCCCTGTCTCAATTGTGATGATTTTTTTTATTCGTCGTGTGCCGAGAGGCGAACACTAATTGCAAAATGCTTATTTTTTTGTAAAAAATGCCATGTGAAAGATGTTTTTAAGTAATCGTGTTCTTTAAAGAAAACTACGCTTTAAGTAAAAAAAAGACAAAGCTCAAGCCCCACCCACCCGCCCCGATCTCAATTGTGATGAGTTTTTCATTCGTAATTAGACTGACGGGCGGAGTTTAATTGCAAAAACCATATTCCTCTACAAAATTTTACCCTTTTAAAACAAATTTTACATGGTAATTTCTTGTGGAGAAATGAGGATTTTGCAACTAATCTTCGCCCCTCGGCTTCGAATGAATAAAAAAAATCATTACAATTGAGAAGGGGCGGGTGGGCGGGGCTTATATTTTGTCCATTTTTTCTTAGTGTACGAAGTCTTTTTTTCCCGACAAGAAACTGAAAACAAGTTTAACTATCGTGTTGTTCAAAGAAAACATATATTAAGGGAAAAACAAGATTAAGCACAACCCACCCGTTCCGATCTCAATTGTCATGAAATTTCCATTCGTTATTAGACTGAGGGGCGGAGCATGATTGCAAAATACATATATCCATAGCAAAATATAACCCCGCCCTCCCACCCCTGTCGCAATTCTGATGATTTTTTTAATTCGTCGTGAGCCGAGACGCGAACTTTAATTCCAAAACGCTTATTTTTTTGTAAAAAATGCTATGTGAAACTGCTCTTAAGTAATCATATTCTTTAAAGAAAACTACGCTTTGAGTAAAAAAGGACAAAGATTAAGCCCCACCTACCCGTCTCGATCTCAATTGTGATAAGTTTTTCATTCGTAATTAGACTAAGGGGTGGAGTTTAATTGCGAAATCCATATTTCTCTACAAAATTTTACCCTTTTAAAACAAATTTCACATGGTAATTTCTTGTGGAGAAATGAGGATTTTGCAAGTAAGCTTCGCCCCTCGGCTCACAATGAATAAAAAATCATCACAATTGAGAAGGGGCGGGTGGGCGGGGCTTATATTTTGTCCATTTGTTCTTAATATACGAAGTCATTTTTTCCCAACAAGAAGCTAAAAACTATCGTATTGTTCAAAAAAAGAAGTTTAAGCACGACCCACCCGTCCTGACCTCAATTGTGATTAATTTTTCATTCGTTGTTAGATCGAGGGGCGGAGCGTAATTTAAATTTACCATTTTGAACATTTTTTAAGTTTCTTGTTGTAAGAAGGCAACATTTGACAAAAAAAAAAAGCAAAATATAAAGAAGAGAGTACAAAGTAGAGAAAGCTTTTAACAGTAAAGCAATTTATTATTATTTTTTTAATACATGAATGATGGTAATTTTAATCAAAGCTGAAAATGTGTTGCTGAATGGACACTATTAAAACACAGTTGTATAACGTGTTGCCTACCTTAGTACAAATCGTAGTTTGAGGTTATGTTGTCACACTTTTAAAATTTTAATTATAGGGCGAATTTTGAACAAAAGTGTTCACATCTAGACACAAAATGCGCCCTTTGCAACTAACCTTCGCCATAATTAAACCCCACGTGGTTAAGCAACCCCTGGTGTTAGAAACAATCAGTGACATGATCCTAACCTCAAACTTCAAAGTGGTGAAAACTCGAAGACATGCGTTTACGTTGAAAGAAGCCGAGTTGTTCTACGAGGAACACAGGAACAAGTTTTCTATAACAGATTGGTCACTTTTATGACCAGGTACGGTGAACACAAATGCGATTTGTGGATTAAACACCCCCTTATAGTGGGCCTTCTGATTTCTACATTTTAGCCAGAGACGACGCTATTAAAGAGTGGCGGAAGTTGATGGGCCCCACGAAGGTGTTCAAGACGCAATTTGAAGCCCCCGACTCCATCAGAGGACAGTTTGGTCTATCAGACACCAGAAACGCCACACATGGCTCAGGTGGTCACTCCCAACTGTGTTTCTTTTTTGATGCTCTCTTTCAGATTCTCCAGAGTCCGTTCGCAAAGAAGTCGGCCTGTTTTTCCCACACTTTGACATAGAAAATTGGTACCAAGAAGAGGAGCCAAAATTCAGAGCAAACCAACTCGAATTTATCAAAGAATTTTTTATACACAAGGTGATTGAAGACGCAAGAACTGTTAAGAAAACTGAATAAATTGAACTATAACATGCACAATATTTACAAAGTACAAAATCATGCGTCAGCTTTTACAAAAACTTTGGGTTTTTGGAAAATTTTGATGACTTCCTCTAAGCGTCTGAGTTCGTCTTCGATTTCCATTTTTCGTTTGCGCTTTTTTAGCGTGTCGTTGCTCATTGGCATGGTGTTGAGTTCCTTGATCAGCGCGGCGTAATCTGGAACGGATTAATAAACCAGGGTCGATAAAACGGTGCGATTTTACTTTCACGGGCCACGCGAAGGTACTCCTTTCGTTCCTCGTCAGGGAGTAAGACGAGGCCTGACACGATGTCCACTTCAAAATCCACGGGCTTGGACAGCTCATCCTTTCCCTCTTTCTGGTCTTTTGTGTTTTTAGGGACGACCCCTTTTGGCTGCCCCGCCGCAGGCACACGTGGCTGCGGAGCCTCAAACTTGGATTTGTTCCCTTTAACGTTTTTGATATTCTCCCTAACGTAATTGTGTTTTTCTTCTAATTCTGAAACGAATCGTCATTTTCTAACCGAGCGAAATTAAAGCGCACCTAATTTATGCATGCTTTTGGCCAGAACGTCTCCGTGGTCCCGCGTGCGCTGCGTCGGCGGCTTGGACTGCGGCATGATCCCGGGACTGGGGTACTTCAAAGTCCCCGTTTCGTACAACTTTGGCAAATCCTCAGGTCTCTCAGTCTGCACCGCCTTGCTCATGTTCTTAATCCGACTACCCAGCTTGGCTTTCAGCAGAGGCGACTTCAACCCCTTTATCTGGTTATACGACACGGCTTTCTTCCCTATCAGGTCCTTGGACGTTTTTCTTCTAGTGGTGTTCATGTACGAGTACACCCTCGGCGCCACGTGTTTGAATTTATCAGGCTTAATAATTTGGGATTTTGACGAGACCTTCGAGTCGTTCATGTACCCCTGCATCTCCTTCAACTGTCTGATGTTCTCGCGAACGAAATTTCTAGCGTGTGCACGTTCTGCAATCACAGTTCGAAAAGTTGGGAAAATGGGTTGGAGCTACTTACTTGCTTCGGGAAAAATTCCCCGCAAAGTCGTAGTATTCATAATCTTTCATCAGAGAATTTTTTGTGCCGAATTTTAATGATTGACAATTTTAACACAAATGTCATTTTTTTTCGAAATGTTGATGGTGTTTTGTTTCGGGGGGTGACTGCATAACAACGTTGTCGCTCCAGAATCAAGAGTACTTTATCGATTAGAGGTTTTGGGGCCAGTGTGTGGGATTTAGGACACCAAACATTAAAAATTAACGCTATCTAATTTCGGCACAGGTTGTTGTTATTGTTGTTGTTGCGGCGCAACTTGAGACACAGCTGAATTGCGTTCAAAAAAGCGCGCCAAGGAAATTAAAACGCAGCGTGGAAGCCCCTTTGCTGGCTTTGTCGTGCATTGTTAATACTTGTTGACACCCCCAGCACCAATTTTGTTATTAACTATTAATAAATTTCGTCGACAATATGTAGTGTGAACGGTAGCTTGAGCCACTTCCGGATCTGTCATTCGTACACGTCACAATTTTTGAGGTTATGATTGTCAATTTAAAACCCCAGTGCCATGTCTTGGATCGCCAACTCCCCTCTCACGTACTTGCAGCAGTTCTGCGTCAACGTGATAAAATGCGGCCCCATCCCCAAGCACATCGCCATCATCATGGACGGCAACCGGCGCTACGCCACCAAAGCTAAAGTCGAAAAGGCTGAGGGGCACACCAGAGGCTTTGACAAGCTGGCCGAAGCCCTGCAGTGGTGTCTCGAGCTCGGCATCCCCGAAGTCACGGTCTACGCCTTCAGCATCGAGAACTTCAAGCGCAGCCAAAGTGAAGTGGACACTTTGATGAAGCTGGCCACCGAGAAGTTCCAGAAGCTGTTGGACGAAAGGGAGAAAATTATGGCTGAGGGGGTGTGCATTCGGATAATCGGGAACATGTCGTTGTTGTCGCAGGAGCTGCGGAAACTCATAGCAGAGGCTGTGCTTATGACGAAGGACAACAACAGGGCGTTTTTGAACGTGGCGTTCGCGTATACAGCGCGGGACGAGATGGTGAATACGGCGAGGAAGGTGGTGGAAGGGGTGGAAAAGGGGGCCATCGAGGCGGACGATGTTGATGAGGATTTGATTTCGAGGTGTTTGTATACTGGGGATAGGCAGGATCCGGATATAATCGTGCGCACGTCGGGGGAGGTTAGGTTTAGTGATTATTTGTTGTGGCAGATTTCTAATAGTTATATTTGTTTTACGGAGGTGTTATGGCCGGAGTTTTGTATCTGGCATTTATTGGCGTGCGTTTTTAAGTATCAAAGATGTTACAATGATCTGAAAAAGAACAATGTTAAAATTATTAAAAATGAAAGGGTGAAGACTTTTGTTGAAGGGTTAGAACAGGAAAAGCTGATGCAACTTAAAAGTTATATATGAAATAAATATGATGTTAGGAAATTGTTTTTCAATGACCCTTTATCACGTGTTACGTAACATTAGGAAACCGCATTATCACTATTTAGTTAATAGCGCAATATTTATTTTTTCAGTCAGACCAAGAACTTTGACCAGTTAGCACATAGACATAGTTCCTAAGCAAAATGTCTCTAACTAGGAAGGTCATTAATACTTCTAGGGCACCAAAGCCTCTAGCTCCCTACAAGTTAGTATTTAATAAATTCGTTATAAACAAAATTTAACAAATTTTTACAGTCAGGCTGTGCAACTAGACAAGACCTTGTATGTCTCAGGGGTGATAGGTCTGGACAAAGACACAATGCAGTTGGTTAAAGGGGGGGCAGCTGCCGAAGCTAGACAAGCCTTAACCTGGTTGGGAAATATTTTACAAGATTCCGGTTCCTCTTACGAAAACGTGGTTAAAAGTACCGTGTTTTTGGCCAACATGGACGACTTTGTAGCTGTTAACGAGGTCTACCAAGAGTGTAAGTCTTGAGTTTTTTAACTTAAGGGGGCGTCTTGTCAAATTTAAATATACAGAATGTCCCACACAACTTTTGTTCTAGTTTTTAAAAGCAACTTCCCCGCGCGTTCCGCCGTCCAAGTTGCCAAACTCCCGCTAAACGCAAACGTGGAAATCGAAGTAGTGGCAGCCGTAGGGGACGTCGTCCACGTAACCGCCAGACTGTAATTTCCGCCAATAAAACTTTCTAATCACATAATTTTATTAATACACCTTTAAACATTTCAAATGAACAATATTTACAATAAAACATAATACTAAAATCGCTATGTACCACGAAAAACCAAACAAGCTCTTAGGAATGTTAACTATACAGTTATTTACATCAAAAAACTTGAAACAATAAGTCTGATTTATTAAATATTATAACAGTAAAAGGCGAACTCGCATCTATAAATATACGTTTTATTTTTATACTTATGCTTTGCCTGGTACAGCAACGCCGCCTTTGGGGGCGGACTTATTGTCACTCTGTTCTTTCTCTAACTGCCGTCCCAGATACTCCCAATTATGAACCATCAATTTCTGGACTGCCAATAAAGCTTCATAGCGGACGTTGGGGTCTTCATGGGCTAACAGCTGCATCACCAGTTGTTTCCCACCTAGCTGTTCAATAACGCTAACAAAAACCGCATTATAACGAAATCATACAACTCCATCTGTTCGGTAAACTTACTGTTTTCCCCTCGGGTAGTGCCTCACGTACTCCCCTATATCATAACTCGCTACGCTCAAGACCAACGGATCCTTACTCTGCTCCAACAAATGAATCAAAATCCTCAACAGCTCGTAATTCTTCTCGTTGAGCCGCTGCGCGTTTTCCCTCCAGAATTTGCTCTTGTGCACCGGCGACCACTCCAACCTGCCCGACTTGACCTCAGTCGCGTACTCGTCGAACGAGCTCAAATCCTGTACCGAGTTCTGCAGCTTCTCGGTCAGGAA
The DNA here is from genome assembly GCA_022388445.1 of Zophobas atratus. Taxonomy (NCBI): domain Eukaryota; kingdom Metazoa; phylum Arthropoda; class Insecta; order Coleoptera; family Tenebrionidae; genus Zophobas; species Zophobas atratus. The sequence continues at coordinate 5,841,856 of CM039448.1, forward strand.
CTCGATGTCTTGAGCCACGTCTTCGTCGTCGAATTTGCGCTGCTCGAGGATGTTCAGCTGCTTCAGCACCTTGCACTGCACCATCGCGATGCAGTGCTCTTTGGCGACTTGCGAGTCCTCGGGCTTCTCGATCAGGTTCCTGAACACGGCCAGGATGATCCTGGTGACCTTCTCCTTGACGGAGTCGCTGAGGATGTCGGCCAGGATTGGGATTACGTTGAATTTGTTCATCTTCTCGGCGAGGAGCGGGTTGAAGGTGAGCACCCAGAGGCAGAAGATGAGTTGGTATTGGACCTGGAAGTTGACGCGGCCGGAGAGGACCGAGAGGAGGGTGGAGATGCCGCCCACGGAGACGAAGGCGAAGCGGTACTCGTCGATGCGGAGCATCATCTGGAGGCAGCGGCCGACGGACTGGATGTACTCGTTGTTCTGGACAGAGAAGAGAATTAGAGGGTGGGGGGTGCCCGGGTCACGGTGAACGAAAGACATTTTTTTTCGGTAATAAAATCTTAGTGACCGCTGGAAACGGTGTAATCGCAGGCAAAATTGTCGCTAGAACAGCGGGGGGTATTAAGCTCCTCTGCCTCCTCTCTGCGGGTTCCCATAATTCCATAAACACTCATTGTAGCTTCATTAATAATTTTAATCGCTTCATCTGTTTTGAGGAGAGTTTCTGCGTGCTTAATTGTCGCATTCTTTCGATGTATATTCATAAACAATTGATGTTAAGCATGTAGTGATAATATATTTTTACTTCAGAGGCGAGGAAAGATCTGTCTAAATAACGACTTGTAGGCGCATAGTGTTTTTTTTTTCGGAGCCTCTTGTGTTTCGTTTTTAAAATACTTTTAATCTCGAGGAACCGTCGAGTTCTTTACTTAGAAAGAATTTTACAAAATCTTAGGGCTTCTACCATCATTTTTTTAAATATGTGATGTTTAACGAAACATCCAAAAACGTTTGGAGGAGAAATCAAAATATTGTCAACACTGAAAAATTGAAAATCAGGAATTTTAAAAATCTAAAAAATCCAAAAATCCAAAAATTGAAATATCGAATAGATGAAAATGTTGAAAAATGTAACATTAAAAATTCGCATAATTTTGAAAAAGCGAGTAAGTAAAAAATCTAAAGATCAGAAAATCTTACAATTAAAAATTAAAAAATCTCAAAACTTGAACAGAAAAATCGGAAATTAAAAAATCGATTAATCCAGAAATTGAAAAAACGAAAAATCCAAAAATCCATAACTGAAACATCGAAAAATTAGAAACTCGAATAATCGAAAAACGGAGAAATCGAAATAGCCAAAGATCGAAAAATGGAAAATTCAAAATTGAAAAATTTAAATTTAAAAAACCCGATAAATCAAAAATTTGAAAAATTGAAAAACCAGAAAGCAAAAACTCGTAATATTGAGAAATCGAAACAACAAAAAAGTGAAAAATCTAAAATTTAAAAATCAAAAAGCTGAAAAATCGAAAAATGAAAGATAAAAAGTCGCAATATTTTGAAAAATCGAATAAGTAAAAAATAAAAAAAAAAGAAAGTCAAATCTAAAAATTTAAAAAACCAAATACATATTGAAAAATCCCAAAACTTAAACATTGAACATTTGAGAAATCGAAAAATCGGAATATGAAAAATCGAAAAATTAAAAAATGGATTAATTGAGAAATTGAAAAATCCAAAAATTTAAATCCCAAAACTGAAACGTTGAAGAACTGGAAAATCGAAAAGATGAATTATTGAAAAAGTGAGAAATTGAGAAATCAAAATCGCGAAATCGAAACATCAAAAGATTGAAAAGTCGAAAAATTAAAAAATTGAGTAATGGAAGTGGTTAAAAATTGAAAAATGGGAAAATCAAAAATTTTTGATATCAAAATACATTTTTCGTTTTTGCAACATTTGTTTTCAATTTTTTGTTTCTTCAATTGTTCGATTTGCAGTTTTTCGATACTAGAATTTTTTATTATTTTTCTCAATTTTATTTTTCGATTTTTCAAAATTTCAAGGTCTTGTATTTTATTTTCATTTGCCCTATTTTTTAATTTACATTTTCTCGATTTTATATCGCGATTTTTCGTTTTTCGTTTGTTCAATTCTTCAGATTTTCGTTCTTTGATTTTTCAATTCATCGATTCTTTTTTTTCGTCTCTGATTTTCGTTTCGGTTTTGAATTTTCTTTATTCTTACAATTTTTCGAGTTTTCTGTTCCGATTTCATAAAGTTTTGTTTTTTCAATTTCGATTTTTTCAATTTTAAAATTAAACATTGAAAACACGAGAAATTTATATCGGAAAGTTTAAAAATTTCCAAAGTGAAAAATTTGAGAAATGAAAAATACAAAAAAAAAAACAAATTCTAAACACTGAAAAGTTTAAAAATGAAAACTCGAAGAGTTCAATGTCGCAAACTTGAAGGAACAAGAAAAAAATGAAGATTGGGAAATTCTAAATCGAAAAACTGAAAAAACGCGAAATCGAAAAAAAAAGTGAAAAATCTAAAATTTAAAAATTCGAAGCATTGAAAATTTAAAAATCAAGTAATCAAAACCTCAACAAATCGAAAAATCAAAAAACTGAAAAAAAGCTTTCACATTGAAAATTTGAGAATTCTAAAAATTGGGAAATCGAGAAATGAGAAAGATGAAAACTCGAAAAGTCGATTAATCGCGAAACTGAGAAATTGAAAAATCCAAAAATTTAGAAACACCAAAAATGGAAAAATTGAAAAATTGAAAAATTTAAACACATAAATCCCAAAAACTGAAACATTGAAAAATTGGAAAATCGAAGTTGAAAAATCGAAAAATTGAGAAATGGAAGTGGCTAAAAATCGAAAAATGGGAAAATTCCAAATTGAAAAATTTGAACTTCAAAAACCGATAAACCGAAAAAGTGAAAAACCGGAAAATCTAAAAACGAGAAGGCAAACAATCGAAAGAAAACCGTTAAATCGAAAATTGAAAAATCGAAATATCGAAAAACTGAAAAATTAATTCCGAAAAACTGAAAATTTAAAAAATCGAAATACATCTTGAAAAATCCCGAAACTTAATAAACATTGAAAGTTTGAGAAATGGAGAAATGGAAAAATTGAAAAACGAGAAATCAGACAGATTCCAAGTCAAAAAATGAAAAAATCGATTCGTTTTTTAATTTTCTTCATTCTTTTACAAGTTTTCGAGTGTTCGATGCTTGGATTTTATAAAGTTTTGTGTTTTCAATTTCGATTTTTTCAGTTTTAAAATTAAAAATTGAAAACTCGAGAAATTTTAAGTGGAAAAATTGCTAATGGAAGAAAAAAAAAAAAATTGAAAATTTTCCCAATCGAAAAATTGGAGAAATGAAAATTCAAAAAACAAAAAGATACAAATTCTAAACACAGAAAAATCGAATACTTAAAATAGAAAAGTTTAAAAATTAAAACTCGAAGCGTTCTATGCCGTAAACTTGAAGGAACAAGAAAAAGAAAATTTGAAAAATTCCAAATCGAAAAATTAAGGAAATCGAAATTGAAAAAAAAACTTCATTAAACTGTAATCTCGAATAATCGAAAAACTGAGAAATCGAGTAATGGAAATCGAAAAATTGAGAATCGGAAAGTCAAGAGTGAAAAATCTAAAATTTAAAAATACTAAAAATTGAAAATTTAAAATATCGCGCAATCAAAATATCAACAAGTAAAAATTAAAAAAAAAAAAAACAAAGTCGAAAAATCTAAAAATTTAAAAATCAAAATACATATTGAAAAATCTCAAATTTGAAAAAACCCAAAACTTAAACATTGAAAATTTGAGAAATCGAAAAGATGAAAAATCGAAAAATCCAAAATTAAAAAATTGAGAAATCGAAAAATTGGAAAATCGAGAAATAAGAAAGATGAAAACTCGAAAGGTCGATTAGTCGCGAAATTGAGAAATCGAAAAATCCAAAAATTTAGAAACACCAAAAATGGAAAAATTGAAAAATAGAAAAATTTAAATACATAAATCCCAAAACTGAAACATTGAAAATTTGGAAAATCGAAAGCGAAAAATTGAAAAATCGCGAAATCGAAACATCAAAACATCGAGAAGTCGAAAAATTGAGAAATGGGAAAATTCGAAATTGAAAAATTTAATTTAAAAAACCGAAAAAGTGAAAAACCGGAAAATCTAAAAACGAGAAGGCGAAAAATCGAAAGAAAACCGTTAAGTCGAAAGTGGAAAAATCGAAATATCGAAAAACTGAAAAATTAATCCCGAAAAATTGAAAATTTAAAAAATGACCAATCAAAACATCAATAAATGGAAAAATCGAAAAAGAAAAAAAAGTCGAAAAATCTAAAACTTAAACATTGAAAGTTTGAGAAATGGAAAAATTGAGAAATCGAGAAATCAGACAGATGGAAAGTCGAAAAACGAAAAAATCGATTCGTTTTTTAATTTTCTTTATTCTTTTACACGTTTTCGAGTTTTCGATGTTCGGATTTTATAAAGTTTTGTTTTTTCAATTTTGATTTTTTCAGTTTTAAAATTAAAAATTGAAAACTCGAGAAATTTTAAGTGGAAAAAGTGCTAATGGAAGAAACAAAAAAATTAAAATTGAGAAATTTCCCGATCGAAAAATTGGAGAAATGAAAAATTCAAAAAACAAAAAGATACAAATTCTAAACACAGAAAAATCGAATATTTGAAAAAATAAAGAAAACTAACGGAAACGAAAATTGCATAATGAAAAATTGAAATATAGAAAAGTTTAAAAATGAAAACTCAAAGCGTTCTATGCCGTAAACTTGAAGGAACAAGAAAATGAAAATTTGAAAAATTCCAAATTGAAAAATTAAGGAAATCGAAATTGAAAAAAAAAACTTCATAAAACTGTAAACTCGAATAATCGAAAAATGAGAAATGGAGTAATGGAAATCGAAAAATTGAGAATCGGAAAATCAAAAGAGTGAAAAATCTAAAATTTAAAAATACTAAAAATTGAAAATTTAAAGTACCGAGCAATCAAAATATCAACAAATCGAAAAATCGAATAAGTAAAAAAAATAAAGTCGAAAAATCAAAAAATTTCAAAATCAAAATACATATTGAAAAATCCCAAAATTGAAAAAACCCAAAACTTACATTGAAAATTTGAGAAATCGGAAAGATGAAAAATCGAAAAGTCCAAAATTAAAAATTGAGAAATCGAAAAATTTAGAAACGTCAAAAATGGAAAAATTGAAAAATCCAAAAAATTCAAACACCTAAATTCAAAAACTGAAATGTTGAAAAATTGGAAAATCGAAAAATGCGAAAATTCATAATTAAAGAATAAAAAAAAAACAAGTCGAAAAATCTAAAAATAGATTAATTGAAAAATTGAGAAAACAAAAAATCCAGAAATTTAGAAACTCCAAAAATTGAAAAATCCATAAATTTAAATGCATAAACCCCGTGATTAAAACGTCGAAAAATAGGAAACTCGAATAATCGAAAAACTGAGAAATCGAAAAATGAAAAAAATGAGACGTCGAAACATCAAAAAATCGATACATCGAGAAGTCGAAAAATCGAAAAATGTAAGATTTAAAGTCGCAATATTTTAAAAAATTGAGTAAGTAAAAAAGCAAAAAAAAAACAGAAAGCCGAAAAATCTAAAAATTTAAAAATCGAAATACATCTTGAAAAATCCCGAAAGTTACAAGTTTTCGATGTTCGGATTTTATAAAGTTTTGTTTTTCAATTTCGATTTTTTCAGTTCTAAAATTAAAAATTGAAAACTCGAGAAATTTTAAGTGGAAAAATTGCTAATGGAAGAAACAAAAAAATGAAAACTGAAAAATTTCCCAATCAAAAAATTGGAGGAACGAAAAATTCAAAAAATTAAAATTCAAAAAACAATAAGATACAAATTCTAAACACAGAAAAATCGAATATTTGAAAAAATAAAGAAAATTAACAGAAACGAAAAATTGCAAAATGAAAAATTAAAAAAAGTTTAAAATTGAAAACTCGAAACGTTCTATGCCGTAAACTTGAAGGAAGAATAAAATGAAAGTTTGAAAAATTCCATATCGAAAAATTAAGGAAATCGAAATTGAAAAAAAAAAAACTTCATAAACTGTAAACTCGAATAATCCAAAAACTGAGAAATCGAGAAATGGAAATCGAAAAAATGAGAATCGGAAAATCAAAAGAGTGAAAAATCTAAAAATCGAATAAGTAAAAATAAAAAAAAAACAAAGTCGAAAAATCTAAAAATTTAAAAATCAAAATACATATTGAAAAATCCCAAAACTTAAACATTGAAAATTTGAGAAATCGAAAAGATAAAAACTCGAAAAATCCAAAATAAAAAAATTGAGAAATCGAAAAATTGGGAAATCGAGAAATAAGAAAGATGAAAACTCGAAAGGTCGATTAATCGCGAAATTGAGAAATCGAAAAATCCAAAAATTTAGAAACACCAAAAATGGAAAAATTGAAAAATAGAAAAATTTAAATACATAAATCCCAAAATTGAAACATTGAAAATTTGGAAAATCGAAAGCGAAAAATTGAAAAATCGCGAAATCGAAACATCAAAAGATCGAGAAGTCGAAAAATTGAGAAACGGGAAAATTCGAAATTGAAAAATTTGAATTTAAAAAACCGAAAATGTGAAAAACCAGAAAATCTAAAGACGAGAAGGCGAAAAATTGAAAGGAAACCGTTAAGTCGAAAGTGGAAAAATCGAAATATCGAAAAACTGAAAAATTAATCCCAAAAAAACTGAAAATTTAAAAAATGACCAATCAAAACATCAACAAATGGAAAAATTAAAAAAACTGAAAAATCGAAAAAGAAAAAAAGTCGAAAAATCTAAAAATTTAAAAATCGAAATACATTTTGAAAATTCCCGAAACTTAAACATTAAAAGTTTGAGAAATGGAAAAATTAAGAAATCGAGAAATCAGACAGATGGAAAGTCGAAAAATGAAAAAATCTATTCGTTTTTTAATTTCTTATTCTTTTAAAGTTTTCGAGTTTTCGATGTTCGATTTATAAACTTTGTTCTTCAATTTCGATTTTCAGTTTAAAATTAAAAATTGGAAAATCGAGAAATTTTAAGTGAAAAATTGCTAATGGAAGGAACAAGAAAAAAATGAAAATTGAAAAATTTCGCAATCGAAAAATTGGGAGAAATGAAAATTCAAAAAACAAAAGATACAATTCTAAACACAGAAAAATCGTATTGAAAAAATGAAGAAAATTAACGGAAACGAAAAATTGCAAAATGAAAATTGAAAAATTCCAAATCGAAAAATGGAAGTGCTAAAAATCGAAAAATGGGAAAAATTCATAATTAAAAATTTTAAATTAAAAAAACCGATAAACGAAGTGAAAATCTAAACTTCAAGTAAAAAATCAAAAAAAAGGTCGAAAAATCTTAAAATTTAAAAATAGCTTAATTGAAAATTGAGAAACGAAAAATCCAAAAATTTAGAAACGCCAAAAATTGAAAAACCCACAAATTTAAATACCTAAATCCCAGAACTGTAACGTTGAAAAATTGGAAAATCGAAAAGATGAATTGTCGAAAAAGTAAGAAATCGAAATCGAAAAAGTGAGAAATGGAAGTGGCTGAAAATCGAAAAATGGGAAAATTCAAAATTGAAAAACCCGAATTTAAAACGAGAAGCAAAAATCGAAACAACAAAAAGTGAAAAATCTAAAATTAAAAAATTCGAAAAATGAAAATGAAAAAAATCGAGCAATCAAAACATCAACAAATCGAAAAATGTACGACTTCAAAAGTCGCACAATTTTAAAAAATCGAATAAGTAAAAAATCAAAAAAGCAGAAAGTCGAAAAATCTAAAAATTTAAAAATCAAAATACATATTGAAAAACTCCAGAACTTTCACACTGAAAATTTGAGAAATTGAGAATTCGAAAAGACGAACATCAAAAAGTCGAAAAATGGGAAAATTACAAAACTGAAAAATCCAAAAACGAGAAGGCAAAAAATCGAAAGTCAGGTTGATAAAAAAACACCATTACGTGCGATAGTACATCATGGCCAATTAAAATCGGGCGTCCGCTGGGCTCCTATACAATAGTATTGATTGTTATTAGATTTTTATTAAGAAAAACAAACAAATATTTAATATTTTCCTCTTCCTAATGTGTCGTTCTAACTACAATTTGTTTTTTTTCACAGATCGTGAATCAAATTAAAAACTCTTGCGTTGGTAGGTAAGTATTTTTTTAACGAATATATTTTTATAAACAGCGAGGTATCAGACTGCTCTGCCTCCTCACTGTGGTTCCCGCAATCCCTAGACACAATTAAGCAAAGAAATCATGGATAAATAATACTTACTCAAAATCTACAACCACAAAACTGTTAGTAAGTCAAAATGACCATGCTTTATTAGTAAAAATCGTGCAACAATTTCGACGTCATGCAACACGCTTTCTCAACTTAAACCCACACACACAGAAGGCGCTGTTGCAGTGACACCCTACCAAAAATGCATCTATTTATTTATTTATCTAATTTGTTGTTGATTTAGTCAATTATGTATGAGATGTGCTATTGATGTGTGATGACGTGTTTCCGTTACCGTAATTTCGTTAGGTGTTTGTTGCTCATCGATGCTGAAAGCAACCTCAGTATAACTTTCAGTGGCTTGTTCTCCCCTCAGTACGTCGTTTTGTGCCATAGTCGCAGCTAATTCATCATACTAAAAACGACTTAAGTATCTCGCTTTCTGGCAAAAGAAAGCCGTTCTACGGTTAGTGATTTTATACACAAACATGTCTTCAATGAACCAGAAATCATTAGTACTTTCAATGTAACCAAAAATATACACACACAAAGAAAAAGATAGTGAATCCAAAACACACATTGATTAGTAAACACACGAACTAAATTAACGCAAGCTCAAGCCGCAAATGTCACACTTCATACCTGCATCTTCAGTTGGTCTTTCAACCAGGTCAAATAAAAGTGCAAATCTGACCGTTCCATGGGGGTTTGCGACCAACACGCGATTTTAGCGATGATTCTGGACGTCATGTTGGTGATGAAGCCGTCCTGGCGGTTCAACAAGTTCAAAAAGGGGCCCCAGACCGACTCCTTTTTCTTGTTGGCGTATTCGTGGAAAATCTCGACGCGGGTGCGATCCTCCTGATCACAAAATTACCAAACTTACACTCCTTAATCAACCATGAACCTAACCTACCTGGAGCATATCATCAATCAGGACCAGAATGTACTGCAAAGTCTGGTCTTTGGAGACGTGCCCCAACAGATTGAGGAACGTCTGCGCGCATTGCATGCGGTCGGTCTGCAGCAACTGCTCGCGTTTGTGGCCATCCGAGGTGTCGAAAGCTGTGATGAACTGGTGGTCTTCCTGCGAGATCATCTGCGACCTGCAATGTGAGGTTAACAGCGTCTCGAGACAAATTTTGCGTACACAGCTCATGAGTGTCTACTACGTTACTTGAAAGGAGCTAACTTACTGGAAGTACGACTGCCAGTTCACCCTTTGTGAACGGATGTCCGTCGCCCGTTGCTGCAGCACACTCGTAGCGGCCAACATATCTGAAATAGCCCACATTCCGCCTATAATTTAATAAACCCTGGGAATTTAGCCAAAAAATCCGATTTCTCGCCAAAATGAAGTCGCACGAAAAAATTTTTAGTGCCACTGGTACACTCATCGTAGACGTCACGTGAGCGTAACACACCTATTTTGAATTAATTAATCGCTTTTTCGGGACTATTTTCAATGAAATTCGCCCGGATTTGTGTTTTTTTCGGGGATTGGGTGCGAGTTTCGCGTTTCGGAGGAATTTTTTGACCAAACTTTTCCCGGACTTGGGTATGCAAGAGTAACTTTTACCTATTTTTTCATCGTCTAAAGATGTGATTATGTCTTTGATTTTAGGGTCTGCGCCCGCGGGGACCTGCGACGACGACATTTTTGCACAAACAATCTCTATCTTACGAAAAACACCACTTTGACCTGCCCGTGTTTTTAACAATTCAGCTGACAAGTCTTGTGATTATTGACACACGGTGCCAACCTGACGGACCCCGAAGATGGCGACAAGCGGCGAGCGAGAGGGAGATAGCACGCGCGATTAGGTTGGCCGCTCTGTCATAAAACCGCGCGATTTTAAAATGGCGCTAGCGAAACCCCGACCCAAGAAACACTGCAGGCTGAAACCCGCCCAAAATCTACCCCTAATCGAAAACAAAGGCGAGTTGTATCGATTCAAGGGCAACTTTAACGGGTTCTGCGTCGTAATAGACAATGTCGACGACATGAAAAAAATTATTTCAATGGGGTACTTTGGGAAGGCTTCTCTCTCAAGAAATTATCCAGAATTTCGAAAAAATTCGCCCGAAATTGTCAGAAATCGGGTCTTCCAAAACCGCAAACGCAACGCCGAAGGGGCAAAATGCGCCCCCCAGAAAGTTATTGTTGTTCCAGACAGCGACTCAGAATCTGAAGACATTGCAGACTATTTTACTAATTTGAAACCAGAGTATCAGCTTGATTGCTCAGGAATCGCAGAAACGGTTAATTTGGGGTTAGAAGAGGCGTTTTTTCTGGCTGCAGCCCTAAACTGTCTCGACATACGTCACGACGGTAAAATTTTGGGGCTCGAAGAAGCGTGGGGGCTATTCCAACAAAGCGACAAGTGGTTTGTGATTAACTACATCGTTTATTACCATTTTAGAACGAAAAACTGGGTTGTCAAGCCTGGAATTAAATTCGGTGGTGACTTTTGTAAGTTTTAGTAAATTTTGACCCCCAAAAGTCAAAATTTTTGTTACAGTGTTATACAAACAAGGGCCCCCGTTTTATCACGCTTCTTACGTCGTCATTATCCACGTCGTTGACGAAAACTTGGAAAAAATTGAACGTTTGAGCAGGCGCTCTATGAATAATTTGTGTTTGATGGGGTTAAACCGCCTGTGTGAGACTGCAGCCAAGGTAAAACCCCCGAATTTACCCCCATTTATTAAATTTTGAACTTCAGGAACTACTAATCTGTGAACTAATTTGGCCACAAACACAACCCAACCAGGTTCATTTTCAAGACTTGTCAAACTTCACCATCAAAGAAACCATAATGAAACGCTGGATTTTCTCTCTAAAAAAACCACAAGCGACAACCAGTAAACAAACTTAATTTTAATTACGCAAAACTACTTTGTACATATATTTACATAGAAACTCCCAAACGTTCTTTCTGTTTTTGAGTCACCCCAGTTCTCCTGTATTCACTCCTCTCTTTAAGATACTCGTTCTTGCACCTATTTTTAAAACCTTCGTCTTCGTACCACCGCGTCAGACAGTCTTTGAGCGCCGCGTTCTCCGCTCTACATTTAAAAATCATCAAAACGTTGCTGTTTTTACAACACTCAGTGAATTTCTCGACGTAGTCTTTGCACTTTTCGTCGCGTGCGATCTCGCGCATTTTCTTGGGGATCATGACGTCGATTTCGACCCGTCGCAGCGAGGTGTCTTCGGGGTCACCTACAACCGCACACTTTATAAATACCAATTTCGTGAATTTAACATAACCTCACTTTTCAAAAATGAGGTTATGTCGTTTTTATTCGAAGATAAGGTTACATAAGTCGGGCGAATTATAGACAATGTTAACCACTTGTACCTAATCCATGGGGGCCACTTGCGTATTTTTCTTTTAAAATATTCTTTTGCTGCTCCGCCGCCATCGTACAGAACTCTACCTTACCCACTCAAAACCAAAACGTCATGAATTGCACATTCCATTTTGACAGTTTTCAGATGTCAATGCCAAGATTTTAGTCAACGAAAACAAAGCCAAAAGCGACTCGTTGTGTTTCAGTCGAGCTTTATTAAGGTAAGGACGTATTAATTTTGAGTGATTAGTTATTATCGTATCATTAGGTGTGAAAATGGATCGTTTGTTGCGTTTGGGTGGCGGGATGCCGGGCTTGTCTCAGGCGCCCGCTCCGTCCGACGCCCCCGTGGTGGACACCGCCGAGCAAGTCTACATTTCATCGCTAGCCCTTCTGAAAATGTTAAAGCACGGGCGGGCCGGCGTTCCCATGGAAGTGATGGGGCTCATGTTAGGTGAGGTTATGTTATGACTTGGCACTTTATTATAACTGAAATGTAGGCGAATTCGTTGATGATTATACCGTGAGGGTGATCGACGTGTTCGCAATGCCCCAAACCGGAACTGGAGTCAGCGTGGAGGCTGTGGACCCCGTTTTTCAAGCAAAAATGTTGGATATGTTGAGGCAGACCGGGCGGCCTGAGATGGTAGTGGGTTGGTACCATTCGCATCCGGGTTTTGGGTGCTGGTTATCAGGGGTGGATATTAACACGCAGCAGAGTTTTGAGGCGCTTTCAGAGCGGGCGGTGGCAGTGGTGGTTGATCCCATTCAGTCTGTCAAGGGGAAGGTGGTTATTGATGCGTTTAGGTACGTTTTGGATTGGTTTTTTGCCAGAGTGACGGTTGGTTTGTAGGTTAATTAACCCAAATATGATGGTTTTGGGGCAGGAGCCTCGCCAGACGACGTCGAATTTGGGGCACTTACAAAAACCCTCCGTACAAGCTTTGATTCACGGGTTGAATAGACACTACTACTCTATTAGTATAAATTATCGTAAGAACGAATTGGAGCAGAAAATGTTACTTAATTTGCACAAAAAATCGTGGATGGATGGGTTAACGCTAGCCGACTATAGAGACAATTGCGGGATTAACGAAAAAACGGTCGCTGATGTGTTGGAGTTGGCGAAAAACTACAACAAAGCGTTGGAAGAGGAAGAGAAGATGACACCCGAACAGTTGGCCATTAAGAACGTGGGTAAGCAAGACCCGAAGAGACACCTCGAGGAAAAAGTGGATCTCCTCATGACCAACAATATTGTCCAGTGTTTAGGAGCTATGTTAGATACCGTTGCATTTAAATGATTCTGTAACATGTACGTGACTTGATTAAATTATAATAAGGCGTATGTTTTATAAAGATTTTTTTTAATATACACAAAATACTTTAATACTAGCAAAAGTCTATTAATATAACACAATTAGCTTTGTTGGCACGCCCTCACCGCAATCAACTGCAACAAAATATAAAGCGGCGCAAACACCTCCGAGTAATCCAAGCCCAACTTATTCAGCAACTTCTGGCACAACAAAAACTTAAATAAAAACGTCATTAACAAAAAAGTCCCGGACCAACTAATCCGCAACAGAGACGCCCGCAGCGTCATCTCCGACAACATCCTAATAAAAATAATTACGCAAAAGTACGCATTGAGGGCATCCCCCGCAAACAACGGGAAAAAAATCGCCCACCAACCGTTCTTATCCACGTCAACGTAAGGGTCATACTTCACCGCCAACATCACCGTGAAAATCAGAAACGAAATCAGGTTCACCCAAATCTCGAACACGGTGAGCCCCAGCCACCGCACGAGCTCGTCAATCGTGAAAAACAGGGCTACGGTTTGAGGGGGTCGCTGCGGAAGACGCGGATTTTCAAAGCCGAGTTGGACCTGCGCTGGATGGTGTAGTCAGCATCGTCCGTGGCGGGCTCCAAGTCGTCTGAAAAGCACAATGTAGACGAGCAAAACGGGGGCTCCAGTTACCTATCAGTTCGGTCGTGAACGTGTTGGAGTGGATTTTGTAAGCCACATTTTGTTCACATAACCTCAAAGCGATGAGGATTCCGCGCTGGATGGCGGCCCCCAGACAGTACAGAGTGAGCTCCTTTTCGCCTTTGTTGATCAGTTTACAGCAACGGTCGACGACTGCCTGAAACGAACGACAAGAGTGCACATAACCTCAAAGTTGGATTTAGGGGTTGCGGCGGATTTACCTTGATGGGGGTTTTGGTGTTGACGTAGACCACGGAGGCGTCGCGCTCGGGCTTCTGGGGGCGGCGTTTGCGCAAAACGTGGTCTTTGCTGGGGGCGCGGGGTTGTTTGGTCGGTTTTTTAGGTTTTGGGTCGTTTGCACTGGAACTACCTTCCATAACACAGTTGGGGTTATTTTTTGGACACGATTTTGTTTTTATTAAGTAAAATTAACATTGCTGTTCTAACGCAGTGTCTGGAATACAATAAATTGGAGGGAGTGAAGTATTGGTGGTTGCCTATCTGTCAAACTGTGTATGTTGGGTTGCATACTATAATCGAGAGTGAACGACGAATAATTTGTAAAAACTTTATAATAATACATTCTACATACTCTGTTCTACCCTGACTGTGAAAAATTATTTACACAATACAAATTTCCACAAACAAATGACACCGTCACTTAAAATGACAACAAAATGACAGCTTGTATGAACATAAGTGTGCTTAAACTTAACCCGGCGACGTTGTGTCCCATCGATTCGACCAATGGTCGGCCCTTGTCCGAACTGAACCATTGGTGCAAACTTGACACTTCGCTGTACCCGTGTTGATTTTTCGTCAAAATGAGGCATTCGTACAAGGATTCGGGCGTCAGGTTGGTAATTCGGAAAGACTGAACCCTTTCACCGGTCTTCGGGTCGTATTTCTGACTTGGTTTGACGACTAGATCGTGCCATTGTCCTTTGTGGTCATAAATCGTGGTTGCGTTGATCTGAAAATAGTAAAATTAAGAGTAGAGTGTTTAACGCAGATGCTGGTCCGATTAATCACGTGGGTGTAATTACCCGTCTGTAGAGTATTTTTGCTTCCATGATGGGCAAAACGGATTGTACGACCCATCGCAGGTCGTAATAATGGGCGCTGGAGTAGTTGGGGCTGAGGATGCGTGCAGGACCGGGCTTTCCCGATAGTTCTATATATTTTCTGTCCCGTCCGATTGAGTTGATAACCGTGCAACTGTAGTTGCCGAAGTCGGAAAACTGGACGTTTTTGATGGTTAAAGCGTGAATTTTGCCCTTGGTTGACATTATCCGGCGGTCGGTTTGTTGCAGAGGGAAAGAGTTTTGGTACCATAAAACCTACAACCAATGTTAACAACAATGTGCACTAATTGTAATCCTGTAACCAATAATCAATAAAATTTATATAAAGTGACTGCGACTGAGCGTTGCGTTTGATTGAAAACTGATACCCTACTAATCAAATTAATCAAAGTTGGTTATTGGATTTATATCCTAGTTTGCAAAACAACTAGTTATAAATGAGGAGTTTGACTAGTGTTCGTTAATGCATCTAGTAGGTTCGACACATTTCTTACGTCACGCCACGCCCCCTTGCTTCAAACCAATCATAAAACAGATAAAGTAAGTCGCTATTTTACACCCCATAAACCACTATAATACCATATTTCCCCTTTTTAAAGATCACTTCGCCGCTTTCGAGCATTTTAAGCACGCTAACTTTTAAATTTTAGTAACATTCCCACTAAAAACCCAAACGACCTCTTAATGACCGCTTCATTACTCCTGTACATCAAAAATCCTCTTACTTCTCCAGGTGGATCGGCGTGAACGATGCAATCCAGCCTCGCCTCCAGCCCCTCCCCCGCGTTGACCCAGGACTTCGCCACGCTTATTTCCGGAGGATCTGCAAACCCATAAAACATGTTTTCTCCACGAAAAAACGTCACATCTGTATATTATATCTGTTTGCTCTTACAGAGAACGTGGAGTTTGACGTCCCCGGTCACGGGTTGCCCGATTCCGTTGGAAGCCGTGCATTGGTATTCGCCTGCGTCCTGTCGCTGGACGCTCGGTAACGACAATAGGTAACCTGTTTGTACTTGTAATCCGGATGGGAGTACACCTTCCTGAAACGACTGTCGTTTGGATGCTAATTGGGTTCGAATCGGGACGCTTACCTTTTTCGACCACTGGACCACCGGTAATGGGTTGCCGCTCGCTCTGCATTCGAATGACACGGGGGCGCCCTTGCGGGTGGTGAAGACTTCGCCGTTGTTGGGGTAGATCTGGAGACTAGGGGGCACTGAAATCGACAAGATTGGTGGTAATTCTTAAATCGGGGGATCAACAAATCGCCGGATTGTCTACAAAGGTTGCTGAAATTCGATTACGACGTCCAATACGTTCCGGGATGCGTTTTATTTACTGGACGCGTTGTCCCGTGTTGCTTTGAAGACTGGAAAGCGGGATGACGGTTCCGAAATGTACGATAGACGGATGGTTTTCCCTAAGTTGTTATTTACGTACTACGTCACGCACGAAACTTAAACTTTAATTTGTGAATACGCGTGCACGACTCATCCCCCGCGCGCTTTAGAAATTTATTCCGACCATCTCGACACAAGTTCGAGGATTCCATGTCACAAAAAGCCCCGTTTACGAATTATGCCGCTGTAAAAAACTCAGCTGTAATTTTTCACATTTCTGCTGCACGTGCAAACATCGCGAAACAAAGCCTTTATTCGCGGTGGCTCGCAATGAAAAATTTAAATTCAAATTCCACAAATTGGTGATAATTATTCCGCTACGTGGGAACGCTCGCCCACAACAAGATTATTTACAAATTGGTGCAAACGAAACGAAAACGCACACTTACAAGCAATCGGTTCGTTGTCAAATTGAAAAGCGTGCGAAATGTTAATATAAAGCGAAAATTACGTTTGTGAAACGTTCTGAGGCAACAAAAACTAACAAAGGAATTATCAATTGTAGGGAATTTTAGGGGCAACAGTGGTGTACAGAAGCATATTTAATCAACAAAAATTGAAACAAACGGGGCTAATTAATTTGGTGTGGTGGTTACGAGTCTGCTTTTAGAATTTTCACAGCACGTATGGTTTTTTCAAAACTTCAGTGAAGGATATTTAGGCAAATTTGAAGAGTTGGAGAACCCATTGGTGAATCTGTACTGAACACTCAGGTATTGGTAATTATGCGCTGATGTAAACGGTAATTAATCATTTATTCGGGTTTAACTACTTTAGCTGTGATATATCTAAATGGCATGATGGTTTTCCCTAAGTTGTTGTTTACGTTTCATAACTGCTCATACGAGATCTTCAACTAGTGCTGTGTTAGTATTCAAAATTTAATTTAAACATTGATCTATTTTGAGAGGAAGAACTTGGAAAGTTATTGTTAGTTAAATTTAATTTGAGTGCGGGTCGGAGCGGGAAGGGGTTTTTTACGCTTATATCGTGTCACCATTTGTGTTTTACGTTTGAAAATTTGAACATTTATTCCAACTACCCCTTTAAAGTACGAGAAATAGGTCTCTCGTTTCCGTCTGTTTGTCTGACTGCTGTCCCAATTTTTATTTGACAGATAATCTCCGAAAGTACTAGGCCAGCTTATTTTATTGATTAAATCAGGAACGGCTCACTCCATTTTCCCAGAAAATTTTGGGAATACAATACTGTTATTTTTCAGTTTCCATTTTACTAAATTACACTATACTAAATAAAATAAGTGAGTGAAATGGAGAAAAGAGGTGGGCGGGGCAAAATTTACTTATTTCTAGTTTTATGAACAAATAGTAGCCCCGCCCACCCACCCCTTCTTCAATCAGTGACTACTCTTAATATTGTTCAGTCTTATCTTAGCAAGTTTTAGCCCCGCCCACCCACCCGTTTTTTTTTTCATAGAGGAAATGTCATTGACCAAAATCAATCTTATCTTAACCAGCACTAGCCCCGCCCACCCGCCCTCTATTTTCTTAGATGGTATGTCGTTTGCACGATCAATCTTATCTTAGCAGGTATTATCTAGCCCCGCCCACCCCGCTGTTCTCACTCTAACGATTTTATTTCTGTTCAGTATAAGATCCAAAATTAGAGACATGGGTGGGTGGGTGGGGTAATTATGTTCTTCTGTCGAGTGAGAAATGGCAACTAATAATAGAATCTGGAAGTGGAAAAAGTAAAAAAAGCGCTAATCGTAACTTGTTTATTATACTAGCAGTAGAACCTCGATAATCCGAATTAATTGTGTTCGAATTAGCGATTTGTTCGGATCAGCGGATTTCCCAAAAATCTGAAACGGAAATTGAATAAAACTTCAAACCTGTTGAAAACAAACTTAAGAAATAAACATAATTTTTTAAACAGAAATAAAGAATTCTTAAGCAACAATGGATAATAGATACATTCGGAAAAAATATTACTCCGTCACCAAAAACACATCTTTTTGAATCAACACGTCGATCTATATCCCTGATTTTTTTCAGAATTTTTCGATAACTTTTTCAAAATGAAATTTTCCATTATGTATTCGTATAAGATATTCCTTATGCAAATTTCCACCCATTCTCGACGATATTCGAAATTTAACTAAATATATTCTCTTGTAGATCTTGGGTCGCAGAAGTCATTTATCGCTTCATTTCTTCGATAACTGAAACTGTTTTTCCGGAATCGTCCATTGAAATATCGAAATTTTTAGAAATTTTCAAAAATTCGCATTTCGTGCCGATTCTTTCGAAAATGTTGCTCCGTGACCATCAACACGCTATATTTTTGGAGTCAGCTTGTCGAAATCTACGTCCCTGATTTTTTTCGCAATTTTTAGACAACTTTTTTAAAAGTGAAATTTTTTCAGTGGTCCCCCCTTCTTCAAATTTCGGCCAAATTTTGACATTTTCGAAACTTAACCAAACACATTTTCTTGTCGATTTCGAGCTCAGGAACTCACTTCCGGCATCGTTTCTTTGATAACTGCAACCGTTTTTTCGGAATCGATGGTTGAAATATCGAAATTTTTAGAAATTTTCAAAAATTCGCATTTCGTTCCGATTTTTTTGAAAATGTTGCTCCGTAACCATCAACACGCTATATTTTTGGAATCAGCATGTCGAGATCTACGTTCCTGATTTTTTTTCGCAATTTTTAGACAACTTTTTTAAAAGTGAAATTTTTTCAATGGTCCCCCCTTCTTCAAATTTCGGCCAAATTTTGACATTTTCGAAACTTAACTGAATACATTTTCTGGTGGATTTCGAGCTCTAGAACTCACTTTCGACCTCGTTTTTTTGATAACTGCAACTGTTTTTCCGAAATCGACCGTTGAAATAACGAAATTTTTAGAAATTTTCAAAAATTCACATTTCGTACCGATTCTTCGAAAATGTTGCTCTGTAACCATCAACACGCTATATTTTTAGAATCAGCATGTCGAGATCTACGTCCCTGAATTTTTTCGCAATTTTAAAACAAATTTTTTTAAATGAAATTTTTTCAATGGTCCCCCCTTCTAAAAATTTCGGCCAATTTTTGACATTTTCGAAACTTAACTAAATACATTTTCTTGTAGATTTCGAGGTCTAGAACTCACTTCCAGCCTTGCTTCTTTCATAACTGCAACCGTTCTTCCAAAATCAACCGGTGAAATATCGAAATTTTTAAAACTTTAAAAAAATTCGCATTTCGTACCGATTCCTTCGAAAATGTTGCTCCGTGACCACCAACACGCTATATTTTTGGAATCAGCATGTCGAGATCTACGTCCCTGATTTTTTTCGCAATTTTTAGACAACTTTTTTAAAAGTGAAATTTTTTCAATGGTCCCCCCTTCTAAAAATTTCGGCCAATTTTTACATTTTCGAAACTCAACTAAACACATTTTCTTGTAGATATCGAGCTCTGGAACTCACTTCCAGCCTCGTTTCTTTGATAACTGCCACCACTTTTCGGGAATCGACCGTTGAAATATCGAAATTTTTAAAAATGTTCAAAAATTCGCATTTCGTACCAATTCTTTCGAAAATATTGCTCCGTAACCTTCAACACGCTAAATTTTTTGGAATCAGCATGTCAAGATCTACGTTCCTGAATTTTTTCGCAATTTTTAGACGACTTTTTTAAAAGCGAAATTTTTTCAATGGTCCCCCCTTTTCTAAAAATTTCGGCCAAATTTTGACATTTTCGAAACTCAACTAAATACATTTTCTTGTAGATTTCGAGCTCTAGAACTCACTTCCGGCCTCATTTCTGTGATAACTGCAACCGTTCTTCCAGAATCGACCGATGAAAAATCGAAATTTTTAGAAATTTTCAAAAATTTGGATTTCGTACCGATTCTTTCGAAAATGTTGCTCCGTAACCATCAACACGCTATATTTTTGGAATCAGCATGTCGAGATCTCCGTCCCTGAATTTTTTCGCAATTTTTAGACAACTTTTTTAAAAGTGAAATTTTTTCAATGGTCCCCCCTTCTAAAAATTTCGGCCAATTTTTACATTTTCGAAACTCAACTAAACACATTTTCTTGTAGATATCGAGCTCTGGAACTCACTTCCAGGCTCGTTTCTTTGATAACTGCCACCACTTTTCGGGAATCGACCGTTGAAATATCGAAATTTTTAAAAATGTTCAAAAATTCGCATTTCGTACCAATTCTTTCGAAAATATTGCTCCGTAACCTTCAACACGCTAAATTTTTTGGAATCAGCATGTCAAGATCTACGTTCCTGAATTTTTTCGCAATTTTTAGACGACTTTTTAAAAGCGAAATTTTTTCAATGGTCCCCCTTTTCTAAAAATTTCGGCCAAATTTTGACATTTTCGAAACTCAACTAAATACATTTTCTTGTAGATTTCGAGCTCTAGAACTCACTTCCGGCCTCATTTCTGTGATAACTGCAACCGTTCTTCCAGAATCGACCGATGAAAAATCGAAATTTTTAGAAATTTTCAAAAATTTGGATTTCGTACCGATTCTTTCGAAAATGTTGCTCCGTAACCATCAACACGCTATATTTTTGGAATCAGCATGTCGAGATCTCCGTCCCTGAATTTTTTCGCAATTTTTAGACAACTTTTTTAAAAGTGAAATTTTTTCAATGGTCCCCCTTTCTTCAAATTTCGGCCAAATTTTGACATTTTCGAAACTTAACTGAATACATTTTCTGGTGGATTTCGAGCTCTAGAACTCACTTTCGACCTCGTTTTTTTGATAACTGCAACTGTTTTTCCGAAATCGACCGTTGAAATAACGAAATTTTTAGAAATTTTCAAAAATTCACATTTCGTACCGATTCTTCGAAAATGTTGCTCTGTAACCATCAACACGCTATATTTTTAGAATCAGCATGTCGAGATCTACGTCCCTGAATTTTTTCGCAATTTTAAAACAAATTTTTTTAAAATGAAATTTTTTCAGTGGTCCCCCCTTCTAAAAATTTCGGCCAATTTTTGACATTTTCGAAACTTAACTGAATACATTTTCTGGTGGATTTCGAGCTCTAGAACTCACTTTCGACCTCGTTTTTTTGATAACTGCAACTGTTTTTCCGAAATCGACCGTTGAAATAACGAAATTTTTAGAAATTTTCAAAAATTCACATTTCATACAGATTCTTCGAAAATGTTGCTCTGTAACCATCAACACGCTATATTTTTAGAATCAGCATGTCGAGATCTACGTCTCTAAATTTTTTCGCAATTTTAAAACAATTTTTTTTAAAATGAAATTTTTTCAATGGTCCCCCCTTCTAAAAATTTCGGCGAATTTTTGACATTTTCGAAACTTAACTAAACACATTTTCTTATAGATTTCGAGCTCTAGAACTCAGTTCCGTCCTTGTATCTTTGATAACTGCAACCGTTTTTCCGGAATAGACCGGTGAAATATCGAAATTTTTATAAATTTTAAAAAATTCGCATGTCGTACCGATTCTTTCGAAAATGTTGCTCCGTAACCATCAACATGCTATATTTTTGGAATCAGCTTGTCCAGATCTACATCCCTGATTTTTTTCGCAATTTTTAGACAACTTTTTTAAAAGTGAAATTTTTTCAATGGTTCCCCCTTCTAAAAATTTCGGCCAATTTTTGACATTTTCGAAACTTAACGAAACACATTTTCTTGTAGATTTCGAGCTCCAGAACTCATTTCCGGCCTCGTTTCTTCGATAACTGCAACCGTTCTTCCAGAATCGACCGGTGAAATATCGCAATTTTTAGAAATTTTCAAAAATTCGCATTTCGTACCGAATTTTCAGAAAATGTTGCTCCGTGACCATTGACACGCTATATTTTTGGAATCAGCATGTCGAGATTTGTGTCCCTGAATTTTTTCGCAATTTTTAGACAACTTTTTTAAAAGTGAAATTTTTTCAATGGTTCCCCCTTCTAAAAATTTCGGCCAATTTTTGACATTTTCGAAACTCAACTAAATACATTTTTTTGTAGATTTCGAGCTCTAGAACTCACTTCCGGCGTCGTTTCTTTAATAACTGCAATCGTTTTTCCAGAATCGGCCGTTGAAATATCGAAATTTTTAGAGATTTTCAAAAATTCGCATTTCGTACCGATTCCTTCGAAAATTTTGCTGCGTAACCATCAACACGCTATATTTTTGGAATCAGCATTTCGAGATCTACGTCCCTGATTTTTTTCGCAATTTTTAGACAACTTTTTTAAAAGTGATTTTTTTTAAATCGCGCTAAATCCGTCCTTAACAAAAATGGCATTATTGCTCCGGGATTTTCAACGTTCGCCTGCAATCTTGTTCCGGAGCATCTGACCGCTGTTTTTCAATTCAGCCCGTCGAAATCAATCCCTAGAATTTTTTGTGGATTTTTAATCAACCGTGATGCCATTAAGGGTCACTGTCGTTAAAACCCCGAACTGTCATTGCTGTAACACTCTCTGACACACCTTCACGCGACACATGTTCATTAATTTTGTTTGTTGCTTTGAGCAATTTTCTGGTTGTTTTCCGCAGCTTTGGAAAAAGTATGTTTCTCTATTATAAGTTACACAGTCAGAGAATCTCCACCTAGTTGTTACTAATACAACTGGACACAATTTAATCATTTTAGTGCCAATATTAATTACGCCAAATTTACTTTACATTCCACACACAGACACACAGATTGAACGTGTGCCACACGCAGGATAATTATTTATTTCGTTGTGAAATACTTAATTAAATATTTACATAACATAGCGCGACCTTTTTGTGACATTTATGTGTCTTGAGCGCCGGATCACTCCCCAGGAGCTGCCTTTAATCGACCCCCCGGTGCCAATACTTCGAAGCATATTTATGATTGTTAACAACCCCCGTTTCCACCCCCTTTCCAAAACTATTAACCCTTCACACGCAGAAATGAGCCGAACCAAAAAAGCGTTCTAAACGCGACCCGAGCATTGTATGTTTCATGCTCGACGTAAAAAATTCATTTTTCGTAGGTTTCCCGTGCAAAACGGAGTCATGTCACCCTCAGAGGTGAAAAATTAATCGCGATCCAGTTAGGCCTTTGGGGTATCATTTGTATGTAGGAAGTTTCTGTAACTCTGAGTTCACGGTTAGCTTCGGGCCAGTTGCATGGATCAGACAAGTTGGAAATTCAACATCTCTATTTAGCTGCCCGAGGCTGACACGTGTCGTGTTTCTGCAAAACCAAGATCTGCATGACAAATTGTATGTATGGGGATATTGCTGGGGGATTCTTCCTCTGTTAGTTTAATCGCGTTATGCCTGACGGGGTGATTAATTTAAACAAGGCGCTTCGTGGGCGAGTTTTTGTATTTTCGATTTTTAACCGAAATTCGGCGCAAAGGCGACAGAGCTAAATTACTAAATCATTTTTATCTTTAAAGGACTTCTCGTAGGAACTGGAATTTAACTGCCGAGGGAAAATTTTATTATTCTATCGTCAGTCGTAATTTAGTGTTTTGAGGTACATGGAATTAGACTTGCTAATACGGGCTGGGAAATTCGATCGCCTTTGACAGGGCAGATGTCCGACGGAGCGAGTTTTTAGGCACAAAGAACGAGCTAAAATAACCACTAAAAAATTTCAGACGACGTCATCAATTTTTACTTCCCGAGCGTAAGCAAAGGAAGTATTGTAATCGAGTCCGTCGGCCGACTCTCTACTTTTACGTTTTCTCGATCTTTCATGACCCCTAGAAGACGAAGAAATAGGTCTCCCATTTCCGTCTGTCTGTCCGTCTGTCCGTCTGTCCGTCCGTCTGTCCGTCCGTCTGTCCGTCTGCCGTCCCGGATTTTTATTAGACAGATAATCTCCGAAAGTACTCGACCGATTGTTGTGAAATTTTGTACTTATATTAAGAATATCATGTAGATGGTAAAACGCTAACCAAAATTTGTCTAATCATCCCCACCACTGCGATGACGTCACTTCAAAATTGTACATAGTAAATAGGTTTTCAATTGTATAAAATAACATAGTCCTACACATGTAGTTTACAACTCTGAATCGACTTTTCACCCGAAACGTCCAGATTTTTGGAAAAAAAATCAAAATTATAAAACAACATTTTGAAATTTAATTTTTAATCTGCTAACCAGAATGCTTTGAACTGTTGCAGATGTTTTAAGGCTATAAAGAGCATCATAAATCTTTAGTCAAAAAATATTTGCTTATCCCCTCCAAAAACTTGATGACGTCAGCTCAAAAGTTTGTGGAATAAATCATATCTAAAATGTACAAAATATGATGAGTCTGTACTTGTGATCTATCACTCCATTCATATTTTTTGGATTTGCATATACAGGGTGACTCAAAAAAATTAATGAATGCGTAAATATATTTTATTGATTTAATCAGGAACTACAAAACCGAATGCTCTGAAATCTTGCAGATGTTTTAAGGTCATAAAGAGCATAATAAATGTTTAGTCAAAATATATTTGCTTATCCCCTCCAAAAACTTGATGACGTCAGCTCGAAAGTTTGCCGAATAAATCATATCTAAAATGTACAAAATATGATGAGCCTGTACTTGTCATTTATCACTCCATTCATATTTTTTGGATTTGCATATACAGGGTGACTCAAAAAAATTAATGAATGCGTAAATATATTTTATTGATTTAATCAGGAACTACAAAACCGAATGCTCTGAAATCTTGCAGATGTTTTAAGGTCATAAAGAGCATAATAAATGTTTAGTCAAAATATATTTGCTTATCCCCTCCAAAAACTTGATGACGTCAGCTCGAAAATTTGCCGAATAAATCATATCTAAAATGTACAAAATATGATCAGTCTGTACTTGTGATCTATCACTCCTTTCATATTTTTTGGATTTGCATATACAGGGTGATTCAAGAAAATAAATAAAAGCGTAAATTTATTTTACTGATTTACTCAGGAACTACAAAACCGAATGCTTCGAAATCTTGAAGATATTTTAAAATTATCATAAGCATGGTAAATTTTTGATCAAAACGTATTTGGTCGTCCCCCCTAAAAAAATTATGACGTCACCACAAAATTTTGCTGAATAAATCCTATCTAAAATGTACAAAATATGGTGAGTCTCTTCTTGTGATTTATCATTCCATTCAAATTTTTTCGATTTGCATATACAGGGTGGCTCAAAAAAATTAATGAATGCGTAAATTTATTTTATTCATTTAATCAGGAACTACAAAACCGAATGCTTTGAAATCTTGCAGATGTTTTAAGGTTATAAAGAGCATAATAAATTTTTAGTCAAAATATATTTGGTTATCTTCTACAAAAAACTGATGACGTCAGCTCAAAAGTTTGCCGAATAAATCGTATCTAAAATGTACAAAATATGATGAGTCTGTGCTTGTGATTTATCATTCCATTCATATTTTTGGATTTGCATATGCAGGGTGACTCAAAAAAATTAATGAAGGCGTGAATTTATTTTATCGATTTAATCAGGAATTACAAAACCGAATGCTTTGAAATCCTGGGAATATTTTAAAGTTATTATAAGCATGGTAAACTTTTGTTCAAAATGTATTTGTTCATCCCTCCTAAAAAAATTGATGACGTCACCCTTAAATTTTGCTGAATAAATCCTATCTAAAATGCAAAAAATATGATGAGTTTGTACTTGTGATTTATCGTTCCATTCATATTTTTTAGATTTTCTTAAGAGGTGGTTCAAAAAAATTAATGAAGTCAATTTATTTTATTGATTAAATTAAAGGCAACACTTATTATTAGTATTACACCCCAACCAACCCAATTTGGTAGACACAAAATTTGTTAAAGGAAAAACTCGGTTGAAACATAAGGGTAGCACGCTTATTTACATCGACTTTAACATTACAGACCTGCATTTGTTTTATGCGCTCACTTGGTTCCGCGAATGTGAAATAGACATGTTTATAATCAACCAATTGTGAATTTCACCGTCAAGAATTAAAATAAAACCCAATGTTTTATATAATAAGCGGAAGTCGAAGCAATAAAACCGATGGTCGTTTTGTTTACAGTTTCTCTGTTTGACTCTCACGTATGCTGTTACGCCTGTCATCTTAAATTAAGAATGTTTATATATACACGATTTTCAGTTGCCTCTGATACGTATACGTGAGTAAATTGTTTCGTTATTTTATTGATTATTACAAATCAATATTCAAAACGACCCAATTCATTTTCCCGAAAATTTGAGAATATAATAATTTTATTCTTAGTATTACACTACATCTATCCCAACTGATATACGTGTCCTTGCAAAAATGTTGATGACGTCATCGCAATTTTTTTTTTAAATTCCCACTACAAAAATGTAATGAGAAAAAAAAACACAATAGGCATGCAGTCGTCAAGTTTCCGACAGCGAGGGAAGTACTGTCTAAACTCTTTAGACCAATTTTTTGACTAGATATAACACTCCCAACCCCACAAAAATTATTCGCACAACTACATTTGTTTGTTTTTGCAATTACGGCGTCAGCAACTAACAATGCCCCATAACCGAACCTCAGCAACAGCATTCCTCCTATACAATACCTGGCCTGTTGATTTTGCCAATAAATTAATTTCTCCATTGTTTGTTTTGCATCAATTATCAAACTTTAAATCAACATCAATTTGTGTATAAAAAGCGTTTTGCTCCCTTCCGGGCGAGAAGTTTTTGCGCGATAACGGGCTACGAACTCGTTTTTTGCCCCAACTTGGAGGGTTAGTGTTTTTGTCATGTTTGCGGTTTGGTTTGTTCGGGACTTGTCCGGGTTAATACAACGTGGAAAGTGCACCAAGTTGGAGTTCGGCATTAACTGCTCCCAGCGGACTCGTCCTCGACGAACATTTATGTAGATGCGTGTAGGTTTAATAATTTCGAATTGAAAAAATTATGGCGTTTAATTTTTTAAATGGCGACGCGACGGGAATTTCCTTAAAAGCTTTTCACGCTTGATGGAGGTATAAATGGCGTCTTTTTGTTAAGGTGGAGTAGTTTGCTTTGATAATTGCACTATGAAATCGTAAACAGGGAAGTTTTCCACCTTTTTGCTACAATCGAGGACAGCACTTGCAGGTTAGAATATACCGGGTGTAACTAATCAAGTTATTGTAAGCATGGTAACTGTTTAATGAAAATGTAACCCTAAAAAATTGGTTTAAAGAGTTTAGACAGTACTTCCCTCGCTGTCGGAAACTTGACGACTGCATGCCTATTGTGTTTTTTTTTCTCATTACATTTTTGTAGTGGGAATTTAAAAAAAAATTGTGATGACGTCATCAACATTTTTGCAAGGACACGTATATCAGTTGGGATAGATGTAGTGTAATACTAAGAATAAAATTATTGTATTCCCAAATTTTCGGGAAAATGAATTGGGTCGTTTTGAATATTGATTTGTAATAATCAATAAAATAACGAAACAATTTACTCACGTATACGTATCAGAGGCAACTGAAAATCGTGTATGTATAAACATTCTTAATTTAAGATGACAGGCGTAACAGCATACGTGAGAGTCAAACAGAGAAACTGTAAACAAAACGACCATCGGTTTTATTGCTTCGACTTCCGCTTATTATATAAAACATTGGGTTTTATTTTAATTCTTGACGGTGAAATTCACAATTGGTTGATTATAAACATGTCTATTTCACATTCGCGGAACCAAGTGAACGCATAAAACAAATGCAGGTCTGTAATGTTAAAGTCGATGTAAATAAGCGTGCTACCCTTATGTTTCAACCGAGTTTTTCCTTTAACAAATTTTGTGTCTACCAAATTGGGTTGGTTGGGGTGTAATACTAATAATAAGTGTTGCCTTTAATTTAATCAATAAAATAAATTGACTTCATTAATTTTTTTGAACCACCTCTTAAGAAAATCTAAAAAATATGAATGGAATGATAAATCACAAGTTCAAACTCATCATATTTTTTGCATTTTAGATAGGATTTATTCAGCAAAATTTAAGGCTGACGTCATCAATTTTTTTAGGAGGGATGAACAAATACATTTTGAACAAAAGTTTACCATGCTTATAATAACTTTAAAATATTCCCAAGATTTCAAAGCATTCGGTTTTGTAATTCCTGATTAAATCGATAAAATAAATTCACGCCTTCATTAATTTTTTTGAGTCACCCTGCATATGCAAATCCAAAAATATGATTGGAATGATAAATCACAAGTACAGACTCATCATATTTTGTACATTTTAGATACGATTTATTCGGCAAACTTTTGAGCTGACGTCATCAGTTTTTTGTAGAAGATAACCAAATATATTTTGACTAAAAATTTATTATGCTCTTTATAACCTTAAAACATCTGCAAGATTTCAAAGCATTCGGTTTTGTAGTTCCTGATTAAATCAATAAAATAAATTTACGCATTCATTATTTTTTTTGAGTCACCCACCCTGTATATGCAAATCGAAAAAATTTGAATGGAATGATAAATCACAAGAAGAGACTCACCATATTTTGTACATTTTAGATAGGATTTTTTCAGCAAAATTTTGTGGTGACGTCATAAATTTTTTAGGGGGGACGACCAAATACGTTTTGATCAAAAATTTACCATGCTTATGATAATTTTAAAATATCTTCAAGATTTCGAAGCATTCGGTTTTGTAGTTCCTGAGTAAATCAGTAAAATAAATTTACGCTTTCATTTATTTTCTTGAATCACCCTGTATATGCAAATCCAAAAAATATGAATGGAGTGATAGATCACAAGTACAGACTCATCATATTTTGTACATTTTAGATATGATTTATTCCACAAACTTTTGAGCTGACGTCATCAAGTTTTTGGAGGGGATAAGCAAATATATTTTGACTAAACATTTATTATGCTCTTTATAACCTTAAAACATGTGCAAGATGTCAGAGCATTCCGTTTTGTAGTTCCTGATTAAATCAATAAAATATATTTACGCATTCATTAATTTTTTTGAGTCACCCTGTATATGCAAATCCAAAAAATATGAATGGAGTGATAGATCACAAGTACAGACTCATCATATTTTGTACATTTTAGATATGATTTATTCCACAAACTTTTGAGCTGACGTCATCAAGTTTTTGGAGGGGATAAGCAAATATTTTTTGACTAAAGATTTATGATGCTCTTTATAGCCTTAAAACATCTGCAACATTTCAAAGCATTCTGGTTAGCAGATTAAAAATTAAATTTCAAAATGTTGTTTTATAATTTTGATTTTTTTTCCAAAAATCTGGACGTTTCGGGTGAAAAGTCGATTCAGAGTTGTAAACTACATGTGTAGGACTATCTTATTTTATACAATTGAAAACCCATTTACTATGTACAATTTTGAAGTGACGTCATCGCATTAGTGGTGGGGATGATTAGACAAATTTTGGTTAGCGTTTTACCATCTACATGATATTCTTAATATAAGTACAAAATTTCACAACAATCGGTCGAGTACTTTCGGAGATTATCTGTCTAATAAAAATCCGGGACAACAGACGGACAGACGGACAGACGGACGGACAGACGGACAGACGGACAGACGGACAGACGGACGGACAGACGGACAGACGGACAGACGGACAGACAGACGGAAATGGGAGACCTATTTCTTCGTCTTCTAGGGGTCATGAAAGATCGAGAAAACGTAAAAGTAGAGAGTCGGCCGACGGACTCGATTACAATACTTCCTTTGCTTACGCTCGGGAAGTAAAAATCGAAAAAGTAGAAAGTCAACACATCGAAAAATCCAGAAGTCAAAAATGGAAAAGTCGAAGAACAGAAATATTGAAAAATCCCAAAACTGAAATATCGAAAAACTGAAAAATGAAAGAAAAACTGAAAAATCCCAAAACTGAAATGTCCAAAAACTGAGAAATTAAATAATTGAAAAATTGAGAAATCGATAAATCAAAAAAGTGATGTTGAAAAATCGAAGCCTGAAAAAATAGAAAAATTGAAAACCAAAAAACCTGAAAAATCAATCAATTGAAAAATCGACAAATAAAGAGTTTACAAAAGTCAAAAATTGAAAAATCGAAATATTTAAAAATCGTAAAATTGAAGAGAAAAACTGAAAACTGAGAAATTGAAAAATTCAGAAATTGTAAAATCCAAAATTTGAATAATAAATAGAAGTAAATTGAAAAGTCCCCAAACTAAACTTTCGAAAAACTAAGAATTCGAAAGTTGAAACAGCAAGAAATTATGGTCGAAACCGGTTAGGATGTGTTTCAGATCACGGATCATGGTTAATAAATCAAATTGTTTCCGAACGCTTAGAGTCGACATTGGCCTGAGTGCGCTCTGGTCTGGAGATCAAACAAGTTCCCAGACTACGAACTGTAATTCATGTGACCTGAATTAAAGTGAAGGAAACAGTAAGCAGCTTGTAATATTCTGGTACATCTAGTGTCAATTTGTCGAAAGTAAAACGCGTCGTTGAAAATATTATGACATTTTTACTTCCCGAGCGTAAGCAAAGGAAGTATTGTAATCGAGTCCGTCGGCCGACTCTCTACTTTTACGTTTTCTCGATCTTTCATGACCCCTAGAAGACGAAGAAATAGGTCTCCCATTTCCGTCTGTCTGTCCGTCTGTCCGTCTGTCCGTCCGTCCGTCTGTCCGTCTGTCCGTCTCTCCGTCTGTCCGTCTGTTGTCACGGATTTTTATTAGACAGATAATCTCCGAAAGTACTCGACCGATTGTTGTGAAATTTTGTACTTATATTAAGAATATCATGTAGATGGTAAAACGCTAACCAAAATTTGTCGAATCATCCCCACCACTAAAGCGATGACGTCACTTCAAAATTGTACATAGTAAATGGGTTTTCAATTGTATAAAATAACATAGTCCTACACATGTAGTTTACAACTCTGAATCGACTTTTCACCCGAAACGTCCAGATTTTTGGAAAAAAAATCAAAATTATAAAACAACATTTTGAAATTTAATTTTTAATCTGCTAACCAGAATGCTTTGAAATGTTGCAGATGTTTTAAGGCTATAAAGAGCATCATAAATCTTTAGTCAAAAAATATTTGCTTATCCCCTCCAAAAACTTGATGACGTCAGCTCAAAAGTTTGTGGAATAAATCATATCTAAAATGTACAAAATATGATGAGTCTGTACTTGTGAACTATCACTCCATTAATATTTTTTGGATTTGCATATACAGGGTGACTCAAAAAAATTAATGAATGCGTAAATATATTTTATTGATTTAATCAGGAACTACAAAACCGAATGCTCTGAAATCTTGCAGATGTTTTAAGGTCATAAAGAGCATAATAAATGTTTAGTCAAAATATATTTGCTTATCCCCTCCAAAAACTTGATGACGTCAGCTCGAAAGTTTGCCGAATAAATCATATCTAAAATGTACAAAATATGATGAGCCTGTACTTGTCATTTATCACTCCATTCATATTTTTTGGATTTGCATATACAGAGTGACTCAAAAAAATTAATGAATGCGTAAATTTATTTTATTGATTTAATCAGGAACTACAAAACCGAATGCTTTGAAATCTTGCAGATGTTTTAAGGTTATAAAGAGCATAATAAATTTTTAGTCAAAATATATTTGGTTATCTTCTACAAAAAACTGATGACGTCAGCTCAAAAGTTTTCCGAATAAATCGCATCTAAAATGTACAAAATATGATGAGTCTGTACTTGTGATTTATCATTCCATTCATATTTTTGGATTTGCATATGCAGGGTGACTGAAAAAAATTAATGAAGGCGTGAATTTATTTTATCGATTTAATCAGGAATTACAAAACCGAATGCTTTGAAATCTTGGGAATATTTTAAAGTTATTATAAGCATGGTAAACTTTTGTTCAAAATGTATTTGTTCATCCCTCCTAAAAAAATTGATGACGTCACCCTTAAATTTTGCTGAATAAATCCTATCTAAAATGCAAAAAATATGATGAGTTTGTACTTGTGATTTATCATTCCATTCATATTTTTTAGATTTTCTTAAGAGGTGGTTCAAAAAAATTAATGAAGTCAATTTATTTTATTGATTAAATTAAAGGCAACACTTATTATTAGTATTACACCCCAACCAACCCAATTTGGTAGACACAAAATTTGTTAAAGGAAAAACTCGGTTGAAACATAAGGGTAGCACGCTTATTTACATCGACTTTAACGTTACAGATCTGCATTTGTTTTATGCGGTCACTTGGTTCCGCGAATGCGAAATAGACATGTTTATAATCAACCAATTGTGAATTTCACCGTCAAGAATTAAAATAAAACCCAATGTTTTATATAATAAGCGGAAGTCGAAGCAATAAAACCGACGGTCGTTTTGTTTACAGTTTCTGTGTTTGGCTCTCACGTATGCTGTTACGCCTGTCATCTTAAATTAACAATGTTTATACATACACGATTTTTAGTTGCCTCTGATACGTAGGTATACGTGAGTAAATTGTTTCGTTATTTTATTGATTATTACAAATCAATATTCAAACGACCCAATTCATTTTCCCGAAAATTTGAGAATGTAATAATTTTATTCTTAGTATTACACTACATCTATCCCAACTGATATACGTGTCCTTGCAAAAATGTTGATGACGTCATCGCAATTTTTTTTTAAATTCCCACTACAAAAATGTAATGAGAAAAAAAACACAATAGGCATGCAGTCGTCAAGTTTCCGACAGCGAGGGAAGTACTGTCTAAACTCTTTAGACCAATTTTTTATATTGTAGTTAGAAACAAACACTGTTGCCTACATAAGTCGAGGAGTCCTCAACCGTCATTTAATTTAAACTATGACGCTTCTCTGTGTTCTCTGAACTAACGTTCATGACGTCATCGCAATTTTTTTTCCAACAGCGAAGAAAGTACTGTCTAAACTCTTTAGACCAATGTTTTCATTAGCGAAGCAATTTATCAAAAAAACTATTAGTTCTCAACTGGTTATTTCCTGGCAGGTTATTTCCACTGTATTTTCCAGTGAGGACTTGTTAAAATATTTACCAGAGAATCTACATTTTGGTAATGGGAACGACGTATCTGCTTTGTTGCAGTTAAAAACTCACTGCATTTTCTTTCTATTCATTCTTTACACTTCGAGAGCTAAACTAATCAATTTATAACACAATTTGGTTGTTAATTAAGTTTATTGTGTAAATTAGCAACGTCTGAGTGAAGTCATATTTAATTACAGTGTTAAAACAGTGCCGATAACACCACACCATAACACATCTACACCACACAATATTTAATTATATTATAACTATGCAAGCAAAAAATTATCAAAACTTTGTAACATAACCAACAACCAGCAATAACTTCCAAATATATGAAGAATTCTCCGCTGGATTATTTTTACTTCCACCACACACGGATGAAACATCCCAAACAGTATTACCATAGATGTCACCACAGCTTCCTGCAGTCAAAATAGTGTTCTTTGCAACCGCCCAATTTGTAATCGTATATAAATTTTTCTTGCTGAGATAACAACAACCGTAACAATGAAACTTCTTCATCGAACAATTTTCTCCACAAAATTTTGCGTCTACTTTCTTCAGTGGGTTGTCGTTCAAGGTCACGTCTTCAAACCCATGGTTGTTGAAAACACCTTCCGCCAAATTTTCGATGCGGTTACCTGTTAAATCTAAAACTATATCTCGTGCGGGCGAACCCTTAAATGCATCTTCGATTCGAGAGATTTGGTTGCACCTCAGTTCAACTACTGGATTTGTCGAGAGAAATCTAAACGCTCCCTCTTGCAAGATTCTAATTTGGTTGAACATGAGATTCAGTGTATGCAGTTTTGGCAAGACGGAGAAAGCGTCGGGGTTCAGCATTTGCAAGTTGTTCTGATTTAGATTTAGAATTTCCAAGTTCGACAAATTGGAAAACGAGTCGTCTTCCAAGACTTTGATTCGGTTGTTATGTAAATAAATTTCCTTTAGCTGGATATTGCGACACGTACCTTTTTTAACAGACGTCAGTTTATTGTTAGTTATTGTGAGTGATTCGGTGATTTGTTCTATAGCTTCGGAAAAACAGTCTTCTTCCAATTCTTCAGTGGCACAATTGTCAAATATGATTTGTTCGATTGGATGTGTGAAATTCAGGATTTTGCAACACAGTCGTGGAATCAATTGGTCTTTAACAGAAACCTCATCGTAAGGATCTGGGGCACTAATTATTTCCGCTTCTTCGACACTCAGTTTCCACTGATCGTGATCGTCTAACGTATAGTTGAAAGGCGCAAAATTTTCGCAAGCCCATGTTAATTTCCACAAAGTCGCCAAAAGCGACACGAAGCGTTTAAACCACATTTTCAAGTGCGACTGATACATTAAACTGCATTATTTTATAAGTATTATTGAAAACGCATTAACTTTTTTCGAAAACGGTTCAACTTTTCCAGTAATAGATCATTTAAGCATGACTTACGTAATTTACAAGGACAACAATTTGCTAATTTCTGTCTCCTAGAAGATAAACGATTAAATATCGAGGTCTACAATAACGGCGCAGTCGGTAGGATTAGAAGAAACATATTCAAGTTGTTGAAGATTTAGAAGCAATCAAGTTTTAAATTTTGTTCATTAGAAGGCTTCTAAGAAAACATTTGAATGCAGATGGTTGCAAAAATGAAAATCCCGATTTGGAAATGGTTATTAAGTTGTAGAATCAAAGTGTTGTCATCAATCATGTCATCACATAATCGTATGATTATTGAAGATATATTAGCGTTTATAAGGAAACTTTAAAGCTTAGTTCAAATTTCGTAACGTGCGGTAACTTGGTTTTGTTCTTTAGAATACTTTTCTATTAGCGAAGCAATTTATCAAAAACACTACTAGTTTTCAATGGATGATTTTTTTTCATAAAACACTAGCAAGTTGTTTCCAATGTATTTCTCGGTAGGATCGTGTTTAAAAACAAAAATCGATCCAGACCGATTTCGAAAAAAAGAACCATTAAACTGCGAAAATCTCGGACAAGCATCGCCGAATTTTCCACAATCGCCCACAGGACTCCTGGGCGTGATGTTCGACGTCCCGCATATTGTTGAATGCGCCAAGGTCATCAAAAAAGGTTATGAGTGCAAAAAATGTATTTACAGCACATTATCAACGGGAATACATTACATCGGAAGAATGTCACGTAGACATTTGTCCGATTTGAATGAGTTTATCGCTCCTAAATAGGTGACTAAAATTCATAAGCCTCCATTGAACAAAATATTCTGAATGTTATTATAATTATTACCATATCATTATTTTATTGTTATAAAGACGAGCGTATTCTCACATTTTCCAGAAAATGGGGTGGCTCGTTCTTAATTTGATCAATAATAAATTGACTGATCCATTAATTTTTTTGAGTCACCTGTTTAAGCAAATCTAAAAAATATGAATGCAATGATTAAAAGTCTGTTCATATTTTTCACATTTGCGAAAGAATTTATTCGCCAAAATTTTGAGATGCCGTAATCGATTTTTTGGGGTTGATAAACAGATATATTGTCATTAAAAAGTTACCATGCTTACAATAACTTCAAAACGTCAAGGTTTCAAAGTATTCAATTTTGCAATTCTTGATTTAATCAATAAAATAAATTGACTCAGTCATTATTTTTTTTCGCGCGCCCCGTATAAGCAATTCTAAAAATATTTATGCAATAATAAATCACAATTATAAACTCATCATACTTTGCACAATGCACATTTAAGATAGATTTTTCGGAAAAATTTTAGGGTGGCGTGATCAATTTTTTAGGGGGGGATGAGCAAATATATTTTGACTAAAAATTTACCATGCCTATAATAACTGTAAAACATCTCCAAGATTTCAAAGCATTCGGTTTTGCAGATTTCAAATTAAATGTCAAAATGTTGTTTCCTAATTTTGATTTTTTTTCCATAAATCTGGACGTTTCGGGTAAAATCTCAATTCGGAGTCATAAACTACATGTGTAAGACTATGTTATTTGATACAATTTAAAACCCATTTTCTATGTACAATTTTGAAGTAACGTCATCACAATTTTGATTAGCATTTTACCATGTACATCATATACCTAATATAAATACAAAATTTGACAACAATCGACCCAGAACTTATCTGTCTAATAAAAATCCGGGACGGCAGACAGACGGAAACGAGAGATCTATTTCGTCGTCTTCTAGGGATCATGATAGGTCGAGGAAATGCAAAAGTAGAGAGTCGGCCGACGGATTCGATTACAATACTTCCTTTGCTTACGCTCGGGAAGTAAAAAGGATAATTGAGGCCCCCGAGAAGGCCTTACATTAAAAAAAAAACAGTTCTGGGAGTCCCAAGACGGTTTCACTCTAAAAAAAATTGACGCCCCCGAGGAAGTTTTACATTAAAAAATAGACAATTGGAAGCCCCGAGAAGGTTTCACATTCGTAAAAAAAATAATTTGGGGCCCCCGAGAAGGTTTTACATTTTTAAAAAAGACAGTTGGGACCCCCGAAACCTTCGTTTCACATTAAAAAAAAAGAGAAATTTGGGGCCTCTAAGAAAGGTTTATATTTAAAAAAAATAGTTGGAACCCCCGAGAAGGTTTCACATTTAAAAAAAAACGATATTTGGGGCCTGCGAGAAGGTTTTACATTTAAAAGAAAAATACAGTTGGAACCCTCGAGAAGGTTTCACATTAAAAAAAAAAGATATTTGGGGCCCTAAGAAGCTTTTATATTTTCAAAAAACACAGTTGGAACCCCCGAGAAGGTTTTCACATTAAAAAAAGAAGATTTTTGGGACCCCCGAGGAGGTTTCATATTCTAAAAAAAAACATTTGGGCCGCCCGAGAAGGTTTTACATAAAAAAAAAAGCTGTTGGGACCCCTGAAAAGGTTGCATATTCTAAAAAAAAAACATTTGCGGCTTCCGAGAAGGTTTTACATTTTTAAAAAATACACTTGGGACCCTCGAGAAGGTTTCATATTAAAAAAAAGGATATTTGGGGCTCCTAAGAAGATTTTATATTTTTAAAGAAGACAGTTGGAACCACCGAGAAGGTTTCCCATAAAAAAAAACGATTTTTGGGGCCCCCGAGAACGTTTTACGTTTTAAAATAAACAGGAGTGTATTCTTACATTTTCGAGAAAGTAGGATAATTTCGTCAATCAAAAGTGTGTTATGACATCATAGACATAGATAAATAAAGAATACGAGAGAAAAAGAGAAATTGCAAAATAATACGTTTTCTACCTTGTTTTGATTCTGTTCTTGTTGTTTAGTCAAACGTATTGTGAAAAATCCAAATTTGTCTACAAAAATTTTCCATTTTAAACATATTTTAAGTTTCTTGGTGTGAAAACAAGATTACGTATATTAAGAAAAAAGGCAAAATGTAAGCCTCACCCACCCACCCTCTCTCAATTGTAATGAAGATTTTTTATTCGTCGTAAGCCAGAGGGGCGGAGCTTAATTGCAAAATCCTTATTATTCTAGGAGAAATTGTGAAATGAATGTAAAACATGGTCTTAAGTAATCGTGTTGTTCAAAGAAAATTATGTATATTAACAGAAAAACTAAGCCAAAGATTTGGTTCCACCCATACCCGCCCCGATCTCAATTCTCAATTGTGATGAATTTTGTATTAGTGGTCAGATCGAGAAATTTTTAATTTTGTAAGAAAATCCGTATTTCCTTACAATAATTTACTATTTTAAACGTGTTTTAAGGTTCTAAGAATTGAAAAAATCATCATAATTGAGATGGGGTGGGTGGGCGGGGTGTATTTTTGCAATTTTTTTCTTAATATACGACATAGTATTCCTTAAACAACACGATATTCAAAACATGATTTTAATTTTTTGTAAAGAAAATTTTGCAATTAAGCACCGCTTCATTTGTTCATGACGAATAAAAAAAATCATCAAACCTGATTAGGAAATGGTTTTTAATAAGTTGTAAAACCAAAAACTGTTGTCAACAACATCATAATCGTATGATTATTGAAAATATATTAGCGTTTATAAGGAAACCTTAAAGTTTAGTTCAAATTTCGTAACATACAACGACTTGGTTTTGCTCATTAGGATACTTTTCTATTGGCGAAGCAATCTATAAAAAAAACTAAACTAAAAATAGTAGCAAGTTGATTTCAATGTATTTCCAGGACGTAAATAAGCAAAGATTTTTTCAAATATTTCACGATTCACGATATTTAGTTTGTACGACGCCTAAGAAGCAAACCAATGTACTGTTACGTTATACGGGTGTTCAAAAATCGGCGTGGGTTAACCTCGACAATCTTATTTCTCAATAACTCAAGTATACTCGACGAACTTGACTGGCTTTTCTCAACATTCGCTGGATTTGACTGAAAATCTCGTTCCCGAAGGTGGTCTCTATTTAAACCCAAAGCCCAGTTCCGCAGTCGAGGTCTTTCTGGAATACCCATCGCGACTTCCACTTCCAGGCTTTTCTTTAACGAACGCCGTCTGAGTCATCATCGCCTTACACACTAGAACCCATAGGCGTCGTACCGGGGCGGGGTATGGGTTTCTTTCGTAACAATACAGTTGGTAATAGAAACGACATACCTGTTGTGTTTCGATTAAAAACTCATTACATTTTCCTTCTATTCGTGTTTATTTACAATTCGAGAGCTAAACTAATCAATTTATAGCACAATTTGGTTGTTGATTAAGTTTATTGTGTAAATTCGCAACGTCTGAGTGAAGTCATATTTAATCACAGTGTTAAAACAGTGCCGATAATTATTAATATTATAACTATGCGAGCAAAAAATCATTAAAACTTCGTAACAAAACCAACACCAGCAATAACTTCCCCGCTCGATTATTTTTACTTCCACCACACACATATTGAATTTCCAAAATAGAATCACCATAAGTAGCGTCATAACACCCTCCTACATACAGAAAGGTTTTCTTTATAAGTGCCAAGTCTCGAATCGTCTGTAGGCCATCCTTGTTGAGATAACAACATATACAATGAAAGTTCTTCATCGAACAGTTTTCTCTCGCAAAATTTCGTCGCTATTGTCTTCAGTGGGTTGTTATTCAAATTCACATCTTCAAACCCATGGTTGTTGAAAACACCTTCCGCCAAATTTTCGATACGGTTGGCTCTTAAATCTAAAACTATATCTCGTGCAGGCGAACCCTTGAACGCATCTTCGACTCGCGAGATTTGGTTACACTTCAAATGAACCACTGGATTTGCTGAGAGAAATCTAAACACACCCTCTTGTAAGATTCTAATTTGATTGAACACGAGATTCAGTGTATGCAGTTTTGGCAACTCGGAAAAAGCGTCGGGGTTCAGCATTTGCAAGTTGTTCTGATTTAGATTTAGAATTTCCAAGTTCGACAAATTGGAAAAGGAGTCGTCTTCCAAGATTTTGATTCGGTTGTTATGTAAATAAATTTCCTTTAGCTGGATATTGCGAAACGTACCTCTTTTAAGCGACGCCAGTTTATTGTTAGTTATTGTGAGTGATTCGGTGATTTGTTCTATAGCTTCGGAAAAACAGTCTTCTTCCAATTCTTCAGTGGCACAATTGTCAAATATGATTTGTTCCAGTGGATGTGTGAAATTCAGTATTTTGCAACACAGTCGTGGGATAAATTGGTCTTGAACAGAAACCTCATCGTAAGGATCTGGGGCACTAATTATTTCCGCTTCTTCGACACTCAGTTTCCACTGATCGTGATCGTCTAACGTATAGTTGAAAGGCGCAAAATTTTCGCAAGCCCATGTTAATTTCCACAAAGTCGCCAAAAGCGACACGAACAATTTAAGCCACATTTTCAACTGCGACTGATACATTAAACTGCATTATTTTATAAGTATTATTGAAAACGCATTAACTTTTTTCGAAAACGGTTCAACTTTTCCAGTAATAGATCATTTAAGCATGACTTACGTAATTTACAAGGACAACAATTTGCTAATTTCTGTCTCCTAGAAGATAAATGATTAAATATCGAGGCCTACAATAATGGCGCAGTCGGTAGGATTAGAACAAACATACTCAAGTTGTTGAAGATTTAGAAGCAATAAAGTTTTAATTTTTGTTCATTAGAAGGCTTCTAAGAAAACATTTGAATGCAGATGGTTGCAAAAATGAAAATCCCGATTTGGAAATGGTTATTAACTTGTAGAATCAAAGTGTTGTCATCAATCATGTCATCACATAATCGTATGATTATTGAAGATATATTAGCGTTTATAAGGAAACTTTAAAGCTTAGTTCAAATTTCGTAACGTGCGGCAACTTGGTTTTGCTCTTTAGAACACTTTTCTATTAGCGAAGCAATTTTTCAAAAAAACTGCTAGTTTTCAATGGGTGATTTTTATTCATAAAAACGCTAGCAGGTTGTTTCCAATGTATGTATTTCTCGGTAGGATCGTGTTAAGAAACAAAAATCGTTCGAGACCAATTTCGAAAAAAAGAACCATTTCAATCGCGAAAATCTCGGACAAGCATCGCCGAATTTTCCACAATCGCCCACAAGACTCCTGGGCGTGATGTTCGACGTCCCGCGTGCTGTTGAATGCGCCAAGGTCATCAAAGAAGGTTATGAGTGCAAAAAATGTATTTACAGCACATTATCAACGAGAATACATTACATCGGAAGAATGTCACGTAGACATTTGTTTGATTTGAATGAGTTTATCGCCCCTAAACAGGTGACTAAAATTATTCATAAGCCTCCATTGAACAAAATATTCTGAATGTTACTATAATTCTTACCTTATCATTATTTTATTTTATAAAGACGAGCGTATTCTCACATTTTCGAGAAAATGGGATGGCTCGTTCTTAATTTGATCAATAATAAATTGACTGATTCATTAATTTTTTTGAGCCACTTGTTTAAGCAAATCTAAAAAATATGAATGCAATGATTAATTAATTTATCTGTTCATATTTTGCACATTTGCAAAAGAATTTATTCGGCAAAATTTTGAGATGCCGTAATCGATTTTTTGGGGTTGATACACAGATATATTTTCATTAAAAAGTTACCATGCTTACAATAACTTCAAAACGTCAAGATTTCAAAGTATTCAATTTTGCAATTCTTGATTTAATCAATAAAATAAATTGACTCAGTCATTTTTTTTTCGCGCGCCCCGTATAAGCAAATCTAAAAAAATTTATGCAGTAATAAATCACAATTATAGACTCATCATACTTTGCACAATGCACATTTAAGATTTTTCGGAAAAATTTTAGGGTGGCGTGATCAATTTTTTAGGGGGGGATGAGGAAGTATATTTTGACTAAAAATTTACCATTTTAACTGTAAAACATCTCCAAGATTTCAAAGCATTCGGTTTTGCAGTTTCCAAATTAAATGTCAAAATGTTGTTTCCTAATTTTGATTTTTTTTCCAAAAATCTGGACGTTTCGGGTAAAATGTCAATTCGGAGTCATTAACTACATGTGTAAGACGATGTTATTTGATACAATTTAAAACCCATTTACTATGTATAATTTTGAAGTAACGTCATCACAACTTTGATTAGCGTCTTACCATGTACATCATATACCTAATATAAATACAAAATTTGACAACAATCGACCCAGGACTTTCGGAGATTATCTGTCTAATAAAAATCCGGGACGGCAGACAGACGAACAGACGGACAGACAGACGGAAACGGGAGACCTATTTCCTCGTCCTCTAGGGATCATGATAGGTCGAGGAAATGCAAAAGTAGAGAGTCGGCCGACGGATTCGATTACAATACTTCCTTTGTTTACGCTCTGGAAGTAAAATGGATAACTGAGGCCCCCGAGAAGGCCTTACATTAAAAAAAAAACAGTTCTGGGAGTCCCGAGACGGTTTCACTCTAAAAAAAATTGGTCTAAAGAGTTTTAGACAGTACTTCCCTCGCTGTCGGAAACTTGACGACTGCATGCGTATTGTGTTTTTTTTCTCATTACATTTTTGTAGTGGGAATTTAAAAAAAAATTGCGATGACGTCATCAACATTTTTGCAAGGACACGTATATCAGTTGGGATAGATGTAGTGTAATACTAAGAATAAAATTATTATATTCTCAAATTTTCGGGAAAATGAATTGGGTCGTTTGAATTTTGATTTGTAATAATCAATAAAATAACGAAACAATTTACTCACGTATACCTACGTATCAGAGGCAACTGAAAATCGTGTATGTATAAACATTGTTAATTTAAGATGACAGGCGTAACAGCATACGTGAGAGCCAAACACAGAAACTGTAAACAAAACGACCGTCGGTTTTATTGCTTCGACTTCCGCTTATTATATAAAACATTGGGTTTTATTTTAATTCTTGACGGTGAAATTCACAATTGGTTGATTATAAACATGTCTATTTCACATTCGCGGAATCAAGTGAACGCATAAAACAAATGCAGGTCTGTAATGTTAAAGTCGATGTAAATAAGCGTGCTACCCTTATGTTTCAACCGAGTTTTTCCTTTAACAAATTTTGTGTCTACCAAATTGGGTTGGTTGGGGTGTAATACTAATAATAAGTGTTGCCTTTAATTTAATCAATAAAATAAATTGACTTCATTAATTTTTTTGAACCACCTCTTAAGAAAATCTAAAAAATATGAATGGAATGATAAATCACAAGTACAAACTCATCATATTTTTTGCATTTTAGATAGGATTTATTCAGCAAAATTTAAGGGTGACGTCATCAATTTTTTTAGGAGGGATGAACAAATACATTTTGAACAAAAGTTTACCATGCTTATAATAACTTTAAAATATTCCCAAGATTTCAAAGCATTCGGTTTTGTAATTCCTGATTAAATCGATAAAATAAATTCACGCCTTCATTAATTTTTTTGAGTCACCCTGCATATGCAAATCCAAAAATATGAATGGAATGATAAATCACAAGTACAGACTCATCATATTTTGTACATTTTAGATACGATTTATTCGGAAAACTTTTGAGCTGACGTCATCAGTTTTTTGTAGAAGATAACCAAATATATTTTGACTAAAAATTTATTATGCTCTTTATAACGTTAAAACATCTGCAAGATTTCAAAGCATTCGGTTTTGTAGTTCCTGATTAAATCAATAAAATAAATTTACGCATTCATTAATTTTTTTGAGTCACTCTGTATATGCAAATCCAAAAAATATGAATGGAGTGATAAATGACAAGTACAGGCTCATCATATTTTGTACATTTTAGATATGATTTATTCGGCAAACTTTCGAGCTGACGTCATCAAGTTTTTGGAGGGATAAGCAAATATATTTTGACTAAACATTTATTATGCTCTTTATGACCTTAAAACATCTGCAAGATTTCAGAGCA
Organism: Zophobas atratus; assembly: GCA_022388445.1. Classification (NCBI taxonomy): domain Eukaryota; kingdom Metazoa; phylum Arthropoda; class Insecta; order Coleoptera; family Tenebrionidae; genus Zophobas; species Zophobas atratus. The sequence continues at coordinate 5,885,314 of CM039448.1, forward strand.
TTCGGTTTTGTAGTTCCTGATTAAATCAATAAAATATATTTACGCATTCATTAATTTTTTTGAGTCACCCTGTATATGCAAATCCAAAAAATATTAATGGAGTGATAGTTCACAAGTACAGACTCATCATATTTTGTACATTTTAGATATGATTTATTCCACAAACTTTTGAGCTGACGTCATCAAGTTTTTGGAGGGGATAAGCAAATATTTTTTGACTAAAGATTTATGATGCTCTTTATAGCCTTAAAACATCTGCAACATTTCAAAGCATTCTGGTTAGCAGATTAAAAATTAAATTTCAAAATGTTGTTTTATAATTTTGATTTTTTTTCCAAAAATCTGGACGTTTCGGGTGAAAAGTCGATTCAGAGTTGTAAACTACATGTGTAGGACTATGTTATTTTATACAATTGAAAACCCATTTACTATGTACAATTTTGAAGTGACGTCATCGCTTTAGTGGTGGGGATGATTCGACAAATTTTGGTTAGCGTTTTACCATCTACATGATATTCTTAATATAAGTACAAAATTTCACAACAATCGGTCGAGTACTTTCGGAGATTATCTGTCTAATAAAAATCCGTGACAACAGACGGACAGACGGACAGACGGACAGACGGACAGACGGACAGACGGACGGACAGACGGACAGACGGACAGACGGACAGACGGACAGACAGACGGAAATGGGAGACCTATTTTTTCGTCTTCTAGGGGTCATGAAAGATCGAGAAAACGTAAAAGTAGAGAGTCGGCCGACGGACTCGATTACAATACTTCCTTTGCTTACGCTCGGGAAGTAAAAATACATTTGGGGCCCCCGAGAAGGTTTTACATTTTTAAAAAGAGACATTTGGGGCCTCCAAGAAAGGTTTATATTAAAAAAATTGGTCTAAAGAGTTTAGACAGTACTTCCCTCGCTGTCGGAAACTTGACGACTGCATGCCTATTGTGTGTGTGAGTAAAGTAAATTTACGCTTTCATTTATTTTCTTGAATCACCCTGTATATGCAAATCCAAAAAATATGAATGGGGTGATAGATCACAAGTACAGACTGATCATATTTTGTACATTTTAGATATGATTTATTCGGCAAATTTTCGAGCTGACGTCATCAAGTTTTTGGAGGGGATAAGCAAATATATTTTGACTAAACATTTATTATGCTCTTTATAACCTTAAAACATCTGCAAGATGTCAGAGCATTCCGTTTTGTAGTTCCTGATTAAATCAATAAAATATATTTACGCATTCATTAATTTTTTTGAGTCACTCTGTATATGCAAATCCAAAAAATATGAATGGAGTGATAAATGACAAGTACAGCCTCATCATATTTTGTACATTTTAGATATGATTTATTCGGCAAACTTTCGAGCTGACGTCATCAAGTTTTTGGAGGGGATAAGCAAATATATTTTGACTAAACATTTATTATGCTCTTTATGACCTTAAAACATCTGCAAGATTTCAGAGCATTCGGTTTTGTAGTTCCTGATTAAATCAATAAAATATATTTACGCATTCATTAATTTTTTTGAGTCACCCTGTATATGCAAATCCAAAAAATATGAATGGAGTGATAGATCACAAGTACAGACTCATCATATTTTGTACATTTTAGATATGATTTATTCCACAAACTTTTGAGCTGACGTCATCAAGTTTTTGGAGGGGATAAGCAAATATTTTTTGACTAAAGATTTATGATGCTCTTTATAGCCTTAAAACATCTGCAACATTTCAAAGCATTCTGGTTAGCAGATTAAAAATTAAATTTCAAAATGTTGTTTTATAATTTTGATTTTTTTTTCAAAAATCTGGACGTTTCGGGTGAAAAGTCGATTCAGAGTTGTAAACTACATGTGTAGGACTATGTTATTTTATACAATTGAAAACCCATTTACTATGTACAATTTTGAAGTGACGTCATCGCATTAGTGGTGGGGATGATTAGACAAATTTTGGTTAGCGTTTTACCATCTACATGATATTCTTAATATAAGTACAAAATTTCACAACAATCGGTCGAGTACTTTCGGAGATTATCTGTCTAATAAAAATCCGGAACAACAGACGGACAGACGGACGGACAGACGGACAGACGGACAGACGGACAGACGGACAGACGGACGGACAGACGGACAGACGGACAGACAGACGGAAATGGGAGACCTATTTCTTCGTCTTCTAGGGGTCATGAAAGATCGAGAAAACGTAAAAGTAGAGAGTCGGCCGACGGACTCGATTACAATACTTCCTTTGCTTACGCTCGGGAAGTAAAAAACAACGATTTTTGGGGCCCCCGAGAAAGTTTTACATTTTTAAATAAACAGGAGTGTATTTTAACATTTTCGAGAAAGTGGGGTAATTTCGTCAATCAAAAATGTGTTATGACATCATAGACATAAGTTAATAAAGAATGCGAGAGAAAAAGAGAAATTGCAAAATATTCGCTTTCTACCTGTTTTTGATTCTTTTCTTGTTTTTAGTCAAACGTATTGTGAAAAATCCAAATTTGTCTACAAAAATTTACCATTTTCAATATTTTAAGTTTCTTGTGTGAAAACAAGACCACGTATACTAAGAAAAAGGCAAATTATAGGGGGGCGGAGCTTAATTGCAAAATCCTTATTTTTCTAGGAGAAATTACCATGTGAAACATGGTCTTAAGTAATCGTGTTGTTCAAAAAAATTATGTATATTAACAGAAAAACAAAGCCAAAGATTTGGTTCCACCCATACCCGCCCAAATCTCAATTCTCAATTGTGATGATTTTTTTATTAGTTGTCAGATCGAGAGGCGGGGCTTAATTGCAAATCCATATTTCCTTACAATAGTTTACCATTTTTACCGTGTTTAAGGTTCTAAGAATTAAAAAAATCATCATAATTGATATGGGGTGGGTGGCGGTTGGTATATTTTGCCATTTTTTCTTAATATACAACATAGTATTCGTTCAACAACACGATATTCAAAACATGATTTTAATTTTTTGTAAAGAAATTTTGCAATTAAGCACCGCTCCTTTGTCATGACGAATAAAAAAAGTCATCACAACTGAGTTAGGGCGGGTGGGCGGGCTTACATGGTTTCAAAAAAAAACCTGATTTGGAAATGGTTATTAATAGGTTGTAAAACCAAAAACTGTTGTCAACAACATCATAATCGTATGATTATTAAAAATATATTAGCGTTTATACGGAAACCTTCAAGTTTAGTTCAAATTTCGTAACATACAACTACTTGGCTTTGCTCATTAGGATACTTTTCTATTGGCGAAGCAATCTATCAAAAATACTAAACTAAAAATAGTAGCAAGTTGATTTCAATCTATTTCCAGTACGTAAATAAGCAAAGATTTTTCCAAATATTTCACGATTCACGATATTTAGTTTGTACGACGCTTAAGAAGCAAACCAATGTACTGTTACGTTATACGGGTGTTCAAAAATCGGAGTAGGTTAACCTCGACAATCTATTTCTCAATGATTCAAGTATACTCGACGAACTTGACTGGCTTTTCTCAACATTCGCTGGACTTGACTGAAAATCTCGTTCCCGAAGGTGGTCTCTATTTAAACCCAAAGCCCAGTTCCGCAGTCGAGGTCTTTCTGGAATACCCATCGCGACTTCCGCTTCCAGGCTTTTCTTTAACGAACGCCGCCTGAGTCATCATCGCCGTACATACTGGAACCCATAGGCGTCGTGCCGGGGCGGGGTATGGGTTTCTTTCGTGACAATACATTTAGTAATATAAACGACATACCTGTTGTGTTTCGATTAAAAACTCATTACATTTTCCTTCTATTCATGTTTATTTACAATTCGAGAGGTAAATTCATCAATTTAGAGCACAATTTGGTTGTTGATTAAGTTTATTGTGTAAATTAATATTATAACTATGCGAGCAAAAAATCATTAAAACTTCGTAACAAAACCAACACCAGCAATAACTTCCCCGCTCGATTATTTTTACTTCCACCACACACATATTGAATTTCCAAAATAGAATCACCATAAGTAGCGTCATAACACCCTCCTACATACAGAAAAGTTTTCTTTACAAGTGCCAAGTCTCGAATCGTCTGTAGGCCATCCTTGTTGAGATAACAACATATACAATGAAAGTTCTTCATCGAACAGTTTTCTCCGCAAAATTTCGTTGCTATTGTCTTCAGTGGGTTGTTATTCAAATTCACATCTTCAAACCCATGGTTGTTGAAAACACCTTCCGCCAAATTTTCGATACGGTTGGCTCTTAAATCTAAAACTATATCTCGTGCAGACGAACCCTTGAACGCATCTTCGACTCGAGAGATTTGGTTACACTTCAAATGAACCACTGGATTTGCTGAGAGAAATCTAAACACACCCTCTTGTAAGATTCTAATTTGGTTGAACACCAGATTCAGTGTATGCAGTTTTGGCAACTCGGAAAAAGCGTCGGGGTTCAGCATTTGCAAGTTGTTCTGATTTAGATTTAGAATTTCCAAGTTCGACAAATTGAAAAGGAGTCGTCTTCCAAGATTTTGATTCGGTTGTTATGTAAATAAATTTCCTTTAGCTGGATATTGCGAAACGTACCTTTTTTAACAGACGTCAGTTTATTGTTAGTTATTGTGAGTGATTCGGTGATTTGTTCTATAGCTTCGGAAAAACAGTCCTCTTCTAATTCTTCAATGGCACAATTGTCAAATATGATTTGTTCAGTGGATGTGTGAAATTCAGTATTTTGCAACACAGTCGTGGGATAAATTGGTCTTGAACAGAAACCTCATCGTAAGGATCTGGGGCACTAATTATTTCCGCTTCTTCGACACTCAGTTTCCACTGATCGTGATTGTCTAACGTATAGTTGAAAGACGCAAAATTTTCGCAAGCCCATGTTAATTTCCACAAAGTCGCCAAAAGCGACACGAACAATTTGAGCCACATTTTCAAGTGCGACTGATACATTAAACTGCATTATTTTATAAGTATTATTGAAAACGCATTAACTTTTTTCGAAAACGGTTCAACTTTTCCAGTAATAGATCATTTAAGCATGACTTACGTAATTGACAAGGACGACATTTGCTAATTTCTGTCTCCTAGAAGATAAACGATTAAATATCGAGGCCTACAATAACGCCGCAGTCGGTAGGATTAGAACAAACATGCTCAAGTTGTGGAAGATTTAGAAGCAATCAAGTTTTAATTTTTGTTCATTAGAAGGCTTTTAAGAAAACATTTGAATGCAGATGGTTGCTAAAATGAAAATCCCGATTTGGAAATGGTTGTTAACTTGTAGAATCAAAGTGTTGTCATCAATCATGTCATCACATAATCGTATGATTATTGAAGATATATTAGCGTTTATAAGGAAACTTTAAAGCTTAGTTCAAATTTCGTAACGTGCGGCAACTTGGTTTTGCTCTTTAGAATACTTTTCTAATAGCGAAGCAATTTATCAAAAAAAACTACTAGTTTTCAATAGGTGATTTTTATTCATAAAAACGTTAGCAGGTTGTTTCCAATGTATTTCTCGGTAGGATCGTCTTAAGAAACAAAAATCGTTCGAGACCAATTTCGAAAAAAAGAACCATTTCAATCGCGAAAATCTCGGACAAGCATCGCCGAATTTTCCACAATCGCCCACTGGACTCCTGGGCGTGATTTTCGACGTCCCGCGTGCTGTTGAATGCGCCAAGGTCATCAAAAAAGGTTATGAGTGCAAAAAATGTATTTACAGCACATTATCAACGAGCATACATTACATCGGAAGAATGTCACGTAGACATTTGTCCGATTTGAATGAGTTTATCGCTCCTAAATAGGTGACTAAAATTCATAAACCTCCATTGAACAAAATATTCTGAATGTTATTATAATTATTACCATATCATTATTTTATTGTTATAAAGACGAGCGTATTCTCACATTTTCCAGAAAATGGGGTGGCTCGTTCTTAATTTGATCAATAATAAATTGACTGATCCATTAATTTTTTTGAGTCACCTGTTTAAGCAAATCTAAAAAATATGAATGCAATGATTAAAAGTCTGTTCATATTTTCCACATTTGCGAAAGAATTTATTCGCCAAAATTTTGAGATGCCGTAATCGATTTTTTGGGGTTGATAAACAGATATATTTTCATTAAAAAGTTACCATGCTTACAATAACTTCAAAACGTCAAGGTTTCAAAGTATTCAATTTTGCAATTCTTGATTTAATCAATAAAATAAATTGACTCAAGTCATTATTTTTTTGCACACGCCCCGTATAAGCAATTCTAAAAATATTTATGCAGTAATAAATCACAATTATAAACTCATCATACTTTGCACAATGCACATTTAAGATAGATTTTTCGGAAAAATTTTAGGGTGGCGTGATCAATTTTTTAGGGGGGGGTGAGGAAATATATTTTGACTAAAAATTTACCATGCCTATGATAACTGTAAAACAACTCCAAGATTTCAAAGCATTCGGTTGTGCAGATTCCAAATTAAATGTCAAAATGTTGTTTCCTAATATTGACTTTTTTTCCAAAAATCTGGACGTTTCGGGTAAAATCTCAATTCGGAGTCATAAACTACATGTGTAAGACTATGTTATTTGATACAATTTAAGACCCATTTACTATGTACAATTTTGAAGTAACGTCATCACAATTTTGATTAGCGTTATACCGTGTACATCATATACCTAATATAAATACAAAATTTGACAACAATCGGCCCAGGACTTTCGGAGATTATCTGTCTCATAAAAAAACGGGACGGCAGACAGACGAACAGACGGACAGACAGACGGAAACGGGAGACCTATTTCTTCGTCCTCTAGGGGTCATGATAGGTCGAGAAAATGCAAAAGTAGAGAGTCGGCCGACGGACTCGATTACAATACTTCCTTTACTTACGCTCGGGAAGTAAAAAGGATAATTGAGGCCCCCGAGGTCTTACATTAAAAAAAAACAGTTCTGGGAGCCCCGAGACGGTTTCACTCTAAAAAAAAATTGGCGCCCCCGAGGTTTTACATTAAATAAAAAGACAATTGGGACCCCCAGGAAGGTTTCACATTCGTTAAAAAATACATTTGGGGCCCCCGAGAAGGTTTTACATTTTTAAAAAAGACAGTTGGGCCCCGAGAAGGTTTCACATTAAAAAAAAAGAGAAATTTGGGGCCTCTAAGAAAGGTTTATATTAAAAAAAAGCAGTTGGAACCCCTGAGAAGGTCTCACATAAAAAAAAAACGAAATTTGGGGCCTGCGAGAAGGTTTTACATTTTTAAAAAAGGCAATTGGGACCCCCGAGAAGGTTTCACATTAAAAAAAAAGTTATTTGTGGCCCCGAGAAGGTTTTACACAAAAAAAAGCAGTAGGGACCCCCGAGAAGATTTCATATTCTAAAAAGAAACATTTGGGGCACCGAGAAGTTTTTACATTTTAAAAGAATACAGTTAGAACACTCGAGAAGGTTTCACATTAAAAAAAAAGGATATTTGGGGCCCTAAGAAGGTTTTATATTTTTAAAAAAGACAGTTGGAACCTCCGAGAAGGTTTTCACATTAAAAAAACAGATTTTTGGGGCCCCCGAGAAGGTTTTACATTTTTAAATAAACAGGTGTGTATTCTTACATTTTCGAGAAAGTGGGGTAATTTCGTCAATCAAAAATGTGATATGACATCATTGACACAGATAAATAAAGAATGCGACAGAAAAAAGAGAAATTGCAAAATAATACGCTTTCTACCTGTTTTTGATTCTTTTCTTGTTTTTAGTCAAACGTATTGTGAAAAATCCAAATTTGTCTACAAAAAATTTACCATTTTAAACATATTTTAAGTTTCTTGGTGTGAAAACAAAACTAGGTATATTAAGAAAAAAGGTAAAATATATGCTTGACCCACCCACCCTGTCTCAATTGTAATGAAGATTTTTTTATTCGTTGTAAGCCAGAGGGGCGGAGCTTAATTGCAAAATCCTTATTATTCTAGGAGAAATTGTGAAATGAATGTAAAACATGGTCTTAAGTAATCGTGTTGTTCAAAGAAAATTATGTATATTAACAGAAAAACTAAGCCAAAGATTTGGTTCCACCCATACCCGCCCCGATCTCAATTCTCAATTGTGATGAATTTTGTATTAGTTGTCAGATCGAGAAATTTTTAATTATTATAAGAAAATCCGTATTTCCTTACAATAATTTACCATTTTAAACGTGTTTTAAGGTTCTAAGAATAAAAAAAATCATCATAATTGAGATGGGGTGGGTGGGCGGGGAGTATTTTTGCAATTTTTTTCTTAATATACGACATAGTATTCCTTAAACAACACGATATTCAAAACATGATTTTAATTTTTTGTAAAGAAAATTTTGCAATTAAGCACCGCTTCATTTGTTCATGACGAATAAAAAAAATCATCAAACCTGATTAGGAAATGGTTTTTAATAAGTTGTAAAACCAAAAACTGTTGTCAACAACATCATAATCGTATGATTATTGAAAATATATTAGCGTTTATAAGGAAACCTTAAAGTTTAGTTCAAATTTCGTAACATACAACGACTTGGTTTTGCTCATTAGGATACTTTTCTATTGGCGAAGCAATCTATCACAAAGACTAAACTAAAAATAGTAGCAAGTTGATTTCAATGTATTTCAAGGACGTAAATAAGCAAAGATTTTTCCAAATATTTCACGATTCACGATATTTAGTTTGTACGACGCCTAAGAAGCAAACCAATGTACTGTTACGTTATACGGGTGTTCAAAAATCGGCGTGGGTTAACCTCGACAATCTTATTTCTCAATAACTCAAGTATGCTCGACGAACATGACTGGCTTTTCTCAACATTCGCTGGACTTGACTGAAAATCTCGTTCCCGAAAGTGGTCTCTATTTAAACCCAAAGCCCAGTTCCGCAGTCGAGGTCTTTCTGGAATACCCATCGCGACTTCCGCTTCCAGGCTTTTCTTTAACGAACGCCGTCTGAGTCATCATCGCCTTACACACTAGAACCCATAGGCGTCGTACCGGGGCGGGGTATGGGTTTCTTTCGTAACAATACAGTTGGTAATAGAAACGACATACCTGTTGTGTTTCGATTAAAAACTCATTACATTTTCCTTCTATTCGTGTTTATTTACAATTCGAGAGCTAAACTAATCAATTTATAGCACAATTTGGTTGTTAATTAAGTTTATTGTGTAAATTCGCAACGTCTGAGTGAAGTCATATTTAATCACAGTGTTAAAACAGTGCCGATAATTATTAATATTATAACTATGGGAGCAAAAAATCATTAAAACTTCGTAACAAAACCAACACCAGCAATAACTTCCCCGCTCGATTATTTTTACTTCCACCACACACGTATTGAATATCCAAAATAGAATCACCATAAGTAGCGTCATAACACCCTCCTACATACAGAAATGTTTTCTTTATAAGTGCCAAGTCTCGAATCGTCTGTAGGCCATCCTTGTTGAGATAACAACATATACAATGAAAGTTCTTCATCGAACAGTTTTCTCCGCAAAATTTCGTCGCTATTGTCTTCAGTGGGTTGTTATTCAAATTCACATCTTCAAACCCATGGTTGTTGAAAACACCTTCCGCCAAATTTTCGATACGGTTGGCTCTTAAATCTAAAACTATATCTCGTGCAAGCGAACCCTTGAACGCATCTTCGACTCGAGAGATTTGGTTACACTTCAAATGAACCACTGGATTTGCTGAGAAAAATTTAAACACACCCTCTTGTAAGATTCTAATTTGGTTGAACACGAGATTCAGTGTATGCAGTTTTGGCAACTCGGAAAAAGCGTCGGGGTTCAGCATTTGCAAGTTGTTCTGATTTAGATTTAGAATTTCCAAGTTCGACAAATTAGAAAAGGAGTCGTCTTCCAAGATTTTGATTCGGTTGTTATGTAAATAAATTTCCTTTAGCTGGATATTGCGAAACGTACCTTTTTTAACAGACGTCAGTTTATTGTTAGTTATTGTGAGTGATTCGGTGATTTGTTCTATAGCTTCGGAAAAACAGTCTTCTTCCAATTCTTCAGTGGCACAATTGTCAAATATGATTTGTTCGATTGGATGTGTGAAATTCAGGATTTTGCAACACAGTCGTGGGATAAATTGGTCTTGAACAGAAACCTCATCGCAAGGATCTGGGGCACTAATTATTTCCGCTTCTTCGACACTCAGTTTCCACTGATCGTGATCGTCTAACGTATAGTTGAAAGGCGCAAAATTTTCGCAAGTCCATGTTAATTTCCACAAAGTCGCCAAAAGCGACACGAACAATTTGAGCCACATTTTCAAGTGCGACTGATACATTAAACTGCATTATTTTATAAGTATTATTGAAAACGCATTAACTTTTTTCGAAAACGGTGCAACTTTTCCAATAACGCGCGACTTAAGTAGTTTACAAGGACAAAACTTCTCTAATTACAGTCTCCTAGAAGATAAACGACTTCGCAGTGTCCATAATTCCACTAATCCACAATTAAATATCGAGGCCTACAATAACGGCGCAGTCGGTAGGATTAGAACAAACATCCGCATAAAATGACAGCGTAGACCCACGGTGACCCCGTTCGCAATCCTTCCTCGCCCGTCTTCTTTCAAATTTTCCACAACAAAATTTAATTCAATCGCACAACAGTTATTACATTCCCCTTTCATACCTGGAATTTTCACACGTTACGTTCGCATTCCAGGCCTCCGTGTTGTATCATTTTAATTCAATTATACATGATCCGGTCGGAACACATCCTCGTTCCATAGTCTGACGTGGACGCTCCCTGACCGTTTCGCAACTGCAACTATTATAAACTCGTGAAACTTTATACACACGATTTTTCTTTCAAAGCTCGCTGCCGTTGATAGACGCCACGTATTTTCAATTGTTTTTCTTATCGCCGCTCATCGTCGCTCAAAAAGGGTTTTGTTGGCATTGTTTGCAGTTGCGACGGCAAACAGCGACGGTCAGCGGATCCGTACTTCGTTAAATATGCTTTGGTTTTTACGCCACTTCCTCTCCCCGGCGTTTGTCGCTGAATATTGTAATGAGAAATCTATGCGGGCGTAAATTGTGGATTTTTGGACGGAGGTGGTGCTGCCGCCAGATGGCGCGATTTAATGGGGAGCGGACTGGAATTAACCATAGATGACGCTAGCCCAAACTAAAGCACAGCCAATTTCAAAAATAATATTGCTGTGACAAATTTTATGTACAACCGCACTTGACGGACAAAATGGGCTCTCAGCCGTTTTCATTTAATGACATCACGGATTTCGCGTCAACGCGATGATCTAACGACTGTTTGCCTCCCAATAACAGTTCGCGATTCTTGCAAATTTCCGCGTCGTGCATTCTTCACGTTCTTGAATTGCTTTATGATGTCGTGCATGAAGCGATTAATTAAAAAATGCACTCATGCGGCATTTCGGAATTAAGTCGCACTGCGTCCCGCCGCGATTTCGTCATGTTGAATATGAAAGCTTGTCAATAAAGCAGCTATTTCGAAGCGGGCAAATTTGTATGTAGATTTGTAACGTTCCGTTAGGAAATGAAGGCACGTAGGTAAGACTGCAATCAAAACGTCCTCCTCCGCTCCAGGAGTCGTTATTGCTCTGTCGCTTGTTGTTATCGACGTATTTAAGTATTTCGTCGGAAAAAGCGGCGGACGCGGGCCCAAAACGCAAAAGCGGCGATCCGGTTGTTATTTGTGGAGTTATTTGTGGTCGAGAGCGCAAAGTGATTTGTCACTTGAGAAAGAAGTTGACGGTGAAGCGCGGCAATCTGTCGAAAGCGACAAAGGCACTTTATGCTCGAGAGGCACGCGGGGGTGTTTCTACGATTATGACATTAATTGATTTTTACTTCTGACCCGAACATCGTGGGTATATGCGGTTTCAGATGTTTTTAGATATACATGGGCCATGTAAATCTTGTAAGTTTGGTTGGCAACCAATGACAGAAAAGTTGGTCGAAAATTATTTCGATTGCGCTTCCTCACCTCTGAAAGACAGTCCAACAAAAACGGCTTCTCTGGAAAATTATAAAATTTGATTTTGCAGAATTTTAGTTTTTCGTGATAACTATTTAGAAGGTACTAGTCACAGTGAAATAGAAAGTTGGAAGCCCCGAGAAGGTTTCGCATTCTTAAAAAGACAGTAGTTGAAACACGAGAAGATTTCACATTAAAAAAAGACAGTTGGGACCCACATTAAAAAAGACAATGGCCGATAGGTTTAGATTAAAAAAACAGTGGGACCCCATAAGGTTTCACATTCTAAAAAAAAACATTTGGCGCCCCCAAGAAGACTAGAAATTGGGACCCCCGAGAAGGTTTTACAATTAAAAAAAAACAATTGGAACCCCGAGAAGGTTTTACATTTTGAAAACAGAATTTGGTGCCCCGAGAAGGTTTTATATTTTTAGAAAAGACACTTGGAACCCCGAGAAGGTTTTACATTAAAATAAAAACAGTAGTTGGGACCCCCGAGAACGGTTTCACATTAAAAAAAAAAAAACATTTGGGCCCCGAGAAGTTTCAATTAAAAAAATTTGGGACCCCCGAGAAGGTTTTACATTAAAAGAAAAAATTCGAGCCGCCAAGAAGGTTTTACATTTTTAAAAAAGACAGTTGGATCATCGAGAAGGTTTCAGATTAAAAAAAGACAATTGGGACCCTGAAAGATTTACATTTAAAAAAGTCGGTTGGAACCCCCGAAAGGTTTTACACAAAAAAAAACAGTTGGGACCCCCGAGAAGGTTTACATTTTGAAAACAGACGTTTGGTGCCCCCGAGAAGGTTTTACATAAAAAAACAGTAGTTGGGACCCCGAGAAGGTTTTACATTGAAAAAAAACAATTGAGACCCCCGAGAAGGTTTTATATTTAAAAAAAACATTTGGAACCCCAAGAAGTTTTAATTTTAAAAACAGTCGGTTGGGAACCACCGAGAAGGTTTTACATTAAAACAAAACACGTTGGGACCCCCGAGAAGGTTTCACATTCTAAAAAAAAAAACATTATTGGCGCCCCAAGAAGACATTTAGACAAGTGGGACCTCCAAGAAGGTTTTAACATAAAAAAAAATTGACATTAATAAAAAACAGTTCGGTACCCCGAGGTTTTACATTTATAAAAAAGACAGTTGGGACCCCGAAAAGGTTTTCACCATTTTAAAAAAGCATTGCGACCCCGAGAAGGTTTTACATCAAAAAAAAGGAGTTGGGACCCCGAGAAGGTTTCACTTTAAAAAAAATATATTTCGCGCCCCACGAAGACTTTAGACAATTGGGACCCCCGAGAAGGTATTACAATAAAAAAAAAAATGACATTAAAAAAAAACAGTTCGGACCCCCGGAGGTTTTACATTTTTAAAAAAGACAGTGTGGGACACCCATGAGAGGATCTACATTAAAAAACAGACAGTGGGGCCCCGAGAAGTTACATTAAAAAAACGACAATTGGGCCCCCGAGAAGGTTTTACATTAAAAAAAAAACAGTTGGGCCCCGAGAAGGTTTACATTAAAAAAAAAACGACAGTTTGGCGCCCCCAAGGTTTTACATTAAAAAAACGACATTGGCGCCCCCGAGAAGGTTTTACATTAAAAAAAAAACGAAGTTGGGACCCCGAGAAAGTTTTATATTTAAAAAAACGACAGTTGGGCCCCCGAGGTTTTACATTAAAAAAAAAAAACGACAGTTGGCGCCCCCGAGAAGGTTTTATGTTGAAAAAAAACGAAGTTGGCGCCCCGAGAAGTTACATTAAAAAAAAAACGACAGTTGCGCCCCCAAGGTTTTACATTAAAAAAAAACGACAGTTGGCGCCCCGAGAAGGTTTTACATTAAAAGAAAACATTTGGACGCCGCCAAGGTTTTACATTTTTAAAAAAACAGTGGTTCCTCCGAGAAGATTTCAGTTTAAAAAAAAAAGACAATTGGGACCCCTGAGAAGATTTTACATTTTTAAAAAAGTCGGTTGGAACCCCCGAGAAGGTTTTACAATAAAAAAAAATTGACATTAAAAAAACAGTTCGGACCTCCGAGAAGGTTTTGCATTTTTAAAAAAGACAGTTGGGACCCCCGAGAAGGTGTCACATTAAAAAAAGACAATTGCGACCTCCGAGAAGGTTTTACACAAGAAAAAAAACAGTTGGGACCCCATTCTAAAAAAATATATTTCGCGCACCCAAGAAGATCTTACATTTTTAAGAGACAGTTGGGACCCCCGAGAAGGTTTTACATTATGAAAAAAGACATTTTGTGCCCCCGAGAAGGTTTTATATTTTTAGAAAAGACACTTGGAACGTCCCAGAAGGTTTTACATTAAAAAAAAAACAGTAGTTGGACCCCCGAGAAGGTTTCACATTAAAAAAAACAATTGGGACTCTCGAGAAGATTTCACATTCTTAAAAAAGATATTTGGGGCTCCCGAGAAGGTTTCACATTCCAAAAAAAAAACATTTGGCGCCCCCGAGGAGGTTTTAAATTTTTAAAAAAGGAAATTGGGACCCCCAAGAAGGTTTCACATTCTTAAAAAATACCTTTGATGGTTTTATAGTTTTAGAAGTTTCATTCTACCCTATATAATTTTATTGACAATAACGAGACGGACAGTAGTACAATGGCAAGAAATATTTATGGCCTACACGACTTCACCCTAATTTGTCGGAGGACATTTAGCAGGTAGTTGTACATAAATAATGAAAAATAAAATAATGCTCATTTTCGTTCGTGAGTAACGATGGGCCCTGTCCGAACCTGGAATATCCTGCTTTCTAACACCTAGGGATTACCGGCTCGCGACAACTTCCAGTTGTAAATATCTCTTGCTATTGTACTACTGTCCATCTCGTTATTGCCAATAAAATTTTATAGGGTAGAGAGAAATTTCCAAAACTATACATTTTTAAATAAAGAAGAGTGTATTCTGACATTTTCGAGAAAGTGGGATACTTTCGTCATTAAAAAATTTGTTACATCATAAACATAGATAAATAAACAATGCGAGAGTTTTTGATTATTTTTTTCTTTTTAGTCAAACGCATTGTAATGCATTTTGCCTTCTTTGTCAGATCGATGGGCGAACCTTAATTGCAAAATCCATATTTGTCTACAAAAATTTACCATTTTAAACATTCTTAAGTTTCTTGTTGCGAAAAGACGACTACGCATACTAAGAAACAAAGCAAAATATAAGCCCCGCCCACCCACCCTGTCTCAATTGTGATGTATTTTTTATTCGTCGTAAGCTAGGGGGGGGCGGAGCTTAATGTTTTAAGTTTCTTATTGTGAAAAGAAGATTACACATACTACGAAAAAAGACACAATGTAAGCCCCGCCCACCCGCCCTATCGCAATTGTGATGATTTTTTTTATTCGTCGTAACCCTTGAGGCGGAGATTAATTGCAAAATCCTTATTTTTCTACGAGAAATTACCAAGTGAAACATGCTCTTAAGTAATCGTGTTATTCAAGGTATGTACATATTTATATTACGAGAAAAACAAAGCCAAACATTTGGTTCCACCCATACCCACCCCAATCTCAATTCTCAATTTTTCAGTCGTTATTAGATCGAGGGGCGGGGCTTAATTCCAAAATGCATATTTACCTGCCAAAATTTACCATTTTAAACAGATTTTAAGTTTCTAAGAATAAAAAAGTCATCACAGTTGAGATGAGATGGGTGGGCGGGGTCTATATTTTGCCATTTTCTTCTTAATATACATAGAAGAAACAAGTATTTTGCAGTTAAACTCCACCTCATTGCTTCATGACGAATAAAAAAATGATCACAGTGGAGACAGGGTGGGTGGGCGGGCCTACATTTTATCTGTTTGTTTTAATATGTGTAGACTTCATTTCAGAAGATGGAACTTAAACATGTTTAAAATGGTAAATTTGTATAAGGAAATATCGATTTTGCAATTAGGTTTCGCCCCATAATTGCAAAATCCATATTTCCTTGCAAAAATTTAGCATTTTAACTATGTCTTAAGTTTCTTGTTATGAAAAGATGACTACGTACATTAAGTAAAAAGGCAAAAACTGAGCCCCACCCACCCACCCTGTCTCAATTGTGATGATTTTTTTTATTCGTCGTTAAGCCGAGAGGCGGAGATTAATTGCAAAATCCTTATTTCGCTACGAGAAATTGCCATCTGAAACATGGTTTTTTAAGTAATCGTGTTCAAAGAAAACTATGTATTTTAAGAGAAAAACAAAGCCAAAGATTTGGTTCCACCCATTGTAATTTTTCATTTGTTGTCAGATTGAGGGGTGGGGCTTAATTCCAAAATCCACATTTACCTACAAACATTTACCATTTTAAACATGTCTATGTTTCTAAGAATAAAAAAAGTCAAGATAATTGAGATGGGGTGGGTGGGCGAGGTCTATATTTTACTTTCAGTGTTTGGAATTTTCCGTTCCTCGATTTTTAATTTTTCGGTTTTTTTAGTTTTTCGTTACTTTATCATTGAGATTTGCAATTTCTAAGTCACAATTTTTCTATTTTTGAATTCAATTCAATTTCTTGTGTCAACTCCTAAAAGCGACAATGTATGTAATAGCTGTACTCTTCTCAAGGGTAGCAAAGAACTACCACACCTATCTTCGTCACTGACAAACAAACCACTTCGTCAACGAATCAGTTTATCCAACGTGACGAAAAAATTCCACGCCCCACTTTCGTCTAAAAACACCCTGTTCGATTCACACACACATCTAACCGAATTATAAAACCATGTCCGTCCTCGTGCACAAAAACGCATAATCGCTAAGCCTGTGGGACACCTGTATTTTCCAATATTCAAATCCCCCTATCCAGCTTTCCAGCGCGATTCGTCGAAAAACGAAAAAAGCACGATTTCCGGCCGCGGCGGACGCGCCGTCACCGCCGTCCGTCCGAATCCCATACGGCCGCTCCCGAAAAAATAAATATAATTTCGATAGGAATCAGGTTTAAATAGATGCAAATTGAAGAGGACGCTTTGGTGAACATCAAAAACAGCCGTTGTCTTATTCCTGGACGCATTACGTGCCGTTGCGCAGAGCGAGAGGGTTGATGTAAAACTCCCTAGTTTTAATGAATGCAAATTGACTGCTTTGCATTTTAAACTTGCAATCAAGTAGAATGATGGTATAAATATTCATATGGTGGTTTTGCTTCCCACTGCTTATTATTGAGTATGACGAGTATGACGTTTCGACAATAATATGTGTTTTCGAAAGGAATTGCGTAGGGGGGTGGAAAGTGGGTGAGTGTGGAGACGTAAACGGGCGAGTGGATACTTGCCAGTTTTCTCGACTCAACGCTTTGTTTCTCTTTTTTTATTGACATTTATCCTCTCGTCAAATACGGGCTTTTAAGGAAATTGTCTCACATACTGGATGGCTGGAGCGCTGGCGACTTTTTAATTATTAATCTTTAAAATGGCGGAAGGTGGGGAGGTTTTGGCTCGAGGATTGTGTTTCACTTGTAATTTCTGTTGTTAAAGTGTGTCTTTGTTTTATTGTGTGCAGCACTCACAAAATGCCTCAAAGAAAAAGCGCAGACCGGAACTTGTACCTCTCTATTCATTAGAATTTATTAAGTTCTTAAAGGAGGGAGATTATTAGAACGATGTAAAATTTACTTCAATATGAACAATTTTTTGACTCTCCGGGACTAGGGCGAAGTTATCAGGTCGGTGCCACAACCCGGCCACAAAACCCATTTTATGAGAAGTTATTAGCTTTTGAAACCAACGCTAATCCACTTTTAAAGTGAGTGGCAATTTGGCAATCAAAAAAACAACAATAAAACCGGATGAATAACGATTACGTTTGGCGATAACATTAAACTACGAATTTTGGTGCCCCCACAATAAATTATTCTTCCATTAAGCCCCGTTGTCACTTCTCAAATAAAAACGAATAACCGCCAAACAAAACACCTTTGATTACCCGAAATTGCGACCAAAAATTATGTGACGCCAATTTCCGTGCCAATTTTTCGAGAAAAAATGAAACGTTTAATTCTCACCCCCGCGAATTGCGTTACGAATTTAATATTTTATTTAATTTTAAATCCGCTGTCCACGATGACTTTCCGCGTTATGAGGGTTATAACGAAAATCTGCGCATATAAATTAGGGCTGGAAAAAGCGCACGCTAATACCTATTACACGCTAATTCTTTCATCCGCCCCTTTTCCCTAGTCTCACAAATGAATACGTCGTGCGTTCGAAAACTGGAATTGATTGTTAAACGAGTAGATAATCTAACTCACTGAGAATCTCGACAGTGTGTATTAGGTCCCCATGTGAACCATCCCCTATCTGACAAGTGTAGTCGCCCTGATCTGAATATCTGATGTCCCTCACTTGCAGATTATAGCCCAAGAGCGATATCCTCGGGTCGGCCGTGATTTTTTGTTGACCGGCGGTTAAAAGGGTGATTCCTCTTTTCCATACAATAACTAGCGAGCCTGAAACAAATAAATATAGAGAGAGATGGAGTCTGCAAGGATTACAACAAAAAAATGAGGAAAAAGGGGAATTAGGATTTTGCTTGGGGATGCGGATTTTTGTGCGAAATTTGTTTGGTCTTCGGTATAAGACACTAAGTTGGAAAAGAAGGGAGGCTAAAATTACCCAATAAATCACAATGAAAGACGATCATTTTTGTATTTGTTTTTACAATAAATAATATAATTTCTTCCTTCTTTGCAAACCCTTCTAGAGCTTCCTCGAACTAATACTATGTAACCCCTCCCTGGAATCTAATTCTACGTCTTCCAATTGCATTATTCCTTCTTCCCCAGTGTCCTCGTCAGCTCTCCAATGATGACCGAAACCCCACAAACTTAACACTTTTTATTACAACGCAACTCTAATTTATGAGGGCTGACGACAACCTTTCGCCCCACCGACAATTTGATGACGTCATATCAATATTTTGCGTAGTAAATTCTAATCAAATTTTACAAAGTAGCATGTTTCTGCACTCGTGGTTTATCAATCTACCTTTATTTTTTATTTTCGAGGTCGTTATTTTTGGTAAAAATCAAAAAAACAATATTTTATAATTTAAGAGAGAAATTTTTTACGTCTTTTTTAAAAACTGTGAATGATTTTTCGGGACCCTGCTGTTTTTTTTTAAAGAATTTGAAGAAATCTCGGAGGTCTCTGTTGTCTTGTTTCTGAAATAGTTTGAGAGAATGTTACCGGAGGTAACATTCTCTCATTGATAAGAAAAATAAAATTCGTAGAATCAAATTTTTGTAAACACTTCAAAAATCATTCAAATTTCTGCTGTCTTATTTTTGAGTTTGGGCTTTTAGTCTTTTTTTATATTAATTTATAAGGGGTGTCATAATAAGTAAATAAAATTCTCACAATGAAATTTTTGAAAACATTTTGAAAAAATCTTGGAATTTCTGGTGTTGTTTTTTAAAGAGTTTGAACGAATCTTGAAGGCTTTTAGTCTCTTTTTGATATTAATTTATAGGGGTGTCAAAAGAAGAAAATAAGATTCTCGGAAACAAATTTTTGAAAAATTTTTAAAGGAATCTTGGGATTTCTGATGTTTTATTTTTGAAAGAGTTTAAAAGAATTTTTGGAACTCCTTGTGTTTTGTTTTCAAAATGTGAAAAAATGTTGAGCGCCTCTTGCATTTCTTTGAAAGAATTTGAAAGAACCTTGGAAATTTTGGAAAAATCTTGGAAGTCTCCTAATCTTTTTTTTTATAAATTATACGAAAGAATTTTGAGGGACCTTGGCGTTTTATTAAAAAAAAATTGAAAAAATCTCGGGAAGATTTCTTTTAGGACTGAAGGAATATTGAGAATTTCTTATGATTTGTTTTTGAAAGAGCTTGAAAGAATTTTGGGACTCTTAGTTTCCCTTTTATATCAACTCATATGAGGTGTCGAAAGAAAAAATGAAATTCACAGAATCAATTTTTAAAGACTTTGAGAGTCTTGAAAATTTCTTATGTTTTATTTTTGAAAGAGTTTGAAAGAATTTGAAAAAACCTAGAGTACGAATGTTTTGTTTTTGAACAATTTTGAAAAAAACGTAGAAGTCCCCTAATCTTTTTTTTATAAATATGAAAGAATCTTTAGGATTTGGCGTTTTATTAAAAAAAATTGAAGAAATCTGGGAAGTCCCTTCTTATTTTGTTTTGAAAGAGTTTAAAAGAATTTTGGTGGCCAATAGTTGCTTTTTTATATTTATTTATAGGAGCTGTCCTAAGAGAAAAATGAAATTCACAAAATCATAAAGTCTTTGAGAGAGTCTTGAAAATTTCTGATGTTTTATTTTTGAAACCGTTTGAAAGAATTTTTGGGCCTCCTTGTGTTTTGTTTTTGAAAGCATTTGAAAGAATCTTTGGAATTCATTGCGTTTTATTTTTAAAATTAGAAAGAACTTGGCTGCCCTTTGCATTTTTTTTAAGATTTTTTTTTTATAAATATGAAAGAGTCTTTAGGGACTTTGGCGTTTAATTTACAAAAAATTTGAAGAAATCTCGGGAAGATTTCTTTTAGGACTGAAGGAATATTGAGAATTTCTTATGTTTTATTTTTAAAAGAGTTTGAAAGAATTTGAAAAAATCTAGAGTACCCATGTTTTGTTTTTGAACAATTTTGAAAAAAACGTAGAAGTCCCCTAATCTTTTTTTTATAAATATGCAAGAATCTTTAGGGACTTTGAAGAAATCTGGGAAGTCCCTTCTAATCTTGTTTTGAAAGAGTTTAAAAGAATTTTGGGGGCCAATAGTTACTTTTTTATATTTATTTATAGGACCTGTCCTAAGAGAAAAATGAAACTCACAAAATCATAAAGTCTTTGAGGGTCTTGAAAATTTCTGATGTTTTATTTTTGAAAGAGTTTAAAAGAATTTTTGGGGCTCCTTGTGTTTTGTTTTTAAAATGTGAAAGAACTCTGAGGACCTCTTGCATTTCTTGGAAAGAATTTGAAAAAACCTTTCGTACCGATGGTTTGTTTTGAAAAATTTTCGAAAAAAATTGAAAGTCCCCTAATGTTTTTTTTTTAAATATGAAAGAATCTTTAGGGACCTTGGCGTTTTATTAAAAAAAAATTGAAGAAATCTCGGGAAGTCCCTTCTTGATTTGTGTTTGCAAGACATTGAAAGAATCTCCCAGTTACCTTTTTATATTAATTTATAGGAAGTGTACTAAGAGAATAATGAAAGTCATAGAATCAGATTTCTTTTAGGACTGAAAGAATTTTGAGAATTTCTTATGTTTTGTTTTTGAAAGAGTTTGAAAGAATTTTGGGGACTCTTAGTTTCCCTTTTAACTCATAAGAAAAAATTAAATTCACAGAATCAATTTTTAAAGACTTTGAAGTTTTGAAAATCTCTGATGTTTTATTTTTGAAAGCGTTTGAAAGAATTTTTGGGGCTTCTTGTTTTTGTTTTTAAAATGTGAAAGAATTTTGAGGGCCTCTTGCATTTCTTTGAACGAATTTGAAAAACCTTGAGTACCGATGGTTTGTTTTGAAAAATTTTCAAAAAAATTGAAAGTCCCCTAATGTTTTTTTTTTAATATGAAAGAATCTTTAGGGTCCTTGGCGTTTTATTAAAAAAAAATTGAAGAAATGTCGAGAAGATGCTTGTTGTTTTGTTTTTGAAAGACTAAAGAATCTCCTAGTTACCTTTTTTATATTAATTTATAGGAGGGTGTACTAAGAGAAAAATGAAAGTTCCATAAAGAATTCAGATTTCTTTTTAGAGTTGAAAGAATTTTGGGTTAGTAAGTTTCCAGTATTTAGTTTGGTTGATTTTGATGATTTTGAGGTTTAAAAGAATTTTTGGGGCTCCTTGTGTTTGTTTTTAAAATGTGAAAGAATTTTGAGGGCCTCTTGCATTTCTTAGAAAGAATTTGAAAAACCTTGAGTACCGATGTTTGTTTTGAAAAATTTTCAAAAAATATTGAAAGTCCCCTAATTTTTTTTTTTATATTTGCAAAGAATCTTTAGGGACCTTGGCGTTTTTTTTAAAAAAAAAATTGAAGAAATGTCGAAAGATCCTTCTTGTTTTGTTTTTGAAAGACTGAAAGAATCTCCTAGTTACTTTTTTATATTAATTTATAGGAGGTGTACTAAGAGAAAAATGAAAGTCATAAATCAGATTTCCTTTTAGGACTGAAAGAATTTTGAGAATTTCTTATGTTTTGTTTTTGAAAGAAGTTTGAAAGAATTTTGGGGACTCTTAGTTTCCCTCTTAACTCATAAGAAAAAATGAAATTCACAGAATCAATTTTTAAAGACTTTGAGAGTCTTCAAAATCTTTGATGTTTATTTTGAAAGAGTTTAAAGAATTTTTGGGGTTTCTTGTGTTTTGTTTTTAAAATGTTAAAGAATTTTGAGGCCTCTTGCATTCTTGAAAAAACTTAGTACGATGGTTCGTTTTGAAAAATTTTCAAAAAATATTGAAAGTCCCCTAATGTTTTTTTTTAATAGGAAAGAATCTTTAGGGACCTTGGGTTTTATTAAAAAAAAAAAATTGAAAAATGTCGAGAAGATGCTTGTTGTTTTTTTTTGAAAGACTGAAAGAAGTTACTTTTTTATATTAATTATATGAGGTGTACTAGAGAAAAATGAAAGTCATAAAATCAGATTCCTTTTAGGACTGAAAGTTTGAAAGAATTTTGGGGGGTTCTTAGGTTTCCCTTTTATATTATTTATAGGAGGTGTCATACGAAAAAAAAATTAAATTCAAGAATCAATTTTTAAAGATTTTGAGTCTCGAAAATGTTTGATGTTTTATTTTTGAAAGTAGTTTGAAAGAATTTTTGGGGTTCCTTGTGCTTTGTTTTTAAAATGTGAAAAACTTACCAGGCTCTTACTTTTTTTAAATAATTTGAAAAAACCTTGGCGACCCCTGCTATATTTTCGAAAGTTTGAAAAAATCTTGTGCTCCCCTCATCTGTTTTTTTAGATAAATTTGAAAATACCTTCGAAAACCTTGGCCTTTTATTCTTGACAGAATTTGAAAAAATGTTGGAAGTAGCTCGTTTTGTTTTTGAAACAGTTTGAAAGAATTTTAGACGCTCTTAATTTAATTTTTTTTAATTAATTTATAGCTGGAACCATAAGAAAAAAATAACATTTGGGGTAATATTTTTTTAAGACTTTGAATGAATCTTAAACATTTTGATGTTTTGTTTTTGTGAAAGATTTTGATAAGAATCTCTTGGACCTCTTGTTTTTGTTTTGAAAGATGATTGGGAAATGATTTTTTGTTAGGATCTTGAAATCCTTTCAAAGGAAATTTTTTCAAAAAAATCTTGGGACCCCTACTTTGGTTTTAATATGAAAAACCAGTTTGGATAAGAATTATTGGAGGTCTCTTTGTTTCATTTTTTAATTTCAATTGTTATAGTAGAAAATTATGGATCTATATTTAAAAAATAAATAAAAATATTGAGGACTTACTAAAATAAATTGAAAATCCAGTATTGCTAACAGTTACATGGGACAATTTATTATTTATAATAATGATTTAAACAAAGGTAACAGTATTGTTGACATAATTATGATTTTTGTTCGCCTGATATTCATTTCTCATTTTTGCGTGAACTTTGAACCACGTTATCCCGATAAGGAGATCACTTTTCTCGTGATTTTCGGTCAGAAGTTCTTTGATGACCCCAGTATTCAAACCTGAACTTCGAACAAGTCCAGACGAAAGCGAAATTGCTCGTTAGGAGGCAAACAGACGTAGCTTCCACCTAGTTATACACAATTTTCAAGGGCTTAGAAAAACACGCCGAAATATTTTCTTGGAACATTAAATAGTAAAACATTTTTGCTGCCCTCATTACGCTCGGCTAATTTCCGAAACGACATCATTGACGTTACAAGAAAGACCCTTCACCCTCCGAAAACGAACTACGAAGACGAGTGACTTCCGCTCGAAGATTTTGAACTTGATTTTCCGCAACAGAGCTTCTTTGATTAATTGTTTTATCTTGTTAAGCGATCGGACAAAAATGGACCATTTGTGGTCGCATTTCGGCCAATTCTTGTTCGGTAAAAAGGTGTCTTGGGGCGAAAGCGGTTTAAAAAGACCCATCCCTAAGTGCAAGTGACGTAGTTGTAGTCGGCAGCCCGTCGTTTCGCTGTAAAGGCCGTTAGCCTTTTAAATATCCTTCAGTTTCCATTAACAATCCGCCTTTATGTCCGCCTTCATTGTTTCTGAAACCCCGCACTATTATCACCCTTGTTCATAACAATTATAACATGGACCCATTATTTTAAGCTTCCTCGCAGGTTGTTCGGTCGGCGTCAGCAATTTCGAGCGAATCACTTTAACAAGATAATGATTCCTAGCACAAAACAGGGCGCTGGAATAAAATCAGTCGATATTCGCGTATATTCCATCAGAAAAACGCTGACGAAAAGGTAGTTGATCATAATTCGATACATTCCTCAGCAGTTTCCAATTTCCAGAATGCAAAATGATGCCGATTGCTGGCGGCTCTAAATTTAAAGCCCGTTGGCTTATTCTAGCGGAAAAAAGTCCAAATTCGAATGTTTTCTCGGGAGTTCATGCACACCAGTAATTCCGCATCACGTTAAATTAATGAGATCTGTAATCCCGGCGTACTGACAAAGTTTTCTTGGTAAATAGGTTGTGACGGTCAGTTTCACAACGGATTTTTGCTCGCGACCGAATTAAATGGGTAATTAAAAGCGAGCTTGTTTACTAATTACTAAGTCAAAGGGAATCGCGAAAAACAGCGCAAGAATTCCGACGAATTTGATTTTCTGCAAGGTCGCTGTTTGTTCAACATGTTTGGTATATCAAGTAGGCGGCAATAAAAAGGGTTAATTAGATACAGGGTGAACCAGCGACAACCCCAATTTCACCTCGAAATTTATTATTCATCGCTCGCGTAATTACGGAGTGCATTGTTTCTCGATTTGGGTATTTATCCTACAAGTAGTTACGACTTTTCAAATTGAATTTGAATCGCATTGTTAAAACTCTTAAAAAAAAAGTCACGTCGAAGATGCCGCGAAACACTTTCGTGTTCGTGAGCGCTGGTTGCCCTTCAATTTTCAGGCCAGGTAAAGTCTGAATTGTACGCATCTTTTTTAGTAATTTAAAGTTCCAACAAAAGAAAATTTTCGGCAGGAAATGGGTGTTCAGTTTCACAAAAAATACCGATATTGCTTCCACCATTTGCCCGTAAAACCGCACGTGTTGTCGGTGTCGATATGATGTAAATAATAATGAACAGTTCAGTTTAAAGTTGGTCACGGGTTTTGCAGATGTGGAATACATTTAAAGCGGATAACCTATGGGAAATAATGCTTTCCGTAAAATGTAAAAACTGAAAAATCGAGAAATTGAAAATTCCAAAACTGAAATGACGAAAAATTGAAGAATATAAAATACTATTGTAAAAAAAGAAGTAAATAATAAAGATTATTATTATTATTATTAAATCGAAAAATAAAAAAATCGATATACTATAAGGGCGGGTGGGCGTGGTTCTTGCTAAGATAAGATTTATTTTGGCAAATGACATATCGTCCAAAAAAATAGAGTGGGCGGATTTTGACATTTTTGATATTTTCGAAAATTAGCCAAAGACATTTGAAATACATTTTTAATCCGAATTTTCCGGAAATTTCTAATCAGCGACTAGTAGTAAGAAAACATTATCTACAAATTTTCTCCCATGTTCACGGTTACCAAGATAATCCAAAAAAACTGCCGCCCAACAACACCCCCTTATGTAAATTCCGACACATTTTTGACAATATTCGAAACTTACCTAAATACATTTTCTTGTAAATTTCGAGCTCCAGAATGCCTCATTGAAATTTCGCAATTTTTATTTTTTTTAAATTCGATGTTCAAACTGAATTATTTCTAAAATGTTGCTCAGAAACCATAAATACGTTATAATTTGGGAATAAGAAATTTATATCACAGACTTTTTTGAGGATTTTTAGATTTTTTCAAATGTAAAATTTCCCTAATGCACATTTCGACCCATTTTCGACGATTTTCGAAATTAACTAAATACATTTTCTTGTAGATTTCGGGCTGCAGAAGTCACTTCTGGCCTCATTTCTTCGATAACTCCAACCTTTTTTCCAGAATCGTCCATTGAAATATCGCAATTTTTAAAAATTTCAAAAAATTCGAATTTCACACCGAATATTCCGAAAATATTGCGCCAAAATCAATCTTATTTTGGCTAGAACTAGCCCCGCCCACCCACCCTCTCTTTTCTTAGAAGGTATCTCTTTGACAAAATCAGCCTTATCTTACCAGGTACTAGCCCCACCCACCCACCCTCTATTTTCTTGGAAGGATCTCATTTGCCAAAATCACTCTTATCTTACCAGGTACTAGCTAGTACTTGTCAAAATAAGGCTGATTTTAGCAAATGACCTACGCCCTACGAAAGTTAAGGGCGCGTGGGCGGGGCTAGTACTTGCCAACATAAGACTGATATTGCCATAATAACATACTCTCCCAGAAAATAAAAGGCGTTTTTCGATTTGCAAAATTTTTCGAGTTTTTCAAAAAAATTCTTCAAAAATACCAAGATTTTGGAAATCTCTTGCTGATCACAATTAGTTCAACCTAAGATTTTTGTCTCATATAGGTTTAAATATTATCAAAGTAACCGCTCATAACCAAAATTTTGGAAAATTTTTTCCAAAAAATCCGAGACAAACGAGAAATCCGAGAAATCCAAAAAAATCCAAAGACTCCAAAAAAATTCAAAGAATCCAAAGAATCCGAAGAATCTAAAGAATCTAAAAACCTAAGAACCAAAGAATACACGAATCCAAGGAATCCAAGAAATATAAGAAATCAAAAAAATTCAGAGAATACAAAGTATCTAAAGAACCCAAGAACCAAAGAATCCATGAATCCAAGAAATCCAAGAAATTCCAAGATATCCAAAAAATCCAGAGAATACAAAGCATCTAAAGAATCCAAGTACCAAAGAATCCAATAATCCAAGAAATCCAAGAAATTCAAACAAATCCAAAAAAGTTCAAAAAATCCAACGAATCCCAAGAACAAAAGAACCTAAGACCCTAAGAACCCAAGAATTCAAGTAATCCAAGAAATCCCAAAAATCCAAGAAATCCAAAAATTCGAAAGAAATACAAGAAATAAAAAAAATCCGAAAAATCCAACAAATCCGAGAAATACAAGAAATCCAGGAAGTCAGAAAAATTAAAAAAACAAGAAATCCAAGATATCCAAAAATCCAATAAATCCAGAAAATCCAAAAACTCAAAAAATTGAAAAAAATCCAAAAATCCAAAGAACCCAAGAACCTAAGAACCCAGGAATCCAGGAATTCACGAATTTCAAGAAATCTCAAAAATCCAAGTAATCCAAAAAATCCAAAAAATCCAGAAACCCAGGAAAACAAAGAACCTCAGAACTCAAGAATCCAAAAACTCCAGAAGCCAAGAAATCCCAAAAATCCAGGTAATCCAAGAAATCCAAAAAATCCAAGAAACCCAAGAAATCCAAAAAATCTAGAATTCTAAGAAATCCAGAAAATCCAAAAAATCCAAAAAGCCCAAAAAATTAAAAATATCCATCAAATCCAAAGAATCCAAAAAGTCCAAAAAATCTAAAGAACCTAAGAACAAAAGAACTCAAGAACCTAGAATCCAAGAATTCAAGAAATCCAACAAAACCAAGAAATCAAAAAAATCCGAGAAATCCGAGAAATGAAAGAAAACCAAAAGTTTTACGAAATCCAAGAAATCAAAAAAATTTTAAAAAACCAAGAAATTCGAGATATCCAAAAATCCAAGAAATCCAGAAAATCCAAAAACTCAAAAAATTGAAAAAATCGAAAAAATCCAAAGAAAGCAAAAAATCTAAAGAATCCAAAGAACTAAGAACCAAAGAATCACGAATCCAAGAAATCTAAAAAATCCAGAGAATACAAAGAATCTAAAGAACCAAGAACCAAAGAATCCATGAATCAAAGAAATCCAAGAAATTCAAAAAATTCAAACAAATCCAAAAATCCAAAGAACCCCAAGAACTAAGAACCCAAGAATCCAGGAATTCAAGAATTTCAAGAAATCTCAAAAATCCAAGTAATCCAAAAAATCCACAAACCCAGGAAAACCAAGAACCTCAGAACTCAAGAATCCAAAAAACTCAAGAAGCCAAGAAATCCCAAAAATCCAGGTAATCCAAGAAATCCAAAAAATCCAAAGAAACCCAAGAATTCCAAAAAATCTAGAATTCTAAGAAATCCAGAAAATCCAAAAAATCCAAAAAGCCCAAAAAATTAAAAATATCCAACAAATCCAAAGAATCCAAAAAGTCCAAAAAATCTAAAGAACCTAAGAACAAAAGAACTCAAGAACCTAGAATCCAAGAATTCAAGAAATCCAACAAAACCAAGAAATCAAAAAAATCCGAAAAATCCGAGAAATGCAAGAAAACCAAAAGTTCCACGAAATCTAAGAAATCAAAAAAATTTAAAAAAACCAAGAAATTCGAGATATCCAAAAATCCAAGAAATTCAGAAAATCCAAAAAATTAAAAAACCAAAGAATCCAAAAAAATCCAAAACATCCAAAGAACCTAAGAACCAATGACTCCACAAATCCAAGAAATCCAAAGACTCCAAAAAATTCAAAGGACCCAAGAACCAAAAAATCCGCGAATGCAAGAAATCCACCAAATCCAAAAAATCAAAAAAATTAAAAAAAAAACAAGAAATCCGAGATATCCAAAAATCCGAGAAATCCAGAAAATCCAAAAAAATCCAAAAACTCCAAAAAATTTAAAAACACAAAAAATTAAAAAAAAATTAAAAAGAATCCAAAAAAAATTCAAAGAATCCTACGAACCTAAGAACCAAAGAGTCCCAAATCCAAGAAATCCAAGAATTCCAAGAAATCCAAAAATTGCAAAGAGTAAAAAGGATCTAAAGAACCCAAGAACCAAAGAATCCACGAATCCAAGAAATTCAAAAAATCCAACAAAATCAAGAAATCAAAAAAATCCGAAAAAACCGAGACATCCGAGAAATACAAGTAAACCAAGAAGCCCAAGTAATCCAAGAAATCCAAGTAATCCAAGAAATCTAAGAAATTCACGAAATTAAAAAAAAAATCGAAAATATCCGAAGAACCCAAGAACCAGCGAACCTAAGAATCCAAGAATTCAAGAAATCCAAAAAATTCAAAACAAATACAAAAATCCAAAGAGCCCCAAGAACCAAAGAACCTAAGAACCCAAGAATCCAGGAATTTAAGAAATCCAAGAATTTCAAAAATCCAAGTAATCCTAGAAATCCAAAAAATCCAAGAAATCACGAAATCCAAAAAACCAAAAAAAATTAAAAAAAACAAGAAATCCGAGATATCCGAAAATCCAAGAACTCCAAAAACTCAAAAAAAGTCAAGAAAACCAAAAAAAACCCAAAAATTTAAAAAATATACAAAAAAAAAAAACAAAAAACCAAAAAAGCCAAAGAATCTAAAGAACCTCAGAACCAAAGAATCGGCGAATCCAAGAAATCCAAGAAATTCAAAAAATCCAACGAATCCAAAGAACCCAAAAACCTAAGAACTCAAGAATTCAAGAATTTAAGCAATCCAGGAAAACCAAGAAATCAAAAAAATCCGAAAAAAACCGAGAAATCGGAGAAATACAAGAAAACCAAGAAATCCACGAAATCCAAAAAATCAAAAAAATTTAAAAAAAAACAAGAAATCCGAGATATCCAAAAATCCAAAAAATCCAGAAAACTCAAAAAATTCAAGAAATCCAAAAACCCAAAAAATTTAAAAATCCAAAAAATCCGAAGAAACCAAAAATCCAAAGAATCAAAAGAATCTAAAGAACCTCAGAACCGAAAAATCAAGGAATCCAAGAAATTCAAGTAATCCAAGAAGTCCAAGTAATCCAAGAAATCCAAGAAATCTAAGAAATTCAAGAAATTCAAAAAATCCAAAAAATCCGAAGAATCCCGAGAACCTAAGAATCCAAGAATTCAAGAAATCCAAAGAACCCCAAGAACCCAAGAACCAAAGAACCTAAGAACCCAAGAATCCAGGAATTCAAGAAATCCAAGAAATCTCAAAAATCCAAGTAATCCAAGAAATCCAAGAAATCAAAAATTCCGAAAAATTCGACAAATCCGAGAAATGCAAGAAAACCAAGAATTCCAAGAAATCCAGAAACTCAAAAAATCCAAAGAATCAAAAGAATGTAAAGAACCTCAGAACCAAAGAATCCATGAATCCAAGAACCAAAGAATCTGAATCCAAGAAATACAAGTAATCCAAGAAATCTAAGAAATCAAGAAATTAAAAAAAAAAAATCCAAAGACCCAAGAACCTAAGAATCCAAGAATTCAAAAATTCAAGAAATCTAAAAAATCTCAAAAATCCAAGTAATACAAGAAATCCAAAAAATCCAAGAGACCTAAGAAATCCAAGAAAATCAAGAAATCCGAGAAATCCAGGTGTTCTTTTTTGGAAAGTGAAAGAATTTTGGGGGCCTCTTGTGTTTATTTAAAAATTTCAAAGAATCTTAGGGACCATTTGTGTTAAAAAAAATCGAAAAAAACCTCGGGAACAACCTGGTGATTTTTTTTTTAAGTTTGAAAGGATCGGGAGTGCTTGGTGTTTTCTTTTTTAAGAAGAAATAATAATATTCGGAGGTCCTTGCGTTTTATTTTTGAAAAAAATTTGAAAAAAATATTCAGAACCCCATGGTTCTGTTGTTGAAAAAGTTAACACTTGAAGATTCCTAGTGCTTTTGAAAGAACTTTTGAAACCCTTGGGTTTTATTTTTGAAAGAATTTGAAAAGACCTCAAGCATCCCTGGTGCTCCTTTATGGAAAGTGTTTGAAAGAACCTTATGATTCTCTTGTGTTTTTGATTAAAAAATCCAAAAAATCCAAGAAACCCAAGAAATCCAAAAAAATGTAGAATCCTAAGAAATGCAAGAAATCCAGAAAATCCAAAAAATCCAAAAAGCCCAAAAAATTAAAAATATCCAACAAATCCAAAGAATCCAAAAAGTCCAAAAAAATCTAAAGAACTTAAGAATAAAAGAACTCAAGAACCTAAAATCCAAGAATTCAAGAAATCCAACAAAACCAAGAAATCAAAAAAATCCGAAAAATCGAGAAATGCAAGAAAACCAAAAATTCCACGAAACCAAAAAAATCAAAAAAATTAAAAAAAAAAACAAAAAATTCGAGATGTCCAAAAGTCCAAGAAATCCAGAAAATCCAAAAAATTAAAAAAAAACCAAAGAATCCAAAAAAATCCAAACAATCTAAAGAACCTAACAACCAATGACTCCACAAATCCAAGAAATCCAAAAAATTCAAAAGACCCAAGAACCAAAAAATCCGCGAATCCAAGAAATCCACCAAATCCAAAAAATCAAAAAAATTAAAAAAACTCCAAAAAATTAAAAAAACCCCAAAAAAAAAATAAAAGAATCCAAAAAAATTCAAAGAATCCTAAGAACTTAAGAACCAAAGACTCCACAAATCCAAGAAATGCAAGAATTCCAAGAAATCCAAAAATTGCAAAGATTAAAAAGGATCTAAGAAACCCCAAGAACCAAAGAATCAAAGAATTCAAAAAATCCAAGAAAACCAAGAAATCAAAAAAATCCGAAAAAAACGAGAAATCCGAGAAATACAAGTAAACCAAGAAATCCACGAAATCCAAAATATCAAAAAAAATTAAAAAAAAAAACAAGAAATTCGAGATATCCAAAGTCCAAGAAATCCAGAAAATCCAAAAAATTTGAAAAATCCAAAAAAATAAAAAAAATCCAAAGAATCCAAAAAAAAAAATTCAAACAAGAATCCTAAGAACCTAGAACAAGACTCCACAAATCCAAGAAATGCAAGAATTCCAAGAAATCCAAAAATTCCAAAGAGTGAAAAGGATCTAAAGAACCCAAGAACCAAAGAATCCCGAATTCAAGAACCAAAGAATCCACGAATCCGAGAAATCCAAAAAATCCAAAGACTCCAAAAAATTCAAAGAACCCAAGAACGAAAGAATCCATTAATCCAAGTACGAAAGAATCTGCGAATCCAAGAAATTCAAAAAATTCAAAAAAATCCAAAAAATCCAACGAATCCAAAGAACCCAAAAACCTAAGAACCCAAGATCCAAGAGATCAAGAAATCCAAGAAAACCAAGAAATCAAAAAAATCCAAAAAAAACGAAAAATCCGAGAAATACAAGAAAACCAAGAATTCCAAGAAATCCACGAAATTCAAAATATTGAAAAAAAAACAACAAATCCGAGACATCCAAAAATCCAAGGAATCCAGAAAAATCCAATAAATCTAAAGAACTTAAGAACCAAAGAATCTACAAATCCAAGAATTCAAGAAATCCAAAAAATCCAAAGAGTACAAAGAATGTAAATAACCCAAGAACCAAAGAATCCACGAATCCAAGAAATCTAAGTGTTTTATTTTTGAAAAAAATTTAAAAAAATATTCAAATCCCCATGGTTCTGTTGTTGAAAAAGTTAGCATTTGAAGGCTCCTAATGCTTTTGAAAGCACTTTTGGAACCCTTGGGTTTTATTTTTGAAAGAATTTGAAAAGATTTCAAGCATCCAATCTTTATGAAAAGTGTTTAAAAGAACCGTAGAGTCTCTTCTGTTTTTGATTAAAAAATGTTAAAGTTTTAGGGGCACCTGTGCAAAAAAAAATCGAAAAACCTCGAACTCTTGATTTTTTTTTAGAATCTTGGGGGTACCTTTTTTTAAAGAAGAAAAAACGAAAAAACGAATTTTTAGAGCCTCTTGGATTTTATTTTTGAAAGAATTTGAAAAAACCTCGAGAACCCGTGTTGCTCTGTTTTCGAAATATTTTTAAATGATCTTAGGGGTCAATTGTTTTTAATTTAAAAATGTGAAAGAATATTAAAGGCTCCCTTGCGTTTAAAAAAAAATCGAGGACCCGTGGTGTTTATTTTTAAACTTTGAAAGAATCTAAGGGGTGCGTAGCGTCTTGTTTTTCAGAACAGAATGTTTTTGAGGAAATTTTGAAGGATCTTAGGAGTCCCTTGTGTTTTGGTTTTAAAATGTGAAAGAATCTTAGGGTTTCTTGTTTTATTAAAGAAGAAAAATTGAAAACACTTCAGGAAACTGTACTTGCTAAGTTAAGATTGATTGTGGCAAATGACTTACCCTGGTTGGTCACGGGTATTGCTGTATATTATTTATAATGTTTCTTGTTCATTTTTATTAACTGGTTGGTTAACATAATAAGATAATAAAGGCCTAAAATTTAATGTTTTCAATTTTCTTAAAGCAAAAGAAGTAAAAACCAAAATCCGGCTCCACATTCAGCTCAACGTACTTATATATCAATCAGCTTGCAAACCGTCAGCCAGGTGCAATCGCTGCCCACCATTTAGCCACTAATAGCCGTTATGCAAATCCCGGACACGGCCCTGCCCATGATTATTTATCTCCGATATGCATGTATTTACATAGTTTGACAAACACAATCTCGCTAATTGCAGTCTCGAAGTCTCCGCATCACGAACGCTTGCCCCATTTTAACCCCATCCCGGCCGCAGCGTTGCATGCTTGCAGCGCAGTAAAAAAATCATCGCATCAGTTACAGGCTGGTACCCCCCATGCACAAACCGGTAAACCGGCGATTATTTTACTCGTTCGTTGTCATCTGTCTTCGCTGCTTTCGTCGTTTATCGTTGTTTGCTCAGAGCTGGGGTGCAGCCCGAATTTGCATAATAAAATAATTTCGAATTCGTGTGTAAGCCGCTTTGAGGAATGGCGATCGTCATGAAAGGGCAGCCGTTAATATTTAAAATTTTTATTTCAATAACAAAAAGAGCGGACAGTGCGAGCTGATGGTTCGTCGCGATAAGGTGTGAAAGGGCGCGGGGGACATTATTAATGCAGGGATTTAAAGATCGCAGATATCGGGAGGTTGTCGCGGAAGAGTGTGAATGTTGAGATCTTACAAGTTAATAAATAATAATGACGTATAGTTTCATCCGTCTACACTTTTAAAGAAATTGCTCAAGTGTTTTCTTGCGGAAAATATCCGATAAAAGAGTAATGTAGTGTAGAAAATCGCATTTCCATTCTATGCGCTTGATTGCATTTTCAGGAAACTAAGTTATGCGAGCAGTCCTAAATATAATAAGGACAAAGAGAAGAGATTTTTCTCCGACACCAAAAAAATACAGCTGGATGCCGGCGAGGGCCGAGGAGTAGGGTTGTAATACAGTGAAGGGCTCGGGTTGGGTCGCGTTGTGACTACCCGCCGGTTTAAGAATCTATGCAAAGGAGGAAACTAAATTAAAAGCGTGAGGACGCTCGAGATCTTTTCAAATTCTTTCAGCAACGAAACACAAGAGATATCTAAGATTATTTCAAAAAACCAAAAGGGTCTCCTTTCAAAAATAAAACACAACAGCGCCGAATATTTGTTCTTTCAAAGTATATGTAATATTCTTTCAAACTCTTTCCAGAACACCACGGGTTCTCGAGGCGTTTTCAATTTTTCTTCTTTAATAAAACAACGAACCCTAAGATTCTTTCACATTTTGAAACTAAAACACACGGGACTCAAAGTTAAAAAAAAACACCACAGGTCCCCGATTTTTTTTAAACGTAAGATTCTTTCACATTTTTAAATTAAAAACAATGAACCCCTAAGATGATTTCAAAGTCTTTACAACACAAAACACCACGGGTTGTCGAGGTTTTTTCAAATTCTTTCAAAAATAAAGCCCAAGGGGCCCTAAAGATTCGTTTTTTCTTCTCAAATAAAGACACTTTTTGACTCTTTCACATTTCTAAATCAAAGTCACAAGAAACTCCTAAGGTTCTTTCAAACACTTTCCATAAAAAAGACCAGGGGTTCTTGAGGTCTTTCAAATTCTTTCAAAATTAAACCCAAGTGTTCCAAAAGTGCTTTCTTCTTCTTAAAAAAAGCATTAGGAGTCTCCGAGATTTTAACTTTTTCAAAAACAAACCCGAATTTTCTTTCAGTCATTCCAGAACACCACAGGTTCTCGAAGCTCTTCCAATTTTTCTTCTTTAATAAAACAAGGAATCCAAAGATTCTTCACATTTTAAAACCAAAACACAAGGTAGTCCTAAGATCCTTGAAAACTCTCTCAAAAAACTCTCTTCTTAAAAAAAAGAGGCTTAGCACCCTAAGATTTTTTCACATTTTTAAATCAAAAACAATGTACCCTTTGGATACTTTCAAAGTCTTTCCAAAACAAAACAACAGGGTTCTCGAGGTTTTTCAGAAATAAAACCCAAGGGTTCCAAAAGTTCTTCTTAAAAAAAGCACTAGGAATCTTCAAGTATTAACTTTTTCAACAACATGGGGTTCTGAAATATTTTAGTCTTCAAGTATTAACCTTTTCAACAACAGAACCATGGAGTTTCTAAATATTTTTTTCAAATTTTTTCAAAAATAAAACGCAAAGACCTCCGAATAATATTATTTCTTCTCAAAAAAAAAAAAAAAAAACACCAAGCACTCCCAGATCCTTTCAAACTTAAAAAAAAGGTTTTTTGAGATTTTTAAATAAACACAAGAGGCCCCCAAGAATCTTTCAAACACTTTCCAAAAAAGAGCACCTGGATTTCTCGGATTTCTTGGATTACTTGGATTTTTGGGATTTCTTGGATTTCTTGAATTTTTGGACTCTTGGATTCTTAGGTTCATGGGTTCTTTGGATTTTTTTTAATTTCATGGATTTCTTGGATTCGTAGATTCTGTGTTTATTGGATTCATGGATTCTTTGGTTCTGAGGTTCTTTAGATTGTTTTGATTCTTTGAATTTTTAGATTTTTTTAATCTTTTGGATTTCTTGGATTTTTTGAGTTTCTGGATTTCTTGGATTTCTTGTTTTTTTTTTATTTTTTGGATTTCGTGGATTTGTTGGATTTTTTGGATTTCTTGGAATTCTTGGTTTTCTTACATTTCTCAGATTTGTCGGATTTTTCGGATTTTTTTTTTATTTCTTGGGTTTCTTGGATTTTTGGATTTACTGGATTATTTGGATTTTTGAGATTTCTTGGACTTCTTGAGTTTTTGGATTCTTGATTTCTTAGGTTTTTTGGTTCTTAGGATTCTTTGGATTCGTTGGATTCTTCGGATTTTTTTGATTTCTTGGTTTTCCTGGGTTTCTTGATTTTTTGGATTTCTTGGATCACCTACTTGGATTTTTGACATTTCTTGGAATTCTTGAATTAGTGGATTCTTGGGTTCTTAGGTTCTTTGATTTTTGGTTCTTGGGGTTCTTTAGATTTTGGATTTCTTTGAATTTTTTGGATTTCTTGGATTTCTTGAATTCTTGGAATCTCTGGTTCTTGGGATTCTTCGGATTTTTTGGATTTTTTTGAATTTCTTGAATTTCTTAGATTTGTTGGATTTCTTGGATTACTTGGACTTCTTGGATCACTTGGATTTCTTAGATTCGTAGATTCTTTTGGTTCTTTGGATTTTTTGGTTTCTTTGAATTTTTAAAATTTTTTGGGGTTTTTGGATTTCTTGAATTTTTTTAGTTTCTGGATTTCTTGTTTTTTTTTTAATTTTTTTGATTTTTTGGATTTCTTGAATTAGTTGATTTTTGGAATTTCTTGGACTTCTTGAATTCCTGGATTCTTGGGTTCTTAGGTTCTTTGGTTCTTGGGTTTTTTTGGATTTTTGGATTTTTTTGGATTTGTTTGAATTTTTTGAATTTCTTGGATTTCTTTGATTCGTGGATTCTTTGTTCTTGGGTTCTTTAGATTCTTTAGATTTTTTCGTTTCTTTGGTGTTTTGGATTTTTTTAAATTTTTTGGAGCTTTTGGATTTTCTGGATTTCTTGGATTTTTGGATATCTCGGATTTCTTGTTTTTTTAAATTTTTTGATATCGTTGATTTTGTGAATTTCTTGGAATTTTTGGTTTTCTTGTAGGTATTTCTCGATGTGTTGGATTTTTCGGATTTTTTTTGGTTTCTTGGATTTCTTCGAATTTTGGATTTCTTGGATTACTTGGATTTTTGGGATTTCTTGGATTTCTTGAATTCCTGGATTCTTGGATTCTTAGGTTCTTTGGTTCTTGAAGTTCTTTGGATTTTTGGATTTGTTTGAATTTTTTTGATTTCTTGGATTTCTTTGATTCGTGGAGTCTTTGGTTCTTGGTTCTTTAGATTCTTTGTATTCTCTGGATTTTTTGGATTTCTTGGATTCGTGGATTCTTCGGTTCTTAGGTTGTTTAGATTCTTTGTATTCTCTGGATTTTTTGGATTTCTTGGATTCGTGAATTCTTTGGTTCTTGGATTCGTGGATTCTTTGGTACTTGGATTCTTTAGATTCTTTGTATTCTCTGGATTTTTTGGATTTCTTAGATTTCTTTGATTCGTGGAGTCTTTGGTTCTTAGGTTGTTTAGATTCTTGTATTCTCTGGATTTTTTGGATTTCTTGGATTCGTGAATTCTTTGGTTCTTGGATTCGTGGATTCTTTGGTTCTTGGGTTCTTTAGATTGTTTGTATTCTTTGGATTTTTTGGATTTCTTGGATATCTTGGATTCGTGGATTCTTTGGTTCTTAGCTTCTTTAGATTTTTTTATTTCTTTGGATTTTTAAAAATTTTTTGGATATTTTGGAATTTCTGTTTTTCTTGGATTTTTGGATATCTCGGATTTCTTGTTTTTTAAATTTTTTTGATTTCGTGGATTTCTTGAATTTTTTGGAATTTTTGGTTTTCTTACATTTCTCGGATTTGTTTGATTTTTCGAATTTTTTTGATTTCTTGAATTTCTTCAAATTTTTGGATTTCTTGGATTACTTGGGTTCTTAGGGTCTTAGGTTCTTTGGTTCTTGGGATTCGTTGGATTTCTTGGATTGGTGGATTTTTTGGATTTCTTGGAATTCTTGGATTTATTGAATTTCTTGGATTCGTGGATTCTTTGGTTCTTAGGTTTTTAGACTGTTTGGATTCTTTGGATTCTTCGGATTTTTTGGATTCTTTGAATTTTTTGGAGTCTTTGGATTTTTTGGTTTTCTTGGATTTCTCGGATTTTTCGGATTTCTTGGATTTTTGGGATTTCTGGATTTGTTGGATTTTTTGGTTCTTGGATTCTTTGGGTTCTTTGTATTCTTCGGATTGTTCGGATACTTTGGATTCTTTGGATTTTTTGAATTTTTCGGATTTTTTGTATGTCGACTTGTATCAGATCGTAGTTTCTATAAGTAATGGTTGGTTTTTAGCCTATTGTATTTTCCGTTGACGTTACTATGGCAAATATTCTTAATGCCCTGGAGTATCATTTGGTCAAACTCTGTCACATTTTAAATCAAAAACACAAGAAACTCCTAAGGTTTTTTTCAAACACTCTCCATTAAGGAACACCATGGGTGCTTGAGATCTTTTCAAATTCTTTCAAAAATAAAACCCAAGGATTCCAAAAGTTCCTTCTTCTTCTTAAAAAAAAAGCACCAAAAGTCTTTGGAGTCTTAACATTTTCAAAAATAAAGCGCAAGAAGCTACGCAGATTATTGTCTCTTCTCAAAAAAAGGCTCTAAGCACCCAGAAGGATATTTTCAAACTTTTTCAAAAAAAAAAAATAGGAGTCCTCAAGGTTTGCTCAAATTGTTTCAAGAATAAAACACAAGGAAAGCTGAAGGTTCCGCCCTCTTAAAAAAAAGATACTAGGACCTCAAGATTTTTTCAAACTTTTTCCAATAAAAAAATTGGTCGAAGGGTATTTCGACAGAATTTCCGCCCGCCTGTCAAATACAATAAAACAAATCCAGCTTTTTCGAAAAATTATAAAATTAGATTTTTGCGATTTTTTTTATGAAAACCATTGTTAGTTAAAATGATCAATCTCTTTTCCGTCTATCGTCTGTATGACCCGAAACTGCTGAGCTGAGAAACATTTTCAGGAAACTAAGTTATGCGAGCAGTCCTAAATATAATAAGGACAAAGAGAAGAGATTTTTCTCCGACACCAAAAAAATACAGCTGGATGCCCGGCGAGGGCCGAGGAGTAGGGTTGTAATACAGTGAAGGGCTGGCGGGTTGGGTCGCGTTGTGACTACCCGCCGGTTTAAGAATCTATGCAAAGGAGGATACGAAATTAAAAGCGTGAGGAGGCCGAGATCTTTTCAAATTCTTTCAACAACGAGACACTAGAGATTTCTAAGATTATTTCAAAAATAAAACACAGGGCGCCGAACATTTGTTCTTTCAAAAAAAGACACCAGTCAAATAAAAAAAAAAACACTACAGATACCCACGAATTTTTGGGAATTGCTTCCAATTAGAACGATTTAACCAAAATGTGGCGTCATAGAGCCCCAAAAACTGTGAATTTGCATTTGAAAGAATTGAAAATTAATAAACTTGACGCTTGTTTACAAGAGAAGACGATTTTCTAACGCTTTGGTAATATATGGACATACATTAAACAAAAATTTGCGAATTTTGGGGAATTTTGACACCTAGAGAGTTGAGTTTCTTAACTAGAATATTCACCTGGAACGAAATTTTAGTGTTGACCATTTGGTTTCAGTAAGAGATTTCCAAATTTTTATATTTTTACCAATTTTTTGAAACCGCGTGAAATAAGATCAATTTGAACAAATTTTGACGAATTAAAGGTCCAAGGTATACAAAATGATGGTCAAACTTGACCTTTTTTTCATTAGAAAGAACAACAAAATTTCCAAATTTTGGTAATATTTTGACGAAAAGTACATAATTTTCAAACTTGCCGCAGTTGTATTAGAAAAGACAACAAATTTTCGAAAATTTTGGCAAAATTTG
Source organism: Zophobas atratus (assembly GCA_022388445.1). NCBI lineage: Eukaryota > Metazoa > Arthropoda > Insecta > Coleoptera > Tenebrionidae > Zophobas > Zophobas atratus. The sequence continues at coordinate 5,925,171 of CM039448.1, forward strand.
CATCAAAATTGGGACTAGTGTTTTACTTTTGACAGTGTGCTTTCAGGAAGAGAAATGTTTAGGAGTCGCTTGAAATAAGCGCAAGGGGACTAAATTTTGAAAAATTAGAGCCCAGAAACAATATACAAAATTATTATCGCACTTGACAAAAAACATGAAATTTTCCAAAATTTTGGTTGTCTGGACGTAGGATTTTCAAACAACTTTTGAATTTTTGATCAATAAGAGATTTCCAAAATCTTGGTACTTTTTACGAGTTTCTAACATGGAATAAGAAGACTTTGACCATAACTTGACGACGTAATGCCCACAAACCATCTGCTTGATGCAAACTTTTTAAATTTGACGATTATTTATGCGAAAAGACAATAAATTGTCCAAAATTTTGGTAATATTTGGAGGAAGAATATTTAAAAAAAATAACGAATTTTAGACAATCCATCTGGGAATTTAATTTGGTCTGGTTTTCAGTCAAAAATTGACAAAATTTTGCTATTTTCACGAATATTTGGAAATTGCCTGAAATAAAAATAATTTGACCAAAATTTGGCGAATTAGAGCCACAAAAACTATGAACTAAGGAATATAAATAGAATATAAATAAAGTTACATAATTTGACGGATATAGAGGGAAATTTCACCTTTAAACTTCGAATTTTGACTTCTGCTGCCCGAAATCTACAAGAAAATGTGTTTGGTTAAATTTCGAATATCGTCGAAAATGGGTCGGATTTTTTTGAATTTTTTTTAATTTCTTGGATTTCACACTAAAACACTAAGCATCCCCAGATCCTTTCAAAGTTAAAAAACACCAGGGTTCCCCGAGGTTTTTCGATTTTTTTTAACAAACAAAAGGACCTTAAGATTCTTTAAGATTTTTAAATAAAAACACAAGAGGCCCCCAAGATTTTTTCAAACACTTAAAAAAAAAACTCCTGGATTTCTTGGATTTTTTGGATTTTCTTGCATTTTTCGGTTTTCTCGGATTTTTTTGTACTTCTTGGTTTTTCTTGGGTTCCTTAGGTCTCTTGGATTTTTTGGATTTCTTGGATTTCTTGGATTTTTTGGATTACTTGGATTTTTAGGATTTCTTGAATTCTTGGGTTCTTAGGTTTTTTGGGTTCTTGGGATTCTTTGGATTTTTTGGATTTTTTGGATTTTTTTGAATTCCTTGGATTTCTTAAATTTCTTAGATTTCTTGGATTACTTGGATTTCTTGAATTCTTTTGATTTTTTACATTTTTTTGGAGTTTTCTTGGATTTTTGGATTTTTGGAGTTTTTTTTTGGATTTTTCGATATCTCGGATTTCTTGCATTTCTCGGATTTCTTGCATTTCTCGGATTTCTTGCATTTCTCGGAGTTGTCGATTTTTCGGATTTTTTTCATTTCTTGTTTTTTTTTGGGTTTCTTGGATTTTTTGGATTTCTTGAATTACTTGGATTTTTGGGATTTCTTGGATTTCTTGAATTCTTGGATTCTTGGGTTCTTAAGTACTTTGGTTCTTGGGTTTTTGGCATTCTTTGGGTTCGTAGGATTCTTTGGATTTTTTTAGATTTGTTTGAATTTCTTGAATTCGTGAATTCTTTGGTTCTTGAGTTCTTTAGAATCTATGTATTCTCTGCATTTTTTTGGATTTCTTGGCTTTGTGTATTCTTTAGTTCTTGGATTCGTGGATTCTTTGGTTCTTGGGTTCGTGAATTCTTTGGTTCTTAGCTTCTTTAGATTCTTTGGAGTTTTTGGTTTCTTTGGATTTATTCTTTTTTTTTTATTTTTTGGATTTAGTGGATTTCTTGTATTTCTTGGAATTCTTGATTTTCTTGGATTTTTTGGATTACTTGGATTTTTGGGATTTCGTGGATTCTTGGGTTCTTTGGTTCGTGGGTTCTTGGGATTCGTTGGATTTTTTTGGATTTGTTTAAATTTCTTGGATTTGTTGGATTTCTTAGATTTCTTTGATTCGTGGATTCTACCAAAGAATAATAAATAATAAGAAATTTTTTGGATTTTTGGATGTCTCGGATTTCTTGCATTTCTCCGATTTGTCGATTTTTCGGATTTTTTTTGATTTCTTGTTTTTTTTTTTGGGTTTCTTGGATTTTTTAGATTTCTTGGATTTCTTGGATTTCTTGGATTTCTTGAATTCGTGGATTCTTTGGTTCTTGGGTTCTTTAGATTCTATGTATTCTCTGGAGTTTTTGGTTTCTTTGGATTTTTGCGATTTTTGAAATTTTTTGGAGATTTTGGATTTTCTGGATTTCTTGGATTTTTGGATATCTCGGATTTATTCTTTTTTTTTTTATTTTTTTTGATTCTTTGGATTTCGTGGATTTCTTGGAATTCTTGGTTTTCTTGGATTTTTTGGATTACTTGGATTTCCTGGATTTCTTGAATTCGTGGATTCTTTTGTTTTTGGGTTCTGTAGATTCTATGTATTCTCTGGATTTTTTGGATTTTTTGGATTTCTTGGATTTGTGGATTCTTTGGTTCTTAGATTCGTGGATTCTTTGGTTCTTAGCTTTTTTAGATTCTTTGGAGTTTTTGGTTTCTTTGGATTTTTGCGATTTTTTAAATTTTTTAGTTTTTGGATTTTCTGGATTTCTTCGATTTTTGTATAACTCGGATTTATTCTTTTTTTTTAATTTTTTTTTTGATGTTTTGGATTTCGTGGATTTCTTGGAATTCTTGGTTTTCTTTGATTTTTTGGATTACTTAGATTTCCTGGATTTCTTGAATTCGTGGATTCTTTTGTTCTTGGGTTCTGTAGATTCTATGTATTCTCTGGATTTTTTGGATTTTTTGGATTTCTTGGATTTGTGGATGCTTTGGTTCTTGGATTCGTGGATTCTTTGGTACTTAGCTTCTTTAGATTCTTTGGAGTTTTTGGTTTCTTTGGATTTTTGCGATTTTTTAAATTTTTTGGAGTTTTTGGATTTTCTGGATTTCTTGGATTTTTGTATAACTCGGATTTATACTTTTTTTTTTAATTTTTTTGATATTTTGGATTTCGTGGATTTCTTGGAATTCTTGGTTTTCTTGGATTTTCTGGATTTCTTGGATTTTTGTATTACTCGGGTTTATACTTTTTTTTTTAATTTTTTTGTATTTTTCGATTTCGTGGATTTCTTGGAATTTTTGGTTTTCTTGGATTGTTTGGATTACATGGATTTTTAGGATTTCTTGGATTCCTTGAATTCTTGGATTCTTGGGTTCTTTGGTTCTTAGCTTCTTTAGATTCTTTGGAGTTTTTGGTTTCTTTGGATTTTTGCGATTTTTTAAATTTTTTGGAAATTTTGGATTTTCTGGATTTCTTAGATTTTTGGATATCTCGGATTAATTCTTTTTTTTTTAATTTTTTTTGATTTTTTGGATTTCGTGGATTTCTTGGAATTCTTGGTTTTTTTGGATTTTTTGGATTACATGGATTTTTAGGATTTCTTGGATCCCTTGAATTCTTCGATTCTTGGGTTCTTTCGTTCTTTGGTTCGTGGGTTCTTGGAATTCGTTGTATTTTTTGGATATTTTTGGATTTGTTTAAATTTTTTGGATTTGTTGGATTTCTTAGATTTCTTGGATTCGTTGATTCTTTGGTACTTGAGTTCTTTAGATTCTTTGTATTCTCTGGATTTCTTGAAATTTTTAGATTTCTTGAATTTCTTGGATTCATGGATTCTTTGCTACTTAGGTTTTTAGATTTTTTGGATGTTTTGGATTCTTCGGATTGTTTTTGGATTTCTTGGTTTTCTTGGATTTTTGGGATTTCTGCATTTCTTGGATTTTTGGTTCTTGGGTTCCTTGGATTCTTTGGATTCTTTGTATTCTTCGGATTCTTCGGATACTTTGGATTCTATGAATTCTTTGGATTTTTCGTTTTTTTTTTTATGTCGCCTGGTGTCAGATCATAGTTTCAATAAGTAGCCGATTGTGTTTTCCGTTGACGTTACTATGTCAAATATTCTTAATGCCCTAGAGTATTATTTGGTCAAACTCTGTCACATTTTAAATCAAAAACACAAGAAACTCCTAAGGTTTTTTAAACACTCTCCATTAAGGAACACCAGGAGTGCTTGCGGTCTTCTCAAATTCTTTCAAAAATAAAACCCAAGGGTTCCAAAAGTTCCTTTTCTTATTAAAGAGTCTTTGAGGTTTTAACATTTTCAAAAATAAAACGTAAGGAGCTACGCAGATTATTGTCTCTTCTCAAAAAAAGGCTCTAAGCACCCACAAGGATCTTTTCAAACTTAAAAAAAAAAACACCAGAAGTCCTCAAGGTTTGCTCAAATTGTTTCAAGAATAAAACACAAGGAAGGCTGAAGATTCCTGCCTCTTAAAAAAAAAAAACACTAGTCTCCCCAAGATTTTTTCAAACTTATTATTTAAAATTAAATTTTGCGATTTTTTTTATGAAAACACTTATTATAAGTTTAAATGGTCAATGTCTGCATTATCCATCTGATGAATGACTAATTTCATGTTTTCTCCACCCTTTATAGCTTCTAGAATATAAAAAATTAGGTCTCTTTTCCGTCTGTCGTCTGCATGACCCGAAACTGCCGAGCTGAGACACATTTCAAAAATACTTTGTAGACAGTAAAACGCCAATCATCCCCACCAAAAATCTGATTACGTCATCTCAATATTTTGCGAAGCAAACATTCAAAATATACGAAATAATGGATTTATTGATCCACCCGTATTGTGCTTTTCAGTGAAGCTTAAATTAATTTTCATGCCTATAATATAACTCTAAATGAAACGTTGCTGCACAAGTTGAAATTCCCAGAAAATTATTTATTCGTCGACTTCATGATTGCCACTAAATACAAGTTTTCCTTCGTTTTACAATCGATCGTCGATTTAATAATTTATTTAATTAACTAGGAAACCACGGACCACCAACGACAAACAACCGGAAACACAAGCCCGTCATTTCTGATGATTAAAAAAATTGGCTTTTGTAGATCTGTGTAATGATTTAGTTTTTCGTAAACGCTAACCACCCAGTTAATTTAGGCCAAATCTCCCATTTCGCGCAAAAACCGCCTCCCCAATCGAACACCCCAAAAAAATCTCCGCGTACTCCGTCTTCGCAAAACATTCGCAAGCAATTGTGTCTGAACCTACAGCGGTCCCCGAGATGTTTTCGTTTTTTTTAACATAAGGGACCCCGAACTTTCTTTCCAAGTCTTTCCAGAACACCACAGGTTCCTGAGGTTTTTTCAATTGTTCTTCTTTAATAAAACAAGAAACCCTAAAATTATTTCATATTTTAAAACCAAAACACAAGGGACTCCTAAAATCCTTCAAAGTTCCCTCAAAAAATTCTCTTCTTAAAAAAAGACGCTAGGCACCCCTAAGATTCTTTCAAAGTTAAAAAAAAAACACCACGGTCCTCGATTTTTTTTGACGCAAGGGAGTCTCTAAGATTCTGTCACACTTTTAAATTAAACACAATGGACCCCTAAGATCATTTCAAAGTCTTTCCAAAACAGAACAACACGGGTTCTCGAGGTTTTCCCAAATTCTTTCAAAAATAAAACCCAAGGGGTCTAACAACCAGGCACCCCCAGGATTCTAAAAAAAAATACATCCGGAGTGGCCGAGGTTTTTTCAATTTTTTTTTACACAAAGGCCACTAAAACTCTATCACATTTTTAAATAAAAAACACGAGAGACTCCTAAGGTTCTTTTAAACACTTTCCATAAAGGAACACCAGGGGTGCTTGAGGTCTTTTCAAATTCTTTCTAAAATAAAATCTAAGGCTTCCAAAAGTTCTTCCTTCGTCTTAACAAAAAGCACTAGGAGTCTTCAAGTGTTAACTTTCTCAGCAACAGAACCATGGGGGTCTGTATATTTTTTTCAAATTTTTTAAAAAAGGAAGCACAAGGACTTCCGAATATTATTATTTCTTCCCAAAAAAAAAAACACCAAGCACCCCCACATTATTTCTAACTTAAAAAAAAACGCCAGAGTTCTCCGAGGTTTTTTCGATTTTTTTTTACATAAAGGGTCCCTAAGATTCTTTGAGATTTTTAAATAAAAAGGCTCCCAAGATTCTTTCACTTTCAAAAAAAAGGATTTCTTGGATTTTTTAGATTTCTTGGAATTCTTGATTTTTTTGCATTTCTTGGACTTCTTGAATTCTTGAGTTCTTAGGTTCTTGGGTTCTTTGGTTCTTTTGATTCTTTGGTTCTTTGATTCTTTGGTTCTTTTGATTCTTGGATTTTTTGAATTTTTTGGAATTTCTGGATTTCTTGGATTTTTGGATATCTCGGTTTTCTTGTTTTTTTAATTTTTTTGATTTTTTGCAGTTCGTAGATTTCTTGGGATTCTTGGTTTTCTTGCATTTCTCGGATTTTTCGGAATTTTTTGATTTTTTGGTTTTCTTGGATTTTTTCGATTTTTTGGATTTCTTGGATTACTTAGATTTTTGGGATTTCTTGGATTTCTTGAATTCTTAGATCCTTAAGTTTGTAGCTTCTTTGGTTCTTGGATTCTTGGGATTCTTTGCATTTGTTGGATTCTTTGGATTATTTTGATTTTTTTGGATTTTGTTTTAATTTCTTGGGTTTCACACTAGAATACTAAGTGATCCCAGATCCTTTCAAACTTAAAAAAACACCCGGATTCCCCGAAGTTTTTCGATTTTTTTTAACAAACAAAAGGCCCTAAAGATTCTTTAAAATTTTTAAATAAAAACACAAGAGGCCGCCAAGCTTTCTTCAAAAATAAAACACAAGGACCTCCGAATATTATTATTTCTCCTCAAAAAAAAAACAGGATTCCCCGAGGTTTTTTCGATTTTTATTACATAAAGGGCCCCTAAGATTCTTTCAGATTTTTAATTAAAAACACAACAGGCCCCCAAGATTCTTTCAAAAACCAAAAAAGAACTCCTGAATTTCTTGGATTTTTTGGATTTCTTGGAATTCTGGATTTTCTTGTATTTCTCGGTTTTCTCGGATTTTTTGTAATTCTTGTTTTTTTTTTGGATTTCTTAGGTCTCTTGGATTTTTTGGATTTCTTGGATTACTTGGATTTTTAGAATTCTTGGGTTCTTCGGTTCTTAGGTTTTTGGGTTCTTGGGATTGTTTCAATTTTTTTGATTTTTTAAAATTTCTTGGATTTCTTAAATTTCTTGGATTACTTGGATTTTCTGGATTACATGGATTACTTGGATTTCGTGGATTACTTGGATTTCTTGGATTCGTGGATTCTTTGGTTCTTGGATTCATGGATTCTTTGGTTCTGAGGTTCTTTAGATTCTTTGCATTTCTCGGATTTGTCGGATTTTTGGGATTTTTTTAATTTCTTGTTTTTTTTGGGTTTCTTGGATTTTTTTGATTTCTTGGATTATTGAATGTTTGGGATTTCTTGAATTCTTGGATTCTTGGGTTCTTAGGTACTTTGGTTCTTAGATTCTTGGCATTCTTTGGATTTGTTTGAATTTCTTGCATTTCTTAGATTTCTTGGATTTCTTGAATTCGTGGATTCTTTGGTTCTTGGGTTCTTTAGATTCTATGTATTCTCTGGATTTTTTTAATATATTGTATTTGTGGATTCTTTGGTTCCTGGATTCGTGGATTCTTTGATTCTTAGCTTCTTTAGATTCTTTGAATTTTTTGGAGTTTTTGGATATTCTGGATTTCTTAGATTTTTTTGATATCTCGGATTTATTCTTTTTTTTTAATTATTTTGATTTTTTTGATTTCTTGAAATTCTTGGTTTTCTTGGATTTTTTGGATTACTTGGATTTTTGAGATTTCTTGGATTTCTTGAATTCTTGGGTTCTTAGGTTCTTAGGTTCTTTGATTCTTGGGTTCTTTGGATTCGTTGGATTTTTTTGGATTTGTTTAAATTTCTTGAATTTGTTGGATTTCTTAGATTCTTGGATTCGTGGATTCTTTGGTTCTTGAGTTCTTTAGATTCTTTGTATTCTCTGGATTTTTTGGATTTCTTGGATTTCTTGAATTTCTTAGATTCGTGGATTGTTTGGTTCTTAGGTTTTTAGATTTTTTTGATTTTTGGATTCTTTGGATTCTTCGGATTCTTTGGATTCTTTGAATTGTTTGGAGTCTGGATTTTTTGGATTTCTTGATTTTCTTGGATTTTTTGGTTCTTGAGTTCCTTGGATTCTTTGTATTTTTCGGATTCTTCGGATACTTTGGATTTTTTGGATTTTTCGGATTTTTTGGATGTCGCCTGGTGTCAGATCGTAGTTTCAAGAAGTAATGGTTGGATTTTAGACGACTGTTTTCCATTGACGTTACTATGGCAAATATTCTTAATGCCCTAGAGTATTATTTGGTCAAACTCTTTCACATTTCAAATCAAAACCACAAGAGACTCCTAAGGTTTTTTCAAACACTTTCCATTAAGGAACACAAATTCTTTCAAAAATAAGCCCACCAAGAATCTTTAAGGTTTTAACATTTTCTAAAATAAAACGCAAGGAGCTACGAAAATTATTGTTTCTTCTCAAAAAGACCACTAAGCATCCCCAAGGTCTTTTCAAACTTTTGAAAAAAAAAAAAACACCAGGAGTCCTCAAGGTTTGCTCAAATTGTTTCAAGAATAAAACACAAGGAAGGCTGAAGATTCTTTCCTCTTAAAAAAAAGACACTAGCCCTTCCCCCAGATTTTTTCAAACTTAATCCAAAAAAAAATTGATCGAAGGTTATTTCGACAGAATTTCCACCCGCCCGTGAAATACAATAAAACAAATCCAGCTTTATCGAAAAATTTGCGATTTTTTTATGAAAAACCTTATTATAAGTTAAAATGTTCAATGTCTGCATTATCCATCTGATGAATGACTAATTTCATGTTTTCTTCACCCTTTATAGCTTCTAGAATATGAAAAATTAGGTCTCTTTTCCGTCGATCGTCTGTATGACCCGAAACTGCTGAGCTGAGACACATTTCAAAAATAACTTGCAGACAGTAAAACGGCAAGTTAGGTTAATCATCCCCACCAAAAATCTGATTACGTCATCTCAACATTTTGCTAAACAAACGTTTAAAATATACGAAATAATAGGATTTATTGATCCACCCGTATTGTGCTTTTCGGTGAAGCTTAAATTAATTTTCATGCCTATAATATAACTCTAACCGAAACGTTGCTGCACAAGTAGAAATTCCCAGAAAATTATTTATTCGTCGACTTCATGATTCCACTAAATACAAGTTTTCGTTCGTTTTACAATCGATCGTCGATTTAATAATTTATTCAATTAACTAGGAAACCACGGACCAACAACGACAAACAACCGGAAACACGAGCCCGTCATTTCTGCTGATTAAAAAAACTGGCTTTTGTAGATCCATGTAACGATTTAGTTTTTCATAGACGCTAACCACCCAGTTAATTTAGGCCGAATCTCCCATTTCGCGCAAAAACCGCCTCCCCAATCGAACACCCCAAAAAAATCTCCGCGTACTCCGTCTTCGCAAAACATTCGCAAGCAATTGTGTCTGAACCAACCCGTTCGCGAATAGAGCAGTAGCAGTCAACGTTTACATTAAGTGAAGCCGCCCCTCGAAATTTTCCTCCTCCGTTCCGGCCATATCTATTTGCTTATCGAGTTAAGTTTAATCTCGAAATTAGTACCGCTGACCCCGCGCCGCAAAAGTGTGCCTCTGCCCACATCGACCGGCGGCGATCGCCGTCACCGTTCCGCGGCATTGTTTTGATAACGGTGGCCATACGGGCTTGCATATGTACACACCCACACATGTAATGCAAACATATAAAATGGGTGCATGCAGATATGTGCCGCCCCCGGCCGCCGCCCGGCCCTGTTTACAATTTATATGTAAATGAGTGCGGTCCAATTACATAAAGCCGCCAGCGGTTAAACTCACAGAATACCGTCACACCGCCACCGCTTTCATCATCTGCACAATATTCGAATTTAATTTCTCTTTAATTATAGCTTAATAAAACTTAAATACCTCGCCGTAAAAATTACCCTTACTGTCGCCGTAACAGCCAACCAACTTATTAAAACTTGTAATCTGTCTTGGCAAACTACTAATTACCTTTTGTCTGCGCTCGATATTTTCATGGGCGGCCGAAAATGGCGCTCGGGGAATTAAGGCCTATTCAAAAATCCGACGCCGCGCAAATGGAGCAGTCGGTGGGATAACAAATCATCGGGTAACGTTAAAAACATGCCGTAATCTAAGCTGGCTGATGGGGTAATTGCACAAATGTGATGAACCGGTGTAATTTTAATGATATTGCCGGTAATATGATGGCTGTAGGTGTAGTAATTCGGCAAAAGCAGACTTTAATGCCATGTTTTAGCGGTAGCGGCGGAGTTTAACGGTATTGGCTGGAGGGGAAACGCCATTTCTCTACAAATTTGGGCACATTCGATTTGGCCGGGGATGGGAAATCGACCAATGCAGCAGCAACATTAAAGCACGTTTTTAACTTCCCCGATGGGCAAAATTAACACACCTTTCGATTTAAACACTTGAACGGATCTACACGTTTCGAGGTCCCCGAAGTGTGGTTGTTCGATTTTTCTGTTTGTTTCAGTTTTTATGGTTCTGCAATTTGCAGCTTATAGATTTCAATTTTGTTACTTTCCGATTTTCCACTTTTCGATTTTTTGATTTTTTTTCGATTGTCGTTTTTTCGATTTTCATTTTTTAGATTTTTTGATTTTTCAATTTTTAGGCCTTGCAATTTGTTTACTTTTCGATTTTTCGATTATTTTACTTTCCAGTTTTTTAATTTTTGAATTGTCGCCTTTTAGAGTTTTCAATATTATGAATTTTCGAATTTTCGGTTTTCCTATTTTTCGGTTTTCCTATTTTTCGGTTTTTTGATTTTTCAATTCTCGGTTTTTCAATCTTGCAAATTTTTGATTTTTCATATTTGCGAATTTCCAGTTTTTCGATCGACCTACGTATTAGATTCATTGAATTTTCGATTTTCGGTTATTCCATTTTTAGATTTTTGATTTTCCAGTTTTGCATTTTCAGATTTTCTGTTTTTCGCATATCTGATTTATCAAATTTTCGATTTTTCGGCTTTTCGAATTTTCGATTGTTCAGTTTTCCATTTTTCAGCTTTTAGACTTCAATTTTTTTACTTTTCGATTTTCCAGATTTTCGAGTTTCAATTTTCAGATTTTTGATTTTTCGATTTTCTTTTTAAATCTTTGAATTTTTCGGTTTTGATTTTTCGAATTTTTGATTTTTAATTTTTCCATTCTTCGGTTTTTAGACTTCAATTTTCTTTCTTTTAAATTTTTCGATATTCTATTTTCCGCTTTTCAGAATTTTCGATTTTGAGTTTTCAGACTTTCGATGATTAGAATTTTGGATTTTTCAGTTTTATGATTTTTTCGATTTTTAGAAAATTTGAGTAGTCGAATTTTCGGTTTTTCAATTCATCGATTTTTGTATGTTCAAATTTTCAATTTAAATTTTGCGATTTTCAATTTGTCCATTGTCGATTTTTAGAATTTTCGGTTTTTCAATTTTTCCATTCTCAGCTGTTAGACTTCAATTTTGTTATTTTCCGATTTTTTGGTTTTCGATTTTCCAATTTTCAGAATTTTCAAGTTTCTTTATTCAGATTTTCCATTTTCCACTTTTTCGATTTTAGATATTTTTCGATTTTTTTTTTATTTTTCGATTGTTCTGTTCGTCAGTTTGAGACTTTGCAATTTTTACTTTTCCACTTTTCTATTATTTTAGTTTCGGATTATTTGATTCGATTTTTGAATTTTCGTTTTTTTTTTCATTTTTCGATTTTTCAATCTTCGATTTTTCAATTTCCAGTTTTCGATTTTCCACTTTTTGATTTTACGATTTTTCGATTTTTCGGGTTCGTCAGTTTTTAGGCTTTGCAATTTGTTTACTTTTCGATTTTTCGATTATTTTACTTTCCAGTTTTTTAATTTTTGAATTGTCGACTTTTAGAGTTTTCAATATTATGAATTTTCGAATTTTCGGTTTTCCTATTTTTCGATTTTTTTTCCATTTTTCGGTTTTTTGATTTTTCAATTGTCGGTTTTTCAATCTTGCAAATTTTCGATTTTTCAGATTTGTGAATGTCCAGTTTTTCGATCGACCTACGTATTAGATTCATTGAATTTTCGATTTTCGGTTTTTCCATTTTTAGATTTTTGATTTTCCAGTTTTGCATTTTCAGATTTTCTGTTTTTCGCATATCTGATTATCAAATTTTCGATTTTTCGGCTTTTCGAATTTTCGATTGTTCAGTTTTACATTTTTCAACTTTTAGACTTCAATTTTTTTACTTTTCGATTTTCCAAATTTTCGAGTTTCAATTTTCAGATTTTTGATTTTTCGATTTTCTTTTTAAATCTTTGAATTTTCGGTTTTGATTTTTCGAATTTTTGATTTTTAATTTTTCCATTCTTCGGTTTTTAGACTTCAATTTTCTTTCTTTTAAATTTTTCGATATTCTATTTTCCGCTTTTCAGAATTTCGATTTTAGTTTTCAGACTTTCGATATTAGAATTTTGGATTTTTCAGTTTTATGATTTTTCGATTTTTAGAAAATTTGAGTAGTCGAATTTTCGGTTTTTCAATTCATCGATTTTTGTATGTTCAATTTTCAATTTAAATTTTGCGATTTTCAATTTGTCCATTGTCGATTTTTAGAATTTTCGGTTTTTCAATTTTTCCATTCTCAGCTGTTAGACTTCAATTTTGTTACTTTCCGATTTTTTGGTCTTCGATTTTCCAATTTTCAGAATTTTCAAGTTTCTTTATTCAGATTTTCCATTTTCCACTTTTTCGATTTTAGATATTTTTCGATTTTTTTTTATTTTTCGATTGTTCCGTTCGTCAGTTTTGAGACTTTGCAATTTTTACTTTTCCACTTTTCTATTATTTTAGTTTCGGATTATTCGATTTTTGAATTTTCGTTTTTTTTTTCATTTTTCGATTTTCCAATCTTCGATTTTTCAATTTCCAGTTTTCGATTTTCCACTTTTTGATTTTACCATTTTTCGATTTTTCTGTTCGTCAGTTTTTAGGCTTTGCAATTTGTTTACTTTTCGATTTTTCGATTATTTTATTTCCAGTTTTTTAATTTTTGAATTGTCGACTTTTAGAGTTTTCAATATTATGAATTTTCGAATTTTCGGTTTTCCTATTTTTCGATTTTTGATTTTTCCATTTTTCGGTTTTTTGATTTTTCAATTCTCCGTTTTTCAATCTTGCAAATTTTTGATTTTTCAGATTTGTGAATTTCCAGTTTTTCGATCGACCTACGTATTAGATTCATTGAATTTTCGATTTTCGGTTTTTCCATTTTTAGATTTTTGATTTTCCAGTTTTGCACTTTCAGATTTTCTGTTTTTCGCATATCTGATTTATCAAATTTTCGATTTTTCGGCTTTTCGAATTTTCGATTGTTCAGTTTTCCATTTTTAGCTTTTAGACTTCAATTTTTTTACTTTTCGATTTTCCAAATTTTCGAGTTTCAATTTTCAGATTTTTGATTTTTCGATTTTCTTTTTAAATCTTTGAATTTTTCGGTTTTGATTTTTCGAATTTTGATTTTTAATTTTTCCATTCTTCGGTTTTTAGACTTCAATTTTCTTTCTTTTAAATTTTTCGATATTCTATTTTCCGCTTTTCAGAATTTTCGATTTTGAGTTTTCAGACTTTCGATGATTGGAATTTTGGATTTTTCAGTTTTATGATTTTTCGATTTTTAGAAAATTTGAATAGTCGAATTTTCGGTTTTTCAATTCATCGATTTTTGTATGTTCAATTTTTCAATTTAAATTTTGCGATTTTCAATTTGTCCATTGTCGATTTTTAGAATTTTCGGTTTTTCAATTTTTCCATTCTCAGCTGTTAGACTTCAATTTTGTTACTTTCCGATTTTTTGGTCTTCGATTTTCCAATTTTCAGAATTTTCAAGTTTCTTTATTCAGATTTTCCATTTTCCACTTTTTCGATTTTAGATATTTTTCGATTTTTTTTTATTTTTCGATTGTTCTGTTCGTCAATTTTGAAACTTTGCAATTTTTACTTTTCCACTTTTCTATTATTTTAGTTTCGGATTATTTGATTCGATTTTTGAATTTTCGTTTTTTTTTCATTTTTTTCGATTTTTCAATTTCCAGTTTTCGATTTTCCACTTTTTGATTTTACGATTTTTCGATTTTTCTGTTCGTCAGTTTTTAGGCTTTGCAATTTGTTTACTTTTCGATTTTTCGATTATTTTACTTTCCAGTTTTTTAATTTTTGAATTGTCGACTTTTAGAGTTTTCAATATTATGAATTTTCAATTTTCGGTTTTCCTATTTTTCGATTTTTGATTTTTCCATTTTTCGGTTTTTTGATTTTTCATTCTCGGTTTTTCAATCTTGCAAATTTTCGACTTTTCAGATTTGTGAATTTCCAGTTTTTCGATCGACCTACGTATTAGATTCATTGAATTTTCGATTTTCGGTTTTTCCATTTTTAGATTTTTGATTTTCCAGTTTTGCATTTTCAGATTTTCTGTTTTTCGCATATCTGATTTATCAAATTTTCGATTTTTCGGCTTTTCGAATTTTCGATTGTTCAGTTTTCCATTTTTCAGCTTTTAGACTTCAATTTTTTTACTTTTCGATTTTCCAAATTTTCGAGTTTCAATTTTCAGATTTTTGATTTTTCGATTTTCTTTTTAAATCTTTGAATTTTTCGGTTTTGATTTTTCGAATTTTTGATTTTTAATTTTTCCATTCTTCGGTTTTTAGACTTCAATTTTCTTTCTTTTAAATTTTTCGATATTCTATTTTCCGCTTTTCAGAATTTTCGATTTTGAGTTTTCAGACTTTCGATGATTAGAATTTTGGATTTTTCAGTTTTATGATTTTTCGATTTTTAGAAAATTTGAGTAGTCGAATTTTCGGTTTTTCAATTCATCGATTTTTGTATGTTCAATTTTTCAATTTAAATTTTGCGATTTTCAATTTGTCCATTGTCGATTTTTAGAATTTTCGGTTTTTCAATTTTTCCATTCTCAGCTGTTAGACTTCAATTTTGTTACTTTCCGATTTTTTGGTTTTCGATTTTCCAATTTTCAGAATTTTCAAGTTTTTTATTCAGATTTTCCATTTTCCACTTTTTCGATTTTAGATTTTTCGAATTTTTGTTTTTCCAATTTTTTGCTTTTTCGATTTTTCTGTTCGTTTCAGTTTTTAGGCTTTGCAATTTTTTTTTACTTTATATATTTTGATTATTTTAATTTCCGACTTTTTTTTATTGTTTTTGATTTTTTTAATTTTCAAAATTACAAATTTTTGACTTTTCGATTTTTTTTCGATTTTTGTAGGTTTGTGAATTTCACTCTTCGATCGACCTAGGGTATTTGAATTCATTGAATTTTCAATTTTTTTTTGCATTCGTGAATTTCAGTTTTTCCGATTTTTGATTTTGCGCATATTTGATTAATCAAATTTTCGAAAAAGTTATCAGCTTACAAAAACTTCAAAACATCTACAATATTTCAAAGTATTCAGTTTTTCTATTCTTGGTTTCTTCAATAAAATAAATTGACTCAGTCATTAACTTTTTTGAGACACCCTGTATAACCAAATCTAAAAAATATTAATGCAGTGATAAATCACAAGTATACAAACTCATCATATTTTATACATTAAGATAGGATTTATTCTGCAAAATTTTGAGGTGACGTCATAAATTTTTTAGAGGGGATAAGCAAATATATTTTAATTAAAAATGTATCATGTTTATCATGATTTTAAAACATCTGCAAGATTTCAAAGTATTCCATTTTGCAAATTAAAATTAAATTGCCAAATATTTTTTGTAATTTTGATTTTTTTTCCAAAAATCTGGACGTTTTGGATAAAAAACTCAACACGGAGTCATAAACTAGATGTGTTACTGTATACAATTTAAAACCCATTTACTATGCATAAATTTAAGGATTTGGACCGCCTTCTTCGGTGAGGGCAGGCAAAAACGATCCGCCCATAGGCTCAAAACATTTGCGTGCGATTGTACGTTTGTGTGGTTTTAACGCGTGCCGGTACGTGATTTTTTTGGCTCAGGGTTGGCTCCGACTAGCTTGCTCAGTTGGTATCGTTTAGTTGCATGACAGCGACATGACAGTGATCACGTCAAAACTTTACATTGACGTGTGAAGGTTAGCTTCGTGTCATCTTACAATCAGTACAGCCAACAATGATATAACAAATTAAAACCCAATTTAATTGGTCGTTATGTACCCGAGCATCAGTCCCTTTATTCTCCGTCAAAAGAATTCAAAATCCTAAAATCCGGGCTTTCTCGAAATCAACTTATTATTAAGTTACAAATCCGTAAATAATTGGAGCGATTTTTCTTCGATAACTCCCCCAATTATGAAAACTGAAAAAAGTGAGATCACTCCTTACGGGATTAAAGGTTATTTAGAGTGACAAATGAATACCACAAGCACTTGTCATAAATCACGATGAAATTTTAACTTGCGTTGCGAGAACAAAAGATAGAATAATCAATCATATTAGTGACGAATCGAACCGAACATTTGTTTTTTTGATCATACCATAAATCAGAATCGCGTTTTTTGTGAGGTCCGTTGTCGACAGCCAATTTAAGAATTGATTTCCAATATGACGAATGAATGAATGGAAAAAAGTTTGCTAAGATTGGAAACTGCAAGTGTGTACGAAGGGGAAAGCTCGCGCAGCTGGACAGTTTAAAATTTTAATTAATTTTATGATTGTCACGCGTTTCGGGGGTAATTTTAAGAGGCGTTTGTTCTAAAACGTTGGCAATGCCGTGTAATAACAGTCAACAAATTAAAACTGCGTACACTCTAGTATTAATTAATTCGGATCGTGCTTTCGGACAGTGGCGGCGGGGAGAAGCGGAACTTCACAAACTTCATTATTGAAGATTTTTAAAACTTCTTGACTGTTGAAACAAGTGAGACCGAGTAGTTACAAGTTTTAATGAACGACGATTTTTCTCGCCATTTAGATTTCTAACGTCGTTAAGAAAGCGCCGCACACCTTCGTCACTCTCTTTACTACAGCCGCCTCTTCACTATAACGCTATTACTACAAAACTTAACTTTATTTTGACGATGAAGTTCGAGCCCCGTTTACGAATTATGACGCACTAAAAGCTCAACTGTAATTTTTCATATTTCTGCTGCACGTGCAAACATCGCGAAACAAAGCCTTTATTCGCGGTGGCTCGCAATGAAAAATTTAAATTCAAATTCCACAAATTGGTGATAATTATTCTGGTACGTGGGAACGCTCGCCCACAACAAGATTATTTACAAATTGGTGCAAACGAAACGAAAACGACACACCTGACTTACAAGCAATCGGTTCGTTGTCAAATTCAAAACCGTGCGAAATGTTATATAAAGCGAAAATTATATTTGTGAAAGCGTTGTTCTTGCTGAGGCAACAAAAACTAACAAAAGAATTATCAATTGGGGGAATTTTAGGGGAACAGTGGTGTACAGAAGCATATTTAATCAACAAAAATTGAAACAAACGGGGCTAATGAATTTGGTGTGGTGGTTACGAGTGTGATTTTAGAATTCTCATAGCACGTATAATTTTTTTACACTTAAATTACTACCAGCGCGGGCTCGAAGCGTATTTTATGCTTATATCGTGTCACCATTTGTGTTTTACGTTTTGAAATTTTAACATTTATTCGTAGACATTCCTCTCACAGCGACGTGTGCACCAAAACCATATTAAGAGAAGTCGCTAGTTGGCTCTTATGGTGTTGTCAATATATGTTCAGAATGGAATATCTCCATTATTAACACCCCTATGGTTTGAAGTTTTATATGTAACAATTTATTATCATATATTTTTTAATTTTCTTGAAATTTTGGATCATGTATTTTATTAAAAGATCAATATTTCACTTATTTATGGAAATTTTGGAACGAGGTTGTCACCACTGTTTTCAACTAGCAAAAGTTTAGAAATCGTACTAGGTACATTTTTGGCTTTAATTGTTGGGACTGAGATATTGTAAGTTTTGAAGCTGAAAACAGTGTTGAAAACCGTGTTCTGAAATTTCCTTTAAAAATCAAGATATTAATTTTTAAAAATACATTATGAAAAAATTTCACTAAAATTAAAATAAAAAAATATCACGAACTGTTTTTAACAAAATTGCCCTTGCGTTATATAAAGAAAGCTATGGACAACATATATTAATATTTCAAAACCAAGGGTCTGTTAATAACGGAGATATTACATTCTGAAAATAGGCCGAAAATTCCACTAGAAAATGTAGCGGCGGGCCTTAATAAGCGCTAGCCCCGCCCACCTCTCTTATTTTAGCAGATTTTAGCCCCGCCCACACACGCGATTTTATCTCTTGTCAATTGCGACCCACCATTCATTTGCACTAGACAAAATGAATCAGTGAAATGGAGGCGGGGTGGATGGGTGGGGTGAATTATATGTTCCTTTGTAAAGTAAGAATGGGAACTAATAGAACGTATGTTATTTGCTATAACATTTATTTCTTATTTCTGAAGAAAAAATGCGAGAACGGGTGGGTGGGCGGGGCTAAGTTTAACTTTTCCTATAGAATCTTTTATAAGCAAACAATAGCTCCGCCCACACACCCCCTCTTCATTCCAGTGATTACTCGTAATATTGTTTAGTCATTTACCAAAATCAATCTTATTTATAGCTCAAAATTTTGCCGAATAAATTCTACCCAAATGTGATTTATCATTGCATTCGTATTGTTTTGATTTGCTTAAACAGGTGGCTCGAAAAAGGTGGCTAGTGCTTGTTAAGATAAGATTGATTTTGGCAAATAACATATCCTCTAAGAAAAAAAGGGTGGGTGGGCGGGGCTAAAACTTGCTCAAATGGGACTGAACAATATTAAGAGTGGTCACTGGTACGAAGAAAGGGTGGGTGGGCGGGGCTACTGCTTGCTTATAAAACTAGAAAGAAGCTAAATTTAGCCCCGCCCACCTCTTTTCTCCATTTCACTGACTTACTTATTTTATTTAGTGTAAAACGGAAATTGAAAAATAACAGTATTGTATTTCCAAAATTTTGTGGGTAAATGGAGTGAGCCATGCCCGATTTGATCAATAAAATAAATTCATTCATTCATTAATTTTTTGAGTCTCCTGTTTAAGCAAATCTAAAAAATAGGCCGAAAGTGAATTATATGTTCTTTTGTAAAGTGAGAATGGAAACTAATTATTACCACTTATTTGCTATAATATTTATTTCTTATTTATGAAGAAAAAAATTAAAGAACGGGTGGGTGGGCGGGGCTAAATTTAACTTTTCCTATCGAATCTTTTATTAGCAACCAATAGTCCCGCCCACCCACCCTTTCTTTATTCCGGTGATTACTCTTAACATTGTTCAGTCATTTACCAAAATCAATCTTATTTTAATTTCAAAATTTTGCCGAGTAAATTCTACCCAAATGTGGAAAATATGATAAGTTTTTACTTGTGATTTATCATTGCATTCGTATTTTTTTGATTTGCTTAAACAGGTGAGTCAAAAAAAATTAATGAATTAGTCAATTTTTTTGTTTTATTAAATCAGGAACGGTTGACTCCATTTTCTCAGAAAATTATGGGAATGCAATACTGTTATTTTTCAATTCCCATTTCACACTAAATAAAATACGTCCGTGAAATGTAGAAAGTAGGTGGGCGGAGCAAAATTTAGCTTTTTTCTAGTTTTATGGACAAGCAACCCCACCCACCCACCTCTTCTTCGATTCAGTGACCACTCTGAATATTGTTTAGTCCTGTCTTAGTAAGTTCAAGCCCCGCCCATCCACCCTTTTTTTCTTAGAGGATTTGTCATTGACCAAAAACAATCTTATATTAACTATATTAACAAGCACTAGCTCCACCCACCCGCCCTCTATTGTCTTAGAGGACATGTCGTTTGCCACAATTAGTCTTATCTTAGCAAGTACTAGCCCCTCCTATCCACCTTTTATTTTCTTAGAGGGTATGTCATTCACCAAAATCAAAAATGAGAGAACGGGTGGGTGGGCGGGGCTAAGTTTAATTTCTCTACAGAATCTTTTATAAGCAAGTAGTAGCCCCGCCCACCCACCCCCTTTTTATTCCAGTGATTACTCTTAATATTGTTCATTCGTTTACCAAAATCAATCTTATTTTAACAAATACTAATCGTAACTAATTAAACGTAATTTTTTGTTCCACTACTTATTTGTTATAACATGTATTTCTTATTTCTGAAGAAAAAATGAGAGAACGGGTGGGTGGGCGGGACTAAGTTTAATTTGTCCCAGAAAATCTTTTATAAGCAAGTACTAGCCCCGCCCACCCACACCCTCTTTATTCCAGTGATTACTCTTAATATTGTTCCGTCGTTTACCAAAATCAATCTTATTTTAACAAATACTAATCGTAATTAATTAAACGTAATTTTTTGTTATACTACTTATTTGTTATAACATGTATTTCTTATTTCTGAGGAAAAAATGAGAGAACGGGTGGGTGGGCGGGACTAAGTTTAATTTGTCCCAGAAAATCTTTTATAAGCAAGTACTAGCCCCGCCCACCCACACCCTCTTTATTCCAGTGATTACTCTTAATATTGTTCCGTCGTTTACCAAAATCAATCTTATTTTAACAAATACTAATCGTAATTAATTAAACGTAATTTTTTGTTATACTACTTATTTGTTATAACATGTATTTCTTATTTCTGAGGAAAAAATGAGAGAACGGGTGGGTGGGCGGGGCTAAGTTTAATTTTTCCCACAGAATCTTCTACAAGCAAGCAGTAGCTCCGCCCACCCACCCCTTCTTTATTTCAGTGATTACTGTTAATATTGTCAGTCGTTTACCAAAATCAATCTTATTTTAACAATTACTAATCGTAATTAATTACACGTAATTTTTTGTTATACTACTTATTTGTTATAACATGTATTTCTTATTTGAAAAATAACAATATTGTACTCCCAAAATTTTCTAGGAAAATGCCGAATAAATTCTACCCAAAGTGTGCAAAATATGATGAGTTTATACTTGTAATTTATCGGTAGATACGTTTTTTTTTTTTTGATTTGCTTAAACAGGTGGTTCAAAAAAAATAATGAATGAGTCATTTTTTTTTTTTTATTAAGTCAGGAACGTTTTTCCCAGAAAATTTTGAGAATACAATACTGCTATTTTTCAAATTCCATTTTACACTAAATAAAGTCAGTGAAATGGAGAAAAGAGGTGGGCGGGGCAAAATTTAGTTTACTTCTAGTTCAATGAATAGTTCAATGAACAAACAGTAGCTCTGCCCACCTACTTCTTCGATCCAGTGAATACTCTTAATATTATTCAGTCTTATCTTGGCAAGTTTTAGCCCCGCCCAGCCACCCTTTTTTTTCGTAGAGGATACATTAGTTTCTGAAGAAAAAGTGAGAGAACGGGTGGGTAGGCGGGGCTAAGTTTAATTTTTCCTACAGAATCTTTTATAAGCAAGCAGTAGCCCCGCCCACCCACCCCCTCTTTATTCCAGTGATTACTCTTAATATTGTTCAGTCGTTTATCAAAATCAATCTTATTTTAACAAATACTAATCGTAACTAATTAAACGTAATTTTTTGTTATACTACTTATTTGTTGTAACACGTATTTCTTATTTCTGAAGAAAAAGTGAGAGAACGGGTGGGTGGGCGGGGCTAAGTTTAAGTTTTCCTACAGAATCTTTTATAAGCAAGCAGTAGCCCCGCCCACCCACCCCTCTTTATTGCAGTGATTACTCTTAATATTGTTCAGTCGTTTACCAAAATCAATCTTATTTTTATTTTAAAATTTTGCCGAATAAATTCTACCCAAAATGTGCAAAATATGATGAGTTGTTACTTGTGATTTATCATTGCATTCGTTTTTTTTTCATTTGCTTAAACAGGTGGCTCAAAAATGGTGGCTAGTACTTGTTAAGATAAGATTGATTTTGGCAAATAACATATCCTCTAAGAAAAAAAGAGTGGGTGGGTGGGGCTTAAACTTACTAAAACAGGACTGAACAATATTAAGAGTGGTCACTGGTACGAAGAAGGGGTCGGTGGGTGGGGCTACTACTTGCAAAAGATTCTGTAGGAAAAGTTAAACTTAGCCCCGCCCACCCACCCGTTCTCTCATTTTTTCTTCAGAAATAAGAAATAAATGTTATAACAAATAAGTAGTATAACAAAAAAAATTACGATTGATTAGTTACGATTAGTATTTGTTAAAATAAGATTGATTTTGGTAAATGACTGAACAATATCAAGAGTAATCACTGAAATATAGAGGGGGTGGGTGGGCGGGGCTACTCTACTTGCTTATAAAAGAACCTGTTGGAAAAGTTAAACTTAGCCCCGCCCACCAACCTGTTCTCTCATTTTTTCTTCAGAAATAAGAAATAAATTTTATAACAAATAAGTAGTATAACAAAAAAAAATACGATTAATTAGTTACGATTAGTATTTGTTAAAATAAGATTGATTTTGATAAATAACTGAACAATATTAAGAGTAATCACTGGAATAAAGAGGGGGTGGGTGGGCGGGGCTGCTGCTTGTTCATAAAACTAGAAAAAGCCCCGCCCACCTCTTTTTCCATTTCACTGACTTATTTTATTTAGTGTAAAATGGAAATTGAAAAATAACAGTATTGTACTCCCAAAATTTTCTAGGAAAATGCCGAATAAATTCTACCCAAAGTGTCCAAAATATGATGAGTTTATATTTGTGATTTATCAGAGGCATCGTATTTTTTTTGATTTGCTTAAACAGGTGGCTCAAAAAAATTTATGAATGAGTCAATTTCTTTATTTATTTTTTTTTATTAAGTCAGGAACGTTTTTCCCAGAAAATTTTGGGAATACCATACTGTTATTTTTCAAATTCCATTTTACACTAAATAAAGTCAGTGAAATGGAGAAAAGAGGTGGGCGGGAAAAAATTTACCTTATTTCTAATTCTATGAACAAACAGTAGCCCCACCCACCCACCTCTTCTTCAATCCAGTGACTATTCTTAATATTATTCAGTGTTATCTTACCAAGTTTTAGCCCCGCCCACCCGCCCTCTATTTTCTTAGAAAGTATGTTGGGTGCTACAATCAATCTTATCTTAACAGGTACTAACCCCGCCCACCCGCGCTATTCTCATTCTAACGATTTAATTTCTGTTCAGTATAAGATCCATCTTTCACTCAGACTAGATAAAATGAATCACTGTAATGGAGGCGGGGTGATGGGCGGGGCTAATTATATGTTCTCTTGTAGAATGGGAATGGGAACTAATAGAACGTAGGCTGTTAAAAACCAAAAGAAAAGTGCTAATCGTCATTTTTTCGGTATACGATTCGCTATGATATCAATTTCTTATTTCAGAAGAAAAAAAAATTAGAGAACGGGTGGGTGGGCGGGGTCAATTATGTTCTTCTGTCGAGTGGGAGTGGCAACCAATAATAGAATCTAGGATGCGAAAAAAGTAAAAAAAAGCGCTAATTGTGTTTTTTTTATGATACTATATGCTATAAAATTTATTTCTTATTTCATGCACCTGACCTAACTTGACCTAACGTGACCGGACCGGTTCTGACTTCTCTGTTGTCTCAAATAAATGAATTCTAAACATTTCTGTGAATATCTAAAAACCACAAAGGACATTAATTAACCGCAACTGTAAAAATTGCTATAATTCAATTAGCGATTTTGGAAAAACGGTAGGAATTTCCGAAGAAACGAAGCTGAAAATGACTTCTGGATATAGAAATCTACAAGAAAATCGAAAATAGTTGAAAAATGGTCGAAAATATCAAAAGTGTCAAAATTAATCCTGTCGTATCAAATATTTGCCCCGCCCACCCACCCTCTATTTTCTTAGAGAGAATGTCATTTGCCAAAAACAGTCTTATCTTAGCAAGTACTAGCCCCACCCACCCCCTTTTTCTCATTCCAACGACTAATTTTATTTCTGTTCAGTATAAGATCATTCATTTCATTCATATCAGATAAAATTAATCACTGAAAAGAAGGCAGGGGGGGTGGCCAGTGCTAATTATGTTCTTCTGTCGAATGGGAGTGTCAACTAATAGAACCTATGATGTGAAAAAAGTAAAAAAAAGTGCTAATCGTAATTTTTTCGGTATATTTCAGAAGAAAAAAAATTAGAGAACGGGTGGGGGGGGGGGGCGGGTAAGTTTACCTTTTCCTACAGACTCTTTTATAAGCTCGTCGAAATCAATCTCCCTGAAATTTTCGTGAATTTTTAACCAACCGTGGATGACTATTAAGGGTCACTGTTGTTGAAACTCCAAACTGTCATCGCTCTAACACTCTCTGACACACCTTCACGTGCCACATGTTCGTTAATTTCGTTGTCCTTTGAGCAATTTTCTGCGTTGTTTTTCGCAGCTTTGGAGAAAGTATGTTATTTAAAAAAGTTTTGTTTATTACAGAAAATGAAAATTCGCTCGTCGAGTAATTTGTCGTTGCTAAGAAGTGTCGCTCTTTTTGTCGCTTTTTTTTAACAAGTCCACGTTTCGGAGATATTAATTTCGTGGATCCAATTATTTTGCAGGTCCACTTTTTTATTCAAGAATGAACGGCTGCCGTTTATTAGTTTTTGAAAACTTAAGCATACAACTTTCTCTAATTTCCGCTGTTGTATGTAGAGTACAATAAAAGTTACGCAGTCAGAGAATCTCCACCTAATTGTCACTAATACAACTGGACACAATTTAACCGTAGTTGGCACTTTAGTGCTAATATTAATTGCACCAAAAGACAGATTTGACTATTACGCCGTCCTCCGGGTCCAATTTTAGTAATCAGACAATACATCATAGAAATTCGCTTTGTGGCAAATCAAATGATTATTTTACTGGAGTACAGTGGAATTAATTTCACGTGACCTGTAGAACGTACGTACTGTCACACAGACAATATAGTTATTTATTCAACTGTGATTCTTTGTGTCTTCTGATTACATTACACGTGTGTATTCAAACAAAGGGAATCTGGTCGTTTGACACTGTAATAATCCAAGACTACAGTACAGTTTGACGGGTTTAAAGTTTAAAGTGTCCCTTTTTTGACAGCTCCATCGCCATATTGGGTTCTTGACAATCTATCGAAGCACCCAAGTGGCGATATTCCGCATTGAGCTGTGTCCTCGTCCCCACAACCCCGTCCCGACGCACACACACGCACTAATTAAAGTCCAATTGTGCGAAAGACAGAAAGAGAACAAACAATACGCTTTGACTCGCAGTTATTTATGCTCCGGCATTCGCAATAATGTTTTATTTTTTTATTTCAATTTCTGTTTTATCTTGGTTAACTTTACTACATGGGGGAGTAGTGCTGAGGCCAGGTTTTAATTTGTATGCAAATTTCAGTGGTTAAAATAAAGCGGGGACTGCCGTTCACAAAAGCATCCCCAAATGGAATATCCCGTTATCCGCGTTCGTAAATTTGTGGCATAAAGCCCCGCCGCTTCCATTTTTAATTGTCCGCCGGTCATCTCGAGGACATTTTTAATAATTTCGCCAAGTTGAATTAATCCAGACGAGGCGAAACGCGCCGACTTACTAATCATGACTATTAATTTAGTACGATTGCAATTGAAGCAATTTCCAACTTCGGGGAGAATGCAAAATCCCTCCTATTTCAACGTCCAACTTTAATTGAAATGCTTGTAAAGCGACCATAACGGGTTACTGTGCAAGCGGTCGTTACGAATAACAGTCGCCACTGCCAACGCCCTATTCGGCCCTAATTTGCAGAATTTCGATGCGAATTTTTCGACGACCCCAAAAATCCACTATTGCACCCAACATGTACTAATAACAAATATTGCACCCGCTCGTAATCGGCGTCATTACGCACCGATCCGTCATTAGAGCCCCATTTCCATAAAAACCCGCTCCCAGCAATCACCACACTAAAGCCTCACCTAAATTCTGGACTTCGCACGGCAGCACAATCGTGTCCCCGATGACCACTCGAAACGTGTTCGCTCTTGACACGAATCTGGGCACAATCAAAACCTCTTCGTTCCCGAAATTTGGCCCTGAAAGCAGAACAACAAAACTCGGTATAGTTAATGCCTTTTTCCTGCTAGTTATGCAAAGAGTAGGAATCTCCATCAGCATTGAGCCGGATGGTGGATGGTGATTGATTAGCCCACATTGTTTAATACCGCTCACAACCTGACTGGAACTTGAATTATAGATGGTCGAGAGCAACATATTCGTTCTGGATAACAGAGTCCCAATTTATTAACGTACAACGCAAACACGACAGCGGTTTGTGTAATGCATACCGACATTACGGACACGAGGACAATAAAAGTATAACCGATTTTGTTCTGCTGGCTGGAGTTGTCCACGTCGTGGACGAATTGTGGCGATGATTGAAAAGGAAAAATGATAGAATAACACTATATTGCGTTTACCGAACAGATGGAGCTGTAAAAGTGCGTATAAAAATAAAATAATTTACGAGGATCGACGCGAAAAACTAGCTACATTCACTTATTAAAGTTGAAAATATAAACCTTTGTTTGATAATTAAAATTAATTATTAAAAGTAACCATTAATTATTTAACAGCCACTAATTAACGGATTTAAGTATGCTTCTCTCTGGTATATTGCGTGTGCTAAATTCGATAAACTATTAAATAATTCAGTGTTCTCCTCACATAAAACCCCAATTAATTACTAATTAATTACATCCCGATGTCATCATGGAGGGCCACGTTTTTAATATAAAAATATAAATAATACACAATTATCAGTACGTTAAAGTGGGATTTCTAAAATTGCTATTGACGTTGAAGCTCCCGTTGCTAGTAACTTTGGTGTTCAATTTTTGTAGAATGAGGTTGTAGAAGAAAAGAACATGTTTTAAGAAAACAAGGTAAAATGTAGCCCCGCCCACCCGCCCTATCTCAATTGTGATGATTTTTTTATTCGTCGTGAGCCAAGAGGGCGGAGCTTAACTGCAAAATCCTTATTTCTCTACGAGAAATTAAAAACATACCTGTCCCGATCTCAATTCTCAATTGTAATGAATCTACAAGAATTTACCATTTTAGCATGTTTTAAGTCCCTTGTTTTGAAAAGGCGACTACGTATATTAAGAAAAACGGAAAAATATAAGCCCCGCCCACCCACCCGATCTCAGTTGTGATGATTTTTTTTTATCGTCGAGAGCTACAGGAACGGAATTTAATTGCAAAATCCTTATTATTTCTCAACAAGAAATTACCATGCTTTTGCGTATCGTATTATTCGAAAAATACTATGTACATATCTTAAGAAAAAAATAAAGCCAAAGATTGCAACATGCCATATTTCCTTACAAAAATTTACCATTTTAAGCGTGTTTTAAGTTTCTAAGAATAAAAAAAAATCATCACAATGGAGATAGGGTGGGTGGGCGGGGTTTCTATTTTACCCTTTTCTTTTCTTAATGTTCATATTATTCTTTAAAAAACACGATACTCAAAAACATGTTAATTTCATGTAAAGAAGTAAGTATTTTGCAGTTAAGCTCCGCCCTCTTGGTTCACGGCGAATAAAAAAAATCATCACAGTTGAGACAGGGCGGGTGGGCGGGCTGACATTTTACCTTTTATGTTTTAATATATGTAGACTTCTTTTCACAACATGGAACTTAAAATATGTCTAAAATGGATAATTTGTATAACGAAATATCAATTTTGCAATTAGGCTCCGCCCCATAATTGCAAAATCCATATTTCTTTGCAGAGATGTACCATTTTAACTATCTTTTAAGTTTGTTTTTTTAAAAAGATGACTATGCACATTAAGAAAAAAAAAGGCCAAATATATGCCCCGCCCACCCGCCCTATCTCAATTGTGATGATTTTTTTTTATTCGTCGTGAACCGAGGAGGCAGAGCTTAACTGCAAAATCCTTGTAGAATGATAGCGGAAACTCATAAAACTAGGCTGTAAAAAAATAAAAAAAGCAGCAATTGTAACTTTTTTTTGTACTATTTGCTAGAACATTTACTTCTTATTTCAGAACAAAAGAAAATAGGAGAACTGGTGGGTGGGTGGGGCTAAGTTTAACTTTTTCTACAGTTTATTATAACCATGCAGTAACCCCGCCCACCCACCCTCTTTTCATTCTGGTGACTACTCCTAATATTGTTACGTCTTTTCTTAGAAAGTACTAGCCCCACCCACCCGCCCTCTACTTATTCTAACGACTAATTTTATTGCTGTTCAGTATAAGATGCACCTTTCAATCAGGGCAGACAAAATTAATCAGTGAAATGGAAACGGGTGGGTGGGCGGGGTTAATTACATGTTCTTGTGTAGAGTGGGAATTATTATAAATTTTTCTGTAGAATGAGAGCGGGAACTCATTGAACTAGGCTGCAAAAAAAAAATAAAAAAAAGCAGCAATATATGTAACTCTTTTTTGTACTATTTGCTATAGAATTTACTTCTCATTTCAGAACAAAAGAAAATAGGAGAATGGGTGGGTGGGTGGGGCTAAGTTTACCTTTTTCTACAGTTTTTTATAACCATGCAGTAGCCCCGCCCACCCACCCTCTCTTTATTCTCGTGACTACTCCTAATATTGTTCCCTCTTTTCTTAGCAAGTATCCTTATTTCTCTACGAGAAATTAAAAACATGTAAATACTACGCATATTAAGAAAAATAAACCCGAAGATTAGGCCCCACTCATACCTCCTTCCATTTCAATTCTCAGTTGTGATGAATTTTTCATTCGTTGTCAAATCGAGGGGCGGGGGTTAATTACAAGATCCATATTTGTGTAGAAGAATTTACCATTTTAAACATGTTTTAAGTTTATTGTTCTAAAAAGACGGCTACGGATATCAAGAAAAAAAGGACAAATATATGCCCCGCTCACCCGCCCTGTCGCAATTGTGATGATTTTTTCTTAATCGTCGAAAACCAAAAAGCAGTTAATTGCAAAATTCTGATTACTTCTCTACAAAAAATTACCATCGAAGACATGTTTTTGAGCATCGTCTTATTCAAAGAATACTATGTACATATATTAAGAAAAAATTAAAGCCAAAGATTAAGCCCCACCCATACTTGCCTTGATCTAAATATGTAGTAATGAAGTTTTCATTCGTTGGCAGACCTCGGGGCAGAGTTTATAATTTCCCTTTTTTTCTTAAGGCATTCTTTGACCACGATACTCAAAAACGTGTTTTTAATTTCTTATAAATACATAAGTATTTTGCAGTTAAGCTCCACCCCTTGGTTCACGGTGAATAAAAAAAATCATCACAATTGAGATAGGGCGGATGGGCGGGGCTTATATTTTGCTTCCCTTTTCCTTAATATACATAGCCATTTTTTCACAACATGAAACTTAAAATATGTTTAAAGTGGAAAATTTTGCAATAGGCTCCGCCCCATAATGTTGGCAATGTTGTGAAAAGATGGCAATGTATATTAAGAAAAAACAAGGCAAAATATAAGCCCCGCCCACCCACCCTATCTCAATTGTGATGATTTTTTTTATTTGTCGTGAGCCAAGAGGGCGGAGCTTAACTGCAAAATCCTTATTTCTCTACGAGGAACTAAAGCCATATTTTTCAGTGTCGTGTTGTTCAAAGAAGACTAGGTATATTAAGAAAAATAAAGCCAAATATTAATCCCCACCCATACCGGCCCTGATCTAAACAGTAATGGAGTTTTCATTCGTTGGCAGACTTAGGGGAGGAGCCTAATTCCAAAATCCATATATCCTTACAAAAATTTGCCATTTTAAACGTGTTTTAAGTTTCTAAGAATAAAAAAAAATCGTCACAATTGAGATGGGGTGAGCGGGCGGGGTTTATATTTTGTCTTTTTTTCTTAAGCTACATCGTATTCTTTGAACAACACGCTACTCAAAAACGTGTTTTTAATTTCTTATAAAGACATAAGTATTTTGCAGTTAAGCTCCGCCCCCTTGGTTCATGGTGAACAAAAAAAATCATCACAATTGAGATAGGGCGGGTGGGCGGGGCTTATATTTTGCTTTCTTTTTTCTTAATATACACAGCCATTTTTTCACAACATGAAACTTAAAATATGTTTAAAATGGAAAATTTTGCAATAGTCTCCGCCCCATAATGTTGGCAATGTTGTGAAAAGATGGCAATGTATATTAAGAAAAAACAAGGCGAAATATAAGCCCCACCCGCCCACCCACCCTATCTCAATTGTGGTGATTTTTTTATTTGTCGTGAGCCAAGCAGGCGGAGCTTAACTGCAAAATACTTATTTCTCTACGAGGAACTAGAGTGTCGTGTTGTTCAAAGAATGCTAGGTATATTAAGAAAAATAAAGCCAAAGATTATACCCCACCCATACCTGCCTTGATCTAAATATGTAGTAATGAAGTTTTCATTCGTTGGCAGACCTCGGGGCGGAGTTTATATTTTGCTTTTTTTTTTCTTAAGGCATTCTTTGAACACGATACTCAAAAACCTGTTTTTTAATTTCTTATAAAGACGTAAGTATTTTGCAGTTAAGCTCCGCCCCCTTGGTTCACGGTGAATAAAAAAAATCATCACAATTGAAATAGGGCGGGTGGGCGGGACCTATATTTTGTTTTCTTTTTTCTTAATATACATAGTCATGTTTTCACAACATGAAACTTAAAATAT
Organism: Zophobas atratus; assembly: GCA_022388445.1. Lineage (NCBI taxonomy): Eukaryota > Metazoa > Arthropoda > Insecta > Coleoptera > Tenebrionidae > Zophobas > Zophobas atratus. Next base: position 5,955,861 of record CM039448.1, read on the forward strand.
GTTTAAAATGAAAAATTTTGCAATAGGCTCCGCCCCATAATGTTGGCAATGTTGTGAAAAGATGGCAATATATATTAAGAAAAAACACGGCAAATATAAGCCCCGCCCACCCACCCTATCTCAATTGTGATGATTTTTTTATTTGTCGTGAGCCAAGAGGGCGGAGCTTAACTGCAAAATCCTTATCTCTACGAGGAACTAAAGACATGTTTTTCAGTGTCGTGTTGTTCAAAGAATACTAGGTATATGAAGAAAAATAAAGCAAGCCAAAGATTATGCTCCACCCATACCTGCCCTGATCTAAATAGTAATGAAGTTCTGATTCGTTGGCAGAGCTAGGGGCGGAGCCTAATTGCAAAATCCATATTTTCTTACAAAAATTTGCCATTTTAAACATGTTTTAAGTTTCTAAGGATAAAAAAAATCTGTCTGAATTTTTTCTATTCTTCAATGTTAAAAATATACGATTTTCGAGTTTTGTAATTTTGCATTTTTTTAATTTTATTTTTATTTTTGTAATTTTTTTCGATTTCTCAATTGCCCAGTTTTTAATAAAAATTTTTTTCGGTTTTGGAAATCCCTGGATTTTTCAATTATTCGACTTTCAATTTAATAATTTTGCAATTTTTCATTTTTACTGTTTATAAATTTTCGAGTGGTTCAAAAGTTCCATTTTACTATTTCTCAGTTTTTAATTTAATTTTATTTTTGGTTTTTTATTCTTTTTTTTTCGATTTTCAATTTTGATTATTTAATTTCATAATTTCGATTTTGTAAATTTTAATTTTTACAGCAACTGTCTGATCTTTTTCATTTCTCAATGTTAAAATTACACGATATTTTAGTTTTGTAATTTGACAATTTTTCGATTTCTCACGTTAATCTTTTTTAATGAAACAGTTTCCCAATTTTTGATTTTTCAATTATGATCAGAGTTTCCAATTTCTCGATTTTTAAATTTTTCGCTTTTGGAATACCGAAAATTTTTCATTTTTCGATTTTTCATTTTACAAAGTTAACAATTTTCGAGCTTAAATTACCAATGTTTTCAATTTTGTAATTTTACAATCTTTTAAATTTGTAATTTAAAATTTTTCGATTTTTTTGATTTTTATTATTCAAAATTTCAATTTTACTTTGCAATTTTCGTTTATACAGGTATCTAATTTTTCGATTTTACACTTTTTTATTTTTCAATTTTAAATTATACAATTTTGGATGTCTCAATTATTCGATTTTTAATTAATCGTTTCGCAATTTTCAATTTTATAAGTTTTGTTTTAGTTTTCAGTTGTCAATTTCAAGCAATTTTTTTTTTTTTCGATTTTTTCAATTTTCGTTTGGTTTTATTAATTTCACATTTTTATTTTCAATTTCTTTTAAATTACCACGTTTTTTCAATTTTCAATGGGGTGGATGGGCGGGGTTTATATTTTACCTTTTTTCCTTAATGTACGTAGTATTTTTGACCAACACGAAACTCAAAAACATGTTTTTAATTTCTTGTAAACACGTAAGTACTTTCCAGTTAAGCTTCGCCCCCTTGATTCACGGCGAATAAAAAAATCATCACAATCGAGATAGGGCGGGGGGCGGGCTTCCATTTTGCCTTTTGTTTAATAATGTGTAGACTTTTTTCACAAGATGAAACTTAAAACATTTTTTAAAATGGAAAATTTTATAGGAAAATATCGATTTTGCAATTAGGCTCCGCCCCATAACTAATAACTACTAATTTGGTTGGCAACCAATTTCGCACATGCAAAAATCCCTAATCAAAAATGAAATTTATCATATTAAGTTAAGTCATTTTTAATGTGAAACAGTGAAAGACTGACTGAAAATTAAAAGTATGAAACAATTTTCACAGTGTAAATACCGTCGAACCCTTGCTTCATCCACGTGCCCTTTGTTTTCGGCCCGTTGATTAACAAAAACCGGTCTTTTTAAAGACCCATTTAAACACATTGTTAGCAAGTTGTAAACAGCCGCGATCCCGTTTCAGATATTTTGTTTCGGGGACTGAGAAACAAAAAAGCCAGACGATTCAAGGCAAAATCCACCGTAGTAACTAAAATCGGCGCAGATGGCATTTGCTTTTATCCACAAATGGTGCGCAGTTTGTTATCGCCCGCGTGGCGATATCTCCAATTTTCTTCACTAATAATGCCCTTATAAAAGTGAATCCCACGCCAGAGTGGAACGTCACTCCGAAAATTAATCCAGTTAACTATAAATTCGTTACGTAATTATCGTTATTAAGTTTTAATTATTTGATATACGGCAAGTACGGCAGGAACTAAACGGAGCGTGGAAAAATGACACCGCAAAAATGATCGGGACATAACATGTTTGGGGTTTGTTTTGCTAGAGTTTCGGGCCTAATTACCATATAAAACACACAAAGCAAATTTGCATTCATGACTAGAGTTCTGCTTTTATTAAACTCCGTTGCGTTATTTATTTTAATAATTTAATACAAATATCCCGTCCGAGTGGCTCCATAACGACCCCGACTAACGACCATCCGATATTTTTTACATTGGCGCAATGTTGGATTGTTGGACGCAACAATGATCGCTGCAAAAACACTAAAAACGTACAAAGGAAGAAAGCACACTTTTACGAGAAGAAGAGCAAATGTAAAACCGCACCAGTTTTATAGTTTATTCGTATGGATATACGCGCACACGACGATATCGTAAATTTCGACATTTTATTCTGGTTTATTGCTACACAAGTACTTAAGGAAAGGACATCAGATCAATGGAAATTGATGCGAGACGTTATCCACATTTTCATTTTACTCCGGTATCATGAACGCAGCATTTTCATACAGACGGCTGCTTTATTAGTTTAAAATCATCAGGGAGTTAATTTAGAAAAATAATAAATTCCAATTTCACACAAATTTGCTGTTTTTGGAAGCTCGTAAATTTCGTACACCTGGAATTCGGGAAACCGCAAAATCCGCGGGAACGAAATCGTAATGGGTATATTTAGTAAATCTACAATCAAAATACACACTTTTTGCGTGAGCGCTTAATTTTGCACGATTTTATAGCGACTGGTAAGTCGCTCACAAAAAGCGAATACAAGGTGGGACCACGGTGGCCCCCAGAAAATCGTACACTGAAAACTTTTTTTTTTAATTTTATAGAAAATAAATTCAAATTTTGTTGTCACTTCAATTCCACTCTTAAACTGTAGTTTAATGAGAAAAACAACGACAAAACTTTTAATTTAATCCCAGCTGCCAAACCCACACACCAGTTCGCTCCGCCAAATCCACCCCGTTTTCCAAAACTCACCTGAGTTGAGTATTCCCAACGAAACATTCAGAACATTGAACACAAGAAGAACAACCCCTGATCTGTGCATGTTCCTGCCTCACTTGGCTTTCCCGGTCATTTTCCACACTTCAGTGAGTTTTTTTCGAGGACGTGCGTAAACCACGGCCAAAATCGCCACTCATTTTTGGCTTCTGAAGGAGTTTTAAGGCGCAAAAGTTGTGTACTTCCCGACCGCACGAGCGCTGCTCTGGACGCACGTGAGAAAGCTCCCTGGAAGCTCGCTGCCAGAATACAACTGAAACTGAATGAAAAGCGACGTTAAACCGAGCACTTAGGACTCGGGATTCGGACGGATTCGAATGTGCGCTTTCTCTGTCGCAATGTGGAGGAATCTGATAACGCTAATGTGGAATGTGTAGTTATGTTTATGAATAATGCTGATGATTTGGCTGGATGGCTATTTTTTGTCGGAAGGGTTGTGGTGGAGGGAAAACGTATGCGAAGTTTCAAGCGGTTGATCCGGGCCAGGTGCACGCCCAGACAGGCAGACAGACAAACCAACATGGGATGCACACATGGTATTAGAAGTTTTTTGACGAAGGTAGACCACACAATTTGTTTTAAAAGCGAAAGGGTTGAATTTCTAGTCGACAAAATGTTGACATGACGTCACCTGTTTTTTGAACGAGATGAATAATAAAATTTGGTTTGTTGTAGCGCCCCAAATCCCCCTTGCACGCCGTCACTGACAAAACATACCCAAACATAACGCAGGAATACGTTTGGGAACGAAAGTGTATAAAAAACCTTTCAATATTATTTCCAATAAACTTGCATTCTCGGTTATAAACCCACAGGTTCTTTGTAATTCCGTCAGAGTTTTATTGTCATGAATGCTATGTAAATATCGCAAACATTTCGTCTCATTCGTAATTATTATTGGAAAATGTCGACGTTTTAATGGAACAGTTTCGGGACATTAAAAGGGGCGCATTCAACCTGAAACGATCTTTATTCTGGCGTTATTAATATGTGCCTACGTTTTCGAATTTTCGTTGCGCTTATAAACAACCGACTTTGAAGATTTAGCGTCTGTCAACGTATTTTATTTTGGAAATGACACGAAAAATCGCAGGGTGGGAAAGACGGAGATTCTCATCTTCCATTACTGTATTTATTTATTTAAAAAATAAAATTCAACACTTGTAACGACAAAACATTAGGGTCAACCTCAGTTTTCGGGTGGCAGTTTATTTGAAAAACGTTTCTACATGAGATTTTGATTATTTGGAGATACAACGCATCCCGTGGGACACTTATTAAACGGCAAAATGGGTCCTGTAGAATCCCTGTCCTGAAAATCATACACACACCAAAATATATTTCTGGTGGAGGCGCCGGATAAAACTGAAAACGCAAAAATTACCTATGCTTTGTAAAATAACCGCGGCTTCTTCAATATCCTTGACGTGAAAAATATAACAAACGAAATTGGACGTCGTGTCGCAATTTTCCTCGCTAAAATCACCGAATTTACCATTTTAAACATGTTTTAAGTTTATTGTTCTAAAGAGACGACTACGTGTAACAAGAAAAAAGGCCAAATATGTGCCCCGCCCACCCACCCTGTCGCAATTGTGATGATTTTTTCTTAATCGTCGAGAGCCAAAGAGCGGAATTTAATTGCAAAATTCTTATTAATTCTCTACAAGAAATGACCATGTAAGACTTGTTTTTGAGTATCGTCTTAGTCAAAGAATACTATGTACATATATTAAGAAAAAATTAAAGCCAAAGATTAAGCCCCACCCATACTTGCTTTGATCTAAATATGTAGTAATGAAGTTTTCATTCGTTGGCAGATTTCGGGGCGGAGTTTATATTTTGCCTTTTTTTTCTTAAGGCATTCTTTGAACACGATACTCAAAAACGTGTTTTTAATTTTTTATAAAGACATAAGTATTTCGCAGTTACGCTCCACACCTTGGTTCACGGTGAATAAAAAAAATCATCACAATTGAGATAGGGCGGGTGGGCGGGGCTTATATTTTGCAATCTTTTTTCTTAATATACATAGCCATTTTTTCACAACATGAAACTTAAAATATGTTTAAAATGGAAAATTTTGCAATAGGCTCCGCCCCATAATGTTGGTAATGTTGTGAAAATATGGCAATGTATATTAAGAACAAAACAAGACATAATATAAGCCCCGCCCACCCACCCTATCTCAATTGTGATGATTTTTTTATTTGTCGTGAGCCAAGAGGGCGGAGCTTATCTGCAAAATACTTATTTCTCTACGAGGAACTAAAGTGTCGTGTTGTTCAAAGAATACTAGGTATATTAAGAAAAATAAAGCCAAAGATTATGCCCCACCCATACCTACCCTGATCTAAATAGTAATGAAGTTTTCATTCGTTGGCAGACCTCGGGGCGGAGTTTATATTTTGCCTTTTTTTTCTTAAGGCATTCTTTGAACACGATACTCAAAAACGTGTTTTTAATTTCTCATAAAGACATAAGTATTTTGCAGTTAAGCTCCACCCCTTGGTTCACGGTGAATAAAAAAAATCATCACAATTGAGATGGGGCGCGTGGGCGGGGCTTATATTTTGGTTTCTTTTTTCTTAATATACATAGCCATGTTTTCACAACATGAAACTTTAAATATGTTTAAAATGGAAAATTTTGCAATAGGCTCCGCCCCATAATGTTGGCAATGTTGTGAAAATATGGCAATGTATATTAAGAACAAACAAAACAAGGCATAATATAAGCACCGCCCACCCACCCTATCTCAATTGTGATGATTTTCTTATTTGTCGTGAGCCAAGAGGGCGGAGCTTAACTGCAAAATACTTATTTCTCTACGAGGAACTAAAGTGTCGTGTTGTTCAAAGAATACCAGGTATATTAAGAAAAATAAAGCCAAAGATTATGCCCCACCCATACCTACCCTGATCTAAATAGTAATGAAGTTTTCATTCTTTGGCAGATTTCGGGGGGGAGTTTATATTTTGCCTTTTTTTTCTTAAGGCATTCTTTGAACACGATACTCAAAAACGTGTTTTTAATTTTTTAAAGACAAGTATTTTGCAGTTACGCTCCGCCCCCTTGGTTCACGGTGAATAAAAAAACCATCACAATTGAGATAGGGCGGGTGGGCGGGGCTTATATTTTGGTTTCTTTTTTCTTAATATACATAGCCATGTTTTCACAACATGAAACTTAAAATATGTTTAAAATGGAAAATTTTGCAATAGGCTCCGCCCCATAATGTTGGCAATGTTGTGAAAATATGGCAATGTATATTAAGAACAAAACAAGGAATAATATAAGCCCCGCCCACCCACCCTATCTCAATTGTGATGATTTTTTTATTTGTCGTGAGCCAAGAGGGCGGAGCTTAACTGCAAAATACTTATTTCTCTACGAGGAACTAAAGTCTCGTGTTGTTCAAAGAATACTAGATATATTAAGAAAAATAAAGCCAAAGATTATGCCCCACCCATACCTACCCTGATCTAAATAGTAATGAAGTTTTCATTCGTTGGCAGACCTCGGGGCGGCGTTTATATTTTGCCTTTTTTTTCTTAAGGCCTTCTTTGAACACGATACTCAAAAACGTGTTTTTAATTTTTTATAAAGACATAAGTATTTTGCAGTTACGCTCCGCCCCCTTGGTTCACGGTGAATAAAAAAATCATCACAATTGAGATAGGGCGAGTGGGCGGGGCTTATATTTTGGTTTCTTTTTTCTTAATATACATAGCCATGTTTTCACAACATGAAACTTAAAATATGTTTAAAATGGAAAATTTTGCAATAAGCTCCGCCCCAAAATGTTGTCAATGTTGTGAAAATATGGCATGTATATTAAGAACAAAACAAGGCATAATATAAGCCCCGCCCGCCCACCCTATCTCAATTGTGATGATTTTCTTATTTGTCGTGAGCCAAGAGGGCGGAGCTTAACTGCAAAATACTTATTTCTCTACGAGGAACTAAAGTGTCGTGTTGTTCAAAGAATACTAGGTATATTAAGAAAAATAAAGCCAAAGATTATGCCCCACCCATACCTACCCTGATCTAAATAGTAATGAAGTTTTCATTCGTTGGCAGACCTCGGGGCGGAGTTTATATTTTGCCTTTTTTTTTCTTAAGGCATTCTTTGAACACGATACTCAAAAACGTGTTTTTAATTTTTTATAAAGACATAAGTATTTTGCAGTTACGCTCCGCCCCCTTGGTTCACGGTGAATAAAAAAATCATCACAATTGAGATAGGGCGGGTGGGCGGGGCTTATATTTTGGTTTCTTTTTTCTTAATATACATAGCCATGTTTTCACAACATGAAACTTAAAATATGTTTAAAATGGAAAATTTTGCAATAGGCTCCGCCCCATAATGTTGGCAATGTTGTGAAAATATGGCAATGTATATTAAGAACAAAACAAGGCAAAATATAAGCCCCGCCCACCCACCCTATCTCAATTGTGATGATTTTTTTATTTGTCGTGAGCCAAGAGGGCGGAGCTTAACTGCAAAATACTTATTTCTCTACGAAGAACTAAAGTGTCGTGTTGTTCAAAGAATACTAGGTATATTAAGAAAAATACAGCCAAAGATTATGCCCCACCCATACCTACCCTGATCTAAATAGTAATGAAGTTTTCATTCGTTGGCAAACCTCGGGGCGGAGTTTATATTTTGCCTTTTTTTTCTTAAGGCATTCTTTGAACACGATACTCAAAAACGTGTTTTTAATTTTTTATAAAGACATAAGTATTTTGCAGTTACGCTCCGCCCCCTTGGTTCACGGTGAATAAAAAAATCATCACAATTGAGATAGGGCGGGTGGGCGGGGCTTATATTTTGGTTTCTTTTTTCTTAATATACATAGCCATGTTTTCACAACATGAAACTTAAAATATGTTTAAAATGGAAAATTTTGCAATAAGCTCCGCCTCATAATGTTGGCAATGTTGTGAAAAGATGGCAGTGTATATTAAGGAAAAAAACAAGGCAAAATATAATTTATTCTGGCGTTATTAATATGTGCCTACGTTTTCGAATTTTCGTTGCGCTTATAAACAACCGACTTTGAAGATTTAGCGTCTGTCAACGTATTTTATTTTGGAAATGACACGAAAAATCGCAGGGTGGGAAAAAACGGAGACTCTCATCTTCCTTCACTGTATTTATTTATTTAAAAAATAAAATTCAACACTTGTAACGACAAAACATTAGGGTCAACCTCAGTTTTCGGGTGGCAGTTTATTTTAAAAATGTTTCTACAAGAGATTTTGATTATTTGGAGATATAACGCATCCCGTGGGACACTTAAACGGCAAAATGGGTCCTGTAGAATCCCTGTCCTGAAAGTCATACACACACTAAAATATATTTCTGGTGGAGGCGCCGGCTAAAACTGAAAACGCAAAAATTACCTATGCTTTGTAAAATAACCGCGCTTCTTCAATATCCTTGACGTGAAAAATATAACAAACCAAATTGGACGCCGTGTCGCAATTTTCCTCGCTAAAATCACCGAATTTACTATTTTAAACATGTTTTAAGTTTATTGTTCTAAAGAGACGACTACGTGTAACAAGAAAAAAGGCCAAATATGTGCCCCGCCCACCCGCCCTATCGCAATTGTGATGATTTTTTCTTAATCGTCGAGAGCCAAAGAGCGGAATTTAATTGCAAAATTCTTATTAATTCTCTACAAGAAATGACCATGTAAGACTTGTTTTTGAGTATCGTCTTAGTCAAAGAATACTATGTACATATATTAAGAAAAAATTAAAGCCAAAGATTAAGCCCCACCCATACTTGCTTTGATCTAAATATGTAGTAATGAAGTTTTCATTCGTTGGCAGATCTCGGGGCGGAGTTTATATTTTGCCTTTTTTTTTTCTTAAGGCATTCTTTGAACACGATACTCAAAAACGTGTTTTTAATTTTTTATAAAGACATAAGTATTTTGCAGTTAAGCTTCACCCCTTGGTTCACGGTGAATAAAATCATCAAAATTGAGATAGGGCGGGTGGGCGGGGCTTATATTTTGGTTTCTTTTTTTCTTAATATACATAGCCATGTTTTCACAACATGAAACTTAAAATATGTTTAAAATGGAAAATGTTGCAATAGGCTCCGCCCCATAATGTTGGCAATGTTGTGAAAATATGGCAATGTATATTAAGAACAAAACAAGGCATAATATAAGCCCCGCCCACCCACCCTATCTCAATTGTGATGATTTTTTATTTGTCGTGAGCCAAGAGGGCGGAGCTTAACTGCAAAATACTTATTTCTCTACGAGGAACTAAAGTCTCGTGTTGTTCAAAAAATACTAGATATATTAAGAAAAATAAAGCCAAAGATTATGCCCCACCCATACCTACCCTGATCTAAATAGTAATGAGGTTTTCATTCGTTGGCAGACCTCGGGGCGGAGTTTATATTTTGCCTTTTTTTTCTTAAGGCATTCTTTGAACACGATACTCAAAAACGTGTTTTTCATTTCTTATAAAGACATAAGTATTTTGCAGTTAAGCTCCACCCCTTGGTTCACGGTGAATAAAAAAAATCATCACAATTGAGATAGGGCGGGTGGGCGGGGCTTATATTTTGCATTTTTTTTCTTAATATACATAGCCATTTTTTCACAACATGAAACTTAAACTATGTTTAAAATGGAAAATTTTGCAATAAGCTCCGCCCCATAATGTTGGCAATGTTGTGAAAAGATGGCAGTGTATATTAAGGAAAAAAACAAGGCAAAATATAAATTATTCTGGCGTTATTAATATGTGCCTACGTTTTCGAATTTTCGTTGCGCTTATAAACAACCGACTTTGAAGATTCAGCGTCTGTCAACGTATTTTATTTTAATAATAATAATAATAATAATAATAATATTTATTCCTACAGGTAACACCCAATTACAGGAATAATATCAAACTAACTAAACTAATTCATGACAGTAACTAAAAAGGTATAAATATTGAAAAAACAAAAGTATCTACAGCTAATTAAACATTAACCCAAATTAACGATGCAATTACAAATACTAACACTAGAATCAAAATTAATATCACATAAATGTGCAATTTTGTTGAATAAATTACACATAACCGACACTGGAGAGCGAACTGAGACGTTTGTACGGCTAGAATCAATATAAAACAGAACTTGTTGACGAGAATTAAGTCTAGGTACAAGTATATTAAATCTATTTAGAATATCAATGCAGTCTACTTTATTGTGAAATAAATTATATAAAAATCTGACCGCTATTACTTTTCGTCGTACAGCCAAAGACAAACAATTAAAACGAGAAAGTAACATGGAGTGTTCATAACCTTGAGGGGGATAAACACCATCCTCCAAATATACTAAAAATTTGAGGAATCGTCTTTGAACAGATTCTAAATGACGGCAATGTATTTCATAAATCGGATACCAAATTAAAGTACCATACTCCAACTTCGACCTAATCAAGGAACAAAACAATATTTTAAGTGTTCTAATATTACAAAAATTGCTGCAGTTCCTATATATAAAGCCATAGGTTCTAAGTGCAGCAGCAATAGACGCATGAATGTGTTGCACGAAGGTGAGTTTACTATCAAATATTATACCTAAATCTTTGACTGTATGACATCTCTCAATAGTGGAACCATTAATGTTATACTCGTAAATAATATTCATGTGTTTTCTTGAATAAGATACTACATTACATTTGCTTTTATTCAGAGACAGACGATTTTCCAGACACCACTGCACAATATTTTCGATATTTCGTTGAAGTAATGCACAATCATATAAAGACTCAATTTTCGAATAAAGTTTAAAATCATCGGCAAACATTAATTTGTCACACAATACCACATCTGCAAGGTCATTAATAAATAAAAGAAAAATCAACGGCCCCAGGTTAGACCCTTGGGGTATCCCAGATGTGGGAGAAAAAGCAGAGGACGTGAAGTTACGATATCTGACCCTAAATTCACGATTAGAGAGGTAAGACAAAAATAATTTTAGTAAAGAATCAGAAAAACCTAGAATACGAAGCTTTTGTAATAGTATATGGTGATCGATTTGATCAAATGCCTTGGAAAAGTCGGTATATATACAATCAACTTGTCCTTTGGCATCGAGCGTTTCTGAGACGAACTGTGAAAATACTGTTAAGTTGGAGACAGTTGAACGGTTTAACATAAATCCATGCTGGTAAGGAGATATTATATGTTTAATTGAACTGTAGATGTATTTATATAAAATTGATTCAAAAGTTTTCACAAAATTGCAAAGCAAGGATATAGGTCTGTAATTCGAAATTTGATTAGCTTTACCTTTTTTGAAAATTGGACAAATCATGACTTTTTTCCAAATACCAGGAAACTCTGAACGTTGCAAAATTAAAGTAAAAATAGTATAAAGAGGATCAGCAAGGACATGAGCGCAGTCTCTAAGTATAAAACTAGGAACATTGTCAATTCCCGATGTTAACGAGTTTTTGGATTGTTGCAAGTGTGTTACTACATCAGATATGGAAATATGATCTACAGAGATTATCGACGATCCGGGGTTGCAATGTACAGAGATGCTGTCAGCAGCAAGAGGAGACGGAGGAATAAAAACACTATTAAAGTAACGGCCGAAAGCATTAACTATTTCAAGAGGATCTGAAATCTCGATGTTATCATGATATAGTAAACCTGGAATACGTGTCGATCCTTTTTTATTATTTATAAAACTCCATAATTTTTTAGGATCATTAGATAATGAGTTCTCAGCAGAACACAAGTATGCTTTATATGCTTCACTAATAAGTTTTTTACAGAAAGCACGCTGAGTTTTAAATAAATTGAAATGGTGTTGATCTTTAGTCCTTTTAAATTGTTTATACATTGACGATTTAACACGCAGGTTAGTTATTACTTCGGATGTGAACCAAGGGGGATAGTGACGCTGATTTCTGGGAGCAAATTTAGGTACTGACAGATCAAATAAAGCATATAATTTGTTATAAAACATTGAGCATGCTATGTTAACATCCTTAATATCTTTTAAAAAAGTCCAGTCACAGCTTGCAAGCATGTCATAAAGAAGAGGATAATTTGCATTCTTGAAATTGTAACATCGATCTTTACTATTCAAACGAAAAGGAAGGGAGGAACCCTTAAGAATTGTTTTTATGCGTAAATAAAGAGCGGGGTGATGTAAATCTTCATCTACCAATGGCGAGACTGCTTTCTCGACCACGCATTCAGAATTGAAAAAAATTAGGTCCAAAAGTTTTCCATGAACATTAAGAATATTGTTGTACTGATGTAAATTATGAAGATTACAAAAATGGTTTAAGGTGGTACAAAATCGATTTTCAATACTAGTAATATAGTCAGGTACATTGAAATCGCCTATGAATAGAACATTATTTTCATGTTTCAAAGGTTCTAATGAGTTAAGAGCATCAATAAAAAGTTCAAACTCTAGAAAGGGAATATTAGGCTGTATATATAATACTACTACAAAGAATTTAATATTTCGACAATCACTAACTTTAATGCATATCATATCAATGAACGGAAAACTACTAGTAATACTGCTCACATCTAATTCGCTACACTTAAAAATATGCTTTATAGCTAGCAGAACACCACCACCTCTGGATAGTCCTGTTAATTCAGCACTCCTGTCTTTTCGAAACACAACGTAATTATTAGAAAATAATTCAGTATTACTTATATCAGGAGTAAGCCATGTTTCTGATAAACCAATAAAATCAAAATCATTTTCCAACACAGAATTATAAAAATGTGAAACCTTAGATCGGAGACCTCGAACGTTTTGGTACAGTAATTTAAACGAGTAGCAATAATTGGGTGAGCGAACTAGTTTAAAATTTTAGGGACGCCATTGACATAACGAATTCTCAAATTTGTTTCGCCTCTGCTCAACCGGTTGTTCAGTTCTTCTTTGATCTGCTTGTAGTACTGGTTTTGCTTTTGTGTTCTATCAAAGGAAATAGAAATATTCTTGTACTCAGGTAAGCTTCATAGGTACTTCACACGTTTAATAAAATTGGTTACTTCTTTCTCGCTACGCAAAGTGACTTTTAGAGGTCTAGTTTTTTCACTGGAAGGGCGACCCAAACGTTGAACCTGCAGATGATCATTATCATAAGACGAATCCATGGCTTTGAGGATTTTAATGGTCGCAACCCGATCTAGTTCTGGAACTTGATCTCGAGAAAAACTACTTGATTGTTCTGGCAGTCCAAAGAGGATTAAATTTTGTTTTCTACTTTGGCGATCTATCACTTCACCAACGAGATCTTCAAACAGGGTAGGTGCTAATTCCTGTTTAGGAATAAAAGATGCCTTAAGATCATTAAGCTGGGTTTCAAAGCTTAGTTTCAAACTGTTGATAGAGGCCGTGAATTCAGCCTGAAGAGCAGAGATTAAAGTCTTCACATCCTTAAATTGCGTCATATTATTATTGCACGAGTTGCAAACCACTTTAAGTGACTTTGATCTGGTACGAGTAAATTTGATATCTGTATCAGTCAACCCTACACAATTAAGAAATTTTTGGAAATGACACGAAAAATCGCAGGGTGGGAAAAACGGAGACTCTCATCTTCCATTACTGTATTTATTTATTTAAAAAATAAAATTCGACACTTGTAACGACAAAACATTAGGGTCAACCTCACTTTTCGGGTGGCAGTTTATTTTAAAAAAGTTTCTACATGAGATTTTGATTATTTGGAGATATAACGCATCCCGTGGGACACTTATTAAACGGCAAAATGGGTCCTGTAGAATCCCTGTCCTGAAAATCATCCACACACTAAATATACATTTCTGGTGGAGGCGCCGGGTCTCTTAATAAACCCGAAAACGCAAAAATTACCTATGCTTTGTAAAATAACCGCGGCTTCTTCAATATCCTTGACGTGAAAAATATAACAAACGAAATTGGACGCCGTGTCGCAATTTTCCTCGCTAAAATCACCGAATTATTGCACGAAAATTCTCGTTAATAAAAATACCCCGCTATGTACGCCACATAATTCGGCAAATTTACCGCAGACCCACATGACGAGATCTGCATGTACGAGTGTTTCAACAGCGGCTAAAAACTCAACTGTCAAATTTCAAAGACTTCGTGTCAAACACTCACTTTATTGCTCTCAGCATCCACTATCTTAATACTCATCTCCCCGATTTCAAAAACCACTTCTTTTTTCTCGCCGCCCCTCCCCAACCGCCGCCTTATCGCTTCTTCGATTTGCTTCACGCTGCCCTTGCTGCCCACTCCCACGCACCCCAGGTACGTCCCCCTGTAGCCTGTTTTTGCGCTCTGGATAATTGACACCCCGCTAAAACACCCAATCAACCCCTAATCAAAAACCGAGCCTCAATACCTCGTTTCCGCCGTAGTCGCGCTAGTCTGACCACTCGTGATTTTCATTAAATCGATTTGTAAGTGTCGCAGGATGCTCTTCATCGGCAGAAAAACATCATTAGAATCCTTATGAAACGCTTTAATTATGGCCAAGGTGACGGGGCGCCCTTTATTGAGGCGCAGGATGGCGTTCAGACGCCCCTTGCAGGAGGAATTGATGTCGACGCCGTTTAAATTGGCCAGGACGTCGCCGGTGGAGATTTCGGCCTTAAAAACGACGAATTTGGGCAAAAACTCGATTAGTACCACTTGACTAAGAGACGTTTACACATCTTACAGTTTCTGAAGCCACGCTGTTGCCAGCAATGTGGACGATGACAGCCTTATTCTCTGAAAAACTGAAGCGAATTACAACTTTATTAACAAAATTTTTCTCAAATGTACCTAATACTAATACCCAAACTACTACAAGGAACGACTTCTAGTTTCAAAAGATCCGGTATCTGCCACGTCGAGTCCAGAAAATACGAATTAAAAATCTGCAGCTGGAAGGTAATTTTGCTACACTGTAGTAACACAGATAACAATATAGCGGCAAGAATTTCGTCCCCTATGATTGAGTTTTTATCATAAATTGAGTGCGCTCTGTTGGAGTTGATCTAAAACGTCAATACCAACAACTTACTATCCAATAAAACCACTTACTAGAAACTGTAGTGGGAAATGTATACAATTTTTCACCAAACAGAGCCTTACTAACAACCTAAATTTCCCCAAGGATGTGCTTACGCACTTACAACCTTGCACCTCCTCCACGCTACTCTTATACTTAAACTCCAGCAAAGTTGTACCATCTCCAGGTATTGTCCCCATCCAAGTGAACGCGTCACTCTTCCTGCTCCCATAAAACGCCCCCTGACTCTGTACCAACCCACAATGGAAAATCTTCTCCAAATCCTGACAAAACCCGTGCAAATTCGTACTCGAATCCGTGATTTTCGTCCCCATGGACTCGTTGAAGAGCGCCAGGAGATGCCCTGCGAACACACATAGGCAACACACAATACATCTGCGTTACGTGTTGCGTCCCATTTAGCAAAAATCGAACTCTAGCAGGCTTCGCCCGATAACAACACGATTTTAATTTTTAATAAACATAACCTCACTTTCGCAATCTCTACTGGAAAATTTACAAATATTTACCTTTAATATCTTTAATTAACGGGTCACTGACTGACATTCTTATCTCCAACTTATATGGTTACGTTAACAACCACTACGGCTATTTTCGAATAATTTTATCAATCGTCGGCGTGTTATCTTCAGCGCAAGTGCCTGGTATCAGGCGGTCGCCTCGAGCGCTACAAATTTTCAGTTAACTTTTCAATGACAAATTGATTAAACGTTTTACACAGTTTCGGCGACTATTTGACGAAAAATGGCCCAAAGTATACCCGACGTTGCGACGGTTGTCAAAGATGCCAAAGCGACGTTTCAAAAAGAGTTCAATCAAGAGGCGAACGTGGTGGTTTTCGCCCCCGGGAGGGTGAATTTGATCGGGGAGCACATCGACTACAACGACGGATTTGTTATGCCGATGGCAAGTATTTTTTTTTTTATTTTTTGGAGACGAATTGAAACCGAATTGAAGTTGAGCAATTTGAAAAGTCGTAAGGAGGCAATTTTTCGGGTTATTTGTTGTTTATTGTGGCTATTAGTGGGTATTTGCGTGTTGGAGTTTAATGATAATTATTGCAGCGGTTAAAATGTTTGTTAAAAGCATTGCATAATCTTCCGAGTATACAAATTAAGTTTCAATGTTAAGTAAAATTTGTGTGAAAAGTATGCGTCTTGCTAATCTAATCAGATTAAATTTGGCAAAAGTACAAATTTTTAATTTTTTATCCAAAAAATATATAACCCTCTATCTAGATTTTTTTTTAATTAATTACAATTCTTTCTACGAAATGAGATAAAAACGTCCTGCTTTTGTTCAAAAATCAGATAACAATCGAACTAATTAAACGTCAAACTTTAATTAAAATTTCATAAAATTGTTAGACATTTCAATCAAATTTAATCTGATCTGATTTAATTCGCGGATAAGATTTGTGTACAATTAATAACACAAAATAACGCATAGAATGAATGCACTGCACAAGAATGTGGTTATCAGATCAAACTGAATTAACCCCAACATTCCAGAATTATCACAATACCATATCGGGTTTTACTTTACTATGGAAGAAAATATTTTGCCGCTTGTTAACCACAGTGGACTTAACTAGCCTCTAAATTATCTCGAGGTTGACATTTATATTATTTATTTATTTTCTGTAACTACTCTATGTCAACTTAAGTAGGTGCAATAATTTTTATCTTTCTCAAATATATGTATAAAAAAGTACAAGTTTTCCTAAAAGCTAGTTTATAAGTATTTTATTAAAATAAATTTTGGCGCTATAATATGTGTACTTTATATGAGTGAACACTTATCGCTTGATTAATTTCAAATTTTGTTATTTATTTTGTTTGTATTAATCGTTAGTTTATTCGCGGATTTATCTACCATATCTCTAAATCTGTTAATCCGTTAATCTGTTTTATCAGGAATTATACGTATTATATTTAATATAATGGCAATTTGCAGGTGACGTTAAGTACTGCGGCCTTAAAAATATAAATATTTTTATCGTAAATTAAACATATAAATAAAAATTTTGAAAATTATTAAAAAAAAAAAAAATGCCGTAACTTTTATTAATCACAAAATGAGATTTTTCAACCTACTTCAAAACCAAAAGAAAAGGGGCCCCTGAGATTCTTTCAAACTACTTCAAAAACTAGACTCAAAAAGTCCCCGAGATTCATTCAAACTACTTCAAAAAACAGACACAAGGAATCCCCGAGTTTCCTACAAACTACTTCTAAAACCAGAACACAAAGGGACCCCGAGATTCTTTCAAACTACTTCAAAACCAAAAAAAGGGATCCCCGAGATTCTTCCAACTACTTCAAAAACCAAACACAAGCAGTCCCTGAGATTCTTTCAAACTACTTCTAAAACCAGAAACAAAGGGACCCCGAGATTCTTTCAAACTACTTCAAAAACCAGACGGAAGGAGTCCCCGAAATTCTTTCAAACTACTTCAAAAACCAGACACAAGGGTGCCCGAGATTCTTTCAGGCCACTTCAAAAACCGGACACAAGGGGACCCCGAGATTCTTTCAAGCTACTTCAAAACCACAACAAAATGGGTCTCCGAGATTCTTTCAAATTACTTCAAAACCAAACCAAAAGGGGCCCCTGATATTCTTTCAAACTACTTCAAAAACCAGACACAAGGGGTCCACGAGATTCTTTCAAATCACTTCAGGAATCAGACACAAGCATTCCCCGAGATTCTTTCAAACTACTTCAAAAACAGGCAGTCCCTGAGATTCTTTCAAATACCAAAAACTACTTCAAAAACCAGGCACAAGGAATCCCCGAGACTCCTATAAACTACTTCTAAAACGCGACAAAAGGTGCCCCGAGATTCTTTCAACCATTTCAGAAATCAGACACAAGAAGTCCCTGAGATTCTTTCAAACTACTTCAAAAACTAGACCACAAGTAGTCCCCGAGATTCATTAAAACTACTTCAAAACCAAAACAATGGGGTCCCCGAGATTCTTTCAAACTACTTCTAAAACCAGACACTATGGATCCCCGAGACTCCTATAAACTACTTCTAAAACCAGACAAAAGGTGTCCCCGAGAATCTATCACCACTAGGAGCCCCCGAGATTCTTTCAGGCTACTTCAAAACCAAAACAAAATGGGTCCCCGAGATTCTTTCAAATTACTTCAAAACCAAAGGGGCCCCTGAGATTCTTTCAAACTACTTCAAAAACCAGACACAAGGGGTCCCCGAGATTCTTTCAAATCACTTCAGGAATCAGACACAAGGAGTCCCCGAGATTCTTTCAAACTACATAATTCAAAAACTAGCCACAAAAAGTCCCCGAGATTCATTCAAACTACTTCAAAAAACAGACACAAGGGATCCCCGAGTTTCCTACAAAGCACTTCTAAAACCAGAAACAAAGGGACCCCGAGATTCTTTCAAACTACTTCAAATCCAAAAAAAAAGGAATCCCTGAGATTCTTTCCAACTACTTCAAAAACCAGACACAAGCAGTCCCTGAGATTCTTTCAAACTACTTCAAAAACCAGACACAAGAAGTCCCTGAGATTCTTTCAAACTACTTCAAAAACTAGACACAAGTAGTCCCCTAGATTCATTAAAACTACTTCAAAACCAAAACAATGGGGTCCCCGAGATTCTTTCAAACTACTACAAAAACTAGACACAAAAAGTTACCGAGATTCTTTCAAACTATGTATGTCTAAAACAAGACAAAAGTGATCCCCGAGATTCCTACAAACTACCTCTAAAAACCAGATAGAAGTTGTCCTCGAGATTCGTTCAAACTACTTCAAAAACCAGACACAAGGGATCTCCCACATTCCTACAAACTACCTCTAAAACCAGATAGAAGTTGTCCCCGAGATTCTTTCAAACTACTTCAAAAACTAGACACAAGTAGTCGCCTAGATTCATTAAAACTACTTCAAAAAAGCAAAACAATAGGGGTCTCCGAGATTCTTTCAAACTACTTCAAAAATCAGACACAAGAAATCCCTGAGATTCTTTCAAACTACTTCAAAAACCAGACCACAAGTAATCCCCGAGATTCATTAGAACTACTTCAAAAACCAGACACAAAAAGTTCCCGAGATTCTTTCAAACTACTTCAAAAACCAGAGACAAGGGATCCCCGAGATTTTTTCAGGCTACCTAAAGATCAAAACACAAGAGGTCCCTGAGATTCTTTCAAACTACTTCTAAAACCACACACAAGGAATCCCTGAGATTCCTACAAACTACTTCTAAAACCAGACAGAAGGTGTCCCCGAGAATCTATCAAACCACTTCAGAAATCAGACACTACACTAATAGTCCCCGAGATTCTTTCAACCTACTTCATAAACTAGACACAAAGTATTCCCCTAAATTCATTAAAACTACTTCAAAACCAAAACACTGGGGTCCCCGAGATTCTTTCAAACTACTTCAAAAACCAGACACAAAAAGTTACCGAGATTCTTTCAAACTATGTACTTCTAAAACCAGACACAAGGGATCCCCGAGATTCCTACAAACTACCTTTAAAACCATATAGAAGTTGTCCTTGAGATTCTTTCAAACTACTTCTAAAACCAGACACAGGAAATCCCTGAGATTCCTACAAACTACTTCTAAAGCCAGACAGAAGGTATCCCGAGAATCTATCAAACCACTTCAAAAATCAGACACTAGGAGTCCCTGAGACTCTTTCAAACTACTTCAAAAACTAGACCACAAGTAATCCCCGAGATTCATTAGAACTACTTCAAAACCAGACACAAAAAGTTCCCGAGATTCTTTCAAACTACTTCAAAAACCAGAGACAAGGGATCCCCGAGATTTTTGCAGGCTACCTAAAGATCAAAACACAAGAGGTCCCTGAGATTCTTTCAAACTACTTCTAAAACCACACACAAGGAATCCCTGAGATTCCTACAAACTACTTCTAAAACCAGACAGAAGGTGTCCCCGAGAATCTATCAAACCACTTCAGAAATCAGACACTACACTAGGAGTCCCCGAGATTCTTTCAACCTACTTCACAAACTAGACACAAGTATTCCCCTAAATTCATTAAAACTACTTCAAAACCAAAACACTGGGGTCCCCGAGATTCTTTCAAACTACTTCAAAAACCAGACACAAAAAGTTACCGAGATTCTTTCAAACTATGTAGTTCTAAAACCAGACACAAGGGATCCCCGAGATTCCTACAAACTACCTTTAAAACCATATAGAAGTTGTCCCCGAGATTCTTTCAAACCACTTCAGAAATCAGACACAAGGAGTCCCGGAGATTCTTTCAAACTACTTCAAAATTAGACACAAGTAGTCCCCGAGATTTATTAAAACTACTTCAAAAATCAGACACAAAAAGGTCCCTAGATTCTTTCAAACTACTTCAAAAACTAGACACAAGGGATTCCCGAGATTCCTACAAACTACTTCTAAAACCAGAAACAAGGGGTCCCTGAGATTCTTTTAAACTACTTCCAAACCAAAACAAAAGGGATCCCTGAGATTCTTTCAAACTACTTCAAAAACCAGACAGAAGGTTTCCCCGAGATTCTTTCAAACCACTTCAAAAACCAGACACAAAATGTTCCCGAGATTCTTTCAAACTACTTCAAAAACCAGACACAAGGGGTCTTCGAGATTCCTTCAGGCTGCCTCAAAACCAAAACAATAGGTTTCCCGAGATTCTTTCAAACTACTTCAAAAACCAGACACAAGAAGTCCCCGGGATTCTTTCAAATAACTACAAAACCAAAACAAAAAGTTTCCCCGAAGTTCTTTCAAACTACTTCAAAACCAGACACAAGAGATTCCCGAAATTCTTTCAGGCTACCTCAAAACCAGCACAAAAGAAGTCCCTGAGATTTTTTTTCAAAAACCATATTCAAAGTGCCTCCAAGATTCTTTCAAACTGTTTCAAAACCAAAGAAAGAGGTCTCTGAGATTCTTTCAAATATACTTCAAAGACAAGACCTCACGGGCAGGGGTGGATTCAGGGGAATTTTCCAGAGGGGCACCAGAGGCGCCGGTGCTCGAATCCAAAATTGATGTACTTTTAAATGAGGTAAAATTTCGGTCTTCCAGATCTAAATTTTTCCCGCGCTGGGTCAACGGGTCCCATCTGCCCCTGATTATACGTAGAGATTTCCTTCAATTTGGAGTGAAATAAACTTACAGCAAAACTGCTTAAAACAAACAGAGCCAAATATGGCAAGGTGGACAATGACCACGTCCCACCGAAGATCAACGAATTGCATTCGGCAATTACGACAACTACTGTGTCCATGAATATTTTTTACGAACTCAAATTCAATCATTAATTCAAGAAATACTTTTGCCGAAAGCGAATATCGTACAGTTTTATTCAAAAAATATTGGGCAGCTGTCATTTATAAATGTCATAACTTGTAAGTCTATTTAGATAACGTAAATTTAATAGATTTTTGAAAAGTGTCAAAATGACAGTAAAGCTTGAATCACATATGATTTGTCATAAATGATAGAATGACAGTGCCCAATATTTTTTGAATAAAACTATACAAATCACAAAAGAAAAATCGAAAAACGTTAAGCGCTACTTCGGCGAATCTATGTATAAATTATGTCACTGGATATGTGGATATATGTATAGAAAATTTTTTTTTTTTGCCTGCATTTTGTTTTCAGATAAGTCAATATGGTGTACAAAAGATTGTAACTGATTTAAAACATTTAAAAAAAAAGTGAAAAAATCATCAGTACACTAAAGTATGCGTACACTTGATAGCGTCTACAAAAATTCAATTCAAAAACACAACCAAAACGTAAAAAAAAATCGTTAGTAATGACTTTACATTCCTTTTGAACAGTAACAATAGAAGAAAATACGAGCCCCACAGGTAACGTCATTATATTTAATGAATATATTCTGTCCAGATAAGTTCTCGTGTGTGTGTTTGACACACTTTTATTTATCTACTTATTTATTTTTATTTTATGATCACGTAGACCGATTTATTTAACAGTTGAGACACTTGTCATCGAAACAAGCACTTATCTAAAAATCGCTCTCACAGATAATTGCTCATTACAATTTTATCACACATCCGCTTAACAACTAGTTGCGCAATTCCTGATTCCCTTTTGGCGCGAAATTTAAACCCGTCACGTGGTGGAGATTAGTAGTGGGGATAGCTCAAAAATTCCCGCCATCCCGTGACCACTACTTGCAAACCTTTACTCACAGCTCCACTGCCCCACTTTGCGCCGCCCACCTGAAACAAAAAACACCTCTAAATCCGATTCAAATCAAACCCGCAGGCTCTACCTCTCGTGACGGTAATCGTAGGCACGAAAATCCCCGGCGAAACATCAACAGTACTAACAACAAATCCGGATGCCGACCCACCCAGAAAAACGACCATCGAGATGCCCAACCAGAACGCCTTGGTGAAAACCATCACACCTGGCCCCCCGAAATGGTCAAATTACGTCAAAGGTATGCAAAACAAACTCGTAGGCGTTAATAAAAAATATTGTAGGAGTGATATCCAATTACCACGGGGGCACGCCTCCCGCTTTCAACGCCGTCATACACAGCACGGTCCCCACCGGGGGCGGCCTGTCGAGCAGCGCCGCCATCGAGGTGGCCACGTACACGTTCCTGGACGCGCTGGTCGGGCCAAACCCGATTATGTCAGTAAATACAAAACCATTTTGTCACGACTTTATTACAAATAATAATAATAATATAATAATAATAATAAATTGTAGGCCCACTGATAAGGCTCTCGCTTGTCAAAAGCCGAACACGACTACGCCAAGTCCCTTGCGGCATCATGGACCAGTTCATCGCAGTCATGGGCAAAAAAGACAACGCGCTTTTGATAGACTGTCGAAACATGACTTCCACTTTGCTCCCATGAAAGACAACAACATTGTGATACTCGTTACCAATTCTAACGTCAAACACGAACTCACAGGGAGCGAGTACTCGTCCAGAAGGACCCAGTGTCAACAGGCAGCTCTTCTATGAAGAAACTGAGCCTGCGGGACGCCACATTGGAAGACATTGAGTGTACACCTTGTAGATTTTTCAGTCAAGGTCTAATTCGCTGTTGCAGACTTAAAATCCATAAATACGGCTGAGGATATAGTGAAACGCGCTCGCCACGCCGTCACGGAAATAAAACGGACCCTTGATGCCTCCGAGGCTTTGAAAGCCGGAAATTACAAGAAGTTTGGTCAGCTTATGGTGGAGAGCCACAATTCGTTGAGGGACGACTTTGAGGTGTCTTGTCCCGAGTTGGACCAGCTTGTGGAGTTGGCCATGCAAGTGGAGGGAGTCCTAGGCAGCAGAATGACGGGAGGGGGATTTGGTGGCTGCACCGTGACGATGGTAAATAAGGTGCCGCACACTTTTCCTGAACACCTACTACAGAAGCAAATCATTTGCCGCTTCGTGCTTTTGGTGTTCTTCATTACAGTTGTGACATAGTGCAACTTTCACACAAATTTAAATTTAAAGGACATAGTGCACGTAGGCGGCACTAAAAATTATCTCACTACTTCCTATCATCTAAACTCAGTGGACGAAAGTAGACCACCTCAGATTTTTTGTGTTGTTGCCAACTGCCGCTAGAGGGCGCAAATTTTTCTAAAGTAAAAATCTAAGTTGCATAACTTTCGTCCTTGCCCAACCCCCTTGACCTATGTTCAATGCAGCATCTCGTTCCAGGTCAAATCCGCGTCCGTCGATAAGGTCATTGATCATGTCAAGAAACACTACAAGGGGACGCCCACATTCTACATCAGCAAACCGAGCGAGGGGGCCCAAGTACTCTCCAAATAAACCAAACAGTTGTAGCCAATTTCTATTTCTATAAAAAATAATAAATATACCTAATTTCCTACTTTCGCGTGACGTTTTTCATCCGCAATTCGTGCATCAGAAACGCCTTCATATTGGGGTCCGCGACTTTCTCGTTAATCTGCCTCACCGCCTCGTCGCCCCCATCCTTGTAAAACTCGCTCAGTTTCTGCGCGTATTCGATCCACACGCAATTGGCACACCCCGACATGCAACAAGTCGTGGGCTCTTCCGGGTACTCCTTGCCGCTTTTCTCGCTTTCATCGTCACTCTTGGAGTGACATTTGCGACACGATAAAGTGAGGTTAGGGTGCGCCCCCACAACTACAAAACACAAAAATGACAGGTAATACGCAACCAAACGCACAAATACGCACCCAAACGGGTCCTCGACACGATTCTCCACACAATCATCGTCGCAATAATATAATAATCGCGAAGCGGCGCTTTGTGAGGTTATGTAACGACATGTCAATGCGCACTATTAACATTTACCAAAATAAAAATAAAACGCGCCGTGGCTGGGTCGTGGGGCGAACAGCAGCCGCGTCTCGTTTGAAAACACCAATTTTCTGATTTATTTTTCGTTTTCGTTAAACCAAGTCGGTAAAAAGGTTAGTGTGACGTAAGAGCACGTGGTCTGCATAATGTTTAAATCGCTGTTACCTTGGAAACACACAAAAACAAAAGTGATGGTCCCAGAACAAACGATGGAAGATGGTAAGTGAAAACGTCAAAATTGTCTATATTTGTCAGAATAATCGGGATTTAAACGATTTTGTGGGTGGTTTGGGGTCGTTCGGGGGTGTTTTCGCAGTTTTTCGCTTTCGTTGCACCGTAGCTTCGGCGATGTAACCAAAAACAGCGTCATGTGTTTCACTCCCACTGTGTCACTTCTTGGGCTTCCTGCGCCTCAAATCCAGATTTTCCGGCTTAATTGCTCTCGAAATAGACACGGCTATTAATAATAGAGGCTTAGGTCTTAAGCTGATGATTCATGGTTTTTTTGTCCTGGAAGTGGCTGCCGCGCTTCCTGGAGAAGAGTCAAGTGTTTTCATTCAACACACTCAAAACGAGATTTGTATTATTAATTGAGATGATTTATTGGAGCGCCTGTTCTATTAATGACACCAATTTGTTTTGCGATTTCTTGTCAACAAACGTCTGTTTTAAGAAAGTCCAAACTCGTTCACCTTCAGATCTTCACCACGCTTTTGTAGACTCTGACACATTTTGCTGGATTTTTGCAAATTAGTTGTCGATGTCGCGTCGAGGTGCTCAGATGTTTGTAAGAAAAGCTTTTGTTGTTTTGTTGTGTGTTTGAGTTATGTAATTGGATGCTCAATCATCTGTGACCTCGACGAGGTGCATTTGTGAATATTAATTAAGTAAGGTGACTTAAGTCGGTGAAATTGAAGGTGAGAGAGTGTGTGTTTGGAAATTGGATTTAAATCGAAAAATTAGGTAGATTTTGATCATGGGTTTAAACAACAATCTCAAGTTGTGCTATATTGGATGAAAACTTTGGTCTTGTATACATTTTACCACCTACATGGGCTCTAATGGTGGGTTTTGCTTTGTTGTTTTGCGCTTGTGGTGAATATTTGTGGTTTTTGATTTATGAGTAATTGTTCCATGAAAGGGAAAGATGGCTAAACCAGTCGTTTTTGAAATTAATTTTTTATAATACAGTTAGAGATAAATCGTAGGTATTGTTTAATTGATTCATACAACGTATGTGCAAAACATGTTAATTGTTAGTACAATTTGTGTGCAACAACGACGCAAAAAATACAGTTATCAGGTGTATTAAAACGATGGAGTTATATTTTTGTTAAATACTGAAGGCATTCACACTTGCTAACTACGGTTATTATTTTCTGAAAGTGCGAAAACATTAATAAAACTGAAGTTACTCTGATTTTACCTTGCAAAATATATCAGCAAAATTAGCGCAATTAGTGCTTATTTTTAAGTACAGTGATCAGTCAGTAATTTAAAATAACCAAGATTACTGTCTGAATAAAGAAATAGAATATTTTTAATGGGGATTTTGCAGTGGGTTACGTAACAAAATTTCTGGTAGAAAAATGTTTTGAAACGAAGTGTTTATTCAACGAGATGATATTTGCTAGATGGAAACTTGAGTATGAAGTGTTATCTGTTATCTAATCACACAGATATTTGCCCAGTAAATAATGTATAGTATATAAACATCAATCCAGCTCTTTCGAAAAATTAAAATATTTGATTTTGCGAATTTTATTGCTTTTTATGGCAATCATTATAAGCTAAAATAAAAATATGGAATCAATAAAATAACGAAACAATTTAATCAAGTATGCCATATGTAATAAACACAGGTGCGAACCGGATCACAATGCCGACGATCCAGACTTTTTTATGGCTCTGACTTCCGCTTATTGAATAAAACACTACATTGTATTTTGATTTTCGATGTTGTAATTCACATGTGATTAATTATGTCTTGTCTAGATCTGGGGAGGCTCAGCATCCCCTAAACCTCCGCCTAACTACGGCCTTGTCTAGGGGTTATGAAATATCTAGAGAATATAAAAGTACCAAATTGCTCGACGGACTCCTGTACTGCACGACGACGTTTGTTTTTCCCATTTTCGGGAAAATGGGGTGATTTGTTCTTAATTTGATCAATAAAAAATATGAATGCAATGATGAATCACAAGTACAGACTGATCATACTTGTAATCAATCTGTACTTGTAATTTATCACTGCATTCATTCATATTTTTTAGATTTTCTTATACAGATGACTCAAACAGACGTTTTAAAGTATCTGTTTATTTTCCCCAAAAAATTGATGACGTCATCTCAATATTTTTCCGAATAAATTTTACCCAAAATATGATGAGTTTTTACTTGTGATTTATCAGTGCATTAACAGGTGGCTCAAAAAAATTAGTGGATGAGTCAGTTTGTTTTATTGATTAAATCAGGACCTGCTCACTCCATTTTCCCAGAAAATTTTGGTATTACAATAGTTATTTTTCTATTTCCTTTTTACACTAAATAAAATAAGTCAGTGAAATGGAAAAAAGAGGTGGGTGGGGCTTTTTCTAATTTTATGAACAAGCAGCAGCCCCACCCACCCACCTCCTCTTCGATCTAGCGACTACTGTTAATATTGTTCAATCCTATCTTAGCAAGTTTTATCCCCGCCCACCCACCCTTTATTTTCTTAGAGAGTATGTCGTTTGCCTTTGTCAGTCATCCTAGCAAGTACTAGCCCCGCCCACCCACCCTGTTCTTTTTTTTTTAGAGGAGATCATTGACCAAAATCAATCTTATCTTAGCAGATACTAGCCCCGCCCACACACGATGTTCTCATTCTAACGATTTTATCTCTCTTCAGTTGAGATCCACCTTCCATTCGGACTAGACAAAATGAATCACTGAAATGGAGACGGGGTGGGTGGGCGGGGTGAATTATATGTTCGTTTATAAAGTGATAATGGGACCAAATGAACATTGGCTGTTAAAAAAAAGCGCTAATCGTATTTTTTTTTGTTTTTATATTTATTTGCTATAACATTTATTTCTTATTTCTGAAGAAAAAAATTAGACAACGGGTGGGTGGGCGGGGCTAAGTTTAACTTCTCCTATAGAATCTTTTACAAGCAAGCAGTAGCCCCGCCCACCCACCTCCTCTTTATTCCACTGATTGCTCTTAACATTGTTCAGTCATTTGCCAAAATTAATCTTATTTTAACAAATATTAATCGTAACTAATTAATCGTAATCTTTTTGTTATAGTACTTATTTGCTATAATATTTATTTCTTATTTTTGAAGAAACAAATTAGAGAACGGGTGGGTGGGCGGGGCTAAATTTAACTTTTCCTACAGAATCTTTTATAAGCACGCAATAGCCCCGCCTACCAACCCCCTCTTTTTTCCAGTGATTACTCTTAATATTGTTCAGTCATTTATCAAAATCAATCTTATTTTAACAAATACTAATCGTAGCTAATTAATCGTAATTTTTTTGTTATAGTACTTATTTGCTATAATATTTATTTCTTATTTTTGAAGAAACAATTTAGAGAACCGGTGGGTGGGCGGGGCTAAATTTAACTTTTCCTACAGAATCTTTTATAAGCACGCAATAGCCCCGCCTACCCACCCCCTCTTTTTTCCAGTGATTACTCTTAATATTGTTCAGTCATTTACCAAAATCAGTCTTATTTTAACAAATACTAATCGTAACTAATTAATCGTAATTTTTTTCTTATACTATTTATTTGCTATAACATTTATTTCTTATTTTTGAAGAAACAAATTAGAGAACGGGTGGGTGGCCGGGGCTAAGTTTAACTTTTCCTACAGAACCTTTTATAAGCAAGCAATAGCCCCGCCCACCCACCCCCTCTTCATTCCGGTGATTACTCTGTATATATTGTTCAGTCATTTAAAAAAATCAATCTTAGTTTCATAAATATTAATTGTAACTAATTAATCGTAATTTTTCTGTTATACTACTTATTTGCTATAACATTTATTTCTTAGTTCTGAAGAAACAAATTAGAGAACGGGTGGGTGGGCGGGGCTAAGTTTAACTTTTCCTACAGAATCTTTTATAAGCAAGCAATAACCCCGCCCACCCACCCCCTCTTCATTCCGGTGATTACTCTGTAAATATTGTTCAGTCATTTAAAAAAATCAATCTTAGTTTCATAAATATTAATCGTAACTAATTAATCGTAATTTTTCTGTTATACTACTTATTTGCTATAACATTTATTTCTTAGTTCTGAAGAAACAAATTAGAAAACGGGTGGGTGGGCGGGGCTAAGTTTAACTTTTCCTACAGAATCTTTTATAAG
Source organism: Zophobas atratus (assembly GCA_022388445.1). Lineage (NCBI taxonomy): Eukaryota > Metazoa > Arthropoda > Insecta > Coleoptera > Tenebrionidae > Zophobas > Zophobas atratus. Next base: position 5,984,980 of record CM039448.1, read on the forward strand.
CAAGCAATAGCCCCGCCCACCCACCCCCTCTTCATAGCGGTGATTATTCTGTAAACATTGTTCAGTCATTTAAAAAAATCAATCTTAGTTTCATAAATATTAATCGTAACTAATTAATCATATTTTTTTTGTTGTACTACTTATTTGCTATAACATTTATTTCTTATTTTTGAAGAAACAAATTAGAGAACGGGTGGGTGGGCGGGGCTAACTTTAACTTTTCCTACAGAAACTTTATAAGCAAGCAGTGGCCCCGCCCACCCGCCCCTCTTTATTCCAGTGATTACTCTTAATATTGTTCAGATCATTTACCAAATCAATATTATTTTAACAAATACTAATCGTAACTAATTAATCGTATTTTTTATTATACTACTTATTTTTGATAACATTAATTTCTTATTTTTGAAGAAACAAATTAGAGAACGGGTGGGTGGGCGGGGTAAGTTTAACTTTTCCTGCAGAATCTTTTATAGGCAAGCAATAGCCCCACCCACCCGCCCCCTCTTTATTCCAGTGATTACTCTTAATGTTGTTCAGTCATTTTCCAAAATCAATCTTTTTTAACAAATATTAATCGTAACTAATTAATCGTAATTTTTTATTATAGTACTTATTTGTTATAACATTTATTTCTTATTTTTGAAGAAACAAATTAGATATCGGGTGGGTGGGCGGGGCTAAGATTAACTTTTCCTATAGAATCTTTTATAGGCAAACAATAGCCCCACCCACCCACCTCCTCTTTATTCCAGTGATTACTCTTAACATTGTTCAGTCATTTACCAAAATCCATCTTATTTTAACAAATACTAATCGTAACTGATTAAGCGTAATTTTGTTGTTACACTACGTATTTACTATAACATTTGTTTCTTATTTCTGAAGAAAAAAATTAGAGAACGGGTGAGTGGTCGGGGCTAAATTTAACTTTTCCAATACAATTTTTTATAAGCAAGCAATTGCCCCACCCACCCACCCCCTCTTTATTCCAGTGATTACTCTTAATATTGTTCAGTCATTTACCAAAATCAATCTTATTTTAACAAATACTACCTACGCCCACCCGCCCTCTATTTTCTTAAGGGGCATGTAATTTGCCACAAGCAGTCTTATCTTAGCAAGGACTACAAAATACGATCAGTCTATACCTGTAACTTATCATTGCATACTTTGCTTATACAGGGTGACTCAAAAAATTAATGAATCAGTTAATTTATTATTGATCTAATTAAGAACGAGCCGCTCGTCTCAATAACAATAAATTAATTTTTATTTAAATTTTACTCATTTGTTTTAAGGCGATAAACTCATTGAAATCAAAGAAATGTTTACGTGACATTCTTCCGATGTATAAACATCGATATTTTAAACACTACGGATATGCTTGTGTTGTTGAACCATCAGGCCCCTGAATTTAAGGGGCCCCTTTTGGCCTAAATGTAACGGAAAATAAAATGTATTTGTTTTTGATTTGGTTATTACAAAAATCCGATTTCGGCTTCGACTGACTATTTGTTGACACATATGATCTCGAGATTGTGCAAAATGCAAAATTGGCCACTTCCGGTCGTTCCACCAATTTATGACTTGCAGCCAGGCAGCCACCTGCACAAAGAGCTGCCGCCGAGTTTTGTTTCATCATTTCTCATTTTTATTTGGTTTTTTATTGCTCAATAAAGTATACCGCACACTTTGGAAATTATTGCATTTGCATTATTATTTTTTCGATTTGCTTATACAGGGTGATGCAAAAAAAAATTAATGAATCAAATTATTTTATTGATTAAATCAAGAACTGCAAAACCGACTACCTTGAAATCTTGCAGACATTTTGAAGTTATTACTGGCATGGTAAATTTTTAATTAAAATATATCTCCCCCCCCCCCCCCCCCCACAAAATATGATGACGTCATGTCATAATTTTACCGAAAAAATCCTATCTAAATTGTACAAAATATGATGTACATTTGCATGAATACATGAATTAATTTTATTGATTAAATTAAGAACGGCGCATGGATGACATGTTTATTTCAACTGATACCGGTTTTTATAAAACATATCTCATAAAATCCGCAAAATCAAATTTTATAATTTTTCGAAAATACCGGATGTTTCATTGGACTTCAGGTGCTGTCGAAACAACTTTCGACCATTTTTTTTCAGATTCTTATCCGATTTAATAAAACTCGAGTTTTAGTATCATCGTAGCTAATTGTAAGTACGTCAATAATTCAGCAGATGTTATCTAAAGTGGACTGAATTAATTGATCGAGCGGAATTTTATCAGCAAAGTTATCAGCCTCCTGTTTGCTACATTGAGATATTTTGTAACCTTAATTTAAAAAAACTTGGTGTCGTTTTTTCCAAAAACTCCAGGAAATCAACATTCGATGATGATTTTGCTCTTTTTGTGGCCACCACTGAACCTCATCTCTATCATAAACTGCAATGTCACTACGGATGATTTTTTCAAGTGGTACTGATTAAGTACTTCTCCGACATAATGGGATCTCATCACGTTTCTGTCTGCACTTATCGCAAAAATAGTTTTCCGCACATCTTTGATCTCGAAAAAATGTTTTCGTAGTCATTACGTAAAGTATAAGTTTGAAATCGATCGCAGTCTTAAAAATACATTTTAACTATAGAACAGATCCTGGAAGAACCAAAGCTCACCCCGTGCAGCACCTGCGGACGCACGTTTCTCCCCCAACCCCTCAAAAAACATGCCCCCGTCTGCGAAAAGAACGCCTCGAAAAAACGCAAAGTATTCGATTCGCTGAAACAGCGAGTCGAAGGAACGGATCTGGCGCAATTCCACCAAAAGTCGTACCTCAAAAGACAGGACTCGACGCCCAAAACAACAGAAAAACCGAAAAGAGCCAGCCACTGGGAGGAGAACCACCGGAAACTCGTCGATGCCATCAGATGCGCCAAAGGTATTTGAAGTACCAAATTTCATTAAATAATAATAATAAATTATGTGTAGGTGTACCTAGAGACATGTCCCCCGCCAAACCCAAAGTCCAAGCGGCCTCTTCCACTCAACTGAACGAACGTTGCCCCCATTGCGACAGACAATTCGGCCCCAAAGCTTTCGACAGACACGTGGAGTGGTGCAAAGAGCACCAAACGCGCATCCAGAAGTCTCCAGCGAACATTCTTCTAGCTAAAGAACGTTTAGAAGCTAGGACGAAGTACAAAGTGCCGCCACTAACCAAACCGAAAAGAACCACAATCAAAGAAAAGTACTCCAACCCTACTGTTAGTAGGACCGAATCGGTATGCAGTGTCAAAAGTACCCCCACCAACGCATTTCGTCGAAACGCCAGCGTTCGAAAACCGAAATCTGTTCTGGATCTGGGGAAAAAGAACGACGCTCTGAACAAAGGGGACGAGAAGGCGAACTCCGTGGTGACGCTGAACGAGATGAAGAAGAACACAGAGCAGACTAAGAGGTAAGCGGGAAAACGGTGTTTCTTTTCAATAATGTGTGAAATGTTACGTTTGGGTTAAGGAAATTGGGTACTTGGCGCTTAAAAATCCAAGCTACTGTTTTGTACTATTACTCAGTGCCTCTGGTCCCGCGTAACATGTCATACACCAGCTACCGCTCTAGAAACCTGTAGGGAGAAAGGAGGAAAGAGGCTTACCACACTGTCCATTGTCCAATCTCCTTGCACCGTTTCTCCCCGTCCCCACCCCTCCTAACCCTCTTTCCTTCTACAGTTTGCGCACAAAACGATTTTGTCCCCCTCGTGAGAAAGTAAATTTGATTCACAACGAAAATCTCGAAAGCATAACGGTTTCCCCGGTGAAGTTTCTCGAACCTCCCGCCAAAAAACTGGTCACGTGGAAGGAGGTGAGTCAGAGGAGTCCGGAAAAGGCCGACGACGATTCGGTGATCGTCGTCTACGAGAACTCGAGCGTTTTCGGGAAGAAGGGTGCCGCCAAAAAGCAGAGTTTTATCGAGGAGATCAAAGACCTCCTCTCGAATTCCGACGACGAGGCGACGAAGACCCAGTGCTCCTCGCGCGACTCCCTGCTTTCGGAGGAGTCGAAGATCCGGATTTCGCCGAAGTCGAAGAGCTCGCCCGAGTTCGAGAGGGAAAAGTCGCCTCTGGAGTTGCTCCCGGTGGCTAAAAGTCAGCCGATTGGGGCGGATGATGTGAAGGAGTCGGAGAGCGAAGTTTCGTTTGAATGGGGGTCGAGCGAGGTTTCGGCGAGTGGGAGTGGGGGGGAACTGAAGGGCAGGCCACATGGGGGCGGAAAGGCGCCTTTGCCGTCGCTGGAATCGTGTCATGTTTTGAAGTTTCCCAAAAAAAGCGACATTGATACGTTGTCCTCCAGTGACAGTGACTTTGATGGAAATGACGAGGTGGAGGAGTCGTATGCTAAAGGTATCATATGATTGAGGAAAAAAGTGGCTGGCAAGGTTTGAAATTTAACGTTAAAAAAATCATGTTGGTAGCACTAGCGCGTTCATGATCAATTAACTGTCAAATAAGGTGTCAAATAGCCAACATTATTATTTTAAAAATAAATTTCATGACCTACTATATCACTTTTTGTCATATGGTAGATCTGAATGTTAAAGAAGAGAGAAAGCACAAATAAAATGATATGGTTTTGTAAAGACGCTGATGGACACAGAACGTAATAAAAATTCAGCGTTTTTGCAAAATTTCGTTACAGTGTTGACTTGTTGAAGCCAGAACGGGCTATTACCCGTAAGACATTTCTAAACACCCAGTATATTAGCAAGTATATACAAATTAAGAAACTAATTAAATAATGATCCTTCGCAGATTTTGTCAAACGTGCCCCTTATGACCCAAACCATGTCTCTTCTGTTGATGAAATTCTCTCAAATTTTTCAAGTAGTTTAAACAAATTAAAACAATCAGACGATTTAATAGAGGCGGAACTCGCCGCTATGGAAGCAGGCAACAGCAGCCTTGACGAAGACAATTTAAATGACAAAACGTCTGTTGATGGCGTTGTCAAAGAAGCCGATGACAGTTCTAATCACACAGTTGAAAAATACGTCGAAAGCAGTGGAGCACCATCTTTAAAATCTCCGAGTGACCATTCCTTTTCGTCTTCTAAGTCTTTAGTTAACGCCGACGATACACAATACCCGCAGTCCCCAAAAGAATCCGCCAGAATCCCCCCACAAAGTCTGAGCGACTTTGGCGGAGAATTTACCTTCAGAAAGAAAATTTTTGGTAACCCTTTTTCTGCGAATCGCTCGGTTGAAAACGGCAAATATTTTCCCACCATCGAAGAGTACGAAGTGCCCAAGAAACGAAGGAAACTAAACTCGACTTTTATAATAGATAGACCAAGTTTGGCTTTACGTAAAAGTATAGGTAGAAGTAAGAACGAAAAAGCTGCGATGGAGTGTGGTGACGTAGGTAAATGTGATGACGTAGATAAGTCAAAGACGAGTTTTTTACCCCGGATTTTGCAAGAAAGCAATAAGAATGTTAAAGTAAGAGAAAACAAAAAACCATCCACGTGTAAACTACCTGCGTTGGAAATAAAACAAAATAACAAGATTAACAGCGGTGTTTTCCAATCCAAGTGGAGAGGAAAGGAGGACAGATTTATACCTGTGAAGAAAGATTTAAGTGATGTTTTCCTGACCTACCAAAGGTGAAACTTGTTGGTCGTAGAACAAAATATAGCTAAAATTTAGCTTGACGATTTTAAAAATACCGCCATCTAGTAGCCGCGGACAGTCTTATTCCACCAAATTTGACAATAAAGTCCCTAGATTACCAGAATCTAGTGACTTTAACTGACAGCTGCACCGAGCGACATCTCCCCATCCATTACCGCCCTAACTTGTTAAACTCTATCTCAGCACCACCCGTCACCCTCAAACTAAACCATTCCCACATACATACATTTTTGCAGTACCACCACCAGACAGACGAAAACGGGAAACCCATTTCTTTGTACTCTAAGGGTCATGAAACGTCGAAAAAATGTAATTTTCCATTTGAAACATGTTTTAAGTTTCATGTTGTGAAAAGAAATCTACACATATTCAAACAAAAAAGCAAAATATAGGCCCGCCCACCCACCCCATCTCAATTGTGATGATTTTTTCCATTCGCGTGAACCAAGGGGACTCAGCTTAACTGCAAAATACTTATTTCTTTACAAGAAATTAAAAACTGTTTTTGAGTTTCGTGTTTTTCAAAGAATACCACTTATATTAAGAAAAAAAAGACAAAATATTAATTTTTCCTTAATATTCATAGTATCCTTTCAATGACACGATACTAAAAAAATGTCTTACATGGTAATTTTTTATAGAGAGAGAAATAATCAAAATTTTGAATTTAAAATCCGCTCTTTTGGCTTCATGATTATAAAAAAATCATCACAATTGAGACAGGGTGGGTGGGCGGGGCTTATATTTTATTGAAAAAAAAATTTAATTGCTGCCAAAAAACATTGCAAGGAGCCTAATTGCAAAATCGTATACAAATTTACCATTTTTAACATGTTTTAAGTTTTATCTTGTGAAAAGAAATGTACACATATTAACACAAAAAGATAAAATATAAGCCCGCCCACCCGCCCTGTCTCAATTGTAATGATTGTTTACTTATTCGTCATGAACCAAGGGTACGAAGCTGCATAATAATTATTTCTTTACAGGAAATTAAAAACATGTTTTTGAATATCGTGTTGTTCAAAGATTACAATGTATATTAATAAGAAAATGGGAAATATAACCCCGCCCACCCACCCCATCTCGATTGTGATGATTTTTTTATTCTTAGAAACTTTAAACATGCTTAAAATGATAAAAGAGCTTTTCAGATTCATCATAAAATGGGGCTATTCTGAGTGTGTTCCGAGTCTAGCGCTTTTTTTAACCATTTGTTTCGGTGGCTTCATGCTAAAGAAGCTTTTTATGATTAAAAGTGATAAAATCGTGCTTAAGGTCCACAATGAGCTAAGCGCGACTAAACTATATTTCCATTTTATCAATTGAAAAAGAGAGGAAAGTATTAATTTTAACGACGTCATAGAATATTTTGCCAAAATAAGAAAGCTAAAATAATAGAAAACAAAAAAGCGTGCACGTATAAACTACCTGTGTTAGAAATAAAACAAAATAAGAAAATTAACAGCAGTGTTTTCCAATCCAAGTAGAAAGAAAAGAAGGACAGATTTATGACTGTCAAGAAGACTTAAGTGATGTTTTCCTGACCTACCAAGGGTGAAACTTGTTGGTCGTAGAACGAAATATCGCTAAAATTTAGCTTGACAATTTAAAAAAAGCGCCATCTAGTAGCCGCGGACAGTCTTATTCCACCAAATTTGACAATAAAGTCCCTAGATTACCAGAATCTAGTGACTTTAACTGACAGCTGCACCGAGCGACATCTCCCCATCCATTACCGCACTAACTTGTTAATCTCTATCTCAGCGCCCCCCGTCACCCTCAAACTAAACCATTCCCACATACATACATTTTTTGCAGTACCACCACCGGACAGACGGAAACGGGAAACCCATTTCTTTGTACTCTAAGGGTCATGAAAGGTCGAGAAAATGTAATTTTCCATTTTAAACATGTTTTAAGTTTCATTATGTGAAAAGAAATCTACACATATTCAAACAAAAAAGCAAAATATAGGCCTGCCCACCCACCCCATCTCAATTGTGATTATTTTTTTCATTCGCGTGAACCAAGGGGACTCAGCTTAACTGCAAAATACTTATTTCTTTACAAGAAATTAAAAACTGTTTTTGAGTTTCGTGTTTTTCAAAGAATACCACTTATATTAAGAAAAAAAGACAAAATATTAATTTTTCCTTAATATTCATAGTATCCTTTGAATGACACGATACTAAAAAAATGTCTTACATGGTAATTTTTTATAGAGAGAGAAATAATAAAAATTTTGAATTTAAAATCCGCTCTTTTGGCTTCATGATTATAAAAAAATCATCACAATTGAGACAGGGTGGGTGGGCGGGGCTTATATTTTGTTGAAAAAAAAATTTAATTGCTGCCAAAAAAAATTGCAAGGAGCCTAATTACAAAATCGTATACAAATTTACCATTTTTAAGATGTTTTAAGTTTTATCTTGTAAAAAGAAATGTACACATATTAAAACAAAAAGATAAAATATAAGCCCGCCCACCCGCCCTGTCTCAATTGTAATGATTTTTTTTTTATTCGTCATGAACCAAGGAGACGAAGCTGCACAATAATTATTATTTCTTTACAGGAAATTAAAAACATGTTTTTGAATATTGTGTTGTTCAAAGATTACAATGTATATTAATAAGAAAATGGGAAAATATAACCCCGCCCACCCACCCCATCTCGATTCTGATGATTTTTTTATTCTTAGAAACGTAAAAAAACGTGTTTAAAATGGTAAAAGAACTTTTCAGATTCATCATAAAAAGGGGCTATTCTGAGTGTGTTCCGAGTCTAGCGCTTTTTTAACCATTAGTTTCGGTGGCTTCATGTGAAAGAAGCTTTTTATAATTAAAAGTGATAAATCGTGCTTAAGGTCCACAATGAGCTAAGCGCGACTAAACAATATTTCCATTTTATCAACTGAAAAAGAGAGGAAAGTATTAATTTTGACGACGTCATAGAATATTTTGCCAAAATAAGAAAGCTAACATAATAGAAAACAAAAAAGCGTGCACGTATAAACTACCTGTGTTAGAAATAAAACAAAATAAGAAAATTAACAGCAGTGTTTTCCAATCCAAGTAGAGAGAAAAGAAGGACAGATTTATGACTGTCAAGAAAGACTTAAGTGATGTTTTCCTGACCTACCAAGGGTGAAACTTGTTGGTCGTAGAACAAAATATCGCTAAAATTTAGCTTGACAATTTTAAAAAAAACCGCCATCTAGTAGCCGCGGACAGTCTTATTCCACCAAATTTGACAATAAAGTCCCTAGATTACCAGAATCTAGTGACTTTAACTGACAGTTGCACCGAGCGACATCTCCCCATCCATTACCGCACTAACTTGTTAATCTCTATCTCAGCGCCCCCCGTCACCCTCAAACTAAACCATTCCCACATACATACATTTTTTGCAGTACCACCACCAGACAGATGGAAACGGGAAACCATTTCTTTGTAGTCTAAGGGTCATGAAAGGTCGAGAAAATGTAATTTTCCATTTTAAACATGTTTTAAGTTTCATGTTGTGAAAAGAAATCTACACATACTAAAAACAAAAAGGCAAAATATAAGCCCACCCACCCACCCTATCTCAATTGTGATGATTTTTTTATTCGCCGTGCATCAAGAGGGCGGAGCTTAACTGCAAAATCCTTACTTCTTTACAAAAAATTAAAAATATGTTTTTGAGCATCGTGTTGTTCGAAGAATACCATGTATGTTAAGAAAAAAAGACAAAATATAAACCCCGCCAACCCACCCCATCTCAATTGTAATGATTTTTGTTTATTCTTAGAAACGTAAAACACGTCCAAAATGGTAAATTTTTGTTAAGAAAATATAGATTTTGCAATTAGGCTCCGCCCCTAGGTCTGCCAACGAATGAAAACTTCATTCCTATTTGGATCAGGGCAGTTATGGGTGGGGCTTAATCTTTGGCTTTAATTTTTCCTTAATATTCATAGTATCCTTTCAATGACACGATACTAAAAAAATGTCTTACATGGTAATTTTTTTTAGAGAGAGAAATAATAAAAATTTTGAATTTAAAATTCCGCTCTTTTGGCGTCATGATTATAAAAAATCATCACAATTGAGACAGGGTGGGTGGGGGGGCTTTATTTTGTTGAAAAAAAAAATTTAATTGCTGCCAAAAAAATTGCAAGGAGCCTAATTGCAAAATCGTATACAAATTTACCATTTTAAACATGTTTTAAGTTTTATTTGTGAAAAGAAATGTACACATATTAAAACAAAAGATAAAATATAAGCCCGCCCACCCGCCCTGTCTCAATTGTAATGATTTTTTTTATTCGTCATGAACCAAAGAGACGAAGCTGCAAATAATTATTTCTTTACACGAAATTAAAAACATGTTTTGAATATCGTGTTTTCAAAGAATACAATGTATATTAATAAGTAAAATAGGAAAATATAGACCCCGCCCACCCACCCCATCTCAATTGTGATGATTTTTTTATTCTTAGAAACTTAAAACATGTTTAAAATGGTAAAAGAGCTTTTCAGATTATCATAAAAAGGGGCTACTCTGAGTGTGTTCCGAGTCTAGGTCCATTTGTTTCTGTGGCTTCATGCTGAAGAAGCTTTTTATAATTAAAAGTGATAAAATCGTGCTTAAGGTCCACAATGAGCTAAGCGCGACTAAACAATATTTCCATTTTATCAATTGAAAAGAGAGGAAAGTATTAATTTTGACGACGTCAAAGAATATTTTGCCAAAATAAGAGTGCTAAAATAATAGAAAACAAAAAAGCGTATATAAACTACCTGTGTTGGAAATAAAACAAAATAAGAAAATTAACAGCAGTGTTTTCCAATCCAAGTGGAGAGGAAACAGATTTACACCTGTCAAGAAAGACTTAAGTGATGTTTTCCTGACCTACCAAAGGTGAAACTTGTGATCTAGAACAAAATATCACTAAAATTCAGCTTGACAATTTTAAAAACCCCATCTAGTAGCCGCGGACCGTCTCATTCTCCAATTCCCATAATCTAGTGATTTTAATTGACAGCTGCACCAGCGCCATCTCCCCATCCATTACGGCACTAACTTGTTACTCTCTACCCCAGCGCCCCCCGTCACCCTCAAACTAAACCATCTCCACATGCATACATTTTTTGCAGTACCACCGCCCCCTACGACCCGTTCGTGTCGGCCGAGCGCCAGTTCATGGAGCTCCTCGAATGCGACGCGTTCAAACCGCTCACCTCGCCCACAAAACCGCACCTCCGCCCCACACACCGCCGCCAACAACTCGGTCAAGCTTCCCGCCAAAAAGTTCGTCAAGTCGGCGGGGGCTCCGGCCCCAAGCGCGCGTCGGTCATCGATCCTCCAGCGTGCTTCCAAGACCCGGACGCCGCCGACGACGATTTCGAAATCCTCGAGAATCTCATCAACGACCAGTTCAACAACGACGAGTTTTTCCTGACTCTAAATAAGCACAACAAGGACGAGTTTAACGTGATTTTGAATCAGAGGAAGTACAGCGACGACATGTCTTCGGTCGACTCGAACTTGATCAACGAAAATGATAATCTGTCGATCCCTGAGCATTTTAAGTTCGGGAATTATTCGACCGAGTCGAGCGAGGACACGGACACGACGCTGCAGAACGACGTCGACGTGTATAGTTTGCAGTACGATTTAAAGATCGAGCCGCCGGCGAATAAGGGCAACGCGACGAAAGTTTCTAAGACTAAAAGTAAGTTGAATTCTAGTTTTGGTAGTGGGGATGCGGCGCAGAAGAAGGTGGAAAACGACAGTCGGGTACGACAAGAGAGGAAAAGAGACGAAGAGTAAAGTGAACAAGGTAGAGTTACTAAAATACTATTAACGTGTCTCAACTAATTCTTGCAGCCCCAGTTAAAACCCAAAACCCAAGTTATAGAGCCTCACGAGCCAGATCTGACCATCAAACCCGAAGACCTCTTCGCCGTGGACGACAAAATGTACGCCGAATATAAAATCTTCGAAGAAATGTACTTAAAAGAAAAGGAACAAATGTCTAACACCAGAAAACAAAGAAACAAAAACTCAATCAAGTCGTACGGTATCGAAATAGTAAACGAAGATTACACTAACCAAAACAGTAACAAAGTCTCGAGTGATTCTGCGTATGGAAGGTAAGTACTTTTTGTGTTTTATTTGTAATTAATCTCCTTCCACAGTCTTAATAGGAGCAGTCCTAAGGCAAAAACGACGAAATTGTCGCCCCTGCAGCGACAACGCATCGACAGTGCCAGTTCCAGCGGTTCCGAAAATTTCGTCCCCCCAGTTCAGAATAACCACAGAATGTCGAAATTTTGTCACGAGTGTGGAAACAAGTATCCTGTGACGACAGCGAAGTTTTGCCCAGAATGTGGAGTGAAAAGGCTGTTATTGTGATATATTGTATAGATTGGAAGTCGTAATTAAATTTTTGCTAAATGGATTGACCGAATGCCAATTGTACTTATTGTTTTAAGCTAACTGCAATATTTTTAATAATACCAAAGTAGGATTTTTAAACACGCGTGCAATTTAACTGTAGTTCTGTAGGAATTTTTTTGTAATTGTAATTAGTAATTTGTGGTTATGTGGTCTGTTAAGTTTGGTTAACGTGCTTTATTACCATTCCAGTTGTTTCAAGGTTATTAACAAGACTGAGTAATATATATATATTGGTTTTTAAGCGCTAATGTAATTTTTTATTTCAGTGATTGGTTCCTTTTAAGTATTATTGTTAAGTCAACGAAAATTTTTAAAAGCATGAACTATGTAACATCTTAATACATAATAAAGGAAACGAGTTGTTGATTTCCCCCACTCCAGGGTACGCCACTGTCGTAAGGGCAACCAAACAAGCGTCCTGTAAAACAAAAAATCCTGGCTCTTATTTGATTTGAGTTAATCAACATGTAGCAACACAATTTGTATAAGACGAACGATAACCTCCGACCAGTTATCGCGTCTTCAATTATTTTAATAACACGATAAACACTCGATGTTGATACGCGGTATCCTTGCTCCCAATATTTAAAACAGTTCGTTTCGAACACTGCCCGATCCTGTACTCTTGCGCCTCAAGTATTCCGATTTGATTCAAATTTTGCAAATTCGGAGCCAAATCTGCATGACGTTTACCGAAAGAACCTCGAGAAGTCTAATCTTTGACAAAATAAAGATCTTCAACGTGATTTTCAGCTGCTCTTGTAAGTATAACTTCCGTGTTGTACTTAAGTTAATTTTACTTTAGTTGTTTATGACGTTGAAATGTCCGTCGTACCACACGGAGCCTTCGCAAGCCATAAAGTCCGTCAGAACGAAGAAAAACTGAAAAACCAGCGCGACGCTTGCGACTTAACCCCTCCGAAGTACAGCAGCAAGTATATGAACAGCGTCTGGGGAATGTACAACCGGTATTCAGTCCACAACTTCAAAAAAAATATGGACGAACAAGCGTTCGCTTTTACGGCCCATCAGCAGTAAGTCTGTCGATGCGACTAAGTAGTGACTTAAGTTGGTTTTTAGGGATGCTGGGCCAAAACAGTCCGTGGAAAAGACTTCCACGGACCTAAAAGGATCTCTCTCTTCTGCCAAAAACCTTTTACCAACGGGTGGTTTTTTGCACAAGTATTGACCTGACACGAACTGATGTAGTCTCTTGTAGAAATTGATGCTTTAATTTTGATTTTTTATTGCTTATGATTTTGAATAAAGCTTTATGCTGTTGTTTTGTGTTGATTTGGACCCTTGAAGCGAAATTTTTGTACGCCACTGGGTAAATTGCGTGTTGGCGAGGAGACCCGAGTGGTGTCGATTCGTACAATCGCACGCAAACTTTTGAGCCTAAAGGGCGGATCATTTTTGCCGGTCGTCACCGAAGGAGGCGGTCCAAATCGTCCAAGGGCAGAATTTGTAGGTAGGCTCAAACTACAACAAATTTCTTACCCTGAATTAGTTTTAATTTTATAAATACCCTGTCTAAAATGTTCAGAATATGATGAGTCTATACTTGTGATTTACCATTCCATTAATATTTTTTGGATTTGTTTATACATACAGGGTGACTCAAAAAAAAAATAATGACTGAGTCAATTTATTTTATTGAAGAAATCAAGAATTGCAAAACTGAATACTTTGAAATCTTGTCAATTAGTTAGAAAAAAAACCTGTCCTGCTCTAATAACATCGAGAATATGCTCAAAATCACACTAATATTGGGTCTAATTGTGCCGACCATAGTTATAAAATTCACATTAAAGTAAGTCACGGACATTTTTTGAAGTGTACTACATTTCAAAAAGCAAAAAAAATGTTCATGTATAAACTTCATAATTTTGGTTTAAACTTTATCAATCATGTTGACGCTTTATTTTATCCATTCCATTTGTTTATCCTTTACTGCGGTCTCTCTTGGTCGAGGGTAACACGGGCCGACGTTCTTCGACCGATGGATAATTTTTACTTCCGACATCTTTTCGGTGACAAATTTAATCTTTGCATACTTCAGCGTAGTTAATGAACTTGTTGTGACCACTGAAACATACAAAGAGTAAATTTTGAAATGGAACGAAAGTCGAGGATTTTTTTTAATTTGCATTCTTTCAATTTTCGATTTTTCGTCATTCCATTTTTAGATTTTTTGATTTTTCTGTTCGTCAGTTTGTAGACTTTGCAATTTTTTTACATTTTTCGATTTCATTTTACTTTCCGATTTTTTTGATTTTTGAATTCTCGATTTACTTTTTTAATTCTTCGATTTCCGATTTTTCAATTTTCCGGTTTTTTAATTCTCCTATTCTCGATTTTTCGATTTTCCATTAATCATAAAATTTTTCGATTTTTCGGTTGTTTTATTTTTCGACCTTCGATTTTTCAACTTTCGATTATTCGATTTTCCATTTTTTGATTTTACAATTTTTCGATTTTCGTTTTTTCCGCTTTTGTGGTTTTTCGATTTTTCTGTTTGTTTCAGTTTTTATGGTTCTGCAATTTGCAGCTTTTAGATTTCAATTTTGTTACTTTCCGATTTTCCACTTTTCGATTTTTTGATTTTTTTTCGATCGTCGTTTTTTCGATTTTCATTTTTTCGATTTTTTGATTTTTCAATTTTCAGGCCTTGCAATTATTTTACTTTTCGCTTTTTCGAGTATTTGTTTCATCGAATTTTCGATTTTTCGTATTTTCCATTTTCCGATTTTCCATGTTTAGATATTTTTCGATTTTTTTTTTATTTTTCGATTGTTCTGTTCGTCAGTTTTGAGACTTTGCAATTTTTACTGTTCCACTTTTCTATTATTTTAGTTTCGGATTATTCGATTTTTGAATTTTGTTTTTTTTTTCATTTTCTATTTTCCAATCTTCGATTTTTCAATTTCCAGTTTTCGATTTTCCACTTTTTGATTTTACGATTTTTTCGATTTTTCTGTTCGTCAGTTTTTAGGCTTTGCAATTTGTTTACTTTTCGATTTTCGATTATTTTACTTTCCCGTTTTTTGATTTTTGAATTGTCGACTTTTAGAGTTTTCAATATTTTGAATTTTCGGTTTTCCTATTTTTCGATTTTTGATTTTTCCATTTTTCGGTTTTTTTGATTTTTCAATTCTCGGTTTTTCAATCTTGCAAATTTTAGATTTTTCAGATTTGTGAATTTCCAGTTTTTCGATCGACCTACGTATTAGATTCATTGAATTTTGGTTTTCCGTATTTTTCATTTTTGATTTTTTCCATTTTTCATTTTAGACTTTGCAATTTTTTTACATTCTTCGATACATTTTACTTTCCGATTTTTTTGATTTTTGAATTCTCGATTTTACTTTTTTAATTCTTCGATTTCCGATTTTTCAATTTTCCGGTTTTTTATTCTCCTATTCTCGATTTTTCGATTTTCATTAATCATTAATTTTCGATTTTTCGTTGTTTTATTTTTCGACCTTCGATTTTTCAACTTTCGATTTTCGATTTTCCATTTTCTGATTTTACGATTTTTCGATTTTCGTTTTTTCCGCCTTTGTGGTTTTTCGATTTTTCTGTTTTTTCAGTTTTAATGGTTCTGAAATTTGCAGCTTTTAATTTCAATTTTGTTACTTTCCGATTTCCACTTTTCGATTTTATGATTTTTTTCGATCGTCGTTTTTTCGATTTCATTTTTCGATTTCATTTTTTCGATTTTTGATTTTTCAATTTTTAGCCTTGCAATTTTTTTACTTTTCGCTTTTTCGAGTATTTGTTTCATCGAATTTTCGAGTTTTTCGATTTTTTCGTTTTTCCATTTCCGATTTTCCATTTTTCGATTTTCCATGTTAGATTTTTCGATTTTTTTTATTTTTCGATTGTTCCTGTTCGTCATTGAACTTTGCAATTTTTACTTTCCATTTCCTATTATTTTAGGTTTCGATTATCCGATTTTTGAATTTTCAGTTTTTTCTTTCATTTTTCCATTTTCCAATCTTCCGATTTTTTTCAATTTCGTTTTCGATTTCCACTTTATGATTTTCAGTTTTCGATTTTTCTGTTCGTCACTTTTAGTTTGATTGTTTACTTTCGATTTTTTATTGTCACTTTTAAGTTTTCAATATTTAATTTCGATTTTTGTTTTCTTTTTTCGATTTTTTTGAATTTTCATTTATCGTTTTTTGATTTTTCATTTTTCGGTTTTTCATCTTGTCAAATTTTCGATTTTTCAGATTTGTGAATTTCCAGTTTTTCGATCGACCTACGTATTAAATTCATTGAATTTTCGATTTTCGGTTTTTCCATTTTTAGATTTTTGATTTTCCAGTTTTGTATTTTCAGATTTCTGTTTTTCGCATATCTGATTCATCAAATTTTCGATTTTTCGGCTTTTCGATTTTTCGATATTTGATTTTCGAATTTTCGATTGTTCAGTTTTCTATTTTTCAGATTTAATTTGATTTTTCGATTTTCTTTTTAAATCTTTGATATTTTCGGTTTTGATTTTTCGAATTTTGATTTTTAAATTTTCCATTCTTCGGTTTTTAGACTTCAATTTTATTTCTTTTAAATATTTCGATATTCTATTTTCCGCTTTTCAGAATTGTCGATTTTCAGTTTTCAGACTTTCGATGATTAGAATTTTGGATTTTTCAGTTTTATGATTTTTCGATTTTTAGAAAATTTGAGTAGTCGAATTTTCGATTTTTCAATTCATCGATTTTTCAATGTTCAATTTTTCAATTTAAATTTTGCGATTTTTCAATTTGTCCATTTTCGATTTTTAGAATTTTCGGTTTTTCAATTTTTCCATTCTCAACTGTTAGACTTCAATTTTGTTACTTTCCGATTTTTTGGTTTTCGATTTTCCAGTTTTCAGAATTTTCAAATTTCTTTATTCAGATTTTCCATTTTCCTCTTTTCGATTTTAGATTTTTCGAAGTTTTGTTTTTCCAATTTTTTGCTTTTTCGATTTTTCTGTTCGTTTCAGTTTTTAGGCTTTCCAATTTTTTTTTACTTTATATATTTTGATTATTTTAATTTCCGATTTTTTTTATTTTTGTTTTTGATTCTTTTAATTTTCAATATTACAAATTTTTGACTTTTCGATTTTTTGGCTTTCCCGTTTTTCAATTTTCGATTTTTCGATTTTAGAGGTTTGTGAATTTCCACTTTTCGATCGACCTACGTATTAGATTCATTGAATTTTCGATTTCGGTTTTTTTCATTTTTAGATTTTTGATTTTCCAGTTTTGCATTTTCAGATTTTCTGTTTTTCGCATATCTGATTTATCAAATTTTTGATTTTTCGGCTTTTCGATTTTTCGGTATTTGATTTTCGAATTTTCGATTGTTCAGTTTTCCATTTTTCAGCTTTTAGACTTCAATTTTTTTACTTTTCGATATTCCAAATTTTCGAGTTTCAATTTTCAGATTTTTGATTTTTCGATTTTCTTTTTAAATCTTTGAATTTTTCGGTTTTGATTTTTCGAATTTTTGATTTTTAATCTTTCCATTCTTCGGTTTTTAGACTTCAATTTTCTTTCTTTTAAATATTTCGATATTCTATTTTCCGCTTTTCAGAATTTTCGATTTTCAGTTCTCAGACTTTCGATGATTAGAATTTTGGATTTTTCAGTTTTATGATTTTTCGATTTTTAGAAAATTTGAGTAGTCGAATTTTCGATTTTTCAATTCATCGATTTTTCTATGTTCAGTTTTTCAATTTAAATTTTGCGATTTTCAATTTGTTCATTGTCGATTTTTAGAATTTTCGGTTTTTCAATTTTTCCATTCTCAACTCTTAGACTTCAATTTTGTACTTTCCGATTTTTTGGTTTTCGATTTTCCAATTTTCAGTATTTTCAAGTTTCTTTATTCAGATTTCCATTTTCCACTTTTCGATTTTAGATTTTTCGAATTTTTGTTTTTCCAATTTTTTGCTTTTTCGATTTTTCTGTTCGTTTCAGTTTTTAGACTTTCCAATTTTTTTTACTTTATATATTTTGATTATTTTAATTTCCGATTTTTTTATTTTTGTTTTTGATTTTTTTAATTTTCAAAATTACCAATTTTTGACTTTTCGATTTTTTGGTTTTCCCGTTTTTCAATTTTCGATTTTTCGATTTTAGAGGTTTGTGAATTTCCACTTTTCGATCGACCTACGTATTAGATTCATTGAATTTTCGATTTTCGGTTTTTCCATTTTTAGATTTTTGATTTTCCAGTTTTGCATTTTCATATCTTTTGTTTTTCGCATATCTGATTTATCAAATTTTCGATTTTTCGGCTTTTCGATTTTTCGATATTTGATTTTCGAATTTTCGATTGTTCAGTTTTCCATTTTTCAGCTTTTAGACTTCAATTTTTTTACTTTTCGATTTTCCAAATTTTCGAGTTTCAATTTTCAGATTTTTGATTTTTCGATTTTCTTTTTAAATCTTTGAATTTTTTCGGTTTTGATTTTTCGAATTTTTGATTTTTAATTTTTCCATTCTTCGGTTTTTAGACTTCAATTTTCTTTCTTTTAAATTTTTCGAAATTCTATTTTCCGCTTTTCAGAATTTTCGATTTTCAGTTTTCAGACTTTCGATGAGTAGAATTTTGGATTTTTCAGTTTTATGATTTTTCGATTTTTAGAAAATTTGAGTAGCCGAATTTTCGATTTTTCAATTCATCGATTTTTCAATGTTCAATTTTTCAATTTAAATTTTGCGATTTTCAGTTTGTCCATTGTCGATTTTTAGAATTTTCGGTTTTTCAATTTTTCTATTCTCAACTGTTAGACTTCAATTTTGTTACTTTCCGATTTTTTGGTTTTCGATTTTCCAATTTTCAGAATTTTCAAGTTTCTTTATTCAGATTTTCCATTTTCCACTTTTTCGATTTTAGATTTTTCGAATTTTTGTTTTTTCCAATTTTTTGCTTTTTCGATTTTTCTGTTCGTTTCAGTTTTTAGGCTTTGCAATTTTTTTTTACTTTATATGTTTTGATTATTTTAATTTCCGATTTTTTTTATTTTTGTTTTTGATTTTTTTAATTTTCAATATTACAAATGTTTGACTTTTCGATTTTTTGGTTTTCCCGTTTTTCAATTTTCGATTTTTCGATTTTAGAGGTTTGTAAATTTCCACTTTTCGATCAACCTACGTATTAGATTCATTGAATTTTCGATTTTCGGTTTTTCCATTTTTAGATTTTTGATTTTCCAGTTTTGCATTTTCAGATTTTCTGTTTTTTCGCATATCTGATTTATCAAATTTTAGATTTTTCGATTTTTCGATATTTGATTTTCGAATTTTTGATTGTTCAGTTCTCCATTTTTCAGCTTTTAGACTTCAATTTTTTTACTTTTCGATTTTCCAAATTTTCGAGTTTCAATTTTCAGATTTTTGATTTTTCGATTTTCTTTTTAAATCTTTGAATCTTTCGGTTTTGATTTTTCGAATTTTTGATTTCTAATTTTTCCATTCTTCGGTTTTTAGACTTCAATTTTCTTTCTTTTAAATTTTTCGATATTCTATTTTCCGCTTTTCAGAATTTTCGATTTTCAGTTTTCAGACTTTCGATGATTAGAATTTTGGATTTTTCAGTGTTATGATTTTTCGATTTTTAGAAAATTTGAGTAGTCGAATTTTCGATTTTTCAATTCATCGATTTTTCTATGTTCAATTTTTCAATTTAAATTTTGCGATTTTCAATTTGTCCATTGTCGATTTTTAGAATTTTCGGTTTTTCAATTTTTCCATTCTCAACTGTTACGACTTCAATTTTGTTACTTTCCGATTTTTTGGTTTTCGATTTTCCAATTTTCAGAATTTCCAAGTTTCTTTATTCAGATTTTCCATTTTCCACTTTTTCGATTTTAGATTTTTCGAATTTTTATTTTTCCAATTTTTTGCTTTTTCGATTTTTCTGTTCGTTTCAGTTTTTATGGTTCTGCAATTTGCAGCTTTTAGATTTCAATTTTGTTACTTTCCGATTTTCCACTTTTCGATTTTTTGATTTTTTTTCGATCGTCGTTTTTTTCGATTTTCATTTTTTCGATTTTTTGATTTTTCAATTTTTAGGCTTTGCAATTTTTTTACCTTTCGCTTTTTCGAGTATTTGTTTCATCGATTTTCGATTTTTCGAGTTTTCGATTTTCGATTTTTCCATTTTCCGATTTTCGATTTTTCGATTTTCCACGTTTAGATATTTTTCGATTTTTTTTTATTTTTCGATTGTTCTGTTCGTCAGTTTTGAGACTTTGCAATTTTTACTTTTCCACTTTTCTATTATTTTAGTTTCGGATTATTCGATTTTTGAATTTTCGTTTTTTTTTTCATTTTTTCGATTTTCCAATCTTCGATTTTTCAATTTCCAGTTTTCAATGTTCCACTTTTTGATTTTACGATTTTTTCGATTTTTCTGTTCGTGAGTTTTTAGGCTTTGCAATTTGTTTACTTTTCGATTTTTCGATTATTTTACTTTCCAGTTTTTTGATTTTTGAATTGTCGACTTTTAGAGTTTTCAATATTATGAATTTTCGGTTTTCCTATTTTTCGATTTTTGATTTTTCCATTTTTCGGTTTTTTGATTTTTCAATTCTCGGTTTTTCAATCTTGCAAATTTTCGATTTTTCAGATTTGTGAATTTCCAGTTTTTCGATCGACCTACGTATTAGATTCATTGAATTTTCGAATTTTCGGTTTTCCTATTTTTCGATTTTTGATTTTTCCATTTTTCAGTTTTTAGATTTTGCAATTTTTTTACATTCTTCGATTACATTTTACTTTCCGATTTTTTTCATTTTTGAATTCTCGATTTTACTTTTTTAATTCTTCGATTTTCCAATTTTCCGGATTTTTAATTCTCCTATTCTCGATTTTTCGATTTTCCGTTAATCATAAAATTTTTCGATTTTTCGGTTGTTTTATTTTTCGACCTTCGATTTTTCAACTTTCAATTATTCGATTTTGCATTTTATGATTTTACGATTTTGCGATTTGCGATTTTTCGATTTTCGTTTTTCCGCTTTTGTAGTTTTTTCGATTTTTCTGTTTGTTTCAGTTTTTATGGTTCTGCAATTTACAGCTTTTAGATTTCAATTTTGTTACTTTCCGATTTTCCACTTTTCGATTTTTTGATTTTTTTTCGATCGTCGTTTTTTTGATTTTCATTTTTTCGAGTTTTTGATTTTTCAATTTTTAGGCCTTGCAATTTTTTTACTTTTCGCTTTTTGGAGTATTTGTTTCATCGAATTTTCGATTTTTCGAGTTTTCGATTTTCGATTTTGCGGTTTTTTCCATTTTCCGATTTTCCATGTTTAGATATTTTTCGATTTTTTTTTATTTTTCGATTGTTCTGTTCGTCAGTTTTGAGACTTTGCAATTTTTACTTTTCCACTTTTCTATTATTTTAGTTTGGGATTATTGGATTTTTGAATTTTCGTTTTTTTTTTTTTCATTTTTTCGATTTTTCAATTTCCAGTTTTCGATTTTCCACTTTTTGATTTTACGATTTTTCTTTTTTTTCTATTCGTCAGTTTTTAGGCTTTGCAATTTGTTTACTTTTCGATTTTTCGATTATTTTACTTTCCAGTTTTTTGATTTTTGAATTGTCGACTTTTAGAGTTTTCAATATTATGAATTTTCGGTTTTCCTATTTTTCGATTTTTTGATTTTTCAATTCTCGGTTTTTCAATCTTGCAAATTTTCGATTTTTCAGATTTGTGAATTTCCAGTTTTTTCGATCGACCTACGTATTAGATTCATTGAATTTTCGATTTTCGGTTTTTTCCATTTTTAGATTTTTGATTTTCCAGTTTTGCATTTTCAGATTTTCTGTTTTTTCGCATATCTGATTTATCAAATTTTCGATTTTTCGGCTTTTCGATTTTTCGATATTTGATTTTCGAATTTTCGATTGTTCAGTTTTGCATTTTTCAGCTTTTAGACTTCAATTTTTTTACTTTTCGATTTTCCAAATTTTCGAGTTTCAATTTTCAGATTTTTGATTTTTCGATTTTCTTTTTAAATCTTCGAATTTTTCGGTTTTGATTTTTCGAATTTTTGATTTTTAATTTTTCCATTCTTCGGTTTTTAGACTTCAATTTTCTTTCTTTTAAATTTTTCGATATTCTATTTTCCGCTTTTCAGAATTTTCGATTTTCAGTTTTCAGACTTTCGATGATTAGAATTTTGGATTTTTCAGTTTTATGATTTTTCGATTTTTAGAAAATTTGAGTAGTCGAATTTTCGATTTTTCAATTCATCGATTTTTCTATGTTCAATTTTTCAATTTAAATTTTGCGATTTTCAATTTGTCCATTGTCGATTTTTAGAATTTTCGGTTTTTCAATTTTTCCATTCTCAACTGTTAGACTTCAATTTTGTTACTTTCCGATATTTTGGTTTTCGATTTTCCAATTTTCAGAATTTTCAAGTTTCTTTATTCAGATTTTCCATTTTCCACTTTTTCGATTTTAGATTTTTCGAATTTTTATTTTTCCAATTTTTTGCTTTTTCAATTTTTCTGTTCGTTTCAGTTTTTATGGTTCTGCAATTTGCAGCTTTTAGATTTCAATTTTGTTACTTTCCGATTTTCCACTTTTCGATTTTTTGATTTTTTTTCGATCGTCGTTTTTTTCGATTTTCATTTTTTCGATTTTTTGATTTTTCAATTTTTAGGCTTTGCAATTTTTTTACCTTTCGCTTTTTCGAGTATTTGTTTCATCGATTTTCGATTTTTCGAGTTTTCGATTTTCGATTTTTCCATTTTCCGATTTTCGATTTTTCGATTTTCCATGTTTAGATATTTTTCGATTTTTTTTTATTTTTCGATTGTTCTGTTCGTCAGTTTTGAGACTTTGCAATTTTTACTTTTCCACTTTTCTATTATTTTAGTTTCGGATTATTCGATTTTTGAATTTTCTTTTTTTTTTTCATTTTTCGATTTTCCAATCTTCGATTTTTCAATTTCCAGTTTTCAATGTTCCACTTTTTGATTTTACGATTTTTCGATTTTTCTGTTCGTGAGTTTTTAGGCTTTGCAATTTGTTTACTTTTCGATTTTTCGATTATTTTACTTTCCAGTTTTTTGATTTTTGAATTGTCGACTTTTAGAGTTTTCAATATTATGAATTTTCGGTTTTCCTATTTTTCGATTTTTTGATTTTTCAATTCTCGGTTTTTCAATCTTGCAAATTTTCGATTTTTCAGATTTGTGAATTTCCAGTTTTTCGATCGACCTACGTATTAGATTCATTGAATTTTCGATTTTCGGTTTTTCCATTTTAGATTTTTGATTTTCCAGTTTTGCATTTTCAGATTTTCTGTTTTTTCGCATATCTGATTTATCAAATTTTCGATTTTTCGGCTTTTCGATTTTTCGATATTTGATTTTCGAATTTTCGATTGTTCAGTTTTCCATTTTTCAGCTTTTAGACTTCAATTTTTTTTACTTTTCGATTTTCCAAATTTTCGAGTTTCAATTTTCAGATTTTTGATTTTTCGATTTTCTTTTTAAATCTTTGAATTTTTCGGTTTTGATTTTTCGAATTTTTGATTTTTAATTTTTCCATTCTCGGTTTTTAGACTTCAATTTTCTTTCTTTTAAATTTTTCGATATTCTATTTTCCGCTTTTCAGAATTTTCGATTTTCAGTTCTCAGACTTTCGATGATTAGAATTTTGGATTTTTCAGTTTTATGATTTTTCGATTTTTAGAAAATTTGAGTAGTCGAATTTTCGATTTTTCAATTCATCGATTTTTCTATGTTCAATTTTTCAACTTAAATTTTGCGATTTTCAATTTGTCCATTGTCGATTTTTAGAATTTTCGGTTTTTCAATTTTTCCATTCTCAACTGTTAAGACTTCAATTTTGTTACTTTCCGATTTTTTGGTTTTCGATTTTCCAATTTTCAGAATTTTCAAGTTTCTTTATTCAGATTTTCCATTTTCCACTTTTTCGATTTTAGATTTTTCGAATTTTTGTTTTTCCAATTTTTTGCTTTTTCGATTTTTCTGTTCGTTTCAGTTTTTAGACTTTCCAATTTTTTTTTACTTTATATATTTTGATTATTTTAATTTCCGATTTTTTTATTTTTGTTTTTGGTTTTTTTAATTTTCAAAATTACAAATTTTTGACTTTTCGATTTTTTGGTTTTCCCGTTTTTCAATTTTCGATTTTTGAGGTTTGTGAATTTTAGATTTTCGATTTTCTGTTTTTTGCGTTAGTGAATTTCAGTTTTTCCGATTTTTGATTTTGCGCATATTTGAATAATCAAATTTTCGAAAAAGTTACCTTGCTTACAAAAACTTCAAAACATCTACAATATTTCAAAGTATTCAGTTTTGCTATTCTTGGTTTCTTCAATAAAATAAATTGACTCAGTCATTAACTTGTTTGAGACACCCTGTATAACCAAATCTAAAAAATATTAATGCAGTGATAAATCACAAGTATAAAACTCATCATATTTTATACATTTAAGATAGGATTTATTCTGCAAAATTTTGAGGTGACGTCATAAATTTTTTAGAGGGGATAAGCAAATATATTTTGATTAAAAATGTATCATGTTTATCATGATTTTAAAACATCTGCAAGATTTCAAAGTATTCGATTTTGCAAATTCAAAATTAAATTGCAAAATATTGTTTTATAATTTTGATTTTTTTTCCAAAAATCTGGACGTTTTGGATAAAAACTCAACACGGAGTCATAAACTACATGTGTTACTGTATACAATTTAAAACCCATTTACTATGCATAAATTTGAAGTGACGTCAACACATTATAGGGTAAAATGTGAATTTCGTTGTAGTTTGAGCCTACCTACAAATTCTGCCCTTGAAGGATTTGGACCGCCTTCTTCGGTGAGGGCAGGCAAAAACGATCCGCCCATAAGCTCAAAACATTTGCGTGTGCAAATGGCATTTGTGTGGGTTAGACAAAGACACAATGATAGTGACGTAATCACTCAAATACCATGGGCGGAGCAACCACGTCGCTACGGGGATTAAAAAAATCACGACGTATTAATTAAATTCATTTTTATTGATTCACATGAAGCGTCACAATGGGCTTACTTTCATCCTTACATAATTAAATAATTTACTTAAGTAGATCAGTTGAAATAAATTACGATCTATCCTACTTTGCAATACTTGTTCAAACTTAAGATTTTCAATCGCTGCTCGCGCAAGATCTTCGCACAATACTCCTCATTGATCACAAAAATATGAGAATCTTCGTCCCTAGTACGACCTAATCGCCGGAGGAACCGTAGCGCACTCGTTGCTATCCAACGTGTGGTCAATCACCGGCCTGTACCTAATACTGACTTTTCCCGTCTTCTCGTCGACGGTGGTCAGCGTATGTTTACGCCAGTGTTGATCAAACGGCTTCTTCTGCTGCCCCTCAACCGGCTTACTGTAGTCATACTCGTCAATCCTAGTCTTGTAATCCTCGCGCGCATGCGCCCCTCGCGACTCCTTCCTGTTTTCCGCCCCCACGATCGTCTGGACCGCGTTCAACATCAAATTCTGCAGCTCGAGCGTCTCCACCAGGTCGGAATTCCAGATCAAACTACTGTCGGAAACCTTCAAATCTTTGAGGTTAGAATAGAGTTTGTCCATTTTGGCGCAGCCCTCTTTGAGGGTTTCTTCCGTCCGGAAAACAGCGGCGTGTGTCTGCATGGTCTTCTGCATCTGCAAACGCAAGTTGGCGGTGGGGATGGAACCGTTGGCATGGCGACACCAATCAAGGTTTGCCACGGAGGCTTCACCGGCGTTCTGAAAAGTTAGGTTAGGTTGGGTTTTGACTGTGTTGAAAGAGTACTTCTTTGATGGTACCGATGCTCTCTCCGGGTTTGTGTTCCTCGGCTATCGTCTTGGCGCAGGCGCGCCCGAAGACCACTAGATCGAGGAGGGAGTTGGCGCCGAGGCGGTTGGCGCCGTGGACTGAGGAGGAGGCGGCTTCGCCGCAAGCGTACAATCCACGGACTACGGTGTCTTGATCATTGACAGTAGTTAGTACCTATTATTATTATTAGTAATTGAATTTCGTATATATAGTAGCATTGTTTAAGTATATTATAGTTGGACAACCTAATACAAATTTTACTTCGCCTAAATAGTGAGCTTTAGGACAAGGAATCCAGGGGGCGTGGGACAAATTTTTCACCAACGCGCATTTTCACTACAGTGAGCCAATGTATTAGGTTTATTTTACATATATGTACAAAATATGAAAATATACTTGACATAAATAATTGGTCTAAAGTGTTTAGACAGTACTTCCCTCGCTGTCGGAAACTTGACCACTGCATGCCTATTGTGTTTTTTTTTTCTCATTACATTTTTGTAGTGGGAATTTAAAAAAAAAATGTGATGACGTCATCAACATTTTTGCAAGGACACGTATATCAGTTGGGATAGATGTAGTGTAATACTAAGAATAAAATTATTATATTCTCAAATTTTCGGGAAAATGAATTGGGTCGTTTTGAATATTGATTTGTAATAATCAATAAAATAACGAAACAATTTACTCACGTATACCTACGTATCAGAGGCAACTGAAAATCGTGTATGTATAAACATTCTTAATTTAAGATGACAGGCGTAACAGCATACGTGAGAGTCAAACAGAGAAACTGTAAACAAAACGACCATCGGTTTTATTGCTTCGACTTCCGCTTATTATATAAAACATTGGGTTTTATTTTAATTCTTGACGGTGAAATTCACAATTGGTTGATTATAAACATGTCTATTTCACATTCGCGGAACCAAGTGAGCGCATAAAACAAATGCAGGTCTGTAATGTTAAAGTCGATGTAAATAAGCGTGCTACCCTTATGTTTCAACCGAGTTTTTCCTTTAACAAATTTTGTGTCTACCAAATTGGGTTGGTTGGGGTGTATTACTAATAATAAGTGTTGCCTTTAATTTAATCAATAAAATAAATTGACTTCATTAATTTTTTTGAACCACCTCTTAAGAAAATCTAAAAAATATGAATGGAATGATAAATCACAAGTACAAACTCATCATATTTTTTGCATTTTAGATAGGATTTATTCAGCAAAATTTAAGGGTGACGTCATCAATTTTTTTAGGAGGGATGAACAAATACATTTTGAACAAAAGTTTACCATGCTTATAATAACTTTAAAATATTCCCAAGATTTCAAAGCATTCGGTTTTGTAATTCCTGATTAAATCGATAAAATAAATTCACGCCTTCATTAATTTTTTTGAGTCACCCTGCATATGCAAATCCAAAAATATGAATGGAATGATAAATCACAAGTACAGACTCATCATATTTTGTACATTTTAGATACGATTTATTCGGCAAACTTTTGAGCTGACGTCATCAGTTTTTTGTAGAAGATAACCAAATATATTTTGACTAAAAATTTATTATGCTCTTTATAACCTTACAACATATGCAAGATTTCAAAGCATTCGGTTTTGTAGTTCCTGATTAAATCAATAAAATAAATTTACGCATTCATTATTTTTTTTGAGTCACCCTGTATATGCAAATCGAAAAAATTTGAATGGAATGATAAATCACAAGAAGAGACTCACCATATTTTGTACATTTTAGATAGGATTTATTCAGCAAAATTTTGTGGTGACATCATAAATTTTTTAGGGGAGACGACCAAATACGTTTTGATCAAAAATTTACCATGCTTATGATAATTTTAAAATATCTTCAAGATTTCGAAGCATTCGGTTTTGTAGTTCCTGAGTAAATCAGTAAAATAAATTTACGCTTTCATTTATTTTCTTGAATCACCCTGTATATGCAAATCCAAAAAATATGAATGGAGTGATAGATCACAAGTACAGACTGATCATATTTTGTACATTTTAGATATGATTTATTCGGCAAATTTTCGAGCTGACGTCATCAAGTTTTTGGAGGGGATAAGCAAATATATTTTGACTAAACATTTATTATGCTCTTTATGACCTTAAAACATCTGCAAGATTTCAGAGCATTCGGTTTTGTAGTTCCTGATTAAATCAATAAAATATATTTACGCATTCATTAATTTTTTTGAGTCACCCTGTATATGCAAATCCAAAAAATATGAATGGAGTGATAGATCACAAGTACAGACTCATCATATTTTGTACATTTTAGATATGATTTATTCCACAAACTTTTGAGCTGACGTCATCAAGTTTTTGGAGGGGATAAGCAAATATTTTTTGACTAAAGATTTATGATGCTCTTTATAGCCTTAAAACATCTGCAACATTTCAAAGCATTCTGGTTAGCAGATTAAAAATTAAATTTCAAAATATTGTTTTATAATTTTGATTTTTTTTTCCAAAAATCTGGACGTTTCGGATGAAAAGTCGATTCAGAGTTGTAAACTACATGTGTAGGACTATGTTATTTTATACAATTGAAAACCCATTTACTATGTACAATTTTGAAGTGACGTCATCGCATTAGTGGTGGGGATGATTAGACAAATTTTGGTTAGCGTTTTACCATCTACATGATATTCTTAATATAAGTACAAAATTTCACAACAATCGGTCGAGTACTTTCGGAGATTATCTATCTAATAAAAATCCGGGACAACAGACGGACAGACGGACAGACGGACGGACGGACGGACGGACAGACAGACGGACAGACGGACAGACGGACAGACGGACAGACGGACGGACAGACGGACAGACGGACAGACAGACGGAAATGGGAGACCTATTTCCTCGTCTTCTAGGGGTCATGAAAGATCGAGAAAACGTAAAAGTAGAGAGTCGGCCGACGGACTCGATTACAATACTTCCTTTGCTTACGCTCGGGAAGTAAAAACTGATGACGTCAGCTCAAAAGTTTGCCGAATAAATCGTATCTAAAATGTACAAAATATGATGAGTCTGTACTTGTGATTTATCATTCCATTCATATTTTTGGATTTGCATATGCAGGGTGACTCAAAAAAATTAATGAAGGCGTGAATTTATTTTATCGATTTAATCAGGAATTACAAAACCGAATGCTTTGAAATCTTGGGAATATTTTAAAGTTATTATAAGCATGGTAAACTTTTGTTCAAAATGTATTTTTTTCCTAAAAAAATTGATGACGTCACCCTTAAATTTTGCTGAATAAATCCTATCTAAAATGCAAAAAATATGATGAGTTTGTACTTGTGATTTATCATTCCATTCATATTTTTTAGATTTTCTTAAGAGGTGGTTCAAAAAAATTAATGAAGTCAATTTATTTTATTGATTAAATTAAAGGCAACACTTATTATTAGTATTACACCCCAACCAACCCAATTTGGTAGACACAAAATTTGTTAAAGGAAAAACTCGGTTGAAACATAAGGGTAGCACGCTTATTTACATCGACTTTAACATTACAGACCTGCATTTGTTTTATGGGTTCACTTGGTTCCGCGAATGTGAAATAGACATGTTTATAATCAACCAATTGTGAATATCACCGTCAAGAATTAAAATAAAACGCAATGTTTTATATAATAAGCGGAAGTCGAAGCAATAAAACCGATGGTCGTTTTGTTTACAGTTTCTCTGTTTGACTCTCACGTATGCTGTTACGCCTGTCATCTTAAATTAAGAATGTTTATACATACACGATTTTCAGTTGCCTCTGATACGTGTACGTGAGTAAATTGTTTCGTTATTTTATTGATTATTACAAATCAATATTCAAAACGACCCAATTCATTTTCCCGAAAATTTGAGAATATAATAATTTTATTCTTAGTATTACACTACATCTATCCCAACTGATATACGTGTCCTTGCAAAAATGTTGATGACGTCATCGCAATTTTTTTTTAAATTCCCACTACAAAAATGTAATGAGAAAAAAAACACAATAGGCATGCAGTCGTCAAGTTTCCGACAGCGAGGGAAGTACTGTCTAAACTCTTTAGACCAATTTTTATTTGACTATATCTGAAGACTGACAGAAACTTTCCAAGGGTTTTTAAACTAGTACAATTGTTTAGTTTTACAAGATTTAGTAAAATTTAGATTCGTGGTGTTACAAAAATATTAACACAAAATGAAAATATATATTCAAAGTAAATAACAGAATGACTTAAACTTTGGGCGTTGACATTACAAATAATTACAAGACAGAAGAAAACGCATTAACAACTTAAGAGGCATGTTTGTAATATCGAGTTGTTAAAGGCTGCTTTGAAGACTGTTTCTATGAAAAACAATTGCTGTTATCCGATGTTTTGGTAGATTTTGTTCCAAAAATACGAGATAACTAATTGTTTCTTGAACTAGTTTCCGTAACTTCTAAAATTTAAAAAGGATACGCAGTTCTGCTGTAATAAAATCTAGAATAAGGTCAAAATCAGACTAATATTACATCTGATTTTGTCAACCACATGAATATAATTTACATTAAAATAAGTTACAGACATTGTTTGCGCACTGCACACTGACATACAGTATTTTGTTCACGCCAGCATCAAAAATACTACGCCGAAAGCACTTCTTCAAGTGTTATTTTTTTAAGATATAATATTTGTCAGCGTTTCCAAAAATTTCCTCTTTGCACAGGTCAACTAATTTTTCGTAAACCGCATTTTAAAATTTTTGTTATTGTATTTTTTACTTTTTAATTTTCTAAGGCATGAAAAAATCCCATATAGGTTTCTATGCATTTATTAACGAAATCAACTGATAACTTGCGCGGTATTTTGTGTTAATTAATACCTATCAATAGTGATTATGATAATTTTATAATTAACATTTTAATGAAATTGTGTTCTTCACTTTGCGAACGACAGCAAACAAATTAAAATTACTGCTAGTCCCGCACCTGAAAATCCATCTCCCAAATATTTTACACCGATATAAGTTTATTACTTTCTTGGCACGATTTGTAATCCGAAGTCTCCCTCCACATGCAATTTTTCGTCGCCTGAGAATTTGTTTGATCTACAGACCAACGCACACTCAGGCCATTATCGGCTTTAAGCGATTTATCTATAAGCCGCCATTCGTTAGAGTTGATCTGATACACATCCACTACGAAGAACTAACCCGTTTCGACCATTGGACTTTACAACGAATAAGTGAACAAAGTTCTTGAACATCTTAACGATTTAATACATAATGTTCCCGAATGACAAAATTTACATTTCAAATTATGTTATCAAATGGTAAAACACTCACTAAAATTTGTCACCAACAATAAAATGACGCAATCTCCAGATTTTACAATAGTATATCCTCCGTTTACGGTTTATGCATCCGTGTCGAGTTTTCACCTTAGACATCAAGATTTTTGGAAAAAAATCAACATTTTCCAATTTATAATGTTATTTAAATTTTAAAATGTAGCATAGTCCTGATCTTGTGATTTATAAATAGGCTATTGAGATTTTTCGGCTTTTCGACTTCTCGATTTTCCAACTTTAAATGTCTCAATTTTTCAAGATTTCAATTTTGGGCTTTTCCAATTCTTCCATTCTTCAAATTTTCCATTTCTCGATTTTTTTATTTTTCGATGTTTCAATAATACGATTTCTCCATTTTTGTCCTCTTCAATTTTACGGTTTTTAAATATTTCAATTTTTAAAATTTTCACGTTTCTAAATTTTCGGTTTTTTCGATTTTTCACATCTTCAATTCTTCAATTTTTCGATTTTTTAAGCTTACGATTTTTCGATTTTGCTTTTTTAGATTTTCGATTTCTCAATTTTTCAATTTTTTAATTTCTCAATTTTTTGAATATTTCTTTCAGATATGAGATTATCAATATTTCAATTTTTCGACTTTTCGATTTTTGAATTGACGGTTTTTTTTGATTTCTCGATTTTTTACTTTTTGGATTTTCAATTTATTGTAAACTTTAGATTTTTCAATTCTGCGACTGTTTTATACTTCGATTTCTCAATTTTTCAACTCTTCGATGTTTTAATATTTCATTTTTTAAAATTCTAGGTTTTTCGATATCTCGAGTTTTCAATTCTTCTATATTTCAATTTTTCGATTTTTTTAATTTTAATTTTCGATTTTCCAATTTTTCTTTTATTAAAATTTTTCGATTATTCAATTTTTTAATTTCTCAATTTATCGAATTCAGATGTTTCGTTGGTTTGATTGTTCAATTTCTCAATTTATCAATTTTTCAATTTTTAACTTTCCGTTTCGGCTTCCGAGTCCTCGATATCTCGATCCTCCGATTTTTCGATTTCTCGATGTCTCAGTTTTTGAATTTTTCGATGTTTCGATTTTTGGATTTCTCGGTTTTTCTATTTTTTTCTTTGAGCTTTTCAATTTCTGGATTTTCCAATTTTTCAATGTCCCGATTTTTCAATTTTTTAATTTTTTAAATTGAATTGGATTTCTCGATTCTTCAGTTTTGCGATATTTTAATTGTTCAATGTTTTAAATTTTAGGTTTTTCGATTTCTCGATTTTTTGACTTTTCAGTTCTTCAGTATTTAAATTTTTCAATTTTTCAATTTTTTCCGTTAAATTCTCAGTTTTCTGATTTCTCAAAGAAGCTATTTTTGATTTTCCCACTTCTCTCGATTTTTCAGTTCTTCAATTCTTCGATTTTTCGACTTCGTTTTATTGGTTTTTTCGATTTCTCAATTTTTGGACATTTATTTCAGTTTTGATATTTTTCAGTTTTTCATTTTTTGTACTTTCGATTTTTCAATTTTTCGATTGTTTTATATTTCAATTTCTCAATTTTTCAACTTTTCTATATTTTAATTTTTAAATTTTTGGATTTTTCGGTTTCTCGAGTTTCCAGTTCTATATTTTAATTTTTCAAATTTCCGAATTTTTAAATTTTTTGAGATCTCAATTTATTGAGATTCGGATGTTTCGATGTTTTGATTGTTCAATCTCTCGCGTTATCAATTTTTCCATATTTTTGGCCTATTTCGGTTTCCCAATTTTTCGATTTTTCCACTACTAGATTTTTTGGTCTTTTGATTTTTCGATTTCTCGATGTCTCAATTTTTGAATTTTACGATGTTTCCATTTTTCGATTTGTTGGTTTTTCGATTTTTGCTTTTCGGTTTCTCGATTTTTCGATGTTTCGATTTTCGATTTATCCGATTTTTCAATTTTCCAATTTTTTCAATTTTCGACTTCTCTATTCGTTGATTTTTCAGTTTTTCGATTTTTAAATTTTAGATTTCCGAATTTTTATTTTTTGATTTTTTGATGTTTGGATTTCTAAATTTTTCAGTTTTAGGATATTTTAACTTTTCAATGTTTTAAATTTTAGATTTTTCGATTTCTCGATTTTTTGAATTTTCAGTTCTTCAGTATTTAAATTTTTCTATTTTTGATTTTCCTACTTCTCTCGATTTTCAGTTCTTCAATTCTTCGATTTTTCGACTTCGCTTTAGTGGTTTTTCGATTTCTCAATTTTTGGATTTTCTTTCAGTTTTGATGCTTTTCAATACTTCGATTCTTCGATTTTTTCGACTTCTAAATTTTCGATTTTTTATTTTGGATTTTCAGTTTTTCATTTTTTACTTTCGATTTCAATTTTTCGATGTTATATTTCATTTCTCATTTTCAACTTTTCCATATTTTAATTTAATTTGATTTTCGGTTTCTCGAGTTTCATTCTATATTAATTTCAA
This sequence comes from Zophobas atratus, assembly GCA_022388445.1. Lineage (NCBI taxonomy): Eukaryota > Metazoa > Arthropoda > Insecta > Coleoptera > Tenebrionidae > Zophobas > Zophobas atratus. The sequence goes on from CM039448.1 coordinate 6,018,758, forward strand.
TTTCCGAATTTTTAAATTTTGAGATCTCAATTTATTGAGATTCGGATGTTTCGATGTTTGATTGTTCAATCTCCGCTTTATCAATTTCCATATTTTGGCCTATTTCGGTTTGCATTTCAATTTTTCCACTCCAGATTTTGGTTTTGATTTTTCGATTTCTCGATGTCTCAATTTGAATTTACGATGTTCCATTTTCGATTGTTGGTTTTCGATTTTTGCTTTTCGGTTTCTCGATTTCGATGTTTCATTTGATTTATCCGATTTTTCAATTTTCCAATTTTTTCAATTTCGACTTCTCTATTCGTTGATTTTTCAGTTTCGATTTTTAAATTTTAGATTTCGAATTATTTTTTTGTTTTGATGTTGATTTCTCCATTTTTCATTTTAGGATATTTTAACTTCAATGTTTAAATTTTAGATTTTTCGATTTCTCGATTTTTTGACTTTTCAGTTCTTCAGTATTAAATTTTTCATTTGATTTTCCCACTTCTCTCGATTTCAGTTCTTCATTCTTCGATTTCGACTTCGCTTTGTGGTTTTCGATTTCTCAATTTTGGATTTTCTTTCAGTTTTGATACTTTCAATACTCGATTCTCGATTTCGACTTCTAAATTTCGATTTTTATTTTGGATTTCAGTTTTTCATTTTATCTTTGATTTTCATTTTCGATTGTTTATTTTTCAATTTCTCAATTTTTCAACTTTTCTATATTTTAATTTAAATTTTTGGATTTTCGTTTCTCGAGTTTCCAGTTCTATATTAATTTCAAATTTCCGAATTTTTAAATTTTGAGATCTCAATTTATTGAATTCGATGTTCGATGTTTGATTGTCAATCTCTCGCTTATCATTTCATATTTGGCCTATTCGGTTCAATTTTTCATTTCCACCCTAGATTTTGGTCTTTTGATTTTCGATTTCTCGATGTCTCAATTTGAATTTTAGATGTTTCCATTTTTCTTGTTGTTTTCATTTTTTGCTTTTCGTTTTCGATTTTTCGATGTTTCGATTTTTATATTTATCCGATTTTTCAATTTTCCATTTTTATTTTAATTTCGACTTTCTCTATTCGTTGATTTTCATTTTTTTGATTTTAAATTTAATTTTATTGAATTTTATTATTTTTGATGATTTTGATTTGATGTTTGGATTTCTCCATTTTTCAGTTTTTAATATTTTAACTTTTCAATGTTTAAATTTTACATTTTTCGATTTCTCGATTTTTTTATTTTCAGTTCTTCGTATTTAAATTTTTCAATTTTTGATTTTCCCACTTTCTCGATTTTTCAGTTCTTCGATTCTTCGATTTTTTCGCTTCTGTTTTCATTTCAATTTTGATTTTCTTTATTTTCAATTTCATTTTGTATTTCGACTTCTATTCGTTTATTTTCAGTTTTTCATTTAATTAGATTTTATTATTTTCGATTGTTTTTATATTTGATTTCTCAATTTTTCAATTTTGATATTTTAATTTTAAATTTTTTGGATTTTGTTCGTTTCTCGATGTTTTCATTTTCTATTTTTAATTTTTCAAATTTCCGAATTTTTAAATTTTTTGAGATCCTCAATTTTTGAGATTCGGATGTTTCGATGTTTTGATTGTTCAATTTCTTCGTTTTCAATTTTGATTTTGCCTTCGTTTTAACATTTCAATTTATCACGATTTTTGTTTAAATTTTCGATTATTTTCAATTTTTATTTTTATTTCATTTTATTTTTGATTTTTGTTCAATTTTCTTTTCAATTTACAATTTTTAATTTAATTTTTGATTTTATTTTTTATTCATTTTATTTTATTTCAAATTTCCGAATTTTTAAATTTTTTGAGATCTCAATTTATTGAGATTCGGATGTTTCGATGTTTTGATTGTTCAATCTCTCGCTTTATCCATTTTTTTCCATATTTTTTGGCCTATTTTCGGTTTGACAATTTTTCAATTTTTCCACTCCTAGATTTTTTGGTCTTTTGATATTTCGATTTCTCGATGTCTCAATTTTTGAATTTTACGAGTTTCCATTTTTCGTTTTGTTGGTTTTTCGATTTTTTGCTTTTCGTTTCTCGATTTTTCGATGTTTCGATTTTTGATTTATCCGATTTTTCAATTTTCAATTTTTTTCAATTTTCGACTTCTCTATTCGTTGATTTTCAGTTTTTCGATTTTTAAATTTTAATTTTCGAATTTTTATTTTTTGATTTTTGATGTTTGGATTTCTCCATTTTTCAGTTTTAGGATATTTTAACTTTTCAATTTTTAAATTTTACATTTTTCGATTTCTCGATTTTTTTACTTTTCAGTTCTTCAGTATTTAAATTTTTCAATTTTTGATTTTCCCACTTCTCTCGATTTTTCAGTTTCTTCGATTCTTCGATTTTTCGACTTCTAAATTTTCGATTTTTTATTTTTGGATTTTCATTTTTCATTTTTTATACTTTCGATTTTCAATTTTTCGATTGTTTTTATTTGAATTTCTCAATTTTTCAACTTTTTCTATATTTTAATTTTTAAATTTTTGGATTTTTCGGTTTCTCGAGTTTCCAGTTCTATATTTTAATTTTTCAAATTTCCGAATTTTTAAATTTTTTGAGATCTCAATTTATTGAGATTCGGATGTTTCGATGTTTTGATTGTTCAATCTCTCGCTTCAGTTGTTCGCAACATATGTTTAACAATTATTTAAGACGTTTGTAGTTATAAGGACATCTTATTTCATATTTTGTTTTTTTTTAACTATTGTCTATTTTGGAACTTGTTCTGTTAGTCAATAAAATTTATTTATTTATTTATTTATTTATTTATTTATTTATTTATATTTATTTATCAATTTTTCCATATTTTTGGCCTATTTCGGTTTCCCAATTTTTCAATTTTTCCACTACTAGATTTTTTGGTCTTTTGATTTTTCGATTTCTCGATGTCTCAATTTTTGAATTTTACGATGTTTCCATTTTTCGATTTGTTGGTTTTTGGATTTTTTGCTTTTCGGATTCTCGATTTTTCGATGTTTCGATTTTTGATTTATCCGATTTTTCAATTTTCCAATTTTTTCGATTTTTAATTCTCGATTTTTCCATTTTTCAACATTTTGATTACTCGATTTTTCAACTTTTCGATTTATCAATTTTTCGATATTTCAGATTTGGAATTTTTCAATAATTCGATTCTTAAATTTTTGGATTTTTGGACTTTTCAGTTTCTCAATTTTTTGATTTTTCAATTTTTTGATGTTTCGATTTCTTGATTTGTTCAGTTTTTCGATTTTTTCAATTAAAGATTTTTCGATTCTCTATTTCAGTTTTTTGATTTTTCTATATTTCAATTTGCAAGTTTTTAAATTTTTGACTTTCGATTTTTCAATGTCTAGATTTCTCGATTTTTGAATTTTTAATTTTTAAGTTTTAGACTTTTTCAGTTTAAATTTTTCAATTTATCGATTTATTTTTAATGTTTCAATTTCTCAATTTTTCAATTTTTCCAAATTTTAAATTTTAGACTTTTCGATTCCTAGATTTTTTAGTTCTTTGATTTTTCAATTTCCCAATTTTTCGAGATTTTTAATTTATGTTGGATTTTTCTTTTTCATTTTTTCAATTTTTCCGTTTTTAAAATTTTTAATCTCTTGGTTTCCCGATTTTTCGGCGTTTCGATTTTTGGATTCTCCATTTTTTTCAATTCATCTGTATTTCAATTTCACGATTTCTCGTTTGTTTGTTTCGTTGATTTTTTAATTTTAGGATTTTTTCATGTTTCGATTTCCCGATTTTTAGACTTTTTAATATCTCAATTTTTAGATTTTTCGACATTTTCCATGTTACGATTTCTCAATTTTTCAAGTTTTCGATTTCTCAATTTTTCAATATTTCAGTTTTGGGAATTTTTCAATTTCTGGATTTTAGAATCTTTCGGTATTTCATTTTTCGATTTCTGGATTTTGAATTTTTCGGTATTTTTGATATTCCGATTGCTCGTTCTTTCGATTTTTCGATTTTCCGGCTCGTCAAATGTTCTATTTTTGTCGTTTCTAAGTTTTCGATTTTTAATTCTCGATTTTTCCATTTTTCAACATTTTGATTTATCGATTTTTCACCTTTCGATTTATCAATTTTTCGATATTTCAGTTTTGGGATTTTTCAATAATTCGATTCTCAAATTTTTGGATTTTTGGACTTTTCGGTTTCTCAATTTTTTGATTTTTCAATTTTTCGATTTTTTGATGTTTCCATTTCTTGATTTCTTCGGTTTTTCGATTTTTTTAATTAAAGATTTTTCGATTCTCTTTGTTTCAGTTTTTTGATTTTTTTATATTTCAATTTGCAAGTTTTTAAATTTTCGACTTTCGATTTTTCAATTTCTAGATTTCTCGATTTCTGAATTTTTAATTTTTAAGTTTTAGACTTTTTCAGTTTAAATTTTTCAATTTATCGATTTATTTTTAATGTTTCAATTTCTCGATTTTTCAATTTTTCCATGTTTTATTTTTTCGATATTTTCAATTTTCGACTTCTCGATTCGTTGATTTTCCACTTTTTCGATTTTTAAATTTTATATTTTCGAATTTTTTTGTGTTTTCGGATTTCTCCATTAATCTTATTTTTTTATACTCCCATTTCTCCATTTCCCAAAGTTTCGATTTTTCAGTTCTTCAGTTCTTCAATTTTTCGATTATTCAGGTTTTTGATTTTTCAATTTTTCGATTTTTAAGTTTGCGATTTTTCGACTCTGCTTTTTTGACTTTTCTGTTTCTCAATTTTTTGATTTCCTGATTTTTGGATATTTCGTTCAATTTTGTGATTTTTCAGTTTTTCGATTTCTCAATTTTAACTTTTCAATTTTTAAATTATTATTTTTTTTTCGATATTTTGAGTTTTCAGTTCTTCTATATTTCAATTTTTCAATTTTCGGAATTTTTAAATTTTCGATTGTCCAATTTTTTTTATTTTTCGATTTTCCAGTTTTTCGATGTTTGGATTTTTGAATTAACCGATTGTTGAATTTCTCGATTTTTAAATTTTAGATTTTCCAATTTTTATTTTTTTGATTTTTTTATTATTCGATTTCGAGGATTTACTGCGTTACATATTACAATATACATATTACATATATGTAAAGTCCTCAACACGTACGTTTGCTTATTTTGTGACTGCTACCCGTACAACGTACTGACTAATACGTCCGTTTACTACCTTATCGACATCACGTGCTTATAGACTATTTTTACTCCCTTTCGTAAGGTACCGCCACTTCATAGTGAAGCGAGTGAGATGTAAAATATATGTTCATTCTTTTCTACATGGGAAAGTGATTGTCCATATAGGTTGTCCAACTATAATATACTTAAACAATGATAGTAGGCATCTGACCTGTCCCTTGTAGTTCGTGGGCACGCCCCCCATGTTGTAGTGCACGGTCGGTAAAACAGGAATCGGCTCTCTCGTTACGTCAACACCAGCAAAGATCATAGCGGTTTCTGAAATCCCGGGCAATCGAGTGTGCAGTTGTTCAGCTGGTAAGTGGTGCAGTTGCAAGTACACGTGGTCTTTCTCAGGACCGCAGCCTCTGCCTAAAACCCCAAACTACACACAACCCTAATCCACGTCTTGAGTTACCTTCGCGTATTTCGATCGTCATACTCCTCGAAACCACATCTCTGCTCGCTAAATCTTTGGCCACGGGGGCGTACCGCTCCATGAAGCGCTCCCCTTGCGAGTTAATCAGGTATCCACCCTCACCGCGACACCCCTCGGTGATGAGGCACCCAGCGCCGTAGATCCCAGTCGGGTGGAACTGCACGAATTCCAGGTCCTGGGACGGGAGTCCCGCTCGGGCTACCATCGCAGTACCATCGCCCGTGCAGGTGTGCGCGGACGTGCACGAGAAGTAGGCGCGGCCGTAGCCACCAGTGGCCAGCACCTACACCCATCAATTTTAACCCACCACAAAAATTCCTACTTACTGTGTTTTTAGCCCTAATCCTGTGGATCGAGCCGTCTTCTAAACTCAAGGCGATGACGCCGCGGCACTCCCCGTCCTCCATTATCAAGTCTAAGGCGAAGTATTCGATAAAGTAGTTGCAGTCGTAGCGTAGGGATTGTCCGTACAGGGTGTGGAGGAGGCTGTGGCCGGTTCTGTCTGCCACGCAGCAACAACGGTGGGCTTGGCCGCCTTTACCGAACTTGAGGGACTGGCCGCCGAAGGCGCGCTGGTAGATTTTGCCGTCGGTGGTTCGGGAGAAGGGCATTCCGTAGTTTTCTAGTTCTATGACGGCTTTGGGGGCTTCGCGGGTCATGTAGTGGATGGCGTCTTGGTCGCCCAGCCAATCGGAGCCTTTAACGGTGTCGTACATGTGCCACTGCCAGTTGTCGTCTTCCATGTTGCCTAGGTTGTAACAAATAATAGTAATTAATAGTTCTGAAACTACTTAGTCTTTTCACAAGATAGTGCAACATGTTTAAAATGACAAATTTTGCGGAGGGCGCGGTTCCTGGTCGAGCCGGCGGGATTTTTCGCGCCATATGCACCAAAGACGCAGATCTAGAATAGGGGAACGGTCGGGATGACGTGGCGCTCGCGGTTTGACCCAACAGCTGGGATGCAACCACGAGTTTACGACCGTCGGGGCGTGTTAGCGCGGCACGTTTCTTCGGTAGATAGAGGGGTGCTGGGCTCATGCTTGTCGATAGAGTAGAATCACCGGAGTGGCGGGAGAACAGCCACAACCAAGAGCCCCAAACGCAGCTTTTTTTCTTTTTTTTTTTGTCAACCTTGGGGTCCACCACTTGCATGTGAACGCATTTCGCCACAAAAAAAAAAAAAACAAACACAATGTAGGGTCTCATTTTGTTACACGATTACAGCCAATGCCAATTTTTTCAAACTTTCGCGGGCTTTCAATTTTTTTTCACATGCCATTTTAAGGCGGGATGTTTGGGTTATCACAACTGATTTTGTCAAATGATATACCCACGAAGAAAAGAGAGAGTGGGTGGCCTGCTATCCTGCTAAGATAAGACTGATATCGGCAAGTGAGATCCTTCTCAGAATATAGAGGGTGGGTGGGCGGGGCTACTCCCTGCTAAGATAAGAGTGATTTTAGCAAATGAGATACCTTCTATGAAAAGAGAGGGCGGTGGGCGGCGTTAATTCTGTTTATTCCCCCCCAAAAATTGATTAAGTTTTCTGAAAATTTTACCGAATAAATTCTAGCCAATGTGCAAAATATCATGAGTTCTACTTGTGATTCATCATTGCATTCATATTGTTTATTAATCAAATTAAGAACGAGTCACCCCATTTTCCTGAAAATGTGTCTTTATTTAATAAGAATTATAATGATATTCAGAATATTTCGTCGATTGTAGCTTACTACTTGATAGTTTTGATCCTCTATTTTGAGGGACGAAATCACTGAAATCAAAATGATTTCTACGTGACATTCTTCCGATGTATAAACATAAACACTTTCAAGTTGTTTTTCTTATCGAGGATAACCTAAGGACGTACAGTAATGGAGTCCGTCGGGCAATTTGGTATTTTCATATTTTCTCGATATTTCATAGCCCCTAGACAGTGCCGTAGTTAGGGGGAGACTAGGGGATGCTGAGCTTCCCGTAGATCTAGACCAGTTATAATTAACCAAATGTGAATTACAACATCGAAAATCATGTTATAACAAATAAGTAGTATCACAAAAAATTTAAAAAATCATTTAGTTACGATTAGTATTTGTTTAAATAAGATTGATTTTGGTAAATGACTGAACAATATTAAGAGTAATCACTGAAATAAAGAGAGGGTGGGTGGGCGGGGCTATTGCTTGCTTGTAAAAGATTCTCTAGGAAAAGTTAAACTTAGCTCCGCCCACCCACCCGTTCTCTAATTTTTGTTCGTCAGAAATAAGAAATATATGTTATAACAATTAAGTAATATAATAAAAAATTACCATTAATTAGCTACGATTAGTATTTGTTAAAATAAGATTAATTGTGGTAAATGACTGAACAATATTAAGAGTAATCACTGGAACAAAAAGGGGGTGGGTGGGTGGGGCTATTGCTTGCTTGTAAAAGATTCTTTAGGAAAAGTTAAACTTAGCCCCGCCCACCCACTCGTTTTCTAATTTTTTTTGGCAGAAATAAGAAATAAATATTATAACAAATAAGTGCTTTAACAAAAATTACGATTAATTAGTTACGATTAGTATTTGTTCAATAAGATTGATTGTGGTAAATGACTGAACAATATTAAGAGTAATCACAGGAATAAAGAGGGGGTGGGTGGGCGGGGCTATTGGTTGCTTATAAAAGATTTTGTAGGGAAAGTAAACTTAGCCCCGCCCACCCACCCGTTCTCTCATTTTTTTCTTCAGAAATAAAAAATAAATGTTAAGTAATGTAATAAAAAATTACGATTAATTAGTTCCGAATAATATTTGTTAAAATAAGATTGATTTTGGTAAATTACTGAACAATATTAAAAGTAATCATTGGAAAAAAGAGGGGGTGGGTGAGCGGGGCTATTACTTACATATATAAGATTCTGTAGGAAAAGCTGAACTTAGCCCCGCCCACCCACCCGTTCTCTCATTTTTTCTTCATAAATAAGAGATACATGTTATAACAAAGAAGTAGTATAACAAAAAATTACGTTTAATTAATTACGATTAGTATTTGTTAAAATAAGATTGATTTTGGTAAGCGACTGAACAATAATAAGAGTAATCACTGGAATAAAGAGGGGTGGGTGGGCGGGGCTAATACTTGCTTATAAAAGATTCTCTAGGAAATGTTAAACTTAGCCCCGCCCACCCACCCGTTCTCTAATTTTTTTCGTCAGAAATAAGAAATAAATGTTATAACAAATAAGTGCTTTAACAAAAAATTACGATTAATTAGTTACGATTAGTATTTGTTCAAAAAGATTGATTGTGGTAAATGACTGAACAAGATTAAGACTAATCACTGGAATAAAGAGGGGGTGGGTGGGCGGGGCTAGTGCTTGCTTGTAAAAGATTCTGCAGGAAAAGCCAAACTTAGCCCCGCCCACCCACCCGTTTTCTCATTTTTTTTCATAAATAAGAAAAAAATGTTATAACAAATAAGTAGTATACCAAAAAATTACAATTAATTAGTTACCTTTATATTTCTTAAAATAAGATTGATTTTGGTAAATGACTGAACAATATTAAGAGTATTCACTGGAATAAAGAGGGGGCGGGTGGGCGGGGCTATTGTTTGCTTATAAAAGACATTGTAGGGAAAGTTAAACTTAGCCCCGCCCACCCACCCGTTTCTCTCATTTTTTTGTTCAGAAATAAAAAATAAATGTTATAATAATTAAGTAATATAATACAAAATTACGATTAATTAGTTACGAATAGTATTTGTTAAAATAAGATTGACTTTGGTAAATGACTGAACAATATTAAAAGTAATCACTGGAATAAAGAGGGGGTGGGTGGGCGGGGCTAAAACTTGCTAGGATAAGACTGAACAATATTAAGAGTAGTCACTGGAAAAAAGAGGGGGTGGGTGGGCGGGGCTATTGCTCACTTATATAAGATTCTGTGGGAAAAATTAAACTTACCCCCGCCCACCCACCCGTTCTCTCATATTTTCTTCATAAATAAGAAATAAATGTTATAACAAATAAGTGCTTTAAAAAAAATTACAATTAATTAGTTACGATTAGTATTTGTTAAAATAAGATTGATTTTGGTAAACGACTGAACAATATTAAGAGTAATCACTGGAATAAAAAGATGGGGTGGGTGGGCGGGGCTAATGCTTACTTATATAAGATTCTGTGGGAAAAATTAAACTTAGCCCCGCCCACCCACCCGTTCTCTCATTTTTTCGTCAGAAATAAGATATAAATGTTATAACAAATAAGTGCTTTAACAAAAAATTACGATTAATTAGTTACGATTAGTATTTGTTACAATAAGACTGATTGTGATAAATGACTGAACAATATTAAGAGTAATCACTGGAATAAAGAGGGGGTGGGTGGGTGGGGCTAAAACTTGCTAAGACAAGACTGAACAATATTAAGAGTAGTCACTGAAAAAGCTCCGCTCACCTCTTTTTTCCATTTCACTGACTTATTTTATTTAGTGTGAAAAGGAAATTGAAAAATAACAGTATTGTATTACCAAAATTTTCTGGAAAATGGAGTGAGCGGTTTCTGATTTACCTTTACTCAAACATTAGACACATATTTTTATTTTAGCTTAAAATGGATGCCATAAAAAGCAATACAATTCGCAAAATCAAATCTTTTAATTTTTCGAAAGAGCTAGATTTGACAAGCTGTACGTTATGGGCGAAGGAAGTTCTGTCGAAGTAATCTTCGACCAATTTTTTTTCATTCGGGAGACTCTTGGGTATCCATGGATATTTTTTTGTAAATTATTTAAAACAATTTTGGGGGATTCTTGAGGTTCTAGGTGTTCCTGTTTGGAAAGAATTCGAAAGTGCTTTGGAGCTTCTAGTGTCTTTTCTTATGATAATTCATTTCAATTTCTTAGAGGATACGTCATTTGCTAAAATCAGTTTTATCTTAGCAAGTACTCAATTTTTCACTGAATTAGCGGTGGGTGGAAATCCTGCTTTGGAAACAGTTATAAAGTTATAAAACTATAAAGTGTTGTCATTAACATTGTCATCAGATAATGGTATCATTATTGAGAATATATTAGCGATTATACCGAAACTTTAGAGCTTAGTTTAAATTTCGAAACATAGGCTAACCTAGTTTTGCTCAATCGGATACTTTTTATTAGCGAAGCATTTGATAAAAAAAAACGACTAGTTCCCAACTGGTGATTTTTTATTTACAAAGACACTAGCAGGTTGTTTGGAATGTGTTTTCCGTAAAGAAGAGAAGACTTTTTATCGAGAGCTATGGACTAATTAATTTATAACACAGTTTAGTTGTTAATTAAATTTATTGTATAAATTCGCAACGTCTGAGTGAAGTTACATTTAATTACATTATATTAAACATCGTAACATAACCAACACCAGCAATGACTTCCAAATATACAAATAAATCTCCACTCGATTATTTTTGCTTCCACCACACACAGATGCAACATTCAAAATATAATTACCACTGGTATCACGACACGCTCCTCCATACGAAACAGTATTCTGTACAAGCTGCAAGTCTTTAATCGTCTGCATGGCATCATCGTTGAGATAACAACATCCACACTTAAATTCCTTTATCGAACAGTTTTCTCCGCAAAATTTCTTCGCTACATTCTTCATCGGGTTCTGATTCAGGTTCACATCTTCAAACTCATGGTTGTTGAAAACACCTTCCGCCAAATTTTCCATACGGTTACCGCTTAAATCTAAAACTATATCTCGTGCAGACAAACCCTTAAACGCATCTTCGACTCGAGAGATTTGGTTACACTTCAGTTTAACCACTGGATTTGTCGAGAGAAATCTGAACGCTCCCTCTTGCAAGATTTTAATTTGGTTGAACATGAGATTCAGTGTATGTAGTTTTGGCAACTCGGAAAAAGCGTCGGGGTTCAGCCCTTGCAAGTTGTTCTGATCTAGATTTAGAATCTCCAAGTTCGACAAATTAGAAAAGGAGTCGTCTTCCAAGACTTTGATTCGGTTGTTGTGTAAATGAATTTTCTTTAGCTGGATATTGCGAAACGTACCTTTTTTAACAGACGTCAGTTTATTGTTAGTTATTGTGAGTGATTCGGTGATTTGTTCTATAACTTCGGAAAAACAATCCTCTTCTAATTCTTCAATGGCACAATTGTCAAATATGATTTGTTCCAGTGGATGTGTGAAATTCAGGATTTTGCAACACAGTCGTGGGATAAATTGGTCTTGAACAGAAACCTCATCGTAAGGATCTGGGGCACTAATTATTTCCGCTTCTTCGACACTCAGTTTCCACTGATCGTGATCGTCTAACGTATAGTTGAAAGGCGCAAAATTTTCGCAAGTCCATGTTAATTTCCACAATGTCGCCAAAAGCGACACGAAGAGTTTAAGCCACATTTTCAAGTGCGACTGACACATTAAACTGCATTATTTTATAATATCGAAAACGCATTAACTTTTTTCGAAAACGGTGCAACTTTTCCAATAACACGTGACTTAAGTAGGTTAAAGGACAAAACTTCGCTAATTACAGTTTCCTAGAAGATAAACGACTTCGCAGTGTCCATAATTCCACTAATCCACAATTAAACATCGAGGGTTACAATAACGGCGCAATCGGTAGGATTGGAACAAACATCCGCATAAAATGACAGCGTAGACCCACGGTGACCCCGTTAGCAATCCTTCCTCGCCCGTGTTCTTTCAAATTTTCCACAGCAAAATTTAATTCAATCGCACACAGTTATTACATTCCCCTTTCATACCTGGAATTTTCACACGTTACGTTCGCATTCCAGGCCCTCCGTGTTGTATCATTTTAATTCAATTATACATCATCCGGTCGGAACACATCCTCGTTCCATAGTCTGAAGTGGACGCTCTCTGACCGTTTCGCAACTGCAACTATTATAAACTCGTGAAACTTCAAACACACGATTTTTCTTTCGAAGCTCGCCGCCGTTGATAGACGCCACATATTTTCAATTGTTTTTCTTATCGCCGCTCATCGTCGCTCATTTTATATTTTCTCGACGTTTCATGACCCCTAGAGTACGAAAAAGGCAGTCTCCCGTTTCCGTCTGCCTGTCTGTCTGCTCTCTGTATCAATTTTTATTACACACGTTATCTCATTCCCACGAACAATTTGATGAAGAATTCTATGTTTATTTGATTTAACTGTTATACAAAAATATAGTCCTGTAAGTGTGGTGTACGAATCCGCTTTGAGTTTTTCCCGAACAGGCCACTTTTGCAAAAACATTATGAATAATTATATGTATTTATATTTTGCCTTTTTTCCTTAATATGTTTTGCGTAGTCTTCTTTTCACAACAGGAAACTTAAAAACATGTTTATTATTACAATTACGCTCCGCCTCTCGGATTAGGACGAATAAAAAAAATCGTAAGAATTCAGGTAGGGCGGGTGGGTGGGGCTTATATTTTGCCTTTGTTCTTGATATACATAGCCATCTTTTCACAACAAGAAACATAAAACACGGTTAAATTGGTACATGCGAGGAAATATGGATTTTGCAATTATGGGGCGGAGTCTAATCGATATTTCCTTACACAAATTTACCATTTCAAACATGTTTTAAGTTTCATCTTGTGAAAAAAAATCTACACATTTTAAAACAAAAAGATAAAATATAAGCCCGCCCACCCACCCTATCTCAATTGTAATGATTTTTTTTTTTATTCGTCATGAACCAAGGAGACGAAGCTTAACTGCACAATAATTATTTCTTTACAGGAAATTAAAAACATGTTTTTGAATCTCGTGTTGTTCAAAGAATACAATGTATATTAATAAGAAAATGGCAAAATATAGACCCCGCCCACTCACCCCATCTCAATTGTGAAGATTTTTTTATTCTTAGAAAAACTTAAAACGTGTTTAAAATGTTAAATTTGTGTAAGTAAATCTGGATTTTGGAATTAAACTCCACCCCTCGATCTGACAAAGAATGAAAAATTGAGAATTGAGATCCGGGCGGGTGTGGCTGGAACAAAATCTTTGGCTTTGTTTTTCTATAATTTCTCTAATATACACAGTTTTCTTTGCGCAACACAATTGCTGAAGACCAAGTTTCACATGGTAATTTCTTCTAGAAAAATAAGGATTTTGCAATTAAGCTCCGCCCCCCTGGCTTACGACGAATAAAAAAATTCATCACAATTGAGACAGGGTGGGTGGGCGGGGCTACATTTTGTCTTTTATATCTTAATATACATGTTATTCTTTGAACACGAAACTTAAAAACATGTTTTTAATTTCTTGTAAAGAAATAACTTTGTAGTGAAGCTCCGCCCTCTTGGCTCACGACGAATAAAAAAAAATCATCACATTTGAGATAGGGTGGGTGGGCGGGGCTACATTTTGTCTTTTTCTTCTTAATATGTGTAGACTTATTTTATTCTTAGAAACTTAAAACATGTGATTTGTCCTGTAAATGGAATTATTTCTGTTGGGCAAATAAATCATATTTATTATTATTATTATTAAAAAAATGGTAAATTTTTGTAGGTAAATCTGGATTTTGGAATTAAGCCCCGCCTTTCGATCTGACAACGAATGAAAACTTCACCACAATTGAGAATTGAGATCGGGGCGGGTATGGGTGGAACTAAATCTTTGACCTTGTTATTCTCTTAATATACATAGTTTTCTTTGAGCAACCGATTACTTAATATCACGTTTCACATGGAAATTTCTCGTAGAAAACTAAGAATTTTGCAATTAATCTCCGTCCCTCGGCTTACGACGAATAAAAAAAAAATCATCACAATTGAGATAGGGCGGGTGGGCGGGGCATAGTGCCTTTTTTTTCTTAATATCTGTAATCTTCTTTTCACAACAAGAAACGTAAAATATGTATAAAAAAAAACCCTCGGGCTGACAACGTATGAAAAATTCATCAAGTTTGAGACGGATGAGTGGGGATTCTCTTTTGATTTTCTTTTTAATTAATACATTTAGTTTTCTTTGTATAACAGGATTACTTGAGAACACGTTTCACAAGATAATTTCTCGTATGAAAATAAAGATTTTGCAATTAAGCTCCGCCCTCCTGGCTTAACGACGAATAAGAAAATTCGTCACAATTAAGGCAGGGTGGGTGGGCGGGATTTATATTTTGCCTGTTTTCTTAATATACGTAGTCATCTTTTCACAACAAGAAACTTAAAACATGATCGTCCATTTTTGCAAAGAAATATGGATTTTGCAATTATGAGGCGGAGCCTAATTGCAAAATCGATATTTCCTTATACAAATTTAGCATTTTGAACATGTTTTAAGTTTGATCTTATGAAAAGAAATCTACACATAATAAAACAAAAAGGTAAAATGTAAGCCCGTCCACCCGCCCTATCTCAATTGTGATGATTTTTTTTATTCGTCATGAACCAAGGAGGCGGTGCTTAACTGCAAAATTTTCTTTACAAAAAATTAAAAACATGTTTTTGAATGTTGTGTTGTTCAAGGAATACTACGTATATTAAGAAAAAAATGGCAAAATATACACCCCGCCCACCCACCCCATCTCAATTGTGATAATTTTTTTATTCTTAGAAACTTAAAACATGTTTAAAATAGTACATTTTTGTAGGTAAATCTGGGTTTTGGAATTGAACCCCGCCCCTCGATCTGACAACGAATAAAAAATTCCCCACAATTGAGAACCAAATTTTTGTTTTTTTTTTTTCTCTCATATTTTCTTTGATCAACACGATTACCTAATACCAAGTTTCACATGGTAATTTCTCTTAGAAAAATAAGGATTTTGCAATTAAACTCCGCCCCCCTGCCTTACGACAAATAAAAAAAAATTAATTACAATTGAGACAGGGTGGGTGGGCGGGGCTTATATTTTGTATTGGTTTTAATATACGTTTTTAATATATTCACAACAAAAGCTTAGAATATGGTTAAAATGGTACATTTTTGCAAAGAAAAATTGATTTTGCCATTATGGAGCAGAACCTACTTCCAAAATCTTATTTATACAAATTTTCCGTTTTAAACATATTTTAAGTTTCATCGTGTGAAAAGAATTCTACACATTTTAAAACAAAAAGGAAAACCGGAAGCCCGCCCACCCGCCCTATCTCAATTGTGATGATTTTTTTTATTCGCCGTGAATCAAGGGGGGGAGCTTAACTGCAAAATGCTTATTTCTTTACAAGAAATGAAACACATATTTTGGAATATCGTGTTGTTCAAGGAATACTATATATTTTAAGAAGAAAATTTTAAAATATAGACCCCGCCCACCCGCCCCATCTCTATTGTGATGATTTTTTTATTCTTAGAAACTTAAATATGTTGAAAATGGTAAATTTTTGTAGGTAAATCTGGATTTTGGAATTAAGCTCCACCCCTCGATCCGACAAAGAATTAAAAGTTGAGAAATGAAATCGGCGCAGGTGTGGCTGGAACCATATCTTTGGCTTTAGCTAGGAAGGAAAAATACGTTTGACTAAAAAGAAAAAAAAAAGGATCAAAAACAGGTAGAAAGCGTATTAATTTGCAATTTCTCTTTTTCTCTCGCATTGTTTATTTATCTATGTTTATGATGCCATAACAATTTTTTTATTGACGAAATTACCCCACTTTCTCGAAAATGTGAGAACACACTCCGCTTTATTTAAAAATGTAAAACCTGTTCGGGGGCCACAAATGGTTTTTCTAGAATAGGAAACCTCCTCGGGGGTCCCAATTTTTTTTTTTATGTGAAATCTTCTCGAGGGTTCCAACTGTCTTATTTAAAAATATAAAATCTTCTTAGGGGCCCCAAATATCTTTTTTTTAATGTGAAACCTTTTTAGGGTTCCCAATTGTATTTTTTTTAAATGTGAAACCTTGTCGGGGGCCCTACCTATCTTTTTCAAAGATCTAAAACCTTTTCCCTTCACGGGGGCGCCAAATGTTTTTTTTTTTTTTTTTTTTAGAATATAAAACCTTCTCGGGGGTCCCAAATATCTTTTTTTTATGTAAAACCTCGGGGGTCCCAAAAATTTTTTTTTAATCTGAAATCTTCTCGGGGGTTCCAACTGTCTTGTTTAAAAATATAAAATCTTCTTAGGGGCCGCAAATATCTTTTTTTTTTAATGTGAAACCTTCTCAGGGGTCTCAATTGTATTTTTTTAAAATGTGAAACCTTGTCGAGGGGCCCACCTGTCTTTTTCAAAGATGTAAAACCTTCTCGGGGGCGCCAAATGTTGCTTTTTTTTTAGAATGTGAAACCTTCTCGGGGGTTCCAACCGGTTTTTTTTTTAATGTAAAACCTTCTCGGGGGTCCCAACTGCCTTTTTTAAAAATGTGAACCCTCCCGGGGGTCCCAAGTGTCTTTTTTTAATAATATTAAATCTTCTCGGGGCTCCCAGCTGTCTAACCTTTTTTTCTATTACACACATTGTTTTTACCCCGTAGAGGTTATCGCAAAAAAGTAAAATTCCACAAAATCTTATCATTTTTCAGAGAAAAAAAGTTGGACTGTACTTCAGAAGGAATTTTTTCAATTTTGTGCAACCCATTTGCACATTTGCTACGAATGATTTTTTCTTTATTTAGCAACTTTTATATTCTCATAAACGACTATTCAATGGTTCCTAAACTTGCTTTTTACGACGAAATAAAAAAATAACTATAACATTAAGTGATAAGAAAGTCACCTGACAAAACGATTATTATCTTTATCAAGGTATTACCCCAAACATCCACATACAAATAATATGTTTTCTGAGAGTCTACAAAAAATTTCCGCGACTGATTCAACAATCAATAACTACAACTATTATCTCAAGTAGTGCAGAATAACGCTTTCAACTTTGATTAAAAAACAACAACAGTCTGATAAGGAGCAAACTTTGCCCAGAACTAGTCACTATAATCTCTAGGTCAGGGCACATGGAATCTCCTCTTGACAAAATCCTATGGAATAATTTTAACTTGACTCTCACCTAAAGCTGCATTGATGCCCCCCTGTGCCGCCACAGTATGAGACCTGGTTGGAAACAACTTCGTTATAACAGCAGTTTTAAACCCGTCTGCTACCAAACCAAAAGCTGCCCTCAGTCCGGCGCCTCCAGCGCCCACCACGACTGCATCATACGTATGATCGATAATGGGGTACACAGCCGAAACATTCGTATTAACCGTGGCATTTTTCCTATCCACACCGATGTGAACAGCCTTTGACAACACCTGCGGCGTCAAATTAACATTCGCCTGAAAGCGAAAACGTGGAATTATTTATCACAATCACCATACAATAAATTATACAAAAAAACAGTCGGTGTATAATTACCAACACACTAATTTACACACTCATAATATTTTAAGTGCTCTATTTAAACATGATACGTGTTTTTTTTAAACAAATAATCAAAAAATTAGTTATGTAACATGTGACTTCTAGAAAAAATTCTTACCTTCGTTACATGACAGAACAAATTTTTTTGTACTATCGTCTTGAATTTAAGGAGACTGCTCATCGCTTTTTCGCACTTAAAACAACTATTGGCATAAAGTATAAACAAAAATTGTCACCGGAGCGCTAGGGCGCCTTTCACCTTTCGTTTTGACAGAGATGTCAAGATCTGTCAAATCGCCGCACCAATGAGAATGCGGGTGAACGACTTTGCACCAATCACGATTTTCATGGTCACACACGGTTTGAATTTGCGCGCGCATTGACACAAATTTAGCAAAAATATGTAGTTTATTTTGAAAATTTACAAAAAATACAGATCAACGGTGTTTCCAGGACGGTTTGCGCTTTTCGATGAAGGCTCTGACCCCTTCTTTGCCGTCTTCGAGGCTGAGGTTCTCCACCATGACTTGAGCCCCCATTTTGTAGGCTTCTTTGAGACTGAGGTCCACCTGTTGGTAGTAAAATCGCTTGCCTAATTCCACCACGGTGCGACTTTTTTTCACGATTTGATCACACACTGCTTTAACATCTTCATCCAAATTGTTCTCGGAAATCTGGGTGATCAAACCTTTTTCTTCGGCTTCTTTGGCGCCAATCGTGATTCCTGAATAGAGCAACTTCAAGGCGGTTGCTTTAGGGACGACGCGCGCCAGCGCTATTCCGGGGGTTGAGCAGAAAACACCAAAGTGAATTCTGCAATAATTTTTTCATTAATAGACACTAACATACAAGTGAAATCTTACCCAGGTGTTGAGAATGAACTTTTTTTAGAACAGAAGGCCAAGTCACACTGAGCGACGAGTTGGCATCCGGCTGCCACTGCTATTCCATCAACTTTCGCTATTATGGGCACTGGAGAATCGATTATTTTGTACATTAATTGCGTGGCGAGTTGGAAGACTTTGGCATGTTCTTCTGGACTGCGCTCTGGGGACAGTTCTTTCAAGTCGTGACCAGTGCTGAATATGCTGTTCGCGGACCCCAAAACTATGACTCTTGTTGTATTCGCAGATTCAAACTCCGTGATTTTTTGAATAAGCTCTTGCATCATTTTAATCGATAGTGCGTTACTACAAAGATGATTATGTTGCAGGTTTTCGTACACAATTATGCAGAATTACCGTGTGTCGTGATCATCCATGACCAGATTTGCGATTCCATGCTGAACCGTGGCGTGAACAAAATTAGAGGAATTCCTGGCACCCAAGTGGAGTGAGTGCTACAATACAAATTAAAGACTTCGTAAAATGGTCTTTATACTCGCCTTTAGGTGATAAAAGGGGCGAGCAAACATTTTGCAGACTTTCTTGTTCGGTTAGAAATCACGGAGTGCGCGTTTTATCAAGTTATCATAAAAATAAGCCCCTCCAGTTTATACCTAACCTCAAAAAAAGTTACCTTATCGTAAAGTTTTTTCGTCAAAAAATGCCTCTGGTCGTGATAACAGGGGTACCCAGCAGTGGAAAAACCACCAGGGCCAACGAATTAAAACAGTTTTTTGAGAAAAATAAAAAACAAGTATTTGTAGTAAGCGAAAATGAGCAAATTACGAAGGCGAACTTTGAAAAAAATCAATTTTATTCAGGTAATTAACAAAAAACAACGTTGTATTGTTTAACCCACGATTTTAATCGCAGATTCGTCGAAAGAGAAGCACATTCGGGGCCTCCTCAAGTCCGAAGTTTTAAAATTGATGACTCCGAACAATGTGGTGATTTTGGACGCCTTAAACTACATCAAAGGTTTCCGCTATGAGTTGTACTGTGGCTCCAAAGCCAACAAAAACACTCAGTGTACCCTCCACGTGGAAATAAATCGCGACGAAGCGTGGACCTTCAACGAAAATCGGTCTCCAGAAAGCGAAAAATACAGCAGGGACACTTTTGACGCGCTCGTGATGCGGTATGAAGAACCAGAAAGGAAAAACCGCTGGGATTCACCGCTTTTTGTGGTTTTTCCCCAGCAAGATTTAAATAAGGAAGGGATTAGATCTGCATTGTTTGACGAGGCGCCGCCACCACCCAACATGTCCACACAAAACGTAAAAACTTGTTACACTGTAATATTTTTATTTACAAATTGTTTGCAGCCTTCTTTAAATTCAACCAACTTTTTGTACGATTTGGATCAAGTCACGAAGAAGATAGTGGACGGGCTTATCCGTAACAAGAACATGGGGCAAAAAGGGGTGATCAACGTCGATGGGTTTCCGGGTTTGTCTGTGGACATTTCAAACGCGACGGTCCAGCAGCTGATGATTTTGAGAAGGCAGTATTTAACGTATTGTAAAATGCACCCTCCAGAAACCCGACAAATTCCGCAGTTGTTTGTACAGTATTTGAGTACGAGTTTGCAGTAAATAAAGTTGTGCTCCATTTTAAATTTAGGGATTTTGTGTTGCTGGGTTGGTACCGACCAATTTTGTAATCATTCCAAATCCAAATAATCTAAAAAGTTGTGGGTTTATTTTTACAATTAGTACTAAAATCACTTCGTAAATTTGTTTGAAATCAAGAAAATGAAGCAAAGTAAGGTGGGAACTGTAAATACCGATGCTAAGTTGCCGTTGATAGTAACTTTGATGTTCAACTTTTACCGTATTTAAAGGGGTTGTAGAAGAAAAGTAGAAGATACTTGTTGTCGAATACGTCTACACATACTAAAAAAACAAGGCAAAATGTAGCCCCGCCCACCCGCCCTATCTCAATTGTGATGAATTTTTCATTCGTTGTCAGATCGAGGGGCGGGGCTTAATTGCAAGATCCATATTTGTCTACAAGAATTTACCATTCTAAACATGTTTTACGTTTCTTGTTCTGAAAAGACTACGTAGTTGTATTAAGAAAAAAGACAAAATATAAGCCCCGCCCACCCGCCGTATCTCAACTGATAAAATTTAATTTTGCGGAATTTTACTTTTTCGTGATAACCTCTATGGAGTAAAAACAATGTGTCATACAAAAAAAGAAGGTTTCACCTTCTTAAAAAGAGACAGCTGGGAGCCCCCAGAAGATTTAATGTTATTAAAAAGACACTTGGGGCCTCCGAGAAGGTTTCGCCTTTTTTTTAAAGGAAAATTGGAACCCCCGACAAGGTTTCACATTTAAAAAAAAAAAAGATATTTGGGGCCCCCGAGAAGGTTTTATATTTTTAAAAAAGACAGTTGGGACCCCCGAGAAGGTTTCAGATTAAAAAAAGATATTTGGGGCCCCTAAAAAGGTTTTATAATTTTTAAGAAAGATATTTGGGGTTCCTAAGAATGTTTTATATTTTTAAAAAGACAGTTGGAGCCCCCGAGAAGATTTCACATTAAAAAAAAATGATTTTTGGGACCCCCGAGAAGGTTTCACATTAAAAAAAAAATATTTTTGGGGCTCCCGAGAAGGTTTCACATTAAAAAAAAACATTTCGCGCCCCCGAGAAGGTTTTACATTTTAAAAAAAGACAGTTGGGACCTCTGAGAAGGTTTTACATTTTTAAAAAAGACAGTTGGGACCCCCGAGAAGGTTTTACATTTTTAAAAAAGTCAGTTGGGCCCCCGAGAAGGTTTCACATTAAAAAAAAATATTTGGCGTCCCCGAGAAGGTTTTACATTTTTAAAAACGACAGTTGAGACCCCCGAGAAGGTTTCACATTTTTAACAAAGACAATCGGGACCCCGAGAAGGTTTTTACATTGTTAAAAAAATACATTCGGGACCCCCGAGAAGGTTTTACATTTTTAAAATAGACAGTTGGGTCCCCGAGAAGGTTTCGTATTCTTCAAAAAAGGATATATGAGACCCCGAGGAGGATTCACATTAAAAAAAAAAAGAAAATTGGCGCCCCTGAGGAGGTTTTACATTTTAAAAAAGACAGTTGGGACCCCTGAGAAGGTTTCACATTAAAAAAAAAAGATATTTGGAGCCCCTAAAAAGGTTTTATATTTTTAAGAAAGATATTTGGGGCACCTATGAATGTTTTAAATTTTTAAAAAAGACAGTTGGAACCCCCGAGAAGGTTTCATATTAAAAAAAAACTATTTTTGGGACCCCCGAGAAGGTTTCACATTAAAAAAAAGATGTTTGGGCCTCCGAGAAGGTTTTACATTAAAAAAAAAACAGTTGGGATCCCCGACAAGGTTTCACATTAAAAAAAAAGATATTTGGGGCCGCCGAGAAGCTTTCACATTAAAAAAAATATTTTTGGGGCCCGCGAGAAGGTTTTACATTTAAAAAAACCATTTGGCGCCCCCGAGAAGGTTTTACATTTTTAAAAAAGACAGTTGGCACCCCCGAGAAGGTTTTACATTTTTAAAAAAGACAGTTAGGACCCCCGAGAAGGTTTTACATTTTTAAAAAAGACAGTTGGGACCTCCGAGAAGGTTTCACATTAAAAAAAAAATACGATTTTTGAGACCCCCGAGAAGGTTTCACATTAAAAAAACAATATATTTTTGGGGCCCGTGAGAAGGTTTCACATAAAAAAAAACATTTGGCGACCCCGAGAAGGTTTTACATTTTTAAAAAAGACAGTTGGAACCCCGAGAAGATTTTACATTTTAAAAAAGACAGGCGGGACCCCCGAGAAGGTTTCACATTTTAAACAAAGACAATTGGGACCACCGAGAAGGTTTTACATTCTTAAAAAAAATACATTTGGGCCCCCGAGAAGGTTTTACATTTTTAAAATAGACATTTGGGTCCCCGAGAAGGTTTCGTATTCTTCAAAAAAGGATATTTGAGACCCCGAGAAGGATTCACATTAAAAAAAAAAGAAAATTGGCGCCCCTGGGGAGGTTTTACATTTTTAAAAAAGACAACTGGAACTCTCGAGGAGGTTTCACATTCTTAAAAAAATACATTTGGGGCCTCCGAGAATGTGTTACATTTTTAAAAAAGACAGTTGGAACCCCCGAGAAGGTTTTACATTTTTAAAAAAGACAGGCGGGACCCCCGAGAAGGTTTCACATTTTTAACAAAGACAATTGGGACCACCGAGAAGGTTTTACATTCTTAAAATAAAATACATTTGGGGCCCCCGAGAAGGTTTTACATTTAAAAAAAAAAACATTTGGGGCCCCTGGGAAGGTTTTACATTTTTAAAATAGACAGTTGGGTCCCGAGAAGGTTTCGTATTCTTCAAAAAAGGATATTTGAGACCCCGAGAAGGATTCACATTAAAAAAAAAAAGAAAATTGGCGCCCCTGGGGAGGTTTTACATTTTAAAAAAGACAACTGGAACTCTCGAGGAGGTTTCACATTCTTAAAAAAATACATTTGGGGCCTCCGAGAATGTGTTACATTTTTAAAAAAGACAGTTGGAACCCCCGAGAAGGTTTTACATTTTTAAAAAAGACAGTTGGGACCCCCGAGAAGGTTTCACATTTTTAACAAAGACAATTGGGACCACCGAGAAGGTTCTACATTCTTAAAAAAAAAATACATTTGGGGCCCCCGAGAAGGTTTTACATTAAAAAAAAAATACATTTGGGGCCCCTGGGAAGGTTTTACATTTTTAAAATAGACAGTTGGGTCCCCGAGAAGGTTTCGTATTCTTCAAAAAAGGATATTTGAGACCCGAGAAGGATTCACATAAAAAAAAAAAAATTGGCGCCCCTGGGAAGTTTTACATTTTTAAAAAAGACAACTGGAACTCTCGAGGAGGTTTCACATTCTTAAAAAAATACATTTGGGGCCTCCGAGAATGTTTTACATTTTTAAAAAAAGACACTTTTTGCTCCCGAGAAGGCTTCACCTTTTTTTAAAAAAGGAGAGTTGGGACCCTCAACAAAGTTTCATCTTCTTATAAA
Source organism: Zophobas atratus (assembly GCA_022388445.1). Classification (NCBI taxonomy): domain Eukaryota; kingdom Metazoa; phylum Arthropoda; class Insecta; order Coleoptera; family Tenebrionidae; genus Zophobas; species Zophobas atratus. The sequence goes on from CM039448.1 coordinate 6,042,618, forward strand.
AAAGACGTTTGGGGTCCCGAGAAGGTTTCACATTTTTAACAATGACAATTGGGACCCTCCAGAAGGTTTTACATTTTTAAAAACAACATTTGGGACCCCCGAGACCGTCTCACATAAAAAAAAGATATTTGGGCCCTTGAGAAGGTTTTACATTAAAAAAACCAGTTGTGATACCCGAGAAGGTTTCATATTTCAAGAAAAAACATTTGGGGCCCCCGACAAGGTTTCACATTTTAAAAAAATACAGTTGGGACCCCCGAGAAGGTTTTACATTAAAAAAAAGATATTTGGGTCCTCGAGAAGGTTTCGTGTTCTTAAAAAAAGGATATTTGAGACCCTGAGAAGGATTCACATTAAAAAAAAAAAAAGAAAATTGGCGCCTCTGAGGAGGTTTTACATTTTTAAAAAAGACCACTGGAACTCCCGAGAAGGTTTCAAATTCTTAAAAAAAATACATTTTTAAAAAAGACAGTTGGGCCCCTGAGAAGGTTTCATACTAAAAAAAAAGATATTTGGCCCCCCTAACAAGGTTTTAGCAGTATATTTTTAAAAAAGACAGTTGGAACGCCCGAGAAGGTTTTACATTTTTAAAAAAGGCAGTTGAGACCCCCGAGAAGGTCTCACATAAAAAAAAGATATTTGGGCCCCCGAGAAGGTTTTACATTAAAAAAAAGATATTTAAGGCCCTTAAGAAGATTTTATATTTTTAAACAATACAGTTGGAACCCCCGAGAAGATTTCACAATAAAAAAAAAACAATTTTTGCAAAATCCATATTTGTTTACAAAAATTTACCATTTTAAAGATATCTTAAGTTTTTTGTTGTGAAAAGATGTCTACGTTTATTAAAAAACAAGACAAAATATTAGCCCCGCCCCCCACCCTGTCCCAATTGTAATGAATTTTTTTTTATTCGTCGTAAGCCAGGGGGGCGGAGTTTAACTGCAAAATACTTATTTTTCTAAGAGAAATTACCATGTGAAACTTAGTAATCGTGTTGTTCAAAGAAAATGATGTATACTAAGAGAAAATAAAACTAAAAATTTGGTTCTCAATTGTGGTGAATTTTTTATTCGCTATCAGATCGCGGGGCGGGGTTTAATTCCAAAATCCATATTTACCTACAAAAATGTACCATTTTAAACATGTTTTAAGGTTTTTGTTGTGAAAAGACTACGTATATTAAAAACCAATACAAAATATAAGCCCCGCCCACCCACCCTGTCTCAATTGTAATGAATTTTTGTTATTCGTCGTAAGCCAGGAGGGCGGAGTATAATTGCAAAGTCCTTATTTTTCTAAGAGAAATTACCATGTGAAACTTGGTATTAAGTAATCGTGTTCTTGAAAGAAAATGATGTATACTAAGAGAAAAATAAAATTAAAAATTTGGTTCTCAATTATGGTGAATTTTTCATTCGTTGTCTGATCGCGAGGCGGTGTTTAATTCCAAAATCCATCTTTACCTACAAAAATGTACCATTTTAAACATGTCTTAAGGTTTTTGTTGTGAAAAGACTACGTATATTAAAAACCAATACAAAATATAAGCCCCGCCCACCCACCCTGTCTCAATTGTAATGAATTTTTGTTATTCGTCGTAAGCCAGGCGGGCGGAGTTTAATTGCAAAATCCTTATTTTTCTAAGAGAAATTACCATGTGAAACTTAGTATTAAGTGATCGTGTTGTTCAAAGAAAATGATGTATATTAAGACAAAAACAAAACAAAAAATTTGGTTCTCAATTGTGGTGAATTTTTTATTCGTTGTCAAATCGAGGGCGGAGTTTAATTCCAAAATCCATATTTTCCCATTTTTTTTTTCTTAATATACTTAGTATTCCTTGAACACGACATTCAAAAACATGTTTTTAATAAAAAAAAATGCAGTTAAGCACCGCCTCCTTAGTTCATGACGAATAAAACAAATCATCACAATTGAGACAGGGCGGGTGGGCGGGCTTACATTTTACCTTTTTGCTTTGGTATGTGCAGATTTCTTTTCATAAAATCAAACTTAAAACATGTTCAAAATACTAAGTTTGTATAAAGAAATATCGATTTTGCAATTAGGCTTCGTCCCATAATTGCAAAATCCGTATTTCTTTGCAAAATGTACGATCTTAACCATGTTTTAAGTTTATTGTTATGAAAAGATGACTACGTATATTAAGAAAACAGGCGAAATATAAACCCCGCCCACCCACCCTGTCTCAATTGTGACGAATTTTTTATTCGTCGTTAAGCCAGGAGGGCGGAGCTTACTTGCAAAATCTTTGTTTTCATACGAAAAATTATCTTGTGAAACGTGTTTTCTAGTAATCCTGTTATACAAAGAAAACTAAATGTATTAATTAAAAAAGAAAACCAAAAGAGAATCCCCACTCATCCGTCTCGATCTCAAACCTGATGAATTTTTCATTCGTTGTCAGCCCAAGGGGCGGAGCCTAATGATAAAATCCATACACCCGTACAAAAATTTACCACTTTAAACATGTTTTACGTTTCTTTTTGTGAAAAGAAGACTACAGATATAAAGAAAAAAGGCACTATGTAAGCCCCGCCCACCCGCCCTGTCTCAATTCTGATGATTTTTTTTTATTCGTCGTAAGCCGAGGGGCGGAGATTAATTGCAAAATCCTTAGTTTTTTACGAAAAATTTCCATGTGAAACGTGATATTAAGTAATCGGTTGCTCAAAGAAAACCATGTATATTAAGAGAAAAACGAGGTCAAAGATGTGGTTCCACACATACCCGCCCCGATCTCAATTCTCAATTGTGGTGAATTTTTCATTCGTTGTCAGATCGCGGGGCGGGGTTTAATTCCAAAATACATATTTATTTGTAAAAAGTTACCATTTTAAACATGTTTTAGGTTTCTCTAAGGATAAAAAAATCATCACAATTGAGATGGGGTGGGTGGGCGGGGTCTATATTTTGCCATTTTCTTATTAATATATGTTGTATTCCTTGAACAACACGATATTCAAAAACATGTTTTTAATGTCCCCCCTATTTCAGGAGATTATCCTTCAGATTGGCAGCACTGCAGACTACCGCAATTTGATTGGTTGAAAACCCAACGTCAGCCACAAGTTTATAAATCGACTTTAATAATAATCGTTTTGGTCTACTGTGGTTTTGGCATGCATTTTTTAAACAGATAGGGAGTTTCCGTTTTCAGCGTTATAAGTTGGTACAAAACCTAACCTCACTTCACCATGTTTTTTAACCTATTCGACTCAAAAACCAAGTTTTGAGTTCGGACGAAAATGAATTTTTTGCCGAAATTCACAAAGTCGTTGCGCTTGTATCACCTGAAGTCGTCTTTAACCGCAACAGAGACCAGTGCAGCCGCACAAAACCAAAAATTTTTAGTCCCTCGAGAACCGGTTAAATCCAAAATAGACCCGAAAAAGTTGCCCCCTAGAACGAAAATTGACGCAGACACAATAGCCCTTCTCGAACGACTATCTCTGGTGGACTGTGCTAACAAACAAGGCATTGAAACCCTAGAAGAAGCTATAGCTTTCGCTGATCAAATCCAGCAAGTGGACACGACGAATGTGGAACCGTTAATTACAGTCCTAGAAGACAGGTAATTCGGATAATAATGTAAAAACACTAGTAGTATATGTACAATTTAAGACCTCTACGTACGCGCCAAGACTCTGTAACCGAAGGAAACTGCCGCGCTGAAGTCCTAAGCAACGCGTCTCTCACAGAAGAAGACTATTTCGTAGCCCCCCCTGGCAACATCCCGCTGGAAGCCCGAGAAAATTTGTTGTATGATGAACTTCAACAAGATAATAAGCCTGTGTGAAAAACGCGGTTTTCTGCACAAAACCATCCATCCGACTGTACATGTAGAGACTTTTAGACTAGGACCAGTTGGGGCGCTTCTACAGGAGAATTTACGCACAGAGTGGTTTAATAGTATCGTGATTAACAAAGACATTCAGGTTTTTCCCAGTCAGAACGGACTTTCGGACACTTACAACTTTGCCAAAGAAGCGTCTTTGAACATATTGCCGTTTGGGGTCACGCAAGTCGCACAGAAGAAACGACTGTGGGAAGAACAATTTAAGATGCAGGAGCACGACGGGGTGGATTTTTTGAGCTACTTTGAGCACGACGAGATTTTTCGGTGTTGGGTTTTTCTAAATCCGTCAAATGCGGTGCAGTTTTTTCATCAGTGGCAAAGGGAGAGGCGAATGTGGTGGAGAAAAGTATTTGAGTTTGATTTCGTGGGGGTTAATATTTTTTCGTTGTTTGTTGTAGTTTTCTACTTCTCCAGCTAGGTATGTTTTGACGGACATTAAAAATGGCGACGGTAATTCTCAGAGGGTGGATATTTTGGCGAAGTATCCATGGGGTGAGCAGCTGGTGGAAAGTTTGGGGTTGGTTAGTGAAGTTGAAGGGGTTACCAGTAATCAGTTACAGGTAGGTGTAAATGTCAATATGGACTCTAGAGTCTATGTAGATTTGAAGCGCCCTCTACACTAGTTGCCACAAAAGTTATAATTTATTGTAGATTAAAGACGGAAAAAAGTTAGTTCAGGCACAATGCGTTTTCAGCAAAATATACTCCTCTGTGATGCTCCTCAACACATTGTGTGACGCCTATGACGAGCCTATTTTTCAAGACAATCCGCGCCCTCTCTTACGATTACATCGCAAACTAGCGCCTTACAAAATCAGTTTTTCCGTTCCTTCTGGATGTAAGTTACATTTACAATTGTTTGATTAATTTTGTGTTGTCAAGCAAATGTGGCTGTGTGATGCGGACTTATTTCATTGTTGCCAACATTGCAGCAAAGTCCCTAGTGGATGAGTTAAAAGATCTGGCACTGTATATATGTCGGCAGTTGCGGAAAAACCACGTCTCTTGCTTGTTGCTACCTTCGAGTTATAAAAGCACGCTAGATTCGCAGTGGAGGCAATACGACCAAATGGGGATACCCTACAACGTGCTGCTTAATGAAAACACCCTTAAGACTGGAATCGCCCAATTGAGGAGTCGTGACACGACCTTGAAAGAGCAAGTTCACGTCACAGATCTGCCGGACTATGTAGAGAAATTGTTTAAAAATTATTGAATTTAATATAATTGTGACTTGTTGGTGTTTTTTTAAACGTTATCCCATATTGCCATCCAAATTTTATAAAACAACTATACAGGCTGATTTTGCAAAACCACCCTTATTGACATTGGAGTCCTCAACCGCCAAAGACAAGCGCCAAATTTAAATAGTCGATGCCAATAAAAAAACTTGTTTCACTACAACTCGTCGCCTGAGAACTTGTTTGATCTACAGACCAGAGCGCACTCAGGCCATTGTCGACTCTAAGCATTCAGAAGCGATTTGATTGGTTTGGACTATAATTTCTGCGGGAAATAGTTGTTCGGTCGGTTTTTATAACGACGAAGTGAATATTTTTGGTACAATTTAGATGATTTTACATATTGTGTTTAACTAAGAATTAATTCTTTATTTGTGTTTTATACTAGTAAAACGTCTTAAACTAAAAATATTGTTATTGGAGGAGCTTGCGCGAGTGGGAGGAGAATCAGTAATATTGCTTTTTAAACATAATTTTCGCGTCCGGTTTGCTTTTTTAACAAGAGCTTAATATTTTCTGGATTCTTCGTTGACAAGTTATCGATTTTCTCGCGAACTGTTTAACAGATTTGCCTAAAATTCTATAAGAAAATAATTTTGTCATTAATTAACAATATTAAGGATATTTACTACAACAAAGGGGCGGGTGGGTGGGCGGGGCTATTGCTTTCTTATAAGAATCTGCAGAAAAAGGTCAAACTTAGCACCACCCAACTTCTTTCTCCATTTCGCTGACTTATCGTATTCACTCTAAAATGGGAACTGAATTCTGATTAGACAAAGATTTAATACAAAGCCAAAAGTGGCCCCACCCTCCCACCCGCACTTTGTTTTGATAACTCCTTTTATTGGCCCTGTGACGGAAGTTGGATTTTATATATTCTTAAATAATAAAATCTAGAACTACATTTTTTTAAATGAAATGTTATATTTTATTCGAAAAACGACTTTGTCGTCACCGTTTATAAAGAAATATGTAAAAAATCATAATGTGGACACAGTCAGGTACATTTGTGAACGCCGCCCCTCTTCTTCGGGCCAATGAAATGACTTATTAAGGAGGAGCTTGTGCGAGTGGGAGGAGAATCAGTAATATTGCTTTTTAAACATAATTTTCGCGTCCGGTTTGCCTATTTAACAAGAGCTTAATACTTTCTGGATACTTCGTTGACAAGTTATCGATTTTCTCGCCAACGGTTTAACAGATTTGCCTAAAATTCTATAAGATAATAATTTTATTAATTAATTAACAATATTAAGGATATTTACTACAACAAAGGGGCGGGTGGGTGGGCGGGGCTATTGCTTGCTTATAAGAATCTGCAGAATAAGGTCAAACTTAGCTCCACCCAACTTATTTCTCCACTTGGCTGACTTATTTTATTCACTCTAAAATGGGAACTGAATTCTGATTGGACAAAGATTTAATACAAAGCCAAAACTGGCCCCACCCACCCACCCACACTCTGTTTTGATAACTCCTTTTATTGGCCCTGTGACGGAAGTTGGATTTTATATATTCACAAATAATAAAATCTAGAACTACATTTTTTTTTTAATGAAATGTTATATTTTTTACAAAGAAATATGTAAAAATCATAAAGTGGACACAATGAGGTACATTTGTAAACACCTCCCCTCCTCTCCGGACCAATGAAATGAGTTATTAAGGCGGAGCTTGTGCGAGTGGGAGGAGCATCAGTAATATAGCTTTTTAAATATAATTCTCTCGTCTGCTTTGCTTATTTAACAGCAGCTTGATACTTTCTAGATATTTTGTTGACAAGTTATCGATTTTCTCGCCAACGGTTTAACAGATTTGCGTAAAATTCTGTAAGATAATAATTTTGTCATTAATTAACAATATTAAGGATAGTCACTAGAATCAAGAGGCGGGTGGGCGGGGCTATTTCATACTTATGAGACTCTGTAGAAAAAGGACAAACTTAGATCCGCCCAACTTCTTTCTACATTTTGCTGACTTATTTTATTCGCTGTAAAATGGGAATTGAATTCTGATTGGACAAAAATTTAAAACAAAATCAAAAGTGGCCCCACCCACCCACCCGTACTCTATTTTGATAACTCCTTTTATTGGCCCTGTGACGGAAGTTGGATTTTACATATTCACAAATAGTAGATTCTAGAACTACATTTTTTTAAATGAAATTTTGGATTTAATTCGAAAAAACGACTTTGTCGTCACTGTTTACAAAGAAATATGTAAAAATCGTAAAGTGGACACAATCAGATACATTTGTAAACGCCGCCTCTCTTCTCCGGGCCAATGAAATGACTTATTAAGGTGGAGCTTGTGCGAATGGGAGGAGAATCGGTAATATTGCCTTCTAAATATAATTCTTTCGTCCAGTTCGCTTATTTAACAGAAGCTTAATACTTTCTGGATACCTTCTTGAGAAGTTATGGATTTTCTCACCAACGGTTTAACAGATTTGCATAAAATTCTGTAAGATAATAATTTTGTCATTAATTAACAATATTAAGGATAGTCACTAGAATCAAGAGGCGGGTGGGTGGGCGGGGCTAATTCTTACTTATGAGACTCTGTAGAAAAAGGACAAACTTAGATCCGCCCAACTTCTTTCTACATTTTGCTGACTTAATTTATTCTCTGTAAAATGGGAATTGAAATCTGATTGGACAAAGACTTAAAACAAAGTCAAAAGTGCTCCAATTAACCCAATGGATTTTTTTCGGGAAAATGTTTTGAAAACACTGCTTTCTATTGTGTATGAATTTTTAAATGTTTTTAGTGAAAATTTTTGTGGTTGTTTTCGATACACTGTATGATATTAATAGTGAGGAAAAAAAAGATAAATGAAAATAATCGAAAAATCGAGAAATCTAATAATCGAAAAATCGAAACCTTAAAAAATCGTAAAACCGAAACATTGAAAATCGAAATATCGAAGAACTGAAAATCGAAAAAATGTAAAATTCAAAAATCTAAAATTTAAAAACCGAATAACGAAAAATCGAGAAATCGAAACTCCCTAATTTAAAAAATCGTATTAATGATAAATCGAAACATCGAAAAACTGGAAAATCAGAAAACCGAGAAATCGAAAAATCAAAAGATCAAGAAATCGTGGAGTCGAAAAGTCGGACAATTGAGAAACCGAAATAGGCCAAAATCAAAAAGTTAAAAATTGAACAATTTATAAATTGAGAAATTGACAATCAAAATATCGAAAAATCCAAATCTCGATAAATCGAGAAATCAAAAAACTTAAAAATTCGAAAAATTGAAAAATTGAGACATTGAAAGATCAAAAGAGCGAGAAATCGAAAAGTGATGAAGTCGAAAAATAAGAGAAATCGACAAACAAAAAGTTAAAAGTTGAAAAATTGGAAAAGCGGAAAAATCAAAAAACGAAAAAATGGAAAACCGGAAGAACTGAGAAACAGAAATAGGCCAAAATAAAAAATTGAAAAATTGATTCGAAAACAATCAAATCTCGATAAATCGGGAATGAAAAATTAACAAATCGAAAAATTGAAAAACAGAACATCTAAAACCAGGAAGTCGAAAAACCGAAAGATTAAGAAATATTGAAAAATTTAAATATCAAAAGATTGAAAAATCTAAAATTTAAAAATCCAAAAATTGAAAAATCGAAAAAGTAAAAAGGTAGATACATCGAAAAATCCAGAAGTCAAAAACAGAAAAGCCGAAGAATTGAAATATTGAAAAATCCTAAAACTGAAATATCTAAAAACTGAAAAATCGAAATCAAAAAAGTGAAGTCGAAAAATAGAAACCTTAAAAAATCGAAAAATTGAAAAATCAAAAACCTGAAAAATAAAAAAATTAAAGAACTGAAGAACAGGAAAATCGAAACACTCGAAGGTCAAGAAATGGGAAAATCAAAACATCGATTGATTGAAAAATCGAAAAATTGAGAGTTTATGAAAGTCAAATTTGAAAAATTAAAAAATCGAAAATTTGACAAAATGACAATTGAAAAACAGAAAATCTAAAACCGGGAAGTCTAAAAAGATTAAGAAATCGAAACATTTGAAAAATTCGAAAACTTAAAAAATTCAAATATCGAAGAACTGAACTGAAAAATCGAGAAATCGAAAAATCAACAATTTTAAACATTAAAAAATCTAAAATTTAAAAATCGCAAAATTAAAAAATCGTAAAAAGTAAAATAATCAACACATCGAAAAATCCAGGAGTCAAAAATCAAAAAGTGGAAGAATCGAAATATTGAAAAATCCAAAAACTGAGAACCTAAAAAGTCGGAAAATTGAGCAATCGAAAAATCCAAAAAGTGAAGTCGAAAAATCGAAACCTTAAAAAAACTAAAACATGAAAAGTCGAAAAACTAAAGAATTGAAGAACAGGAAGGAATATCGAAACCCTCGAAAGTCAAGAAATGGGAAAATCAAAACATCGATTAATTGAAAAATCGAAAATTTGAAAAAACGACAATTGAAAAACAGAAAATCTAAAACCGGGAAGTAGAAAAATCGATAGATTAAGAAATCAAAACATTTGAAAAATTCGAAAACATGAAAAACGGAAATATCGAAGAACTGAAATGAAAAATTGAGAAATCGAAAAATCTAAAATTTCAAATATTGAAAATTTAAAATATCAAAAAACTGAAAAATGGAAAACCTGAAGAATCCGATAACTGAAATATCCAAAAACTGATAACCTAAAAAGTCGAAAAATTGAGCAATCGAAAAATCCAAAAAGTGAAGTCGAAAAATCGAAACCTTAAAAAAACTAAAAAATGAAAAATCGAAAAATTAAAGAATTGAAGAACAGGAAACCCTCGAAAAGTCAAGAAATGGGAAAATCAAAACATCGATTAATGTAAAATCGAAAATTGACAGTTTATAAATGCCAAATTTGTAAAATTGAAAAATCGAAAATTTGAAAAAAACGACTATTGAAAAACAGAAAATCTAAAACCGGAAAGTCGAAAAATCGGTAGATTAAGAAATCAAAACAATTGAAAAATTCGAAAACATGAAAAACGGAAATATCGAAGAACTGAAATGAAAAATTGAGAAATCGAAAAATCTAAAATTTTAAATATTGAAAATTTAAAATATCAAAAAACTGAAAAATCTAAAGTTTAAACTTCGAAAAATTGAAAAAAACGACAATTGAAAAACAGAAAATCTAAAACCGGGAAGTCGAAAGATCAAAAGATTAAGAAATTGAAACATTTGAAAAATTCGAAAACTTAAAAAATTCAAATATCGAAGAACTGAACTGAAAAATCGAGAAATCGAAAAATCTAAAATTTTAAAAATTAAAAAATCTAAAATTTAAAAATCGAAATATTGACAAATCCCAAAACTGAGATATCAAAAACTGAAAAATGGAAAAACCTGAAGAATTTGAGAACTGAAATATTTAAAAACTGAGAACCTAAAAAGTCGAAAAATTGAGCAATCGAAAAATCCAAAAAATCGAAAAATCAAAGAATTGAAGAACAGGAAGGAATATCGAAACCCTCGAAAGTCATGAAATGAGAAAATCAAAACATCGATTAATTGAAAAATCGAAAAATTGAAAATTTGAAAAAACGACAATTGAAAAACAGAAAATCTAAAACCGGGAAGTCGAAAGATCAAAAGATTAAGAAATTGAAACATTTGAAAAATTCGAAAACTTAAAAAATTCAAATATCGAAGAACTGAACTGAAAAATCGAGAAATCGAAAAATCTAAAATTTTAAAAATTAAAAAATCTAAAATTTAAAAATCGAAATATTGACAAATCCCAAAACTGAGATATCCAAAAACTGAAAAATGGAAAACCTGAAGAATTTGAGAACTGAAATATTTAAAAACTGAGAACCTAAAAAGTCAAAAAATTGAGCAATCGAAAAATCCAAAAAATCGAAAAATCAAAGAATTGAAGAACAGGAAGGAATATCGAAACCCTCGAAAGTCATGAAATGAGAAAATCAAAACATCGATTAATTGAAAAATCGAAAAATTGAAAATTTGAAAAAAACGACAATTGAAAAACAGAAAATCTAAAACCGGGAAGTCGAAAAATCGAAACATTTGAAAAATAGAAATATTGAAGAAATGAAAAATCGAGAAATCGAAATATATAAAATTTGAAGTATTGAAAAATTAAAATACCAAAAAACTGAGAAATCTAAAATTAAAAAATCGAAAAAGTAAAAAGTCGACACGTCAAAAAATCCAGAAGTCGAAAATGGTAAAGTCGAAGAACAGAAATATTGAAAAATCCCAAAACTGAAAAATGAAAGAAAAACTGACGAATCGAAAAACTGAAAAAAACCCAAAACTGAAATATCCAAAAACTGAGAATCTAAAGAATGAAAACATTGATAAATCGAAAAATAAAAAAAGTGACGTCGAAATATTGAAACCTTAAAAAAATCGAAAAATTGAAAAATCAAAAACTTGCAAAATCGTAAGATCGAAAAATTGAATAATAAGTAAACTGCAAAATCCCAAAACTGAAATGTCCAAAAACTGAGAAATTAAAAAATTGAAAAATTGAGAAATCGAAAAATCAAAAAAGTGAAGTTGAAAAATCGAAACCTGAAAAAATTGAAAAATTGGAAAACCAAAAAACCTGAAAAATCAATCAATTGAAAAATCGACAAATAAAGAGTTTATAAAAGTCAAAAATTGAAGAATCGAAATCTTTGAAAATCGTAAACTTGAAGAGAAAAACTGAAAACCGAGAAATTGAAGAATTGAGGAATTGTAAAATCCAAAAATTGAATAATAAATAGGACTAAACTGAAAAGTCCTCAAACTAAAATTTCGAAAAACTGAGAATTCGAAAGTTGAATTAGCAAGAAATTAATGTCGAAACCGGTTGGGATGTGTATCAGATCATGGATCATGCCTTATAAATCAAATCGTTTCCGAACGCTTAGAGTCGACATTGGCCTGAATGCGCTCTGGCCTGTAGATCAAATAAGTTCTCAGACGACGAACTGTAATTCATGTAACCTGCATTAAAGTGAAGGAAACGGTAAGCAGCTTGTGATATTCTGATAAATCTAGTGTCAATTTGTCGAAAGTAAAACACGTCGTTAAAAATATTATGACACTTTTTCTATTGTAGTTAATTTTATAGTTATAAACAAACACTGTTGCCAACATAAGTCGAGGAGTCCTCAACCGTCATTTAATTTAAATTATGACGCTTCTCTATGTTCTCTGGTTACACTGTAGAGGACATATGAGTGACGTCACCGACGGCTGCGATCACTTCAATTTCCACGTTTGCATTTAAGGGGAGCTTGGCCACTTGAAAGGCGGACCGTGCCGGAAAATTGCTCCTAAAAACTGAAAATAGAATCAGTCTCCATCTATTGGTCACTAGCTTGAACTTACACTCCTTATAAACCACATTAACGTCAGCAAAGTCATTCATATTTGCCAAAAACAGCGTGCTTTTGATGACCTTCTCATAAGAAGAACCAGAGTCTTCTAAAATGTATCCTAGCCATGTTAGAGCTTGTCTAGCTTCAGCTGCTGCACCCCCTTCAACCAGTTTCAAGGTATCTTTATCAAGGCCGAGGACTCCAGAGACGTAAAGAGTTCGGTCCAGAAGGACAGCCTGACTGTAACAGTTTGTTTAAAATTATATCAAGGACACAAAAATCACAAACTTATAAGGTGCTACGACTTTTGGGGCTCTTGACGTGCTTATGATTTTTCGAATAAGAGAAGACATTTTGTTGGGTCTGACAGGGTCAAAGTTCTTACACACACTGAAAGTATAAATATTTATTCGGTTAGTAACGAATTCATGATAATGATTGTTTTCACTATTATGTAATCAGTTAATTACTGATAAGGATTCTAAAACTCCACTTTTTACTTGTCGAGCGTAAACGAGCTTTCATATAGAATATTGTTCAGTCTTATCTTAGCAAGTTTTAGCCCCGCCCACCCACCCGCCCTCTATTTTCTTAGAGGGTATGTTATTTGCCACAGTCAGTCTTATCTTAGCCCGCGCAGCTAATTCTTGTGGCTTTCTAATCGGAAACAAAGTGATTTTTTTTACCGACCCCAACACGTGTAAATTTGTTCCATTATTTGTAAATTCACAGATACGGTTAGGATTGTAATCGTTAACTGATGCTTACACAATTTAACATACTGTAAATTTATTTACAACACTTCTTAGTTCTTCACACAGGATTGCTAATAGTTCATTTACGGCAGTTAATTAACAAAATTCACAATATCGATGCATTTTGTGTTTATTTATCATGTGTTTTGTTTGAGGTAAACAGTTGACGATATAAATTATTTGTTCGAATCGTTGATAAAGTTTTTTTCTTTTGTTGTTATAAATCTGCTAGTTTTTTTTTTATGTAAATATTTTGTTGATGAATGTTTCCATCACATAAATTACCTGATGTCCAATTTTAATCTCAAATAAGAATTATTTGTTGTTTTAAAATTTCACAAGATTGTATGGCGAATTTATGTTGTTTATTGCTCTTTTTGAAACTTTAACGCTTGTTCAATTGTAGTTTAATATCAGAGTTATAGAAATTAAACTTTTAAACGGAATTGAGTAACAATAACACTTGGCGGAAGCGGAGTGCGCGGTTCCTTTTCGAGCTGTCAGATCTTCCATAGCCGGGACCCAACTGTTTGTAATTTTTCGAAAATGCTGGAAGTTCTGTCGACTAATTTTGTATATTTAATCCAAATTTTGAATTTTTTGCCCAGAATATCTTTATTACTTAAGTTAAAAAAATCAGTTTACACAAAGTTGCAGATATTAAATGTTGCTGAATATTTTTAAATTTATCCCAGTTGCTGTCGCTATCCATGGAACGTAAGACGAAACTCTTGTGAATACCGAATTATTGTTGTCGTTTTCACAGCTACCACTCTGCGTGATGTAGATCAGGAATCCTAGTAGAACTGGTTTGTTGTTTTTGCTGGTGATAAACAATGGATCACCACTGTCTCCCTACAAAAAAATCTGAACTAATTTAAGGTCTAATAATTACGTAAAACTGACAGTGCAAGGTTTGCCTTCTGCAAGAAACGAAGTTGCGCAGATTTTGCTGTCATCATGATTAACCAAAGCACATTTGGTCGAATCGGTTATGTACATCGCAGCCTTTCTCATTCTGGAGGATAGTGATCCATCTATACAATTATTAAAGAAAAAAGACAAGTATTAGTGAAATAAAAACTTTAATTGTGTAAATTTTTTATTGTACATACGGCTACTCGTCTTTCCAAAGCCAGTAAGATATGCCATTTTTTCGAAAAGCAACTGCTTATCATTCATGTGCAGTCGAATTGGTTGAACACGGGGACCTAAAACATGATTTAAATCTTTTTTTTTTTCGTAAAAAATTAATACTGAACCCAAATTGGCCGCTTCGTTCAATTCCAACAACGCAATGTCATTTAAACCAATACCGGTGTTGTCCATCGAAGTATAATTTGGATGGACAATAATTCTTTGCAAATCGTGTGTTTGAGAGTTCTCGCCATTGATGTAGATACTGCCTAGAGCGACACGAATCTCGCTCCTAAATTTTTTACTTCTATAGAAAGAGTTTTAATATTTAGTGTGACTTACGGGTTAGAATTTGGTGTTTGTGTACAATGAGCGGTGGTTAATACCCATTGAGGGTGAATTAAACCACCACTACATAAAGGAGACCAGTTGTTGGTAAGTTCTATGCGTTGGAGTAAGAGTGCGTGGAAAGGGTAGTCTCCAGAGGCTGGTTCATCGGGTCTAAAATTTCCCTAAATAGATGGATTTTTTAAAATCAAATCTCTGTGTGGAATGCATGTAGATACTTACATTTGTAATAGGACTTACACTTCCCAGTAACACACACAAGTAAAAAAATTGGCTAAAAAGTATCAACATTTTGATGTTTTCGCTACTGAATTATGGTTTTCGTGCGATTTCATTAAATAGCCAAATTTTTGACAATAGGTGATCATTAATTTAAAATAGACTATTTCCTGTTCAAAAACCTGTACAATAGACAAAAAAGCCAATTTTGTTGTAACGATTTATTAACATAAGTGGAGTTATTTAAATGCTATTAATCGTAAGGTCGATTTATAAACTTGTCGCTGATGCTTCTCTTTTGTTTTCTTTTATAATTAATACACTTAGAACATATTTCACATCATAATTTCTCAAGGATTTTACAATTAACTCCACCCCCGACTTACGACGAATAAAAAAAATCGTCAGAATTGAGCTGGGACGGGCTCTTATTATGCCTTTTTTTTTTTCTTTCATATACATAGCCATCTTTTCACAACACGAAACTTAAAACATGGTTAAAATGTTACATTTTTGCAAGGAAATATGGGTTTTGCAATTATGGGGCGGAGCCTAATGGCAAAATCGACATTCTTTATACAAATTTTTCATTTTTAACGTATTTTAAGTTTCATGTTGTGGAAAACAAGTCTACACATAGTAAAACAAAAAGACAAAATATAAGCCCTCCCACCCGCCCTGTCTCAATTGTGATGATTTTTTTTATTCGCCGTGAATCAAGAGGGCGGAGCTTAACTGCAAATTATTTCTTTACAAGAAATTAAAAACATGTTTCTGAGTTTCGTAATGTTCAAAGAATACCATATGTATATTAAGAAAATAAAGACAAAATATTTACCCCGCCCACCCACCCAATCCCAATTGTGATGATTTTTTTTATTCTTAGAAACTTAAACGTGTTTAAAATGGTAAATTTTTGTATGGAAATATGGATTTTGCAATTAGGCTCCGCCCCTCGGTTTGACAACAAATGAAAAATTCATTACAATTGGGCTTGGGATGGATATGGGTGGGGCTTAATTTTTGGCTTGTTTATTTTTAATTATACATAGTATTCTTTGAACAACACGATACTCAAAAATATGTTTTTTATTTCTGGTACTTAGAGCTCGTTAAAGCTCCTATCTTCAGCTTACGACGAAAAAAAAATCATCACAATTGAGATAGGGCGGGTGGGCGGGGCTTATATTTTGCCTTTTTTTTCTTAATATTCATAGCCATCTTTTCACAACAAAAACCTAAAACATCGTCAAAATGGTACATTTTTGCAAGGAAATATGAATTTTGCATTATGGTGCGGAGCCTAATTACAAAATCGATATGTATTTCCTTATACAAATTTACCATTTTAAACATATTTTAAGTTTCATCTTGTGAAAAGAAATCTACACACATTAAAAGAAAAAGATAAAATATAAGCTGATTTTTTTTATTCTAGGAAACAAAACGTGTTTAAAATGGTAAATTTTTGTAGGTAAATCTGGATTTTGGAATTAAGCTCCACCCTCGATCTGACAAAGAATGAAAATTGAGAATTGAGATCGGGACGGGTGTGACTGGAACAAATCTTTGGCTTTGTTTTTCTCTAATATTCACATTTTTGTTTGAACAACACAATTACTTAAGACCAAATTTCACATGGTAATTTCTCCTAGAAAATAAGATTTTGCAATTAAGCTCCGCCCCTGGCTTACAACGAATAAAAAAAATCATCACAATTGAGACAGGGTGGGTGGGCGGGGCTTATATTTTGTCTTGTTTTTTAATATACGTAGTCATCTTTTTCAGAACAAAAAACTGAAGACATGTCTAAAATGGTACATTTTTGCAAGGAAATACGGATTTTGCATTATTGGGATGAGCCTAATGGCAAAATCGATATTTCTTTGTACAAATTTTCTATTTTAAACATTTTAAGTTTCATGTTGTGAAAAAAAATCTAAACATATTAAAACAAAAAGGCAAAATATAAGCTCGCCCACCCGCCCTGTCTCAATTGTGATGATTTTTTTTATTCGCCGTGAATCAAGAGGGTGGAGCTTAACTGAAAAGTTATTCCTTTACAAGAAATTAAAAACATGTTTTTAAGTTTCGTGTTCAAAGAATATCATCTATATTAGAAAATAAAGACAAAATATTTACCCCGCCCACCCACCCCTCTCAAATGTGATGATTTTTCTTATTCGTAGACACATAAAAGTATTTAAAACGGTAAATTTTTGTAAGGAAATATAGATTTTGCAATTAGGCTCCGCCCCTAGGTTTGCCAACAAATGAAAACTTCATTAGTATTTAGATCAGGGCAGGTATGGGTGGGACTTAATCTTTGGCTTTATTTTTTTCTTATACTCAAATATACACGATACTCTAAAATATGTTTTGAATTTCTCCTAGACAAATAAGGATTTTGCAGTTAAGCCCTCTTGGCTCACGACGAATAAAAAAATCATCACAATTGAGACAGGGTGGGTGGGAGGGAGCTACGATTTGTCTTTTTCTTAATAATATGTGTAGACTTATTTCGACAATGAGAAACTTAATCCATCTCAAAAATTCTTGTTACTGTCCATTGTGTAATTTTTCAATAAATCCAATTTTCGATTAACAACTTTTTGAGTTTTCAGTGTTCGGGTTTTTACTTTGAGTGTTTCGAATTTTCCGTTACACGATTTTTAATTTTTCCTTTCTTCAATATTTTGATTTGCATTTTTTTTTTTTTCGAGTTTTTGTTTTTCGGTGCTTCACTTTTGGGATTTGCAATTTCTAGATCCCACAATTTTTCTATTTTTGAATTTTAAACATGTTTTAAGTTTCATCTTGTGAAAAGAAATCTACACATATTAAAAGAAAAAGATAAAATATAATCCCGCCCACCCGCCCTATCTCAATTTTAATTATTTTTTTTTATTCGTCATGAACCAAGGAGGCGAAGCTTAACTGTACAATAATTACTTCTTTACAGGAAATTAAAAACATGTTTTTGAATTGTTCTTTAAGGAATACAATGTATAATAATAAGAAAGTGGCAAAATATAGACCCCCCACCCACCCCATTTCAATTGTTATGGTTTTTTTCTTCTTAGAAACCTAAAACATATTTAAAATGGTAAATTTTTGTAGGTAAATCTGGATTTTGGAATTAAGCTCCACCCCTCGATCTGACAAAGAATGAAAAATTGAGAATTGAGGTCGGTGCGGGTGTGGCTGGAACCAAATCTTCGGCTTTGTTTTTCTCTAATATTCACATTTTTGTTTGAACAACACAATTACTTAAGACCAAGTGTCACATAGTAATTTCTCCTAGAAAAATTAAGATTTTGCAATTAAGCTCCGCCCCCCTGGCTTACGACAAATAAAAAAATTCATCACAATTGAAACAGGGTGGGTGGGCGGGGCTTATATTTTGTCTTGTTTTTTAATATACATAGTCATCTTTTCACAACAAAAAACTGAAGACTTGTCTAAAATGGTACATTTTTGCAAGGAAATATGGATTTTGTATTATGGGGCGGAGCCAAATGGCAAAATCGATATTTCTTTATACAAATTTTCCATTTTAAACATTTTAAGTTGCATGTTGTGAATACAAGTCTACACATATTAAAACAAAAAGGCAAAATATAAGCCCGCTCACCCGCCCTGTCTTAATTGTGATGATTTTTTTTATTCGCCGTGAATCAAGAGGGTGGAGCTTAACTGGAAAGTTATTTCTTTACAAGAAATTAAAAACATGTTTTTAAGTTTCGTGTTCAAAGAATACCATCTATATTAAGAAAATAAAGACAAAATATTTACGCCACCCACCCACCCCTTCTCAATTGTGATGATTTTTTTATTCGTAGAAACATAAAACGTGTTTAACATGGTAAATTTTTGTAAGGAAATATGGATTTTGCAATTAGGCTCCGCCCCTAGGTTTGCCAACGAATGAAAACTTCATTAGTATTTAGATCAGGGCAGGTATGGGTGGGACTTAATCTTTGGCTTAATTTTTTTCTTGTACTCAAATATACACGATACTCTAAAACATGTTTTGAATTTCTCCTAGACCAATAAGGATTTTGCAGTTAAGCTCCGCCCTCTTGGCTCACGACGAATAAAAAATTCATCACGATTGAGATGAACGGGTGGGTGGGCGGGGCTACGTTTTGTCTTTTTCTTCTTAATATGTGTAGGCTTACTTCGACAATAAGAAACTTAATCCATCTCAAAAATTCTTGTTACTCTCCATTGTGTAATTTCTCAATAAATCCAATTTTCGATTAAAAGCTTTTTGAGTTTTCAGTGTTCGGGTTTTTACTTTGAGTGTTTCGAATTTTCTGTTCCACGATTTTTAATTTTTCCTTTCTTCAATATTTTGATTTGCAATTTTTTTAATTTTTGTTTTTCGTTGCTTCACCTTTGGGATCCCATCGAGATCGCTTTGTCAGATGACAAAGAATGAAAAATTGAGAATTGAGATCGGTGCGGGTGTGGCTGGAACCAAATCTTCGGCTTTGTTTTTCTCTAATATTCACATTTTTGTTTGAACAACACAATTACTTAAGACCAAGTGTCAGATAGTAATTTCTCCTAGAAAAATTAGGATTTTGCAATTAAGCTCCGCCCCCCTGGCTTACGACGAATAAAAAAAATCATCACAATTGAGACAGGGTGGGTGGGCGGGGCTTATATTTTGTCTTGTTTTTTAATATACGTAGTCATCTTTTCACAACAAAAAACTGAAGACATGTCTAAAATGATACATTTTTGCAAGGAAATATGGATTTTGCATTATGGGGCGGAGCCTAATGGCAAAATCGATATTTCTTAGTATAAATTTTCCATTTTAAACATTTTAAGTTGCATGTTGTGAAAACAAGTCTACACATATTAAAACAAAAAGGCAAATATAAGCCCGCCCACCCGCCCAGTCTCAATTATGATGATTTTTTTTATTCGCCGTAAATAAAGAGGGTGGAGCTTAACTGCAAAGTTATTTCTTTACAAGAAATTAAAAACATGTTTTTAAGTTTCGTGTTCAAAGAATAACATCTATGTATATTAAGAAAATAAAGACAAAATATTTACCCGCCCACCCACCCAATCTCAATTGTGATGATTTTTTTTATTCTTAGAAACTTTAAACGTGTTTAAAATGGTAAATTTTTGTAAGGAAATATGGATTTTGCAATTAGGCTCTGCCCCTAGGTTTGGCAACGAATGAAAACTTCAGTATTTAGATCAGGGCAGGTATGGGTGGGCCTTAATCTTTGGCTTTATTTTTTTCTTATACTCAAATATACACGATACTCTAAAACATGTTTTGAATTTCTCCTAGACAAATAAGGATTTTGCAGTTAAGCTCCGCCCTCTTGGCTCACGACGAATAAAAAAATCATCATAATCGAGATAGGGTGGGTGGGCGGGGCTACGTTTTGTCTTTTTCTTCTAAATGTGTAGACTTATTTCGACAATAAGAAACTTAATCCATCTCAAAAATTCTTGTTACTGTCCATAGTGCAATTTTTCAATAAACCAATTTTCGATTAACAACTTTTGAGTTTTCATTTTCGGGTTTTTACTTTAGGTGTTTCGAATTTTCCGTTCCACGATTTTTAATTTTTCCTTTCTCCAATATTTTGATTCGCAGTTTTTTAATTTTTCCGTTTTTCGTTTTTCGTTGCTTCACCTTTGGGTTGCAATTTCTAGATTCCACAATTTTTCTATTTTTGAATTTTTCGGTTCTTCAATTTGTCGTGTTAACAATATGTGTGAAATTTCAAATTTTCCAATTTTTGGATTTTTTATTGTTGATTCTACCCCAAATTTTTCGAAGAAAAAATGTGAAAACTTCAAATAGCGATGACGTAAAATATGCGGCGCCAAAATATAACCTGAATTGTCAATAGTGTACCATATAAATTTTTTATTTGCATTTACAAATAAAATATCAAATTACAATGTAATACATTTCCCTATTTTTTTGCTTGTCGAACTTCATCCTTGATTGTATTTTTTAAAATTCACTCCAGTCACTCTCGATATCCACGCAATGTAGGCCGAAACTCTCGTATACACCGAGTTGTTGTGCACCAGTTCGCAGTTTGCAGACCGAGCCAAATAGCTGGTTATTCCAATTTGGATGCGTTTTTATTTTTGACGATAAACAAAGGCCCACCGCTGTCGCCCTACAAAACAATCAATAACCACCCTATTCGACCTATTAATAAAGTATACATCGCAAGCTTTCCTTCCGCTAGAGTAGAAGCTGCACAGATTTCCGTGTGCAAGTAGCGGCGATGACCAGTACATTTCTTGTAACTAGTGATATGGAATTTGGCCTTCCGCATCCTGTGCGGCGTCCGACGGGCATCTAAAATTTACAACATTAAGTAAAAACAATCACGCGCCATCTAGAGTCCGATAGCTCAACCACAGCAACACATCGTGCTCTTAACTTATATCTGCGTACCATTAATCACCCCGAAACCAGTCAAATACGCCGTCTTCTTCACCAGCGGCTCTTGATCATTAATATGCAGCCGAATTAGTTTGCACTTTCGACCCTTCAAAAACCCTTGTCACACTTTCGTTATACACAAACATCCCTTACCTAGCTTTGCAGGTGTTTTTATTTCAACAACCCGATGTCGTTCTTGTCCGTCCTGAGATACGTCGGATAAATAAAAGTTTTTTTAATGGCGTGAAGTTGGCCGTTTTTGCCACTCCTGTAGATGCTCCCCAACGCTGCATAGACTCAGTCCTGAATTATTCACTTGAATGGCTGTCCAATATATGTACTTACGGTTTAAAAGGTCGTGAATGTTTGTCTTCTTGGATGCAATGAGCGGCGGTTAAAACCCAGCTGGGGTGGATTAAACTGCCCCCACAAAAACTGAAGAATTGCTTGGAATTTATTTTTTGGAGGAGGTTGGCGTGGTAGGGGTATTCTCCAGCGGCGGGCTCCGTGGGTTTGAAGCGGCCCTAAATAAGGTAGTAGTGTTTTGGGACGCCACTGCGCACTGGTATCAGACCAGGTAGATTTATACGTACGTTTACTATAGGGGTTGCGCTTGTGGGGGAAATACATAAGTAGAAAAGTAAGAGGGTTTTCGGACCCATCAAAACTAACTCTCATTGGATAACAATAACCAAATGGACGGACTAAGTAATACCAATTTTATTACATTTTTTGTACATGGTCGTTACTGAATAAAAACTGTTAACACTGATTACTGGCTAATTTAAAATATATAATCTACGTCTAGTCGCAGCACCGGAAAAATATTTCCTGCCACGACACTACTTTACTTTAGTCGGATATTTTATTAATTTTTATTGTAGCGTGTAAAATTTATGCCAGTGACTCGAGATATCCAAGAAATGTAGGCAGACACTCGAGTATAAACGGAATTATTAAAGGCCACTCGGCATATTGGTAGGAGCGCCAGGTGACTTGTAATGCCAACTTGGATGTATTTAGCCATTTTTCGTGATGAATAGTGGCCCTCCGCTGTCCCCCTAAAAATACAGGTAGATTTTGTGAACTGATTTTTTAATAATATCGTACTTTACAGGCTTTTCCCTCGAAATTTTCGACGCTGCGCAAATTTCACTGGTCTTGAACTGCGCCTCACTGAAGCATTTGTCGTAGTTGCTTATGTGTAAGACGGCTTTTCGCAGTCTTTGGGGGTTTGGTAGAAATCTGTAAGATTATTTAGTGTGCCGCTTGCTTGGAACGACGACAAGGTGTAAATGTGCCGCCTTTCGCAAATATGCATACCATTAATAATCCCGAATCCTGTAAGATAAGCGGTTTGATTCAAAAGCGATTCTTTGTTGTTGGTGTGCAACTGAATAAGCTTGACGTTAGGTCCTTAAACACGAAATGAAAAATTTGTAGACATTTCATCCAGAATTACCTAATTGTGCCGACGTTTTCAGCTTTAGTAAACCAATGTCGTGCCTACCCCTGTACTCAAATACAAGGGATGGATTATCACCCTTTCAACCCTCAAAATCTGGGCTTGCTTACCGCTTCTGTAGACGCTCCCCAAAGCCACAAAAGCGTCACTTCTTCAATTCAATTTTGCTTGAATATCCACATTTACTAATATACCTGGTGGCAATAATTAACTTACGGTTTAAGTTTCGGATATCTTCATCCACTGGATACAGTGTGCCGCCGTTAGAATCCATCTAGGGTGGATCAAACTACCCCCACAGAAACTATGGTAAGATTTCCCATCATCCCTGCGTTCCATTAAACTAGCATGGAACGGAAATTGGCCCAAATTGGGTTCAATGGGTTTAGAAAAACCCTATTTTGTAACAGTTTCAAAAATTTTGTCGTTCGATATTACAAAGTACACTTACGTTCACAATGGGTTTGGTTTTCACTCTCAAAATCAAACAAATTATTATTATTAGTAATAATAATGTGAAATAGATTCGCATTCTCTGGAACTGTCATTAGCACGGGTGATGTATTTGAGGCTTTGTTTAATCTGATTGATACCATCATTAAACACAAAGCGGATGAAACGAAGGTAAACATTAAACACAAATTATATTTATTTTTTAGTCGGTGTAGTGTAACAAAAAAAATATCGTCAAGGTGAGCTGTGACATTTATTCATATTTATTTATTTGGATTTTAATAAATACAGTGATAATTTTTCATGTTGCACCCTCTTGTATTCGTTCACTGATCACCCCAATCTCGTCCTCTTCGAGCCGCCCCTTATTCAAAGCTATACTAAAAGTCTTAATCGTGTCCCCCCTCGCCGTAATCCATATAATAAAAAAATCATCACAATTGAGACAGGGTGGGTGGGCGGGGCTTATATTTTGTCTTTTTTTTAATATACGTAGTCATCTTTTCACAACAAAAAACTAAGACATGGCTAAAATGGTACATTTTTGCAAGGAAATATGAATTTTTCATTATGGGGCTCAGCCTAATGGCAAAATCGATATTTTTTAATACAAATTTTCCATTTTAAAATTTTAAGTTTCATGTTGTGAAAACAAGTCTACACATATTGAAACAATAAGGCGAAATATAAGCCCGCCCACCCGCCCTGTCTCAATTGTGATGATTTTTTTTATTCGCCGTGAATCAAGAGGGTGGAGCTTAACTGCAAAGTTATTTCTTTACAAGAAATTAAAAACATGTTTTTAGTTTGTGTCAAAGAATACATCTATATTAAGAAAATAAAGACAAAATATTTACCCCGCCCACCCACCCAATCTCAATCGTGATGATTTTTTTTATTCTTAGAAACCATTAAACTTGTTTAAAATGGTATTTTTTGTAAGAAATATGGATTTTGCAATTCGGCTCCGCCCCTAGGTTTGCCAACGAATGAAGACTTCATTAGTATTTCGATCAGGGCAGGTATGGGTGGGCCTTAATCTTTGGCTTTATTTTCTTCTTATACTCAAATATACACGATACTCTAAAACATGTTTTGAATTTCTCCTAGACAATAAGGATTTTGCAGTTAAGCTCCGCCCTCTTGGCTCAAGCGAATAAAAAAATCATCACAATGGAGATAGGGTGGGTGGGCGGGGTAAGTTTTGTCTTTTTTTCTTAATATGTGTAGACGTATTTCGACAATAAGAAACTTAATCCATCTCAAAAATTCTTGTACTGTCCATAGTGAATTTTTCAATAAATCCAATTTTCGATTAACAACTTTTTGAGTTTTCAGTGTTCGGGTTTTTACTTTGAGCGTTTCGAATTTCCGTTACACAATTTTTAATTTTTCCTTTCTTCAATATTTTGATTTGCAATTTTTTTAATTTTTCGGTTTTTCGTTTTTCGTTGCTTCACCTTTGGGATTTGCAATTTCTAGATTCCACAATTTTTCTATTTTTGATTTTAAACATGTTTTAAGTTTCATCTTGTGAAAAGAAATCTACACATATTTAAAAGAAAAAGATAAAATATAAGCCCCCCAACCCCCCTATCTCAATTTTAATTATTTTTTTTTGTCATAATCCAAGGAGGCGAAGCTTAAGTGCACA
Organism: Zophobas atratus; assembly: GCA_022388445.1. Lineage (NCBI taxonomy): Eukaryota > Metazoa > Arthropoda > Insecta > Coleoptera > Tenebrionidae > Zophobas > Zophobas atratus. Next base: position 6,067,581 of record CM039448.1, read on the forward strand.
ATAATTATTTTTTTTACAGGAAATTAAAAACATGTTTTTGAATATCGTGTTGTTCAAAGAATACAGTGTATATTAATAAGAAAATGGCAAAATATAGACCCCGCCCACCCACCCCATTTCAATTGAGATGACTTTTTATTCTTAGAAGCTTAAAACGTATTTAAAATGTTAAATTTTTGTAGGTAAATCTGGATTTTGGAATTAGGCTCCGCTCCTAGGTCTGCCAACGAATGAAAACTTTATTACTATTTAGATCAGGGCAGGTATGGGTGGGACTTAATCTTTGGTTTATTTTTTTCTTATACTCAAATATACACGATACTCTAAAACATGTTTTGAATTTCTCCTAGACAAATAAGGATTTTGTCAGTTAAGCTCCGCCCTCTTGGCTCACGACGAATAAAAAAAAATCACAATTGAGATAGGGTGGGTGGGCGGGGCTACGTTTTGTCTTTTTCTTCTTAATATGTGTAACTTATTTCGACAATAAGAAACTTAATCCATCTCAAAAATTCTTGTTACTGTCCATAGTCAATTTTTCAATAAATCCAATTTTCGATTAACAACTTTTTGAGTTTTCAGTGTTCGGATTTTTACTTTGAGCGTTTCGAATTTTCCCTTACACAATTTTTAATTTTTCCTTTCTTCAGTATTTTGATTTGCAATTTTTTTAATTTTTCGAGTTTTTGTTTTTCGTTGCTTCACCTTTGGGATTTGCAATTTCTAGATTCCACAATTTTTCTATTTTTGAATTTTAAACATGTTTTAAGTTTCATCTTGTGAAAAGAAATCTACACATATTAAAAAAAAAAGATAAAATATAAGCTGCCCACCCGCCCTATCTCAATTTTATTTTTTTTTTGTCATAATCCAAGGAGGCGAAGCTTAAGTGCACAATAATTATTTTTTTTACAGGAAATTAAAAAACATGTTTTTGAATATCGTGTTGTTCAAAGAATACAGTGTATATTAATAAGAAAATGGCAAATATAGACCCCGCCCACCCACCCCATTTCAATTGAGATGGTTTTTTATTCTTAGAAGCTTAAAACGTATTTAAAATGTTAAATTTTTGTAGGTAAATCTGGATTTTGGAATTAGGCTCCGCCCCTAGGTCTGCCAACGAATGAAAACTTCATTACTATTTAGATCAGGGCAGGTATGGGTGGGACTTAATCTTTGGTTTTATTTTTTTTCTTATACTCAAATATACACGATACTCTAAAACATGTTTTGAATTTCTCCTAGACAAATAAGGATTTTGCAGTTAAGCTCCGCCCTCTTGGCTCATAGCGAATAAAAAAATCATCACAATGGAGATAGGGTGGGTGGGCGGGGCTAAGTTTTGTCTATTCTTCTTAACATGTGTAGACTTATTTCGACAATAAGAAACTTAATCCAGCTCAAAAATTCTTGTTACTGTCCATAGCGCAGTTTTTCAATAAACCCAATTTTCGATTAACAACTTTTTTAGTTTTCAGTTTTCGGGTTTTTACTTTGAGCGTTTCGAATTTTCCGTTACACAATTTTTAATTTTTCCTTTCTTCAATATTTTGATTTGCAATTTTTTTAATTTTTCGAGTTTTTGTTTTTTGTTGCTTCACCTTTGGGATTTGCAATTTCTGGATTCCACAATTTTTCTATTTTTGAATTTTAAACATGTTTTAAGTTTCATCTTGTGAAAAGAAATCTACACATATTAAAAGAAAAAGATAAAATATAAGCCCGCCCACCCGCCCTATCTGAATTTTAATTATTTTTTTTTTTTTTTTGTCATAATCCAAGGAGGCGAAGCTTAAGTGCACAATAATTATTTTTTTTACAGGAAATTAAAAACATGTTTTTGAATATCGTGTTGTTCAAAGAATGCAGTGTATATTAATAAGAAAATGGCAAAATATAGATCCCGCCCGCCCACCCCATTTCAATTGAGATGATTTTTTTATTCTTAGAAGCTAAAATGTATTTAAAATGTTAAATTTTTTGTAGGTAAATCTGGATTTTGGAATTAAGCTCCACCCATCGAGATCGATTTGTCAGATGATAAAGAATGAAAAATTGAGAATTGAGATCGGGGCGGGTGTGGCTGGAACCAAATCTTCGGCTTTGTTTTTCTCTAATATACACAGTTTTTTTTGAACAACACAATTACTTAAGACCAAGTTTCACATAGTAATTTCTCCTAGAAAAATTAGGATTTTGCAATTAAGCTCCGCCCCCCTGGTTTACGACGAATAAAAAAAATCATCAGAATTGAGACAGGGTCGGTGGGCGGGGCTTATATTTTGTCTTGTTTTTTAATATACGTAGTCGTCTTTTCACAACAAAAAACTGAAAACATTTCTAAAATGGTACATTTTTGCAAGGAAATATAGATTTTGCATTATGGGGAGGAGCCTAATGGCAAGATCGATATTTCTTTATACAAATTTTCCATTTTAAACATTTTAAGTTTCATGTTGTGAAAACAAGTCTACACATATTGAAACAAAAAGGCAAAATATAAGCCCGCCCACCCGCCCTGTCTCAATTGTGATGATTTTTTTTATTCGCCGTGAATCAAGAGGGTGGAGCTTAACTGCAAAGTTATTTCTTTACAAGAAATTAAAAACATGTTTTTAAGTTTTGTGTTCAAAGAATACCATCTATATTAAGAAAATAAAGACAAAATATTTACCCCGCCCACCCACCCAATCTCAATTGTGATTATTTTTTTTTATTCTTAGAAACCTTAAACTTGTTTAAAATGGTATTTTTTGTAAGGAAATATGGATTTTGCAATTCGGCTCCGCCCCTAGGTTTGCCAACGAATGAAGACTTCATTAGTATTTCGATCAGGGCAGGTATGGGTGGGCCTTAATCGTTGGCTTTATTTTTTTCTTATACTCAAATATGCACGATACTCTAAAATATGTTTTGAATTTCTCCTAGACCAATAAGGATTTTGCAGTTAAACTCCGCCCTCTTGGCTCACGACGAATAAAAAAATCATCACAATTGAGATAGGGTGGGTGGGCGGGGTTACCTTTTGTCTTTTTTTTTCTTAATATGTGTAGACTTTTTTCGACAATAAGAAACTTAATCCATCTCAAAAATTCTTGCTACTGTCCATAGTGCAATTTTTCAATAAATCCAATTTTCGATTAACAACTTTTTGAGTTTTCAGTGTTCGGGTTTTTACTTTGAGCGTTTCGAATTTTCCGTTACACAATTTTTAATTTTTCCTTTCTTCAATATTTTGATTTGCAATTTTTTTAATTTTTCGAGTTTTTGTTTTTCGTTGCTTCACCTTTGGGATTTGCAATTTCTAGATTCCACAATTTTTCTATTTTTGAATTTTAAACATGTTTTAAGTTTCATCTTGTGAAAAGAAATCTACACATATTAAAAAAAAAAGATAAAATATAAGCCCGCCCACCCGCCCTATCTCAATTTTAATTATTTTTTTTTGTCATAATCCAAGGAGGCGAAGCTTAAGTGCCCAATAATTATTTTTTTTACAGGAAATTAAAAACATGTTTTTGAATATCGTGTTGTTCAAAGAATACAGTGTATATTAATTAGAAAATGGCAAAGTATAGACTCCGCCCACCCACCCCATTTCAATTGAGATGATTTTTTATTCTTAGAAGCTTAAAACGTATTTAAAATGTTAAATTTTTGTAGGTAAATCTATATTTTGGAATTAAGCTCCACCCATCGAGATCGATTTGTCAGATGACAAAGAATGAATAATTGAAAATTGAGATCGGGGCGGGTGTGGCTGGAACCAAATCTTCGTCTTTGTTTTTCTCTAATATACACAGTTTTCTTTGAACAACACAATTACTTAAGACCAAGTTTCACATGGTAATTTCTCCTAGAAAAATAAGGATTTTGCAATTAAGCTCCGCCCCTGGTTTACGACGAATAAAAAAAATTCATCAGAATTGAGACAGGGTGGGTGGGCGGGGCTTATATTTTGTCTTGTTTTTTAATATACGTAGTCGTCTTTTCACAACAAAAAACTGAAAACATGTCTAAAATGGTACATTTTTGCAAGGAAATATGGATTTTGCATTATGGGGAGGAGCCTAATGGCAAAATCGATATTTCTTTATACAAATTTTCCATTTTAAACATTTTAAGTTTCATGTTGTGAAAACAAGTCTGCACATATTAAAACAAAAAGGCAAAATATAACCCCACCCACCCGCCCTGTCTCAATTGTGATGATTTTTTTTATTCGCCGTGAATCAAAGGGCGGAGCATAACTGCAAAATTCTTTCTTTACAAAAAATTAAAAAAATATTTTTGTGGTTCGTGTTGTTTAAAGAATACCATGTATAGTAAGAAAAAGAAGACAAAATATAAAACCCCGCCCACCCACCCCCTCCCAATTGTGATGATTTTTTTTATTCTAAAGAAACTTAAAACGCGTTTTTTCTTATACTCAAATATACGCGATACTCAAAAACATGTTTTTATGATTCTTTGTTGTTGGTGTGCAACTGAATCAGCTTGACGTTAGGTCCTTAAACACGAAATGAAAAATTTGTAGACATTTTCATCCAGAATTACCTAATTGTGCCGACGTTTTCAGCTTTAGTAAACCAATGTCGTGCCTATCCCCTGTACTCAAATACAAGGGGTGGATTATCACCCTTTCAACCCTCAAAATCTGGGCTTGCTTACCGCTTCTGTAGACGCTCCCCAAAGCCACAAAAGCGTCATTTCTTCACTTCAATTTTGCTTGAATATCCACATTTACTAATATACCTGGTGTCATAATTAACTTACGGTTTAAGTTATCTTTTCACAACACAAAACTGAAGACGTGTCTAAAATGGTACATTTTTGCAAGGAAATATGAATTTTTCATTATGGGGCTGAGCCTAATGGCAAAATCGATATTTTTTAATACAAATTTTCCATTTTAAACATTTTAAGTTTCATGTTGTGAAAACAAGTCTACACATATTGAAACAAAAAGGCAAAATATAAGCCCGCCCACCCGCCCTGTCTCAATTGTGATGATTTTTTTTATTCGCCGTGAATCAAGAGGGTGGAGCTTAACTGCAAAGTTATTTCTTTACAAGAAATTAAAAACATGTTTTTAAGTTTTGTGTTCAAAGAATACCATCTATATTAAGAAAATAAAGACAAAATATTTACCCCGCCCACCCACCTAATCTCAATTGTGATGATTTTTTTTATTCTTAGAAACCTTAAACTTGTTTAAAATGGTATTTTTTGTAAGGAAATATGGATTTTGCAATTCGGCTCCGCCCCTAGGTTTGCCAACGAATGAAGACTTCATTAGTATTTAGATCAGGGCAGGTATGGGTGGGACTTAATCTTTGGCTTTATTTTTTTCTTATACTCAAACACACGATACTCTAAAACATGTTTTGAATTTCTCCTAGACAAATAAGGATTTTGCAGTTAAGCTCCGCCCTCTTGGCTCACGACAAATAAAAAAATCATCACAATTGAGATAGGGTGGGTGGGCGGGGCTACGTTTTGTCTTTTTTTTCTTAATATGTGTAGACTTTTTTCGACAATAAGAAACTTAATCCATCTCAAAAATTCTTGTTACTGTCCATTGCGCAATTTTTCAATAAACCCAATTTTCGATTAACAACTTTTTTAGTTTTCAGTTTTCGGGTTTTTACTTTGAGTGTTTCGAATTTTCCGTTCCACTATTTTTAATTTTTCCTTTCTCCAATATTTTGATTTGCAATTTTTTTAATTTTTCGAGTTTTTCGTTTTTCGTTGCTTCACCTTTGGGATTTGCAATTTCTAGATTCCACAATTTTTCTATTTTTGAGTTTTAAACATGTTTTAAGTTTCATCTTGTGAAAAGAAATCTACACATATTAAAAGAAAAAGATAAAATATAAGCCCCCCAACCCGCCCTATCTCAATTTTAATTATTTTTTTTTGTCATAATCCAAGGAGGCGAAGCTTAAGTGCACAATAATTATTTTTTTTACAGGAAATTAAAAACTTGTTTTTGAATATCGTGTTGTTCAAAGAATACAGTGTACATCAATAAGAAAATGGCAAAATATAGAACCCGCCCACCCACCCCATTTCAATTCAGATGATTTTTTATTCTTAGAAGCTTAAAACGTATTTAAAATGTTAAATTTTTGTAGGTAAATCTGGATTTTGGAATTAAGCTCCACCCATCGAGATCGATTTGTCAGATGACAAAGAATGAAAAACAGAGAATTGAGATCGGGGCGGGTGTGGCTGGAACCAAATCTTCGGCTTTGTTTTTCTCTGATATACACAGTTTTCTTTGAACAACACAATTACTTAAGACCAAGTTTCACATGGTAATTTCTCCTAGAAAAATAAGGATTTTGCAATTAAGCTCCGCCCCCCTGGTTTACGACGAATAAAAAAAAATCATCAGAATTGAGACAGGGTGGGTGGGCGGGGCTTATATTTTGTCTTGTTTTTTAATATACGTAGTCATCTTTTCACAACAAAAAACTGAAGACATGTCTAAAATGGTACATTTTTGCAAAGAAATATGAATTTTTCATTATGGGGCTCAGCCTAATGGCAAAATCGATATTTTTTAATACAAATTTTCCATTTTAAACATTTTAAGTTTCATGTTGTGAAAACAAGTCTGCACATATTAAAACAAAAAGGCAAAATATAATATTTTTTAGTCGGTGTAGTGTAACAAAAAAAAATATTGTCAAGGTGAGCTGTGACACTTATTCATTATTTATTTATTTGGAGTTTTAATAAATACAGTGACAATTTTTCATGTTTCACCCTCTTGTATTCGTTCACTGATCACCCCAATCTCGTCTTCTTCGAGCCGCCCCTTATTCAAAGCTATACTAAAAGTCTTAATCGTGTCCCCTCTCGCCGTAATCCATATAATCCCATAGTTGTTAATCTGCATGGTCACTTCTATGTTCCTATTTTTAGCCGACGGCTTAATCCACTTGATCTCGTGAGCCCCCAGAAGCACATTTTTACTACAGTCCAAATCCCCTCCTTCGTACACTGACAAAATACACCCCTGCCTCCTCTGCTTACTATTCTTCACCACGTGGTTGTGCTTAGAATTGGCCGGCAGAGGCGTATTTCGTGCAAAATTGAAAAAAATACTATCTTCATCTAGAACCGTCCCGATTGACAATGGAAGAACGTCAATCAGAAGCGAGCTAGCCCCTTGAAGATTTTTAACAAAGTCGGCTTCAATGGCAGCCCCTATCGCTATAGCTTCATCTGCATTAATATTCCTTTGAATGGGTTTATTGTTAAAGTACTCTTTTAGAAGCGCCTCTAGTTTAGGAATGCGCGACGATCCCCCCACTAGTAGTACCTCATCTATATCCTCTCTACTAAGCCGCCGATTTTTAATACACGCATCCACAATCTTGATTGTTTCTTTGAAAAGATCTTCATTGAGCTGTTCAAACTTCTCCCGCGTTATTTCCAACTCACTCGTGGCCAAAAATTCCGGTACTACGGTGGTACTTTTCGCCGTTGCTAGAATCTTCTTTGCCCGTTCGCACTGCCCGATGATGCTCCACATGAAGCGCTTGTTCTCCCTCACCACCACGTTGCACCTCGTTTCCACCTCCCCCACCACGTACTCCACCAACCTATTAAGAAAATCCTGCCCCCCTAGGTGAGTATTCCCGGCTACTGATAGCACGGTGACGTTTCCGCTGCACGTCTTCACTATGGACACGTCGAAGGTACCACCCCCCAGGTCGTAAATCAGGATGGTTTTTTCTCGGGTGGTACTGCGGTTGTCGTGGATGTAGGCCAGGGCGGCAGCGCTCGGTTCGTTGATCAGTTTGATCACTTCCAAGCCGGCGATTTTGGCGGCGTCTCTGGTGGCGGCGCGCTGGTTGTTGTTGAAGTACGCCGGTACTGTAATCACGGCTTTGGTTATTTTCTGGCCGAGGTAGTTCTGGGCGTCGACTTTGAGCTTGTGGAGGATTCGGGCGCACACTTCTTCGGGGAGGATGTGGATCTTGTGGGATTCGTGGTCGACTTCGATTTTTATCTCGCCGTTGGTACCGCGGATGAAGTTGTAGGTGAGCGAGGGTTTGCAGGATTCGATGTCGGGGTCGTCGTGCAGACACCCAATGAGGCGCTTTATTTCTGGAAATTAAAAATTGAGGTTAAAATTGCTTAATCATTGTAATAGATAGTTTATCGTGGCTGCAAACATATTTCACAATCTTTCATAAAATAAACAGCTCCTTACTTTTATTTTGTATCTATTTTAGTAATTTTGTTTTTGACATTTAATAAATAATAGAACAGATATTTTATACAGTACGTACCGTAAATTCCGTTTGAAGGTTTAGATGCAGCCTCATGCTTGGCCGTTTTTCCGACCAGGGTGTTATTATTTTTTCCATAATATACGAAAGACAGCGTTGTTCTGTTGCCCTCACTGTTCGGAATGACATCTATTCTTCCGTTTCTTTTAACAGCGATGCAAGAATTCGTTGTCCCCAGGTCGATCCCTACAACTAAATCAGCCTCCATGATTGCGATATCAAACTGATTATTTTGTGAAACAATAAATCACTCAGTTTATGTTTTCCAAGAGCCGAGATTATCTTATCAATGAAATCAAGTAAACAATTTTTAAAACTTGCTGTTGACGTTGAACTTCCCGTTGCACTTGATGTTTTTACCATTTTAGACATGTTTTAAGTTTCTTGTTGTTGAAATAAGTCTACACATATTAAGAAAACTAGGCAAAATGTTGACCCGCCCACCCACCCCATCTCAATTGCGATTATTTTTTTTATTCGTTGTGAGTCTACGAGGGCTTATATCCCGTGCTGGTACCTAGTTTAAAGAAATAAATAAATAATAATTAATATTTCTTTCCGTTTTGGGAATTTTCAATATTTCGTTTCTTCGATTTTTTATTTTTTCATTTTTTAAACTTTCGATTTTTCAGCTTTTCGACTGTTTTATATTTCTATTTCTTAATTTTTCAAATTCTCGACATTGTAATTTTTCATTTTTAAAATTCTAGATTTTTCGATTTCTCGAGTTCTCAATTCTTCTATATTTTAATTTTTTTATTTTCCAAATTTTTAAATTTTCGATTTCTAGATTTTTTTATTTTCCGATGTCTCAATTTTCCGATGTTTCAATGATACGATTTCTTAATTTTTGTCCTCTCTCAATTTTGCGGTTTTTAAATATTTCGATTTTTCAATTTTTCAAATTTTCACGGTTCTAAATTTTCGGTTTTCAATTTTTGAAGTAACTTTTTTTCCATTTCTCGACTTCCTGAAGTTTCAAGTTTTCACTTCTTCAATTCTACAATTTTTCGATTTTCTCAGCTTACGATTTTTCGACTTTGCTGTTTTAGTTTTTCGATTTCTCAATTTTCCAATTTTTTAATTTCTCAGTTTTTGGATATTTCTTCAGTTATGAGATTTTTCAATATTTCGATTTTTCGACTTTTCGATTGCTGGATTTTTTTTTATTTCTAGATTTCAATTTTTTGCTAATCTTTAGATTTTTCAATTTTTCGACTGTTTTATTCTTTGTTTTCTCTATTTTTCCACTTTTCGATGTTTTAATATTCCAATTTTTAAAATTCTAGGTTTTTCGGTATCTCGAGTTTTCAGTTCTTCTATATTTCAGTTTTTCGAATTTTTAAATTTTCGATTTTCCAATTTTTCTTGTTTAAAATTTTTCGATTTCTCGATTTATCGAATTCAGATGTTTCGTGGTTTTTATCGTTCATTTTTCGACGTTTCGATTTTTGGATTTCTCGATTTTTCAATTTTTCAATGTTTCGATTTTTTTAGTTATAGGATTTTTCAATTTTTCGATTTTTTAAATTTTGCATTTTTAAATTTAAATTTGTCAATTTCTATTTTTTTTATTTTTTGATTTTTAGATTTCTCCATTTTTCAGTTCTTCAAAATTTTTGTAATTTTTCAAATTTTGACGTTTCAGAATTTTCAGATTTCCGGTTTCTCAATTAATCTACTTTTTGATTTCCCAAATTTTCGATCTTTCAGTTCTTCAATTTTTCGGTTTTTCAGATTTTTGGTTTTTCAATTTTTCGATTTTTTTAGATTTGTGATTTTTCGACTTTGCTTTTTGATCTTTTGTTTCTCAATTTTTCAATTCTTTAACTTCCTAATTTTTGAATATTTTGTTCAATTTTGTGATTTTTCAGTTTTCCGACTCTTTTAGTATTTCGACTTTTCGATTTTTCTAATTCTGGATATTTCGATTTCTCGATTTTTCTACTTTTCCATATTTTAATTTTTCAGTTTTTAAAATTCTAGCTTTTTCGATATCTCGAGTTTTCAGTTCTTCTATATTTCAGTTTTTCGAATTTTTAAATTTTCGATTTTCCAGTTTTCCTTTTTTAAAATTTTTCGATTTCTCGATTTATCGAATTCAGATGTTTCGTGGTTTTTATTGTTCATTTTCTCGATTTATCAATTTTTTTAATTTTTAACTTTTCTTTTCGGCTTCCGAGTCCTCAATTTCTCGATCTTTTGATTTTTCGATTTCTGGATGTCTCAGTTTTTGAATTTTTCAATGTTTCGATTTTCCAATTTTTCAATGTTTCGATTTTTTAGTTATCAGATTTTTCAACTTTTCGATTTTTTAAATTTAAATTTTCTAACTTTTTTTTTGCTTTTTTGTTTGGATTTCTAGACTCTTCAATTTTGCGATATTTTAATTGTTTAATGTTTTAAATTTTTCAATTTTTCAAATTTTGACGTTGCTAAATTTTCAGTTTTCCAATTTCTCAATCGATCTATTTTTGATTTTCCCACTTCTCGAAGTTTCGATTTTTAGGTTCTACAATTCTTCGATTTTCCGACTTCGCTTTATTGGTTTTTCGATTTCTCAATTTTTTAATTCCTCGATTTTTGGATATTTCTTTCAGTTTTGAGATTTTTCAATATTTCGATTCTTCGACGTTTCGATTTTTCGATTTCTGGATTTTTCGATTTTTTATTTTTGGGTTTTTGAGTTTTTCGTTTTTTTAACTTTCGATTTTCAATTTTTCGATTGTTTTATATTTCAATTTCTCAATTTTTTTACTTTTCCATATTTTAATTTTTCAGTTTTTAAATTTCTAGATTTTTCGAGTTCTCGAGTTTCCGGTTCTATTTTTCAATTTTCCGAATTATTAAATTTTCGATTTTTCAATTTTTTGAGATCTCGATTTATGGAGATTTGGATGTTTCGATGTTTTGATTGTTCAATATCAATTTATCAATTTTTCGAGTTTTACTTTTCAACTTTTCGGGTTTTCTGTTTCGATTTTTATATTATTCGATTTTTCAATTTTCCATTTTTTTTTAATTTTCGAGTTTCGATTTCTCGATTTGTTGATTTTTAGTTTTTCGATTTTTAAATTTAAATTTTTCAATTTTTATCTTTTTATTTTTTGATTTTTAGATTTCTCCATTTTTCAATTTTACGATATTTTAATTTTTCAATGTTTTAAATTTTAGATTTTTCGATTTTTCAGTTCTTCAATATTTTTTAATTTTTCAAATTTTGACGTTTCAGAATTTTCAGATTTCCGATTTCTCAGTTAATCTACTTTTTGATTTCCCAAAGTTTCGATCTTTCAGTTCTTCAATTTTTCGATTTTTCAGATTTTTGGATTTTCAATTTTTCGATTTTTAGATTTGCGATTTTTCGACTTTGCTTTTTGATCTTTTGTTTTCTCAATTTTCAATTCTTTAACTTCCTAATTTTTGCATATTTTGTTCAATTTTGTGATTTTTTAGTTTTTCGACTCTTTTAGTATTTCGACTTCTCGATTTTTCTAATTCTGGATATTTTGATTTCTCGACTTTTCTACTTTTCCATATTTTAATTTTTCAGTTTTTTAAAATTCTAGCTTTTTCGATACCTGGAGTTTTCAGTTCTTCTATATTTAGTTTTTCGCATTTTTAAATTTTCGATTTTCCAGTTTTTCTTTTTTAAAATTTTTCGATTTCTTGATTTATCGAATTCAGATGTTTCGTGGTTTTATTGTTCATTTTCTCGATTTATCAATTTTTTTAATTTTTAACTTTCCTTTTCGGCCTCCGAGTCCTCAACTTTTCGATCTTTTGATTTTTCGATTTCTCGATGTCTCAGGTTTTGAATTTTTCGATGTTTCGATTTTTGGATTTCTCGATTTTCCAATTTTTCAATGTTTCGATTTTATAGTTATCGGATTTTTCAATTTTTCGATTTTTTAAATTTCGGAGTTTCGAATTCTCGATTTGTCGATTTTTCAGTTTTTCGATTTTTAAATTTTAAATTTTCTAACTTTTTTTTGCTTTTTTGTTTGGATTTCTAGATTTTTCAATTTTGCGATATTTTAGTTGATCAATGTTTTAAATTTCTCAATTTTTCAAATTTTGACGATGCTCAATTTTCAGTTTTCCGATTTCTCAATCGATCTATTTTCGATTTTCCCACTTCTCAAAGTTTCTATTTTTCAGTTCTGCAATTCTTCGATTTTTCGACTTCGCTTTATTGGTTTTTCGATTTCTTAATTTTTTAATTCCTCGATTTTTGGATATTTCTTTTAGTTTTGAGATTTTCCAATATTTCGATTCTTCGACGTTTCGATTTTTCGATTTCTGGATTTTTCGATTTTTTATTTTTTGATTTTTGAGTTTTTCGTTTTTTTAACTTTAGATTTTCCAATTTTTCGTTTGGTCTATATTTCAATTTTTCTACTTTCCGGTTCTATTTTTCAATTTTTCGTATTTTTAAATTTTCGATTTTTCAATTTTTTGAAATCTCGATTTATCGAGATTTGGATGTTTCGATTTTTTGATTGTTCAATCTCGATTTATCAATTTTTCCATTTTTAACTTTCCGATTTTTCGATCTTGGCCTATTTCGGTTTCTCGATTTTTCGACTTGTCGACTTTTCGACTCCTCGATTTTTCGATTTCTCGATGTCTCAGTTTCTGAATTTTTCGATTTGTCGGTTTTTCGATTTTTACTTTTCGACTTTTCGGTTTTTCTGTTTCGATTTTTATATTATTCGATTTTTTTATTTTCCAATTGTTTTTAATTGTCGAGTTTCGATTTCTCGATTTGTTGATTTTTTAGTTTTTCGATTTTCAAATTTAAATTTTTCAATTTTTATTTTTTTATTTTTAGATTTCTCCATTTTTCAATTTTACGATATTTTAATTTTTCAATGTTTTAAATTGTTCGATTTTTCAGTTCTTCAATATTTTTTAATTTTTCAAATTTTGACGTTTCAGAATTTTCAGATTTCCGATTTCTCAATTAATCTACTTTTTGATTTCCCAAAGTTTCGATCTTTCAGTTCTTCAATTTTTCGATTTTTCAGATTTTTGGTTTTCCAATTTTTCAGTGTTTCGATTTTTTAGTTATCGGATTTTTCAATTTTTCGATTTTTTAAATATTGGAGTTTCGAATTCTCGATTTGTCGATTTTTCAGTTTTTCGATTTTTAAATTTTAAATTTTCGAACTTTTTTTTGCTTTTTTGTTTGGATTTCTAGATTCTGCAATTTTGCGATATTTTAATTGGTTAATGTTTTAAATTTTTCAATTTTTCAAATTTTGACGTTGCTAAATTTGCGACTTCGCTTTATTGGTTTTTCGATTTCTCAATTTTTTAATTCCTCAATTTTTGGATATTTCTTTCAGTTTTGAGATTTTTCAATATTTCGATTCTTCGAGGTTTCGATTTTTCGATTTCTGGATTTTTCGATTTTTAATTTTTGGATTTTCAGTTTTACGTTTTTTTAACTTTAGATTTTTCAATTTTTCGATTGTTTTATATTTCAATTTCTTCAGTTTTTAAATTTCTAGATTTTTCGATTTCTCGAGTTTCCGGTTCCATTTTTCCATTTTCCGAATTTTTAAATTTTCGATTTTTAAATTTTTTGAGATCTCGATTTATCGAGTTTTGGATGTTTCGATGTTTTGATTGTTCAATCTCGATTTATCAATTTTTCCATTTTCAACTTTCCGATTTTTCGATTTTTCGATTTTGGCCTATTTCGGTTTCTCAATTTTTCGATTTTCCGACTAGTCGACTTTTCGACTACTCGATTTTTCGATTTCTCGATGTCTCAGTTTTTGAATTTTTCGATTTGTCGGTTTTTCGATTTTTACTTTTCGACTTTTCGGTTTTTCTGTTTCGATTTTTATATTGTTCGATTTTTCAATTTTCCAATTTTTTTTTAATTTTCGAGTTTCGATTTCTCTATTTGTTGAGTTTTTAGTTTTTCGATTTTTAAATTTAAATTTTTAAATTTTAATTTTTTTATTTTTTGATTTTTAGATTTCTTCATTTTTCAATTTTACGATATTTTAATTTTTCAGTGTTTTAAATTTTAGATTTTTCGATTTTTCAGTTCTTCAATATTTTTTAATTTTTCAAATTTTGACGTTTCAGAATTTTCAGATTTCCGATCTCTCAATTAATCTACTTTTTGATTTCCCAAAGTTTCGATCTTTCAGTTCTTCAATTTTGCGATTTTTCAGATTTTTGGTTTTTCAATTTTTCGATTTTTTAGATTTGCGATATTTCGACTTTGCTTTTTGATCTTTTGTTTTCTCAATTTTTCAATTCTTTAACTTCCTAATTTTTCAATATTTTGTTCAATTTTGTGATTTTTCAGTTTTTCGACTCTTTTAGTATTTCGATTTTTCGATTTTTCTAATTCTGGATATTTCGATTTCTCGACTTTTCTACTTTTCCATATTTTAATTTTTCAGTTTTTAAAATTCTAGCTTTTTCGATATCTCGAGTTTGCAGTTCTTCTATATTTCAGTTTTTCGAATTTTTAAATTTTCGATTTTCCAGTTTTTCTTTTTTAAATTTTTCGATTTCTCGATTTATCGAATTCAGATGTTTCGTGGTTTTTATTGTTCATTTTCTCGATTTATCAATTTTTAAAATTTTTAACTTTTCTTTTCGGCTTCCGAGTCCTCAATTTCTCGATCTTTTGATTTTTCGATTTCTGGATGTCTCAGTTTTTGAATTTTTCAATGTTTCGATTTTCCAATTTTTCAATGTTTCGATTTTTTAAATTTTAAATTTTCAACTTTTTTTTGCTTTTTTGTTTGGATTGGATGTTTCAATTTTCCGATGTTTCAATGATACGATTTCTTAATTTTTGTCCTCTCAATTTTGCGGTTTTTTAATATTTCCATTTTTTCAATTTTTTAAATTTTCACGTTTCTAAATTTTCAGCTTTCCATTTTTGAAGTAACTTTTTTTTCCATTTCTCGACTTCCTCAAGTTTCAAATTTCCACTTCTTCAATTCTTCAATTTTTCGATTTTTTCAGTTTGCGATTTTTCAACTTCGCTTTTTTAGTTTTTCGATTTCTCAATTTTCCAATTTTTTAATTTCTCAGTTTTTGGATATTTCTTCAGTTGTGAGATTTTTCAATAATTCGATTTTTCGACTTTTCAATTGCCGGATTTTTTTTTGATGTCTAGATTTTTTACTTTTTGGATTTTCAATTTTTTGCTAATCTTTAGATTTTTCAATTTTTGGACTGTTTTATTCTTCGTTTTCTCAATTTTTCAACTTTTCAATGTTTTAATATGTCAATTTTTAAAATTCTAGGTTTTTCGAGTTTTCAGTTCTTTTATATTTCAGTTTTTCGAAGTTTTAAATTTTCGATTTTCCAGTTTTTCGATTTCTCGATTTATCGAATTCAGATGTTTCGTGGTTTTTATTGTTTATTTTCTCGATTTATAGTTTTTTTTAATTTTTAACTTTTCTTTTCGGCTTCCGAGTCCTCAATTTCTCGATCTTTTGATTTTTCGATTTCTCGATGTCTCAGTTTTTGAATTTTTCGATGTTTCGATTTTTGGATTTCTCGATTTTCCAATTTTTCAATGTTTCGATTTTTTAGTTATTGGATTTTTCAATTTTTCGATTTTTTAAATTTCGGAGTTGCGAATTCTGGATTTGTCGATTTTTCAGTTTTTCGATTTTTAAATTTTAAATTTTCGACCTTTTTTTGCTTTTTTGTTTGGATTTCTAGATTCTTCAATTTTGCGATATTTTAATTGTCCAATGTTTTAAATTTTTCAATTTTTCAAATTTTGACGTTGTTAAATTTTCAGTTTTCCGATTTCTCAATCGGTCTATTTTTGATTTTCCCACTTCTCGAAGTTTCGATTATTCAGTTTTGCAATTCTTCGATTTTTCGACTTCGCTTTATTGGTTTTTCGATTGCTCAATTTTTTAATTCCTCAATTTTTGGATATTTCTTACAGTTTTGATATTTTTCAATATTTCGATTGTTCAACGTTTCGATTTTTCGATTTCTGGATTTTTCGATTTTTTATTTTTGGATTTTCAATTTTTCAATTTTTCTACTTTCCGGTTCTATTTCTCAATTTTTCGAATTTTTTAATTTTCGATTTTTCAATTTTTTGAAATCTCGATTTATCGAGATTTGGATGTTTCGATTTTTTGATTGTTCAATTTTTCCATTTTTAACTTTTTTCAATTTTACGATATTTTAATATTTCAATGTTTTAAATTGTAGATTTTTCGATTTTCAGTTCTTCAATAGTTTTTAATTTTCCAAATTTTGACGTTTCAGAATTTTCAGATTTTCGATTTCTCAATTAATCTACTTTTTGATTTCCCAAAGTTTCGATCTTTTCAGTTCTTCAATTTTTCGATTTTTCAGTTTTTCGATTTTTTAGATTTGCGATTTTTCGACTTTGCTTTTTAATATTTTGTTCAATTTTGTGATTTTTCAGTTTTTCGACTCTTAGTATTTCGACTTTTCGATTTTTCTAATTCTGGATATTTCGATTTTTCAATTTTTCGACTTTTTTATACTTCGATTTCTTAATTTTTGAACTTCTCGATTTTCTAACTTTTCAGTTTTTAAAATTTTAGGTTTTTCGATTTCTCAACTTTTCGGTTCTTCTATCTCAATTTTTCAATTTTCGGAATTTTTAAATTTTTGATTTTCCGTTTTTTTTATTTTTCTATTTTCAACATCCATACTTAAAATCGGCAAAAATTATGTTACTAAGGGAGAATAAAAAAGCAAAAATTAAATCTTAAATCTGCCTTAAAACTTGAGAAAATTGCGTCAGTTTCGGTACTACGCCACTGTACAAAATTAAAACTTTTCCCTAAATTCCAACCTTGCGCCGCCACTGCAATTAGACAAATAAAATCGTGTTAATAATTCTCCATTTCCGACTACCAATTTTTATAATTCTTCAATGAAACGAAATTAGTTGGCTGAGAGCAGTTCTGTCAAAGTAACTTTCCACCAATTTTTCCAAATAAATTTGAAAAAAGCGCCAACTTCACTCCGTCGTTTCAAATTTTCGCGCGCTTTCGCCGACAGGTCCACGTCATCTGTCAGTTGGCTGTCAATCCGAATTGTCAAGAATGTCACAACACAACACTACTAATTACAAAAATTCGTGAAGTATATTTTTGTAAAAGTAGTCGCAGTCCACACAGTTACCCTTAAATGAGTAACTTTCTGGTAACCACACCACCATGCGGAAACGCCACATATGGACAATTTGTGCTCTGGTAGTGGGGCTTTTTGCAAACTTTATTTACAATGATGAAATAAGCGAGGTTTGTTGTCACTTTTGTAAAACACGCCGTCTTCACTTTGTACGAATTGTAGAAAGTCGCCAGCACCGAGCTGGCCCCTGAGAAAGACGAAAGGCTGCTGGTTTTCTCAACCCTGAATGGAGATTTGGTGGGAATTGAGCAACACTCTGGCCGCATCCGGTGGAAAATTAAAGATAGTAATATTAAATTAACATTGTCAGGCTTCCAGTGACGTTTGTCTTGTAGAACCCATAGTCCAGGTTCCGGTGGACACCACAAACGCCATAATACCCCTATTCTTGCCAGACCCCAGAGATGGCTCCTTGTACCTCCTAGGCAACAACCGCGAGCCCCTAAAAAAGCTACCATTCACGATTCCACAACTAGTGGCGTCGTCACCTTGCAGGAGCTCTGATGGAATTTTATACACAGGTTTTTATAAATATAAATATAAATCTGAACCCACTTTAGTAGCTAATTTTTCACCCACAGGCAAGAAAAAAGACACGTGGTTTAAGCTGGACCCCGTGTCGGGCAAGAAGGAGCAGGTTTTGGGCTGGGACCCGAGCCCCACGTGCCCCATCGAATCCACAAGTTTCGTTTTTATAGGGCGCACCAAGTACGACATTATGATGGTCGACAGCCACAATTCACAACGTAAATGGAACGTTACGTTTTATGATTACACGGCCCAAACTATGAGTAAAGAGGAGATGAATAATTACGGTATAGTTTTGTGCTTCAAAAAAAAAAAAAAATTGTGTGACGTTTTTGTCTAGATTTGGCTCATTTCGCGTCGAGTTCTACGGGAAGGTTGGTCACGATGGACCGACGAAGGGGAATTTGCTGTGGGATGGCGATTTGGGTAGTCCGGTGATTGCGGCGTATGTGCTTGACTCTGATGGGTTGCTGATGGCGCCGTTCACGAGTTTGGCTAATCATACGTTGAATTATTTGACGACGGAGCTTCTGAGTCATGATGGGATGCAGGAGCCGGGTTCACACAGGATGAAGTTGTAGTGAGTAGGAATGGATGGTGTGGTGCGGGTTGCAGGTGTGTTTGGTGGGAGTAATTACAGATAACGTGTTTACTGTCCCGGTTTTTTTATACTTGTTGTGTGATATTATTCAAACGTTGATGATTCACATGTTTATGGGTGTTATCGTGAAATTGCTGGTTTACAATGGTATGAACTGGTACCTAAGTAAACAACACCTCAGACGGTATTTAATTCATAATGTTTTAGCGCTTATCAGTATAGTGAAAAATTATAATTTACAGTGCTATTTGAAGGAGGATTCACGTAGCTTCAAAAATAAAATGTTTAGTAATTTTTTTTTATGGCGTGTCGATCTTCTAAGATCCGTTAATCTAAAAACAATTCAAAAAGAGATACTCGATAGAGCTTTAGGACCACAGATAATTAAATAAATGGCTTGATAAAGAAAAATAACTAACCAGGAATGTAATTTGCACCCATAAATTATCAAGGAATATAATATTTTCGTCTTTAAATGTAATTTTTCGCTGCCTTTACGAGTCCATTTGATGAATTGTTTATTTCCAGTTTGCATTTTTGCCTATCTGATGTTTAGGTATATTTTGGAATATCGTGTGGACATAACTTGGACTTCTAGATTTTTGGAAAAAAAAAACAAAATTTAACTTAGAAAGTATCAAACCCCTGTTTTGAAATGTTCAGTTGATAAATTGGAATTTATTTTTCTTTATTTTTTTGTTAATCATCCCAAACATTTTTTACATTCTCTTTATTTGGTTAATTCCTGTTTAAAACGCGGTAGAATATTGTGGGTCTACATTTTTGTGGAGACATCACAACCAGCCTTTTTTTCACCTTTTTTTTGTCAATTTTTTGTCACTTTTCGTATTTTTTTGCCGCTCTTTTTTTGGCTTTGTCTTGTCGCCTTTTTCGTATTTTTCGCTGTCTTTTTTGGCCTTTTGTACATTTTTTTTTTTCATTCTGTGGTCTCCTTTTTTTAATCTTCTTTTGTATTTTTTCAGGGGCGAGAGAATTTCTGACTTTAGACTTTTTTTTGACAGATTCTTGTCTTTTTTCGTCGCTTTTAACTTTCTCAGTTAAATTTTCTTGACCTCTTTTTTGTCGCCTTTTTTTAATTTTTTATCGCCTTCTTTGTGACTTTTTGGTGTGTTTTTTACTTTTTTTGTTGATTTTTGACTCGTTTTTGTCGTCCTTTTTTGCTTTTTACTCTTTATTGCCCCTTTTTTTGTCGCGTTCTCGAATCTCCTTTTATTTATTTTTGTCTCTTGCCGTTGTCATTTTTTAGCTTTTTTGTTACATTTTTATATTTTGTCATTTTTGGCTCCATTTACTTTCGTCACCTTTTACTCATATTTTTTTTGCCCCCCTTTTTTGCCTTTTTTGCCACAGTTTTGTGGTCTTTTTTAGTTGCTTTTTTGTCGTTTTTTACTTCTTTTCTTCTTTCTTTTTAATCTTTTTTTTTTTGTTTTTTGTCACTTTTTGGTTCCTCTTTTTCGGTCACTTCTTGTTCGTGTTTTCGTCGTCTTTCTTGTAGTCCTTTTTAATTTTTTTCTTGCATTTGTGGCCTTTTTTTATTTTTTTTTGTATTTTTTGAAGTCTTTTGCTCCTTTTTGTTTTTTTTGTTTTCGTTGAGTCTTTTCTGACATTTTTTTGCGCCTTTTTTTATTTTTTCGCCTCTTTAGCTCCCTTTTTGGGTCTTTTTGTCCATTTTTTCCCTTTTTTTGACATAGTTTTTAGTCCCCTTTTGTTATAAGTTTATTGCCTTTTTGTGCGTTTTCTCCTTATATTTTTTTGTCTTTTGTTGTTTTTTTGCTTTTTTGTTTTTTTTTTTTTGTCTTTTTGGCCCTTTTTTTCACCCTTTTCGTTATTTTTTTGGCGCCTTTTTTGTTCCGCTTTTTAGCTCCTTTTTGACGTCTTTTTTAGTTCTTTTTGTCGTTTTTTTTTTTGACGTATATTTTTCATTTGTCCTTTTTTTTGTTTCATTTTTGATAATTCTGTTGGCGCCTTTTTGTAGTCACTTTTTGTCTTTCTCATTATTTTTTTTGTTGTTTTTTTGTTGCTTTGACTTTTTTGTCTTTTTGCGCTTTTTAGATGCTTTGTCACTTTTTGGCCCTTTTTTTTCAGTCGCATTTTCTTGTAGCCTTTTTTTTGTTATTTTTTAGTTGTCGTCTTTTTTGTTTTTTGTTTTATTTTTCGTTGTTTATTTATTCTTTTTTATGCGCCCTTTTTTTGTTTTTTTGCCCTTTTTATGCGTTTTTTGGTTTTGTTTTGTTTTTTGCGCTTTTTGTTGTTTACGTCTTTTTTGTCTTTTTTGTTTTTTTGTGTTTTTTTTTGTTGATTTTTGAACTCTTTTTGTTCACTTTTTTGTTTTTTTTCTTTATTGCCATTTTTTGTCGCGTTCTCTAATCTCCTTTTTATTTTTTTAGCCCTTTTTTACTCTTTTGCTGTTGCCATTTTTAGCTTTTTTGTAACATATTTTGACATTTTTCATCACTTTTTGACATTCTCACTTTTTGACTCCTTTACTTTTCGTTACATTTTTGTCGCCTTTTTTTTCGTTATATTTTTTATTTGCCGCCTTTTTTTGTTTTGCCTTTTTGACCACTTTTTGTGGCCTTTTTTAGTTGCATTTTCTTGTTGTCTTCTTTGTTGCTCTTTTGTCGTTTTTTCCTTTTCTTCTTTCTTTGTGTTTTTAATCGCCTTTTTTGTTGTTTTTTGTCATTTTTGATTCCCCCTTTTTCGGTCACATTTTTTCGTCATTCGTCGCTTTTTCAGTCCTTTTTAATTTTGTGTCATTATTTTGGGCAATTTTTTTTGTTTGTTTTTTTTTGTGACTTTTTGAAGCTTTTGGTCCTTTTTTCTAAGTCGTATCTTTTTTTTGCATCTTTTAGCCCTTTTTGTTTTGTTTTTTTTTTGTCGGTTGAGTCTCCTTTTTTTATCGCCCTTTTCTGTATTTTTTGCGCCTTTTTGTGTCGCTTTTTAGCTCCTTTTTGGCGTCATTCTTGTCCAATTTCTATCCCTTTTTTTTATTGTCCTTTTTTTGTTCATTTTGATAATTTCTTGGCGCCTTTTTGTGTCCTTTTTGTTTTTCTCATATTTTTGTTGTTTTTTGTTGCTTTTGACTTTTTTTGTCGTTTTTGCGCTTTTTTAGATACTTTTGGTTTTTTTGTTATTTTTTAGTTGTCTCTTTTTTGATTTTTTTGTCTGTTTTGTCGGCTTTATTTATTTTTTTTATACGCCCTTTTCTTTTTTTTTTGTGCTTTTGCCTTTTTTGTTTTATTTTTTTGCCCCTTTTTTGACTCGCATTTTCTTGTCGCCTTTTTTCGGTTTTTTTGTCTCTTTTGCAGTTTTTTTGTCGTTATTTAACGCTTTTTTCGTTACATTTTTGTCTTTTTTGCTTTTATTTGTGTTTTTTTTTGTTGATTTTGACCCCTTTTTGTCGCACTTTTTTGTTTGTTTTTTTTCTTTATTGCCCCTTTTTTGTCGCGTTCTCTAATCACCTTTTTATTTTTTAGCACTTTTTTACTCTTTTGCTGTTGCCATTCTTTAGCTTTTTTGACTCCCTTTACTTTTCGTTGCATTTTTTTATCGCTTTTTTTTTCGTTATATTTTTTATTTGCCGCCTTTTTTATTGTTACCTTTTTTGCCACCTTTTTCAGTCCATTTTTTTCGCCTGTCCGTCGTCTTTTTTGTAGTCTTTAATTTTTTGTCTTTATTTTCATCTTTTTTTGTCGCTTTTTGGCTCTCATCATCGTTTTTTTTGTATTTTTTGGCCCTTTTTTATCGCCCTCTTTTGTATTTTTTGGCGCCTTTTTATGTCGCTTTTTGTTGTTTTTTTCTATCGCTTTTGATTTTTTGTCTGTTTACGCTTTTTTAGATGCCTTTTTTTTACACTTTTTAACTTCTTTTTCTTCAGTCGCTTTTTTTCCCCTTTTTTCTACTTTTTGCCACATTTTTAAGACCTCTTTTAGTTGCATTTTCTTGTTGCCTTTCTTTGTTCCTTTTTTTATCCTTTTCTTTTACTTTTTCTTTCTTTGTGCTTTTTAATCGCTATTTTTGTTTTTTAATGTCCTCATATTTTTTTTGGTCTTTTTTTTGTTTCTTTTGTCGGTGGAGTCCTCCTTTTTTGATCCACACTTTTTTGTCGTTTTTAGGCGCCTTTTTCTGTCGCTTTTTAATTCCCGTTTTTTGCGCTTCTTTGTCCATTTTCTTGTTTTTTGCTTTTTTTTTACCACATTTTTAATGGCGTTTTAGTTGCTTTTACTTATTATCTTTGGTTTTTCGTCTTTTGCGTTTTTTGTTGTTTTTTAGTTGTCGTCTTTTTGGTTTTTCTGTTTTTGTCCGTTTTGTTTACTCTCCTTTTTATTTCCCTTTTCTATCTTTTTTGGCGCCATTTTTTGTCATTTTTCTATTTTTTCAGTCGCTTTTTTTGTTTTTGTGTTTTTTGTTTTTAGTTGTCTTTTTTTTTTGTCATTGTTTTGTTACTTTTCTGTTTTATCACAGTTTTCTTACCTTTTTGGCGGCCTTTTTTGTCATTTTTTGGGAACTTTTTCGTTTTTTGACTCCCTTTCTTTTGCCGTTTTATTTTAGTCTCATTTTTTTTTGTTGCAGTTTCTTGTGGCCTTTTTTGCTGCCTTTTTGGCTACTTTTTTTTAGTCGACTTTCTTATCTATGGCTTTTTTATCCACATTTTTACTTTTATCTCTTTTATTGCGCATTTTCTTTTTGTCTTTTTTTTCCCAATTATTGTGGCCTTTCATTGTCACATTTTTTGTATTTTTGTCTAAGGTCTTTTTTGTTATTGTCTTATATTTTCTCTTTTGTTTTTAGTTTTTTAGTCGTATTTTCTTGTCATCTTTTTGTCTTTTTTTCGCTAACCCTTTTTTAGTAGCATTTTTTTCGTCACCAATTGTTTTGATTTTTTTGGCACAATCTTAATGGTCCTTTTTGTCGCTTTTTGACTTTTTTAGTCGCCCTTTTTCACCGCCCTTTTCGCTTTTGCTTTTTGATAGCGCTTTTTGCTGTTCTTTTTTTTGGCACTTTTTTGGCGCCTTTTTATCGTGTCATTTGTTTTTTTGCACTTTTTTAAATAATTTTTTGTCAGCTTTTTTTTTCAAAAATTAACTACAGTGTTCACGTTTCTTCCATTATTTTGATATCTTGAATGGCCTTGAAATTGGAAAATTATTTCTACAATACAATAAAATCACATATAGAAAATTCAAAAAACAGCTATACTTATTTAAATTAAAATAAAAAAATTCCTATTATTATAAACTTTGTAAGCTTAATCATGTATATGTGTTAGCCCCACTTTGTACGTCGGGGACCATACATACGGCCTCTACGCCCTACCATCACTAGTGGACCAGAACGTCGTGACCATAACCGCCTCCGACAGCGGCCCCTGCTCCTAGGAGGCCCCCACGCCCCGGAGCTGCCCAAACCATACCCCGAATACCCCATACCGGGCTACAACTACCGCATACCATCAAGTAAGCCCTAACTTACTAAAGTAACTCCCACTAGTAAAAAATATTGTATGCACCCAATGACCTAACTAAACTTTTCAAGACATGTACGAAGAAGACCCCCTCACATTCCAAAGCATCCCCAACTTCATCATCTACGTCGGCCACTACAACGTCCCCAAATACAGCGACACGAAATTCCTCTTACCCGGCAGCTCCTCCAAACACCTCCACCTCATCACGGACGCCAGCGACCCCAAAGACGCCCCCAGCCACGACCAGAACCCCATAGACCCCCAAACCGACGACTCCATCAAAGAAAAACCCCAAGTGCGACCCCGAACCGAGAACCGCCTCACCAGCACCCTCACCTTCACCTACAAAACAGTCAAACTGTGGGTGAACCAACAAGAAAACAAAGGCTTGAAGCTGGTACTTATCATCCTCGTGGGGTGCGTCATTGCCATGTTCTGGTACTTGCAAGTGCAAGTACGCGAATTCCAGAACATGTCGCAGAACGGGTCGAGGTCGAGCCACCGGGCTCGTTGGGCAGGAACTCGTCCATCACCGCCTACTCGAAGAGTTACCAGATGGGTTGGTACGGGTCGGGAAAATCACGTTCCACCCGGACAGTTCTGGGAAAGGGTGCGAAGGTACTTTTGTGTACCGCGGCGAGTTTGATAGTCGACAGGTGGCTGTGAAGAGGTTGCTACCTGAGTGTTTTACGTTCGCGGACCGAGAGGTGGCGCTGCTGCGCGAGAGCGACGCGCATCCTAATGTCATCAGGTACTACTGTATGGAGCAGGACCGACTTTTCCGGTACATAGCTTTGGAGTTGTGTCAGGCGACTCTGTCGGAGTAGTACAGGGGAAGTGCGATCGGAAGTTGATTCAACCCTTGGATATTTTGAGGCAGGCGACGTCGGGATTGGAGCATCTGCACTCACTTGATATTGGTAAAACGAAGTGGTGATTAGGCGCGTTTTAATTGGTTAATTGGGGTGTTGTAGTTCATCGCGATATTAAGCCACACAACGTTCTGCTGTCCATGCCCAATAATCATGGCGTCGTCAGAGCGATGATTTCCGATTTTGGGCTTTGTAAGAAGTTGCAAGTGGGGAGGATGTCGTTTTCGAGACGCTCGGGGGTGACAGGGACGGACGGGTGGATCGCGCCCGAAATGCTCAACGGGGATGAGAGGACGGTATGATCAAAAAGTGTGTTAGTGTTGCCAACATAATTTTTGATCCATTGCAGACTTGCGCTGTCGACTTGTTCTCTCTAGGTTGTCTTTTCTACTACGTTCTTTCCAAGGGGTTGCACCCATTCGGGGACAATCTCCGCCGCCAAGCCAACATCCTGGGCGGGGACTACAATTTAGAAGACATCCAAGGAGAGGAGCGCCAAATCATCCTGCAGAAACTACTCATAGGTGCCATGATCTCGTCCAAGCCTCTCGAGCGGCCATCTTGTACCGCCATCTTGAAACACCCCATGTTCTGGGACAACTCAAAAATTCTGGCTTTCTTCCAGGTACTTGACCCCCTTTGACTACCTTTTTCTCACAGTGTTTATTAGGATGTCAGCGACAGGGTCGAGAAGGCCGAAAGCGATGACTTCGTACTCCAGTGTTTAGAGGAAACGAATTACACCATAGTACGATCTGATTGGAGGGCGCACATCCACGAAGAAGTGGCAACCGATTTGAGAAAATACCGCTCCTATAGGGGGGAGTCAGTCAGAGACTTTTGAGAGCTCTAAGAAATAAAGTAATAGGTTTTGAGGTTATGTCCGTGTTGTAAAACCCCTGTTCCAGAAACACCACTTCCGGGAACTAACAACCGAAGCGCAAAACCTCCTCGGAGACATCCCGATTCGTTCACCAAGTACTGGACGACACGTTTTCCTCTGCTATTGGTGCATTCGTGGATAGCCATGCAGTGCGTGGCCAAAGAGACCGCGTTCCAGCATTACTATCACGAAAGCTACAGATTTTCGTACCAGAAGTTCGTCCAACAAATCGGGGCGTACATCGTCGACAAGCCCCGACAGTTTTATTTTGAATCCCCGGTGCTCAAAAACGGCGACTACTTACGGGAACAAGTCCCCCAAGAAGACACAAAAGGGCAGATTTTACGACCCTAGGAAACGCAAACGACGATGTGAGGGAAAACGTTGGTTGTATAGAAATCTGGGCGCCTGAGAAGGTCGTCGACGTTAGTGAGGTTAAGGTTACGGTTACTAACAGTGGGTATGCAGGAGTGGGTAAAAGTAACGTGAATGTTAAGCTTCGGAGTAGGAATAACAAAAGGGCGTCGAAGAGGGACGAGCCCTTGGTCTGGGCCATAAATGATGATAAATAAGTACAATTAATTTGTGGTTTTTAATTTTTGTTTTGGGGGAAAACGCGGTAGATGGGCAAGGTTTTGCGGGTTTGGGCATTTTATGAAGGAGACTGCGACGGAAATGGGTTGGTTTTACACTCGTGTGAGTTAATTGGAATTTATTTTTTCAAGTTTGAGGTTACGTTAACCGGATTGCGTTCCATTGACATGGAAAAAGTAGAGTGTGTTTCCACAGACGTATTAAATAAAACAGCATTTATGTTTACGTAGTCGTGTTTCTTATAATGATACAATTTCTGGATACGCATGTGCAATTTAGTCCTCTGGGCATTTTCTCAAAGCCTTGCCCACTCGCTCCGGCCTTAATTTTTTACAAATTCGATAAGTCACTGTGATAATGTAAATTTTAGCACTTCGTTTTAAGGACCAATTCTATTGCGTCCGCCCTGGCGGACAGTGAATGTATTGTTATTACTGATGCCAAATATATTTTCTATATATTTGAATGTACGTTTTTGTACCTAATCGTGCTAAGCGTGGGCGTAACAAGTATCATGCTGCTGACGCCCTTGGACTCGGCCGGCTTGATGACGTTGATCACGCTCGTCCCGGAATAATCAATCAATGGTTTATTTCCTGAAGCCTCCAAAGTATCCATGCTCGACGGTTGGAAGCGGAGCTCCAGTTTCCTCTGTTCCTCCTTCTTTTTCCGCATTACGCAGATCTCCATGTTCTTCCTCACGGCCCGAATTTTCTGAGACCTTTCCTCACATTCCTTTTGTAATCTGTCGATGCGATTTCGCAAGCCGTCGATCTCCGCAGATGCTTTGCCCATGTCGTGGCGGAGTTTGGGGTAGGCGAGAAGTCCGTGGTGGCATTTGAGCCTCTTGGTGTTGTTCCGGTGCACGTAGCGCTCGCGCTTCAAGTAGAGAGCTGCTCTCGAGCCTGAAACAACTACCACTAGTCAACAACCAACTAAAAAAGGTCCTACATCAAAATATTCCTGATTCAGCGTCTCAAAAATCTCGCGGTATTTCGCGATATCCACGTCCGTTTGCTCCAACTTCTCTCGGTTGTGCGCCAAAATCTGCATCGTGTTTTTGGTTCCATCCTGAACTTCAGTATCTCCGCTTCTTTCTCCTCGAGCCGGTCCTGCAGCACCTTGTTGTCTTGTTTGAGCTCCACGAAGTCCATGATGTGGTACCCAGCCCCTAGATTGTCCAACTCGTCTAGCGCCTTCATTTTCGCCTGCACACCGTTCCTCAGTTTGATGAACAGGAGCCGAACCTGGATCAAACGTCCATCTGACTCCTCTGGCTCCTGGTCCACCTCTCCACAACCTGTTTTCAGCACTATTAAGACCGTTGGGAACTCACAGGATTGTTACCTTGTCGAAATTCGCTTTGCCCATCTGCTCCAAATTCAACCCTGACACGTAGTCCATCTCCTCTTGTATCATCTTGTCCATGAGAGCTTCAAGGCGTGCTTTTTGTTGGTTGCATTTGACCTTCATGTGCTGCACTTCTTCCTCCAGCATGGTTTTTTCCGGTAGCTGTTCTCGCTCACGACTTCAAACCTGTCGAGTTCTTTGTTGTATCTATCTCTGGTTTCCTCGAAGAAGACGGCGGGCTCGCGAAAAATGTAGTACATCTGAGGCAATCAGAAATCGTGAGGCTAAATTAACACGTGGGCTATGAACTAAACTAGTCATACACCAGCCACTGCTTAGAAACCTGTGGAGAGTGAGTTTGCGAAATCGGAGAGAGAGTTTCGTATGAAGGGGTGAGCGGTTTCGGGGAAGGGTAGAGGAACTGCAACTTTGATGGAAATGGAGGTGGAGAGTGTATGCTAAAGGTACCATATGATTGAGGAAAAAAGTGGCTGGCAAGGTTTGAAATTTAACGTTAAAAAAATCATGTTGGTAGCACTAACGCGTTCATGATCAATTAATGTCAAATAAGGTGTCAAATGGCCAACATCATTATTTTAAAAAAAAAGTCATGACCTACTATATCACTTTTTGTCATATGGTAGATCTGAATGTTAAAGAAGAGAGAAAGCACAAATAAAATGATAAGGTTTTGTAAGGACGCTGATGGACACAGAACGTAATACAAATTCAGCGTTTTTGCAAAATTTTCGTTACAGTGTTGACTTGTTGAAGCCAGAGCGGGCTATTACCCGTAAGACATTTCTAAACACCCAGTATATTAGCAAGTATATGCAAATTAAAAACTTATTAAATAATGATCCTTCACAGATTTTGTCCAAACGTGCCCCTTATGACCCAAACCTGTCTCTTCTGTTGATGAAATTCTCTCAAATTTTTCAAGTAGTTTAAACAAATTAAAACAATTAGACGATTTAATAGAGGCAGATCTCGGAAGCAGGCAACAGCAGCCTTGACGAAGACAATTTAAATGACAAAACGTCTGTTGATGCGTTGTCAAAGACGCCGATGACAGTTCTAATCACACAGCTGAAAAATACCTCGAAAACAGTGGAGCACCATTTTTAAAATCTCCGAGTGACCGTTACTTTTCGTCTTCTAAGTCTTTAGTTAACGCCGACGATACACAATACCCGCAGTCCCCAAAAGAATCCGCCAAAAATACCCCCACAAAGTCTGAGCGACTTTGGGAAATTCCTTCAGAAGAAAATTTTTGGTAACCCTTTTTCTGCGAATCGCTCGGTTGAAAACGGCAAATATTTTCCCACCATCGAAGAGTACGAAGTGCCCAAGAAACGAAGGAAACTAAACTCGACCTTTATAACAGATAGACCAAGTTTGGCTTTACGTAAAAGTATAGGTAGAAGTAAGAACGAAAAAGCTGCGATGGAGTGTGGTGACGTAGGTAAATGTGATGACGTAGATAAGTCAAAGACGAGTTTTTTACCCCGGATTTTGCAAGAAAGCAATAAGAATGTTAAAGTAAGAGAAAACAAAAAACCATCCACGTGTAAACTACCTGCGATGGAAATAAAACAAATAAGAATTAACAGCGTGTTTTCCAATCCAAGTGGAAGGAAAGGAGGACAGATTTATAGCTGTGAAGAAAGATTTAAGTGATGTTTTCCTGACCTACCAAAGGTAAAACTTATTGGTCGTAGAACAAAATATCGCTAAAATTTAGCTTGACGATTTTAAGAAACCGCCATCAAGTAGCCGCGGACAGTCTTATTCCACCAAATTTGACAATAAAGTCCCTAGATTACCAGAATCTAGTGACTTTAACTGACAGTTGCACCGAGCGACATCTCCCCATCCATTACCGCACTAAATTGTTAATCTCTATCTCAGCGCCCCCCGTCACCCTCAAACTAAACCATTCCCACATACATACACTTTTTGCAGCACCATAGACAGCCGAAACGGAAAACCCATTTCTTTGTACTCTAAGGGTTATGAAAGATCGAGAAAATGTAATTTTCCATTTTAAACATGTTTTAAGTTTCATGTTGTGAAAAGAAGTCTGCACAATATATTCAGACAAAAAGGCAAAATATAACCCACCCACCCACCCTATCGCAATTGTGATGATTTTTTCATTCGCCGTGAACCAAGTGGACTCAGCTTAACTGCAAAATACTTATTTCTTTACAAAAATTAAAAATATGTTTTTGAGTATCGTGTTATTCAAAGAATACCATGTATATTAAGAAAAAAAGACAAAATATAAATCCCCGCCCACCCGCCCCATCTCAATTGTAATGATTTTTGTTTATTCTTATAAACGTAAAACACGTTCAAAATGGTAAATTTTTGTTAAGAAAATATGGATTTTGCAATTAGGCTCCGCCCCTAGGTCGGCCAACGAATGACAACTTCATTACTATCTGGATCAGGGCAGGTATGGTGGGGCTTAATCTTTGGCTTTAATGTTTTCTTAATATACATAGTTTCCTTTAAATGACACGATACCAAGAAAATGTCTTACATGGTAATTTTTTATAGAGAGAGAAATAATAAAAAAATTGAATTTAAATTCCGCTCTTTTGGCTGCTCACGATTATAAAAAAATCATCACAATTGAGACAGGGTGGGTGGGCGGGGGCTATATTTTGTAAAAAAAAAATAATTGCTGCCAAAAAAAAATGCAAAAGCCTAATGTAAAATCGATATTTCTGTATACAAATTTACCGTTTTAAACATGTTCTAAGTTTCATCTTGTGAAAAGAAATCTACACATATTAAAACAAAAAGATAAAATATAAGGCCGCCCACCCGCCCCTTCTCAGTTGTAATGATTTTTTGTTTATTCGTCATGAACCAAGGAGGCGAAGCTTAACTGCACAATAATTATTTCTTTACAGGAAATTAAAAACATGTTTTTGAATATCGTGTTGTTCAAAGAAGACAATGTATATTAATAAGAAAATGGCAAAATATAGACCCCACCCACCCACCCATCTCAATTGTGATGATTTTTTTATTTTAGAAACTTAAAACATGTTTAAAATGGTAAAAGAGCTTTTCAGATTCATCATAAAAAGGGGCTATTCTGAGTGTGTTCCGAGTCTAGGGCTTTTATTAACCATTTGTTTCGGTGGCTTCATGTGAAAGATGCTTTTTATAATTAAAAGTGAAAAATCGTGCTAAGGTTATAATGAGCTAAGCGTGCCTAAAATTTCCATTTTATCAATTCAAAAAGAGAGGAAAGTGTTAAGTTTGACGACGTCATAGAATATTTTACCAAAATAAGAATGCTAAAATAATAGAAAACAAAAAAGCGTGCACGTATAAACTACCTGTGTTAGAAATAAAACAAAATAGGGAAAATTAACAGTAGTGTTTTCCATCCTAATGGAGAAGAAGGAGGACAGATTTATACCTGTGAAGAGAAATTTAAGTGATGTTTTCCTGACCTACCAAAGGTGAAACTTGTTGGTCGTAGAACAAAATATCCCTAAAATTTAGCTTGACAATTTAAAAAAACCGCCATCTAGTATCCGCGGACAGTCTTATTCCACCAAATTTGACAATAAAGTCCCTAGATTATCAGAATTTAGTGACTTTAACTGACAGTTCCACCGAGCGACATCTCCCCATACATTACCGCACTAACTTGTTAATCTCTATCTCAGCGCCCCCCATCACCCTCAAACTAAACCATTCCCACATACATACACTTTTTGCAGTACCACCACCAGACAGACGGAAACGGGAAACCCATTTCTTTGTACTCTAAGGGTCATGAAAGGTCGAGCAAATGTAATTTTCCATTTTAAACATATTTTAAGTTTCATGTTGTGAAAAGAAGTCTACACATGTTCAAACCAAACGCAAAATATAAGCCCACCCACCCACCCTATCTCAATTGTGATGATTTCTTTCATTCGCCGTGAACCAAGGGGACTCAGCTTAACTGAAAGATGCTTATTCCTTTACAAGAAATTAAAAATATATTTTTGAGCATCATGTTGTAACGGGCGATAAATTTACTTATTTTTGGAGATGTTGGTATGAATCAGAACAATCGTCATTGTCGTAAAAATCAAGGTTGTCCTTGTGAAACTTGGATTTTATCATTTCACACCATTCTAATCAAGGTTTATAATTTCACAGTTAAATATTGGCGCCGTTTGGCTGGACACGATGTCTTTGTCCAGTTTTATAATTTCATGGTTTAAATTTGTTAATTTTAACAAAAAGCACATTTTGCCACTAAAAATCTTCATATTACAGTTAATTAGGCCTAATTTGGTGGAAACACAAATACTTTTACGACTCCCCAAATAAACCTGGTAACTTGTAAACAATTTTGCGAGAACAACTCCTTTGGAGGGGTCCTTACTTATAAAAGATCGAAAGATACAAAAAACACCAGAGTCCTCTAGCCAGTTGCCGGTTTAGTGTGTGTTTGTGTTGTGATACAAGGGGGTAAGTGTTGACAACTCCAAAAATGTGCATGATTTCATAAAAAGTTCAAAGTTTTGTTTTTATTAATATTTTTAAAGTTCAGTTTAATTTTGATGATAAATCGCCCTTTGTATTTCAATTGGATAACGTTTTGAGATTTATATCTATTTTTGAAGATTAATTTGCATTGAAATTATTAGTTAAACAGTTATATTGTTTGATGAACGCTGACCACGCAACTAGTATAATGTTCCTTACCAAATTTTTGAGTTGTTACCAAATTTTGAGTTATGTTACAAAATTTGAGTTGTTACAAATTTTGAGTTATGTTACCAAATTTTGAGTTATGGTACCAATTTTGAGTTTTGTTATATTTTTGTTTTAGATTTTTTTAAATGTTTGTTAAAATGTTTTAATACTGAAGTTCATTTTCTGATAATTATATTTGCATATTAAACTACACTACAATTTATTGTTATACCAAATTATTCTCATATGACTAAATCTCTTTTGTACATACTCATTTCTAAATTAAATATAATTATTCATTTAAGCAAAATGCATATACTTGAAGTAGTCCTTTGTCCAGTCACTAGAATGTGTTATCATCATCACGAACCAGCCTACGAACAAATAAATAATATTTTCACTATATGTCGGGCACAAGGTCCACGACAAGAGTTTTACAGCTTTATATATAATAAATTCACAAAAGTTAATTTTGAAAATCTCCCAAGCCCGTCACAATGTTGTTCAAAGAATACCGTGTATATTGAGAAAAATCGACAAAATATAAGCCCCATCTCAATTGTAATGATTTTTGTTTATTCTTAGAAACGTAAAACACGTTCAAAATGGTAAATTTTTGCTAAGAAAATATGGATTTTGCAATTAGGCTCCGCCCCTAGGTCGGCCAACGAATGACAACTTCATTACTATTTGGATCAGGGCAGGTATGGGTGGGGCTTAATCTTTGGACTTTAATTTTTTCTTAATATACATAGTTTCCTTTAAATGACACGATACCAAAAAAATGTCTCACATGGTAATTTTTTTTTAGAGAGAGAAATAATAAAAAATTTTGAATTTAAAATCCGCTCTTTTGGCTGCTCACGATTATGAAAAAAATCATCACAATTGAGACAGGGTGGGTAGGCGGGGCTTATATTTTGTTGAAAAAAAAATTTAATTGCTGCCAAAAAAAATTGCAAAGAGCCTAATTGCAAAATCGATTCTCTGTATACAAATTTACCATTTTAAACATGTTCTAAGTTTGTGAAAAGAAATCTACACATATTAAAACAAAAAGATAAAATATAAGACCGCCCACCCGCCCCTTCTCAGTTGTAATGATTTTTTTGTTTATTCGTCATGAACCAAGGAGGCGAAGCTTAACTGCCCAATAATTATATTTCTTTACAGGAAATTAAAAACATGTTTTTGAATATCGTGTTGTTCAAAGAATACAATGTATATTAATAAGAAAATGGCAAAATATAGACCCACCCACCCACCCCATCTCAATTGTGATGATTTTTTTATTCTTAGAGACTTAAAACATGTTTAAAATGGTAAAAGAGCTTTTCAGATTCATCATAAAATGGGGCTATTCTGAGTGTGTTCCGAGTCTAGCGCTTTTATTAACCATTTGTTTCGGTGGCTTCATGTGAAAGAAGCTTTTTATAATTAAAAGTGAAAAAATCGTGCTTAAGGTTCACAATGAGCTAAGCGCGACTAAACAATATTTCCATTTTATCAATTGAAAAAAAGAGGAAAGTATTAATTTTGACGACGTCGTAGAATATTTTGCCAAAATAAGAATGCTAAAATAATAGAAAACAAAAAAGCGTGCACGTACACGTACACGCAAATGTTTTGAGCCTATGGGCGGATCGTTTTTGCCTGCCCTCACCGAAGAAGGCGGTCCAAATTCTTCAAGGGCAGAATTTGTAGGTAGGCTCAAATTACAACGAAATTTACATTTTACTCTATAAAATTTTATTGACAATAACGGGACGGACAGTAGTTATATATACATTTGGTAAGAAATATTTATGGCTCACACCAGTTCTCTCGAATTTGTCGGAGAAGATTTAGCAGGTAGTTGTTCCCATAAAATAATGGTCACTTTCGTTCGTGAGTAACGATGGTCCGGACATGAATTATTTTGCTTTCTAACATCTTTCGACCAATTGTTCCGTATAAAAAATTTCATCACTTTTTCAAATAAAATACTCTTAAAAAAACGATATTGTCGTTGAGTGACATGTAACTGGCATAATAATAAAATCGTGCCATTTTTGTTAACTGATATTTTTTTCATAAATGTCGCAAAATTATAAAATTTGTCTAATCATCCCCACCAATAATGTGATGACGTCACTTCAAATTTATGCATAGTAAATGGGTTTTAAATTGTTTACAGTAACATAGTCCTACACATGTAGTTTACGTCTCCGTGTTGAGTTTTTATCCAAAACGTCCAAATTTTTGGAAAAAAAATCAAAATTATAAATCAAATATGCGCAAAATCAAAAATCGGAAAAACTGAAATTCACTAATGCAAAAAACAGAAAATCGAAAAATACAAATCGTAAAAATCGAAAATCTAAAAATGGCTAATCAAAAAATCGAAAATTCAATGAATCAAATACCTAGGTCGATCGAAAAGTGGAAATTCACAAACCTCAAAAATCGAAAAATCGAAAATTGAAAAACGGGAAAACCAAAAAATCGAAAAGTCAAAAATTTGTAATATTGAAAATTAAAAAAATCAAAAACAAAAATAAAAAAAATCGGAAATTAAAATAATCAAAATATATAAAGTAAAAAAAATCGCAAAGCCTAAAAACTGAAACGAACAGAAAAATCGAAAAAACAAAAAATTGGAAAAACAAAAATTCGAAAAATCTAAAATCGAAAAAGTGGAAAATGGAAAATCTGAATAAAGAAACTTGAAATTTCTGAAAATTGGAAAATCGAAAACCAAAAAATCGGAAAGTAACAAAATTGAAGTCTAACAGTTGAGAATGGAAAAATTGAAAAGCCGAAAATTCTAAAAATCGACAATGGACAAATAGAAAATCGCAAAATTTAAATTGAAAAATTGAACATAGAAAAATCGATGAATTGAAAAATCGAAAATTCGACTACTCAAATTTTCTAAAACTCGAAAAATCATAAAACTGAAAAATCCAAAATTCTAATCATCGAAAGTCTGAAAACTGAAAATCGAAAATTCTGAAAAGCGGAAAATAGAATATCGAAAAATTTAAAAGAAAGAAAATTGAAGTCTAAAAACCGAAGAATGGAAAAATTAAAAATCAAAAATTCGAAAAATCAAAACCGAAAAATTCAAAGATTTAAAAAGAAAATCGAAAAATCAAAATCTGAAAATTGAAACTCGAAAATTTGGAAAATCGTCAACTAAAAAATTTGAAGTCTAAAAGCTGAAAAATGGAAAACTGAACAATCGAAAATTCGAAAATCAAATATCGAAAGATCGAAAAGCCGAAAAATCGAAAATTTGATGAATCAGATATGCGAAAAACAGAAAATCTGAAAATACAAAACTGGAAAATCAAAAATCTAAAAATGGAAAAACCGAAAATCGAAAATTCAATGAATTTAATACGTAGGTCGATCGAAAAACTGGAAATTCACAAATCTGAAAAATCGAAAATTTGCAAGATTGAAAAACCGAGAATTGAAAAATCAAAAAACCGAAAAATGGAAAATTCAAAAATCGAAAAATAGGAAAACAGAAAATTCGAAAATTCATAATATTGAAAACTCTAAAAATCGACAATTCAAAAATCGAAAAGTAAACAAATTTCAAAGCCTAAAAAGTGACGAACAGAAAAATCGAAAACTCGTAAAATCATAAAGTGGAAAATCGAAAACTGGAAATTGAAAAATCGGAGATTGGAAAATCGAAAATCGAAATATCGAGAATCGAAAATTAAAAAACCGAAAAATCGAAAAATTAAAAAATCGGAAATCGAAAAATGAAGAAAAACGAAAATTCGAAAATCGAATAATCCGAAACTAAAATAATAGAAAAGTGGAAAAGTAAAAATTGCAAAGTCTAAAACTTACGAACAGAAAAATCGAAAAATATCTAAAAATGGAAAAATCGAAATGCCCAAAAATCGAAAATTCGATTAATCAATATTCTAAAATCGAAAAAACGGACACAAATCCACAAATCTGAAAAATCGAAAATCGAAATATCGACACTCGAAAAATTAAAAAACCGAAAAATTGAAAAATCCGAAATTGAAAAATGAAAAAACCAAAAATTCAAAAATCAAACTATCGGAAAGTAAAATAATCGAAAAATGGAAAAATAAAACAAATCGCAGAACCATAAAAACTGAAACAAACAGAAAAATCGAAAAACCACAAAATCGGAAAAACGAAAATCGAAAAATCGCAAATCGAAAAATCGTAAAATCAGAAAATGGAAAATCGAATACTCGAAAATTGAAAAATCGAAGGTCGAAAAATAAAAAAACCGAAAAATCGAAAAATTTAATGATTAATGGAAAATCGAAAAATCGAGAATAGAAGAATTAAAAAACCGGAAAATTTGAAAATCGGAAACGAAGAATTAAAAACGTAAAATCGAAAATTCAAAAATCAAAAAAATCGGAAAGTAAAATATGATCGAAAAATGCAAAAAAATTGCAGCAAAGTCTAAAAACTGACCAACAGAAAAATCAACAAATCGAAAAACGGAAAAACCGAAAACTCGAAAATTCAAAATACCGCAAATTTGAAAAATCAGAAAATGGGAAAGTAAAAAAATCGAAAAGTTGATAGAAAAATGGAAACTGAAAAATCTAATTAGATGAAACGGTTGGTCGAAAAAACGAAAAATCGAAAATCGAAGTGATCTTTTTTTGAGACAGCCTGTATAAGTAAATCTAAAAAATATTACTGCAATGATAAATCACAGGTACTGACTCATCATATCAAATTTTGCCATGACGTCATGCATTTTTTGGCAAAGATAAGCAAATACATTTTGATCGTGGCTTTGAAAGTATTCTTCGACTTTCGTTCCATTTCAAAATTTACTCTTTGTATATTTCAGTGGTCACAACGAGTTCACTATCTACGCTGAAGTATGCGAAGATTAAATTTGTCACCGAAAAGATGTCGGAAGTAATAAATTATCCTATCGATCGAAGAACGTTCGGTCCGGTGTTACACCTCGACCCAAGAGAGACCGCAGTAAAGGATAACAAATGGAACGGATAAAATAAAGCGTCAATCATGATTGATAAACTTTAAACCAAAATTATAAAGTTCATAAACTGAACATTTTTTTTGTTTCTTGAAATGTAGTACACTTCAAAAAATGTCCGTGACTTCATTTAATGTGAATTTAATAACTATGGTTGGCACAATTAGACCTAATATTAGTGTGATTTTGAGCATATTCTCGATTTTATTAGAGCAGAATAGGTTTTTTTTTTCTAATTTTATAAGTTACGGAAACTAATAGCACATCACAGATATTGCAAAAAAAATGGGCTCAGGTTCCAACTAATTGACAAGATTTCAAAGTATTCAGTTTTGCAATTCTTGATTTCTTCAATAAAATAAATTTACTCAGTCATTATTTTTTTTGAGTCACCCTGTATGTATAAACGAATCCAAAAAATATAAATGGAATGATAAGTCACAAGTATAGACTCATCATATTCTGAACATTTTAGATAGGGTATTTATAAAATTAAAACTAATTCAGAGTAAGAATTTGGTCAACACTTAAATTTTGTTGTAGTTTGAGCCTACCTACAAATTCTGCCCTTGGACGATTTGGACCGCTTCCTTCGGTGACGACCGGCAAAAATGATCCGCCCATAGGCTCAAAACATTTGCGTACGATTGTACAAACCTGTGTTAGAAATAAAACAAAATAAGAAAATTAACAGCAGTGTTTTCCAATCCAAGTGGAGAGGAAACAGATTTATACCTGCCAAGAAAGACTTAAGTGATGTTTTCCTGACCTACCAAAGGTGAAACTTGTTGATCTAGAACAAAATATCACTAAAATTTAGCTTGACAATTTTAAAAACCGCCATCTAGTAGCCGCGGACCGTCTTATTCCACCAAATTTGACAATAAAGTCCCTAGATTTCCAGAATCTAGTGATTTTAATTGACAGGTGCACCGAGCGACATCTCCCCATCCATTACCGCACTAACTTGTTAATCTCTTCCACATACCTCCATTTTTGGCAGTACCACCACCCCCCTACGACCAATTCAACAAGGACGAGTTTAACGTGATTTTGAACCAGAGGAAGTACAACAACAACAAAATTTCTGAAACTAAAAGTAAGTCGATTTGTATTCACCTTCCGCCGCGAAAAATATCGGGCCAATTTGAGTTGCAAAATGTTGTTTTTTTGTTTTTCTACCATGTAGCGGCCTGTCAGCACCCCGTGCAGGTTGTAGTACATGTTTCTGTCGATCTCGGGTTGTCCGGACGCGATGCTCACTGATCCCTCGGTATCCTCTGTGGTGGATGCCATCCCCAAAGATTTTTTGTCTTTATCACTGTGCTCTAAATCTAAGTAATAAGAATAATAAGTTTTATTAGCCGCATGTAACACAACGTAAACAGAGAGCAGTACCTGAGGCAAAACTGAACCACGATAGGGAAGAATGACGTCTTTTAGCAACGGCTATGTCTTCTGAAAGATTTATGCTAATGTCAGTACCCTGAGACAACAACGATACACTGCCAGATTTCCCTGATGATGCACCAATGCTCAGAGGCGGACTGAACGATTTTGTTCCAACAGTACTGATAGACGGAGTGTGCGATTTTGCTGTTGAATATCGTCCACTCGCGAATTTTTGCATAGAAGTTAAGCTCACACTTTTCAGAGACAGCTCATCTAAAAAGGCGCTTTAGATAGAATACATGTTGTGGACAAATCTCCTTACTCGTTCCCTTTGATGTTGTTGTACTGTTTTGCTCAGACCCTTGCTCTGACTTTTCCAAACTATACACGGTTGGTTCTGGTGATCCCTCTTCAATAGGTAGCAGAGTGAACACCTCCTCTTTAGTCGATCCAGATTTTACAGAAAGACTTACGTGTCTGTCAGAGTGCGACTGCACTTCTGTTTGTTGAGATTTTCGGCTGTCGTCTGGTTGTTTCTCGGGCTCTGGTACTACATCCACTGAGGCAGCAGTACCCTGTGATAGAAGACTTCGTTTTGGAAATGTGTCTGGCGCAGAATCTTGAGATGGAATACTACGTTTTGAAACTTTATCTGGGATAGTATGTCAACAGTCCTTTGTGATAGAAAACTTAGTTTTGGAACATTGTCTGGCGACATTTCTATGTCAGCAGTCCTTTGTGATAGAATACTTAGTTTTGGAGCTCCTCTTTCGGTACTACCTTGTGATACAACACTTCGTTTTGAACCTTTGCCTGACGACATTTCTATGTCCGCACTCCTTTGTGATAGAAAACTTAGTTTTGGAATCTTGTCTGGCGACACTCCTATTTCACTAGTACCTTGTGATACAACACTTCGTTTTGAAACTCTGTCTGGCGACACAGCTAATTCAGCAGTACCTTGTGATACAACGCTTCGTTTTGAAACTGTTGTAAAAGTAGCTTGTGACAGCAAACTTTGTGTTGGAGATCTTTGTGCCCCCGCTTCCGTTTGAAAGACATGGTCTTCTTTTTCAACCGCTTCCGCTTGTTCAGGTTCTGCAGAAACTTCTTGGTCCTCTGTTTCAGGTACTTCACCTTTTTCTTCCAAATTAGTAGCCTCTTCAGGTATGGTTTCCTCCGCCTGTTCGTATTCGGATATAGGTGCATTAATGGACACTTTTCTTTTAACTTTTATGTGGGGTTCATATGCAATTGAATCTCTTGGATCTTTTTCCTCCATGGTAACACTGTTAGAAGAATTCTTGAGTCTGATTGACTTTGTTTTCTTCTATAGTTGTAAGAGCTTTTGGATTTTCGGATTTTTTCTTCAGGTTCGCAAGTTTTTTGTTTTTTGGTTTTAAAGTAAGCTTCCGGGCTGTATAAAATCGCGGTCGGATGATTTAGACACTAAGCATTCGAAATTCAACGATACTCTAATCTATTTATCTATCTATCGAAATGTATCACGAACTACGATAAACTACATCTACCTATATTGAATTAATGTTTACAATGTCAAAATGACATTTGAAGTGGCATCCTACTCGATTTAGAAAATATCTAAAATGTTTAAACGTCGATTTATAAATTTGCCGTTGGATAGGGGTGGAGCTTAAATTTCGGCTTGTTTTTCTCTTAATATGTATAATATTCTTTCAAGAACACATGTTTTTCATTTCTTGCAAAGAGATAAGTAAAAGATTTTGCAGTTAAGCCCCGCCTTCTTGGCTCACGACGAATAAAAAAATCATCACAATAGAGATAGGGTGGGTGGGCGGGGCTTATATTTTGCCTTTTTTTCTTAATATCACTTCACAACAAGCAACTTAAAACATGTAAAAATGGTAAATTTGTATAGGGAAATATCGATTTTGAAATTATGCTCCGCCCCTCGGTCTGACAACCAATGAAAAATTCATCACGATTGAGATCGAGAGGGATGGGTGGGGCTTCTCTTTTGGTTTTCTTTTTTAATTAATACATTTAGTTTTCTTTGTATAACACAATTACATAAGAACATATTTCACGTGATAATTTCTCATAGAAAAATAAGGATTTTGCAGTTAAGCTCCGCCCCTCGGCTTACGACAAGTAAAGAAAAATCATCAAAATTGACGCAGGGCGGGTGGGTGGGGCATATATTTTGCTTTTTTCTTTTCTTAATATGCATAGCCATCTTTTCACAACAAGATACTTAAAACATGGTTAAAATGGTACATTTTTGCAAGGAAATATGGATTTTTCAGTTATGCGGCGGAGACAAAATATAAGCCCGCCCACCCGCCCTATCTCAATTGTGATGATTTTTTTATTCGCGGTGAACCAAGAGGCGGAGCTTAACTGCAAAATATTTATTTCTTTACAAGAAATTAAAAACATGTTTTTGAATATCATGTTGTTCAAAGAAAAATCGAAACAAGGAATCGAAACATCAAAACATTTAATGATCTAAAATTTAAAATTCGAAAAAGTAAAATATCGAAAAATTGAAGAATCGAGAAATGGAAACATTTTTAATTCTAAAAATCAAAAACTGGGGAATCGACAAATTGAAAAATCCCAAGACGTAAACATCAATTAAAAATGAAAAGTCGAGCAATCGCAAAGTCGATAAATCGAAAATTTAAAAAATCAAAAAATTGTTCATATCAAAAACCTAGAAAATT
Source organism: Zophobas atratus (assembly GCA_022388445.1). Lineage (NCBI taxonomy): Eukaryota > Metazoa > Arthropoda > Insecta > Coleoptera > Tenebrionidae > Zophobas > Zophobas atratus. Next base: position 6,109,207 of record CM039448.1, read on the forward strand.
GAAAAGCTGAAAATTCAAAAAATCGAGAAGTTCAAAAATCGAAATGTCGAAAAACGAAAAAATCGATTAATCGAGACATTGAGAAATCGAAAAACCGAAAACTAAATATGTACTTATGCAGGTCAAAAACTGAAAATTTTGAAAATTAAAAAATTGAGAATCTACGAACTGAAAAATCGTAAAAGTGTATCAATGGAAAATTGAAACTTGGAAAAATGAAAAAATCGATCAATCGAACATTTGAACAATGGAGAAACTGAAAAATCAAGAATTCGAAAAACTTAAAAATAGAAAAAATTAAATATCGAGAAATCAAAAAGTTAAAAACCGGAAAAATCGAAACACTGAAAATTCGAAAAATCGAGAAGTGGAAAATGGAAAAATAAAAAAATTGATTAATCGAGAAATTGAAAAATCGTAAAATTTGAAAAAATCAAGAAGAAGAGTTTGAAGAATCGAGAAATAGAAGAACTGAAAATCGAGATCTCAAAAAATCGAAAAATTGAAGGATAAAAACCCTGAAAAATCTCAAAATTGAAAAATCAAAAACCTGAGAAAACGAAAGTTGAAAAATCGAGAAATCCAAAATTCGAAAAATTGTTGTATCTACAATTTTATTTTCCAAAATCTCAAGGTTAACGATAAAAATTCAACGCGGATTCATAAACTACAAGTTAAGGATTATGTCACTTAATCACCAAATAACATGACGTCAATTCCTGTGAAGGGAACATGGACAGATAAATTTTGATACCCTAAAACGTTTGCGAGATTCCATGAGATTAGATTTCGCAATTTCTACGTTATAATGTAAAATCTTGTACAATGTTAATATGATATTTTGCCTTTTTTTTTCCTTAATATACATAGCAATTTTTGCACAACAAGAAACTTAAAACATGGTTAAAATGGTGCATTTTTGCAAGGAAATATAGATTTTGCACTTATGGGGCGGAGGCAAAATGTAAGCCCGCCCACCCGCCCTATCTCGATTGTGATGATTTTTTTACTCGCGTTGAACCAAGAGGGAGGAGCTTAACTGCAAAATACTTATTTCTTTACAAGAAATTAAAAATATGTTTTTGATTATCATGTTGTTCAAAGAAAAATCAAAACAAGGAATCGAAACATCAAAAAATTTAATGATCTAAAATTTAAAATTCGAAAAAGTAAAATATCGAAAAATTGAAGAAGTGAGAAATAGAAAAATTTTTAATTTTAAAAATGAAAAAGTGAGGGATCGTCAAATTGAAAAATCCCAAAAGTTACACATCAATTAAAAATGAAAAGTCGAGAAATGGAAAAGACGATAAATCGAAAATTTAAAACAAAAAAATGGTGGAAAGGAAGTTCAAAAATGGAAATGTCGAAAAATGAAAAAATCGAGAAATCGAAAAATTTTTAATTTCCAAACTTGGAAAATGAAAAACCAAAAAAATTGAGAAATCGAATCAGAAAAATTGAAAAAACTAAAATTTCAAAATCCAAAAAATAAAAAATTCGTAACTTGAAAAATCTAGAATTCGAAAACTTTTAAAATAGAAAAAATGAATCCAAAAATTGAAAAATTTCAGAACTGAAACATCGAAAAAATTAAAAATTGAGAAATCGAAAAGTCAAAAATCAGGAAATTCGAAAAATCGGGAAATGGAAAAACCAAAAAATCGATTAATCGAGAAATTGAAAAGTCGTAAAATTTGAAAATCGAAAAAGTGAGATATCGAAAATTAAAAAAATCAAGAAGATTTGAAGAATCGAGAAATAGAAGAATTGAAAATTCAGATCTCAAACAACCTGAAAAAACGAAAGTTTAATAATCGAGAAATCGAAAATTCTAAAAATTGCTATACATATCTACATTATTTTTTTCAAAAATCTAAAATTTAAATTCAACGCGGATTCATAAACCACAAGTTAGGGACTATGTTACTTTCTAACATTAAAATAACATGACATCATTCAAAGAATACTATGTACATTAAGTAGTGATCTTTTTAGAACAAGAAACTAAAAACATGTTTAAAATGGTAAATTCTTGTGGACAAATATGAATCTTGCATTTAAGCCCCGCCCCTCGATCTGACAACGAATGAAAAATTCATCACAATTGAGAATTGCGATAGTACTCTTTGAACAACACGATACTTACTCAAAACATGTTTTAATTTCTCCTAGAGAAGCAAGGATTTTGCAGTTAATCTCCGCCTTCTTGGCTCACGACGAATAAAAAAATTCATCACAATTGAGATCGGGTGGGTGGGCGGGGCTACATTTTGCCTTAGTTTCTTAATATGTGCAGACTTAATTTCGGCAACAAGAAATTTAAAACAAGTCTAAATTGATAAAGACAAGCAACTCCGAAGATTATTTCACATATTAAAAAAATGAAACACATTTGGGACCTGAAATTCTTTCAAAATTAAAACACAAAGTAACCAGATGATTATTTCACAATTTAAGAAGAAAAATACCAAAGAGCTTAAAACATGCTTTGATATTCTTAAAATAAAGAAACACCAGGGGTTCTCAAAATCCATTAAAAAGAAAAGATCAGAGGTCGCCGAGGTTTTTCAACTTCTTAAAACAGAAAAAAACGCAAGAAAGACAAGGACTCCGAAGATTCTTTCAAACCCTTTCAAGAAACTTAAAACATGGTTAAAATAGTACATTTTGCAAGGAAATATGGATTTTGCAATTATGGGGCGGAGGCAAAATGTAAGCCCGCCCACCCGCCCTATCTCAATTGTGATGATTTTTTCATTCGCGGTGAACCAAGAGGGCGGAGCTTAACTGCAAAATATTTATTTCTTTACAAGAAATTAAAAACATGTTTTTGAATATCATGTTGTTCAAAGAAAAATCGAAACAAGGAATCGAAACATCAAAACATTTAATGATCTAAAATTTAAAATTCGAAAAAGTAAAATATCGAAAAATTGAAGAATCGAGAAATGGAAACATTTTTAATTTTAAAAATCAAAAAGTGAGGGATCTTCAAATTGAAAAATCCCAAAAGTTACACATCAATTAAAATGAAAAGTCGAGAAACGGAAAAGACGATAAATCAAAAATTTAAAACAAAAAAATGGTTGAAAATGTCGAAAAATGAAAAAATCGAGAAATCGAAAAATTTTGAATTTTCAAACTTGGAAAATCAAAAACCAAAAGAATTGAGAAATCGAAACAGAAAAATTGAAAAATCTAAAATTTCAAAATCCAAAAAATAAAAAATTCGGAACTTGAAAAATCGAGAATTCGAAAAATTTTAAAATAGAAAAAATGAATCGAAAAATTGAAAAATTTCAGAACTGAAACATCGAAAAAAATTAAAAATCGAGAAATCGAAAAGTCAAAAACCTGGAAATTCGATTAATCGAGAAATTGAAAAATCTTAAAATTTGAAATTCGAAAAAGTGAGATATCGAAAATTAAAAAAATAAAGAAGATTTGAAGAATCGAGTAATAGAAGAATTGAAAATTGAGATCTCAAACAACCTGAAAAAACGAAAGTTTAATAATCGAGAAATCGAAAATTCTAAAAATTGCTATACATATATCTACAATTTAATTTTTTTTCGAAAATCTAAAATAAAAATTCAACGCGGATTCATAAACCACAAGTTAGGGACTATGTTACTTTCTTACATTGAAATAACATGACATCATTCAAAGAATACTATGTACATTAAGGAAAAAGGCAAAATATAAAAATATCATCACAATTGAGATAGGGCGGGTGGGTGGGGCTTATATTTTGCCCTTTTTTTAGATATACGTAGTGATCTTTTTAGAACAAGAAACTAAAAACATGTTTAAAATGGTAAACTCTTGTGGACAAATATGAATATTGCAATTAAGCCCCGCCTCTCGATCTGACACAAAATTCAACACAATTGAGAATTGAGATCGGGGCGGGTACGGGCGGTGCCTAATCTTTGGCTTTATTTTTTTCTAAATATACATAGTGTTTCTTGAACAATACGATACTCAAAAATCATTTAAATATGTTATTTCAACGTAAATGTTTTTCAATTTTGGGTTTAGGCAACCAACAATACAACCATGTTTTCACTAAAGTACACAGTTCGGACGTTTGACACAATGTTATAACTTGTATAGTGGTTCAAACTAGTTTGATGTGGACCAATTTTATACCCCGTTACTACTCATATGTTCTTTGTAGTTTATATAATTTATTTTTTATCCATTAAATTAGAATTAATAAAGAATAACAAACTTTCACTAAAAAATGTTATCAACGTTGGCTATCGGTTTATAATTATAATATACGACCACTATCACCCGACAACTTTTATGGCCCCTGCATATCACTCTTAACTACGTCATCGCGACAAGCGCTGCTCAGAATTAACCTTGACCTAATCACCGTGTTGGCAAAATGGTCCAGTACTATGCAATTATGTAGAAATATTTCTTAGATCCGGTATGGATCCAGTGACCTGTGAAGTTTAAAAAAGTGGCCGATTTGCCACTTCTGTGTAATGATAGACAGTTTTATTAAAGTTTTTATTAAGATGGTCAACATGTCTGTCACAATACTGTTTAAGCAATTTTCGTTGCTATGGAGATGGCTAGAACAGTACTAATAGTATTCTAGTAATATTTATCATAGTTACACACTCCGAAAGAGGCGGAACAAATCAATGCCCACTTGGATGTTAGAACCATTCATGAAAATCCTCTATAATTCCACTACCATAATTAAAAAATATATATATGCGGACATCCAGGTCCTGTATAAATTTTACCTGCAACAAACCCGTCCCACCCCCGCTGCCCCCCCCCCCCAAATCCCCATCTTTGTCTCGTCGTTTTTCACCTAATACCCAAGAATCCCACTAATCCCAGCCCCCTTCCATCCTTATCATCATCACAATCGCAAAACATTCGCCGCCTCGTTAATAACCCCAGATCGAGCAAAAGTCTTCGACCTGAATGGCATTTCATCCAGTCGGCTGGTCGCAGCGTTGCAAACCGGACTGCAGCGAAGAAAGCTCCCGAAGTGCAGTGCGCCGCCCCTCCTCGCCCCCGTGCCCCCAGCAGACGCCGCAAGGTGAAAATCGCCGCGCCCGCGAAAAGCCCGCTTTTCACGTGCGCGTTGAGGTTATGTTTTTTGTTTTTCGGAAAATGCGGAACGTCAGCGGGCCCAAAATGGCCGCCGCGAAGCGGGCTTTTCGCGAAAACGCTGACGTCACGCGATGCACAAAAGTGCATCGGTTGCGTTTGCCAAGAAGGCCGAAAATGGTGGCAAAAACTGCGCGATTTCGGGTTGACCTTCGTCGTGTCGAGGAAGAGAAATTCTAGGTAGTTTTAAGTGTGCATAATTGGCTTAATTTCGTGACGCGTGTTGTTGAGAAACGTCTTTCCGGATGAATTTTAATTTAAGTGTTCGGGTAAAAGTCTGCGAAAGATGTTGTAGAAAGTGGCGGTTGCTAATTCCGTCGTGATTTCGAAATGCGATAAAGATGTGTGAGAAGGAGGAGGAACGTCTTGACAAACATAACTGTTGCATATGTTAATTACGTTGAATGTCACGGTCGTCACACAATGGACGGGACATTGTTTGGCGATTTTCGTGGTTTGTTTTGATTGTTGAAGCGTTGTAGACACTTCCGTTTTTGACTTTTGTACGAACAGTTGGCACTAGTGTTAATAATAAAGTCGTTTGTTTTTATTCGTTAACTATGTCAAAATATAGGGTAACTAAATCAGAGTGAGTTTCCTTCACTCCTTACTCTACGTAACCCATTTTTTTATTTTTGTATGTTTACGTTGCACCACAAACTGACCCACGTTTATTTTTCTACGGTAAGTTGTAAGTTCTTTCAAGCACTTTTAACGTGCGCCTTATTATAATAAATGAGGTGAAAAGCGTCAAACCAGTTCGTGATTGGCTAGTTTTTTGTTTCGCGTCATGTGTCATGTGTTGCCACATAAATAACAAAGGAATATTTACTTTATTATAAAGTTAAATGGCACTAAAACTCCTTTTATCAGAATTTAATCATTAAACGCAAATTAAAAATTTTAAAATGCTTTGTGTTGGTTTATTTTATGTGACAAACATTATGTCGTGATTTTTTCGTTACCGACATTATACGCAGATCGTTATTTTTGTATCCACTAAATTGTAATGTAAGATTTTCGTGAATATGGTCATAGTCTATTCAAAATTTTTTTCTTTTGAAATAATCTCAGAGGTGCCAAATGTGTTTCATTTTTTTAATATGTGAAATAATCTTCGGAGCTGCTTGTCTTTACCAATTTAGGCATGTTTTAAGTTTGTTGTGGCCGAAATTAAGTCTACACATATTAAGAAACTAAGGCAAAATGTAGCCCCGCCCACCCGCCCTATCTCAATTGTGATGAATTTTTTTATTCGTACTGAGCCAAGAAGGCGGAGATTAACTGCAAAATCCTTGCTTCTCTACGAGAAATTAAAAACATGTTTTGAGCAAGTATCGTATTGTTCAAAGAATACTATCTCAATTCTCAATTGTGATGAATTTTTCATTCGTTGTCAGATCGAGGGGCGGAGCTTAATTGCAAGATTCGTATTGGTGTACAAGAATTTACCATTTGAGACATGTTTTTAGTTTCTTGTTCTAAAAAGATCATTACGTATATTTACAAAAAAAGCAAAATATAAGCCCCACCCACCCGCCCTATCTCAATTGTGATGATTTTTGTTTGCCTTTTTTCCTTAATGTACATGGTATTCTTTGAATGATGTCATGTTATTTAATTGTTAGAAAGTGGCATAGTCCTTAACTTGTGGTTTATGAATCCGCGTTGAATTTTTATCGTAAACATCGTGATTTTGGAAAAAAAATAAAATTGTAGATATGTATAGCAATTTTTTTTCGAATTTTCGATTTTTCAACTTTGGTTTTTTCAGGTTTTTGTTATTTCAGTGTTTTTATTCTTCAATTTTTCGATTATTTGAGATCTCGCTTTTCAATTCTTCTATTTCTTGATTCTTCAAATCTTCTTCTTGATTTTTTTTAATTTTCAAATTTTACAATTTTTCCATTTTTTCAACTTCTCAATTTTTGGAATTTTCAGTGTTTCGATTTTCCAGGTTTTTGACTTTTCGATTTCTCGATTTTTAATTTTTTCGATGTTTCAGTTCTGTAATTTTTCAATTTTTCGATTCATTTTTTCAATTTTTAAATTTTTCGAATTCTCGATTTTTCAAGTTCTGTATTTTTATTTGTTTGGAATTTGAAATTTTAGATTTTTCAATTTTTCTGTTTCGATTTCTCAATTTTTTGGTTTTGGTTTTTCAATTTTTAAAATTCCAAATTTTTCGATTTCTCGATTTTTTCATTTTCGATGTTTTACTTTTACGATTTTTCAGTTCGTAGACTTCAATTTTTTGATTTTCAAATTTTTCAGTTTTTGACGTACATATTTAGTTTTGGGTTTTTCGATTTCTCAATTTCTCGATTAGTCGATTTTTTCATTTTTCGACATTTCTATTTTTGAACTTCTCTTTCCACCTTTTTTTTTTGGTTTAAATTTTTGATTTATCGTCTTTTCCATTTCTCGACTTTTCATTTTTAATTGATGTTAAACTTTTGGGATTTTTCTATTTTTCTATTCATTTTTTCTATTTAAAATTTTTCGGATTCTCGCTTTTTCAAGTTCCGATTTTTTTATCTTTTGGATTTTGAAATTTTAGATTTTTCAATTTTTCTGTTTCTATTTCTCAATTTTTTTGGTTTTTGATTTTCCAATTTTTAAAATTCAACATTTTTCGATTTCTCGATTTTTTCATTTTTCGATGTTTCACTTTTACGATTTTTCAGTTCGTAGACTTCAATTTTTTGATTTTCAAATTTTTCAGTTTTTGATGTACATAAATAGTTTTCGGTTTTTTCGATTTTTCAATTTCTCGATTAGTCGTTTTTTTCATTTTTCGACATTTCCATTTTTGAACTTCACTTTCCACCTTTTTTTTGGTTTAAATTTTTGATTTATCGTCTTTTCCATTTCTCGACTTTTCATTTTTAATTGATGTTTAACTTTTGGGATTTTTATATTTTTCGATTCATTTTTTCTATTTAAAATTTTTCGGATTCTCGCTTTTTCAAGTTCCGATTTTTTTATCTTTTGGATTTTGAAATTTTAGATTTTTCAATTTTTCTGTTTCTATTTCTCAATTTTTTTGGTTTTTGATTTTCCAATTTTTAAAATTCAAAACTTTTCGATTTCTCGATTTTTTCATTTTTCGATGTTTCACTTTTACGATTTTTCAGTTCGTAGACTTCAATTTTTTGATTTTCAAATTTTTCAGTTTTTGACGTACATATAGTTTTCGGTTTTTCGATTTCTCAATTTCTCGATTAGTCGATTTTTTAATTTTTCGACATTTCCATTTTTGAACTTCTCTTTCCACCATTTTTTTGTTTTAAATTTTTGGTTTATCGTCTTTTCCATCTCTCGACTTTTCATTTTTAATTGATGTTTAACTTTTGGGATTTTTATATTTTTCGATTCATTTTTTCTATTTAAAATTTTTCGGATTCTCGCTTTTTCAGGTTCCCATTTTTTTATCTTTTGGATTTTGAAATTTTAGATTTTTCAATTTTTCTGTTTCTATTTCTCAATTTTTTTGGTTTTTGATTTTCCAATTTTTAAAATTCAAAACTTTTCGATTTCTCGATTTTTTCATTTTTCGATGTTTCACTTTTACGATTTTTCAGTTCGTAGACTTCAATTTTTTGATTTTCAAATTTTTCAGTTTTTGACGTACATATAGTTTTCGGTTTTTCGATTTCTCAATTTCTCGATTAGTCGATTTTTTCATTATTCGACATTTCTATTTTTGAACTTCTCTTTCCACCTTTTTTTTGGTTTTAAATTTTTGATTTATCGTCTTTTCCATTTCTCGAATTTTTCATTTTTAATTGATGTTTAACTTTTGGGATTTTTATATTTTTCGATTCATTTTTTCTATTTAAAATTTTTCGGATTCTCGCTTTTTCAAGTTCCGATTTTTTTATCTTTTGGATTTTGAAATTTTAGATTTTTCAATTTTTCTGTTTCTATTTCTCAATTTTTTTGGTTTTTGATTTTCCAATTTTTAAAATTCAAAATTTTTCGATTTCTCGATTTTTTCATTTTTCGATGTTTCACTTTTAAGATTTTTCAGTTCGTAGACTTCAATTTTTTGATTTTCAATTTTTTCAGTTTTTGACGTACATATATAGTTTTCGGTTTTTCGATTTCTCAATTTCTCGATTAGTCGATTTTTTCATTTTTGAACTTCTCTTTCGACCTTTTTTTTGCTTTATATTTTTATTTATCGTCTTTTCCATTTCTCGACTTTTCATTTTTAATTGATGTTTAACTTTTGGGATTTTTCTATTTTTCGATTCATTTTTTCTATTTAAAATTTTTCGGATTCTCGCTTTTTCATGTTCCGATTTTTTTTATCTTTTGGATTTTGAAATTTTAGATTTATCCATTTTCTATTTCTATTTCTCAATTTTTTTGGTTTTTTGATTTTCCAATTTTTAAAATTCAAAATTTTTTGATTTCTCGATTTTTTTCATTTTTCGATGTTTCACTTTTACGATTTTTCAGTTCGTAGACTTCAATTTTTTGATTTTCAAATTTTTCAGTTTTTGACGTACATATAGTTTTCGGTTTTTCGATTTCTCAATTTCTCGATTAGTCGATTTTTTCATTTTTCGACATTTCCATTTTTGAACTTCTGTTTCCACCTTTTTTTGGTTTAAATTTTCGATTTATCGTCTTTTCCATTTCTCGACTTTTCATTTTTAATTGATGTTTAATTTTTGGGATTTTTCAATTTGTCGATCCCTCACTTTTTGATTTTTAAAATTAAAATTTTTTCTATTTCTCGATTCTTCAATTTTTGGATATTTTAAATTTTAGATCATTAAATTTTTCGATGCCCTGTGTCGATTTTTCTTTGAACAACATGATATTCGAAAGCATGTTTTTAATTTCTTGTAAAGAACTAGGTATTTTGCAGTTAAGCTCCTCCCTCTTGGTTCACCGCGAATAAAAAAAATCATCACAATTGAGATAGGGCGGGTGGGCGGGCTTAATTTTGCCTCCGCCCCATAATTGCAAAATCCATATTTCCTTGCAAAAATGTACCATTTTAACCATGTTTTAAGTTTTTTGTTTTTCGAATTTTGGATTTCTCGATTTTTCAACTTTCGTTTTCTCAGGTTTTTGATTTTTCAATTTTGAGATTTTTCAGTGTTTTTATCCTTCAATTTTTCTATTTTTGAGATCTCGATTTTCAATTCTTCTATTTCTCGATTCTTCAAAATCTTCTTGATTTTTTCAAATTTTGCGATTTTTCAATTTCTCGATTAATCAATTTTTGATTTTTTCATTTTTCGGCTTCTCGATTTTTCGAATTTTCAATGTTTCGATTTTCCAGGTTTTTGACTTTTCGATTTCTCGATTGTTAATTTTTTCTATTTTTAAGTTTGTGGAATTCTTAATTTTTCAATTTCGGAATTTTTATTTTTTGGATTTTTAAATTTTAAATTTTTAAATTTTTCGATATTTCGATCTCTCGATTTTTTGGTTTTTGGTTTTTCAATTTTTAAAATTAAAAATTTTTCGATTTCTCGAATTTTTAGTTTCTCCATTGTTCAAATTTTCGATTTATCGATTTTTCATTTTTGATATTTTAAGTTTCCATTGATTCACTTTTACGATTTTTTAGTTCGTAGATTCTCAATTTTTTTATTTTCAAATTTTTCAGTTTTTGACGTAAATATTTAGGTTTCGATTTTTCTAATTTTCAGTTTTTCGATTTTCTAGGTTTTTGATTTGAACAATTTTTGGTTTTTTAAATTTTCGATTTATCGACTTTGCGATTTCTCGACTTTTCATTTTTAATTGATGTTTACGTTTTGGGATTTTTGAATTTGTCGATTCCCCAGTTTTTGATTTTTTAAATTAAAAAATTTTCAATTTCTCGATTCTTCAATTTTTCGATATTTTACTTTTTCGAATTTTAAATTTTTTGATGTTTCGATTCCTTGTTTCGATTTTTTCTTTGAACAACATGATATTCAAAAACATGTTTTTAATTTCTTGTAAAGAAATAAGTATTTTGCAGTTAAGCTCCGCCCTCTTGATGCACCGCGAATAAAAAGATCATCACAATTGAGATAGGGCGGGTGGGCGGGCTTACATTTTGCCTCCGCCCCATAATTGCCAAATCCATATTTCAAAATGTACCATTTTGACCATGTTTTAAGTTTCTTGTGGTTTATGAATCCGCGTTGAATTTTAATCGTAAACATTGATATTTTGGAAAATAAAATTGTAGATATAACAATTTTTCGAATTTTGGATTTCTCGATTTTTCAACTTTCGTTTTCTCAGGTTTTTGATTTTTCAATTTTGAGATTTTTCAGTGTTTTTATCCTTTAATTTTTCATCTTGATTTTTTCAAATTTTACGATTTTTCAATTTTTCGATTAATCAAATTTTTCGATTAATCAAATTTTTGATTTTTTCATTTTTCGACTTCCCGATTTTTCGGATTTTCAGTGTTTCGATTTTCCAGGTCTTTGACTTTTTCATTTCTCGATTTTTAATTTTTTCTGTTTTTAAGTTTTTCGAATTCTTGATTTTTCAATTTCTAAATTTTTATTTTTTGGATTTTTAAATTTTAGATTTTTAAATTTTTCGACGTTTCGATTTCTCGATTTTTCAGTTTCTCCATTGTTCAAATTTTCGATTTATCGATTTTTTTCATTTTTCGATGTTTCGATTTTCCATTGATTCACTTTTACGATTTTTCGGTTCGTTGATTCTCAATTTTTTGATTTTCAAAATTTTCAATTTCATATAAAATCCGATTTTTCAGTTTCTCAATTTCTTAATTTCTCGATGAATCGATTTTTTCGTCTTTTATTTTTGAAAGAGTTTGAAAGAGTTCCAGAAGTCCCAAATATGTGTTTTTTGTAATAATCTTCGGAACTCCCTGTCTTTTTTATTTTATTTTTAGGAAGTTTAAAAAACCTCTTCGACCTCTTATTTCGATATTTCAGTTTTGGGATTTTTCAGTGTTTTTGTTTCTCAATTTTTTGATTTTTGGATTTCTCGATTTTCAATTCTTCTATTTCTCTATTCTACAAATTTTTGTTTTCTCAATTTTTTCATTCTTCGATGTCTGATTTTTCCGATGATTCAGTTTTACGATTTTTCAGTTCGTAGATTCTGTAATTTTTCGATTTCAAATTTTTCAGTTTCATATGAATTTACGATTTTTCAGTTTCTCAATTTTTTCATTTCTCGATGAATCGATTTTTTCGTCTTTTATTTTTGAAAGAGTTTGAAAGAGTCCCAGAGGTCCAAATGTTTTTTTTTTTTAATAATCTTATGAACTGTGTCTTTTTTATTTTTTTAGGAAGTTGAAAAAACCCCCGCGTCCTCTGGTCTTTTCTTTTTGATAAATTTTGAGAACCCCTGGTGTTTCTTTTATTTATTTCGTTTTTTGAAGTTGAAAAAACCTCGTCGACCTCTGATATTTTCCTTTTGACAAATTTTGAGAACGCCTGGTGTTCCAAATGTGTGTTTTTTTTTTTAATAATCGTGGGAACTTTTATTATTTTTTTTAGGAAGTGGAAAAAATATCGCCACCCTCTGATCTTTTCGTTTTGATAGATTTTGAAAACCTCTGATGTTTCTTTTATTTCTTTTTTTGTAGTTGAAGAAAAAAAAAATAAAATGTAGATATAGCAATTTTTCGATTTTTCAACTCTTGATTTCTCATTTTTTCGATTTTGAATTCTTCTATTTCTCGATTCTTAAAATTTTTGTTTTCTCGATTTTTTCATTCTTCGATGCCTCAGTTTGTTTCAGTTTTACGATTTTTCAGTTCGTAGATTCCTTAATTTTTCGATTTTCAAATGTTTCAATTTCATATAAATTTTCGATTTTTCAGTTTCTCAATTTCTTAGTTTCTCTATGAATCGATTTTTTCGTCTTTTATTTTTGAAAGAGTTTGAAAGAGTCTCAGAGGTCCCAAATATATATTTTTTAATAATCTTAGGAACTCCTTGTCTTTTATTTTTTAGGAAGTTGTAAAAACCCCCGCGCCCTCTGGTCTTTTCTTTTTGATAAATTTTGAGAACCCCTGGTATTTCTTTTATTAATTATGTTTTTTGAATTTGAAAAAACCTCGTCGACCCCTGAGATTTTCTATTTGACAAATTTTGAGAACGCCTGGTGTTCCAAATGTGTGTTTTTTTTTAATAATCGTGAGAATTTTTATTTTTTTTTTTAGAAAGTGGAAAAATATCGCCACCCTCTGATCTTTTCGTTTTGATAGATTTTGAAAACCTCTGATGTTTCTTTTGTTTATTTCCTTTTTTGTAGTCGAAGAAAAAAAAAAATGTAGATATGGCAATTTTTCGATTTTTCAACTCTTGATTTCTCAATTTTTCAATATTTTAGTTTGTTTTTATTCTTCAATTTTTCGATTTTCAATTCTTCTATTTCTCGATTCTTCAAATTTTTGCTTTCTCGATTTTTTCATTCATCGATGCCTCAGTTGTTTCAGTTTTACGATTTTTCGGTAGATTCTTTAATTTTTCGATTTTCAAAATTTTCAATTTAATCTAAATTTTCGATTTTTCAGTTTCTCAATTTCTTAGTTTCTCGATGAATCGATTTTTTGTCTTTTATTTTTGAAAGAGTTTGAAAGAGTCTCAGAGGTCCCAAATATGTTTTTTAATAATCTTCGGAACTCCTCTCAACATTTATTAGTTTTTGAGTTTGTAAAAATACAACCTTGAATATAATTTTTTAAATTCCCATGACATCGCCTCCCGAGTACGCTGATTAGTGATTATTTTGACCACACTTTTATTACTTATTAATATTTATAAAGTTCGCAAAATTTTGAGTCGCTGGAAGTAATTCAATTCTGATTCATTTGAAGCCCGTTTCACCCGACACTAATTCTAGTGACACGACTTACACTAACTAAACACAAAAAAGATCAAATCTTTGGCAGTTTTCCCTGTTTCTATGGTACAAGTCTAGACTCGCGTTTAAATTTAGGTATTGTCAAAGTAGCCCAAGAATCCAAAACGATCATTCCATTTGAAAACTGCACCCGTTTGTGTGGAAAATTGGGAAATCCAATTCGTGAAATCATGTTGACGCGATTTTGACATTCGAGATTTTATCTGCACAGAAAAACATATTTGTTTGTATTTTATAATTCGTAAACATTTCTAAATAGGACATTGATTTAATTTACAAACTGGCAAATGAGTCAAAAAGTCACCAGAAAACTAGATGCACACTTTTTATAAAGCGGCACCGTCGAATTTGAGCGGTTTGATTGGTCGGTCAGTGACTCAGGGGGAAATCCATAGCAACCTAACTAGAATAACTTTCAGAAGGTTGCATTACAAAATCTCTGCACAACAATTACGTAAAAGCGTTATCTTTGAATTAATTATTATCGCTGCGTCCGTTGACAACTGGTAATTTTTTCTAATAATAATTATACACGTGATTAGAAATATCAAATTCTTTTCTAAATTTAGAACTACGATTTTTGTTTGTAAATTCTTAATTTCATTGTTCGTATTTACGCAATTAGTATAAAATTATTGTTATTCGACTTTACAACTTAATTGAATTTTTTATAGCATTTTTACATTTATTACTCGATATCGCTGTATTAAAACCCAATAACTACCCACGATAAGTCCGCGAATTTTTTTATTGACGTCCACCTCCGCCAATTAAATGAAATTATTTACCCACTAGTTAGCACGTTTCCCAATTCTCCCCTACTTATCGCGCTGCTCCTAATCATCCCCACTTGCCGCCTCCAAGTAAACAATACTTCGACTTCGGAGCTCGTGATTCACCCATAAAATAAAATTTCCACGGGCTGACCCTGATATAGATACCATTCGAAGAATTCGTCGATAATTATCGCTAATTTTTATTTTTCCGAACAGATGCTCCGAGTGGAAAGTAACACCCAGCTCGCAGGGTTCACCGAGTTCGAGGAGGACATCCTCTTCGACCAGGACGACCCGGACTTCGACGGGGTGACTTCCTTGTCGGCCGTGCCTGTCATGCTCAAAGGTGAGTGGCTAATAACAATAACTGTTATAATAACGACTGCGGATTTATGGTAATGAGTTTTGCTTGTCTCCGAGATAAGCTTTCGTTCGATTGGGTCGAAGTTCGCTACAAAAATCATCAGTTTGACTGATCAAAAATTTATACATTGCTATAATTTTTTTTCGTGGGAGATTACGACCGTTCATTGTTATTCGGTTATTACTTTTTCAGTAATTGGTCCATTATGTCGTCATTCCGGTACACGGAAAACAATAACAATAAAAGCGAATTTTTCCAATGTCTACGAGATAAAGTTTGGGTTTATCGTGGTCTTATCTCGATTTTGAAAATTTTATAGCCGGAAAGTTCGTATGCATGCAGGAACGTGGATTACTAATGGAATAGTTGAACTTGAAATCGTGGCGGAAAAAGCCAGCAGATAGAGAATAGTTTGTGTTATCTGGACGATGTGTACAGTCCCGAGTTTATAACTCTGTGGAGATAATAATTAATGATTTATTATTATTTCAATTTGAGAAAAAATGTCGCCTCATTTTAGCTCTGTCATATTTATTGCGGCTAATAAAGAACAACATTTACTCAGCAAAATTTCGAGGTGACGTCACCAACTTTTTGGGGGGGATAGACAGACCTAATTTCGTTGGCGTTTTGCTAAGTCTAAAAAGTCGCACTAATCGGTCCAGTAATTTCAGAGATTATCGATCTTATACAATTATCAACAGACTGCAGTTATTATTTTCTTCCAAAAGATTGTAAATAGCACCTCCATAATTCTCGTCTGATGGTTTTATATCGGATTCGCGCTATATTTGGCCACTTGATAAGCGAGCAGGACTTATAGCTAATACCTATATAATGACCGATCATTATTTAAAATCCCTTCTGATGTGAAGGTGTTTACAGATACATAGATAACAACAAGTGCAGATAAACAGTTGTTATAAGATTATTATTTATGTTTATGTTCGTACAAGTGTTAATTAAATCCGGCGCAGAATTTGTAATCTTTTGTTAATTTTACTAATCGCAATTGTTTCAGAATAAGATATGATAATTTGTACCTAGTCTAAAGTACTATATTGAGTGCGAAGATTCAAAAACAGTATCAGTGCTTTTATCTATGATTGTGCTATTTTTTTTTTTCTAAAATAATTAGTCAATTCGGTGACTCACGATAGGCAATCTGATGACCTCCGGTTATGGTTCCAAGGACCCGCATCAACTTGACTTTATCATTTTAATCAAGTGATAAGATAATCGTGATAGTATCAAATTTCCATGTCGTCGAAAATAATATTTGCTTGTTTTCGAATTTCCCGATTTTTCAACTTTCGTTTTCTCAGTTTTGAGAATTTTTAGTGTTTTTATTGTTCAATTTTTCGATTTTTTGAGATCTCGATTTTAAATTCTTCTATGTGTCGGTTCTTCGAATCTTCTTGATTTTTTCATTTTTCGATGCTAGTTTTTCGATTTTCAAATTTTACGGTTTTTCAATTTCCCGATTAATCGATTTTTTGGTTTTTTCAATTTCCGAAATTTTTTTTTTTTTGATTTTTAAATTTTAGATTTTTAATTTTTCGATGTTTCGATTTCTCGATTGTTTATTTTACTGATTTTTCAATTTTTTGGGTTTTGATTTTTCAATTTTTAAAATTTAAAATTTTTCGATTTCTCGATTTTTATTTTTCGATGGTTTTACGATTTTTCGGTTCGTAGATTCTTGAATTTTTTGATTTTCAAATTTTTCAGTTTTCGGTTTTTCGATTTCTCAATTTCTCGATTAATCGGTTTTTGATTTTTCCATTAGTTGAATTCCGATTTTTCAGTGATTTTTCCATTTTCAATTTTTGGACTTTTTGATTTTTTTTTCAATTTATCGATTAATCGATTTTTTCGTTTTTCGATTTTTCGATTTGCTATGTTTTTGATTTCAACAATTTTTAGATTTTTGAAATTTTCGATTTGTCGACTTTTCGATTTCTCGACTTTTCATTTTTTATTGATGTTTAAGCTTTGGGATTTTTCAATTCGTCGATTCCTCAGTTTTTCTACTATGTATTTAAAATTTTTCGGTTTTTGATTTTTAAAATTTAAAATTTTCCTGTTTCTGGATTCTGCAATTTTTCGATAATTTACTTTTTCGAATTTTAAATTTTAGATAATTAAATTGGTTGATGTTTCGATTGCTTGCTTCGATTTTTAGAATTTTTGGTTTTAAATTTTTCCGTCTTTCAATTTTTCGATTTTTAAAGTATTTAATTTTTCAATTTTCCGATTGTTCAGTTCCACGCTTTTGTATTTTTTTATTTTTCGATTTTTTTTTTTAATTTCAAATGTCTCAATTTTTCGATTTTTAGACTTCAACTGTTCAATTTCTCGATCTTTTGACGTTCCGTTTCTCAATGTTCTGATTTTTCAACTTCTCCATTTTTTTTTTAATTTTAAATTTTTCGGTTACTTGGTTTTTCGATTTCTTGATTTATCGAGATTTCGATTTTTCGATTGTTCATTTTCTCGATTTTTTTATTTTTCAATTTCTCCATTAATCGATTTTTTGGTATTTCGATTTCTTGACTTCTCGATTTTTCGAATTTTCAGGATTTAGTTAAGTTTTCGATTTTTTAAATTTTCGATTTTTCGACTTCAATTTTTCGTTTTCGATTTTTCCACTTTTCTATTTCTCGATTTTTCATTTTTTCCATGTTTCAGTTTTGGGATTTTTCAATTTTTGGATTTTTCGATTTTTCAAATTTTCGGTATTTAAGTTATGCGATTTTTCAGTATTTAAATTATTCAATTTTTTCATGTTTTCGATTTTTCAGATTTTTCCATTTTTCTATTTGTGAATTTTCAAATTTCTGAGTTTTCAATTCCTCAATTTTGCGATTAATCGATTTTTTTTGAGTTGACAGTTTTTTGAGTTTTTAAATTTTCGATTTTGTGACTTTGATTTTCCGACTTTACGATTTCTCGATTTTTCATTTTTTCGATGTTTCAGTTTTGGGATTTTTCAATTTTGCGATTCTACAGTGTTTCTTCGATTTTCAGATTTTCGAAATTTAAGTTTGGGGATTTTTCCATTTCTGTATTTTTCACTTTTTCAATTTTGTGATTCTTTAATTTTTCAATTTTTTAATTTTTAAATTTTCCCATTTTGATGTTTCGTTTCTCGATGTTCCAGTTTTTCAATTTTTCGACTTTTTGATATTAAATTTTCCGGATTTTTTTTTAATTTAAAATTTTTCGATTTCTCAATTTATTGATTAATCGATTTTTTGGTTTTTCGATTTCTCGACTTCTCGATTTTTCGAATTATCCGTTTTGCAATTCAATTTTTTGATTTTTCAATTTTTCAATTTTTGACGTATATATTTTTCGATTTCTCAATTTCTCGATTAGTCGATTTTTTGATTTTTTCATTTCTCAATTTTTCGGTTTTTAGAATTTTGGATTTTTCGACTTCTCAATTTTCCACTTTTTTGTTTCTGTTTTGGAATTTTTAAATTTTTCGATTTCCCAGTTTTTCTATTTTTCAATTTTTCGAGTTTTGGATTTTTCAATTTCTGAATGTGTTACTTTTTCAATTTTTTGGTGTTTCGATTTCTCAATTGTTCAATTTATTAATTCTTCAATTTTTCGGTTTTTATTTCTCGATTCTTCAATTTTTTGATATTTTACTTCTTCGAATTTCAAATTTTAGATCATTAAATTTTTTGATGTTTCGATTTTTTAACCTCTCGATTTTAGATTTTTCGATTTTTGAATTTTTCGATTTTTCGACTTCAATTTTTCGGCTTCGATTTTTCCACTTTTTGATTTCTCCATTTTTCATTTTTTCGATGTTTTAGTTTTGGGATTTTTTAATTTTGTGATTTTTTAATTTTTGTTTTTTCAACTTTTAAAATTCAAAATTTTTCAATTTTTCTTTTTTTTAATTTTTAATTTTTAATTTTTCGACTTTTTGATTTTCTGACTATTCAATTCTTCAATTTTTCGATTAATAGATTTTTCAGAGTTGTCAGTTTTTCGAATTTTTAAATTTTCGATTTTTTGAGTTCGACTTTTCGATTTCTCGATTTTTCATTTTTTCGAAATTGAAGTTTTGGGATTTTTCAATGTTTGGATTCGATTTTTCGATTTCTGAATTTTTTACTTTTTCGATTTTTTGGATTTTCGATTTTTCAATTTTTCAACTTTTAAAATTTAAAAAGTTTGGATTTCTCGATTTTTCAATTTTTCGATATTTTACTTTTTTGATTTTGACTTCTCGGTTTTAGATTTTTCGGTTTTTAAAATTTTTTAATTTTCGATTTTTCGGTTTTTCGATTCATCAATTTAACTTAAAATTTTTCAATTTTTTAATTTCTAATTTTTCCCATTTTGATGTTTCGTTTTTCAATGTTTCAGTTTTTCAATTTTTCGATTTTTTGGATGTTTCGATTTTTCGATATCTTGATCTTTCGATTTTTCGACTTTTTGATATTATAAATTTATCGGATTTTTTTTTGGATTTCTCAATTTCTTGATTAATCGTTTTTTTGGTTTTTCGATTTCTCGATTTTTCGAATTTTCAGTGTTGCAATTCTTCAAGTTTTCGATTTTTCGATTTATGAAATTAGTTTTCCAATGTTTTAATTTTTGATTTTTGAATTTTTGAATTTTTTGATGTTTCGATTTTTAATTTCGTGATTCTTTAATTTTTCGGTTTTCAATTTTTCAACTTTCAGTTTTTCGATATTCAAATTTTAGATTCTTGAGTTTTTTCATGTTTCCATTTTTTACTCGGTTTTTAAAATTTTGTCAATTTTTACCTTCCTTTTTTATATTTGGTTTCTCGATGTTTCAGTTTTCCAATTTTTTCAATATTTCGATTTTTCGACTTTTGATTTTTAAAATTTTCTATTTTTAATTTTTCCCATTTTGATGTTTCGTTTCTAGATGTTTCAGTTTTTCAATTTTTCGACTTTTTGATATTAAATTTTTCGAATTTTCTAAAATTTAAAATTTTTTCGATTTCTCAATTTCTTGATTAATCGATTTTTTGGTTTATCGTTTTTTTTTAAATTTTCGATTTTTTGTTTTCGATTTCATGATTTGTCATTTTTTAGATGTTTCAATTTGGGATTTTTCAATTTTTCGATTTTTCAGTTTTCTTCGATTGTTAGATTTTAGATTTTTCGTTTTTTCGATTTTTTTAATGCTTCGATTTTTCAATTTTTTGATTCTTTAATTTTTAGGATTTCAAGTTTTTAAACTTTTTCGATTTCTCGATTTTTGAGTTTTTCGATTTTTAAATTTAGATTATTCAATTCTTTAATGTTTCGATTTCTAGTTTCGATTTTGACTTCTCCGTTTTAGATTTTTTGGTTTTTGAATTTTTCGGTTTTTAAAAGTTTTTAATTTTCGATTTTTCAATTTTAACCGTTTCACTTTTTCCATGTTTCGATTTTTCGACTTTTTGATATTAAATTTTTCGGATTTTTAAAAATTTTTGATTTTTCGATTTCTCAATTTCTTGATTAATCCATTTTCTGGTTTTTTGGATTCCTCGATTTTTCGAATTTTGTGTTTTGCAATTCTATGCAAATTTTCGATTTTTCAATATGTATTTATATTCTTTAATTTTTCGAATTTTCGATGTCTGAGATTACTGTTCCAATTTTTAAATTTTAGATTCTTGAATTTTTGGATTTTTTGATGTTTCAATTTTTATTTTTGTGATTCTTTAATTTTTCGGTTTTCAATTTTTCAACTTTGAAAATTTAAAATTTTTCAGTTTTTCGATATTCTAGTTTTTCAATTTTTAAATTTTAGATTATTCAATTTTTTCATGTTTCCATTTTTTACTCGGTTTTTAAAATTGTTCATTTTTAACTTTTTTTTATGTTTGGTTTCTCGATGTTTCAGTTTTTCAATTTTTCAATTTTTTCTATACAGGGTGTCTCAGAAATAAGTACATTAATTTTAACCAGTAACAGAACCCGTGAAACGGAACAACTTTTTTATCTAGCACTTTTTCGAAAACTCAAGTCGAATTTCGAATTTTCCCACCCATATATTCACGAGCCGTCTATGTTCACCTTAAATAATAACTTAAATAATAGCAACACTACAACAATGAAGAAGGTACCGTAGCAACCGTTTTGACACTGACAATCATTTTTATGTCAATGTTTTTATTAAACGTTGTCTCTTTAAAGTTTGTTTGGCACAGACTTCTAATTTATAGACGAAATGTGTTGAAATGGCTTTGTTTTCAAATCTGGAATGCACCGATATCGTTTTAACGTACGGTGAAGCTCGGGGAAACGGCACTCGCGCCCAAGGAATTTTTTCAGAAACCCTCCCAAATCGTCTGCCAAATGTGCGCAGTTTTAAGAACGTTGCAGCATTTTCGAGAGTACGGATCTTTTGAACCTGCACCTCAGGATCGGGGTAAGTTACGTAGTAATAGAATTGCTAATATTGAAGAGGCTGTTTTGAAGAGTGTCGAAGCTCGACCGGGCACTAGCACGTATCACTGTCTAGTGTGATGTATCGGAGAGTAGTATTTGGAGGATACTCAGAGAACAAATGTACCCCTTTCAGGACCAGAAAGTTCAGTTATTGAAACTAACAGATTTACCACGTAGGCAAAACTTTTGTGAGTGGGTTAATAGAAAAATAAACGAACAAGCAAATTTTGTATCTCTTATACCATCAACTGATGAGGTCGGTTACCCGAGGGAAGGTGTTCAACACCCACATTTGGGCCGTTGAAATTCCGTACGCCATTAGGGAGCAGGATTTTCAATTTCTCTCTAAATGTTTGTCGCATTGACAAGATTAGGAAAATACGTATCCTAGTAACTGTTTTTGACCATAAATTATTAATTATAATAATTATTAGTGTCCATGGGTAACTGAGGATGCATGGGCGGGTAACCTTAATTGGGGTATAACTTTAACAATTTTTAACTTGATAATTAAAAAGTTCTTGACAAAACTCTACTAAGAAAAGTTGTTGAGTTCAATGAGCTCTATAACTGATTAAAATTAATGTACTTATTTCTGAGACACCCTGTATTTCAATTTTTCGACTTTTTGTTTTTAAATTTTTCGGTCTTTCAAGTTTTCAATTTTTAAAGTTTTGTATTTTTCAATTTTTTTCTGATTTCTCGATGTATCAGTTTTTCGGTATTTTACTTTTTTGATTTTGACTTCTCGGTTTTAGATTTTTCGCTTTTTAAAATTTTTCAATTTTTTAATTTTTAATTTTTCGACTTTTTGATTGTAAATTTTTTGGATTTTTTAAAATTGAAAATTTTTCGATTTCTCAATTTCTTGATTAATCAATTTTTTGGTTTTTTCGATTTCTCAATTTCTTGATTAATCGATTTTTTGGTTTTTCGATTTCTCGACTTCTCGATTTTTCGAATTTTCAGTTTTGCAAATCTTCAGGTTTTCAATTTTTCAGTGATTTTTCGATTTTTTAAATTTTCGATTTTTCAGCTTTTCGATTTCTCGATTTGTCATTTTTTTTGATCTTTCAATTTTGGGATTTTTCAATTTTTCGATTTTTCAGTTTTTCTTCGATTGTTAAATTTTAGATTTTTCGTTTTTTCGATTTTTTTTTATGCTTCGATTTTTCAATTTTTTGCGTCTTTAATTTTTAGGAGTTCAATTTTTTTAAACTTTTTCGATTTCTTGATTTTTCAGTTTTTCAATATTTTACTTCCTCGATTTTTAAATTTAGATTATTCAATTTTTTGATGTTTCGATTTCTAGATTTTGTGGTTTTTGAATTTTTCGGTTTTTAAAAGTTTTTAGTTTTCGATTTTTCAATTTTAACCTTTTCACTTTTTGGATGTTTTGATTTTTCGAATTCTTGATCTTTCGATTTTCGCTTTCAAATTTTCCGGTCCTCCAATTTTTGAATTTATAAATTTTCTGATTTTTCAATTTTCCGATTTCTGGATTTATGGAGATTTCGATTTTTCGTTTTTTCGCTTTTGCATTTTTTTATTTTTCGATTTATCGTTTTTTTTTTTAATTTTAAATTTCCCAATTTTTTTATTTTTAACTTTTCGATTTTTCAATTTTGGACCACTTCGATTTCTCAATTTTTCAACTTCTCGATTTTTTAAAATATAGATTTTTCGATTACAAATGTTTCAATTTTTCTGTTCCGATTTTTTATCATTGCAGTTTTGAAATTATTTAATTTTTCGGTTTTTGAGTTTTTCGATTCTTCAAGTTTCCGATTTTTTAAATTTTGGATTTTTCAATTTTTATTTATTTTTTTTATTCTGGCACACCTCAAGGTTGAAAACTGAGTTCACAAATTTTTCTTCTTTTTGCTAATGACCTATGCGATAGAAAAATATGCATTGGTGTTGTAGAGACAACCGTTCCCCCAGAAACACGTGATCTACCTGAAGGCATTTAAATTCATGTAAATCTCTTTCGTCTACCTGCCCTAAGCTTCCAGTTTTTACAATTTTATAAACTCTTTCTCTACCGGCTTCCATCTCTCCAAAACCGACCATTCAAACACCCTTCAAGATCTTCTCCCTCGAGCTTTCAAACCGTAAGCATCTACCAAAAATCTGAAAAAAAATCTATTTCCAAATCCAAAAATCTCCAAGCCGAATCACCCCGACGCCATCACCCGGCAACCCCTCCCTCCCCAAACCCCCATTGACAGCATGAGAAATGTCAAAATTAACCGTACGTCTCGTAAACGTGATAAAACTGCTCTCTTTCCAACACGACAACCTGCGTAACATCAGCGACAAGGTAGTGAAGCTCCAGTTCCTCACCCTCTTCAAGGCCATCTCGAACCTCGTCTCGGTGGACCACAATGCCGAAGACAAAATCTCCAAGTACTGGGTCGGCAAATCCGTCGAGGAAGTGATCGACGAGGCCGACGTCCTCTTCGGCCAGGGCAAGTACCTCGAGGTGTACGAACTCCTCAACCGCCTCAAGTTCTGCAACAACGCCGAGGTCCAGTGGCGCATCGCGCGCGCCCTCTTCAAGCTCTCCTGCCAGACCAGCATCCGCGAGTCCGTGCGCCAGGAGATGATCCAGGAGGCCTTCGACATCATCAGCGCCAGCCTGGCCACCGCCGAGGACTCCGCCAAGGTGCACAAGTGGGCGGCCATCGTCATCGACAGGAAGAACGGCATGAACGGGCTGGAGCAGCGCGTCAAGAACTCGGAGATCGTCAAGAGCCACCTGATGCGCTCGTGCGAGCTGGACCCCAGCGACGTGACCGCGCAGTACCTGCTGGGGCGCTGGTGCTACGAGATGAGCAACATCACGTGGTTCCAGAGGATCATCTCGAAGCTGCTGTTCGGGGAGCCGCCGCAGGCGAGCTTCGAGGAGGCGCACCAGTACTTGGCGAAGGCGGAGGATCTGCACCCGAGGTTCTACCTGCAGAATACGTATCTGCTGGGGAAGACGTGTCTGAAGCTGGGGCAGTACTACAGGGCGAAGCACTACTTCGGGGTGGTGGGGAATTTGCCGGTGCACAACGACTACGAGAAGCGTTGTGCGGCGGATGCCAAGAAGCTGCTGAAGCGGTTGGATAAGTATAATTTAGAGAAGGGGGCTCTGTTTTATGAGTACCCCTTCGGGACACACGAATAGACTATAAATTATGATTTTGTTGTTTGAGCTTTTTTATTGACCGCAATAAATAATTGGTATGAGACGGGTCCTATTTTACAAGTCGACGGGTCGTAAATCAGGAGGTGCTGGTGGAGATTGTACTTAGACGATCAGGCGATGTTTGGTCTCTGGTTTGATCATTTTTGTCAAAGATTGTTATTATCCGAAAACGTACAGAAATTATGGGGAAGTAGCTCAAGGATCTGTGCAGACCCATTGTTATTACATGGCATATCAACGACTTACATACATGACCACATGGAATCATGTACGTGATCATTTTGTTGTTTTTATCAGATTTACTAAACATGATAAAGTACGAAATTCTCGCTTTCAGTTTATCAAAATATTTCTAGAAACATTCGTGGAATCAGTAGCAGAAAAGTTTTATCGTTTTTGATTATCAACTTGAAGCGTAAATATTATGTGTGTATTTTCTGCGTTGTTTTATCTTAGCTTTTAGAACAAAATTTTAGAATTGTTAGTAACTACATCAATATAATAATATAAATATAATTACATAACTACTCATGCGCAATGTTTTTGAACGTATGGCGTAGCTAACGTCAGACGTCGCACATCTGCAGTATTAAATTAAATTCGTTCTGTCACTTCTGACATTGTTTTCATCTGTAGACTGCACTATTGATTGTCAATCTAACCTCAATTATTGTTAACGCTAGCTACGTTCGAAAACATTTAGTATCAAGAAGTAACTATATAGCGTGTTTTTTATTGATCGTCTTCACTTCGATTTTCAGTTTTTCGATTTTTGAATTTTTCATTTTTTCTCGATTTATGGTTTGTCAAATTTCGAGTTTCGATATTTCTTTGTTCATTTTCTCTATTCAATTTTTTAATTTTTAAATTTCGATTTCTCTGTTTTATCCAATTTTTGCTTTTATTTTCCAATTTTTTTCAGTTTCTGATTTTTTGATTTTTCAATTTTTCGATTTCCGAATTTTTTTTTTCAGTTTTTTGACGTTTCAATTTCTCGATCTTTTATATTTCGTTTCTCAATTTTTCGATTTACGATTTTTCATTTTTGTTTCAGATTTTTCAGTTTTGCAATTCTCAGTTTTCGTTTTCATGATTTTTCAATTTTTAAATTTTCAATTTTTCACTTTTTGATTTTCTAACTTTTCAATTCCTCAATTTTCATATCGACGTTTGGTTTTTCGATTTTTTAATTTTCGATTATCGCGCTTTTCGATTTCCGATTTGTCATTTTTTTTTCGATCTTTCAATTTTGGATTTTTCAATTTGATTTTTTTTGATGCTTCGATTTTTCAATTTTTTTATTTTTAATTTTTAGAATTTCAAGTTTTAAAACGTTTTCGTTTCTCATTTTTCCGATTTTTCGAATTTCTACTCCTGATTTTTAAATTTAGATTTTTCATTTTTTGATGTTTCGATTTAGTTCGATTGACTTCTCCGTTTTACTTTTCTCGTTTTAAAGTTTAATTTTCGATTTTTCAATTTTACTTTTACACTTTTCGATGTTTCGTTTTCGAATTCTTGATCTTTCAATTTTCGCTTTTAAAGTCTCCGTCCTCCAATTTTTGAATTTATAATTATAGATTTTAGTTTTTTGTTTTCAGTTTTTCGATTTGAAATTTTTGATTTTTTTCGATTTCTGTTTTCGAGATTTCGATCTCGATTTTTCGTTTGTCAATTTCTTGTTCAATTTTTAATTTTAACTTTCTTTTCTCATTTTTACAAATTTTGGCTTTTCGAATTTAACAATTTTTCAGTTCTATTTTTGAGTTTTTTCCATTTCTCGATTTATCAAGTTTCGATTTTGACTTCTCGATCTACGATTTTTGTTTTCCTGTTTCGATTTCTCAATCTTTATATTTCGTTCCAATTTTTCGATGTTACATTTCCGTTTTTTGGATTTCTAGATTTTCGTTTCATTTTAATTTTTTCAGTTTTTTTGATTTTTCCATTTTCCAATTTTCAGTTTCTGAATTTTTAAATTCTATGTTTCTATTTCTCGATGTTCGATTTTCCGTTTGTCCAATTTCTCGATTTTCATTTTTGTACTTCGATTTTTCGATTTGAGTATTTCGATTTCTAATTTTTCCATTTTTACTTTTCGATTTCTCGATCTTTTAGATTTCGGTTTCTTTCGATTTTCAATTTTTCATTCTGGATTCTTCCATTCTCCATTTTCCAGTTTTAAATTTGAATTTTCGATTTCTTGTTTTTCGATTTTTCGTTTGTCAATTCTCTTCTTCTGATTTTTCAATTTAAATTTTTGAATTATGATTTTTCAGTTTTTGATGTTTCAATTTCCTCGATTTTCCTGTTTTTTCGATGTTCGGATTTTCATTTCTGTCTTGGAATTTTTCAATTTCTCGTTTTCCAGTTTTTCGAATTTTTAAATTATAGATTTTTCAGTTTTTTGATTTTCAATTTCTCGATTTTTCGAGATTTCGACGTTTCGATTTTTCGTTTGTTCAGTTTCTCGATTTTTTAATTTTTAACTTCGATTTTCGAGACTATTTCGATTTCTCAATTTTCGATTTTTCAATTTCTACAATTTTTAAATTGTAATTTTTCAGTTTTTTCAAGTTTCATTTGCTCGAACTTTCGAGTTTCGACTTTTCTGTTTTAGATTTTTTGGTTTTTCAATTTTCAATTTTTAACTTTTCGATGTCTCCGTTTTAGTCCGACTTTTCGGTTTTCTTGATTTCCCACTTTTTAATGTTCCGATTTTTCAATTTTTGATTCCGAATTTGTTTTTTCAGTTTTTGACATTTCGATTTCCGATCTTTTATTTTCGTTTTCTCAATTTTTCGATTTCAATTTTTCAATTCTTTGATTTTCAGATTTTTCGTTATTTCATTTTTGGAATTTTTCAATTGTAGATTTTTCAGTTTTTTCGATTTTCCATTTTTCCGATTTTCCAGTTTTTAAATTTTAATGTGTTTTTGGATTTTCGATTTTTAGTTCCTTATTTTTCAATTTTTAACTCGATTTTTGATTTGACCATTAATTCTTAATTTTGTTTTTTTTTGACTTCTCGACATTTTTCATTTTCGAGTTTCGAGTTTGTATTTTTCGATGTTTCTATTTTTCGATTTTCGTTTTCTTTTTTCAAATTTTAATTTTCAGTTTTTGGTTCGATTTTCAATTTAAATTTTCAAATACTTTTTTATGTTTCGATTTTTGGATTCGTTTTTTTCGATTCTTTTTCGATTGATTTTCAGTCTCATTTCCGATTTTGGGTTTCGTTTTCTCATTTTTCGATTTTTCGACTTTTCGTCTATTTATTGCATTTCTGATTTTTGATTTTTCGATTTTCTCGATTTTCCAATTTTCCACTCGATTTTCCAATTTTTGACGTTTCGATTTTCATTTCTTCAATTTTCGATTTTGGTTTGTCATTTTCGAATTTTAATCATGTTTTTCATTTTTGATTTTCAATTTCTCGATTTCGAATTTTCGACGTTTCGTTTTGAATTTTTCAGTTTCTCGATTTTCAATTTTTAAATATTTATTTCGATTTTCATTTCGATTTAATGTTTCGATTTTTCAATTTTTCGAATTTTTAAATTGTACATTTTTCAGTTTTTGTTTCAATTTTCAATTTTGCTCGAATTTTCGAGTTTAGACTTTTCGTTTTTTAATTTTTTTTTTGTTCAATTTTCAATTTTACTGTTTCGATTTCTCGTCGTTTTCATGTTTCGAATTTTTCAATTTCTTCGATTCAATTTTTCGATTTTTAAAATTTTATTTTCAGTTTTTCGATTTCTCGATTTATCGAGATTTCGATGTTTCTATTTCTCGTTGTTCATTTTCTCGATTTTCAATTTTACTTCGATTTTTCGATTTTGGGCTTTTCAATTTCTCAGTTTTTCAAATTTTAGACTTCTCGTTGTTTCGATGTTCCGATTTTTCGTTTTTGCGATGATTTTTCAAATTTTAAGTTTTGGATTTTCCAATTTTTCGTGTTCCGATTTTTCAATTTTCCGAATGAATATTTTTTCTAATTTTTAAATTTAGATTTTTCAGTTTGTGATGTTTAATTCTCGATGTTTCGACGTTTCGGTGTTGTAATTTTTCGATTTTCAATTTTCGATTTCTCGATTTTGGTTTATTTTAATTTCTCGATTTTCAGTTTTTAACGTCGATTTTGCATTTTGGGAAATTTTGATTTCTCATTTTTGGATTTTTCGACTTTTCGACTTTTCGGCCTTTCGATTTTTGTTTTCGATGTTCCGTTTTTCAGTTTCTCGATTCATTTTCCTAATTTATAAACCTTAGATTTTTTCAGTTTTTTGATGTTTCGTTTGTCAATTTTTCGATTTAAAATTTTTGACATTCGATTTTCAATTTTCAATTTCTCGATTTTGGTTGTGCAATTTTCACATTTTTCAATTTTTATACGATTTCTGATTTTCCAATTTTTCGATTTCCGAATTTTTCAGCGTTTCTGTTTTGAAATTTTTCATTTCTCAATTTCAATTTTTCAAAATTTTAAAATTCTAGATTTCCAGTTCTTTAATGTTCCGATTTTCAATTTTTCAATTTTCAGAATTTTTCAATTTTTCGGCTTTTCGATAGTTCAATCTTTCGATTTACTCATTTTTTTAAATTTTTCAGTGTTTCAATTTTCGATTTTGGGCTAGTTCGATTTTTGAATTTTTCGTTTTCTCGAGATTTCAATGTTTCAATTTCTTGATTTTTAAAATTTTTGATTTTTCGAAATCTCGAATCTTTTGTTTCGTTTGTCGAAGTTCCGATTTTTCATTTTTTAATTTCTCGAGTTTTCAGTTTTCCGATTCTTCCATTTTCCGAATTTTGAATTTCCCGATTTTTTAACTTTCGAATTTTTCAATTTCTCGATTTGTAGATTTTTCGGCTTTTCGATTTTCCGATTTTTCAATTTTTCGATTTCCGAATTTTTCGTCGTTTCTGTTTGAAATTTTTCAATTTCTCAATTTCAATTTTTCAAAATTTAAACTTCTAGATTTTCCAGTTCTTTAATGTTCCGATTTTTCAATTTTTCAATTTAAATTTTTTTTTGTGTTTCGATTTCTCAATCTTTCCGACTTTTCAGTGTTAGATTTTCCGATTTTTTAATTTTTCGACTTCTCGGTTTTCCCACTTTTCGGCTTTTCGATTTTCCAGTTTTTCGGTGTTCCGATTTTTCAATTTTTTGGTTTCCGAATTTTTCGTCGTTTCTGTTTTGAAATTTTTCAATTTCTCGACTTCAATTTTTCGATTTTTAAAATTCTTGATTTTTCGATTTTCTATTTTCAATTTTTTGATTTTTCGATTTATCCAGATTTTTTTTTTCCGTTTGTTCAGTTTCTCGATTTTTCAATTTTTAACTTCGATTTTTCGATTTTAGGCTATTTTTCATTTTTCAAAATTTTAAATTTTACGTTTTCCAATTTTTCAGTTCCCCAGTTTTTGCCGTTTCTGCGTTGGAATTGTTTAAATTCAAAATTGTTTAAATTTTACATTTTTCAGTTCATTTTCTGATTTCCCGAGTTCCGATTTTCATTTTTAGAATTTTTCAATGTTTCGGCTTTTCGATTGTTCAGTTTTTCGATTTCCCCATTTTTTTTAATTTTTCAGTGTTTCAATTTTTCGATTTTGGGCTAGTTCGATTTTGAATTTTTCGTTTTCTCGAGATTTCGATGTTTCGTTTGTCGAAGTTCCGATTTTTCATTTTTTAATTTCTCGATTTTTCAATTTTTCGATTCATCCTTTTTTTAATTTTAAATTTTTCAATATTTCAATTTTTAACTTTTCGATTTTGTGAAACTCAAAAACTTTCTGAAAATGAAATTTTTTATTATACCTGATTTATTTTGATATGTTGACATTTGTAAATAATAAGTTCGTATTTCAAAGATTTTATTGAATTTACAAAAGAAAAACCATATGACAGAAAAAAAAAGTCGTCAAGTAAGCATTGAAGTTTATTTTTAAAATAAACATGTTGCCACTCCAGCCATGTGACACTTCATTTGACATTAAAATGTCAAATTGAACAAGTGACGTGTTGGTGTTGCCAACATAATTTTTTAACAAAAAAAAAATGCGCCCCTAGTTAAATATTTAATTGCGATGGACACTGTAAAAAATGTAATGTTGTCTTCGGGACTTTAAACTGAAAAGTTTAAAATATCTTAACGTTTGTGTAACTTGATAATTTTCTAAATTTATGATCAACTATTTATATCTATCATTTTTATCTTCTACAAAATTTATGGCTCCATTCAACTTTAAGTCGCTCCAAATGTTCAATATTTCCTGGATAACGAAGTTTACGAGTTTCCGGAAATTTGTCAGGGTTCTTTGAATTCAAAATTTGAGATTTCCCGTTCTTTACTAGTTAGAAGTCGTATATTTTGAATACAACTAATATAATTTTCACATTTTGTCAGTAGAATTGTCAAATTGTTACTACAATTCATTTATTTTGACATGTGGACATACGTAAATGTTAAATTCTTAGGTAGCATTATATCTTTTAGGACGGTTAATTGAATTTGTGAAACGTCACCTCAAAAAATAAACGAAGTATAGCCACAATAATTATTTTTACGATTTTTATTTATGATTTATCTGCTTCATTTTTTTTAACAAAACTTTGACGCTAATCCTCAATTAATTACGTTATTTCGAAAACACAAAACCGCCACACTCTAGTTTTATTTGACGCCGTTTCCAGCTATTTTAATCAACACTTAATTGCATTGTTCCGATCAAACCGCCTCCCATTAATTACGAATTCATAGCCCGTTGAATTTTTTAGGAAGCGCATTTACCAAGGGGAAATTTCTCGACGTACATCATGTGACGGTCCTCTTTAAAAATAAACGACCCACGACTTAAAATAAACACGCTGTTTGCTCCTATTTATAATTGTCGCTATTTTTGTAGACTTTTGTTTCGACATCGAACATCCCACAAATGCGATGTTCGAATTGTGTATATTTGGAGTCGTTTTTCGTGACGTCGATCGGCGCCGGCGGCTATAAAAATCATTAATTTATTAATAATAATAACAGTAACGTGACGAGCACGTGGACCAAGGTGCTAAATTCGGCCCAGGAAAACACGCTCGTCCTGGTGGTACCGAACATGATTGCGACTCTGATTATCTGATAAGTGACTATTTTTGGGTTTATACGTGTATTCGCACTTCGTAGTTCTGCTAAAAATGCAATAGTGTGATTAAACATTAATGATTATCTGTTGGAATGAGATACCGCTTTCATTTACATAAAAAGTGGGACTTTTTCTTAGTCTGCTACTTTTTCCTGCATTATTTCGAGTTAACTGACTTCTATTAGTATTTGCGGCTGGTAATTGTTCTCCAACATGCATACAAACTTTCCGAATTAGTAACGGTGTTTAATTAAATTCCTGAGGTAATAATCAGGCTGGATAAGGAGCGGGTCAGCACTAATAAAATTTTATCTCGAGAGGATATTTCGACATTTTTGTTGTCACGCCTGAGTATCACAATATTTTGTTGCGAATATTATTGAGTCAATACGTCTTGTTTACTAGCCACACGACGATCGTAAAAGTGCGCTTAAATTTCCAAGTTCGAATTGTCTGCGTAATAATCGCCGACAGACGAAGTTGGACGTTTCCGTATTCTTCGAACTGCGACGAAATAAATAATCCAGTCAAGTGTGATTACAAATCATTCTGGGCGATTAGGCTCTTAAAGTTTGTACTGCGTACAAAATCTGTTTTATTTAGTTTTTAAATTTAATACAACATACAGGAGCCCTAGTCGCCACAGTGTTGTCCCGTCTGGCTGCATCCGACGCGTATTCGTAACACCAGAAATGACATTCACTTTGTATTTTTAAACTGAACACCCAGTATATTTTTTAATAAATGAATCGTTTGCCTGTTTTACGAGAAAAAGCAAACAATGTTCTTAAATTAATAATAAAAAAGTTATTCAGTAAATTTGACGAAAAATCTTTAGAATTTCTAGCAATTTTAGTACATCTAGGATCCTTAGAATCACTAGAAAATTTAGTTTCTGTACAATTTTTAGAATCTTCAAAATCTATGACGCTGAGAATTTCCAGAACCTCTAGAATGTGTAAAATTTCTACAATCTTTAGAATCTCTAGAATGGCTCGAATCGGTGGAAACTAAAACTTGTCCACTCCCTAGATTCTACATAGTTTTTTGAATTACTAGAATCTTTGGAATCTCTGGAAGCTCTAGAATCTTTAACAAATCTGGAATCATCAGAATCTGTAGAATTTTTAGGATCTCTAGGATGTTTAGTATCCCTAAAATCTTTGGAATCTTTGGGATTTTTAGAATGTTTCACAATTTTTAGAGTGTGCACAATCTTTGTATTTTTAAACTGGACACGCAGTATATTTTTTAATAAATGAATCGTTTGCCTGTTTTACGAGAAAAAGCAAACAATGTTCTTAAATTAATAATAAAAAAGTTATTCAGTAAATTTGACGAAAAATCTTTAGAATCTCTAGCAATTTTAGTATATCTAGGATCCTTAGAATCACTAGAAAATTTAGTTTCTGTACAATTTTTAGAATCTTCAAAATCTATGACGCTGAGAATTTCCAGAACCTCTAGAATGTGTAAAATTTCTACAATCTTTAGAATCTCTAGAATGGCTCGAATCGGTGGAAACTAAAACTTGTCCACTCTCTAGATTCTACATAGTTTTTTGAATTACTAGAATCTTTGGAATCTCTGGAAGCTCTAGAATCTTTAACAAATCTGGAATCATCAGAATCTGTAGAATTTTTAGGATCTCTAGGATGTTTACTATCCCTAAAATCTTTGGAATCTTTGGGATTTTTAGAATGTTTACAATTTCTAGAGTGTCCACAATCTTTGTATTTTTAAACTGGACACGCAGTATATTTTTTAACAAATGAATCGTTTGCCTGTTTTACCAGAAAAAAGCAAAGAATGTTCTCAAATTAATAATAAAAAAAGTTATTCAGTAAATTTGACGAAACATCTTTAGAATCTCTAGGAATTTTAGTATCTCTAGGATCTTTAGAATCCGTAGAATCTTTGGTTTCTGTACAATTTTTAGAATCTTCAAAATCTATGATGCCGAGAATTTCCAGGACCTCTAGAATCTGTAAAATTTCTACAATCTGTAGAATCTCTAGAATAGCTGGAATCGCTGGAAACTAAAACTTGTCCACTCTCTAGATTCTACATAGTTTTTTGAATTACTAGAATCTTTGGAATCTCTGGAAGCTCTAGAATCTTTAACAAATCTGGAATCATCAGAATCTGTAGAATTTTTAGGATCTCTAGGATGTTTAGTATCCCTAAAATCTTTGGAATTTTTGGGATTTTTAGAATGTTTACAATTTTTAGAGTGTCCACAATCTTTATTAGCTCCAGAATCTCCAGAACCTCTAGAAACTCTAAAGTGTGTAGAATTTCTAGAATCTTTAGAATCCCTAGAATGGCTGGAATCGCTGGACTCTAAAACTTCTACAGTTTCTAGATTTTGTATAATTTTTTTTTATTACTAGAATCTTTGGCAGCGCTGGAAAACCTGTATCTCTAGATCCTATGGAATCTCTAGAACCTTTAAAAATCTGGAAACTTTAGAATATTCTTCGGAATCTATCGAATTTTTAGGGTTTCTAGGATATTTAGAATCTTTAAAATCTCTACAATTACAGGAACCGCTAAAATCTAAAAGTTTTGGAATCTTTGGAATTTTTAGAATTTTTACAACATCTAAAAACTCTAGAACTTTCAGAACCTTTAGAATTTTTAGAACCTGCAGAATCTCTTAAATCTGTAGAATTTCTAGAATCTTTAGAATATCTAGAATGGCTGGAACCCTAGAATCTAAAACTTTTGGAATCTTTGGAATTACATTTTTTTTTACAATTTTTAGAGTATCCACAATCTTTAGTATCTCCAGAATCTCCAGAACCTCTAGAATCTCTAAAGTCTGTAGAATTTCTAGAATCTTTAGAATCCCTAGAATGGCTGGAATCGTTTGACTCTAAAACTTGTACAATTTCTAGATTTTGTATAATTTTTTGAATTACTACAATCTTTGGCATTTCTGGAAAATCTGTATCTCTAGATCCTATGGAATCTCTAGAATCTTTAGAGAGTCTGGAAACTTTAGAATATTTTTAGGGTTTCTAGGATATTTACAATTCCTAGAATCTTTAAAATCTCTTCAATTATTATTGGAACCGCTAAAATCTAAAACTTTTGGGACCTTTGGAATTTTTAGAATCTTTACAATTTCTAAAAACTCTAGAATCTATAGAGCCTTTAGAATCTCTAGAATAGCTAGAATCGCTGGACTCTAAAACTTATACAATTTCTAGAATTTCTAGATTTTGTGTGCTTTTTTGAATCACTAGAATCTTTAAAACGTCTGGAATATTTAAATTTCTAAAAGCTAAGAATCTAGGGTCTCTAGGATACTTAGAATCTCTAGAGTCTAAAACTTGGAATTTTTGAAATTTTTAAAATTTGTAGGATTTTTAGAGTGTCCACAATCTTTAGTATCTCCAGAATCTTTAGAATCTCTAGAATGGCTGGAATAGCTAGTCTCTAAAACGTGCACAATCTCTAGAATTTCTAGATTTTTTGGAATCTCTAGGATCTTTAGTAAATCTGGAATCTTTAGAATCTCTAAAATCTTCAGAAGCTGTAGAATTTTTAGGATCTCTGGGATATTTAGAATCCCTAAAATATTTAGAGTAACTGCTGTAACCACTAGAATTTAAAACTTTTGGATTCTTTGGGATTTTTAGAATTTTTACAATTTTTAGACTGTCTACAATTTTTAGTATCTCCAGAATTTCTAGAATCTAAAACTTGTACAATTTCTGGAATTTCTAGATTCTGTATATTTTTTTTAATTACTAGAATCTTTGGAAGCTCTGGAAACTCTGAATCTCTAGATCTTATAGAATTTCTAGAATCCTTAGAACGTCTGGAATCTTTCGAATCTCTAAAATCTTCAGAATCTAACGAATTGTTAGGGTCTCTAGGATATCCCTAAAATCTAAAAGTTTTGGAGTCTTTGGAATTTTTAAAATTTTGTGTATCCATAATCTGTAGTATTTCCAGAATTTCCAGAACATCTACAATCTCTAAAAACACTAAAATCTATAGAATTTTTAGAACCCGTAGAATCTGTATAATTTTTACAATCTATAGAATCTCTAGAATGAATGGAATCGTTATGCTCTAAAACTTGTCTAGTCTCTAGAATCTCTAGATTCTGCATACTTTTTTGGAATTAGTAGAATCTTAATTTGTAGATTTTTTGGAATCTCTAGAATTTTTAGTAAGTACGGAATTTTTAGAATCTATAGAATTTGTAGAATCTCTACAATCTTTAGAATCTCTGCAACTGCTGGAACTCCTAGAATCTAGAAACTTTTAGAATCTTTGGAAGTTTTAGAATTTAAAAATTTTTTAGAGTGTAGCAATTTTTAGTGTCTCAAGAATATCCAGAGCCTCTAGAATCTTGAGAATCTCTAAAATTTGTATAATTTCTCCAATCTTTAGAATGTCTAGAATGGTTGGAATGACTAGACCCTAAAACTTGTACAATTACTAGAATCTTTAGAATCTTTGGAAACTCTGAATCTCTAGATGCTATGGAATTTCTAGAATCTTTAGAACGTCTGGAATCTTTAGAATCTCTAAAAGCTTCAGAATTCAGAATTTTTAGTGTACCTAGGATACTGAGAATCTCTAAAATTTTTGAAATCTTTGGATTTAAAAAAAATACAATTTTTAGAGTGTCTACAATTTTTGGTATCTCCAGAATCTCCAGAACCTCTAGAATCTCTAAAAACTCTTAAATCTATAGAATCTTCAGAATTTTTAGAACCTGTAGAATCTCTAAAATCTGTAGAATTTCTAGAATCTTTGGAATCTCTATAATGGCTGGAATTGCTGGACTCTAAAACTCGTACAATTTCTAGAATTTCTAGACTCTGTACAATTTTTTGAATTACTAGAATCTTTGGCATCTCTGGAATCTCTGTATCTCTAGATCCTATGGAATTTCTGGAGTCTTTAGAATCTGGAAACTTTAGAATATTCTTTGGAATCGTATCAAATTTGTAGGGTCTCTAGGATATTCCTAGAATCTTTAAAATCTCTATAATTGCTGAAACCGCTAAATTCTAAAACTTTTGGAATCCTTGGAATTTTTAGAATTTCTGCAATTTTTAGAGTATCCGCAGTCTTTAGTATCTCCAGCACCTCTAGAATCTCTAAAAACTCTAGAATCTATACAGCTTTTAGAATGTTTAGAACCTGCAGAATATCTTAAATCTGTAGAATTTTTAGAATTTTTGGAATATCTGGAAA
Organism: Zophobas atratus; assembly: GCA_022388445.1. Taxonomy (NCBI): domain Eukaryota; kingdom Metazoa; phylum Arthropoda; class Insecta; order Coleoptera; family Tenebrionidae; genus Zophobas; species Zophobas atratus. Next base: position 6,146,356 of record CM039448.1, read on the forward strand.
CTCTGAATCTCTAGATTCTATAGAATTTCTAGAATTTTTAGAACGTCTGGAATCTTTAAATCTCTAAAAGCTTCAGTATCTAACGAATTTTTAGGGTCTCTAAGGTACTTTGAATACTTACTAGTATCTAAAACTTTTGGAATCTTTGGAATTAAAATAATTTTTACAATTTTTAGAGTGTCCACAATCTTTAGTATCTCCAGAATCTCCAGAACCTCTAGAATGGCTGAAATCGCTAGTCACTAAAACTTGGACAATCTCTAGATTTTTTGGAATGTCTAGAATCTTTAGTAAATCTGGAATCTTTAGAATCTCTAAAATCTTCAGAATCTCTGGGATATTTAGGATCCCTAAGATGTTTAGAATCTATGCAACTGCTGGAACCACTCGAATCTAAAACTTTTGGAGTCTTTGGGATTTTTAGAATTTTTACAATTTTTAGATTGTCTACAATTTTTAGTATCTCCAGAACTTCTAGAATCTTTAGAATCTCTAGAATGGCTGGGATCACTAGACTCTAAAACTTGTACAATTTCTGGAATTTCTAGACTCTGTATAATTTTTTGAATTACTAGAATCTTTGGAATCTCTAGAATCTTTAGTGAGTTTGGAATTTATAGTATCTATAGAATTTAAAGGATCTGTAGGATATTTAGAACCCCTACAATCTTTAGAATCTCTGCAACTGCTGGAACTCCTAGATTGTAGAAACTTTTAGGATCTTTGGGATTTTTAGAATTTTTACACAATTTTTAGAGTGTCTACAACTTTTGAGTATCTCCGAAATATCCAGAACCTCTAGAATCTTTACAATCTCTAAAATCTGTAGAATGTCTAGAATCTCTAAAATCTAACGAATTGTTAGGGTCTCTGGGATATCCCTAAAATCTAAAACTTTTGGAATCTTTGGCATTTTTAAAATTTAGAGTCCATAATATTTAGTATCTCCAGAACCTCCACAATCTCTAAAAACTCTAAAATCTATAGAATCTTTAGAATTTTTAGAAGCCGTAGAATGTCTAGAATCTGTAGAATTTCTCCAATCTTCAGAATGTCTAGAATGGCTGGAATGACTAGACTCTAAAACTTGTACAATTACTGGAATCTCTGGAAACTCTGAATCTCTAGCTAGATCCTATGGAATTTCTAGAATCTTTAGAACGTCTGGAATCTTTAGAATCTCTAAAATCTTGAGATTCCAACGAAATTTTTGTGTCTCTAGGATACATAGAATCCCTAGAATTTAAAATTTTTGGAATCTTTGGATTTTTAAAAATTTTTACAATTTTTAGATTGTCCACAATTTTTAGTATTTCCAGAATCTCCAGAACCTCTAGAATCTCTAAAAACTCTAAATTCTATAGAATTTTTAGAACCTGTTGAATCTCTAAAATCTGCAGAATTTCTAGAATCTTTGGAATCTCTATAATGGCTGGAATCGCTGGATTCTAAAACTCGTACAATTTCTAGAGTTTCTAGATTCTATATAATTTTTTGAAGTCACTAGAATTTCTGCAATCTCTGTATCTCTGGATCCTGTGGAATCTCTAGAATCTTTAGAGAGCCTGGAAACTTCAAAATCTCTAAATTCTTTAGAATTTAACGAATGTTTAGGGTCCCTAGGATATGTAGAATCCCTAGAATCTTTAAAATCTCTATAGTTGCTGGAACCGCTAGATTCTAAAACTTCGAAAATTTTAGAATTTTTACAACATTTAGAGTGTCCACAATCTTTAGTGTCGCCAGAATTTCCAGAAACTCTAGAATCTCTAGAACGGCTTGAATCGTTAGAATCTTAAAGTTGTGCAATCCTAGAATCTAGAATCTCTCTAGACTTTGTACAATTCTTGAATCACTAGAACCTTTGGAATCTCTGGAAACTGAAACTCTAGACCCTATCGAATCTCTAGAATCTTTATAACTTGTAGAGTTTTTAGTATCTATAGAATTGCTGGAACTGGTAAAGTCAAAAAATTTTGAAATTCTTGAAATTTTTACAATCTACAGAATTTTTGGTATGTTTATATCCTGGATTCTGGATTTTAATTATATGGGGACTGACCGAAGCCAGCCGGCACTTAGGCCTTCCCCTGGTCCATATCAAGGTGTCTTCCCACTTTTCTACTAGCATGCCTCCAGAACCACTGGAATAACTGGAATCACTAAACTCTAAAAATTGTACATTGTCTGGAATATCCAAAATCTTCATAATCTCTACTATTGCCAGAACCGGTAGACTCCAAAAATTTGGAATCCTTAGAATTTTTGGAATCTGCAGGATTTTTAACATGTCTAGAATCTCTAGAATTTGTAGAATCTCTGGAATCTTTGGAATCTTTAGAATTGCTAAAACTTGTACGATCTCTAGAATCTCTAGATCCTATGGAATCTCTACAATCTTTAGAACGTCTGAGATCTTTAGAATCTCAAAATCTTTAGAATTTCTAGAAATTTTAGTATCTCTAGAATCTTTAGAATAATTAGAATTACATTCTCTAATATCTTTAGAGTCCCTCCTATTGCTGGAACTGGTAGACTCCCAAAGAATTTGGAATCTTTAGAATTTTTACAATTTTTAGAATCTCCAGAACTTTGGTCTTATTGGAGGCATTCATTTTCGGCAAAAGTGTGGCTTCAATTTTCTCGACGACCATGTCCAGTCTGTAGAGCAATCGCACTGACATCTAGCGACCAAATCAAAATCGCCTCCATTAATCTTAAAACGAAGCAGAAGGAAAAGCGGAAACATTTCTTATTTGAGTTAGTTGGCGTCAAACTCACGGACCCTCACCAGACAGACAGACAGACAAACGGAAAGAAATGACAATAAAAATGCGGGCTTTGTGACTACAACTACTACGATTATACTTTTTATCACTAATACCGATATGAAAAGATAAGGTGCGGACAAAGCTCGGGACAAAAAAAATGCCCATAATCACTGAAAATGGACCGACGAAAATCTGTAGGTGTTTGATTTTAACTCGATCCCTTTTCCCGCCAGCTCCCACACCCCTCCCATCCCAATCGAACTTCGCCCTCTGCAGGCGTCACTGGGGCGTCCCACCGAGCCGACGCACTACTCCGACCATATCGTGACGTCAGGATTGACGAAACATTTTTATAATGATTTGGCCGAGGTCGCGAAATTTCAGTTGCTTGTAGACTTGGACGAGTACACAAGTGCTACCTCGAGCTCTCTATTTTGATCGTTACGAATTTTTCCTGGACGGTCGTTAGTCCCGTGGTGTCTGTAGAGGATTATCGCCCGTATTTGACTTCAACGGTGACCAGCAATAACGTAAGTTGAGTGATTTTTGTTGTGGAATTATGGACTCTACGTAGTAGACTAAATTGCTACTACGAGACCAGAGGGACAGATTTTTTAAAATCGTTAAAATTTCTAGTTGAAATCGGACGAAATATTATGTACCGTTAGAACTAACAATCATTTTACACCGTTATGTAAAGTACAGTTTTAACTTAGACGAGATTTAAAACATCAGTATAATTAAAACTGGTAAAATCGGAAGCACAGCTGATTTGTTGGGGAGTGTTTTAGTCATAGAGTGCACTCACTCGGAATCTTTGTTTGTAGTGTCACCCCCAAGTGGTTGGATTAGTAACTAGAACAGGCGCCAAATTTGAACGCGAATTTTACAAAAATTGTAAAAATTCTGATTGAAAACCCCAACAGCCAGAAGTAGTCGACGTAGTCGAGAGCGTAGTTCTCGATATTCGATGGACGGACTTTCCCAGATTTGTGGGACGTGTATAATTGGTGTTTTTTCACGTTTTTTGAATAAATTGGTCGTTATTGATGTTATTATGTTAGTTTAATGGTTTCTCAGTACCGTAATGAGTGATAAAGTAAAGTTAGATCATCTGAAGCGTGAATTATCATCATCAGTCATAGAACATCAGAGAAACCTGAATCATACTCACATTTAAATATAGCCACTGTGTACTTTCGGTTTACTATAGAAAATAGGCTATCGATTGCGCCTAAAAATACGCTTTATTATTAGACCCACATTATCCTCGACTGTGTTTAACATTAACAACGCTGCATTTGCATACTAACTATTGTAAATAAAAAAATACCGCTAGCAATAAAGCGAAGCGTCAGCGTTCCACCAAGGGTACGACAAGTACTTTGACACCATCGAAATCGTCCACGTGAAGGACGGGCCAAAAATACACCGCCGATTATTAATAGCCGATAAGAATAATAATTATCGATTGACTTTCGTCGATATTTGCCCCCATAAAAACGGCGTAGTGGCCACTAACCGCTAAATTAACAAACGTGGATTTCGTGTGCATTATGTATCGTCCTACTTTCGCCTTTCGTGTCGGCGAAAGAAGAAAGTTGTTGCCTTTTGAATGGCTTGCATTTTTCGGTGGGGCTCGACGAGGTGGATCTAAATTTATTTGAGTACGTGCGTCTGCGGAAACTGATTTATTAGAATGTGGGGTTTGACGTATTTCGATATTGACAATTAAATTTTCGTTAGGTAATCCGATTGGAAAGGAATTCGACCTTACTTTCATCGGGGTTTGATTTTTTACCGTCTTGACGCAACGAAGTCGATGGTTATTTGTGCATTGGCAATTGTTTGCAGTTGTGCAAACGCAGTACACAGAGTGGTAAAGTGGGGTTATGGTGGTTTCGATTTTGGAAAATTTCGGTGGCTGAAATTGCGAAACGAGGTTCTAACAGGTCGAAAAGTTGTTTGTGTTTATGTAAAGCGTTTTAGGAAAAGTCGTAAAATTGAAAAAAACTGATTACATATTCACCGGACACTTAAGTAAATAAATTTTATTTGCAGTGTTTCAGAGTATTTACGTAATGTAGAGTATGTTTATATATTTTTTTTATTTTCTTTCCTTTTGCCTGAGGTGATGTGGTGCCTTGATGATTGAAGTAAAATCATTCAAATTTGGTATATTTTTCCTTATTAAAAAATTATTATTAATGTCATTTTTCGTTCCATTTTTATCAATCATGTTCTGACGTTTCAAGCTCATAATCTTAAGGTCAATTTATAAACTTGTGGCTGACGTTGCTGTTCGTCAGTTAACGTTGGGTTAGTATTCTTTGAACAACACGATACTCAAAAACATGTTGTTTATTTCTTGTAGAGAAATAAGGATGTTGCAATTAAGCTCCGCCCCCTTCGCTCACGACGAATAAAAAAAATCATCGGAATTGAGATAGGGTGGGTGGGCGGGGTTTATATTTTGCTTTTTTTTTCGTAACATAAATAGCCATCTTTTCGCAACAAACAACTTAAAACATGGTTAAAATGGTACATTTTCGCAAGGAAATATGGATTTTGCAATTATAGGGCGAAGCCTAATTGCAATCGATATTTTCTTAGACAAATTTACTATTTTAAATATGTTTTAAGTTTCATGTTGTGAAAAGAAGTCTACACATATTAAAACAAAAAGGAAAAATGGAAGCCCGCCCACCCGCCCTGTCTCAATTGTGATGACTTTTTTTTATTCGCCGTGAACGAAGGGGGCGGAGCTTAACTGCAAAATACTATTTTTTACAAGAAATTAAAAACATGTTTTTGAGTATCGTGTTGTTCAAAGAATGCAATATTAAGAAAGATAAGGAAAAATATTCACCCCGCCCACCCACCCCCTCTCAATTGTGATGATTTTTTTTCTTAGAAACTTAAAACACCTTTAAAGTGGTAAGGAAATATGGATTTTGCTATGAGGTTCCGCCCCTACGTCTGCCAACCAATGAAAACTTCATTATGATTTAGATCAGGGCAGGTATGGGTGGGGCTTTAATTTTTTCTTAATATGCGTAGTATTCTTTAAATAACACGCTACTGAAAAACATCTATAGAATCTTCATCATTTTTAGAACCTGTAGAAATTCTAAATTTTTACAATTTTTAGAGTGTCTACAATTTTTAGTATCTCCAGAAACTCTAGAATCTCTAGAATGGCTGTAGTCTCTAGAAACTCTGAATCTCTAGATTCTACGGAAATTCTAGGATCTTTAGAACGTCTGGAATCTTTCGAATCTCTAAAATTTTCAGAATTCAACGAAATTTTTTGTCTCTAGGATACATAGAATCCCTAGAATCTAAAATTTTTGGAATCTTTGGATTTTTAAAAATTTTTACAATTTTTAGATTGTCCAAAATTTTTAGTATCTCCAGAATCTCCAGAACCTTTAAAAACTCTAAAATCTATAGAATCTTTAGAATTTTTAGAACCTGTAGAATTTCTAGAATCTTTGGAATCTGTATAATGGCTGGCATCGCTGGATTCTAAAACTCGTGCAATTTCTAGAATTTCTAGATTCCGTAAAATTTTTTGAATTACTAGAATCTCTGGAATCTCTGTATCTCTAGATCCTATGGAATCTCTAGGATTTTAGAATCCCTAGAATCTTTAAAATCTCTACAATTGCTGAAACCGCTAGAATCTAAAACTTTTGGAATCTTTGGAATTTTTACAATTTTCAGAGTGTCCACAGTCTTTCTTCAGAATCTCCAGACCTAGAATCTCTAAAATCTGTAGAAATTGTAGATTCTGTATAATTTTTTGGATTATTGGAATCTTTGGCATCTCTGGAATCTCTGTATCTTTAGATCCTATGAAATCTCAAGAGCTTTTAGAATCTGGAAACTTTAGAATAATCTCCAGAATCTATCGAATTTTTATGGTCTCTATGGTCTTTAGAATCTCTAGAATCTTTAAAATCGCTACAATTCCTGGAGCCCCTAGAATCAAAACTTTTGGGATTTTTTAAATTTTTACAATTTTTAGAGTGTCTACAATTTTTAGTATCTCCAGAACCTCTAGAATCTCTAGAATGGCTAGAATCTCTGGAAACTTTGAATCTCTAGATTCTATGGAAATTCTAGGATCTTTAGAACGCCTGGAATCTTTAGAATCTCTAAAATTTTCAGAATTCAACGATTTTTTTTTGTCTCTAGGATACATAGAATCCCTAGAATCTAAAATGTTTGGAATCTTTGGATTTTTAAAAATGTTTACAATTTTTAGATTGTCCAAAATTTTTAGTATTTCCAGAATCTCCAGAACTTCTAAAAACTCTAAAATCTATAAAATCTTTTGAATTTTTAGAACCTGTAGAATTTCTAGAATTTTTAGAATTTCTATAATGGCTGGCATCGCTGGAATCTAAAACTCGTGCAATTTCTAGAATTTCTAGATTCCGTAAATTTTTTTGGATTACTAGAATCTTTGTAATCTCTGTATCTCTAGATCCTATGGAATCTCTAGGATATTTGGAATCCCTAGAATCTTTAAAATCTCTACAATTGCTGAAACCGCTAGAATCTAAAACTTTTGGAATCTTTGGACTTTTTACAATTTTCAGAGTGTCCACAGTCTTTCTTCAGAATCTGCAGAACTTCTAGGATCTGTAAAATCTGTAGAAATTGTAGATTCTGTATAATTTTTTGAATTATTGGAATCTTTGGCATCTCTGGAATCTCTGTATCTCTAGATCCTATGAAATCTCAAGAGCTTTTAGAATCTGGAAACTTTAGAATAATCTCCAGAATCTATCGAATTTTTATGGTCTTTAGAATCTCTAGAATCTTTAAAATCGCTACAATTCCTGGAGCCCCTAGAATCAAAAGTTTTGGGATTTTTTAAATTTTTACAATTTTTAGAGTGTCTACAATTTTTAGTATCTCCAGAACCTCTAGAATCAAGAATGACTGGAATCTCTGGAAACACTGAATCTCTAGATCCTATGGAATTTCTAGGATCTTTAGAACGACTGGAATCTTTAGAATCTCTAAAATCTTCAGAATCCAACAAAATTTTTTGTCTCTAGGATACATAGATTCCCTAGAATCCAAAATTTTTGGAATCTTTGGATTTTTAAAAATTTTTTACAATTTTTAGATGGTCCACAATTTTTAGTATCTCCAGGATCTCCAGAACCTCTAGAATCTCTAAAAATTCTAAAATCTATAGAATCTTTGGAATCTCTGTATCTCTAGATCCTGTATCTTTAGAGAATCTGGAAACTTTAGAATAATCTTCAGAATCTATCAAATTTTTAGGGTCTCGAGGATATTTAGAATCCCTAGAAGCTTTAAAATCTCTACAATTGCTGAAACCTTTAGAATCTAAAACTTTTGGAGTCTTTGGATTTTTTACAATTTTTAGTGTCCACAGTCTTTCTTCAGAATCTCCAGACCTTCTAGAATCTCTAAAATCTGTAGAATTTCTAGAATGGCGTGAATCTCTGGACTCTAAAATTTGTACAATTTCTGGAATTTCTAGATTCTTTAAATTTTTTTTGAGTTACTAGAATCTTTGAAATCTCTAGAATCTTTATAGAGTCTGGAAACTTCAGAATCTCTAAAATGTTTAGAATTTAACGAATTCTTAGGGTCTCTAGGACAACTTTTAGAGTGTCCACAATCTTTAGTGTCTCCCGAAACTCTAGAATCTCTGAATACTGAAACTCTAGATCCTATAGAATCTCTAAAATCTTCAGAATCTATCGAATTTTTAGGGTTTCTAGAATACTTCGAATCCCTAGAATCTAAAACTTTTGGAATATTTTGAATTTTTTGAACCTGTAGAATCTCTAAAAATCTGTAGAATTTGTAAAATCTTTAGAATCTCTAGAATCTTTAGTAAATCTGGAATCTTAGAATCTCTAAAATCTTCAGAATCTATAGAATTTTTAGGATCTCTACGATATTTAGAATCCCTAAAATCTTTAGAATGTCTGCAACTGCTGGAACCACTAGAATCTAAAACCTTTGGAATCTTCGGGATTTTTTGAATTTTTACAACGAATTTTTAAAGTCTGTAGGGTACTTAGAATCCCTAGAATCATTAAAATGTCTAGAATTGCTGGAACCGCTAGAATCTAAAATTTTTGGAATCTTTGGAATTTTTAGAATTTTTGAAATTTTTAGAGTTTCCATAATCTTTAGTATCTCCAGAATTTCCAGAACCTCCAGAATATCTAAAATCTGTAGAATTTCTATTATTGCTGGAATTGCTAGAATTTAAAACTTGTACTTTTTTTGGAATTTCTAGATTCTGTATAATTTTATGAATTACTAGGACCTTTGGCATCTCTGGAATCTAGATCCTATGGAATCTCTAGAATCTTTAGAGAGTCTGGAAACTTTAGAATAATCTTCAGAATCTAGCGAATTTTTAGAGTCTCTTGACGTTTAGAATCTTTAAAATCTCTACAGTTGCTGAAACCGCTAGAATCTAAAACTTTTGGAATCTCTGGAATTTTTACAATTTTTAGTGTCCACAATATTTAGTTTCTCCAGAATCTCCAGAACCTCTATAATCTCAAAAAACTCTAGAATTTCTAGAATGGCCGGAATCGGTAGACTTTAAAACTTTTTTCTTGAATTTCTAGATTCTGTATAATTTTTTCAATTACTAGAATCTTTGGCATTTCTGGAATCTGTGTGTATCTAGATTCTATGGAATCTCTAGAATCTTTGGAGAGTCTGGAAACTTAAGAATTTTCAGAATCTTTCGGACTTTTAGGGTCTCTGAGATATTTTAGAATCCCTAGAATCTTCAAAATCTCTACAATTGCCGGAACCACTAGAATCTAAAACTTTTGGATCTTTGGAATTTTTACAATTTTTACAGTGTCCACAATCTTTTGTTTTTCCAAAACCTCTAGAATCTCTAAAATCTGTAGTTTCTAGAATGGCTGGAATCGCTAGACTCTAAAACTTGTACTTTTTTTGGAATTTCTGGATACTGTATAATTTTTTGAATTACTCGAATCTTTGGCATTTCTGGAATCTCTGTATATCTAGATCCTATGGAATCTCTATAATCTTTAGAGAGTCTGAAAACTTAAGAATAAATTTTCAGAATCTTTCGAACTTTTAGGGTCTCTGGGATATTTTAGAATCCTTAGAATCTTCAAAATCTCTACAATTGCTGGAACCACTAGAATCTAAAACTTTTGGGTCTTTGGAATTTTTAGTGTCCACTATCTTTGGTTTCTCCAAAATCTCCATAACCTCTAGATTCTCTAAAATCTGTAGAATTTCTAGAATGGCTGGAATCGCTAGACTCTAAAACTCGCACAATTTCTGGAATTTCTAGATTCTGTATAATTTTTTTTATCACTAGAATCTTTTGAATCTGTAGAATCTTTAGAGTCTGGAAACTTTGGAATCTCAAAAATCTTCAGAATATAACGAATTTTTAGGGTCTCTAGGATACTTAGAATCTAAACTGGAAACTCTGAATCTCTAGGATATTTAGAATCCCCAAAATATTTAGATCTTTGGGATGTTTCGAATTTTTGCAATGTATCTACAAGTTTTAGTTTCTCCAGAACCTTTAGAATCTTTAAAATCTGTAGAATGTCTAGAATTTTTAGAATCTCTAGAATGGTTGGAATTGCTAGACTCTATCTAAAACCTGTACAATTTCTAGATGGAATTTCTAGTATCTTTAGAATCTCTAGAATCTTCAGAATCTAAAGAATTTTTAGGGTAATTTTTTCTTAATATACATAGTATTCTTTGAACAACGCAATACTCAAAAACATGTCTTCCATGGTAATTTCTTGTAGAAAAATAATAAGGATTTTGCAATTAAATTCCCCTCCTTTGGCTCTCGACGATAAAAAAAAAACATCACAATTGACCTTGAATTGAGACAGGGCGGGTGGGCGGTGCTTAATATACGTAGTCGTCTTTTCAGAACAAGAAACGGGAAACATGTTTCAAATGGTAAATTCTTGTAGACAAACATATATTTTGCAATTAAGCCCCGCCCCTTGATCTGACAACGAATGAAATTGTTGTACTATGTATAGTACGAAAAAATGGCAAAATATAAACCCTGCCAACACGATACTCAATAACACGTTTTTAATTTCTCGTAGAAAAATAAGGATTTTGCAGATAAGCTCCGCCTTCTTGGCTCACGACGAATAAGAAAAAATCATCACAATTGAGATAGGGTGGGTGGGTGGGGCTACATTTTGCCTTGTTTGTTTTACGATGTGTAGACTTACTTCGACAACAAGAAACTTAATAAAACATGTCTAAAATGGTAAAATTAACAAAGAAATAAAAATATTTCTATGTGCATAAGAGTGGTGGATGTGTAGGGCAAAAATTGGAATTGTAGTCACAGTACAAAGTTAAAGTGCGATCAAAAGTCCCTCTAGTTACTTGTTGATTGTCTGTAGTCACCGGAACGTATGTCTACATTTACGTCAACACGACGTCAAAAAGAGTGAGGTTATAAGAAACACAGCAATTGAACTTCGAACGTCCAGTCCCATTTTCCTCAACATTTCCCACCTTATAGCTACGGAAACGTGGATTTCCTGTTTCCGTCTCAGTTGGGAATTTTGTTAGACCCAAAATCCCGGAAACTAACAATCTCATTCTGCTTTTTAATCGCTCATTCAATGCTTATTTTTCCTTAGTTGTTTTTGTTGTGTCACCTTCATTTTTTATCAGATTATCTGTTGTGCTTCCCGTTGTACGGAAACCTTTACTCCATTCCGCGAAATCTCTGTCGCTTTGTGCCCCAAGGGCAAGGGTTAAATCCCTCTTATCACGATCGCAATAAACACGAACGCATTAGTAAACGTCGGCGTCGCGACGGCACCAGCGTCGGGTCGATAAACTTGCACGTTGGGCTATTTTGTGCTGGGTAAATGACCTAAATAGCAAAGAATCCAAAGAGCGGTTGAATTGCGCCATCTGCCACGGCCAGTGAACATTGAAACGTACGTCTCACTTTTCCGCAGTTTTCGTAATAACGACGCCACTAATAATAATCAAATAATAACAGTGGCGGAAATTTGGCAACTCGGGATCATTGATCGCAGTTTTTCGTCCGGCCATAAGTTGAATTGCGACGTTTACCAGTGAAGATATTTCAAATTGCGACATTTACCAGTGAAGATATTTCAACGTTTTCCAGTCACTCTAACTGCGTCTCTCGAATTGTCCGAAACTTTGATCCGTCACGAGAATATCGCGTGAATCGTTGCTGAATCATTTAGTCGGTGATTGAGTTGAATTAGTTCGTCGGTTAGTGTAGATTGTGTGTTTATTTTTTCTTTTTTGGTTGCAGTTCATAGGAACATGTCTCTTGCCAGTGTCCATCCCGCCGAGCTCCACTCCAGTCATAGGTAATTAACGCTCATTGCTTCATTTTATTTTATAAACACGTACTTGTGCGACTTGCGTCAAAGCCGTTTCACCAGGACGGACAATTACTTGCGTCATTTCGCATGCTAAATGTAATCTAGAATGCTGTGTAAAGATATATGGCGCCAATCTGGATAAGCCAGTGATAAGAGGTTACAACTTGACGAGAAAACAGGAAAATTCAAACGAAAACTAGTATAGTTGATTGTCGTAGGATTCACACAGGAAGAGGGAATTAGACCAGGTCATGAAAATCGTCCTTAAATTGGCACCACTGACGAAATGACCTTTCTAGAAATTTCGTACATTGTTGTCTACGTAGAGGTCTAAAGACTTGCTTCCGTGGTTTGTTTTACATACCGTATAATTTGCATAAAATTAGCGTAAATTTAAACAAACAGAAGTTTAGTTCATCACCTTCAAAAGTTTAATGACGTCACAGCAAAAAAATAAATAAGTAAAACTAAAACTTTTATTGGTGTGTATATAGGTCGCTGGATGATAAAGTAAATTCTACACTACCGGGCTATAAATATTTATTCGATAAATATTGCCGCAGCTGTCGCTAATATTACCCTGATCGCAAAAATCAGAAATTTCATTCCAGAAGTAAAAACTTGTGTTAAGTGGGCCTTGATTTTGCCGCTCTGTGAAGATGAGAGGCACATTTGTACACTTCTAGTTGTCCGTAACACAATAAAACTAATACTTCGGCTTAAAGCAATAAAGTAATTTCCTAGATTTTATCGATGTACTATTAAATTTGACCAAAATTTCAAAATCGAGCCCAAGATTAATAAAACTGTGTAAAGGTTGTGTCAAAAATTTGGTCACAAGGCCACTACTACTAATTTAACTTAAACTTACGACTGTACTTCAAATTATGACACCGGATGTACCGCCCGTTTCCATGACGACGTGAATGACAGGCGCCTTGTCAAAATCTCAAGTACTTATTAAATTTTTAAATGCTCGTTAAACACAAGATTGTTATCTCGGAATATAAATTTCACGTTTGAATTCGCCATCGTTTAACGTTTTTCACGGTTATTTTGACGCCAGAGTTGCCCGAATAGAAAATGTGAGGTTAGGATACCCATTCTGGTCCCGGTTTGTATAACGCATTTTAAATTGCAGCTCGCTGACGACCCTCAGCCACAGTCTCGACGACATCACCGAGGCCGCCTGGAGCCCCCAGGTCCACTCCGACCACGTCTTGACCATCGAAGAACTGCGCCTTCAAATGACCAGCTGCTTCACTTGCGGCGTGTCTTGGAGCGACAGCCACGTGTCGCTCGACTGCTCCGAGTGCGGGGGCTACGCCCTCGAGCGACCGTGCCCCGAGTGCGAGGGGGCTTGCGGCGCCAAGTGGAAGCGGGACCTGTCGATGGTGCGTATCCCGGCGTTCGTAGTTCGCCCCCACTGATTGTTTGTTTGCAGTCTCACGCCAGCAGTAAAGCTCGCTGGGAGGGGAAGTGCGCCAAGAAGCCCCAGCAGCCCCCCAAGAGCAGCCTCAGCTCGCAGGAGCTCAGTCTAAAGCTGGAGAAACTTAGTGCCAATTCATGACGCCATTTCACCATCTAACTTTCGTTTCAGATTTATAGAAAATGTACCTAAACAGGGTTTACTGATTATTTATATTTTTCGTTAATTAAATTAAATTATGTATGCATTTTGTATCGATGCTGTGACTCAGTGAAACCTGGTTCGGTTGTTTCTTGTGTTTTGACTGAATCGTAATTAGCCTAACGCATCACCTGGTTACGACGCCGATGGGCGATTTGGTTTGTAATTTAGGTGTCTTCGCTTTCTTTGGGTTTTATATTAAAACCAAAGTTTTTGACGTTTGTTATAAGAATCGATATTTTATGGAAATTTCAGTGGATCCGCGATCTAGTAGGCAAATTGTACTTTGGAGAATATAGACCGTTGATATTATTATGATAGTATTTATCAAATTTCATATTTTTTTTAATGGACTGATTATAAAGCAACTGTAAGTATGCTCTAATTTAATAAAATTTATTAATGCATAAACTTTTGTTTTATTGGAATGCAACCAACATTACATTTTTTTATATAATTTTACTTCTGAGCGTAAGCTACGGAAGCTAGTAATCGAATTTCGACGTTTCATGACCTCTAGAGCACGAAAAAGTGGTCTCCCGTTTCCGTCTGTCGCCTGTATCCATTTCTATAGCGACAGTATAACCAGAGAACATAGAGAAGCGCCATAGTTTAAATTAAATCGCGGTTGAGGTGGTTGAGGACTCCTCGACTTACGTTGGCAACAATGTTTGTTTCTAACTAGGAAAAAAATTAACTATAATAGAAAAAAATGTCATAATATTTTGAGAACTTGTTTGATCTACAGACCAGAGCGCACTCAGGCCAATGTCGACTCTAAGCACTCCGAAACGATTTGATTTATAAGCCATGATCCGTGATCTGATACACATTCTAACCGGTTTCGACCATAATTTCTGCTAATTCAACTTTTGAATTCTCAGTTTTTCGAAATTTTATTTTGGGGACTTTTCAGTTTACTCCTATTTATTTTTCAATTTTTGGATTTTACAATTTCTCAATTTCTCGGTTTTCAGTTTTTCTCTTCAATTTTACGATTTTTAAACATTTCGATTTTTCAATTTTTGACTTTTATAAACTCGTTATTTGTCGGTTTTTCAATTAAGGTTTTTTGGTTTTTCAATTTTTCTATTTTTTCAGGTTTCGATTTTTCAACTTCACTTTTTTGATTTTTCGATTTCTCAATTTTTTAATTTCTCAGTTTATGGACATTACAGTTTTGGGATTTTTCAGTTTTTCGATTCGTCAGTTTTTCTTTCATTTTTCCGTTTTTCGATATTTCAGTTTTGGGATTTTTCAATATTTCTGTTCTTCGGGTTTTCCATTTTTGACTTCTGGATTTTTCGATGTGTCGACTTTATTTTTTCGATTTTTAAATTTTAGATTTCTCAATTTTTTGGTATTTTAATTTTTCAATATTTAAAATTTTAGATTTTTTGATTTCTCGATTTTTCATTTCAGCTCTTCCATTTTTCAAGTGTTTCGATTTCTTAATCTTTCGATTTTTCGACCAGTTTTAGATTTTCTGTTTTTCAACTGTCATTTTTTCAATTTTTCGATTTTTCAATTAATCGATGTTTTGATTTTCCCAATTCTTGTCTTTCGAGGGTTTCGATATTCCTGTTCTTCAATTCTTTAATTTTTCGAGTTTTCATTTTTTTTTTTTTTAAGGTTTCGATTTTTCGACTTTCACATTTTGGATATCTCAGTTCTGGGATTTTTCAATATTTCGATTCTTCGACTTTTCGATTTTTGACTCCTGGATTTTTCGATGTGTCGATTATTTTACTTTATCCATTTTTCGATTTTTAAATTTTTAAATTTCAGATTTTTCGATTTCTCGATTTTTCAGATCAGTTCTTCGATATTTGAATTTTTTAAGTTTTCGAATTTTTCAAATGTTTCGATTTCTTAATCTTTTGATTTTTCGACTTCCTGGTTTTAGACTTTCTGTTTTTCAATTGTCATTTTGTCAAATTTTCGACGTTTTCAATTTTTCAAATTTGACATTTATAAACTGTCAATTTTTCGATGTTTTGATTTGCCCATTTCTTGACCTACGAGTGTTTCGATTTTCCTGTTCTTCAGTTCTTTAATTTTTTGATTTTTCAGGTTTTTAACTTTTCAATTTTTCCATTTTTTAAGGTTTCTATTTTTCGACTTCACTTTTTTGATTTTTCGATTTTTCAATTTTTAGATATTTCAATTTTAGGATTTTTCAATATTTCAATTCTTTGGCTTTTCTATTTTTGACTTCTGGATTTTTCCATGTGTCTACCTTTTTACTTTTTCGATTTTTCAATTTTTCGATTTTTAAATTTTACATGTTTTAATTTTTAAAATTTTCGATTTTTCGATTTCTCGATTTTTCAGTTCAGTTCTTCGATATTTGAATTTTTTAAGTTTTCGAATTTTTCAAATGTTTCGATTTCTTAATCTTTTGATTTTTCGACTTTCTGGTTTTAGATTTTCTGTTTTTCAATTGTCATTTTGTCAAATTTCCGATTTTTCAAATTTAACATTTAAACTGTCAATTTTTCGATTTTTCAATTAATCGATGTTTTGATTTTCCCATTTCTTGACTTTCGAGGGTTTCGATATTCCTGTTCAATTCTTTCATTTTTCGATTTTTCGTTTTTTAGTTTTTTTAAGGTTTCAATTTTTCGACTTCACTTTTGGGATTTTTCGATTGCTCAATTTTTCGACTTTTTAGGTTATCAGTTTTTGGATATTTCAGTTTTCGGACTTTTCAGGTTTTCTTTCACTTTTCAGTTTTTGAATATCTCAGTTTTGGGATTTTTCAATATTTCGATTCTTGGACTTTTCGATTTTTGAGTCCTGGATTTTTCGATGTGTCGATTATTTTACTTTTTTGATTTTTAAATTTTAGATGTTTTAATTTTTTAAATTTTAGATTTTTCGATTTCGCGATTTTTTAGTTCAGGTCTTCGATATTTGAATTTTTTAAGTTTTCGAATTTTTCAAATGTTTCGATTTCTTAATCTTTTGATTTTTCGACTTCCTGGTTTTAGATTTTCTGTTGATCAATTGTCGTTTTTTTCAAATTTTCGATTTTTCAATTTTTCAAATTTGACATTTAAACTGTCAATTTTTCGATTTGTCAATTAATCGATGTTTTGATTTCCCCATTTCTTGACTTTCGAGGGTTTCAATATTCCTATTCTTGAATTCTTAAATTTTTCGATTTTTCATTTTTTAGTTTTTTTTAAGGTTTCGATTTTTCGACATTACTTTTTGGATTTTTCGATTGGTTTTTAGGTTATCAGTTTTTGGATATTTCAGTTTTCGGATTTTTCAGGTTTTCTTTCATTTTTCAATTTTTGGATATCTCAGTTTTGGGATTTTTCAACATTTCGATTCTTCGACTTTTCGATTTTTGACTGCTGGATTTTTCGATGTGTCGATTATTTTACTTTTTAGATTTTTTAATTTTTAAAATTTTAGATTTTTCGATTTCTCGATTTTTCAGTTCAGTTCTTCGATATTTGAATTTTTTAAGTTTTCGAATTTTTCAAATGTTTCGATTTCTTAATCTTTTGATTTTTTGACTTCCTGGTTTTAGATTTTCTGTTTTTCAATTGTCATTTTGTCAAATTTTCGATTTTTCAAGTTTTCAAATTTGACATTTATAAACTGTCAATTTTTCGATTTTTTAAGGTTTCTATTTTTCGACTTCACTTTTTTGATTTTTCTATTTTTAGATATTTCAGTTTTAGGATTTTTCAATATTTCAATTCTTCGGCTTTTCTATTTTTGACTTCTGGATTTTTCGATGTGTCTACCTTTTTACTTTTTCGATTTTTCAATTTTTGGGTTTTTAAATTTTAGATTTTTCAATCTTTTGATATTTTAATTCTTCAATATTTCTTAATCTTTCGATTTTTCGACTTCCTGGTTTTAGATGTTCTGTTTATCAATTTTTCAATTTGTTATTTTTTCATTCCCGATTTATCGAGATTTGATTGTTCAGGTTTTCGATTTATCAGTTTTTCAATTTTTTTATTTTGGCCTATTTCGGTTTCTCAGTTTTTCCAGGTTTCCATTTTTTCGTTTTTTGATTTTTCCGCTTTTCCAGTTTTTCAACTTTTAACTTTTTGTTTGTCGATTTCTCTATTTTTCGACTTCATCACTTTCCGATTTCTCGTTCTTTTGATCTTATATTCTCTAAATTTTTCGAATTTTTAAGTTTTTTGATTTCTCGATTTATCGAGATTTGGATTTTTCGATATTTTGATTTCTCAATTGTTCGACTTTTCGACTCCACGATTTCTTGATCTTTTGATTTTTCGATTTTCCAGTTTTCCGATGCTTTGATTTCTCAGTTTTCCAATTTTTTAAATTTGGAAGTTTCGATTTCTCGATTTTTCGATTATTTTAATTTTTCATTTTTTTCTCACTGTTAATATCATACAGTATATCGACAACAACCACAAACATTTTCACTAAAAACATTTAAAAAATCATAGAAAATAGAACACAGTGTTTCCAAAACATTTTCCCGAAAAAAATCGATTGGGTTATTACGATTTCAACAATATTCTTAGTTTAAGACGTTTTGCTAGTATAAAACACAAATAAAGAATTAATTCTTAGTTAAACAAAATATGTAAAATCATCTAAATGTGTACCAAAAATATTCACTTAGTCATTATAAAAACCGACCGAACAACTATTTCCCGCAGAATTTACATTCCAAACCAACCAAATCGCTTCTGAACGCTTAGAGTCGACATTGGCCTGAGCGCGCTCTGGTCTGTAGATCAAACAAGTTCTTAGGCGACGAGTTGTAGTGAAACAAGTTTTTTTATTGGCATCGACTATTTAAATTTGGCGCTTAAGGACTACAATGTCAATAAGGGTGGTTTTGCAAAATCAGCCTGTATGTCGCATCTATATTAATCTATGGTCTAACCAACCAATGTGATGATGTCATCTCCAATTTTTACAACAAACTAAAGAATTTTTTTAAATGTACATTGTGTATCAATATTCTGAAAACCCTTCTAATCGCGCTTAATAAACGTGTGCTAAATTTGCGAAAAGATTTATCTAACGACATATTTATGACGTTTGACATAAGGTATGTATGCAACCAACATTACACATTTGGACGAGGTAAACGTACTTCAACTACTAAACAAGATAATTCCGCTGATGAATATTTCTTATTTGTCTTTCAAAATGTTTTTAAAACGTCAGATTTCGAAAATCAGAGCAACAGCTCAGGTTGGACTTGGAAAAAAAATCCTCCATAACTAGTAAACAATGTTTTATATTCGAGTCAGAACGTGAGTAAAAATGTATTAATCAATTTGTTACAAATCATGATACGTTTCTTGTATTTAAACAGAAGGAGTAAAATGATCGAAATCATCTATACTTACAGATTTTAATTACTATAAAACACGTTTAAAGTTAAACACAAGAGAGTAACCATTATACAATAATAGTAATTTAATACATCTGAAAAACGAATGAACCTCGAAGCTGCGACTTACTTTTTGCCTAAAGCTTTCTGAGTTTGCGCCGTCTTCAACTTCGCCGCGGTCTCCTTTTCTGCAACGAAAGCCTCAATCTCTTTTAACCTCAAACACTCTAAATACCTTTCTGTTCAGCCTCCCTTCGCTTCTTCGCCTCTTCGCGCTGCTGCTTGATGATCGCTAATCTCGCCAGATCAGCCCTGGCTTGCTCCGTCTTGCCCTCCGCGTGCAGCTTCTGGTAGTGTGCTTGCGCCTTCTGTTTCTCGATTTCCTCGCGCTCCCGACGCGACAGCTGAGGTTTACCGTCTAATTCCGTATTTAAAGTGGACAACTTTTTGCTTTTCTTTTGTATCCTATTGGGGTTTTCGATTTCTATGAGGTTAGAAACGCCTTTCGCCTTCCTCTGAAAGAAAGCGGTCAACACGAGTGCGACAAAGCCGCGCACGAACCTCGTCTTCGCTGGTGCTCTCCTCGTCGCTGCCGGACTCCTCCTCGCTTATTTTTTTGTCGCCGGAGGCCTCCTCTTCGCTGCTGCTGTCGTCGCCTTGTTGCTGCCTCCATTTCTTCTTCTGCTCTTCGCGTCTTCGCTCCTCCTCGAGCTCTTCGGGGTTTGTGAACCTTCGGTTGCGGCCTTTGTGGTTTGTGAATTTACCTTTAAACGAGGAATTGTTTAATTGAGGATGTTTTAATAATAGGTGTGACGCAGTTTTTGGCTGACATTTCTGGGCGGAGCTCACCTCGTGGCATGGTTAATTCGGGGGGTAATTTGCTAAATGAACACGGGACAAGTTGGTTTCAAAACTTAAATTTTGAAAGCTCTTTGTTGCAGACTTCTTTGAAACAAGTGCAATGCTTTTTTGTCAGGTCGAATGTCAATCGGGTCGTTGGCTGGACTGGCGAGCGCTGCCAACACTATTGCACGAAATAACCCAAACAGACACCTGCATTTAAAAAAAACTAAACCCACACAAAAAAAAATAGTCCAAAGTTTTACCAGTCTAACTGAACTGCTTCTCCGGAAAATGATAAAATTTGATTTAGCGGAATTTTACTTTTTGAAGGTGCTCGTCACAGTGTAATAGAAAAGAAGAAGGTTTCACAATGACAGTTGGTACCCCCGAGAAGGTTTCACTATTTAAAAAAAAAAAACAGTTAGGCCTCCGAGAAGGTTTCACATTAAAAAAAAGACATCTGGCGACCTCGAGAAAAAACATGTGTTTTACTTGTAGAGAAATAAGAATTTTGCAATTAAGCTCCGCCCTCTTGAGTCACGACGAATAAAAAAATCATCACAATTGAGATAGGGCGGGTGGGCGGGGCTTATGTTTAGTCTTTTTTTCTTATTATTTGTAGTCAGCTTTTCACAACAAGGAACTTAAAACATGTTAAAATGGTAAATTTGTATGTGAAAAAACTAATGAAAAATTCATCACGTTTGAGATCGAGACGGATAGATGGGGCTTCCCTTTTGATTTTCTTTTTTAATTAATATACTTAGTTTTATTTGTATAACGTCATTACTTACGAACATATTTCACACAATTTATCGCTGAAAAATACGTATTTTATATTTAAACTGTGCCCCTCGGCTTACGACCAATAAGAAAAAATTATCAGAATCGAGATAGGGTGGGTGGGCGGGGCTTATATATATGTTGCCTTATTTTTACTATATGCATAGCCATCTTTTCACAACAAGAAACTTAAAACGTGGTTAAAATGGTACATTTTTGCAAGGAAATATGAATATTCCAATTATGGGTCGGAGCCTAATTGCAAAATCGATAATTCCTTATACAAATTTTCCATTTTAAACATATTTCAAGTTTCATATTCTGAAAAAAAGTGTACACATATTAAAAAAAAAATGCAAAATATAAGCCCGCCCACCCACCCGATCTCGAGTGTGATGATTTTTTTTTATTCGCCACGAACCAAGGGGGCGGAGCTTAACTGCAAAATAATTATTTCTTTACCAGCAATTAACATGTTTATGAATATCGTGTTGTTCAAATAATACTATGTTTAATACTATGTGTATTAAGAAAAATATATATATACCCCGCCCACCCACCCCATCTCAATTATAATGATTTCTTCATTCTTAGAAACTTAAAACACGTTAAAATGATAATTTTTTGTAAGGAAATATGGATTCTACAATTAGGCTCCGCCCCTAGGGCTGGTAACGAATGAAAACTTAATTACTATTTCGATCAGAGCAGGTATGGGTGGGGCTTATATTTTGCGTCTTTTCTTAATATCCGTAGTCGTCTTTTCAGAACAAGAAACTTAAAACATGTTTAAAATGATAAATTTTTGTAGGAAAGTATCGAGTTTGTAATTAGGCTCCGCCTGTCGGTCTGACAACGAATCAAAAATTTGCCACAATTGAGCTTGGGATGGATATGGGTGGGGCTTAATTTTTGGCTTGTTTTTTTCTTAATATACATAGTATTCTTTGAACAACACGATACTCAAAAACATTTTGTTTTTTTCCGTAGAAAAATAGGGATTTTGCAATTCAGCTCCGCCCTCTTGAGTCACGTCGAATAAAAAAATCATCAGAATTGAGATAGGGCGGGTGGGCGGGGCTTATATTTTGCCTTTTTTTCTTAATATACGTAGTCATCTTTTCACAACAAGAAACTTAAAACATGTTGAAATGGTAAATTTGTATGGGAAATACCGATTTTGCAATTACGCGCCGCCCCTCGGTCTCCGACAACCAATGAAAAATTCATCAAGATTGAGATCGAGACGGATAGGTGGGGCTTCCCTTTTGTTCTTCTTTTTTAATTAATACACTTAGTTTTCTTTGTATAACGTCATTACTTACGAACATATTTCACATGGCAATTTGTCGTTGAAAAATAAGTACTTTACAATTAAACTGTGCCCCTCGGCTTACGACGAATAAGAAAAAATCATCAGAATCGAGATAGGGTGGGTGGGCGGGGCTTATATATTTTTTGCCTTATTTTTAATATACATAGCCATCTTTTCACAACAAGAAACTTAAAACGTGGTTAAAATGGTACATTTTTGCAAAGAAATATGGATATTCCAATTATGGGTCGGAGTCTAATTGCAAAATCGATATTTCCTTATACAAATTTACCATTTTAAACACATTTTAAGTTTCATGTTCTCAAAAGAAGTGTATACATATTAAAACAAAAAGGCAAAATTAACATGTTTTTGAATATCGTGTTGTTCAAATAATACTATGTGTATTAAGAAAAAAAAATATATATATAACCCCCCACCCACCTCATCTCAATTGTGATGATTTTTTTATTCTTAGAAACTTAAAACACGTTAAAAATGGTAAATTTTTGTGAGGAAATATGGATTCTACAATTAGGCTCCGCCCCTAGGTGTGGTAACGAATGAAAACTTAATTACTATTTCGATCAGAGCAGGTATGGGTGGGACTTATATTTTGCGTTTTTTCTTAATATCCGTAGTCGTCTTTTCTGAACAAGAAACTTAAAATATGTTTAAAATGGTAAATTTTTGTAGACAAATATGGATTTTGCAAATTAAACCCTGCCCTTTTATCTGAAAACGAATGAAAATTTCATCACAATTGAGAATTGAGATCGGGGCGGGTATGGGTGAGGTCTAATTTTTGGCTTTATTTATTTCTTAATGTACATAGTATTTATTGTCTGAAGAACACAATAGTCAAAAACATGTTTTGGATTTCTCGTATAGAAATAAGGATTTTGCAGTTTAGCTCCGCCTTCTTGGCTCACGACGAATAACAAAAATGATCACAATTGAGATAGGGCGGGTGGGCGGGGCTACATTTTGCCCCTTTTTTCTTAATATGTGTAGACCTATTTCGACAACAAGAAACTGAAAACATGTCTAAAATGATAAATTTTTGTAGTACCTAATTAACTTTAATTCTCCACTTTTCTTCTACAACCCCTTTAAAAACGGTAAAAGTTGAACATCAAAGTTACTATCAACGACAACTTGTTTATAAATGACAATTTTCAGCTCTTCACGGTCAACGGTGTGGTGACCAAATTTGAATTAAAATTTCGCGCTGAAAATAAAACAATGGAGTGAAATCGCATTTGAATAATTTGAATCTGAAAAAATTTTTCATCATTAAGAAAATCGTTAAACATAGGCAACCATGTGCAAGGTTAGTTCTTTTCTGGTAGTTGGTAGCTCTCCTAGGGAATTTCTGGGTAGTATCTACTGAGAGGGTTGGTAGAAGTTGGCCTGTTTGGTACAGGTGAAATAAAATCGTAACTAATTGCGACGCCACATTAACTAATTATTGCTGTTTTTCTAATCGGAAATATACGAATTTTCGATTAACACGTGGTATAAATTTGATTTATTGTTTGTAAATTCACAGTTCATGTTAGGATTTTAATCGTTACTGGTTCTAACACAATTTAACAGTCATGAGATTGTTCAGATAAAGCACTTGTCAGGAGATTTTATGTAATTCACTTAGTAAGGACTCATCCTTTGTGCATCAAGTTATAAATAACGTTTCTGGATGCTTATACTTCAGTGTTACATTATAACGCTTGTTAATTCCTCACACAAGATTGCTAACAGTTCATTAATAGCGGTTAAATTAACCTAACATTGTCCCACTCTGGGAAAAAGGATCGTGGAAAGTGCAGTAGAATTTATAATAATATTAATAATATTTTGTGTTTATTTATCATGCGTTTGATTGGGATAAGCTTGGGACAGTCCCGATATAAACTCTCAAAGCTATTTTTTTAAGTAACGAGTCACTTGGATAAAGTGTGGCATAATTTAACATCATGTAAATTCTTTGTTTGAATCGTTGATAAAGTGTGGCGAATATTAACCTCATACATAATTTTGTTAGCTTTGTAATTTTTCACCTCATGCAATATTTCTCTATCTCACAATTTTATTGAACGTAACTTTTCATGCTGTGCAGTTAATAACCTCACGTAATTTTTTGATCTGGACAAGTTTTACTTCACACCAGATATTTTTTTTTGTTTTTTAGAAACTTAAAACACGTTTAAAATGGTAAATTTTTGTAAAGAAAAATGGATTTTGCAATTAGGCTCCGCCTCTAGGTTTTTTAGCTTTAGCTTTAATTTTTTGATATTAATACATAGTATTCTTTGAACACGATACCCAAAAACATGTTTTTAATTTCTCGTGGAGAAATCAAGATTTTGCAGTTAAGCTCCGCCCTCTTGGCTCACGATGAATAAAAAAATCATCACAATTGAGATCGGGCGGGTGGGCGGGGTTTATACTTTGCCTTGTTTTCTTAATATATGTAGACTTATTTCGCCAACAAGAAACTTAAACATGTCCAAAATATGTAAATAACTCGAGTTTTCTGAAATAGATCAACTTTTTATTATTACAATAGCACAAAAACATCCCTAATCCTCATCCCAGCCACTCAAATGTGCGACGTTGTTCCCAACGGCGCTACTAACCATCTCCAAACTCAGCTTCCACAACATGTCCGCTAACTTGTTGTTTTTAGCAGCTTCACTTTCCTCACATCGAAAACAGTTATTAAAATAGACCCCCGTGACCCCGGTCAGTTCAAGAGCGGTGGCGCAAAAAATCGTAGTACTGGCGGCTTGTTGCAACGACTTGGTGAATGGTCGCACGATAAAAAAGAACACCCTGTATATCCACCAGTTCCTGGCCAGATTCGACGACACCATGTTCCCTGGGTGGAGACTGAACACAGAAATCCCTAAAGGTTGCAACTTTTTCGCAAGATGTCTTGCAAAGAGATTATTACACAATTTCGAGTTGTTGTAGGCCATCATGTCCCAGTACTTGGATTGAGATTCAGGGGAGAGAGTTTGTATGGAGATATTGTCAAGGTTTATGTTGGCATACCTGCAATTAAACGTCAATGACGTCACGTTAACATTTCATCTACTAACCTGTGCGACTCCGACGACACCACAACCACTCGAGCCCCCATCGCCAGCATCGGCTTAAGCAACAACGTCAAATAAAAGTGCCCCAAATGATTGACTTGAAACGTGGTCTCAAACCCATCCACTGTCTTACTAAACGGAAGCCCGAACACCCCTCCGTTCAAAATCAAGATATCTATCTGCTTATACATCGCTTTGACCTGACTCGCGAACATTCCCACACTCTCCAAGCACGCCAGATCCAAATAAACCGCAGCACAATTATCCCCAGCCACCTGCTTTTCTTCCCTTATTCGACTGATCGCCTCTGACGCAGCAATCAGGTTCCTGCACCCGAAAATTATGCTGCAGCCGTGCTTGGCCAGAGAGCGAGCGGTCTCGAACCCGATCCCCGAGTTGGCCCCCGTAATCAAGGCCACCTTTCCGTTCAAGTCTCTGCCGTGTAAAACCTGGAGGGCCGTGCTCGAAGCGTCGAATCTCTGCCTGTAGTCATTCGGGTGCTCTTTCTCTTCCACGGCGAAGGCCAGTCGGGGGTCGGTGTAGGTGGTGCGGCGGTTTTCGTGGTCCACGTAGATGACTTTCCCGGTGTTCTTGTCGATGCAGCGCTCCCAGCCGAAGGGGAGGTCCCCCGAGACGCGCTTTTTTTTGCCCGTGCGGGGGTGTGTCCACTGGGTGGCTTTGGTGAGGTGGTTGGCGTAGAAGACGCTGCCGTCGACGGTGACGCGCTCCTCCCAGCCTGGGGGGAGCTCGTCTTCGCTGTCGGACTCGGGGAGGTTCATTGAGTTAGGGTAATTGGTAAAACAAAGGGGTTAAATTGATTATAACATTGTTACTTAAAATATACGGGTTTTATGAGTGCAAAAACTTGAATACAGTCGAAAAGTGAGGTTATGTTTGAAGTTACAAATAAACAATTAAATGTCATAGGATGACATTTCATGGGCAGTGGCGGCGCTGAAATTTATTCGGCGGGGTGACACTGTTTCAAATCAATTTTTTTTAATTTGTTCCGAACTCGTCGATCTTCGGTAGGACGTGGTCATTGACCCAGTTGCTTGTTATGGCGCTATATTTGGCTCTGTTTGCTTCAAGCCAATTTTACTAAGTTTATTTCACTCCCACTCAAAAGTATGATACTCAGCGCGAGGTTAATTTTATAATTGACCCAAGGAAGCGTGAATGAGAAAGGTTGTCTTGTTGTGGAATTTTTTTGTTCATCTCATGTCATAATATATGAGAATACAAACTGACAAATGTAATTTTCTAGTCTAAAAATCCTCAAAAACTTCTGGTAAATACATTTCGACGAACTAATTAGTACGTGTTCATGGTCCTAGATCAAAAATTTCGAAAAATTTGGTTCTAAAATTAAACTTTTTAATTATTTAATCTCGAAGGTCGAAAACGGTGAAAAAATCTGCAGGTTTACAGAAAAAATGAAAATTTTGAAAAGTTGCATAAACCATGATAAGACTGATTTTCGGCTAATGACATACCTGCTAAGAAAAGAGTGGGAGGGTGGGCGGGCATAGTTTTTCCAGAATCGCCCGTTGAAATATCGAAATCTTTAAATATTTCAAAAATTTCGCATTTCACACCGAATATTTAGAAAAATGCCATTAATCATTTTATGGAATAGGGAAAAATGGTTGGAATTTTTGAAAAAATGAAGCCGAAAATAATTTCCACTAGTCGAAATCTACACGAAAATGCCATTCAGTAATTTTCAAAGGATGCTTGAAATTCTGTCAAAAAATACAAATTTTTGAAAAGTTACCTAAAAATCCTGAAAAAATTCTGGGAAATGCATTTTGTCGAGCTAATTCGAAAATATTACATATTGTTCATGGTTCTGGACCCAGGAATTTCGAAAAATTTGGTTTGAAAATGGACTTTTATAAGAATCAAATTTGGAAGATCAAAAAACGGTCAAAAATTCATAGAAGTTTATGGGAAAATGGAGCATTTTGAAAAGCTGCCTAAAATCCTCAAAAAAATCTGAGAAATGCATTTCCACGAACTGATTCGCAAAACATAACGTGTTGGTGGTTCTGGATCAAGAGATTAGAAGAATTCGATTTGAAAATGAAATGTTTTAAATATGTAATTTCGTAAGCTCAAAAAACGGTAAAAAAATCGCAGATTTACTGAACAATTGATATTTTTGAAAAGTTTCCTAAAGATGGTCAAAAAATTTGGGAATTACATTTCAAAGAGCTGATTCGAAAAATATGACGTGTTATGGTCCCAGACCAAGATTTTTGAAAAAATCGGTTTGAAAATGAAGCCGAAAATAATTTCCACTAGTCGAAATCTATGTACAAGAAAATGTTCTTCAATAATTTTCAAAAGATGCGTGACAAACTGTCGAAAAATTTATATGGTGTATAATGAAAAGTAGAAATTTTTGAAAAGTTAGCTAAAAATCCTCAAAAAATTATGGGAAATGCATTTCGACAAGTTAATTCCAGGACCAAAAATTTCGAAAAATTCGGTTTGAAAATAAAATTTTTATTTCTCATTACCCTTATTCCTGTTTTTATTCTAATACTCATTCTGGTTCTCGTTCTCATGCTTTTTCTTGTCTTATTCTGGTTCTCATCCCATTCCAATTCTTATTTTCGTTCTCCATCTCGTTTACATTCTTATCCTTATTCTCGTTCTCATTGTTCTCACCATTTTTATTCTCATCACTTTCATTCATATTTTTATTTCCATTTCCACATTTCAATTCCTATTCGTATTCTCATCATAGTGATTCTCATAATTTTCACTGTTATTCTCATTCTCGTTCTTCCTTTCATTTTGGTTCTCCTACTTGTTTTACTTCTTATTCTTTTTCAACACTATTATTCTCATAATCTTCATTCTCTGCTTTTTTATTCTCAATTTGCTTCTCATTATTCTCATTCCTATTCTCACTTTCATGCCTAATCTCATTCTGATCTCATTCTTATTTTTATTATAGTTCTCGTTTTCGTTCCCGTGCTCATTCTCATTTGGGTTCTCGTTCTCATTCTTATTCTTATTTTCATTCTCATCATTCTTAATCTCATCATTCTCATTCGCATCATCTTCATTCCTGTTTTCATTCTGATTCTTGTTCTCGTTCTCTAACTCGTTCACGTTCTCGTCGTTATTCTCGTTCTCATTATTCTCACCATACTTATTCTCCCCATTTTTATTCGTATTCTAATTTCTATTCCCACATTTCAATTCCCATTCGCTTTCTCACCATTGTGATTCTCACAATTCTCACTGCTGTTCTCATTCTCGTTCTTTTTTTCATTCTAGTTCTCGTTCTCGTTCTCGTGCTCATTCTCGTTCTCGTTTGGGTTCTCGTTTTCATTCTTATTCTCATTCTCATCATCCTGATTCCTGTTTTCATTCTAATTGTCATTCTCGTTCTCGTTCTCATGCTTATTCTTGTCTCATTCTAGTTCTCATCTCATTCTAATTCTTGTTCTCGTTCTCTATCTCGTTCTTATCATTCTCACCTTTCTTAATCTCATTATTCTCATTCGTATTCTAATTTCCATTTCTATTCTCATTCTGATCTTTTTTATTTTCATTACTCTCATTTATATTCTCATTTCAATTTCCATTCTCATTGTTATTATTCTCATTCTCATCATTCTCACTCCTAGTCTCATTCGCATTTTGATTCTCGTTCTCCTTCTCGTTCTCGCGCTTATTCTCTTTCTGCTTATCGTTTTGCTTCTCGTTCTCATTTTCATTCTCATCCTCAACGTTCTCATTCTCACTCTCATCTTTCTCATTCTCACCATTTTCATTCTCATTATTCTTTCTCAACATTTTCTTCGCATTCGATTTGAAAATGAAATATTTTAAATAGGTAATCTCGTAAGCACAAAAACGGTAAAAAAAATGCAGATTTACTGAACAATTGATATTTTTGAAAAGTTTCCTAAAAATGGCAAAAAAATCTGGGAATTACATTTCAAAGAGCTGATTCAAAAAATATGACGTGTTATGGTCCCAGACCAAGATTTTTGACAAAATCGGTTTGAAAATGAAGCCGAAAATAATTTCCTCCAGTCGAAATCTATGTACAAGAAACTGTAGAAAAATTTATGTGGGTGATGATGAAAAGTAGAAATTTTTGAAAAGTTAGCTAAAAATCCTCAAAAAATTATGGGAAATGCATTTCGACAAGCTATTTCCAGGACCAAAAATTTCGAAAAATTCGGTTTGAAAATGAAATTTTTATAAGTATCTAACCTTGAAAATTGAAAAAACGGTAAAAATCATAAAGGTATACTGATATTTTTGAAAAGTTGCCTAAAAGCTATCAAAAAACTTTGCAAATGAAATTTTTTCTCGTATTTCGAAAATCATCGTTGTTCATTTTACGGATTCTGAAAAATGGTTAGAATTTTCGAAAAAATGAAGCCGAAAATAATTTCCACTCGTCAAAATCTACAAGAAATGTCGGTAACTTTCGAAGGATGCTTGAAAACTGTCAAAAAATTTAAAATAAAAATTCTTGAAAAGTCATCTAGAAATCCTCAAAAAATTCTGAGAAATACATTTCGACGAATGATTCGTCGTAACGTATTGGGGGTCCTGGAGCAAAAATTTCAGAAATTTCGGTTTTTTGAAAAGTTGCCTGATTCGCAAAATAAAAAAAAAATGATGGTTCTGGACCAAAAGTTTCGAAAAATTCGGTTTGAAAATGAAATTTTTAAGTATCTAATCTTAAAAATTGAAAAAAACGGTAAAAAAATCATACAAGTATACTAATATTGTTGAAAAGTTGCCTAAAAGTTATTAAAAAACTCTGGAAATGACAGTTCATGGTCCCGGACCAAGATTTTCAAAAAATTCGATTTGAAAATGACCGAAATTTTTGAAAAAGTCGTGTTGAAGTGTGCATACATGTTTCGAAATTTGTAATTATTCATTTTATGGATTCCGGAAAAAGGGTTGGAATTTTCGAAAAAATAAAGCCGAAAATAATTTCTACTAGTCGAAATCTACAAGAAAGTGTCATTCGGTAGTTTTCGAAGAATGTCCGAAAAATTGTCAAAAAAACTATACTAGGGATTATGAAAATTGAAATTTTTGAAAAGCTTTCCAAATTCCTCAAAAAAAAATCTGGGAAATACATTTTGACGAATGATAACAATAATAATAATAATACTTTATCGACGGGACACCCCATTTTTATGATCCCCAGAACATAACGTGTTGGGGGTCCTGGAGCAAAAATTTCGAAAAATTCGATTTAAAATTTTTTTTGTTAATATGTATTATTTTTGAAAGGCCGAAAAACGGTCAAAAAATCATAGGGGTTTACTGAAACATTGGTATTTTTGAAAAGTTGTCTAAATATGTTCAAAAAATTTTGAGAATTACATTCGAACGAGCTGATTCGAAAAACATAAGGTGTTACTGTCTCAGACCGAAATTTTCAAAAAAGTCGTTTTGAAAATGAGGTTTTTCTGCATACATGTTTCGAAATTTGTAATTATTCATTTTGTGGATTCCGGAAAAACGGTTGGAATTTTCGAAAAAATAAAGCCGAAAATAATTTCTACTAGTCGAAATCTACAAGAAAGTGTCATTCGGTAGTTTTCGAAGAATGTCCGAAAAATTGTCAAAAAACTATACTAGGGATTATGAAAATAGAAATTTTTGAAACGCTTTCCAAATTCCTCAAAAAAATCTGGGAAATACATTTCGACGAATGATAATAATAATAATAATAATACTTTATCGACGGGACACCCCATTTTTATGACCCCAGAACATAACGTGTTGGGGGTCCTGGAGCAAAAATTTCGAAAAATTCAATTTAAAATTTTTTTTTGTTAATATGTATTATTTTTGAAAGCCCGAAAAACGGTCAAAAAAATCATAGGGGTTTACTGAAACATTGGTATTTTTGTAAAGTTGTCTAAAAATGCTCAAAAAATTTTGGAAATTACATTCGAACGAGCTGATTCGAAAAACATAAGGTGTTATCGTCTCAGACCGAAATTTTCGAAAAAGTCGTTTTGAAATTGAGCTTTTTCTGCATACATGTTTCGACATTTGCAATTATTAATTTTATGGATTCTGGAAAAAGGTTGGAATTTTCGAAAAAATAATAACGAAAATAATTTCTACTAATGGAAATCTACAGGAAAATATCATTCGGTAATTTTCGAAGGACGCCTGAAAAATTGTCAAGAATTATTATCCTAGGGATGATGAAAATAGGAATTTCTGAAAAGTTATCCAAAAATCCTGAAAAAATTCTGGGAAATACATTTCGACGAATAGTTCCTAGAACATAATGTGGTGAAGATCCAGGGCCAAAAATTTCGATAAATTCAGTTTAAAAATGATTTTTTTTTTTACATATTATTTGCTTAAAATTATCAAAAAGTTCTGGGAATTACAGTTCATTGTCCCTTAACAAGATTTGAATAAGATTTTTTGAAATACCTACAGAATATAGAAACGAAGCCGAAAATAACTTCTACAAATCGAATTCTACAAAAAAGTCAATTTTCGAAGGGTTCTAAAAAAATTGAAGTGTTGGTGGGTTTTTGAATTTGGAATAACATACATGTGCATTACAAAACGATTCATATAAAAATTTAATCCAAAAAAAAACAACAGAACTTTATAATTAACGAGATAAAAAACGATACTTTTACAACTCCATCTGTTCGGTAAACGCAGTATCGGATCTCCGGCTTTTTACCTGATCTCACCGAATTATTAATATAAACTTGAAAATTATCAAATTATCTTACTTGCTTCACATATTTCAGCATTATTTTTATGAGTTTTTTTTTATCGCTTGTTTAAACTTGGGCAGAAATTTGAAGATC
This sequence comes from Zophobas atratus, assembly GCA_022388445.1. Lineage (NCBI taxonomy): Eukaryota > Metazoa > Arthropoda > Insecta > Coleoptera > Tenebrionidae > Zophobas > Zophobas atratus. The sequence continues at coordinate 6,178,413 of CM039448.1, forward strand.
TTGCCCTCAAAGACGAGCCGCCACTGCTAAACACTGTGATTCACCGACATATAAATGACACAACATCGAAAAACGATTATACACGTGCCCAGTGTAATTCATAGCAGTATTACCGATAACCTGCTATTAAAATTATCAACACATTTTAAAGGTTAAAGCAATAATCTTGAAACTAAAACACAGTGCACCAGAAACCGTAACTTTCAAGTTCAGTGGTGAAATAGCTGAAATGCTTCATTTGGAATAAATTGGTTTAATATATTTTTAGTTTTTTGACTTTTGTTGAGCTAAAACAGAGGGTGATAATCCAGTTACCGCACTAGTGTGCTGGTGAAAATCATTACCCAACTCACGAGTGAAATCTCAGCAAGATTATGCAACTATCAAGGTCGCGTTGTCTATGGGTGTGACCTTCGTTTACTTTTATAATAATAACACGCAGTTGCATTTCATATTTGCGTTATCTAAAGGTCAACCGGACTGACAAATTTTGCCGCGAAAAACGAGGTGATTGAACAAAATAATTCAGTGACAATATTTTATTATTTTGACAAGTTCGCCAACATGTTAAGGAAAAATCTGCAAAATCAATAAACCTATCTTTCTTACCTTATCAGTATTTATATTAATACTGCGTCAGTCTCGTTCACCCACTTCTTCAATATGTGTGAAAATCAAACCCCTAGAAATGAAGAAAACATAAACGATGAAGACAGTCCAAAACGAAGAAAAACGTAAGTAACCCTTTAGTACACACTCAAATCACCTCAATCTTCCCACAGCGGCCCCAAATGGACAATCTTCCAACACAACGGCCCTTTATTCCCCCCACCATACGAACCCCTCCCTGACCGCATACCCTTCAAATACGACGACATAACAACAAAATTGTCACCACAAGCCGAAGAAGCGGCAACTTTCTACGCCAAAATCACCAAGGAAAGACTCCTTAAAGACGACACCTTCAACAGTAATTTCTTCAAAGACTGGCGAAACGTCATGACCGAAGAAGAAAAACTGACAATAACGGACTTCAGCAAGTGCAACTTTCGCCACGTGCACAACTATTTCGAGCACAAGAGAAAGGAAGACGCCTCTGAACACCGGAAGAAACAAATCGAAGAACAGAACGCCTTTTTTAAAGAACACTACGGATTTTGTGTCGTGGATGGGGTGTCCCACGAGATTGAAAATTATAAAATAGATATTGGGATTTTCGTGGGGCGTGGTGACCATCCGAACACCGGAAGGATCAAACGAAGAATACAACCTGAAGATGTTGTGGTCAATTGTAGTGAGGACGGAATCCCGGAAGCTCCTGAAGGACACTGTTGGAAGAAGGTGGTTCATGACAATACTAGCATGTGGTTGGCGAAGTGGAAAGATGATGTTCTTGATGAAGATAAGTACGTGCAGTTGAAGCCTAGTGCGACGTTGAAGATGGAAGAAGATAAACGCAAGTACGAAACGGCGAAAGAGTTGAATTTGAAGATCGTTGAGATACGGAAAGAATATTGGGAAAATATGTTCTGTGACGATGTCTCAGTTAAACAAAGAGCAGTTGCTTTATACTTCATTGACAACTTTGTGTTTTCGACTGGCAATGACAAGAATGGAGATAAAAAAGCGGACACTGTAGGGACTTGTTCTTTGCGTGTGGAACATGCTCAATTACAAGAAAAAGGTCACATTGTTGTGTTCAATTTCTTGGCGAATTCTTCAATTCGCTACTACAACGAAGTCCCAGTTGAAGAACAAGTGTTCAAAAGTCTACAACTCTTCCAAGAAGACAAATCTCCGGACGACAGACTCTTCGACGTTTTGACACCACAGGACCTCAACTGCTATCTCAACAAACAGATGCCAAATCTCACAGTCAGAGTTATTCGAACCTACAACGCCTCATACATTTTTGAAAAATTTCTTCATTTGTTCACAGCCCCCAAAAACTATTTAGATGAAAAAATCAGATTCCATAGATGTGCCAATTGCGTCGTTGCTCTTCTGCTGAACCATCGAGCAACTCAAGAGAGCGAATTTAAAAAAGAAACGATCTTGAAGGCGAAGCAAGATATTCATTATATAGTCGCACTAATGAAAAGAGGCGAAGTTTTCAATAAGGACTACTCTAGAATAAGAAGGTTATTTCAAAATTTGAAACGGCTGCTTTTCAAAGACACAGAAATTCGTTTGGAAACTTCAAGATTGAACTATTTGGACCCCCGGATTACCGTTGCTTGGTGTAAGAAGTATGGTGTCCCAATTGGACGGATTTACACTAAGTCAGAAGAAATGAAGAAGTTTAAGTGGGCTATTGAGCTGGGGGATCAAGAGTATTGTTTTAGTGGCGAAAATGTATTACCCGATCAAGAATGAGTGTGACTGACATAGAACGACATTGTATTATTTATTACATTAAACTTATATTTAAGTAAGCGTATAAACTGTGACTGTCTCTGGGTAGCTTATTATCACATCGACACACCATAGTCTGTGACGTCAGCATTATTATGTTCCTACTCGCTATTTATAACCCCACTCTTTTTTAATCATGTCTGACGCCTTTTCTCCGATCATCATGATGACCGCGTTGGTATGCCCGGCCACAACGTTGGGCATTACGGACCCGTCCACCACCCTCAGTCCCCTGATACCATGGACCTTCAGCTCTGGGTCCACCACTGAGTCCGGGTCTGTCTTGGGGCCCATTTTGCAGGTGCCTACTTGATGACCCAAGGTGGTCGCGACGTGGCGGACCGCGCAAGACCAGTACTTGTCGCTGTTGAAGGGGGTGTTTTCGCAGCCCGGAAACGGGATCGGGTTAGGGGTGGCGTTGTATTTCTTGAAGTGTTCGGATTGGCTGATGGAAATTGCCTACAAAAAAATTAGTCGCTGTTATACAATTGTAATCTGTTTCCCGCTTCTGTCTGTCTGTCTGCCGTCCCGAATTTTTGTTTTAGTTGTCAAATTTTGTATTGTAGATGGTAAAACCCTAACCAAAATATATTTACTTATCCGCCAATTGATGACGTCAGCTCAAAATTTGGATGGCTGGGGCTTCTGGTTTGGTTTTTATTTTAATTAATACATTTAGTTTTCTTTGTATAACACGATTACTTAAGAACATATTTCACGTGGTAATTTCTCATAAAAAAGGATTTTACAATTAAGCTCCGCCCCTCGGCTTACGACGAATACAAAAAATCATCAGAATTGAGATAGGGCGGCTGGGCGGGGCTTATATTTTGCCTTTGAAACTTAAAATATGGTTAAAATGCTATATTTTTACAAGGAAATATTTATTTTACAATTATGGGGCGGAGTCTAATTCCAAAATTGATATATCCTTATACAAATTTACCATTTTAAACACATTTTAAGTTTCATGTTGTGAAAAGAAGTCTACATATATTAAAACAAAAAGGCAAAATGAAAGCCCGCCCGCCCGCCCTGTCTCAATTGTGACGATTTTTTTATTTGCCGTGAACCAATTTGGAAGATCGAAAAACGGTCAAAAATTCATAGGTTTATGGAAAATTGGAGCATTTTGAAAAGTTGCCTAAAAATCCTCAAAAAATTCTGAGAAATGCATTTCCACGAACTGATTCGCAAAACATAACGTGTTGGGGGTTCTGGATCAAAAGATTAGAAACATACGATTTGAAATGAAATATTTTAAATATGTAATCTCATAAGCTCAAAAAACGGAAAAAAAATCGCAGATTTACTGAACAATTGATATTTTTGAAAAGTTTCTTAAAAATGGCGAAAAAAATCTGGGAATTACATTTCAAAGAGCTGATTCGAAAAATATGACGTGTGATGGTCCCAGACCAAGATTTTCGAAAAAATCAGTTTGAAACGGAGATTTTTTTACAAAAATTGTCATTATTCATTTTACGGAAAAGGGAAAAATGGTTGGAATTTTCGAAAAAAGGAAGCCGAAAATAATTTCCACTAGTCGAAACCTACAAGAAAATATTATTCAGTAATTTTCAAAAGAAGCGTGACAAACTGTCGAAAAATTTATATGGGTGATAATGAAAAGTAGAAATTTTTGGAAAGTTAGCTAAAAATTCTCAAAAGATTATGGGAAATGCATTTCGACAAGCTAATTCCAGGACCAAAAATTTGGAAAAATACGGTTTGAAAATGAAATTTTTAAGTATCTAATCTTGAAAATTGAAAAAACGGTTTAAAAAATCATACAGGTATACTGATATTTTTGTACATATATATTTCGAAAATCATCATTGTTCATTTTACGGATTCTGAAAAAATGGTTGGAATTTTCGAAAAAATTAAGTCGAAAATAATTTCCACTGGTCAAAATCTACAAGAAAATGTCGTTCGGTAATTTTCGCAGGATGCTTGAAAACTATCAAAAAATTTATACGGAGAATAATGAAAAGTTGAAATTTTTGAAAATTTATCTAGAAATCCTCAAAAGATTCTGAGAAATACATTTCGACGAATGATTCGCAAAACAACGTATCCTGGAGCAAAAATTTCAGAAATTTCGGATTTTTGAAAACTTGCCTAAAAATCATCAAAAAATTCTGAGAAATATATTTCGACGAGATGATTTGCAAAACAAAACTTGTTGATGGTAATCTGGATCAAAAGTTTCGAAAAATTCGGCTTGAAAATAATTTTTTTTAAGTATCTAATACCGAAAAGCGGAGAAACTCTCAAAAATCATACAGGTATATTAAAATTTTTGGAAAAGTTGCCTAACAATTATCAAAAAACTCTAGAAATGACAGTTCATGATCCCGTCCCAAGATTTTCGAAAAATTCGATTTGAAAATGGTTTTTGCTTTACATACGTATTTGGAAAATCGTCATTATTCATTTTATCGATTCTGAAGAAATGGTTGTCCTTTTCAAAAAAATGAAGCCGAAAATATTTCTACTAATTTTTTTGGAAAGTTAACTTTTATTTACTTTTATGTTTATATTTAATTTTTATGTCCTGGATCTTTTTGTTTCACTATTAATTGTATGTATCTTAAGGGGTATCCCGTTGAATAAATAAATAAATAAATAAATATATAAATAAATAAATAAATAAATAATCGAAATCTACAAGAAAATGTCATTCGGTCATTTTCCAAACATGCTTGGAAAACTGTCAAAAAATTTATACGGGGGATAATGAGAAATAGAAATTTTTGAAAGGTTATCTAGAAATCCTCAAAAAATTCTGGGAGATACATTTCGACGAATGATTCGCAAAGCATAACGTATTGAGAGTCCTGGAGCAAAAATTTCGGAAAATTCGGTTTGAAAATGAAATTTTGTAAATATTCAATATGGGAAGCTCGAAAAAAGATCAAAAAATTCATACACATCTGCCGAAATATTCAGATTTTTGAAAAGTTGCCTAAAAATCCTCAAAAATTTCTGAGAAATATATTCCGACGAATGATTTTCAAAGCATAACGTATTGGGGGTCCTGGAGCAATAATTTCGGAAAATTCGGTTTAAAAATTAGTTTTTTTTAGTATCTAATCTCGAAAACTGAAAAAACGGTCGAAAAAATCATAAGGTATATTGATATTTTTGTAAAGTTGCCTAAAAACGATAAAAAAATGACAGTTCTTCGTCCCGTACCAAGATTTTCGAAAAAATCTGTTTGAAAATAATTTTTCTTTTACATACATATTTCGAAAATCGTCATGGTTCTTTTTATGGATTCTGAAAAAATGGTTGGAATTTTCGAAAAAATAAAGCCGAAAATAATGTCTCCTAGTCAAAATCTACAAGAAAATGTAATTCGGTAATTTTTGATGGATGCTTGAGAACTGTCGAAAAATTTATTCGGGGGATAATGAAAAGTAGAAATTTTTTAAAAGTTATCTAAAAATCCTCAAAAAAATTTGGGAAATGCATTTCGACGAATGATTCCCAGAACATAACGTGTTTCGAAATTTACCATTATTCATTTTACGGATTCTGGAAAATACTAGTCGAAATGTACAAGAAAGTGCCATTCGGTAATTTTTGAAAGATGCCTGAAATATTCTCAAAAAATATATATATATATATTAGCATTAGTGAAAATAGGAATTTTTGAAAAGTTATCCCAAAATCCTCAAAAAATTTTGGAAAATACATTTCGGCTAATGATTCTTACAACATAACGTGTTCAGGGCCTGGAGCAAAAATTTCGAAAAATTCGGTTTAAAATGATTTTTTTTTAAATATTATTTTTGAAAGCTCGAAAAACGGTCAAAAAAATCATAGAGGTTTACTGAAACATTGGCAAAGCGGAAAATAATTTCTACTAGTAGAAATCTACAAGAAAGCGTCATTCGGTAGTTTTTGAAGGATACCTGAAAATTTGTCGAAAGAATTATACTTAACGAAAATAAAATTTTTGAAAAGTAATGCAAAATCCTCAAAAAATTTTGAAAAATACATTTCCACAACTTGATTCGTAAAACATAACGTGTTGAGTGTTCTGGACCAAAAGTTTCGAAAAATTCTCGAAAGCTCAAAAAACGACCCAAAAAATCATTCAGGGTTGTAGAAATTTTTGAAAATTCGGCTAAAAATCATCAAAAAATTCCGAGAGTTGCATTTCATGGTCCCCGACCAAGATTTGAATGAGATTTTTTGAAATACACATACAGAATACAAAAACGAAGCCGAAGGGTTCTCTAAATTTAAATTTTATAATTAATCAAATAAAAAAACGATAGTTTTACGACTCCATCTGTTCGGTAAGCGCAGTATAGCATCTCCGGCTTTTTGCCTGTACTTATCGAGTTATTAATACAAACTTGAAAATTATCAAAGTTATTCGTAGTAAAAAATTTCCGATAAAGTGATTTAATTTTATAGTTTTCAGAAACTTGCCTAGTTTCTTCACATATTCGACCATAATTACTGGGGTTAACCTTATTTTTATATGTATGAGTTTTTTATTTAAGCAGAAATTTGAAAAAATATTTTACCAATTGACTTCAAGGACGAGCCGCCACTGCCAACCACTGTGATTCACCGACATCCATAAACGATTATACACGTGCCCAGTGTAATTCATAGCAGTATTACTGATAACCTGTTATTAAAATTATCAACACATTTCAAAGGTTAAAGCAATAATCTTGAAACTAAAACACAGATTATTTTAACAAGTTTGCCAACATGTTAAGGAAAAATCTCGAAAATCAATAAACGTATCTTTCTTACCTTATCAGTATTATATTAATATTGCGTCAGTCTCGTTCACCCACTTTTTCAATATGTGTGAAAATCCAAAACGAAGAAAAACGTAAGTAACCCTTTAGTACACACTCAAATCACTTCAATCTTCCCACAGCGACCCCAAATGGACAATCTTCCAACACAACGGCCCTTTATTCCCCCCATCATACGAACCCCTCCCTGACCACACACACTTCAAATACGACAACATAACAACAAAATTGTCACCACAAGCCGAAGAGAGCGGCAACTTTCTACGCCAAAATCACCAACAAAGAACTCCTTAAAGACGACACCTTCATCAGTAATTTCTTCGAAGACTGGCGAAACGTCATGACCGAAGAAGAAAAACGGACAATAACGGACTTCAGCAAGTGCAACTTTCGTCACGTGCGCAACTATTTCAATCACAAGAGAAAGGAAGACGCGTCTGAACACCGGAAGAAACAAATCAAAAAACAGGACGAGAGTTTTAAAGAACACCACGGATTTTGTATCGTCGATGGAGTGTCCGAGGAGATTGAAAATTATAAAATAGATATTGGGATTTTCGTGGGGCGTGGTGACCATCCGAACACCGGAAGGATCAAACGAAGAATACAACCTGAAGATGTTGTGGTCAATTGTAGTGCGGATGGAATCCCGGAAGCTCCTGAAGGACACTGTTGGAAGAAGGTGGTTCATGACAATACTAGCACGTGGTTGGCGAAGTGGAAAGATGATGTTCTTGGTGAAGATAAATACGTGCAGTTGAAGCCTAGTGCGACGTTGAAGATGGAAGAAGATAAACGCAAGTACGAAACGGCGAAAGAATTGAATTTGAAGATCGTTGAGGTACGGAAACAATATTGGGAAAATATGTTCTGTGACGATGTCTCAGTTAAACAAAGAGCAGTTGCTTTATACTTCATTGACAACTTTTTGTTTTCGACTGGTAATGACAAGAATGGAGATAAAAAAGCAGACACTGTAGGGACTTGCTCTTTGCGTGTGGAACATGTTCAATTACAAGAAAGAGGTCACATTGTTGTGTTCAATTTCTTGGCGAACTCCTCAATTCGCTACTACAACGAAGTCCCAGTTGAAGAACAAGTGTTCAAAAATCTACAACTCTTCCAAGAAGACAAATCTCCGGACGACAGACTCTTCGACGTTTTGACACCACAGGACCTCAACTGCTATCTCAAGAAACAGATGCCAAATCTCACAGTCAGAGTTATTCGAACCTACAACGCCTCATACATTTTTGAAAAATTTCTTTACTTGTTTACAGACCCTAATAGCTTGCGAGATGAAAAAATCAGATCCCATAAATGTGCCAATGGTGTCGTTGCTCTTCTGCTGAACCATCGAACAACTCAAGAGAGCAAATTTAAAAAAAAAACGATCTTGATGGCGAAGCAAAATGTTCATTCTATTGTCGCAGTGATGAAAAGAGGCGAAGTTTTCAACAAGGACCACTCTGATATAAGAAAATTGTTTCAACATTTGAAACGGCTGCTTTCCAAAGACACAGAAATTCGTTTGGAAACTTCAAGATTGAACTATTTGGACCCCGGATTACCGTTGCTTGGTGTAAGAAGTATGGTGTCCCAATTGGACGGATTTACACTAAGTCAGAAGAAATGAAGAAGTTTAAGTGGGCTATTGAGCTGGGGGATCAAGAGTATTGTTTTAGTGGCGAAAATGTATTACCCGATCAAGAATGAGTGTGACTGACATAGAACGACATTGTATTATTTATTACATTAAACTTATATTTAAGTAAGCGTATAAGCTGTGACTGTCTCTGGGTAGCTTATTATCACATCGACACACCATAGTCTGTGACGTCAGCACTATTATGTTCCTACTCGCTATTTATAACCCCACTCTTTTTTAATCATGTCTGACGCCTTTTCTCCGATCATCATGATGACCGCGTTGGTGTGCCCGGCCACCACGTTGGGCATTATGGACCCGTCCACCACTCTGAGTCCCTTGATACCATGGACCTTTAGCTCTGGGTCCACCACTGCGTCCGGGTCTGTCTTGGGGCCCATTTTGCAGGTGCCTACTTGATGACCCAAGGTGGTCGCGACGTGGCGGACCGCGCAAGACCAGTACTTGTCGCTGTTGAAGGGGGTGTTTTCACAGCCCGGAAACGGGATCGGGTTTGGGGTGGCGTTGTATTTCTTGAAGTGTTCGGATTGGCTGATGGAAATTGCCTACAAAAAAATTAGTCGCTGTTATACAATTGTAATCTCTGTTTCCTGCTTCTGTCTGTCTGTCTGCCGTCCCGAATTTTTGTTTTAGTTGTCAAATTTTGTATTGTAGATGGTAAAACGCTAACCAAAATATATTTACTTATCCCCTAATTGATGACGTCAGCTCAAAACTTGGATGGGTGGGGCTTCTCTTTTGGTTTTCTTTATTAATTAATACATTTAGTTTTCTTTGTATAACACGATTACTTAAGAACTTTTCACGTGGTAATTTCTCGTAGAAAAATAAGGATTTTACAATTAAGCTCCGCCCCTCGGCTTACGACGAATACAAAAAATCATCAGAATTGAGATAGGGCGGGTGGGCGAATCTTATATTTTGCCTTAGAAACTTAAAATATGGTTAAAATGGTATATTTTTGCAAGGAAATATTTATTTTACAATTATAGGGCGGAGCCTAATTGTAAAATCGATATTTTCTTATACAAATGTACCAAACGCATTTTAAGTTTCATGTTGTGAAAAGAAGTCTACACATATTAAAACAAAAAGGCAAAATGAAAGCCCGCCACCCGCCCTGTCTCAATTGTGATGATTTTTTTTTATTCGCAGTTAACCAAAGGGGTGAAGCTTAACTGCAAAATGCTTATTTCTTTACAACAAATTAAAAACATGTTTTTGGGTATCGTGTTCTTCAAAGAATATTATGAATATTAAGAAAAAACCGAAAAATATTAACCCCGCCCACCCACCCCGTCTCAATTGTGATGAATTTTTTATTCTTAGAAATTTCAAACATGTTGAAAATGGCAAATTTTTTAAGAAAAAATGGATTTTGCGATTAGGCTCAGCCCCTAGGTTTGACAACGAATGAAAAATTCATCACATTTGAGACAGGGCGGGTGGGCGGGGCTTTTGTTTTGATTTTTCTTCGTAATGTGCCTAGTTTTCTGTTCACAATAAGAAACATGTTTGAAATGATAAATTCTTGTAGTCAAATATGGATCTTGCAATTAAGCCCCGCCCCTCGATGTGACAACGAATGAAAAATTTATCACAATTGAGAATTGAGATCAGGGCGGGCAAGGGTGGGGCCTAATCTTTGGCTGTATTTTTTCTTAATATACGTAGTATTCTTTGAACAACACGATACTCAAAAACATGTTTTGGATTTCTCGTATAGAAATAAGGATTTTGCAGTTAAGCTCCACCCCTTTGGCTCACGACGAATAAAAAAAAATCATCAGAATTGAGATAGGGCGGGTGGGCGGGGCTTATATTATGCCTTCTTAATATACATAGCCATCTTTTCACAACGAGAAACTTAAAGCATGGTTAAAATGCTACATTTTTGCAAGGAAATATTTATTTTACAATTATGGAGCGGACCCTAATTGCAAAATAGATATTTCCTTATACAATTTTACCATTTTAAACATATTTTAAGTTTCATGTTATGAAAAGAAGTCTACATATATTAAGAAAACAAGGCAAAATGTAGCCCCGCCCACCCGCCCCGTCTCAATTGTGATGATTTTTTTTATTCGTCGTGAACCAAGAGGGCGGAGCTTAACTGCAAAGTACTTTTTCTTTACAAGAAATTAAAAACATGTTTTTGAGTATGTTGTTCAAAGAAACCAATGTATATTAAGAAATAAAGACAAAATATTAACCGCGCCCACCCACCCTGTCTCAATTGTAATGAATTTTTTATACTTAGAAACTTACAACACGTTTGAAATGGTAATTTTTGTAAGAAAAAATGGCTTTTGCGATTAGGCTCAGCCCCAAGGTTTGACAACGAATGAAAAATTTATCACAATTGAGAATTGAGATCGGGGCGCGAATGGATGGGGCCTAATCTTTGGCTGTATTTTTTCTTTATATACGTAATATTCTTTGAACAACACGATACTCAAAAACATGTTTTGGATTTCTCGTATAGAAATAAGGATTTTGCAGTTAAGCTCCACCCCTTTGGCTCACGACGAATAAAAAAATCATCAGAATTGAGATAGGGCGGGTGGGCGGGGCTTATATTTTGCCTTTTTTTCTTAATATATATAGCCATCTTTTCACAACACGAAACTTAAAATATGGTTAAAATGGTACGTTTTTGCAAGGAAATATTTATTTTACAATTATGGGGCGGAGCCTAATTGCAAAATCGATGTTTCCTTATACAAATTTACCATTTTAAACATATTTTAAGTTTCATGTTATGGAAAGAAGTCTACATATATTAAGAAAACAAAGCAAAATGTAGCCCCGCCCACCCGCCCTGTCTCAATTGTGATGATTTTTTTTATTCGCCGTGAATCAAGAGGGCGGAGCTTAACTGCTAAGTACTTTTTCTTTACAAGAAATTAAAAACATGCTTTTGAGTATCGTGTTGTTCTATGTATATTAAGAAAAAAAGACAAAATATTAACCCCGCCCACCCACCCTGTCTCAATTGTAATGAATTCTTTATTCTTAGAAACTTGAAACACGTTTGAAATGGTAATTTTTTGTAAGAAAAAAATGGATTTTGCGATTAGGCTCAGCCCTAGGTTTGACGACGAATGAAAAATTCATCACATCTGAGACAGGGCAGGTGGGCGGGGCTTTTATTTTGCTTTTTCTTCGTAATCTACCTAGTTTTCTTTGAAACTTAAAACATGTTTGAAATGATAAATTCTTATAGACAAATATGGATCTTGCAATTAAGCCCCGCCCCTCGATCTGACAACGAATGAAAAATTTATCACAATTGAGAATTGAGATCGGGGCGGGAATGGATGGGGCCTAATCCTTGGCTGTATTTTTTCTTAATATACATAGTATTCTTTGAATAACACGATACTCAAAAACATGTTGTGTTAAATTCTCGTAGAAAAATCAGGATTTTGCAGTTAAGCTCCATCCCATTGGCTCACGACGAATAAAAAAAATCATCAGAATTGGGATAGGGCGGGTGGGCGGGGCTTATATTTTGCCTTTTTTCTTAATATATATAGCCATCTTTTCACAACGAGAAACTTAAAACATGGTTAAAATAGTACATTTTTGTAAGGAAATATTTATTTTACAATTATGGGGCGGAGCCATTTTAAACATATTTTAAGTTTCATGTTATGAAAAGAAGTCTACATATATTAAGAAAACAAGACAAAATGTAGCCCTGCCCACCCACCCTGTCTCAATTGTAATGATTTTTTTTATTCGCCATGAACCAAGGGGGCGTAGCTTAACTGCAAAATACTTTTTCTTTACAAGAAATTAAAGACATGCGTTTGAGTATCGTGTTGTTCAAAGAATATTATGATATTAAGAAAAAAACGCAAAATATAAACCCCGCCCACCCATCCCATCTCAATTGTAATGAATTTTTTTTATTCTTAGTAACTTGAAACACTTTGAAAATGGTAAATTTTTGTAAGAAAGTATGGATTTTGCAGTTAGGCTCCGCCCCTTAATCTGCCAACGAATGAAAACTTCATTACTATTTAGATCAGGGCAGGTATGGGTGGGGCTTAATCTCTGGCTTTAATTTTTGCTTAATTTAATATACATAGTATCCTTTGAATATCGCATTACTCAAAAACTTGGTCTTACTTGGTAATTTCTTGTACAGAAATAATAAGGATTTTGCAGTTAAGTTCTGCTTTTTTGGCTCTCCACGATTAAGAAAAATCAACACAATTGACATAGGGCGGGTGGGCGGGGCTTAAATTTTACCTTTGTTTTCTTAATATGCGTAGTCGTCTTTTCACAACAAAAAAATAAGGACTCTGCAGTTAAGCTCCGCCCCTTGATCTGCCAACGAATGAAAACTTCATTACTATTTAGATCAGGGCAGGTATGGGTGGGGCTTAATCTCTGGCTTTAATTTTTGCTTAATTTAATATACATAGTATCCTTTGAATATCACATTACTCAAAAACTTGGTCTTACTTGGTAATTTCTTGTACAGAAATAATAAGGATTTTGCAGTTGAATTCCGCTCCTTTGGCTCTCGACGATTAAGAAAATTAAACACAATTGACATAGGGCGGGTGGGCGGGGCTTAAATTTTACCTTTGTTTTCTTAATATACATCGTCGTCTTTTCACAACAGAAAATAAGGACTTTGCAGTTAAGCTCCACCCCCTTGGCTTACGACGAATAAAAAAAGTCAACACAATTGAGATGGGGCGGGTGGGCGGGGTTACGTTTTGCCTTGTTTTCTTAATATGTGTAGACTTATTTAGACAACAAGAAACTTAAAACATGTCGAAAATGGTAAATTTTTGTAGTAATCAGCATCAAAGTTACTATCAATGGCAACTTGGCAACGTAGTCTATAAATGACAACTGCAAAAGGAACTTCAACGTCAACAACAAGTTATACAGTGGGGGTCAAAAAAATTTTGCAATTTAACTTCGAGACTTCAAAAATTTTTCCGAATAAATTCTATTTCAAATCTGCAAAATATAATGACTCTACAATAACACGTTGGTGAGCGGAGAAAGATAAGCGGCCTCGTGGTCTAGTGGTCAAGGCACCCGCCCGGCAATTGGGAGACGTTGGGTTCGATTCCCACCGGGGCAGCAATATTTTTCTTCGCTTACCTTCATTGGTGACCACGGACAGGCATAGTTTTTAGAGTTACTTATATAATGGTTTTTCGAGAATCGTCCTTTGAAAAGTACAAATCTATGCAAAATACGACCAATTTTCGACCAATTTTCAACGAAATTTTCGAAATTTCACTAAATACATCTTCTTATTGATTTTGGCCAGTAGAACTCACTCCCGCTTTCATTTATTCGATAACTCCAGTGGTTTTTCCAGAATCGTCCTTTGAAAAGTACAAATCTATGCAAAATACGACCACGTTCAGAACGACAAATTAATAATATTAGGTGACTTCACCCAAAAAAATGAAGGAGTAATGCAATAATTGTATTGATTAAATTAAGAACCACTCACTCCACTCATCAAAATCAAATGATTTTCGAAAAAGTGGACACGGATTCATACACCACAAGTGCAGTGGTACCTTATTTTAAGTGGACAGTGAGTGGGTGGGAAAACATTGCTTCCCTTAGACGTTTCAAAAATTCCCAAAACGTCAAAATCCGGGTAATTTTTAATAATTGACGCAAAATAAAATTTGACTACGTGTTGGGAATAAGATAAAACTTGCTTAACAGTCCTGAGACGACGCGAGAGTGTTTTCCGATGAAGAATAGGACATGTGTCGGGAATTACGTAGCTTCTATATTTATACACCATCTTTTAAATCTACAGATTTTTGAACTTTCGACCTAATTTTCCAGTTTACAATACATTTACCATCCATGCCACGGTCGAAACAATTATTAGACCATTTTTAAACATACATAAATAAATAAACTTCCGAATCGTGATTATTTTTAGTGAAGGTTCAAAAAATACCTGCGTACTTGATTGCCTAATTTCTCTTCAGCGCGATTATATCCGGCCTTTTAGCGCCTAGAAACACACTAGATAATGGATAGTACCCATTTAGATAAAAAAATTCACACATGATTATTAACCATTACATAACCACAATCTTGTGTATTATGAGGTCAATAACAACCGACTCACACATGACCGTCTGTTTACCTTCACCTTACTTTCGTGTAAATATTTAGTGACCAGAGTGATGATAGGCAGAAAAGCGAGACCTTTTACCCGCTTTTGTAACACAATTTTTTCCAAACCGGTTAATTTACTCAATAGTTACAAGATTTTTCAGCAAACTACGAAGTGAAAGTTTTACATAACTTAAAAATATTCTGGTTAACGTAAATTTATTCTTGCAGGAGATTGACCAATTCATATTTCTTTACGGTAGTTATGGTACCCAAATCTTACCATTTTGATCCCCTCAACCATAACCTTCACATCTTCCTCCTTTTCAAAGTAGTTGGGTACTAGGACCGGCCAATGAAACGGGTTTCCATCTTTGAGTACCACCCTGCCGCGACTCTTCGGCCTCATTAGTACCACCGCGATACTAAACGCTGGTACTTGCATAAAGGGTCGGTACACCCGATCGAACAAACCCTGCGGAATCCCTAATAGACTCCTCAGACTCCCAAAGACATCCCCATTCAGCGCCCCCGCTCCTAGAACCAGCTCCACGTCCGGGTAATCCTCGACCTTCGACAGCTTCGTCTGCACAAACCCTAAAGCTTCAGCACCCCGGGAATCGTATAAGGTCCTCGACCGTTTAACAAGTAGTTGAAGATGTCCACCGGGTTCTGGACACTGCGGTCGGACACCGTCACCGACTCATTTAGTAAGAAGGCCAGCGTAGACATAGCCATGTGATCCTGGAGGTTGTACCCCACTTTCAAATTCTGGATAACGGGGATTCGCACCTTTGTTAGAACATCTTCGGGACCTACCCCCGAAAGCATAAGCAAGTGGGGGCTGTTGATAGCCCCCGCCGCCAAAACCACCTCCTTGGTAGCCCTCACCACGTGTTTGCGGCGATTTTTATAGAACTCCACCCCCACGGCTTGTTTAGTGTTAGGGTCGATCAAAATTTTTGTCACCCGGGAGCGGATGGAGACGTGGAGATTGGGTCTGGAGGTGATGGGTTTAAGAAAGGCTTTGGAGGCGCTGCAGCGGGTTCCGTCGCGCATGGTAGCCAACACCTGCAATGGTACTTGAGTAAAATCAAGGGTTAATGGGTTAAGTGAGCACCTTCGAAAAACCCAACGCAGTTCGTCCACTAGGGTCTACGTTTTGTAACCTAAATCCTCCCCTGCCTTGATAAATTGTTTAACTAGGGGCGACTCGTACCCTGGGTGTTCCACATTCAAGTAGCCGCTTTTTCCATGGTACCTCTCGTCGATTTCGTTACACTTGGTGCAATTTTCCGACTTTATAAAGTATGGTAGTACGTCTTCGTAGCTCCAGTTAGGGTTTCCGAGCTTCTCCCACTCATCAAAATCTTTTTTGGTCCCTCTGGTGTACAAAAGAAAGTTGATGATGGAGGTACCACCCAGGCCTTTGCCTCTAGGCATGTTGCACCGTCCCTCAACCAACCCCAAGCACGCCGTTTTCATCCTGACACTCTTGTACCCCCAGTTGTAGCCCGTAATCGACTGAAGCGACGCAATGAGAGGCACATCCGTCAGAAAAATCTCGTCGTTTCCGGCTTCTAGTAACAAAACCGACCATCGAGGGTTTTCGGTGAGACGATTCGCCACCACGCTGCCTCCAGAACCAGCCCCGACCACCACAAAGTCGTACTCTGGTTGCAGTGCGGGATCTGGGATAGTACCGTCGCGGAAGATCGACCGCAAGTTCGTCACTTGGGCACTAGCACTGGTGAGTACCGCAAGCCACAATAACGTCCGAAGACACATTTTGAGCGCGGTACTACTAAGTACTGGGTAACCTTGACTGTGTTGCATAAGTGTTAACTTGCCGAATCGCCGAATGAGACTAAATGGTTATGCAGACAATATGGAGAAATGGTTAAAATGGGGCGGTTGGAGTCAAGGACGACTCCTTAAGTGGTACTATTGCACATCTTGGATTAATTAGTGATGTAAATAGAGAGGGAATGTGTACGTGAATACTTGAAGCTTTCTCGGTTAAACTGGCGATTTGAATGCGTGTTGGTGGTACCACGATGATTAAAGTCGTAATAGTGCGTTTTATTTGTTTATTTACAATAAATAACTACAAACTAGACATAAATTAACTATTGTGGCTAAACAGTAGCGTGATGAAGCTCAAGAGGAGCACTGGTGGTACTGCGAAGTCTTTTAGTCTCGATGTGCTTGAAGGAGTACCGGAATTGGTACCTATGCACTGGCCGTTTTCTTCGGTGTAATTTTCCCCGCATTTACATTGTCCATCTGAGCACACTAACCCATTCATGGTGTCCTGATCTGATCGACTGCAGTCATCAGAGTTATCGCAACGAGCACCCAAAACGGTACCTACAATAAACATGAAAAATTAACGTTACAATAAACCGTGACTAACTATATAAAAAAGTTATGACGTTTCGATATTTACAATAGATAACCAACAATAAATATCGATACGCATCAAATTACGTTGCTTGCGTAATAGTTTAACGCACTTGTTGTCTGATGACGTCTTTGAAGGTGGGGCCGAGTAATTTTCGTGACTCATAAAATTTTTACACTCAAGAACTGTTACTTAATTTTTATTTTACTGGTTTAAAATGACTGCCAAGTTGACGTGATTTAGCACAGACATACGTTCAATTATCTTGCATGTCATGCATATACACTATACTTATCGATTGTTTTACTTCATTATAAAATATAATTAGATGATTAATTTTTGTTTACCGCTCTTTAATTAATCATCAATTTGTCATTCTCTGAGAACACGTTAATATTCATCCGAGAAAATAACAATTCATTTCCTGCGAGTTTCCTTGGCAATTAGTCTAAAAAGATTTTCTATTTTTATCAGTAGTAAGCTTGTAATAAACAATTGCTGACATTAACTGTGTTATGCTCTGCTCATGTTACAAACACGACTTGTGACCTTGACGGTTTTTATTATCAGTTGCTGGTTACCATTAACAGATAGCTAATCGTTAAGGAAACCTTCTCTTTTCCTTAATGAATAATTGTCGACTGATAAACCAAGATTAATAAATTTCATTTTTTAACTTTAAAGTGGGATTTATAAAGTTGCTTCTTGTTGTCGAAATAAGTCTATATGTATTAAGAAAACAAGGTAAAATGTAGCCCCGCCCACCCACCCTGTCTCAATTCTGATGATTTTTTTTATTCGTCGTGAGCCAAAAGGGCGGAGCTTAACTGCAAAATCCTTATTTCTCTACGAGAAATTAAAAACATGTTTTCGAGTATCGTGCAGTTCAGTTGTGATAAATTTTTCATTCGTTGTCAGATCGAGGGGCGGGGCTTAATTGCAAGATCTATATTTGTCTACAAAAATGTATCATGTTCAACATGTCTTAAGTTTCTTGTTCTGAAAAAACGACTACGGAAATTAAGAAAAAAAGGTAAAATATAAGCCCCGCCCACCCACCCTATCTCAATTGTGATGATTTTTTTTTAAACGTCAAAAGTCTTTACAAGAATTACCATTATCGTGTTCTTCGAAGAATACTATGTGTATATATTAAGAAAAAATTAAAGCCAAAAATTAAGCTCCACCCATACCTACCCTGATCTAAATAGCAATGAAGTTTTCATTCGTTGGCAGACCTAGGGGCGGACCCTAATTTAATCCATATTTCCTTACAAAAATTTACCATTTTAAACGTATTTCAAGTTTCTAAGAATAAAAAAATCATGACAATTGTAACAGGGTGGGTGGGCGGGGTTTATATTTTGCCATTTTGTCTTAATATACACAGTATTCTTTGAAGAACACGATACTCAAAAACATGTTTTTAATTTCTTGAAAAGAAAGAAGTATTTTGCAGTTAAGCTCCGCCCCTTTGGTTCACGGCGAATAAAAAAAATCATCACAATTGAGATAGGGTGGGTGGGCGGGGTTTATATTTTGCCATGTTGTCTTAATATACATAGTATTCTTTGAAGAACACGATACTCAAAAACATGTTTAAAATGGAAAATTTGTATAAGGAAACATCGATTTTGCAATTAGGCTCCGCCCCATAATTGGAAAATTCATATTTATTTGTAAAAATGTACCATTTCAACTATGTTCTAAGTTTCTTGTTGTGAAAAGATGGCTAAGCATATTAAAAAAAAGGCAAAATATAAGCCCCGCCCACCCGCCCTATCTCAATTCTGATTATTTTTCTTATTCGTCGTGAGCCAAGAGCGGAGCTTAACTGCAAAATCCTTATTTCTTATGTTTTTGAGTATCGTGTTGTTCAAAGAATACTATGTATATTAAGAAAAATAAAGCCAAAGATTAGGCCCCAATCTCAATTGTGATGAATTTTTCATTCGTTGTCAGATCGAGGGGCGGGGCTTAATTGCAAAATCGTTATTATCTCTCTGCAAGAAATTATCATGTAAGACATGTTTTTGAGTATCGTGTTATTCAAAGAATACTATGTATATTAAGAAAAGATTAAAGCCAAAAACTAGGCTCCACCCATACCTGCCCTACTCTAATAGTACTGAAGTTTTCATTCGTTGGCAGACCCAGGGGCGGAGCCTAATTATTGCAAAATCCATATTTCCTTACAAAAAGTTACCATTTTAAACATGTTTCAAGTTTCTAAGAATAAAAAATCATGACAATTGAGACAGGGTGGGTGGGCGGGGTTTATATTTTGCCATTTTGTCTTAATATATATAGTATTCTTTGAAGAACACGATACTCAAAAACATGTTTTTAATTTCTTGAAAAGAAAGAAGTATTTTGCAGTTAAGCTCCGCCCCTTTGGTTCACGACCAATAAAAAAAATCATCACAATTGAGACAGGGCGGGTGGGTGGGCTTACATTTTGCCTTTTTGTTTGAATATGTGTAGACTTCTTTTCACAACATGAAACTTAAAACATGTTTAAAATGGAAAATTTGTATAAGGAAACATCGATTTTGCAATTAGGCTCCGCCCCATAATTGGAAAATCCATATTTATTTGTAAAAATGTACCATTTTAACTATGTTCTAAGTTTCTTGTTCTGAAAAGATGGCTATGTATATTAAAAAAAAAGGCAAAATATAAGCCCCGCCCACCCGCCCTATTTCAATTCTGATCATTTTTTTATTCGTCGTAAGCCGAGGGGCGGGGCGCAATTGCAAAATCGATATTTTCCTATACCATTTTAAACATATTTTAAGTTTCTTGTTATGGAAAGATGACTGCACATATTAAAGAAAAAGGCAAAATGTAGCCCCGCCCACCCACCCTATCTCAGTTGTGAAAAGATGGCCATGTATATTAAGAAAAAAAAAGACAAAATCTAAGCTCCGCCCACCCACCCTATCTCAATTCTGATGATTTTTTTTAATCGCCGTAAGCCGAGGGGCGGAGCGTAATTGCAAAATCAATATTTTCTTACACAAATTTACCATTTTAATCATATTTTAAGTTTCTTGTTCTGAAAAGACTACGTATATTAAGAAAACAGGCAAAATATAAGCCCCGCCCACCCTCCCTATGTCAGTTGTGATGATTTTTTTAATCGTCGAGAGACAAAGGAGCAAAATTTAATTACAAAATCGTTATTATTTCTCTAGAAGAAATTACCATGTAAGTCATGTTTTTGAGTATCGTATTATTCAAAGGATACTATGTATATTAAGAAAATATTAAAGCCAAAAATTAGGCTCCACCCATACCTGCCCTAATCTAATAGTACTGAAGTTTTCATTCGTTGGCAGACCTAGGGGCGGAGCCTAATTATTGCAAAATCCATATTGCCTTACAAAAATTTACCATTTTAAACATGTTTCAAGTTTCTAAGAATAAAAAAATCATCACAATTGAGACAGGGTGGGTGGGCGGGGTTTATATTTTGCCATGTTGTCTTAATATACATAGTATTCTTTGAAGAACACGATACTCAAAAACATGTTTTTAATTTCTTGAAAAGAAAGAAGTATTTTGCAGTTAAGCTCCGCCCCTTTGATTCACAACCAATAAAAAAATCATCACAATTGAGACAGGGCGGGTGGGCGGGCTTAGGTTTTGCCTTTTTGTTTGAACATGTGTAGACTTCTTTTCACAACATGAAACTTACAATATGTTTAAAATGGAAAATTTGTATAACTACACATATTAAGAAAACAAGACAAAATGTAAGCCCCGCCCACCCGCCCTATGTCAATTGTGACGATTTTTTTTTATTCGTCCTGAGTCAAGGGGGCAGAGCTTAATTGCAAAATCCTTGTGTTTCTATAAGAAATAAAAAACATGTTTTTGTGTGTCGCCATTTTAAACAAGTCAAGTTTATAAATCGACGCGTTTTATACTTGAAATATTAAAAGGCGTGGCGACATCATAGACAATTTGTGCGGTTTTTCATCAGAGAATTCCAAGAAGTGACAGCTGCACATAGTGAGTCAATTTTAAGCAACTGTGGCCATTATCAGTGTACAAAGAACTGAAAATTGCATTCAGACAATGATTTCATTTTTTCTTGGTGACTATTTTGGTTTGACATTAAAGCTGATTTTTGCACAGCCACAGGAATCCACTTCGGATAAACATTATCTAATAATTGTCAAAAACCACACGTTTGGAAGTAATTGTTTATTTCGATGTTTTTATTGTGCCGACTTTTTCTTAGAAAAACTTCACTTTCTGAACCACTCGGTAAATATTGTCTGAACAAATATGACGGTTTTGGTCAATCCTGTAAGCTCTGTTTACTTTGGAAGATTCGTCAATACCGCAATTAATCCGTACGCGGCGAGTTTACTCAGTAAACATGTTATCTTTTTTAGTCACTGTAGTGAACTTGTCTGGTTTTTGTTGTTTCGGTTGGCTATGAAACCGTCAATCACCACGAATGTTTATTTTTACCAAGCTGTGGAATTTAAAATTTAATCAAATATTATTTGTTTTGACAAAGTTTTACGTCTATCACTTGCACAATTATTTGTTTAAATAACTATGACGCAATATATTACAGCTTTACGAAAGTTTGGCTTCATTATCTAATATATTTGTTATTGCACAATGCATATTTATCGCTGTGTGGGAGTCTGGATCTTTATTTTTCAAAGTTTTTTAGATTTTTACTTCCCGAGCGTAAGCAAAGGAAGTATTGTAATCGAGTCCGTCGGCCGACTCTCTACTTTTACGTTTTCTCGATCTTTCATGACCCCTAGAAGACGAAGAAATAGGTCTCCCATTTCCGTCCGTCTGTCCGTCTGTCCGTCTGTCCGTCCGTCTGTCCGTCCGTCCGTCTGTCCGTCTGTCCGTCTGCCGTCCCGGATTTTTATTAGACAGATAATCTCCGAAAGTACTCGACCGATTGTTGTGAAATTTTGTACTTATATTAAGAATATCATGTAGATGGTAAAACGCTAACCAAAATTTGTCTAATCATCCCCACCACTAATGCGATGACGTCACTTCAAAATTGTACATAGTAAATGGGTTTTCAATTGTATAAAATAACATAGTCCTACACATGTAGTTTACAACTCTGAATCGACTTTTCACCCGAAACGTCCAGATTTTTGGAAAAAAAATCAAAAGTATAAAACAACATTTTGAAATTTAATTTTTAATCTGCTAACCAGAATGCTTTGAAATGTTGCAGATGTTTTAAGGCTATAAAGAGCATCATAAATCTTTAGTCAAAAAATATTTGCTTATCCCCCCCAAAAACTTGATGACGTCAGCTCAAAAGTTTGTGGAATAAATCATATCTAAAATGTACAAAATATGATGAGTCTGTACTTGTGATCTATCACTCCATTCATATTTTTTGGATTTGCATATACAGGGTGACTCAAAAAAATTAATGAATGCGTAAATTTATTTTACTGATTTACTCAGAAACTACAAAACCGAATGCTTTGCAATCTTGCAGATGTTTTAAGGTTATAAAGAGCATAATAAATGTTTAGTCAAAATATATTTGCTTATCCCCTCCAAAAAATTGATGACGTCAGCTCGAAAGTTTGCCGAATAAATCCTATCCAAACTGTAAAAATATGATGAGTCTGTACTTGTAATTTATCACTCCATTCATATTTTTTGGATTTGCATATACAGGGTGACTCAAAAAAATTAATGAATGCGTAAATATATTTTATTGATTTAATCAGGAACTACAAAACGGAATGCTCTGACATCTTGCAAATGTTTTAAGGTTATAAAGGGCATAATAAATGTTTAGTCAAAATATATTTGCTTATCCCTCCAAAAACTTGATGACGTCAGCTCGAAAATTTGCCGAATAAATCATATCTAAAATGTACAAAATATGATGAGTCTGTACTTGTGATCTATCACTCCATTCATATTTTTTGGATTTGCATATACAGGGTGATTCAAGAAAATAAATGAAAGCGTAAATTTATTTTACTGATTTACTCAGGAACTACAAAACCGAATGCTTCGAAATCTTGAAGACATTTTAAAATTATCATAAGCATGGTAAATTTTTGATCAAAACGTATTTGGTCTTCCCCCCTAAAAAATTTATGATGTCACCACAAAATTTTGCTGAAAAAATCCTATCTAAAATGTACAAAATATGGTGAGTCTCTTCTTGTGATTTATCATTCCATTCAAATTTTTTCGATTTGCATATACAGGGTGACTCAAAAAAATTAATGAATGCGTAAATTTATTTTATTGATTTAATCAGGAACTACAAAACCGAATGCTTTGAAATCTTGCAGATGTTTTAAGGTTATAAAGAGCATAATAAATTTTTAGTCAAAATATATTTGGTTATCTTCTACAAAAAACTGATGAGGTCAGCTCAAAAATTTTCCGAATAAATCGTATCTACAATGTACAAAATATGATGAGTCTGTACTTGTGATTTATCATTCCATTCATATTTTTGGATTTGCATATGCAGGGTGACTCAAAAAAATTAATGAAGGCGTGAATTTATTTTATCGATTTAATCAGGAATTACAAAACCGAATGCTTTGAAATCTTGGGAATATTTTAAAGTTATTATAAGCATGGTAAACTTTTGTTCAAAATGTTCATCCCTCCTAAAAAAATTGATGACGTCACCCTTAAATTTTGCTGAATAAATCCTATCTAAAATGCAAAAAATATGATGAGTTTGTACTTGTGATTTATCATTCCATTCATATTTTTTAGATTTTCTTAAGAGGTGGTTCAAAAAAATTAATGAAGTCAATTTATTTTATTGATTAAATTAAAGGCAACACTTATTATTAGTATTACACCTCAACCAACCCAATTTGGTAGACACAAAATTTGTTAAAGGAAAAACTCGGTTGAAACATAAGGGTAGCACGCTTATTTACATCGACTTTAACATTACAGACCTGCATTTGTTTTATGCGATCACTTGGTTCCGCGAATGTGAAATAGACATGTTTATAATCAACCAATTGTGAATTTCACCGTCAAGAATTAAAATAAAACCCAATGTTTTATATAATAAGCGGAAGTCGAAGCAATAAAACCGATGGTCGTTTTGTTTATAGTTTCTCTGTTTGACTCTCACGTATGCTGTTACGCTTGTCATCTTAAATTAAGAATGTTTATACATAAACGATTTTCAGTTGCCGTATACGTGAGTAAATTGTTTCGTTATTTTATTGATTATAAAAAATCAATATTCAAAACGACCCAATTCATTTTCTCGAAAATTTGGGAATACAATAATTTTATTCTTAGTATTACACTACATCTATCCCAACTGATATACGTGTCCTTGCAAAAATGTTGACGTCATCGCAATTTTTTTTAAATTCCCACTGCAAAAATGTAATGAGAAAAAACACAATAGGCATGCAGTCGTCAAGTTTCCGACAGCGAGGGAAGTACTGTCTAAACTCTTTAGACCAATTTTTTACATTCTGTTGGTTTTGTTCAGTTGGCGCAATTATATTTCCCTAGATGTAAATGTCAGATTTATTGAGGTTGACAACAATGTGATGTTTTTACAACTTTAGCGAGCAAATAGGAACGTCAGACAAGTTTTTTTTATAAAATTTCCTAGCAACGTCAAACTAGACTTTCTATATTAACCTTAAAAAGATTGTTAAGTCAATTAAATGCAATATCTTGTTTTGTCAAGTCAACACCGGCTGTCACTTAAACCACGTGATGTCACAGCTTGCTATTAATAAAAATTTTAAAACAATAATTCACTTGACAAGAAAATATGTATTGACTTACCAACGCTCCTCAAGCACTTTTTCTTGCTCTTCGCGGCAATAAATCCCTCCTTGCAGGGGCAAGCCAAGAATTCGCCCCCGCAATTGCAAAACTCGTTCACACAGGTTGCATTCACAATTTTATCGCAATCCGCGTCAGCCTTGCACGGGGCCAACCCTGAAACCAAAGCACATTTTATGCTTCGTGTATTTCAAGCACTGACTCATTCATTCATAAAGCACTCGCCCGAAGAACGAGTAATTGAGTAATTGCTGGACAGTCGAGTACTCACAAACTTGCTGTGCGCTGCTTATTATGGTTTCCGCCGACAGCACCAACACGACACACACGAGGAACTTCATTGCGGCGGATTTTCGTTCGATTTTGCAGTCTTGCAAGAAGCAACTGCCAATTTATAGTCGGTTTCCGTATCTATATCCTCAGGATGTTTGCGTAGAGTACACACTGACGAGTTGTGACGTCAAAGATGCGCTTAATGAGTAGAGCGATTCATTTTTTTTTTAGTTACTTAAGTCACTTTGGATGGTGAGGTGGGGATTGGGGGGGGGGGGGTAGTGTGGCTTTTGCGGTGGTTGTTAATTAATGACTTTAGTGTCAACTGGGTTGTAACCATCAGGAAAAAAGAACCCGAAATGTGTGGATTTCCCCCTGTATAGCTGCAGGTGATACCGTGAGTCAAGATGATTGTGAATCTTATGAATGGGAGAAACTCAAAATACACACCTATTTAAATTTATAATTTACCGGTGTACTAAAATTACAATCGAATCGTGTTTTTTATTTTTTGTGTATACTATTTATATTTACACAGGATACTTTATGAAAAGTTTATCGCGGTTGAGATTTTCTAAGCAGAATACTTATCTAATCTAAGACTCGATAATCCTTCCACGTATTCTTATAAATATTTTTTACACCGGTCTAAATTCAAAACAACTTGAATCGTACAAAAATTAGGTCACAAATATTTGACATATGGTACACCTTAAGTAAGCGCTGTGTCAATTGAACGACAATTATTTGTTCGAAGAATTTTTTGTGTGGGGAGGCGACCCAGATTGTTCCGGTTATTAATAAAATTCCGGGATTCTCTGGTTTATGAACTCGTATAGGAAAAACCATGGTGTACTGTTACAGCGCAAAATATTTGTTCTGTGGGTCGAACAAATCAAAGATTGTTTTTATAGTCTGAGCTATTCTTGATTATAAATCCAGTTAAACTGGACTTTTTTAATTATAGTGGGTATTTTTAGTGTAATTAGTGTTATTTAAAAATAAACGATGCTGTATTTGCGTGTAGCGTCATTAAAGTACAACGCAATTAAATTTGATGATTATGGTGCGAAAATGATCCTTAAATTAACTAGATTTTTCTAATTATAGTGAGTATTAGACTGCTCCGCCTCTTCACTGGGGGTTTCCATAATCAAAAGGATCAAAATTTTCTGGTTTGATTAGGGTGTCTGGAAAATGGCGGATTAACTCTCCGCTACGGAAAAAATAGTAAAAAAATCCTTTTCACTTTTTGGTGGAGTTATGATGATTTTACAATTTCTTCTTTTGCTACGTTTACCTTCAAACTTTTAGCTGATATTTCTCTCGCCTATAACCATGTTTAATTATCATTTCAGTTAGATTTTGCAAAGCCATGGCTGTGTTGTTTTTGTAATAATTTGATAAAATTCCATTTGACAACAATGTTTATCTGATATACAGCTGTCAAAGTTTTCAAAACCCTACGTTAATTTTAGGTTTTCTGGTGTTTTTTTTTTTTTTCGGATAAAGCTAAAGGAATCTGGTGTTTTGTTGCTGGATGAACCTGAAAAAATCTTTGAGCT